>CM046673.1:9184982-11584982 GCA_025594165.1 Tamias sibiricus
CTAGTGTCTGTTAATTGGCTCCTGGGCTGGTTCCATAATCAGCTGTTGTAAATTGTGCTGCTACACCCATTGGGAAGCGTGGTTAACTATATTTCTGCATAAATACCAAGGAGTGGAATAGGTGAGTCATACAGTGGTTTCGTTCCTGGGTTGTGAGGAATCTCTGCACTAATTTCCATAGTAATAGTACTAATTGTCAACTTCCCCAACAATACATACATGTTCCTTTTCCTGCACATCCTTTTCAGTAATTAATATTAATTGTGTTCTTGATGATTGCCAGTCTAACTGATGAGAAGAAATCTTAGTGTAGTTTTGTTTTCAGTTCCCCAACCAAGAATGAAGGGGTGGTAAAAATACCATCAGGCATAGAAGCTCTTGGAATCCTCATACCTAGAAACTTGCATCCCAGAGCTCTGCAGGAAGAGGTTAAACAGAAAGAGAGAAAAGCCTGGGGGTGTGGCTGGTGAAGCAGGAAAGAAAATGACCAGGAACCTGGAGAATATTTAGTAAAACATAGTCAAGGTAGGTGACGACTTCCTGCCACCATCAAGGATCTCTTAGGAGACACCTTGACAGCCTTCGAGGCTGCTGATAATGTGCAGAATCATGACCGTGCTCTCTTTCTCCTCAGACTCCTCAATCTGTGTGCAGCCAGAGCTGTCGCCCAGGATTCAGGAAGATCCCTCAGGAAGGAAGGCCTGTCTGTTGCTTTGCTTGTGTCTTTTGCCTAGAGGGACACATTTCCAATCAGACAGGTAAAAGATGTGGAAGGAGCCTATGGTAACTCTGCCTCCTGACCAGTCAGTCCTAAATGAGAAGGAAACCAAGGCTGCTGGCCTCACATGGGACCACAGAGCACCCTGTTCTCCATCTTCCCGCTCACTCATTCTCACCCTTTCCATTTTAATACCACTGTTGCCACCCCATTAACTGTCAGCTCTTGTCAACAGTGCTCTTCCTGTTAGGCACCCCTGTGGTGCTGACTCCAGTGGTCACAGTCCTTGACTATCAGTGCTGGTGAGACACTGTGAATCTGAGGTTTCCCAGTGCACCAGGCAAAGTCTGCCCACACATGTGAGAGGTCAAACATGCAGAGCTGCCTGGGGGTGCACAGAGGTCTTGAAACCAACACTTTTGCATACCAAATGATAAGTATATAAATTATCATAAAAATGTTCTGTTCTTTCTTGTGCCATATCATGAACTCTGAACAATTTTGTGCTAAGTACACATACTTAATATAAATATAGCAATAACGTCAGGCTATATAAGATAGTACAAGAAAGGAAGAAGTGACCATATAAAGTCACAGTATCCTAACAAGACACAATCTGGTGTCCCTGAAGATAAGTTCTATACACATTACCAACTTCAGGAATTTCATGTCAAAATTAAACATGTTCCTGGAAAATAGAAAATGTAGAATTACTCATTCTAAAATATTTCCATTTTTCAAGATATCGTTAATACACATTATAATGACTTGAACCCCCATAAATACTGTTCAATTGCAATCATCTTAACAACAGGAATCACTTGATTTTGATCACATGGCAGAGTCAATAGATGTCTTCAGGTAAAAGTTAGCTAACAAAATCTCACATTGAATGTTCTTTTGAAATACCAAATAAGTGTGTAAGATGAGAAAGAGAAATAAAGGCACATTAAGGAGCCCAAGGCAGAGGCTGTGTCCTTGCTCTGAGAGCAGGTGTAAGCCATGGCAGGGGGAGCAGAGGGCAACCAGGACAGGATGCCCATGACCCACCACCCCACAAAGGAGGGTCGCCAGCTACGCTGTTTTAAATGAACAGAAAGTTTTAACTTCAGTAACTATGTTATCATATCAATTAATACAAAAATACATAGCAGCCATATATTTGCAATAAAAATTCAAATATTTTAATCAATCTCTTCAGTATTTACACAGAAAATTAGACCAAAATATTCGTAGGAAATGATAATTTCCAATAAGAAAAAATTTAAAGTACCACAAGAAATTATGGCAGTGATGAAGGTAGGATGTACCAGAAGGGCTGCATCATTTATTTCTCCATCTGGGTGTAAGTAGGAGAGCTTTCTTAGGGGACTAGTATTTCCTAAGTGTGTTAACACGGGGCTCAAAGGAGGAAGACCTTGGGCAGGTAGAGAAAGGGTGGAAGAACAGGTCCTTAGGGACACTGCTCAACCACTGGGGGGTGCTACCTCGGTCCATAACTTCTGAGGATCCCATTGGAGTGGGTGTGGTCATCTCCACAGTGGAGAGCATTCTCCAGGGTTCAGGAAGGGAGGGACTGTTCTAAGTATCTCAGGATGACATCAGGCAGTCTGTACTCACAGTGATGTTGCAAAAAGAAGCATTTTCTTTCTTTTAAATGTGAGGGATTTGTGGGGGAAGTTTAAAAAAAAAAAAAAAAAAAAAACACTGAAACTTCGCTTTTCCCCAGATGCAGAGCAGTGTATCCAGTGCCCTGCACATGAGCACCCTAACAGTGAGAGGAATCGCTGCCTCCACAAGGTGGTGACCTTCCTGGCTTATGAAGACCCCTTGGGCATGGCTCTGGCCTGCACTGCTCTCTGCTTCTCTGCACTCACAGCTGCTGTCCTTGGGGTCTTTGTGAAGCACAGAGACACTCCCATAGTCAAGGCCAACAACAGGGCCCTCAGCTACATCCTGCTCATCTCCCTCCCCCTGTTTCCTCTGCTCCTTGCTCTTCATTGGCCGTCCCAACACAGCCACCTGCATCCTGCAGCAGACCACATTTGGACTGGTGTTCACTGTGGCAGTTTCCACTGTCCTGACCAAAACTGTCACTGTGATTATGGCCTTCAAGGTCACTGCTCCAGGGAGAAGGATGAGGCGGTGGCTGGTGTCAGGGGCACCTAACGTCATCATTCCCAGCTGCTCCCTCGTCCAACTCACTCTCTGTGCAGTCTGGCTGGGCACCTCTCCTCCCTTTGTGGACACAGACACACACTCTGAACATGGCCACATCATCATCATGTGCAACAAGGGCTCAGTCACTTCCTTCTACTGTGCCCTGGGATACCTGGGCTCCCTGGCCCTGGGGACCTTCACAGTGGCCTTCCTGGCCAGGAAGCTGCCTGACACCTTCAATGAAGCCAAGTTCCTGACCTTCAGCATGCTGGTGTTCTGCAGTGTCTGGCTCACCTTCCTCCCTGTGTACCACAGCACCAAGGGCAAGGTCATGGTGGCCGTGGAGGTCTTCTCCATCCTGGCCTCCAGTGCAGGGCTTCTAGGCTGCATCTTTGCCCCCAAGTGCTATGTTATTTTATTAAGGCCACATAGGAACTCTCTACGTGGGTTCAGAGATAAAACTCATTGTAGGAGTAAGAAACCTTCTTGAGTTTTAACTCTAATTTCCAAATGTTAACAAAGAGTCTGAAGAAAATGCTACTCAAATCTAAGAGTCTGATTTTAAGTTACAATGTGAGATGTCCTTCAAAGACAAGAGACGCTTTCTTCTAATGCTCCAGTCACAGATAAACTACAGCTATAAACTTTTCAATTTTGAATCTAACAGCACTTTTTCCCTCTAATGAAGTCTACTATTAATTATTCTCTTCCTGCTTAATCATGTGTGTAGTATTCACCTTTACATTGTCTTCCACTTGGCTTTTTTATATATTGTCCTTATTTGCATCACTGATATCCATAAAAATCCCTTTCCTTCATTAGCCATGATTACTCAATGATTCAAGAGTATTTATAGATTCTTCCCTCACTCGTTCAGTAATTTGAAATGTTCCATTTTAATAGACCAAATTCCTATATGAATATTATCATGTTTCTGGACTCTTCAATATGCTACATTAATTTAACTCAGGTTTTGTTCATAAAGAAACCTCCTGTTTGTTAAGTCAAACTAAATTTGGCCCAAGGCAACCTCGGTACACAGTCCTTACATGATGAACTGCAACCTAGCTTAGTATTCAGCCTAACCTAGAGTGCACTGCTTTGTAACAGTTGGCTGAGTGGCAGCCAATCACAGCAGCCAAACCCCTGGGAACCACCAATAATAACTGCAAAATTCGCAGAAAAAAGTCAAATGCCCAGCTGTCACCCACCCAGCTGTCCCTGGACCTCACGTTTATTCCTGGAAGCCCACTTTCCTTCACCCTTTTCTCAACTGGTGTGTGGGCCTCCACGGCCAACCAGCCACTTATTGGAATTAGCACTTAGGTCTTATTTCCAGGCATTTCTCCATGATTTCTGACCCTTTTTTAAAAGGATACATAACCTCTATTTCTAACCATGTCTTCAGTTTCCACTAGCTTTCTGTGACACCCCCATGTGTGTAAAAATCTTAAGGCCATGCAAGAAACTGGACAGAGCGAGGGTGGCCATTGAGTGGATGTGTTGACACTTAGATGTTCACCCAGCCTGAAGCACTTAAGAGAAAGAAGCTCCCTAATAGTCCCTTCATAGAAGTGAAAGAGAGAATCATCCTGAGCAAATGGGAAGAAATACAGACAATATGAAAAAGCAGGAAATGAGCCACAGCCCTTCAACTGCTGATCCTGTTGACACCACTGGAGGAAATGTTGGATAAAGAACTTAGAAAGCCCATAGTTAAAATGTTCAGTGAACTAAAAGAAGGTATGAGGAATGAATGAAGAGTGACAATACAGGAAGTAAGACAGCTGTTCAATACAGGGAAAGAGATTCTGGCAAAGAACCAAACAGAATGCCTGGGAATGGAGGACTCCATAAATCAAATTAAAAATGTAATCGATACATTAGACCACCTTGAAGACAGGTTTTCAAGCCTCAAAGAAAAAGTCTAAAATCTTGAAAACAAAGTTAGCAATAAAGTAAAGATGTTGAGACCATGACTAGAATATTCAAGAAATCTGGGATAACATTGAGACCAAATTTGGGAATCACTGATGTCAAAAGCAGCTCAAAAATATAAACTAGAAGAATGCACAACATTTTTATTAGAAAATTCATAAAATTTTCTAAGACTTATGAATGAGATGAAAATCCAAACTCAAGAGGCAAATTCAGGGCTGGGATTGTGGCTCAGCGGTAGAGTGCTCGCCTAGCACGTGCGCGGCCCGGGTTCGATCCTCAGCACCACGTACAAATAAAACGCATTGACTAAAACGCATTGTGTAAAACTAAAGCAAATAAATAAATATTTAAAAAAAAAAAGAGGCAAATTCAACTCCAAATAGACAAGATGGGAAAAGATTCCCTCCAAGACAAATTTTAATTACACTCTTTAATTCATATTACACAAATAAAATTTTAAAAGCCACAAGATAAAAAAGGGTATATCTCTTTTACAGGTAAGCCAGTTAGACTTTATTGTGACTTCTCAGCAAGGACTCTAAAACCCAAAAGGGCTTGGACTAATATAGACAAAACACTGAAAGATAATGTGCATGAAGCAAAATTGTTACATCCAGCAAACTATGTTTCAGAGTTAAAGAGGAGCTCTCTACATGGGTTCAGGAATAAAGCACACCTTGGAGTTCAGATATCGTGCTAGGAATTGAGAAGAGAAAACTGCATAGAAGGATTTCTCAAATTCATTATGAAGTTCACAAGGTGTCTCTCTCTTTAAAATACCAGTGGGGGTGCACAAGCTTTATCTGATCCCATTTGTAGATCGTTTTATTCCAGTTTAAGACTTTTAGATCACACATGTCCACAGAATCTCAAATAGGAAGTCAGTTCCACACGCCATTTTCTGCCTCTTCCAATATGCTAGTGCGTTTGCAGAATTCAGCAGATAGTAATGATCTTGCTTTGAGTCAGAGGTGGTGAGCCTAAGTGTGGTGTGTAACAATCATAGGTGCAGTTGCAGAAGGTAGAACCCGTTTGTATGTTCTCTTCTGTGTGGGTATTGGGTGCATCTTCCAATGCCCAAGGGTATTGCTGTAAAAGCCCTTGATTTCTTCAAGATGTTTAAAGTTTATTCAGTTAGTGGGTTCATAAGAAAGGTACACCCCCTGTCCAGTCTTCATCCATGCCATTTCCATGACCACTTCCTGTTCTGTGGCCTCTTTCAGTGCCCCAGTCACATCACCTTCCTTGCTCAAGTCCAGATGATTGAAAATAAACAGACTTACATCTGAGGAAATCACCAGACCAAAATGGCAAAGCACAATACCAGGGAAGAGAGAAATAAAACATGCTCCAGAAATGCAGCCATGCAGGAGATCAAGGCCAGTCCCACAGCTGCCCCAGCAATGTTCCTGTTTGTTGTGCCCCGAGTTCAGAAACACACTGGACTATCTCAGGTGACTCAACCTTCCTGCTGTGGAATCACAGAAGTCCTGCAGCCTCTTGGGCTATTCCCAAGGTCTTCGTATCCAGAAGCCTGGAGGATGCGCTCATGCTGCTCCAGCGGCTTCTGCATAGACTGGGTCTCACCCTCTTCCCCAAAGTGCTCAGAGCGCCTTTCTGAGGGACAAAATTCTTCCTTGCTTAAGTTAAAAACTCGTTGTGATAATCAGTAGTAGCACCCCCATGAAATAATAAACCCCCTGTCCCTCAAACCACATGCTTTGTCTCAGAATTCTAGACCCACCTCAGACAGTGTAGTCCTAGGAAACTCCTTTTGACAACCTAACAGTAGCCTGTTTCATTTCCTCCTATGAATTTAACAGACGGTGCTATATGGCTCCACTTTTAGCTTCTTTGAAGGTAAATTTGGATCCCCTTGAAGGTGAGGGTCTTGCATAGCCTTACCTTCTCAGTACACAGCACTGTTCTTGATTCAGGACAGGTGCTCGAAAGGCTGTGTTTGAGTTAAGGAGTAAATATTCCTGCAGTGTAGAATGGGCTATGGTACAGCATACCCCAAATAAGTAGGCTGTACTTCCTGCTCTCCCCTTACTCACCCCCGAGTGGGAAATAGCACATAAAGAGGTGAGTTCATGGTATTCTGTTACACTGCAGTAGATGCAATCACAGAAATTATAGGGTGAAGTCCATGCCATCTACATGTTTGGAAGGTGGCATGGAATTCTTGAAAGTGGTCGTAATGTCTACTAATAATGATCACTGAGTGTGTAATAAAGAATTGGTGGGAGTATTAGAAATGGCTCATTATAGGGAGTTACCATTTCATGTGACAGCCAGAGAACCTAACAAAAATACACAGTGCAACTTCAACATAAAAAGGCGGTTGTGGGTATTTGGAGAGGATGTAAAAAAGGAACACAAGACCACTTGGAGCTGCTCAGATTTGACATTAAATGGTGATGCAGTGAAACCTAGTCTAGAGTGGGGATTTTCTACTATTTGTGACTGATACGTAGCCTCATTTGCAACATATCTGACATTATTTCAATTGATTTAAAATATACTGATTCTGACAACATAGTCCAGTAAATGACCAGTTTGAGGAAAGGTTCTCTTTATGTGTACAATGGGTATGGGGTGGGCTAGTTGCTTGCTCATATGCACAGCTCCCACCAACTGCAATTCCTACATGCTTGAGTATTTAAACATACTCTTCTAAACAGACCGGGGTTACAAAACACCAACTATGTTAGAAATACTAATTCTCTTTCAAGAAAAATTTCAAAAACGAAGACACAAAGTGGGTCCTCTATGAAGATCTACCAAGAATCGTTAGCATCGTGAAAATTTAGGTCAACCTCAAACGCTGCAGTGTCAATAATGGTTATCAAAAATGTCAAGAAATAATCTGAACAACCCCATACTTAAAATACTTTAAAAATATTTTACATGAACTATTGTGTAAAAATTCTAGCAAATTTTTATTGTGGTGAACAGCTTCACAGGCGAAATTTATCATATTTTCAAGTTGACACAGTCTCCATTTAGTCAGAGGCCTCAGGGAAATGAAAATCACAATGGCAATGGGCTGCCACCTCACCCCAGAGTAGGACTATCCAAAATAAATAATAGCTAAACAGTGGCGAGGATTCCAAGGAAACGACCCCTTATCCATTGTTGGTGGAAAGTACATGAGTGCAGACGGCATGGGAAAACAGTATGGAGATTTCTCAAAAAAAAAAAAAAAAAAAAAACTAAGAAAGAACTACCATATTACAGGAGCCCTGTTTGGGGATTGGCTTGAATTGCGGTTGACTATGAGCCGTGGAGATTTGGGCATTGTCGCCTCCCGTAGTCTCACGGGACTTGTTGCGGGATCTCGAGTGACTTGGCCGAAATTGGATCGGGTCAGCGCCATTTTGGTGGTGTGTGTTTGGCGTGTGTTAGTCGTTGTTAGAACCAGAGAGAAAAGTTATCAGAATAAAAAGCTGTTTGTCTCCAGTTTGCTTCTGAAGTTTTTTCCGTTGCTCCAAGCGCTTTCAACACCATTGATCCAGCAGTCCAGGACTGAGTACATGCACAAGGAAATAAAATTAGATTGCCTTAAAGATATTTTCCTTCCCAGGGTTTTCACTATTCATGACAGCCATATATGGAGTCAGGCACACATCAATATGTGAATGGATAAAGAAAATGTGGTACAGGCACACAGTGGAATATCACTCAGCCACAAAGAAGAAGGAAATCTTGCCTCGGAAGGAAAATGGATGGAGAAGGAGGACATCATGTTAAATTAAATAAGCCAGACCCAGAAAAACAAGCATCCCATGTTCTCTCTCATATGCAGAAACTAAAAATGAGAAAAAAAAAAATCTTTACCTGAAAATGGAATAGTGACTCTTCAATACTGGGATGGTGACCTGGGATGAGAGGGCAGATGATGGAAGAAACGTGGATGTATCCAATCCATGTAGGCTGCATGCATCTGTGGGAAGATCACAGTGAATCCCATTAAAATGCACAATTAATATTCATAAATAAAAGCAAGATACACAAAGGAATACGGAAATTCAAATTTTTTATGCTGATAGGTTAACTTTTTTTTTTTTGCCAATACTGAAAAGGTCATTAGAAGAAAGGAAATGTATAAGCCACTCTCCTTCTTGAACTGAATTCACATGTCATTTTAAAAAAAGAAAAAAGAAAGAAAGAAATTCCATGACTATGTCATGACCAAAATTGATTTATGCAATGTCAGTAAATACCGAGTCCCAGAAAAAGAAAGAAGTTATAACCAAATACCTGCAGACAGTTAATAAAATGCACCACCCATTTCTTTTACACAACATCCAGAGAAACAACTCTTCCCACAGAGTGAGGAGGATCAGCTCAAATCCCACCAAGAGTGTTTCAAAACACCAAAGTGAGCACAGTGCCCTATGATGTGATGTGGAGGGCAAGAACCAGACAAGGACGCGCCCTGCCACGCCTGGAAGACACCACACCAACGTCCTGCCCAGCAGCTAGCCTCAGAGAAATGTATTGGAAAGGAAGTGACACGGTGTTACTCAGATGATATTGTTGCATGAACAAAAAATCCAAATAAATTAAGGAATTGGTCATTTATTTTGGTGGGAATTGACTTTCGGTTTCATAGGCGCAACCTGTTTATTTCTATTACTAGTCTTGTGGTTCTCGAAAAAAGAGAGAAAATTTAAAAGATAACAGAGCATTTTAAACTTGTGAAATATATAATGTTTAATGAAAATCTTGAAAGAATTGAGAAAAAGGAAGGAAGATTAAAGGAAGTGGACCAATCAGGCCCAATCCTGGCTGGAAAGACACAGCACTAGGAAGGTGTTGGGGCTGTCAGAACTGGTCTGCGGGTGCCATGCAGTCCACTCGAGATCCTGCATGTCCTGGGGTGGACACCACAGCTTTGGGCCTGGGAGGACTTACTCCCCATCAAATCGAGTACTGTCATCTCTAAATGCTGTGACTTAGCAATTTATTTGCTTCTGATGGTTTAATAAACTTACCCAAACCACAGCTTTTAGAGGTACGATTTAGGGAGACAGTTAGGTGTTTTATGTCCTCCCAAAATCTATATATTGAAACTTAGCCCCTAAGGTGATGGTAGAGGATGTAGAGCTTTTGCTGGAGATAGGATCATGAGGTCTCTACCTTCCTTAATAAGATCAGTGCTATCATAAACAAGGCTTGGGAAGTTTGCACTGACAGCTAGATGGGGACACAATAGCCACCTTCCCTGCAGCAGAGAGCGCCTGTGTCAGACCATGGACAAGCAGCTCTGCCAGCCTGAACTTCCTGGGTTCCAGAATTGTGGATGGTGAATGTATGCTTTTATGAACCATGAGCTCAAATTAGCTCATTGTTGCATCCTGAATGCACTAAGAAGTAGGTATTTTGTTAGATAAGAAAGATGGTCTCATGAATATGCAATGCAAGATAAGTAAAGAGAAGAAACAATAACTATGCTTTCCTAACCATAAAGAGGATAGGGAGTGTTGACTGGAAATCACTCCCCACACAGTATTCTTTCATTCGCTGTCTAGAGCGACAAGGAAGGACACTTAGGCTAAGCTTGTTCCATGCTCTATTTTGAGAGGGCTTGTGAATACTGGTATATACTGACCCAGGACTGATGACACTATGCATTTCCCACCAGACATGGACCAGTGTGTGAAGTGTCCAGACCATAAGTATGCCAACACAGAGCGAACCAGCTGTCTCCAAAAGACTGTGACATTTCTGGCCTATGAAGATCCCCTGGGGAAGACTCTGGCCTGCACTGCCCTGTGCTTCTCTGCACTCACAGCTGCTGTCCTTGGGGTCTTTGCGAAGCACAGAGACACTCCCATAGTCAAGGCCAACAACAGGGCCCTCAGCTACATCCTGCTCATCTCCCTCACCTTCTGTTTCCTCTGTTCCTTGCTCTTCATTGGCCGTCCCAACACAGCCACCTGCATCCTGCAGCAGACCACATTTGGACTGGTGTTCACTGTGGCAGTTTCCACTGTCCTGGCCAAAACTGTCACTGTGGTTGTGGCCTTCAAGGTCACTGCTCCAGGGAGAAGGATGAGGCGGTGGCTGGTGTCAGGGGCACCTAACTTCATCATTCCCAGCTGCTCCCTTGTCCAACTCACTCTCTGTGCAGTCTGGCTGGGCACCTCTCCTCCCTTTGTGGACACAGACACACACTCTGAACATGGCCACATCATCATCACGTGCAACAAGGGCTCGGTCACTGCCTTCTACTGTGCCCTGGGATACCTGGGCTCCCTGGCCCTGGGGACCTTCACGGTGGCCTTCCTGGCCAGGAACCTGCCTGACACCTTCAATGAAGCCAAGTTCCTGACCTTCAGCATGCTGGTGTTCTGCAGTGTCTGGCTCACCTTCCTCCCTGTGTACCACAGCACCAAGGGCAAGGTCATGGTGGCCGTGGAGGTCTTCTCCATCCTGGCCTCCAGTGCAGGGCTCCTGGGCTGCATCTTTGCTCCCAAGTGCTATATAATTCTCAAGAGACCTCAAGAGAACTGTTTGAAAAAAAATTCAGGGATTAAATAGAACCCAGGGGACTGAGCATTCAGAAGATTACTTCATATGTATATACAACCATTAATGGTTTTGAGCAAGCATGGAAAAAACCACCCTGATTTTGCTTTCTGATACTGTGAAGCCACTGTGGTCACTTAACCACTTTATCAACAAGATCCACCTCCCTTTTAAAAGGACTAGCACATAAAACTAACCATAACCAGTCATCTGAGCTCACAGATGTGAAATGCTATTTCAGTGCAATGGCTATCCCTAAATGTTCACACAGAATTAATTTCTGCCTTCTATGTACTAACTGGCTGACACTATAAAGTTCATAGTTAGATAATGTCTGATTTTAAATGATGATTGTTTCTTTCTCATATCCTTGGTGTTTTATATACATTAATGTGATCTTTATAATATACTTGGTGTTATTCTGCAGGCATAATCAGTCTTGCTAAATTGGTTTATATGTGTATAACACATTGTCCAAAAAATTTGTAACAAAAAATCATGTTAAACAATTTTGAAAAGCCGGGCGCGGTGGCACACGCCTGTAATCCCAGCACTTTGGGAGGCTGAGACAGGAGGATCGCGAGTTCAAAGCCAGCCTCAGCAATGGCGAGGCACTTAGCAACTCAGTGAGACCTGTCTCTAAATAAAATACAAAAAAGGGCTGGGGATGTGACCCAGTGGACGAGTGCCCCTGAGTTTAATCCCCGGTACCAAAAAAAAAAAAAAAAAAAAAAAAAACAACAATTTTGAAATGCTGTCCTGGCCACACACTAATTTCAAATACAAGTGGACATAGTTCTGAGAACATGTGTTCTTCCATTGAGTTACTGATTCATGTTATTGATTTTGTTTTAAATTTTCTTATGACGATACCAGATTGGCACTAGTATTTTCAGGGAACATATTTTTATCTACTGAGGTGAAAATGGTGTAACAAAAATTAACTCCTTTAAAATCTACAAATCAATGACATCTGGCCCATTCACAAAGTGTTTCAACCACCCTATCTAGTCCCAAAACATTTATTAACATTTAGCCAAGCTCCTTGTGCACTGAGCATTGATTCCCAAGACTTCTTTTTCCCTGCTTGTGCAACTGCCAATCAGCTTTCTGTTTCTGTGGATTTAACTATTCTGGATATTTGGCATAAATAAATTTATATACCAATGCAACTTATTGTTTGTGACTTCTTTCATTTAGCATAATTGCCCAAAGTTCATGCATATTGTAGCAGATATTCTTCATTTCTTCTCCCCCTCCTCCTCCCCCTCCTCCTTCTCCTCCTCCTCCTCCTCATTCTCCTTCCTCTTCTTCTTCTCTTTCTTCCTCCTCCTATTCTTATTTTTCCTTTTCTCCTGCCTCCTCCTTTTCCTCCTCCCCCTCCTCTTCAGTGCTGGGGAATTGCACCCAGGGCCTGGGGCATGGTAGACAAATGACTTACCACTGAGCTACATTTCAATCCCCTCTCTTGGCCTTTTCATGTCCTAGAATTTTAATTGTTTAGTATTTCAACTTCTTTTTTTAATTTTTTTTAGTTGTAGTTGGACATAATGCCTTTATTTTATTTATTTTTACGTGGTGCTGAGGATCGAACACAGGGCCACATACATGCTAGGTGAGCGCTCTACCGCTGAGCTACAACCACAGTCCAGAACTTCAACTTCTAAAAGACATTACAATGGGGTTCCTGCCCAAGTAAAAATAAATAAAGTGTATTGTTAAGGAAGAAATAAAACTGGTTGTTCCTCACTGAAAGAATTAACAGAGGCCACAGCTTATAGAGGTTTGATTTAGTGAGGTATATATGTTTGGGGCATTATGTGAGAAAAGGAAAATATTCTCATGCAAATGCTGGATATATATGAACTAGAAACAATAATTTTGGTTGCACAATCCTGCTGAAGGTGGGCAGTATTCATTGGAAATCATTCCTTCTATGGCATTCATTTATGTTCTGTCTCCATCAAGAAGGAAGGACGGTTTGGCCCAACTTGCCTGCTTGTCTACTGGAGAGACCTGAGAATGACAGAGAAATACATGACCTGGACTTTCTTGTCTTACCTTTCTCGTCAGATATGGTGTGAACCATGCATATCATCAGTATAGTCATGCTGAGAGAGAGCACTGCTTCCAAAGGAACCTGAGCTCTGTGACTTAGGGAGACCACCTCAGGATGCTGCTGGCCCTTGGGCCTATCTGCATTCAGTCTCTGAGCTTCAGAAAGGGATCCAGTGAAACACAGGGTCAGTTCCATTGTCAAGTTTGATAAGCAGTCTCTCAGGGCATCCTACTCCTCTTCTCCTCTGTTTTTGCTGTTCCTTACTCATAACTGGCCACCCCAACACAGCCACCCGCAACCACCATCATACTGCATTAGGAGTTTGTGCTTACTGTAGCTGTTCCCACTCTTTTTGACAAAATGAAATACCATGATTCTGGTCTTCAAGGTCACTGCCCCAGGGAAAAGGATGGGTAAGTTTCTGCTTTCAGGAGTACCTACCTCCGTGTCTAACATTTGATCCCTGATCTGTCTCTGTGCAACCTGACTGAGGAAGCATCGCCCCTCTATGGATACAGACACACAATCTGAACATGGCCACATCATCATCACATGCAACGAGGGCTCAGTCACTGCCTTCTACAGTGCCCTGGGATACCTGGGATCCCAGGCCTGGGGAACTTCATGGTGGCCTTGTTGGCCATGAACCTGCCTGACACCTTCAGTGAAGCCAAATTCCTGACCTTCGGCATGCTGGTGTCCCTTAATTAGGAACTAGTAAGGGAAAGTGTGAGGGTGCAACAGTTTAGAGACTGTTTAGAGACCAGGAACTGGGAAAACTTCAGGCAAGATAAGGAGATAAGACCAGGCACTCAAATCATGAGTGGGCCCATAAAGAGACCTTTGAGGTGTAATCTCCCTTTGGAGATTGGCAGGTGCCACACCCCACTTCCAGGTGCCCTGCGCCAGGACCAGCCTTCTCACCCTGGTTACACTCACCATCCTCAGTGTGGAGATACCAGCTAACAACAGATAACCCCACCTATTGGATGAGAAAGGGAAGCAGGAAAGATACCGATCTCCAACCAAAACAATCAACAATCCTGTTTCTTTCTTTGAGATTTTGATTTTTTTTTCTTTTTCTTCTCCCCCTCTATTCTCCTGCCCTCACATCTACAACATATGTGAAACCAAGTACTGTCATGAATTAGGATTTTGAGGACTGGGACGTCTGAATAGTATATTAAGTTGTGTAGTATATTCCTTTTCTTTCTTTTTCCGCTTTTTACAATATTAACATCCTTTATTTTTCTTAATATATACATGTGTTTGTTTTATGTACTCTACTGTCTTTCCACATACTTGTCTACCCAAACTTACTTCTTCTCTATTCTCCTGCTACTAACCCTCTTCTTGAGATTTTTCTTTCACACTTCCTAAGATACACAACTCTATATTCTCACATTCTGCCTCCTCAGCATATCATCCTATTCCTCACCCAAACTGGTTCATTGTTCACATTTCGTCAGAAAACTGTAAGCCCTTTTACAAACCTAATGATTATATTATAGATAATAATTGAAGCCAGGCGCGGTGGCGCACGCCTGTAATCCCAGCACTTTGGGAGGCTGAGGAAGGAGGATCGCGAGTTCAAAGCCAGCCTCAGCCATGGTGAGGCACTTAGCAACTCAGTGAGACCCTGTCTCTAAATAAAATACAAAAAAAAGGGCTGGGGATGTGAGCCAGTGGTCGAGTGCCCCTGAGTTCAATCCCTGGTACCACAAAAAAAAAAAAAAAAAAAAAAAAAGGAGCAAATAAGGCAGTAAAAGATCATTTTGACAAAGAGCTACATAAACAAATACAGAATCAAAAGATCATTCTATAGGGAGATAGAAGTTCTTAAAAAAAAAAAACACCCTTTGTTCACTTTCTGGTGGGCAATGACGTAGGTAAAAGACTATATAACCTGAGACTTTCCTTTGTTCAGGGTCTTGCCCTTCCTGTGCGTCTGTAGGAAAGCTTGACCCCAGCTAGCTGGCTCAATAAACTCTGTTTGTATATTAAAAAAAAAAAAAGACATCCTTGATCTGAAAGAAAAATGAACCAAATTAAAAATTCAATTGCAAGTATCACCAACATATTAGACCACTTGGAAGACAGGACCTCAGACAATGAAGACAAAATACATAATCTTGAAAAGAATGTTGACCACACAGTGAAAATGGTAAGAAAACAATAGCAGAACATTCAAGAAATATGGATAGCATAAAAAGACCAAATTTAAGAGTTATTGGGCTAGACAAAGGCATAGAATTCCAGACCAAAGGAATGAACAATCTATTCAATGAAATAACATCAGAAAACTTTCCAAACATGAAGAATGAATTGGAAAACCAAATTCAAGAGGCTTACAGGATGCCAAATATACAAAATCACAACAGATCCACACCAAGTCACATTATAATGAAAATGCCTAACATATAGAAAAAGGAGAGAATATTAAAAGCCACAAGAGAAAAAGAATCAGATTACATATAGGAAGAAACCAATATGGATAATTGCAGATTTTTCAACCCAGACCCTGAAAGCTAGAAGATTCTGAAACAATATATATCAAACTCTGAAAGAAAATGGATGCCAACCAAGAATCTTATATCCAGCAAAATCAAGCTTTAGATTTGATGATGAAATAAAAACCTTCCATGATAAACAAAAGTTAAAAGAATTTACAACCAAAATCCTACACTACAGAACATCTTTGGCAAAATATTCCATGAAGAAGAAATGAAAAAACAACAATGAAAATCAGCAAAGGGAGATATTAAACTAAAGGAAACACTAATCAAAGTAGAAACCACATCAAGTTAAATAACAAAAATAAACAAAAATGACTGGGAATACAAATCATGTCTCAATAATAACCCTGAATGTTAATGGCCTAAACTCACCAATCAAAAGACATAGGATAGCAGATTGGATTTAAAAAAAAAAAAAAGACTCAACAATATTCTGCCTCCAGGAGACTCATCCGATAGGAAAAGACATACACAGACTGCAGGTGAAAGGTTGGGAAAAATGATACCACTCACATGGACTGCAGAAGCAAGTGGGGGTTTCCCTCCTTGTATCAAATAAAGTAGACTTCAAGCAAAAGCTAATCAAAAGAGATAAAGAAGAACATTTTGTACTGCTCAAGGGAACCATACACTAACAAGACATAACAATCATAAATATATACACCCCAAACAATGGAGCATCTATGTTCATCAAAAAAAAAAAAAAATTCTTCTCAAGTTCAACAGGCAAATGGACCACAATGCAATAATTCTGGGTGACTTTAACACACCTTTTTCACCACTGGATACGTCTTCCAAACAAAAGCTGAACAATGAAATTATAGAGCTCCATAATACAATCAATAACTTAGGCTTAACTGACATACATAGAATATTTCATCCTTCAACAAGTGAATACACTTTCTTCTCAGCAGCACATGGATCCTTCTCTAAAATAGACCATATATTATGCCACAAAGCAACTCTTAGCAAATACAAAAATGTAGAGATTCTACCCTGCATTCTATCAGATCATAATGGAATGAAATTAGAAATCAATGACAAAATAAAAATAAAAATTACTCTAACGCCTGGAGACTAAATAATATGTTAGTGAATGAACAAGGGGTTTCAAAAGACATTGAGGAGGAGATTTTAAAATTCTTAGAGGTAAATGAGAACACTGACACATCATATTGAAATCTCTG
Source organism: Tamias sibiricus (assembly GCA_025594165.1). Lineage (NCBI taxonomy): Eukaryota > Metazoa > Chordata > Mammalia > Rodentia > Sciuridae > Tamias > Tamias sibiricus. The sequence goes on from CM046673.1 coordinate 9,202,101, forward strand.
GGACACTATGAAGGCAGTACTAAGAGGAAAGTTCATTGCATGGAGTTCATTCCTTCAAAGAAGAAAAAGTCAACAAATAAATGGCCTAACATTACACCTCAAAGCCCTAATAAAAGAGGAACAAATCAACACCAAAAGCAGTAAAAGACAGGAAATAATTAAAATCAGAGCTGAAATCAATGAAATTGAAACTAAAGAAACAATTGAAAACATAGACAATAAGTGACCATGATGTTGGTTTGTGTGCTCAGTACTACACTTTTTATATGTGCATTCTATTTACATATATTGTGAGACCCTTGGTGCCATATACACTCATGCATATGACGTACTTTGGTCAGCTTCATTCCTAGGGCCTTCTCTCCCCTCTCTTTTCCCTCTTTTTTTTTTTTTTTTTTGTACCGGGGATTGAACTACCCCTTTCTTCCACTATTATTATTATCATGATAATAATGCTCTTATTTTAATAAGTACACTGTACTTTTATCGCTGTTACAGAGTGTAATCCTTCCACTTACTGAAGAAGACTTCAACGTACATTACTATGACACATCACACCACATCACACCGCTGTGGCCTCCTACGTCTCTTCTTCCTCTGCCTCTTGAGTGTACCAATGACAGCTGTGCTTTACCTCATCTGATGTTCCGTTCATCACAGGAGGAGCTACAGCAGGCCACACTCTACACAGACACAATATTGCCTTGGCGTGGAGTCGGCTGCACCACCTGGACATTTCCAAGAATACTATGAAGTTGCACAGCCATGAAGTCACCTGACAACACATTCCCAGAATGTATTCATGGCCTTGACTTAACATAAATGGATTTACAAGTGGTGCAACAAATAAGGGGCTAGGGTTCAAAATATACTAGGAACTCAAGCAAATCAATACTAAGAAAACAAAAAAACAAATGGAATAACAGGCAAAGGGTCTTGATATACTTTTTAAAAAAGAAAGACATGAAATAAAATAAACATATTCAACATAGATAACCATCTTCTAAGAAATTCACACTAAAAGCACCTCCTGTCTCTGGGGTGATTATTATCAAAACATAAAGATAAGAAGTGTTGGTCTGTACACAGAGATGGGTGAACTCTCATGAACTACTAAGTGGAACAGCAGTCAGTGCTTGCTTCATGTTGCTCAGAAGCTAGAAATAGGACTCCACCTGCCCTGGCACCCCCCTGTGGGTGTGTACCAAGGACAGCGCACCAGTGTGTGCAGGACATGGGGGCATCCCACATTCACAGCAGCAGCCTCCCTGGACCCAAGACAAGGAACCAGCCTCAGGGGGTCGACAGATGCCTGCACACCGAACGTGAGGCACACTCCTAAGCCTCTGAACAGAAGGAAATCCTGACATATTTTGACCACAGAGATTAACATAGAGGACATTCAGTGAAACAAGCCAGGCCAAAAAGGACACACACTACTTGACCTCATGCACATGTGGAGCATTGAAAAGTCAATCCTACAGAAACAGAGAAGGAGAAGCTTACCTGATTCTGAGTGGTGGAGGTGGGAGTGGGAAGACATTTACCAGAAACCAAACTTTCTGTTAAGGAAGCAATTTCTTTTTTAATGCTTTCATTAGTGCAATAGGCTTATACATAATGTTGGAATTCATTATGACCTAATCACGCATGTCTGGCATATAATTTGCTCCATTTCAGGCCCCAGGACTTCCTATCGCCCTCTATCCTCCCTCCCACTGTACCCCTTCTGCTCTGCTGGTCTTCCTCTTATTTTTTTTTTTTAATTTGGTGATTTCTATCCATACATAAATGTGAAATATACTGTGGTATTTTCAAATATGTACATAGCATAATTTGGTCCATTTAACTCCATCATTCCTTCCTTGTCTCATCCCTCCCTTCCCCTGTTCCCTTTCTCTATTCACTGACCTCCTTTTTTATTTTCATGGTTTTTCCCCCACCTCTCTTCTTGTCTTTTCTTTTTTTTTTTTTTTTTTTTTTTTCTTTCTTTTGTGCTCTAGCTTCTGCATATGGAAGAAAACACCTCATCTTTGAGTGTCTGCATCTGACTTACTTCACTTACCATGATGTTCTCCAGTTCCATCCATTTACCAGCAAAGGCCATTGTATTTGGGTTTATGACTGAGTGAAACTCCATTGTGTATGTACAGCATATTATCTTTGCCCACCCATCTGTTGACAGGCATCTAAGCTGGTTCCATAACTTTGCTGTTATGAATTGCACTTCCAAAAACATTGAGGTGCCTGTATCCCTATAGTATGCTGACTTTAGTTCTTTTGGGTAAATACCAAGGAGTGCGATAGCTAGGTTATATTTTGGTTCCCTTTCCAGTCTTTTGAGGAATGTCCGTACTGCTTTCCAAAGGGATTGCGCTAATTTGCATTCCCATCAAGAATGTCTCAGTGTGACTTTATCCCCTCATTTTCACCAGCATTGTTTTTCTTTTTTTCATCATTTCTTTTCAGTCATACATAACATGAAGGTTTATTTCTACATAATTTTAAAAGCATGGAATATAATTTGCTCAAATTCCATCCCCCATATTTCCCGTTCAATTACCCTGCCTCCCCCCCCCCCATTCCCTTCCTTCTGCTCTAAGATTTTTGCTGGTTAGTGTCTTATGGACATATACAGTGGTGAGATTCACTGTGGTACATGCATATAAATACATAGGAAAGTTAGGTTGGAATGGATAAAGCAAATGTTGTACACACACACACAATGGACTTTTACTCAGCCATAAAGAAGAATGAAATTATGGCATTTGCTAGTAAATGGATGGAGCAGGAGAACATCATGCTAAGTAAAATTTTAGCCAATTTCAATAAGCAAAAAGTTGTATGCTTTTTCTGACGTGCAGGAGCTACTCCAAAATAAGGAGGAAAATCACAGCATTTATTTTTATTTGTATTCTTTATGATTAACACTATAACTGGAGTGAAATGAAATGTATATTTAGTTTTGATTTTCATTTTCCTGATGAACATAGGGATGTTGAACGTTTTTTCGTATATTTGTTGGCCAATTGTATTCCTTCTTTTAAGAAATGCCTGTTTATTTTGTCCATTTATTGAATTTTTTTTTAGTTCTTTAGGTATTAATTCCATCATAGGAGTAGCTGGTAAAGATCTCCCATTCTCTGGCTTCTTCATGCTCTTGTTTCCTTTGCTAGGCAAAAGTGATTTAATTTGAGTCTGTCCCTGATATTGATTCTTATTTCTGATATTGATTCTTTATTTCCTGAACTTTAGCAGTGTTCTTAAGGGAGTCCATGCTTGGACCAATATGTTGGAGTCTTGACTCCATGTTCTTTCCTAACAGTTGTAAAGTTTATGGTTTAATTTCTAGGTCTTTGATGCACTTTGAGTTGACCTTTGTGAAGGGTGAAAGATAAGCATCTAGTTTCATTCTTCTGCACATTGGTATCCAGTTTTCCTATTACCATTTGTTATAGGGGCTATCTTTTCTCCAGCATATATTTTTGACGCCATTACCTAGTATCACATGACTGCTATTTACGGGCTTTTTCTCTGTGTCTTCTATTCAGTTTCATTTGTTTTCATGCCTATTTTGAGCCAAATACAATATTGTCTTTTGTTACTATAGTACTGTAGAATGATTGATCAGGTATTTGAGGGCCCCAGCATTGTTCTTGCTCAGTATTCCTTTATATGTTATGGGTCATTTATTCTTCCATATAAATTTTAGGACCACTTTTTCTAATTATGTTAAGAATGTCATTGGTATTTTGATGGGGATTGCATTGACTCTGTTGAACCCTTTTGGCCATGGCCATTTTGATAATAATCCTGACCATCCATGAACATGGGAGGTTTTTATCTTCAAAAGTCTTTTCAATTTCTCTCTTCAATGTTCTACAGTTTATATTGTGGAGGTCTGTCACCTCCTTGGCCTGATTTATTCCCAAGTATGTTTCTGAGGTTATTCTAAATGGGAGAGTTTTCCTGATTTCTTTCTCAGGGGATTTATTATTTGAGTGAAGGAAAGGAAAGACATTGATTTGTGTATGTGGATCTGTGTCCTGCTTCTTTGATGAATTTTTTGTCAGCTCTAAAAGTCTTCTGGTGGACTTGATTGGGTCTTCCAGATATATATGATCATGTCATCAGTGAAGAGAGATGATTGGACTTCTTTTCCTATTCATATCCCTTTGGTTTACTTTTCTGACCTGATTTATATGGCTAGAGTTTCAAGAACTATGTTGAACAGGAGTGGTGAATTTAGAGGAAATTCTTTCAGACTTTCCTGTTCCTGAATTTAGAGGAAATTCTTTTGGATTTTTCTCTGACTAGTCTGATAGTTACCTTGGGTTTCTTATGTACAGTCTTTACAATATCAAGGTAAACTATTTCTATCCCTAGTTTCTCCACCATATTTAATATGAATGAGTGATGGATTTTGTTAAAGGGTTTTTGTTTTGTTTTGTTTTTGCTGCGTCTATGGATTTGGTGATTCTTGTCCCTTTTCTATTCATGTGGTGAAATACATTTATTGATTTGTGTATGTTGAACCAACCTTGCATCACTGGGATGAAACCTACTTGGTTGTTGTGTACATGTGCAATCCCCTTAATGTGCTTTTTGAACATGATTGGCCAATATTTTATTGAAGATTCTTGTGTCCATGTTCATTAGTAATATTGGTCTGTAGTTTTCTTTCCTTGAATGTCTTTGGTTTGGGTATTGGATTGGCACTGGCTTCAGTCAATTAATTTGAAAGTGATCCATCTCTTCTTATTCTATGAACTAATATGAGGAGGGTTGGCATTAGTTCTTTTTTAAGTGTGTGTTAAGATGGCTGAGAAATCTATCTAGTTATGGGCTTTTCTTTGTTGAAAGGATTATAATCACTGCTTCAAACTCATTGTTTGATATTGGTATGTTTCTGTGTTTTCTATATCCTCATGGTTCAATTTGAGTAGGTCCTACATGTCTATAAACTTGTCAATATCATCTAAATTTTCCAGTTTATTGGAGCATAAATCTTCAAAATAATTTCTAATGATCCTCTGTATTTCAGAAAGGTCTGAGGATTTCTCTTCTTTTCATCTCTCAGTCTACTTAGGGTTTTTCTCTTTTCCCTTGGTTTGTTTGGCTAAGGATTACAATGTTGTTTACCTTTTCAAAAACAACTTTTTGCTACATTGAGGTTTTGCATCTTTTATATTTCAAGACATATTTGTCATCTTGCTGAACACAGCTAATGACAATATGTGATACACTTGAAAAATGCAGGGTAAATTTCAAGTATTGGGACCATTAAAAAAATGAAGATCATGTGAGGTAACACATGTGTTCTATAGCCTGACATAGCCATTCCAAGTGCATACATATCTCAAATAGATTACTGTCAGTCACACAGTTTGTACTTGTCAATTAACAATGTAAAGTAAAGATAAATCAGAAAATACTACAACAGATGTTTTTGATGAATAGTGGTAAGAAAAAAACATGACGAGAGGAATTGAGTGCTGTGTGAAGAGCAGGGCATGGATGCTGTGTCACGTGGAGCAGGCAAATGTGAAACTTGTGCAGGAATTCTCAAGGGGCAGAGCTCAGCACACTGGGCTCGGGGGTAACTAGTCTCAGTTCTGTGAAGAGGTCCAGGTGAGCTTCCCATCTTGTCCTCAGTGCAGCCTACGCCCTGTCAATTTATTCCATGAGGACACTGAGACCTGAGAGTGCTACTATACGTGGTGTCAAGGCCTGCTTTGAATGGCCCAGGAAGTCTTCACTGACTGACCTCAGCCTTCACCTTCTTGCTAAAGCATCATGTGCAATTGCACTGCTGGTGTTTGGTTGATTCCAACACCAGCTCATTCAAACTTGCCCAGTTCCTCAGATCAGGCTTCTGACACAGCCACCCCTGGACCCTGAGGTCACAGGGTTACAGGGACAGCTGTCTCAGGATGTGGTGGTCCCCAATGCCTTGTTGGAACATGATGAAATCAGAGGCCCCACAGAAGGAGTCCCAAACATGTTTTTCAACAGTAGTTTTCACCAAGTTGCAGGGTGACAGGTGCAGAGCCTCGGGGCACTGATCCCCAGAGCTCCTGGATGGACTCAAGGGCAGCAGAGAAAACACAGGGACGCCAGAGCTGCCCTGACACAGGACTCTGAGGGCACGAGCAGGGCACCGAGTCTGCCTTAATAGTCCCCTTTGCTCCTGGCTGTGCCCAGGGCTGGCCAGCTGCTCCTGCATGTGCTTTCCCAGCTAGGGGGCATGGAGTGAGTGGGGGCTTTCTGTGCCCTACTCAGGACTGACCCTCCCTGCAGAGCTGAGACTGCAGACAAGATCCAGCTCCTGCTCCTCACCTCACACTGTGCACAGGGCTTGTCTCTGTGTGGGCAGAGCCGGGCATGGTGTTCTTTCTGAGTCTGCTCTTCCTGCTCCCGCAGCCGGTACATACTTCATGGGTGAACATGAAGAGATGCTTAGAATACTTGAGGCCAACTGTCTACAGAGATGGAGACCTGGTCCTCGGTGGGTTTTTTCCCCTTTACTACATGAACCAGGATGCAGACTTATCCAGATATCCTTTTTACTCCGACCAAAGACTAAGGTGAGAGCTACCAGGTGAGTTTCTAGACTGTGTGTGTGAATTAGGTATGGTCATGATTTTGTGTAACTGTAATTGTGTGTGTGTGTGTGTGTGTGTGTGTGTGTGTGTGTTTTTTCCCTATGAGTTATGAAAACTGTACACAGGATTGGCAGAAGCATAAAGCAGTGAATTCTGAGGTCCTTTCCTTCTTTTCTTTAGTTTTATTTTGTGCATTACAATTATACATAATAGTGATATTCGTCTTGAAATATTCATAAATGCATACAATGTAATTTTCTCCATTTCACTTGTCTTTTATCTTTCCACAACCTCCCATTTCATCTTTTGCTCTATTGTATCTCTTCTTTTCCCATTGCTATTGGTGCATTACAGCTGTACATAATGGTGGGATTCACTGTTACATATTCATACCTGCACACAAACAGCAGTATAATTTTGCCACTGTCACTCTCCAGCACTTCCTCCCTCCCTTCCTCCCACCCTTTGGTCCCTTTCTCTAATGATCTCCTTTTCATTTTCATGAGATCACCCCACATTTCTTTTCCTCTTTCCTGTCTAGCTTTTAAGTATGAAAAAAAAAAATATGACCCTTGACCTTCTGAGTTTCTCTTATTTCACTTGACATACTGGTCTCAAGTTCAATCCATTTTTCTGTAAATGATGTTATTTCATTTTTCTCTATGGCTGAACAAAACTCCATTGTGTATATGAACTGCATTTTCTTTCTCCATTAATACATTGATAGACACCTATGTTGGTTCCATAGTTTAGCTATTGTGAATTGTGCTGCTATAAACAGGCATGCATGTATCACTGTAGTAAGATGACTTTAATTCTTTGGGGTAAATACCAAGGAGTGGTATAGCTGGGTCATATGATGGTTCCATGCCTAATCTTTTGAGGAATGATGCTGATTTCCATAGTGGTTGTACAATGTACAGTCCCATCAACAATGTAAAAATGTTCCTTTTTCTCAACATCCTCTACAACATTTATTATTATTTGTGTTCTTGATGACTGCCATTCTGACTAGTGTGAGATGATATCCCAATGTAGACTTGATTTGCATTTCCATAATTGCTAATGATGTTGAACTTTTTTTATATATTTGTTGGCAGTTTGTATTTCTTCTTTTCAAAAGTGTTTGCTTAATTAATTTTCCCATTTATTAATTGGGTTATTTGTGGGGTTTTGGTATAAATTTTCTTGAGTTCTTTATACATTTTATATATTTTTTGTATATTTTATATATTTTTACTTTATACATTTTATATATTAATCCTCTGATTAGCTAGCAAAGATGTTTTCCCATTCCGTAGGTTCTCTGCTATTCAGAAGTTTTTAATTTGATACCATCCCATTATTTCCTGAGCATTAGGGGTCCTATTGAGAAAGTCATTGACTGTGTACCTATATGTTGGTGTGTTGACCCTATGTTTTCTTCTAGAAGTTGCATATTTTCTGATCCAATTGCTAGGTCTTTTATCCACTTTGAGTTGACTTTTGTGCAGGGTGAGAGATAAGGGTCTAGTTTCATTCTTCTCAATATGGATAACCAGTTTTCCCAGCACCATTTGTTAAAGGCTGTCTTTTCTCCAAGAATGTTTTCAGCACCATTGTCAGGGATCAGATGACTATAGATGTGTGGGTTTGTATCTGTGTCTTTATTCCCCACCATTGGTCAATCTATCTGCTTTTATGCCACTACTGTGAAGTTTTTGTTACTATAACTCTGTAGTATAATTAAACAGTCAGGTATTATGATGCCTCCAGCTTGCTTTTTTGGTGGTTTAGAATTGCTTTGGCTATTCTTGGTCTTTTTTTTTTCTCCCCCACAAAAAGACTTTAAGGCTTTTTTTTTCTGGGTCTGTGAAGAAAGTCATTGGTATTCCAATGGGGATTTCATTGAACTGTATATTTCTCTAGATAGTATGACATTTGAACAATACTAATTCTTCCTATCCATGAACATCAGAGGTCTTGCTATCTTCTTGTGTCTTCTTCAATTTCTTCCTTCAGTGTTGTATAATTTCCATTGTAGAGATCTGTCATTTCTCGGTTAGTTTTATTCTTAGGTATATCATTATCACATATTAGGTCTTTTATGAAAATTGTGAATCTATACTTTTTTAAAGACATAGGATAGAATTCAACATCTATTGAGACCACTCCTTCAGTCTTATCCCCTTGATCAGGCAGTGGGGACATTGGAGGGAGTTGAATGTTTTTTCAAAAGCTAATCTCATAGAAGTGGAGACTTAATTCATGGTTATCACAGGCTGAGTGAACAGGGACTGTTGAGGGGTGGGAGACATGGACTGATAGTACTAAGTTACAGTTAGACAAGCAGGATTTTCTGGTGTGCTCTTGCACAGGAAGATGATTACAGACAGTGATAATGAGCTGTGTCCTTGAATAACACAAAGAAAGATTCTGCATGTTCTCACCATGTAAAGAGAGAAATATTGAGTAGAAGTGTATAAGTGAACCTAAACATTAAACAACATGTACATACATGAAAACATCACAGAGTACCTCATAAATATGTACAATTTTTACTTTTTATCTCTCAGTTAAAATAATTAGCTTAATTTAAATTTAAGCCTTTGTATTTCCTTCATTTAAGAACAAGTAGGACGAAATGCTTAAAGGTAAAAAAAGGGCGCGGTGGCACACGCCTGTAATCCCAAACTTTGGGAGGTTGAGGCAGGAGGATTGCGAAAAGCCAGCCTCAGCAATGGCAAGGCACTTAGGAACTCAGTGAGACCCTGTCTCTAATAAAATACAAAAAAGGGCTGGGGATGTGACCCAGTGGTCGAAAAAAAAAATTCACTGATTCATTGTTATTAATCTTTAATAATACATAGATAAAAATAAGAATTGGAAAAATTCCAACTGTATAATTTCTCTGCAACATTTAGCCCATATCAAACTAGTCCTTCATGAACTGAAAAAATATTTTTATCAATTATTTATGGAAAAATAAAAATATTTGACCATATGTTTTATTGACAAAAAAATTCTTCATAGCCAGGCGAGGTGGCACACGCCTGTAATCCCAGCACTTGGGAGGCTGAGGCAGGAATATCGCGTGTTCAAAGCCAGCCTCAGCAATGGGAGGCACTTAGCAACTCAGTGAGACCCTGTCTCTAATAAAATTCAAAAAAGGGCTGGGGATGAGGCCCAGTGGTCAAGTGCCCCTGAGTTCAATCCCCTGTACCCAAAAAAAAAAAAAAAAAAAAAAAAAAAAAAAAAAAAATTCTTCATCCTAACTCTAAAATAGCAATGATACAGATAAAATTATTGGAAATAATGAGAAAACACATGTAACTAAAAATAAAACATTGTCATTTGGGAACTGGGTAAAAATATTTCACCAATATTCACTTAAAGAGTTCTCACAAAATAACGTGATTAAAAAAACAGTATGTGGAAAATCACAAAATTAAACCAAAGCAACAATGGATATGAACTAAAAATCAATATTAGAAAATATTAAGTCTACATAATTCACAAAAAAAGTGAAGCTTTTGGAATATTTAAATAAGACTGCAACTTAAAACATCACAAAAAGACTAGATCAATTCTAAACAAAGAATAGGAAAGAAATTCATAAATATTAAACAAGATATTAATTCTATTAGAAAAAAACAACAAAGGCTATATTACAATTCAACAATCAATATTTTTGAAAATCTAATTAGAGAAAAGCTTCAAATTTTCAAACATAAAATGAGAAATAATTCACTAAAGAGAAAAAAAAAATTTTAAGTTGAGTAATCAGCTTGAAGACTATGGAAATAAATTGGATGTTCTGATCAAATATTAACTTTCAAAGAAAATATATAATTGAATAAAACAGCTGTGGTAAGATGATAGAGTAGAATATAGAAAGCATCCACTCAAAATGCCCAATAAGGAATGGCTGTGGAGGATGCTGATCCCAATTGTTTTAAGAGCTGGCAGGTGAGGTCCTTTATAAATACTTGCAGGTGAGGCCCTTTTTTTTTTTTATTTTATTTTTTATTTATTTTTTTATTTTATTTTATTGCAGACACCCCATGTATTTTATTTAGAGACAGTCCAGAGTGCTTGTGCCTCGCCATTGCTGAGGCTGGCTTTGAATTCGTGTCCTCCTGCCACAGCCTCCCAAAGTGCTGGGATTACGGGCGTGCACCACTAGTGCTTGATTCTTGATGTCTGCCTCTAACTAGCCACAGACCACAGGTTGGGAAGCACTACAGCATTTGCTAAAGGGTTTGCAAAGGGGAGAGTGTGTGACCCTCTCTTGCATCCCCAGAGGAGGACACCTTGCTGTCTTCTGCATACGTTGATGCACCTCCCATTTACAGGACACTGAAAACCAAATCTGCCCACTGGGCAGCTGCGTGATGCAGGCCAGTGTCACCTCACTCACTCCTGATGCCCTGCAAGCCTCTCAGTTTGCTTCCTGAGGGGGAAAGAGCCACCGCAGGGTCTTCCAAGTGCCAGGGAACCTTCCTCACACCAGCTCAATCTCTCAGGGAAGGACAGTCTCTGAGGTGGATGCCTGAGTCTAACCCAGATTGCCTCTGTGCTTGACAGAGGAGTTGCCCTGCATTACAGGATTGGACCATTTTCTCTAACTCTCCTTCTGTGTTCAGCTGGCTTTGGAGGAACTACCAGTATGTGCTGGCTTTCTACTTTGCCATCGAGGAGATCAACAAGGACTCCCACCTGCTCCCCAACCTGACCTTGGGTTTCCACGTCTACAATGCCTTTTCCAGTGACCAGTTCACCTTGTGGAGCACTCTGCTTTGGCTGTCTGGAAAAATGGAACCTCTCCCTAATTACAGCTGCCAGGCACAGAGCAAGTCTGCTGCCGTCATTGCAGGAACCACGTCAGCATTCTCGGCTGAGATTGGGACACTCCTGGAGCTCTACAAGACCCCGCAGGTAGGTGGTATATGAATTCTGGAAAAAAATTTTGGATCTCCATCAATGAGAGTCCTTCACATCTAATCAAAGGGAAATTCAACTTCTGGGAAGCCATAGCCCATGAGGGATAAAACATTCCCCAAGGAATTGCATAGGTTGCAAGACACCTCCTCGTATTCCTTCCTTTATTCCTACTACTTGAGATGAAAAGCACATGAGGATCTTGCACATTGTCTTTTGAGGGAAGTCACATGTCCTTTCCTGAAGGATGTGGGGTAGGATATCAGGGTCTTCCCTGTGCTCAGAAAGAGAGAAGTGGCCAATTTCTACAGCACTTGTAATGGTTTAGATATGCCATGTCCCCAAAAAGTTTATGTGTGGGACAATGAAAGACATTGTAGAGGATAAATGGGTTTGAGCACCTTAACCTAATCAGTGCATCAATCCACTGATGGATTAACTGGGTGGTGACTGTTGGCAGGAAGAGTGGCTTTTCTCCACTACACTCTTCTGCCATGATGTCCTGCCTCACCTTTGATCCAGAGAAATGGAGCTGACTGTTTATGAACTGAGAACTCTGAAACCATGAGCCCCAAAATAAAATTTCCTCCTCTAAATGTTGTTGTCAGGTATTTTGGTCATAGCAAAGAACATGCTGACTGAAAGAGCACTCTTTCTCTTTCCCCGAACATAATCCATTTGTGAGCCCTCTCCTAGAAAATTCTGCCATGCCCTTCCCAAGATAGCAATCCCAAATCCAATTGAACTTAAAATCATGACATTGTTTTTTGCTCATTCAGGTCACATATGGACCTTTTGATCCCATGCTAAGTGATAAAGACCAGTTTCCATCACTCTACCAGATGGCCCCCAAGGACAGCTCTCTGGCCCATGGAATGGTCTCCTTATTGCTGCACTTTGGCTGGACCTGGGTAGCACTCTTCATATCTGATGATTTGAAGGGAGAGCAGTTCCTGCGGGATCTGAAAGCAGAGATGGTAAAGAAAGGCATCTGTGTGGCCTTTACAGAAAAGCTCCCTGCCACTAAGGCAATGTATGGATCAGGTGATGTCACCTTCATGAGTAGGATCAGAGTCTCCTCTGCAAATGTGCACATACTCTATGGTAGAGTCGAGAGCCTCATCACCGTGGACATTGCAGCACAGTTCTTTTTAACCACGGGGAAGGTGTGGATCATGGCAGCAAAGCAGGATATCGTCCTGCATGAGATGAACCACATGCTGCACTCTTTCCATGGAGGCTTCTCGTTCTCACCTCACAAGGGGGAAATCCCTGGCTTCAGACACTTTCTCCAGACAGTGAACCCTTCCCAGTACCCAGAAGACTTTTACTTCAGTAAATTGTGGTTGCACCTTTTTCATTGTTCACCTGCTGGGTCACTATGTGGACAAATTTTTAATTGCCCTCCAAATGCATCCTTCGAGTTTGTGTCAGGAGTGATTGACATGAAGACCCTGTCCGACTCCAGCTACTTCATCTATAATGCTGTGTACGCAGTGGCCCACGTCCTCCATAACATGCTTGTTCAGAAAACTGAAATGGGATCTTCAGAAGACACTGACCAGCCTAGGCTTCTTCCCTGGCAGGTAAACCTCTTCCAGAACCAGGCCATGCATGCCACTGAGGCATCCATGGGTATTATACTGAAGTATCTCATAGCCATGTTTTCATCTTAAGATCAACAGAATCAGGAAAAATGAAATATGGGTTCTTTCACACTGGATATATTACAGATAACTGGATATATACAGATACTTGTTATCTGTATCAGGAGAATTCTACCAGAGGAAGCTGTGATTTCCTGAAAGTTAATATAATTTACATCCAAAATACTTGCAAATATAAGATAAAATTATGTAAAGTATCCAAACACAGCCCATGACTAAACAGATAGGGCAAGGGCAACAATTAATCAAATCTATACATTTCTTTAGCGTGCACACAAGTGAGGAGAATATTGACACAGTGCCCACATCTAACAACAGCTGTTCCATCTAAAATGCTGACTATGTAGTGTCCCAAGTCCTGTAAGTGATATATTCAGTGAAAAGAGAAATGGTTCCCACACACTATCCTGAAATGACTCTGGAGAATGAATCTGTTTTAGACATCACCATTCTGCAAAAACTCGGAACAAGCTAGGGAGCAGGGCTTGTGGTTCCATTTTTAGGTGTTATTCCCCCAATGACGCCAGTCAGCTCAGGCTATCCCCTGGGTCCTACATGGATTTTTCTGAATTTTACCTGGCTTATCTGAATTCGTGACCCATTCAAGGAACACTTTTATAAGCTCTTGTTCTCATGAACAAGGGAAAAATTGTTTAATGAAATTTACCAAGTAAATCAAAGAAATTTTATTTACAGAGCTGGTTAAATATGTACATGTCAAATGTTATGTCGCCAAGTTTAATTTGCCATCTAATGTCTATTTTTGCTAACAATAATATTTGATATGCCATACTGAGTTTATTTAGATGTGATTCTAAGAAAACTAGTTGACTTTGACAAGATAAATCCAATTACATAAATGTGGATTATTTAGAATGCTTCAACTCCACAAAACTGAAGACCTAAACAACATTTGTTTAAAGAACAATAGGTTCGTTATCTTCCCCAACATGGTGTCACAGATCCCAGAGATACAGTATTACCACACTCTATTAAAAATCATTCGAATCTGGAGTTTCAATTTTTCTATTTTAAGTCAAAGATCACTACCTGCAGTATTACAAGGTGGTGACATTTTCCAAAAAAATGTCTGAAGGCATAGAGAGAAAACAACTCATATCACGCTTTCTTAATCTTTATTAAACTATACTTGACACATGAAGCCATGCTCATATTTAACATAAACACTCTCATGATTTTTGACATATGCATACACTCATACTACCATCACCACCAACAAATCCATCCACATGGTGACCATTTAGGTGTGCAAGGATTGACTCTTAATAAGGCCTAAATAGATTTGATTGGTCAGGATTGCAAGGAGTCCATGCCAAGGCCATCCTGGGGACATCATCCTAGAATTTTTCTGACTGGATTCATCCACTCCAACATTGTTTTCAGAGAAATTAATGTTTTTCCCACTGAACCCATGAGATGGTGGCCAGCAAACAGAACCGAGGCACTAACACCTATGACTTCAGAGTGGGGTGGGGGGAGGTGGAAGAGAAGGACTTCTTGGTACATATGGTTTTCCATCTTTCATTTGGATGCACTCCTCATGTCACATTCTGCCTCTCCTGCAGCTGCATCCATTCCTGAAGAACATGCAGTTTACCAACAGCGCTGGGGACCACGTCTCCCTAGATGAGAGCAGCAGCCAGATGGCCCAGTATGACATCCACAACACTGTGAATTTCCCTGCTGGTCTTGTGCTGCTGGTTAAAGTAGGAGAGTTTGTCTCTAGGAGTTCACTTGGTCAAGGTTTGGTCATCAGTGAGGAGATGATAGAATGGCCTATTGGATTCACAGAGGTACGATCCCATTTCAGTATTGCATACATGGAAGGGATCTGAATGGGGCCCTGAGCCTAAACATGACCCTTTAACCTAGCACTAAACTCACCCCTCCCATCTGAATGTGTACTATGTGTCTTCCTTTTGCACATTTTAAGCTGAACTCTACACAAAGAGCAAGTTTATAGAATCCATCACTTTTTTAGTTTTTGTAATTAGTTCAAGCAGCAATTGAGAGAATGAACAAAGTTAATCAGTAGAGATAAAGAGATAACAGTGGAGATTAATAAATACCAAATATGTCTCTCCGTATATCCCGAAACAATTTATTAAATGTGGCCTGGATCTTTATTATTCTTTTATGCCCTATGAACATGAGTAAAATATGGACTCACAGCCTTGGAGAGACCATTCCCATCTTCCTTTGGTATTTTATCCTGTTCAGTCCTCAGCCTTTCTTCTACTCAGCATCCCAATGAATTGGCAAGATTTTATATCCCACCCAGTGTTCCAGGAGATTGAAATAACAATCATGATGCATTGTTAATTGGTAGCAGTGGTGCCCAGCTGGGTGGGGTGGTGCATGCACTTAATCCCAGTTACTTGGGAAGCAGAGGCAGAAGGATCACAAGTTCAAGACCAGTGTGAGCAACTCTTCCAGACCCCATTTCAAAACATAAAAATAAACATGGCATAGGACTAGAACACCATTGTATTGCAGTTGCTTAGAATGCACAAGACCCTGGCTTCAATCCCCCCATATGGCAGCAAACAAACAAACAAACAATCTGTGCCCGGATGATGAGCCCACAGCAGAATAAGCACAGGCCATGGTGTGTAATGCCCTCTCATCACTTCTCTCTTGACCTTGCTCTCTTCAGCAGTTACTTTCAACAGCATGTCTACTTTGCTTTATTGGTTCATTCTTAGTATACATAATAGTGAGCTTCATTATGCCGTGCTCATCCATGGCCATAACACATTCATCAGCCTCCTTCCCCAGTGCTTCCCTCTCCCCCTCCTCCTCCCACCTCCTTGTCCCTTGCTCCACTCTACTGGTTTCCATTCTCTTGTCATAATTATTTATTAATATTTTAATTAATGCATTCTACTTCCACATGAACACTGGGTTCATTTGGGGTGTATTCACACATGGACAAAGCAGACTGACAGAATTCATTCCCTGTACTCCCCACGCCCACTGCCCCGCCCTCCCTGTCCAGACCCTTCTCTTCTCTGTAGGTCTCCCTTCTATTTTTGTGAGGTGCTGTTTTTATATATTCATTCTACCCACCCACCCCCTCTTTTTCTCTGTCTCTCTTCTCCATATATGAAAGAAACTTTCAACACTTGACTTTCTGACTCTGGCTTATTTTACTTAGCATGATGTTCTCCAGTTTTAGCCATTTACCGACAAACGACATGATTTCATTCAAAGTTATGACTGAGTAAAACTCCACCATGTATATCTACCACATTTGTTATCCTAGTGTCTGTTAATTGGCTCCTGGGCTGGTTCCATAATCAGCTGTTGTAAATTGTGCTGCTACACCCATTGGGAAGCGTGGTTAACTATATTTCTGCATAAATACCAAGGAGTGGAATAGGTGAGTCATACAGTGGTTTCGTTCCTGGGTTGTGAGGAATCTCTGCACTAATTTCCATAGTAATAGTACTAATTGTCAACTTCCCCAACAATACATACATGTTCCTTTTCCTGCACATCCTTTTCAGTAATTAATATTAATTGTGTTCTTGATGATTGCCAGTCTAACTGATGAGAAGAAATCTTAGTGTAGTTTTGTTTTCAGTTCCCCAACCAAGAATGAAGGGGTGGTAAAAATACCATCAGGCATAGAAGCTCTTGGAATCCTCATACCTAGAAACTTGCATCCCAGAGCTCTGCAGGAAGAGGTTAAACAGAAAGAGAGAAAAGCCTGGGGGTGTGGCTGGTGAAGCAGGAAAGAAAATGACCAGGAACCTGGAGAATATTTAGTAAAACATAGTCAAGGTAGGTGATGACTTCCTGCCACCATCAAGGATCTCTTAGGAGACACCTTGACAGCCTTCGAGGCTGCTGATAATGTGCAGAATCATGACCGTGCTCTCTTTCCCCTCAGACTCCTCAATCTGTGTGCAGCCAGAGCTGTCGCCCAGGATTCAGGAAGATCCCTCAGGAAGGAAGGCCTGTCTGTTGCTTTGCTTGTGTCTTTTGCCTAGAGGGACACATTTCCAATCAGACAGGTAAAAGATGTGGAAGGAGCCTATGGTAACTCTGCCTCCTGACCAGTCAGTCCTAAATGAGAAGGAAACCAAGGCTGCTGGCCTCACATGGGACCACAGAGCACCCTGTTCTCCATCTTCCCGCTCACTCATTCTCACCCTTTCCATTTTAATACCACTGTTGCCACCCCATTAACTGTCAGCTCTTGTCAACAGTGCTCTTCCTGTTAGGCACCCCTGTGGTGCTGACTCCAGTGGTCACAGTCCTTGACTATCAGTGCTGGTGAGACACTGTGAATCTGAGGTTTCCCAGTGCACCAGGCAAAGTCTGCCCACACATGTGAGAGGTCAAACATGCAGAGCTGCCTGGGGGTGCACAGAGGTCTTGAAACCAACACTTTTGCATACCAAATGATAAGTATATAAATTATCATAAAAATGTTCTGTTCTTTCTTGTGCCATATCATGAACTCTGAACAATTTTGTGCTAAGTACACATACTTAATATAAATATAGCTGATAACGTCAGGCTATATAAGATAGTACAAGAAAGGAAGAAGTGACCATATAAAGTCACAGTATCCTAACAAGACACAATCTGGTGTCCCTGAAGATAAGTTCTATACACATTACCAACTTCAGGAATTTTATGTCAAAATAAAACATGTTCCTGGAAAATAGAAAATGTAGAATTACTCATTCTAAAATATTTCCATTTTTCAAGATATCGTTAATACACATTATAATGACTTGAATCCCCATAAATACTGTTCAATTGCAATCATCTTAACAATAGGAATCACTTGATTTTGATCACATGGCAGAGTCAATAGATGTCTTCAGGTAAAAGTTAGCTAACAAAATCTCACATTGAATGTTCTTTTGAAATACCAAATAAGTGTGTAAGATGAGAAAGAGAAATAAAGGCACATTAAGGAGCCCAAGGCAGAGGCTGTGTCCTTGCTCTGAGAGCAGGTGTAAGCCATGGCAGGGGGAGCAGAGGGCAACCAGGTCAGGATGCCCATGACCCACCACCCCACAAAGGAGGGTCGCCAGCTACGCTGTTTTAAATGAACAGAAAGTTTTAACTTCAGTAACTATGTTATCATATCAATTAATACAAAAATACATAGCAGCCATATATTTGCAATAAAAATTCAAATATTTTAATCAATCTCTTCAGTATTTACACAGAAAATTAGACCAAAATATTCGTAGGAAATGATAATTTCCAATAAGAAAAAATTTAAAGTACCACAAGAAATTATGGCAGTGATGAAGGGTAGGATGTACCAGAAGGGCTGCATCATTTATTTCTCCATCTGGGTGTAAGTAGGAGAGCTTTCTTAGGGGACTAGTATTTCCTAAGTGTGTTAACACGGGGCTCAAAGGAGGAAGACCTTGGGCAGGTAGAGAAAGGGTGAAAGAACAGGTCCTTAGGGACACTGCTCAACCACTGGGGGGTGCTACCTCGGTCCATAACTTCTGAGGATCCCATTGGAGTGGGTGTGGTCATCTCCACAGTGGAGAGCATTCTCCAGGGTTCAGGAAGGGAGGGACTGTTCTAAGTATCTCAGGATGACATCAGGCAGTCTGTACTCACAGTGATGTTGCAAAAAGAAGCATTTTCTTTCTTTTAAATGTGAGGGATTTGTGGGGGAAGTTTAAAAAAAAAAAAAAAAAAAAAACACTGAAACTTCGCTTTTCCCCAGATGCAGAGCAGTGTATCCAGTGCCCTGCACATGAGCACCCTAACAGTGAGAGGAATCGCTGCCTCCACAAGGTGGTGACCTTCCTGGCTTATGAAGACCCCTTGGGCATGGCTCTGGCCTGCACGGCTCTCTGCTTCTCTGCACTCACAGCTGCTGTCCTTGGGGTCTTTGTGAAGCACAGAGACACTCCCATAGTCAAGGCCAACAACAGGGCCCTCAGCTACATCCTGCTCATCTCCCTCACCTTCTGTTTCCTCTGCTCATTGCTCTTCATTGGCCGTCCCAACACAGCCACCTGCATCCTGCAGCAGACCACATTTGGACTGGTGTTCACTGTGGCAGTTTCCACTGTCCTGACCAAAACTGTCACTGTGATTATGGCCTTCAAGGTCACTGCTCCAGGGAGAAGGATGAGGCGGTGGCTGGTGTCAGGGGCACCTAACGTCATCATTCCCAGCTGCTCCCTCGTCCAACTCACTCTCTGTGCAGTCTGGCTGGGCACCTCTCCTCCCTTTGTGGACACAGACACACACTCTGAACATGGCCACATCATCATCATGTGCAACAAGGGCTCGTCACTTCCTTCTACTGTGCCCTGGGATACCTGGGCTCCCTGGCCCTGGGGACCTTCACAGTGGCCTTCCTGGCCAGGAAGCTGCCTGACACCTTCAATGAAGCCAAGTTCCTGACCTTCAGCATGCTGGTGTTCTGCAGTGTCTGGCTCACCTTCCTCCCTGTGTACCACAGCACCAAGGGCAAGGTCATGGTGGCCGTGGAGGTCTTCTCCATCCTGGCCTCCAGTGCAGGGCTTCTAGGCTGCATCTTTGCCCCCAAGTGCTATGTTATTTTATTAAGGCCACATAGGAGCTCTCTACGTGGGTTCAGAGATAAAACTCATTGTAGGAGTAAGAAACCTTCTTGAGTTTTAACTCTAATTTCCAAATGTTAACAAAGAGTCTGAAGAAAATGCTACTCAAATCTAAGAGTCTGATTTTAAGTTACAATGTGAGATGTCCTTCAAAGACAAGAGACGCTTTCTTCTAATGCTCCAGTCACAGATAAACTACAGCTATAAACTTTTCAATTTTGAATCTAACAGCACTTTTTCCCTCTAATGAAGTCTACTATTAATTATTCTCTTCCTGCTTAATCATGTGTGTAGTATTCACCTTTACATTGTCTTCCACTTGGCTTTTTTATATATTGTCCTTATTTGCATCATTGATATCCATAAAAAAATCCTTTCCTTCATTAGCCATGATTACTCAATGATTCAAGAGTATTTATAGATTCTTCCCTCACTCTTTCAGTAATTTGAAATGTTCCATTTTAATAGACCAAATTCCTATATGAATATTATCATGTTTCTGGACTCTTCAATATGCTACATTAATTTAACTCAGGTTTTGTTCATAAAGAAACCTCCTGTTTGTTAAGTCAAACTAAATTTGGCCCAAGGCAACCTCGGTACACAGTCCTTACATGATGAACTGCAACCTAGCTTAGTATTCAGCCTAACCTAGAGTGCACTGCTTTGTAACAGTTGGCTGAGTGGCAGCCAATCACAGCAGCCAAACCCCTGGGAACCACCAATAATAACTGCAAAATTCGCAGAAAAAAAGTCAAATGCCCAGCTGTCACCCACCCAGCTGTCCCTGGACCTCACGTTTATTCCTGGAAGCCCACTTTCCTTCACCCTTTTCTCAACTGGTGTGTGGGCCTCCACGGCCAACCAGCCACTTATTGGAATTAGCACTTAGGTCTTATTTCCAGGCATTTCTCCATGATTTCTGACCCTTTTTTAAAAGGATACATAACCTCTATTTCTAACCATGTCTTCAGTTTCCACTAGCTTTCTGTGACACCCCCATGTGTGTAAAAATCTTAAGGCCATGCAAGAAACTGGACAGAGCGAGGGTGGCCATTGAGTGGATGTGTTGACACTTAGATGTTCACCCAGCCTGAAGCACTTAAGAGAAAGAAGCTCCCTAATAGTCCCTTCATAGAAGTGAAAGAGAGAATCATCCTGAGCAAATGGGAAGAAATACAGACAATATGAAAAAGCAGGAAATGAGCCACAGCCCTTCAACTGCTGATCCTGTTGACACCACTGGAGGAAATGTTGGATAAAGAACTTAGAAAGCCCCCATAGTTAAAATGTCAGCAATGGCGAGGCACTTAGCAGTGAACCCTGTCTCTAAATAAAAGAAGGGCTATGAGGAATGAATGAAGAGTGACAAAATACAGGAAGTAAGACAGCTGTTCAATACAGGGAAAGAGATTCTGGCAAAGAACCAAACAGAATGCCTGGGAATGGAGGACTCCATAAATCAAATTAAAAATGTAATCGATACATTAGACCACCTTGAAGACAGGTTTTCAAGCCTCAAAGAAAAAGTCTAAAATCTTGAAAACAAAGTTAGCAATAAAGTAAACATGTTGAGACCATGACTAGAATATTCAAGAAATCTGGGATAACATTGAGACCAAATTTAGGAATCACTGATGTCAAAGGCAGCTCAAAAATATAAACTAGAAGAATGCACAACATTTTTATTAGAAAATTCATAAAAAAGACTTCTAAGATTTATGAATGAGATGAAAATCCAAACTCAAGAGAAAACAAATTCAACAACTCCAAATAGACAAGATGGGAAAAGATTCCCTCCAAGACAAATTTTAATTACACTCTTTAATTCATATTACACAAATAAAATTTTAAAAGCCACAAGATAAAAAAAGGGTATATCTCTTTTACAGGTAAGCCAGTTAGACTTTATTGGGACTTCTCAGCAAGGACTCTAAAACCCAGAAGGGCTTGGACTAACATAGACAAAACACTGAAAGATAATAAGTGCATGAAGCAAAATTGTTATATCCAGCAAACTATGTTTCAGAGTTAAAGAGGAGCTCTCTACATGGGTTCAGGAATAAAGCACTCCTTGGAGTTCAGATATCGTACTAGGAATTGAGAAGAGAAAACTGCATAGAAGGATTTCTCAAATTCATTATGAAGTTCACAAGGTGTCTCTCTCTTTAAAATACCAGTGGGGGAGCACAAGCATTACCTGATCCCATTTGTAGATCGTTTTATTCCAGTTTAAGACTTTTAGATCACACATGTCCACAGAATCTCCAATAGGAAGTCAGTTCCACACGCCATTTACTGCCTCTTCCAATACGCTAGTGCTTTTGCAGAATTCAGCAGATAGTAACTATCTTGCTTAGGGTCAGAGGTGGTGAGCCTAAGTGTGGTGTGTAACAAACGTAGGTGCAGTTGCAGAAGGTAGAACCCCGGTCTGTTCTCTTCTGTGTGGGTATTGGGTGCATCTTCCAATGCCCAAGGGTGTTGCTGTAAAAGCCCTTGATTTCTTCAAGATGTTTAAAGTTTATTCAGTTAGTGGGTTCATAAGAAAGGTACGCCCCTGTCCAGTCTTCATCCATGCCATTTCCATGACCACTTCCTGTTCTGTGGCCTCTTTCAGTGCCCCAGTCACATCACCTTCCTTGCTCAAGTCCAGATGATTGAAAATAAACAGACTTACATCTGAGGAAATCACCAGACCAAAATGGCAAAGCACAATACCAGGGAAGAGAGAAATAAAACATGTTCCAGAAATGTAGCCATGCAGGAGATCAAGGCCAGTCCCACAGCTGCCCCAGCAATGTTCCTGTTTGTTGTGCCCCGAGTTCAGAAACACACTGGACTATCTCAGGTGACTCAACCTTCCTGCTGTGGAATCACAGAAGTCCTACAGCCTTTTGGGCTCTTCCCAAGGTCTTCGTATCCAGAAGCCTGGAGGATGTGCTCATGCTGCTCCAGCGGCTTCTGCATAGACTGGGTCTCACCCTCTTTCCCAAAGTGCTCGGAGCGCCTTTCTGAGGTCCCTGGCAGATGCTGAGGTATCTGATTTATAGCTTTTGTTCTTTGTTAAGGTGTCATCTTGGGTCACCCTAACCATACTGGCCATCAGGTACACGTAATCTGATGTGCTCTCTGGAAGACCCACAGCTTCTGTACACCCAGCCAATGCTTGGAACTAACTGGAACTGTCTCATCAGCCACAGGAATGCAGCAGGGGCTGCCAACACCACCTCAGGAAGCCCCAGATGTATGGCCAAAGGACCCTAATCTTCATGACTTTGTTTATTTAAACTAATATATAGTTTTAGTATCATAACATCTACCTAAGATAAAATTATAATTGAAGTGATGAACTTTCAATTTTACATAAAAAAATCTTTGAAGTTCATTTTCATGCTCATGATACTTCTCTATTTAGATCAGCTGTTTCTTTTTGTGTTTTTATTGGTGCATTATAGTCATACATAACGTTGGGGTCCACTTTGACACAATCACACAAGCGAGGATATAATTTGCTGGAATTCAGTGCCCAGTGCTTCCCTCTTCTTCCCCCTCCTTCCTCACCCTCTTCCCCTTACTCCGCTCCATGGGTCTTTCTTCTGTTCATTAATAGTTGTTTTAAAATTAGTGCTTTATATGCATGCACATAAAGGTGAAATTCACTGTAGTATGTCCACACATGCACGCAGATTAACTTGGTCACTTTCATTCCACTCTTCCTCCCCTTTCCTGTCCCTCCTCTCTCCCCGTCTGTCTTCTTCCTCTGCTCCTCTCATCTTTCTTCTATTTTCCCTCCTTTCCCTCCTCATTTTGGTCAAGCTTCTGCATATGAGAGAAGACAGTTGGCCCTTGAGTTTCTGAGCCTGGCTCACTTGCTTAGCATGACAGTCTCCAGTTCCATCCACTTACGAGCAAATGCCATAAGACTAGCTACATTTCAATTGCTCAGTAATGATGTGACCTGTGGCCACTTGGTTAGGAAGTATGTCTTTCTTTAGAATAGTAGTCTATATTTTCAGAGCAGTGTTAGTTTTGAGAAGAAAGTACATATGGTCACCGTGTGCCTCCCACTCCCCCACTGCCTCCTCTCCCCTCTCATGGATGTCTTTACCCAGGTGGTGCCCGGCACAGCTACAGGCCAATACCTAGCCACCACTGTGAAGTGAAGCCCAGAATTTATATGGTGTTCATGCTGCTGTTGGACATTCTGTGGGCTCTGGCACCTACCACTGCATTTCAATCAGTGTTGCTGCCCAGAAGGTCCCCTGTGCTCCAGGCCCATGGGGGGTCTGCCCAAGTGACCTATGTCCTCAGGACTTTGGAGGTAGGAAATTCAGAGGGGCTTTTCAGCTATTGTTTCATATGGTAGGGAAGAAAGAGAATTTCTTACACATTCCCACATCCTCAGAAAAGCACAAGTGATGGGGGGACCCAATGCTTTGGATATAGAGGGGGATAAGACAGTGTATTAACCCATGGGTTCAGCATTGATAAAAGAAGATAACAACCATCAGGAAGGTCAGAGTTCAGAAGGCACATGCAGCGAGATTTCTGCATTGGTACTTATTTGGAATTTCTGAATTCAGCATGATTTTTGGTTCCCCCAGACCATGGGAACTGTACACTTGTAGGGGCTTCTGCTGTGGGATTGGTGAGCATAACTGCATGGGTCATTCAGGGAATGTTGTGTGGCTGCCCTGGACCTTGGGTGTGTGAGGCTGCCCCTCCCTATCTTGGATTTTGTAGCTTCGGATACCCCAGATATTTTGGCTGACACTGACAGACACAGGCCTTCTGAGCCTTTCACCTGCACCTGACATGGTATCCTTAGATGCAGTTCATGTCCATCATCCCAGATGGCTCTCATGCAAACAGTTTCTTGACACAGGATTGGGACCAAACCTGCCCAAGAGAAGTTCGTCCCTGGGGCTTTGCTATCTGAGGTCCTGGATGAATTTGTGGCACCTGGGGATGGAAAGGAGGATCCTCAAACATATTTTCCAACTAGTGTTTTTCACCTGGATGCAAGACCTCAGATGCAGAGCCTGGGGCATAAATAGTTCCAGATCACCCCTCCCCAGGGGAGTGGAGGAGGCCAGGCTGAGCAACAGCATACTCACAAACAAGAGATGTGTGGATAAACCTGCCAGGCCCTGCAGCCTCCACCTTCACCCAGACCTGGGCTTTACAGGAGTGACTCTGATGGTGCCTTTGATTTTTGTCCTCTCGCTCCTGCAGCTGCCCCTCCCGGTGTGCTCCTTTAACAATCTGACTGCTTTTGCAGAATGAACTCCATTATATATGAGGATGGGGACGTGGTGGTTGCTGGCTTCTTCCCACTGTACACTTTGCTCATACAGAGCAGAAGCACTGATCTCAGCAAGTGTCACACATACACGGAGTAAATGCCTTCCTCATTTCTTCATTTGCTGCTGGGGTCTGAGGGTGAATGACACCCAGAGCACCTGTGGATGCTCACATCAGCACCTCCACACCAGCCCTGCCCACCCACCCAGAACTGTCTGTCCCTCATTATACTGTGTCTTTCTCTTGACTCTTTTTCTTCATTCAATGGTGAACAAGGTTTTCTGGTTTTCCTCCAATTATCTTCCTCTTTCAGGGCTGGAAGCTCTCCACCTTACTCCACCCATCTGTCCCTCCTCCAGCCTGGCCTCTCCTTGCATATACTCAAGTGAGGCTCTGTAGAAACAGTCCAAGCCCCTGGCATGAGTGCTGGACTAAGAGGCCACAGCAAAATTTTCTTCCAACCAAGTCAAGGGTCTGATATATCACTCTTTCTTTTTTCAAATTTATTTTTTATTCTAAATTGTTAGAAATGACAGCAGAATGTATTACATTTCATATTATACTTGTAGAGCACATTTTTATATATCTCTGGTTCTATACAAAGTATATTCACACCATTCGTGACTTCATACATGCACTTAGGGTAATAATATCCATCTCATTCTACCATCTTTTTTTTTTTCTTCACCCTTTTGCCCCCTCCCTTCCCCTCCCTCTCCACAGGCCATTCCAGTGTTCCTTTAATCCTCCTATGCTCCCCATCCCAACCCCACTATGAATCGGCCTCCTTATATCAGAGAAAACATTTGGCATTTGGCTTTTTGGGATTGGCTAACTTCGCATAGCATTATATTCTCTAACTTCATCCATTTACCTGTGAATGCCATGATTTTATTCTCTTTTATTGCTGAGTAACATTCCATTGTGTATGTATACCACATTTTCTTTATCCATTCGTCTACTGAAGGGCATCTAGGTTGGTTCCACAGTTTAGCTATTGTGAATTGTGCTGCTATAAACATTGATGTGTCTGTGTCCTGGTAGTATGCTGTTTTTAAGTCCTTTGGGTATAGACCAAGGAGTGGGATAGCTGGGTCATAAGGTGGTTCCATTCCACGTTTTCCAAGGAATCTCCATACTGCTTTTCATGCTGCACCATTTTTCAGTCCCACCAATAATGTATGAGCGTGCCTTTTTCTCCACATCCTCGCCAATATTTACTGTTGTTTGTGTTCTTAATAGCTGCCATTCTGACTGGTGTGAGATGAAATCTTAGAGTGGTTTTGATTTGCATTTCTCTAATTGCCAGAGATGTTGAACATTTTTTCAACTATTTGTTGATCGATTGTGTATCTTCTTCTGAGAAGTGTCTGTTCAGTTCCTTGGCCCATTTATTGATTGAGTTATTTGTTTTTTGGTGTTAACATTTTTGAGTTCTTTATATATTCTAGAAAGTAGTGCTCTATCTGACGTGTGTGTGTGTGTGGTAAAAATTTGTTCCCAATTAGTAGGCTCTCTATTCACCTCACTGATTGTTTGTTTTGCTGAGAAGAACCTTTGTAATTTGAATCTATCCCATTCGTTGATTCTTGATATTAATTCTTGTGCTACAGGAGTCTTATTAAGGAACTTGGGGCCTAATTCAACATGTTGGAGATTAGAGCTTACTTTTCCTTCTATTAGGTGTAGTGTCTCTGGTATAATTCCTAGATCCTTGATCCACTTTGAGTTGAATTTTGTGCATGGTGAGAGATAGAGGATTAATTTCATTTTGTTGCATATGAATTTCCAGTTTTCCCAGCACCATTTGTTGAAGAGGCTATCTTTTCTCCAATGTACGTTTTTGGTGCCTTTGTCTAATATAAGATAACTGAAATTATATGCATTAGTCTCTGTGTCCTCTATTCGGTATCATTGGTCTACCAGCCTATTTTGGTGCCAATACCATGCTGTTTTTGTTACTATTGCTCTGTAGTATAATTTAAGGTCTGGTATAGTAATGCCACCTGCTTCACTCCTCTTACTAAGGATTGTTTTAGCAATTTTTTTACTCTCCTCTTTGAGGTCATCTGCAACCCATTGTTCATTCAGTAGCATATTATTTAGTCTTGGAGTAGCTTTTATTTCTTATTTTATTTCTTATTTTATTTAGTCTTGGAGTAGCTTTTATTTCTTATTTTATTTCTTATTTTATCATTGCTTTCTAATTTCATCCTAATTTCTAACTTCATTCATTTCTTATTTTATCATTGATTTCTAATTTCATTCCATTATGGTCTGATAGAATGCAGGGTAGTAATCCCTACTTTTTTATATTTGCTAAGATTGTTTTGTGGCAGAGTATATGGTCTATTTTAGAGAAGGATCCATGTGCTGCTGAGAAGAAAGTGTATTCACTTGTTGAAGGATGAAATATTCTATATAAGTCAGTTAAGTCTAAGTTGTTTATTATATTTTTAAGTTCCATAGTTTCTTTGTTCAGCTTTTGTTTGGAAGATCTATCCAGTGGTGAAAGGGGAGTGTTAAAGTCACCCACAATTATTGTGTCGTGGTCAATTTGTCTCTTAAACTTGAGGAGAGTTTGTTTGATGAACATGGACACTCCATTGTTTGTGGCATATATATTTGTAATTGTTAAGTCTTGTTGGTGTATGGTTCCCTTGAGAAGTATATAGTGTCCTTCTTTATCCCTTTTTATTGACTTTAGCTTGAACTCAACTTTATTTGATATGAGGATGGAAACCCCTTTTTGTTTCCTCAGTCCATGTGAGTGGTAGGATTTCTCCCAACCTTTCACCCTCGGCCTATGGATGTCTTTTCCTATAAGATGAGTCTCTTGGAGGCAGCATATTGTTGGGTCTGTTTTTGTTTTGTTTTGTTTTGTTTTGTTTTTTGTTTTTTGTTTTTTTGTTGTTTTTTGTTTTTTTTTTTTTTATCCAATATGCTAGTCTATGTCTTTTGATTGGTGAGTTTAGGCCATTAACATTCAGAGTTATTATTGAGATGTGTTTTGTATTCCCAGCCATTTTTGTTTATTTTTGGTATTTAACTTGACATGGTTTCTCTTCTGATTATTTTTTCCTTTAGTGTAATACCTCTCTCTGTTGGTTTTCATCATTGTTTTTCTTTTCCTCTTCATGGAATATTTTGCCGAGGATGTTCTGTAATGCTGGCTTTCTACTTGTAAATTCTTTTAACTTTTGTTTATCATGGAAGGTTTTTATTTCATCCTCAAATCTAAAGCTGAATTTTGCTGGGTATAAGACTCTTGGTTGGCATCCCTTTTCTTTTCTTTTCTTTCAGAGCTTGGAATATTTTGTTCCATGATCTCCTAGCTTTGAGTGTCTGAGTTGAAAAATCTGCTGTGATACGAATTGGTCTCCCCCTATATGTGATCTGATTCCTCTCTTTTGCGGCCTTTAAAATTCTATCCTTGTTCTGTATGCTAGGCATTTTCACTATAATGTGTCTTGGTGTAGATCTGTTGTAATTTTGTACATTTGGTGTCCTATAAGCCTCTTGTATTTGGTTTTCCAATTCATTCTTCATGCTTGGGAAATTTTCTGCTATTATCTCATTGAAGAGGTTGTACATTCCATTGGTTTGAAACTCTGTGCCTTACTCTATTCCAATTACTCTTAGATTTGGTCTTTTGATGCTGTCCCATACTTCTTGGATGTTCTGTTCATGGTTTCTTACTATCTTCACTGTGTGGTCAACTTTATTTTCAAGATTATATACTTTGTCTTCATTGTCTGAAGTTCTTTCTTCCACTTGATCTAGTCTGTTGGTGATGCCTTCAATTGTGTTTTTTATTTGGTTAATTGTTTCCTTCGCTTCAAGGATTTCTGACTGGTTTTTTTTCAGAGTTTCTATCTCTTTTTTGAAGTAATCTTTTGCTACCTGTATTTGCTCTCTTATATCCTTTTGTAGTGGACAATTTTTGCCTGTATTTGCTCATTTAGGTCATTCTTTGACTTACAAATCATTTTAATTATGAACCTTCTGAACTCCTTCTCTGACATTTCATCAACTTCGCTAAGCATGGGTTCTGTTATTGTAGAATCCTGGTTTGTTTGGTGTACTTTCCTCCCTTGTTTTTTTATGTTTTCTATTTGCTTTACTTTCTTGCAATGTAGATCTGAAATATTACAGTTTCTTCCCTATATTCTTATAATATTTTTTCAGGTTGTCTGTGCCTCTTCTTAGTGTTGAGCTATCAGAACCTGCTGTTGTCCCTCAAAGTATGCTACCTGGGGCTGGGTCCATGCAGGTTGGTGTGGGTCAAACTGGTTGAGTCTGAGCTCCTGCGGTGGTCTGCTGGTTGAAAGAGGCAGTCCTCTGTGCGCAGGTCAGTGAAACTGTCCTAGACTCGCCTGAGCTCTGCGGGTGTGGGCTGGGCTGACCTGGGCCTGCCTGTGCTTGGGAAGAGGTTGGCAGATCTTCCCTGAGCCTGGCCACACTCGAGGGAATGTTATCGGGACTGAACTGAGGCTGGCCACACTGGGGTGAAGGTCAGCAGGACTGACCTGGGCCTGGCGGAGGTCGGCGGGACCGGCTGGAACCTGGGCCTGGCGGCACTCCAATGTAGGTCCCAGGGACTGTCCTAGGCCTGCTTGAACTCAAAGCAGAGTTGGCGGGTCTGTCCTTGCTGGCTCCTGCTCTGGCGTGCAGGGCGGCGGGACTGGCTGGAGCCTGGTTGCACACCAGCAGGAGTCAGCAGGACTGACCTGGGGCTGACCACACTGGTTCAGCGGGATTTACCTGTGCCTAGCGGCACTCCAATGTAAGTCCCCTAGACTGTCCTCAGCCTGCTTGAACTCAAGCAGAGTTGGCGGGTCTGTCCTTGCTGTCTCCTGCTTTGGAGCAGAGGTTGGCGGGACTGCCTGATATGATTCTTTATACATATAGAATACTGAACATCCCTAGAGGGAAGTCACAGTTTTTATGCCCACATATATGTACACACTTCTTACTGCAGACATCCAGCTACTCTTTCAGATAAACTCCATGTTGTTTTTTCTTTTTATTTCCATGCCAAGAGTGCTTCGTGCCTCCAGGAGTGGCATGCCAAGCCAGGAACAAGAGCTGAGTCATCTGTGAGATTTCTGTTCCCTCCAATTTGAATCTGTTTCATTTGTACATATACTCAGCTTCAGAGTTTGAGTATCATCCATGTCAGGTCAGCAGCAGAAGTTCTGATTCATATGGATGAGGCAGAATTTCGGGGAACTTTAGCAGGCTGTTTGTGCTACCGTGAATAGGGAGATGTCACTGAAATCAGCAATTGCTGCACCCTTGTTGGATGCACAGGTGACACGCATTGCCTGTGGTAGCTGCCCACACTGGGAGCAGCTGTGGCAGGTCAGGAAGTGGGGCCTCTTGCCTGCTTTGGAAGATGTCTGTGCCTGTCTCATATTCTCATGTCTGGAGGTTTGTCTGCTTGTTTTGTTTTGTTTTCTTTTCTTTTCTTTTTATCTGTGGTGCTTTCCCCATATTCTCCTGGATTTTTCCTTCCATCAGTTCCCATGGTGTGTTTGCATGCTAGTATTGATGTGTTTGTGGACATACTTTGATTCTGAAGGTTGCTGCTGATGGTTGTTTCTAAGCTTGTGTCAAGTCTGCCAGATTTGGAGACAGCTGTCAGGGGAGGCTGGTCTGGATCTCTGGGACCCACTGAAGAAACATTATGTAGGTGCTTGTTAAACATGGTAAGGCATCTGTGGTGAGGGTCTGCAGTGGGGAGAAGGACTGAGCTCACTTCAGAGGACACCATGTGCAAATAGGACTCTATAGTCAAGGATCGGAGTGGGGGTCATAGGCAGAAAGCGACCAGGAGGAAACACAGGTGTCCTGGGATTCTGCCTAAATGAACTAACAGTGATTCTCCTAAAGGCAGGTCAGGGTGATCAGAACTCACCTCAGGGAAAGTGGAAGATGAGGGACTGCTCACATGCCAAATGTCCTCAGGTAGTAAGGACATCATAGCAGACCTGTTCTAAAATGGACATTGCCAAGGGAACCCCCAAGTCCAAAATCTGAGGTCTAATTGAAAAGAGTCTGTGGATGACTCAAGTTGACATGGGGAGCGAATCTCCATAAGAGGAGACAGGTTGTGTTTTGTGTCAGAACAATGGCAGGCTCCTTGGGTCTGGAGGGAGACTTGGTCTCTCTCCACAGGAGACAAGGCCAGGCCGCCTGCTCTGTCCCCTGCTCTCTAGTCTCACCTGCTCAGAGTCCAGTGAGCCTCAGCAGGTGGCTCCCTCCAGACCTGAGCCTGGAAACCCTGCCTGTGCCTAGAGGAGCATCCCTGCCCCCAGGTGACCTTCATGCCCTGCTGAGGTATCCTAGTGCAGGAGTCAGGGCCCAGGAGAATGCTGAAGTGTCTCCTAAAATCAAAAGGAAAAACAAAATAATTCAACAGCTACTTTAAAAGATTAATATGTGTATCTTTACACATTAGAAAAAACATCATTTTAATTTTTTTTCAGTGAAACATGGGACACATGAAGTGTATTTATCTCTTGACCACAAAAGTTATGTCACAGACCTGATCATATCCTTTAGGTAGTCATCTGCAAATATAAACACATTTTAAAGGGGGGATTACACTGTCTCAATGCCTGTAATTAATTTCCTTACATTATATAATAAAACATCATAAATGTTTCTGTAGGCAAAAATATCCTCATCATGACTCTTATACCTACAGAATATGGTAGACTGTGAGGTTACCATAATTTTTTGCCATATGTGAATTTTTCTGTGTTCCTCATTTTCTAATATGTCTTTATTTTTATGTTAGCATAATTAGGCAGATAGTAAATAGATCCTTGAAAGATTATAGACTTTTGCTCAATGATTCAGGCAAATGGATTCTTAGAAGTACAATGTCTGGTCCAGGATCTGCATATGCTAAAGTCTTTTCATGCTGATGGTGGAACCCTTTGCAGCATCTCACTGAGGGGTGCTTTCACCCACCAGGCCAGGGAGTGCCCTTCCTCCACACAGACTTAAAACTATACCCTGATTGCATGTGTGAAAACTGTTTCTCATTGATTACCTATTCACATTAATAGATTGATAAATTGTTTATGTATCATCAAAACAATATAGTTTTGATACCTTGCATTCTATATTTTGCTATTTTATTACATGTGTTTCGCTTTTAAGAACATTTTATATGTTGGAGAACAGGAACTTCTGGTTGTCAGGTACTCCAAGAATATGTTGCCAGGTTGTAGTTTGTTTCAAATATTTTGGGTACATGCTGGTTCACATGGAAATGACCGTAAGCTTTCAGGTGAAGTAAAATCGGATAATCTCTCTTAGTCTTTTGTTTTACCAAGAATTCAAAATCTATAATTTTAGAAAAGGACATGTTAAATCTACTGCATTATTTGTCTTCAGAAATTATTTAGGGCTTCGGAAAATTTATTTTGCCCACAAAATGAGTAGATGGACAGGCTTTCATTCTAAAGGGCTTTCTTCTTCAGCTGTATGGAGCCGGGGAGGGTGGACTCCTAGGTTTCAGCACAAACTCCATGAGGCATGGAGAGTTCAGACACACACCCCATCAGGGCTCCATTTTCTGCTCTGTCCTGAGGATGTGCCCACAAGTTCTGGTGCCACTGTCACCTGTTCAAAACATTGTAGCTCTGCTGGCTGAGCAGTATTGCTATGGTGTGTGCAGGGGCAGATAGGTAATGGTGAATCCCACCATGTGTGAGGTCACACGGGAAGATACAAAAATAAAGCACTCTACCCAAGTAGCTATTGTTTCTGAAAAGCCACGTTCTCTCTTTATCATTATGAATAATTTTCACTAATGTTCTAAGGTTTCCAGGAACTGCTAGGGTAATTTTGCTGTGATCATTAACAAAAAAGCTCTTCTGGAAACTTTTAAACTTATCACTATTTTAATTGTACAGATTTATGTGGTGTACTGTAATAATTCTATGCATATTCACAGCATGTAGTGATAAAATCAGGGTATTTAACATTTCCATTCTGAATCTTTAAGCTTTGTTTAACCTGTATTAATTGGAGATATTCATGAGATATACCATGATATTTTAAAACATAGACACAGACAAATGAGGGAAATCAAAGTTTCCATCTCCTTAGCATGACTTTGTGTGTAGAAACTTCCAGCTCCACCCTTTTAGGAATTCAGGAAATGCATACCAGGTTTTGTGAACTGCACTCACCCACAGTAGGGTAGGACTCATGGACTTATTACTTTGACCCAGGTGTCTTTGGAGACCAGCTGCCCTATATTCAATTTACCTAGGCTGCAAACTAGGTGTCCATCAGCAGATTAATGGACAAAGAAAAGCAGCATATTTACATAATGGAATATTATTCAATGTGAAAAAAAGAACAAAATTCTGTTGTTAGTGGCAACAAGGATTTAACTGGGGGACACTGGGTTCAGGAAGAAATCTCAGGCTCATAAAGACAAATACCGAGTGTTCTAACTCACACGTGAAAGCTTAAACCTTCATCTAAGTAGAGAACACAGTGGTGGTTATCAGAGCAACTGGCAGGTGTTGGGGAAGGCTGGGAGAGAAGATTGCTCACAGGTATGGGGAAATGCTCCATGAGTGAGCTGACATAAGTGCCAGTCTTGCTGCTCTGAGAATCACACATCATCTACATGTGTGGAAGTGCTGCACTGAGCCCCATGAAAGAGAAATTACTATGTGTTGAATTATAACAAAAATATATTTTTAAAAATGGCAGAAGACACAAACAGAAGGGGCACATGCCAATCAAAATAAATCCAGGGTGGCTCAAATGACATCAGATAAACTGGATAAAGATGCATCATTGAAGAATCAGTCCTAATTTTGTAAATAAATTAGTAGAAGGAAGATGAATAGGTTGAGTTGGGGCATCCTGGGGAGGGAGGAGAGAGGGGAAGGGGATAGTACTGGGGATGGAAATGAAGCAAATTACATTAAAGACACACAAAAGTGTGTTAAAATGAACCCACAGATGGGTAAACTATAACATCCTAATAAAAATAAGAGAATCAGGTGGTAGCTGCTTAATACTTCAGAGAGCACTTCTGAAATTACATATCACTTTGAAATAGCAGCCTCCAATAGAAGAGGGAAAAGGAGGTGAGATAAAGGAAATAAAGCTGCATCAGAAAGGGGAGGAAGAGGAGGAGGAGCAGAGGAGGAAGACTAAGGAGAGAGAAGTGTGGATGGGGAAAGGCACAGAGAGGGACCTCAAGTTTCTCACAAGAGAACACAGACCATACTTTTGATTTATTGGCTGTGTAAAGAAACCTGCACCCCAAAATTGAAGACTATGAATTCTTCCCAGGCACAGTGATCAACCCTCTGTACATCAGACATTTGGGAAAACATGAGACTGCTTCCTGAATCTCATACCTCAGGCAACAGGAATGCAAGGGGCTGTGCTTTGGTGAATATCTGTGTGCAGGATTGGAGGAAAGATATAGAGAATTAGGGATATTTGAAATAGGCGCTGCTACAAAGGGCAGTTATCATACTGAATCCCATTAATGTGTACAATTAATATGCATTAATTAAAAATTTGTTTCTTAAAAACATACCTAAGAAGTACCTAAAGCTCATCTAAGTAGTCTGCAACACAAAATCTATTGCTCCTGAAACATACTAGTTTACATCAACATGTGGCAATGCAAGCACATATATCAACTTCAAATTCTTTAACAGGTGCATGGCATTACCTGAGGGGGAAACACTATTTGTCAGTTTATTAATATGACAATCAATTCTTGTGCCTCTGTTCACATTAAACAAGTGAGAATTTCCAAATACTGTGTGGGTATAAAAGACAGTTGTTTGAATTACAACAGTTGATGCATGCTCAATTTTATTACTAATTACCTGTCTTTATTATCAGAATAAATGATCACTCATTATCAACTACATCCTTATTGTATACCATAAAAATATTTGCAGAGTATATTAATAATCCTTTCATAATAAACCATTAAGAAATTGCATCTTATATGGGGAGTATTACCACATGTTTTCAGTAGAAGAGACAGTGCCCTGGGATGGGAATTAGGAAAACCACATTTTAGTCTTGTGTTATGGAACTTTCTACTATATGCAGAATGTGTGTAAATCTCTCCACCTCCTGATTAATAGAAATAGAATAACACCCATCTCTACAACATGCATGGCACATAAGGGAAGCTTGGAGCTTAATTAATATTTGGTCAATATAGATTTTTCTTAAAGTATTCAGCTAGGCACATGGGTGCACAAAATATAATCTCAGTCACTTGGGAGGTCTAGGCAAGTGAATCACAAGTTCAAGTCCAGCTATTGCAACCTAGCAAGACTATGTCTCAAAGTAAAAAAATTAAAAGGGCTAGGTACTCAGTGGATACTGCCTCTGGGTTCAATCCTGTGCACCACAAAAATAGATGATAGATAGATAGATAGATAGATAGATAGATAGATAGATAGATAGAAAGAATGAATTGAGGGAAAAGAGGGAGGAAGGGAAAAAGAGGAATGGTGGAATAAAATTGATCAAACTGCTATGTACATATACGAAGGTACTACAGTGAATTTCATATTTATGTGTACCTATAAAATACTAATTATAAAAAGAAACTATAAATAAATAGAAAAAGAGACCAGTAGAGTACAGGAAGGAGGATGGGGGAAGGAGGAGGAAAACAAAAGGGGAAGTAATGGAGACTGAAGTAGAGCAAATTATAATCCATGCTTGTACGATTATGTCAAAATGAAGTCCAACATTGCATATATATCTAATACACTAATAAAATATAATAAAAAAAGCAGTCATTATGAAAGGAGCAAGTTTATTGATGAATACAATTGTCAAAAGGACTGGAGCAACTGAATATACACTTCACAAAAGAAATGCAGTCAACAAATATATGGGAAAATGTTCAACATCTCTATCAATTAGAGAAATGCAAATCAAAACTACACTGAGATTCCATCTCACTCCAGTCAGAATGGGAATCATCAGGAATACAAGCAATAATAAATGGGGTGAGGATATGGGGGGAAAGCTATACTCAGACATTGTTGGTGGGACTGCAAATTGGTGCAACCACTCTAGAGAACAGTTTGGAGATGCCTCAGAAAACTTGCAATGGAACCACCATTTGACCCAGCTATCCCATTCCTCAGTTTATACCCAAAGGATGTAAAATGGTCATACTACAGTCATGCAGCCACGTCAATGTTTATAGCAGCTCAACCTAGGTGCCCTTCAACAGATGAATGGATAAAGAAAATGTGGTATATATACACAAATATTACTCAGCCATAAAGAAGAATGAAATTATGGCATTTGCTGATAAATGAATGGCACTGGAGAATATCATGCAAAGCAAAATATCATGCAAAGCCAATCCCAAAGAAATACATGGATGATAATTCACAATAAGGTGTGAGGGGGCAAAATAGTGGTATTTTGGACTAAACAGAGGGAAGTGAAGGGAGGGGAGGGGACAAGGAGGTAATAATAATAGTAGAATGAATTGGACATTATTATCCTAGGTACATATATGATTACATGGCCTTTGTAACTCATGTACAACCAGACAAATAAAAAGTTATATTCCATTTATGTATGGGATGGCAAAATGCATTCTACGGTCATGTATAACTAATCAGAACAAATAAATTAAAAAATATAAAAATAAATAGGCTTAAAGTAAACACACAAAAAAATGGGGATTGGGGGAGACTGGAGCCAGAATTAAGTGAAACTCTAAAATGTTTCTTCGTTCAAAAAATAAAATATACCTGACCCCTTCACTTTCTGCTTAATTTTTTTTTTTAATCCCATGATGATTTCTGCAATTGTCCTTGAATAACTGAATGTTGCCAATAAAATTAAATGGGATCACGGGCACTGTGTCTCAAATTCTATGGGACTTCCTGAAAGGGATGAAAGTATAGACAGGAAAGTATCCAGTGTATAGAAGCCCCACTAATTATGGCCACTTTTTGAACTAAGGAAGGATATATTCAAAGTTTAACAGAGATTTCTATGTTTGATGCCTCCTCTGCAGCAAGTGAAGTGTCAGTTCTTGGGAATCAGAAATGAAAGAACCAACGTGGAAGGAAAAAAATACTTTGAATGAGATTTCTGGGACTCCATCAAAACCACGAACATAAATGTCGCAGTCCTCACAGTTGAAATTTTATCTATTGGTATCCTGCCACCCGGCACATAAACTGCCATGTTTGTCCTGATGATGAATAATAAACAATCTGCTCCTGGCCGTCCCCTCTATGCATTCTCTCTCTCAGCACTTACTGGGCTAAGCTGTGTCTCTGTTTCAAGGACTGCAGGTGCAATGTCCCTTGGCTGTCTGATGCCCAATGAAGTTTCAAGCTCCATCCTAGGATTGATATTATCAATGTCACAAAAGACCTTCGTAATGCAGACAACCACGGGAAGAGAAGGCACAGGCAGGGAATTCATGGGACTGGAGACATCAGACTGAAGAGCTCAAAGCACAGACTCATTATTGATTATTATATAACCCTGGAGGCTCAATGCACAGAGCTCATAATTACCAAGTTTGGCCCAAGTTGTCCCAATAATCAAGAATTTCCTAATATTAGTGATGGAAAAAGAAGAGGAGGAGGAGGAGGAGGAGGAGGAGGAGGAGAAAAATGAATGACCATGAGAAAATTTGGGCTCCTCTACTAATGAGTAAGCTCATGTATAATATTCATTTCTTCCATTTCTTTTTTTTTCCAAACACCAAAGTGCCTTTTATTGTCGTTGTTTGTAGCTGTCAAATATACAGAACAAAAAATCGACCATTTTAAACATTGTTAACTATCCAGGTCAGTGGCATTAATTACATTCATGTGGTTGTGCAACCATCACCATCATCCATCTCCAGAAATTTTTCATCTTCACAAGCTGAAAGTGTACCCATTTTAAAAACTCCTCTTCTTCTCTCCCACCAATTGTAGCAACTACTATTCTATTATGAAATGTGATAATAAGTCATTAAAGTATCAAATTAATATATCCGAGGAGACAGAATTTTACAGGTCTAGATGTTTGGCTTTGTTGCATTTTCCAAACATTCCAAATGGATGCCAGAGGTCCTGAGATTAGACTGATCTGCTGTGGATCCTCCTCAGGGAGCTTTTAATGTCCCTGTTCCTCAGGCTATAGATGAAGGGATTCAGCATAGGGCTGACCACAGTGTACATCACTGAGGCCACTGTATTGTTTTTGGGTGATTGTGACACAGCTGAACCAAGGTACACTCCAATGCCTGTTCCATAAAATAAGCAAACAACTGACAGGTGAGATCCACAGGTGGAGAAGGCTTTGTACTTCCCCCTTGTTGATGGGATTCTCAGAATAGAAGAAACAATTTTACAGTAAGAGAAGAAAATTCCAGACATAGGAAGAAAACCAGACATGGCACCAACAAAATACATAACTATGTTATTGGTGAAAGTGTCAGAACAGGCAAGATTAAGAACTTGAGAAGGGTCACAGAAGAAATTGGAAATTTCTATATCCTTGAAGTGGGTAGATCGCAAGGCAATCAAATTGTGCAGTTGGGAGTCTAAAAGGCTAAACAAAAAAGACACTAAAACTAAGAGGGCACAGAGGCGAGGGTTCATAATGACTGAATAATGCAGGGGGTGACAGATGGCCACAAACTGGTCATAGGCCATTACAGTCAGCAGCATACCATCCATACATCCAAACAGGATCAAAAAAGACATCTGAGTCAGGCAGCCCACATAGGAGATGACTCTGCTGTGAGTTAGGATGTCCACAATCATGTTTGGGACCGTGGTGGAGATGAAACCTATGTCAGCCAAGGACAGGTTGGAAAGGAAGAAGTACATGGGGGTGTGGAGGTGGGAGTCACAGCTGACGGCCAGGATGATGAGCAGGTTCCCAAGCACAGTGACCAGGTACATAGACAGGAACAGTCCAAAGAGAA
The DNA here is from genome assembly GCA_025594165.1 of Tamias sibiricus. Taxonomy (NCBI): domain Eukaryota; kingdom Metazoa; phylum Chordata; class Mammalia; order Rodentia; family Sciuridae; genus Tamias; species Tamias sibiricus. Next base: position 9,241,180 of record CM046673.1, read on the forward strand.
TGGGCTGCAGTCCAAGATAATCTGAGAGGCCCATGAGATGAAATTCTGAGACACGTGTTAGATTTTGTGGTTCTGTATTGTTTGAACAGCTTTTAAAAATGAAAAGTTAGAAAAAATGAAATAAGTATACCATCACCCAGTACTATGTCTATATTTTGGACAAAGCAATTCTCTTAGACAGACCTCACATTTGACCATACACCTATGGTAATATTTTTGATCTGTCATAAATCCCATATTCTTTGTTTGTTTGTTTGTTTGTTTGTTTGTTTGTGATACCAGAGACTGAACCCAGGGGCCATGTCCCCAGCCATTATTTTTTTATTAGAGACAGGGTCATGCTGGGTTGCTCAGGGCCTCACTAAGTTGCTAAGGCTGGGTTTGCCTCAGCTTCCCGGTCACTGGGATTACAGGCATGCGCCACCACACCCTGCGACAAATCCCATATTCTTGAATGCTTTCCTCATCGATGTTTTTGTTGTTGCCATTTGCCTCTTTCGATAACACATTAGAGATATTGCAGTAAAGAGGGTTACAAGATTGAGAACATTACAGACAACATCCCATTTTCACAGTAAAATACAGCCGACACTTTTCAGAAAAGAAAAAAAAAAAGATGTTTACAGCAGTACAATTCACGATACCTAAGATATTAGATATGGAAAATGACAAACCCCAAAAGCAGTGAGACCCGGTGAAAGGGAAATGAGAAGAAAAGTCATACACTGAGAGCATTGATCATTTCCTAATACATTCTTTCCCAGTGATTAAACAAATCCTGAGGAAGAGGTGTCCATCAAGCCTGGGAAATCTCTCGGAAGAGGCTGAAGCATTAACCCTTCTATAAACAAATCCTTTCCAGATACCAACCACTGACCCCAGGCCCTTCCTGAGGTCCAGTGCAATAAATTCCAGAAACTGACCACTAACCCTAGACTCCCTCCCATTTCACCCCGTAAAACAGACCCTTAATTCCTACGCACTAAAACTGACTCCTTCAATGATTGATAGAACAAACTCCAAATTCCTGGGTGCCCAAAGAAAATTGATGTGCTCACTAGACCACCTCTCAGTATAACCTATATAGGCCCTTTCTTTGTTTGGGGGCTCATTTTCCACCAGGAAAGTGGGCCCCACCACCGTGTCATTTCATTCCTGCATCCCCTGCTCCTGTGTGAAACTCCGTTCCTGAATAAAGAAAGCACTGAGATGATTTGTGAAGTTTGCATTCATCCTGGTCTTTTTGCACTAACATAAACTATGGAGTCAACATAGGTACCCTTCAACAGATGAATGGATAAAGAAATTGTGGTATATAAACAACAGGATATAATTCAGCCATAAAGGAGAATAACTTCATGACATTTGCCAGTAAATGGACAGATCTGGGAACTATCATGCTAAGTGAAATAAGCCAATCCCAAAAAACCAAAGGTTGAATGTTTCCACTGATATGTGGAAGCTAAACCACAATAAAGTGGGGAGAAGAAGAGAAGTTTGATAGATTAGACAAAGGAAATGAAGGGAAGGGAGGAGGGACAGGAATAGGAAAGACAATAGAATGAATCTAACATAATTTTCCTATGTATATAAGTGAATCCCACCATCATGCTAAGTGAAATAAGCCCACAGAAATCAAGAATGGGGTCCTAATAAGAATAAGCTATATTCCATCCTTATATATCATAATGGATTCTACTGTCATAACTAAAAAGAACCAATAAAATAAATAAAATGGGAAAAAATATCCTTTTTCATTAAGAAAAAAATCATTCTAATTAAAGGTAATTGAAAAACTGTCAAACATAGTTTATTTTATTCTAAGACAATGAACAAACTTACAGGATGCAGAATATTCATAAACACTCCATGAGAGCTAAGACATGTTATTGGAATTCAAATAAAGTTGAAGGTTCATAATCACATTTTTATTTGCAAGTTAAATCCATGGGTTTTCATAATTCTTTCACTTTAAGATTTCATTCCTTCACAGAAATAGTTTCATTCAAATATGTAGATTGTCTTTTTTAAATCATTCTATAGCCCTAAACTTGGCTTTGGTGGACTTCAAATTTTGATGAATATGCACATAACCACGAAGTATCACTGATCACACATGCAGTGTACAGTGTGCATCTGTCAATAACTCAACAATTGCAAATTTAAGAAACATTTCTGAAATGTTTTATTTTGTACAGAATTATGTATGAGACCACTTTTGCTATTTTCCATTTTGGCAGGGGTTTTTGTTTTTTTGGTTTTGCTCTTTTTTGTTGTTGTTATTTGCTTTTGCTTTGTTTGCTTTGCATTCCATAGTATCGCGCTAACATCACTTCTTTTTTTCATAAGCCCTATTATTTAAAATGAAGATATGCCCCCCAAACCAGGTTTCTTAACCTAGTTAAGAGAATTTCATGCCAATCCTTCCCATGAAGGCAAGATTCACTGACTAGTAACTTGAGGGAGAGGCCTACAGGAGCCAGAATCAGTGTAGGAAAAAAACAGAACTTTGAGAATTCCTGGACTCCATCTCAGAACCAAAACAGTCCTCTGAGCTGAAATTTTGCATATTGGTATCATCCCAACTGTCATGTTCCTGACAGTTCCTCCTCCTCCTACCATCTCCCACAGCACTTACTGGGCAGTACTGCGTTTCTGCTGGGACATTACCAAGGAGTGTGGATCCAGTGCTCCTCTCCTGCTTGGTGTGTGGTGAAACCTCAGGCTCTGGGCTAAAGTTTATGAAGATGCCCATGAAGACAGTAGACATTGGTATGGAGCCACTATACTGGAACTGGCAAAGTAAAGGTCTAGAAGCACTGGCTAATTAGTTCAATTGTGCAACATTAGAGGCTCAATGCACAAAGTGCCTAATTAGCCAATTGGTTCACATTAATTCAATCTCTGAGGACTTGTTAATATTAAAGGAAACAGAAAAAGAGAAAAGGAAATGTATTTGGGAAACTTTTCAGGACAAAATTCACTGATATTTTTCCTTTCTGACTTCCAGGTTGTTGGATATTTATATAAAACTCAAGACTACTTTTTCTTCACTATAACAACTGAATATGGGATTTGGTATCTGGCAATCATTCTATTAATCAGAAAATATAAGGAGAATTCGATTTCTTGTTTCAAGAATCTTACACTATTTTCATTCTTATGTCTCTAAGGAGAATTTATTTCAATTTATTTTTCCCTTTGCTTGGGTTAACATTTTTGTATTGAAGATATATATGGGTTTTTATGAGTCCAACTGAGTCTTGGTTCTTTTTTCTCTAATGAAAGTACATTGATACATTATAAAACCACTGATGTTTACATAAGTTTTTGGTAACATACTGTATTTAAATATTCCAGGAGTGGGGCTGGGATTGTAGCTCAGTGGCAGAGTGCTTGCCTAGCATGTGTTCAATCCTTAGCACCACATAAAAATAAACAAATAAAGGCACTGTGTCCATCTAGAACTACAAAAAAAATTTTTTTAATAAAATTAAATAAATGAACAAATACTCCAGGAGCAGCAGGAGGAAGCTATAATTTTTAATATTAATTTCTCTTTTTAACCAAAACATAAAAATTGTACATGTTTCTGAAATGCCACATAATATTTAGAGTCAGACATACATTATGTAATGTCGAATCATAGTGAACATATCTATCTCTTCAAACATCTATCATTTCTTTATGGTGAAAACATTTAAAATTCTTCCCTCTGACTTTAAAAAATTACAGCATATACTTCATTTGCTACTCTCAAACTAGAAAACTTTGTAATTAATCTTTCCCCATCACTCCCTCCTAGTCTTCAAGTCCTCTGATAAGTACCATGCTACTGTCAACTTCTATGAGACCAACTTTTTAGCTTCCACATATGAGTGATATCAGGTGGTGCTTGTCTTCATGGTGTGGCTTATTTACTGACTTCCAGTTCCATCCATTTTGTCTCAAATGGTAGAATGGCATCCTTTTATGGCTGAATAGTATTCATCATGTGTATGTCCCACATTTTCTGTGTCCATTCATCCATTGATGGACAGTTAGATTATTTCCATTCCTTGGTTATTATGAATTGTGCTTCAGTAAACATAGAAGTGCAGATGTCTCTCCAACAGATGGATTTTATTTCCTTTGGATACATACCCAGCAAATAGATTGCAGAATAATATGGTAGTTCTATTTTTTAATTTTTTTAGGAACCTCCTCACTGTTTTCCACAGTAGAAAGCCTCATGCTTTTCACTCTATTCCCAGAAGTGACTTCCCATCACTTCTTCCACATCCTTATTGCTGAAAGAGGGTCAGTAGGGTCATTCCATCCACAATGGAAGTCACACAAGGGCATAAGAACAAGGAGGTAAGGTCACTGGAAGTATCTTAGCCCCTGCCTACCTCATCGTCTATCAGAACATTGGGCTTGATACAAAGAAAAGTTTAATACATACCTGATGGATATGGGACAAAGTATGCTGTTTAGCTGTATTGATAAATTATAGAAGGCATTTTGAGGGGATCCCAAATGGCAGGTATATAGAGATAGATATGAGAGGAAGATGCTAAATATTCAGACATTTAAAATACTTGGTCTATACAAAATGTATTACTAAACTGAAGTCATTTCATATTAGATGGAGGGGATAAAATACAAAGGTTATAGCCAAGGATGAATTTACAGCACATGGCAAATGAAAACAAAAGATAGTTATATTTGCATAGAAAAATGCTTTTCTTCCACTTCCCCTTCCCATGATCAGTATCCTTGAACAAAAAAGAAACACTAAAACTTTTTTCATTCTGTATTGGATGTTCACTTGAGAGTTCTCTGTCCATATACCTTTTATATGCTTGTGGAGACTTTTTTTCTAGAAAGGAAAAGGTTAATAAATCAACCCTTTATTCTATGAATTAATATTGGACATACTATTGGTAGGGGAAAATAGATCCCACTATTCATAATTATTTTTCAGAAGTACCACAAAAGTTTTATTTTAACCCCATGTTTACAAAAAAAAGTGATTCATACATGAAAACTGGGTTTTCACTGGGTTTAATGCATTAAAATGACATAATCCAACTCTACTTGTGCATTACTTTCAGAGACACAGCACAGCTGTGAATATTTTGCCACTGTCGTGGCATTTCTAAAAAGCAAATGCTAATGGGTGCTCCTGGGCCTTCAAAATAATAATAATAGTAGTAAAAAGAAAAGTAACCAATACCACAGTTCTCTAAGAATGGCTGTGTTCTACACATTGCAGAAAGATAATAAAAATAGCCTTCTAAAGTTTCAATATGCTTCATAACATGGATTTCATCTCCCTTAGTTTGCTTGCTGACTTCTTAGATCACTTGATTAGAAGCCTGTTTTCATTGCTTCTTTACTAATTGCTGTTGATACTTTGTAGGTTATGTATTTTAAACTTCTGTAAAGAACATTACAAGCTATTTCATGTCATTTAATTTTGTACTGAATATTCTTCAAAGAATTTTATAAATAATACAACATTTTAAAGGAGTCTTCAAATTTTCTTGTTGTTAAACCATATCGTTGTTTTCTTCAACTTTAGCTACAAATGGTCTAATTCCAGGTAAATTCAAGAGGGATCCAAGGACTGGCACTCTTCTAATAAAGCCAACAACCACAGGAAAGAAGCCCCTGAATAAGAGAAAGAATCTGTAAACTTCAAAGATCATGCCTCTCAAAGGCCAACCAATAAGGACTAGAAATATAGCACCTAGGAAAAATGCTGTAGCTTTTATTTTATGTTTTTGGAAGAAGAGTCAGAATGTTCTCTCTAAACTGATTACAAAAGCCTAGCGAGTCATAAAACATTTCCAATAGCCAGTAGTACTTTGTCAAAAAAAGAGAATCATTCCAAAGAAGAGGAAAAACACTCCAAATCCTGTTAATCTCGTTCCAATTTTCCTGGTGTCCCTTAAGGAGATCATGGTTGTGGTGGTGAGGGCGGCAGAGGCAGCCCCTCAGAATGCCCAGGGTGGAAAGCTGAGTAGGGAGTAAAGAAGCCAGGAAGCAGCCTAGGAAAACCACCACATCTTCCAGAAACACCCACTATTCATAATTTTAAACAATACATTTCTCTCAAGAGTTGAGAAATTAGAGAGCAGGGCATGGAGTCACATACGTATAATCCCAGCAACTAGAGAGGCTAAGGCAGGATCACAAGTTTGAGGCTAGCCTTAGCAATTTAGTGAGGCTCTAAGCAACTAAGCCAGAACCTGTCTCAAAATAAAAAGGGCTGAGGATGTGGCTCAGTAATTAAGCATCTCTAGGTTCAATCCCTGGTATCAAAAAATTTTTCAAAAGAATTGAGAAATTAGTCTATGGAAGGTCTAGTGTTTCAGGGAGGAAGTACCATATTGAATATGCATGTAAAAATATTTGAAGTTTCTCCTCTGAGACAGTGAATAATTTATTTGATGTTATATAAGGTAAAAATGTGCCTAAATCTGACCTACTGTGCAAGACTTTGGATATATAGATACATGACACTCAGTTCATGCTTTAAATTGCTTAGGCTTAAAGAAGAATTCTCAGTGACTGTTCTTTTGGAACCCTCCTTTTTCAGCTCCAAGCCTCTTTTCAGTTTAACCGCTTCTTTTTGCTTCTGTAAAATGCTTGGCTTAAAAACAATAGAAGCCAAACTGCTGTGACCCCATTTTGTTATCAGCTGCCCCAAACTGTTGCAAGTCTCCTGTCACAAGGCAGGAATAAGCCTAGATATGATAATCCAGCCTGGGCACAATGAACTAGGGCAATGGCAGGGCCCTGGGCCTGCAGGGCCCTGCAGTGACCAGTCAGCACATGCCATAGCCCTGGAGATGGCCTCCACCAATGAAAACTTCCTTAGACACGCATGGGCTCCCCTGGCCAATCAGGCGAGCCCCTTCCCTCTCCTTGCTTCTAGCCCTAAAGACTCAGTCTTTCCTCAGTTCTGGGTTCTCAGTACAGATCCACTGTGTTGGTGAGGTCTGAGAGTCTGAGCTTAAGCCCGAACAAAGGCTCTTTGTTCTTGCATGCACTCTGGATTCCTTGGTGGTTTTGGGGGGTCTGTTCTCTAGGCATAACATTCTTAAATTCCCTCCATGAACTAAGAATAAATTTCATAGGTCCCTGAGCAAAAAAAAAATGCATTTTAGAGCCATTCAATCTAGCCATTCCAATGACCTTGCGATCCTCAATTTGAGAAAGCATTACTCCCAATAGTATCTCCAGCATCCTCTGTGACTCCCAACACTCACTGGACTAGGCTTCCTTCCTAGTGAGGCTGTCTTGCTAGTGGGGCTATTAAATTGCATTCCCTCTTCACATCTGATGAGCAATGAGAACTGAGGATCTTTCCTCATGAATGACAAGAACCCAGAGTCAGGCAGGGGCCTCCTGATACAGGTGACTCTGAAAGGAGACCCAGGTATGATTTCCACTGAACCAGAACCAGCATTCTGAAAGGCTGAAAGAACAGGTTGATATTTCCTGTTGATGGTCTTAAGCATACTGTGTGATGAAGAGTGCTCTTGATGTTGTTCTGTAGGCACCACAAGATTATGGATATATTCCTCTTCTTTTCAGCATGTTAAACAACCCATCAAGCCACCGTGTTCAAATCCAAACTTTCCTGTAGAATTGTCAGGTGGGAAGAAGTAGCTCTGTATTTGATATTTCAGCAGATACCACCATGTAGCTCCTTTCCATGTTTTAAGAAGAAAACAACCCTAGTTCTCTCCTACCAGCAGGATTCCTCCAATGATGTCACAATACACTGTAATCATTCTGTGTTCAAATCCAACAAATGTTCCCATGGATTCTTATTTTTGCTTATCAAGTAACTGCTCATTCACTCCAGAAAGTATTTTCTTCTGTTTTGTTATGGCTATTGCCAGCTAATGAAGTCTTTCTTTTTATTTTTAAATGATTTATTTATTTCTTCTGTTCTAGGATCCAATCGAGGTTCACATGTTGCATTTAGTTATCATAACTCATTAAATTGCATTAATTCCTTTAGTCTGGGACAGTTCTTCAGCCTTTATCTTTCACTACTCTGGACATTTTTTTATGAGTACAGAGTTTATTTTAAAAGGACGTCCATCAATCTGAGCTCTGAAAATATTTTGTACTATAATCTTTGTAGTGTCTTACACCTGTCACAATTAAAAGGAAAAAACCAAACCAAGATGCACTTGGCAAGAAATGAAACAAACCCAGAAGCAGTAAACTTCAAGAAGCACTGATTAGCAAAAATATCAGTAGAAAAGGCCTGTTTATCAGTGTATGGACTATCTTCTCAAATAATGATTTTTCTCCTGATTAAAAAGCAAAACAAGCCGGGCGCGGTGGCTCACGCCTGTAATCCCAGCACTTTGGGAGGCTGAGGCAGGAGGATCGCGAGTTCAAAGCCAGCCTCAGCAGTGGCGAGGCACTTAGCAACTCAGTGAGACCCTGTCTCTAAATAAAATACAAAAAAGGGCTGGGGATGTGACCCAGTGGACGAGTGCCCCTGAGTTCAATCCCCGGTACCACAAAAAAAAAAAAAAAAAGCAAAACAATACTAAAACAGAAAACAACCATTAAAGGCCTCTCCCGTGCTAACCACGTGCACTTTCTTCCATCCTAGGAAGAAGGCCACCACCAGAGTTAAAAAACCCCACTGCATCACAAACTTTGCTCATTTGCAGGTGTCATTTTCAGTCTCTTAATGAAATAAACTTTTGGCTGTAGCAACATCAATAGGACAATGAAATAGTAAGTGCCAAACCTTAATTCCTTCACAGAGACATCAACTTAACAACATATATAGACCAAGTTGCCTTGTGAGAACTCTCTAAGAACTAGTTAAGAGATACTTGCACATCAGGGAAACACAAATTCAGGAAGAGGCGAATCAAATTGGACAAGAAATGTTGCTGTATTTGCCCATCAAGGATCTACCCCACTCCCAGAAGAAGCATGGCAGAATAGGGATAAAAATCCCAAGTTCTGGCTTGGAAGAAGAAGTAAAAGGTAGAATATTATTTAAAGTTGTATCTTTCTAGAGGGTTTATGTTTTGCCTGACTTGTAGCACTAAAGAGAAAGACAATGCATTTGAAGTTCCGGGACAGATGCTACAGAGAAAAATGTTAAGGCAGGCTCATACATTGCCAGAGAGACTGCAGTACCACAAAGAGAAGGCAAGTGGGACAAGAAATGATGGACTCTTGAGAACAAAGGCAAACTTCTTCAATGGTTAAAATTACACAAACAAGCCCAGAAAAAAAAATTATTCTATGAAAAAAGTTTGAGAATTTCTAGGCCTTTTTTTTTTTTTTTTTTGCATGGGTTCTGGGGATTAAATCCAGGTCCTCCCATATGGTGGGCAAATGCTCTACCACTAAGCTACATCCCCAGCCCGAAAATTTCTATTAGTCTATTGGTGAAAGTCTTCCACTACATGAAGCCAATCCATAAAAACTGTGAGAGGTAGCTATTTTCTCAAAAGCCAAAATCTCAACAAAGAGCACAAAGCATGCAAAGAAATATGGAAACATGGCCCAACCAGAGAAATAAAGTAAATATTCATAAACTGTGAAATCTTCCTTAAAGAAATGGCATCTATTACTTACCTAACAACAAATTCAAAATATACACCTGAAGGCTAGACAGTAAGCTAAAGAGAACACAGACAGACAACAAAATCAGGGAAACAATGCATGAACAAAATGAGACTATTAACAAAGACATAAATTATTAAAAGGAAACAAAAATTTTGGAGTTGGATAATACAACAAGTAACTTGAAATATTCAATAGTGTTCATAATAGACTCAATCAAGAAGAGGAAAAAAATCAGTGAACTTAAGGACATATTATTTGGAATTGTTGAATCAGTGAAGCAAAAGAGAAAGGAATAAGTAAAAGTGAAGTAATCCTAAAGGTTTTATGGGAAACTATTAAGCTGAATTTTTTGCATTGGGGAAGTTTAAGAAAGGGAATAGAGTGAAAGAGATAGAAATTGAATTTTTTTAAATAACAACTGAAATTTTAAACTTCCCAAATTTGAAGAAGAAAATAAACATACATATTCAAAACTAGATACACTCTGATAAACCCAAAGACACCCATAATGAGACATACTATAGTCAAATCATCAAAAATTACAAAGAATTGTGGCAGCATCAAGGGAAAAGCAATTCATCACATACAAGGAAACTCCTAAAATATTATCAGCAGTTTTTTGGGTAAAATCCTTGGGCATCTTAAAAATTCTCAGGCTTAGTAAATCAGAATCTCATGTGGTGAGACTCAGGCATCAGTGTTTTTAAAGATCCCTGAGTGCTTTCCATAAAGGCAATCCTGAGAGCCAGTAATACACATCCTAATAGGTAACTTGCAAAAGTAAGTTTTTGATACATGCAAATTTTGTATGGTAAATACACAGAAATATATGAAATTTTAAATACATAAAAATAGAGTTGCTCATCTTTGAGATGCTTGGATCATTAATAATAAAGTAAAGAAGGTTGCATAAGCATAACATAATTCAGAAATACATGAATAAGCGGAATACAGAACACTCCCAGTTTCACTAAAGACAAGTTTCTTAAAAAAAAGCAATATTAAGATATGAAATAGGAAGAGCTAAAAAATGATGTGATGAAGGAGATGAGATTTGCAGGCCTAGATGTTGAGTTTTGCTGCGTTTGCCAACCAGCACTGCAAATGGATGGCACAGGGCCTGAGACTAGACTATTTTTCTGAAGAGCCTCCACATGGCCCTCTTGATGTCCTTGTTTCTAAGGCTGTATATGAAAGGGTTAAGCATAGGGGTGACTACAGTGTACACAACCGAGGCCACTGCACCCTTCCTAGGAGAAAGTGAGACAGCTGAACTGAGATACACCCCAAGGCCTGTCCCATAAAATAAGCAAACTACTGACAGGTGAGACCCACAGGTAGAGAAGGCTTTATATTTCCCACCTGATGATGGAACTCTCAGAATAGAGGAAACTATTTTATAGTAAGAGAAGAAGATCCCTGAGATAGGAAGAAAACCAGAGATGGCACCAACAAAATACATGACTATGTTATTGGTAAATGTATCAGAACATGCAAGGTTGAGGAGCTGAGAAGGGTCGCAGAAGAAATGAGAAATATCCACATTCTTGAAATAGGTAAGTTGTAACACTGTTGCATTATGGAGCTGGGAGACCAAAAAGCTGATGAGAACTGACAACAAAACCAACGAGCCACAAAGGCGAGGATGCATAATGACCTGGTAGTGTAGTGGGTGGCAAATGGCCACAAACCTGTCATAGGCCATAACAGTTAGAAGTAAACTATCCAAACATCCAAAAAGCATAAAAAAAGACATCTGAGTCAGGCAGCTTGCATAGGAGATAACTCTGCTGTGAGTTTGGATGTCCACAATCATCTTTGGGACTGTGGTAGAGGTGAAACTGATGTCAGCCAAGGACAGGTTGGAGAGGAAGAAGTACATGGGAGTGTGGAGGTGGGAGTCAGAGCTGACAGCCAGGATGATGAGCAAGTTCCCAAGCACTGTGACGAGGTACATGGACAGGAACAGTCCAAACAGGATGGGTTGCAGGTCTGGATCCTCTGAGAGTCCCATAAGATGGAATTCTGAGACAGGTGTTACATTTTGTTGTTCTATATTGGATGGACACCTTTTGAGAATGAAAAGAAGGTTGGGAAAAGTAAGCAAACCAGCATGCGGCACTGTCTATTATTTTGGATTAAATCAATTCACTAATAAGGTCCTTTCATTTGAGGGTCATATACCCTCAGCAATATTTCTTAGTTGTGACAAAACCAAACATCTTAGAACTCTTTCATCATTGATTTTTGTGGTATTCACCTTTTCCTATACACATCAACCTCAGAGACACTCAACTGAAGCATGTTTTAAAGGCAAAAAGCATTAGAGATAAATATGTAATTATGGTAAAATATTCTTTTAAAAAAAAACAAAGAAAAATATCCTTTTGCCTTTAAGAAAAAGGCCATTCTAATTAAAAGAAAGCAAAAAGCAGCCCTCTTTTATTTAAATACAATGCAAGAAATTCTCTTGCTATATGATATTGATAAGCTCTCTAAGTGCTAGCCAAAGTATTTGGATTCTAACTCAAAAGTCAAATATTTATAATCATAAAGCATTTTTATGTGCCAGTTATTGTCATGGATTTTCATCCTTTTTTGGTCTTCTGACTTTGTTCCTTTATGGAATTAAGTACTCACTCAAAACTGTAGGATGTCCTTTTAAATTCTTCTCTAATATAACATCTAACCTTGGATGATGTACTTCAAATTTTGACAAACATGTTTTGGTTAAATATACCAAATCGTACAACATTACTGATATCATAGATGTTATCAGTGTACAAGAAGTATCCAAATAGTTAAATAATAATTAGCATTTAAGAAATATTTTCTAATAATTCTTATTTTGTTCAGTATTTACTTATCAATCCTACACAATCTCAAGAAAACATCTGGTATTTCATAGTTCTTTGTGTTTTCTCTCTCTCTCTCTTTTCTCTCTCTTTCTCTCTTTTAATTTTGTGATGGCTTGGTTAAAGTACTTAAAGGGATTTCTTTTATTTCATTGACAAAATATAGTCATGCGTTTTGAGGGTATAGAGTGATATTAAGATATGTGTATATAGTGCAGAGTAATTGGATCAAGTTTAAATGAATTTCTAATCATAAGCATTTGGAAATGTTGTCTCTTCATGAAATCCAACCTCCTTGCTTACAGTTGAGGAATTTAGGGCCATGGGTACCCCAATCCCAGGCATGACACCTAGCCTTCTTATGCCTAATTAACAGCTTTTCACTTCAATCTTTCCTGATACAGGAATTTCAGTTCGCTTTCACCAGCTCCCTGAGGGCAAATATAGTTCTCATTTCTCTTGGCATATCACAGTATGATTTAATTTCAGAGAAAACACAAAAGAAAAAAAAAGCACAGACAGTCTAATGTAACAAACACCTGGAGAGTTTCCACATTGGTAAAATGAAGATCATAGTTGAACTTACCTTATAGTGGTATGTTTAAGAAATTGGATGAAATGAAACAAAGTGTTTAGACGAGTGGTTATCAATCCTAGTTGACATATTTACCTGTGAGTATTTAAAATATACTGATGTTCTGCCATAGTTTAGAACCAATTAAGTAATTATTTCTACACATATGTTACTTGGTGGTCCAGGGTCAAGAATCAATGTCTTAGAATATTACCACACAATATAAAATGCTCTGTTATTAATGTATATGTTATTATCATCATGAACACTACCTGTATTAAAAGTACAAACAATTCAATATTTGCTTCAGAACTTCTATTTATAGAGATCTGAAATATTACCAATAAAATTTGAGTTTTCTTATATCCATGTATAATCCCATTCCTCTATACATCAGTCCCCCAAATGCAAACACTCTCATGAATTTAGTAAGTATATTTTGTCAACTATTCTATAACATTAGTATTGATTTGCTTATGTGTAATTTTCTTGAAAATCTAGGTAACCAATATACTACTCTATATTATACCTAACATTTTAATAAAATACTAAGTTAAAGTCTTTATATGAAATACATACATTTAGATATATAACATTTTGGTGCATAATATTGCCTGAGGATTGTATTTCATTTTACAATTTCTCATGACAACAATCCTATGGAAATTCTCAAACTTCTCTTATCACACAAGTGAGAATTTGTATATGACGTGCACATGGAAGATAGCTGTTTGCATTATTAAAAAGATGTATGTTCAGTTTTTATCACTTATTGCCTACATTTGTTTTTCCAATAGGAAAAATCAGTTGCTATCAAATACTTTCTCTAATCAAGATATCAGATGAAGCCAAGCTCAGTGGCACACACCTGTAAACCCAGCAAATCAGGAGGCTGAGGCAGGAGGATCACAAGTTCAAAGCTGGCCTCAGCAATTAGTGAGGACCTAAGGAACTTAGTGACATGCTGTCTCTAAATGAAAAATAGAAGTGGGCTGGGGTTGTGGCTCAGCAGCAGAGCGCTCGCCTCGCACGTGCGTGGCCCAGGTTCAATCCTCAGCAACACGTAAACGTAAATGCATTGTATTGTATACAACTAAAGTAAAAAAATAAAGATTTTTTAAAAATAAAAAATAAAAGCACCCCTGGGTTCAATTCCCAGTACCAAAACAATACAACAATAAAAAGGATATCAAATAAGAAATATTCTTAAAGTCTAATATAATCATTCCATGAGAGTTCCATGTGAAAATTCTCATCTTGTTATTCATTTTAAAAATTACATACTCATGTCAGAAATGCTCCTATAAACCACAGTTCATTCCCCTACTTCTCATATGAACTCACTGAATTGCAAGAGAAAGAATCAATGCTTCCTCTTTGGTTTGTTCATCTGTGCTCAAGTAGGTTTTACAAAAAAACTCTAACTTGGCTCTCATGATGAGACAAAGTCCTGAGACTTCAGTCAGTAGGCCATGGTGTGAATCCAATGTCTTATTCCAACACTCATGTTGCAGTACATATGAAAAACTCTCCACCTCTCTGTACTAGATTTCCTTCTGGAAATGGGAAAAATAATACTAAACTCTAGAGATGTACGGTACCTAAACTTAATAAATATTTGTCCATTATTTTGTAATCAGAATTTGAATCATCACTGGAATTTATTCCAGGCTTATTCATAAAAAACAATCCTACACAGTTTGCATGCCCTTTTGTTGTTTATATGGTAGAGAGGACAAGTCTCTCTGGTCTCAGGGCTCTGGAGCCCAAGAGACTTGAAATCCTACTAGGTTTCTCAGCCCATACAACAAGATTTACCCACTCCTTTCTTTTTTCATGTTTATAATCTCTGCAATGGTTTTTGGGAAATTGAATTATAGTTGCTATGACATGGAAAACAACAGATTCCATAGAAACTTCATGAAATAAACTCAAATGATTTTGATTTTGTCTCTTTTCCTATGGGAAATTCCTAAACATATAAAGGCACAGGTAGGAACATACCCCAGGGTGCACATGCCATATTGACTACACTAACAGATTTTTGCTGTTGTTGTTTTTCTAGGCAATTTTGTGTCAAAGATGCTCTAGGAAACTAGAAATGAATGAGACTCATTCATTTCCTCCAAGTTCCTAGTATTTGCTTATACAGGGACCAAAATAAAATGGTGGTTTTTTTTTTTTTTTTTTTTTTTTTTCAAAAAGCTTTTGAAAAGCCAAACTTCATGTCACAAAATATTTTAGTTGAATACTATCAGGCTTAGTTTTTTGGTTGGTTTTTTGTTTGTTTTTTGTGGTAAGGGATTGAACCCAGAGCCTTGTGCATGTGAGGCAAGCACTCTACCAACTGAACTATATACCCAGCCCAAAGCTTAGTTTTAATAATAATACTACTACATACTTTTTGCCCTTGATAATCTATTTAATCCTGACTCAGTGGAGTCTCTCAACTCCTAGGAATTGACTCTGAGGTAGAAGCCAAGTTGAGGCTCAGAAATAATAACTTGCTTCATATCAAATAATGAGTAGAGCAAACTTTAAAAAAAAAATTTGCCTCAAAAACACATACAGTAAACTTCTTCATTCTGTTTTCCTTAAAGCAGAGATCCACAGATCTCAAACAATGGCACTTCTCTTGCACATCTTTTAATAGATTGCAGTTTCCTAAGTGCGAATGGAAGGTGAGACATTTTCTTCCTTTGAGATGGAGAAAGGACAAATTTCAAAAGTGGAAGAGTAAATAGACAACTGACGTAACACTCAGGAGAGGGGGCAAGAGAGAGAGAGAGAGCTTTGCTGAATGCTCATGAGCTCTTTCTGGGATTGCACCATACAATCTCAGTCATCCTTCCTGCAGTTTGTAGAGTAAGGGGCTCCCCTGTCCCCTCAGAGATTACCAGGAACCCCTAAAGGGAAGAGCACAGTGAGCAGAGGGTTCTGCTAGGAGCTACAGGGAAGAGAAATGGCTGGTTGGGTTGCCACAGGAGAATCCTAGTCAGGTATCCTGTGTCTGGAGTCAAAATGTTTAATTCAGACTGGCTTCACCCCATTCCACCCCAGGATATGGTATAAGTTATATAAGAAGGTTTCTATTCCTTCCAAGTAAAAGAACTATAATGTTTTATAACTGGGAGTGACCATTGCAGATGGAATTAAATAAACTGTATAGAGTCAGGCACTTGGGAAAGTTTCATGACCTTCATGATCATTTTACAGCACATAAGAGACAGTTCAAAGAGATCCATTTCTTGCCCTAATGAGAGAGAGAGACCCACCAGAGCTAGAACTAGTGTGGAAGGAGAGCAGAATTTTGAATGAGAGGTCTTGGATCCTCACTAGAACCAAGACTATAAACTAGAATAGTGATCACAGAAAGTGTGAAGGGTAGGGAGAAGTGAAAAAAGAGGGAGATTGGATGGCAGGTACCAAAATACAGTTAGCTAGGAGGAATAAGTTTTAGTGTTCTATAGCACAGTAATGTAGGCAAAGTTTACTTTACAACAATTTATTATATATTTTATAAAGAAGTAGAAGAGAGTCATTTGAATGCTCCCAACACAAAGAAATAATAAATGTTTAAGGAGATGGAAATGCTAATTACCCTGATTTGATCATGACGTATTATATACATGTATCAAATTATCACTCTGTATTCCACATACATATATATGTATATATAATTATTATGTGTCAATTTTTTATTTAATTTTTTTTATTTTATAGGTCTCTGAGTTAAAACTTTGTATTTGGGGGCCCTCCCATGTGCACACTCCAACTTCTTGTCTGGGTAAAGAGCAACTGATGGTCTCTGGAGTCCCTTCTGTATCCAGTTTCTCCCACCACACTCACCAGTCAGTGCTGCCTCTATGCTGGGGCATGACCAAGGAGTGACGATCCATTGTCTCTCCCCTGCCTGGTGGGTGGTGGGGAATCAGGCTCCGTCCTCAGAACTGGCAGGAGGACAGGCTCAGGCATGGACCTCCAGTGTAGACAATGACTCTGGAAAGAGGAGACACACAGAACCAACTGGACTGGGACCAACAGGCTGCAGGACACCGGCTGATTGTTTATAGTTGTATGGGTCTGAGAGCTCCATTCGCACAGCTCATAATTAGCCCAATTGGTTCATGTTATCCTAATCTCTGAGGACTCGTTAACATTAATGGAACAGAAGCATAGGGAAAATTGGCTACTCCCCTCTTCTAATTCTGAAGCTTCAAAAATATCACTCACTTTTTAAATATAAACGAAATTGACAATTTTATTGATTTTATTTTTCTAAGAGTTTAATGTCATTAAAAGCATGCAAATTACCAAAAAAAATTTGAGAGAATTAGATCTGTATCAAAATCAGATAGTATAATCTATTTTTAAGTTAATACTTTTGCCTCTAGAATGAACTGACAGAGGTGTCTCAAATCTTCAACAATTACATTATTAGACTTCAAGTGTCAAAATCCCCCATGCGAACACACCCCATAAAGCAGGACATTCCATGGGACTACTCCTAGTAGCTGAGGACAAAAACCAGACTCTCTTACATGAGGCTAAGTTTTCACTACAAACATTACAACCTGGGCTTCAAACAAGGCTCTCTTGGAGTAAAAGGAGCATAGTTGTTGGAACATCTACCTTCAGCCTACATTTTATGTAATAAATAAGCCATAATATCAGTCTGAGTGTACCTATCATTTGGAGAAGCAAGTATTGGGTTGAGATAGATTTTTTTAAATAACTAATCTGAGCTGGGCATGGTGGAACATGCCTATAATCCCAGTGACTCAGAAAGCTAAGGCAGAGATTGCAAGTTTGTGAGGGCCCTCAGCAATTTAGTGAGACCTCAGCAACTTAGTGAAGGTCCTCAGTAATTTAGTGAGACCCTGACTCAAAATAAAATAAAAAAGGGCTGGTGATGTAGCTCAAAGGTAAAGTATCCCTGAGTTCAATCCCAGTACCAAAAATAACTAATCTGTCTAGTAAATACTTTAAATACATTTTCATTTATTTGTGCTAATGTACTTATCCCCTCCCCTTAATTTAATGCTATTTGTACCTGCAATAAACTTATGCAAAACTAACTTAGCTGAAATTTAACTAAATTCAGTTCTAAACATTCTAAATCCTAGCACAAAGGTAGTAATGGATTTCCTTCATTAAATTATCTATTTATTCATTCCTCTACCCTCACCTCTTTCTTTCCTTTTTAGCTTTCTTTCTTTCCCTCCCCCACTACCCCCAACCTGCCCCACTTTTTCGTTTTTTCTTTTTTTTTTTTTTTTTTTTTTTTTTTTTTTTTTTTTTGTACCAGGGATTGAACTCAGGGGCACTCTACCACTGGCTGAGGCTGGCTTTGAACTCACGATCCTCCTGCCTCAGCCTCCCAAGTGCTGGGATTACAGGTGTGTGCCACTGCACCCGGCTCCCACTTTTATTTTTGCTCATATTTTTTCACCTTTGGAAGTGATATTAATTTTGGTCAGTATTCTGGACCAGATTACCAGCACTAATACTAGTCAAGCAAGTTCCTGCCCTTAAGTATACTCCCATTCATATGGGGGAAAGTTACACAGGTATAAAATTTGACAGCTATCATGACTACTAGGCAATAAGGTATAGTTACCATGAACCCTAACTTTGTCAGATGGATGAACACAGGGTTCACCTACTCAGGCCCTAGGAATTCTGACACAGAGGCCTAAAGCTATGCCTAAAAGTTTTTGCCTTAGAATCAGTCCTTCTTCTGATGCCCAATGTTTCAGCCCTGGCCCTGGCCCACTGCGTTGGGTAAGAAAAAGAAAGTTGAAGTGATAGGGAGAAGAACTAAAGAACTGTAGATTTGTGCCAGCATTCTTCCCCTACCTCCTCTTCCCCAGATCCACAAGCAAAGCAGGTGAATCTATCTAGTTGGGAACAAACCTGAGTGTCCCTGTTGTTGAGTATGAGCTCATACTTGCAAAGGCCCTTCATGCCTTTATCTCTGCCTATTTTAGACAACTCAAGTTTATTTTGGTTGCCCACTCTACTTTTCTATTAAACGTACTGTGATTTAGGTAAGTGTCCCCCAAAGGCCCATGTGTTAAAAACTTAGTCCTCCAAATTGCACCATTGGGAGGCACTGGAATCTTTAAGCAGTGGGGTCTAATGGGAGGTCTTCAGACCACAGGGTGCATGCTCAGAGGGGATAGTGGAACCCCAGACCCTTCCTCTTCTGTTTCCCACTAATGAGGTGAATGGCTTTCCTTGACCACATACTCCTGCTATAATATGCTGCTCCCTACAGTCCCAAAAGCAATAGGACCAACTGATTATGGACTGAAACCTCCAAAACTGAGTCAAAATCAACTTTTGCTCTTTACAAGTAGCTTATCTCAATATTTATTATAGTGATGGAAAACTAACACAAAACTGTTAATCCCATCAGAGATCAATTCTCTGATTAAGTATAACCCAATCATCTCTCCTCCAAACCTTCTTGCATTGTCTCACACATGAGCTTTTTGGGGAGACCACATCTAAACCATAACATCCTACCCTTGACTCCCAAAATTTCACACTCATCTGACAAAACAAAACACATTTAGTCCATTCCCAAGAGTCTCCAATGTTGTGACATAAACTCCAAGACAGTTCAGCATGCAGTGTTGTTTTTTTTAATATCTCTAAGCCTTTTATACTTTCTCAAAGAAGGCAATTAGCCAACAGCAAACATTCACAGACAAAGAAGGCAAATAGCCAGCAGCAATGACAAATGCAAATTTGTGAATCAGCAATCAGTCACATAAACTTTCCCTTAAGGTATCTTAAACTAGTTAGGGCTAGAACATTTTGAGCTCCACTTCTTATCAATACCAGAGAAACATCCTCATTTGAAGCAATGTTTCTTCTCTATCTGTTCTATTCCTCTTGGCAGAACATCCTGTTTGCAGACATGTCCCGTCCAAGGAGCAACGAGGTCTTGTTTGCAAGAACGCTTGTTGCCATACTTTCTGATTCTTTATATCTCCCCATTTTTGTTTTTGTAATTTGCCAAGGCTGAAGCGATTAAAGCAGCTTTTTAGTCATTGTTCAATTGCTGTTTCTTCCAGCACCAGAAGACTACATATAAAACAAAGCATACAAGAGAAATTATTATAATATTACCCAAGGAAATAAATATCATAGTAGAATATGACCCAATGGATTAAGATTAGCAATACTGGTAGTTACTGAAGTCCGGCTTCAGCAAAAGGGAAAGAGGGTGGCTCAATGGTGCTGATGAAGGAGTCAGTGGGTAACAAAAATCAGCAAACAGACACAAGAATCAGGTTCCTAAATTCTGTACTTTACTTTTCTCAGCATGGTTTTTATATATTCCAGCAAACACAGCAATTCACATTACAGCTCTTGAAGGTTACATTAAAGAATTTCAAGGAATTCCAGGGTCATATAATCAGGGGAAAACAAAATATTTATCCTAAGTACATACTACTGATTAATCTTATCTACAGGCAGAAGAAAACATTCTAAACTTGTATTTATCTAAACCTATACCAAATATTCCTCAACTCTAGGCATGTTTGCTCATAAGGTTTTAAGCTAAATTGCCCTAATATTTTTTCTTTAAGTTTCAACTGGGCCTAGACTTCCTGGCTCCTTCTGTGTCCCTATAATGACTTTATTTTGAGCTCAGGAAGAAAGAAGTATGGTTGTCTATATCCTAAATTTACTTAAAAGATAAAGAGGAGTCCTTTTCAAACACAAGAAAACATTTAAAGCTTTTCTGTGGAATGCATGATCACAACAAGGAGAAGGTTAAACAATGGGTATTTGCTGTGCTCAATGATTATAGCAGGGAGGGGTTAAGCAGTGAGCATTTGCAAAAGCTAATTTCTAACTAAAAAACCTGTTATACTAGTTCAACTTAAGAATTTGTTTCTATGTTTCTAACTCAGATTCCATAAGGCTATAATTTCCAGAACTAGTTTCATTCTTAATAATTAATGTATTCACACCTGGTGGCCATATATATGAGCAGGAAACAGGATGATAAGAATATACACAGACAGGGTTAACTTTCTCAGCGCCGTATTTGTGTAACATCTGTCCTTAATAAAAGAGGCATGCTTTTGCTTCTCTCTTTTATTTTTAATGAAGAGGATGCTTTGCTCAACCCTGTCACAAGGAAGATGCCACAGGTAGTAAGTCCTTGAATGATGTCAGACCCAGTGATATTGGGCAACGTTTTACTAAATGTATCCATTATAGTTCTTTCTAATTCCATAATTTCCACAGTCAAATTTTGGTGTCCAATCAAATGTTTCCGAACTTTGTCCCAAGATTCACTAACATTATAAGGCACGGGAGTTATGCAAAAATGAGAAGAATTCCAGTCACATTTCAAAACACTGCGTGTGGCAAAAATGTTACTTGATCTCCAAGCTAGGATACCGTATGTTGCAAGTTAAGCACATCTGTAGCTAGCTGAGAGTCCAGGTCCTTTTGTTGTTGCCATAGTAAATAAGCATCTTGATGCCAGTTTCGTATGAAAGTCTAAAGTCCTTGATGAAGAGCAAGTCCCGCTAGAATAGCGGTAGCAGTGCCAGAAGCAACAGCAAGAATTGAAGTAATAATTGCTCCACCTGTAGAAATAAGAGCAAATATCCTCCCTATATGATTTAACAATTTAGACACTCATTCCTTGTTTTCATTCTTATACCAAATAAATATCTTTAACTGTTTAAACCAGGTCCAGTTGTAGAGCATATTTTTGAATGATATAAATAAACCTCTAATGTTATCTTTGTAAGCCTCAAATTACCATATAACCCTGGTTTGGAGAACATCAGTTGGATATAATGTTCTTTTAAAGCTTTTACCTTAAAGCTTGTATACTTGAAAGATATGAACACATTTAATATACAAAGAAGGGTATTACTTCACCATAATTATATTGATGTTTTTACATCAATTAAGTTTAGCTCTTAAAGAAATAACATTATGATACTTTAAAATAATAGTTATTGTTTAACCATAGCTGTATAATTTTTAATTTCTTTCAGATTCCTTGCTCAAAAAACAAAACTTAATAAACACAATGTTATTGGTAAATCAATGTTTTAAGACATTTTTGTCCTCTTACAACATAGATTAAATCTTGGTTTATATCAGTACATTAACATTTAAAAAGGAACCTCAAATAGCTTTTTCTGATTGTTTTATATATTTGTTTAACCAACTTACACAGACCTTTTACATCACTTACGTAAACCCTCTTATTTACTTCATCACATACAGACTTTCTTATCTTGAAACATTTCTTTACCTTTATTACATATGGTTTCCATATCTATAATCTTTTAATTTCTTTCTCTCATGTGTTAACTTCCTTTTTTTTTTTTTTTTTTTTTTTTTTTTTTTTGCTCACGGTTTGAAACAATTTTACTGTACTCTTAATTGGAACAGTTTTTGCCTCGGCGACAACGCTGGCAAACTTCAGTTGGTAATCTTCTGTTTTTTGGGGAACAGATGAACTCCCTTTTAGCTTATGGCAATCTTTTCAAAAGTGCCCAGCTTTTCCACAATTGAAACAAGTTCCGATCTTATCAGGTTTCAAGGCTCCAGCCATAGCAGCAGCAAAAACCGAGGCCTGATGTTCAAGGCCATTTACCCCAGCACAACCTTGAATATATTCTCCCAAAGAGGCATTTTGTCCTTTTAATTTCATCTGTTTTGCAAAAGTTTTCATTGTTTCTTTTATTTCTGAATCACTATCAGACTCACTATCATTATCCTCATCTTCTGATTCTAGGGACGTGTCCTTATTAGGCCCAGGGGGCTCATCTACAGAATCATGAATCCCTTCTTTGGTTTTAATCTCTCCACTAGTTATTTTGTCTTCTCCTTATATGTGGCTTTGAGACCCCTTATCACTGTTATTTTTTTAACAACTGTAAAGCTTAAGTAATAGTGCTGCAAAGCATCCACACTTTTAAAGATATAACATTACCACACTGATGTTGCTTTCTAAACTCCTTTTGAGTAAGTTCCACACCCTTAAATTTAATTGTACTTTAGTTTGATACTGAAACCAATAACAATGGCTCTCAACAGTCTGAAACAATTATTTTAATCTTTTCTGAGAGGTCTTTACCTCTGTTGAATGCAACAACCCCTGTAGTAACTCTAGATATTGAGTTTTCAATGAATGGGAATTCCCCATGATAATCCCAAAAGCCCCCCTATCTTTATCAAAACCTGGGGTGCTCACCCTTTCAGTGCAGATTCTACATGAATGAAATTCCTTATAATAATCCTGAAAGTCCCCCATCTTTATTTAAAACCCGGGGTGCTTACTCTTTTGGTGCAAGTCCTACATGAATGGAAATTCCTTATTATAATCCCGAAAGTCCCCCTATTGTTATTTGAAACCCTGGGGCTTACCCTTTCAGTACTGATCCTGCCAACTACACCAGAAGAAGTGACACAAACTCCAAGACAGTTCAGCATTCAGTGTTTTTCATATATATATATATGTTTTTCATATATATATATATATATATATATATGCCTTTTATACTTTCTCAGACAAAGAAGGCAATTAGCCAACAGCAAACATTCACAGACAAAGAAGGCAAATAGCCAGCAGCAATGACAAATGCAAATTTGTGAATCAGCAATCAGTCAGATAAACTTTCCCTTAAGGTATCTTAAACTAGTTAGGGCTAGAACATTTTGAGCTCCACTCCTATCAATACCAGAGAAACATCCTCATTTGCAAGCAATGTTTCTTCTCTATCTGTTCTATTCCTCTTGGCAGAACGTCCTGTTTGCAGACACGTCCTGTCCAAGAAGCAACAAGATCTCATTTGCAAGAACGCTTGTTGCCATACTTTCTGATTCTTTATACTCCATAGTCTCAACTGTTCCAAGATTGCTCAAAGTTCAAGTCCAAAGTCTTCTGAAGCTCAAGGCAATCTCATATTGTGAGCTCCTGTAAAATTAAAAGCAATCTACAAATATCCAATATATAAAGGTACAGAGTAAACGTTTCCATTCACGAAAACGGGGGCATTGAAAGAAGGGATGGGACCAAAGCAAGACCAAAATCCAGCTGGACAAGCAAGTCCTGTAGTTCTGTGTTCATCCTACAGACCACATGGCATAATGTCCTGTCCAAAGGGCTTGTGTAGCTCCATCCCTGTGGCCTTGTTAGCTGCAGCCCAAGTGGCCTCTCTGTTGGCTTGTCTCTGCTCAATTCCTGCAGCTTTCCTAGGATGATGTCCCACATTACTGGCATTCCTTAATCTCAATTGTCTAGACTGCAGATTTGGCTTCCTCTTCATATCTCCACACCTTGCCTTCTCAAGGAATGCCTTCAGAGACTCTGACACTGCAGCACTCTGCCTGGCTTCCAAGGCCTTCCTTTGAAATCTTGGTGGAAGCCTCCATGTCTCCCTAACTCCAGCATCCTGCATTTCTGCAGAACCAGCACCATAGGGTTGACACCAAGTTCTGCCACCATCTTGAGCAGTAGCCAAGACTTCAGGGACCCTGGCTGTAGCAGCCTCGGAGTGTCTGGGTGGCTGAGCATGTTGAAAAAACTTCCTAGGCTCCCTTGTGCAAGAAGGATTCTCCACTGGTCCCTTCTCAACAGAAATTTCATTTTTATCCCATGAGCCTGAGATGAGTGTGGTATTGCCAGCCCCTGAGATGCCCTCAAGCAATCTTTCTTATTCTCTCTGTGCAACATCTTTAGCATTTCTTTAGTGGCAGTAATGTCTTTAACAATTTCAACTTCCTTAGCCCCAGTTTTAGTTCTTCCTTTCAAGTTGAAGTTTTTCAGATATTTCTGCCCTGCTTTCTGCTCCTGAACATCACAATAAACTTGGCTAAAAGCCACCAGTAATACCCATGCCACATTTCTTCTGCCAGATTAATAAGTCCATCAATTTTAAAATCAGCCTCACAGAAAGTCTCAGGACACAGGCAAAATACAGATAACTTCTTAACCAGAACATAACAGGAATGTCCTCTAGTCCAATAACCAGTAGTGTCCTCTGTTTCCTCTAAACCCTCTTAATCCCTGTCTTCACTATCCACAGTCCTATTGGCATTCTGATCTTCTGATCTCCCACCAAAAGCAGCCATTAAGCTCGACTTACAACAACCTAAAGCATTTCCAGCTTGCATTGCTAAACATCTCAAAAGTCCTCCCACCAATTCCAAAATGCTCCAAAAACTTACCAACCACATAGTCAGAAAAATCACAGCAAAGACCCCACTTCTCAGTAGCCATTTCTGGATTAGTCAGCTTTTTCACTGCTGTGACTAAAAGATTTTATCAGAACAATTGTAAAGGAGGAAAAGTTTATTTGAGGGCTCACAGTTTCAGAGGTCTCAGTCCATAAATAGCAGGTTTCACTCCTCAGGGCTCAAGGTGAGGGAGAACATCACGCAGGAAGAGTGTGGCAGAGGGAATCAGCTCACATGGTAATCAGGAAGCAGAGAGAGAGAGAGAGAGAGAGAGACTCAACCCTCCAGATACAAAGTATATACCCCGTAGCTAAGCCCCCAATGAAACACTTCCTCCAGCTATACCCCACCTTCCTCCAGTTACCACTCAGTTAACCCCATAAGGGATCAATCACTGATTAGGCTAAGGCTATAACCCAATCATCTCTCCTCCAAACCTTCTTGCATCTTCTCACACACGAGATTTTGAGGGACACCACATCTAAACTATAACACCCCCAGTGCCACTCATCTCATAGACTCAGTTGGACACCTCAAGGGAACACACTAGGATATCTACTTGCTGGTTCCAATAATATTACACTCCTGGAAAAGGACTTCTGATCAACACCAACATGTCCTACATTACTACCTCCCTCAAATCACTATAGTGACTTCCCAGGGAGCATGACCCACATAAACATACCTTTAATTGGTCAGTTTGCTGGTGATGTTTTTTCCCACATTGCCAAGCCATTGTTCAATACCCATGAGGTAGTAAAAATACAAATGGATGGGCAAACACCATGCAATTCAGTTCACTGAGATGATTTGTCTCTATCTTCTTCAATCAGCGTGGCAGCCTACTACATTCATCTTGGAACTGCCATCAATAAACCAAGTAGTTGGTCGGTTTAGAGCTATCCAAAGAGCACTGCCCAAGTGACAATGGAAGTGGACATCTCCTTGGATAGTTGCAAAGGCTACCTGCCATAAGTAACTGCTTGCATTTCTCCAGTAACATATTCCTGTGTAAACCGCTTCTGTTTCATGATGGAAATTCTCTAGGTACTCACCTCCCCATTTATGCATTTCTCTGACATTATACATATTTCAGGTTTTAATATTATTGTAAGCACTTTAGCGTTAGGGATACTGTTTAGTCTTTTCAGGGTGTTAGACCATAGACTAGGTAGCTTATAATCAATAGAAACTTATTTCTCATAGCTCTGGAGACCAGGAGGTCCAATATTAAAGTATCACAGATTTCATGTCTGATGAGGGTCCCTTTTTACTGTGCCCTAACATGGTAGAAAAGGCAATACAACTCCCTTGGGGCCTCTTTTATAAGAGCATCATGAGGCCACCACCCTCATACTGTAATCACTTCCCAGTGGTCCCATTTTCTAATACCATGACATTGGTGATAAGGCTTCATGATACGAATTGGTAGGTGGATAAACCTTCAGACCACAGCAGACCATTTCAATTACTATCTACTAGCAAGACAGTAATTATCTCTCAAATAGAAATTTTCAGGACTAAAATTCCAGTGGTCACCATAGGGTGGTGATCATGAGCTTTTGCTGTTAATTTATAGTCTGCTCCACACAGAGCTCTCATACAGATTTTGTGCATACCAGTAGTCCAGATTTCTTAGATGACACTAATTAGTAGACTTTTTCTTTCTTTTGTAGTACTGGGGATTTAACTTAAGTATGTTCTACCACCATGCTACATTCTCAACCTTTTTTTTTTTTTTTTTTTTGAGAGAGAGAGAGAGAGAGAGACAGGGTCTTACTAAGTTTTCCAGGCAGTCCTCAAGCTTGCAACATTTCTGCCTCAGCCTCCTGAGTAGCCAGGATTACAGGTATGCACCATCATGCTCAGAGTAGTAAACACTTTTTGTCCATCAGGTATTATATGCCTGAATATGGATTTAAGCTCTATGAAGGCAAGGATTTTTTCACTGCTATATCCTTAGCACCTAGAACAGTGTGGTATACTATAGATGTCCAATAAATATTGTCAAGTATAAAAAAATGAAAATATTTATTTGCTTTTAGTTGTACACAATGCATCAATGTATTTTATTTGTATGTGGTGCTGAGGATCGAACCCGGGTTTGCTAGGCGAGCGCTCTACCGCTGAGCCACAATCCCAGCCCGAAATATTTAATGTTTTATCTAAGAGTTTCTGCAATGATACCTGAATAGTTGTATAGACCTGCAGGAATGCAAACATCAAAGTGAGATGCAGTGATGTAAAATGTAAAAGGAGGGGAGGTGGGGGATACAACTGAGGGTAACAGAATGATCACCATAAAAGTTTCAGACAAAGCATTCATAGGGAAATTTTGATCAAAGACAGAGAAACAATAAGTGAGGGGAGAAATCCTATATGACTTAGAGGCAGAATTTCTTCATGTAACTGCTGGTACTTTTGCCAGCTCAAAAGCTTAGGACCAATGTTCTTGTCACTGAAGATAGAATGTTCTGCCAAGAAGTTGCTTCAGGGCCCTCTTAATATCTGTGTTCCTTAAGCTGTAGATGAAGGGGTTCAGCATGGGGGTGACAACAGTATACATCACCGAGGCCACCATGCCCTTCCAGGAAGACGATGATGCTTCGGAACTGAGGTACACACCAAGACCTGTCCCATAGAATAAAAAAACCACAGATAGATGAGACCCACAGGTAGAAAAAGCTTTATATTTTCCATATGTTGATGGGATTCTCAGGATGGAAGAGACAATCCGGGTATAGGAGAAAAGGATCCCTGAAAAGGGAACAAAACCAAGAAGGCCAGTTACCATGTAGAGTATTATGTAATTGACCAGTGTGTCTGAACAGGCTAGTATGAGGGCCTGAGCAAGTTCACAGTAAAAGTGTCGAATTTCCCAATTGGTACAGAAGGACAGGCGCAGCATCAACAGACTCTGGAGCAGAGAATATGACAAGCTGATAAACCAGGATGTAAGAACCAGGAGGCCACACAGATGGGAGTTCATGATGACTGGATAGTGTAGGGGGTGACAGATGGCCACAAACCGATCATAAGCCATCACGGTGAGAAGGAATGTATCCATGCCTCCAAAAAACATAAAAAAAATACATCTGGGTGATGCAGCCTGCATAGGTGATGGATTTGCTCTGTGTCTGGATATTCACCAGCATCTTTGGGATGGTTGTAGAGATGAAACCAATGTCAGCAAAAGACAGATTGAAGAGAAAGAAGTACATGGGTGTATGAAGATGGGAATCCGAGACAATGGCTAGGATGATGAACAAGTTCCCAAGCATGGTGACTATAAACATGAATAGGAACAATCCAAATAACATCAGTTGATGCTCCGAGTCTTGGAAAAATCCCAGGAGTAAAAATTCTAAAACATTTGTTTGATTTCCTAGTCCCATATTGTTGACACATCAGCTAGACAATTAAAGAGAAAGAACATGAAATAGACACCAGACAGGTTCTACACTCTCTCTGCCTCTTTATTCCTTGAGGTGAAAATTTGGGCATGAAATCCTTAATATTATGGAACCTAGAAAACCTACATTCTGTCATTCATTATAGGCAACATTTCATGATATTGACTAAGCCATGTCCATTAGCCTATGGGAGACTCACCCATTCCCTTTATCTCTGCCTTAGAATCAATAACTACAGAAAGTTAGAAGGAATTTTAGATCTTAGGGATAAAACAATACACATCTTATCCAACACACATGGAGCCCAGAGACCTAAAGAAAGGTCTGAGTTGTCTTCCTTGTGTGTGGCAGGACTGGGACTCAGAGGAGGGTCGGATGACTTTGAGCAATGAGAAAATTTGAGAGGAGGGGAAATATCTGAATAATACTGCAGGATGAATAGGATTTCAGTTTCCAAGGGGAAGTAAAAAATAACAGAAGAGGGGCTGGGGTTGTGGCTCAGCAGTAGAGCACTCGCCTAGCAAGTGCATGGCCCGGGTTCGATCCTCAGCACCACGTAAAAATAAACACATTGTGTACAACTAAAGCAAATAAACAAATATTTTAAAAAATAACAGAAGAGGAGGCCAGGAGGAAGGAAGGGAGGGAGGAAGGGAGGAAAAGAAAATATTTTATTTTTTTATTAATTATTTATTCCAGGGGCTGGGGATACAGCTCAGTTGGTAGAGTGCTTGCCTCACATGCACAAGGCCCTGGGTTCAATCCCCAGCACCACACACAAAAAAATTTTTATTCTAATTTGTTATATACAACAGCAGAATGCATTATGATTCATATTACACATTTAGAGCACAATTTTTCATATCTCTGGTTGTATACAAAATATAGTCACACAATTCGTGTCTTCATACATGTACTTAGGGTAATGATGTCCATCTGATTACACCATCTTTTTTACCCCCATGCTCCCTCCCTTTCCCTCCCTCCCGTTTGCCCTACTAGAGTTCCTCTAATCCTCACATGCTCCCCCTCCCAATCCCACTATGAATCAGCCTCCTTATATCAGAGAAAACATTCGGCTTTTGTTTTTTGGGGATTGGCTAACTTCACTTAGCATTATATTCTCCAGCTCCATCCATTTACCTGCAGATGTAAACCATGTTAACAAATGACTAGTATATAGTGTACCTGTGACCCTCAACATTCTACAGAAACAAGTGCTTTCTGAACATTTGCCACATGATATTATATAGGTGCTCTTTACCTATAATATATCAATGGATTGGTCAAACAGTCAAGAGAAAACATAATTATCAAGGTTTAAACCATGGCAATCACATATGAAAAAGGTCACAAAGAGAAGTGGGGATTTCGGTTTGGCCTTGGTTTTGATTTTTGGTTTTGGTTTGGTTTTCATTTTGGTTCTTGGAATTTTGGGGTGAGTAGTTGTTGTTATTGTTTGGGTTTTTTATTGTTCTTGTTTTGTTTTTTGTTGTTGTTGTCTGTCTGTTTGTTTGCTAGTATTAAGGATCAAACACAGGGCCTCACACACATGCTAACACTGAGCTACAACCCCAGACCTTTTTAGTTTTGATTTTGAGACAAGATCTCAAAAGTTGCCCAGGCCACCACAAACTTGTGATTCTCCTGCCTCATAGCCCAACACAACCACACCCAGCACAAGAATAATTTTTAGTAATAACCTCTTTGGTGCTCATTAAATATTGGCAGCAGAGGGAAATTGCACCAGAATATTTACACATGAGCCTGAAAGAAATGAGGTCAGATATGGCACTTACATTTAAAGCAATGCTTAGAAGAGCACACTAAGTGCCCACTTACCTTCTGTTTTTTTCTCTCCAGGTCCTGAAGTTCCAGTACCTCCAGGCAGAGGAATGCTAAGCCTATATTCTGGAAAAGAATAGAATAAAATTATTAAATGATTTTTAGTGTTCTCTTTTGCCTCGTTTTATAGTCATCCCTCAGTATCTGAAGGACATTAGTTCCAAAACCTCCATGCATACCAAAATCTAAGGATGCTCAAGTCCAATATTAAAACTATGGTATGGTATTCACATATAACATATGCAATCCTCTTGTTTTCTTTAAATCACTTCTAGGTTAATTATAACATGCTGTATAAATAGTTGTTATACTGTATTGTTTAAAGAATGATGATCAAAAAATATACATTTTCAGTACAGATGAATTTGTTTTCAAGTATTTTCTACCTGTGGTTGGTGGGATCCACAGATGCAGAACCTATGCATACAACCAAATGATGCAACCTGTATAGATAATGGATTCACTTTGTTCCTGGATGTTTAAACATATTTTTGAAAATGCTCTTCTGTACTTCCCCCAAATAACAAGGGGGAAAGACTGCCATTAGCTATCATCATTATCAGTCTTCTTACGTATAGCAGACCAAAGCAGATAGTGTCTCTGAAGTGATTTTTTTAAAACTGTCCACATTGTAAGTAGCTGTTCAACTATGAATGAACCTCATTGTTTTGACACTTTGGGAACAGACAGTTTGCAACCATTCAGGTGGCTTCTAATCAGTTGAGAGTAAATTGTCAAGATTTATCTTTAAACTATGTAATTTCATAAAAGTTCACTTCCCAATAAGTGTGTCTTTCAGACTTGCATTCTGATTTATTTTATTGAGCAGACTAGGAAAGAGCATGTAGGAAATAACCAAGACTCTTGGAGTGCACTGTGCTTGTTAATGTCATCAACAGTATCAGAGAAAAGGAAACTGACATTGTTTCCTACAACATCTATTCCAAGGACTTCTTACATAGTGGTCAGCCTCACTTTCAATTCCCCACACAGCCTCCTAACCAATATTTCTAAAATGAAAAACTGGTCATTTTATTTCCCTGCCTGAAATTTTTAGATGTATTTCTGATGCTGTTCAGGATGATACAACAAAATACCACAACTGGGTGGTTAATAAACAATCTGTGTTCTGATGACTGAGAAGTCCACCATCAAAGCACTGAGAGAGTCAGTGTCTGGTGGGAGTCCATTTTCTGGTTCATAGATGGCACCATCTTGATGTGTCCTCACGTGGAGAAAGAGGGTGAAAAAGGTCCTTCAAGTCTGTTCTATGAGGACACTGATCCCATTCATGAAGCTTCACCCTCAAGACCTAATTACCTCCCGAGAGGTCCCATCTCCTAATACCATGGCCTTGAGGGTTAGGATTGAAACATAGGAATTTTTTTCAGACCACTCATTCTGAAAATATCTGGAATTCCTGATCTATCATGGATCCACTCTGACCCTAGAGCCTCATTTCTCAGAACTTCTCAACTGTTACTCTTAAGTTCTGAACATACTGAAAACATTCTCTTTGTCAAAATGGGACAGACCTTCTTATATAACCACAATTTTCAAGGGTTCCTCCCTCTTAATTCCTTCCTGTATTTCTATACTTGGCACAGCTCTCCCCTGTTTAGGCTATTCCCAACCCGATCCATCCTCAATTCCAACTGATTTCTTGGCATAGAGGATAACTCATTGTTTGGGGCTAGATTAATGAATGGTTGAGCATACAATTTTTTCCATTACTGCAACTCATCTAGTATAAACTGGGTGTCTGTTACTCCAAAATCTCCAGCAACCCTTACCCTCAAGGGAGTTAATATACAGAGATGTGATAAAAGGAATCAAAGTGTTTAAATGAGGAAAGGGAGAAAGAGGAGGAATATGTTGTCACTCATTAAATAACCAGGCCCTCTTCTCTAGCCTAGGCAGGATATATCCCCAAGTTAGCATGTCCTAAGACCCAACAGTGTAGCCCACCTTCTCTTGCCCTTCTACTTACTCTCGCACCAGGAATCCTTTCCCACGGAAGCATCAGCAACTTCCTCTCCACAGGCTTTGTCTAAGTCCCCTACATATATGTCCCTGGGTTTCTGACCTCTTTTATAATGAAAACAAAAGGTACATGAAATAATAAATAGAGGAATCACACATTTACATGAAATTCACAAAGAATTGTCATAACAGTGGTTCTGGTGGGATTATAAATAAGACAAGTCATCATTTCCATTACCCTCTTGGAATTGCCTCAGTGTTTATATTTGTCCTTTCACTTGCATGTGGAATAGTTGAATACTTTTCATCTCTAAGGAAGCTCTCTCTCTGTGTTCTCTCCTCAAACACCATTCTCCCAAAGAGAGCAATAGAAGACAAATGGATGAGGACATTCCCTCCACTGTGTCTGGTTGCAGGAGCCTCAGAACACAAAGAGGAAAAGAGCTATGCTGAGAAAATGCCCTCCTCTCCATCCCAGTGCTATACCAAGCATCACCCCATCCATTCAGGTACCTATGAGAACAGTGTGATTTCAGTCTTCCACAAGTAATTAATGAGCACCAGAGAGGAGAGTACTCC
The DNA here is from genome assembly GCA_025594165.1 of Tamias sibiricus. Lineage (NCBI taxonomy): Eukaryota > Metazoa > Chordata > Mammalia > Rodentia > Sciuridae > Tamias > Tamias sibiricus. The sequence continues at coordinate 9,274,266 of CM046673.1, forward strand.
AAAGTATTCTTGTGACCTCTGCTGAGTTGAGGAACGGTTAATGAAAGGTTTGGCCTCTGAAGCTGAAATCTCTTCTCAGCTGTTTGTTATGTACTCTGAGAAAAAAGATATATAGTCTACACAAACATTCAGGTTTTAGAAAGTAAGTGATGAAAGCACTTCTCCCTTAAGTGTGTCTGCTAAGAACCATGGATACAGGTGAAGTAGGGAAGAAGGCCAGGTCTGTCAGGAGAAGCAGGGGTGTTCCCAAGCACATGACATTGACAGCGGAATTCAGAAAGGCTTGTTCTAGGCTAAGGAAGAATGGAGACTTTTTAGAGCTCTTGGGTCAGACAACCCAAAAAAATGACTAGAAAAGACCAAGACTACTATAAAGCACCTACAGCTCTATCAGGATCTTGGGGTATCCATTTGTAAAACTCAGACTGGTAACTCTAACACTGGACTGTGTGGTCCTCAGCAATTCTGTGATGTCAGAGTGCCCTGGAGACCAATAAGGAATAACACTCCCCATAATCTCCTCAGCAGTCCAACCAAATAATATACAAAGTAAAACTTTACTATACAAAGGCAACTTTAAGCAACTAGTCTAGTCATTCTACTTTCCAAGCCTATATTCTTGAGAGCTCCCTCTCCATGACTATCATCTCTTTTCCCTCAACACTTACTAGGCTATACAGGCTTGGCAGCACAGTCCCACAGCAGAGGCAACTTCCTCAAATTGTGTTCTCTGATGAAGACAGAAGATCTGTCCACTGAAAAAGCAGAGAGACAGAGGCAGGCATATGGTATGGGGCCTGGTTAATTTCTTCTGGAGAAGACATGAGTGCCTTGGCCTGGCACTTAAAGGCTTTGGTGCCTTTAAGCTGATGAGTTACAAGTTGTACCCTGGGGGCTGTATCCCCACTGAAGTTTATTAAACAAATTGATCAATGTTCCTTCCTTGATCAGTTTGGCTCTTTAAGGGCAGGAATACACAGGAAGAAGTCTCTAACTCATCAATTCCTTATTCCAGGGAGACTAACTGTGGGTCCATCAGGATTCCTCTCTCCTGTGATCCTCTCCTCTGGGAAGAGTCACTAGTCTTGCTAGATTGCCTCTTGGTGACAAATGTTACCATTATCTGACTTATGGTTTCCTAGTCAGGCAGAAGATGGTTGAGTAGCAAAGGGTCCCAGGATTCACTAGGGTAGGGATTCTCAAAAGTTAGCCTGCACCAGGATGACCATGAGGACTTGTTTAAACACAGAGTGATGAGACCCACCCACTCCCATTTTCAGTCTCAGTAGGTATAACTTTGAGCTTGATGGTTTGCATTTTGGGCAAGTTTCAATTTTTTATATCCCCAAGACAGTCTTCTGAGAAACACTCTCCCAGGATTTAGGTTTCTCAAAAGTATCATCTGGGGCTTTGCTAATATATAGCCTCCCACTCTATCTAAGACTTGTCAATATATTCAGGGAAAGAGCTCAGAATCTACTTTTTTAATATTGCAAGTGTTTTTAAACTTTTTATCAATTTTTGTTGTAGTAATATATAAATAGCAAAACATAGCATGGTAATGATTTTTCAGTGCACTGTTCAGTGGCACTGTGTGCATTCACAATGTTTTATGGCAGCACCGCGCTGTCCATTTCCCAGGCTTTTGATCAGCCCAAACATAACTTTTATTTCCATTAAATAATAACTCACCATGCTCCTCCACCTCCAGCCCCTAGCAACCACTATGCCTCTTTCTGTACCTGTGAATTCTCTCTTCTGGTTTTCTCCATCTAAAAGGTGAATACATGGAGGTAGTCTTTTCATTGCCTTAAGGATGTTCATCAAGTGATAGATAATCAGGAAAAGAACAAATTTTTTTAAAAGAACGTGTTGAGTCTGTACTTTACCATACACATATGACATCTTTAGTTTTCATATACAATATTATCTAACCTCCATTTTGGAAGCAATGTCAAATTTAAATCATGGAAGGAATCTACCCATCATTATTTCAATTTGATATTACATTTTTTGCTACTGACACAGCATTCTAAATTTTCTCAATATTCAATCTCTCCCTTTCCAAATAACTTCTAAACACATGCCATTTGGTCATTTGTTCTCCCAAAATTACTCTCTGCCATTTACCCAAACATACACACAGCATCATTTCTGGCATATCCATTTTAATTGGGCATGGATTTGAGTTTTCCTCATGTCAGTTAATGACAAACTAATCCCTCTGTCCTCAGCACAGATATCTTTGAGTCAAGAGGACTTATATCACCTCTAATTATCAGAGAAATGCAAATCAAAAGCAATACACAATAATTCTCATATACTCCACTTGATCAAATATATAAAATATTCATAGGTGAAGAGCACATTTATTGAAGACTTCAAGAACTGCCAATATGACCAAATAAAATGCAAGTATATTCTAGAGTTACACGAGTCTTTCTAATTAAGCAGAAGTGAGAATGCACTGGGACATTTGTTGAGTTCAGGCACAAAATAACTATGACTTAGACTGAATGATAGAGGCAACTCTAGAAGTAGCGGAAGAGAAACCAGATACCTTTTTCTGTTTGCATGCAGAAAAATGAAACAGGACCCTTATCTCACCCCACATACAAAAATCTCCTTGAAATGAATTAATCACAACACCTGAAACTGTAAAGCTACTAGAAGAAAACTAGAGAAGAAAAATTCCTTGACACTGGTCTTGGAAAACAGTTTTGTTTGTTTGGGGTATTGAGGATTGAACCCAGGGACACTTAGCCCCTAAGCTACATCCCAGCCCTATTTATTTTTTATTTTGAGATAGGGTCTCACTAAATTGCAGTCTGGCTTTGAACTCACAATCCACCTGCCTCACCTTCCTGAGTTGCTGGGATTGCAAATGCATGCCACTGTACCCCATAGAAAAATGTTTTTGGGGTATTAACCTAAAGTACATTCAAATAAGATTACATCTAACTAAAAACAATTTGTACAACAAAGGAAACAATCAATGAAATTAAGAGACAACATACAGAATAGGAGAAAATATCTGCAACCATTTATCTAATAAGACGTTAAGATATAGGTGTTGTGGCTGTGACTCAATGTTAGAGCACTTGCCTAGCATATGTGAAGCACTGGGTTTAAACCTCAGCACCACACAAATAAATAAAATTTAAATTTTTTTAAATAAAAATTTAAAAAGAGAAGCTAAGATATAAAATACATAAGGAATTCAAACAACTCAATAGCAAAAAAAAATAATAATAATTAAAATAGCATGAACAGACATTTCTCAAAAAAAGACATAAAATGGCAACCAGGTATATGAAAAATATCCAACATCTCTAATTATCAAATAAATGCATATCAAAACCACAATGAGATATCAGCACACATCTCTTATGATGGCTATTAACAAAAAGTCAAAATATAACAAATGTTGGTAAGAGAAAACAGAACCCTTGCACACAGTTGGTGGGAATGTAAACTGGTATATCCATTATGGCATACCATGTGGAGGTTCCTCAAAAAAAAAAAATAGAATCATGTGATCTAGCAATTCCTTTTGAGTATATATCCCAAGGAATAAAATATTTGCATTTTCATGCTAACTTCAGCACTATTAACAATAGCCAAAATATTGAAATGACATGTCTGTTGACACATGAATGGATAAAGAAAACAAGATACACACACACACAATGGGCAAGGTGTGCAAGCAATTCAAATATCCAACGACAGGTGAATCAATAAGCAAAAGGTAGTGTATACATACAAGGGAATATTATTTAGCCTTGAAAGTCTGGAAATTCTGACACATGCTACAACATGGGTGAACCTTGAAGACATTACAATGAGTGAAATTATCCAGTCACAAAAAACAAATACTGTATGCCTCCACTCGTGTGATATCCCTAGAGTAGTCAAATTCACAGAGACAGGAAATAGAGCAGTCATTGTCAGGGGAGAGGGGTAGGTGGATATGGGTAGTTATTGTTGAATAGGTACAGAATTTCACACGGGGAAAATAAAAAAAATTTTTCTGGAAATAGTGGTGATGGTTGCACAACATTGCAAAAGAATTTAATGCCACTGAATTATGTACTTAAAAATGGCAAAAAATAGTTATTTCTTATGTTGTATACCATAATTATAAATTAATAAGGCAACATTACCTTTGCAAATTCCAAGACATTTGGCAATCACCTACTTTTGTTTCAAAGTAGATCAAACACCAAAGTGTCTCATTGTAGTTTGTTATAGCCAATGAATCAGAACACACACCTTTTGTGTGTGTGTGGTGCTAGGGATGGAGCCCAGGGCCTTGTGCATTCGAGGCAAGCACTCTACCAACTGAGCTCTATCCCCAGCCCCTAATTTAGCCATTTTTAATGAGAGATATCTCTTCTCACTGGCCAGTATGACTTCTTCCTTCTCCAGCATTCCTTTCTCTGATACCAGTATTGATGAGTGAAGTTAGAAGATGACTTAGCTTAGCAGCAAAAAGACAAATAAAAATAAAGTAGTTGTTGGTCAAGATCAGATAACTACCTCAGAAACTATGCACAACATCTCTAAAGGCAAGATGAATATCCCTATAGTGGATACAGATCAAACATCAAAGACAGATTTTGCCAACAGAAGAGGTAAAGAAGCAGGGTTTAAAAGTGAAGTCCTAAAGAAACTGTTATTAATGAAAGGAAAGAGCTTCCATTTCTGAGGTAAGTATACAATGGTAAATGTGGGGCAAGGTAATAATATTTTATTAACCAGCACAGATTACCAGCTATATGTTGGAGAAGGAGAATATAGGTAAATAAATAATATTAATATTTTATAATGTTGGGTAAAATCACATTTTCTGTTGCTAAGAGGAGATTTTTTAACAACATCCCCTCTTGTAGGCTCAGATCACTCTATGGTCTTCAGTATACCTATAATTCAAGGAGCTTAGGAGGCTGAGGCAGGAGGATTGTGAGTTTAAAGCCAGCCTCAGCAGCCGGGCGCGGTGGCTCACGCCTGTAATCCCAGCACTTTGGGAGGCTGAGGCAGGAGGATCGCGAGTTCAAAGCCAGCCTCAGCAGTGGCGAGGCACTTAGCAACTCAGTGAGACCCTGTCTCTAAATAAAATACAAAAAAGGGCTGGGGATGTGACCCAGTGGACGAGTGCCCCTGAGTTCAATCCCCGGTACCACAAAAAAAAAAAAAAAAAAAAAAAAAAAAAGCCAGCCTCAGCGACGCAGCAAGAGTCTGTCTCTAAATAAAATATAAAAAAAGGGACTGCTGCAACCCCAGCCGAACTCACAGCACACCAGCGTGAAACCGGCGATAGAAACCAGCGATAACAGCCGGCGGGATTGGTGCTGGGGGGCGACGGGAGACCGCGGGTCCACACACCAGTTCGAATCCACACTCCGCCTGACGCGACCCTCGGTACTGGGGCCCCGGACAGAGCAGCGCAGAGATCTGCGATCGGCAAGCAGGGGCAGAGTGGAGCGGGCCACGGTCTGGAGCAGCGCTGTCTGCACCACAGTCACAGGTGTGGCTTCCTGGTGCGATCTGCGAGGATACGGGAGTCTGCTGTTGTCTGGAGGGAGAGCACCGCCATCTTTGAAAGCTGCAGGGGCTGGTCCTGACGGAGGGGAGGAGACGGAGAGCGACGGCTGCATCCATCCAGGGACTCTCCAGCTCTCTGGAGACAACGCACAATTGGGTGAGACTTGGGTGGTCAGCAGGGGAAGGCGTTTCTGAGGCTAGCGCAGCGGCCACAAGAGGCTGCAGCTGTGGGTGGGCTTGGGGAGGGGGTGTCTTCTGGAAGGTCCCCTTCCCGGCGCCATTCATCTGCTTACACACGCAGTCCCCCTGGGCCACTCCTTCACTGATCCGTGCAGCCACTGGCCTAAGATGCAGCCTTGATTTCACTAACAGGATCACAGACTGTGATCCAATAGCAATTGGTTTGAATTGGAAAGGAAAAAAAGTGGGGCTTCCCAGGGCCCGTTTTGTCTGAGACTTGGGGTTTGACTTTTTTTTTTTTTTTTTCCTTTTCTTTTTATTGGTCTGCTTGATTTTTTGGATTGCAGGGAGGGGTTTTTTGTTTGTTTGTTTGTTTGTTTGTTTATTTTTCTTTTCCCTTTTTTGGCTTTGTTTTGTTCTGCTTTTTTTTTTTTTTCCTTCCCCATTGATTGTTAGTGTGTTTGTTTGCTTCCGCTCCTTTTTTCTTTCATTCTTTTCCTCCTTCTCACTCTTGTATCTTTTCTTTCTCCTTCATCTTTCATGTTTACATCCTGCCAGTGCATACTAAACAGAGGCAAAAACAAGTTATACGCAAAACTTGGGATTTCTAGAACTGGCGCAATTGAACTGGGTAGCAAAGTGGTGTTATATATAGTTTACTCTCTATTTCCTTGATTCTCTCTCTCCTCTCTCTTACACCAATTCCTACTTTTATCATTTTTTTTTCTTTTCCAACTTACTATATATATAAATTGATCTTTTTACCTAATTGTCAACCCCATTCTCTTTCTTCCATCGTCTACTGATACTAAACCACTTCCACTAAACCATTTGAATAGATATCTCTTTTCATACTTTCCAAGAAAGAACAATTCAAGACACTTCCTTCTTCCTAAACATAACACCTCTGTATCCAATACTTGAAGCTATAAAACCCTATCAGAAGCGTACAGAGTAAATTGGAAATAATATCTGGGTTAACAAAATCTGTACATTGTGATCAAACTTGGATTTTCTGAATAGAAAGTGTTAGGTTTTTAAAGTGTAAAGGAATTATAAGGTGATCTGATAGCATTGTACTACAGGAACAACATAAGGTTTTAAGGTAAAATCGAAACAGTCAAGGTCCCACAGTGCAGGAAGAATAGACACACAAGCAACATGAAAAAACAAGGAAAGAAAATGACACAAACAAATCAAGATACCTCATCGGTAGATGTCATGGCAAGCACAGTTGGTCAAATGCCAGAGATGGAATTTAGAAATTACATATGCCAAATGTTTATGGAACTTAAGAATGAACTCAAAAATGAGATGAGGGAGCAGGTACAGGAGGCAAAAGATCATTTTGACAAAGAACTCCAAAAACAAATACAGGAAGTAAAAGATTACTTCAATAGGGAAATAGAGGCTCTAAAGAGAATCCAAACAGAAATTCCAGAAATGAAAGAAGCAATAAACCAAAATAAAAGCTCAATTGAAAACATCTCCAACAGAATGGACCACTTGGAAGAAAGAACCTCAGACAATGAAGACAAAATATATGTCCTAGAGAAGAATTTAAACCATACAGCAAAACTTGTTAGTAATCAAGAACATAACATCCAAGAATCATGGGACAGCATAAAAAGACCAAACTTAAGAGTGATCGGCGTAGAGGAAGGGGCGGAGTTTCAAGCCAAAGGAATGAGTAATCTATTTAATGAAATAATTACAGAAAATTTTCCAAGCTTGAGGAATGAAATGGAAAACCAAGTTCAAGAGGCATACCGAACACCAAACAAACAAAATCTCAACAGATCCACACCTAGACACATTATAATGAAAATGCCTAATACACTGAGCAAAGAGAGAATACTAAAAGCCACAAGAGAAAGAAAGCAAATTACATATAGGGGGAAACCAATCAGACTATGTTCAGATTTTTCAACCCAGACCTTAAAAGCAAGAAGATCCTGGAATAGCATATTTCAAGCTCTGAAAGAAAAGGGATGTCAACCAAGAATCTTATATCCAGCAAAATTAAGCTTTAGATTCGAAGATGAAATAAAAAACTTCCACGACAAGCAAAAGTTAAAAGATTTCACAACTCGAAAGCCAGCACTTCAGAGCATCCTGGGCAACATTTTTCATGAAGAAGAAGAGAAAGATGATAACGAAAATCACCAAAGGGAGATATTAAACTAAAGGAAATACCAACCAGAAGAGAAACCAAATCAAGCTAAAGACCATAATTCAAATAAAAATGGATGGGAATAAAAATCACATCTCAATAATAACCCTGAATGTTAATGGCCTAAACTCGCCAATCAAAAGACACAGATTATCAGAATGGATTAAAAGAAATGACCCAACAAGTTGCTGTCTCCAAGAAACACACCTCATAGAAAAAGACATCAACAGACTGAAAGTGAAAGGCTGGGAAAAGTCTTATCACTCACATGGCCGGCGGAAGCAAGCAGGGGTTTCCATTCTCATATCAAATAAGGTAGACTTCAAACCAAAACTAATCAAGAGGGACAAAGATGGATATTTCTTATTACTTAAAGGAACCATCCATCAACAGGATATAACAATCATAAATCTGTATGCCCCAAATAATGGAGCACCTACATTCATCAAACAAACGCTTCTTAAGTTCAAGAGTAAAATAGACCACAACACAGTTATTCTAGGGGACTTCAACACACCTCTCTCACCAATGGATAGATCATCCAAACAAAAGCTAAACAAAGAAACTTTAAGCCTCCTCAAAACAATTAATGATTTAGACCTAACGGACATATATAGAATATTTCATCCCTCAGTAAACGAATACACATTTTTCTCAGCAGCACATGGCTCCTTCTCCAAAATAGACCATATATTATGTCACAAGGCAACTCTCAGCAAATATAAAAAAATAGAGATACTACCCTGCATGCTATCAGACCATAAAGGGATGAAATTGGAAATCAACGACAAAACAAGGAATAAGAAAAACTACTCCATCAACTGGAAGCTAAACAACATGCTACTGAATGAACAAGGGGTTGAAGAAGACATCAAAGAGGAGATCAAAAAATTCTAGAGGTAAATGAGAACACAGATACATCATATAGAAATCTCTGGGACACTATGAAGGCAGTAGTAAGAGGAAAATTCATTGCACTGAGTTCATTCCTTAAGAGGAAAAAAAAACCAACAAATAAATGACTTAACATCACACCTCAAAGCATTAGAAAAAGAAGAACAGACAAACACCAAGAGCAGTAGAAGACAGGAAATAATTAAAATCAGAGCAGAAATTAATAAAATTGAGACTAAGGAAACCATTCAAAGAATTGACAAAACTAAAAGTTGGTTCTTTGAAAAAATAAACAAAATTGACAGGCCCTTAGCGATGCTAATGAAAAGAAGAAGAGAAAAAACTCAAATTACTAACATTCGTGATGAAAAAGGGAATATCACAACAAACACCTCAGATATACAGAATATAATTAGAAATTACTTTGAAAACTTGTACTCTAATAAAATAGAAAATACTGAATGCATTGACAGATTTCTAGAGTCATATGATTTGCCTAAACTGGATGTGGAGGCTATACATAATTTAAATAGATCAATTACAAGCAAAGAAATAGAAGATGTCATCAAAAAGCTACCAACAAGGAAAAGTCCAGGACCTGATGGGTTTACAGCCGAGTTCTATAAGACTTTCAAAGAAGAACTAATACCAATGCTCTTCAAACTATTTCAAGAAATAGAAAAAGAGGGAGCTCTTCCAGACTCTTTCTATGAGGCCAATATTACATAAATTCCAAAGCCAGGCAAAGACACATCCAAAAAATAAAACTTCAGGCCCATATCTTTAATGAACATAGATGCAAAAATCCTCAACAAAATCCTGGCAAATCGGATACAAAAACATATCAAAAAGATAGTGCACCACGATCAAGTGGGGTTTATCCCAGGGATGCAAGGCTGGTTCAATATTCGGAAATCAATAAACATAATACATCACATCAATAGACTTAAAGACAAAAATCATATGATCATCTCAATTGACGCAGAAAAAGCATTTGACAAAATACAACACCCCTTTATGTTCAAAACACTGGAAAAACTAGGAATATCAGGAACATGTCTTAACATAATAAAAGCTATTTATGCAAGGCCCCGAGCTAACATTATCTTAAATGGAGAAAAATTGAAAGCATTCCCTCTAAAAACTGGAACAAGACAGGGATGTCCCCTTTCACCACTGCTATTTAACATAGTACTGGAAACTCTGGCCAGAGCAATTAGACGAAAGAAATTAAAGGGATCCAGATAGGAAAAGAAGAGCTCAAATTAGCACTATTTGCTGATGACATGATAATCTACCTAGAAGACCCAAAAAAACTCTACCAGAAAACTTTTACAACTAGTAAACGAATTTGGCAAAGTTGCAGGATACAAAATCAATACACATAAGTCAAAGGCATTTGTGTACATCAGCGACAAAGACTCTGAAAGGGAAATGATGAAAAATACCCCATTTGCAATAGCATCAAAAAAAATAAAATACCTGGGAATCAACCTAACGAAAGAGGTGAAAGACCTCTATAACGAAAATTATAGAACACTAAAGAAAGAAATTATAGATGAACTCAGAAGATGGAAAGACCTGCCTTGCTCTTGGATAGGTAGAATTAATATTGTCAAAATGTCCATACTACCAAAAGCATTATACAGATTTAATGCAATTCCAATCAAAATCCCAATGTCATTCTTCAAAGAAATAGAAATAGCAGTCATGAAATTCATCTGGAAAAATAAGAGACCCAGAATAGCCAAAGCAATCCTGAGCAAGTGAAGCAGGGGGCATCACCATACCAGACTTTAAATTATACTATAGAGCAATAGTAACAAAAACAGCATGGTATTGGCACCAAAACAGACTGGTGGACCAATGGTACAGAATTGAGGATACAGAGACTAATACATATAATTACAGCTATCTTATATTAGACAAAGGTGCCAAAAATGTACAGTGGAGAAAGGATAGCCTCTTCAACAAATGGTGCTGGGAAAACTGGAAATCCATATGCAACAAAATGAAATTAAACCTTTATCTCTCACCATGCACAAAACTCAATTCAAAGTGGATCAAGGACCTAGGAATTAGACCAGAGACAATACACCTAATAGAAGAAAAAGTAAGCTCCAATTTCCAACATGTTGGATTAGGCCCCAAGTTCCTTAATAAGAATCCTGTGGCGCAAGAATTACTACCAAGAATTAACGAATGGGATAGATTTAAACTAAAAAGCTTCTTTTCAGCAAAAGAAACAATCAGTGAGGTGAATAGAGAGCCAACTAATTGGGAACAAATATTTAATACATGCACATCAGATAGAGCACTAATCTCTAGAATATATAAAGAACTCAAAAAACTTTACACTAAAAAAACAAATAACCCAATCAATAAATGGGCTAAGAAATTGAGAAGACACCTCTCAGAAGAAGATACACGATTAATCAACAAATACATGAAAAAATGTTCAACATCACTGGCAATTAGAGAAATGCAAATCAAAACTACTCTAAGATTTCACTTCACTCCAGTCAGAATGGCAGCCATCAGGAACACAAGCAACAATAAATGTTGGAGAGGATGTGGAGAAAAAGGCACACTCATACATTGCTGGTGGGACTGCAAAATGGTGCAACCGTTATGGAAAGCAGTATGGAGATTTCTTGGAAAACTGGGAATGGAACCATCCTATGACCCAGCCATCCCACTCTTGGGTCTATTCCCAAAGGACTTAAAAACAGCATATTACAGTGACACAGCTATCTCAATGTTTGTAGCTGCACAATTCACAATAGCTAGGTTGTGGAACCAACCTAGATGTCCCTCAGTAAATGAGTGGATTAAGAAAATGTGGTATATATGCACAATGGAATTTTACTCAGCAATAAAAGAAAACAAATTAATGGCATTTGCAGGTAAATGGATGAAGTTGGAAGACATCATGCTAAGTGAAGTTAGTCAGTCTCAAAAATCCAAGTACCAAATGTTCTCTCTTATATAAGGAGGCTATTTCAAAGTATTGTTGGATGGGTGTACATAGGAGGATTAGAGGAACACTAGAATGGTCAAGGGAAGGGAGGGTAAGGGAGGGAGCAAGAGGGGAGGGAGGGGGGGAAAAAAAGTGGTTGAATGAGACGGATATCATTTTCCTTAATGCATGATTGAAGACCTGAACTGTACGAATATACTGTGTATACAAACAGTTGTATGTAAAAAGATACTAAATATATGCACTATGAGTTGTACATATTAAAAATTATAAAAATAAAAAAAATTTTAAAAAAAAAAGGGCTGAGGATGTGGCTCAGTGGTTAAGCACTCCTGAGTACAAAAAAAGAATTCCCTGATAAAAAAAAAAAAAAAAAAAAAAAAAAAAAGGATCTTCAGTATATATTATTAGTAAAAAGACTCAAACATACTAATAATCTTTGAACTAGTCATGGGGTTAGATCAATAGTTCTCAACCTTGATGGCACATTAGAACCAACCTGGATGCATAAAAATCTTTACACTAAGGCCACCCACAGTCCAACTAATCAGAATTGGCAATGAAATACAATCATCAATATTTTTAAATCACCCCAGGTGACTCCAACATGAAGACAAATGTATCAGTGCATTTTCTGTTGCTATAATAAAACACCTGAGACAGGCACAGTGACACACACTTGTAATTCCAGTAACTCCAGCAGCTGAGGCAGGAGAATCACAAATTTAAGGCCAACCTCAGCAACTTAATGAGACTCTGTCTCAAAACAAAAATAAACTAGGGATGTAGTTCAGTAGTAAAGCACCCCTGGGTTCAATCCCCAGCATAAAAAAAATAATAATTAAGACCTGAGGCTGGGTACTTTAGAGAGTTTACGAAGCTTAGTCATGAAGGCAGAAAATCCAAATAGCATGACATCATCTCTGTTGAGAGTTTCCCTTGACCATGTCATGTCATAGCAGGTGGCACCATGTGGAAGCACACAGAGAGGGAAAGATCACATGATGAACAGGACCCCAGAGAACAGGGAGGAGCCAACCTCACTCTTTTATAACAAACCACTCTCATGGAAACTAACTCATTCCTTGAGACCAGCATTAATCCCTTTCAAGGACTCTCCCCAATAACCTACTTGCTTTCTAATGCCCCACTGCTCAAAGATTCCACCACCTCCTATAGCACTACTCTGGGGACTAACCTACCAACATATGAAGCTTTGGAGCACTATATCCAAACCAGAGCACTCAGGCTGAAGACCAGTTACACATAACATGCCTAAATATATCTAAAAGATGGCAATTAGAGAAATGCAAATCAAAACTACTCTAAGATTTCATTTCACTCCAGTCAGAATGGCAGCTATCAAGAACACAAACAACAATAAAAGTTGGAGAGGATGTGGGGGAAAAGGCACACTCATACATTGCTGGTGGGACTGCAAAATGGTGCAACTGCTATGGAAAGCAGTATGGAGATTTCTTGAGAAAATGGGAATGGAACCACCCTATGACCCAGCCATCCCACTCCTGGGTCTATTCCCAAAAGACTTAAAAACAGCATATTACAGTGACACAGCCACTTCAATGTTTATAGCAGCACAATTCACAATAGGTAGGTTGTGGAACCAACCTAGATGTCCCTCAGAAGATGAGTGGATAAAGAAAATGTGGTATATATACAAAATGGAATTTTACTCAGCAATAAGAGAGAATAAAATAATGGCATTTGCAGGTAAATGGATGAAGTTGGAGAATATAATGCTAAGTGAAATTAGTCAATCTCAAAAATCCAAATACCGAATGTTTTCTCTGATATAAAGAGGCTAGTTCACAGTGTTGTTGGAAGGGGGTACATAGGATCAGAGGAACACTAGAATGGTCAACGGAAAGAGAGGGGAAGGGAGGGAGCAGGGGGGAGGTGGGGAAGGAAAACAAATTGGTGGCTGAATGAGATGGATATCATTATCCTAAATGCATGATTGAAGATCTGAATGGTACTTATATACTTTGTATACAAGCAGTTGTATGTAAAAAGATACTATACTTGTGCATTATGAATAAGTAAATAAATAATTTTTTAAAAAAGAAAGTAGGAAAGAAAAGAGACATGAATTGTGGAAAGGGATGAGGATCGAAATTGCTTTTAAAAACATTTGTGCAAGCCGAGCGTGGTGGCGCACGCCTGTAATCCCAGCACTTGGGAGGCTGAGGCAGGAGGATCGCGAGTTCAAAGTCAGCCTCAGCAATGGCAACGCCCTTAGCAACTCAGTCAGACCCTGTCTCTAATAAAAAATACAAAAAAGGGCTGGGGATGTGGCCCAGTGGTCGAGTGCCCCTGAGTTCAGTCCCCGGTACCAAAAAAAAAAAAAAAAATGTGCATTTCTCCATGATGCTTGGGTCATAGATGAAAAATAAAGAAGGTTCTATACATGTTACAGAATTCAGTTATGCAGTGACTCTAATGCAGACAGGATTCTATAATACTTCATCAATCCCATTGCAGATGTACCAAAAGAAGCAGTGTTCAGATATGAGAAACTGAGAAAATTGAAAGGTGTGAGAGCTATAAAAACTATAGAACCAAATGCACAGAGTTGGGGGTTCCATATGTTTGGTTTCACTGGCTTGTCCAATATGCACACCAAAAGAGATGGCCCAGGTGGCAAGATCATGCTGTTCTACTGAGGAACCTCTTCATGGCCCTCTTGATTTCCCTGTTCCTCAGGCTGTATATGAAAGGGTTAAGCATGGGAATGACTGTGGTGTACATAACAGAGGCCACTACACCCTTCCTGGGGGAATGTGAGACAGCTGAACTAAAGTACACCCCAAGGCCTGTCCCATAAAATAAGCAAACAACTGACAGATGAGAGCCACAGGTGGAAATGGCCTTGAATTTCCCACCTGTTGATGGGATTTTCAGAACTGAGGAAACAATTTGAGTGTAAGAGTAAAGGATCCCTGAGACGGGAACACCACCAAAGATGGCACCAAATATATAGATGAATATGTTATAGATGGGGATTTCAAAACATGCAAGGTTTAATAACTGAGAAGGTTCACAGAAGAAGTGAGGAATTTCCACATTCAAGAAGAAGGTCAGTTGTGACACCATCCAACAGTTCACTTGGGAGTCCAAAATGCTGATGAAAAGCGACACCAAAACCAGCAAGCAACAAAGGCAGGGATTCATGATGACCGAGTAGTGTAGTGGGTGACAGATGGCCACAAACCTGTCATAGGCCATCACGGTCAGAAGCAGACTATCCAAACATCCAAAAAGAATAAGAATGGACATCTGTGTCAGGCAGCCCACATAGGAAATAACTCTGCTGTGAATCTGAATGTCCACAATCATCTTCGGGATGGTGGTGGAGGTAAAACAGATGTCAGCCAAGGACAGGTTGGAGAGGAAGAAGTACATGGGGCTGTGGAGGTGGGAGTCAGAGATGACGGTCAGGATGATGAGCAGGTTCCCAAACACTGTGACCAGGTACATGCACAGGAACAGTCCAAAGAGGATGGACTGCATTTGTGAATCCTCTGAGAAGCCCAGGAGGAGGAATTCTGAGACAAGTGTTAAATTTTGTGGTTCCACATAGCTGAGACACTTTCTGGAAAAGACAAGAGTTGGAATAAATGAAACAAGCAGACAGGCACCTGGCACTGTCTAAGTTTGGATTTGAGGGGTGGGAAGCATTCTATTTGAGGCCATATTCACCATAGCAAACCTATTCCCTCAGAACTTTTTCCTCACTGGTTTCTTTGAAATTTTGCCCCTTTCTTTTTGGTTGTTGTTGGGTTTTTTTTTTTTTTTTTTTTTTTTTTTTTTTTTTTTTTTGAGAGGGTAATTTTTTACTTTTATTTTAATTGGTGCATTATAATTAGACATACTAGTATGACTCGTTGTGTCATATTTGTACACACACACAACATAACCTGATCAATCTCTATTTACCCATTTCTGTACATACCCACTTTAGAGACATTGAGCTGAAATATGTCAGAGGAGCAAGTAGATTTAGAGTTAATAAATTGATGAACACAATAAAATGTTAATCCCTTTACTTGAAAGAAATGCAGAGGTTGGTGGATCTGAAAAGATCTGAAAATTTTTTATAACATTCAGTCTTCTATATAAGATAGAGAATACTCTGGGTATTGGGTATTGTTGTGCACTAGTGAGAATACACACATGACTATACAATAGAAAGGCTTTCTTTTAAAGATATTCAGAACGGAGAATTTTGAGAACTCAGGAATAAAGAGAAGGAGAAACACAATGTGTAGAACATGAGACTCCATCAGACTTTTAGAAGAGTCAAAGTCCAACTCAAGACAGACAAGCCACATGGGTGGGCCAGTCTGGTTAGAAAGATTTCATCCTCAAACTGTCTGGAGACTTCTCTCGTCCACCTGGGACCTCATCTTTATCACACCAAGAGGTCCTATGGGAAATGTCCCTAGTGTTAGAAGACAGTACTTTGAAATGCAGTCAATTAAACATTGTAAGCAAAGAACAAACAAAAAGACAATCCACAGCTTTCTGGAGGTGAATAACAGTATTGAGATGCTGGTCTGTTTAAAGGTGATTTCTGCCCATAAGACACCAATTACAGAAGCATGGAAGGGCATGATGTGGATCACGGGCTGCCAGGAAGCCAGATAACTGGCTATAGCCAAGCAAGTCTTTTGTCATGCATGGCACAATGAAGATGAAGGCAAATGGCTCACCTGCCAGCTGAGAGCCCAATGCCTTGTTGTTCTATGCATTGTTCTAAGACCCAAAGAGCAAAGCTGCCCAAGATGCTCCGTTAGATATGCAGCATCAAGATTATAGTACTGCCAGGTACAGTGGCACACTCCTGTAATCCCAGCGTCTCAAGAGGATGAGGCAGAAGGATCACAAGTTCAAAGCCAGCCTCAGCAACTTAGCAAGGCCCTAAGCAAATTAGCAAGACCCTATCTCAAAAATAAATAAATAAATAAATAAAGGGCTGGGGTTGGGGCTCAATGGCAGAGCACTTGCCTAGTACATCTGAGGCACTGGGTTCGATCCTCAGCACCACATAAAAATAAAATAAAGGTATTGTGTCCACCTACAACTAGAAAATATATATTAAAATAAAATAAATTTTTTTTAAATGCTGGGGATAAACCTCAGTTGTTAAGCACCCTGGGTTCAATCCCTGGTACCAGGAAAAAAATAAAAAGATTATAGTACTGACCCAAGTAAAGAAAAACTCACTAAGCTTATTTGATTAGTTGAGGTGCCTGAAAATGCCACAAAAGAAGAGATTCTTAACATCTTTTGGACTTCTGGCATACCTGTTACACAAAAGAAGAGATTCTTAATGCCTTTTGGACACTCATATGCCTGTAAACAGAACTGCAGTTGAAGCGGTATGACACAGGTTATAGTGATGGCTATGTCTGCATGGAACTTTCACTCTTGGAAGATGCCACTGGATGCATGGAGGCCAACCAGGAAAATCTAATGATCCATGACAAAGAGGTCACCCTCAAGTATGCACCAAGCCTGAAAACAATGTAAGGCAAGCACTGGTGGGCACCGATCCTTGTCATTCTGCCAGTGCGCAAGGGAAGAGACCAAGTAAGAATTAATAAACAACCCTCATTGGAAAAACAACCTGACCAGTTCCCAAGACCAGCTGATAAGGAATCTGAATTCAGGAAATGGGGGGAAAAGGACAAGAATTATGCTTCGGACTTTAAAAGAGAAAAACAGAAAGGTATCTACCTCTTTCTCAGAGGGAAGAATCACTTTCCAATGAGACTGAGACAAGGAGCCATGGTCTAGGGAGACAGGACAGAAGGGAGAGAGCAAAACAATCACACTAAACACATCTATCAACCCACTTCTCCTGGATTGATCGTGGGAGTGCCACTACCTCTTTCTTACTACTGCCAATGGCCACATATCATCAAGAACAGAACGGTCCTGTGGGCCTCTCTACAGCTTTATAGATATCAACTCCATTGAAGAAGCTCTTTATGTAGTGAATTTAAGACCAGGGGAGTCCTATGTCTGAAATCCAATCTTCTCAAAACTTAAGTTAAGAACTTTTCATGTCCATCCTATTAACATGAATTAGAAATCTCCCTAACCTAGTTCCCTGATGACAAACCAGGTCTTCATTTCCCCTGGCAGGTCACAATGGGATTTACTATAAGAAAAATGCAAAAGAGGAAAATATAGATGATCATGTTTTTCAAAAACATGGATAGTTTCTTCAGCTTTGAGGATACAAATTGAACCTACTAGTAGGATTGTTGTAAGAAATTAAATAATTAAGTGCTTAGACCAGTCACTCCCACTACTGATTTGCCATTACATTGATTGTGGATCTTTTGAAATCAGAATTTACACATTTAATCTATTGGTAATTCTAATACATAGCCAGGGTTGAAAACCATTGTCTTAGAATAATCAGGCACTTTAAAATGTTCTGTTAATGTTACTTATTATTAATGTCACTAATACATACTTGTCGTATTAAAAATATGAATGTTCAGTACTATTTGCTCCAGAATTTGCATTTTATAGAGCTCTTAAATATTAACAATAAAATTTCCATTTTCTGGCTATCCCTTGGTGATCCCACTCCCCTATACACCTATCTCCCACAAGCAACCATCTATCATGAACTTGGTGGAAATATTCTCCTGCTGGTGTTTCCATGATGTTAGATTGATTTTGTTCTCAGCCTTCCTGAGAACTCAGGTAAAGAGTATTGTCCTACACATTGTCTCTGAAGTGTTCCCATTAAAACAATGTTTTAAATACATACAATTACTTATCAATTGAGATCTTGGCAAGCAACAAAAATGTTTTAAGTCTTTCTGTTAAGTACATACATCTAGTTCAAATGGTTTAGCTGATGCATAGTATTACTGGAGGGAGAGACTTCATTTTATTTTTCTATTCTATTATGACAATGCCATGCAAATTCTTTTATCTGTTCATATCACACAAGTGAGAATATCTATAAGAAAGAGTACACACCAGTAATCCCAGAAGCTCTGGAGGCTGAGGCAAGAGGATCTCAAGTTCAAAGCCAGCCTCAGCAACTCAGCAAGGTCCTAAGCAATTCAGCACGACCCTGCCTCTAAATAAAATGCAAAAACAAAAGGGGGGGCGAGGGTTGGGGATGTGGCTCAGTGGTTAAGTGCCCCTGGATTCAATTCCCAGTATAAAAAAAAAAGAGTGAGAGAGAGAGAGAGAAAAAAAAAGACAGGCATAGGTACATATAAAGTATAGTCGTTTGCACTATAAAAGCCAACACACAGGGAAGGGCTGTATGCCACGTGTGCCAGGAGCACAGGGGCCCGGCAGCGCCCTGGCGGCCAGCGTCATGGCTGCACACAGTGAAGGCAATGAGCTCAGCAGGTGTACCTGAAACCCCTCCTGGCTCCGAAAGAAGATTCTGTGGTCCTGATGAAATTGTGTGCATTAGAATTACTTCCCTTGGAAAGGAGATGCTAAAGGACCTTAGCTGGATTTCCAAAATACAGATGAATCGGCCAGCAGTTCTGAGTTGTGCACAACAAATCCGGGCTCCAAGAACCGTGAAAAAAAGAATGGCAAGCTACTTGGCTCCTGAAAGCTATTACCTTTATAGATCTTACTACACTTTCAGGCAATGATATGTAGGTTTTCCAACATTCAAAGGCTCTGTTATAAAGCTAAATATCCAATCCAGGAAGATCTCTTAAAAGCTTTGAATATGCATGATAAAGGCATTATTACAACTGCTTTGTGATTATCCTGCTAGATATGTGATGCTGTGAAAGCACTGAAGGCTGCAGGCATCAGTGGCCACTGGGTTTCCAGCTGGTCAGACTCACTTAAAGACATGATTAGAAGACATCAGATTAGCCGTGGAAGAGGGAGCTTCAGAAATCGACGTGGTAATTAACAGGAACTTGGTGCCGACAGGCCAGAGGGAAACCCTGTATGATGATTATCTGTCAGTTTCGAAAGGCCTATGGGGAGGCTCATCTCAAAACCATCCTAGCAAAAGGAGAACTTGGCACTCTCACTAATGTCTATAAAGCCAGTATGATAGCAATGATGGCAGGGTCAGATTTTATTAAGACCTCTCCTGGAAAATAAACAGTAAATGCCACCTTCCTGGTAGCTATAGTAATGCTATAGGCCATTAGAGATTTCTTCTGGAAAACTGGAAACCAGGTAGGCTTTAAGCCAGCAGGAGGCATCCACACTGCCAAGAACTCCTTTGCTCGGCTTTTTCTTATAAAGGAGGAGCTTGGGGATGAGTGACTGAAGCCAGAACTCTTCTACATAAGTGCCAGTTCCCTGCTTACGCATCATGTAAATATGCAGCATATCATGATCTCCCAATGTCTTAAATTGGCAACCTGACACAGAAAAGTTATTTGCAACAGTGTTTAATTTTTTTTTTCTGCCTAATTGCTAAAATTATGTGATTGAAAAATAGGGGAATAGGTAACTTAACTTTTTTCTCTTAAAATGTCCATTGATCTTAGAGGACAAATGAAAAAGCAAACTAATCCACATGTGGTACTCATTTCAGGTGTGTCAGAAATGGTCTTAATTACCAGATGATCTACACTATTAATTTTGTGGAAGGTTTACCCTAAAAACTCTGAGTAAAAGTTAATGATAGCTTGGACAACATCAAATTCTAAGGAGGGCAGGGGAGTTAAACTGCCCACATGTGCTCCAGAAAAAAAGAAAAGAAAAATTAAAAAGCAACATCCCTGAGCTGCTGCTATAAAGACATCAGGAGCGACTGCTGATTTCAGCATTAACTTCCCGCCATGAAAACCTATCTTCAGTTTTTGCAATGGATGTGCTCTTTTATTAAATTGTTTTACTAATGAAATTTCTGACATTGTTTTATAGAATTATGAATATCATTCAATTTTTTTAAAATTAAAAAAGTCAACACACAAGAAATTGTATTATTAGTTGCCAACATTTTTTCCCAACAAAAATCAGATACAATCAACTACCTGTTCTTACAGATGAATATAAAATCAGGAACATCCACAAAATCTGTGTCTAGTAATGGCCATTTCATATCTCACTAGTACACTGAAATAATATGTGTATATTCCAGATTTCCAAAGTAGGCTAGAAAAAAAATTACTATTCATGGAAAACCCTACAAAGCACAATATTGATCCCAGAAAGACCTCTATGATTCTCTTAGCCTTTCCTTTAATTTACAGTTAACTCCACTAAGTCCCAAGAGAGAAAATCAATTGGTCTACCTCCATCTACTCGTTTAGAACAAAGCAGGCTTTAAAAAAAAAAAAAAAAAAAAAAAAGTCATCCATTATAATGGAAGGAATAGATCCTGGGAGAAGAATTAAGAGACAAAGTTCTAAGTTCCACATCTTTCATATAGTAAAAGTGAATGTATATAAATATGACATTCCCTACCTAGAAATGAGAGAAATAACAGCCCCAGAAGGTTGACAATGTGGCAACCAGAAGATATTTAGTCATGATATATTAATCAGGATTGAAATACAATCGTAGCACCATGTTTAAATCTCAGAAAATATTTGATGTAATTTATTTAATTATGTGACAGAGAAGTCAAAACCTTTTTTTTTTTTTTTTTTTAATCACACAGAACTTGAGTGTGGAATGACTTGAAATCCTGAATGTAAAATTCAAAAAGATGTCTCAGGGGGCTGGGGTTGTGGCTCAGTGGTAGACCACTCACTTAGCACATGCGGAGCCCGGGTTCGATCCTCAGCACCACACAAAAACAAAGGCATTGTGTACAACTAAAACAAATAAATAAATATTTTTTAAGAAGATGTCTCAGTCCATTTTAAAACTTTTTTCAGTTTTAAAACAGAGTGGGTTTTTTCTTAATCTTCTCTTTCTTGGCCCTTTAAAAGTTTCATTATTTTAAAAATCTCTGCAATTTATTTAAAACTGAATTGAGGCTAAATTAAGCCTCTAATGAGAAAGTTGTGGTTCATAGAAATCCCATGCCACAGAAACACAGCAGCCCTCCTGTCTCCAAGACATCCCTGACAGCAGTAAGGCAAAAAAACATTGCTTAGGCTGTGATCCTGAGAATTAGGATGGCCCTGTTCAGCACTTAACAGATTTTTGTTTCTGTCTTTCTTTTTTTTTTTTTAATATTTATTTATTTGCTTTAGTTGTACACAATGTGTTTTTACTTGTACGTGGTGCTGAGGATCGAACCCGGGGCGTGCACGTGCTAGGCGAGCGCACTACCACTGAGCCACACACAATCCCAGCCCCTGTCTTTCTTTTTGTTGCCTACACTGTGCCAAACATGATACAAGCTCTGGGGAATCAGGAATAAATAAAACCATCTCATTTGTCTCCAAACATTCACTACCTACTTGTATAAGGTGAAAAAACAATAAAATGTTCTTTCAGGAATCCAAGGAAACTCATAATTTCAGATCATAGGATGGTCTCATGAAAATGGTATGAAACTATCCTTAATAATAATATCTAAGATTAATTTGGCCCTTTCAATAAGCATCCATCACATATTTAATGGCCAAAGTTGTTTCCATTTTCTGTTTAATCCTTTCAATGATACAGTTGCATCAACTAGAGACCAACTCAGATATTCCAGGTTTAGAGATAATAGTACCTTGCCCCAGATCACACAAGATAATAAATAAGACACAAATTTAACTTAAAAGTATTGGTCTCGGAGTATGAACTAAGCTTCTTTACTCTGTTTCCCTACACTTTAGAAATTTAATACAAAAGTACAGAGGTCTTAACCAAAGGTACATCTGAGATACATATTTCAACTGATTTCAGTTTCCTGACTAGGAATGGAACCCAACACCCTGATTCAATGTCTTCCTTTAGGAACAAGAACCAGAGAGAGCTGACCTGAATTACCATGTTCTGACCCTCTTGTGACCCCTATCTTGATCCCAGCCACCCATCCTATAGTCGATGCAGCAAGGGGCACCCACTGGTCTCTGCTGGGGTCAATCAGAAGCTCCTCCCAAAGAGAAGAGCACAGTGATCAGGTGTCCCTGCCTTGACTGATCTGAGAAGGGAAGGATGGTTGGGATGTCAGAAGAAAGGACTAACTGGGTGTCTGGAGCCTGGATTCAAAACTATACTTACCCACATTTTATCCCATGACCTAGTACAAATTATATTCAAATGTCATGCTCCCTTCTGCGTCTTTAAAATGATGATAATATGTATTCCTTTTCATGGGGGCAGGCAGGCACTGATTATTCAGATGAAATGAAGTAAGCTACATAGACCTTTAGTTCCAGGCCTGGCACTGAGGGAGACTTCAGTGCATGTTTGTGATATCATCATTACTGTCCTCATCCTCCTCCTTATCCTCATCATCACTGTCATGACCATGTTGGGGTGCTTAGGGGATAGTTTAAAGGGAATTACTTCCTGCTTTCATGAGAAGACTCCTACAGAAGCTAGACCATTGTGGGAGGGAAACTCATGAATGAGAGTTCCAAGATCGCCATCAGAACCAAGAACATCAAGTTCATAGACTTCTACATTCAAAGTTTGCCTTTTGATATCCCCTCTTCTAACTACCCAAACTGCCCATTTGTCCTGACTTTGAGAAACCACTGTTCTACAGTCCCTACTGCACCCAGTCCCTCCCCTAGCACTCACTGGACTGGGCCGCCTCCACGCTCAGGCATGACTAAGGATGCTCATCCACTGCTTCCCTTCTGCCCAAAAAGCAATGGAAGCCAAAGCTCTGTGCTCAGGACAGGCAGGAAAACAATCTCAAGCTGGAGCCTCTCAAAGAAAATTTTTAATTTGGGAGGAGCCACAGGTATGGAACCCACTGGACTAGGACCAGCAGTCAGAGTGGAAACAGGCTGGTGATTTACACTTGTGCAGCCTTGAAAGCTCCATGCACAGAGATCATTATTAGCCAAATTAGTCCTTGTGCTCCATTCCCTGAAGATATCATAGTCTTGTGGAAATCACAGGAGAAAAGTCAGTGTCCTTGGTCTAGCTCAATGACTTCTGGGCCTTACTCCTTCCCAGGGGGAAGTTGATTTGGCCTCCTCTGGTCACATGTGCAAAAGGAAGACTCTTCCCATAAAGATTAGATTATTTCCATCTAAGAATTCAACTGTGACTTTTGAGTCACTAAAATTGCATTGATGATGAAATAATATCAGGAATGTTGGCCTCTTTATTGTCTTAATAATTCCTATTCTAAAACCTGCAAATGTTTCCATATTTGAACATGTTTATGTCTTTAAGAAGAGCTTCGAATTTTTAACACAAGCCCTTCTGATTTCTTGTGGAATTTATCCCTTGGCAATTTTTTTTCCAATTGGAATGACATCATTGGTTTTATTTAAGCCAATCAATTTATACTGACATATAAAAAGTTAAAATGCGTATTTATGTCACCTACCACTGTTGTTTATTCTGAGAGTTTTTCTAGTTGTTTTTCATGAGTAATAGTAACTGAAATATTCATCATTGTGGGGCTTTTTGTCCTTTCTTTTTATTTTTGTTTTTGTTTTTGTTTGTTTGTTCCTGTACAAGTGAACAGGCTACCTCTTCTAGAAACAGAATTGAGAGATATTAAATTTATCAGTATCATTGCTTAGTCTGCTAAAAGATATTCTAGGGTTCTACCATTGAACCTGATGCTGGCTGTTGTTTTAAATTATATTTATATTCCTGTTCTACCAAGATTTTTAACCTAGAATGGGTTTAAATTTGTCAAAGGACATTCTAACACCTCTCAAATTTTGTGTTTTTCTCCTTTGGCCTATTAATATGATAACTTTCAGCTATTAATGCTTCACCGTGTGTCAGAAACTATCCCAAGCACATTACAAAGAGTCAGTTCCTTCTCAGATAACCCTACAAAATAATACAAATCTTATTTCAATTATTTTGAGAAGAGATCACCAAACCCTTTCTGAAAAGATCCAGATAGTAAAGATTGTTGGCTTTGTAGGCTATATGTTCTTTGTCGTAATTAGTTAACTACCATCACATCACAAAATGAGCCATAGACAAGAAGTAGCTAAACAAGCATGGCTGTGTTTCAATACAATTTGATTTACAAAAACAAGTAGCAAAGCCGGGCGCGGTGGCGCACGCCTGTAATCCCAGCACTTTGGGAGGCTGAGGCAGGAGGATCGCGAGTTCAAAGCCAGCCTCAGCAATGGCGAGGCACTTAGCAATTCAGTGAGACCCTGTCTCTAAATAAAATACAAAAAGGGCCAGGGATGTGGCCCAGTGGTCGAGTGCCCCTGAGTTCAATCCCTGGTATCACAAAAAAAAAAAAAAAAAAAAAAAACAAGTAGCAAGATGAATTTGACCCTAAAAGCACAGTTTACTTGACCCTGATATGGAATAAATTTGGAAATTGGGTGAAATGCAGAGTGTCTCCACTGACTTTGCTCAGAATCATGAAGAAAGTACTATAAAATTGGTTGTAAATTTCCAGAATTCTTACATGTAACTGTATCAGAGTTAAAATAATGGCTACTACATTTTATATGCACTTGCCATATGAACAGTTAGTTTTTGTCACCTTGTAAGATCTCACAATAAAATTGTAGAACACTGAAGAAAACTTCAGGAAACTGAAGAAGACAATAGTAGATGGAAAGACCTCCCATTTTCATCAATAGGCAGAATTAATATTGTTAAAATGGCCACATTACCAAAAGTTGTCTATGCAATTAATTAAATTCAATGCAATTCTATCAAAATACCAATGACATTCTCCACTGAACCAGAAAAAAAGTCCTAAAATTCATACATAAAAATAAAAGACCCAGAATAGCAAAGCAATCCTTAGCAAAAAGAGCAATGCTAAAAGCATCATGATACCTGGTTTTAAATACTATGCTATAGAACTATTATAACAAAAACAAGTACTGGCATAATAACAGACACGAAGACCAATGAAATGGAACAGAATCAAACCCATACAGATACAATCATCTTATCCTTGACAAATGCACCAAAAACACACTGGAGAAAAGACAGCCTCTTTAAATAGAAGATGGGAAACTTATATATCCATATGTAGAAGATTAAAATGAGATTTCCATCTACCACCCTGCATAAAAATCAACTCAAAATGGATCAATGACGTAAGAATTAGACCAGACACTTTGAAACTGCTAAAAGAAAATATAGGGTCTACACTCCAACATATAGAAACAGGCAATGACTTCCACAACAGGATTCCTAAAACCCAGGAATAATACTACGAATTAATAAATGGGATGGTATCACATTTAAAAAAAAAAAAAAAAACTTCTGCATAGCAAAGGAAATGGTTAAGAGCATGAAGAGAGAACCTACAGAATGGAATAAAATATTTTCCTACTACTTTCTGACAGAGGATTAATACTCAGAATATAAAAAGAACTAAAAAAAAAAAAAAAAAAAAAAACACAAAGCCGGGCTATATAAAAACTGAACTGAAAAAGTAAAGCCAGAAGTGAAGCCTCCAAGAGAGTGTGTATGTGTCTTTTTTTTTTCGTCGCTGACTTATCACCCCCGTGCCACATTACACGTCACATTGCACCCCCGTGCTTTTTGCACACCCATCATGCTTTCTGCACCTCCATCGTGCTGTTTTGCACCCTGACCTTGCTACTTTGCACCCCCTGCTGAGGCCAGACTTCAACATGGGTCTCTTATTTTTCCAGATGAATTTCATGATTGCTTTTTCTATTTCTATGAGGAATGATATTGGGATTTTGATTGGTATTGCATTGAATCTGTATACTGCTTTTGGGAGAATGGTCATTTTGACAATATTAGTTCTACCTATCCATGAACAAGGTAGATCTTTCCATCTTCTAAGAGCTTCATTAATTTCTTTCTTTAGTGTGCTGTAGTTTTCATTGTAGAGGTCTTTCATTTCTTTTGTTAAGTTGATTCCCAAATGGTTTTTTGTGGTTTTTTTTTTTTTTTTGAGGCTATAGTAAATTGGGTGGATTTCCTAGTTTCTCTTTCTTAGGATTTGTCACTGATGTACAGAAATGCCTTTGATTTATGGGTATTGATTTTATATCCAGCTACTTTGTTGAATTCATTTATTAGATCTAGAAGATTTCTGGTGGAATTTTTTGGATCTTCTATGTATAGAATCATATTGTCTGCAAATAGTGATAATTTGAATTCTTCTTTTCCTATCCGTATCCCTTTAATTTCTTTCGTCTGTCTAATTGCTCTGGCTAGGACTTCAAGAACTGTTAAATAAAAGTGGTGAAAGAGGGCATCCCTGTCTTGTTCCAGTTTTTAAAGGGAATGCTTTCAATTTTTCTCCATTTAGGATGATGTTGGCCTGGGGCTTAGCATAGATGGCCTCTACAATTTTGAGATATGTTCCTGTTATCCCTATTTTTTCTAGCATTTTGAACATGAATGGATGTTGTATTTTGTCAAATGCTTTCTCCGCGTATATTGAGATAATCATATGATTTTTATCTTTGAGTCTATTGATGTGGTGAATTACATTTATTGATTTCCTTATATTGAACCAACCTTGCATCCCTGGAATGAAGCCCACTTGATCGTGGTGCACTATCTTTTTGATGTGTTTTTCTATTCAATTTGCCAGAATTTTATTGAGAATTTTTGCATCTATATTCATTAGAGATATTGGTCTGAAGTTTTCTTTCTTTGATTTATCTCTGTCTGGTTTTGGAATCAGGGTGATATTGGCCTCATAGAATGAGTCTGGGAGTGTTCCCTCTTTTTCTATAACATGAAATAGTTTGAGAAGTGTTGGTGTTAGTTCTTCTTTAAAGGTCTTGTAGAGCCAGGCACAGTGGCGCACGCCTGTAATCCCAGCACTTGGGAGGCTGAGGCAGGAGGATCGCAAATTCAAAGCCAGCCCCAACCATGGCAAGGCACTTAGCAACTCAGTGAGACCCTGTCTCTAATAAAATACCAAAAAGGGCTGGGGATGTGGCCCAATGGTCAAGTGCCCCTGAGTTCAATCCCCGGTACCAAAAAAAAAATCTTGTAGAACTCGGCTGTGTATCCATCTGGTCCTGGGCTTTTCTTGGTTGGTAAGTTTTTTATGGCATCCTCTGTTTCTTTGCTTGAAATTGACCTATTTAGATTGTGTATATCATCCTGACTTAGTTTGGGCATATCATATGTCTCTAGAAATTTGTTGATACCTTCATTATTTTCTATTTTATTGGAGTATAAATTTTCAAAATAATTTCTAATTATCTTCTGTGTTTCTGTAGTGTCCATCATGATATTTCCTTTTTCATTGTAGATATTGGTAATTTGTGTTTTCTCTCTTCTTTTCTTCATTAGCATAGCTAAAGGTTTATCAATTTTATTTATTTTTTCAAAGAACCAACTTTTCATTCTGTCAATTTTTTCAATTTTTTTTTGTTTTTTTTTTTGTTGTTGTTTTTTGTTTTGTTTTGTTTTGTTTTGTTTTGTTTTTTTTGTGGTACCGGGGATTGAACTCAGGGGCACTTAACCACTGGGCCACATCCCCAGCCCTTTTTTGTATTTTATTTAGAGACAGGGTCTCACTGAGTTGCTAAGTGCCTCGCCATTGCTGAGGCTGGCTTTGAACTCGCGATCCTCCTGTCTCAGCCTCCCAAAGTGCTGGGATTACAGGCGTGCGCCACCACGCCTGGCTTTTCAATTGTTTTTTGTTTGTTTGTTTCAATTTCATTAATTTCAGCTCTGATTTTAATTATTTCCTGTCTTCTACTTTTTGGGGGGTTGATTTGTTCTTCTTTTTTTAGGGCTTTGAGATGTAATGTTAGTTCATTTATTTTTTTACTTTTTCTTCTTTGAAGGAATGGCTCCATGCAATGAACTTTCCTCTTAGTACTGCCTTCAGAGTGTCCCAGAGATTTCGATATGTTGTATGTTGTTCTCATTTACCTCTAAGAATTTCTCAATCTCCTTTTTGATGTCTTCTTTTTGATTTTTGATCATTCAATAGCATATTATTTAGTCTCCAGGTGTTAGAGTAGCTTTTCTTTCTTTTTTTATTGTTTATTTCTAATTTCATTCCATTATGATCTGATAGAATGCAGGGTAGTATCCCTACTTTTTTATATTTACTTAGAGTTGCTTTATGGCATAATATATGGTCTATTCTTGAGAAGGATCCATGTGCTGCTGAGAATAAAGTGTATTGGCTCATTGATGGATGATATGCTCTATATATGTCAGTTAAGTCTAAGTTATTAATTGTATTATTGAGTTCTATAGTTTCTTTGTTTAACTTTTGTTTGGAAGATCTATCCAGTGGTGAAAGAGGTGTGTTAAAATCACCTAGAATTATTGTGTTGTAGTCTATTTGATTCTTGAACTTTAGAAGATTTTGATTGATGAATGTAGATGCTCCATTATTTGGGGCATATGTATTTATAACAGTTATACCTTGATGATCTATGATTCCCTTAAGCAGTATGAAATGTCCATCTCTATCTCTTTTGATTAACTTTGGCTTGAAGTCTACTTTATTTGATATGAGGATGGAGACCCTTGCTTGCTTACGTAGACCATGTGAGTGATATATTTTATCCCATCCTTTCACCTTCAGTCTATGGGAGTCTTTTCCTATGAGATGTGTCTCTTGAAGGCAACATATTGTTGGGTCTGTTTTTTTAATCCAATCTATTAGCCTATATCTTTTAATTGGTGAGTTTAGGCCATTAATATACGGGGTTATTATAGAGACATAATTTGTATTACCAGTCATTTTTATTTATTATTTAGCTTGACTTGGTTTTTCCTTTGGGTGTTTTTTCCCTTTATTGCAGTTCATCCCTTTGCAGATTTTCATTATTATTTTTCATTTCCTCCTCGTGGAATATTTTACCAAGAATGTTCTGTAGAGCAGGCTTTCTTGTTGTAAATTCTTTTAGCTTTTGTTTCTCATGGAAGGTTTTTATTTTGTCCTCAAATCTAAAGCTTAATTTTGCTGGGTATAAAATTCTTGGTTGGCATCCCTTATCTTTAGAGCCTGACACATGTTGTTCCAGGCTCTCCTGGCTTTGAGGGTCTGGGTAGAAAAAAATCTGCTGAGGTGCAAATTGGTTTTCCCTTATAGGTAATCTGACTTTTCTCTCTTGCAGCCTTTAAAATTGTATCTTTATTTTGTATGCTAGGCATTTTCATTACAATGTGCCTTGGTGTGGATCTGTTGTAATTTTGTACATTTGGCATCCTATAGGCCTCTTGTATTTGATTTTCAAATTCATTCTTCCTGCTTGGGAAATTTTCTGATATTATTTCATTGAAGAGATTATGCATTCCTTGGGTTTGAATCTCTGCACCCTCCTTTATTCCAATAAATCTTATATTTGGTCTTTTGATGGTATCCCATAATTCTTGGATATTCTGTTCATGGTTTCTTACCAGCTCCACTGTGAGGTCAAGTTTATTTTCAAGATTATATATTTTGTCCTCATTGACTGAGGTCCTATCTTCCAAGTGATCCAATCTGTTGGTGATGCTTTCTATTGAATTTTTTAAGTGGCTTACTGTTTCTTTCATTTCAAGTATTTCTGTTTGGTTTTTCTCAAACTCTCTATCTCTTTCTTGAAGTAATCTTTTGCTACCTGGATTTGTTCTCTTATCTCTTTGTTGGTGTGATCGATGGTTGCCTGTATTTGCTCTCTTATGTCTTTGTTGGAGAGATCAATTTTTGCATGTATCTGTTCACTTAGGTCATTTTTTTAAATCCCTTATCATTTTAATTATGTACATCTGGAACTCCTTCTCTGACATTTCACCTACTGTGCTTTCTAGGACTTCTATTGTTGTAGTATCTTGGATGTTTGGGGCATTTTCCTTCCTTGTTTTTTCATGATGTCTATATATTTTCCTCTCTTGCAAGGTAAGCCTGAGGTATTACAGCTTCTGCCCTTTTGTCTTATAAGGTCCCTACAGGTTACCCAAAACCTCACTTTTTAGGGAAATATCAATATTAGAGCTTTCAATGTACCAAATGTGTATCCATATATCAGTTAGTTTCTATTTTCATATTTACAGTTTTGTTGCTATAAACAGAAATGGTGAGATTAGTTATCTTATACCATATAGTCTCTATGTTTGCATGGTGATTTATAGTATCTAATGGTAGAAGGGGGGGCTTAGAGGTTGGCTTAGACGTTTATGAAGTAAGGTGTGAGAAAATAGAGGTATTAGATTATTTGACTAGTGAGAGTATAATCATTAGAATTTGGCTGTTAGTAGGAGAAGCAAGAGATAGGGATTCCCATGTAAGATTCCCTTTTAGTTCACAACAGCATAACTGGTTGCATCTTCTGATGCATCCTGGTCCCCAGGGACCTTAGTGATGTCTTACCTGGAACTTTTTGTTGTTCCTTGGTAGTAGCGTCGCTAACTCAGTTTTGTGGCAGTGGCAGCCTCAGGCCTATAATTATATTAGTGTTGGGTTGAGTAGCTACGGAATCTCAGTGCAGTGTGTCTCTCTGGGCAGATGCGGTTTGCCTCTCCAATTTGTGGGCGTGGAGCGGGCCTCTCTCTCCAGATCTCCTCCTGGCTGCAGTGTGGTGGAGCAGGCAGTCTGGCTTTCCTCTCCCCACTCTCCTTCTCCTGGGTCTCCTCCCAGTCTAGTTGTTTTGGTGGGGATTGGGCAGGTGGGCAGCAGGGTGCTTCCACAGGGTGGAGCCTGCAGCTCCTGGTCCTGGTGGTGGCATGGGCCGGCAGTCGAGTGGGCTGGTGGCTGGGGTGCCTACTTCTTGTTCTGGTTGCAGCTGGGCAGGTCGCAGTCCCTCAGGGAATGGATGGGGCCCTTCCTCTGGTCAGGCCCTCTCTGCATCAGAGACCTGCTATTCCCAGCCCCGGTGGTGGTGGCGGTATGAGCCAGCGGTCCAAATAAGTTAATATATGAATGTCACAGAATAAAAGCTCATTAAGTGTTAAATATTTTTATCTTTTCTCTTTTTTTTTTTTTTTTATTTTTTTTTTTTTTTATTTAGCATTTTTTTACATACAATTGCTTGTATACAGAGTATATTCGTACAATTCAGGTCTTCAATCATGCATTTAGGCAAATGATATCCATCTCATTCAAACACCTTTTCTTTTCTTTTTCCTTTTCTCCCTCTCCCTCCCCCCTTGCTCCCTCCCTTACTCTCCCTTCCCTTTGACCATTCTAGTGTTCTTCTAGTCCTCGTATGTACCCTCCCATCCAACAATACTATGAACTAGCCTCCTTATATAAGAGAGAACATTTGGTACTTGGATTTTTGAGACTGACTAACTTCACTTAGCATTATGTCTTCCAACTTCATCCATTTACCTGCAAATGCCATTAATTTATTTTCTTTTATTGCTGAGTAAAATTCCATTGTGCGTATATACCACATTTTCTTAATACACTCATCTACTGCGGGACATCTAGGTTGGTTCCACAACCTAGCTATTGTGAATTGTGCAGCTATAAACATTGAGATAGCTGTGTCACTGTAATATGCTGTTTTTAAGTCCTTTGGGAATAGACCCAGGAGTGGGATGGCTGGGTCATAGGGTGGCTCCATTCCCAGTTTTCCAAGAAATCTCCATACTGCTTTCCATAATGGTTGCACCATTTTGCATTCCCACCAGCAATGTATGAGTGTGCCTTTTTCCCCACATCCTCTCCAACATTTATTGTTGCTTGTGTTCTTGATAGCTGCCATTCTGACTGGAGTGAAGTGAAATCTTAGAGTAGTTTTGATTTGCATTTCTCTAATTGCCAGCGATGTTGAACATTTTTTCATGTATTTGTTAATTAATCGTGTATCTTCTTCTGAGAGGTGTCTTCTCAATTCCTTAGCCCATTTATTGATTGGGTTATTTGTTTTTTTGGTGTAAAGTTTTTTGAGTTCTTTATATATTCTAGAGATCAGTGCTCTGTCTGATGTGCATGTACTAAATATTTGTTCCCAATTAGTTGGCTCTCTATTCACCTCACTGATTGTTTCTTTTGCTGAGAAGAAGCTTTTTAGTTTAAATCTATCCCATTCATTAATTCTTGGTAGTAATTCTTGCGCTACAGGATTCTTATTAAGGAACTTGTGGCCTAATCCGACATGTTGGAAATTGGAGCTTACTTTTTCTTCTATTAGGCGTATTGTCTCTGTTCTAATTCCTAGGTCCTTGATCCATTTTGAATTGAGTTTTGTGCATGGTGAGAGATAAGGATTTAATTTCAATTTGGTGCATATGGATTTCCAGTTTTCCCAGCACCATTTGTTGAAGAGGCTATCCTTTCTCCACTGTACATTTTTGGCACCTTTGTCTAATATAAGATAGCTGAAATTATATGTATTAGTTTCTGTGTCCTCAATTCTGTACCATTGGTCCACCAGTCTGTTTTGGTGCCAATACCATGCTGTTTTTGTTACTATTGCTCTATAGTATAATTTAAGGTCCGGTATGGTGATGCCCCCTGCATCACTTTTCTTGCTCAGGATTGCTTTGGCTATTCTGGGTCTCTTATTTTTCCAGATGAATTTCATGACTGCTATTTCTATTTCTTTGAAGAATGACATTGGGATTTTGATTGGAATTGCATTAAATCTGTATAATGCTTTTGGTAGTATGGACATTTTGACAATATTAATTCTACCTATCCAAGAGCAAGGTAGGTCTTTCCATTTTCTGAGTTCATCTATAATTTCTTTCTTTAGTGTTCTATAATTTTCGTTATACAGGTCTTTCACCTCTTTCGTTAGGTTGATTCCCAGGTATTTTATTTTTTTTGATGCTATTGTAAATGGGGTAGTTTTCATCATTTCCCTTTCAGAGTCTTTTTTGCTGATGTACAAAAATGCCTTTGACTTATGTGTGTTGATTTTGTATCCTGCAACTTTGCCAAATTCATTTACTAGTTGTAAAAGTTTTCTGGTAGAGTTTTTTGGGTCTTCTAGGAAGATTATCATGTCATCAGCAAATAGTGCTAATTTGAGCTCTTCTTTTCCTATCTGGATCCCTTTAATTTCTTTCGTCTGTCTAATTGCTCTGGCCAGAGTTTCCAGTACTATGTTAAATAGCAGTGGTGAAAGGGGGCATCCCTGTCTTGTTCCAGTTTTTAGAGGGAATGCTTTCAATTTTTCACCATTTAAGATAATGTTAGCTCGGGGCCTTGCATATATAGCTTTTATAATGTTGAGATATGTTCCTGATATTCCTAGTTTTTCCAGTGTTTTGAACATAAAGGGGTGTTGTATTTTGTCAAATGCTTTTTCTGCGTCAATTGAGATGATTATATGATTTTTGTCTTTAAGTCTATTGATGTGGTGTATTATGTTTATTGATTTCCGAATGTTGAACCAGCCTTGCATCCCTGGGATAAACCCCACTTGATCATGGTGCACTATCTTTTTGATATGTTTTTGTATCCGATTTGCCAGGATTTTGTTGAGGATTTTTGCATCTATGTTCATTAAAGATATGGGCCTGAAGTTTTCTTTTTTGGATGTGTCTTTGCCTGGCTTTGGAATTAATGTGATATTGGCCTCATAGAAAGAGTCTGGAAGAGCTCCCTCTTTTTCTATTTCTTGGAATAGTTTGAAGAGCATTGGAATTAGTTCTTCTTTGAAAGTCTTATAGAACTCGGCTGTAAACCCATCAGGTCCTGGACTTTTCCTTGTTGGTAGCTTTTTGATGACTTCTTCTATTTCTTTGCTTGTAATTGATCTGTTTAAATTGTGTATAGCCTCCACATCTAGTTTAGGCAAATCATATGACTCTAGAAATCTGTCAATGCATTCAGTATTTTCTATTTTATTAGAGTACAGGTTTTCAAAGTAATTTCTAATTATATTCTGTATATCTGAGGTGTTTGTTGTGATATTCCCTTTTTCATCACGAATGTTAGTAATTTGAGTTTTTTCTCTTCTTCTTTTCGTTAGCATCGCTAAGGGTCTGTCAATTTTGTTTATTTTTTCAAAGAACCAACTTTTAGTCTTGTCAATTCTTTGAATGGTTTCCTTAGTCTCGATTTCATTAATTTCTGCTCTGATTTTAATTATTTCCTGTCTTCTACTGCTCTTGGTGTTGGTCTGTTCTTCTTTTTCTAATGCTTTGAGGTGTGTTGTTAAGTCATTTATTTGTTGGTTTTTTTTCCTCTTAAGGAATGAACTCAGTGCAATGAATTTTCCTCTTACTACTGCCTTCATAGTGTCCCAGAGATTTCTATATGAAGTATCTGTGTTCTCATTTACCTCTAAGAATTTTTTGATCTCCTCTTTGATGTCTTCTTCAACCCCTTGTTCATTCAGTAACATGTTGTTTAGCTTCCAGTTGATGGAGTAGTTTTTCTTATTCCTTGTTTTGTCGTTGATTTCCAATTTCATCCCTTTATGGTCCGATAGCATGCAGGGTAGTATCTCTATTTTTTTATATTTGCTGAGAGTTGCCTTGTGACATAATATATGGTCTATTTTGGAGAAGGAACCATGTGCTGCTGAGAAAAAAGTGTATTCGTTTACTGAGGGATGAAATATTCTATATATGTCCGTTAGATCTAAATTATTAATTGTTTTAATGAGGCTTAAAGTTTCTTTGTTTAGCCTTTGTTTGGATGATCTATCCATTGTTGAGAGAGGTGTGTTGAAGTCCCCTAGAATAACTGTGTTGTGGTCTATTTTACTCTTGAACTTGAGAAGCGTTTGTTTGATGAATGTAGGTGCTCCATTATTTGGGGCATATAGATTTATGATTGTTATATCCTGTTGATGAATGGTTCCCTTAAGTAATAAGAAATATCCATCTTTGTCCCTCTTGATTAGTTTTGGTTTGAAGTCTACCTTATTTGATACGAGAATGGAAACCCCTGCTTGCTTCCGCCGGCCATGTGAGTGATAAGACTTTTCCCAGCCTTTCACTTTCAGTCTGTTGATGTCTTTTTCTATGAGGTGTGTTTCTTGGAGACAGCAAATTGTTGGGTAGTTTCTTTTAATCCATTCTGATAATCTGTGTCTTTTGATTGGCGAGTTTAGGCCATTAACATTCAGGGTTATTATTGAGATATGATTTTTATTCCCATCCATTTTTATTTAAATTATGGTCTTTAGCTTGATTAGTTTTCTCTTCTGGTTGGTATTTCCTTTAGTTTAATATCTCCCTTTGTTCATTTTCATTATCATCTTTCTCTTCTTCTTCATGAAAAATGTTGCCCAGGATGTTCAGAAGTGCTGGCTTTCGAGATGTGAAATCTTTTAACTTTTGCTTGTCGTGGAAGGTTTTTATTTCATCTTCGAATCTAAAGCTCAATTTTGCTGGATATAAGATTCTTGGTTGACATCCCTTTTCTTTCAGAGCTTGAAATATGCTATTCCAGGATCTTCTTGCTTTTAAGGTCTGGGTTGAAAAATCTGAACATAGTCTGATTGGTTTCCCCCTATATGTGATCTGCTTCCTTTCTCTTGTGGCTTTTAGTATTCTCTCCTTGCTCAGTATATTAGGCATTTTCATTATAATGTGTCTTGGTGTGGATCTGTTGAGATTTTGTTTGTTTGGTGTTCGGTATGCCTCTTGAACTTGGTTTTCCCATTCATTCCTCAAGTTTGGAAAATTTTCTGTAATTATTTCGTTAAATAGATTACTCATTCCTTTGGCTTGAAACTCTGCCCCTTCCTCTACGCCAATCACTCTTAAGTTTGGTCTTTTTATGCTGTCCCATAATTCTTGGATGTTATGTTCTTGATTTCCAACGAGTTTTGCTGTACGATCTAAATTCTTCTCTAGGACAAATATTTTGTCTTCATTGTCTGAGGTTCTTTCCTCCAAGTGGTCTACTCTGTTGGAGATGGTTTCAATTGAACTTTTATTTTGGTTTATTGCTTCTTTCATTTCTGGAATTTCTATTTGGTTTCTCTTTAGAGCCTCTATTTCCCTATTGAAGTAATCTTTTACTTCCTGTATTTGTTTTTGGAGTTCTTTGTCAAAATGATCTTTTGCCTCCTGTACTTGCTCCCTCATCTCATTTTTGAGTTCATTCTTAAGTTCCCTAAACATTTGGCATATGTAATTTCTAAATTCCATCTCTGGCATTTGACCAACTGTGTTTGCCATGAAATCTACTGATGATGAATCTTGATTTGATTGTGTCACTTTCTTCCCTTGTTTTTTCATGCTGCTTGTGTGTCTTTTCTTCTTGCTCTGTGGGACCTTGACTGTTTCGATTTTACCTTAATTCCTTATGTTGTTCCTGTAGTACGAAGCTATCAGCTCCCCTTATAATTCCTTTACACTTTAAAACCTAACACTTTCTATTCAGAAAATTCAATTTTGATCACAATGTACAGATTTTGTTAACCGAGATATTATTTCCAGTTTACTCTGTATGCTTCTGATGGGGTTTTATAGCTTCAAGTATTGGATACAGAGGTATTATGTTTAAGAAGAAGGAAGCGTCTTGAATTGTTCTTTCTTGGAACGTATGAGAGGAGAGTTCTATTGACGTGGTTTACTGGAAGTGGTTTGGTATCAGTAGAAGAGAGAAGATAGAGAATGGAGTAGACACTTAGGTGAAGAGACCAATCTATATATAAAGTAAGATGGAAAAGAAGAAAAAAAAAATGATAAAAGAGTAGAAATTGGTGTAAGAGAGAGGAGATAGAGAATCAAGAAAATGGAGAGTAAACTATATATAGCACCTCTTTTCTATCCAGTTCAATTGCGCTGTTTCTAGAAATCCCAAATTCTGCGTACAGCTTGTTTTTGTCTCTGTCTAGTATGCACTGGCAGGGTGCAAATATGAAAGCTGAAGGAGAAAGAAGAGATGCCAAAGTGAGAAGGAAGAAAAGAAGGAACGAGAAAAGGAGCAGAAGCAAACAATCAAACACTCTGACAATCAATGCAAAAAAAGCAGAACAGAACAAAGCCAAAAAAAAAAAAGAGAAAGAACAATAAACAATCAATAAACAATCTAACAAAAGCCAATAACACAAGCAGACCGACCAACAATAACAGCAAAAAAAAAAAAAAAAAAAAACGTCGAACCCCAAGTCTCAAACAAAACAAAACGGGCCCTGGGAAGCCCCCCTTCTCTTTTCCCTTTCCAGTTTAAGCCAACTGCATTGGATCACGTCCAGAAAGTCTGCGAGTCAGGTCTGCACCCTATGTCAGCGGCAGCTCAGGGGGAAGATTGGCTCAGGGTGATTGTGTGTCAGCAGATGAATGGCTCCGGGAAGAGGACCCTCCAGAGGCACCCTTTCCCCACGCCCACCCACAGTTGTAGCTTCTTGTGGCCGCTGGGCTGGCCTCAGACACGCCCTCCCCTGCTGGTTACCTGTGTCTCACCCAGGTGTGCGCTGCCTTCTAAGCGATGGGGCTCCCTGGATGTCTGCAGCTGTTGTCTCCTCCGTCTTTTCCCCTTTTTCTGGCTCAGCCACTGCACTTCTCAAAGATGGCGGAGTTCTCCTCCCATTCAGCAGCTGCTCCGCAGACCCTTGTGTCGGTCCAGATCGTGCGGGGGTCGGCTTGGCAAGCGGTGCAAAAGAGCTCCACGTGGACACCGCCCACGCCTCTAGGCCTCTTTTTATCCCTCCTTGCCGGTCAGTTTCAAAGCCGCTGGGTGGATCGTCTCCTTGCCGAGATGGTCTTAGCCCCTGCGCCTGCAGCACGGACAGCGTTGTTTCGGGCTGTGGACCGCTGGGACTCTGTCTCTGGTTGTTGTGGCCCTGAGAACTTTGTATTTCGCTGTCCAGAGGTGCAGGAATGTCTCGGCTCCCTTTCAGTCGCAAAAGAACCGCCAGCAAAGCGCTCAAACTTCCCACTCCGCGTCCTTCAGCAACTGCGTCCAGAGAGCACCTCCCTCCTGTCGGCCATCTTCCCCTATCCTCTATCTTTTCTCTTACATAAAACCAGGAAAATCTCTTTTCTTCAAAGGTCTCTCTGAGACCTGTTAGTCCTCTTAACTTTTCCACAACCTAAGGATAGAGACTCTGCAAGAAGGGTGTGGTCCCTACTCCCACCCCAGCCATACCAGGAGCACTTTCTATATGTACCTCTGCTGGTACTGACTGCCTCCTCCCCTCTCCCTATGCATCATAAATGCAAGAACTCACAAGTTCTGACCATAGCCTCATTTTCTGGAGGAGCCTGGGAGATAGTCCTAAATAAATCAGAGTATTACATTCCCCAGGCAACAGTAATTGGATTGTAGTGGGACAAATAAGCCAATCAGATTAGATTCTGAAAATTATACTGAAACAGTTCAGAAAAAAAAAAAAAAAAAAAACAGTCACTCTCTTCTCCCTGGGACTTTAACTTCTGAAGAAAACAGCCTAGGACTTCTGACACATACTATGAAGAGAGCCCCACTGGAAGAAAAGTTAATGTAGGAAGATGCAAAGTCAAATCACACAGACATATTGTATTCACCTATCTTTTAGTCAGAGAATCAAATTGAAGCTTAATTATATCCAAGCACTTTTTAGTAATCAAATAAATAAATTCACATTATAGCAAAAAAAAAATGAGCGAAGAAACTAGCCAAAGACTGAAAAAGTTTATCTGATATAATATACATTTTTATGAAAATATGTATGGTGTATGTAATATGTGTGTGTGTGTATATATATATATATATATGGATATGTACGTATCAAGATACAAAGATACATATAACATATACATACAATAAAGACAAGTAACCAGAAGGAAAGCCTTCAAATTAAAAAAAAAAAAAAAAAAAAAGGAGGGAGAGAGGACAATAAATGAGTGAATTGTTCAAAATGTGCCTTCATAAAGATGTCTCTGTGGTCTCCCAGAATCTATGTTAGGACTCAGTCAGCAGATCTCTTTTCCTTTCTACCCATGCATACTTTCTCATTGATCAAATTCTGTCTGTTTAGGGATTCTAAAAGAATAAATTTATCTCTTCACAGTGTGATGATAATGAGGTCACACAATCTTTTTTTTTTTTTTTTTTTTTTTTTTTTTTTTTGGTATTTCGGATTGGACTCAGGGGCACTCAACCACTGAGCCACATCCCCAGCCCTATTTTGTATTTTATTTAGAGACAGGGTTTCACTATGTTACTTAGTACCTCACTGTTGCTGAGGCTGGCTTTGAACTCATAATCCTCTGGTCTCAGCCTCCCAAGCCACTGGGATTACAGGCGTGTGCCACCATGCCCTGCCACAATCACTCTTACTCAATCACCTAATGTAGCACAAAATACTTCTGATACCAGATATCAGGGGGATCCCCACACACATCAAGCAGTTAAGCAAACACCAACTGGTTTTATAATTCAATAAAACTATTTTACCATGTAGCTGAAGATAGTGTTATTCCACAGGTGGAGGGCTCAGTCCCACAAAACTTCCTCAAGTTCAGAAACCAGTCACAGGTAGCAGGTTGTCACATATACCTCTGACCAATTGGCTACCTCCTCCTTGAGTTCAATTAATTTGCTGGGACCACTCAAAGAATACAAAGAGATACTTCCCTGTGTTTACTAGTTTCTCATAAAGGATATTACAAAGTACATAGATGGATGGCCAGATGAAGAGATGGATAGGGCACGGTATGGTGGGAAGAGGTGCAGAGCTTCCATACCCAAGAACTTCAACATGTACAGCTGAAGCTCCCCAAACACACCCTTTTGGGGTTCTCATGGAGGCTTTTCTTGTAGCCACTGGTTATCAACTTAACCTTCAGTCCCCCTCCCTTCCCTAGAGCTTGGTGTGTGGGAGTGTGAAAGTTCCAATTTTTTAATCATGCCTCCATCTTTCTGGACCAACACTAATCCTGAGGTTATCTAGAGCCCACCAGCCACTAGTCATCTTATTAGCATACAAAGCTATTCTTTTTACTCCAGACATTCCACAGGTCTTAGAAACTCTGTGTCAGGACACTGGACTAAGACCAAATACAGACTGCACAATATCACACATGGCAACCAACTCCAGTTCCATACTGCTCCAGAACATACGGCAGAAATGAGAGA
The DNA here is from genome assembly GCA_025594165.1 of Tamias sibiricus. NCBI lineage: Eukaryota > Metazoa > Chordata > Mammalia > Rodentia > Sciuridae > Tamias > Tamias sibiricus. The sequence continues at coordinate 9,315,009 of CM046673.1, forward strand.
AATACTCTAAGAGTGAAATAATTGCCACAATGACACCATCAATTCCTTGTTACAGAAACAATTTCATCGGCTACCTTATTTATATCATAGCAATCTGTACAACATGAAATACAAGATTAAATCACTCTTTGGGGATTGAATCCAGGAGCACTCTGCCACTGAGCTACAACCCCAGCCCTTTTCGTATTTTGAGACAGGGTCTCCCTAAGTTGCCTACTATGCCCTTAAACTCAGGAACGTCCTGCCTCAGTCTTCCAAGTAACTGGCATTACAGGCACATGATGAGGTTTTAATGAATAAAAACACACTAAGGGAATGGGAATTTTTCCCTCCCCCACCCCTCACAAGGCCGAGGAGCCTGCATAAGCACATCTTTATGGCAGGCCCACAAGTGGCCATATTTTCTTTATTCTAGGCCAGGGTTTGGGAAAATAGGCATATGCGCTAAGTCAGGCGTCTATTTGTGTACATACAGTTTGACTGGAACACCACAAAACATTTGTTCTGAACTCCCCAATGGTGCTTTTGTACTGAGACTTTCCTTGCAATAGAATACCTCTGGCCTTCAAAGCCTAAAATATTTACTATATGATCTAATTTAAAAAAAAAAGATGGCAAACCTGTGTTCTAAAACAGCTAGGAAATACCCATCACAAGACACATGTGACAGCAAGAACCAGAATTGATTGTTTTCCTCACTGCCTAGAACATACGAACATTTGAATATCTGATGAATGAAAAATGTTAATGGATGGATGAATGAATTCTAATCTATGAAGCCAAGTATGTAAAACTGGAACTTCTTTTCTGTGAGACCTTTGTAACCACATTTTAATTGATAGCCACATCTTCCTTTTATTTATTACATTTTGGTGGTGTTGGGAATTGAACCCAGGGCATTGTCCATGTGAGGCAAGCACTCTACCAACTGAGCTATATCCCCAGCCCACATGTTCCTTTTAAATAACTACATAAAACAACCAGAAAGCCAGACACCGTGGTACACACCTGTAATCCCAGTTACTTGGGAGGCTGAAGCAGGAGGATTACAATTTCAAAACTGCTGAGCCAGGGTATAACAAGTCTACTTGTCTTCAAAGCCTAAATGCCCAAGGAGTACATTTCTGAACACGTGTCTTACAATTTAGTTGTTATTAGAGCCCTTCTTCCCTAACATTACCAGAATTTAACCTAGAACACTATTGGATACTGTAGAGTCAGAAAAGAGAAAGACTTTTATTCAAATGTGGTATCTCTTAAGCTCCTCCTCCTGACTAAACCACAGGCCTTGGTAAAGGATGTTTTTCTTAATACCTGCACCTCCCACTCCTTAATATCATGTTTACTTATATAATATTTATGCTCACCCTACCACATGTAGTCATGGGTGTTAGATATGGAAAATGAAAAACCCCAAGATAGTGCAGCCTGGGAAAAGGGAGTAAAAAAGAAAGCCATACATTGGTAGCTTTAATCGCTTTAAAGACAAATCCTTTTCAGATGCTGGCCACAAGTGGAGAGAAGGTGTTTCATCAAACCTATAACGATAGTCTCTGAGAAGCTTTAATCTCTTGAAGGTGAATCCTCTCCAGGTGCAGGCCACAAAACTCAAATTCCTGAGTGCCCAAACTGACATGCTCACTAAATCACCTCTCAGTATAACCTATTTAAGCCCAACTCCTTCAGCCAGTGGCTCATCTCCGCCAGGACAGTGAGCCTGTTGGAGGTATAACCCCATTCCTGAATAAAAAGCTGAGATGATCCGTGAAGTTTGCGTCTAGCCCAGTCTTTTTGTGATAACAATGAGAAATAAAGCACTGAATAAAGGAGAAAAATCCTGAAGTGCCAGGAACAGTGCTGCACACCTCTAAACCCACCTACCTGAAAGGATAAAGCAGGGGGATCACAAATTGCAAGCCAGCATGGGCAACTCAGCAAGTACCCATTTCCCAAAATTTAAAAATAAGTAAAAAGGGAGCCAGGAACCGTATTGCACGCCTGTAATCCCAGCACTTGGGAGGCAGAGGCAGGAGGATCGCAAGTTCAAAGCCAGCCTCAGCAATGGCGAGGCACTTAGCAACTCAATGAGACCTGTTTCTAAATAAAATACAAAAAAGGGCTGGGGATGTGGCCCAGTGGTCGACTACCCCTGAGTTCAATCCCTGATACCAAAAATAAATAAGTAAAAAAGGCTGGGGATGTAGCTCATGGGTAGAGCTTCACGCAGCATGTGTGAGGCCCTTGGTTCAATCTCCAGCACCACAAAACAAACAAGAAAACTGAATCACTGATTAGCAAAATTCACAGCACTCACAGAAAAAATGATTATCTGGTTCATCCCCTTCGTTACAAAACAGTGACTAATCTATTTCAACATACCTGCCAGGGCGATTGTAATTTAGCCGGCTAGGAAGGAAAGGACCAGCGCAGAGACCAGCTCGAGGCTCCGGTCCCGGGCCCCACGCCGCGAGGCCTCTGCTTTCTGCAGGGAGAGGACGCGTGTGGAGGCGGGAAACGCCACGCGGCTCTCCAATTCGGGCCTGCGGGAGGAGCGCCTGCCGCCGCCGCCGCCGCCGCCGCTGCTGCTGCTGCAGCCCCCGAGACCCCGCTGGTCACCGGAGGAGCCAGGCACCCGCGGAGCCCATTGGGGCTCTGGGGCCGAGCGGCTGAGGGAGGCCCGGGATGAGGCGGGGACGTGCTCCAGGTCCGCCCTCACCTCGCCAGGGCCGGGGGCTAGGGACCAGGATGGGTAGGAAACCCACTGAGGGAAACCCAAGTAATCAAGAGGGTCCTGAGGCTCCCGCGAGGAACCACGTGACCGGGAAACCCCTTGGCGCCGGCGCAGAGGCGAACTTCCGCTTCCGGTTTCTGTGGCTGGGAGAGAGCACCAAGCAAGGGGCGGGGCCTCGGGGCCTGGGGCCTGGGGCCTGGGATGATAAATCTGAGCAGGTTGAGGCCTCCTGTCTGGAAATGATGTTTTTTGCCAGGGTTGAGAGTGAAGAAAGAAGAATAGGTTCGTTTGGAGAAGCAGAGCATGATGGCGACAAGCCTCTGGCGATTGACACGCACAGATACCAAGTTGAACTGCTATGCAGGCTCCCAGCTACCTTCGCAAGAGCTGAGGAAACCAAGCTTTGTGTGCACCCTTGTAAGACCAGTTACTGGGTAGGCTGAGGCAGGAAGTTCAAAGCCAGTCTGGGCAATTTAGCAAGGCCCTGGCTCAAGATAAAAATGTCCAGCCCGGCATGCTTGGCACACGCCTGTAATCCCAGCAGTTCGGGAGGCTGAGGCAGGAAGATCGCGAGTTCAAAGCCAGTCTCAGCAATGTCGAGGCCCTAAGCAATTCGGTGAGTCCCTGTCTCTAAATCAAATACAAAATAGGGCTGGGGATGTGGCTCAGTTGGGTCGAGTGCCCCTGAATTCAATCCTCAGTACCAAAATAAATAAAATTTTTAAAATTTCCATAAAGGTCTGGGGATTTAGTTCAGTAGTAGATAGAGCATTTGCCTCGCCTGGGTTCATTCCTCAGTAGGAAGGCAGGGGTGAAGGGCAAAGCATCACACCGGGGACAGCTGTGCAGCCAAAAGATTTATTTAACAGCCTTCGTAGCCGGTAGCGAAAACCGGAGAAGAGGTGCTCTGGTCGAAGGTCGAAGAGGTGAGAGAGGGGAGTCAGGGAGAAGGGAGTGTGCAAGCTCTGGTGGGAGAAGGGACTCAGGGAGAGGGGAGTGTGCAAGCTCTGGACAGAAGGTGGGTGCTTGGTTGCACGGGCTGGGATCTCTGGAGCTGTCAGCTAAAGCAGCTGCTGTCTGGCTGGAGCTGTCAGCTGGGAGAGGCCGTCAGGCTGAAGGTGGTTGGTCTGGAGCTGCCGGCTGGAGCAGCTGCCGTTGGCTGGAGGCGATGGGTCTGGAGCTGCCAGCTGGGGCAGCTGCCATCGGCTGGAGGCGATGGGTCTGGAGCTGCCGGCTGGGGCAGCTGCCGTCAAGCTGGAGGCGATGGGTCTGGAGCTGTTGCAGTGGCTTCCTCCTCTCTGCAGCGACGAGCCGATGTATCTGTCTTCCTCCTCTCAGCAGCGACAAGCCGATGTTGTGTCCGTGTGTCTCTCTCTGTCTGAGTCTCTCAAACAGGGCCTTATATGGGGATTTCTGGTGGGGTGTGCACTAGAGCAACCCCAAACACCATTGGCTAGAACAGGGTGTCCTTTAAGCCTATTGGCTCTTGCCTGGGGAAAAGAAACATTCTGCCCGGGGAAGGAACATCCTGTCTGGAACATCTTGAAACAAGGTTGCTTCTCTTAGGGTGTGGAAAACTCTGAGGGCGGGGGAGGGTAACCTATCTATCATTCAGGCAGGGGATGTTAAGGAAACCAATTGAGAGACCATAGTGCCTGCTGTTAGTAGAACAAAAAAGAAAAGATGCTTGAAGAAGATACAAAAGAGTTGCCAGCCTCATTCCTCCTCCATCTCTAAGCAGCTCAGCATGGAGAGACACTTTCCATGTAGGCAAGGGAGAGAGAAATAAGTCTAGGCCTTAGATTTGAAACTCTTTACCAGGCCCGGGTGAAACCAGCTGCCGTGCTGGTGGGTGGCACACACCTCTAATCCCTGTAATCCCAGCAATTTGGAAGGCAGGAGGCTCAAGAGTTCAAAGCCCGCCTCAGCAACTCAACAAGACTCTGTCTCTAAATAAATAAAAAAAAAATGGTTGGAGATGTGGCTCAGTGGTTAAGTGTCCCTGGGTTCAATCCCCAGTACCAAAAATAAAAAATAAAAAACCCTGTTGCCATGCAGAGTTCTACAACCTCCATACCAGCTGAGTGAGCTTGCTGCTGGAACTGTGTTTGCCAGGGCTCAGAAATTCTCCATCACCCTTCCCCCAAGAGTGGGCAGCTGAGTGAGGAGCAAGACTATATCCACAGGAGAGCAGGTCATGAAAGCTAGTACAGGTCTTTGTCTTGGAGCTCAATGCCAGGACTGCAACTGTGAGACTGAGCAGATTAGAGACCAAGGCCCCTCTTACACCAGAGCTCACAGATGGAGCCTCTAAACCTGCATCAGCATCAGGCAGATACCTACATGCCACCTGGGACAGATTACATCATTCAGCCTACATCATTGCCAGCCTCCCCAAAATTGTACCTGTCTTCTGGATGTGAGACTAAGTTATGACCAAGCTTAGTGTCAGACTTGGGGTCTGTTGCCGCCTGAAGTGCTTGGAGCAACGGAGCCGCGGGAAGAAGTTCAGAGGCAAACTGGAGACGAACAGCTTTTTATTCTGATAACTTTTCTCTCTGGTTCTAACAACGACTAACACACACCACCACACACACACCTAAATGGCGCTGACCCGATCAGCAATTTCGGCCAAGTCACTCGAGATCCCGCAACAAGTCCCGTGAGACTACGGAAGGCGACAATGCCCAAATCTCCACGGCTCATAGTCAACCGCAATTCAAGTCATCTCCCCAAACAGGGCTCCTGCATTTCCCCCTTTTTGTTTTAAAAGAGGTAATGCTCTAGGACGTCTATGTGCAACCAACATTCTTACCCGTCATCGGATAATCAAGGCTGTGCCCTTGACTCCTGTCTTAGGTTGATATGTCAGCCACATGAGACTGTCCCGTGCGACTGTGCCTGTCTTAGGTTGTCCCCCTCTGGGGATCTTACCCGTCATTGGCTAACCAGCCATCCAATGGAGCCCTTTAGGATCGACTGTGTATGATGACTAACAGCCGTCCAATTGTGAGGAGATGTTGCGGCTTTAAGGCGACAAGCCTTTTGGTGATGAGCCAAATTGCATAGCATATCAAATTGTCTAAACAAATCAGCTGCCCTAAGTTCCATCAAGTAACACACTGAATTCTCTAGACAAATACCCGCAAGGCATTGTCCCGTAAAGTCCCAAACAATGAAAGATCAAAATGTCCATTTGTTATAACATGTTGATGTAGGAGGCCCCATGCATGTAGAGCAGAGGCCACACTGTCGGTGAGGTTGTTTGATGCTTGAGCAGCAGGGATGCTTGTGGCGGCCACGATCCCTGCAGCTGTAGCAGCAGACGTCTTTTTTATGTTTAGACAATGCCACCGGCAAATCTTCAAGGCCCACTACCTAGAAACTCAAGCATCAATTATTAAAGGAAAGGCAGTGCTATTGCAGCACTGAGTCAAGAGGCGAGTTGTCAAACTACAAAATAGAATAATTAGATTAGAAAATTAAAGTTGATTTTTGTTCACACACATCGCTGGTTGAGCTTCTACAAACATAAGTTGGAAAAATATCATATTTAGAACAAAACAAAGAAAGACTGAGGGTAATTACTGCATTAAAGATAGATTAAAGAAAAGGTAAAGGCACTTTAGAGAAATAATTTGTTAGCTGGAACACTTGAGTCTCTGTATACAGAGCAATCTTTTACCTGTTGAGATAATTGAAAATAATGAGCTATTAAACAAATGAGGTTAATAACAAATAAACAATCTTATGTCAAAACACCAAAATATCAGGTTATATAGCACTAGTCATATTGTTTGCTAAAGAGAAGTCCCGGGGACACCTATAAATCAAAATTGAAAATACCTTCATTTATAAAATTATTTACTCTTAATTGAATACTCTTAACCTAGAATGAATTAAAGTTATTTGGATCCATATGTATATATATATTTTTTTTTTCATAAGCGCTTGTTATTTGTGACGTCACACTGGACAGATGCACAAACATACAAACATATATTTGTGACGTCACATTAACATGAAATGTAGACAAATATACAGACATAAAGACATGTATAAAAAGAAAAAAAATACAATTGTGTGCACACTAAAGAGAGATCTCCTCATCCCGGCCGGGAGGAATGACACTTAAGTTGTGAAATATTTTGAAGGACTCTTTTGAGGGAATCATTCTATACCTTCATCTTGGTCCTCTTGATTTTGTACCTTTTTTATTAATCTTGATTCTTCAATAACTTCATCTTGATCATTTTGATGTGGTACCTGTTTTACTAATCTAGATGGTATCCATATTGGAGAGGATTCGTCTTTTGGAAAAACACAAACAGATCCTCTTCCCCAAATTAATACTGGATCTGGACCCTTCCATGTACCTGAAAGAACATCCTTCCAGTAAACCAAAGGTTTATGTTGTTGGTGTGGATTCCAATGTCTGTCTCCAGCAGAATAACCATTAGAGTCTAAAGTTAAAAAATTTAAGGTAGCCGGGCGCGGTGGCGCACGCCTGTAATCCCAGCACTTTGGGAGGCTGAGGCAGGAGGATCGCGAGTTCAAAGCCAGCCTCAGCAATGGCGAGGCACTTAGCAACTCAGTGAGACCCTGTCTCTAATAAAATACAAAAAAGGGCTGGGGATGTGGCCCAGTGGTCGAGTGCCCCTGAGTTCAATCCCCGGTACCACAAAAAAAAAAAAAAAAAAAAAAAAAAATTTAAGGTGAACAGGGTAACTGCCAATCTGTCCTTAGGACTTTTCCAATTTCCTTCTTTTTGTTTTAATAACATAATTTTCAGTGTTCGGTTTGCTCTTTCAATAATGCCCTGACCCTGAGGATTGTATGGGATGCCTGTTTTATGGGATATATTGAATTTTGCGCAAAACTGTTTGAAAGATGAGGACGTATATGCGGGGCCATTATCTGTTTTAAGCATTTTGGGGCTGCCCAATGCAGCAAAAGCTTGCAAACAATGAGATGTAACATCTTTAACTTTTTCTCCAGAATGTAAGGAAGCAAAAATCATGCCTGAGCATGTATCTATGGTCACATGAATAAATCGCAATTTTCCAAAACTTGGCTCATGAGTAACATCCATCTGCCACAAATGATTGGGCATTAATCCTCTAGGGTTAACGCCGAAATGAGGATTGGGCAAATGTGTCATACAAGATTTACAATCTTTTACAATTGTTCTGGCTTGCTCCTTTGTGATTTTAAACCTACGTTGCAAGGTGGTGCTGTTGACATGAAACTGGGAGTGAAATAAAGTAGCTTGTTGTAGCACTGAAAGTATAAATATTGTTTTTGTAAGTTCATCAGCCTTTTGATTACCTTCATGGAGGGGACCAGGCAAATTAGTATGTGCTCTAATATGGCCTACGAATAGAGGTTCTTTTCTGGCCCACAAAAGTTTTTGTATTTGATAAAACAATTTAAAGGCTGGAGTATGAGGTGCTATTGGTCCTGCTAACTCTAATTTTGGGACGGCTTGTACAATATAGTGGCTATATGAAAAAATGTTTACGGGCTGGTCCCTAAAATTTTCCAGAGCTCTTACCACAGCTTCCAATTCCACTAGTTGAGCTGATTTGTGTGCAGTTATGTAAGTCATATTTTCTTTTTTAGTGACTACTGTAGCAATACCATTTGAGGACCCATCTGTAAATACATTAAATGCCTTAGGAATAGGTTGATTTTTTATTACCTGTGGAAATATAATAGGATGATTAATACAAAAAGATAATATAGGGGACTTAGGAAGATGATTATCAAAATTTGCAGAAGTAGAGCATTTAGCTATAGCCCAATCATTATCATTGAAGCATAAATATTCAATCTGTGATGATGAATAGGGAGCAATAATAGTAGCAGGGTGAATGCCAAATATTTTAGTAGAAGTCTTAAGTCCTTGAAAAATAAGTTTAGCCACCATAGAGGTATAAGATTCAATTATACTTTTAGGAGAGACGGGCAAATGTATCCATAATAAAGGCCCTTGTTGCCAAAATACTCCTGTGGGTGTATATTGTGAAGAAATAATAATCAACATCAGCGGTTCAGTTAAATCAAATCTATCACAATGAGCTCCTTCGATGGCTTTTTCTACTAACTTTAAAGCTTTCCTAGCATCAGGAGTCAATGTTCGTGGTGAAGATGGATCAGGGTCTCCGCGAAGGATGTCAAATAAAGGTTTTAGTTGGCCAGTAGTGAGATTTAGTGTAGGGCGAAGCCAATTAATGTCTCCCAGTAGTTTTTGGAAATCATTGAGGGTGGTCAAATGTTCTTTATTTATTAGAATTTTTTGGGGTCTAACAAAAGTATCCATGATTTTAAATCCTAAATATAATATGGGAGATCTGGTTTGAACTTTTTCTTCTGCTATATATAATCCATATTTTTTTAATTTTCTACCACATCACTGAATATATTAAATAAGATTTTTTGATTAGGGTGGGCCAATAAAATATCATCCATGTAATGTAGACACATGAGGTTTGGATATTTATTTTTAATGGGTTGGATAGCCTTGTCCACATATATTTGGCATATGGTGGGGCTATTAGCCATTCCCTGTGGTAAAACCTTCCATTGATATCTCTGATCAGGGCCATTATTGTTAATAGAAGGAAGTGAAAAAGCAAACCTGGGGGCATCCAGAGGATGTAGGGGAATAGAAAAGAAGCAATCCTTTATATCAAGAGTAATAAGATGGAAATTTTTTGGAATAGCTACGGGACTAGGAAGTCCAGGTTGAGTAGGGCCCATAACTTGCATGGTTTTATTAATTTGTCTAAGATCATGTAACAATCGCCATTTTCCTGACTTTTTCTTGATCACAAATATGGGGGAATTCCAGGGAGAGGTGGAAGGTTCTATATGACCTGCTTCTAATTGTTCCTGAACTAGTAGGTGGGCCGCTTGTAATTTCTCTTTAGATAGGGGCCACTGAGGGACCCACACTGGCTCATCAGAAAGCCATGGTATTTTCAAAATTATTTTCTCAGTGGCCCCGAAAAAAAATATCTTTTTCCTTTATGATAATGATTACTTTTAGGGTTAAGATTACTCTGCACTTTTTGATAATGAGTTCTTTTAGGGTTAAGATTACCCTGTAGGTTTTCACATTTAACATCTGCAGGCTTGGTTGCAAGGTGTACTCCCATTTGTTGCAAAATATCTCTTCCCCATAAAGTAACCGGTAGATTAGGTAAAACATAAGGCTGAAATGTTCCTTTATAGCCTTCATCATCCTCCCATTTTAAAATTACCGCACTTTTATCTGGGAGGTTATTATATCCCAAGCCTCTTAAACTGGTTGAAGCTTTTTGCAGAGGCCAGTGCTTGGGCCATTGGCGTAAATTAATAATGGAAGAGTCAGCTCCAGTATCTATTAATCCCTCCATTTCTATTCCTTGGATTTTTATTTTACACATAGGCCTCCTTGAACAGTCTCGAACCCAGCAAGCCATGGGTCTTGAGTCAGTGGAACAAAATCCTCTATTGTTCCCTTCTTGAGGCATACCCATTTTAAATGAATTATGTAAATTGGGAAGGAGAAACAATTGAGCAATTCTATCTCCTTGATTAACAGAACTTATACTTTGGGGTGAGCTAAGCATTATTTTTATTTCCCCTTTGTAGTCTGAGTTTATTACACCTGGGGTCACTTGCAAACCTAATAAGCTTTTAGGACTACGCCCGATAATAAGTCCTACAGTCCCTGAGGGAAGAGGTCCCCTGACTCCTGTGGGAATCAGTTGAACCCCCATTTCAGGTGTTAACACTATTCGGGCGGTGGAACAGAGGTCTAATCCTGCATTTCCTCTTGTTCCTCTGGCGAGGGAGTGGATGGGTAGTAGGGATTGTGTCGGGGAAGCATCTGAGTGGATGCTTGAGGATACTCCTCCTGCAATGCCCCGTATATTTGTGGGCCCCGGGGTATTGGGCCCCGTGCCCCGTTTTTTGAATTCCTGAACAAAGGATTTCCATGGATGTCAAATTTTGAATGGCATTTATTGGCCCAATGATTTCCCTTTTTACACCTGGGGCAGCAGCCTGGGGCACGGTATGAGCTTGGTCTTATTTCTCTTTTGGGATTTTGCCTAGAATAGCCTGATTGATTATGATAATTTTGCCTGGAATATCCTGATTGATTATAATGTCTACGTTTAGCCTTTGTGAAATTTCGAGGGGAACCACCTCTCATTGAGGCTGCAATCACATTTCCTGTGACAAAGGCGTCATTTATATCTTTACATAGTTGTATATATACAGAAAGATCCTTTTTAGTTCTCCATGGCCTGATGGCTGCTTGGCACCATTTATTAGCATTTTCATAAGCTAATTGAACAACTAATGGCATAGCTTGGTCAACATCTGCAAACACACTACCTGCAGTTCTCAAAAGTCGATCAGCAAAGTCAGCATACGGCTCATTAGGTCCTTGAATCACTTTTGACAAGCTACCTTGTAGATCCCCAGGTCCTTGTACAGTTTTCCATGCCTCTAAGGCAGCTGTGTTTATCTGAGCATATACATCTGGGTCATAATCTGTTTGAGCCTGTAAGTCTGCGAATTGCCCTTCTCCTGTGAGCATGTCTATATCATAGTTTTCAAACCCTGCAGCCGCGTTTCTTTTAGCCGTTTCTATACAAAGTTCTTGGAATTGCGATCGCCAAACCAAGAATTGCCCCCTGATTAATGTTGCTTTACATAGACTTTTCCAGTCTGAGGGGGTTAAGCTAAAGGTGTTAAGGGACTCTAGCATACTTAACGTGAAAGGAGCTTGGGGCCCATAAGTCATTACTGCCTCTTTGAGAATTTTTATTGTTTTGAAATCTACTGACTGATGGACCCTCTGTCCATTTTTCTTTTCAAATGCTGGCGGTTCCCAATGTATCTGTGAGTTGTCCTCGAGAGCACATAAGCGATCAGAAAGACTTTTTATTTCTGTTTCTAGGGTATGCAAATGCCTAGTAATACCCTTCATATTTTCTGTAATGGATTCCACCCATGGGGGAGTAGAGGACACAAGTGGTTCCTCTACCTGACGGTCCTTTTTCTCGGTCTATTTTAGTTTCTTTTTCCTCATTTTCTCAGGATCACTTTTACTAGATTCCTCACCACTGCTAATTTCACTTATCCTGAGACCCAGGTTCCATTAAGAGTAAGTATCCTTCAGCTATCACCAATAACTCCCGAATAGCTTTAATAGCTTGGATTTTTGTCATTTTGGGGACTCTTCTAATACTCTCTTTACTGGTCTTAGTTGGCCCAGTGGAAACTACGCTTTTTGATCACTTTCACTTTTTTCTATATACTCCTCACTGAGAACAGAGTCAGGTATATCAAGGAGTCTTTGCATAGCCTCTATCACTTGGGATTCAGTTATATTCGAACCCATCTTTAGAGACCTTTCAGTTCTTACCTGTCCGCTCCGAAGTTCCCCGTACGGGCCGCCACCTGTTGCTGCCTGAAGCGCTTGGAGCAACGGAGCAGCGGGAAGAAGTTCAGAGGCAAACTGGAGACGAACAGCTTTTTATTCTGATAACTTGTCTCTCTGGTTCTAACAACGACTAACACACACCACACACACCACCAAAATGGCGCTGACCCGATCAGCAATTTCGGCCAAGTCACTCGAGATCCTGGGACAAGTCCCGTGAGACTACGGAAGGCGACAATGCCCAAATCTCCACGGCTCATAGTCAACCGCAATTCAAGTCATCTCCCCAAACAGGGCTCCTGCAGGGGTCTATCTCAACCACCAGTCCCCCAGTCTCAGGCAGCAGATCTGTTGTGAGGCCAGTGCTTACAGCCTGGCTCTAGAATTTCCTCAGCACCAGAGACCAATGGGATGAACTAATTTTTCCACCTACATCACCTCCAGCTTCAACCTTGGAACTGTGAGAATCAGGCATGACCTAGTTAAATACCAGCCCGGGTGAACAAGGTGCTGCCTTTGTTACTGTAGACAGACCCTTCTGTCTTGGAAACAGGAATGACACCAAGTCAAATATTGTGGACACACACAGGCAAGCCTTTAATTGGGGCTTCACCAAAGGTACACAGCACCGATTGAGGGACTAGGTTGTTTCCCCAAGGTGAGATGTGTAAACTTTTATTGGTTTTCTGGGGTGAGCCAAAGTCCAATAATTTTCCACTAACCAGGGGCATGATTCCAAAAGATGTTTTTTCTTGCAAGAAACTAGAATACTGGACCAACAGGAGGTTAAAGAAGAATAAAATAAAGAGGAAAATGGAAGGAAAAAAAAAGGGGGGGGGGGGTAAGCCAGGCACAGTGGTGCACACCTGTAATACCAGCAACTTGGGAGGCTGAGAAATAATTCTAAGTTCAAGGCCAGCCTGAGCAACTTCACAAACTCTGTCTCAAAATAAAAAGGGCTGGAGATATACCTCAGTGGTAAAGTTACCCTGGGTTCAATCCCCAGTACCAAAAACAAGAAAAAAAATCAGACATATATATTATGATACATCATAAAACAAACATCAATATAAATACAGACAAGATTAAAGTAGCATGTTGAATCTAGCAAAAAGAAAAGACTAATAAACCAATATATACAAATTTAATTTATTCCAGTAATACATGTTGTTTTACCATCTGAAAATCAAGGAATGTATAGTTCATCTTGTTAACAGAATTAAGGATTTTTTTAAAGACCCTGATACATGCAGAAAAGGCACTGGATAAAATCCAATATCCATTTGTGATTTTTAAAAACATTTGACAATCCAGGAACAAAACAGAATTCCCTTAATTTGATAAAGGTTATCTATGAAAATTTACAAGTAGCATTATATTTAATGGTGAGATGTTGAATACTCTTTCATAATTTCAGGAACAAGGAAAAGATGTTCATTTTCATGACCTCTATTCATTAAATAAGACAAGAAAAATAAATAAAAGGTTTAGAAACTAGGTAAGATTGCAAACTACTTGAGTAAATTAAATTTATGTCACTAGCTATAAAGTTAATGTAAGAAAAAGATATTGCAAATATACATATGTACTAATCAAAAAATTTTTTTTTAAATTTACAAAGCAAAATATGCCACATACCTAGAAATAAAATAAGCAAAGGCATTCAAGACCTCTACAATTAAAATTACAAAACGCCTCTCAAAAAAGTTAAAGACAATGTAGGTAAAAGGACCTTTGTATTATGTTCATCCATTAAAAGATGCAATACTGTAAAGATGTCAATTTTCCTTAGGTTATTCTATAAAATAGTCCCTGAATATTTTTACAAAAATTAGTAAATTCTAAAATTATAATTTATTACTAGATTTCCAAAACTACTACAAAGCAATACAAAGTAAGATAGTATGGTACCCCTGTAAGGAAAGACAAATAAGCCAAGGGGCATAGATCGCCTACCTAAGCAGAGGGAAGAAACATGATCTAATTGATAAATCTGCACCCATACACCTTCCTCCTACCTCACACACTATCAAACAAAAAATATTTGAGATGGATCACCGACCTGAATACAAGAAATCAAAGAATGAAGGGTCTAGAAGAAAACAGAATATATTCATTATCTTGGTCTAGGCAAACACTTCATAAAGAAGACTCAGATCTCTACTTATTTTTATGCTCAGTAAAGACTGAGAAGCAATTTTTAGCAACCTAAAACACATTAACATATGGCATCTGACATTCTAAAAGGATTTCTAGGAACTAACAAACCCTAGGTAAGTTCCCAGACTTCATACTTCCCAGAGTCAGCATAAGGTGCAAGCTCACAATATTGCCCCTATTTTGAGCCCCCACCTGCTCACAGCTGCCTCTCCTCTCCATGTGCATCATAACTGCCAGGGCTCTCTGATTTTGGGGTGCAAATTCTAACCTCAGTTTCTCGATGAGCCTGGGAGATGGTCCTAAACAAATCAGAGTACTACATTCCCCTGGACACAGTGGACAAAGTAAGCCAATCAATCAGATTCCATTTGGATAATTATATTGGAACCATTCAAAAGAGATAGTCACTCTTCTCCCTGAAGCATTATCTTAGGAAGAAAGCAGCCTAGAACTTCTGAAGCCAACTCTGAAGAGACACCCCAGCTGGAAGAAAAGATAATGCAAAAGGATGCACAGCCAAGACACGGAGACAGACAAATTCACATCTTTTAGCCCCAGGATCCAGATTGAAGCTTAGTTATAGCCAAAGACTTTTTAGTAGCAAGGAAACACTTCAAAAGAAAAAAGGAAATAAAGATGGGTGAAATGCTTCAAAAGGTAGCCTCATAAAGATATCCAAATAACCAATAAGCACACAAAAAAACTACTCAAAATCATGACATATCAAGAAAATACATATTAAAAAAAATATATCGCCACACACTCTGCTAACGCGCTAAAGTTACAAAGCGTGGGCCCAGTATACAGAATAGCCAAGACTTACATGCACTGTTGGGGATTTACTAGTGGAACCAACATCTTTGAAAAACTAAAATACCTACCAAAACATGCAGTCTACCCTATCATTCAGTAATTGCATTCCCCACATAAGCATATACCAAGAGAAATAAGTGTGTACGTCTACCAAAAGACCAACTAAAGGACAAACCAGACATTATGTTGAGTAAAAGAAGCCAAACATATAACTGTACATACTGTAGTTTTAACATTTATTTGAAAAGCAAGAACAATCAAACCAAATTTTACGTGTAATGAGAGTCAAAATTGGGTTTCCTCTGTGATTACTGAGAAAAGAGAAGAATGAAACCCCTGGAATCCTGAAAATGTGTCCACCAGGAAGTATACATCTGTGTGAAATTACATCAAGCTGTACACAGATTGGCACTTCATGCATATTAGTGTATGTATAACTCAACAGTAAAAAGTAATTAAGGGAAATGGTATAGTTACACTTTTAAGAGAAAATATAATTTTTTAAAAAAAATTTTAGTTGCTAATAGACTTTTATTTTATTCATTTATTTATGTGCAGTGCTGAGAATTGAAGCCTCGTACATGCTAGGCAAATGCTCTACCACTGAGCCATAACCCCAGCCCCTAAAATATAATTTTTTTTAAAAGGGGAGGAGGGTAGCAAAATGTGCCTGAAACAGCTCATAGCATTTATCTTCTCACATAAAGACAATAAAAATCTTCCCTGTCTGAAGGTATCAAATATAAATCCTCCTCTACCAAAATGGGATGACACCCATCTGAGGCTTGCCTTAATTACAGTCAACGTAACTTCATTATCCACAGCTCTTCTCACTTTTGAGACCACAGTAGGCTTGCATAGACATCATCCCATGAGCAGAGTGACGTATGGGACTGGACTGTGTGCATGATGACAATCATTCCGCAAACAGGTCAACTCTAACAAAGCAGTGAATGTCCACAGGGAGTACAATGAGAATACAAAAATGCCAAAATAGCAATGCCAGAGCTTGCCAGAAAAATCCAAGAAGCTGTGTTTGGCCATGATCAGGAGTTTATGGAGATGTTTGTGGAGGTGCAGCCGCTGAGGAGACTGAGGTCAAGCACTTAATGTTCAGTTTTGAGCAAGTATAGATCAGTGCGTTCAATACTCAGAAAAATGAGCTGAAAACTGGGGCCCACAGTTCCCTACTCATCTGTCTACCTGTATTGTGGTCCTAATGAACAGACAATAGTGGCTCCTTCCCTGAAGCTTATCAAACCTCATGCAAAGTTATTTTAGAAAACTCTCACCCAGGAATGGAAGAAGTGATTAAGGGAAATACAGTCATATCCAAATTAATATAACACACTTTTTTAACTTAAAGCATTAGATCAAAATTCCAGCCATGAAGGCTGGGTTTGTGGCTCAGTGGTAGAGTGCTTGCCTAACATGTGTGAGGCACTGGGTTCAATTCTCAGGACCGCATATAAATAAATAAAATAAAGATCCATCAACAACTAAAAATTAAAAAAATATTCCAGCTATGAGCAAACATAAAGAATAAAACATGAGAGGCTGGGGCTATGGCTCAGCGGTAGAGCACTCGTCTCATATGTGTGAGGCCCTGGGTTCGATCCTCAGCACCACATAAATAAAATAAAAGTATTGTGTCCACCTACAACTAAAAAATATATTTAAAAAAAAGAATAAAACATGAAAATAGCATATCAGATGAGACTATCCTCTTTCAAGGCCTTTGTACTAATTAATTTCTACTAAAATTTTTTATTATACATGAAAAACTTTTTATAGTAAACACTGATATTCTCAAAAACAGCAGGTGCTCTTAGTTTAAAAGGGAGGAGGGCATTATTGGGTAGGCAACTTTCAGTATCCAGACCAAGAAAAAAAAAAAAGAAGAAGAAGAAAGTACCTATACTATGAGTACAAACTTAGACAACAATGGAAATTAAGTAGGGGGAAAAAAAAAAGACCACTCTCCTGCCTACAACAACAACAACAAAAAAAATGTACTTCAGCCAGACTCAATGGTATATGCCTGCACTCCCAGCTACTTAGGAGGCTAAGGCAGAAGTCCAGGAGTTCCAGGCCTGGACAACATAGCCAGACCCTGTCTCAGAGGGGAAACGCACACACATGCACATACACAATCTCCCAAGAGTCCAAAAGACTTTGTAATGGAAATAACATTTACATCTCAGCCAAAGAAACTCACCTCATACTTAAATGTATGTTATAAGAGCTGAAAAGGGAAACATATCACCTTAAATCTTCCTATTAGAAAACACTAGAAATCAATGACCATCTAGAAGTCCCCTTTAATGAGGTACTGATCTTCTTTTCTAGCTTGAATTTTGAATTTTCTTATACACAGTGATGTTCAAAATCAAAAGGCTTTACCATATAGTTTACAAACAGAGGGTTTCTCTCAGTTGTCCTCAAGTCTTCAAAAGGATGATAATCTCCTACTTTCTCACATTTATAGTGTCTCCACAGTATGAGACTTCACAAATTGCACAAATTCAGAAAAAGCCTTGCAGAGATTCCCTTACTCCTTACATTTACATGTTGTCCCTAGTGTGAATTTTCATGTGTCTTCGAAAGTAGGCTGGACAAATAAAGGCTTTCCCACATTCCTTACATTCAAATGGTTTCTCTCCAGTGTGGCTTCTCACATGTCTTCTAAAGGATGAAGGACAACTGAAAGCTTTTCCACACTCCAGACATTCAAAGGGTTTTTCTCCAGTGTGCATTCTTGCATGTACAGTAAGGTATGAAGAATGTCGAAATGCCTTCCCACAATCCTTACATTCATAGGGTTTTTCCCCAGTGTGGGTTCTCATGTGGATACTAAGGGCTGAGAAATAAATAAAGGCTTTCCCACATTTTTTACATTCATAAGGTTTCTCTCCAGTGTGAGTTCTTCTATGTACTGTAAGATGGGAGGAACTAATGAAGGCTTTTCCACATTCCTTACATTCATAAGGCTTCTCTCCACTGTGAGTTCTTAGGTGTTCAGTGAGGGATGAGGAACGACTAAAGGCCTTCCCACACTCCTTACATTCATATTGCACCTTACCAGCATGATCTCTCACATGTGCTTTAAAGGATGAGGGACAACTGAAGGCCTTCCCACATTCCTTACATTCATAGGGTTTCTCTCTACTTTGATTTTTCACATGTGTGTTCAGAGAAGTGGGAAGATAGAAGGCTTTTCCACATTCCAGACATTCATAGGGTTTCTCTCCAGTGTGTTTTCTCATGTGGATACTTAAGGAGGAGGGGCAATTATACGCTTTATCACATTCCTTACATTTATAGGGTTTCTCTCCAGTGTGTGTCCTCACATGTACAGTGAGTTTTGAGGATTCACTGAAGGCCTTCCCACACTCTTTACATTCATAAGGCTTCTCTCCAGTGTGAATTCTTATATGTATTATAAGATGAGAGGAGGAGCTAAAGGCCTTCCCACATTCATTACATTCATATGGCTTATCTCCACTGTGAATTCTTTTGTGCTTGGAGAGTGATGAGGAACAACTAAAGGCCTTCCCACATTCCTTACATTCATAAGGCTTATCTCCACTGTGAATTCTTTTGTGTTCTGTGAGGTATGAAGAACTACTGAAGGCTTTCCCACATTCTTTACATTCATAGTTTGCCTTTTCACTGTGAATCTTCATGTGTGCCCTGAACAAGGAGGAACAACTAAAGGCTTTTATACATTCCTTACATTCATATGGTTTTTCTTCAGTGGGAGTTTTCATATGCTTCTTAAAACAAGCAAGAAAATGGAAGGCTTTCCCACATTCCTTACACTGATAAGGTTTGTTTCCAGCATGAGATCTGGTGTGATTTTTAAGTGATGAATGCAACAGAAAGGACTTTCCACACTCATGGCATTCAAAGGATTTGACTTCAGTAGTTTTCTTGAGCATAAGATTTGGAGTTTGTCCACATTGATTTTCTTCATTGTATTCACAGATGTTCTCCACCATATGACTTTTAAAAATAAAAGAGATTTATTAGTAATAAAGTTTAACCATTTTCATTAAATGTGTATGCTTTCTGCCCCATCAACTTATAAGCTAAAAGTTCTCAAGAAGCCTCTCCCACAGCCAATATTATCACTGAATTTTTGACTTATATGATTTTTCTGATAAATCTGTCAAACCAATCTGTATCAAACCTTCAACATCTCAGTCTCATTTGTAGGCAAGACTATCTAGACAAAATTCTTTGTGAAAGCACATTTTTTTTGTTCTGAATTTGAATCCTTTTATTTCTTTTTTTAAATTTTATTTTTTATTTGTATGTATTCTGTTAGTTATACATGACAGTAGAATGCATTTTGACACATCATACATAAATGGAGTATAATTTCTCATTCTTCTGGTTATACATGATGTAGAGTTACATTGATCAGGTAATCATATATGCACATAGGATAATAATGTTCAATTCATTATACTATTATTCCTATCCACAGGCCCCCACCCCACTTCCCTCTGTCTAATCCACAAAGTACCTCTATTCTTCCCAATCCCCCCTCATTGTGAATTAGCATCCCATATCAGAGAAAACATTTGGCCTTTGGTTCTTTGGGATTGGCTTATTTCACTTAGCATATTTGCCTGCTCCATCCATTTACTGGCAAATGCCATAATTTCATTCTTCTGAAAGCACAATGGTCAAAATATGTTTCTTAAATCTCAAAATTGTTTCCTGATGCACTACCTGCTCTTATATGAAGGGCACTCACCTTAAATGTTTCTCATGGCTTTTGTTCCAATCATCCACACCATGGGAGTCCTGGTTTTCATGTAAAATAGAGAAGCAGGAACCATTTCTTTTGAATCTCACCATTTTCTGTTCATTGGATATTTTTTCTTCATTGTTATCTTGAGAAGAAACTAATTCATTAGTATTAAGTAGAGACTCAAAACCTGAAACAAAATAAATAAATAAATGTACCTATGAGCAAAGGACTTTTAGCAGTGTGGCTGTTTCAGGACTTCATTATTAATAGATACAAAGGGTCAAAAGGTAAACAGTTCACTAAAAAATATTTCCCATGGTTTCATGGAATCCTTGGTTTCATGGAAATATTTCCATAGTGTGGTAACACACACTTGTAATCCCAGCTACTTGGGAGGCTGAGGTAGAAGGTTCCCAAGTTCAAGGACAGCCTCACCTGGGCAACTTAGACTCTGTCTCAAAATAAAAAATAAAAAGGGGGGCTGGGGCTATGGCTCAGTGTTAGAGCACTCATCTCGCATGTGTGAGGCCCTGGGTTCAGTCCTCAGCACCACATAAATAAAATAAAGGTAATGTGTCCACCTACAACTAAAAAAATATTTTAAAAAATTGAAAAAATAAAAAGAGTATAGGATATAGCTCAGTGGTAAAGCACTCCTGGGTTCCCCAGGGCTGGAAAAAAAAAAGTTCTATGATGACAGTGATGGCAACATAAAGTAGAAATTTATTAGGACCAGAGAAATGAAAAATTGTTCTCCATATGTGTATTATGAATCAAAATGCATTTTGCTATCATATATAACAAATTAGAACAATAAATAATTTTTAAAAGGTTACATTAAAATTTTTTCTGTTGACTTGATATTTCATATTAATATAGAAATATATATTTAAAATTCTCATTAATAATTTTTTTAAATTATTAATAATTTTTTAAAAATTATTAGGAGAGGAAAACAGGATAAAATACACATACCAAATACAAACTTAAAAAGAGCAAATATGGAGGTCTTTGCCAAGAACAAGGAAAGTATGAGAGGACAGATAAACAATCAAAATAGTCCCCTGAGGCATCTGTGGATAATGAACCTCCTCAGACAAAACAAACTTTTGCTTTATTTCTTATATTTTTCTCCTCCCATGACAGTTTCCCCCAGGGATTCTTGCCTTCCTGGTGCTGCTCTGTACAGATGCCCTGGATAAGTTCTGTCTTCCCCATCTGTAGTTCCTCCTCTTGTTCCCACTGGGAGATCAGATTGGGTGTGAGTAGTGGGTACCCTGCACACAAGGAAAGGAATATCATGAGAGAAAGCAACAAAGAATCACAAATATCTTTCCTTAAGATTGGGTAAAACTTTGTTCTTCTGATACTCTAAAGACAGACAAGGATGTCTGTACCACAGAAACACATACATATGTACATACATACATTTTTTAAGCCTATTTTTAAAATATTCACCCATACTCAGAATATTGCCTTATATGGAAACAAGGTCTTTGCCAATATAGTAAAGTTAGGATTAGGTTATTCTGGATTCAGGTGGACCCTAAATCCAATGACTGATGTCCCTATATGGACAGAGATTAGAAACAGGTACACAGGGAAGGTAATGGTGGAGGCAGAGACAGAAGTGATACATCTATAAACAAAGGAGACTGCCAGCAACCACCAGAAGCTCAAAAGAAACAGGGAAGGACTTTTTCCTTAGAGCCTTTAGAAAGAATATAGCTCTGCTGACACCCTGATTTCATACTCTCAGATGCCAGAAATATGAAAGAATACATTTCTATACTTTTTACCCACCAGTTTATGATACTTGTTCATAGAGGGTCTAAGAGACTAATACAATCTACCCCATACCTTCATCTCTAAATCATCCAACCAAAGCACAAATCCTCTAATAGGTACTTTCTAATGCCATCTTACTAAGATGTCCCACAACTCCCCATGGGGTATGTCCTCCCATGACACACTGCAAAATAAACCCTGCTTGTTTAACTACAGATGTTCTCCTGGTGGTCTCTGGGCAAAGGGTATTCACAGCAGTAGAATCTTCAAAGGTCTCAAATCACAAACTCTCCCTGTGCCTCAGAGTAGCCCCTCAATGCCCACACATTAAACTCTTAATAAGCCTCAAGGCTTTCAACCACAAAAAGGAAAAGAAAAAACAAGTTCAATATGCCAGTGTTCATTTTCACAATGAAGCCTCCAAACTGTGAACACCCTGCAGTCAGTGACCACATCTGTCTTATTTACCAAGAACTCCCATTCCTCAGCACAAATCCTAGAACAAGGTCAACTAGTAGATAAAATTGTTTTCTAAATCACTACATGACTCAAAGTTGCCAGTCTTACCTAGTGAGGCCAGGTTCTGGAAGGTTTCCAGCATCACATCTCTGTAGAGGCTCCTCTGAGCAAGATCCAGCAAAGCCCACTCCTGCTGGGTAAAGTCCACAGCCACATCCTCAAAGGTCACTGAGCCCTAAAAGATGCCACAAATTCTGCTCAGAAAGATACAACTCCTCCAGTGTGTGCAAGAGGATGGGTGAGGCTGACAGCTCTGGAGACCTGAGGATCAATTCAGGGGAGGTTCAGAAGATTCTGTGGTCTCCCAGAATCTCTCAGGCAGCTGATCTCTTTCCCTTTCTACCCATGCGTACTTATTGACTGAACAAATCCTGTCTAAAAGCCAAAATACTTCTAAAATACTACATTAGTCTCTCTGCAGTTGATGGGAACAAAAGTGATTTTCCTACGATCCTGCACAGAACACTGGATACCAGGTATGTGGGTAATTTTCCCACACACATCAAGCAGTTCTCCAACAGACACTAGCTGGATTTCCTATTATTCAATAAAATTCTTACACTATCTACATGGACAGCTTCATCACACAGGTTGAGGGCTCAGTCCCACAAAACTGCCCCACACTTCAGACAATAATCACAACTAGTAGGTTGTTACTTATATTTCTGACCAAATGGCTACATATCAGGGTCCCCACTACACCCTCCTTGAGTTGGGTAATATGCTGGGATGGCTTACAGAATCTAAGCAAACACTTCCTTGTGCCTATGGTTTGTTATAAATACAGAGAAATACCCAGATAAAGAAATACATATGGCATGGCATGGTAGGAAAAGCTGCAGACCTCCCATGCCTATTGGGGTGCTTCATACAAGGAACCTCTACATATTCAGCTACCAGAACTCCCTGAACTCATTCTTTTTGGGTTCTCACAGAGGCTTTATTAGAAAGCATGATTTATTTAAATTAGGCCACTGATGACCAATTTAACCTTCAGTACCTCTCAACTTCAAGGTTGGGAAACAGGGCTGAAGAGTCAAGCACACCTTAGTTCTTCTGGACCAGCTGTCATCCTGAGGCTATTTATCCTGGTCACTAGTCATCTTACTAGCACACAAAGCTACTCTTACCACTCCATACATTCCAAGGGTTTTAGGAACTCTATGCCAGGATATGGGACCAAGACCACATATTGTACAGTATTCTTATTCAAAAATTCTTCCTGGGGCTGGGGTTGTGGCTCAGCGGTAGAGTGCTCGCCTAGCGAGTGCACGGCCCGGGTTTGGTTCTCAGCACCATGTAAAAATAAATGCATTGTTTGTACAACTAAAGCCAATAAATAACACATGCACTGACTCTAGCCTGCCACCTACTTGTGTAAGTAAAGTTTTATTGCAACACAATAAAACATTTGTTTATGTAACCTCTATGAATACTTTTGCATTAAAATGACAGTTTCCTTGTAATAGAAATTCTATGGTCTTCAAAACCTAAAATGCTTAACATGTGATCCAAAAAAATAAATAAATAAAGCATATTGCTAACCTGTGGCAAAATAGCAGCAGGATATCAAATGAAATGGAAAGGAAATATTCTTTTGGAGCATTATACTTTTTACTTACCTGTATCATACTTTTCTGTAACCCAACACTTATTTTTTCTTCCTCCATGTCACCTTCATGAAGAAAAGCAAGACATTGAGAAGCTATAGGTAAGACAGAAGCTGACATGGGAATCCAACCCTCCAGAGAATTCCCACACTCATGAGCCTGGATATTGCAGCACGTCAATTACCAGTGACAACTCAAAACACACACCCTGACTCCCAAGTAAATACAAACTGAACTTGTATGAAGCTGGAGCAATCCTATCTCCCCTAGAGATACAAAACAACACTCTGGTCCTTGTCAGTGATACAGAAGAGGTTAATAGTAACATTTTATTAGTAAATTAACTCAAGTCTTAAGAACATCTGGTTGTCCATTTGCCCACTATAACAAAAAGCATAAAATGTATCAAGCAGTGCCTTCAACCCTAAGAATATATATTCCCTGACTCATATCTAAGAAAGCACTATTTTTTTTTTTTTTTTTTTTTTTTTTTTTTTTTTTTGTGTGGTACCAGGGATTGAACTCAGGGGCACTCGTCCACTGGGTCACATCCCCAGCCCTTTTTTGTATTTTTATTTAGAGACAGGGTCTCACTGAGTTGCTAAGTGCCTCGCCATTGCTGAGGCTGGCTTTGAACTCGCGATCCTCCTGCCTCAGCCTCCCAAAGTGCTGGGATTACAGGCGTGCGCCACCGCGCCCGGCAGCACTAATTTATTTAAACACTAGGCTTCTCCGGGCTCCTTGTCAAAATTTCTTACTTGTATACCATTTCAAGGCTAATAGGCATTACTACTAAGCCCTGAACACATCCCAACCACACCCAATGGGCTCCTCAAAACCTAGTTTCTTTTTTTTAAATATATATTTATTTTAGTTGTAAATGGACCTTTATTTTATTTATATGTGGTGCTAAGACTCAAACCCAGGGCCTCACACATGCTAGGCAAGTGCTCCACCACTGAGCCACAACCCCAGCCCCAAAACCTAGTTTCTGAGAAAGAGAATCAAACCATTTGTTATGGTTTGAATCTTGGAATGTCTTCCAAAGCCTCATGTGTTGAAGGCTTGGTCTCCAGTGCAGCAATGTTCAGAGGTGGGTCTTTGGGGAAGTGATTGGATCTGACTTCATCAGTGGATTAATCCATTTGATGGATTAAGAATTCAATGGACTGGGCTGGGATTGTGGCTCAGCGTGGGCGGCCCGGGTTCGATCCTCAGCACCACATACAAATAAAACGCATTGAATAAAACACATTGTGTACAACTAAAGCATATAAATAAAAATATTTTTTTAAAAAAGAATTCAATGGACTACTGGGAGGTGACAGGAACTACAGGAGGTGGGATCTAGAAGGGATGAGAAAAAGGAAAAGGAAGAGGCAGTGGAGGTGGTGGTGGTGATGATGGTAGTGGCAGAAGAGGAGGAGGAAGAAGAAAAAAGTTTCATTGTATCCAGTCATTAAAAGAATCCATATTTAAAACATGCAAAAGGAAACAGAAGTTACAAATTGTTTTACAAGCAGGTTCATGAAATAAGTATGAAATTCATAATTCTAGTGTAGAGGGGGAAACTATTTTCCTATTTCCAAGACCAGAAGGGTACAACTAAAAATATATGCCAGATCACAAAGTACAAATAATATAAAAACATTGGTAACAGTTGAGAAATGAATGATGAGAATAAATCACAAATTAAGTTCATTTCATCCTAGGAATGAAGGATGCTTAAAAACTGAATCACTGGGACTCAGTGGTACAGTGCCTGACTAGCATGCATGAGGCCTTGGGTTCAATCCCAGCCCCACAAAAACAAAGCAAACAAAAACAGAATCACTGATTAATGAAATTCACAGCATTCATAGAAAGGTTATTTGACACATTCCCTTAGACACAAAACAGTGACTAATCTATTTCAATGTACACTGGTCATAATAATTTAGGCCCCTCAAAGGAAAAGATTGTATAGGTTAAAAGACGCAAACATCCTATTTAGTAGTGAAACACTAGATTAATTTTCTCTGAAGACAGGAACAAGGCAAGAATGCAAATTATATGCTAGTCTCCATTCAACTGGGAGCCCTGGCAAGTGCAGTAAGTAATTAGAAACCCCCAAAATGGAAAATACAAAGATTTAAGAGAAAAAAGTTCAAACTGGCACATTTTCTGTGCGAAATTTAAAGAATCTATAAATAAATGACCAAACTCCCCCCCCCCCCCCCAGCCCCTGCATTTTGCAGTACTAGGGATTGAACCCAGGGGCACTCTACCACTGGAGTACATCCCCGGTCCTTTTAGGTTTTTGTGTTGAGACAGGGCCTGCCTAAACTGCCCAGGTTGGCCTTGAACTTGGGATCCTCCTACCTCAGCCCCGGGTAGCTGGGGTTACAGGCGTACACCACCGCGCCAGGCTAAATGTATCACTTTATTACGGATGAAATACACTTGCCAAGGGGGCGGGTTAACAGTATTTTTTAAAAATCAGCTCATTCTTCCGTATCTGAACGCAATGTGTCAAACATGCCCGCAGGCCCGGGAACTGTCAGACCCCGCGCTCCGCAGGGCGCGAGGCCCCAGGGCAGGCGGGGCCGAGCTCCCCCGACGCAGGGTGTCTGCAGACCAGCGCAGAGACCCGCACGAGGCTCCGGACCCGGGACCCCAACGCCAGCGAGGCCTCGTTCTCTGCAGGGAGAGGACGCGGGTGGAGACGGGAAACGCCGCGGGGCTCTCCAGCTCCGGCCTGCAGGAGACGCGCCCGCCGCCGGGGCAGCCCGGAGTCCCCGCTGAGGTCACCGGGACGAGCCCGGCGCCTGCGGAGCCAACCGGGACTCTAGGCCACGCGGCTGACTGGGGGCCCGGGGACGGCGGGATGAGCGGAAGAAGCCAGCCTTCCGCCCCCCGCGGCCCATACCTGGATGGCGCGGGGCCGGGACGGGTAGGATGCGGACTGAGGCAAAAATGTATCTCAGACGCGGGCTGAAGCGTAAGGTGACATGGCGGCCGCAGGCACACAGTGACAGGGCAGCTACCTCGCGCGTGCGCGCATGCGCACTTCTGCCCCTGTCTCCCTCCCCCCCCCCCCCCCCATTCTGAGAATCGCTCTGCGTAAGGGCGGGGCTTCGGGAGCTAGGGCTGGGTCCCGAGAGGCGCAGAGCGGCCCGCTCTGTCCATCAGCGCATGGGCAAGTGCTAATTTTCACAGGGGTTGTAGGTAAAAAGAGAACCATAACCTTGGACGAGGCTGGCGGGGTGGGGTCGGGGACCAGGCTAGGCCGGCGGAGTGGACTCAGGTGAGACCAGATCTAGAGGCGTGGCTTTTAATATTCCGGAGGTCAGGTCTAAGATGGGACCTTGTTGCAGGGCGAGACCGTTGGAAATTCCTAGAGGCAAGGCTAAGGTTAGAGCCTGTCACACAGGTTTCCCTGGGCCAGGGAGTAGGATGCTCATCAATTGCATTAATACCCTTGCCTATGGTGCTAGAGTCTTACTTAAAAACTCTGAACCTACCAACATGTGCAATAAACTCTTTTCACCAAGGTTCCCATGTTAGCTGTTTGCTGTAGTTTGTGGACTTTTATCAAGTCTTGTTTTGAATCTGCTTTGTGAAGACATTTTATCAGTAGTTTTGATAAATATTATACAATGTATATGAAACTATTAAGTTGATAATAGTTTATTCCAACTTGATTTATGATGTCATGTCTGTAAGAAACAGTCACCTGTCCAAACCCAAAGAATGGACTAAGAGACAAAAGGTATAGCAAAAAAAGCAAGGAATGTTCCCCCAGGCAAGGTAGGGCTGCTGCAGGCAGATTGTGTGAGTTTTTTTTTTTTTTTTTTTTTTTTTTTTTTTGGTACTTTTTGGCAAAGAAAGCATGTGGGGCCTCGCCCTTGCTGAGGCTGGCTTTGAACTTGTGATCCTCCTGCCTCAGCCTCCCAAGTCAGTATGGTGAGCTCATTTTATAGAATTATTCTCTTAACCTCCCACCATCTTCATCCATTTGTCCCCTTACACCACCATCTACATCTGTCTGTCCCCTTGATTTAGAACAGATGTGTCTGGACACGAGGAAGCAGTTTGTTTTAGCTGCAGATGTCCAGAGGAGGCTAGAGCCTAAGAAGCTCTGGACCCTGAGTCTGGAAATTCTTTTAGACTTATACTCAGTGGGTGGTTACATGTCACTGGGTGGGTACCTAACAGTTACTCTTTGTCCCACGTTTTTAGGCTAGACAGAGGTTTCACAATTTTTTTGTGCAAACCTGGCATTTACTAGGGGAAGCTACAAACCAAAATGCTCTGCAGAAATTTTTGCTGAAATCCTATTGACACCCTTTGTAAAATTCTTTCTGACAAGAAGAGAAGCTTAATTTTGGCAAGGGTCTTTGGGGTGGAGGTAACTGGTCTGCTTCACCCTTACAAAGCAGTAAAGAGATGGGTTTTTTTTTGTTGTTGTTGTTTTTTTTTGTTTTTGTTTTTTCAGTGCTAGGGATTGGACCGAGGTGTTGCACATGCTAGGCAAGTGCTCGACCACTAAGCTATACCTCAGCCTCAAAACAGATTTTATTTAGGAAAATTGCAGTAGGGGAATGGAGACCTCAGTATAGAACCGGACTCAATTCTGAATACAGCACAGGCAAGTGGAAATTTATAAACCAAGGAACATGGTGGTGGTTCTAAGTAACAGGTAGACATGAGCAGTGGGAACATGGTATTTAAAGGGTTAATTCTATACACTGAGTGAAGGTTATGGAAAACAGTCCCCCAAGAAAAGGGAAATGACAACCCCCAGGGCAGGGGGAGGACAATGGGTCCTGGGAGAGAGAAGGCAAACAAAGTGCCCTGGGCTCTGATCTTTTTTTTTTTAATATTTTTATTTATTTGCTTTTAGTTATACACAATGCGTTTTTTATTTGTACGTGGTGCTGAGGATCGAACCTGGGTCGCCCGCGTGCTAGGCAAGCGCTCTACCGCTGAGCCCCAATCCCAGCCCAGCTCCGATCTTTTATCCTTTCCCAGTAACACTGAATCCTGGAGGGAAGGCAAATAAGTGGGCTCTGAGATCTGGATTTTGATCCCAGTAACAATGAGTTTCAAGCTTTTACAACTGTTTTCCTGAGTTAGACTTTTCACCTGTACAACTAGTTTCCTGACTGCCCAGCCAGCATCTCCCAAGTCTCTCATGATTAAGTCACACTAAACCTTCTGCTATGATTAACTCTCATTAGGACCTATAAAAAAAGAAAAACAGACCCCTCTTGTAACCAGTCACCATTTTCTCCCCTGACAATGTGCCATTCCACTGCTGCTTAATAAAGACAGCTTGCTGAGCTGAGGTCTGCTCCCGTTTTCTATTATTTTTGCTTACATTGAGCCTATATGCTAACTCTCAGCATGTCTTTCTTTGAAACAATTCACACAAGGCCATTGTGACTTAGCTGTGTGTGTGTGTGTTTTTTTTTTTTTTTTTTTTTTTTTTAAATAACAGTATTTGGGCTGGGTTTGTGGCTCAGTGGTAGAGCACTTGCCTAGCATGTGTGAGGCACTGGGTTCAATCCTCAGCACCACATAAAAATAAACAAATAAATAAAAGTAAAAAATGCAATCTGTTAATAAAAAGATAACAGTATTTATGACCCTTGACTAACAAGCTTATTTTTTCAGGATATACTAGTCCTTATCCTGATAGGCTATGATTCTGCCTATCAGGTGGAACAGAGGGTTTTTAAAGAGGTGATTCAAAGGCTACAGTCCACATATACCCTGATGTAATTCACTTGTTAATATGAGAGATAGCCATTTCTTAAATCTGGTGCCCAGAGTCCGAATTACTTCATTCCTGTGATTGATGTGTGCTCAAGGACGATAACTGGACCTAGGATAGGAAAAGGGTAATCCTGTTTCCCCAGAGGTTAGGGAAGGGAAAAGAAGAAGATTTTTTTTAAAAAGTCAGTTTTAAAATAAGCCTCAGTGGCAGAGGAGCAAGGGATATATTCAAAGCACAACATGGACCACTGTCACATTCTTTTGTCTTAGGGCTGAAGAGTATAGGCCCCAAAACTCCTTTACTGATAAGAAAAAGGAAAGGAAATGAAAGAAAAAAGCACACAAGTTATACTGATCTGGGATGGATTTGGATGAATGAGGATCTTTGTGACTTTACACAAACCAAAATGACCTAGAGTTTCCATTAAGTAGAAACATGCACAGTAGGGACTTTAAAATATGATACAATCCTACCATCAGTCAAAAGAGTTAGTGCCTAGGTAGGATTCTCTAGAAACCTTCCCTTCAATCCTACCATCAGTCAAAGGAGGTAGTTCTTAGGTAGGATTCTCTAGAAACCTTCCCTTTTGTCCTAATAAAAACTGAGTTCACAAAGAAGTGAGTTGTCGCTCTCCTGAGAGAAAGCACGCCCTCCTGCGTGGGTACCTTCCTCTTCTTTCTTATAATAAATTCTGCTATTCTTTTTTTTTGTGTGTGTGTGCGCGCATGCTGGGGATTGAGCTCAGGGGCACTGACCACTGGGCCACATCCCCAGCCCTTTTTTGTATTTTATTAGAGATAGGGTCTCACTGAGTTGCTAAGTGCCTCGCCATTGCTGAGGCTGGCTTTGAACTCACGATCCTCCTGCCTCAGCCTCCCAAGTGCTGGAATTACAGGCGTGCAAACTCTGCTATTCTTTTTTTTTTTTTTTTTTTTTTTTTTTTTTTTTTTTTTTTTTTTTTTTTTGTGGTACCGGGGATTGAACTCAGGGGCACTTGACCACTGGGCCACATCCCCAGCCCTTTTTTGTATTTTATTAGAGACAGGGTCTCACTGAGTTGCTAAGTGCCTCGGCATTGCTGAGGCTGGCTTTGAACTCGCAATCCTCCTGCCTCAGCCTCCCAAAGTGCTGGGATTACAGGCGTGCGCCACCGCGCCCGGCAACTGCTATTCTTTTACTAAGTCTCATGTCTTGTTTGAAATCTTCTCATGCAAAGACACAAAAGCCAAGAATACATCGATTTCCAGCAAGATCTTACCTCAGATATCATCTTATCTCCTTATCAGCTGGTTGTGTGGAGGGGAGTCAGCAAGAAATATTACTAAAAGGAACCATCACAGATAAGGGGGAAATTTTGGTTCAACCAATCTAACAGACTTCTTGCTAAACACAGACCACAGTGATCATACATCACCTCCATGATGGTAGAAGCTAACAACCTAATTAAATGTTGTTAAATTAAGTTTGGCCTCAAACAGCCCCTGTGAAGTGGACTGTAGCTTGATGTATAATCAATTTGGATCTAACCTTAGCAATGGAGTCTCAGCCAATCACAGCAGTCAAGTTTCAACCAACCACAGGCTGCCACCTGATCAGCCCATGTTCACATAAAGCAAATATTTCAACAACCAAGTGCATATAAGGCCAATACTAACTGCAGCCAATCAGATTGTTTCTGCATTTCACTTCCTTTTCTTCGGCTAATGCAATGGTTATTTTTGGGTTTTTTTTTTTTGTTTTGTTTTGTTTTGTTTTGTTTTGTTTGTTTTTGTCCAGTGAGCACAACCAGAAGATAAAGAATAGAGAAAGCTGGGTGGTGTGGTGCACGCCTGTAATCCCAGCAGCTCAGGAGGCTGAAGCAGGAGGATCGCAAGTTCAAAGCCAGCCTCAGCAATTTAGTGAGGCCCTAAGCAACTCAGCAAGACTCTGTTTTTTAAATAAAATATTAAACCACGTATTTGCTGGACACCGGACTAGAAGGGAGAGAAGTCGACTCTCCGCCAGCCCATCCACTAGAGCCACGCCCCGCACAGAACTTGCGCGTCTGCGCGTGCGCCGCTTGCCTGTGTCTGCGCGTGCGCGGGCCGGCAGCCATCTTGACTTGGTTCCTTCCCTTGGCCGAGGTAAATCTCTGTCTCTCAGCGTCTGGCCCTGCCCCGACCGGCCACCCGGGAGTGGGAGGGTCTAAAAGGAAGGCGCTGCATGCTCCGGCCTCCCGTGGGCGCTCCGGAGCCGCAGTTCCCACGCGCTCCGAGAGCCCTGGCTGGCTGGCTGCGCCTGCCCGCGTATAGGCGGCCGCTTCGGTCCCCGGGCGCGGGCGGGTTCAGAAGCCTCCTCAGCAAACTTTGTCCTTTTTCGAAAAGGAGAAGCATCCCTGCCGTCCAGGCCACGGCGGCTCCGGCTCCGGCTCTGGCTGCCTCCCGGCCTCACCAACCTGGCAGTTAGTGTCTCGGTGAGCGTTTGGAATTGTTCTGGCTGTGCGTGTCGGTTCTTGAAGCGACGAGTTAGGTACCGGTGAAAGATGCACCTTTTCAGGTTGTTAGGGAGCACGTGGATCTGATCACCGTGGAAAGTGTGAGTAGGGAATGCTTATAAGTAAATACAGGATTGCCGCCGAGGAAGAGCAGGCCTACCCTGTTCCCAAATCATCGCCTCTGTCCCAGTTTAGAACCCTGTAAATTCCCCACAGCCTTTTTGGTGGTCGTGTGTCGGGAATGGAACTCAAGTCCTTAAGGATGCTAGGCCAGCGCTCTGCCACCGAGCTGCGTCCGGCCTCCAGCTCACCCCTTGAGGAGTATCTAGGAAGACGGGAGTTCTGGATAGTGACTTAACAGGGTTCTTGATAAAACCAGGTTTCACAAGGAGTTGTGCAGGTGAGCTTCAGAAAAGGTTCAAGAGCCTGAATGAAGTTCGATCATACAAGGAATCATTGTCATTAGTATGTAAGGACAGGGTCAGGATTCAAACCTAGACATACAGGGGTTTTCATGCTACCTGGGTGCTAATTTTTTGACGACACTCAAGCGAAAGGTGGACACCAGTCTCTGGGTGTCAAACGACCCCAAATCACACGTTAGGCTGCATTAATTCTCCCAATCTGTGAATCCAGGATATTTTTACATTTATTTCTGTCTTCTTTAATATTGTGTATTTGCAGTGTACAGGCCTTTGACTATCTTTGTTAAATTTATTCCTAAGTATTTCATTGTTTTTTATTCTCTTGAAATGGGATTGTTTTCTTAATTTCTATTTTGGATAGTTCATTATTATAGAAACCCAACTTGTTTTTTCTTTTTTCTTTTTCTTTCTTTTTTTTTTTTTTTTTTTTTTTTTTTTTTTTTTTTTTTTTTTTTTGTGGTGGTGGTGGTGGTGCTGGGGATTGAACCCATGGCCTTGTGCATGAAGGCAAGCACTCTACCAACTGGGCTATTTCCCACCCCAGTTGATTTTTATGTATTAATTTTGGGTCTTGCAGCCATAGTGAA
The DNA here is from genome assembly GCA_025594165.1 of Tamias sibiricus. Lineage (NCBI taxonomy): Eukaryota > Metazoa > Chordata > Mammalia > Rodentia > Sciuridae > Tamias > Tamias sibiricus. Next base: position 9,348,080 of record CM046673.1, read on the forward strand.
TCTACTAGTTTTAATAGGTTGTTTTTGGTAGGTTCATTAGGGACAGATTTATCTATATCTAGTTGTGTTAATCACCTTTTTGTCACTGTGACCAAAATACCTGACAAGAATAACTTAGAGTAGGAAAGGTTTATTTGGGGCTCAGAGTTTCAGAGGTTCAGTCCATGGTCAATCCACTCCATTGCTCTGGGCCCAAGGGGAGATAGAGCATCATGGCAAAAGGGCCTGGGGGTGGAAAGTTGCTCAGTACATGGTGGCCAGGAAATGGATGGAGTGAGGAGCCAGGGACAAAATGTAATCCCCAAGGCATACACCCAGAGATCTACTTCCTCCAGCCACACCCCATTTGTCTATAGTTACCACCTACTATTCCATTCAAATTACTAATGCATCAAATCGGTTAACCCACTGATGAGGTGTCAGCCTTCATAATCTAATCATTTCACTGCTGAATACTCCTTCATTAACACAGGAACTTTAGGGGGGCACCTCATGTCCAAACCATAACAATAATAACTTATGCTGCTACTGTTTCTGGCACACAAATCACAGGCTGCTCAGCATTTTATGGCAACTTAGAATTTGTGTCCACTTAGATTTTGTATGAAGTGGCTTCCAGGCTTATGAGTATGGAAACTGTGGGCATCCTGGGTTCTCAGGTTTTATTTTCTCTTCTCAAGATCCTCAAGGCCTTTTCTGTCTTCATGAGGCAAAATCAGAAGAAGAAAGTATGGTGACTGAGTGGTTGACAAATTATTCTCAGGTAAGTAGGAAATTGACTTTTCTATGGAAAAAATATGCTGCTTCCTATCAAGTAACTGTATTTCCTCTGAGTGGAAAAGAGTTTCTTCAAACAAATAGGACTTAGGGACTAAGTTTCCAATCAGATTTCCTCAAATTGTAGCCTTCATGTGGTTAACAGATTACATAGGGAAGTATGCCATTATTCCAGTACTTACTAATTAATTCTGAATTTCATTTATGTTTGACTATATACTTTGATTTTACTGTGATAGACTGCAAAGGAGAGAATTAACATGTACTTCTCAGAGAATTTATGCTATCACTTAAGCATTTATTTGAATGCGTATAATGTGTTCAAGATTACATTAAGGGGCTGGGGATGTGGCTCAGCGGTAGAGCGCTCGCCTAGCACTTGCGCAGCCTGAGTTCGATCCTCAGCACCACGTAAAAATAAATGCATTGTGTACAACTAAAGCAAATAAATAAATAATAAAAAATAAAAAAAGATTATATTAAAACCTGTTAGTAGAGAAAAATAAGGCCAAAATGGATCACAGTCTAGTGTGCTAAGATACAGTCAGGTGAAAGAGATGCTCTTAAAGCCATGTGACTAAAATTAGATCACCATTGAATATGAACAGATAGAAACGAGAAGAGCAGTGAAGACCATCAAGTGATAGAAGACCATGGAACCGATTCAAAGCATTGGGTCCCTCAAAGTACAGAGTAGGGATGCTTCTTTTCTCACACCTGTGTGTTTGTGATGGTTTAGGACTTAGTGTCCTTTGAGGATGTGAACTTGACCCAGGAGGAATGGACTTTGCTGGACCAAACTCAGAGAAACTTATACAGAGATATGATGCTGGAGAACTACAAGAATCTAATTGCATTTGGTAAGGTTGGTACCATTTCTTCAATTTAGTTTTTCCTGAATAAATATTAAGTATTCTAGGCTCTGCATATTAATAGCAATACAATCATAAACAAACCAAAGGTGTACTTTTCATAGACTTTAGTGTCTAGTGACTTTCTCATGAGAATGGAAATCTATTTGTTATACTGGCTTTGTTTTCTCCATGGATAAAAGAGTTGGGGCTTCATAACTGTGTACAAACTTAAGCCTGTGTTTCAGATGAAAGATCACTGTTCTTTTTGTTACACAATGAAAGAGAAAGATAGACTGTTTGTATTTGCAATTTGTTTGAAAGCTCACTGGCTGATTACTTCGGGCATGAAGATTATTTTGCTTCTCAAGTTATGCTTGACAATAGTAGAATGCCAAAAAAGCATAATCTTGGCCCTCAGTTTATGGAAATATTTGTTATCCCTTGCACATTCTTCTTACATCATGTCTCTTTCCCTAAGAGCAGGGAACCAGCCATGTAGACCTGGTCTGACTTTTCATGTGGTACAAGAAGAACTGAGGACAGTGGAGAAAGTTCTCCAAGGTAAGAGAAAAGGCAGATATTGTTCTTTATGAGAAATAGCCATTATCTATAAGAGGTACAGTGTATTTGGAAATGTTAAGTAGAAAGCTTTTGAAGATATACTTTTTTTCCTGAGAATATTGAGGCCATTTGGTTTCTGAGGTTGCTTTGGTAACTTAAACTTCTTTGTCTTTCACTTTCCATCCATCTTCAAAATGTTTGATCTGACAGTAAGATGAAAGAAATTTATCATTTGCACTTAGCTCTTTGTCCATTTCCTTTCAAATTAATTTCCCTGATTATGCCTGCTATTGTTTTATTATCAATTTTAGTGTTTAGGGGACTGGAACATAGCACTTGCCTAGCATACATGAAGCCCTGGGTTTAATCCTCAGCATTGAAAAATTTTTAAATTACCAATATTAGTTTTTAGGGAATTACTCCTTTATACAGCTACCAATTTGACCATAGACTTTATTATTTCCAAACTCTTTAAAACAGCGAAATCTCTCAATCTATTTTTTTCAGTTTTTTTTTTTTTTTTTTTTTTTTTTTTTTTTTTAAGAGAAAACTGTATTTCAGGTCAGTTTTTGAAAGTATATACACATTGGTCTTGCACTTTTAACACTTGCCTTCCATTATTTATATCTCCAAGAATTTAATTTTTTTTCATCTTAAAATTACATGCCTTCTTGCGGGGCACAGTGGCTCACGCCTGTGATCCCAGTGGCTCAGGAGGCTAAGGCAGGAGGATCATACATTCAAAGCCAGCCTCAGCAATGCCAAGGTGCTAAGCAACTCAGTGAGACGCTGTCTCTAAATAAAATACAAAATAGGGCAGGGATTGGCTCGGTGGTTGAGTGTCCCTGAGTTCAATCTCTGTTACCCCAAAAAAAATTTTTTTTTAATTAAAAAAATATAATATATATATATATATATGTATATATATATATACACACATATATGTATATATAATCTGCCTTCTTGATTGAGAGCCTCCCATTTGTTTTCCCTAGGCCAGTGTCCTGAAATGTTTAAATCTGTGTTTCTTCTTCCAATTCCATAGGGTCAAGCTAGCTTACACAAAGCACTTGGATTCACTGTTTGCTATAATACAATTAGGGAGCAGGCTATGTTCAACACATCCACACTCAGATTTTTTTTCTCCAGCACTTCTTCTGCTGGCCTCCTAGACTACCATGAGGTATTCTCATCCATAGATAATTGGGCTAAGTGTGTCAAGAAATATGCACAAAAGTAGGATTTCTCAGGAGATAATATATAATCTGGTACAGGCACCTGCAGACAGGGCCTTGAAGGTGGGCTCCTGAGTGTAGGAGATCTGATTTTAAATCCCAGCTCTGCTGTGGGGTTTGGCAGCATTAAATTTTGATGACTTCAGACATAAAGCTAAGTGTGATAAACATTGTTCTGTAGTGTGATCCTTTTATTATTAAATGAAAATATGTTCACCTGAATGGAAATACAGGCAAATGATAATTTCTAATTTCTAAAAACCTCTATGGATTGCCAGTTATTGTTCTGAGTAATACATTAACTAAGTCAGTCCAGCCCTAGGAAGTATGTCCCATTTTAAAGATGTTTAAAACCAAGGACGTGGTACAAAATACTTTAGATCTACCTTGAATATTTGTTGTTCTGTACTGTACTCAGCTCTTTCCCCAGTAAGTCCTGATTTCTGTCATGAGTAAATGGCATTTAGAGACAGTTTGACACTATAAAGATATACTGCTCTTAGCCGGGCGCGGTGGCGCACGCCTGTAATCCCAGCACTTTGGGAGGCTGAGGCAGGAGGATCGCGAGTTCAAAGCCAGCCTCAGCAATGGCGAGGCACTTAGCAACTCAGTGAGACCCTGTCTCTAACAAAAACACAAAAAAGGGCTGGGGATGTGGCCCAGTGGTCAAGTGCCCCTGAGTTCAATCCCCGGTACCACAAAAAAAAAAAAAAAAAAAAAAAAAGATATATTGCTCTTTAACTGTTACTGACTATAAGCCTTTGTAGTCGTTCAGGCCAGGAAAAAGTTGAAAAAGAAAAATTAGTAAGTACATACTATGTAAGAATTCTACTGTGTTCTTGCATAGGAAAACAAATCAACTCTTACATAAATATGAGGAAGCTTCGGTGCCTGTAGGTGTTGAATGTGAACTTCTTTCTTCTCTTCTAGCTCTGTTTGCTTAGGACCATGTCCAGCTAGGACAGAAATATCCAAGGAAAGAATGGCTGCAGGCTTGCTATCAGCTTGGTCACAGGTATGTAGGAAATAATTCTGTTTCCAATAAAACATTATTTGTGCTTTAAGCACATCTCTTACATGTGAGTTGCAGCTTCACAGCCCAACTGTGGCTGGCCCAGTCTGCTCCCCGTTATGTGGGCTTTTTAAGAGGGAATGTCAGGAAAAGCTAATATATTTGTTAAACAATTTTTTTTTTGGATTCTCATCCAGATCAAGTATGAATTCTGGATTCCATACTCTGCTGGGTGCTATGGGGAAATTTTTCACTAGGAAATACTGTTATTAATTTCTCAGGTATTTCATTCCTGGAGCCTGCCCTATCTATATAGGATCTAAGTAAGACAAAGAGTCCACACAAGGGCAGGGGTTGTGGCTCAGCGGCAGAGCACTTGCCTCGCACGTGTGCAGCCCGGGTTCAGTCCTCAGCACCACGTAAACATAAATGCATTGCATTGTGTACAACTAAAGTAAATAAATAAATATTTAAAAAAAAAAAAAAAAAAAAAGAGTCCACACAACCTAACTGTGCAAAGATCAGGTCAACTATGCCTTTAAAAACCTGCTAAAGCAGCTGGGCGCGGTGGCGCACGCCTGTAATCCCAGCACTTTGGGAGGCTGAGGCAGGAGGATCGCGAGTTCAAAGCCAGCCTCAGCAATGGCAAGGCATTTAGCAACTCAGTGAGACCCTGTCTCTAATAAAATACAAAAAAGGGCTGGGGATGTGACCCAGTGGTCGAATGCCACTGAGTTCAATCCCCGGTACCAAAAAAAAAAAAAAAAAAAAAACCTGCTAAAGCTATAAACCTGGATGAGATGGTGTAGGGGATTAAGATTTAATGAGAACTGAGCCTGGGGGCTATAACAGAAGACCTCAGACACTTGTCTTAGCTTCCAGTGTCTTGAATCCCTTCCCCAGTCCTATCAGCTTCACCCATCTTCCCCATCTTATTATTGAAGACAAGTCATTGGCTGAGCCGGAATGTGTATATGATGTTTTAGAATTCAGTGACCTTCCAGGAAGTGGCAGTGGACTTCTCCCAGGAAGAGTGGGCATTGCTGGACCCTGCTCAAAAAAATTTATACAGAGATGTGATGCTGGAGAACTTTAAGAACCTGGCCTCAGTGGGTAAGCCTGGCCCAATTCCTTCATTTATTCATTTGTTCACAAAGCAAGTAGTTCTTAAGCACTTATTGCATTATAGTCTGTGAAAAGAATGGCAATACTTAGTAAACATAGAATGGATGGTCCCTGTCATTAAAAGCTTTAAGTAATTTGTAGTCTGTGTATGATCTTGGGCCTGAGTTCAGTGACCTGGAAAGGTCACTTTTCTGTGGGGCAAAGAGTGTTTCCTTCTTGGGCCTTGTGAAGGAGCTCTACTCTGATTATTACTGCTCCTAAAGCTGAACTTAACCATCTTCAGCCTTCTTTGAGGCCAAAGTACTAGAATCAGTTTTGTGGAAAGTCTTCTTGTCTCCTACACAGTCCTCCCACATCATATGTCTTTCCTCACATGTAGGGTATCAGCTCTGCAAACACAGTCTAATATCCAAGGTAGAACAAGAAGACCTGTGGACAGAGGAGGAAGGAATTTTCCAAAGCACCTCTGAAGGTGAGTCTTGGGCAGAAAGGAGTTACTGCATGGAACAGTCTTGACCACTGAGATTTGGGAATGAATCAGTACAGGCAAAAAAGGGTGACACCATTACTGATCTTCCTTTTATCAGTCCCTTCATTCATACTTTCATTAGGTCTTAGAGAAAGAATAGTTTTAATTCCTCTTTAAATTCAATACCTCATGAATGCTTCATTTTCTGTTGTTCCTATTTTGCTTTCCAGATAATACCACATCTTATTTTCTCAAACCTCTAGAATCCTTGCCAAGTAAAATTCCTCTCATTTCCATTGTTAGCATGTTTCCATCCTTAGCATCTCTTCCCAGAGCCTTTTGTTTGGTTGGTTTTGGTCTCTGGTTGCATTTTCTCTTTAACATTTTCTTGTATTTTCTGTCATGGTTTGGAAACGAATCAACAGGGGCCTGCTTCCTTTTCTTTTCATCCCAGATTTTAAAAAATTTTCCCTATACTTTTCAGACTGGGAAACTCAACTAAAAGATGCAATTCCTATGCAGAATGTTCATGGGAATACAACATCCAATGGCATAAAAATGGTAAGATGTACTAGAAATGATGCCAGGCATGATATCACAGTGAGGATCACAAATTTGATGCCAGACTGAGCAACTTAGCAAGACCCTGTCTCAAAAGAAAGGGCTGGGGATATAGTATAGTGGCATAGCATTTGCCTACCATGTATAAAGCCCTGAGTTCAGTCCCCAGTATTTAAAATTTACTAAGAATGATTCCTGGTTCTTTATAGAAGTCTTGAGAATTAACAACAATTAAAACAACATCATTCTAAAATCGGGGACATGAGTTGAGGAAGTGGCATTTACTCCTCAGAAAACTGTCCTAGAAGGCAGTATTAGAGAAATCCATAAACCTAATTCAGTACTTGCTTCCTCACAGATAATACCCACAATATTTACTTAAATATGGTTCTAGTATTAAGTATTTAATACATAATTAACTTTTCACTCATTATTAGAGAAACTTTATTAGACAAAGCTCAATAGCTTATTCACCTTGAAAAACTAATACAGCAAAAGTCATACCTGTAGTCCCAGCACTTAAAGGCTAAGGAAGGAAGATAACTTGAGCCTCAAGATCAGCCTGGGCAGTATAGTGATACCCTGTCTCCTTAAAAAACAAACAAAAAAGTCATAAACAACATCAGCCATAATCATCTACTTCTTGTATATGGCAAAATCCATATGGAAGGGAATTCCTATGGGTGAAATTAATGTGAGAAAGCCTTTAGTCACCACTTATTCCTTATTCAACAGGTACCAACCCAACCTGGCAAGAAACCTATAGAAAGTAATCATGAAAGATTCTTCAGAAAGAACCCTTACCTTATTCGAATCAGGCATTGCAAGGAAGAGAAATGCTGCTATAAACATACAGAATATGGCAAAGCCTTCAAATATCCCTCAACTGCTAGAAGTCATGTGAGTATGCACACTGCAGAGAAAATTTTAGAATTTAAGGATTATGGAAAAGCTTTCAATCAGGAGTCATGCCTTACAAAACACTTAAGAACTCTCATAGGAGAGAAGGCTTACGACTGTAATCAGTGTGGTGTATCCTTCAGCCTTCACTCTTCCTTCTCAGGTTGTGAGGAAATACATACTGGAGAGAAATTCTGTGAAGGCACTGACTATAGAACAAAGTCTTCCCTTAGAATTCATAAAAAAATACAAACCGTGGAGGAGAGCTTGGAATGTAACAAATATGGGAGAGCTTTCACTGATCCTTTGTCCCTTCAGAAATGTGTCAGAACTCACACTAAAGAGAAACTCTATGAGTGCAGTGACTGTGGAAAAGCCTTTATTTTTCAGTCCTCCCTTAAGAAACATATGAGATCTCACACTGGAGAGAAACCTTATGAGTGTAATCATTGTGGGAAATCCTTCAGCCAGAGCTCTCATCTCAATGTGCACAAAAGAACTCACACTGGAGAGAAACCCTATGATTGTAAGGAGTGTGGGAAGGCCTTCACTGTTCCTTCATCCCTTCAGAAACATGTGAGAACCCACACTGGAGAGAAACCTTATGAATGCAATGACTGTGGAAAAGCCTTCATTGATCAGTCTTCCCTTAAGAAACACACACGATCTCACACTGGAGAAAAACCATATGAGTGTAGTCAGTGTGGAAAATCCTTCAGCACAGGCTCTTATCTTATTGTGCACAGAAGAACTCACACTGGAGAGAAAACCTATGAGTGTAAAGAATGTGGGAAGGCCTTTAGGAATTCCTCTTGCCTGAGGGTACATGTGAGAACACACACTGGAGAAAAGCCCTATAAATGCATGCAGTGTGGGAAAGCCTTCAGCACAAGCACTAACCTTATAATGCACAAGCGAATACATACAGGGCAGAAAGTCTGTGAATGAAATGGCTTTGAGAAAGTTATGTTGTCCTTCATGTCTCTTTCCTCATTCTAGAACTCACAATGGAGAGAAACTGTATTATAAACAATGGAAAAAGCATTGAGGCACAATTCTTATGTTCTTATCAGTAGTGACTATTTCATCCTTAAAGTGTCATAATTCATTAATTTGTAAGCATTAAAGACAATATATCGGGGCTGGGATTGTGGCTCAGTGGTAGAGTGCTCGCCTAGCACATGTGCGGCCTGGGTTCGATCCTCAGCACCACGTACAAATAAACACATTGTGTACAACTAAAAGCAAAATAAAATATTTAAAAAAAAAAAAAAAGACAATATATCAGTAAACTACTTGACTCATACCACAAAAGTTTTGATAATATATATGTTAGTACTAAATAATGTCTGATTCCTATCAAGATGTTTTAGACCCACAGGTAATTTAGAAGTGAGTTTATTAATAGGCAGATCCTATACATATTTTAGTTAACTTTATTTTAACCCATTTTGGACAGAATGCATAGTCTTCATGGTATAGATTAATGCAAAAAGTTGGTAGAAATTTGCTGTGTGGTGTACTGTAGCTGACAGAACTAGTTACTGTCCCAATATTCATTTCTCACCCCTTTGTTCCTTAAAGTAAAAATATTACAATTTTGTTCAATTTGGCGATATGGAAACAGTGTTTAAGCACTCACTTCCCAGCTTGCCTTGCAGCAATTTGATTGGCCAAGTATGTCCACAGTCCTTAAAATGAGAACACAGATGTCACTGGATGTGGCTTCTAAGGAAGCTCATCATGGAAATAGGAACATCTCATCTAGCATTTTCTCTTTACCATTTGCCCTTTCTCTTATTTTTTCTTTTTTCCTAAGAAATATATCATCAAGAGGATAACAGTTACAAGATATTAATGACACAACAGAGGATACATAATATCTGCGTGCACAAATCCTGGACTGGTTATCTCTAAATTTCATGTTACATGAGAAAATAAACTCCTAACTGGTTTAAACTACTCTTTTTACCAGGGATTGAATTCAGGGACCCTTGACCACTGAGCCACATCCCCAGTCCTATTTTGTATTTTTTATTTAGAGACAGGGTCGCACTGAGTTGGTTAGCACCTCACTTTTGCTGAGATTGGCTTTGAACTTGACAATCCTCCTTCCTCCACCACCCATGCCACTGGGATTACAGGTGTGTACCACCACGCCCAGCTAAAGTTCTCTTATGAGAAGTTTCGCTTATAACTGATTTCAGTCCCAGCTGTTTTATCTGATACGTATTCACATTTTATGACTCCTTCATGTATGGTTGAAACTCATGTTTTCTAACTGTTGGATATAACAGGCTATCTATCCATGTATCCATTGGGTAAATATTCTTTTTTTTTTTTTAATTTGTATAATTACAAACTATCTCCTGATCTGCCGATTATTGAGAAATATGTTATAATATCAGACCAAAACTGAACTGTCAAATGATTTGTTTTTAAAGAATTGTCTCTTTACTTTCAGGCACCATAATTGGATGTCATAAAAGTTTACTGATTTTACATGTTTCTGCTAAAGTGTCCGTTTACTCTTAGGTACTGCACATCCTTTTTCCCTGATAACGAGGTATTCATTAATTCACTTGATATAGATATGACCTACTGACCTAACTAATGCCATTTTCTCCACACCAACTTGTAAAGATGAGAGCAATATCTTTTCTCAGTACTCAGTTAATGCAGTGCCTGCAGTAACATCTCACTATTAATCTGCTGCTGTCCTCTATATTGATGATTATATGCTGACTGGCCCCGAGAAGAAGGCAGTATCAAGTACTTCAAATTTAAATTCTCTAGTAAAGTACATATGAATGATAGGACAGGAAGTAGACCAAACCTAGTAAAGGAGTTCAACTGTCTGCAGCTAAGATGTTCTCGCCAAGGTAACAGGAACTTGTAACACCTACATTCAAAGAAATAGCACAGTGCTTGACATGCCTTTTTGGGTTTTGGAAGCATTATATAATACACTTGAGTATTGCACATTGAAATATCTACAGATAGCTATGCTACTGAATTCTGCCCTATAAAAGAAACAAGCAATATGGAAACAATTTGAGAATTTAGAAACTCAAGGAACACATTCTGACAATATATAAAGACAACATAAGCAGGAAAGCAAAATAAGACAAAGACTATAAAACACAAAAACCTTCAAAAGTCATTTGCAAAATTAGGTAGTTTTCAAAAAGAGAATCTGTCATATTCAGTTTAACTTAATCCGGAAAAAGAAAGTTGGTTTTAGCCGGGCGCGGTGGCGCACACCTGTAATCCCAGCACTTTGGGAGGCTGAGGCAGGAGGATCACGAGTTCAAAGCCAGCCTCAGCAATGGTGAGGCACTTAGCAACTCAGTGAGACCCTGTCTCTAAATAAAATACAAAAAAGGGCTGGGGATGTGGCCCAGTGGTTGAGTGCCCCTGAGTTCAATCCCCGGTACCAAAAAAAAAAAAAAAAGAAGAAGAAGAAGAAGGTTTTACACTAGAAGAATCAATATAATTCACTTTTTAAATAGGACTCTTCCTTGTTTAACCATCCTAATAATTATTTGGCACATAAAATGAACAAGGCAATGTTGTAAATAGTACTGCATTATTAAACAAATATCCTAGTAGAATGGGAAAAAAATTTAGCAAATTTGAGATATTTTTGAGCCTGGCACAGGCCTGTAATTCCTGCTTGGAAGGCTGAGGCCAGAGGATCACAAATTTGAGGCCAGCCTGGGCAATTTACCAAGACTGGAAATAGATTGACTAAGTAGACTCAAAATTAAAAGGGGAGGTAGTATACTCAGTGATAGAGCGTCCCATAGTTCAATCACCAGTATTTGGGATGGAGGAGATTTATGTGAAAACCTCTCAAAATACGATAGACTGATCTGGAGTTGTAGCTCAGTGGTAGAGTGCTTCCCTAGCACATGTGAGGCACTGGGTTCGATCCTCACACCACATAAAAAATAAATAAATTGTGTCCATATACAACTTTTAAAAAAATACAATAGACTGTATACCAATAAAGGAAAAAACAAGTCTTAAGTTAAAAAAAAAAAATTACCTTAGGTCAGTAAGAAATCAGGTGTGGTGGCATTATCTGTGGTCCTAGTATTAAGGAGGCTAAAACAGAAGGATCTCTTGGGTCCAAGAGTTCCAGACCAGCCTAAGGCAAAATAGCAAGTTTAGTTTAAAAAAAAAATAGGAAGATGACAAGGGTGCCCATTACTACAAGCAATATATACTGCAATCCTACATGTGAGACTATGGAAAAATATGGAACACCTATGGACCAGAAAGGTAGAAGTCTCGTTATTTACAATGATACAATTACCTAAGTGAAAAGCTGTAGAGAAATCTATATTAAAAATTATTAGAGGGGCTGGAGTTGTGGCTCAGTGGTAGAGCACTTGCCTAGCATGTGTGAGGCACTGGGCTCGATTCTCAGCACCGCATATAAAGAAATGAATAAAATAAAGGTCCACCAACATCTAAAAAAATATTTTTAAAAATATTAGAAATAATGAAAACATTAGGGCCAGGAATAGTTCAGTTATAGAGCACTTGACTGGCATGTGCAAGGTCCTGGGTTTGAGCCTCAACACCACAAAAAAAAAAATTTTTTTTTTTCAGTAAACAACTTTAATATCTTACTAAAGACCAACTTATAATTTTACATCAGGAATAGAAATACAATTTTAAAGTCAATACCATTTATAAGAGCAAAACACTAACATGCAAGAATAATTTAAAATTTACTAAGACAAGCTGGTCATAGACCCAGTTACAAGTGAGACTGAGGCAGGATGATCACTTAAGCCCAGGAGTTTGATGCCAGCCTGTGCAACATAAGGAGACCCTATCTCAGAAGAAAATAAATATAATTTACCAAAACTATTTTGAAGCCAATCTAATATTAAAGATGACTTTTAAAAACCAATACATTCATTGGAAGATTCAATTCAGAAATGATTCAGTTCTCCTAAACTGATTGATTTTTGAGATTTTAAAAGATCCAAAGTTGTACAGCTACATTTCCAGATTGGATGGGGAAGGTTTACAGGACCGTACTGAACCCATTGTAGCAACTGGAAAAACAAACAATTGTGGTTTAACATCATTAAAGACTCTGGAGATCTATGGATACAAAGAGGGTACAGGAATTACATGGCAGTGAAGGATGAGGCCCTCTTGTTTTTCCCTGGTTGGGAACAGGCTAGTGGAAGATCAGGCCTGCCACAGGCAGAGGAACTTCATAAAGTGTGAAAGACCAGTGAGGCATGTGTGGCCACACTAGGTTACTGTGACACTAATAAGGATCCTCAGACTCAGAACTGGTATTTCCTGACAGTACTTTTTATCCCCCTGATGCTTTTGCTGAATGTATAGCATCATGAGAGGCTGGGCACTAGCCTAGAAAAAAAATGAGTATTTCCTGTTTTTGTATTTAGATTCCTGCTAGAGCACATGGGCTGAAACAGTCACAGGAAAGCTCTTACTCTCAAGATGTTTGAAACCAGAGGTGAACTAAAATTGACTGTCCCATCTCAACCTCTGAATGGTTGGAACTGATAAGTTGACAGAGAAAGGTGGTTCCCTTCCAGGAGAAAACTTCTTTTTTTCAAATTTTGAGATTGTTTTATATGTAATGTCCACATACAATTTTAAAAATTAAAGGCCATATGAAGCAGCAGGACAATCTTATCAGAGAAAAGAAGAAACAATATAAGTTGACCTATAGACAATATTCAGAATTAGCAGACAAGGACTTTAGAATTATCACACGTATAGTAAAACAAGAACAAATTTAAATGGATGAAAATATATAGAACTACAATATAGAAGTATAGAATATCTAAAGTAGAAAAAAATAGATACCTTAGAAAATTATCATCACTGAAATAAATTATAAGTGGGCTTAACATGGGGAGGGGGACAGTCAATGAATTCAAAGACATTAACAGAAATGCTCCAAGCTGCCGGGTGCGGTGGCGCACACCTGTAATCCCAGCACTTTGGGAGGCTGAGGCAGGAGGATCGCGAGTTCAAAGCCAGCCTCAGCAATGGTGAGGCACTTAGCAACTCAGTGAGACCCTGTCTCTAATAAAAAATACAAAAAAGGGCTGGGGATGTGGTCCAGTGGTTGAGTGCCCCTGAATTCAATCCCCGTACAAAAAAAAAAAAAAAAGAAGAAGAAGAAGAAGGTTTTACACTAGAAGAATCAATATAATTCACTTTTTAAATAGGACTCTTCCTTGTTTAACCATCCTAATAATTATTTGGCACATAAAATGAACAAGGCAATGTTGTAAATAGTACTGCATTATTAAACAAATATCCTAGTAGAATGGGAAAAAATTTAGCAAATTTGAGATATTTTTGAGCCTGGCACAGGCCTGTAATTCCTGCTTGGAAGGCTGAGGCCAGAGGATCACAAATTTGAGGCCAGCCTGGGCAATTTACCAAGACTGGAAATAGATTGACTAAGTAGACTCAAAATTAAAAGGGGAGGTAGTATACTCAGTGATAGAGCGTCCCATAGTTCAATCACCAGTATTTGGGATGGAGGAGATTTATGTGAAAACCTCTCAAAATACGATAGACTGATCTGGAGTTGTAGCTCAGTGGTAGAGTGCTTCCCTAGCACATGTGAGGCACTGGGTTCGATCCTCACACCACATAAAAAAATAAATAAATTGTGTCCATATACAACTTTTAAAAAAATACAATAGACTGTATACCAATAAAGGAAAAAACAAGTCTTAAGTTAAAAAAAAAAAAATTACCTTAGGTCAGTAAGAAATCAGGTGTGGTGGCATTATCTGTGGTCCTAGTATTAAGGAGGCTAAAACAGAAGGATCTCTTGGGTCCAAGAGTTCCAGACCAGCCTAAGGCAAAATAGCAAGTTTAGTTTAAAAAAAAAAATAGGAAGATGACAAGGGTGCCCATTACTACAAGCAATATATACTGCAATCCTACATGTGAGACTATGGAAAAATATGGAACACCTATGGACCAGAAAGGTAGAAGTCTCGTTATTTACAATGATACAATTACCTAAGTGAAAAGCTGTAGAGAAATCTATATTAAAAATTATTAGAGGGGCTGGAGTTGTGGCTCAGTGGTAGAGCACTTGCCTAGCATGTGTGAGGCACTGGGCTCGATTCTCAGCACCGCATATAAAGAAATGAATAAAATAAAGGTCCACCAACATCTAAAAAAATATTTTTAAAAATATTAGAAATAATGAAAACATTAGGGCCAGGAATAGTTCAGTTATAGAGCACTTGACTGGCATGTGCAAGGTCCTGGGTTTGAGCCTCAACACCACAAAAAAAAAAAATTTTTTTTTTTTCAGTAAACAACTTTAATATCTTACTAAAGACCAACTTATAATTTTACATCAGGAATAGAAATACAATTTTAAAGTCAATACCATTTATAAGAGCAAAACACTAACATGCAAGAATAATTTAAAATTTACTAAGACAAGCTGGTCATAGACCCAGTTACAAGTGAGACTGAGGCAGGATGATCACTTAAGCCCAGGAGTTTTGATGCCAGCCTGTGCAACATAAGGAGACCCTATCTCAGAAGAAAATAAATATAATTTACCAAAACTATTTTGAAGCCAATCTAATATTAAAGATGACTTTTAAAAACCAATACATTCATTGGAAGATTCAATTCAGAAATGATTCAGTTCTCCTAAACTGATTGATTTTTGAGATTTTAAAAGATCCAAAGTTGTACAGCTACATTTCCAGATTGGATGGGGAAGGTTTACAGGACCGTACTGAACCCATTGTAGCAACTGGAAAAACAAACAATTGTGGTTTAACATCATTAAAGACTCTGGAGATCTATGGATACAAAGAGGGTACAGGAATTACATGGCAGTGAAGGATGAGGCCCTCTTGTTTTTCCCTGGTTGGGAACAGGCTAGTGGAAGATCAGGCCTGCCACAGGCAGAGGAACTTCATAAAGTGTGAAAGACCAGTGAGGCATGTGTGGCCACACTAGGTTACTGTGACACTAATAAGGATCCTCAGACTCAGAACTGGTATTTCCTGACAGTACTTTTTATCCCCCTGATGCTTTTGCTGAATGTATAGCATCATGAGAGGCTGGGCACTAGCCTAGAAAAAAAAATGAGTATTTCCTGTTTTTGTATTTAGATTCCTGCTAGAGCACATGGGCTGAAACAGTCACAGGAAAGCTCTTACTCTCAAGATGTTTGAAACCAGAGGTGAACTAAAATTGACTGTCCCATCTCAACCTCTGAATGGTTGGAACTGATAAGTTGACAGAGAAAGGTGGTTCCCTTCCAGGAGAAAACTTCTTTTTTTCAAATTTTGAGATTGTTTTATATGTAATGTCCACATACAATTTTAAAAATTAAAGGCCATATGAAGCAGCAGGACAATCTTATCAGAGAAAAGAAGAAACAATATAAGTTGACCTATAGACAATATTCAGAATTAGCAGACAAGGACTTTAGAATTATCACACGTATAGTAAAACAAGAACAAATTTAAATGGATGAAAATATATAGAACTACAATATAGAAGTATAGAATATCTAAAGTAGAAAAAAATAGATACCTTAGAAAATTATCATCACTGAAATAAATTATAAGTGGGCTTAACATGGGGAGGGGGACAGTCAATGAATTCAAAGACATTAACAGAAATGCTCCAAGCTGCCGGGTGCGGTGGCGCACGCCTGTAATCCCAGCACTTTGGGAGGCTGAGGCAGGAGGATCGCGAGTTCAAAGCCAGCCTCAGCAATGGCGAGGCACTTAGCAACTCAGTGAGACCCTGTCTCTAATAAAAAATACAAAAAAGGGATGGGGATGTGGTCCAGTGGTCGAGTGCCCCTGAATTCAATCCCCAGTACAAAAAAAAAAAGAAAAAAAAGAAAAAAACTAGAATTATCAATAGACTGTTTGTTTTATTTGTGGTATTGGGGGTTTAACTCAGAGGCTCACTACCACAGACTTACTTTCCCCAGCCCTTTTTTTACTTTTTATTTTGAGACAGAGTCTCACTATAGTGTCCAGGCTGGTCTCAAACTTGTAGTCCTCTTGGCTTGGCCTCCCAAATTGCTGGGATTACAGCTGTGTTCCACCATGTCCACTAATTGTTTTTTGAAACACTACTATAAGCTGTTTATGAGAAGCACTTTAAACATTAGGTCACTTTTTTTTCTTTAGTGTAGGAGGAAATACCATGCATGCACTATACTTAAGAAAGGTGGAATAGCCAGATATGGTAGCCCATGCATGTAATCCAAGCTACTCAGGAGGCTAAAGAAGGAGGATCACAAGTTCCAGGCCAGCCTCAGCAACTTAGTGAGACCCTGTCTCAAAATAAAAAATAAAAAGGGTTGGGGATGTAGGTAAGTGGTATAGCACCACTGAGTTCAATCCGCAATACTGTAAGAACCAGTATAGCTATATTAATACCAGACAAATACAGTCTAAGACAAAGGGCACTTAATGATAAAGGAAATAATGATATGAATAGCTGCTGCAGCCATCTTACAACTAGATACTGAAGTAAAATGAAAGACCAGAGAGAATCTGGGTCCTTCAGCAAGCCATTAAATAAACTAATCCTGGAATTTCCATTTTTTGTTCAGATGGTTTTTCTGTTTTAGAGGACTCAATTTTGTCGAACAATACTGTTTTTCTCCCACATTCTCATTGAACCAATTCTGAAAGAAATTGAGGAAAAGGATGTTCCTCAATAGAAATAACTTAAAGACCCTTTACCAGTTAATACATGTGAAGTTTATCACGTTGAATCTGGAGGAATTTTCCCCCCTCATGACAGGAACTTGGGCTTGGGCACTACTTAATCCTCTCTGCAATGATGAAAGCTATACTCATATTTTCTGTATTGCCATTCATAGCAAACATTTGAACTTAAATCTGGAGGGATGCCCAAACCCATGAAAAGTTCTAATCTGCTGGTAAAATTTTAAATATTGAAACTTCTAAAGTGAGAAAATGAAAATACCCATCTACTTCTGGTCCTGAATGGAGTTCCTGAGTAACTGCAACACGTTGCCAACCTTCAGCAGTCACATTCTTGTAAGTACGTGCATTCTGCTTGAGACAGACTCTTTTTTTTTTATTCTAATTAGTTTTACACGACAGCAGAATGCATTTTGACTCATTGTACACAAGTAGAGCTCAACTTTTCATTTCTCTAATTGCACACAATGTAGAGTCACGCCATTCATTCAATCACACCTGTACATAGGGTAATAATGTCTGTCTCATTTTACCATCTTGAGACAGACTCTTGATTGCTACTGTTCACATAGCTGTAGCCAAACTTCTCCAAATTACTAAAGTTAAACAAAGATTCAAGGGTGTTTTTCCCCACAAGGGTAGAAATGACAGACATAAAACAAGACATCTAGCCGGGCGCGGTGGCGCACACCTGTAATCCCAGCACTTTGGGAGGCTGAGGCAGGAGGATCGCGAGTTCAAAGCCAGCCTCAGCAATGGCGAGGCACTTAGCAACTCAGTGAGACCCTGTCTCTAAATAAAATACAAAAAAGGTCTGGGGATGTGACCCAGTGGTCGAGTGCCCCTGAGTTCAATCCCCTGTACCACAAAAAAAAAAAAAAAAAAAAAAAAAAAAAAAAACAAGACATCTGTGTGAATAATAATCCCTCCCCTTCACGTTATAGCATTATTTGGAATGAAAAGGAAAATAATAAATTTGACACAGCAATAGGACAAAGGACTTTTCTGAAGCATTATACCAGAATCTTCTGTAGTTTTGCATTTTCAAGTAAAAAACTATCAGAGTTAAACTCTACAGGCAACATTTTAAAATTTAATATGAGAATAAAGTCTGTCTGAGAGAGCAGGATCTGTAGTCTGATTTTTTTTTCTTTAATTGCCACAGTAGCATCAGACTTAACAGCCAGCATATTTTCATAGATCTGACACCTTTCAGAGGTTACTAATTTTTACATCCTGTTGCAATAATTTTGATATCACATCCCTATTGGGCTATGACTGTGAGACTCATGTAAGAAAGATTAGTAGAGTGGAGGAAAGGGAAAGGGGAAGTACTGGGGACTGAATTAGAGCAAATTATATTCCATGTTTGTATAATTATGCCAAAAATGAACCCTAATTTTATCTATAACTAAAAGAAACTAATAAAAAATTCTGGGCTGGGATTGTGGCTCAGCAGTAGAGCGCTCGCCTAGCACGTGCACGGCCCGGGTTTGATCCTCAGCACCACATACAAATAAACGCATTGTGTACAACTAAAGCAAATAAATAAATATTTTTTAAAAAATTCTACAGACTCATGCAATTTAAAATACTGTTTCACTGGGCTAGGGTTGTAGCTCAGTACTAGAGCACTTACCTGGCATGTGTAAGGCACCTGGGTTCAATCCAAACAACTAAAAAACTTTTTTTTCTTAAAAAATAAACTATAAAATACTGTTTCATATTAGCCATGAAATAGTCTGTTAGCTTTCCATTACTATACCAAAATACCTGTGATGATCACTCATAAAGTTTAAAAAAAATCTTGATTTCAGCTTACAGTTTTGGAGGTTTCAGTCGATACTTCTAGGATGATGGCAAGGCAGGAAGCACATGGTGGACCAAAGCTATTCACCTCATGGCCAGGGAACAAAGAGGAGTGGCTGGGTTCCCACTGTCTCCTTCAAGGGCACACCTCCAGGGACCTAAAGCCTACTACTAGGTCCTACATCTTAGTTTCAACTGCCCCCTGCCCCTTCATAAGACCAAGCTGTAGACTTAACACTTTAATATATGAGCTTTTGAGGGACATTCCAGATCTAAAGTATAGCATTCTGCTCCTAGCTGCATACCCATCTCACCACAGAAAATGCATTTAGACCATCTCCAAGCATCTCTGAAGTCTTGCCAAACTGCATTGCTCAAAAGTGCCAAGTCTCTTGCAAAACTCAAGGCAAACTCAGCTGTGAGATCCTATCACAATCAAAATTACATGCCTACAAAATTAACATTGTGTGGATGACACCAAGGTCTACCACCAGTCTGAGCTGTATCTGGATCCACCTGACCCATGGCTGCAGCAGCCTCTGAGTACCTTGCCAACAACAGTTCCCTAGATGATCCTAGGTGTTCTCTGGACTGCTCCCCCAAAAGCTCTGCTATTGATGCAGAAATGTTTGGAGGTGAAATTTTTGGATTTTGACAGCTGTAACCTAATCAGTCCATCCAAGTTTGAATAGACTGGGTAGTAACTGTAGGAAGGTGGGGCATAGCTGAAGGAGGTGGGTCACTGGAAGCATGCCCTAGAAGGGATTCATTTTCCCTATGGTCCCTTCCCCTTTCTATGTCTCTGCTTCCTGGCTACCATGAATGGATCAGTGCTTTTCTACCACACCTTGCCATCATTATGTTCTGTCTCACCTAGGGCCCAGAGCAATAGACTTGGCTAACTGGACTAACCCTCTGGAACCATGAGTCAAAATAAAAATTTCCCTCTAACTTGTTTTGTCAGGTATTTGGGTCACGATGACACAGAGCTGACTAACACAATCCCCAATGCAGCAAGGTTCAGAGGTAGGGCTTTTAGGCATAAGGGCTCTGACCTCATTGACAGCTGAGTAAACTACTAGTGTGTGGGAGCTAGTT
Source organism: Tamias sibiricus (assembly GCA_025594165.1). NCBI lineage: Eukaryota > Metazoa > Chordata > Mammalia > Rodentia > Sciuridae > Tamias > Tamias sibiricus. The sequence goes on from CM046673.1 coordinate 9,368,230, forward strand.
GGAGGAAGTAGGTCACTGAGGGCATGTCCTGGAAGGGTTTATCTTTTCCCTGATGCCTCCCCATTACACCACCCTCTCTCTTTTCCAGCTGCCATGAGGTGAGGAGTTCTCCTCCCCTATGGTGTTTCTACCTTGGAGTCAGCTGACCATGGACTGAATCCTCTGAAACTGGAAGCCAAAATAAATCTTTTCTCTTCTAAGTTATTCTTGTTGGTTATTTTTCTCAAAGTGAAACAAAGCTGACTAACACACTGGGTGAGCAGGGCACCCTGGAGCTCTGACCTGGAAAATCTTTCAGATTTATAGATTTACACATTCAGCCTGTAATGAGTAGGTTCTTGCTAATTCATGAAATGCCTCTGAAGCATACACCCCCACACCCACAACACCCTCCCAACCCACCCACTGCAAGACACTTGGCTTCTTTTTCTAGTCTCCATAGCAAATGCACCCTCCTTGGTGGCACTGTTAAATGTGCTGCTTTTCTAGCCAAACTAAGTTTTCTGACTTTGCTCTGTTTCTCTTTACTTCTGATTCTTGCAGTAAATTTGGCTAAAAGCAGCCTGAAATACCACTGCTGCAGCATGGGTGCTATGCTGCCTTGAAATGTCCTCCAACAGAAAAACTAGTCCATCACCTTTAAACTCAGCCTCCCACAATGTCTCAGAGCATGGACAAAATGCAGACAAATTTATTGCCATAGTATAACACAGATGGCCATTGCTCCAGTTTCCATAAGCCCTCATTTTTGTCTAAAGCCTCACCAGCACAATCTTTATTATCCACATTCCTATCAACATTCTGGTCTTCTGAGCCATCACAAAGTTGCCTATTAGGCTGTTTATAGCATTCCAGATTTCTCCTGGCCTGCTCCTCTACACTTCTGCAAACTCCTGAAAATCAGTTCAAAAGGCTTTTTACATCCCCTCAGGTATAGTCACAACATCCCCACTTCTTGGTACAAATTTTTTAGGCATCCCTCACTCTAGTCAAATTGACAACAAAAATAAACTACCACACCATGTAATTTCCCACAAGTAGCCTATCTACAGTGGACTTTCTCTCCACTATGTATGTCTGCAGTGTAGAATCTCTGAAAATATTCAAATTACTTCACCTGTGTTAGTACAGTACATAAACATCCTACCAAGGAATTTAATCTCCAGTCCTGCAAACAGTAAAACGTGTAGAGAGAAGGCTGGGGAGCAGCTAGATAGAGTAAATCAGTCATTGAAGCAAGTTCACATTTCTGAAGGAATGGATAAATACATAAGTGCCAAGACAACAGAATAAAAAATATTAGGGATAGGTTGGGAGATAGATCAGTGGTAGAGCATTTGCCTCACACATGCAAGGTTATTTTGACCCCCAGCACCACAAGCTGTGAGGGGGAAATAATCATATAAACAGAGTGGAAGAAAACATTTGCATATATATATTTGACAAAGGACACATAACCAGAAACAATGCAAACTAGAAGAAAATAGAATGCCATTATTAAAGTGCTGGGAAAAACAAAAATCTTTCAACTTAGAATTCTATATATATATTAAAAACATTCTTCAAGTCAGTGCAGTGATGCATGCCTGTAATCGGATTAAGGAGGCTTCAGGAGGATGGTACGTTTGAGGTTACCTTGGGCAACTGAGCAAGACCCTATCTCAAAATAAATAGGGCTAAGGATATAGCCTGGTGGTAGAGAACTTGCATAGCATGTGGGAGGCCCCAGGTTTGATCCCCAGCCCAGAATTAATAAAAGGTAAGTTACAACTATGTGCTTTCAACCAAACAAAAAACAAAATGATATATTTTGAAATTGAAAGTTGAAGAAATGGACAAAGATATACCAAGCAAGCTAAACATAAGAATCCTGAAGTGGTTTTGTTAATATCACCTTTTCATAGCAGCTTTATTCATTATAACCAAAATCTGGAAATAAGACAGATTCCTATGAAGAAAAGATCACTTGTGATATATAATACACTAAATGCACTAAATACCAAAAATTACTGATAACAATAAAACATTATGTTGAAGCAAAGAAACCAGACACAAATAAAACATATTATTTGGTGTATATAAAGTTTAGGCAAAGCCAGGCACAGTGGTGCATGCCTATAATCCCAGCAGTTGGGAGGCTGAGGCAGGAGGATCGCGAGTTCAAAGCCAGCCTCAGCAATGGCCAGGCACTTAGCAACTCAGTGAGACCCTGTCTCTAATAAAATACAAAAAAGGGCTGGGGATGTGGCCCAGTGATCGAATGCCCCTGAGTTTAATCCCTGGTACAAAAAAAAAAAAAAAAAAAAGTTTAAGCAAAATTAGTTGGCAGTCATAGAAATAATTGGTGGGGTGAAGGTATTGAATGGAAAATGGACTTGCTGAGGAGATGGCTAAATGGACATGTAGATTCCTTGGTGTACTCTGAAATGTATACTCAAGTTTACATACCTCACTGTATATAATATACTAACATAAATATGTTATAAATATGTTATGCAAATATAAAAATATGCTAACATATTTGGGAAAGAAATTACAAATGAAAAACTTTCCAAAAAATTACATCCTCTCATTATTTTGTTACTTTTATTTTTGCTCCTACTCCTTTATAGCCTTCATCTGCCACCTATCTCCTGCCTCTCTGTTCAGTTTTTAAAATATTTCAAACTTTCTCTAGCCTTCCTGTCCAATATTATCTTAACCTAAGAAACTGTACCTCTACACTCTAATAGATTAAATGTAGTTATGTTATTCCTACTCCATTCATGATGTGATTGTGATTATTAACACAGTGGATGACATAGTAGACACCTGCTGTTTAGTGTCTGATCTAGTTCAAAGTTATTTATTGTTGGTGCTGATGTTATATGCTGACCCCACCATTCCCATACAGGTAATAATTAGTGTTATATAAGTCAAAGTAGACAACTGGGTTTTAAGAAGGGCTAGAAAGTGATTGGGACATTTCAAGTTCACAGAGTAGAGAGCCTATTGTCAAGCAATACTTACAACTCAGCCAAGTAACAGCAAAACTTACTTCATGCATGATCTAGCCCCTCCCAAACCTCAACAATACTTCAACACATAGGAGAGATTGCAAAACAACCAGTCAGACCCCAAGAGGGAACACTTGGGGGAAATTTAGTTCTCACTCCTTGTCATCTTTTTATACATAAAAAAAATACAAGCCCAGAACAGAACAAGATAACTACAGACAAAAAGACAATCTTCAATTGTTGTGCAAGTCCAAGACCTCTGAAAACATAAGAAAATGTAAACAAATCTCCCGCCTAAATTCACAATCCCCAACAAAGGAACCCACAGATATGGAAGAGGATGACATTCCAAAGAAAGACAATTTTAAAATGATTATTAAAATGTTCAAGGAACTAAAAGATCTAAGGAATGAGTTAAGAGAGCAAATGCAAATGCAAGACCATTTCAATAAAGAAATAGATATTTAAGCCAGGCACAGTGGCGCACGCCTGTAATCCCAGCACGTGGGAGGCTAAGGCAAGAGGATCAAAGCCAGCCTCAGAGTGGCAAGGCACTTAGCAACTCAGTGAGACCCTGTCTCTAAATAAAAATACAAAGGGCTGGGGATGAGGCCAGTGGTCAAATGCCCCTGAGTTCAATCCCCAGTACCAAAAAAAAAAAAAAAAAAAGAAGAAAGAAAAAAATAGATATTTAGAAGAAACCAACCAGAATTCCTAGAATTTAAAGACAACAATGAAAATTCACTTGAAAAACATCACCAACAGTTTAGATTGTGTAGAAAATAGAACTTCAAGCCTTGAAGACAGGCTATATGAACTTGAATACCCAGTATGCAATAAAGGAAAAAACAATAATAAAATACCATGATCAGAATATACAATGATTCTGGGACAACCTCAAGAAAACAAACCTGAGAGTCCTTGGGATAGAAGAGAACTTTGAGATACAGGTTAAATATATTAATAATTTCTTCAGTGAGATAGTAGCAGAAAAATTATCCCACATTAAAAATAAGATAGACATCCACACATAGGAGATCCATAGGACCCCAAAAGACAAGAGCAAAAAAAAAAAATCTCTCCAAGTCACATTATAATCAAAATGCCTAATGGAAAATAAGGAAACAAAATTAAAAGCTTCAGAAGAAAAACAATATAGGGGCTGGGATTGTGGCGCAGTGGTAGAGCGCTCGTCTAGCACGTGCGTGGCCCAGGTTCGATCCTCAGCACCACGTACAAATAAACTCATTGTGTACAACTAAAGCAAATAAATAAATATTTTTTAAAAAAAGAAAAAAACAATATATTACATTTAGAAGCAAACCAAAAGGTTCATTTTGACTTCTCAACTCGGACCCTAAAATCAAAGAAGGTCTGGAATGAGATACCCCAAACCATAAAAAAAAACAATAGCCAATCAAGATTGCTATATACAACAAAGCTGTCATTCAGAATTGATAAAGAAATAAAAGCATTACATGACAAGAATAAACTAAAAGAATTCATGAGCACCAATCCAACACTACAAAGGATACACAAAGATATACTGTACACAGAAGACCCCAAAAATAAAATCCCAATCCTCTCTAATATATAAAGTTCACTGGAAGAACAACCAACTAAATGAAAATCAAGACAATTAAATATAGCAAACAAACCAAAATGTCAGGAAAAAATACAAATATCTATCCATAATAACACAGAAAGTAAATGGTATCAACTCCCAAATTAACAGACATAGATTGGCAGAATGGATTAAAAGCAAGATCCAGCTATATGCTATTTATCTCATAGGTGAAAATATCCACAGGCTGAGAGTAAAAGGATGGAAAATATATTACATGCAAATGGAGTCCAAAAACAAGCCAGAGTAGCTATTTCATATCTGACAAAGAAGATTTCAAGCAAAAATGAAAAGAAACAAAGAAGGCCACTACATACTGGTAAAGGAACAATCCAACAAGAAGGTATAATGATAGTAAATATATATTCCCCAAATGTCAGTACACCCCAATTACATTAAAAAAATACTTCTTGACATTAAATCCCAGATAGACCCCAATACAATAATACTGGGTGATTTCAACATACCCTTACCCCCCCAATAGACATGTCATCCAAATGCAAAATTAAGTTATTTCTGATCTAAATTATACTATAAATCAAATGGACTGAATAGACATCTACAGTATAGTTTACTTCAGAACAACTGAATCTACCTTCTCAGAAGTTCATGGAAACTTTCCAAAATATACCATATTCTAAGTCATAATGTAAGTCTTAGCAAATACAAAAACATCGATATAATCCCATGTAGTCTATCAGATTGTAATGAAAGAAACTTTCCAAAATACACCATATTCTTTTTTTAAATTTACTTTAGTTGTACACAATGCAATACATTTATGTTGACGTGGTGCTGAGGATCGAACCCGGGCCGCGCACGTGCGAGGCGAGCGCTCTGCCGCTGAGCCACAAACTCCACCCCATAATACACCATATTCTAAGTCATAATGTAAGTCTTAGCAAATACAAAAACATCAATATAATCCCGTGTATCCTATCAGATTGTAATGAAATGAAACTAGAAATCAACAGCAAGAAAAATATTAGAAAATACATAAATACATTGAGTTGGAACAATACTCTTAAATGAGGAATTGTCATAGAAGAAATGAGAGAAGAAATTCTTGAAAAACATTAAAACAGATACAATATCAAAGTCACTTGTACAGTATATAAAGCAGTTCTAAGATGAAAATTTATAGTACTGAGAGTCTACATTTTAAAAAATAGATTCCAAATAAATAATCTAATGCTCCATCTCAAAACCATAGAAAAGAACGAACTAATTCCAAAACCAGTAGAACACAGGAAATAATTAAGATCACAACTGAAATTGAGAATAAAATAAATAACAAACAGGATCAATGCAACAAAGAGATGGCTCTTCAAAAAGATAAATAAGATAGATAAAAAAAACCTTAGCTATACTAACCAAAAGACAGAAAAGACCCAAATAAGCAAAATTAGCGATGAAAGCCTCAGATCACCACAGACACTTCTGAAATCCAGAGAATCATTAAAAACTATTTTGAAAATTTATACTTCAATAAACTGGAACTTAGAAGATATTCACAAATTTCTAGATGCATGAGATTTGCCCAAATTGAACTAAGAAGATATACAAAACCTAAACAGACCAATATCAAGTAATTAAACTGAGATAACAATTAAAAGCCTTCCAACAAAGAAAATCCCAGAACCTGATGGATTCTCATGTGAGTTCTACCAGACCTTTGAATAAAGCAAACAGTAGTATTTCTCAAATTATTCCATGAAATGAAAGGGAGGGAACACTCCCACATACTGTTTTTTTTAGTTGTTGATAGACCTTTATTTATTTATATGTGGTGCTGAGAATCGAACCCAGTGCCTCACACATGCCAGGCAAGTGCATTACCACTGAGCCACAGCCATAGCCCCATCCCACATACTTTTTATGAAGCTAGTATAACCCTGCTACTAAAAACAGACAAAGATGGCATCAAGGAAAGAAAACTACAGACCAATATCCCAGATGAACATGCATGCAACAATCCTTAATAAAATATTGGCAAACTGCATTCAAGAACATATCAAAAAGATAATACACCATGATTAAGTGGGTTTCATTCCAGGGATACAAAGTCAACATATGTTGATCAATAAATGTAATTAATGATTTAAACAGAATTAAGGACAAAAATCATATCATCTCAATAGACGCAGAAAAGGCCTTTGATAAAATCCAATACCAGCTGGATGCAGTGGTGCACACCTGTAATCCCAGTGGTTCGGGAGGCTTAAGCAGGAGGATCACAAGTCCAAAGCCAGTCTCAGCACAACTGAGGCACTAAGCAACTCAGTGAGACCCTGTCTCTAAATAAAATACAAAATAGGGCTGGGGATGTGACTCAGTGGTTGAGTGCCCCTGAGTTCAATCCCCCGTACCAAAAAAAAAAGCAAACACCATTCATGCAAAAAAATGCTAGGAAAGCTAGGGATCAAAGGAACTTATCTCAACATCGTAAAGGCCATTTATGACAAACCCAAAGCCAATATCATGGTAAATGGAGAAAAATTAGAAGCATTTCCTGAAATTCAAGAACAAGACAAAAATGTCCACTCTCACCACACCTATTCAACACAGTCCTCAAAACAAGAACCAGAGCGATCAAGCCAGAAAAGGAAATCAAAGGACACAAATAGGAAAAAAAGAAGTCAAACTATCACTGTTTGCCAATGATATGATCCTATATCTAGATTTCAAATAAATTTTAAAATGTTCAACATCACTAACAATCAGAAATGCAAATAAAACTACACTGAGATTTCATCTCAATCCAGTCAGAATGGCAAGAATCAAGAATGTGAACAACAATCAATTCTGTCGAGGTTGAGGGGGAAAGGTACACTTGTACATTGTTGGTTGGACTGCAGACTACTGCAACCACTCTGGAAAGCAGTATGTGGATTCCTCAAAAAACTAGAGATTGAACCACTAGAAGACTCAACTATCCCCACTCCTTGGTATTTTCCCAAAAGATCTAAAATCAGCATACTACAGTGACAAGGCCACATCAATGTTTATAGCAGCACAATCCACAATAGCTGAATTATGGAATCAACCCAAATGCCTGTCAATAGATGAATAGATTAAGAAATTGTGGCATGCACACACACACACACACACACACACACACACACACACACAGAGGACTTCTTTTTTTTTTAATTTTTTTTTTATTTGCTTTAGTTGTACACAATGTGTTTTATTCAATGCATTTTATTTGTACATGGTGCTGAGGATCGAACCCGGGTCGCCCACGTGCTAGGCGAGCGCTCTACCACTGAGCCACAATCCCAGCCCCCACACAGAGGACTTCTACTCAGCCATTTAAAAGAATGAAATTATGGTATTTGCCAATAAATGGAAGGAAATGGAGACTACCACGCTAAGTGAAATTAGCTAAACCCAGAAATTCAAAGTTAGAATGTTTTCTCTCATATGTGGAAGGTAGAGTAAAATAAAGGAAAGGGGAAAGGAAAGATAAATAACATGAATAACCAAACAAATATAAATTAATAGACAAGCAAAAGGAAGTCTAGTACAACAGAGGAAGAAGAATGGGAGGAGAGAGGAAGGATGTGAGGGAAAAGAGGGAAGAAAAAAGAATCATATGATCATCTCAACAGATTAGAAAACTTCTTTGAGAAAATCCAATACCCATTTAGGTTAAAAATGTATGCTGGGGGACTGGAGTTGTGGCTCAGTGGTAGAGCGCTCGCCCAGCACATACATGGCCCAGGTTCAATCCTCAGCACCACGTAAAAATAAAGGCATTGTGTACAACTAAAACAAATATATTTTTTTTTTTTTAAAAATGGATGCTGGACAGATAAGTGTGGTGCTGCACACCCGTAATCCCAGTGGCTCAGGAGTGTGAGACAGGAGGGTCACAAATTCAAAACAAGATCAGTGGAGTAGACAGAGATCAAGAGAAGCAGGGAGGAAGAAAAGGAGAGGGAAGGAGAAGGGGAAGAAATGCAGAATAAATTTAACAAAATTATACTATATGCATGTATAAATATACCACAGTGAATTATATTATCTATAAAGCACCAATCAAAACTAAACAAGTGAGGGCTATCTATGCTAATCCCCAGGCCAGCATCATTCTACATGGAGAAAAATTGAAGGTATTCCCTCTAAAATCTGGAACAAGACAGGGATGCCCTCTTTCACCACTTCTATTTAACTTAGTTCTTGAAACACTGGCCAGAGCAATAAGACAGACGAAAGAAATTAAAGGGACACAGATAGGTAAAGTAGAACTCAAATCATCACTATTCACTAACGATATGATTCTATACCTAGAAGACCCAAAAAATTTCCCCAGAAAACTTCTAGAACTAATAAATGAATTCAGCAAAGTAGAAGGATACAAAATCAACAGCCATAAATCTAAGGCATTTCTATATATCAGTGACAAATCCTCTGAAAGGGAAATGAGGAAAACTACCCCATTTACAATAACATCAAAAAATAAATAAATAAATAAATAAATAAATAAATAAATAAATAAATAAATACTTGGGAATCAACTTAACAAAAGATCTGAAAGACCTCTATAATGGAAACTACAGAACACTAAAAAAGAAATTAAAGAAGACCCTAGAAGATGGAAAGATCTACCTTGTTCTTGGATAGGCAGAATGAATATTGTCAAAATGACCATACTACCAAAAGCACTATACAGACTTAATGCAATTCCAATCAAAATTCCAATGGCATTCCTCATAGAAATAGAAAAGGCAGTCATGAAATTCATCTGGAAAAATAGGAGACCCAGAATAGCTAAAGCAGTCCTTAGCAAGAAGAGTGAAGCAGGTGGCATCACTATACCAGAACTTAAATTATATTACAGAGCAATAGTAACAAAAACAGCATGGTATTGGCACCAAAATAGACTGGTATACCAGTGGTACAGAATAGAGGACACAGAGACTAACACATATAGTTACAGTTATCTTATACTAGACAAAGGCACCAAAAATGTACATTGGAGAAAAGATAGTCTCTCCAACAAATGGTGCTGGGAAAACTGGAAATACACATGCAACAAAATGAAATTAAACCCCTTTCTATCACTATGCACAAAACTCAACTCAAAGTGGATTAAGGACCTAGGAATTAGACCAGAGACTGTGTGACTATCAGAAGAAAAAGTAGGCCCTAATCTCCAACATGTCAGAGTAAGCCCCAACTTCCTTAATAAGACTCCTATAGCACAAGCATTAACATCAATAATCAATAAATGGGCTATAGATTCAAGCCAAAAAGCTTCTTCTCAGCAAAAGAAACAATCAGTGAGTTGAATAGAGAGCCTGCTAATTGGGAACAAATTTTTACCACATGCACGTCAGATAGAGCACTAATCTCCAGAGTACATAAAGAACTCAAACATCTTAAGACCAAAAAAAAAAAAAAAAAATTAACGCAATCAATGAATGGGCCAAGGAACTAAACAGACACTTCTCAGAAGAAGATATATAATTAACAAATACATGAAAAAATGTTCAACTTCTCTGGCAATTAGAGAAATGCAAATCAAAACTAATCTAAGATTTCATTTCACTCCAGTCAGAATGGCAGCTATTAAGAACACAAACAACAATAAATGTTGGAGAGAATGTGGGGGGAAAGGCACACTCATACATTGCTGGTGGGAGTACAAAATGCTGCAGCCAATATGGAAAGCAGTATGGAGATTTCTTGGAAAACTAGGAATGGAACCACCTTATGACCCAGCTATCCCACTCCACGCTGTACCCAAAAGACTTAAAAACAGCATACTACAGGGATGGAGCCAAATCAATGTTTATAGCAGCACAATTCACAATAGCTAAACTGTGGAACCAACCTAGATGCCTTTCAGTTGATGAATGGATAAAGAAATTTTGGAATGAGGACAGGAATGTAACCAAAAATCCAAATGCCAAGCATTTTCTCTGATATAAGGAGGCTGATTCACAGTGGGGTTGGGATGGAGAGCATAGGAGGATTAGAGGAACTCTAGAAAGGCCAATGGGGAGGGAGGGAGGGAAATGGAGGGGGCAAAAGGGTAAATTTTTTTAAAAGATGGTAGAATGAGATGGATATCATTACCGTAAGTGTATGTATGAAGACACAAATGGTGTGACAACCAAAAAAAAATACACTTGGGGGAAAAAAGTCAGTCATTTTTCCCCAATTTCACAGCTTTTAGCAGAGAGCTCAACATAGTTATGTGTATAACAAAACCCATAAATCCATCTTTTGTACTTGTGGTTATATTCCTGTCCTCATTCCATTGCTTAATTTTTCCTTTTATTTTTCTTGACTAGCTTTGCAAAAAATTTATTTTTTTCTAGTATTTTAAAGAACCATTTATTTATTTATCATAAAATTTACTGATTTTTTTTTTGTAGCACTAATTTCTACTTTATCTTTACAAATTTCTCCTTTCTATTTTCCTTTTCATAGTCTCTTGTCTCTCTTTTTAACTTCTAACTGAACAGTTTATTTACACTTTTTTTCTTGTTTAATTATAAAAGACTTTCAAAACTCCTACTTGTTCTTGTGCACAAACTTGGCCTTCTCACATACGTAACAATATTCTCATTATTGTTCTTTTTAAATAATATTCAATTGCAGTTTTGATTTCTCTTTGATCCAAAAGCTATGTAGGAGGGTGTGTTAAGATTTTTTTCTTCTTTTAAGTTTTGGCATTAATGTTCAATTTCTCTGCATCGTGGTCCACGATTATGGCCTGCATAATTCTTGTCTTTGGAATGCATTAAAATTTTTCTTGTGAACTAATAAAAAATGCAGAATAAATTTAACAAAATTACACTATGTGCATGTATAAATATACCACAGTGAATTCTATTATCTATAAAGCACCAATCAAAACTAAAAAGTAGCCAGACATGGTGGCACACACCTGTAATCCCACCACTTGGGAGGCTGAAGAAGGAGGATTGCAAGTTCAAAGCCAGCCTTAGCAATGGCAAGGCACTTACCAACTCAGTGAGACCCTGTCTCTATATAAAATACAAAAAAGGGCTGGGGATGTGGCCCAGTGGTCAAGTGCCCCTGAGTTCAATCCCTGGTCCCAAAAAAAAAAGAAGAAGAAGAAAGAAGAAGAAAAGAAGAAGAAGAAGAAGAAGAAGAAGAAGAAGAAGAAGAAGAAGAAGAAGGGGGAGGGGGAGGGGGGGGGGGAGGGGGAGGGGGAGGGGGAGGGGGAGGGGGAGGGGGAGGAGGAGGAGGAGGAGGAGAAGAAGAAGAAAAAAAAGAAGAAGAAGAAGAAGAAACAAGTGAGGGCTGCGGTCGTGGCTCAGTGGTGGAGCACTTGCTTCGCACGTGTGAGGCACTGCGTTCGATCCTCAGCACCACGTAAAAAATAAGTAAATAAAGATATTATGTTAATTTACAACTAAAAAATATTTTTAAAAACTAAACAAGTGAAAGGAAGACCATAAGAGTAGAGGAAAGAGAATGAGGCAGTGGGGAGAGGAAGGAAAGGGCTCTGGAGAATGAAATGGAGTAAATCAAATCCCATGCATGTATGATTTTACTAAAACGAACCCAACTACTATATGTAACTATAATGCATTAATTAAACAAAAAAAGAGACCAATGGAACCATGATCTTCGTAAGTCACTTGAGAAATCACAGCATCCACACACAACTACAGATCAGGGCCAGGTCACAGGATGCCTTAATGAAGTGCTGTGAAGTGTTGCCCCAGTCCCTAAAAGAAAGGGTACTTTTATTTTGCAATTTTATGGGTGGGAAACAGGCACAGACCTGCCACATTACTTGGACAAATTTGTGAGATGATATAAAAAGTCTCTTTCTTTAATTATTTATTTATTCTAATTTGTTATACATGATGGCAGAATGCAATTCATTTCATATTACACATATAGAGCACAAATTTTCAAGTCACTGGTTGTACACAAAGTATTTTCACAACATTCCTGTCTTCATACATGTACTTAAGGTAATGATGTCTAACTCATTCCACTGTCGTTCCTACCCTTACCCACTCCCTTCCCCTCCCTCCACTTTGGTCGATCTCAAGTTCCTCCATTCCTCCCATATAAAAAGTCTCTTTTAAAAAGTCTCCTAGCCAGGCATGGTGGCACATGCCTGTAATCTCAGTGGCTTGGGAGGCTGAGAGAGAAAGATCACAAGTTCAAATCCAGCCTCAGTAAAAGTGAGGCACTAAGTAACTCACTGAGACCCTGTCTCTAAATAAAATACAAAATAGGGTTGAGGATGTGGCTCAGAGGTCGAGTGCCCCTGAGTTCAATCCTTGAAGTCTCTTAAACTGGATCATATGTCATTTGATGCTATACCCCATCCTCTGGAGAATATGATGAATATCAATCTATAAGCAAAAAATAAAATTGGAATTTAATGTCCTTTGGTGCTATAGTTACTAATACTGTATTTTGATAATGAAAGAAAATTTTGTATTCAAAAACCCCTTTGGACATTTTTTAAGTATCCCTATGAATAAAACACCTGCCAAGTGAATGGAGAAAACTTTATAAATTTGTTCAATTATAGCTGCTGCCTTGGCCTCCATTCTTGGGCCAGATATCAACTTCCCCTCATGTGTGATTGTTTGCAATATAGTGCACTTGTTCTTCATCTCAAAACACCACATGCCTACAGATGCTGACCAAAATGAAAGCTAATGTCCAACACCAGTCATGTAAATAAAGTCCCCCTTCCATGTTTTTTCTTTAACCTGGCCAATCCACAACCCCTGAGGAATGATTTAAGAGAAAAGGGGAAGCCAAGGTGTATATGCCTGTAATCACAGCTACTTGGGAAGCTGAGGCAGGAGGATTGAAAATTTGAAGCCAGCCTGGGCAATTCAGAATAAAAGGACTGGGGGTGTTGCTCAGTAGTAGAGCACCACTGGGTTCAATCCCCATAACTGATTTTTTTTAAATTGATGTATACATCAGAAACGAAGTTTAAGGCATTTTCAATCATCTGATAAATTTTAGATTTTTAAAGGATCAGATTTTTAAATTAGTACTAAATTAGATGCTGCACCAAAGAATTTGTTAATTTTTTTTAAGTTATTGGTCAATCATTCTTTGGACTAAATGAGTAAAACATCTAACACTAAACGTCTTCTGGGGATGGGGTTGCTCTTAGAGATTGAACCCAGGGCCTCACACATGCTAAGGACATGTTACACCACTGAACTACACCCACAACCCCCAAACAGTATTTTTAATGCCTTTATCCTCTGTCATTCCTGTAGATCCCAAGGGCAAAGTGGTTACTGGATTCAAAACATTGGCTACTGCAACCAATCAAAACTAAGAATGCAGGGCTGGAGCTGAAGCTCAGTGGCAGAGTGCTTGCCTAGTATGTGTGAGGCACTGGTTCAATCCTCAGCACCACATTTAAAAAGTAATAACAAAAGATATTGTGTGTCCCTCTACAACTAAAAAGATTTAAAAAAAAAAAAAAAACTAACTAAGAATGCCCTATTACTAGGCAGACACTATTAGATAGGCCAGTCTTGAACACAGATATTACTGTGCACCAATGGATGCCCAGGAAAGGTGGGCTTTTGCCTATATTAGCCAATGAGACTCTAACCAAACATGAAGTCTGTGACATAGGGCTGGGGAGGCCAGAACCTCCAAGAGTCACCTATATAGAGATTTCACCGTGGGTTTCCATGTCCTAAAGTAACCAATTACATGGCCCTTCAGATCTACCCTGCAACCCATTCCTCTGAGAGTTACTGTGGGTTGAAGACAGCTCAACACTGGTTAAGGGTAAGGGTTGTTTGAGCATGTTTATTAAGCCCAAAGCAGGTTTTGCTCTAGCAACCAAGACATGGCCTGTCGAGACGGACAGTCCCCACCACTACTCTGCACTTTGCATGACTTTTGCACCAGGCATTTGGATTCATGTATTGTATTATAGACCTTAAAGGCACTAGTGTCAGACAAACCCACATATATAGAGTTATACTAGACAAAGGCACCATAAACATACATTGAGGAAAAGATAGTCTCTTCAACAAATGGTGCTGGGAAAATTGGAAATCCGTATGTAGTAGAATGAAATTTAACTCCTGTCTCTCACCCCACACAAAACTCAAAGTGGATCAAGGACCCAGGCATTAAGCCAGAGACCCTTGCCTACTAGAAGAAAATGTAGAACCAACTCTCCATCATATCAGCTTAGGAACCTACTTCCTCAACAACACCCCTAAAGTGCAAGAAGTAAAATCAAGAATCAAGAATTGGGATGGTATCAAACTAAAAAGCTTCTTCACAGCAAAGGCAACAATCAAGAACATGAAGAGAGAGTCTACAGAATGGGAGAAAATCTTTGCCACCTGCAACTTAGAGCATTAATCTCCAACATATACAAAGCACTCAAAAAACTTAACACCAAAAATAGTAATAATAACCCAGTCAACAAATTGGCAAAGGAACTAAATATGTGCTTCAGAGAAGAAGAAATATGAATGGTCAACAAATATGTGAAAAAATTTTCAATATCAGTAGTCATTAGAGAAATACAAATTAAAACCACACTGAGGGCTGGGGTTGTGGATCAGTGGCAGAGCACTTGCCTCCCACGTGTGAGGCACTGGGTTCGATCCTCAGCACCACATAAAAATAAATAAATATATTGTGTCCATGTATAAATAAAAAAAAAATTTTAAAAACCACATTGAGAGCTGGGGTTGTGGGTCAGTGGTAGAGCACTCACCTAGCACATGTGCCGCACTGGGTTTGATTTCTCAGCACCACATAAAAAAATAAATAAAGGTATTATGTCCATCTACAACTAAAAAAAATTTTTTAAACAGATTCCATCTCAACTCTAGTCAGAATGGCAATTATCAAGAATACAAGTAAAAATAAATATTGGCAAGAATGTGGGACATTGTTGGTGGGACTGCAAATTAGTACAACCACTTTGGAAAGTGGTATGGAGATTCTTCAGAAAGCTTGAAATGGACCACCATTTGACCCAGTTATCATACTCCTTGGTTTATATAAAATCAACATACTAGAGTGACACATCCACATCAATGATTATAGCAGCTCAATTCACAATAGCAAAGCTATGAAACCAAACTTGGTACCATTCAACCAATGAATGGATAAAGAAAATGTAGTATACATGCACAATGGAATGTTACTCAGCCATAAAGAATAAAATTATGGCATTTTCTGGTAAATAGAAGGAACTGGAGAATATCATGCTAAGTGAAATAAGCCAGTCCCAAAAAAAACAAAGGTTGAGTGTTTTCTCTGATATGTGGATGCTAACCCACAATAAGGGAGGGGAAGAATAGAAGTTCATTGGATTAGAAAAAGGGAGGATGGGAATAGTGTTGTACCCAGAGAAATATGGATTAAAACTCCAAGACATGTCACACTTGAGCCAAAAAAAAAAAAAAAAAAAAAAAAAAAACCTTTATTAAGCTGATCAGCGGCCACCATCCACACATATCACACAGCATGACAAGATGGCGCACCAGCAGTTATTTTCAAGGGTTTACATTTGGTTGTTCAGCCAATGCAAGCAAGCCATGGTACAGAAGCTAAATTTGGGCAGTTAGTGAGAAAATGCAATGGGTACATTGGTATTTCCCATGGGACTTTCCAGGTTGGCATAGCAATAAGCAAATAGAAGGGAAGGGGTGTCAAAATAACCCTAGTTGAGTACACATCAGAGGATGGTTACTAACGTCTAGATAATCTCTGACAAGGTACATTGCCCAAGAAAAATGGAAATCAAAGATAACAATTTTTTTTATTTGCTTTAGTTGTACACAATGCATTTATTTTTACGTGGTGCTGAGGATTGAACCCAGGCTGCGCACGTGCTAGGCAAGCACTCTACCACTGAGCCACAACCTCAGCCCCAAAAGAGATAACAATTTTACATTGTATAACAATTGCTATTTTGGGGGCTGGGATTGTGGCTCAGCAGTAGAGCGAGCGCTTGCCTAGCACGTGCACTGCCCAGGTTCAAGCCTCAGCACCACGTAAAAATAAAGGCATTGTGTACAACTAAAACAAATAAATATTTAAAAAAAAGAATTGCTATTTTTGTGTTGCCAAGTATGTTATGCTAGGTAATAATTAATGGGTACAGAGGCAGGACTTTCTGTGTTCTACTATTTCTGAGAAACAGAACTATTTCTTGGAATTCCTAAGATGGCTGCTGAAGGACAAGATGGAGTCCCTTTAGTTCTCTTATCACAATAGCAAAGACAGTAGAATGAATTGGACATAACTTTCTTGTATTCATATGTGTATACATGGCCAGTGAAACGCCATATACATATACAACCACAAGAATGGGATCCTAATTAGAATGTTATGCTCTATGTATGTATAATATGTCAAAATACACTCTACTATCATGTATGTCTAAAAAGAACAAAATTTTTAAAAAATATTTAAAGGCACTGGTATCCAGAGGAAATACCTCATTGACACAATTAGTGATGGGAGGGACTGAAATACAGCCTAGAACAAAAGATGGTGAACTTGATTCCTTCTTTAACTGTGAAGGGGGTGGAGGAAAAGAGGCCAATTCCTCTGGGTCAGAAGTTATGTAGTTCAGAAGTTTTTAGGAACAGAACAGTCTCTTCACATCTTGCACACAAATTGCCCCCTCCCTACTCCTCAAGTCTCACAAGAAACATCTCACTGCACAACTCTTTCTAGTCAAGGGCTGCCTTTCAGCTGTTACATATGTGGAAGGACACAGCTTTCTGGTCCTTTCTAATAACCTCATTAAAAAACCAAAGTCCACACTTTTTGAGAAGTACCAGAGAGAGCTGGGATGAAAGGCTGCTGGCTGGGAGAAGGTAGTCAAACTATGTAAGAAAAAAATGGACAGAGGGACGAGGCATGTAGCTCAGTGGTAGAATGTTTATCTAGCATGCTTAAGGCCCTATACTCCATACCAGCACCAGGGTGGTGGGGCAGGGGTGGGGGGGTGGGAATAGAAGCATGGACGAGGTGATCCCCAATGAGGCCATTGGCCACTGGGAAATCCAATGGCCTGCTGGTGGGGTGAAGTAGACAGCTAGGACTAACAACATCTCAGATAAAAGAGGTTAATGTCAAAGCTGTATGTATGCCCCATGCCAATCTATTAAGCAGGCAGACCTGTTCCAATCACCATGACTATTTTTTCACAAAACTAAAGATACCATACAATCCATCAATTGCTATCCTTGGCATTTACCCATAGTTGACAACTTACATATACACAAAAATGTTTATAGCATTATAGTTTATACCAGCTTAATTTTTAATTACAAAAATTTAGAAGAAACTAAAATGACCTTCAGAAGGTGACTGGATGAACTGTGGTACATTCAAACAATGTAAAATTGCCCAGTGATGAAAAGAAATAGCTATCAACCCATGAACAGACTGGAGGAAACTTAGTAGCTTATTACCTATACAAAGAATTAAAAGACTACATATTGCATGAGTCTAATCATGTGACATTCTGAAAATGACAAAATTACTGAGGCAGGAAAATGACAAACCAGTGTTTGCCAGGGGTTATAGGGAAGAATGGAAAGACAGAGCACTAAGAAGTGGTTGTATAATGGTGGATGTGAATCACCATACATTTATCCAGTCCCACAGAATATATAACATCAGAAGTGAACCTTAATGTAAATTATGAACTTTGAATGAAGTGTCAGTTCTAACAAAAGTACCTCTCTGGTATGCTATACCAATATTAGCAGCAGCTACATGTATGGTAGCAGTGGGTATACAGTAAATCTTTCTACCTTCTGTAAAATGTTGCCATGAAGATAAAACTGCTCTAAACAATCTATTTAAAAAAATAAAAACAGCAACTATTAGAATGGTTAAGTATATCCTAAATTGTTTCAATTTTTTATTGTTGTTGTTGTTGTTTTCGTTTTGGTACCAGGGATTGACTTCAGGGACACTCAACCACTGGGCCACATCCCCAGCCCTTTTTTGCATTTTTATTTACAGACAGGGTCTTACTGAGTTGCTAAGTGCCTTGCCACTGCTGAGGCTAGCTTTGAACTCATGATCCTCCTGCCTCAGCCTCCCAAGTGCTGGGATTACAGGCATGCATCACCACGCCCAGCCTAAATTGTTTTAAAAAATCATAGTTCTAACCAGATGTGGTGGCACACCTGTAATTCCAGTGACTCTGGAGTCTGAGGCAGAAGGATTGAAAGTTTAAAGCCAGCATCAGTGACTTAAAGAGAACATGCCTCAAAATTTTTAAAAATGGGTAGGGGGATAGGGTGGAGTGGGAATGCAGCTCAGTGATAGAGCACCCCTGGGTTCAATCCCCAGTACCACCAAAAAATTTTTTTATTTGTGTGTGTGATTTTGCTCCATTCTGACAAGTGAACATTTTTTAAACATATCTTAAAATAGTTTTCACCACTGCAAAATCTTATTAGCCCCTGAGATAGCAGCATGGGGCTTTCTACATTTTGTAGATTGTGTGGTCTCACTGTGACCTATTATATGCTGGGCTATTAAGACATTCTGACAGCCTTTCCCATACTCATTTTATTTGTACAGCTCTGAACTGTGGTTATCAATGGTAAGATATAAGGAGGAAGTAAAGGACCTTCTGCATACTTTATATTCAAAGGGCTCTCCACCAGGGTGAATTTTTACATAGATATGAAGGCTTATGCAACAATAAGGCTATACCATATTCCTTACTTGGATTTTTGTCCAGTGTGAGATGATTATTATGCCACGCTAAAATATTTAAAAGTTGTTGTACATACCCAGATTATTTGCAATAATTTTAGATGTGAAAAAAAAAAAAACAAATAAGCCTTGTAGAATTAGTAAACTTCACATATGCCTTACAAGCAGAGGTCTCCTCTATAGTTTGAGCTCTTATATCTTACATAAGGTCTAAAAATTTAATGACATGTGCAAAGTAATGGATTCAATCCTCAAAACACACCCAAAAAATTCATTTCAATTTTAAAAAGATTGTAATCAAAGCTCTTTTAAAGGAACTTGTCTACTCTAAGTGACTAAATGTTTATAAGGTCACATTTCTTACTTCATAGGAAAGAAACTTCTTTATGTCTTTCCATCCTTTTCATAGGGTCTATTGGAGTTAGAAGTGCATGTTAAGATCTGATAAAGGAAGGGCTGCGGATATAGCTCAGCTGGTAGAGTGCTTGCCTTGCATGCACAAGGCCCTGGGTTCAATCGCTCCCCCACCCCAAAAAGGAGATCTGATAAAGGAGTAAAGCCTTTTTTCACATTACATTCATAGAACTTCTCTCCTGGGTGATTTCTTAAATGTTTTCAAAGGGTTGAAACATGAATGCTTTCCCATTCCCTTGTCCCAAGGTTTCTCTGCACATGGGTTTGTAAATGAACACCATTGTTTGTGGGACTATCTAAAGTGTTTTTCACATTTTTTATTGTATTAGTTTTCTATGGTTGTCATAACAAAATAGCATAGACAGAGTGACTTAAACAAGACAAATTTATTGACATTTATTTCTGGAGACTGAAAGTTCAATATCAAGGTGTGGGCATGTTGGTTTTCTTTGGAGCCCATAACAGAAGGACATGTTCCAGACCTCTGTCCTGGGTTTGCAGAAGGCCAGCTATCTTTCTATTGACTTCGCTTGGTCTTCCGGAAGTAAAGGTGTCCTTTCTCTTGTAGGGACACCAATGATGATGTATTGGGCACTAACAGCGTCTTTTTCTTTCCCAACCTCATTTTAAATTACCTAACTCCACATACAGTTACATTATGAGGTACTAGGAATTAGGACTTCAATATATGAATCTGGAAAAGGGGAACCATAACATTTAATCACATTCTCACCAATTTGAGTTCCCATGAGCATATTAAGGTTTGTAGAATTATGGAAAGATTAGCCAGATTATCTGCATTCACAAAGTTTCCCTCCAGTCAGAATACTGATGTGTAAGGTAAATGTTTAGAGTTTAGCAAAACCTCTTCCACAATCCCAACTGACATAGGGTCTGGCTTAAGACCTGAGGTAGGAATGAAGATGTTTCCAAATTCCTTTCATTTGTAGTTTTTTTTCGAGTCTTTGAAATGAACAGGGACACCTTGAGGCTTTCCCATATTCCTTACATTAACAGTTTCCCTTCTACATGCCTTCGTTCATGATTCTGAAAGGAACTGGGAGAACTGAAGGCTTTCCCACACTCCTTACATTCATAGGGTTTCTCTCCAGTGTGAGTTCTTTTATGTAATTGAAATGAATTTGAATATCTGAAGGTTTTCCCACACTGCTTACATTCATAAGGTTTTTCTCCAGTGTGGATTCTCATGTGAAGGGCTACACATGTGGGAAACTTAAAGGCTTTCCCACATTGTAGACATATGTATGGTTTTTTGGCACTGTGAGTCCGCATGTGATTATTAAGACTGGAGGAATGTGTAAATGCTTTCCCACATTCCTTACATTCAAAGGGCTTCTCTCCTGTGTGAATCCTCAGATGTCCACTAAGATTCGAGGAAATAGCAAATGCTTTCCCACATTTCACACATACAAAGGGCTTCTCTCCAGTGTGTGTTCTTATGTGTTCGCTGAGGCGGGAGGATCTAGCAAAGGCTTTCCCACAATCTTTGCACTCATATGGTTTCTCTCCAGTGTGAGTTGGTAAATGTTTCCTAAGGCCAGAACGCCCTGTGAAGGCTTTACCACAGTCTTTACATTTGAAGGGTTTTGTTCCAGTGTGAATTCGATGGTGATCATGAAGGTAAGAGGAATTTCTGAAGGATTTTCCACATACCTTACATTCAAAGGGCTTCTCTGCAGTGTGGTTTTTCACATGTTCAGTGACATGTGAAGATGTTTTGAAAACAGTCCCATATTTTTTCCGTTCACAGGGTTTCTTTTCAATGTGAATTTTAACATGTTGACTTAAGCAAGAAGAAACAGTGAAAGCTTTCCCACATTCTGTACATTTATAAGGTTTTTCTCCAGTGTGAGTTTTTCTATGCTGAGTAAGCTGACAAGACCTGGTAAAGGCTTTCCCACATTCCTTACATTCATAGGGGTTATCTCCACTATGGGTTCCCATGTGAATATTTAGGTATGCAGAATATCTAAAGCCTTTTCCACATTCCTTACACTTGTAGGGTTTTTCTGCGCTGTGTGTCTGTATACACACAGCAAGGCTG
Source organism: Tamias sibiricus (assembly GCA_025594165.1). Taxonomy (NCBI): domain Eukaryota; kingdom Metazoa; phylum Chordata; class Mammalia; order Rodentia; family Sciuridae; genus Tamias; species Tamias sibiricus. Next base: position 9,390,038 of record CM046673.1, read on the forward strand.
GTGGAGTGAATGAAATCCATCCCATATTCATGGAGCTTGTCTACATGCTGAATTCTTCTATAGGCCTGAAGGTGCAGTGGATCAACAAAAGCTTTCCCACTGTCATTGGGTTCAAAGGGATTGTCTTGAGTGCACATTTTCTGGTGAACAGCTTTTGGAGGCAAGCTGAAAGTTTGCCTACAATGATTCAACAAAAAAAGTTTCTCTTCAGTAGTGGTTCTCTTGTGCAAAGGAAGGAAGTTTATTCCACATTGATCACAATCAGAAGTGGTCCCTGTATTTTGCATTCTCATATATGACTTAAGGCAAGTACGTCCACTGATGAATTCTCCACATGCCTTACAGTCACAGAGCTCCCCTCCATTGTGGTTTCTTGCCTATTGATAAAGGGACGAATAATGATTAAAGTATTTCTCAGACTCATTAATAGATTACATGCATCTGAAGACTGAAAATTATGATCTCCATTTCTGCCATTTTTATAATATGCATACAGCTTCTGCTCTTCTGATTTCTTCCTTCCTTCCTTCCTTCCTTCCTTCCTTCCTTCCTTCCTTCCTTTTCTTTATAGATAGATAGATAGATAGATAGATAGATTAATTGATTCTATGTTGTCCAGACTGGCTTTTAATGTTGGGTTCAAGTGACCCTCTGCCTGAGCTTCCTGAGTAGCTGGAACTATAAGCGAGCACCACTTCTGGCTTACTGATTTTTCTTTTTCTTTTTCCTCTCCACCTCCCCAATGTATTGGGAATTAAACCTGTGCTCTTCTACCCCTGAGCTACACTCCTAACCCTTCTAATTCTTTGAGACAGAATCTTACTTAATTTCCAAGGCTGACCTCAAACTTGTGATCCTCCTGCCTTGGTCTCTTGCTGGGATTATAGGTATTCACTTTGCCATAATACTCTGCTATCTATTCTAAACTTGAAAAGACTTTTACAGTTTAATGACAATCTTTAAAAACTATCTAGTTACATATCTGGGAATGTGTACTTGTGGGAACTTGGGAGCAACAAGTTTCAAGTTAGGTTTGGAACACCCCCAAATTCATATTCCAATTTTCCCTCCAGAGCCATTGCTCCCTCTTAAGTCAATGCTACTTCTCTCAAATATCTCTTGTTCTGCTTTTCTATAATGGAATTCCCAATCTTCTTTAAACATAGAAAATTAGAAATACCCCTTGTTAGTCTTACCATAAATATCTCACTGGAGCTCTGTTCCCTCAAAAAATCTTGGTGAAGTGCTGCCCCTTTGATTTTAAGTCCCACTTTCCATTCTAAAGTAGAGAGAAAAAGAAATATATGGGTCTGGAGACAGAAATGATAGATAGGACGTGAAAATGATAGGGATCGTTTGCACTTGTTTTCAAATTAAACATGGTAAAGCAAAAAAAAAAAAAGATTTCACAATTTTCACTATGTCAAAAATCTGGCAAAGATAAGGACATGGGATCAAAATTTTAGATGATTTATTATCAATTGATCCTATGAAACTTGAAATTGGTGACAAACGCAAAGAACATTTATCTTGAAGGAAACAAACGTAAAGGACAAGAAGCATACATCAAAACAATGAATCTAAAGAAGAAATGCAACAGGTTATATTGTGAGATTATAGGAAAGTCTGAGTTGGCAGAGAGTAAATGAGTATAGTAGGTTGAAGATTTCATAACTTCTGATAAAGATGACCTAATGCTTCAGAGATTGAGTGCATCTTTAAATGTTTCCTCTCTATACTTACAGTGAATTTACTGACCAGGGGTATTCTCCATGAACACTCACCTTGGAGAACCCCTCCTTCCACTATCCTTGACTCTTCCTGCTCCAACCAAGAGATCAGGCTGGGTTTGAGGTGCTGACATCCTGTACCTAGGGAAAGACACATTCATGGAAAAAGCTAATGGAAGAGATGATAAACCTTCCAATAATTCAGGAACTATAGTTCTAATGAAAGCAGTGAAATTATTTCAAAAATGTTAAAAATATAAATATATTCTCTACCTGTGTCCCATAAAGATTATTTTTTTCTGACCCCTAAAACCCAAATTCAGGCTTATGTTCACACTTACAAAGCACTAAGATCTTTTTTTTATTTTTTAATCCAAATAGGAAATAGAGTGAAACAGTGATCTTCATTCTCATGGAAATGAAAATCACACCTGATTTGTTTTGTTTTGTTTTTGCAGTACTAGGGATGAAACTCAGGGCCTTGTGCATGCTAGGCTAGCACTATACCACTGAGCTACACTACCAGGTAGTACACCTGTGATCCTTAAACCTTATAATGCATAAGACTCATCCGGAGAACTTCTTCGACACATATGACAGGGCCCTAACTGCAGAGTTTCTAAGTATGTGAAAGGTGGAAACTGAGAATATACAATTTCAAACAGTGATGGTGATGTATGTTAGGCCACATTTTGAGAACCACCACACAGATTAAAAGCTATTATGATAAAGGCTGTGTCTCTATTATTTCCTACTGTGTCTCTATTATTTCCTACTATCAGAGTTAACTTCACTAATACTACAACACAGTAAATACATACAAAATATATTTCCTAAGAGGGTACACAGAATGATGGTAGTCCTACCTACTATGGCCAGGTTCTCGTAGTTCTCCAGCATCACGTCTTTGTACAGGTTTCTCTGAGCTGGGTCCAGTAAAATCCACTCCTCCTGGGTGAAGTGCACAGCCACATCATCAAAGGTCACCAAGTCCTAAACCATCATACACAAGCTGGTTTGAGCCAAGTAACACATCCACCAGTGTCCACTGGAAAATGAGGAAGTAAGGCCAAAGCCTGTATAGAGTTCTGAGGTCTCTGTCTACCCGAGGGTTCAGTGCTAGGAATTCTTCTCTCTGTGCACACTCACTCACTGTCCATCCCCTCTAGTTACATGGCTCAAACGGCACTTCTTACATGTGATCTCTCAGCACAACCAGACTAGGTTCTCATCTTATGTCCCTCTACTGTAGCACACTCTTGAGTACCATGTAAATACTTGATAAATAGTAACAAATATTCTTTTTAAAATTTTTTTATTTGTTTTAATTAGTTATACACATGACAGTAGAATGCACTTATACACTGGGATATATCATACATATATGAGATATAATTTCTCATTTTTTTAAGCATACATGTTGCAGAATCATATTGGTCATGTAGTCACATATATACATACAGTAATGATGTCTGTTTCATTCTACTATCTTTCCCAACCCCATATCCCCACCCTGTCCCTCCCATCACTTCCCTCTTCCTAATCTAAGGTAACACTATTCTTCCCTAGTGTCCTCTGCCTTACTGTGAATTAGCATCCTCATATTAGAGAAAACATTCGGCCTTTGGTTTTGTGGGATTAGCTTATTTCGCTTAGCATGGTATTTTCCAACTCCAACCATTTACTGGCAAATGCCATAATTTCACTCTTCTTTAAAGCTGAGTAATATTCCATTGAGTATATATACCACATTTTCCTTATCCATTCATCTACTGAGGGACACCTAAGTTGGTCCCATAGTCTAGCTATTGTGAATTGAGCTGCTATAAACATTGATGTGGCTGTGTCACTATAGTATGCTGATTTTAAGTCCCTTGGGTATAAACCAAGGAGTGGGATAGTTGGGTCAAATGGTGGTTTCATTCCCAGTTTTCTGAGGAATCTCCTTATTGTTTTCCATAGTGGTTGCACCAATTTGCAGACCCACCGAAATGTATGAGTGTACCTTTTCCCCCACATCCTCACCAACACTGTAAACCTCTATCTCTCACCCTGCACAAAAATAAACTCAAAGTGGATCAAAGATTTAGGCACTAGAACAGAGACCCTGTGCCTAATAGAAGAAAAAATAGGCCCAAATCTGTACCACTTCAGCCTAGGATCTGACTTCCTTAACAAGATTCCTAAAGCACAAGAAGTAAAATCAAGAATCAATAAATGGGATGGATTCAAATTAAAAAGCTTCTTCTCAGCAAAGGAAACAATTAATAATGTGAGGATAGAGTCTATAGATTGGCAGAAAATCTTTACCACATGCAACTCTGATAAAGCATTAATCTCTAGGATATATAAAGAACTCAAAAAACTTAACACCAAAAAAAACAAATAGCCCAATCAATAAATGGGCTAAGGAACTGAACAGACACTTCACAGAAGAAATACAACTGATCAACAAATATATGAAAAAGTGTTCAATATCTAGCAATTAGAGAAATGCAAATCACCCAACTACTCTAAGATTTCATCTCACTCTTATCAGAATGGCAATCATCAAGAATATAGGCAACAATGAACATATTTTAAACCAAAGAACACTTTCACCTCACTTACCATCTGTCAGAGCACTCAGCAAAATATGAAACATGTAGACAACACCATAAGGGAACATTAATTAATAAACATGAAATACTAGGAAGACTTTCAGGGTGATTTCATGCCACTGAGTAGCTCCACTCCCTGGAGAAATTCATCTAGGGACTTACTTCCTAGACTGATGTTTTTATTTGCTTTAAGAAGTTCTGGAAGGGGCTGGGGCTGGGGCTTAGCAATAGCGTACTTGCCTGGCACGTGTGAGGCACTAGGTTCGATTCTCAGCACTGCGTATAAATAAATAAAGGTCTATCAATGACTAAAAACATTTTTTAATAAAAAAAAAAAGTTCTGGAAGTCAGTTACCTGTGGTCCCAGTTAACTTGGGAGGCTGAAATGGAAGAATTGCTCAAGCCCAGGAGCTTGAGATCAGCTTAGACAACATGTCGCACAAAAAAAGCCCAGGGAGAGAAACACCTCTCAGAACCCACCTCAAAAAATAAGAAGTGGGGCTGCAGTTGTAGCTCAGCAGTAAAGCGCTTGCCTCACATGTATGAGGTACTGGGTTCAATACTCAGCACCACATAAAAATAAGTAAATAAAATAAAGGTCCATCAACAACTAAAAAAAAAAATTAAAAAAAATAAGAAGCTCTGAAGATGATTATGAGTAGAAGAAAACATGTCCCCTTGTTAGCCACATGTTCATGGTTTTGTACAAAGCTACATGCTCTGCATACCTGATCACAGTTTGGCAGACAGTCAGTCATCTTCCTTTCTGCTTCTGTCTTTTCTTCATGAAGACAAATTGGGTCCCTCTACAAAAGACCTCAGGGAAAAGAAATAAGGTATGTGTTGTAGTTTGGATATGAGGCAGCCCCTGAGAAGCACATGTGTTAGGTAATGTGGCAATGTTCAGAGGTGGAATGATTAGATTATATAAGCTCTAGCCTCATCTGTGGATTAATCCATTTGATGGATTAACAATTTAAATGAATGATTAAGTATAGCTGTAAGCAGATGGAGAATGGATAGAGGAAGTAGGTCTCTTGAAAGGGGGAGCATGTCCTTGGGGATTACAGCCTGTCCCTGGCTCCTTGCACTCTCTCTTTCTCTGCTTCCTGGTTGCCATGAGCTAAGCCACTTTCTTCCATAGCACTATTCCACCATGGAGTTCTGCCTTACCTTGCACCCACAGCAATGCAGTCAGCCAGCCAACCATGGACTAATTCTGAAACCACGAGCCCAAAATAAACTTCTCCTCCTCTAAATTGTTCCTGTTGGGTATTTTGATCACAGCAATGAAAAGCTGACTATCACAGCATGAGAACCCATAGCTGCCCATAATTCCCACAATTCACATGCCTGGAAGTCATTCCATCCTAATTTGAAATTTCCACGTAACCCTGCACACTCAACATGAAGTACACATTACTCCTTTGTGATGCCCAGCAGTCTGCCTCACCTAGAGCCAGAAAAGGAGTCTGTATGCCATGCTGCCCAAACAGGAAAAGGATAGTAGTCTCATTATACATAAGGAAAGCTATAGCCTTGAGAGATGTGATTGTTTGCCCATAGCAATAAAACTCATGAAAGAGGGGAGCGAGGGGGGAAGTGCTGGGGAGTGATGCTGGCCGAATTATATTGTTATATTGTGTGTGCGCACTAAGATGTAACAACAAATCTCACCATTATATAGGACTATAATGCACCAATTTTTTAAAAAATCATGAAGAAGTCTCTAGAGCATTTCTTCCCAGAATATATACACCAGGGGGTTGACTGAAAACACAGGATTCCCAGGCCCACTTCATTTCCTGAGAGAGCACTGGACTCCATACAGGGAGAACCTGAAGAAGGGTCTCTGAATAAGATCATCAGTAGGACTTACCATGGGACAAATCAATGGCTGCCATCTTGTGACACTGGCAATGTTATGTGCCTGAACAATTCTTTCCTTGATTCAGAGAACACTTCAGGACAGCCATGAAGCTACGCCAACAGTGGCCATCTTCACTCTTCTTTATTCAGGGTTAACCTAGTCCTGTGCACATCATCATCAACCAACAAGTATTAATTATTAATAATTAAACATCATACATTAGCTCTCTTTGCAGAGGGCATAGGTGAAAGACTGAAAACAATCTACTGTTACAACAGTATTAGTAACATAAATTGCTATTTACTAAGGACTAGATATCAGAAGTCATAATAGCAGCTTTATGTATATAAGATCGCTTGGGTTGTGGCTCAGTGGTAGAGCACTCACCTAGCATGATGAGGCACTGGGTTCGATCCTCAGAACCACCTAAAAAGAAATCAACAAAATTGCGTCCATCTACAACTAAAAAAAAAAAAAAAAAAAAATTAAAGATCACTTATCATTAACAACCCTTTACAGTAGATATTATTACCTTCCCCACTTTTGGTACTGAGGATTGAACCCAAGAGCACTCTACCACTAAGCCACACCCCCAGGCCTTTTAACTTTGAACTTTGAGACGAGGTCTTGATAAACTGCCCAGACTGTCCTTAGACTTGCAATCTTCCTGCCTTTGCCTCCCAAACTGCTGGGATGACAGGTGTGTGCCACTTTATCTGGCTTTATCATCCCTATTGAGTACTGATTTAGAGAATGCTGGTAATGGGTCCAGTATTATCTAGTTAGGAAGTGGTAGATGAGGACTTGAATGCAATTATGTTTGTCTCTAACACCAGATCTACTATAGCTGTTGTTACAGGTTGAGTATTCCTTATCTAAAATATGTGGGACCAGGAGTATTTCAGATTTCAGAATTGTGGGGGGCTTTGGAATATTTGTACAACATTTACTGGCTTCAGCCATATAATCACTAAGTTTTGGATTTCAGGTTTTTGGATTAGGAATGCTCAATTTGTATTCCCAACATGACCAGAAGTCAGTCGACATGTCCTGTGTGACACAATGGTCACTAGTCACTTGTATCACTACTGATCACTTCATATGAAGCTAGGACTGAAGAAGAGTGTTTTAAAATTTCATTTAATTTTAATGTAAATAACAATCTTGAGTAAGCTGAACACAGAATATTAGCCCACATACTGACTGATGTGGTATTCAAATGATGAGAAGTAATGAAGTTTGCATGTAGTTTATTATCCAAGAACCAAATTAAACCTCACAAAAATTATACAAAGCTTGTTCTATAAGACAGAAACCCTGAAGTGACATTGGATTACAAGAACCACCTATCCATATTCCTCGTATAAACTGTACCCACCACCACAAGTCTCAACGTGGAGATCCTTGGGCCAAACAGGCCCAAATATGTGTAGTCTGGTGGCAGGCACGATAAAGAACATCTGACTTTTTAAAAATTGAGATTAATATATAACCAAACACACATTCAGTGGGTGAATTTTGACCACTGCATACACTTGAGTAATCAAAAGCCTAAGCAAGATACGGAACATATTCATCTCCCTAGAAAGCCCTCTTGCCCCTTCCAGTCCATTCTCGCACCATCATCTCCTGTGCTTTCAGTTTCTGCATACTGTATACATCCTGTATGTGTACATTAAGTGCTGTGCTCATCTATCCCAAATGTATATCCTAATTTTTCTCTAATGTTTAAAGAAACAATGTGGGAGAAAAATGTTAAAATCTCCCACTGGAATTATGGTCATGTCTATTTCTTATGTCTGCAAAGCACTTTGATCTATCTTGTAACAAACTTATTGGGTTTGAACTTTAATATTTCTGGAAGAAAAAAACCTGGTACCATAATGAACCTGTTTCTCTAAGAATGTTACTGGGTGATGTCATGGGACACAGCAATCACCTTTCCTTTGGAGAGTTTTTTGCATCTCATGGTACAGCCCATACCCCCCTTTGAACACCAATGTCCCCCTTGACCTGGCATAGCACCTGAGTCATCCAAGGCATATAGTAATTGTTGAACGAACAGCTGAGATCCTTCTCAACACCGCTAAAGTGTACCTAGATTATAAGGGCAGCAGGTGTAGCTCAGACGTAGAGAACTGGCCTAGCAATGTGAGAGGCCCTGGGTTCCATCCCCTAGATTATGGCTAAATAACTGTCCATGACAATATAAATCACAAATTTCAGGAAATGTATTAAATTACTCAAAAGTACAAGGGTAGGAAGTGCAAGTGGTAGGAACATTGTGTCCTGTACCCTCACGTATCAGACCCCAGCTCATCTGACACCAAGAAAGCATTCACATGATTTCCTGATGTGCCCTTGCACCCTGATTCCCTCTGTCTGTGAGTCCAACAGCCAGGGCTTGTCTGCGTTCCAGAGGCCTGCTCCATGGTTTCCCAGAGGCTGCTGCCTACCTTGGCCCAAGCAACCCAGCAAATTTCCCATGCCGGTGGGCTGCAATGACACCATTTCCAACAAGGTCTGAGACCCAGTGTTGTAGAAAAGGCTCCCTACCAGTATGGCCAACTTTAGCAACACTATCAACTCTAAGATATATGTTATTAGAGTTCATTTTATATCTCCTAATAAATCAAGGTGACATTTTTGTCTCCTCACAAGACCCTCCTCATACAGAACTGAGACAGTGTTATCAGGAGATAGACATCCAAAGATCAGAATTTGGAAGTGGTCAGTCAAGCATTTGGGCCTGACCATATAGCTGGTTTCTTCTTTTCTTTTCTCTCCCCTCCCCTCTTTCTCCCCTTCTATGTCTGTCTGTCTGTCTGTGTCTCTCTGTCTCTCTCTTTCTTACTTTCTGGTACTATGGATTTAACCCAGGGGTGCTTTGTGCTTTACCACTGAGCTATATCCCCTGCCATTTTTTATTTTGAGGCAGGATCTCACTAAGTGGCTTAGGGCCTCGCTAAATTCCTGAGGTTGGTCTTGAACTTGCAATCCTTCTGCCTCAGCTTCACAAGTCACTGGGATTACAGATGTGCACCACCACACTTAGTTAGAGCTGGGTTTCTTTCTTTCTTTCTTTCTTTCTTTCTTTCTTTCTTTCTTTTTCATTCTAGATAGATTCAATACCTTTATTTTTAAAAAATATTTATTTATTTGCACTAGTTGTACACAATGCCTTTATTTTTACGAGGTGCTGAGGATCAAACCCGGGCTGCACACATGCTAGGTGAGCACTCTACCACTGAGCTACAACCCCAGCCCCTCAATACCTTTATTTTATTTATTTATTTTCATGTGGTGCTGAGGATCAAACCCAGTGCCTCACATGTGCTAGGCGAGGACTCTACCACTGAGCTACAACCCCAGCCCTAGAGCTGGGTTTCTTAAAATAGAAAAAGCATTTGGCAGAGGTAGGCATGGTGGCACATGCCTATAATCCCAGCGGCTCAGGAGCCTGAAACAGGAGGATTGCGAGTTCAAAACCAGCATCAGCAAAAGCAAGACACTAAGCAACTCAGTGAGACCCTGTCTCTAAATAAAATACAAAATATGACTGGGGATATGGCTCAATGGTTGAGTGTCCCTGAATTCAATCCCCGGTACCCAAAACAAAAACAAAAACAAAAAAAGCACTTGGCAGGATCATATCAACCAAGGTACTGTCTGTGGTGGACTGTGATAAAGCACTTGCCTTAGAAATCCAAGTAAATAGCCAGGTGTGGTGGTGCATGCCTGTGATCCCAACAACTCAGGAGGCTGAGGCAGGATGATCCCAAGTTTAAAACCAGTCTCAGCAATTTAGAGTGTACTTGTCTCAAAATAAAAAAAAAATTAAAAAGGGCTGGGGATGTGGATCAGTGATTAAGCACCCCTGGGTTCAATCTCTGGTACCAAAAACAAACATAGAAACAAACAAAAAAGCCAGGCAGAATGGCTCAGGCCTACAATCCCATGGCTCTGGAGGCTGAGATAGGAGGATCACAAGCTTGAGGCCAGCCTCAGAAACTTAGTGAGGCCCTAAGCAACTTAGTGAGACCCTGTCTCAAGATAAAAAGCAAAAAAGGCTAGAGATATGACTCAGTGGGTAAAGCACCTTTGGGTTTAATCCCAGTATTTAAAAAAAAAAAAAAAAAAAAAGTCATCCAAGTAAATGCTGTCCTTAACCATTATAGAACTAACTACATAATTACAAGATTTTGTGGTAAGAGATGGATTCATCTGAGTGGACTTGTGAGAATATAACAAGATCAGATCTGCTGACTTGCAGTTCAATTCAAGGTCTGACAGCCAAACAGCTTCCAGAAAGCCCTTAAAGAAACATAATTTTAGTTGCCACAAGACTGTTATTATTGAAAATCAAACACAAAATTTAATTGAACAGGTTAAATTACACCCAGAGTCAATTCAGTGTACCTAGTTTTTCAAGTGAAAATTAGAATATGGATCACTGTGCTGTAAGTGGGGGTGGGGGAGTAAGTCTTCCTTGTGGGGTCTTCCATTTGCTAACCTGTGTACTTGAATAATTTATCTCAGTAAAAGTCTCAATGCTGATAACCAAAAACCTGATTTGAGTCACCACAGTGAAAAGTCACAGCCTTTCACCCAATTTCCACACTCAGGTCACTCACAAATCTAGGACCCCTTCATGAAAAGAAATAATATTCAGAGCTATCAGAACTATCCACCCGAAAAATCTTCCCTTGGGCCTTCCCCAAAGGGACCTGTAGCCGTTTACTACAGTGACTATGCACTCAGGGAAAAGAAATACCCTACTGGTCTTGAGGACAGGAGGGGGACTCTGTCCCTCTCCTGAGATGACCCTCTCACCCTCAAGTGTCCCCTTCTCCCCTTTTCTATCCCTTCTAATAAACTCATGCCTGTGACAATAAGCAACATGTTTGATATTTTTCTGGCATGAATGCAAGAATCTGGATGAAGAGCACAGTCTGCAAGCTGACTCAGGTTGGCAGAAGGCCCACGCTCTGTAACACAATCACTGCCCACAGGAAATAGTGTCAGAGTGAAGCTGACCACACTCACGACTTGCTCAAGCTGACTGTCCTACTGGGGAGAGGCAGAAATCACTTTAAGGCGGAGTTAGCAGAGAGGGACAGGGAGACTAGTGAGCTGATTGCCCATGGAGTCAGTGGGCAACACCTAGAGAGGTCACTAGACTTTCCTAACCTCACAGAGAATATGATGTCACCTGGCTTGTCAGCTCTACTGTCATTTGCATCAGTTGCTTTACAGCCCCAACCCCAAAGAGGTCAGCTGGGACACATTAGAGAGGGAGCTGCCTACAGATGGGGAACAGAAACTACAAAGTTAAGCAATGGGGACATAAGGGCCACACGGGGCTACCAAAAGTTGTCACTCAACATCTAAAGTGAGAGGAAGAAGTATTTATCCATCTAAAGATAAAAGCCTTTAAAGATAAAGATTTTGCTTAAAAAGGAGGAAAGGGTGGAGGTATAGAGATGGATTATTTTAAAGTCTGGACAATCCAGAGACAACTGCCTAGAGGGAAGGGTCCCTTACCCCTCCCTCTTATCAGCCAGAGACAGAAACCAAGAACCACCATTTCAGGAAGCTCAAAGAAAAAAAAAAAAAAAAAGTGGGGTGGGCAGAGTGAAGGCTTGGATTTTAGGCAGCTACAATCTCAAGTGGGGGGAAAAAAGAAGAGGAACTTTTATTTATTTTTATGTGGTGCTGAGGATCAAACCCAGTGCCTCACACATGCTAGGCAAGTGCTCTACCACTGAGCTGCAGCCCCAGCCCAAGAAGAGGAACTTCAAGTACTGAGCAAATGCCAGCACTAACTTATGCTTCTAGCTCTTAGATTACTGATTTAAAAAGAAAGCCAGGAGGGTAATTAGAGTCTAACTTAACATTTGTTAAAATGAACTAACAAAACTGTATGAACTTAGCCGGGCGTGGTGGCGCACGCCTGTAATCCCAGCACTTTGGGAGGTTGAGGCAGGAGGATCACAAGTTCAAAGCCAGCCTCAGCAATGGCGAGGCACTGAGCAACTCAGTGAGACCCTGTCTCTAATAAGATACAAAAAAGGGCTGGGGATGTGACCCAGTGGACGAGTGCCCCTGAGTTCAATCCCCGGTACCACAAAAAAAAAAAAAAAAAAAAAACTGTATGAACTTAATCAGAGCCTCAAATTATATCTGGGAATCCCACTAAATTTAAACACCATGTCCCCTAAAATCTTAAGAACTAAATATAAAACAGATTAAAATGGGCATGCCTCATCTTAGCCTTGCTTCAATTTTTCACAGCCATACTACCTAGTGGCTTAAAGTATTCCGTATTGGGCATATACATATTCTAACATCTAATAATTAAAGTTAAGAGTTTGCCACAAATTGCCATGATAAAATGGGACACCATGAGTCCCCAACTAAGACAGTTACTAGCCGGGTGCGGTGGCGCACGCCTGTAATCCTAGCACTTGGGAGGCTGAGGCAGGAGGATCACAAGTTCAAAGCCAGCCTCAGCAATGGCGAGACACTTAGCAACTCAGTGAGACCCTGTCTCTAATAAAATACAAAAAAAGGGCTGGGGATGTGGCCCAGTGGTCGAGTGCCCCTGAGTTCAAGTCCCCAGTACCAAAAAATAAATAAATAAATAAAATAAAACAGTTACTAGTATAGCCCAACATATATTAAGGATTCTGTTGGATTCCTGGCAGGAGGCTGCACCTCCCAGGCAGAAGGCCACACCTCCCCAGGTACTTTGTAAAAAGACTACCTTTCCCAGGTGCCCTCGCTGCTGCCCCCTGACCTCCGGCAGCCTATGGAGACACTCGCCCCCAGGGGTCTGCCTGACCAGCACTCTGTTATTTAAGCCAGCCCAGGACTGAAACCTCTCTCTGTTCCTGCCTGTCCCTGTTCCCGTTTGTCCCTTCCCTATCCCCTTTCCCTTCCCTTCCTTTCCCTACCCTTGCCCACGTGGCACCCCAATAAACCCTTTTATTTCACTAACAGGGTGTTCCCGGCTGTTAACTTTGTTCAGCATTTTCTAACAGATTCAAACTCACTATATAAAACCTAATTAATGAAGCTTTGATCATCTCTACTGCTTCTCCATTTGACAGCCCAACTTTGCCTGTTTTTAAACCTGAAAATAAACAAACAAATAAAGGACATCTTAAGTGTTAGTCCAATCCATCAAGGCCCTATAGCCTGTTATTGTGGTAACTGGGGATTGAACCCAGAGGCACTCCACCACTGAGGCACATCAACAGCCCTTTTTGTCTTGAGACACAGTACTGGTAAATTGCTGTAAGGGGCTGACTTTGGACTTAAGATCCTCCTACCTCAGCCTCCCAAGTCACTGAGATTACAGGTGAGCATGACTGTGCCCAGCTCCTATAGCCAATATTAAAAATTATCAATTTTATTCAGTCAATACACAGTAAATATTAGGCCTAACTGTAGATAATCAGAAGTATGGCAACAAGAGTTCTTGCAAACGAGGCCTTGTTGCCCTTGGTGGGCGTGTCTGCAAACAGAACGTTCTGCCAAGAGGTGTAGAACAGATAGAGAAAAAACAAGTAGTTTATCAGAAGTAATGGGTGCAGGCGTTCTTGCGAACGAGGCGCTTGTCACTCCCTTGGTGAACGTGTCTGCAAAAGGAACGTTCTGCCAAGAGGCTAATCAGAAAGTATGGCAACAAGAGTTCTTGCAAATGAGGCCTTGTTGCTCTTGGTGGGCGTGTCTACAAACTGAACGTTCTGCCAAGAAGTATAGATAGTAAAGAAACATTGCAAACGAGGGTGTTTCTTTCTTGTTTCTTCTATATTGAAAAGAAGAGGAGCTCAAAGTGTTCTAGCCCTAACTAGTTTAAGATATCTTCAGGGAAAGTTTATCTGGCTGATTGCTGATTCGCAAATTCGCGTTTGTCATTGCTACTGGCTATTTGCCTTCATTATCTGTAAATGTTTGCTGTTGGCTAATTGCCTTCTTTGTCTAGAAATGTATAAAAAGGCTGAGAGAAATATAATAAAAAAAAACACTGCATGCTGATCCTGTGTTGGAGTCTGACTTACAACACCTAACAGCTACAAGTTGCCCCACCTCCAAAAGGACACAATACATGATTTGAAGACTACCCAAAGACACCATCTTTGCAAACAAGATCTTAATGTCATCCCCTTCTGCAGGAACACAGGTGTGACACAGTTGATAACATATTTCTCCAAGGAGACTCTGCCTGATACACTCAGGAAGGACACAGAACTCCTGTATTTTCTAGTACTTTTTTGAATTCTGGTGGCAACATAATTTTAGAAATTTGGCATCCAAACTAAAATCAACAGACATTCCTGTTGGAGCCTTCAAGAAAAAAACCTCCTTCATGATGGAGGCTCTGACAACATTTTTTAAATGCATCCTGGAGTTCTGAATCATGTGAGGTGGCTTTTAGTTCCTCCAGGGCTTCTAATTAGAGAAACTGCCCTACTGACCATCAGCTGCTCACCAAGTAACAACATATAACTAGCCACCTAGTGGGCTCTCCTGGAAATGAGCCCATGACCTTCCCTCCATACCCAGCTGCTCATTACACTCTGGATCACAGAAACCACAACCTATAAGCTTGGCACTGCTACTAAGGCCACCTTACAACACAATGGAGACAAATGTAGACCCCTTGGTGTATTTCACCAGCAGAAGACGGTGGCTTCCCCAGTCTCTTGCCAGATGCCAGATTACTAAAGGAAGTTAATCACTCCTCACCCAAATGCACTAACTACAGGGAAAGCCCCTTGGGAATAACTCAACAATGATGGGAGTGTGTAGACTATGAAAAGGGCACTGCTGACCATCATACGCGAAGACACTTAGCAGAGAGTTGCTACTCTCCATCCATTAACCAGAATGGTCTAATAAAGGATGGGACCCAGGAAACAACAGAAGTCTTAGGCAGTCAAGAGGTCCCATGTCTGGGTTTACTCTCAACTACCAGACCATCATCCGAAAATTGTTCCTTTCAAAATGTTCACTGGGGTGAAAATTTGAAATAATGGAGGGGGGGAAGAAAAGAATTTATTTGGTGATACAGGGTTGCAATCAGGCGATACCAAATTCAGGCAGTCTTGAAAACGTACTATTAGGTTTGAGATGTAGTGGCTGTATTTAATAGTTTAAACTTAAGGAGGTTTGTGGGAAGCTACACTACTAGGTGCTCCCTTTCAGTCTTGATACCTTTACTGGGAAAATGAACGGGCATGTTAGGGACGCATGACTCAGGTGTTTCCCAGGCTCAGATAACTAGGTGTGGCCCTAGGAGTAGCTGTGCCAACTGAGTTTGATTTACACCCACCTGTTCCTTTGTATCCTACCCCTTTGCCCTGTTTGGGATAGAATGTTCCATGGAAACTCCCTTTGTCTGCTCTTCTCTTGATCCCCACTGGGCACATGAGATGGGCATGGACTTCCCAGATGTCAGTCAACCTGCTGACAAGAAGACATCAGAAGCTAGGCCCAATCCCCTGAAACCTGACTCCTTGCCTCATTTGAATGTTCTCCCCAATAAAAGGGTTCAGCACAGGATCCTCTCTCTCTTTCCATGGACCCCTAAGATCAAAAAGGACCCATCACAAGACCCCCCAAATTAAGTTAAATCTCTGTCTCCGTGTGGTTATTTCGTGCAGCCCAGTTCACCTGGAGTGACCTTAAGTGTTTAGTCTTGCAAAGGCCACAGAGGTTGTTAATTATATCTCAGTTGTCAAAAATTGTGATTGGTGCAGCAAGAATCAAACTGTCTTGTAAGAAAGGAGTTGGGGACTCTCAGGAAGCAAAGGGAATGTTTCACAAAATTAGGAAGGCCAGAAAAGTTCCTTCCAAAGTTGCAGTTCAGCCCGGTTCACAAAGTCCAGCATGTATTCAGATGGGTATGCAGGCAGCTCAGTTCAAAAGGTCAGCTGTGGGGCTTGGATTGTGGCTCAGCGGTAGTGTGCGGCCCGGGTTCGATCCTCAGCACCACGCACAAATAAACGCATTGTGTTCAACCAAAGCAAATAAATATATATTTTTTAAAAAAAGGTCAGCTGTGGATATGCCTAGATCCTGGTTTGACATGGCCTCTTAACTCCATTTTAAGTGCCCTAACCAATAAATATTGCTCCACTTTGATTTTTCTGATAACGGTTTCATAAAAAAATAAATAAAATCCTCTGTGGAATCTTCTACAGATACCCAAAATATAAAACAAAACGGAATCTCTTCACATGTATCAGAACCATAACAAAACACATCTTCTACCCTTAAAAGTTACAGCCCTTTCAAGTAAAAAATCCTGTATCTAAAATGCTTGGGACCAGAAGTGTTTCAAATTTCAAAGATTTTCTGATTTTGGAACATTTTTTTGATTGAGTGATTGATGTATTTATTCATATATGTGCATTTGTGTGTGTTAGTTTGTGTGTATTTATTCATATATACATACATGCATACTGGGAACTGAACTCAGGGGCACTACAGAGCAAAATCCCCAGTCCCTTTTATTTTTTGAGACAGGGTTTTGCTAAGTTGCTGAACCAGACGCAGTGGCACACTCCTGTAATCCCAGCGACTTGGGATGCTGGGGCAAAAGGATCCCAAATTCCAGGTCAGTCTCAGCAATTTAACGAGGCCCCGTCTCAAAATAAAATAATTAAAAGGTATGGGGATAGGGCTGGGGATATAGCTCAGTTGGTAGAGTGCTTGCCTTGTATGCATAAGTCCCTGGGTTCAATCTCCAGCACCACAAAAAGAAAAAGAGAAAAAGAGAGAGAGAGTGTGGGGATGTAGTGGAGTCACAGAGTGCACCTGGGTTCAATCCCCAGTACCACACAAAGAATAAAACACACCTAATGGCCAAGACCAGAGTCATATAAACAAGTTCTTCCCTTCCGAGTGTTTTTCTCTACCCAAGACCGGCTCCGGGAAACCTGAGGGTAACGCCAAGAACCTCAGCAAAGGTGCGGTCCCACCGGTGCCCTCTCCAGCGACCGACCCGCTGTCGCCAGCCGTGCACATCCACGCACATCCACGCACGCCCTGCACTCCTACAAAAGCAACTCTACCTCCACGGGCTGCCCCAGGAGAAAACCAGGCGCTCGGAGGAAACACCTGATGGCAGAGCAGGAGGAGGCCCTCTGGAGCCAACTTTCCCCGGCGCTCACCGGACGCGGCGGGAGGACGCGCCCCGCGCCCACCTAATGTCACCGCGGGAAACTCCTCTCCTCCGGGGGAGGCGTCTGAAGAGGCGAGCGCCGTTTCAGAAAGCGGCCGGGGGAAGCGCCTCGCCTCCCCGAGGCCCGCGCGGTCCTCGCACTTCCACGGGCCCTTCCAGCTCCCCTTCGCCCCGCCTCCCAGAGCAGGGAGAGCACCCACAACCAGGCGAAAAGACGAACTTGGTCCCGCGGAGCTGCGCCGGAAGGGACCGCCGCGGATGACGTCACTTCCGGCCCGCAAGAGCCGGCCTTGGTCCTCAGGCCCCTCGGCCCTGCGCGCCCCGGAACCTACAGCGGAGCCCGGAGATTCTGACCGCGAGGGTGCAGGTTCCCCGGGCTGGAGCCCAAAGGCCCAGAAGCCGAGGACGAGGTGCTAGCCAACTCTCCCCCAAAATGTTCCCGTAAAACACAAGTCACCCACTTTAAACTATACAATTTAAACCTTTTTAGGACTTGTGCCGTGTTGTGAAACCATTGTATTTTGTATTTTCATCACCCCAAAAGAACCCTTTGGAAGTGAAGACCCCCCCGTTTACCTCCCCCCTCAACCTCTAGGCAACCATAAGTCTACTTTCTGTCTACTGATTTACCTTTTGTGCACATTTCATAGGAGTAAAATCAAGTTTTGTGAATAGATTTTTTTCTCTTAGTATGTTTTTCAAGGTTCATCTGCGTTCCAGTATCATTTCTTTTTATTGCCAAATAATATTCTGCTTATGGATACACCACATTTTATTATCTACTCATTAGTTGATATGAGTTGTTTTTACTTTTGTTGTACTGTATGTTGTCATGGAAATTCATATATATCTCTTTGTGCATACATGGTTTTATTTCTCTTGAGTATATACCCAGGAGTGGAATTGCTGGTTCATAGAATATGTTTAAAGCTTTGCAAACTATCAAACTATTTCCAAAGATATTGCAACATTTGACATTCCCACCAGAAAACGTAGGAGGGTTCCAATTTCTCCACACCCTTCTCAAATTTTGCTAATCTTTTTGGTGTTAACCATCCAAATGGTGTGAATTGATATTTTTATTCGCATTTTCCTAAAACTAGTAATTCTGAGCATCTTCTCACATCCCTTCCAGCCATTCGAATGTCTTACTCGTAGAAATTTTTTTTGTTTGTTTTTTGGGGGTTATTTTGGCGGGGGGCGGTACAGGGGATTTAATTCAGGGCACTCAACTACTGAGCCACATCTCGAGCCCTATTTTGTATTTTATTTAGAGACATGAACTCACTGAGTTTCTTAGCCCCTCACTTTTTCCTGAGGCTGGCTTTGAATCCGTGATCCTCCTACCTCAGCCTCCCGTGCTGCTGGGATTACAGGCGTGCCCCACCGTGTCTGGCTTTGGAGAAATGTTTATTCAAATCCTTTGCAAACTTTTGGTTTCTATTTTTAGTTGTAGATGAACACAATACCTTTTATTTATTTTTATGTGATGCTGAGGGTTGAACCCAGTGCTTCACACAAGTAGGCAAGCACTCTACCAGAGCTACAACCCCAGCCCCAATTTTTGGTTTCTTGAGACGTGATCTCCATATGTTGACCAGTCTGTCTGTCCTTGAATTTCTGGGCTCATGCGATTCTCCTTCTTCAGCCTCCCAAGTAGCTGGGACTACAAGAGTACACCACAATGCTCTGCGCTTTGTACCTCTAAATTCTTCTTATTACCAAGCTGGAGAAGTTCTATACACATGTGGGGTGTGTGTGTGTATTACTGGGTATTGAAGAACTACGGAAGGGCACTTAACTACATTCCCATCTTTTTGTTGTTGTTGTTGTTGTTGTTCTTGTTGTTGAGATAAGGTCTCACCAAGTTGCCTAGGCTGGTCTCAAACTTGTGATCCTCCTACCTCAGACTTGCAAGTCACTGAGATTACAGGCTTGCACCACCACCGTGCCCAGTTTAATGCCATGTTTGGATTGATATGTAATGATATTAATAATGTGTTAAATTATAGTGTGTGAAAATACAATTGATTTTCACATATTGATCTTGTTACCTGTAACCTTGCTGAACTTATTAGTTCTAATAGTTTTTTAGTAGATTCTATAGGAACTACTATGTTATTTACTAATGTAGATGGGTACATTCATCCTTTCCAAGGTAGTTGAAATGATTTGTTTGGGTTTACAACTCTAGAGGTTCCACTCAAAGACTGGGTATAGCCCCACTGCTTTGGGCATCTGCAAGGATGGTTCATCATGGTGGAAGCACATGGTAGAGCAAAGCACTTACGTTACAAGCCAGGAACCAGAGACTGAGAGGCAAGTTCCCATGATCCTCATCAAGAAGACGCCCAAAATGACCTAAGAACTTCCCACTAGGCCCCACCTCTTTAAAAATGTTCTTGCTCTCCCATATCCCAATAGCACTACCCTGGGTATCAGGCCTTTAACTCATGGACCTTTGGGAGAATTTCATCCAAAGCATAGAAAATCCTTAAAGGATAATACAAAAAGGCAGCATGCAGATCCAGACCAACACAGTATCCCCACAAACACATACTAGAAGCCATTCTACATTAATGAGTCATTGTACATGGAAACACACACACACACACACACAGGTCTTGTGTATGCACATATCATCCATATCATCACCTGGGGCTTGGGAAGCTGCATGCAGCTGATGAAGACAATGACCAAGGGGAAAAAGGGCAGAAGTCCTGGAGTATATTACCTTATCTAGCCCAAAAATGTTTAAGACTGCCAGTCATGGTGGCACATGCCTGTAATCCCAGCAACTCAGGAGGCTGAGCCCCCCTAAGCAACCTAGGGAGACCCTGTCTCAAAATAAAGCATAAAAAAATAGGCTGGATATGTGGGGAGGAAGAGGAGAATGGAGAGGAATAAGAAGAAGGAGAAGAAAGAGCAGAAGTCGTTGTTGAAGTTTAAGACTGTTACTTTTCTCTCAGTCCTTAATTTAGGGCTGGGGGTATGGCTCAGTAGTAGAGCACTTGCCTAGCATGTACAAGACCCTGGACTTATACCCAGCACTGAAAAACAAAACCAAACCCTAAACTCTTAGGGAATTGGGAATATAACTCAGCGGTACAGTCCTTGCCTGATCTGTGTAAGATCCCAGATCCAATCCCCAACACTGCAGGCCATGCACTTGGTTAAACAGGGGGCATATAGATTCAAATTCACTTGAAATGCCAAATGGCTTTTCAAAATATAATTTTTTAAAAAATACAAGATCAACCAAGAAACAAAAGAAGAAAGACTTCACCTTAATGGAAAGAGCCACAAAGAATTTGGAACAATCCTTCAGAGATCACAATATTCCTAAATCCATTCAATGTCTGGGTCTAGGGATTGGCCCTAGTCATCATGTGTGCCCATTTTTAGGCTTGTGCACTACGTCCACTAGTCTCAGGGGTTAGCACTGCTTTACCTTGTGCCATTCTAGCCCAGCCTGTAAGTCGACAGCTAGTAGTGTGTTAGCACAGAAAAGACTGTTCAAAATTGTTTGTATACTACATAAAAAAAATTGACTTAAAAATAGAAAGGTCTTAAGGTAATGAAGCACATAAATTCCAGACTTTAAGAATAAAAATAATTTAATGAGGAAAAAAATTCATTAAAAAAGAAAAAGGGAGAAGGGGGAAAGTGCTGGGGAGTGATACTGGCCAAATTATACTGTTATATTGTGTGCATGTACAAATATATAACAACAAATTCCATCATATGTACAACTATACTGCAAAAATAAAAATGTGGGGAAAAAAAGAAAATAAGGGGGCTGGTGTTGTGGCTCAGTGGCAGAGTGCTTGCTTTGCACATGTCAGGCACTGGGTTTGATCCTCAGCACCACATAAAAATAAATAAAATAAAGATATTGAGTCCATGTATAACTAAAAGTTTTTTTTTTTTAAAGAAAAGAAAAAGAAAATAAGGGATACCAATTACTTTTTTTTTTTTTTTTTTTTTTTTTTGGTATCAGGGATTGAACTCAGGGTCACTCAACCACTGGGCCACATCCCCAGCCCTTTTTTGTATTTTATTAGAGACAGGGTCTCACTGAGTTGCTAAGTGCCTCGCCATTGCTGGGGCTGGCTTTGAACTCGTGATCCTCCTGCCTCAGCCTCCCAAGTGCTAGGATTACAGGCTTGCGCCACCGTGCCCGGCTCCAATTACTTTTTAAAAGAGGGAAAAAACTGAAATCATTAAGATGACTGTTTTAGGCTAGGGATGTAGTTCAGTGGTACAGCATTTACCTAGCATACACAAGGCCTTGGGTTCAATCCCCAGCACCACCACCACAAAAAAAAAAAAAAAAAAAAAAAAAAAAAATTGAATTAAATCATCAGTAATTACATGACATACAAATAGATAATATGTAAACATTAAACAAGCACAGTTAGTGTGGCTCTTGTGGCTCAAGATCAAGGCAATATAAGATTGAGTTGAATTCTAATGCTAATGAAGGACAACAGTGATAAAATGTGAAACAAATAAGATCTAACATATAACCGTGGAAAATGTCCCCTGTGCACTTGAACAGAATGTGTATTGTTACTATTGGATGTAATGTTCTGCAAAGTTCTGTTATATCCACTTAATATAAAGTCAAGTTCAGGTCCAATATTTCCTTGTTGATTTTCAGTTCAGATAGTCTATCCATTGTTGAATAGTGGGGTATTTAAGACACTACTATTGCATAGCTACCTATTTCTCAAATTCTGTTACTTGCTTCTTTCTATACCTTTTTTTTTTTTTGTACCAGGGATTGAACTCAGGGGCCCTTGTCCACTGAACCACATCCTCAACCCCTGTTTATATTTTATTTAGAGACAGGGCCTCACTGAGGCTGGCTTTGAACTTGCAATCCTCCTGCCTCAGCCTCCTGAGTGGCTGGTATTCCACTGTGCCCAGCACTATACTTTCTTTAGCTGTTAAGTACATATATACTTACAATTTCTTATGTTTCGGATCTGGAATGTCCCCTAAAGTCTCATGTTGAACACCACCCCAGCTGTTGGTGTTACTGAGAGGTGGTAGAAACTTGAGCAGGTAGGGCCCAGATGGAAGAAGTAGGTAACAGGGGTATATCCTTCAAGGTTCAGTGTCTTGTCTCTGACCTTCCTTTCTCTCTCTCTCTCTCTCTGCTTTCCAAGTAACATGAGATGAGCAACTCTGCCCTCCACATGGCTCCCTGCTATGATGTTCTGTCTCTCCACAGACCCATAGCAATAGGGCCAACTGGCCATGGACTGAAATATCTGAAACTACAGGCCAAAATAAAACTTTCCTCCTTTAAGTTGATTTTCTCAGGTATTTTATCACAGTGACCAAAAGCTGACACACAACTGTTATATCCTCTTAACGAAACAGCCATTTCACCATCCTATAATCTCTTTTTCTCTCATTACAGTTTTTGACAAAGTCTATTTTGACTGATGCAAGTACAGATACCCCTATTCTCTTTTGGTTTCCATTTGCAAGGAATGTCTTTTCCCATCCCTATACTTTCCATCTACTTATATCCTTAAATGTAAAGGGAGTCTCTTGTAGGCACCACACAGATGTCTTAGATTTTGATGCAATTGGTCCCTATATCCTTTGATGAGCAAATTTAGTCCATTTACATTGGGGAAGGATACTAGGGATTGACCCCAGGGGCACTTTACCACTGAGCTACACTGCCAATCCTTTTTATTTTATTTATTTATTTATTTATTTATTTATTTATTTATTTATTTTGGGTGGGGGTACCAGGGATTGAACTCAGGGGCACTCAACCACTGGGCCACATCCCCAGCCCCCTTTTTTTTTTTTTTTTTTTTTTTGTATTTTATTAGAGACAGGGTCTCACTGAGTTGCTAAGTGCCTTGCCATTGCTGAGGCTGGTTTTGAACTCGTGATCCTCCTGCCTCAGCCTCCCAAGTGCTGGGATTATAGGTATGCACCACCGTGCCCGGCCCTTTTTATTTTTTGAGACAAGATCTCACTAAGTTGCTGAGGATGACTTCGAACTTGAGATCCTCCCATTTCAGTCTCCTGAGTCACTGGGGTTAGAGGCATACACCACCATGCCCAGCAGTCCATTCACATTTGAAACAGTTTTTAAAAGGATCATGCTATGGCCAAACAGGGATTTATGCCTGTAATGCAAGGGTAATTCAACATATGCAAAAATCAACAAATGTCACACTTAACAAAATGAAAGGGAAAAATCATCACTGCAAATGAAAAAAAAAGCATTTAACAAAATTCAACATCTTTCATGTTACCAGTTATCAATGAATGAGGTATAGAATGAATGTACCTTATCATAATGATGATATATAACAAGCAATGACTACCATGATAACTAAATGACAAAAAGCCCAAAGCTTTCTTTTAAGATCAAGAACAAGAGTATCCAATCTTGCAACTTCTATTTGCCACAATACTACAAGTTCTAGCCATAGCAACTGAGCAAGAAGAAATAAAATGCATTCAAATAGGAAAGAAGGAAAATTGCAAATGACATTATCTTGAATACAGAAAATCCTAAAAACCCATTTTAAAAACTGTTAGAAATAATAAACAAATTCAGGAAAGTGGCAGGATACAAAGTCAACACAGAAAGTCAGCAGTGGTTACTACAACAATGAACAACCTGAAAAATTAAAAAAACAACTTCACTAACAACAACATCAAAAGCAGTAAAATACTCATACACTTAACTAGGGAGATGAAAGGTTGGCAAACTGAAACCAATATAACATTGATGAAGGAAATTAAAGATACAAGTAAACAGAAAGATGTTCATGTACTGGAGTTATTAATATTGTGAAAATACCCATTACTAAAGTGATCTAGACATTTAATACCATCCTCTTCAAGATTCTAATGGCATTTGTCACAAAACTATTTTAAAATTCCTAAAATTCATTCCAAACCACAAGAGGCTCCAAAAGGCCAAAATAAATAAATAAACAAACAAATAAATAAATAAAACCTTGAACAGGAATTGGAAGCATCACACTTCATGATTTCAAATTTTTGTATCACAAAGCTACAACAATCAAAACAGTATGAGCCAGATGTGGTGGTGCACACCTATAATCCCAGCAAGGGAGGCTGGGTCAGGAAGATTGCAAGTTTGAGCCCAGCCTCAGAAACCTAACGAGACCTGTTCAAAATTAATAAAAAGCTGGGAATACAGCCCAATGGTAGAGCATCACTGAGTTCAATTCCTAGTACTGGGGTGAAAAACAAACAGTATAATATTGGCATAAAAGAAATCCATGAACACATGGACAACTAATGTTGACAAACTTTCCAAGAATATGATGCAGAAAAGATACTCTGTTCAATAAATGATAATGAGAAAACTATATATCCACATGCAAAAAAATGTAATAGGACCACCTCATACCACACACAAAAACCTGCTGGAAGCCATCTGTGACCCATTTGTGAACTGTGCGTGAACTAAAACAATGTTGAAGCCATTAGGTAGGAAAGCCTGGTGTTGGGAACTGGCAGCAGCAACCCTGCTGGTTTGAGAATGCCTGGTTCATGTGCCTTCCTACCCAGCTCCATTACAAGATCAGCACAGCATCAGAGATGGGGTGACCCACTGGAGCCACACAGCCTCTCGGAGATGGGTGTGGCTTGCCAAAATGCCATTCAACCTGTTTACTGCAAGACTCCTCCTCCCTCCAAAACTTATACCTGCCTTTGATGTACTCCCTCTTAAATAAAGAATCAGGGCCATTTTTCGGTTGTTCAGTTCCAGCTCCTATCAGGACTGGAAGACCTATTAGGCGCTCCGTTTTACCTAATTTCTGGCTCTGTCTCTATTTCTTACTCATTATTTCAGAGTTTTTATTTTCTCAGGTGGGAATCTACCCTGGTGGGGTGCTGGCCACCCCACAATAAAAACCCATTCAAGGGCTGGGGTTATGGCTCAGCGGTAGAGCACTCACCTAGCACGTGCACGGCCTGGGTTCGATCCTCAGCACCACGTAAAAATAAAGGCATTGTGTACAACTAAAGCAAATAAATAAATATGTTTTAAAAAGCCATTCAAAATGGATTAGGCATAAACCTGAGGACATGAAATCATAATACTTCTAGAAGAAAACAGTGGGAAAAGCATCATGACACTAGTCTTGGCAATTTTTTAGAGTTCACACCAAAAGCAGAGTCAACAAATGCAAGAATAAACAAGCAGGGTTTCATCAAACAAAAGCTTTCTTCACAGCAAAGGAAACAACAAATTAAAAAGGCAACCTATAATGGGAGAAAATATTTGTAAACCACATATGCAATTATGGGCTAACAATCCTATATACATAAGGAATTAAATGTACATTAAATGTAATAGCAAAAGAAAAATCCAATTTTAAAATGGGCAAAGGACCTGACTATACAATTTTCCAAAGATACAGAAATGGTCAAGTGGTACATAAGGATGCTCAAAATCCTGGACATCAAGGAAATGAAAATGGACACCACAATGAAATATCACTTCATGGCTTTTTTTAAAAAATATAAGACAAGCCGGGCGCAGTGGCGCACGCCTGTAATCCCAGCACTTTGGGAGGCTGAGCCAGGAGGATCGCGAGTTCAAAGCCAGCCTCAGCAATGGCGAGGCACTTAGCAACTCAGTGAGACCCTGTCTCTAAATAAAATACAAAAAAGGGCTGGGGATGTGGCCCAGTGGTTGAGTGCCCCTGAGTTCAATCCCCGGTACCACCAAAAAAAAAAAAAAAAAAAAAAAAAAAATCAAGACAGTGCCGGGCGCGGTGGCGCACGCCTGTAATCCCAGCACTTTGGGAGGCTGAGGCAGGAGGATCGCGAGTTCAAAGCCAGCCTCAGCAATGGCGAGGCACTTAGCAACTTAGTGAGACCCTGTCTCTAATTAATTAAAAAAACACACAAAAAAAGGGCTGGGGATGTGGCCCAGTGGTCAAGTGCCCCTGAGTTCAATCCCTGGTACCACAAAAAAAAAAAAAAAAAAAAAAAAAAAAATCAAAGATAGTATTAGAAGGAAACCACGATACATTTTTTTCCCCCTGCACCAGGGATTGAACCAAGCGACACTTAACCACTGAGCCATATTCCCAGCCTTTCATTTTTTGAGACAGGGTCTTGCTAAATTGCTTAGGTCCTCACTAAGTTGCTGAGACTGGCTTTGAACTTGCAATCCTCCTGGCCTCAGCCACCCAAGTCGCTGGGAGTACACAGCTGAATGGAACGAAAATTGGTAGCCATTGGAGAACACTATGGAGGTTCCTCTTAAAATTAAAAATAGAACATCCAAATGATCCCATAATCCCATTATGGATATATATCCAAGGAAATGAGTGCCTAAAGAGATGTATGCACTCATGTTCAATGCAACAATACTTATAATAGCCCAGGTATTGAAACAACTTAAGTGTTCCTTGATGGATGAAGGGATAAAGAAAGTGTGTGGGGGGGGAAGGAAGGAAGGAAGGAAGGAAGGAAGGAAGGAAGGAGGGAGGGAATATTTACCCTTAAAAAGAGAAGGAAATTCTGCCATTCAGGGCAATGTGAAATAAGCTAGATAAAAAAAACACAAATACTATGTGATTATACTTTTTTTTTTTTTTTTTTTTTTTTTTTTTTTTTTTTTTTTTTTTTTTTTGTGGTACCGGGGATTGAACTCAGGGGCACTCATCCACTGGGTCACATCCCCAGCCCTTTTTTTTGTATTTTATTTAGAGACAGGGTCTCAACTGAGTTGCTAAGTGCCTCACCACTGCTGAGGCTGGCTTTGAATTCGCGATCCTCCTGCCTCAGCCTCCCAAAGTGCTGGGATTACAGGCGTGCGCCACCGCACCCGGCTTATGTGATTATACTTAAATACAGAATCTAAAAGCCAATACAACCAACTCTACTGACATGTATATATAAAAAGAAATTTTAAAAAAATAAAAACAAAACAAACGAACAAAAAAAGGTATCTCAAACCCACAGAAAGAAAAATACAATTGTGGTAACCAGAGGTTAGGGGAAAAGGGAAATGATAAGATGGTAAAAACTCTCAGTTATGAGTAAGTTCTTGAGACCTTATATGCAGCATGGTGAATATAGTTAATAAAAATGTACTGTTAAACTGAATTTGCTAAGATAGAAGGAGGTGTTTCACAACACCAAAAATAAAAGGTCACTATATCACATAAGGGACATTTTAATTAGCTTGATTGTGGTAATCATTTCACAAACATATGTTATACATCAGATTGTATACCCTAAATATATACGATTTTAGTCATCAGTCATATCTCAGCAATGTTGGAAAAAAAAGTAAAAGAGCAGTAATTAGACATTTAAAACTGAAAAGTCCTAAGAGTACACAAATATTCAAAATATTTGAAATAGGGGCTGGGGTTGTGGCTCAGCGGTAGAGCGTTTGCCTAGCACATGCGCAGCCCGGGTTCGATCCTCAGCACCACATAAACACAAATGCATTGCATTGTGTACAACTAAAGCAAATAAATAAATATTTTTAAAAATTTTTTGAAATATTGAAACCGCAAATGTTCAAAAGAAATCTATTCCACCACCAAGAAAGCCACATATCTGTCAGCATTTCAGGATCCAGGGAAGCAATTTTCATATCCCATAGATGAACTCTCTCTCTTAAGTGTGAATATCATGCTTATTAAAAGTTGAAGAATAATGTAATGTAAAAATGACTTGCAAACACTTTTTACTTTCATGAATTCTTTCTCCATTGGGTTATCACAGGTGACCATCAGAACACTTAGCAGAACTACAACTTTTCCATATCTTATATCGATAAGATTTCTCTCCACTGGAAAATCTTATACATTCAGTGAGATCCCAAGAAATAGTTGACAGCTTTCTATATTTCTGACATGGTACAGCTTCAAGGTGAGTTCTTGCATGTTGGATTGTGAGCAGCTTCTGATGACTTCCCCACACTTCTAAGTTCATGGGGCATCTTCAAATGTGAGTTCTTTCAGGTCTTTGAAGTGAATTGTGACAGATGAATCCTTTACACATGGCTTACATTGATAAGGTTTCTTGCCACTGTGAATCTGAATGTATTACTAAGGCAAGAGGGCTTCCTAAAGCAGTTTTCTCATTCCTTACATCCAAGGGGTTTCTCACCAGCGTTTCCATATGCTCAGTGAGATGAGAAGAACTACTGAAGGCCATCCCATAATCCTTACACTTATAGGGTTTTGCTCCACTATGAATTCTCACATGCTTACTTAGGTGTGAGTAAACAGTAAAGGCTTTCCCACATTCCCACATTCTTTACATTCATAGGGTTTCTCTCCAGTGTGAGTTCGCATGTGAATGTGAAGGTAGGAAGAACACGTAAATGCTTTCCCACACATGTTACATTCAAAGGGCTTCTCTCCAGTATGAATTCTTAAATGTGCAATAAGATATGAGGAGGAAGCAAAGGCTTTCCCACATTGGTCACATTCATAGGGTTTCTCTCCTGTGTGACTTCTTATATGTTCAATGAGGCCTGAGGATGTAGTGAAGGCTTTCCCACATTCCTTACAATCATAGGGCTTCTCCCCAGTGTGAGTGCGTACATGTTTAGTGAGACCTGAGCGCACAGTGAAGGCTTTCCCACATTCCTCACATTTATGGGGTTTCTCTCCTGTGTGAATTCTTACATGTTTACTTAGGTGTGAGGAAACGGTGAAGGCTTTCCCACATTCCTTACATACATAAGGTTTCTCTCCCGTGTGAGTTCGCACATGATTGTGAAGATAGGAGGAACACGCAAATGCTTTCCCACACATGTCACACTCAAAGGGGTTCTCTCCAGTGTGTGTTCGTAAATGTTTAGTGAGGCTTGTGCGCTCAGTGAAGGCTCTGCCACATTCCTTACATACATAGGGTTTTTCTCCAGTGTGAGTTCGCATATGAATGCGAAGATAAGAAGAACACGTAAATGCTTTCCCACATACCTTACACTCAAAGGGCTTCTCTCCAGTGTGCGTTCTCAAATGTGTAATAAGGGATGAAGAAGAAGCAAAAGCTTTCCCACAATGGTCACACTCAAAGGGTCTCTCTCCTGTGTGACTTTTCATGTGTTTGATAAGGCCTGAGGATGAAGTGAAGGCTTTCTCGCATTCCTTACATTCATATGGTTTCTCTCCAGTGTGAGTTGGTAAGTGCTTACTAAGGCCAGAGCGCCCTGTGAAGGCTTTGCCACAGTCTTTACATTTATAGGGTTTTATTCCAGTGTGAACTCGAAAATGATCATTAAGGCATGAAGAATTTCTAAAGCATTTCCCACAAACCTTACATTCAAAGGGCTTTTCTTCAGTGTGGGTTTTTAAATGCTGAGTTAGTGGATAACATCTAGAAAAGGCTTTCCCACATTCCTTACATTGATAAGGTTTCTCTCCTGTATGGGTCCGCATATGAATATTAAGATTGGCAGAATATTTAAAACTTTTTCCACATTCCTTACATTCATAGGCTTTTTTCCCAGTGTATGTTTGAACACGTGTAGCTCGGCTTGTGGAGTGATTAAAGGCATCACCACACTGCTCCCACTGGAACAGTCTGTCTTCACTGTGAATTCTCCCGTATGCCGGAAGTTGAGACTGACTAACAAAAGCTTGCCCAAAGTCACTGCATTCAAATGATCTGGCTTGCATACAAGTTGCCTGGTAAGCAACACTAGGGGTCACACTGAAATCTTTTCCATATCGACTGAACACAGCAAGTTTCTCTGCAGAAGTTTCCTTATGCAAAGTAGGAAAGTCATTTCCAAACTGATCATAATCCCAAGAGTTCCCTCTATTTTGAATACCCATGTGTGTCAAAAAGTGTGAGGGTTCTTTGAAGATTTCTCCATGTGGCTTAAAATCATAGAGCTCCTCTCCATTGTGGCCACTTGCCTATTGATTAAAAAATAAAAAATGAATGGTGAATAAGAAATTTTTCAAACTTATTAGTAGATTCCACCCATGTCAAGACAAAAACATTATGATGATTGTATTTTTGTTATTTTCAAAAAACATGTATATAGCTATTGCCTTCTGAGTTTCACTACCTATGAATGAAGGAACCCTACTGCAAGAATCCCATGCCATCTGCTCTGTAAGAAATTCAGAAAGAATTTCTGTAGAATTTCTCAAGATTATTTTAAACATTCAATGTCCAGTTATGTGGGTGGTAATATAGCCATGGGGAAACTGTGAAGTTTCACACAAGGTTTTGGGCATCTCTCTAGAAACCTGCTCCCTGAAGGTAATGGTTAATTCTCTCAAATATCTCTCACTTGCACTAATTTCTACCACAAAATGTCCATTCCTCTCTAAACATGGAAAATAAGAAATATTCAGGGCTGAGGTTGCAGCTCTGTGGTAGAGCACTTGCCTAGCACATGTGAGGCACTGGGTTCCATCCTCAGCACCACATAAAAATAAATAAATAAAATAAAGGTATTGTGTTCATCTACAACTAAGAAAAAAAGAAGAGAAATATCCATTGTGAATCTTACCGGTTGCATCCCACTTGTCATTTTTAACCAAAAAACATCCTGCCGAAGTGCTGCCCATTCTGAAGTAAAACAGAAAAACATATAAAAGTGTTTCCACAATGAAATAGTCAGTTGGAAAAGTTAAAAATGATACATCTCATTTGTACCTGTCTTCATATTAAACATGCAGAAAAATAAAGCAGAATGGATTTTAGCAGTTTGGCTTAATCTAAAATTTGAGGGGCAAGGGAAGCAGCTTGGTGTTAGTATGTGTGAGGCCCTGGGTTCAATTCCCAGTAACAAAATAATGACAATAATAACTAAAATAAAATGAAATTGGACAATCATAAGGACATGGTCAAAATTTAGAAATTAATAACTTATTCTGAAAATTAAATGTCCTGGTAAACAGAAACAGTATTATCAGGAAAGGAAAATAAGAAAGATCTGGATAAAAAACATACATGAAAAACATAAACTCAAAGAAGAAAAGAGCAAGTCACTGGATAAGATTGTGAGAATGTCTGGAATAAACATGAAGTAATGCAGTACTGGGATGTGAAGATAGCCAAAGCTTCCAAGTCCAATGGCCTTGGCCTTCTCACTCAAAGGGTATTTTTTTAGTTTCCTCTGGTCAGGCACAGTGGCACATGCCTATAATCCCAGCAACTCAGACAGGTGAGTCAGGAGGATTGAAAGTTTGAGGAAGTCTGGGCAACTCAGCAAAGACCCTATCTCACAATAAAGAATAAAAAGGGCTAGGGATGTAGCTCAGTGGTAGAGTACCCCTGGGTTCTATCTCCAGTACTGCAAAAAATAAAAAGTCTCCTCAGTGGTAGAGCTCTTGCTTAACATTCCATCCCTGGCATCCAAAAAAAAAAAAAAAAAATTCCTTATTATACTGAAAACATAATGAACTTTCCCATTGACCAGAGATATTTTCCATAAATACTTACCTTGGATGACACCTCTCTCCACTGTCCTCAACTCTTCTTCTGCCTCCAAACAAGAGATCAGGCTGGGTTTGATGAGCTGAAATCCTGTACATGAGGAAAGATGCATTAAGAAAAGTGGCTCCTTCAAGAGATCATAAACTTTCCCATGATTTAGGATCTATGCCTCTATAGACAGAAATGAAATGATTACTGAAAAGACTTTATTATGCAAATATCCCCTCTTAATATCTGACCCCTGAAGCCCAAACTGATGATTATGTAAACATTTTCAAAATACTAAATGTTAATCAAATAGGAAATAAAGTGAAACAAAGAGATTTTGTTATCATGGGGGAAATCTACACAAGTGATTCTTAAAACATTACAGTGTATCAGATTCATATGGAAGAACTGTTAAAACACAGAAAACAGGGTCCCAACTGAAGAGTTTCTGATTCGGCATATCAAAGATACGGGCTGAAAATGCATTTTTATGAGAGAGTAATGATGAAACTATTGATCCTAGGACCACATCTTAAAAACCACCACAGTAGATAACAATATATCAGGACAGGGACTATGCCAGTTATTTTCCACAGACCTCAGAGTTGACATCACTGATATTGCAAAACAGTAAATACATAATATATTTCTGCCTCATGAGATGCAGAAATGATGGCAGTCTTTACCTACAGCAGCCAGGTTCTGGTAGTTCTCCAGCATCACCTCTCTGTATAGGTTTCTCTGGGTTTGGTCCAGTAAAGCCCATTCCTCCTGGGTGAAGTCTACAACCACATCCTCAAAGGTCACAGACTCCTATAACACACACATTCTGGTTTGAGCCAAGAAACATCTCCAGAAAGTTCACTGGAGAATGAGAATGGGTGACCCAATACCTAAACAGAGTTGGAAGTTCTCACAATATCTACCTTAGGGTTTCATGGTCCTAGGGACTCTTTGTATCCACACTTACCCACTATCCATCTTCTCCAATATGGCTTTAATGGCACACTGAAAACATGAATGTATCTTACCACAACCAGACTAGGAGCTCTTTCTCATCTTACTTTCCTCTATTAAAATACACTCCTGGCTGGGTGCCATGGCACACACCTGTAAACCCAGTGGCTTGGAAAGCTGAGGCAAGAGGATCACCAGTTCAAAGGCAGCCTCAGCAACTTACCTAGGCACTAAGCAACTCAGCAAGCCAGTCTCTAAATAAAACACAAAAAAGGGCTAGGGATGTGGTTCAGTGGCTGAGTGTTCCTAGGTTCAATCTCCAGTACCCAAAAACAGAAAATTTAATTTAATTTAAAACACACACACACACACACACACACACACACACACACACACATACATGTATTTATATACTCCTAAGCACATTTCATACATTCGATAAATGATAAGTGAATAAAGTCTTTCATAAAAGGAAACATTCACCTTCCTATCATCTATCACAACACTCAGCAAAATATGAGACATGCAGTTGGTGCAAAGAAATCCTGGGATGATTTTCAGGATAATTGTTCCCCAATATAAGAGACTGCATTCTCTGGAGAGATTCAACTGGGATTCAACTGGGACCTTGAGGGAGGCTTTACATGCTTTAAGAATCCCTGCAGACAAGAACACCTAGATGGAAATGTCTACCTGGAGCGAGCAAGTACGCCTTTTGGAGGATAATACATTCTTCCTACCTGGTAACAATTTGTCAGGCAGTCAACCACCATCCTTTCTGTCTCTGTCTTTTCTTCATGAAGGCAGACTGAGTCCCTAGAAAATAAGCCTAGTAGGAAGATGGGGGGAAAAAAACAGCATAAAAAACCAGAGGTGACCATTATTCCCACACTCACATGACTAAAGGTTATTCCATATTAGTTCAAAATTCCCACATAAGCCAGGCCACTAAGGAAAACACGCAAGCCCCACGATACCCCATGCTCACAGGCACTGTGCCGTTCCTGCTGACCCGGCACACAGTGTCCAGGGTCAGATGTGCAGAATGGAGAGGATGTGCACTGCTCCCTGACCAGGCCACAAAGACTTCGGTCCCTTTTCCTGCTGCCCACCTGCTTGATGGCACAGGGGCCAAGGTAGCCGCCACAGCCCCCAGGGCTCGCCTTACACACATCTAGGCAGGATGGCTGGAGCCAAGGATGTGTGTGGCTCGCCCACCCCCTGCTGGGCCCAGAGCAACTTGTATGGATGAGTGTGGACCACAGCCTTCCTGTGCTGAGGCTGGGCGGTGTGTAAGTCACACAGTTAATTGCTTCACCTTTCTCTAGATGGTTTCCAGCCCTGCTAGTTCAGTGGATGGTGTTCAACGATAAAGTTCCTATCCACCTATTCCTACAGATATGGCAGTGGAAAAGAAAGAAAGCACTGACTTACAGCAATTTAGCAAATACTGCAGAAGAATCAAAAACTTTTCAGTTTCTTGCAGATATATTACCAAAGAAGATTTTAGCTAGTAAGTGCCTGAAAATGCTTAAAAAGAAGGAAGATTACAAAGAAAATGATGATGGAAGTGAAATCTAGAAATTGCCTGGCAAAGACCCTCCTGGGTGAGCCCTGTTGCTTTGAAGCAAGCACATCACCATGTGGCTTTGGTCTCCTATCCCAGAAACTTCCAGTACAGCATATTCCTTCATTGTTAAGACTGAGCATCTCCTGCATCTATGCCATGAAAAGTCTAAGGGAAAATAGTGCAACTACAGTGACAGGCCACCCTGCAGCTGAAACCACTGTCCATCCTTTTGAACTTGCAGATAGATTCTGAAGAGCTTCTGGATAAGCTGTGGATTTATATGTGATTTATATTCTGAATTTATGTTCTGGATTTAGTTTTAGCTAAATATGTAGCTCTAAGTCATATGGTGCCTTTCAGTTTTTTTTTTTTAATTTTGACTATTCAAATTTTATTTATTTATTTATTTATTTATTTATTTATTTATTTATTTATTTATTTTGGTACTGGAGATTGAACTCAGGGGCACTCAACCACTGGGCCACATCCCCAGCCCTTTTTTGTATTTTATTAGAGTCAGGGTCTCACTGAGTTGCTAAGTGCCTCACCATTGCTGAGGCTGGCTTTGAACTTGCGATCCTCCTGCCTCAGCCTCCCAAGTGCTGGGATTACAGGCGTGTGCCATAGCGCCCAGCTCAAATTTTATTTTTTTATTGTAAAGAAATATACTTTTTCTTTCCTATTAAAGGTCTGTACATATTTTTATAGTAACATGCTTTGTGGAACTAGTTTTAGGACCCTTTTATTCTCATCCTTTGCTTATTATCTGAGAATTTTATGAAATTTAAAAGCAAGCATTTCTTTCTGGGGCTGTAGCTCAGCAGTAGGTGTGTACTTAGCATGCACCAGAATAGATCCCCAGCACCGAAAAACAAAAGCCCACTTTTATTCCAGAGAAGCTCCCAGATTATCAAATGAAATGCAGAAATACTGCCTCTGCATCAGTATACTGTTCTTAAAGTTATAACCTACATCCAATAAAATCACTCTTTTTAGTTTCAAGTCTATGAATTTTGACAAATGTATGATTTGGGGGAATTTTTATTTTGCTGTGTTTTGTTTAAGACAGGGTCTCATGTTGCCCAGGATAGCCTCCCTAGTAGCTGGAATTATGGGCACCCCACACTGTGCCAGCCACATCACCCAAAGGATTACCCTGTGCTGCCTATCCCCACCCTCTGAAAACCACTGACATTTTCTGTTCCTCTTGTTTTGTTTTAATTTTTTTTTCCTAATTTTATTTATTTAGTTAGTTGTAGATGGACATGATACCTTCATTTATTTATTTATTTTTATGTGTTGCTGAGGAACGACCCCAGTGCCTCATGCATGCTAGGCAAGCGCTCTGCCACTGAGCCAAAACTCCAGCCCTGTTCCTCTTGTCTTTTAAAAATTATTTTTAAAGTATTTAAAAATCCAGTTTTGTCGAGCTTTGAGTTGTTAACTTATGTAGTCATGTAACTATCACAGTTAAGATACAATGCTTTTGTCACCCTCTGGACAAAGCCCTCCTGGTCAACCCCACCACTTTACTCTAGCAACCCTGAGCTGTTCTTTGTTGCAGTAGCATGAGCAGCAAACTTTCTGGAAAGGGCCATATAATAAATATTTTAAGCTTTCTGGTCTATATAATCTCTCTGTAGCGACTACTCAGCTCTGCCACTATAGTAGGAAAGCAGGCAAAGATAATATGTAAAATGTAAAAGAATAAACATGAATATATTTCAATATTTCTGGACCCTGAAATTTGAATTTTCTATAATTTTCTTTTTTCATTAATCAGTTAAAAATGTAAATACTTAGTTTACAGCCGGGCGCGGTGGCGCACGCCTGTAATCCCAGCACTTTGGGAGGCTGAGGCAGGAGGATCGCGAGTTCAAAGCCAGCCTCAGCAATGGCGAGGCACTTAGCAACTCAGTGAGACCCTGTCTCTAATAAAAACACAAAAAAAAGGGCTGGGGATGTGGCCCAGTGGTCAAGTGCCCCTGAGTTCAATCCCTGGTACCACAAAAAAAAAAAAAAAAAAAAAAATGTAAATACTTAGTTTACATACTATATAAAAATGGAACTGGACTTGGCACACAAACCAGTGTGTTGATTCATCTGTTCCAGAATGTTGCATAATTGGAATCATAAGGTATGTAGCATGAGTTTGGCATTTTTGTATTTAGTATAAGCATTTGAGATTCGTCTATTTGGCTGCAGATGTTAGCTGTCCATTCTATTGCTGAGTAGGATTCCATTGTGTGGATATACCAGTTTATTCATTTTCCAGGTACATGGATAATGCCCCATTTAGATTGCTTCCAGTTTTGATGGT
Organism: Tamias sibiricus; assembly: GCA_025594165.1. Classification (NCBI taxonomy): domain Eukaryota; kingdom Metazoa; phylum Chordata; class Mammalia; order Rodentia; family Sciuridae; genus Tamias; species Tamias sibiricus. The sequence continues at coordinate 9,426,721 of CM046673.1, forward strand.
CATAAATAAATCCCTATAGGCATTTGTGTTAAAAAAAAAAAAAAAAAGAAAGAAAGAAAGAAAAAGAAAAACAACAGGCCAGGCACAACAGACCATACCTATTAATCCCAGCAACTGAAGAGTCTGATGCAGGAGGACTGCAAGTTCAAAGCCAGCCTCAGCAACTTAGAGAGGCCCTGAGAAATTTAGCAAGGCTCTTGAGCAACTTAGTGAGGCCCTGTCTCAAAATAAAAAATAAAGCAGGCTGGGGGTGTGGCTTGTGGCTAAGCACCCTGAGTTCAATCCCTGGTACAAAAATAAAAGAAAGGGGCTGGAGTTGTGGCTCAGTGGTAGAGTGCTTGTCTAGCATGTGTGAGGCAACAATCCTTAGCACCACATAAAAATAAATAAATAATACAATGCCAGAGCAATCTGTCACAACTAGAGCCAGAAAAAGAGATGGTGAGCCGTGCCACCCATCAGAAAAAGTTTAATGGTCTCATTTTACAGATGAAGAACTGTAAACTCTGAGAAATATGCCTCTTTAATTGCCTGTGGTGACAGAACTCATAATGAAATCATGCAGCACCTATAACTAAAGCAAACATACCAGGGGGCTGACTTACAAAAGAGCCCGCTCAGCTGACTTTAGTATCCCTGAAATGAACAAGCAGCAGCATCAAGCCCAGAGCACTAGAAAGTATACTACACAGGGGGCACCTAAAGCAGAGTGTCTGAAAAATATCATCAGCAGAACTTACCACAGGATAAATCAATGGCTTCCATTCTGTAGGGCTGATGGCAAAATATGCCTTTATTCCAAGGACACCTCAGGGCAGTTTATTCATTTAAGTGGATAATGGCAATCTCTGTTCCTCTGTATATAAGGTTATGTCATTCCTGTAAAAATCAACCATTCATCAATAAGCATTACTTATTATTCATCAAACATCAAGCAAGGACAATATGACACAAGAAAATTACAGATCAATATGCATGATGCCAGGCATGGTGGCGCATGCCTGTAATCCCAGCAGCTCGGGAGGCTGAGGCAGGAGGATCACAAGTTCAAAGCCAGCCTCAGCAAAAAGCGAGGTGTTAAGCAACTTAGTAAGACCCTATCTCTAAATAAAATACAAAACAGGGGTATGGATGTGGCTCAGTGGTCAAGTGCCTCTGAGTTTAATCCCTGGTACCACATTTTAAAGTTGAGGTAAAACCTACATTGTGCAGGCCCAATCCCAACTAGTACCCTTTTTATCTCTCTTTTTTTTCCCCCTTGAGACAGGGTCTTGCTCTCTTGTCCAGATTGTCCTTTAATTTCTAAGCTCAAGAGATCCTCCTGCCTTAACCTCCCAGTTTGTTTGTTTGTTTGTTTGTTTTTTAATCTGTTATTACATAAAAGTTTAGTATATAAATTTGTAATTTTCAACAAGATCAAATTATGGAACTTCTTTTATTTTTCACACATAATTTGTAATATAATTACTTCATGCTATTTATAATAAAATATTTTCATATTATACATAATCTATTCAATTAACTTATATTTTCTCTCCTAGCACCTAGGGATTTGATATTAAAATTACTAACTAGGGCTGGAGATGTGGCTCAGAGGAAAAGTGCTTGCCTAGCAGATGCACAGAGACCTTGGTTCAATCCCCAGCACCACAAAAAAAGAAAAAAAATAAATAAAAATTAAAATAAAATTACTAACTAATCTATGGCCACTATTATCTTTGTTCAACTGGCATTTGCACTAAAGTTTTTTTATTTCCATTCAGCTGGGAGTCATCTGAGATGGCAGTCTCTTCTCTCACCTTTTTCATTTTGTTCTAGGCTTTTAGCCACCTGATACCTAGGTATTTAGTTTCTGTCTCAGGCTCATAAAGGGAAAAGGGGACAGGGTTGGGGGCCAGAGCCTCTGGGCAATCTCTCCTCACATCTGCTTCTTTTCTTATACTCATGCACAAAATCTTTCAAAATGGATTGGCACAGAGATATAGATGGACAGAAAGAATAACTTCTAATGTTCTACAGCACAGTAGGATAACTGTAGTTGATAACAATTAACTGAATAGTTCAAAGTGATTAATAGGATTCTGAATGTTCCCAACACAAAGAAATTATGTTTGAGTTGTAAAAGATAAGCCAATTATCCTGTTCTTATCATTACACATTGTAAATATGTTGAAATATCACGCTGGACCCTATATATCACTTTTTTTGTTGTTGTTTTTATTTTGTTTTGTGGTCCTGGGGATGGAACCTAGGGTCCTACACATAATAGGCACAAGCTCTACCTCTGAGCCACATCCCCAGCCCTAACTGTACCAAACAGACACACAGTTTTATGTGTCAGTAAAAATACTAATAAGCCAGGTATGGTGGCACACACCTGTACTCGCAGCAACTCAGGAGGCTGAGGTAGGAGGATTGCAAGTTCCAAGCCAGTCTCAGCAACTTAGTGAGGCCCTAAGAAACTTATTGAGACCCTGTCTCAAAATAAAATACAAAAAGGGCTGGGATGTTGTTCAATGGTTAAGCACCCCTGGGTTCAATCCCCAGTACCAAAAAAATAAAATAAAAAATAAAAAGGGCTGGGGATGTGTCTCAGTGGTTAAGCACCCCTGGGTTCAATCCCTGGTACCAAAAAAAAATAAAAATTAAAAATAAATTAAAATACTAATAAATAAAATCAGTTAATATATATTTAAAATAAATAATAAAAAATTAAAACTAGGGGCTAGGAGTTTAGCTCAGTGGTATAGCACATGCCTAGCATGCACGAGGCCTTGGGTTCATTCCCAGCATCACAAAGAAAATAAAAAATAAATAAAATGGTTTGTACCTCTAGGTAGCTAAACATTGTACATAAACACACTAACACGTAAGAAATAATTAAATTATGACTTTGGCACAAACTGGTTTCACAAAACCAGACCCAGGGATCCCTAACTATAATAGTTTATTAACAACTGCCCGATGTAAATTAAAACATATCCTCAAGGATTTAAACTTACATAAAACCCAGTTCATGAAGAGGAGATTATCTCTACTGCTTTTCCATCTGTCAGCTCAATCTTGCCTATTTTTAAATTTGAAAATAAAATGAAGGTCACCACATGATGGGTCACTATACCCCTAAGGTGGCTGGTCCCTTCCATCAAGGACCCCATCAGCAATATTACTGAAACTTCTGATTCTATCCATTCAACACCCAGTAAATATTGGCCTCCTATAAATTTGGTTAACATGCTCTGTTCAGTGCCTGTTTTAACAGCCTCTGTATTGTAGTTTGCCCCCACCTCCAAAGACACAAAATATACCTTTCCTCATCCAACAGACCTGTCATCATGCACTATCTTTGAAAACAAAAATGACACACACCTTCTGCAGGAACACAGGTATGATAATGATAACATCTTTCCCCAAGGAGATTCTATTGGCACACTCATGAAAGACAAATAACTGCAATATCTTCTAGCACTCTTTGAGTTCTGGTGGCAAAATAGTCCACATTCACAAATTTTATATGCAAACTAAAATCAACAGACACTCCTATTAGCACCTTCAAATTAAAAAAAAAAAAAAAAGTAAACAAAAACTCAGCTTTGAGATAGAGGTTCTGGGAATCTTTTTTAAGGCCCTTAGAGTCTTTAGACCACTTGTGGTGGCCATTGGTTGCCCCATGACATCTAATGCAAGAAACTGCCCCTCTTGGCCTCCTGCTACTTGCATTATAGGTATGACTGGCCACCTACCGGTTTCTCTTGGAAATAAAGGATCTCACCAACCCTGAGTCTATGACCTCCCATACCCAGCTGCCCATTATGCTTTGGGTCAAGGAAACACCACCCCACAAGCTTTGCATGAGTACTGAGGCCTCCTTAAGATGGCATGGAGCAAAACATGGGACCTCTGGTATTCTCCACCTGCAAGAGACAGTGGCCTCCCCTGTTCTCAGCCTCTTACCAAAGTGTCCTTCGCCTCTTACCAAAGTATCCTCCATGACTACCTAAAAACTCCCTTGGAGTTAACTGAAGAATAATTGGAGTCCTTAGACTAGGGCACTGCTGACTATCATACATGATGAAGTTTAGTAGAGAGTTGCTGCTTCCCATCCACTAGTAAGGACCCAAAAAACAACCTAAGTAGCCAAACATGAGGTAATCATCTTAGCATTGGAAGCCATTATCAACAAATGGCTCCATCTCTTACATTTATTATAAACTACTATTACCTAAAAATTGTCCCATTCAAGGAAAAACAAAAACAAAAACCCCTCTGGGAATTTCTTAACTGACAGATACCCAAATGTAAAATCAAAAATCACACATTTTCACATATAATTAGGCCATAAAACAAGGCTTTGCCAGGACATCCATTTTCCCTTCAGAGTTAGAAATATGATTAACAGGATCTAAACTTCCAATAGAAAACAAAAATAACACAATCAAAAAATTCTCCCAAGTATAGCTAAACAACATTCTGTCAACCGTTGGTGTTATCACCACGGGCTTGGGTGCTCTACTGGTTTACAACCCAAAGGGCCACATTAACTCCACTGGGTACTTATTTAAAAAGATACCCTAATCCCACATCCCTGATGATTCCACCTCGGCTCAATGTATCACTGCTGAAAACGACATCACCTCAGACAACATTGCCCCAACTCAGGAACTTACTGTTGGAGATGGCTTCTTCCACTACACTTAAACCTCCACAAAACAATACCCACAGACTGTCACCTGAAACACAGAATAATTTTGCTTTTCCTCCTGAACTCACTGTCTGCTTGTGCCATGCTCCTGGTACACCAATTATTCTCAGTTCAAAATTTACTTTTTCTCTGCTCAAATGTATACCTCTGCACATCTACACATAAAGGAAAATCTGTGTTACTAAAATTAATGGAGATTACTGTTTTCTTTCCCACATATCACCAAACTCCATAGCCCAGGAAAGGACCACCTATTCACATATTGCATTTTTCCTATTACACTCCTCCCACATTCTCCTGCCATCTCATGGTTTGCCTCACCAACCACAATCTCTCCTTCCCCTTGGTTATACACAACACCTACCTTTACAAACACTTTACCAAATGATCACTTTATAACCCCTAAAACAAAAGTGCAGGTTATGATAGTAAGGTTCTGACACTCCTCTAACTAGCTTAATGAAGTGGCAATGTGGCAAGAACTACAGGTAGCTTCTAAGCACTAAGGACAGACTCCAGCAGACAGCAAGCAATAAAGTCTATAGCTGCAAGGAAATTAACTGAAACTACTGAGTGAGTCTACAAATAGATTTTTTCCTATGTAAGCTTCCCTAGCTAAGCTACATGAGACTGCAACCCCAACAATGACTTGATTGCAATCAACTGAAATCCTGAGCAGAGACTCTACTTTAACCATGTATAGGCTCCTGACTAAAAGAAACTTGAGATAATAAGAGTATGTTAACAGGGCACAGTGGCACATGCCAGCATCCCAGCTACTCAGGAAGCTGAGGCAAAAGGATCACTTGAGACCAGGAATTGCAGACCAGTAAGGACAGGATAGCAAGACCCCATCTCAAAAAGAAAAACAAACAAAAAGAACCTAGTGGGGCTGGGATTGTGGCTCAGCGGTAGAGCACTCGCCTAGTGCGTGGGCGACCCGGGTTCGATCCTCAGCACCACGTACAGATAAAATGCATTGAATAAAACGCATTGTGTACAACTAAAGCAAATAAATAAAAATTTTTTTAAAAAAAGAACCTAGTGTGGTGGCACATGTCTGTAATTCCCAAAACTCAAGAGGCTGAGGCATGGGAATCACAAGTCAATGTGGCAACTTAGCAAGACCCTGTCTCAAGATAAAAAAAAAAATTTTAAATATTTGTTTATTTGCTTTAGTTGTACACAATGCAATGCATTTATGTTTACATGGTGCTGAGGATTGAACCCGGGCCTTGCACGTCCTAGGCGAGCGCTCTACCGCTGAGACACAACCCCAGCTCGTGGATAAAAAATTTTTTAAAAGATTGGGTGTAGCCGGGCGCAGTGATGCACGCCTGTAATCCCAGCACTTGGGAAGGCTGAGGCCTCAGCAATGGCGAGGCACTTAGCAACTCAGTGAGACTCTGTCTCTAATACAAAAAAAAAAAAAAAAAAAAAAAAAAAGGGCTGGGGATATGGCCCAGTGGTTGAGTGCCCCCGAGTTTAATCCCTGGCACCACAAAAAAAGATTGGGTGTAGCTCAGTTGTATACAGCTCCTACCTAGCATGTGTGAAGCCCTGGATTCAATCCCCAGTGGGGGGGGAGGGGGCACATTCATGTCTTATCCTATTTTATCTTGCCTTACATCATTTGAATATGTATAACTTAGTTTCCCTGTCATTTACATATTAAAGAGTAAATTCTTTCCTCAGCCTTATTTTCCACAGAAAATAACTCTAGTGTCAAACCTGGAAGTAATCTCTGATGCATGTCCCTCTCTCTCTCCCAAAAATGTAATCCAACAATTCATAGAAAGCTTTCACATCTTCTAGTCCATTCTGTTTCAGCATGGCTGACTCCAGCAACTTGTAGTTTTGGTCTAGGGTTAATCATCATTCTCTTCTCAGTTTCACTCCCATATGAAGATCAGAAAATAACACTGTTCTCTACCTTCCTCAATTTGTAAAACTCCATTTATTTCCTTAGTTACATGTTAGCCTCCTGCACTAATTTACAAGCTCCCTAAGAACAGCTCTACATTGAATTCTGTCACTAACCCTTACCCAGCCATTCTGGCATTCTTCAATCTACAGGAAAAACAAGAAATGAAAAGCATTGAAACATAGTAAGAGAATACAATGAAAATGTATGACTTTCTGAAAGAGTGATTCCTAAAAGGAAACCTAACAGAAAAACAATAGCCTCTGCTCTAGCTTCAAAGAGAATAAAAAAAGCAATTACAATATATTAACCTCGAGTAGAGATAAAAACTAAAAACAACCAAAACCATGCTTTTACTTTCTTACCCAGCCTATATATGAATAACATTTTTTTAATGTTCTAAGAGACGCATCACCAAGCACATAGAGCTCAATATGCCTGCAATTTTCAAATACTTCTTTTCAAATAGGTCAGATAAAAAGGTTCACTTTTCTGGAAAGAAAATGATAAAACCGAAATATTAAGTGCAATCAAGCCTCCATCCTTTCTTCCACAGGCCACCGTGGCGAAGCTCTGTGGGAGGCACAGCCGGGCACGTCAGATGGGAAGAATGACTGAGTATTCTTGTTCTTCAGTGGACTGGCTCGCGGTCTGCCCACGTTCACGGTTACAGACGGAAATAAGCACTCCCTAGACACCTACAAACGCAGCTTTTTTCCCAAACGTACTGTGTCCGAAAGGCACACAGGGCGCACCAAGCCAAAGCAGTGGGCAAGCACAGGGAGAGCCCCCCCGCCCCCGAGCTAAGTCCACGGAGGCGCGCGGGTCGCCAGGTCGGGACGCGGGGACGCGCGGCGCAGCCACCGAGACCCGAACTGCCGGAACTTCTTTCCTCCCGGGAATCATCCACAGAGCCTGCCTCCGCGGCTTCTGAAGAGGCAATCGCCGCGTCAGTAAAAACCCCGAGGAAGCGCATTTACCAGCAGTCGCGACGGGGCTCCTGTCAGGACAGCCCGAGCGGCCTCGCAGACCCGGCGGCCCCGGGAGCAGGCACAGCCCGGCGGACGCGAGCGGGGCGGGCCGGACCTCTCCCGGGAGGCTCTTCGGCGGCCCGGGCCCAACGCGTACTTTCACCGCCCGCTCCCAGCGCCTGTCGGTTCCCGCACCCGGCCTCACCGAAGCCGTAGGAAGCTCCACGACCACTAAGGTGAAAAGCAACTCAGCTGCCAGGAGTCAACGCCGGAAGAGACGGAGGCGAGGCGTGACGTCACTTCCGTCTGTGACTTCCAGCCGGAGGAGCCAGTCTCCCGAGCGTGGGCCTCAGCCACAAGCGGACCCCTGCTGGCAGAGAAATGGTAGCTTCCTCGCGCGAGGGTGCGGTTGAGCCCTGGAATCCACTTAGAGCGGGGGCAGGAGGCAGAACCAAGCGCAGAGACCAAGGGCGAGGTGACAGCTAGGCCCAGGGGCGAGGCCTTAGGGGGCGGGTCTGGGGCGGGACTAGGCCTGGGTGCTGACTCCGCCCACAGCCGCAGAGTCCAGAGTTGATTCTTCACGTTGGTGAGCCTGCCGCTGCTAGGTAAGTAGAAAACAAACGAACAAACGGTTGTACTGGCATAAAATCAGACACGCAGAGCAATGAAACAGAATGGAGAGCTCAGAAATAAACCCGTGTATATACAGCCAAGTGACTTTCGGCAAGAGTACCAAGAATACACAACAGGAAAAGGAGAGCCTCGTGTAAATGATACTGTGAAAACTAAATATGCACATGCAAGAGAATGCAGTTGGACCGCTATCTTACACTATACACAAAAATCCACCCCAAATGGATTAAAGAATTAAACCTCAGGCAGGCCATGAAATCAGAAAACTCCTAGACGTAAACAAAAGAAAAACTTCCTGACACTTACCTTTGCTATGATTTTTTGGAGTTCACATCCAAACCACAAGCAACAAAATAAACAAGTCAGGCTATATCAGACTAAAAAGATTTTGAAAAGCACAGGAAACTATCAAACAAAAGAGTGAATAGGAGAAAATATTTGTAAGCCATAAATCTGATAATGGGTTAATAGCCAAGAAAAAATAAATAAGGAACTCATACAAATGAGGCGAGAAAAAAATCCAAATAACCCAATTTAAAAATACGTAAAGGGGGTACTATGAGGGTGGCACCGTAGTAGAGTACTTTCCTAGCATGTGCAAGGCCCTGGGATTCATCTCCAGCACTAGAAAAAAAAAAATGGCAAAGGGGAGGGTGGGGACTAGCTCAGTGGCAGAGCATTTGCTTAGCATGCACAAGGCCCTGGATTTGATCCCCAGCACCTATAAGTAAGTAAATTAATGAATGAATAATAAAGGCAAAGGACCAGAATAGCTATTCTTCCAAAGAATTCACAAAAATAGCTAATGGGTATATATGAAATGATGCTGTACATCAGGGATCACCAGAGATATGCAAATGAAAACCATAATAAGATATAATCCCATGCATATTAGGACAACTATTATAAAAAAAATCAACACATGAAAAATGTTGGTAAGATGCTAAAGGAAACAGAACTCTTGTATAATGCTGGTAGGAATACAAATTGATAGTCCTATGGAAAAAAGTATATAAGTTCCTTACAATATTAAAGAGTATATTGCCTCACATGCAAGAAGCTCTGGGTTCAATCTCCAGCACCACATACACACACAAAAAAGTATAACTATAATATTATCCAGCAAATTAACTTTTGGATATGCAATCAAGAAAATAAAATCAACCGGGCACGGTGGCGCACGCCTATAATCCCAGCACTTGGGAGGCTGAGGAAGGAGGATCAAGAGTTCAAAGCCAGCCTCAGCAATGGTGAAGCACTTAGCAACTCAGTGAGACCCTGTCTCTAATAAAATACAAAAAAAAAAAAAGGCTGGGGATGTGGCCAAGTGGCCCAGTGGTCGAGTGCCCCTGAGTTCAATCCCCAGTACCAAAAAAAAAAAAAAAAAAAAGTTTCCTCATTACACTTCAAAACATACTCAATGACAAATGTTTTCCATAAACACCTTAGAAAATGCCTTCTTCTATTGCTATCAATTCAACCTCTTTTTCCAACCAAGAGATCAGGCTGGGTTTGAACAGATGACATTCTGTACACAGAAAAAGATACATTAATAGAAGAGGCTCATGTAAGAGATAACAAACCTTCCCGTGATTTTTTTTTAAAATACATTTCTGATCAAGTGTGCTGCATAATATGTTTCTGTTTCCTTTGTAGCTACAATAAATGATTCTAGTCTTACTAAGGCCAGGTTCTTATAGTTCTCCAGTATCACATCTCTGAATAGGTTACTCTGAGTTGGGTCAATTAAAGACCACCCCTCCCGGGTGAAGTCCATAGCCACATCCTCAAAGGTAATCAATTCTTAGACCATCACACATATGCTAACTGAGCCCAGTGATGTGTCCACCAATGTTCACTGTTAAGTAAAGAAGTGCCTAAAAGGATTCTAAGGCCTTCCATCTTCTATCCATATTCAGTGGTTGTAGGACACCTCTGACCACAGTTACTCACTGTGGATCTCCTCCATCATAGGGCTTTTGGCATCTTTTACAGGTGAACTTATCCTACCATAACTAGACAGAGAGCTCTTGTTGTCCTATTTCTCTATGTCACAACACACTGCTGAGCATGTTACAAAGACTTGATAAATGGCAATATATGAATAAATTATTTGAGAAAGGATACTTTCATTTTCTTTACAATCTGTCAGTGTACCCAGAGAAATAAATATCTAATTAGCACCCTGAAAGTTAAGATTAGCGTGATCATTAAAATACTGAAATAATTTTCAGGTAACCCCTCACCAATATAAGAGGCATGGCTATCTGGAAAATTCAGTAAGGGACTAAGATCTTTTTTGCTCTAAGGAGCTCTGGAAACAGGTCTATCTACAAGGAAATGTGTCTCCCTATCCAGTACAGTTGTGCCATCTTATGGAATCCATGGCACCAAAAAAGACAAATACTTTCCATGTTGGTTTTTTTTTTTTTTGTTTTGTGTTGGTACTGGGGATTGAACCCAGGGGCATTAACCACTGAGCAACATTCCCAGACCTTTTTTAAAATATTAATTTATTTGCTTTAGTTGTACACAATGCATTTATTTTTACGTGGTGCTGAGGCTCGAACCCAGGCCACGCACGTGCAAGGTGAGCACTCTACCACTGAGCCACAACCCCAGCCCCCGCAGACCTTTTCTTGAGACATAGTCTCACTAAGTTACTTATGACCTTGCTAAATTGATGAGGCTGGCATTGATCCTCTTACCTCAGCCTCCAAAGTTGCTGGGATTACAGGTGTACACCACCACACCTGACCCATGTTTTTTACATAATATGGATTCAGGGTTGCTTGCTTACATTCCGGATTGTGAATAGATTCCAGTGGCTCTTCCATGTTCCTTAGATTGATGAAGCATCTTCAGACTAAGTTATTTCATGTCCTTGAAGTGAAGGGGAACAGCTAACACTTTTATACATTGCTTATACTTACAATGTTCCTCATCGCTGTGGGTTTAAATGTATTACTAGGCAAGAGTGCTTCCTACAGGAGTTTCTTCATTCTATACATCCAAAGGGATTCTCTCATGTGTTTTGGTATTTTCAGTAAGATGAAAAGAACAAATGATGGCTTTCTCACATTCCTTACATCCCGTGTGCCTGTGAAGGTAGGAGGAACACATAAATGCTTTTCTACAACTGAACATTCAAAGGGCTTCTGTCCACTGTGGGTTCTCAAATGTAAAGTAACATGAGGAAGAAGCAAAGTCTTTCCCATGTTGGTCATATTCAAAGTGTTTCTCTCCTGTAATTACATAAATGCTTAATAAGGCCTGAAGATGTACTGATGGTTTTTCCCTTGTCCCTTATACTCACATGGCATCTGTACAGTGTGAGTCGGTACATGCGTAGTTAAGTCTTTCCACAATTGTATGTTTATATGGTTTTATGTGATTTCGCAAGTGCTTCTTAAAACATGAATTTCTAAAGGATTTTGAGCATGTGTTAAATTTAAAGGGCTTGTAACCATTGTGAGTTTTCATATATTCAGTGAGTTGAGAGAAGCCAAGGCAGGCTTTCCTCTATTCCTAGGGTTTCCCCCCAGTATGTTTGTGCATGTTTATTGAGGCCTGAGCTTATAGTGAAGGCCTTCCTGAAGGAGCCTATAATCAAGGAGATAGCTAAAGATTGCGGTTAGCTGAGAGCCATAAAAGATGTTCTAGTTTCCACCTGATAGTAATACATTATCCAAAGAATCTTTGTATGCCCGTGAACACTGCATGACGCACCTGTAAGCTCGAGCTGTAAGCACGTGTCCTTGTTAAAGCTATATGTATATAACTGGGTGAGTTTAGTTAGTGTGTGTGGGAAGAAGAAGAAGGTGGTGGTTGGAGTTAGAGCGTTTGGAGTGATTGCTGGAGCCGGAGAGAGAAGAAGAATAAAAGACCTTTTTTCATTTTCATCCTGCCTCCGAATTTTCCTGCGGCGTTCGTTGCTCCAAGCGGTTTCTGCTTCAGGCAGCAACAAGTGGTGGCCTGTACGGGGAATTCGGCGGCAAGGTAAGAAAAAAGAAAATTTAAAAATATGGGAGCGAATATAACAAAAAGTTGGTTTATAAAAGCCACGAATGAAATTTTTGATATCGAGAACTCAGAGGATAATGAGAAAAGTGAACAAGAAAGCATATCCTCTGACTCAGTGGAGACCAGCAAGGAGAGTAGTAATGTAAATTCAAAAGTAAGAACTGCAAAAGCCATCAGAAGCTTAATAAAATTAGCTGAGGAGTATGTACTCTCCTTAGAAGCTGAAACTCAGGATACTAGTGAAAGTGATAATAGTAACAAGGAGCCAAACCATGAGAGTACGGCCTCCTCCACTGAGCCAGTTAGGAATTATGAAGCTAGTAGTGAGGAGGAATCAAAAAGCGATTCGGGGAGCACAATCTCCAATAAAAAGAACAAAAAGAAATTAAAAAAGAGAAAAGACCGTCAAATAGAGGAACCACTAGTGCCCTCTGCTCCTTCATGGATAGAATACCTAACAGAAACAATAAGGAGTATTGATCAGAATGTACGTGCCCTTGAGGTAGAAATTGGCGGCCTTTCTGAGCGCTTATACGCTCTCGAACAACATAGACCGCAGGAGCACCTAGAACTGCCAGTATTTCAAAATGAAGAGGGACAAAGATATCACGAGTCCCTAGACTTTAAAACAATAAAGAATTTTAAAGAGGCAGTAATGACCTATGGGCCTCAAGCTCCGTTCACATTAAGTATGATAGAGTCACTTAACACCCTAATCTTAGCCCCCTCAAATTGGAAAAGTCTATGCAGAGCGGTACTAAGTGGGGGACAATACCTAATCTGGAAAACTCAATTCCAGGAACTTTGTTCAGAAATAGCAAAGAGAAATGCTGCAGCAGGTTTCCCTCAACGCAATATAGATATGCTCACAGGGGAAGGTCAGTTCGCCGAACTACAAAATCAGCTACAATACGATCCCGGTGTGTATGCCCAGATACACACTGCAGCTGTGAAAGCCTGGAAGACAATATCAGGCACAGGGGATCTGCAAGGCAGCCTATCAAAAGTTATACAAGGGCCTAACGAACCTTACGCTGATTTTGTAGATAGACTCTTAAAAACAACATCTAGAGTTTTTGGCGAAGTCGAGCAAGCTATGCCTCTAGTTATCCAATTAGCGTATGAGAATGCTAATAAATATTGCCAGGATGCAGTAAGGCCGTGGAGAAGTAAAAAAGACTTATCAATTTATATCAGACTGTGCAAAGACATTAACGAGGCTGTTATCACAGGCAACGTAATTGCTGCAGTGATGAAAAATTCCTCCCCTCAAAATTCCCAAAGGATTCAACCTAGAACAGGATATTCCAGACAAAAGTATTATAATCAACCAAGATATGCTAAGCAATATCCCCCAAGGGTAATAAGATCAAATTCATACCGCGCTCCAGGCCGATGCCCCAGGTGCAAAAAGGGTATACATTGGGCCAATCAATGCCATTCCAGATATGATATATATGGAAATGATTTATCAAGGATTTAAAAAAACAGGGCACAGGGCCCAATGCCCCGGGGCCCACAAATGTACGAGGCACTAGAGGAGGAATGCGCACTAGAGGAGGAATGCCCTCACATCCAAATGATTCCTCGTCACAATCCCTCCTACCCATTAACGCCCTTATCAGAGGGACAAGAGGAAGTGCAGGATCTGTTCTACTGCCCGGATGGTCCTGACACCTGAAATGGGGGTTCAGCTGATTCCTACGGGAATCAGGGGACCTCTCCCTTCAGGAACTGTGGGACTAATCCTTGGGCGTAGTTCCAAGAGTTTATTAGGCTTTAATGTTATACCAGGGGTTATTGATTCAGATTATAATGGAGAGATTAAAATAATGCTAAGTACACACAGGGGCATCATCTCCGTAAATCAAGGAGACAGAATCGCACAGCTGCTCCTCATTCCCAGTCTCCATAGTTCTTTTAAAAGCATGCCACAAAATAGAAATAGCAGAGCATTCGGTTCCACTGGTTCAGGACCTATGGCTTTCTGGGTTCAGGATTGTTCACGGAGGCCGATGTGCAAATTAAAAATTCAAGGTATAGAGATGGAGGGGCTGATTGATACAGGAGCTGACTCTTCCATCATAAATCTACAACAATGGCCTAAGCACTGGCCTCTGCAGAAAGCCTCAACCAGTTTAAGAGGCTTGGGATACAGTAATACCCCAGCACAAAGTGCTGTAATCTTAAATTGGCAAGACAATGAAGGCCATACAGGAACATTCCAACCTTATGTTTTAAACAGCTTGCCAGTTACCCTATGGGGAAGAGATATCTTACATCAAATGGGGCTACACCTAGCAACCAAGCCTGCAGGTGTTAAGAATAAAAATCCTAATCATAATAAAAAAGGCAAAGGACATTTTTTCTAGGGGCCACTGAGAAAACAATTTTAAAAATACCATGGCTCTCTAATAAGCCAGTTTGGGTCCCTCAGTGGCCCCTATCCAAAGAAAAGTTGCAAGCGGCCCATCAATTAATTAAAGAACAATTAGAAGCAGGACACATAGAGCCTTCCACCTCTCCCTGGAATTCTCCCATATTTGTAATTAAGAAAAAATCAGGAAAATGGAGACTATTACAAGACCTAAGACAAATTAATAAAACAATGCAAATTATGGGACCTACCCAACCTGGACTTCCTAATCCTGTAGCTATTCCAAAAAACTATTACCTTATAACTCTTGATATAAAGGACTGTTTCTTTTCCATTCCCCTACATCCTCTGGATGCCCCCAGGTTTGCTTTTTCAATTCCTTCTATCAATAATAATGGCCTGATAAAAGACATCAATGGAAAGTATTGCCGCAGGGAATGGCAAATAGCCCTACAATGTGCCAACTATATGTGGACAGAGCTATACAGCCCATTAAAAACAAATATCAAGACCTCATGTGTCTACACTACATGGACGATGTTTTATTAGCTCACCCTAATCAAAAAATCTTATTTAATATATTTAGTGAAATAACAAAAAATTTTAAAAAATATGGATTATATATAGCAGAAGAAAAAGCTCAAAGCAGATCACCTATACTATATTTAGGCTTTAAAATCATGGATACTTTTGTTAAACCCCCAAAAATTCTAATAAGTAAAGAACATTTGACCACCCTCAATGATTTCCAAAAATTATTGGGAGACATTAATTGGCTTCGCCCTACACTAAGCCTCACTACTGGACAATTAAAACCTTTATTTGACATCCTTCGCGGGAATCCTGATCCATCCTCACCGCGAACATTAACTCCTGAGGCCAGGAGAGCTCTAAAATTAGTAGAACAGGCCATTGAAAGATCCCATTGCGATAGATTTGATTTTGCACAACCACTAATATTGATTATTATTCCTTCACAATATACACCAACAGGAGTATTTTTGGCAACAGGGACCTATATTATGGATACATTTGCCTGTCTCTCCTAAAAGTACAATTGAGTCTTATACCTCCATGGTAGCAAAACTTATTCTTCAAGGACTTAAAACCTCTACTAAAATATTTGGAATTCATCCCGCTACTATTATTACTTCTTATTCATTGTCACAGGTTGAATATTTGTGCTTCAATGATAATGATTGGGCTATAGCTAGATGCTCTACTTCTGCAAATTTTGACAATCATATTCCTAAATCTCCTATACTGTCCTTTTGTATCAATCATCCTATCATATTCCCACAGGTAATAAAAAATCAACCCATTCCTAAAGCATTTAATGTATTTACAGATGGATCCTCTAACGGTACTGCTGCAGTAGTCACTCAAAATGAAAAAAATGATTCATATCACTAATCAAAAATCAGCTCAATTAGTGGAACTCGAAGCTATAATAATAGCTCTGGAAAATTTTAAAGAACAGCCTATGAATATTTTTTCAGACAGCCACTATATTGTACATGCTGTCCCTAAATTGGAGCTAGCAGGTCCAATAGCACCACATACTCCAGCTTTTAAATTGTTTTCTCAAATCCAAAATCTCCTATGGCAACGAAAAGAACTTTATTTATAGGTCACATAAGAGCTCACACTAATCTGCCTGGTCCTCTCCATGAAGGTAACCAAAAAGCTGATGCCCTCACTAAAACAATATTTATATTTACTACAGTACAACAAGCTACTTTATTTCATTCCCAGTTCCACGTTAATAGCACTACCTTAAGACAAAAATTTAAAATCACAAAAGAACAAGCTCGTAGAATTGTAAAAGAATGTCCATCTTGTGTAACACTTTTGCCCAATCCACATTATGGGGTTAACCCATGAGGTTTGATGCCCAATCATTTGTGGCAGATGGATGTCACACATGAGCCAAGTTTTGGAAAATTACGATTTATTCATGTCACCGTAGATACATGCCCAGGCATGATTTTTGCTTCTTTACATTCCGGAGAAAAAGTTAAAGATACTATATCTCATTGTCTGCAAGCTTTTGCTGCATTGGGCATCCCCAAAATGCTTAAAACAGATAATGGCCCTGCATATACATCCGCATCCTTCAAACAATTTTGTACAAAGTTCAATATTATCCACAAAACAGGTATCGCTTATAATCCTCAGGGACAAGGAATAATTGAAAGAGCAAATCAGACACTTAAAAATATGTTACTAAAGCAAAAAGATGGAAACTGGAAAAATCCTAAGGACAGATTGGCAGTTGCCCTGTTTACCCTAAATTTCTTAACTTTAGATTCTAATGGATATTCGGCTGGAGATAGACACTGGAACCCACACCAACAACATAAACCTTTGGTTTACTGGAAGGATGTTCTCTCAGGTACATGGAAGGGTCCAGACCCAGTATTAATTTGGGGGAGAGGATCTGTTTGTGTTTTTCCAAAGCACGAATCCTCTCCAATATGGATACCATCTAGATTGATAAAGCAGGTACAAAGTCAAAAGGATCAAGACAAAGTTATTGAGGAGTCTAGATTGAATAAACAAGTACAAAATCAAGAGGACCAAAATGAAGGTATGGAGTGATTCCCTTAAGAGTCCTCCATTAAATTTACAACTTAAATTTCATCTTCCCGGCCGGGACAAGAAGATCTCTCTTCAGTGTATACACAATTGTATTTTTTTTTCTTTTATATATGTCTTTATGTCTGTGCATGTGTCTAAATTTCATGTTAATGTGATGTCACAAATATATGTTTATATGTGCGTCTGTCTAGTGTGACGTCACAAATAATTAAGCGCTTATGAAAAAAAAAATAGGTAGATAGATATAGATCCAAATAATGTTAATTCATTTAAGCTTAGAATATTCTAATTAGATAATCAATATATATATATATATATACATAGATAGATATTCATATAAGTTCAGAATACTCTAATTAGATAATCAATTATAATGATAATCAATTTTGATTTATAGTTGTCTCCAGGACTTCTCTTCAGCTGTGAATATGTTTAATGTTGTATAACCTGATATTTTGGTGTTCCGACATAGGATCGTTTATTTGTTATTAACTTCATTTGTTTAATAGCTGATTAATTTGAATTATTTTAACAGGTATAGGATTGCTGTGTATATAGAGACTCAAGGATTCCAGCTAACAAATTATTTTTCCAAAGTGCCTTTAGCTTTTCTTTATCTTTAATGCAGTAAACACCCTCAGTTTCTCTTTGATTATTTCTGAATGTGATATTTTGCCAGCTTATGTTTGTGGGAGCTTAAGCAGCAATGTGTGTGAGCAGAGATCAACTTTTATTTTCTACTCTAATAATTCTTTTTTTAGTTTGACAGCTAACCTTTTGATCTCAGTGCTGGAATAGCACTGCCTTTCCCTTAATAATGGATGCTTGAGTTTTTAGGTAGCGGGCCCTGAAGATTTGCCGGTGGAAATGTCTAGACATAAAAAAGACAGCTGCTGCTACAACTGCAGGGACCGCGGTCGCTGCAAGCATCCCTGCTACTCAAGCATCAAACAATCTAACCAGCAGTGTGGCCTCTGCTCTGCATGCATGGGGCCTCCTGAATCTATGTGTTATAACTTATGGACATTTTGATTTTCCATTATTTTGGGACATTACGGGACAATGCCTTGCGGGTATTTTCTAAGAGAACTCAGTGTGTTACTTGATGAAACTAAGGGCAGCTGATTGGCTTAAAGAACTTGATACGCTATGGAAACTTGGCTCGTCAGCAGTAGGCTTACCGCCTTAAAGCCGCAGCATCTCCTAAAAATTGGACGGCTGTTAGTCAACACACAGTCGATCCTGAAGGGCTCTATTGGATGGCTGGTTAGCCTATGACGGGTAAGATCCCCAGAAGGGGACAACCTAAGACACGGCACAGTCGCACGGGACAGTCTAATGTGGCCGGCATGTCAACCTAAGCCAGGAGTCAGGACAGCCTAGACTCCCATGACGGGTAAGAATGTCAGTTGCACATGGACGTCCTAGAACATCCCCTCTTTTAAAACTAAAAGGGGGAAATGAAGGAGCCTATAATCAAGGAGATAGCTAAAGATTGCGGTTAGCTGAGAGCCATAAAAGATGTTCTAGTTTCCACCTGATAGTAATACATTATCCAAAGAATCTTTGTATGCCCGTGAACACTGCGTGACGCACCTGTAAGCTCGAGCTGTAAGCACGTGTCCTTGTTAAAGCTATATGTATATAACTGGGTGAGTTTAGTTAGTGTGTGTGGGAAGAAGAAGAAGGTGGTGGTTGGAGTTAGAGCATTTGGAGTGATTGCTGGAGCCGGAGAGAGAAGAAGAATAAAAGACCTTTTTTCATTTTCATCCTGCCTCCGAATTTTCCTGCGGCGTTCGTTGCTCCAAGCGGTTTCCGCTTCAGGCAGCAACACCTTCCCACATTTCTTACATTTATAAGGTTCCTCTCTGGTGTGAATTCACATGCAAATGTGAATCCAGTAGGAACATGAAAATGTTTTCCCACACATGTACTCTCAAAAGGTTTCTCCCCAGTATGAGTCCTCAAATGTGAAGTAAGATAGGAGGAAGAAACAAAGGCTTTTCTGGTGACATCAAAATGTTTCTCATGTGGTCATTAGGCCCAATGCTGTAATAAAGGCATTCATACATTACTTCCATTTATAGGGCTCCTCTCCTATGTGAATCCTTACACGTTTACTTAGGTACAAAAATACTGAAGGCATTCATAAGGTTTCTCCCCTGTGTGATTTCATAGCCCTATAACCCAGTGAAAATTGCCCAAGGTCTTGCATTTACAGAGACTTATTCCTTATGCATTCACATGTGACTGTGAAGGAAGGAGGCAGGCGTGAATGTTTCCCCACACACCGGACACTCAAATGGCTGCTCTTCAGTGTGGGGTTGCATATGAATATTAAGGTGGAAAAATATCTAAAACATTTTCCAATTCCTTACATTTGCAGGACAGTTTTATGATATGGGTTTGAACATGCACCACACAGCTTGTGGAGTGAGTAAAAGCTCTCCTACGGTACTTCCATCTGCATTCTTCTTCTCTTGTTGAGTTCTCCTGTGGGCATGAAAGTGTAACCGATTGACGAAGGCTTTCCCACAGACATGGTACTCAAAGGATTTGTCTTAGGTGCACATTTTATGGTAGGCAACATTTGAAGCCTAACTGTAATCTTTTCCACACTAATTGTACTCAGAACTGTTCCCTATCCTTTGAACATTCATTTGTGTTGAGAGATATGTCACTGAAGACCTTTCCACACTGATTGCCAAGTTCCCTCCATGTAGCTACTTCCCTATTAATAAAGAGATGAATAATGATTAAAGGATTTTAAAACTGATGAATAGATTCCACCCATTTCAGGAGAGAAACATGATGGCAATAATAATGATTTTTTCCCATTTTCATAACATGCACAAAGTCCCTGCCCTTTGAATTTCTTATAATGTGAACTCATCAGTCCTACTGGAAGAATTCTGTGACATCTGCTGAAGATTCCGTAGCTCTTCATGAAATAATTTTTAAAACTCAATGTTCTATGATAAAGATGATAGAAACACTGAAGTTTCACACTAGGTTTGGGGGATCTCTCCAGAAACACTACTCCCTGTAGCAGAAAGGTTCTTCTCTCAAATTTCTCTCATTTGTGCTGATTTCTATCATGGAATTCCCGATCTTCTCTAAAAGAGGAAAATAAGAAGTATCTCTTGTCAATTTTACCATTTGCAACCCTTTTGATATTTTTAACCAAAAAAAAAAAAATCCAAATTGTTGTCCCTTTAGTGTTAAGGTGCATTTCTCATGCTGAAATTAAACAGAGAAATATGTTAGAGTTTATGCAACAAAATGGTAGGTTAAAGAAGTTAAAAGGTAATAACTTTTTTGAGTTCTTTACATGTTCTGGAAATTAAAACAAGTAACCCAGACAGTAAAGGAGAAAAGGATTTAAACAGATATTTTTTAAAAATAAGAAATACAGGGCTGGGGTTGTGGCTCAGGGCGGGGGCTGTGGCTCAGCAGTAGAGCACTCGCCTGGCACGTGCGCGGCCCGGATTCGATCCTCAGCACCACGTACAAATAAACCCATTGTGTACAGCTAAAGCAAATAAATAAATATTTTTTTTAAAAAAAGAAATACAGGGCAGGGCTTGTGGCTCAGTGGTAGAGTGCTTGCCTAGCATGCATGAGGCACTGAGTTCAATCCCTGGCACCACATAAAAATAAACAAAATAAGAGTATTGTATCCATCTACAACTTAAAAAAAATGTTAAAAAAATAAGAAATACAAATGGACAACAAATATATGAAAAAATGTTCAATATCCTTAACAGAGAAATACAAATCAAAACTTACACTGAGATTTCATTTCACTCCAGTTGTAATGGCAATCTTCAATGATACGAATAATTTCTGGCAAGCATGTGCAGGGAAAGGTAGACTCACATACAGAAATTCATCAATTATGAGTATTTGGAGATATCCTGAAACTTCCAGTCCAATGGCCTCACCCTTCAGATGCAAATGGCATTTAAAACAGTTTCATTATTCTTCCAAGCATAATGAACATCTCAATGACAAGAAGTATTTTCCACAAACACCTTGGAGAATATATCCTTCCACTATAGTCAACTCTTTTTCCTTTATCCAAGAGATCAGGCTGGGGTTGATGAGATGACATCCTATACATGTGGAAAGATGCATTCATGGAAGAGGCTCATGTAAGATATGGTGACTCTTCCCATGGCTCAGAAACTTTAGTTATAATGAAAGCAGTGAAATTATTTCTAAAATGTTTAAAATGATAATATCAGAATGTAGCTTGGTAGTAGAATGTGCATTTAACATGAGTGAAGCCTCAGATTCGATTCCCAGCACCAAAAATGAATGATTAAATTTATTTAAATGCAAATATTCAGTTTCCCAAATATGTTGATTATCTCTGAATTCTGAAACCCAAATTGATGCTTATTTACATGTTAACAAAACATAACATTTTAATGAAATAGGAAACAGGTATTCATTACCATGGGGATAAAAAACTACAGCAATGATTCTTAAATATTATAGTGCTTGATATTCCTATGGGTGGATTTTAAAACACAGATAACAGGGCCCCCAATGCAGATATTCAGATAAGAAATGTTGAAGGTGGGGCTGGGGATGTGGCTCAGCGGTACAGCGCTCACCTAGCACATGCATGGCCCAGGTTCAATCCTCAGCACCATGTAAAAATAAACACACTGTATGCAACTAAAAGCAAATAAATAAATATTTTAAAAAAAGAAATGTTGAAGGTGGAGTCTTGGGGATGGGGGTAAGCAGATCAGTAGTCACATGTGCAAGGTCCTGGATTTCATCCCCAGCACCACCAAAAAATAATAAAAGAAATGAGGACAGGGATCTAATGCCTACACAGAGTTGGGAGTTCTCCCGTTATATATCCCAAGGAACCCTAGGGCCACCCCTTCATCTCACACCCACTATTCATCTTCTCCATTCGTGTGGCTTTAATGGTACATCTCTAACATGAACCTATCTCACCAACACCAGAATGGGAGTTCTTTCTTGTCTTATTTCCCTCTATCAAAGGATGGCCTTGAACAAATTTCATACATTTGATAAATGGTGATGAATGAATAAATTCTGTGAGAAAAGGACACTTTCATCTTCCTTGTCATCTGTCACTCAACAAAATCAGAAACATGATTCTGCATTATAGAGGCCAAGATGAATTGGTAATTACAAAAATCCTGGGATGATTTTCAAGGTGATCCTTTACCAATTATAAGAGGATCCACTCCCTGGGAAAATTAAACTGGGACTCAATCCTTGAGGGAGGCTTTATTTGCTTTAAGAAGCTCTGGAAGGCTGGGGCTGGGGCTCAGTGGTAGAGCACTTGTCTAGCATGTGTGAGGCACTGGGTTTGATTCTCAGCGCCACATATAAATAAATAAAATAAAGGTCCATCAACAACTAATTAAAAAATATTTTTAGAAAAAGCAGCAGCAGCTCTAGAAAGTCTAAGTAAAGGGAAATGTGTCCATCTGTGATGCAAGGGTATACTTCATACAAGCATGCATGTTCCACATACCTAATAATCATTTGGCAGACAGCCATCTTCCTTTCTGCCTCTGTCTTTGCTTTAGGAAGGCAGATTGGGTCTCTAGAAAGTAGACCTCCTAGAAACCTCCTGGAAAAGGCCTGAGAACCCAGAGCTGACCATAATTCCACATTCATGTGCCTGGAAGTCATTTCATCCTAGTTTGAAACTCCCATATAATCCAGCACACTTAGGAAAACCCACAAACATATACACTATTGCCATATGATGCCAGAGCAGTCTGCCTCACCTAGAGCCAGAAAAAGGCATGGTGAGCTGTGCTCCCATCAGGAAAAGTATAATAGTACCATTTTACAGGTAAAGAACCAGAAGCCCTGAAAGACATGACATTTTGCACACTGTGATAAAACTCGTGACTGAAATTTTGCAGCATATACAGCCCAAACACACATACCAGGAGCTGACTTATGGTGTCAAACCTCTATGGCCCATTCCAGCATCTCTAAAATGAATAAGCAGTGTGACTATTAAGGCCATTTGAATCTATCTCTGGGCAATGAGACTCTAAAGCAAATTCTCTGAAAAATAGTATCAACAGAACTTGCTATGTGACAAATTGATGAGTTCCATCCTGTAAAGCTGATGATAAAATATGCCTGCACACTCTTTTGTAATTACAAGGACATGTCAGGGTTGTGGGAATCTAAGTGGATAGTGGCAATTTCGGTTCCTCGGACTATAGGGTTATTTGGATTCCTATAGTTGTTGATCATTAATCAACAAATATTAACAATTTTTAAAAATCATACATTAATTCTATGTTGGTAATAAAAGATGAAGCCAGTAAAAACAGCATATTCTATAACATGCATATTAGTAACAACAACTACTATTTAGTGAGGATTTCTATGTGTTGAAAGTTACACTAGATACACACACACACACACACACACACACACACACAATAATCTTAACAAAACTCCACAGCAGATACTGTTATCATGAATGCTGAAAACAAATTAGAAGCCGGGCGCAGTGGCGCACGCCTGTAATCCCAGCACTTGGGAGGCTGAGGCAGGAGGATCGTGAGTTCAAAGCCAACCTCAGCAATGGCGAGGCACTTAGCAACTCAGTGAGACCCTGTCTCTAAATAAAATACAAAAAAGGTCTGGGGATGTAGTTCAATCCCTGGTACCAAAAAACAAAAAACAACAACAACAACAAACAAATTAGATTTGGAAAACAGAAGTGATTGTTCCAATATCAACTACTTATTATGCAGATTAAAAAACTAAATAGTGAAAAATAATAATAGCCACTGTAATCCCAGTGGCTCAGGAGGCTGAGGCAGGAGGACTGCCAGTTCAAAGCCAGCCTCAGCAACTTAGTGAGGCCCTAAGCAACTCAGCAAGACCCTGTCTCTAAATAAAATACAAAAAAGGCCTGGGGATGTGGCTCAGTGATCAAGTGCCCCTGAGTTCAATCCCCAGTACCAAAATTAATTAATTAATTAAAAAATAAAAATAATAGCAGCTAAAAGTTCACAAGGGATATACAAATAAAAAATTGTAACCAGCTAGACACACACCTGTAGTCAGCTACTCTGGAGGCTGAGGCAGGAGGATCACAAATTCAAGGCCAGCCTGGGCAACTTAGCAAGACCCTGTCTCAAAATAAAAAAGGGCCAGATGTAGCTCAGTGATAAAGCACTTCCCTAGCATGTGTGAGGTCCTAGATTCAATAAAATTCAGTAACAGCAATTATTGAATAAAATAGCAATATAAAGTTAAAAATAAGATAAACATTCTGATAGATTAAAAACAGAAGACTCAAATAAGATTTTAAAAAATGAGAGAGGTTCCTACTGGCAAATTGTAGAGATAAGCAACTAACCATGGAACACCAGATGACCAAGGAAGTGAGCTCCCATCAGGAACTGCACATTGTCTGCCCCACCAAGCTTTTAATTTGGGCATCTGTAGTAGTAATCTATCATGAAAATGGAAATTGCGTAGTCATCACTGATGGCCATTAGCATACATACATATTGATTCATGAATACCTGCTATGTAGGTAGGATTCTCTAGAGAAACAGAAGTGATATTTTTATATGTTGGAACTGATAAGGGAATTGGCTCACCCAATTAAAGAGGCTGAAAAATTCTACAATGACCATCTGCATACTGCAAAGCCAGAAAAGACCAGTGAAGACTCAGTCCAGATGCTGGAGTACTCAAGAGCCTGGAAGACAGATGGTACAGCCTCCAGTCCAAGTCAAAAGACCCGAGAGCTACTGATGACAACAGTAGGAGAAAATGCACTCTGCTCAGGGAGGAAGAACTGGAGAAAAAGGGAAAGAGGGAGAGGGAAACAGGGAGGGGGCGGGGAGAATATGTCATCTCTTCCTCCAATTTTGTATTCCATCAGGATCCCCAGTCTATGGATGGTGCCTGCCTGGACTGAGAATGGGTCTTCCTCACTCACTTCACTGATTGGCAGGCCAGTCTTCTCAAAAACATCAGCATGAAACACCCAGCAGTGGGCTGGGGGTGTGGCTTAGTGGTACTTACCTAGCAAGTGCAAGGTCCTGGGTACTGTCCCCAGTACCTCAAGGAAGGAAGGAAGGAAAGTAGGCAGGTATTTTAAAAACAAACATCCAGAAGTATGCTTTACCAATTCTCTAAGCACCCCTCAATCCAGTAGCATTGATTCCCAAAACGAACCATCGCATTTGCCAAAGTTGTCACCAGATGGCTTAAAATTTTGTTAGGCACAAGACTGATGACAAGGAGGGTTAGGAAAGGAATAGGTATAGGTATGTAGCTGTCTTAAAGGACAGGCTGTATAGGTACTGTGTCCCATGTAAATGACCATCAAAGGAAATAATTAGATGGACTAACTGATGTAGTGTGTACATGTCAATTACCTTACCTAGCCACCCCAGACCTTGCTCCATGGACCCAGGAAATAACTATAAGATCAGGCTGAAGGATATTTGTGGCTCAACAATAAAGATTTCAATCTACCAAGGCTGGCACAGTTGATACTACTGTTCTGTGCCTCCATCAGCTAAAAGTAGAAACCATCATCAACTATCCAAACGTCAGCAATCCCTACTGACTAGGGAGCCACCTGGTGGCAGACTTATTACATCAGCTGCTGAAATGATGAGGGTGAACAGGTAAAATTCTTCATCTCGCTGGGCGTGGTGGTGCAAGACTGTAATCCCAGCACTTGGGAGGCTGAGGCAGGAGGATCTCGAGTTCAAAGCCAGCCTCAGCAATGGCAAGGCACTTAGCAACTCAGTGAGACCGTCTCTAATAAAATACAAAAAAGGACTGGGGATGTGGCCCAGTGGTTGAGTGCCCCTGAGTTCAATCCCTGGTACCAAAAAAAAAAAAAGATTCCTCATCTCTGGAATACTCACATACAGGAGATGGATTCACTTTTCTCCTAGATATGCTTCTGTGGGAACCAACATGTGTGTATTCACAAAAAATGCTTTACCCACTGACTTCCCTAAGAGAATTATCACTTTCAATACCAGCAACATCAGAGCACCATCAGTTTGGAGAGCTTAGTTCCTAATAAGGAACACTTCCTCTAGTGGGCACAATTATATTCTCATTCATTTGAAAATAAGATAGCCCCCTAGCCATTCTGGGCTTCAAATACCAGTAAACCAAGAGGCAAGGAAAGGTGCGGGGGGTTGGGGGGAAAAGGAGGTGGAGGGATTAATCTGCTTCTGGATTGACAGACCCACTTACCAAACGGAAATGGAGATACTGCTAGATAATCTCAACAAGGAATCTCCCTACATACCCATAATGCACAAAAAGGTCAACAAGAAGTTATAGCTGAGAACAGGCAGGCATACAGAAGGTGTAGACCCTTTGGATATGAAGATTTGGGTCACTCAACCAGAATAGCTGAGATTTTCACTGAGAGCAAAGGAAACAAGGAAATGGTCGTTGAAAATGTACACCAGGTATATCAACTATAATAAAGAGTCTAATTCTAGAAAAAAAGAACTGTAATAGTTTTGCATGTTTTCTCCTTTCATGACACATCAGGTATTTGTTTATATGCATGTTTGTTTATATAAACAGATTGTTCACTCCTGCTTTAGTTTTTATACACAAATTATTAGTGGTTAGTCTTTCAGGTGACAAAATACTCAATGAGAATCTGACTTTTGAGTAGAAATCAATATGGCCTTTGATGGGAACACCTAGACCTTCTAACTTAAGAGTGAGAATTTCTTCCTTTGAGCCTCATTAGGTAAGAAATATAAGTTTGTGGACTGGGGGTGCAGCACAGTGGTAGAGTGCTTGCCTAGCATGCATGAGGTCTTGGGTTCAATCCCCAGCATTGCAAAAACATAATAAAACTGCTTAATTGATATAAGGGTATTCAAATGTGTGTACAATGATGCATATGTATGCTGAGCAGGGAAAATGCACTGTAACACTTGTCAAATTATTCAATTCACTCCAAATTTACCTCCAGGAATTAATTACTACTATCTATAATTAATTGCTACTATCTTTACTATTACTACTATCTTTTACATACACTAGTGTTTCATCAATATGTTGACACATTGGCAGGACATGCAAGGGGTGGGGGATTTCTCTTGATGCAACCAGCTGCTGCAGAGTGTAACAGATGCTCCAGTTATGCCTGGCCTATGTTTGTGCACAGAATACCCAGAATCTGGAAGCTCTGGTTCTGGGACACTTCCCTCTGCACAGTAGCACAGCATGTGCACCTACCCATACTTTGCGGATTTGCTTATTGTTTGACTAGTGAAGACTAATGAAAATCACCAAAAAAAAAAAAAAAAAAAAAAAAAAAAAAAAAAAAAAAAAAAAAACTTCTCCAAAATCCAATAGGCTAAAAATAGCATCTAGCGTTTCTGACATTGACCACAACGATCTCCACATTTTAATATTCAAACTCTGATTCCCTTTGTTAAGGCCATATGCAACTGAAATCTAACCAACGCCTTGATTAGAGCTGCATGAGATCATGAGCAGAAATGTACTAGAAAATAAGCCCACGTGTGGGCCTGTGAGATGGGTATGGTTTCTTTATCTTCTTGTGATGCTGGGGATCAAACCCAGGATTTTACTTATGCAAAGCACATGCTTTACCACTGGATTACAACCCCAGCCCTGTTCTCTTTGTGTCAAAAAAAAAAAAAAAAAATGATTGCTCTAATTTAATTCTACTAGCTGAGCACAGTAGCTCACTTCTATAATTCCAGTTACTTGGGAGGCTAATGAAGGAGAATTCCAAGTTCTAAGCCAGTCTGAAATTAGTAAGACTCTATCCCCCAAAATTTAAAAATTTAAAAGGCTGGGGGTGTGACTCAGTGGTACAGTGTTTACCTAGCATGCACAGAAGAACCAGAATTCTATACATAATACAAAAACTTTTAAAAGACCTGCCAAAAACCAAAGCAAGAACAGATTTGATCTCAAGGGGAAATGCTACAAAAATTCTGCAAAGAACTTTCTTTTGAGACAGGGTCCAAGTTGCCCAGGCTGGCCTCAAACTGGTGATCCACCCAATTTAGTCTCCTGAGTAATTGGAATTACAGGTGTGTGCTACCGTGCCAAGCTTTTAGAACATTTCATCAAAATATGGCCCTTTCTCATATGTGGCTGTCACTTTGTATGCTAATGTTATATCCATTACTTTGTGGGTTCACACTTTCACCTTGTGAGATTCTGGACTACTACGTAGCTCCTTATTCTAGTGTCACTCAGCAGCAAGGTCACATAAGCTGTATATACCAGAAGAAACAGTAGCACACACCTATAATCCCAGACCTTTAGCAACTTACCAAGAACTTGTCTCAAAATAAAAGAGTAAGAGCTGGAGATGTAGCTCAGTGATAACTGGGTTTAATTCCCATGTGTAGGAGGTGGGGCTGTATAATTTATGAGAAAGGAGAGAACTACAAGTGTTTTAGGGCAATCAAGGACATAACTTCCAGCCAAGAAAAATGATGACAGAAAAATGAACCATTCAAACAAAAATACAACAAAGACAAATCATAAGTCACTTAAGTATACTCAAATTTATCAAATTATGTGTAAGCAGACATACAGTTCCCAGTAAGCAAAATTAGTGGGGACTTTGAAAATGTCATTAATGCACCATGGAATTAAAGGTTCAATCTTGGTCCAGACAAGGGTGAAAGACGTAAAACTTTGCATGGCCTAGCATATGACCTAACATTAAGTCTCCCTTTGTACTTAAAACAGGTATTCTCTTGCTTTTGAATGCAATGTTGTCTATTAAGTCCATTTGGTCTAAAATATAGTCAAGTACAATGTTTCCTTACTGATTTTCAGGATAGATACATGAAGTATTGAATTCCCTACCCTTATTGTGTTGCTTTTTTTTTTCATACACAATACCTTTTGTGTGTGTGTGTGTGTGTGTGTGTGTGTGTGTGGGTACCAGGGATTGAACTCAGGGGCACTCGACCACTGGGCCACATCCCTGGCCCTTTTTGTATTTTATTTAGAGACAGGGTCTCACTGAATTGCTAAGTGCCTCGCCATTGCTGAGGCTGGCTTTGAACTCGCAATCCTCCTGCCTCAGCCTCCCAAAGTGCTGGGATTACAGGCGTGCGCCACCGCGCCCGGCTCACAATACCTTTATTTTTATGTGGCACTGAGGATCAAACCCAGTGCCTCACACATTAGGCAAGCGCTCTGCCACTGAGCCATAACCCCAGTCCATGTACTGCTATTTCTTTCTATTCCTGTTAATATTTGCCTTTCTTATTTAAATGCTATACTCTTGGGTTCACATAAACTTACAACTGCTATATCCTTTTGATAAAGTGATCATTATCAGTTTATCCCCTTGTAAGTAAACCTATACATACTCTTGCTTGATTTCCACTACTTTCCCCCCATGTTTTTTAGTTGTAGATGGACACAATATCTTTATTTTATTTATTTTTATGTGGTGCTGAACACTGAACCCAGTGCCTTACACTCGCTGCACAACGGCTCTACCACTGAGCCACATGTACCCCAGCCCTTGGTTTCCATTTCTAAGAGATGTTTTTCTATCCCGTCATTTTCAGTCAACTTATGCTCTTTTAAAAGACAAAGGAAGCACTTGCCTAGCATATATGAGGCTGAGACACTGAGTTCAATTCTCAGCACTGCATATATATAAATAAATAAAATGAAGGTCCATAAGCAACTAAAAATATATATATTAAAGAAAAGATGAAGTCTCTCATAGATGGCCCAAAGATGTCTTTTTAAAAAGTATTATTCAATAAGACAATCTAGGTCTTTGATGGGAAAATTCAGTCATCCATTCACACGTAAGTTAACCATGATAGAATGATTTATCCCTGGGATGTAAAAATGGTTTAACACATGCAAATCAATAAATGTGATATACCACATTAACAAAATGAAGGAAAAATTATATCATCATTGGAAAAAGATCATGTTACAACATAAAACATCATTTCATGACAACAATTCTCAATAAATAAATTAGATATAAAAGAAATGTACTTAAAACACAATGGCTATGACGAAGCCACAGCTAACATTACACAATGGAAAAAAGCTCACATATATTTTTTTTAAAAGATCAAGAACAAGACAAGAATGCCTACTCTTTCCACTTCTATTTAATATAATAATGGAAAAAGTCTAGCCAGAACAATTAGCCAAGAAAAATGGAAGACACCCAAATCAGAAAAGTAGTAAGAATTGCTTGCAGGTGGCATGTCTTCAAGTGTGGAAAAGGACAAGACTTCATGAAAAAAAAAGAATAAATAAATTCACAAGTTGCAGGATTCAATGTCAACATAGGAAAATCATTACTGTTTCTACACTCTAAAAATAACAATATGAAAGAATTTCAAATCCTATTTACAAAGAGTATTAAAATTGAAAACATATTTCAGAACAAATATAAACAGTAAAAGATTTAAACTTTTAAAGATTTAAACTTTTAAAGATTTAAACTTTTAAAAAAGATTTAAACAAAAAAAACTATGACATTATGAAAAAAATTAAAGTAGACCCAAACGAAAGGGAAAATATCCTGTGCTTACGAATTGGGAGATTTTAATTTCATCCTTTCAAACTTTCAATGGCATTGTTCTACAGGATTATGAGAAAAATTTTCTAAATTCATCAGCAACTATAAACTAAGAAAACAAAGTCAGAAAAGCAAAAGACTCTTAAACAAAAACAGAAATTCCAAACTTTAAATCATTATTACAAAGGTGTAATAATAGAAACAATATGGTATTGTCATAAAAGCTGACACACAGACCAATGGAACAAATGAGAAAGCTCAGAAAACACACATATAGTCAACTAATTTTCAATAAAATTACCACAAATAGGAAAAAGATGATCTTTCAAATAAGTAGTATTGAGAAAACTGCTTATATACACACAAGCAAAAGAATAGAACTGAACCATTAAAAAAAAAAAAAAAAAACTAAGGTTGTGAAACCATAAAACCCCTAGAAGAAAAAGCCTCCTGACATTTACCTTGGCAGTGAAATCTGGAGTTAATAAGAAAAAGCACAGGCATCAAAAACAAACAACTAGAGCTACAAACTAAGATTTCACAAAGCAAAGCAAAAAAATCCATAAAGTAAAAAGGCAACATATTCAATGGGAGAAAATACTTGTAAACCATGTTTACAGATGGGATAGTGGGTTGGTATCATGAATACTTATGTAACTTTATAGGAAAAAAACAAAGTATCCCAATTTTAAACTTAACAAAGAACTCAATGGATATTTTCCCAAAGACAGGCTTATGGGTATATGAAAAGTCACTCCAAACCTGAGCATTAGGGAAATGCAAATCACTTAAGGACAGCTCAGAAAAACATCAAAAGATACAACAGCTTAGATAGTGGAGGAAACAGAACATTTCTACATTGTTGCTGGGAACTGAAATTGGTATAGTCATATAAAGTAAGGTGGTTTCTCATAAAACTAAAATACAACTACCAGGCTGGGCGTGGTGGCACATGCCTGTAATCCCAGCACCTGGGAGGCTGAAGCAGGAGGATTTTGAGTTCAAAGCCAGCCTCAGCAAAAGCGAGGTGCTAAGCAACTCAGTGAGACCCTGTCTCTAAGTAAAATATAAAATAGGGCTGGGGATGTGGCTCAGTGGTCAAGTGCCCCTGAGTTCAATCCCCGGTACCCTTCCCCCCTAAAAATAAAACTACCATATAATACAACAAGTCCACTTCTGGGCTTACATTTAAGGAAATAAAATCACTAACTCAAAGCTGCACTCCTGTTCATTGCAGCAACACTCATGAGAGTGAAGTAGGGAAACAATATCATGTCCCCTGACAGATGAATGGATAAAATATGGTCTTAAATAATTTGCCATAAAGTAGGAATCCCAACATATTCATAACAATTTGACCTTGATGACATTATGCTAGGTGAAATAAATTACAGTAAGACAAATACTGCACAATCTCACAAGTGGAATCTGAAGTTGAAAAAACAGAGAATGGAGTATCAATTACCAGATGCTGGGCTTATGACAAAAGGGGAGATAACAGTCAAAGGTACAAACTTTCATTTCTAAGTACATGAAACCTTAATATAAAACATGGTGATTTAAGGTAATACTCACACAGGGTATACTTGAAATTTAAAACAATAGAAAGTGTTTCCAGGACATAATGAAAAAGGCTAACCATGTGGTAATAGAACTATTAAATCTGTATATTCATCGTCTCACAATTTTTAAGCATATGGCACATCAGGTGGTAGATCTTAAATATAGACAATAGTTTCATTCATATTAAAGATATTTTAAAGCAGAAAATTATAGTGGAAATTAGAAATTTATAATTGAAGTCATAAAAATAAACAAATATTGAAATGCTTGGAATATTCAAAATTTATCTATAGAACCACTCAGAAAGCCATGTCCATAACCATATAAGATTTCAGAACACAGTGAAGCTTATCCCATATTACATACACATGGTTTCTGTTCAGTTTAAAACATCATTTACTCAAGGTTAAATAATATAAATAGACTTTCCAACACTTATGACTTTCACGAAGCTTTTCTCCACTGTGAGACACAGATCAACATCGAACCTCTCAGAATGTATTTCCACTCTTAAATCAGAACATTTTATTGCAATATCTTGCATATTTAGAAAGACTCAAAGAAATACTACAGAGTTTGCATGTTTCTTACTCTACATAGTTTAAGAGAGTTCTTACATACTGGACTGAGATTATGATGACTCTCCCATGTTCTTAAAACTCATGGTATATCCTCAAAATGAGTTTGAAGTGAATAACACGTGTATACACTGCTTATAACCATAAGATTGCTCAAGACTATGAATTCAATTGCAATTACTAAGGATTAAGAGGACTTCCAAAAAGATTTTCTGAATTCCTTACATTCAAAGAGTTTTCCTGTTCAATAACATCAGAAGAACTAATGAAGGGATCCTCACATTCCTTATATTCGTAGGGTTTCTCTCCAGTGTGTTTCCGTAAATGTTTATTAAGGCCTGAATGCTCGGTAAAGGCTTTTCCACAGTACTTACATACATAGGGTTTCTCTCCAGTGTGGATTCGCATGTGAACCCGAAGGTAAGAGGACCACAGAAATGACTTTCCACATATTATACACTGAAAGGGCTTCTCACCAGTGTGAGTTCGCATGTGGACCGGAAGATAAGAAGAACATGTAAATGTTTTCCCACACACTGTACACTGAAAGAGCTTCTCTCCAGTATGAATTTTCAAATGTACATTAAGATATGAGGAAGAAGCAAAGGCTTTCCCACAGTGGTCACATTCAAAGGGTTTCTCCCCCTTATGACTCCTTATATGTGCAATAAGGCCTGAGGAAGTAGTGAAGGCTTTCCCACATTCCTGGCATGCATATGATTTCTCCCCAGTGTGATTTCGTAGATGTATAGTAAGGCCTGAGCGTGCAGTAAAGTCCTTCCCACAATAATTGCATTTATAGGGTTTTATTCCAGTGTGAATTCGAAAGTGGGTCTCAAGGGATGAAGAATTTCTAAATGATTTTGTGCATACCTTACACTGAAAGGGTTTCTCACTACTGTGAGTTTTTATGTGCACATTAAGTTGAGAAAAGCTAGTGAATGCCTTCCCACATTCCTTACATTCATAGGGTCTCTCCCCAGTATGTGTTCTTAAGTGTTTAGTAAGGCATGAGCGTTCAGGGAAGGTTTTCCCACATTCCTTACATTCATAGGGTTTCTCTCCAGTGTGAGTTCGCATGTGAATGCGAAGGTGGGATGAAGTTGAAAATGCTTTCTCACACATGTTACACTCAAAGGGCTTTTCTCCAGTGTGAGTTCTCAAATGTCCAACAAGAGATGAGGAATGAGCCAAGGCTTTACCACAGTGGTAGCATTCAAAGGGCTTCTCTCCTGTATGAATTCTTATATGTTCAACAAGGGCTGAAGATGTACTAAAGGCTTTCCCACATTCCTTACAATCATATGGCTTCTCCCCATTGTGAGTTAGTACATGCTTAGTGAGGCCTGAGCGTGCAGTGAAGTCTTTCCCACAGTAATTACATTTGTAGGGCTTTATTCCAGTGTGAATTCGAAAGTGGGTCTTAAGGCAGGAGGAATTTCTAAAGGTTCTTGCACATACTTTACACTGAAAGGGTTTCTCACCAGTGTGAGTTTTTGTATGTTCAGTAAGTTGAGCAAAGCTGGTGAAGGCTTTCTGACACTCTGTACATCCATAGGGCTTCTCCCCAGTATGGTTTCGTAAATGTATAGTAAGCCATGAACGCCCACTGAAGGCTTTCCCACATACTTTACATTCATAGGGTTTCTCCCCAGTGTGAGTTCGTATGTGACCCACCAGGTAAGAGGAACGTGTAAATGCTTTCCCACATATGTCACACTCAAAGGGCTTCTCTCCAGTGTGAGTTCTCAAATGTGTAGTAAGATAAGATGAAGAGGCAAAGGCGTTTCCACATTGCTCGCACTGAAAGGGTTTCTCTCCAGTGTGACTTCTCATATGTTCAGCAAGGCGTGAGGGTTGAAGGAAGGCTTTCCCACATTCCTTGCACTCATAGGACTTTTCCCGAGTGTGTTCTCGTAGATGTACAATTAAGCTCGAGCGCTTGGTGAAGGCTTTCCCACATTCCTTACAATCATAGGGTTTCTCCACAGCGTGGTTTTGCATATGAATATTAAGGTAAAGAGGATGTGTAAAGAATTTTTCACATTTCTTACATTCATAGTATTTTTTTACAGTGGGCATTTCAACACACCCATCAGGGCTTGTGGAATTAGTAGAAGTTTTCCCACACTGTTCCAATTCGTAGATATTTTCTCCATTGTGAGTTCTGCTATGTGCCTGAAGGTGTGACTCACTAACAAAGGTTTTCCCGCAGTCACTGCATTCAAAGGATTTATCACCAGTAAATTTTTTCTGGTAAACATCTGGAGTCAAGGTAAAAGGTTTTACACATTGGTTCAACACTGAACGTCTCTCTTCAGTAGAGGTGTTGTTGAGCAATGGAAGGAAGTCTTTTCCATACGCATTACACTCTGAAGTGTTCTCTTTATTAGGAGTACTTGTGTATGTCTGAAGTAATGAGTGTTCACTGAAAACCTTTCCAACTTGCACAGAGTCACAGTGTTCTTCTCCACTGTGGCTTCTTGCCTATTCATAAAGAGATGAATGGAGATTAAAAGATTTTTCAGACAAGAAATGTATACTTGTAGGAACTCACACTAAGTTTGGGGCATCTCTCCAGACAAACTGCAATGGGTAAAAACTACTTCGTTCAAATTATCTCTCATTTGTGCTGACTTTCATCAAGGAATTCCCAATCTGTCCTAAACTTGGAAATTAAGAAATATCTCCATGAATCTTACCAGCTGTATCCCATTTGATGTATCTGACCAAAACACATCCTGCTGAAGTGCTGTCCCTTTGGTTTGAAGGTGCATTTCCCATTCTGCAGTAAAAAAGAAAAACATACAAGGTTTTGCACAATATGAGAGGTTAAAGAAAATGATAAAACTCAACTGTATTTGTTTTCATATTAAACACATTAAAAAATAATGCAAAGATAAATTTGAGTAGATGACCTATGTCTAAAATTTGGCAATCATAAGGATACAGGGTCAATATATAGAAATGTATTAACAATTTGTCCTATAAAAATTAAATATAAAAAAATTAAATGTAATGAAAAGAATAAAATAGCAGGGAAGGAAAGCAGGAAACATCTGCACACAAAAATACCATACTTTCACTAGACATGGTGGCACATGCCTGTAATCCCAGGAACTCCAGAAGCTGAGGCAAGATGATTCCAAGTTAGAGGCCTGCCTCATCAACTTAGAGATGCTCTAAGCAAAATGTGCCCCCCAGGCTCAATCCCGAAAACCAAGGGGTAGGGGGGAAGGCCTGACAAAGTAAGGGAGTAAGGCAGCATGGGAAGTTGAAGATATCCCAGAACTTACAAGTCCAAGAACCTCAGTCTTCAAATTGAAGGTATTCTTTAAGAAGTCTCCTCATACTTCAAAGCTTGTAAATGACACAAAACGTTTTTCATAAACACTTACCTTGAAGAATGCCTCGTTCTACTATTGTCAACTGCACTTCTTCCTCCAACCAAGATATCAGGCTGGGTTTCAACAGCTGACGTCCTATACACAGGGAATGATACATTAATGTTAAGAGATGACAAACCTTCCCATTGATGAGAAAATCAAACTGGGGATTGAACTCAGGGGCACTCAACCACTCAACCACTAAGCCATATCCTCAGCCCTGTTTTTTTGTATTTTATTTAGAGATAGGGTCTCACTGAGTTGCTTAGCACTTTGCTGTTGCTGAGGCTGGCTGTTGCTGAGGCTGGCTTTGAACTCTCAATCCTCCTGTCTCAGACTCCTGAGCTGCTAGGATTACAGGCTTGAACGACCATGCCTGGCCAGTAAACTACACTTTTAAAAAAGGATTACAATTATTTCTAAATAGCTCAAAGTACAAATACTTATGCTTTGGGGGAGATCGGTTTTCTCTGATCCCTAAAATCCTCATTTGGTCTTCAATTATTTAAAAGTCACTGAAAAAGTGTAATACTCCCCATGTCTTAGGCATTTAATAAATACTATGCTGTTTAATTAACATCAAAAAATCCACCAAGATGTTTCTTTCATAAGGATATAACGGAAGTGCAAGAAGGTCTTCATTCTCAAAGAAAAACACTGCAACGGTGGTTCGTAAGTTCAGATTTCTTTCTTTTAATTCCAGAGACTGGGGATGTGGCTCAGTGGTAGAGCGCTTGCCTAGCATGTATGAGGCAATGGGTTCGATTCTTAATACCGCATAAAAATAAATTAAATAAAGGTATTGTGTTCCATGTAAAACTAAAAAAATTTTTTTAATAATAAAATTCCACTCTATATTATTAATTCATATTTCATGTGAAAGAATTGTTAAAACATTGAGTGACAAAAAAACAAAAGACATTTTAAAAAAATATTTTGTTTTTAGTTGTAGATGGACATAATAATTTTATTTATTTTTATGTGGTGCTGAGGATCAAATCTAGTGCCTCACACATGCTAGGCAAGTGTTCTACCATTGAGCCACAACCCCAGCCCTAAAAGGTATATTTCCTTTTTTTTTTTGGTACCAGGGATTGAACTCAGGGGCACTTGACCACTGGGCCACATCTCCAGTCCTTTTTTTTTTTTTGGTACCGGGGATTGAACTCAGCGGCACTAGACCACTGGGCCACATCCCCAGCCCTTTTTTGTATTTTTTTAGAGACAGGGTCTCACTAAGTTGCTAAGTGCCTCGCCATTGCTGAGGCTGGCTTTGAACTCGCGATCCTCCTGACTCAGCCTCCCAAAGTGCTGGGATTACAGGCGTGTGCCACCGCGCCCGGCTCAGTCCTTTTTTTATATTTTATTAGAGACAGGGTCTCACTGAGTTGCTAAATGCCTTGCCACTGCTGAGGCTGGCTTTGAACTCACGATCCTCCTGCCTCAGCCTCCCAAGTACTGGGATTACAGGCGTGCACCACCGCACCCGGCTTAAAAGGTGTATTTCTAATACAGTGATAGTGATGCTATTGATCCTAAAGACATCTGGTTGAGAATAATCACAGCAGATTAAGTTGTGTTATATAAGGGACTGGGTCTCTATTACTTCCCATTATACCACTAATCCTGGAATGCAGTTATAACAAATTATAAAACATATTAGAAAATATATTTCTGCTTCTGAGAGGCTACAAAAAATGATGGCAGACTTACCCACTGTAGACAAGTTCTGGAAGTTCTCCAGCATCACATCTTTGTAAAGATTTCTCTGAGTTGGGTCCAGTGAAGTCCACTCCTCCTGGGTAAAGTCCACAGCCACATCCTCAAAGGTCACTGAATCCTAAAGCACCACACACATAAGGTTTGAGGCAAGTAACATCTCCACCCAATATTCAATGGTGAATGAGAAAGTGATACCAATATCCACATAGGATGGTTAGGTCTCCCATATTCTATCCCAGGTTCAGAGGTCCTGAAAAACCTCTCTATTGACACTTATTCACTGTGGATCTCCTCCAATCATATGGTTTTTGGCACCATCCCCCCCGTTTTTTTTTTTTTTTTTTTGTGGTACCGGAGATTGAACTCAGGGGCACTCAACCACTGGACCACATCCCCAGCCCTTTTTTGTATTTTTATTAGAGACAGGGTCTCACTGAGTTGCTAAGTGCCTCACCATTGCTGAGGCTGGCTTTGAACTCATGATCCTCCTGCCTCAGCCTCCCAAGTGCTGGAATTACAGGCACGCGCCACAGTGCCCGACTGGTTTTTGGCACCTCTTACACATAAACTTCTCTCTCCACAAATAAACTGGGAGCTTTTCTCATTTTATTTCTCCATTGTAACACACTCCTGAAGCATACTATAATGACTCAACTAATCAAGTTATAGGAATTCTTTGAAAAAAGACGCTTTTATTTTCCTATCTGTCAGAACACTAGAAAAAATGAAAGTATCTAATAGGCACAAGGGAACTTAACATTCACATGATTACAAAAAAAATTGAAAAAATTTCAGATTAATCCCTCACCAATATTAATGTGTCTTTCTTGGGGAAATTCAACTAGAAAGAAACTTAGTCTTCACATACGTCTTTTTTTCCCCTCTGAAAAACTCTGCAGACAGGTCTACCTAAAAGGAAATGTGTTTTCCTGATCAGTCTGTTATGTCATTTTGGGGAATTATACAATAAATTTGACAGCAAATTTGGATATCCCTAATTCATTGTTACCAGATTTTGTGTTCTAAGACACTGTGTTCTCTAGTGTGAAATCTGTTTCTCTCAAGGATTTTTCCATGTCCTGACATCCAATAATAAGAGTACGCAGTCTTAACTGAATGTGTAAAACAGTAAACACACTTTTATTAAACTTACCAGTTGTATATCACTGGAAGTATGTTCAGTCAAAAAATTCGGCTGAAGTGCTGAATCTTTGGTTTTTAGTTGCATATCCAATTCTGAAATCAAACCAAATAATAATAATAATAATAATTTAGGTTTAAAGAAAGAAATAGCTCAGTGATAGAGCACTTGCCTTGCATGTGTGAGGTACTGGGTTTAATCTTCACCATTACATAAAAATAAATTAAGATATTATGCCTATCCACATCTAAAAAAATATGTATATTAAAAGAAAAAGAAAGAAAGAAATAGCAGATTGAAGGAGTTAAAAAAATCTTTGTGGTAGGGGACACCTGTAATCCCAGTGGCTCAGGAGGCTAAGGCAAGAGGACCCCAAGTTCAAAGCCAGCTACAGCAACTTAGCAAGGTCCTAAGCAACTCAGTGAGACTCTGTTTCAAAATAAAAACTGGGGATGTAACTCAGTGATTAAATGCCCTGGGTTCAGTTTCTTGTACCAAAAATAAAATAAGTCTTGCCAGGCAGGGTGGGGTATGCCTGTATTCTCAGTCACTAGGGAGGCCGAGGCAGGAAGATCACAAGTTCAACTCAGTGACGCCCTCAGTGGGGGTATACTCAGTGGTAAAATGCCCTTGGGGGCTCAATCCCCAGTATCCCCATCAATAAAAAGTCCATTCTCAAACATGACAAAATGAAAGCCTGATTTACACTGGAAAATTCAGCAATTAAAGAGTTATAACTTCATTTTTTTTATACTAGGGATTGAACTCAGGGGGGCTTTACAACACAGCTACAACTCCAGTCCTTTTAATTTTTCTAATTTTTATTGTGATGCAGGGTCTCACTAAGTTGCTAAGGCTAGCCTCAAACTTGTGATCCTCCATCCTCAGTCTCCTGAGTCACTGGGATTATAGAGTTGAGTGTCACCACGCCCAGCACAAATTTAGATAATATATAAAACACTAATTCTGTGACAATATGTGGTAATAATTCAAAAGAATGTTCTCAGGGATTAAAAAAGGAACAGAGATTTGAATAGCCAAAAAAAATTTAAAAAATCAAAATGATGAAACTAAAGAATAATAATATATGGGCTGGGGCTGTGCCCTTGGGCACAGCGTTTACCTGGAACATGTGAGGCACTGGATTTAATCCTTAGCACCACATAAAAATAAGCAAATAAAATAAAAAGGCATGCTGTCTGCACAAAAAAATAAAAATAAAAAAAATACGTTGTTTCATGAGCTCACAGAACATTGGGACAGAAGAACAGAAAATCTGAACATTAAATATCAAATTACAAACCTGAATAATAATAATTTGTTGTTTCATGAGCTCACAGAGCATTGGGACAGAAAAGAAAAAAAAGTTCTGGAGTTAAAGATAATTTCTGAGAAGTTCCCTTGCTATGCACTTCTGTCACTCATCAGGGCTGTTCTCCACACTCACTCACCTTGGAGAACTCCTTTGTGCATGGTCATCAACTCTTCCTCTTCTTCCAAGGAAGATGCAGGACTGGGTTTGATAAGTGTCTGACATCCTGTACACAGGAAAAGATGCATTCACAAAAGAAATGATAAACCTTCCTATGATTCAGGTCTATAATTCTCATGAACGCAGTGAAATTATTTCAAAGCCTTATTCTGTAATCCCAAAGTTTGGTAACTTCAGACTACCAAACTCCTACAATGAAGTAAAACTTATAATTACTATAGTGCATCAGATACACAATAATATAAATCATAATATAAATAATATAAATCAGGTACATCAGGTGGAGGGATTGACAGACATAGTGGACAGGATCCCAACTAGAGAATGAGTATGTCAAAGGTAGAGACCAAGACTACATTTCAAAAACAGTAAGTGATGCTGTTGAACCTGGACCTGGACAACATTTTAGCAACTACCACAATAGGCTGTGGATACAGTGCAGCGATGAAGCGTATCAATAGCATATGCAAGACTCTGGATTCAACATATAGCATCACACACAGGGGGCGGAAAAAACTGCCACAATAGATTAAATGTATTGGAAGGTCTTGGGAGGTAGCTCAGTGGTAGATTGCTTGCCTAGCAGGCACAAGGCCCTGAATTCAAGCCCCAATACTGCCAAGTGAAAAAAGGAGAAAAAAAAAAGTATTAAGGGGGCTGGAGTTGTGGCTCAGCGGTGGAGTGCTCGCCTAGCACGTGAGCGGCCCGGGTTTGATCCCCAGCACCACGTAAATAAGTGCATTGTGTACAACTAAAGCAAATAAATAAATACTTTAAAAAAAAAAAAAGTATTAGGGAAAGATGTGTTTGCTAGTTCCCATTATCAGAGTTGACATCATGGATCCTACAACACAGTAAATACTTAGAGTATACCTGTTCTGTATGAGGTTATAGGGAATAATGGCAGTCTTACCTACTGTGGCCAAGTTCTTGCAGTTGTTCACTGTCACATCATTATGTGTATTTCTCTGAGTTGGGTCCTCTGAAGTTGATTCCTCCTGGGTGAATTCCACAGCCACATCCTCAATGCTCACTGAATCCTAAATAATCACACACATTCTGTCTTAAGACAAGTAAAATCTTCACCAATTTTCACAGGAGAATAAGGATGGTGGAGCCAATGCCTATGCAGAGATGTGAATTCCTTCACTGCCTAACCCTTAGTTCATTCAATGGCCCTAGGGACTATTCTCTGTATCCACAGTCACTATTCATCTACTCCACTCATATGGCTGTAATGGCACTTCTCAAACATGAACTTATCTCACCACAAGGCAAAGCGATTTTAATTTTTTCCTCTTTTATTCCTGAGCACACAGCACACATTTGAAAAAATGATAAATGAATAAAAGTATTCAAGAAGAAGACATTTTCATCTTTGTTATCTTTTTTTAAATATTTATTTATTTGTTTTAGTTGTACACAATGCCTTTTATTTTTACGTGGTGCTGAGGATCGAACCTGGGCCGCACATGTGCTAGGCAAACGTTCTACTGCTGAGCCACAACCTCAGCCCCCACCATTATCTTTCAGAAGACAGCAAATTGAGAAACATGCATTTGGAACCACAGGAATCGAGATTACTTATTAATTACTAAAATATTGCAATGATTTTCAAGGTAATCCTTCACCAATGTGAAAGCCTTCATTCCTTGGGAAAATTCAACTAGGGACTCAGTCCTTGTGTGAAGCTTTCTTTCCCTTAAGAAATCCTGCAAGCAGAAAGATCAGTAAAGTAGAGGGAAAAGAACAAGGGAAATGAGGAGAAGAAAGAAGTACTGGGGACTGAATCACAGCAAATTATATTCCATGCTTTTATAGTTATGTCAGAATGAATCCTAATGTTATACTGCAAACCAGTAAATCTAAGCAAACATATGTCTACTTGGTGGATGCAGCAATTTCAGTTTACAGAATGAAAAACATTCATGATACCTGATCATTTCTCAGGCAATCAGCCACTGTACTTTCTTCCTCTGTCTCATCTCCATGACTGCAGACTGGATCCACAGGTAGCAGACCTCCTGAAAAAGAAGATAATCCAGAGCTGACCAGAAGCCCACATTCATGTGATAACATCATTCCATCCTAATTCAAAATTCCCATAATTGCACACAATCAGGAAAATTCACAAACATAATCTCTAGGAACATACAATGCCACAGCAATTCTGTGTCACTTACACTCAGAAAAAAGGACAATAAGCCATGCTGCCCTTCAAGAAAAGAATCCTGGTTTCACTTCACAAAGAAGAAACTTGAGCCCTCAGAAATGTGACTCTTCATTTCCCCATGGCAACATTAGTCATAAACGAGATTATGTAATACCACTTTCCTCAACAGACATACCAGGGAGCTGACTTATAAAACAGCCCTCTCCGGCCCACTTCAGGACCTCACTGAAAAACTAGCAACAACTCTTCTGTCCCAGACTTCTAGTTTTGTATTGTGCAGGAAGTACCTAAAGCTGACTCTGAAAAACAGCAACAGGACTTACCATGGGACAAATTGGTAACATCCATGTTAGTTTGATCCTGAAATATTCGTGATCACTTTCTTCAGGGATTCCAAGGATGTGTCAAGGTAATTTATGAATCTACGTGAATAGTGGCGATACTTATTCCTCTTAAAACAGGGTTAACTTGGATTCCTGTTGATACCATTAATCAACAAACAGTACTTAGTAGTTATCAAACATTATGCATTCTCTCTCCTGATGACAGAAATGAATCTATCTAAAATTTGTACACCATGTAACAAGCTTAGTAACAACAACTGCCATTTACCGAGTAATCCCATCTCTAGTAAGTTACACAGGAAGCTTTTATGTATGTGCATGCATATATGCTAAATTATATATATAATTATTATTACTCTATTTATTCAATTTTTCTAACAATCCCTCCTGGGAGATTTTCATAATCACTAATGATGAAACCACCTAGATTCAGAAAACACAAGTGATTGTTCTAATATCAAGTAGTAAGGAAATGATTAACCAGGACTTTGATGTGGTTAAGTGTGCCCCTAAAGTCTAATCCTCTGTGGTTATCATTATATTCTAAATTAACAAAAGGACTCTGGAAAATGATACCTGATGTGTTTGTTAGCCTTTCATTGCTGTGACCAGAATACCCAACCATAAACAACTTAGAGGAAGAAAGGTTTATTTTGGCTCAAGGTTCTAGAAGTTTCAGTACACAGACAGGTAGCTCCATTACTTTGAGCAGAACATCATGGCAGAACATGGGAATGCAAAGGCAAACTACTGAGCTTATGGTAGCCAGGAAAGAGTGGAGTGGGTGGGAGGGCAAATCAGAGTATAGTCCCCAAGGAAACATTGCTAGTAACCAACTTCCTTCAACCACGCCCAACCTGCCTAGTTTCC
Source organism: Tamias sibiricus (assembly GCA_025594165.1). Lineage (NCBI taxonomy): Eukaryota > Metazoa > Chordata > Mammalia > Rodentia > Sciuridae > Tamias > Tamias sibiricus. The sequence goes on from CM046673.1 coordinate 9,470,812, forward strand.
ACCTCTTCTCAGTGGTCCATTCAAACTATCAGTCCATCAAATGGATTAATCTATTGATGACATCAGAGCCTTCATGATCCAATAACTTCCAAAGTCCCATCCCTGAACAGAATACATTTCGACTACCACTTAGCCTCAGCAGAGTCTCATTACAAACACTGTGTTCTGACCTCTGCTTGGTGCTCAAGGCAGAGTAAAAAAAATATCTGCAGGGGCAGCACCAAATTGAAGTTTGCCAAATACCTGATAATTTGGTGGGTCTTCTGAAAAAAAACCTTATAGTATTAGCAATAGGTCTGTTTTTTCTCAACAGTTCTGCTTCCATTTTATTTATTCCTTCATATAACCTTCTATTTCATATGAAGAAAATAAGAAATGCAATACACAACATCAACAACAGAACTGATGGAACAGAAAAAAAAGAATCCATGATCTCCAAGACAGGGCATTTGAAAATGTAGGGTCAAAGGAGAAGAGTTAAAAAAAAAAAAAAAAAAAAACTTATGTTATCTATGGAAATGTAACAAAACAGAAGATTCCAATATATAGTACTTCAATAGAAGAGAGAAACAATGAGGTAGAAACAATATTGGGCTAACAAAGAACTCGTCTACCATACATAAGCCCTCAGAAATGAAAGAGATGCCTTTACAACTCAATCTAATGATACAAAACAATCATAGAACAAAGTTGGCAGTCTACAAGTAATGGACAAATTCCTAAATAATAAAACCTATCAAGATTAATGAGGGGCTGAGGCTATAGCTCAGTGGCAGAGTGCTTGCCTAGCATGTGTAAAGCACTGGGTTCAATCCTTAGCACCACATAAAAATAAAAATAAAACAAAATAAAGGCATGCTGTTCATCTACAACTATAAAACATTAAAAAAAAAAAAAAAAGACTAAATGAAGAGGTGTGGTGGTGCATGCCTGTAATCCCATCAGCTTGGAGATTGAGATAGGAGAATAGCAAATTCAAAGCCAGCCTCAGCAATTTAGCGAGGCCCTAAGCAACTCAGTGAGACCCTATTTCTAAATAAAATACAAGAAAGGGATGGGGATATGGCTCAATGGGTTCAATCCCCAGTACCAAAAGAAAGAAAGAAGGAAGGAAAGAAAAAGATTAAATGAAGAGGAAACAAAATACAAGTAGTTAAGCAAAGAGACTAAATTACTAGTCAAAAATCTCATATCCAGGGACTGCAATGTAGCTAGAAGTACAGCATTTGCCTAGCATGCCAGGGCTTGGGCTCCATCCTTAGCACAACCAAAATAAAAATAATAATTATAATTATCGTCATTATTATCACTGTGGCAATGATGATGATGATAATGATGATAATAAATTAATTTCCCAACAACGAATAACCCAGGAATCAGTATCCTTATAGCTGCACTCTACAAAATGTCTAAATAACTAATAGAAATCCTTTCACACCCTTTTAAAATATTGAACAGGAGCAAATACTTCCAAATTCATTTTATGAGGCCAGCATTACTATGTTATCAAAGTCAGATAAGGACAATATGAATAAATAAAATTACAAATATTTCTGATTAATGCAGATATAAAATTTTTCACCAAAATACTAAGACACAGTACATGGAAATCATTCACAAAGATCAAGTAAAATCTATCCCTGGGATAACCTCAAATGCCCAAAACAGCCAGAGGAATTTCGGGGGTGGTGGGATGGGGGAATGAAGCCAGAGCCACACTATATTAATTTGAAAATCTACCACAAAGCTATAGGAAGCAAAATTACATATAGTAAAATAAAATCATACCCACAGGCCAATGGAACAAAACACAGTACCCAGAAGCAAATCTATACATTCAATGTCAATTGATTTGCAGGCTCTAAATAGGATAAGGAGTTAAATTTCCAAATGAGTTAGTACAGCCATTTTGGAAAACAGTAAAAAGGTCCCTCAACAAATTAAAAATAAAGCTGGGCATGGTGGCACTAATCTATAATCCCAGCAATTCAGGAAGCTGACAGGAGGATTTCAAGTACAGGTCAGCCTCAGCAACTTAGCGAGACTCATAGCAACTTAGTTAGATCCCCTCTTTAAAAAAAGGCTGGGGATGTAGCTCAATCACTGGTACTAAACTAAAAATAAAGCTTCCATTTAATACAGCAATCCCTCTACTGGGTATATTTCCAAAGAATATGAGATCAGAATACCTGAGACATGTATATTCCCATTCATGTAACACTACTGACAATAGATATTTCAACAATTCAAGTGTCCATCAAAGGATGAACAGGTAAGGAAAATGTAGTATACGTACTCACTGTAGAATACTATTTATTCAGCTTTAAAAAGGGAAATCTTTCCTTGGTGACAACATGGATCAACCTAGAGGACATTATGGCAAGTGAAATGAGCCAGAAGTAGAAAGAAAAGTATCAAATGACCTCATTAAAAATGGAATGTAGGGGCCGGGCGCGGTGGCGCACGCCTGTAATCCCAGCACTTTGGGAGGCTGAGGCAGGAGGATCGCGAGTTCAAAGCCAGCCTCAGCAATGGCGAGGCACTTAGCAACTCAGTGAGACCCTGTCTCCAAATAAAATACAAAAAAGGGCTGGGGATGTGGCCCAGTGGTCGAGTGCCCCTGAGTTCAATCCCTGGTACCAAAAAAAAAAAAAAAAATGGAATGTAGGGGCTGGGGCTGTTGCTCAGGGTGGAGCGCTCGCCTAGCGCGTGTGCAGCCTGGGTTCAATCCTCAGCACCACATACAAATAAGTAAAGGAATTGTGTACAACTAACTAACTAAATAAATATTTTTTTTTTTAAAAATGGAATGTAAAAAAGTTGAACTCAGAAACAGTAAAATGGTGGTTAGCAGAGACTGGAAAAGAAGGGGCTTGGAGATACTAGGAAAGGATGCAGAATTTATTAAATAAGAGGGTTAAGTTTGGGCTGGGGTTGTAGCTCAGTGGAAGAGCATGTGTGAGGCACTGCGTTCGATTCTCAGAATCATGTATAAATAAATAAAAAACATCCATTGACAACTAAAAAAATTTTTTTATTTTATAAAGAGGGTTAAGTTCAAGAGACTTATTTTATATCATGGTGACTACAATGAATAGCAATAAACTAGATACTGGAAAATTGCTAAGAATAGATTTTACATGCACTAACTACACACACACACAAAGTATGTGAAGTAATGCACATTAAATAGCCAGTCTACAACACAAGACATAAAATGTTCTATATGAAAAATACATGTAATGTTTAATTGTGAATCATAACAAACTAAAACCAGAAAAAAAATAAATAAATAAGGACAAAACATGTCTGACTCCCCCTTGCATTAGCAAAGGAGCAATGTCAAATAAGAGTTTAACTGACTCTTACATATGTACCAGGCAAACAGGTAATGAGAGTGAAGCCCTACTGAGAAGGCCCCTTATCGGAAGGTCCATGTGAGATACATAAAAGTGGTCTCACTGGTGTTTGATTATCCATAGTTTACAATCAGGAGGGCAAGAAGGGCACTTCTGCATCTAGTAGTCTGGACTGGATAATCACAAATCTTGCCCAGACCTATTTTTATAAATTTTTATCTTACCCCTGACACATTAAAGGCAAAAGGTCAGATCAAGGTTGTATATTCTCTGGGTCCTCATTACCAACAGTCTCTCACAGAATTCATGGAGTTGCTTATTTGATATGAAATCTATTTAAAACTAAACTTCCATTTAAAAAAAAAAAAAAAAAAACTAGCCAGATACAGGTAGTACACACCTGTAATCCTAGTGGTTCAGGATGCTGAGGCAGAAGGATGGCAAATTCAAAGCCAGCCTCAGCAATTTAGTGAGGCCCTAAGCAACTTAGCAAGACCCTATCTCAAAATAAAAAAGGGCTAGGGATATGGCTCAGTGGTTGAACACTCCTGGGTTAGATCCCCAGTACACACACAGCCCAAAATTTTAAAAATAAAAACAAAACTAAAAACCCTAAGGCAGATCAAGGATGTGTATTCTCCAGGTACTTTCTCTTATGTAGTAGAGTTAAGATCAACAATTTATAAAAATGGGGATGGCTGGGTGTGGTGGCACACGCCTGTAATGCCAGCACTTGGGAGGCTGAGGCAGGAGGATCTCGAGTTCAAAGCCAGCCTCAGCAGTGGCGAGGTACTTAGCAACTCAGTGAGACCCTGTCTCTAATAAAATACAAAAAAGGGCTGGGGATGTGGCCCAGTGGTCGAGTGCCCCTGAGTTCAATCCCCGGTACCAAAAAAAAAAAAACAGTTCTGGACAACATAAACAAATGCAGGAGATGATTCATTTTACTCCAATTTAAAAGGAATTGTTACTGGAGACCACTGTGTTTGTCAATTAGACCAATTATACAGGACCCGCCACAGACATGAAAGTTCTGATCAAATTATTTCCTAAAATCCTAGTAACTATATTTTGAAAAGTAAACTAGTTATTACCTGTAATGTCTGTAACCCCAAAAAAGCTATTGTTGTTAACATCTAGTATTGTGGCCTCAGTAATAAAAAGGCATGTGTAATTCTTATTTTTATTTTCTATCTATGAGATAAAAGATCCCAAGAGATTTGTTTCCTGAGATCATCTTAAGCAATGGCTTAATAATTTATAATAAATGGGAAAATGTTGGGGCTGGGGTTGTGGCTCAGTGGTAGAGCGCTTGACTAGCACGTGTGTGGCCCGGGTTCGATCCTCAGCACCACGTAAAAATAAATGCACTGTGTACAACTAAAGCAAACAAATAAATATTTAAAGGGAAAAAAAAATGGGAAAATGTGACAATGTGTTGCTCAGCACATCTAGCACCAAAATGAATTATTCAAGTTTTGCCAGGTGTATTGTTTCTTTGTCCTCTATTAGGGACAGTGGATAAAGGATGAAAAACAACAACATTCTTCTAAGTTCAATCATGCATGACACTCAACAGTGCCATTCATATGGCCCATGAACTTCCACTGCTATTCTCTCAATTAATCCCAAGGGGTTCTTGAGGTATCCAAAGATATAGAGAAGAGATAACTTCCTTCAGTACTGTATTAAGAGACTGAAAAGAGGGAAAACACTTTCTCCTTTAAGTGAAACATATCAGATCTAGGTTTGGTTCCATATTGTCTAGAAAGACAACAATGGCAATGGACAACTGTTGTGGGTATTGATGACCCAGAGCATAATGCACAGCTGGGTATAGAGAACCACTAGCTCTGGATCTCTGAGATCTTCTGTTTCCAGGGAGCCCAGCAGATAACCAGTCTTTGCTTATCTTAATGATATATGGCAACTCCTTCTATCAGAGCCTGGGGGCAGCTAGAGATTATCATAAATGATCCAGAGACTACAGAGGCATGAGAAGAGGTTACTAAATCCTCTATAGTAAAGAAGATCCTGATGATTTTAATTTATAATTATAAGTGAGGAATATGTTCCTAGTAGAAGCAAAAAAGAACTAAAAGATATTATATATTAATGTGACAACTGAATATTGTCCTGGAGGAGGACATTATCAATATTTTATCATACCTGTGGTCCTGGAGAAAGGTGACTACAACACAGGTATTGTCTCCAGAGACTGTGTGATAAGAAAGGTGTTGAGGTACCCCAGGACAGCCTTCCAAGGTCTGACAAGACAGCACACCACGTCTGAGAAGCTGTTAAAAAAGGAAATGAATGGAATGTTAGTCAAGGTATAAAAACAAAATACTTACCAACTATTGCACAGAATCAGTAATTTTAATATTATTGAATGTTGGTTATGGGAAGCTTTATGAATGGAACCACAGCATTTAAGACTTCAGTACTTGATTATGAGCACCATTTACTTACTCATTTATTTCCAGATTTAAGAATAGGCAATGATGACTGATCAAATGGAGAAACAGTGGAGATATGGTTTTATAATATTTTATCCTTGAATACTTTATATTAATTGACTTTGGATCATATGAACTATCTTAATTAAGGTCCAGGGAGATTCATGTGTTAAACCAAACATAAATGATAGGAACATACTTTAATTTGCTATATATTGAGCATACATAGAGATGTTTTAGGGCAACAAATACTGTTACTATAAGAAAATGAGGCCAAGTGTTGGGGAATGTACAGTGCTTGTCTAACATGTGCTAAGGCCCTGTGTTCAATCCCCTATATTGGGGGGGAAAATAAAAGACAAAACAAAAAGAAATTGAGTCAACCCTACAGTTAAAAGTGAAAGGGGTTAGGGTTGTGGCTCAGTAGTAGGGCACTTGCCTCACATGTATGGGGCAGTGGGTTCGATTCTCAGCACAGCATATAAATGAACAAATAAAATAAGGGTCCACCAACAACTAAAAAAAATTTTTTTAAAAAGTGAAAGAATACCAATTTTTCCTCCATGTTATGTTAGGTACATGTTTAGGGCTATAAAAGAACAATGCTTAAGTTTAGGGAGATGCCCGGGTATGACTATTGAGTCCCAATTTTCTCTGTGTGTGTGTGTGTGTGTGTGTGTGTATTACTTTGCACTGAACCCAGATCCTTGGGCATGCTAGACAAATTATGCATGAGCAAAACCCAAATAGTGCCCTTTTATTACGTGTAAACTTGGTGTTTAATGAGACCAAATTATGAAACTTTTTTAAAAATTAATCTGCCATATATTTATTTCACATTACTTATACTAAAGTATATTAATGCACAGTAGGGACTAGTCTGAGCAGCATAGGGAGAATCTACCTCAAAAAATAAATTAATTAAATATTCTAGAATGTATATAATCTACTTAATTTCCTTGTATTTCTCTCATGATACCTATGAGTTGGATATTTAATCACTTACTAATCTACAGCTATCATTATCTTTGCTCAATCTGGCATTTATACAATATAATGTTCCTTTGCTATCTCCCTTGGGCTCAAACTGGCTGAAAGTGATTCTTTACCCCCACTTTTTAAAAATTTTATTTTAGGCATTAGCTACCTTAAGCTATTAAGATATTTTGTCTCTGGCTGTTAAAGAGGAAGAATGGTGACTGCAGGTGCCAGGAATCTCTTGTCACCCTCTCCCTAGGATGACCCTTGTCCACAAGATAATTATTTCCCTTCTCCTTTTACCCTCGTGTACAAAATCTTTTAAAATATAATACTAAGCATGTAAACATTTTCTCTCCACTGTTAATATCTTTTCCCTTTGTCAGATATATCTCAAAAACTCCTGATGGACTTGAGCAGTTAAATCAGTCTCCCTCTCTGGAGGGTCATTATCAGTTTTACAGGGTCTGGGGACAACACCTAGAAGTCAGCTAAGACAAAAACACTGGCCTAAACTTTATTATTTATTTATTTATTTACAATTTACAGCAACAGACCTGTTACCTCACATGATTTCAGAAACATCTTCAAGTGGAGAGAGATCCAAATGCTCTTTCCCTCCATTTTCATTCATTCTCTCTCTCTCTCTCTTTTTTTTTTTTTTATTTTTTTATTTTTACAGTGAGTTACCACCCTGGTCACCCTGGATGGGATCTGCCATAACCCATGGGTGGGAGCAACATCAATAAGGGATGTATCAGAGAAATATTCACTGCCATAGTAACTAAGATTCTTCCTCACTGGAATAAAAGTTCTAGATGTAGCTCTACTTTTCTACTGGTCATACTTCTGCTAGAACCCATCTGCACACTCAAATGCTTTACCCATAACAATGGCACTCACAGCCTTGTTTCTCGTCAGGAAACTCTCTTCACTGCCATGTTCATGCCATCAAGTGGTCTTATCATACACTGTCACTCAGAAGTGAAAGACAGAATGGTTTATTGAACATTGACTTACAGAGCCAAATGGAAGAGACTATAACAGAAGGGATTCCATCTCACAGAACAAAGTATATGCTTTGAATCAGAGTTTTACAGGGTATTGTCTCGCCACAGACAAACTGCCCAGGATCAGGAATTGAAGGTATAAGTGGAATTGGTTCCTTAAACTATTTTTGCTTTCAATTCCAACAATTTACAAATGCTGCAGGTTTGAAGATCTTAGTTAGGAATGCTTCCCAAGGAAATACAATTACATCCCAGTACACTGGAGGTGGAGATTGACACCTGGCCATTTTGGGCTTTATATGGCAATAAACCAAGAGGAAACAAACAAATTTAAAAACGGTGGGGTGGGCCGGCGCGGTGGCGCACGCCTTGTAATCCCAGCACTTTGGGAGGCTGAGGCAGGAGGATCGCGAGTTCAAAGCCAGCCTCAGCAACGGCAAGGCACTTAGCAACTCAGTGAGACCCTGTCTCTAAATAAAATACAAAAAAGGTCTGGGGATGTGACCGAGTGGTCGAGTGCCCCTGAGTTCAATCCCCGGTACCACAAAAAAAAAACGGTGGGGTGGGGGTTTGATTAATCCCAAATACCAAAGGGAAAATGCAGTGCTACCACACAACTGGAACAAGGTGGAAGTGTACAAACCACAAGGACTTCTAAACTGCATAGAATAAGCTGATAGAAAATTACAACTGAAAAAGGCAGGGTAAGGGAGTACATGGACTCTTGGGGAATAAGGTTTTGAGTGACTCTACTAGGTACACGAAACAGTTGGAATTCTGACTCATGATAGCACAATAGGATATATAAATAAGGTCATTAACAAAATGAACTATAAATATAAACTACAATCTTGAGACCAATTACAGAAACAAGAAATGCAGTTTTGAATGTTTTCTCTTTCCTTTTCTATCTATGTCTTTACTAACATAAACTAACCACTCATTGCTGTATTGTATACATGTATAAAATATGTAACAACAAAATCTCATCATTATGTATAACTATAAAACACCAATAAAAAATGTGGAAAGAGGGCTAGGGTTGTAGCTCAGTGGTAGAGCACGTGTCTAGTACATGCGAGGCCCTAAATTCAATCCTCAGCACCACATAAAAATAAGTTAAAAAATGGGCTGGGATTGTGGCTCAGTGGTAGAGCGCTCGCCTAGCACGTGGGCAATCCGGGTTCGATCCTCAGCACCACGTACAAATAAAATGCATTGAATAAAACGCATTGTGTACAACTAAAGCAAATAAATAAAAATATTTAAAAAAATAATAATAAGTTAAAAAATAAAGGTATTGTGTCCAACTACAACTAAAAAATAAATATTTTTAAAAATGAGCAAAAGAAAAAAATAACCATTCTTTTCCCTGCTTTTATATAACATGAGATTAAGTTTATAATATTATCTTTAGTTATCAGAATATTCAGTAAGAAAGTAAATTTGAGGAGTAACTAACATAGCTTGTGAGGTAGACACAGTGACTCTAAGACTGTGCATTTCTCACTCTTTGGAGAAGAGTTGAGATTTGTTTTCCTTTTTATCTTCTTAAGCAGAAATAAGATACCTGTTTAATTATTTTGAGGAAATTCCAATGTGTGCAGAAGAGAACATTTGGATAGTAAACAGCCAAAGAATGACTGTGCTCATCAATTTATTTCAGCTCCAATTTCATTTTCAATACCTGCTATGGAATAAAAGGCCATATTTTCATATGTACAATAACAGATGTTATGCTTTGAACATAAGGTGTGTCATAAACTTCATTTACTTGCTACCTCAGCATCCCTTTATATCCTCAGATAAGCTATTTGAAATCTAGTCACGCTGGGCATGATGGCACACATCCATAATCTCAGCTACGCAGGAGGCTTAGGCAGGAGGATCACAAAATTGAGGCTAGCCCGGGCAACTTAGAAAGACTCTGTCTCAAAATAAAAAAAGGCTGGGTAAATGGTTCAGCAGTAGAGCACCCCTTTTATGGTGAGGGGGTTCCCCAATCATACCCTGTCACCTTTGGCCTAGTTAAAGCTTCTCCCCCCGACCACCATGTTTTCATTGACTATATGGTCTACTTGTTCCTCCTTCAACTGATGAAAAAAGCAACATATCCTACTCATCCCAATTAAACCAAACTGCTAACACCAAAGTGACATAAGAAAGTCAATCTTCAAAAAGTATTTTCTCTAGGCCTGGCCTGGTGGCATACACCTGTAATCCCAGCGGCTCGGGAGGCTGAGGCAGGAGGATTGAATTCAAAGCCAGCCTCAGCAATGGCAAGGCACTAAGCAACTGAGTGAGACCCTGTCTCTAAATAAAATACAAAATAGGGCAGAGGATGTGGCTCAGTGGTCGAGTGCTCCTGAGTTTAATTCCCAATACCAAAAAAAAGTATTTTCTCTACATTAACCAATCCACGACCTCCGCGGGAAAGTCTGAAGGACAATGCCCACAGATCTTAATAAAGCAGAGTTCCAAATGTCCTTTCTCTCTCAATCCCTACCCAACTCTTGAGCACTCTACTGTTTCTGTACTTGTCCAAGGCTCTCGAAGGCAGCCCTCTTAACTCAGGGATGTGTGAGTAATAAAATGTTTCTGCTATTTCATGTGTTTTGTTCTGCTGCCTTCTATACTACATCTCACTTGACCATTAAGTAAGTCTCCTGTTCTGGGTAGGGCTAGAATTTATAGCCACTCTGCAGGGAGAGAGACCAAATAGAAAAATACAACAAGATGTAGCAAACTAGGTATGGTCATACCCATGATGGACACAACAAAATAGACTTATACATGACCCTCCCATAAGGCTAATACCATTTTGTAAAGTTCCATAGCTCACTGAGTTATGCCTGCACTGCTGTATATTGCTGTTTTCTGAAGGAGCCCTAATTGGGAAGGGCTGTTGTAGCTAGCTGGAAGCCATGGGTTCCACCTGGTATGTATGTGACGCACCTGTAGGCACCCGCAAACCTGAAGGTATATAACCGGATGAAAGCGGTCCGAGTTAGGAGAACGGAGAATTCAGTCAGCCAGGCAATCACTCGGTCGAGAAGAGACTATATCAGGGTCAGAAGAATCAGCGGTCAGAACGTAGGCAGAGCGGTTACAGAAGAGAAACCAGATAGAAGAAGTAATGACTGGTCAGAGTTAGGCCGAAACTCCTGAGGAAGACAGAAGACAGAAGACAGAAGAAGAAGAAAAGAAAGAAGAGAGAAGAAAGAAGCTCTAGTCTTTCTCTAAGCTAAGCTCTATCTTTCTTTACTCTACTCTAAGCTAAGAAGAAAAGCTAAGCTCTATCTTTCTTTAAGCTACTCTACTCTAAGCTAAGAAGAAAAGCTAAGCTCTATCTTTCTTTACTCTAAGCTACTCTACTCTAAGCTAAGAAGAAAAATCTTTCTTTCCCTCTCTAAGCTCTAAGAAAGTAGAAGTAAAAGTAGTAAAAGCTATACTCTGCCTCCGAGAATTTTCCTCCCGTGGCGGCGCCATGGCTGGCCGTGACAGGCAGCTTACAGTTTTCTCTACTGAATAATGCCAAAACTCCCCTCCCTAATTTGGAAGGAGACAGACAGTCTAAGGGACCTTTGGGAACAACTGTTAGCCTTAATAGGACAAGAGGGGCAACCACAGTCAAGAGCTACTCCCAGTAGTGGTCAGAGTGAAACCAACTATATTCTGAAGGCCTTATTTGGATTGATCGACTTGTCACTGAGAAGCAGAAGGGGTAAGGTAGGCAGTGGGTAACTATGAGAGTCAGCAAAGTGCTAGAGGAAGACTGGCATTCTAACTGCCCATTGCATTGGGGATAGAATATTCTGTAAAAGTAGCTATATCTCCCAGCCTGATGAGGCACCCCCCTTCACCAGGGAGATGATGGCACCTCACGAGCAATGGTCCACCAGGGTTTGTTAACCCTATATGGCTGCCTTCCCTTGCACCTGTTGCTCTATACCCCTAACACCAATGAGGTCTAGAGGGACACACTAGAAAGAAAGGCGAGAGCCTACAAATGGGGTAACAAAAACAACTAATGAAGACCAGAATCCCGGCCCATTTGAAGTACCCATGAATTTGTCAGGTAAAAACAGAGGGGAATAAATCTTTAACTACCTAATGATTTGAGCCATTCTAAAGATTTTATTTAAAAAGAAAAAAATATGTAAGAGTTAAAAAAAAAAAAAAAAAAAAAAAAGAGTAAAAGGCCTGATCATCTTGAGGTCTGACTATCCCAGACAACTTAACCAAAGCACTAGGTCCCGTGACCCTCCCTCTCTTCCTCTTATCAACATGAGACAGAAACCAAGAACCACCATTTTAGACAGCTCAAAGACTAAAAAAAAAAAAAAAAGTTATAAAAGCCCTGGGGCTTTAGGCAGAACCAGTCAAAAAAAAAAAAAAAAAAAAAAAAAAAAAACAGAAAAGAAGGGAAAAGTAGAGGGAAGACTTTATAAACATTTAATACTGTGTAAATGCCAAATGCCAGGTCTAACAAACAGAATGCTGCTAGTCTCAGATTACTTAGTTATTTAAGAAAAAAACAACACCAGATGGGGGAAAAGGTAATTAAATATTTAACATTAGCTAAAATGCACCAATTAAAATAATTATATGGACTTAATCTGGAGGTCAAGTTATGGTTATACCTGGGGTTCCCACTAACTTTAAATATTTATTGTACCCTCTAAAACTAGAGTAAATATGAAGGAAAAATTAGGCATACCTCACTTTAACTTGAACCTTGCTAAAATTTTCCAGTCATAGGACCAAATGTTTCCTATCAGGAATAAACCCTCTAATACAAGAAATAATCACAAACTAAAAAGTAAGAGTTTGACACAGATTTGATTGATAAAATGAGACCCCTCAATACCCAGGCAAAATAGTTAATACAACCCAATGTTAAGTTAAAACAGGGGGAGCTGGGGCTATAGCTCAGTGGTAGAGCGCTTACCTCACATATGTGAGGCACTGGGTTCAATCCTCAGCACCACATAAAAATAAATGAAATAAATGAAGTAAAGATATTGTGTCCATCTTTTAAAAAATCTTTTAAAAAAATAGGGCTTCATCTAATACACAATTTGTGAGGGGGTAATTACCTCCATTGCTCTTCCATTCAATACTTCAATTGTTTCTTCTTCTTAACCTGAAATAAAGGATGTTAATTCCTCCAAGGCTTCTAAAGCAAGAAATTGCCCCTCAGCTTCCTGGTATTGCCATCAAAACAAATAACTGGCCACCAACTGGTATCTCCTAGAATTAAAGGCTCTTATATATCCTAAGCCTGTGACTCTATAATTCCCAGGGGTCATAGAAACAGGACAGAGCTTCACACTGTTCCTTAGGCCTCCTGAAGACAGGGTAGAGCCAAAATTAAATCCTCTGGTATACTCCATCTGTAGGAGAGGAGGGCTTCCTCTGACTTCAGTCCCTTGCCTTGAGGCCAGGGTGCTAGAGGAGGTGATTCCTCCTCCAGACTCACTGACAATCTGAAAATCCCCTTGGGATTAACTGAGTGAAAAGTAACTGGAGTTCAGAGACTTCATTATGAAAGGGCACTGCTAGCTGAGTGCAGTGGCACATGCCTGTTAGCCCAACAGCTCAGGAGGCTAACGCAGGAGGACCACAAATTCAAATTCAGCCTGAGCAACTTAGTGAGACCCTCAGTAGTAACTTAGCAACATGCTATCTCAAAATAAAAAAGGGGCCAGGCGCGGTGGCGCACACCTGTAATCCCAGCACTTTGGGAGGCTGAGGCAGGAGGATCGCGAGTTCAAAGCCAGCCTCAGCAATGGCGAGGCACTTAGCAACTCCGTGAGACCCTGTCTCTCATAAAATACAAAAAAGGTCTGGGGATGTGACCCACTGGTCGAGTGCTGCTGAATTCAATCCCCGGTACCAAAAAAATAAAAATAAAAAATAAAAAAGGGCTTGGGATGTAGCTCACCGGTAAAGAGCCCATGGGTTCAATCCCTGGGGGTGGAATGGGGAAAGGCACTGCTGACTATCACATATGCAGTTTAAAGGAGAGTTGCTACTTTCCATCCCTCAGCCAGGATGGTCCTAATAAAAGTCCAGACCCAAGAAACAACACACCTCGGCAAATGCCAGGCAGTTATCTTGGCTCTGGATACCCTGGTTAAGAGGCCTGAGAGATAATGCCCAAAAAACTTAACACAAAGGCAGAGAGCCACCAATCTCACCATCTCTCACTCCCCTCTGGCTGGCATGGTCATGGCACCTACAAACTTCCCAAAAGTCCTCCAGGAAACACCTCTCTCATGGATCTTTTGAGTAATTAAGATGCTTCTGTTATCAGGTAGTTACTGTGCTGCCTCCCTTGTGTCTCAACTGACCAACACAAAAGAACCCAACTCTCCCAGTGAAGACAGGGCTATAACTTATAGCCATTCTCCAGAGATCCCACAAGACCAAATAAGATGAATGTATAAGGGGTAAATGGATGGACATCACAAAAGGAAGGAAACTTTATCTTCTGGATATACTGCTGCATGGTAGTCAGAAGTCCAAGTGCTGTGCCCATGCCATGGGCCCAGAACACATTCTCTAGATGACCAAGAACCCCTGACCCAGTCACTATCATCCTACTGACCTCTTACTATAGCCCATGTGCTCAAAGGTCTCCCACTTGCAGAGGTGCTCTCTGCAAATATGCTAACATAATTGATGGCTTGTTTCCCATGACACTGTACATTCCAGATGCATGCTGCATGTTGACCCAACTTATTTTATACACCAGTTACAATAAGCTTATGCCCAGTAGTATTCCCCTTGGCCCTCCATATGTAGATACATGATGGGCCTAGTACTACCATATAGGTGGCATCCAAACTCCCACTGCCCACCAGACTCATTTGAAGGGTTCCCTGTGACATGTATCACAGCTCTCCAAAAGAAAACACCATGCAGCCAGGGGCAGAGGTACACACCTGTAATCTCAGCTACTCAGTACACTGAGGCAAGAAAATTGTGAGTTCAATGGAGAGGTGTCCCAATTCCCTAATATACAAAAACACCAAAAGTAGCTAGCATTGTTTTAATCTTGCTTAATCTATGTAACCATCTCTGGACGTAAATAACCCAGCAAACTTCATCACCCAATAGGCTACAACTACAATGTGGCTGACATGCCTTCATATGACCTCAGTGAGCTCCACCTACTGGCATAGAGAATATAGGCCTTTCCTGAGGGGTCATGTGGTAAGAACCACAGGTAGCCTCTACAAGCTAAGATCACCCTCCAGGTGACAGCATCCACTAAGTCCTAGAGTTCTAAGAAAATGAACTTTGTCAATTAGTGAGTATGCAAATACTCTTCCTTGATTAAGCTTTCCCAGTTAAGCTAAGACTGTAACCCAACCAATGTCTTGACAGCAGCTAGGTGAAATCCTGACCAGAGGATCTACCTACACCATGCCTGGATTCCTGACCCAAAGATGCTACACATGATTCTCCAATTGTCAGGCAGCAATAGAGAACAAATACATGTGTGTTATCTAAGGAGGTTTAAATCCCTGTCTTGGAGAAAAAACAAGACATTCTTTTGTTGCCTAGCTTCTTTTCACTCAAACCTTTGCAAAATTCACCCACCTTTTTGCATCTACCTATGGTTTATTCCTACTATTTGCTGAACAGTCTTCCACAGTATAAGTATACCAAAATTTACCCATTATTCTGCTGTTTCCAAAACTGGTCTTTTACCCATTTAGGGCCGTTTCATATAATACAGGAATAAAAATTCACTGTTTTTATCTTGATACACATGCACACACTTCCCTGTGTGACAGAGGATGCATACGTACAAAGTTAGGAGATATTCCCAACGGGTTTTTTTTTAATATTTATTTTTTAGTTGTAGTTGGACATGACACCTTTTATTTATTTATTTATTTATTTATTTATTTATTTATTTATTTTTATGTGGTGCTGAGGATCAAACCCAGGGCCTCCCACGTGATAGGCAAGCGCTCTACCACTGAGCCACAACCCCAGCCCCTCCCAACAGTTTTTGAAAGTCTTTTTCCAATAAGCATGCATACCCTCACCAATTCATCTTCAGAACCCTCATCAATTATTTAACTATGTCCACTTAGCTCGTTGGGATCCCTATGTGGCCAACCAAAATCATGGTTATTAGAGGGATGGAAGGGACATTAAAGAGGTATGGAGAGTGAAATGAATCAAATTATGACACATTCATATATGAAATATGCCACAATGGAACCCATTATTCTGTATAATTATTATGCACCAATAAAATTTTTCTAAGGAAAACATGAATATTGCAAAGCCATACAACTCCTTCAGCACTTACTGGCAGCCAACATTGGCAGGGGAGTTTTCTGGTCACTTACCTATGGAGTGTGAGTGTCTCTAAGTAGTCACAAAAGAATGATCACTCTATCAGCTACTCAGGAGATGACAGCAAGATGTTCTCTAGTTCAACGCCTGTCTGGGCAACTTAGTGAGACCCTGTCTCAAAATACAAAATAAAACATCTAAATTCCCTCAAAAAAAAAAAAAGAATGATCACTCTAGACATTCATTCAGGAAAATGAAAAGACCAGTTTGGATAGGAGTAAGAACACCAAGGTTGACTAAAAAACACTTGAGACTTTTGATTCTTTATGGACACAGACTTTCCTAATATGGATAATTAACATGTGAATTTTCATAGTGAACTTATTTCTCAATGCTCAGTCACTGATGCTAATTACTTCAATTAATTTTCTACTTATGAAATAAAAGTCTTGCTTTCTCCTACTTCATCTCAAAATACACCATTCCAATAGGTACCAGTTTTCTTGTCAGTTATATACTGTGCTATATGTTAATTTTTCCAAATGTAGACAATGACTCTGGTGCCAAAACTAGGAGTTAAGTCCTTTTCTCTCCCTAGAAACCTAATCAGCTAATCCATTGTCCCCTGCTTCCTATTCCTTCCCTTTTGTACCCTGTCCTAATCATGTACTGCCTGGATAGCCTAGCTGAATTTCTACCCAACCATGATTTTGTTCATCTTTAAGGATGCTTGAAGGACAGAAGTTCCTCTTCAGGGGGCCGGGCATGGTGGTACACACTGTCATCTCAACAACTAGGGAAGCTGAGTCAGAAGGACCGCAAGTTCAAGGCCAGCCTGAACAACTCAGCAAGGCCCTAAGCAAGATGCTGTTTCAAATTAAACAGGGTTGGAGATGTGGCTCAGTGGTAAAGCACTCCTGGGCTTAATCCCCATTACCATAAAAATCTCCTTCACTGCACACTATTGTTACTGATTCCACAATTCTGAGAAGGAAAAAGGACCAGCCTTTGGAGTCAAAAACTGGTTAATACTTTCAGCATGGCTAATTCCTGCGATTTATATTTGTGGCCTTACCTTAATCATTATGCCTTTTTTAGTTTCACCTACACCCATATGAGATACCTTAATACTGTCCTCTACATTGAGACCCTTAGCAATCCCCCTCCCCAGCCGCCCGGTACTAGAGCTTAAATGTAGGGGCACTCTACTGAGTAGCTGGAATTATAGGTACATGCCCACTTGGCTCTGTGATAATACATTTCAGTATGTCTTCCCCCAACAGGGCCAAGGAATGAACCTAGGGCCTTGCACATACTAGGCAAGCACTCTGCCACTGAGCTAAATTCCCAACTCTCTGAAATAACACATTTCATTGCTTAGTTATATATTAGCCTCCACAATTTTATAAGCTCCCTAAGAACAGTCCTGGACTGAATTATTTTTCTAGGGTTTAATCAACCCATTCAGAGCCAAGCATAGTGGTGCATACCTGTAATCCCAACAACTCAAAAGGCAGACCCAGGAGGATTGCAAGTTCAAGGCCAGCCTCAGCAACTTATAAAAGTTATAAGCAACTAAGCAAGACCCTGTCTCAAAATAAAACATAAAAAGGGCTGGGAATATAACTAAGTGATAAAGCCCCCTGGGTTTATCCCCTGTACCCACCCACCCCCAAAATGAAAAATAAATAAATCAACCTTTCAGGTGTTAAGCAGTTTATAGTAAATATGACAAATCAGGAGACACTAAAACATACCAAAATACAATGAGAAATATTAAAATGTGTTGATTTTCTGAAAGACAAAATAACTCTCTTCAAAAAGATAATACCAAAGAGGAGGACATAGGCTCAGTGGTAAAGGGTTTGCTTAGCAAGGCCAAGTCAATCCCCAGCACCACACACACACACACACACACACACAAAAGGAAGAAAGAACTGTTCCAGGTTCAGACACAGAAAGATATACACTATATCAATATACAAAAACTTGAAGACAGCTGGGCATGGTGGCAGATGCCTGTCATCCCAGTTACTCAGGAGGATGAAAGAGGAGGATCACAAGTTCCAGGTCAGTCTCAGGAATTTAGCAAGACCCTATCTCAAAATAAAAAAAATTAAAAAAAAAAAAAAAAAACTGGGATGTAGCTCAGTGGCAAAGCATCTGCTGGTTCAATCCCCAGTATAAATAAATAAATAAATAAATAAATAAATAAATAATCAAATAAAACTTTCAGATAGTAGATCCAAAATCACATTTGGAAAATTTTACTTTTTTACACAGTGTGTTGTTTCTGTTTTGTGGTCCTGGAGATTTAACTGGCATCACACATGCTAGGCAAGGACTCTAACTATGAGTTTCAACCCAAGTCCTCTTTTTATTTTCAGACAGGGTCTTGCTATGTTGTCCAGGCTGGCTTCAAACTTGCAATCCTCCTCCCTCAGCCTCTTTTTTCTTCTTGTTTTTTTTGGCACCTGGGATTGAACTCAGGAGCAGTCGACCACTGGGCCACATCCCCAGCCCCCTTTTTGTATTTTATTTAGAGACAGGGTCTCACTGAGTTGTCAAGTGCCTCGCCATTGCTGAGGCTAGCTTTGAACTCACGATACTCCTGCCTCAGCCTCCCAAGCCGCTGGGATTACAGGCATGCGCCATCCCACAGCCTCTTGAATGGCTAGGACACAGGAAAGCAACAACACGCCTAGTACAAATTTTTTACATTTTCTTGGTTCAAATATTATTGTGGCTTGGTATTCAATTTAAACAATAGTATTGTCTGGCTATGTTGCCTGCTGCGCCCCTGCTGAGTTAGTATTGTGGCATTAACACAATGTGTTTATCTATAGAAACTACATTACCACGCACTGAAAGCTCAAGTGTCATGTCTGCAATTTTTAAATTATGTCCTGTCAAACAGAAGTAGTTCAGAGATAGCACTTGGTACATGAGTACCTGGATGAGCGCGAGCCCACACACAAACACAAAAACTTTCCCCCGAAATGTATTTTATTTTTCTAGGAAAAAGCAAACAAGTTCAAATATGATCGTACTTCAGCGCAATAAAACCTCAACCTTCCTACAGGCCCGTTTTGAAGCTCCATGGGGAAGTACAGAGCATAAAGTTCAAATGAAGAGAATGGCTACGGATTCCTTTTGTCCCATGGCAGAATGGTTTGTATTCCGCTACATACAGAAACACGTACACCCTAGACGTACTTTAAAAGCAGCTTTATGTTTCTACCTAAATGTGTCAAAAATACAGTAAAAAGACAAAGCCCAATTCAAACACAAGAGAAGTCCTCCGAAGCCAACTTACACCGAACACTCACCGGAATGCGCCCGGATCGGAGGTCCGCGCGGAAGGGGGACGTTAAGCTGCACTCGACAGCGGAAGTTCTTTTCCTTCTGGAAAAAAAAAATTTTTTTTCAAAAGATTACTTTAAAGGCTTTTGAGGAAATAAGCACAATGTTCGAAAAGACCGCGAGGACGCGCCCTTCAGAATTATCCCGAAACGGCCCATAGCGGGACCCTCCGAACGACAGCCACCGGCCTATTAAGACCCGGCCGCAATCGGAGGACCCGCGACCCCGGCGGACGCGATCGGGGCGGGCCGGCCCTCTCTGAGAGACTCCCCGGCGGCCCGGGCTAAACCTCGAACATTCCCTGGTCCCTTCCAGCGCCTGACTGTCCCCATACTCCACCTCGCCAAGGCCGCGTAAGGATTCACCAAGGAGAAAAGAACTTGGCCGCGCAGAGCTAGACCGGAAAAGACGGAGAGGCGCCTTACGTCACTTCCGCTGCCTAGTTCTGGCCCGGAAGTGCCGGAGTTCGGCGTCGAACACAGCCACGTTGGGCCCTTTGCTGCGGAGAAAGATAGAAATTTTAGCTTCCTTCCGAATGGGGACGGAGGGCCCTCAAGGTCAATATTCAGCGAACGCTGGGGGCCGGAACAGGCCGAGGGCACGGTTGGTTGTCAGAACCAGAGCTCTGGGCGGGGCTATGGTCCATATCCAGGGCGGAGTTGGGAGGTGGGACCTGCCGGACGCTCGGAAAGAGCCGGAGGGAAGGGGCGGAGGTGGGACCCAGCCTCGCGCCGCTCACCAGAGCTTTTCTTGCTGCCTCGGTCCACGTAGTTAGAACTTCCATTGTGTTTCTACGCCTGCCAACCAGTGAGATGGTCTGTCTCCTCCGCTCAATTAATTCTGTCCTTCAGCCTTTATTTCCTTTTATGATCTGGACACCTTGCTAAACTCCTAATAGTTGATTCCTTTGTTTTTACGGCGTACTGATACTTTTAGTAAAGCTTGATTTTTTTTTTTTCAAATATGCATTACTCTTTTCACTTGACGGATTCTTTTACCTTAAATCTCCAGCTTCCCAAACTGCGTTTTGTAAAATAGCGCTGACACCTGGTATTATTCACATACTCAGAAATGATTTTAAAAAAGTTTTCTGATCATCAGTTTTGCTGTGATTTTTCAGTGAGTGGCCTTTGTGGAATTAACGGTTATTTAGAACTCTAATTTACAAATATTTTACCAAGATTTGTTCGTGCCTATTAGATACGGAAAATGACAAACCCCAAAATAGTGTGGCCTGGGAAAAGGGAGTGAAAAAGAAAGCCATACATTAATAACAGTGATCCTTAAACAATACGTTCTTTCTTGGTGACAAAACAAGCCCTGGGGAGAAGGTGTCCATCAAACACAGAATGACAGTCTCTGGGAAGAGACTTAAGCATTGATCTCTCCCAAAATAAATCCTTTCCAGATGCTGGCCGCTGACCCAGACCCTCCATTGCCTAGTAAAAACAAAATCTCAAATTCCTAAGTAACACGCTCTGTCGTTAAGTCACCCCTCAATATAACCTATATAAGCACGGATTCCCGCTTCCGCTGGCTGCTCATTTTCCACCAGGAAAATGGGTCCATCAGAGTCGTCACTCCTTTCCTGAAAAAAAAAAAACTGTGTTGATCCGTGAAGTTTGCGTCCTGCCCTGTTCTTTGTGCTAATGATGCCCGTTATCAAATGTGTTTTGTGAATAGTGGATTGGTATTATCTCACCATAACATTTTTATTTTTTTTGCCATATACAATATTTACCTTTTATGTAGTCAAAGGTGTTTCTTTTCTAAAGGAATTTGCCTTGCATTAAAAAGTCTTCTTGAGCCGGGTGCGGTGGCACACGCCTGTAATCCCAGCACTTGGGAGGCTGAGGCAGGAGGATCACGAGTTCAAAGCCAGCCTCAGCAATGGTGAGGCACTTAGCAACTCAGTGAGACCCTGTCTCTAATAAAATACAAAAAAGGGCTGGGGATGTGGCCCAGTGGTCAAGTGCCCCTGAGTTCAATCCCTGGTACCAAAAAAAAAAAAAAAAAGTCTTCTTGGGCTGGGGTTGTGGCTCAGGGGTAGAACGCTGCCGAGCACTGGCCTAGCATGTGCGCCGCCCGGATTCGATCCTCAGCACCACGTAAAAATAAACGCATTGTGTACACCTAAAAGCAAATAAAATAAATATTTTTTTAAAAAGTCTTATTAAAAAATAAATTACATACAGATTTCCTAATTTTCCTTTGTAACGTTTTTGTTGTTATTGTTTGATACCAGTAATTGAACCCAGAGGTTCTTAACTGCTGAGCCATATCTCCAGCCCATTTTTAAAATTTTTTTATTTTGAGACAGGGCCTTGATTGCTTAGGGCCTCACTAAATTGCTGAGATTGGTCTCAAACTTGAGATTCCTTTCCTGAGCCCTCTGAGCTGCAGAGATTATAGCATGCACCACCACACCCTGCTGCAATGTGTTACTTTAAAGTTTTCCTTTACCCCCCCTCCTTTTTTTTTTTTTTTTTTTTTTTTTTTTTTTTCCTTTTTGTAGTACTCAGGATTGAACCCAGGGGCACTTGAGGAGTGAACCAGCAAACCGGATCTTTTCTTTTCTTTTCTTTTTTTGAGACAGGGTCTTGATAAGTTGCTTAGCAACTACCACTGAACTACATCCCTAGCTATTGGATCTAATATGTAGAAAAAGTATTGAGCATGGGATGTTTAAACCATACCTTTGATCCTAGGAAAACACAAGAAACTAAATTCTTTGGAAGGGGCCAGCAGAGATAGAACTTGAGGGCACTCAACCACTGAGCCACATCCCCAGCCCTATTTTGCATTTCATTTAGAGACAGGGTCTCACTGAGTTGCTTAGCACCTCTCTTTTGCTGAGGCTGACTTTGAACTCACAATCCTCCTGCCTCAGCCTCCCGAGCCACTGGGATTACAGGTGTGCACCACCAGGCCCAGCTAAATTCTTTTTTTTTTTTTTTTTTTTTTTTTTTTTCGGTACCAGGGATAGAATTCAGGGGTCCTTAACCACTGAGCCACATCCCCAGGTCTTTTTATATCTTATTTTGAGACAGTTTCTCTCTAAATTGCTTAGGTTCTCTCTAAATTGCCAAGGCTAGTCTTGAAATTATAATCCTCCTACATCAGCTTCCTGAACCACTGGGATTAGAGGCATGTGTCACCACACCGGACAAAAGTTAAATTATTTCAAAATGTACAAAACAGACATTCTTCTTAAGTTATCAAGGCTTCTACAAAGCATTTTTCAAATGATCCACAAGCCTCATCTATTAAACAGCCACACAGGTGAGACCCAAATTCAGGTTACCAACATGCACTATAGAATGTTATTCAGCAAGGGCTGCAGTTCCCTGGAGCAGAGTGACAGGCAGAGGCAGTCAATCACTCTGAGGTTTCTCTGTACCCTTCAAAAATTATCATGCCTAAACTTTGAATGGAACCATCATTTGACCTAGCTATGCCAAAAGGACTTAAAATCAGCATGCTACAGCGACACAGCCATATCAATGTTTACAGCAGCACAATTCACAGTAACTAAACCATGGAACCAACCTAGATGCCCTTCAATAGATGAATGGATAAAGAAACTATGGCATATATACACAATGGAATATTACTCAGCATTAAAAGAGAATAAAATTGGGCTGAGGTTGTAGCTCAGTGGTTGAGTGCTTGCCTCCTATGTGTGAAGCCCTGGGTTCGATCCTCAGCACCACATAAAGAAATAAATAAAACAAAGATATTGTGGGGCTAGGGTTGTGGCTTAGCGGTAGAGCTCTCGCCTAGCACCTTCTAAGGTGTTGGGTTTGATCCTCAGCACCACATAAAAATAAATAAATTAAGGTATTGTGTCCAACTATGCCTAAAAAAAAATTAAAAATACAAAGATATTGTGTCCATCTACTCCTAAAAAATTTTTTTAAAAATAGAATAAAATTATTGGATTTGCAGATAGATGGATGGAGTTGGAGAATATCATGCTAAGCAAAACAAGCCAATTCTAATAAACCAAAGGCCAAATGTTTTCTCTGATATGTGGATGCTGATCTACAATTGGAGGGTGGGGGCAGGGGACAAATGGAGGACCTTTGGATTGAACAGAGGGGTGTGGGGGGAGGGGAGAGAGGGCATGGGGGTAGGAAAGATGGTGGAATGAGAAGATCACCATTACCCAAGGTACATGTATGATTGCACAAATGGTATGACTCTGCATTGTGTACAACCAGAGAAATGAAAAGTTGTGTTCCATTTGTGTACAATGAATCAAAGTACATTATGCTCAAACATATAACTAATTAGAACAAATCTTTTTTTTTTTTTTTTTTGGTCCCGGGGATTTAACTCAGCTGCACTCAACCACTGGGCCACAGCCCCAGCCCTTTTTTGTATTTTATTAGAGACAGGGTCTCACTGAGTTGCTAAGTGCCTCGCCATTGCTGAGGCTGGCTTTGAACTCGCGATCCTCCTGCCTCAGCCTCCCAAGTGCTGGGATTACAAAGCGTGTACACCATGCCCGGCTAGAACAAATTTTTTTTTTTTTTTTTTTTATATTTTTGTTTATTTGCACACAATGCGTTTTGTTCAATGCGTTTTATTTGTACGTGGTGCTGAGGATCGAACCCGGGTCGCCCACACGCCAGGCGAGCGCTCTACCGCTGAGCCACAATCCCAACTCCCAACAAATTTTTAAAAATAAAAAAAAATTGTCATGACTGTTGTAAGAGCCCTAATTGACGAGATAGCTAAGATGGCGGCTAGCTGAGAGCCATAAAGGTTTTCAAGTATTTTCACCTGATATTCATGTATTTATCTAAGAATCTTTTTATGCCCGTGAACACTGTGTGATGCACCTGCAAGCTCGAGCTGTAAGCACTTGTCCTTGTTAAGGCAAAATGTATTTAACCGGTGAGGTTAGAGGAGTGGTTGGAGTTGGAGTTGGAGTTGGAGTTGGAGTTGGAGTTGGAGTTGGAGTTGGAGTTGGAGTTGGAGTTGGAGTTGGAGTTGAGTTGGAGTTGGAGTTGGAGTTGGAGTTGGAGTTGGAGTTGGAGTTGGAGTTGGAGTTGGAGTTGGAGAGGTTGTTGGAGCCGGAGAGAGAAGTTAGAAGAGAGAAGAATAAAAGAACTTTTTCATTTCCATCCTGCCTCTGAATTTTCTCCCGCGGCGTCATTGCTGCAAGCGGCAATCGCTAAAAGCTGCAACAGACTGTGAGACTCTTATGTTCTATTTGGGTTTGGTTTTGGTTTTGGTACTGGGAATTTAACTCAGAGGAACTCAACATCTGAGCCACATCCCCAACCCTATTTTGTATTTTATTTAGAGAAAGAGTCTCACTGAGTTGCTTAATGCCTCACTAAGTTGCTGAGGCTGGCCTTTTTTTTTTTTTTTTTTTTTTTTTTTTTGCTTTAGTTGTGCTAGTTGTACACAATGCGTTTATTTTTACATGGTGCTGAGGATCGAACCCGGGCCGCGCACGTGCCAGGCGAGCACTCTACTGCTGAGCCACAACCCCAGCCCCTGAGGCTGGCTTTGAACTCGCGATCCTCATGTCTCAGCTTCCCAAGCCACTGAGATTACAGGCATATGCCACCATGCCCAGCTCATATTCTATTTGGCTCAGAGGCCAGGTCTGAAAAAGTGAGCACCAACAATCACTAATTAAACTGTGCATTGTATTGCTTCAGGTACATTCCTATATCTCCTTGCTTTTCAACAAAGCTTTTCTAGGCTTGAAATAGTCCTGAAACCAGTTTCTGAAGTAATATTGCTGTAGTAAGGATAGATTTTTTTTTCCCTTCTTCAAGTACATAAGCTATGGTTTGACTTTCTTAAATTCTCTCATTTTCACTGCACAAATGAGCAGGCAGGTCGGGGAACAGAGTTTAGTTCCAGGGCCAAGAAAGTCAGAATGAGATCAAGGCTCAGGAAAAGAATGTTGCATGTACAGTATGAGGAGAATTATGGTGTTGCAGGTTGAATATATCACTAGGGCAAGTCTTTTAAGACTTTAAAGTGGTGATGCTGAATGTTGCGTTCAAGAAGTAAATGTAAAATCCACAAAATAACTTTTCCCAGGATTATGACTGAACTTTAAATGGGTGAATATAGTTTTCTGGGCACTTGTCCTCATTTAATTAGAGTAAGAACACAGTACACAGGTCAAAAAATTCTAAAACAACAACAACAAAAAATGTTAGAACAACAAACACAACATGGATAAACGAGATTTGCTATGAGGACTATTAAAAGAAATTGGAATCTGGGTCTAAAGTGAGCTTGTTGTGAGTGATGCGGTAGAAGCCAGGCATGAAGAAGTGGATCATCTTCAACTGGATAACGTCCAAGGAACTGTCCTCCATGCCGACTCCCATCGCCATTTCTAGACATCAGAGGCCAAATCCTAATTGCAGGCCTAATCTCTCCACCTGTGCCAGCTGAGGCATAGGAACGTTGTGACCTTCTGGGACCTGTGGCCCCAACCCCAGATGTACCAACCCACCAAAGTAATTTTGAACAAGAATAAAAAAACAGAGGCATCACACTTCCTGGTTTCAAATTATTTTACAAAGCTATACTAATAAAAAAAAGTGTGGCAATGGCATAAAGATAGAAACGTGGGCCAATGGAACAGTATAGAAAGCCCAGAAGTAAACCCATGCATATATGGTCAACTACTGTATGTTCCAGCAAACCCTCTTCTTTTACCAAGGAAGTAAAATCACTACCTCACAGAAGCTGCACTCCTATCGTTTTTTTTAATATTTATTTATTTACTTTAGTTGTACACAATGCAACGCATTTATGTTTACGTGGTGCTGAGGATCGAACCTGGGCCGCGCACGTGCGAGGTGAACCCTCTGACGCTGAGCCACAACCCCAGCCCCTGCACTCCTATCTTCATTGTAGCAATACTCAAAATAGCCAAGGAGCCAGGCACGGTGGCGCAGGCCTGTAATCCCAGCACTTGGGAGGCTGAGGCAGGAGGATCCTGAATTCAAAGCCAGCCTCAGCAATGGCGAGGCACTTAGCAACTCAGTGAGACCCTGTCTCTAATAAAATACAAAAAAGGGCTGGGGATGTGTCCCAGTGGTCAAGTGCCCCTGAGTTCAATCCCCAGTAACAAACAATAACAACAACAACAACAAAAAATAGCCAAGGTATGGAAACAACCTCCATGTCCCTTGACAGATGTATAGGTAAATAAAATGTAGCATATTTGCATATATAACATAGAATGTTTAGCTTCTGAAAAGAAAGCAAGCCAGCAGCTGTGGCACACACCTGTAATTCATCCCAGTGGCTCAGGAGGCTGAGGCAGAAGGATCACAAGTTCAAAGCCAACCTCTGCAACTTAGCAAAGGCCCTAAGCAACTCAGCAAGAACTTGTCTCTAAAAAATATATATTAAAAAGGGGTGAGGGTGTGTCTCAGTAGTTAAGCACCATAGGATTCAATTCCCAGTACAAAAAGAAAGAAATACTCTGTCACTTGCAACAACATGAATGAACCTAGAAGACACCGTGCTAAGTAAAGCCAAAGAAAGACAAAAATTGTATAATCTCACTTATGTGTGGAATCTAACCAGGGAAAGCATTTAATAGATTCTTTAAAAAATTAATTTATTTAGCCGGGCGCGGTGGCGCACGCCTGTAATCCTAGCACTTTGGGAGGCTGAGGCAGGAGGATCGCGAGTTAGTTCAATCCCCGGTCAAAAAAAAAACAAAAATTGTATAATCTCACTTATGTGTGGAATCTAACCAGGGAAAGCATTTAATAGATTCTTTAAAAAATTAATTTATTTAGCCGGGCGTGGTGGCGCACGCCTGTAATCCTAGCACTTTGGGAGGCTGAGGCAGGAGGATCGCGAGTTCAAAGCCAGCCTCAGCAATGGCGAGGCACTTAGCAACTCAGTGAAACCCTGTCTCTAAATAAAATTACAAAAAAGGGCTGGGGATGTGGCCCAGTGGTCGAGTGCCCCTGAGTTCAATCCCCGGTACCACAAAAAACAAAAACAAAAAAAAAATTAATTTATTTATTTTAATTAGGCATATATGACAGAAGAATGAATTTTGATTCATTGTACACAATTGCAGCACAACTTTTCATTTCTCTGGTTGTACACGATGTAGTATTGCATCATATGTGCAGTCATACATGTACCTAGGGTAATGATGTCTATCTTATTTCACCATCTTTCCTGCCCCCATGCCTAGGTTCTTAAGTCTTTCAAGACAAAGCCTCCCCCAAATGAAAAGGAGATAAAAGCTTTGACCTTGTGAAATCTATAACAGCTAATACAGTAATTGGTGAAAAATGAAAAAGAACTCCAATCCCAGCAACTGGGGAGGCTGAGCCAGGAGGATCATTGAGTCCAAAGCCAGCCTCCACAACATAGTGAGGCCCTAAGCAAATTAGCAAGACCCTGTCTCTAAATATAAAAAGGGACTGTGGATGTGGCTTAAATAAATAGATAGATAGATACATTTCATTAGGACTAAGAAGAAAATTATGAAGATTTTCCTACTGCTGGTTACAACAACACAGGTCTTAGGAAAGCCTATGTGGGGAACCCCTTAAGAATACATAAGAGGCAGCTGGGGTTGTGGCTCAGCAGTAGAGCGCTCGCCTAGCACATGCGCGGCCCGGGTTCGATACTCAGCACCACGTAAAAATAAATGCATTGTGTACAACTAAAGCAAATAAATAAATATTTTTTAAAAAATAGTTTGGGGGGGGCTGGGATTATGGCTCAGCGGTAGAGCGCTCACCTAGCACGCGCGCGGCCCCGGTTCAATCCTCAGCACCACGTACAAATAAACACAATGTGTACAACTAAAGTAAATAAATAAATTTTAAAAAAATAGTTTAGGGGGCTGGGGTTGTGGCTCAGCGGTAGAGCGCTCACCTAGTATGTGCGCGGCCCGGGTTCGATCCTCAGCACCACATACAAATAAACATGTTATGTACAACTAAAGCAAATGAATAAATAGTTTAAAAAATAGTTTAAAAAGAATACATAAGAACTAGAATTGGCAAGAATGTTTAGCAAGGCTTCTAGCAAAATCAACATACAAAGATTAATTGCATTTTGTATACTGAAAGTCAGAATTAGTTGCTGGAGCAGAGATGGTATAGAGATGATGAGACTGGGATGTGATTTGTTAATACTACCATTAGGAGTCCAAGCCCCAGATGTCATGGCCAGACTGCAGTATCGACTTCACCGGTGACCCACAAATGCTCAAACTCAGGCATCTGTGAACAAGTTCCACGAATGACCTACAAGCCTTATTTCAGACAATCAGGATGGCATCCAAGGTCAACCCATGATTCATTACAATCCGCACAAAACAGTTAAAAGCAATCTCATGATCTATGGTGTGTATGCCCACAATTAAAGGTGGCAACACTTAAAAACAGAAGAGAAAAAACTCAACGACCCCTTTCTCTTCAATTTTGAACAATTAAAAGTACAAAGGTCTTTTATATTCTGGATTGTTATGCTTGATTTGGATTACTATTAATTACATGCTTTGATTAAACACCAGAGAGCCATCAAGCAGCTATAACTCTGAGGGTCAACCATGACATAATCCAAGATTGATCAAGCATCAGAAGTATATAAACTTGAGGGCTGGGGCTGGGGCTCAGTGTAGCACACTTGCCTGGTGATAGATAGGCTTGGGTTGACAGGCCACCTCCCCCATGGAAATTTCCATTGAGAACAACCTGGTTTCAATTTCCCCAGGCAGGAGCCAATCAGCTTAAAAGTCACTCTGTTCCCCGGGCAGGAGCCAATCAGCTTAAAGGTCACCTTGTTTACTGGGAAAAGACCCAATGGCATTAAAGGTTGCTCAGGCACCCCCCCCCCAGAAATCCCTACTTAAGTTCCTGCCTGCCTGGAGCCCACTACACAACAGTTCGACCCTGTGGAGAGGAAGCAGCCGAGGAAGCAGCTGAAGCAACATCTCATCCCTGTGGAGAGGAAGCAGTGGCTGCAGCGGCTCCAGACTCACCGTCTCCAGCCCCACGGCGCTGCTCCAGCTGACAGCTCCGGAGACCATGGCCAGCACAACTAGGCACCAACCCTGTGTCCAAAGCTTGCACACTTCCCTCTCCCTGACTCCTCTCTCCCCATACTTCTTCTGCCTCCGACCAGCCGTAGAGGCTGGTGAATAAATCTCTTGGCTGCGCGGTTGTCTCCAGTGTGATTTTTGCCCTTCACCTGGCATGCATGAGCACTGGGCTTGATTCTCAGCACCATGTATAAATAAATAAAGGCCTATCAAGAACTAAAAAAAGAAGAAGTATATAAACTTGGACTGGGGTTGTAACTCAGTGGTAGAGAGCTTGCCTAGCACATGTGAGGCACTGGATTCAATCCTTTGTACCACATAAAAATAAATAGAGGGCTGGGGTTGTGGCTCAGCGGTAGAGTGCTCGCCTAGCATGTGAGCGACCCGGGTTCGATCCTCAGCACCACATAAATAAACAAACAAAAAAAAGCATTGTGTACAAAAGCAAATAAACACATTAAAAAAATAAAATAAAGGCATTCTGTCCATCTACAACTAAAAATACTTTTTTAAAAGTATATAAACTTGGCCGGGCGCGGTGGCGCACGCCTGTAATCCCAGCACCTTGGGAGGCTGAGGCAGGAAGATCGCGAGTTCAAAGCCAGCCTCAGCAATGGCAAGGCACTTAGCAACTCAGTGAGACCCTGTCTCTAAATAAAATACAAAAAGGGCTGGGGATGTGGCCCAGTGGTCGAGTGCCCCTGAGTTCAATCCCTGGTACCACAAAATAAATAAATAAATAAATAAACAAGTATATAAACTTGTATCACTCAACTGAAATATAAATAGCTGAGTGTTCTTGTTTTTCTTTAATAGAAAGGCTCCTACTCTAGATATATTTATGTTTATATACAGAAGTAAGGGCATCCTATATGCTTAGAATTTATCTTAACTTTCTACCCCAATGTTCTGCGTCAAAAATAAAAGTCATCAGCCAGGGATGGTGGTGCACAGCTGTAATCCCAGTGACTCAGGAGGCTGAGGCAAACGTATCACAAGTTCAAGTTCAGCCTCAGCAACTCAGCAAGATCCGTCTCAAATTTTTAAAATTAAAGGGACCGGGGATGTAGCTCAGTGGTAAAGTACCCAGGCTCAATCCCCAGCACCGAAATAAATAAATAAAGGTCATCAAAGACAAAGTCAAAATCTCAGATGAAGTTTTCTTTACCAAAGAAGAGGGAAAAAAGGCCCTTTTGGACTAACTTTCACCCAGTGGTCACTGAACACACTAGAATGCCCAAGTCTGTGAAGTGGAAGGTCCCTGAGGCCAAGTCAACATGACTCAAACACCAGAAATTAATTTCCTTCATGAACAATTCACAAAGGTTGTTCTTAAGGAGCCACCTCAAGGGACAGACCGCCCTGCCTAGGCCACTCAGGAGGGCCAGGCCCGGGGACTCCAGCGGAGCACACCACTTCCACGTTGCCCCACAGCAGCCTGGGCCACACCTCGCCCTTTGACACCCCCCTCCAACTGAGGACCCGCAAGTACATAGAAACCACCAAAGCCAGGGTGGGCCCCACCACCAGGAAGGACAAAGGACAACAAGCAAAGCCAGAGCTGGAAACAACATCACTTCCGCTGTGTAGGCAGGGCACCAAAGATAGCAGGAAACAGTTTTATCTGGCTGCAGCCAGGTTCAGAGGGTACAGCTCTCACTGTAATCAATCAATCCCCTGAACCCCGAGTTCAGGTAGTTTCAGAATTTTATACCCAGCATGTAAGGGGAGGGGCTCAAAAGTTTACAGTTTACAGAAGTTCACATAAAAACAGCTTTTTCTTTCACTGTTCTGGGCAAGTTAACCCTTCAAGGATAACACCTGAGAAGGAGAGAGCTTCTTCTCCCCTTTCTTTCCTGCCTCTGCCAGCTGTTACCACGGAGCCCAATTAGTAACTTCTCTTATCTTAGAAACGTAGACATCTCTGTGAAGCTTCAGCTCAAGGCCAGAGGCCTTGTTAAAGAATTTGTCTTTTTATTATCACACTTTGCATTTGCAAACATACTTCTACAAACTACCATACTGGATACATGTTTGTGAAAAACCAGTAAAAGGGCATCCAGCACCTGGAGTGCTGATTTCTTCCAGGCCAGTGGCCAAGTAATAGAGCAACATGAAAACAGGAGGTTTACCTACATTTAACTTTTTTTGTAGAGACTCTTTTGCTGACAGTCCTAAAATCAGCCATGGTGAAGATTTCTGGAGAAGCTTAGTTAAGATTTTCTGTGGAGGATGGGGGTGCCACTAAACAGCTTTTGAGCTTTGGGCTTGAAGATGGTTCCTCAGGCATCAGCCACATGGAACCACATCCCCTGGCCAGTGATGTTCTAATGTTCCCTCAGGGGAGGATGGGGCTGAGACACAGGCCGGTTCCTAGCAGGAGGCAAAATCCAGCACACTGGCTGGGTGAGAGCCAGGTCTGGGGACTGGGCCAGGCCCGGTGCTGACTCCGCCCACAACAGCAGAGCCCAGAGTTGATTCTTTTTTTTTTTTTTTTTTTTTTTTTTTTTTTTGTTACTGGCGATTTAAGTCAGGGGCACTCGACCACTGGGCCACATCGCCAACCCTTTTTTGTATTTTATTTAGAGACAAGGTCTCATTGAGTTGCTAAGTGCCTCGCTATTGCTGAGGCTGGCTTTGAACAGGCGATCCTCCTGCCTCAGCCTCCCAAGTGCCTGATAAACCTGCCAATGCCTGGTATGGTCTCTTTCTTCCCTATGCTCTCTCTGTAGGCCTTTATTGTAGGCCTTATTTCGTTAATTTACCTAAACACCGTGCTAAACACTAAGAGTTTGTTCCATTGTGTTTTCAATGTAATCATATTTTCTGCAAATCTTTAATTTTTTTCTTCAAATATGTATCTCTGTGTTATTTATAGGATTTTGCCATAGGGCCTGGGGCCACCTATGTGATGATTCAAAATAGCACTGATGTCATCGAGCATTTTCCAAGGATTAATTCAGAAATATGTCGTAATCCCAATGAGGATGCCAAAACCTTTTTCGTGAGGTTAGGCACATTTATACTACAGTTCTTACAGAAGAACTAACATCTGATAATAACCAAAGAAACACTGAAAACCACTGGTGATGACCTACGGATATTAAAATATACTTCAGTAATTAATACTGTGCGGTACTGGCACATGAACAGGTAACAGTTTTTCCAAATATACTCAATAAAATATAGAAATTTGCATCGTTAATATATTTCAGATCAATGGAGCAAAAATGCAATTTGGAATGGAAGGTGCTAAAACAACTGGCTAGCCATCTGGGAGAAGATTAAATTAAATCTATACTTTAGCCTGTGCGGTAGTGCATGCTTGTAACACCAGAGACTTGCAGGAAGGAGGCTGAGCAGGAGCATTGCAAGTTTGAAGCAATTTGGGGCAATTTAGGGAGACCCTGTCTCAAAAATTAAAGCGGGCTGGAGATGTAGCTTAGTGGTAAAGCGCCCCCGTGTTCAATTCTTAGTAGTGAAAGTAAAATTTTACAACTTACACGATATATAGCAGTAAACTCCAAATGAATTGGGAATCCAAATGAAAAACAAAAATATGCATAGGGTGTACAAGTGATTTCTAGCCTGAGTAATGGGAAAATGTGACCACAAGGTGGCACTAGAACACAAGCTTTATTGGGGCAGCGCTTTGAGAAGTTAGTGGTTGGAGGAAATCCCACACAACCCGAGAATATCCGCTGACTTTCTTTAGGGAGTCACTACTCGGAAGATGGAGAGGGTTGCCGATGTAGCTCGTGATCAAGCGCTCGCCTGGCGTGCTTGGGACCCTGCGTGGGTTTTGTGTATTTTTTGGAGGGAGTGGTTTTGTTTTTGTTTTTCTTCTGGGTACTGGGAATTCACGTGGTAAAGGAGCATTCTATCCCTGAGCTACATCGGAGCCCTTATTCTTTGTTGTTGTTGTTTTCTTGTGTGTGTGTGTGTGTGTGTGTGTGTGTGTGTGTGTGTTTGGTTTTTGTTTGTTTTGTTTTGTTTTTGCAGTGTTCTGTTGAATTGCCTAATAATTCTGTTTAATTTTCAGAGGAAACATCATAGTCTCTTATAGGCTGGTGCACCATTTTACCACCAATACACATAGTTTCCAATTTTACTATGTCTCCCACCAACCTTTTTTATTTTTTTCTTTTTGGCAGAGGAGTACTGGGGATGGAACCCAGGGCCTCTCCTGCGTGCAAGCTTCCTACCATTGAACTACATCCCCAGGCTTTTTTAGATTTTGAGACAGTTGCCCAGGCTGGCCTCAAACTTGCTATCTTTTTTTTTTTTTTTGGTACCGGGGATTGAACTCAGGGGCACTCGACCACTGGGCCACATCCCTGCAGGAGCCCTGTTTGGGGAGATAGCTAAGATTGCGGTTGACTATGGGCCATACACATTTTTGGGCATTGTCGCCTTCCGTAGTCTCACGGGACTTGGCCCAGGATCTCGAGAGATTTGAGCAATGACTCAGCAGATTGACATTTTTGGGCATTGTCGCCTTCCGTAGTCTCACGGGACTTGGCCCAAGATCTCGAGAGATTTGAGGAGTGACTCGGCAGATCGAGCAAGCACCATTCCTGCTCGGGCGCATGGGATGAGACCAGAGAGAGAAAGGACAGGGTTATCGCTATTGTATAGATACATTGTAGTTTCTTGTAAGAACTCCTTCCCGCGGCGCTGCCGTTCCAGGCTGCAATCCCTTTCCGGCGGCTAACAGTTGGTGGCCCGTACGGGGAATTCAGCACGGCAGGTAAGAACTGAGAAACCTCGCAGGAGTCTCTAGTCAGAGCGGTTAAAATGGGTTCGAAAATAACTAAGACCCAAGTGTACGAGGCTCTTGATGAATTCTTTGATATGGATGAGTCTGTCGTTAGTGAGGAGGATTTAGAAAACAGTGAAGGCAATCATAAAAGCGTAGATTCCGCTGAGTCAACTAAGACCAGTAAGGAGAGTATTAGAAGTGTCCCCAAAATTACAAAGATCCGAGCTGCTAAAGCTATTCAAGGCATTTATTAGAGATATTTCAAGGATACATGGTCTCAATTGAACCTGGGACTCAGGATGTTACTGAGTCAGTTAGGACCAATGAGAGTAGTAGTAGTGAGGAGGAATTAACTAAAGGTGATTTTGAGAAAATGAATAAAAGGAAATTAAGGAAGACCAAGATAAGGGATCATCAAGTGGAGGAACTTGTGTCCTCTACTCCCCCATGGGTGAAATCGATTACAGAAAATATGAAGGGTATCACTAGACGTTTGCATACCCTAGAAATAGAAATAAAAAGTCTTTCTGAGCGCTTATGCGCTCTCGAGGGTAACACACAGATACATTGGGAACTGCCAGTATTTGAATATGAAAATGGACAGAGGGCCACCAGCCAATAGATTTCAAAACAATAAAAAATCTCAAAGAGGCAGTAATGACTTATGGACCCCAAGCTCCTTTCACGTTGAGTATACTGGAGTCCCTTAACACCTTTAGCTTAACCCCCGCAGACTGGAAGCGTCTATGTAAAGCAACATTAAGTGGGGGACAATACTTGGTTTGGCGATCGCAATTTCAGGAACTTTGTATAGAAACAGCTAAAAGAAATGCAGATGCAGGGTTTGGAGACCATAATATAGAAATGCTCACAGGAGAAGGGCAATTCGCAGACATACAGGATCAAAAACATTATACCCCAGGAGTATATGCTCAGATAAATGCAGCTGCCTTAAAGGCATGGAAAACTGTACAAGGACCTGGGGATCTACAAGGTAGCTTGTCCAAAGTAATTCAAGGACCTAATGAACCATATGCTGAATTTGCTGATAGACTTTTGAGAACTGCAGGTAGAGTTTTTGGAGACATTGATCAAGTTATGCCATTAGTTATTCAATTAGCGTACGAAAATGCTAATAAATATTGCCAGGAAGTCATCAGGCCATGGAAAAATAAAAAGGATCTTTCCATATATATACAACTATGTAAAGATGTAAATGATGCCTTTGTCACAGGGAATGTGATTGCAGCAGCTGTGAGAGATGCTGCCCCTCAAAATTTTACAAGGGCTCAACATAGACATTATAATCAATCGGGATATTCTAGGCAAAATTATCATAATCAATCAGGCTATTCTAGGCAAAATCCCCAAAGAGAAATAAGACCAAATTCATACCGTACTCCAGGTTGCTGCCCCAGGTGTAAGAAAGGAAATCATTGGGCCAATAAATGCTATTCAAAATTTGACATCCATGGAAATCCTTTGTTCAGGAATTCAAAAAACAGGGCACGGGGCCCAATGCCCCGGGGCCCACAAATGTACGAGGCATTGGAGGAGGAGTATCCTCAAGCATCCACTCAGATGCTTCCCCGACACAATCCCTATTACCCATCCACTCCCTCGCCAGAGGAACAGGAGGAAATGCAGGATTAGACCTCTGTTCCACCGCCCGAATAGTGTTAACACCTGAAATGGGGGTTCAACTGATTCCCACAGGAGTCAGGGGACCTCTTCCCTCAGGGACTGTAGGACTTATTATCGGGCAAAGTCCTGAAAGCTTATTAGGTTTGCAAGTGACCCCAGGCGTAATAAACTCAGACTATAAAGGGGAAATAAAAATAATGCTTAGCTCACCCCAAAGTATAAGTTCTATTAATCAGGGAGATAGAATTGCTCAGCTGCTCCTCCTTCCAAATTTACATAATTCATTTAAAATGAATATGCCTCTAAATAGGAACAATAGAGGATTTTGTTCCACTGATTCAAAACCCATGGTTTGCTGGGTTCGGGACTGTACAAGGAGGCCTATGTGTAAAATAAGAATCCAAGGAATAGAAATGGAGGGTCTTATAGATACTGGAGCTGATTCTTCCATCATTAATTTACGTCAATGGCCCAAACACTGGCCTCTACAAAAAGCTTCAACCAGTTTAAGAGGCTTGGGATATAATAACCTCCCAGAAAAAAGTGCGGTAATTTTAAAATGGGAGGATGATGAAGGACATAAAGGCACATTTCAGCCTTATGTTTTACCTAATCTACCGGTTACTTTATGGGGAAGAGATATTTTACAACAAATGGGAGTACACCTTGCAACCAAACCTGCAGGTGTTAAATGTAAAAACATACAGGGTAATCTTAACCCTAAAAGAAATCATCAAAAAGTACAGGGTAAGCTTAACCCTAAAAGAAATCATTATTATATAGGAAAAAGACATTTTTCTTTGGGGCCACTGAGAAAATAATTTTGAAAATACCATGGCTTTCTGATGAGCCAGTGTGGGTCCCTCAGTGGCCCCTATCTAAAGAGAAATTACAAGCGGCCCACCTACTAGTTAAGGAACAATTAAAAGCAGGACATATAGAACATTCCACCTCTCCCTGGAATTCCCCCATATTTGTGATCAAGAAAAAATCAGGAAAATGGCGATTATTACATGATCTTAGACAAATTAATAAAACCATGCAAGTCATGGGCCCTACTCAACCTGGACTTCCGAATCCTATAGCTATTCCAAAAAATTTCCATGTTTAGTCTTGAGGATTGCTTCTTTTCTATTCCCCTACATCCTCTGGATGCCCCCAGGTTTGCTTTTTCAGCCTTCTATTAACAATAATGGCCCTATATCCCGCAGGGAATGGCTAATAGCCCCACCATATGCCAAATCAAGGCTATCCAACCCATTAAAAATAAATATCCAAACCTCATGTGTCTACATGGATGATATTTTACTGGCCCACCCTAATCAAAAAATCTTATTTAATATATTCAGTTGGTAGCGGATTTATATAGCAGAAGAAAAAGTTCAAACTTCCCATATTAACAGGATTTAAAATCATGGATACTTTTGTTAGCCCTGATTTTTAATAAATAAGAGATTTATCCAAATGATTTCCAAAAACTACTGGGAGACATTAATTGGCTTCGCCCTACACTAAACCTCACTACTGGCCAATTAAAACCTTTATTTGATATTCTTCGAGGGGCCCCTGATCCATCCTCACCGCGAACATTGACTCCTGATGCTAGGAAAGCTTTAAAGGTAGTAGAAAAAGCCATAGAAGGAGCTCATTGTGACAGATTTGATTTAACTCAACCGCTGATATGATTATTATTTCTTCACAATATACACCGACAGGAGTATTTTGGCAACAAGGGCCCTTTATTATGGATACATTTGCCTGTCTCTCCTAAAAGCATAATTGAGTCATATACCTCCATGGTGGCTAAACTTATTCTTCAAGGACTTAAAAATTCTACTAAAAAATATTTGGCATTCACCCTGCTACTATTATTACTCCCTATTCATCGTCACAGATTGAATATTTATGCTTCAATGATAATGACTGGGCTATAGCTAGATGCTCTACCTCTGCAAATTTTGATAATCACCTTCCTAAGTCTCCTATATTATCTTTTTGTATTAATCATCCTATTATATTTCCACAGGTAATAAAAAATCAACCTATTCCTAAGGCATTTAATGTATTTACAGATGGGTCCTCAAATGGTACTGCTGCAGTAGTCACTACAAAAGAAAATATGACTTACATAACTGCACACAAATCAGCTCAATTAGTGGAATTGGAAGCTGTGGTAAGAGCTCTGGAAAATTTTAGAGACCAGCCCATAAACATTTTTTCAGATAGCCACTATATTGTACAAGCCGTCCCAAAATTAGAGTTAGCAGGACCAATAGCACCTCATACTCCAGCCTTTAAATTGTTTTATCAGATACAAAAACTTTTGTGGGCAAGAAAAGAACCTCTATTCGTAGGCCATATTAGAGCACATACTAATTTGCCTGGCCCCCTCCATGAAGGTAATCAAAAGGCAGATGAACTTACAAAAACAATATTTATACTTTCAGCACTACAACAAGCTACTTTATTTCATTCCCAGTTTCACGTCAACAGCACCACCTTGCAACGTAGGTTTAAAATCACAAAGGAGCAAGCCAGAACAATTGTAAAAGATTGTAAATCTTGTATAACACATTTGCCCAATCCTCATTTTGGTGTTAACCCTAGAGGATTAATGCCCAATCATTTGTGGCAGATGGATGTTACTCACGAGCCAAGCTTTGGAAAATTGCAATTTATTTCATGTAACCATAGATACATGCTCAGGCATGATTTTTGCTTCCTTACATTCCGGAGAAAAAAGTTAAAGATGTCACATCTCATTGTTTACAAGCTTTTGCTGCATTGGGCATCCCCAAAATGCTTAAAACAGATAATGGTCCCGCTTATACGTCCTCATCTTTCAAACAGTTTTGCGCAAAATTCAACATATCCCATAAAACAGGCATCCCATACAATCCTCAGGGTCAAGGCATTATTGAAAGAGCAAACCGCACACTAAAAGTTTATGTTGTTAAAACAGAAAGAAGGAAACTGGAAAAATCCTAAGGACAGATTGGCAGTTGCCCTGTTTACTTTAAATTTTTTAACTTTAGACTCTGATGGTTATTCTGCTGGAGACAGACATTGGAACCCACATCAACAACATAAACCTTTGGTTTACTGGAAGGATGTTCTTTCAGGTACATGGAAGGGTCCGGATCCAGTATTAATTTGGGGGAGAGGATCTGTTTGTGTCTTTCCAAAGCATGAATCCTCTCCAATATGGATACCATCTAGATTAATAAAGCAGGTACCACATCAAAAGGATCAAGATGAAGTTGTTGAGGAATCAAGATTAATAAAAAAGGTACAAAATCAAGAGGACCATGATGAAGATATGGAATGATTCCCTTAAAAGAGTCCTTCAAAATATGTCACAACTTAAGTGTCATTCCTCCCGGCTGGGACGAAGAGATCTCTCTTTAGTGTGCACACAATTTATATATATATATATTTTACTTTTTATATATGTGTTTATTTGTGTATTTGTCTAAATTTCATGTTAATGTGACGTCACAAATATATGTTTGTATGTGCGTCTGTCCAGTGTGACATCAAAAATAACAAAGCGCTTGTGAATATATATATATATATGGATCCAAATAACTCTAATTCATTTAAGTTTAAGAGTATTCAAAATGGGTAAATAATTTAATAAGTGAAGGTACCTTCAATTTTGTTTTATAGGTGTCCCAGGGACTTCTCTTTAGCAAAAAATATGACTAGTGCTGTATAACCTTATATTTTGGTGTTTTGACATGAGGTTGCTTATTTGTTATTAACTTCATTTGTTTAATAAATGATTAATTTCAATTATTTCAACAGGTAAAGGACTGCTGTGTATGCAGAAACTCGAGAGTTCCAGCTAACAAATTATTTCTCCAAAGTGCTTTTAGTTTTTCTTAATCTATCTTTAATGCAGTAATTACCCTCAGTCTTTCTTTGTTTTGTTCTAAATATGATATTTTGCCAGCTTATGTTTGTGGGAGCACAGGCTACAATGTGTGTGAGCAGAAATCAACTTATTTTTCCAATCTAATAATTCTATTATTTAGTTTGACAACTCGCCTCTTGACTCAGTGCTGGAATAGCACTGCCTTTCCTTTAACAATTGATGCTTCAGTCTCTAGATAGCGGGCCCTGAAGATTTGCCGGTGGCATCATCTAGACATAAAAAAGACGGCTGCTTCTACAGCTGCAGGGATCGCGGTCGCTGCAAGCATCCCTGCTGCTCAAATGTCAAACAACCTCACCAGCAGTGTGGCCTCTGCTCTGCATGCATGGGGCCTCCTAGATCTACGTGTTATAACAAGTGGACATTTTGATCTTTCATTGTTTGGGACTTCATGGGACAGTACCTTGCGGGTATTTGTTTAGAGAACTCACTGTGTTACTTGATAGAACTTAGGGCAGCTGATTTGTTTAAAGAATTTGATATGCTATGCAATTTGACTTGTCACCAAAAGGCTTGTCGCCTTAAAGCCGCAGCATCTCCTCCCAATTGGACGGCTGTTAGTCATCTTACACAGTCGATCCTAAAGGGCTCCATTGGATGGCTGGTTAGCCAATGACGGGTAAGATCCCCAGAGGGGGACAACCTAAGACAGGCACAGTCGCACGGGACAGTCTCATGTGGCCGACATATCAACCTAAGACAGGAGTCAAGGGCACAGCCTTGATTATCCAATGACGGGTAAGAATGTTGGTTGCACATAGACGTCCTAGAGCATCCCCTCTTTTAAAACAAAAGGGGGAAATGCAGGAGCCCTGTTTGGGGAGATAGCTAAGATTGCGGTTGACTATGGGCCATACACATTTTTGGGCATTGTCGCCTTCCGTAGTCTCACGGGACTTGGCCCAGGATCTCGAGAGATTTGAGCAATGACTCAGCAGATTGACATTTTTGGGCATTGTCGCCTTCCGTAGTCTCACGGGACTTGGCCAAGATCTCGAGAGATTTGAGGAGTGACTCGGCAGATCGAGCAAGCACCATTCCTGCTCGGGCGCATGGGATGAGACCAGAGAGAGAAAGGACAGGGTTATCGCTATTGTATAGATACATTGTAGTTTCTTGTAAGAACTCCTTCCCGCGGCGCTGCCGTTCCAGGCTGCAATCCCTTTCCGGCGGCTAACACATCCCCAGCCCTTTTTTGTATTTTTATTAGAGACAGGGTCTCACTGAGTTGCTAAGTGCCTCGCCATTGAACTCGCGATCCTCCTGCCTCAGCCTCCCAAAGTGCTGGGATTACAGGCGTGCGCCACCCGCGCGCCCGGCAAAACTTGCTATCTTAATGCCTCAGCCTCCCAGGTAACTGGGATTATAGACATTTCCACTACACACAGCTCTTTTTTCTTTCTTTTTTTTTCCTCCCTCCCTTTAACTTCCTTCTGCTGTTTCTCCCTTAAAAAAAAAAAAAAAAAAAAAAAGTAGCTATCATTGGGATCAAATGATAGCTCATTGTGATTTTTTGGGGGGGCTGGGGTTTGAACCTATACCATGCTAAGCATACACTCCACCACTGAACCACGCCTCCAGACCCTCATTGTGATTTTAATTTTGATTTTGATTTCACTAATATTTAGTGAGTTGAGCATCATACACACACACACACACACATACATTTTAGTTGTAGATGGACACAGTACCTTTATTTTGTTTATTTATTTTTATGTGGTGCTGAGGCTTGAACCCAATGCCTCACACGTGTGAAGCAAGCGCTCTACCAATGAGCCACAACCCCAGTCCGGTGAGTTGAGCATTTTTTTCATGTACTGGCTGGTCATCTCTATATCTTCTTTGGTTAAATTATTCTAGTTCTTTTCCTTATTTGAATTTGATTGTTTGGTTATTCTTATTTTTTTTAATATTTATTTATTTGCTTTAGTTGTACACAATGCGTTTATTTGTACGTGGTGCTGAGGATCGAACCCGGGGCCGCGCACGTGCAAGGCGAGCGCTCTACCGCTGAGCCACAACCCCAGCCCTGTTTGGTTATTCTTGAATTTCTTTTCTTTTCTTTTTTTTTTTTTTTGGTACCAGGAATTGAGTCCAGGGTGCTCAACCACTGAGTAACATCCCCAGCCCCAGCCCTTTTTAAAATTTTTTTATTTTGAGATAGGGTCTCACTAAGTTGCCTAGGGCCTCCCTAAGTTGCTGAGGTTGGCCTCCAACTTGCAGTCTACCTGCCTCAGCTCCTAAGCCACTTGGATTACAGGTGTATACTACCATTCCTGGGTACTATTCTTAAATTTTATAGTTTTTTATTATAAACTCTGTATGTTATCTTTAATCTAATATGTGATTTGTAAATATTTCCTCCCATTGTGTGGGTTTCCTTTCACCCTCTTGTAATACTGATGAAGTCCAATTCATCTGTTTGTGCATGCGTGTGTGTGTGTGTGTGTGTGTGTGTGTGTTTTACTGGGGATTGAACATAGGGGCATCCTACCACTGAACTACATGCCCAGCTCTTTTTTTTTTTTTTTTTTCACTCTTTTAAAAAAATTTTTTTATAACCTTTTATTTATTTATGTGGTATGGAGGATCAAACCCAGTGCCTCACACATGGGAGGCAAGTGCTCTACCACTGAGCCACAACCCCAGCCCTCTTTTTACTTTTTTATTTTCAGACAGGCTGGTCTTAAACTTGTGATCCTCCTGCCTCAGCTTCCTGAGTAGCTGATATTACAGGCATGTGCCACCATGCCCAGAATAAACTTGACTTTTGGTGCTTGTACATTTGTGTCATATTCAAGAAATAATTTCCAAATCCAATATCATTAAGCTCCCCCTACACACACACACACACACACACACACACACACACACACAAACATACACAAACACACACACATTTTCTTCAAAGAGTTTTGTACCTTTAGCTCTTACATTTAGGTTTTTGATCCATTTTGAGTTAATATTTACATATGATACGAAGTAAGGTTCCAACTCCATTCTTTTGCATGTAGATTCTACTTTTTCCAGCACCATCTCTCTGGGCCCCCAATTTTATAATGGTATCATTTTTTTTAAAGGTGTGCAATGTGAAGATTTGATATATGTGTACAGTGTGAAATGATCATGATAGTCAAGCTAATTTATACATCCAGCATCTCACATAGATACTTCTTTTTGAGTATGGGGGGAAAACACTTAATATTTACTGTCTTAATAAATTCCAAGCATATAGTGCAACATTATTACATACACTCATCATACTATAAATTAAATCACCAGAATCTCATAACTGGAAGTTTGTTCCCTTTGACCTATATCTCCTGATGCCTCTCCCATCCACCATTCACTTGGAATCCATTTTCTATTCACTGCTTCTATGTGTTCAGCTTTATTTATTTTTGGTGTCAGGGATTGAATGCAGGGACACTTAACCACTGAGCCAAATCCTCAGCCCTGTTTATTTTTCTATTTTGAGATAGGGTCTTGCTAAATTGTTGGGGCTGACTTTGGACTTTGGACTTGAGATCCTCCCATCTCAGCCTCCTGAACCACTGGGATTACAGGTATGCACCACTTTACCTGGCTCCAAGTTCACTTTTTTAAAAAAAATTTCCCATATACAAGAGATAATACAGAATGTGTGTGTGTGTGTGTGTGTGTGTGTGCGTGTGTGTGTGTGTGTCCTATTGAGAGTTGAACCCAGAGCCTCACACATGCTTGACAAGGGTTCTACTACTGAGCTACATCTCCAGACTTTTTTCAATTTTTATTTTGAGACAGGATCTCATTAATTGTCCAGGCTGGCCTCAAACTTGCAATCTTCCTGCTTCAGCCTCCCAAGGAGCTGAGATTACAGGTGTGTGTCACCTTGCCCAGCTTTTCTTCATCTTTTTATTTTGAGGGTCTCACTATTTTGCCCAGGCTGGCCTGAACAACTGGGGTTCAAGAGATCATTCCACTTCAGGCTTTTGAGTGGCTCTCTGCCTGTGCCCCTGTGCCCAACACGTTCCATCACTATGCTGAGCAGTTGGACCCAGTGATCCCTAGACCATTTTTAACCCTAAGGCCACCCTCCCTACCCTGGATTCTGATCCAAAGAGTGATTATTACAAAGATTCTCACTTCTTCCAAAATTACAGGCTGGCTCTCCTTTCTCTTTTCAGAAATTCACATGCCATACAGAAGGTGCTGAACAGAGCTGACATTTTGGCTCAGTGTGCTGTTAACACCCATCCCACATACACGAAGGGCTGACCCACATGAGTGAGCAAGACATTGCATTCCTTTTCAGAATCCATGGCTGCTCACACCAAGCTCAACCAAAGAAACTTTTCAATTTACAAGTCAGCCAGGCTT
Source organism: Tamias sibiricus (assembly GCA_025594165.1). Taxonomy (NCBI): domain Eukaryota; kingdom Metazoa; phylum Chordata; class Mammalia; order Rodentia; family Sciuridae; genus Tamias; species Tamias sibiricus. The sequence continues at coordinate 9,515,074 of CM046673.1, forward strand.
GATGGTGCATGCCTATAATCTCAGTGGTTGGGGAGTCTGAGGCAGGAGGATCATGAGTTCAAGGCCTGCCTCAGCAATCTAGAGAGGTGTTAAGCAACTCAGTGAGACACTGTCTCTAAAGAAAATACAAAATAGGGCTGGGAATGTGGCTCAGTGGTGGAGTGCCCCAGAGTTCAATCCCTGATACCCAGCCCCCCTAAAAAAAAAAGAGAAGAGCAGAAAGAGATCTGAAGAGTGGGGCTATGCTAAAAGTCTGGCAATGATAAAGACATGGGGTGAATATTTTAGATGGTATTACAAATTGATTCTGTGAAAATTAAAGTTGACAGTGAAAAAAAAAATAAAAAGAAAACACCAGGGCTGGGGATACAGCTCAGTTGGTAGAGTGCTTGCCTCGCATGCACAAGGCCCTGGGTTCAATCCCCAGCACCACACAAAAAAAAAAAAAAAAAAGAAAGAAAAAGAAAAGAAACAAAGAAGATACCAGTGAAAGAAAGAAGTAAGAAATTTCTGGAAAAGGAGCATACATCAAAGCAATAAACTTTTGTTTTATTTTGTTTTTGTACTGTACTAGAGATTGAACCCAGGGGGCTTAACCACTGAGCCACATCTGCAGCACTTTTTTTGTATTTTATTCAGAGACAGGGTCCTCCCAAGTTCTTAGGGCCTTGCTAAATTGCTGAGGCTGGCCTAGAACTTGTGATTCTCCTACCTCAGCCTCCCGAGCTGCTGGAATTATAGGTGTGTGCCGTGGCACCTGGTGCAAAGCAATAAACTTAAAGAAAAGTTTGAGTATAAGAAAAATAAGGGAGCCGGGCGCGCGGTGGCGCACGCCTGTAATCCCAGCACTTTGGGAGGCTGAGGCAGGAGGATCGCGAGTTCAAAGCCAGCCTAGGCAATGGCGAGGCACTTAGCAACTTAGTGAGACCCTGTCTCTAACTAAAAAACACAAAAAAGGGCTGGGGATGTGGCCCAGTGGTCGAGTGCCCCTGAGTTCAATCCCCGGTACCACAAAAAAAAAAAAAAAAGAAAAGAAAAGTAAGGGGCTAGGCTCAGTGGTAGAGGCTTGCCTAGCATGTGTGAGGCACTGGGTTCAATCCTCAGCACCACATATAAATAAATGAATAAAGTAAAGCTCCATCAAGATCTTAAAAAATATTGAAAAGAAAAAGAAAAGCTAGAGAGTATTGGAAATTGAAAATTTCCTAACTTCTGAGAAAAATGGCCTCAGCTGTCAAGAGCAAGGAATGATTTATGGGTTTTTGAACTGCCTAGCAACAGAGGTCATGCACCTCTTGGGAATATTTTCATGCAAAGGCACCAAGAAAACAGTCCAGTTGTATGGTGACACCCTGTTTAAAGGGAAATTCCTTGCTAGCCAAGGATTTTAATTAGTTCATAACCTTGGGTTCAAATGTCTGCTTGTCATAGGTAGAGAATTTTAGGTGCAAGCCGATAAGTCCTAATTGGGCTTCTTTTCCCCTCAGCTTCAGCTCTGTTTATCTTGAAGAAGTTTTCTCACAATAAATCCTTTAAACCTATATAATAAACGTTCTGAGCTCACTCGTGAGCAGTCTTCCTCCACCAGAGGCAGGCTGAAACACCATGCCCCGGCTTTTTCTCTACATTTGTGTCTGTTTGTCTTTTTCCTAATCCCCTAATTTCCTCATTATAGTTGCAAGCACACTGAAGTTCTCACTAACCAGGGTTGTTTTTCATGAACAGTTACCTTGGAAAACTCTTTTCTGAACTGTCCTCAACTCTTCTTCTTTCTCCAACCAAGAGATCAGACTAGGTTTGATAATTTGACATCCTATACTCAGGGAAAGACAGCTTAGTGGAAAAGATTAACAGAAGAGATAAAAAAATCTTCCTGATATTCAGGAAATAGAGTTCTTTTTTGTTTTTTTCTTCAAATTATTTACTTTTGAGGGGGGTATTGGGGATTGAACTCAGAGGCATTCAACCACTGAGCCACACCTCCAGCCCAATTTTTTATTTTATTTAGAGACAGGGTCTCACCGAATTGCCTAGCTCCTCGCTAGATTGCTGAGGCTGGCTTTGAACTCATGATCCTCCTGTCTCAGCCTCCGTAGCTGCTGGGATTACAGGCATGTGCCACCACACCTGGCAGGAACTAGAGTTCTAATGAAAGCAGTGAAATTATTTTGAAAGGGCTAAAATGTGCATATGTCATCTGTTTAGTTACCTCTGTCTCCTAAAAACTCAAATTCAGTCTTATGTACACATTTACAAAGCACCAAGACTTTTTTTTTATTATAATAGGAAATAAAGGATGTGCAACAAAGAGATTTTTATTCTTTCGGGGAAACAACTACTACACCAATGGTTCTTTTTTTGGTACTAGGGGATTGAATTCAGGGGCGCTTAATGACAAGCCACATCTCCACCCCTCTTTTTTTTAATATATGTATTTTAGTTGTAGGTGGACACAATACCTTTATTTTATTTTTATGTGGTGCTGAGGATTGAACCTAGTACCTCATGTGTGTTAGGTGAGCACTCTACTAGTAAGCCACAGCCCCAACCCTTCCAGCCCTTTTTAAATATTTTATTTAGACACAGGGTCTCACTAAGTTTCTTAGGGCTTCACCAAGTTGCTGAGTCTGGCTTTGAACTCATGATCCTCCTGCCTCAGGCTCCCAAGCCACTGGGATTATAGGCATGTGACACAACGCCTGGCTACTAATGGTTCTTAAACATTATTGTACGTCAAAGTCATCTAAAGGTCTTCCAGGACTTCACATCCAGATTCAATACAGCACATCAAAGTGAAGAGGGAAAATGTATACTTTTTTTTTTTTTTTCAGTACTGGGGATTGAACACAGGGCCTCATGCTTGCTAGGCAAGAGCTGTACCACTGAGTTATATCCCTAGCCCTTTTGACTTATGTATTTATTTTTTATTTTGAGATAAAAATTTGTCTCATCAATTTGCCCAGGCTGGCCTTGAACTTGTGATTCTCCTGCCTCAGCCTCCTGAGTGATTGGAATTATAGGTGTGCCCCATCACTCCCAGCTGAAATTGTATACTTCTAATCTACTGACAGCACTTTTATTGATCTTGGACATTTTGAGAACTACCACAGTAGGTTATGATCTATTTAGGGCAGGGACTATATTTCTATTATTTTTCATTGCATTCAAAGCTAACATCACCAATCCTACAACACAGTAAGTCCCTAAGAGACCAAAAGGAATAATAGCAGTCCTACCTACTGCAGCCAGGTTCTGGTAATTCTTTTTTTTTTTTTTTTTTTTTTTTTTTGTGGTACCGGGGATTGAACTCAGGGGCACTCGACCACTGGGTCACATCCCCAGCCCTTTTTTTGTATTTTATTTAGAGACAGGGTCTCACTGAGTTGCTAAGTGCCTCGCCATTGCTGAGGCTGGCTTTGAACTCACGATCCTCCTGCCTCAGCCTCCCAAAGTGCTGGGATTACAGGCGTGCGCCACCGTGCCCGGCTTCTGGTAATTCTTTAGCACCACATCACTGTACAGGTTTCTCTGAACTAGATCTAGTAAAGTCTACTCTTATCACGAGCCATCCTGTGGGCTGTGTGTGGACTATGTTGCACATAGTAGCCTCTTGAGGGGATAAGTCTGGCATTGGGAACTCCCCATGGCACCTTCCACAGGGATTGACCACCTGATGCAGGTGAACTTCCTCCTCAAGCTCAGCCAAAGATCCCACACAGCACCTGAGATGGGTGTGACCTGCCAAGATGTCAATCAACCTGCTGACTGCAAAACCTCGTGAAGCAAGACTCCTCCCTTGAACCCTTATCCCTGCCTTTGATGTACCCCCTTAAATAAACCACAGGAGCCATTTTGTCTTTGTCTAGTTCCAGAACCCACCTGGACTAGAACTATCAGGGGCTTCGCATTCTGTAAATATATTTCTGAGTATTTGTGCTTTGTATTTACTGATTATTTGAGACTGTAAGTCTTAGAGTGGCTTGGGTTATGCTGGGCAGGAAGAAGGACCCCTTAATGAGATGCTGGCCATTGTCCTCCCTGGAGGACAATGAAGAGTGTCCTACACTCTTCCTGGCTAAAGTCCACAGCCACATCATCAAAGTTCACTGACTCCTGAATCATCACACATGTATTGATTTAAGCCAACTAGCATGCTCACCAACATTCACAGGAGAATGAGGAAGTGAGACCTAATGCAAGGTCCCAGGTCTCCGAGTATCTACAGCAGAATTCAATGGTTCTTCAACCTCCTCTATTTAAATTCACACATTCTTAACCTTCTCAAGTCATATGGTATTTCTTAAATGTGAATTTACCTCAGTACAACCAGGCTAGAAAATCTTACTTCCCTTTATTGATTACACTGCTCAGCACATTCCAGGCATTTAAACAATGCTAATAAATTAATAAATTCTTGCAGGAGAGGACACTGTCATCAGCCTTGTCTTCTGTGAAAGCAATCAGCAAAATAAAACACAAGTGGCCTGGGTCTGGTGGCACATGCCTGTAATCCCAATGACTTGGGAGGCTAAGGCAGGGGATCACAAAATTGAGGCCAGTCTCAGCAATTTCCCAGATTCTAGGCAGCTTAGTGAGACCTTGTCTCAAAATAAATAACTAAAAATAAAAAGGGCTTGGATATGGCTCAGGAATTAAGTGCCCCTGGCTGGGTTCAATCCCCAGTACCAAAAATAATAATAATTTAAAAATAAGTAAATAAAGCACATGTAGTTGGCATCATGAGGAGCAAAATTAATTAGGAATCACTAAAATACTGTAATAATTTTCACTTTCATGAGAGGTTCCACTCCCTGGGGAAATTCAAATGGGGACTCAATCCTAAGGTGAGGCCCCATTTCCCTTAAGTAGCTCTAGAGACAAGACTGTCAAGAAGGAAATATGCCTACCTGGTGGATGCAAGTATGCCATTTTGGACAAGGATATGCCTTCTTTTTACCTGGTAATAATTTGTCAGGCAGTCAACTACCATCCTTTCTGCTGGTTCCTTTTCTTCCTGAAGACAGATTAGATCCCTAGAAAGAAGGCCTAATGGGGGGAAAAAAGAATGCATGAGAGGGTTGGGGCCGTAGCTCAGTGGTAGAGTGCTTGTCTTGCATTTGTTGAGGCACTGAGTTCGAGCCTCAGCACCACATAAAAATAAATAAGTAAAGGTATTGTGTCCATCTACAACTAAAAATATATTTTTAAAGGAATGCATAAGAACTGAATTGATCACAAGTCCCACATTCACATGCAGAAGTCATTCCATCCTAATACCAAGTCCTATGTAATCCAAAAACTGAAGGAAACTAACTCTCTCTGGCTCTCTCCTGTCCTCTCACATATATCCACCTGCCATACAATGCTAGAGTAGTCCTGTCTCACCTAGGGCCAGAAAAAGGGATGGTGAGCCATGCTGCTAGAACCTAGGGCAGTATCTTTGAAAAGAATGCCCACGGGGCTTACCATGGGACAAGTCAATGGCTGTCATCCTGTAAGGCAAGAATGTGCCTACACCCTCCTTTCATTGATGCCAACGTGACTTCAAGGCAGCCTAACGGTCTCTCTAGACAGCAGCAATCTCCATTCTTTTGTTGGTTTGTTTGTTTGTTGTGTTTGTTCTAGTTAGTCACACATGGCAGTAGAAGGCATATTGACACATTGTACACAAATGGAGCACAGCTTCTCATGCCTCTGGCTGTACGTGGTGCTGAGTCCCTCCAGTGGTGAAACCATACATGTGCATAGGGTGATGATGTCTGTCTCGTTCTAAAGCCTTTCCCATCCCCACCACTCCACCCCTCCCCTCACTCCCCTCTGCACAATCCAAAGTTCCTTCATTCTTCCCTACCCACCCTCCAGTCTTCATTATATAGCGTTATTAGCATTCCTGTTGACATCAATTATTTTCTAAAACATAAATATTAGTAACACCAACTGCCATTTATTTAATTTATTTTATTTTATTTAGTTGTAAATGGACACAATATCTTTTTGTGTATTTATTTTTATGTGGTGCTGAGGATTGAACTCAGTGCCTCACACGTGTGAGGGAAGCACTCTACCCACTGAGCTACAGCCCCAGCCCCCCAACTGCCATTTGTTTATTTATTTTTAAATATTTATTTATTTGTTTTAGTTGTACACAATACCTTTGTTTTTACGTGGTGCTGAGGATCAAACCCGGGCCGCGCACGTGCTAGGCGAGCGCTCTACCCCTGAGGCACAACCCCAGCCCCCCAACTGCCATTTATTAAGTAACACTATGTGTTGGAAATTGCACCAGGAGCTACAAACTTGATGAATTAGCATAACCACCCTGCATAGTAAATGTCATCGCCCCTACATAATACCGAAAAGATCTACATTCAGATAACACTAGTAATTGGTCAATATCATCCAGTTCAGACGTGGTGAACCAGAACATAAAGGCAGGTAAGATTTTTGTGCAAAAAAAAACACCTTTTTAGAATACATTTTAAATAGTAGGCAGCCTCAGCAGGGTCTCAGTTACAAATACTCAACTCAGAACAGATCTGCCTTCTCCCCCTGGCACTGGGAGATTGATGTAAAATCAGACTGTGCCAATATATATAAAATATATGTGTATATATTGCCCGTGTGTGTGTGTGTGTGTGTGTGTGTGTGTGTTTTAGTTGTAGGTGGACACAATACCTTTATTTTATTTGTATGTAGTGCTGAGGATCAAACCCAGTGCCTCACATATGCTAGGCGAGCCCTCTACCACTGAGCCACAACCCCAGCTGCAGTGCTTATCTATTTTATGGGTCATCTCTGAGAATCACCTACTCATAGTATATATGTTTTATTTTTTTCACCAATGTTTTCTCTCACCACCTTCCGGGTTACTGAGGATTAAATTTAGGGCCTCAGGCATTCTAGGTTAGCACTCTATACTAAGCTACATTCCCCAGCCCTTTTTTTTTTTTTTTTTTTTTTTTTTTTGGTACCAGGGATTGAACTCAGGGTCACTTGACCACTGGGCCACATCCCCAGCCCTTTTTTTGTATTTTATTTAGAGACAGGGTCTCACTGAGTTGCTAAGTGCCTCGCCATTGCTGAGGCTGGCTTTGAACTCGCGATCCTCCTGCCTCAGCCTCCCAAAGTGCTGGGATTACAGGCGTGTGCCACCGCGCCCGGCTCCCCAGCCCTTTTTATTTTAGGGTCTCACTAAGTTGCCCAGACTGACCTGAAACTTGGGATCCTCCTGCCTCAGCTTCCCAAGCAGCTGGCATTACAGGTGTGCACCACTGTGCCTGGCAAGAACAGTGTTCTTGTGTGTACTCACTCACTAGCCATTCCTTGACTACACATTCCTTGACCTGTGTCCCATGGTCTCCTAATGTGGATACTTGGGGCTCCTGGTCTTGTACCTGGACTGACACCCTAATTCCCTCTGCTTATCAGTTGAGTAGCCTGGGATTGTTTGCATTCCAGAGGGCTATTTCCTGCTTACCAGTGACTGCTGACTACCTCTGGCTGGTAACCAAGTAAATGTCACCATCTAATGGGCTGCCATGACACCACTCAACATCTGAGGCTGTCTTGGGGAGAAAGACACACACACACACACACACACACACACACACAGACACACACACTAGTTTATCTACCTTAGGTACTGTCAATTACAGCATAGAAATTGGAATTCTCTTTATATTACACTTCTTTGTTCAAGTCAATGTGTGACTTCTGCTTTCTGACTGGACCCAGATTTATACAGTTTTGAGACAAAAATCTCAGGAGTTATGTTTTTATATATATATTTTTTTTTCTTAGTTGCAGACTGACACAACACCTGTATTTTATTTATTTTTTATGTGGTGTTGAGGATCAAACCCAGTGCCTCACACATGCTAGCCAAGTGCTCTACCATTCAGTCACAACCCCAGCCCAGGAGTTATGTTTATAAAGAGAATTTCTGGTTGTTTTTGGTCAAGCCTTTAGGATTAAGTGAAGAGCTGACTTCACCCATGGGAAAAACATTCAACCTCACTTTAATCAAAGTATCATCTATGGTTTACTGGGAGGAAATGGCCACTTAAGCACTTGCCTTGAACTCCAAGTGAGTGCTACACTTAACCACTCATAGCAATAATAACAACTACAAAGACTAGTGATGAATGGATCCTTTTGAGTGTACTTGTGTTGACAATGACATACTCATATCTTCTCCCTTGCAGGACAATCCAATGTCTGGGAAAGAGCATCTGTGACAGCCCTTAGAGACTTTTTTATTCTTTTTGGTACCAGGAATTGAACCCAGGGGAGCTTAAACACTGAGCCACATCCCCACCCCCTTTTATTATTTTTAAAAATATTTATTTATTTGCTTTTAGTTGTACACATGTGTTTTTATGTGGTGCTGAGAATCGAACCCGGGCCGCGCACGTGCTAGGCGAGCGCTCTACCACTGAGCCACAACCCCAGCCCCCCTTTTTATTTTTATTTTGAGACAGGGTCTTACTAAATTGCTGAGGCTGGCTTTGAACTTGCAATCTTCTTGCCTCAGCCTCCAAAGCCGCTGGGATTACAGGTGTGCACCAGGCAAGACATGTCTTTTCTTGTAGCAACACAGCTGATATTGTTGAAAGTCAAATACAAATGTTGCCTGTCTCTAAATAAAATACAAAATAGGGCTGGGGATATAGCTCAGTGGTCAAGTGTCTCTCAGTTCAATCCCTGGTACCAAAAAAAAAAAAAAAAAAAAAAAAGTTAACAGATTAAATACTACAATCACAGGGCTGGGGTGTGACGCTTAATGATAGAGCATTTGTGTAGCCTGAGCGAGGCCTTGGGTTTGATCTCTAGTACTGCAAAACAAAACAACCTACAACCACAAAGTCACAGCCTCACCAAGTTTTTCAGGTGAAAATTAGGGCAGCAGTCAGCATGTTGTAAAATGGGGAAATAACAACTTTGTGTCTTTTTTTTTTTTTTTTTTTTTTTTTTTTTTTTTTGTGGTACTGGGGATTGAACTCAGGGGCACTTGACCACTGGGTCACATCCCCAGCCCTTTTTTGTATTTTATTTAGAGACAGGGTCTCACTGAGTTGCTAAGTGCCTCATCATTGCTGAGGCTGGCTTTGAACTCGAGATCCTCCTGCCTCAGCCTCCCAAAGTGCTGGGATTACAGGCGTGCGCCACCGCGCCCGGCTCCTTTGTGTCGTTTTTAAGGATCATTCCAATGCGGCTGCAGAAATTATATACCAAGAGGCATAAGATTTAAAGGATTTACTAGGGCTGGGGTGAAGCTTAGTGGTAGAGAGCTTGCCTAGCCTGGAAAAGACCCTGGATTCAGTCCCCAGCACTACAGTAAGGAATGTATTCTATTCATAAGCACTAGCGAGGGAAGAGGGCAAGCCATGCAAGGGTCATGCTGGAGGAACCAGGGAGCAGACTGTACCATGGAGACCGGGAATCAAGAGAAAAGGACTTCTTGGGGCCTTTATTGGGGGTCAGGGTGCAGGACACAAGCAAAAGCCAAAAGGGAGTTTCAGTGGTATGTTTGAATATTATTAAGTCACACATGTGGGAGGGAACACACAAGAACTTGGGACAGGGACCAGTGTCCTCACACTGTTACACCTGATCCTATGGGCAGGGTGCTTCCAACATTTTTTTTTTTTTTTTTTTTTTTTTTTTTGTATCAGGGAATGAACCCCGGGGCACTTAACCAACTGAGCCACATCCCCTTTTTTGTATTTTATTTAGAAACAAGGTCTCACTGAGTTGCTTAGGGCCTTGCTAAATTGCTGAGGCTGGTTTTGAACTCGTGATCCTCCTGCCTCAGCTTCCCAAGCTGCTGGGATTACGGTGAAGCTTAGTGGTAGAGAGCTTGCCTAGCCTGGAAAAGACCCTGGATTCAGTCCCCAGCACTACAGTAAGGAATGTATTCTATTCATAAGCACTAGCGAGGGAAGAGGGCAAGCCATGCAAGGGTCATGCTGGAGGAACCAGGGAGCAGACTGTACCATGGAGACCGGGAATCAAGAGAAAAGGACTTCTTGGGGCCTTTATTGGGGGTCAGGGTGCAGGACACAAGCAAAAGCCAAAAGGGAGTTTCAGTGGTATGTTTGAATATTATTAAGTCACACATGTGGGAGGGAACACACAAGAACTTGGGACAGGGACCAGTGTCCTCACACTGTTACACCTGATCCTATGGGCAGGGTGCTTCCAACATTTTTTTTTTTTTTTTTTTTTTTTTTGTATCAGGGAATGAACCCCGGGGCACTTAACCAACTGAGCCACATCCCCTTTTTTGTATTTTATTTAGAAACAAGGTCTCACTGAGTTGCTTAGGGCCTTGCTAAATTGCTGAGGCTGGTTTTGAACTCGTGATCCTCCTGCCTCAGCTTCCAAGCTGCTGGGATTACACCCAGCATGTCCAGCATTCTTGTGAAAACGTTGAGACATAAGGAAAATATAATTTTTTTAAAAATTTCAATCCAAGTCAAGTGTGGTGGTGCACACCTGTAATCCCAGCTACTAGGGAGGCTGAGAAAGGAGGATTGCAAGTTCAAGGTCATTGGATTATAATTTTTTTTGGTGTTTTCGTGTGGCATTGGTGACTGAACCCAGGGCCTTACATGTGGTGGGCCAATGAGCTACATAAATCTCCAACCTCTTTATTTTGTGCCTTGCTAAATTGCCCAGGCTGGCCTTGAACTTGTGACCTCCTGCTTCAGCCTCCCGAGTCACTGGGAGGTCTTGATACCTAAGCCAAGCCTGTGGGGTATCCATGTCCCAGATCATAGTGGGCAGCTGAGTACGGAGGGTCACATGCTCAGCACCTGTGAAAGCCTGTTTCATGGACAGTCCAATACATGGCTTGTCATTTGTTGCTTTAATGCTGTATGGCACAAGGCTGAGAGGAGCAATTTCTTCAATCAGAAGCCTGGGACAACTAAAGTCCATCCTAACTGGTCTAGAGACTCCAGGAGGCATGAGAAGAGGTTGCCAAAACCTCTACAGTAAAGGAGTGCATGTGGGTTAAAATTCCTAAGTAAAATTTGTAAGTGATGGATATATTCCCAGAAGAACTGAGGTGGGCCTAAAAGATGTCGGACTTATGTGTCATTAGAAAGTGCAAAAAAATGAAGCCAGGTGCGGTGGCACAAGCCTGTAATCCCAGCACTTGGGAGACCAAGGCAGGAGGATCACGAGTTCAAAGCCAGCCTCAGCAATGGCGAGGCACTTAGCAACTCAGTGAGACCCTGTCTCTTATAAAATGCAAAAAAGGGCTGGGGATGTGGCCCAGTGGTCGAGTGCCCCTGAGTTCAATCCCTGGTACCAAAGGAAAAAAAAAAAAGTGCAAAAAATGAATGCTCTGGAAGGGAATGTTATGAGTGTCATGTCATATCTATGGTCCTGGAGAAAGGCAGATACCATTCAGATGCGATCTACAAACACTGTGTGTGATGGCAAAGTTGCTGAGTGACCCCAGGGGCAGCCTGGTAAAAGTGCACTGTGTCGCTTCTGCTGCAGCTCAGAGGCTGTGGAAAGAGGCGCTGAAAGAAGCATGTTCCCCAACATATAATAGCAACATGCTTATCAGTTGTTAACTGAATGGAATCTGTATTTTTAATAAAACTGAATGTTGGGGACTTTGATTCATAGAGCCACAGCATTAAAAATGCAGCAACTCACCATGAGGGGCTATCTATATATGTATCTGTCTACCCATGTATCTTTCTGATCTATCAATGTATCAAATCTATTTATCCAAATATTAACCTTCTACTTAAAAAAGACTGCATTGCAAGAAGCAGCAGGGGAGCAATTACCCTTAATTTTGTGTGTGTGTGTGTGTGTGTGTGTGCGCGCGCGTGTTTGGGACTGGGGATTGAACCCAAAAAGCACTTACCAGTAAGCTACATCCCCAGTGAAGAGCAGTACATTTGAGATTCTTAATCCCTAATGGGGATACTTAATATTATGGTCCTAATACATTAGAAAGTATGACTGCTACCTGGACATAGTGGGCTCCTTATCACACTAAACTAAGGGGGCCGCTGGGGAACTGTTAATATATTAACTAGAGTGAGATCATAACTACAACAGGGAAGGGCTGGAGATATAACTCAGTTGATAGAGTGCTTGCCTTGCATGCACAGAGCCCTGGGTTCGATCCCCAGCACAATAATAATAATAACAACAACAGAGAAACTAGGGCCTGGGTGCAATGGCACACGCTTATAATTCACCAGTTCAGGAGACTGAAACAAAAGGACTGAAAGTTTGCGGTTAGCTTGGGCAACTTAGCAAGACCCTGACTCAAAGTGAAAAAGAATTGGGTATGTAGCTCAATGGTAGAGCACCAAATTGAGAAAAGAACACAATAAAGAGTAACCCAGTAAAGAAAAAAGGTCAGGGGGTGGGTATTGGAGTACTACCACACAACTAGGCAAAGAAGACCAAGAGTTGGACCATGGGGTTGGGGTTGTAGCTCAGTGGTACAGCACTTGCCTATCATGTGTGAGGCACTGTGTTTGAGCCTCAGAACCACATAAAAATAAGTTAATTAGCCAGGCACGGTGGCGCACGCCTGTAATCCCAGCACTTTGGGAGGCTGAGGCAGGAGGATCGCGAGTTCAAAGCCAGCCTCAGCAATGGTGAGGCACTTAGCAACTCAGTGAGACCCTGTCTCTAATAAAATACAAAAAAGGGCTGGGGATGTGGCCCAGTGGTCTAGTGCCGCTGAGTTCAATCCCCTGGTACCAAAAAAAAAAAAAAAAAAAAAAAGTTAATTAATTAAACAAAATTATTGTGTCCATCTACAAGTTGATCTACAACTAAAAATATTTTTTAAATATTAAAAAATAGAGTATGACCACCTAATATATCCAAGCTGTAAAGATGAATAGAAAATAACAACTGTAAAGGGGCAGGACAATGAAGACCTTAGAATGAAGTGGGAAGTGAAGATCTGAGTCATTACCAGGTAGACAACCCAAAGCAGCTGGGTTCCAGTGCAAGGGAACTATGGAGCTGGTCTTCGAAGTAAGCAAGGCATATAAACCACACCATCAAAACCAATGACAGAAACAAGAATTGTAGTAGCTTTGCATATTTTTTCACTGGGGATTGAACTCAAAGACACTCAAACACTGGGCCACGTCCCCAGCCCTATTTTGGATTCAGAGACAGGGTCTCACTGAGTTGCTTAGCACTGAATACTCAAAGGGCTTCCACTAGAAGAGGCATCTTCTGCACACACACTGACTAGGTTGCTGGCTTCTTTTTCTTTTCTGTCATGACACAGACGCCGTGCATTCTACAATGCATGCTGGCCCCTGTGTACTCACCCAGAGCTCTGTGCCCTAGGGGTTGGTTCCCCACAGGTGTCCTAAGGGGGACACTGAGCATCCCAGGTGTTGCTACCCCAAAGGCACCCAAATTGAATGCATGCCCTTCAACCAGCATCAGCTCCTGTGTGCCCCAGGGTGTGTTTGTCACAGCCCTCCTGAGGCAAAGACATGCATTCCAGGCTCATGCTGATGGCTGTGCCAACTCCTTCTGCACACTGCCCACCAACTGCAGTGCCCCACATATGGGAGCATCCCTTCATGCTTGACTTACCAGCTCAGGTCTTGAGTCACTCAGTAATTCTTCACCAGACAGCGCACTCAATGTAGCCACAAACCCTAAAATGACCCCAAAGTTCTCCACTATCTGATATACATGTACTTGGCTAATTCCCTTCCCCTCAGTGTATGCAAGACCTCCGATTTGCTTGAAGATGGCAAATGAGAATAAGGCTTCAGATCAGCTGGTTTTGAGTTTGTCAAAAAGGAATTATCCCAGCAGGCCTAACTTGATCCGACAGAAGTCTTTTTTCCATTTGTTTGTTTGGGGGGTGCTGGGGCTTGAACTCAGGGCCTCACACATGCTAGGCAAGTGCTTTTACCACTGAGCCACATCCCCAGCTCCCTAGAAGTTGCTTTTTGAAGAGAAAGTAGGCCTTCCCTTATGTTCCTCTAGCTGGAATGAACATGCCATGTGGCAAGAACTGCAGGTAGCCTCTAGGAACTGTGGAAGCATGTCCTACAGCTGCAGGCCAACTACATGACTATGAAGATGGGTTCTTCCCTAGTTAAGTGGCCCCAGAAAGCTGAATGAGAATGTGTAGCCCGACTAGTGCCTCAACTGCAGCCTGGTGAGACACTGAGCAGAGAACTTACCTGGACGCTCCCCTATCCTGCCAGCCCTCAGCACCACGGTACTGGGGATTGAACCCAGGGCCTTATGCATGCTAGATGAGTGTTCTGCAACTGAAGTATATCCCTAGCCCTTTTAAAAATTTTTTGTTTTGAGATGAGGTCTTGCTATGTTGCTCAGGTTGGCCTTGGAGATCTTCCTACTTCAGCCTCCTGAGTAGCTGGCATTATAGGTATGTGCCACCATACCTAGCCATATATGGATTCTGCATTCAAATGAAAAGGGAGATAATAAGTGTGTATTGTTGGGGGTTGGAGTGTACTTCAATGATAGAGCATGTGTTTAACATGCACATGACCTTGAATAAAAGCCCCAGAACTACTACTACTAATAATAAAGGGTGTGTTGTTTTAAAGCCAATAAAATTTGTTAGGCACAAAGTGATAACAACTACACATATTTCCTCTTAAGGATGTCTGAATCCTTTGGATTAGGCATTTTTTTTTCCCATCTGGCTACTTTCACTCAACATTATTTTAGTGAAGTTTATCTGTATTGTTGTGACTACTTGTTTTTTTCCTTCTACTTACTGTGAAATACCCCAATGGTAAAAATATATCATAATTGCCCATTTTTTCTTGGACCTAAATTTTGAATATTTCCAATTTAGGGATATTTTATTAATAATATAAAAATACTACGTTGATGGGCTGGGGTTGTGATTCAGTGATAGAGCACTTGCCTAGCACATGTGAGGCACTCGGTTTAATCCTCAGCACAACATAAAAATAAATAAATAAAACAAAGGTATTGTGTCCATCTACAAATATATATATATATATACAATATATATATATATATATATATATATATATAATTTTTTAAAAAATACTATGTTGAGCTCCCTCACTCCATAAGAGAGAAGTAACCTGGACATTACCAAATCATACATCCTCTGCAAAGCTTTCTGGCAGCCCACACTGGCAGAGGAGTTTTCTTTTTCTTTCTTTCTTTTTTTTTTTTTTTAACTTCTTTTCATGTTTTTGCAGTACTGGGGGTTGAACCCAGAGATGATCTATCACTGAGCTAGATTCTCCAGCCCTTTCTATTTTTAATTTTGAGACAGAGACTCACCAAGTTGCCCAGGATTGTAAATTAGTGCAACCAGTATGGAAGTCAGTATGGAGGTTCCTCAAAAGACTAGGCATGGAAACAACATATGACCCAGCTATACCACTTCTTGGTATTTATTCTAAATTAGTCACTATAGTGATATATACATATCCATGTTTATAGCAGCACACTTCACAATGGCCAAACTATGGAACCAGTCTAGGTGTTCATCAACGAATGAAATGATAAAGAAAATTTGGTGTATATACACAATGGAGTTTTATTCAATCATAAAGAAAAATGAAATTATGCCATTTGCAGGAAAATGGATAGAAACTTGAGACCATTATGTTAAGTGAAATAAGTCAAATTGAGGTCAATGGTCATATGTTTTCTCTCATATGTGGAAGTCAGAAAGGAGAAAAAAAAGAAAGTGAGGGGTGACAGCGGGGATCCCATGAAACTCAAGGGGAAAACAGTAAAGGACCAAAGGGTAGGATGAGGGGCAGGAGAAGGAAGTACTAGGGAGTGATACTGGCCAAATTATTATTATATTGTGTGCATGTACAAATATGTAACAACAACTATAATGCACCAATAAAAAAATGTGGAATTAAAAAAAAGAGAATTACATCCTCTAGTAAACAAATATATGAAGAAATGACTAGATTCTCCATATTTTAATTTCCCCAAAACCCTCCAATTATTTTATATATCTTCTTTTACATAATAACCAAAGCCCAGGCAATCATGATAATGTTTTAAAACTTAATCATTATAGGCTTCTACCTTGACTCCATATTTTCCCTCATCTTTCC
Organism: Tamias sibiricus; assembly: GCA_025594165.1. Classification (NCBI taxonomy): domain Eukaryota; kingdom Metazoa; phylum Chordata; class Mammalia; order Rodentia; family Sciuridae; genus Tamias; species Tamias sibiricus. The sequence continues at coordinate 9,531,189 of CM046673.1, forward strand.
TGAACTCTAGTCTCAAACTTCAAGTTAGTGGGTTCAATGAAAATTAGAAATACATTCAAATCACTCCCCTGCTTTAAGCATTTCAGAAGGTTCTTTGGCCTTGGACTACAACTCAGAGTATGTCATTCCCTTGGTACTAATGCCTCTCTCCAATCTACCTCTCACCACTCTCTCTCTGCTCCGCCTTGGCTAGTCCCTTTCCATGGCTCAAGAAATATGCTAAGGTCCCAAATGCTCTGGGATTTTTGTCAAGAAATTCCCTTCAACTGAAATGTTCTTACCTATTCTGCACCTCCTCACCCAACTCAAAGACCTGACTAGTTAAATTCTATAGTCTTGTTCTCAATTTAAATTTCTCACACTATGTCCTAGTCCCTCTTATTAATGGATTCTTTTATATATATATATATATATATATATATATATATATATGTACATATATATACATACATATATATACACACATATATATATTTATTTTAGTTGTAAATGGACTTTTATTTATATGTGGTGCTGAGACTCAAACCCAGGGCCTCACACATCCTAGGCAAGTGCTCTACCCCTAAGCCACAACCCCAGCCCCTTATTAACAGATTCTTAAATCCATACTACAGATTTGCCAGTAAAATCCCGTCTTCCACAGCCAGGTACTGCAGGGCACTCCTATAATCCCAGATATTTGGGGAAATGAGGAAGGAGGATCTAAAGTTCATGGCCAGCATGGGCAACTTAGTGAGACCCGTGAGATGCTGTATCAAAATTAAAAAAAAAAAAAAAAAAAAAAAAAAGGCTGGGGGTGCAGCTCAGTGGTAGAGTGGCCCTGGGTTCAATATCCAATACCGACAAATTAATAAATAAAAATGGCTAGGGAGGTAATTCACCATGCAAGGACCTGGTTTCAAATGTCAGTACTGTAAATAATAGATAAGTGTGAATGAACAGAAAAATGTCTTCCTAGACAGAGTTGTAAGTGCCATGGTGAGATGATCATTGTTCCCGTGTCCCTGGCAGAGAGCACATCAGTTAGCCCCTAAATTTAAAGAATCAGTGATCATTCACAGACTTTCAGAAAATAACCATCTCCCACAAAAATGTTAACACAGTTGAGCACAAACACAACATGCAGAAAACAGAATTACAAAATAAAAATTAAGTAAGACTCATATAAAATATTGCCCCAGAGAAGAACTACATGAGCCAAAACTCATTACTTTTTTTTTGCTTTACAATTTTTCCACATTTTTTTATTGGTGCATTATATTTGTACAAATTGATGGGAACTGTTGTTACATATTCATACATGCACACAATATAATTTTTTTTTTTTTTTTTTTTTTTTTACTGGGGATTGAACTCAGGGGCACTCGATCACTGGGCCACATCCCCAGCCCTTTTTGTATTTTATTAGAGACAGGGTCTCACTGAGTTGCTAAGTGCCTCGCCATTGCTGAGGCTGGCTTTGAACTGGCGATCCTCCTGCCTCAGCCTCCCAAGTGCTGGGATATTGATCTTCCTTTGATTTTCTTGTAAGCTGAAGATGAACATAATAACTTTTATTTATTTATATGTGGTACTGAGGATTGAACTCAGGGCCTCACACATGCTAGGCAAGTGCTCTACCACTGAGCTACAACTCCAGGCCTCTCCCTTTGATTTTAGGAGATCCACCCCTACCTTTGCAAAACATTATTTCTGAAAATATATTTGAGTATTCTCACCATGAAAGTGGAGAGAATACTTATTTTCTTTTTCAAAACAAGTGACTTGTAGTTAAAATTTAAACTTGTTCCTTATTTTTGTCCAGTATCATTTTTGTTTGTTTTTTTTAAGATGGTACCAGAGATTGAAACCAGGGCCTTGTGCATGCTAGGCACTCTACCACTGAGCTACATCCCCAGCCCCTCTCTAGAATAATTTTTAAACACCGTCAAGAAAATAAAGTTCACTCAGAAACTGCCATGACACAAGACCTGAGGAAAGGGAAAATTCAGTGTACAACAAAACTAAATATATTTGCCCTCTGATCCAGACATCCAACCTGAAAATGTTACCTGAAAGTGTAGCTCCACAAATGTGAAAAATTAAGGGAATTTTTTTCACTGCAGGTACTCATGATGGATGCTCAAACAATTGGGAAGAATGAGTGGCGGGGGGAAAAGACGATCCTCCTACCAAAGTTATCAACCTACAAATTACTTTCTTGTTCAAAAGGAAAAGCCTGGAAAAGTCTCTAAAATATAGTGCTATGTTGATTAGGGCCTTAAGCAATTATCAAAATTAATAACATTAATAGGACATACAAATGGATGTCTTCCTGATGAAATTCAATTTGAAGTACACATAATATTCTTTTAAAGGCTACTGACCAGGAATTGGAAAACTATGAACACTTATCAGAAGAAAGCTGTGCCCATTTACTACTACTGTACAAAGCTACTTGCCCACTACTAAGATAGAACCCATTACTTGAAGACTTATGGCTTAAAAACAAATGCAGCCCCGCACAGTGGCACACTCTTGTAATTCCAGCAGGTGGAGAGGCCGAAGCAGAAGGATCCCAAGTTTGAGGCCAGCCTCAGTAATATAGCGAGGCCCTAAGCAACTTAGAGAGACCCTGTCTTAAATAGGGCTGGGGACATGGCTCAGTAGTTAAGCACCACTGGGTTCAATTCCTGGCACCAAAAATTAAAATAAGTGCAATATAGAAAGCTTGAGCAGATCTTAGTGCACCCAAAGCAGGCACTGAGTCGCTATGGAGATTTTTTTGTATTTTTTTTACAGACTTGATATTCCATGACGTGTTTTTAAATTCCTTGACTGAAGTCATATTTGGTTTTGGTAAGACAATGTCCAACCAAACAAAATCAAATCCTCAGTTAAAACATTCGTTTCTGGAAAAAAAAAAAAAAGAAGGAAGGGAGGGAGGGAGGGAGGAAGGGAGGGAGGACAAAAAGAGGCCTTGGGGGCTGGGGTTGTGGCTCAGCGGCAGAGCGCTCGCCTCGCACGTGCGCGGCCCGGGTTCGATCCTCAGCACCAGTAAATAAACGCATTGTGTACAACTAAAGCAAATCAACAGATATTAAAAAAAAAAAAAAAAAAAAAGAGGGCCTTGTCCCAGCACCTTTCCCAAGTTCTCACCAGAAGCCGCTGGAAGCGCAGGTTCCGACACAGCGCAACCAACCCAGCGGAAATTCGTTTCCTTCCGAAAAAAACAAAGAGAAAAAAGAAAAGGGGGTTCGGGCCCTGCCTCTCGGCCCCGGCGGACGAGGGCAGAGCGCGCCGGGCCTCTACGTGGAGGCTCCTCGGCGAAACCCGTCCTGCAACCGACCCTTTCCGCAAAGCCGCGTCCCCGACGCGCACTCGAAGTCTCCCTCGGGCAGAAGCACGGCGGGGAGACTGCAGGGCCACTGACGTCACTTCCGCTCACTGACTGGGTCCGCGGCGCTCGGCTGCTCAGGCGTCAGCCGCGCAGAACGAGTGAGTGCGGATGGGGCGGGGTCCGCGCAGCGCGGGGGCGAGAGGCCACCGCTCCGAGCCGGAGACCCAGGTTAGAATCAGGTGTGTGGGCGGGGCGAGGGCGGAAGTGGGACCTGGAGGGGTTGGGGGTGCTCAGGTCCCATCAGACTTCCTCCTGCTTCAGCCCCCGTTCCTAGAGAGCCCTGGCTTGGTAGGGAATTTAGTATGGAATGGCAGTCTAGCCCTAGCAACTGGACCTCTGGATGGTGTTAGTCATTATTTTACGTTGATTACAGCCATTCTGGGTGCTTCCAACACAATCTTACGCCCTCAGTCCATCTAGTCAGGTTCAGGGGTCAACGGGAAGAATGGCAAAGAGGCTAAAGGTGCAAGTTTATTGACAGAGCTTTTGGAAATCACTGATAATAACTTAGCACTATCCCAACTCACAGTAACTCACTTTTCATCTAATCAACTGTTCCTTAACTTCCCAGTTCTGCGAGGGCCCTGGGCCCCTAAACTTACAAAGTTGAGCTAAAATCAGGATTTTATATGAGGTTACAGGGAGACGCCCAGTTCCTTCATCACTATTGACACAATTCTTCTCAAGACTTAGCCTGGTTCTGAAGGCTCTCCTGATACGTTTCATGAACCAATTAATCAGCTATGTGCTAGGGAGTATGTTATTACTTTGCATTTACAAATATCCCCAAAAACCTAGTAGCTGGAAATAACAATCCATTATTAGAAGCCTCTTGAGGACGAACTTGCACACAGTTCAGATTTCTATTGGTCAAAGTCACAAGATCAGTTCATATGAAAGGTAAAATGAAACACTCCACCTTTTTTTTGATGGGAGTAACTTCAAAGAATTTGCGGTTGTTTGTAATCTGTCACAGAAGGTGCTGGGTCTTGGTCAAGGGGCCTGTTGTTTTTTCCACTGAGATCTGTGTGAGAATGCACCTACTTCTGGGTCTCTCTGCATGTGTGAAGCGCAGGAAGTGTATCATGGGAATCAATGTATGCAAATGGACTGGTCCACTTGGTTAGAAAGAAACAGCATTAACAAAGAATTAAAATTTTTTAATGAATTTAATGGTTTAGATAGCAACTAAAAAGTAATGGAGTACCTAAATTTAAAACACCAAGAGTAGGATAATCTCAATAAAATATACCAGTACAAATACAGATAAGCACAAGGACAAACAGAAAAAACAAGATGCTAGAAATTACTCCAAATTTCTTACTAATTATATTATACATAATGGACTAAATGTTCGAGATAAAGAAAAGGATTGTTAGTTAGGATTTTTCAAGTATTCATTTTTTTTTAAAACTCCAGCTACTAAAGTATGTATAAAAAGACACCTCTGGGGCTGGGCTGTAGCTCAGAGGTAGAGCACGTGCTTAGCATGCATGAAGCCCTAGGTTTGATTCCCAGCACCAAAAAGCAAACAAAATATATACAAAGGGTCAGAGAACCTAAGAAATAAAAGAAAATCAGGACGATATAGCCATATTAATATCTAAAAGAATGGAATAGAAAACATGAGAAAGTTTAGATTTTTAAAAACAAATATTTTTAAAAGAAATCACAAAACTAAATATTTTTGTCAAGATTAACACAAAGTTTAAAATGCACAAAGAAATCATTCCAGAATGCAAGAGACCCAAAGTAAATTTAATTATCCAACCAGTAAACCTTAAAAACATAAGGAAAACAAAACAAATTTTTGCTGCTTAAATGAAAATGAAAACATGCCTAGAAAATTTTAACTCACAATGTGTAAGATGGGATTGAAATCCCTCGTTGTCTTATAACCATAAAAGAAGTTGACCAAATACCTTAAAATCATTGTAGAAAAAGGGTACCTAAAAACAGTAAGAATTACTCTAGATCTGAATAAATCAACAGGATAAATCACCAGGTTAAGAATTTAGAAAAACATGGCAATACTCCCCAATACAATATATGATACTGTCATAATCTACATCTAAATATCTTTCAAGTCTTTTCTTGAATTATTATTTTGGTAATACTGGGGATTGAACCCAGGGCCTTGCACATGCTAAGCACATGCCCCACTTTTTGTTACAGAACAATTACATGCCATTGTTATTCAAACATATATGATGTGAGAAGATTTTATAACATTAGTAAATGCAAGTTACCTTTTAAGATGATCCATTATGTCCAAGTTGAGTGGATCTAAGAACACAAGGTTAACACTAGCTGGGTATAGCTCAGTGGCAGACTGCTTCCCTAGTATGTGTGAGGCCCTGTGTTTGATCACCAGCACAGCCAAAATTTTTTTTTAATGTTAAAAAAAAAAAATTCAATAGCCAGGCATGATAGCTCAAATCCTAGAGATTTGGGAGGCTGAGACAGGAGGAGTACAAGTCAAGGCTCACCTCAGCAATTCAGCCTTGAGCAACTTGGCCAGACACTGTCTCAAAATTAAAAAAAAAAAAAAAAAAAAAAAAAAAAAATTAAATCCATAAATAATAAAAAAAATCAATAAATGACCACATTTGAGAGTCCTTTCATTCATTCACTCATTCAAGTACTTATTAGGCATTATAAGCCAATTGGAGTAGGTATTTAAGGTATTTAAGTCTTACCAGTGAATGAACATGATCACAGGATGCAGGGAAGGCAATAAATCCAAGAGGAATGCAGCCTCACAAACTATGGTATTTGGGAAATCTTTATACACAGACTGGGTAATAGGTAAAAACCTATAGCAAACAAGTCAATAAAATGGAGAGTATCTCATTAGAACTTTGAAGAAAAATATGCTGCTTTTACTACTTTTGATCAGTGTTGTGCTGGAGATCATGCTTGTTTTAAAAAAAAAAAAGACTTAACAATTGAAGTAGAAAAATAATAGTCATTCTCTACAGATATAACTGCTTGGTGGAAAACCAAAAGAATTTATGTGCTTATGTGCCCTAAAGTGGTGACTCCCAATAATTCATGTTGAATTTAAACCCAATGTGACTTTTAAGGTGGGGTCTTTAGGACGTCACTGAATGATTAAGAGGGTCAAAAGAGCAGAGAACAAATCCGACAGGGCTATGATTTTATCAGAGGACAGAGAGAGACCTTGATCTTAGTCTCTATCACATGAAGACACAATGAGGAGGCTGGCAACTGTGTGCCAGGAACCCAGACCTCACCAGAAGTTGATGGTGCTGGTACTCCTAATCTCAGACTTCTATCTAGCCTTCAGAAATGTGAGAAAATTAATTTCTGTATCTTTCCAGTTTATTTATTCAAAACAATCATTTTTTAGGCTACTTGGTCTATAGTATTTTGTTATGATGGCCTAAGCTGAATATGACAGATTTTGGAACTGAAAAGTGGAGCTTTGCAGTGCAAAGTACCTAAAAATGTGCAAGCAGCTTTGAAAACTTAGTAATGCATTGGGGCTGAAAAAATTTTGAAGCACATGCAAGGGAAAAAAAAAAAAGATATTAAAGGATATTCTGGTGAGGTGTCACTTGGCAACGAGAAGCATATTATTAGAAAATGGAGAAAATGCAATCCTTGAAAGGCAGAGGTAAAGAACTTGGCAGAACCGTATTCTAGCATTTTGTAGAAGGTAGAACCTGGGAGTGATACAACTGGAAATCTGAGAATTGTAATTTAAATGTTGAAGGAGCAACTTGGTTCCTCCTGTCTCCTTTTATTAAAATGCAAAAGGTAAGATCTGAGGTGGGCACAGTGGTGCATGCCTGTAATCCCAGCATTGCAGGAGATTGAGGCAGGAGGATTGCCAAGTTCAAGGCCAACCTCAGCAACTTAATGAGACCCTAAGCAACTCAGCAAGACCCTCTTTCAAAAAAATAAAAAAGGGCTGGGGATGTGGCACAGTGGTGAAGCCCCTCTGGGTCCAATCCCAGTACAAAAACAAAACAAACAAAATTATAAGCACTGAATTGAAAAAGGAAAATTAAGCAAAAAGGAACCACAGCCTGGGAGATTTGGAAAACTTTTAGCCTAAACATACTACAAAAACTGAGAAAGCTTATACTAAAAATGTGGTTGAACAACTATTTGATAAAAAGATCATGGGTTAGCTGGGCATGGTGGCCATGCCTATTTCAACCCCTCTGAGTGCTGAGGCAGGAGAATCATAAGTTCAAGGCTAGTCTGGGAAATTTAGGGAGACCCTATTTTAAAATGAACATTTTTTTTTAAAAAAAAAAAAGGGCTGGGGATGTAGCTCAGAGTGCTTGCCTAGCATAGGCAAGGCCCTGGATTTACCCCCAGTACTGGGAAAACAAACAAACAAAAACTGAAGTAAGGAATAGAAATTAGATTATACTTGCAAAGACACTGCTGCTTAGATCTGTAAGGAACCCAGCAGGCAAGACAGTAAATGTCTTAAATTTTATAAAAGGGGATGTAAGAATAATCAGCCATGAATATGGACAAGCCATTAAAAACAGGTAAGGATGGTTTCCTTCTTGGCATGCTCAGTGAGCTCAGTGGGATCAGAGGAGCTGCTTGGAGCAGTGTCTTTCAACAATTCACCTGTGTCCTATATCATCTTGGATTCTGGTGAATTTTCACATGAATAAGCCACACTGGCAGCCACTAACACTGGCAGACACTAATCAACAAAGGATAGAACCAAATCTTCATTTATCTCATATAGCATGTATTAATGCTACAATACCATGAGTCCAAGCACCAGGATGAGGCCAACCTGCAGTACTGACCTCACCTAAGATCCACAAGTGCTCAGACTTGGGTATCTGTGAATGGGCAACAGGGAAGGGGTCGGGGATGTAGCTCAGTGGTACATCAACCCTGTGGTTGATCCCAAACATTTCTTTAAAAAAAAAAAAAAAAGTTCCAGGGGATCAACATATCTTATTTCATACAATCAGGATGGCATCTAAGGATAATCTGAGCCATTACAACCCATACAAGGCAATTAAGACTAATCTGATGATCTTTGGTGTCACTGTCAACTTTAAAGGTCATAACAGATGGGCTAAATAGTAACACCCATACCTTTACATTCATAGGCCTTCTTCCCAGCGTGAATTTTGTGTGTTTGTTTAGACGTGAGGAAACAGCAAATGCTTTCCCACATTGCTTACATATGTAGGGTTTCTCTCCAGTATGGGTTCGCATGTGAATGTTAAGGGATGTGGAATATATAAACGCTTTCTCGCATATATCACACACAAAGGGCTTTTCTCCACTGTGAATTTTCAAATGTTTAGTACGATGAGAAGAAGTAATGAAGGATTTCCCACACTGAACACATTCAAAAGGCTTCTCTCCAGTGTGAGTTCTTACATGATGAATCAGGCCTGAAGTCCTAGTGAAGGCTTTCCCACATTCCTTACATTCATAGGGCTTCTCTCCACTGTGAATTCGTACATGTGTAGCAAGGGCTGAATACTGAGTGAAGGCTTTCCCACATTCCTTACATACATAGGGTTTGATTCCAGTGTGTGTTCTTATATGTTCAGTAAGCTGAGTAGATCTAGAGAAGGTTTTCCCACATTCCTTACATTCATAAGGTTTCTCTCCAGTGTGAACTCGTATGTGTTCAGTCAGGCCTGACCACCGAAGAAAGGCTTTCCCACATTCCACACATTTATATGATTTTCTTCCAGTGTGAATTCTACTGTGATCATTAAGGTATGCATTATTTTTAAAGGACTTGCCACACACCCTACATTGGAAGGCCTTTTCTCCACTATGGGTTTTTATATGTGCAGAAAGTTGAGAAAAAGTAGTGAAGCACTTCCCACATTGCTCACATTTTCTGGATTTCTCTCCTGTATGAATTGTTACATACTGAGTTAGGTGTGAGGAAACTGCAAAGGCTCTCCAACATTCCTTGCATTCACAGAGTTTATTTCCAGTGTGAGTTCCCATGGGATTATTAAGGCATACAAAACACGGAAAGCCATTTCCGCATTCCTCCCATTTGTAGGGTTTTGTGGCATTGAGAATTTGAAGATGTACATCAAGGTCTGGGGCATGAATAGGTCCGTTCCCATATTTCTCCCATTCATATGGATTTCCTCCATTGTGAGCTCCCATATTTGCCTGAAGGTATGACTGATTAAAGAAGGCTTCCCCACTGTCTCTGTATTCAAAGGGTTTCTCTGTCATGCTGGTTCCCTGGTACATCATATTTGGAGTCAGGCTGAAGACTTGTTCACACTGATTCAACTCAGGAAAGTTCTGTTCAGTAGAGGTTTGCTTATGTAGCGTAAAGATGTTCTCTCCATACCCATTACCCTCAGAAATGTATCCTTGATTTTGCATTCTCACATCTGTCAAAAGGCATGACTGTTCAATGGGTACTTCTCCACATGGCTTATAGTCACACAGTTTCCCTTCATCACTGAGGCTTGCCTGCTGATGAATGCATGAATGAGGATTAAGGAATTTCACATAGATGAAATAGATTTTACCCATCAAGACAAAAATATTTCCATGGTCATTATAATTTTTTACAATTTCCATTACATGCACAGATTTCCTGGCCTCCTTATTTTCTACAAATTGGATGATGGATCCTTTCATCAAAATCCTGTGCCATTGACTCTAGTTGTAAAAAGATTATATTCCCATAAAATTGTTTAAAACTTAATGTCAACTTGTCTAGTTACATATTTGGGAATGTGTTTTTGAGAGAGCTCTGAGGCAACAAGCTCCATGATGTTCAGAATCTCTCTCCAGAGGAACTGCTCCCTCTTGGGTACACACTACTCTCAAATCTCTCTCAATTGTACTGGTTCTCTACAAAGGAATTCCCAATCTTTTCTGAGAGTGGGATATAACAAATGCCTCTTGAGAATCTTACCGTTTGTATCCCAATGGAAGTTTGTGTTATACAGTCATTCTGAAGCTCTGACTCTTTGGTGCTAGGTTGGAGTTCCAATTCTGAAGCTAAACAGAAAGAGAAATGTAAGGGTTTGAAGAAATAAATGGTAGATAGAAATTAAAAATAATGAGGGGTTAACTGTCCTTGTTTTTAAATTAAACATGGTAATAAAATAAAAACCACAGATTTAAGGATTTTGGTATGTTAAAAATTTGACAATAAAGCTGGAGCATGGCTCAGTGGTGGAGTGCTTGCTAGCAATGCACATGCCCTGCGTTCCATCCCAGGCACTGCCAAATAAAAAAAAAGCAGTAATAAGAACATAGGCTCAACATTTTAGATGGCTTATTTCATACTGATTCTGTGAAAATTAAAATGAAGATTATCAGAAAAGGAAAAGTAAGAAAGACCTGGGAAAAGCATATACTGAAACAATGAACTTGAAGAGGGAACAGAACAGGTAATTTTGTGAGATTATAAGAATGTTTGAGTAAATTTAAAGTAATAGGTTATGGGAAGTAGAAGATATCTCAAATTCTGGGGAAAATGGCTTCAGAGATAAAGTACACCTGTAAATGTTTTCACATATTACCCAGGCATGGGCGTGCACACCTGTAATCCCAGCGACTCAGAGGCTGAGGCAGGAGGATCACAGGTTCAAGGCCAGCCTCAGAAACTTAGCAATACTGTAAGCAACATAACAAGACAAGACCCTATCTTAAAAGATAAAAAAGGGCTAGGGACATAATATTTCCCTAAAATTGTTTAAACCCCCATGTCAAGTTATCCAGTTACATATTTAGAAATGTGTTTTTGTGAGAGCTTCATGATATTTGGACTATCTCTCCAAAGGAATTCCTCCCTCTGGATGCAAACTATTTCTCTCAATATCTCTCATTTGTACTGGTTCTCTATAAAGGAATTCTCAATCTTTTCTGAGGGTGGGAAATAACAAATATTCCTTGTTTACCTTACCAGTGTTAAAGCACCCCTGGGTTCAATCCCAAACACAAAAAGCAAACTAATAATTTTTTTCTCATATGTATAACACATACCTATAATCCCTGCTACTTGGAGGCTGAGGCAGGAATATCACAATTTTGGGACAAACCTGGCCAATTTAGTGAGATCCTGTCTCAAAACAAAAAATAAAAAGCACTGGGGATACAGCTCAGTGGTAGAGTGCCCCTGGATTCAATCCCCAGTACCAAAAACAAAACAAAAAAACAAAGCACAAAAAAACTTCCCACATTGCTGGGTGAGCTAGCACACGCCTATAATCCCAGATACTTGGGACACTGAGGCAGGAGGATCACCTGTCTCAAAATAACAAAAGGGGTGGGGATGTAGCTAAAGGGTAAAGTGCCCCTGGGTTCAATCCTCAGAACTAGGGGGAAAAAAATTCCCATACTGGACTCATTAAACTGAGTTCTTCTTACTCACATTGAAGAACTTCACTTTCCATTGTCCTCAACTGTTCTTCTTTTAACGAGGAGATCAGACTAGGTATGAAGAACTGATATCCTGTGCAGGTGGAAAGATGCATGAATGGAAGAGTCTCATGCAAGAGATGACAATCCTTCTTATGACTAAGGAATTATAGTTCTAATGAAAGCAATGCAATTATTTAAAAATGGGTAAAATGGAAAATATCATGGGTTGAGGGTATAGCTTATTGATAGAGCATGTGCTTAGCATGTGCAAGGCCCTTATTTTCATCCCCAGCACCAAAAAGAAAAAGAAAAAAGAAAAAGGCATGTCTCTCCATTTCTGTGCCCCAAAAAGACTTGTTATCTCTAAATGGAGGCTGACATACACATTTACAAGCACTAAGACTTTTCTTCAAGTAGAAAATAAAGCAAAAAAAACAAAATAATATTTGTTCTCATGGGACAGCAACTCTCCCCACTGGTTCTCAAACATTACCATGCATTAGATTAATCTGGAGTGCTTCTCAAAACAGACAACCAAGCCTCAAACCAAGTTTCCAATTTAGTTATTTCAAAGTTGCAGAAGGAAAGTGTACATTCCTAACAGGCTGAGTGAGGGTCATGGTGTTGATGACATTTTAAGAATGGCCACAGTAGATTAAAATGTTATTATATCAGGAAATATGTGTTATTTCCCACTATATTCAGATTTTAACAGTCAATTCTGCAAGACAATAATAAGCACACGAAATATATCTATTCCATAACAAGTTACAAGGAATGATGACAGCCTTACCTACTGAGGTCAGGTTCTCAAAGTTCTCCAGCATCACATCTTTGTATAGGTTTCTCTGAGTTGTGTCCAGTAAAGTCCACTCCTCTAGGGTGAACTCCACAGCCACATCATCAAAGGTCACTGAATCCTAAACCATTACACACATGCTGGTTTGAGCCAATTAACACTTCCACCAATGTTCACTGGAGAATTAGGAAAGGGGGCTTAATACCTATATACGGTTCTGAGGTCTCCCATATTCCATCCCCAGTGTTCAATGGCCCTAGGAACGCCTCTCTCTATCTAAACTCACTCACTGTTGATCACCTACCATTACATGCTTTGAACAACATTTCATAAACATGAATTTATCTCAGCACAACTAGGTTAGGAGCTTTTGTCCTACCTGTCTCTAGTACAACACACTCCTGAGCACAGTGCAGATAAATGCTAATGAATAAATTATTTGAAAAAAGGAAGATACTAAAATGCTAATGAATAAATTATTTGAAAAAAGGAGGATACTAATCTGCCTCACCATCTGAACAGAACACTAGCAAAATGAGAAACATGCAGTGGGCACCTTGAGGATCAAAGTAATTACTGAAATACTGGGATGATTTTCAAGGTAACACCTCACCAATCTGAGGCTTCCACTCCCTGAGGAAATTCAAATGGGAACTCAGTCCTTAAATGGGGCTTTATTTCCATTAGGAAGATCTGGAGACAAGTCTGTCTAAAAGGCAATGTCTCTAACACACAGAAGTATTCCACTTTATGGAAGGATACCCTTTCTTTTTACCTGGTAATAATTTGCCTGGTAGTCAGTCACCATTCTTTCTACGTTTGTCTTTTCTTCATAAAAGCAGATTGGTTCCCTGGAAAGAAGGCCTAATGGAAAAGAAAGATGGCATCAGAACCCAGAGTTGCCCATAATTCCTACATTCACATGCTATAAAGTCATTCCATCCTAGATGGAAATTCCCTTATAATCTTATACACTCAAAAAAACACATAAACATACAACACTACCATGAAATGCCACAATAGCCACGACATGTCTCACCTAGAGCCCAAGAAGCCAATTGTGAGCCATGCTGCCCACTGGGGAAAGGGTAATGATCTCATTATACAGGTTAAAAAAACTTGAACCCTGAAAACATATAACTCTATTTGGCCATGGTGGTGGAACTCATGAAGATTATGCAGCACCTCTTCCCAAAGCATAGACACCAGGGAGATGAATTATGAAACAGCATTTTATGTCCCACTTCAGTTCTTCCTATATGAACCAGCAGCATGACTGCTGAAATATCATCCATTAGAGACTCTACATTCTGCAGGGGAGACCTAAAACAGAGTGTGAAAAAGAGCATCGACAAGGACTTACCATGGGACAAATCAATGGCTGCCATCCTGGGATGCTGATGGTGAAATGTGCCTGAATGCTCCCTTCCCTGATGCCAAGACCACTTTAGGGCAGCGTATGAATCTAAGTGGACAGAAGCAATCTCCATTCCTTTTCATACAGGGTTATATGGAGTCCCGTTCATATCATTAATCAACATCAAACATCAGTCATTAAACATCATACATTAGTGTTCTCTCTGCAGTTAACACATGTGAAAGCCACTAAAAACAAGAGTATTCCATAACAAGTACTATTACACAAATACTGACAAGACTGGTATTTGTCAGAGGTTGCTCTGATACCTTTCTATATATAAGCTCAGATAATTATCATGACCATCCTACCATTATCATACTTAATACTGAAAGAAACCTACAATTTAGACAACACTTATAATCAGACTAGTATCATCCAGTTTGGAAGTTGTGAAACAGGACTTGGATGCTGCTGCTTGTCCTAAAAGCCTGATTTCCTATGATTCTTACTACTCCCCACAGGACAAGAAAGTAGTCTAGAACTACACAGTAGCACTCAGTAGTAACTAACTCCAAGCATTACTGACCACTTCATATGGATGTAGTATGACTAGATAATTTTGCTTAATTAAATTAAAACCCAGAATAAAAAGATGAATATGATTCAGCTATCTGAAAACTCTTTTTTTTTTAATATTATTTTTAGTTGTAGGTGGACACACTATCTTTATTTTGTTTATGTGGTGCTGAAGATCGAACCCAGTGCCTCACACATGTTAGGCAAGTTTTCTACCACTGAGCCATAGCACCAGCCCTGAAAACTCTTAAATATGTTTGGAATAACTTGGATATCTGAATCTATTTGGGTGTGTATGCATGCAATGGGAACTGAACCCCGTCTTGCACATGCTAAGTATGTGCTCTACCACTGAGCTACACCCCCAGTTCCTGAATCTACTTTTTCTTGGTACCAGGGATTGAACCCAGGGTGCTTAACCGCTGGGTCACATCCTCAGCCCTTTTTATTTTTGAGACAGGGTCTCACTATTTAGGGCCTTGATATGTTGCTGTGCTGGCCTCAAACTGGCGAACCTTCTGACTTAGCCTCGTAAAATGCTGCGATTACAGGCATACCTATTTTTCCCCCTTTTTTAAAAAAATAAAGCAAGTTTATTCTCATTTTAGAAACACTATTTTGAGAACAGGAAATGGCCATTCTGTAGGATGGGCACGAGATCAAGAACAGAGAGGAGGAACTGGGGAGGGAAAACAGGTGAATGGAGACCATAATCTCTCACTCTGGATGGGGTAGGTCAAATGAATGATGGGTGGACAGAGGGAGAGGGTATCCAAGAAACCAGAGGAAGACTTGGAGCTGGCTAGAAGATAGTAGACACCTGCAAGAACTGGAAAGCAAGGGATCATCATCCATAGCCTCTTCATAAAGCAGCAGGTAATGGTGGCAAGGATGGTGGCACCAATGACTGGAGCTACTCCTGTACCCACTAGTCTGTGACAGGCACAAGCAGGTACTGCCCACCTGGTACCTGCTAGAGTCAGCAATGCTGACCTAGGCACTGGGGGCACAGTAATACACACCTTATCCTTGAGCTCCAAGCTATGCAGTCTCGTCCAATGGCTTTGGGGCCCAACCAGCTCCAAGCAGACAGGGCCTCTTTCTGCCAAATACCCAGCTCTGCCATGCCATCCTGGCCCACACTGCCCACTGATTTGGCAGGTACAGAGAACAATCTTCCTTCCCAAGTCACTCTACCCACCAGCTGGCAGCCAACTGCAACCAACTCCTGCCCAACAGGAGGCAGTCTCACAGGTACGCCATGCCCGCTGCTAGCCATGCCACAGCTGCCAGCACCACACCCAGCAGCAGCACTGGTAGGGGATGTTGATTCTGTGCAGCCAGCACTGGGGGCAGCACAGACTCTGGGGGGGCTAGAGGCAGCATGCCCAAGTTGGTGGCAGAAAGCATAGCAACTAGGCGCGGGTGGGCAGAGGAAAGCCAAGCAGGTACCTTCTCTTTCCCTTCTTCCCACTGCTTCCCCTCTGTATTAATTTTATGAGATATAAATACAAAACAAGTACATCAATCAAACTTTAGGGTACAGTGAATTATGAAGACTTAGTATGAGAAAAAAAAAGATAATCATCTCAATTATTTTTATTGATGACATACTAAGATAATTTTCAATATATGGGACAAAATATATTATTTCAAAAAACCTTACCTGTTTCTACTTTGTTTACTTGGCTATCTTGGGTCTGTCTTACTCTTTTACTCTTTCATTCTTTCACCAAACAATTAGGAAGTCCTGTTTCTGTGGTAGGCATAACCAGAGCAGGAGTACACAAAAAATGTCCTGTCCTTAAAGATCCGAAGTTCTATAGGATAATATAAACAATAACAAAATAACTGACATATTACATCATAAGTGCTATGAGGGGAAAAACCAAGCAGCTGATAAAACAGTGTCCTATACATTCATACACACAGAAAGCACAAATTAATCCAGGGGCAATTTACCACTAACCACATCCCAGCAGTTTTTATTTTTTATTTTGAGACAGGGTCTTGCTGAGTTGTCAAGGGCTTTCCTTGCTAAGTTGCTGAGGCTGGCCTCAAACTTATGATCGTCCTGCCTCAGCTTCCCCAGCTGCTGGGATTACAGGCATGCACCACTGTGCCTGGCTAGAAAGCACGGATACTATGAACTGGTTCTGGGGCAAGATGATGGCAAAAAAGGGAAATATACATTATAACTACTTCACTTTGACCCAACAAGATTAGAATTACCAAGGATTTTACAAGAAATTTAGAACACATTTCTAGTACTGACCATTGTCATCAGCATCTTGGTTAAAAAAATTTTCAAAATGGAGAAATCTGCCCTCTTCCCCCACCCACATCAGTAAAAGGTGAATGCCAAATCACCAACACTTGTCTACTTTATGGATCTTCTCAAAGAATACCTTTCCGTAGTATTTATCAGGTGAGAAAAGACAGGTCAATTTTTTTACATCAAGTTTTGCTTTTTGTGTGTGTGGTGCTAGGGATTGAACCCAGGGCCTTGTGCATGAGATGCAAGCGCTCTACCAAATGAGCTATATCCCCAGCCTAATCTGCTTACTTTTAATTGACAAACTATAGCATATAATATGTTGTTTTGAAATATATATTCACTTTGTGATGAGAACACTTAAATCTTCAGGAATTTTCAAGGATATAACATGTTATTAATAGTCACCAGGTATACAAGAGATCTTTTGATCTTTCTAATTCCAACTTTTGTATCCTCTGAACAACAGTCCCTTACCCCCAATAACTATTTGCTACTTCTATGAACTCAATTTTTTTTAGCTTAGGTATATAGGGATATCATGAGTATATGCATTTCTGAGCCTTGTTTATTTCCTTTAACATAACATCCTCCAGGTTTATTCACATTATTGGAAACAAAAGAATTTCCTTCTTTTTAAACAAATACCACCTTTGACCTGCTTTACCCAATCTACAGAGGCACCTATAAGAGTCTGTTAAGAGGGACAAAAAAAAAAAAAAAACCAACAATAATTTTACCCCTCTGATCACGAGGGACCAGAACAAGAGCATGCTCAGCAGCAAGTTCAAGCTGGACTATAAGCTCCTCAAGCACTAATTAGTCCAAATGATCTAGCATATCCAATCATACTTGATGCCTCCAAGGAAAGTAGGTTGGTGTCAGCATCCTCTAGCAAGCACCAACAGGAGACTTATAGTACAGACTTTTAGTAACATGGAGTCAATCTGCAATTTTCTGCAGAAAATTATTCTCCTTTTGAGAAACAGCTTAGCCCTGACACATGATAGACACTGTGGGACATCAAGTGACCAAATAGCCTGAGCTTCCTTAAATAAACTGGGACTTGTTTGACCCACCCTGCCATACATTTGGGCATATGTAGCATCAATCTTCACCAAATGGGAATGGCATATGAAACACTGAGCTTTGGCAAGCCCAGTGAGCACAAATAAATTGCATGAGCAGATGGCAAAGACTATTTCAACACCATCTTCAATTGCACTGTCCCTTTTCCTCAACCCATGTCTACTGCTTCCTTCCACCCAGTGTACTAACACAAAACCTAAACCTCCTTTATAGATGTGTCTGCATGACATACTAGTAGTACCACCTGAAAGTATAGAGCTGAAGCATAGTGTACCACTAAACAATGACTGGTCAGGACTGTAGTAACAGTGCCATTAGTAATACTGCTGTCAGCACCAACATCTGTGCCTTCACAAATAATTTATCTTTCATCATGGAATTTACATAGCATTATTTTTGGTGTGTAGGGAGTACTGGGGATTGAACTCAGGGGCATTCAACCACTGAGCCACATCCCCAGCTGTATTTTGTATTTTACTTAGAGACAAGGTCTCACTGAATTGCTTAGCACCTCACTTTTGCAGAGGCTGGCTTTGAACTTACGATCCTTCTGCTTCAGCCTCCCGAGCCACCAGAATTACAGGTGTGCAGCACCACACCCGGCTATGTAGCATTATTTCTAATTAAGAAACTCACTCACTGCAAAGCAAGTATACCAATAGGAGTATGTTCACGCAATCAACTAGTCTTATTAGATATGCCACAACAGGTGGGATACTGTAATAAAAACTAACTTCTCAGGGCTGGGAATGTAGCTCAGTGGTAGAGTGCTTTCCTAGGATGTGTGAGGAATGGGGTTCAATCCTCAGCACTACATAAAAATAAATAAAGATATTGTGTCCATCCGGCGTGGTGGCGCACGCCTGTAATCCCAGCACTTGGGAGGCTGAGGCAGGAGGATCACAAGTTCAAAGCCAGCCTCAGCAATGGCGAGGCACTTAGCAACTCAATGAGACCCTGTCTCTAATAAAATACAAAAAAAGGGCTGGGGATGTGGCCCAGTGGTCGAGTGCCCCTGAGTTCAATCCCCAGTACCAAAAAAAAAAAAAAAAAGATATTGTGTCCATCTACAACTAAAAACAACAACAACAAAGCAAATAGGTGGTGCGGTGGCACACGCCAGCAGCTTGGGAGCCAGCCTCAGCAAAAAGCAAGGTACTAAGCAACTCAGTGAGACCCTATCTCTAAATAAAATACAAAATAGGGCCAGGGATGTGGCCTCAGTGGTCAAGTGCCCCTGAGTTCAATCCCCGGTACTACAAAAAAGAGAAAAGAAAAACCTCACTTCCCAGTGGCTGAACTTCAAGCAGTACATTTGGCTCCTCACTTGGCCAGAGGTATGTATTCACAATGATTCATCAATAGCTGCCAATGGTTTGGTTGGATGCTCAAGGATGTAGTAAACCAAGACTGGTAACAAGCAAATCTGTAAAAATTCATCATGGATGGCCTTCTCAAAAAGGATACAGGCTGTCAAGGTATCTGTGACCTATGTGAATACCTACCAAAGGTGATCCACTAGAAATCATTGGGCTGGGGGTATAGCGCTTGCCTAGCATACACTATATGGCCCTGGTCCCACCACTAGCACTGCCAAAAATAAATAAATAAATAAAAGATGATTAATAATTACATGAGCAACATGATGCACTCTTTAGTTGTCTGTTACTTTTCCCAGCCACCCCAGTGTGTGTTTGCTTAATGGGCCATGAGCAAAACTGCCACAAGAGCAGAGATAAGGCCATTCATGGCTCAACACAATGGACTTCCCCTCACCAAGAATGAACCATCTAACACTATTGCTGTGGGCCTGATCTGCTAAAAGTAGAAACCAGCAATAGGTGTCCCTTATGGCACCATTCCCTACAGGGGACCAGACAGGCACTTCACTAGGTGTCTTGATTACAAGTTGCTCACACTGAACCTCTACTAGCATGGAGCTGACAAATATTTACCCTCACGATAATACACTTATGTTATAAACATGGATTTCTCTCTCCATTAGTAATACTGCTGCCTGCACCACCATCTGTGATTTCAAAAAATAATTTATCTATCATCATGGAAATCATATAGCATTATTTCTAATTAAGAAATCCAGGGGCTGAGGTTGTGGCTCAGCGGTAGAGCACTCGCCTAGCACATGCGCGGCCCGGGTTCGATCCTCAGCACCACGTAAACATAAATGCATTGCATTGTGTACAACTAAAGCAAATAAATAAATATTAAAAAAAAAAAAGAAAAGAAAAGAAATCCACACCAGGTGTGGTTGCATATGCCTATAATCCCAGTAGCTCAGGAGGTTAAGGCAGGATTGCAAGGTCAAACAAAGCCAACCTCAGCAACTTAGTGAGGCCCTAAGCAACTGAACAAGACCCTGTCTCAGAATATTAAAAAAAAGGATAGGGATGTGGCTCAGAGGTAAAGCACCCCTGAGTTCAATTTCTGGTACCAAAGGAAAAAAAAAAGAAACTTACTTCACCACAAAGGACATACAACAACAGGAATACACCCAAACAATCAAATAGTCTTATTAGTTACGCTACCATTCAGAAGTACCTGATCTACAGGTACTTTATAAGAAAACTCACCTACAGGGCTGGGGGTATAGCATAGTGTGTCCACCCTGCACAAGGCCCTGGGTTTGATTCCCCATAACCTCAGGAAAAACAATACAGGACAAAGTGGCATACACACTCAGAATGGATGAGATTCTGTCTCATAGGATACAGTATGGCTGTTCTGTGATTGGCTCCAGAACCCCCTGTGGACACCAAAATCCCCAGAAGCTTCATTGCCCAGTATCATCAGGTGCAGGGCAAATGCCTATAATCCCAGCTACTCAGGAAGCTGAAGCAGGAGGATCACAAGTTAAAGGCCAGTCTGGGAAACTTAGCAAGATCATGTCTCAAAATAAACAGTTTTACAAAGCAGGATATATAGCTCAGTGGTAGAGCGCCCCTGGGTTCAATCTCTAAAACTAAAGGGGAAAAATAAAGTAAAATCCCACAGTATTTGCTTATCACCTATGTGCATTTCTCCAATATTTTAAAGCAACTCCAAATTACTTTAATAATATAAATGCCATATAAATAGTTATTATACTGTTAGGAAATAGTGGCAAGGGAAGAAAAGCTCTGTACATACTCAGTAAAGATGTAGCCTCTGCGGGCTTACCTACATAGTACATGCCAACAACAATAAAATGTTTTCTTCCAATTGGTGGTTGGTCAAATTCCTGGATGTGGAACGTGCAGAAGTTTAAGAGTATATGCTTTAAATCAGACCTTGGAGATGGGGATGTAGCTCAGTGGAAGAATATCTGCCTAGCATCAGTGTGTGTGAAGCCCTGAGTTCCATTCCCAACTCATGTGTACACACATATTTGCGCGCGCGTGCGCGCGTGCACACACACACACACACACACACACACAAAAAATCATAGAGCTTTACATGGTACTTTCTCCCCACAGGCAGAATCCTGGAGTGGAATAATTGACCAGTGAGTGCAGAATAGACTCTGCAGACAGTAAGAATACTGTCTCAGTTCCAGGAACCTAGATCTTAGGCCCTAATGGGGAATGCCTCCCTTAGGACACAACTGGAAATGAGACAGCTACCTGGTTACAGTGGGCTTCATATATCACCAAATATCTAAAACAAGAGACAAAATGAAGGGAGGGGGGCTGATCCACTGGCTATTGTGATTGACGCCAAGGACCAAAAAGAAACTGGAGTAAAGGCTGGGAATGGTGGTGCATACCTGTAATCCCAGTGATTAGGGAGGCTGAAGCAGGAGGTTCACAAGTTCAAGGCCAGGCTCAGCAATTTAGCAAGGTCCTAAACAAATTGACAAAACCCTGTCTCATAAAAATAAAAAGGTCTAAGGATATGGCTCAGTGGTTAAATGCCAGTGGGTTCAATACCCAGTACTAAAAAATAAACAGGGTACAGCTATATAATTGGGGCAAGGAGAAAGAAATTTAAAGTCTCACATATTTCCATACTGCATAGAAAAGTTTAATGGAAAATTTCAACTGAAAAAATGAAGACTGGAAGACTTAGACCCTTTGGGAATGGAGTTTGGATTAACTCTACCACGTACAAAACTAACAAATCACTTCAATCTTCCTTCCATTTTTATTTTACACACAAGTATTGAAAGTAATATTTTACAATTTAGTCCTTAAGTAACAATATTCACTGAGAATATGATGAAATACAAGGAGCAATTAATATGGCTTATGATGGTGATATACCATGTCTTGTGGGAATATGCATCATATTACTTTGGGAAGGGTTAGGATTTCTTCCCTTATACTTTCTTAGCTAGAAATATAGATTTGTTTAATTACTGTAAGAAACTTAAAATATATGTGGAAGGGTGAATATGGAGGTTGAATAGCCAGAAAGCAGAATGTGCCAGCAGGCTAAATATTCATCTCAGCTTCAAATTACCCTTCAACACTTGCTATGAAATACAATACTGGTTTCTTTAAACATTTATCTTTTATCCTGAATGTGTTAAGTTTTCCAAGTACAGGGGCATTACAGGGACACTGAAGAAGGATGGAAACTTCTGTGGGATCCCACTGGTGAATGATGAGTCATCAGTATGGGAATGAAACATCGTCTGGTGCTCTGACCCTGCCATGTGCCCAGAATAAACAGTCCATAGGCAATGTCAATTCTCTTTGTCATCATCCTGCAGCCCTCATAACAGGCATTACAAGGACTCCCAACAGCAGAAGCACATCAGCACATGCATCAGTTTCAGAGACAGTTTCCCATGTGCCCCATGATAAGTCATGGTACATTACAGGATGCAAGATGCACGCTGACCCAACTTGCTCTACACATCTACCCATAAGAAGCCTATGTCGTGACCTCCATAGTTCCCCATAGTTCTTCAGGGGCTGACACAGTGCATTTTATGTCCCATGACTAGAGTGCCTCCCCAATTCCCTCTGCACACTGGCCCAACTTCAATTAGCTTTTGCCATAAAGCATCATTCATGCTTGACTAGTGACTGGAAAGCAACTCAGGCTCAGAGCAAACCAGGAGCCTTCTTGTGGATGACACCTACACTGCAGCCAATACACCCTTAATGATCTCTACTTTTGGTATTCATGCTCCTGGATAATCTCCTCTCCAAATGATACACAAGATCTGTGATTTGTTCCTAGCCAAGAGAATGTGGCTAGAAATTTGCAGATTTTAATTAAGACCCCAAATAAGTTGGTTTTGAATTCATCAACAGGGAAAATCATCCTGGTAGAACAAATGTAATCATATGGAAGTCTCTTCAAGAGGCCTTCTATGAGGTACAGATACTCTGCTAGCTGAATTAATGAAGGGACCATGTGGCTGAATTAATGAAGGGACCATGTGGCAAAAATTATAGATAGCCTCTAGAAACTAGAGTAAACATTCAGTTGATAAGTATATGACAAGTCCTACAGCTGCAAAGAAATGAATTTTGCAAATTACTTCAGTATGGAGACAGATTCTTCCCACTTAAACCAGATGGAAATAAACTCTACCAGCACCCTGACTACAGACAAATGAGATCCTGAGCAGAAAACCTATGTAACCCATGACTGGACTTGTGACCCAAAGAAACTGTGAGATAAGTATGTACTATTCTAAGCCACTAAATTTGTTGAAATTCATTAGGCACCAACAGATAAATAGATACAGGGTTTTTTTAATGACGTTGGCCTTGGAAGAGGTAGGCATTCTTCTATGTTTAGAACCTACTTTTTTTTATACCAGGAAGTGAACCCAGGGACACTTAACCACCGAGCCACATCCCAGGCCCTTCTTATTTTTTATCTTGAGACATGGTCTAACTTGCTCAGGGCCTCACTATGTTGCTAAGGCTGGCTTTGAACTGATTATCCTCCCGCCTCAGCCTCCTGAGTTGCTGGGATTACAGGCATACACCACCACACCTGGCTATTATCTTTCACTGACAATTATGCTAGTGCTGGGTATGATGGTATACTCCTATAATCCCAGTGACTCAGGGGCCTGAGACAGAATGGATTGCAAATTTAAGGCAGCCTGCATAACTTGGCAAGATCCTGTCTCAAAATAAAAATTAAAAGTGCTGGGGATGGCTCCATAGTAAGCACTTACCTAGCATATACAAGGGCCTGGGTTCAATTTCTAGTACCACCAAAAAAAAAAAAAAGAATACAACAAACAACAATAATAATGATGATGTTACTTACTGAAGTTCATCTATACTGTGGCATCTAATATTGATTTATTCCTTTTGTTTACAATAAGGATTCCAATGTTATTTATTCTGTTGAGCCATATTTGGTTGTTTCTAATTGAGGACTATTTTAAATAATAGTGATGAAATGTCTTCAGTTTTATATTAATAGACATTGCACCCACTACTGTAAAGTTATAGTATATGCACATATTTAGTAGATATTTCCAACAGCTCAAATTGCTTCTTCAATAAACTCTGCCACCAGCAGAATATACATATCCTCACACACTTTTATCTTCAGAACCTCTCATCAAAACTGGGTGTGGTGGCACACACCTGTAATCTCAGCTATTAAGGGACGCTGAGTCAGGAGAATCACAAGAGTTAGACTAGCCTGGGCAACTAAGCAAGATCCTGTTTCAAAATTTAAAAAAAGTCTGGAGATATAGTTTAGAGGGAGAGAGCTTGCCTGGCAATGTGGGAGGCCCTGGGTTCAATCTCTGGTACAAAAAAAAAAAAAAAAAAAAAAAAAAGAAAAACACCTCTCCAATTTTTTTCTTTATGGCCAGCTAGTTCACTGAGACCTCTAAGTGGCAAACACTTAAGATAAAATGGATATTATTATGCCAAAGGGTCCCTTCAGAGCTTTCTGACAGATCACATTGGCAGGGGAATCTTCTGGTTATAAACCTATGGAGTGATATCAAACTACTATATGTGTCAGCCTATATAAGGAGTGACACAGGACTAGCTGGTCTGAACTTTCTCTCAGGGAAACTGAGTCCTAATTTGGATGTGGGAATCCCAAAATGGATTGACAACCACTCAAAGAAGCTTTGACTATTTTATGAACATAAACATTTCCTAAGATTGATAATTAATGAGTGAATTTTCACTGAGAACTTCTTTTTCAAAAGTTTAGCCATTAATTCTCATTAATTCCTTGAATTAATTCCCTGTTCATAAAAATAAAATATACTCACACCATCTTATTTTCTTTTGGTTTACATCATTTGATCTAGTATCACTTGTTTTTCCTCTCAGTTATACATTGAAGATTAGACTTGTCCCTCACTGGTTTCCCCAAGGAAAATTACTGTCAAACCTAGGACTAACCCTTGATTCATTCCCCTTTCATTGTAGAAATAAAAATTAGTCATACAATGCTTTTCATACTTCCTAGTTCAAAAAGGCTAATTCCTATGGTCTTTTGATCTCAGCTTAAATAGAACTCACTTTTTAATAGAACTCACTTTTTTTTTTTTTACCTTCACCTACTTTCATATACTAACAGAGCATATTTCACTTTACTTCCAAAATTCTGATCACTACATAAATACATTTATTTGCCGTCTTTATTAGTGTATAACTTCCCTCAGAACAGACATTCAGCTCTCCCTCCCTCTGAAGATAGCCCTCATGTACATTCCTTGCTTTACCCAAAATGGAGTCTGAGATTACCCCCATTCTCCTTTGAATATGTAACTACTTTCCTAAACCTCTATCAATACCTTTAAAAAAAAAAAAAAAACACTAGCATGAATTTTTTTCTCTACCCTCAGTCATTCAGACATTCATCAGTTTATAGGATGTATAAGAAATGAAGAACATATTTAAACACACTATGAGAATTTAAACAAATAGCAAAATGTGTGACTTTCTGAAAGAATGCGTGACCTTTCAAAAAAATCAACAGAGAAACAATAGTGACTGTTTTCAGTTCAAAGATCCTAAGAGACATTAAAAATTTTCTATAAGTACTTTGAAGATATTGATATTAGATCCAGTAACACCCAAAAGTCTATTTTGGAACAATGTGAAGAATTTTAATTTCAAAAAAGTAAGTAAATAAATAAATATTTATAAAAAAAAAAAAAGTAAATACTCTGGGAGCTGGGGCTGTGGCTCAGTGGTGGGGCACCTACCTCATATGTGTGAGGCACTGGGTTCGATCCTCAGCACCACATAAAAATAAATAAAATTACTGTGTGTTCATCTACAACTAAAAGAATTTTTTTTTTTTTTTTTTTTTTTTTTAAAAGCAACTAGCATGGGCTGAGGTTACAGCTCAGTTGGTAGAGTGCTTGCCTTGCATGCACAAGGCCCTGGGTTCAATCCCCAGCACCACAAAAAAATGCAAATAGCAATTAAAAAAAAAAAAAGTAAATACTGTGGTTCAGTCATAGAGCTCTTGCCTGGCATGCATGAGGCACTGGGTTCGATTCTGAGCACCGCATGTAAGTAAATAAATGAATAAAATAAAGGTCCATTGACAACTAAAGTAAATACTAGATTAATAATGCACTATTATTTTTAATTTTCTTAGATGAAATGTTAATATTGTGGTATTAGTAGGCCAATATTCTTATCTTTAGGTGATAGGTCACCAACTACATGATAGAATCATGCCTGAAATTTCAATGTATGCTTAAACAGTTCACCATAAAATGCACTTTATTATTCTGTGGAGAAATCAAGTAGTTAATTTAATTGGTAGTACCAGTCTAACAAAGCCTTCTTGGCTGGTAGGGTGGCACACCTTTAATCCTCCTGCTGAGTCAGGAGGATGCACATTCAAGGCCAGCCTCAGCAACTTAAAAGAGGCCCTCAGCAACTTAGCAAGGCCCTGTATCAAAATTTACAAATAAACAATAAAAGACTGAGGATGTACTTCAGTGGTAGAGTGCCCCTGGGTTCAATCCCCAGTACCCAAAACAAAAGAAAGCCTCAATTCTTTCCTCCTGGAGGAGGGCTTATAAGGTTGGTAGAGAGGTAGAGACCTATAAGGTTCATATAAGAATAATTATTATTGGGAATGGGGGTGTAGCTCAGTGGTGGAGCAGGCTTAGCATGCTTGAGGCCCTGGGTTCCATTTGCAGCATCCCAAACAAAAAAATACCTTGTTTTTCTTCAGGAGAAAGTGGCGCTGGGGGTCTATGTACGTTTATATTTACATACAGATCTTTGCATGTTCACAAGACACCTAAGAAAGTATCTTTCTCTTTCTACCAGACTACAATGTGTCACGAATAAATACATGACGCACAAACAAAGCGAAATTCCCGGATGAAATATTAGTTCGCATAAAAAAGGAGGAGAAGGCCCCCTCGACCCATTTTTCACCCAGCGCTCACCCGGACACGCAGGAATCGCCAGGTCCCCGGAGGAGGACGCAGGGTCTGAATCAACGCGACTCCAGTGCCGGAAATTCTATTCCCCCTAGAAAAAAAAATTCACAAAGGTTATTTCGGAGGCTTTTAGGAGGGGCGCACGGAGCACGGTGCACGGAACACGTCTAGGGCGAGCTCTCACGACGCTGCTCAGCCCGGCGCTGGAGGGGGGACCAACTGCCCGGGCGGCCTCTCGGACAAGGCCACGCCGGGAGGACGCGCAGCCCGGCGGGCGGGGCGCGCCGGCCTGTCGGAACAGGTCCTTCGGGCCGCCGGGGGAAAGCTCGTATTCTCACCACCCGCTTCCCCCGCCCGGTGCATCCCTTCCACCACGCCTCACCAGAGCCAGGCTGAGACCGAAGACCACCAAGTAGTGAGGTCTCGGGCGAACCGGGCCAGAAAGGAGGCGGTGGACCACTGACGTCACTACCGCTTCCGGGCAGGCAGCGGCACGGTAGGCCTCTTCGGACCGAGAAATTACACTTTCCTCTCGTGTCCGGGGGTTCGCGGGTGGGCTCACCAAGGGGATCGGAGGCAGAAAGAAGTCCAGAGGCCAAAGCCGGGACTATAACCAGGCCTCCCAGCGGGGCTGCGGGCGGGGGCGGGGGCGGGGCCCACGCCTGGGGGCGGAGCTGGAGGCGGGACCCGGCCCTGCGCGCCCGCCGGGTGTGGATGGAGAAACCGGTAGGGCAAGAGTGGGGGTGGGGACGCATCCCTTAGGATGCTCACAAAAGCTTTTCTGCCTTTCCAGTGAAGGTCTTCTTTTGCAGGCACTAGCAGGAGAGACTGTTGGTTTTGATATATAAGTAATATTTGTAGATGAGCACTCTGGTGCCACCAGAACCGAAACAAATATTGGATTTATATGTCCTTAATGAGTGTTGATCTCTTTGGAGGAGCATGTTGTTAATTTAATGTTCCCATAGAAAGGTGGATGTCATCAAGATTTTGTCTGCAACCAGGCCCACATCTGTAATCCCAGCGACCCAGGAGTCTGAGACAGGAGGATGGAAAGTTCAAGACCAGCCTCAGAAACTTAGTAAAATCCTGTCTCAAAATTAAAAATAAAAAGGGTTTGGGAAGTTGCTAAATGTAAGAGCGTTTGCCTAGCATGTGCGAGGCCCTGGACTCAACTCCCAGTTTTGCAAAAAGAATAATGTTTGCAAAGATTTTGATGACAAAGCTGTTGAGGCATCCCATGGTGACCTGAAAAACGTATGTGTCCTTTAGAAGTGGAAAAAATTGTTGCAAAGAAGCTATTGAATGGGCTGGGGTTGTGGCTCAGCGGCAGAGCACTCGCCTCACACATGCGCGGCCCGGGTTTGATCCTCAGCACCACGTAAACATGAGTGCATTGCGTTGTGTACAACTAAAGTAAATAAATAAATATTAAAAAGAAGAAGAAGAAGAAGCTATTGAAATAGCTGCTGAACAGAAAATGTTAACCAATCTTTTTTTTTCTTTTTTTGTACTGGGGATTGAACTCAGCAGCACTCGACCACTGGGTCACATCCCCAGCCCTTTTTTGTATTTTATTAGAGACAGGGTCTCACTGAGTTGCTAAGTGCCTCGCCATTGCTGAGGCTGGCTTTGAACTTGTGATCCTCCTGCCTCAGCCTCCCAAAGTGCTGGGATTACAGGCGTGCGCCACCGCGCCCAGCTATGTTAACCAATCTTTCAGTGCAAAAAATTTACCGGTTGTTGATGGACTAGACTTACTAAGAAAAATATTGGAAATTGCACATAGGGCTTTGAAGGATAGGACTACAACATTAAGGTTTTTGTAATCCACTATAAGCAATTCTCACTTCTTTTATTTAAGAGCAAGAAAAATGAGGCTATGGAACGAAGGAGAGTGGGGATAATCACCCATTTATCAATTATGTTTTGTATATACTACATAATAAATTTTACTATTTGGAGACCCTATTTTAACTTACATTGGTCCATATTAACTACCTTAAATGGGGGACTAAGGGATCTCATTTTAGCAAGGCCATTTGTTTTGGTTTAGGACTTTTTTGTCTTGTTCGTGTGTGTGTGTGTGTGTGTGTGTGTGTGTGTGTGTGTGTGTGTGTTATTAGGGATTGAGCCCAGGGCCCTGTACATGATAGTGAAGCCAGAATTAGATGGGCAATCAGTGTAGATAGGTAAATCGAGTCAGATTGGATCAAGGAAGCCAATTTTGAGTGAGTCCCCAAAAGTTAGAGACTGTTCCCAGAAGGATTAAAATGTTAATTCCTTCAGAGCCTTTCCTCCACCCCTATCAAGTACCTACCCCTGCCCCAACCTGTTGCTAAGGTAACTTGTCCCAGGAATTGCCCTTCCCTACAGCCAGCTATAAGGTGGTTAATTAATGTGTCCTGGGCTGTACCATCCTGCCCTTCCCCCTTCAGCCCATCTGCTTCTCACCCTTTTGGCCATCCCACCAAGCATTTCTGGGCCTGGTCACTTATGCAGGAAGGAGAGAAATAAGGGGAAGAGGGCAGGAGAGCAAAGGAAGCCTAGGACATATAAAAAAGGCAGACCTGCCTCACTTGGGATACCAGGATACCAGCAATGGCCCTTCTCCCTCCTGGAGGAAGTCTATGTGACCCCTTTTAAGTAAACCCTGCTTTATATGCTTGCTTTGGCGTGCTTCTCTAATGTTCAAACTTCAACATTTGGGGGAGCAGAACTCGTCTCCAGCAACTGGGGGTATCATATATGGAGGTCCCACCAAGATCTACACTGAGGTAAGCGCCTCTCCACACACCCCACATCTGTTTGAGGTGCATCTTTCTGTCTCTTTTATTTTGGAGGATGATGGGCACCTGTCAGCTACTTAAATGCAATGACTGCAGCCACCACTCTTCAAGACTCAGGTGAAAGGTTTCCCAGCCTAGGCAGCTCTCAATCCCCTGTTCTGTGTAGAGCAGGCATGTTGGGCCCTGCTGAAGCTGTTTCCTACTTTTCTGTTTAGACCCAGAGAGCAATTGGTGTGAGTATACACTGTCCCAAGTCCCAATCTGCCTTGGATGCATGGAGGTAGATGAAAGAGCATGGAACAACTGCGGAATTTTCAGCCTGGGCTACACTCAGGCAAAAATCCTACGGTTCCTTCTCTCCAACCTCCTCCTGACCACCCTAAGGGGTATCTGGGGTGATCAGTAGATGAATGGCAATGAGGGAAAGCCCCAATTACATTAGCCTCCACGTGAGCCATGCAACACTCCTCACCCATGCATCCATTTCCTCCTGGTTGCTCCCCTTCCTTTGCCCATAAAAACACTAGCAATTCACATTGTAGGACTGAGAGAAAGACATTGGATGATTAGTAAGAAAACATCCCTTCACAAGCCAATTTAAAATCTCCCATTATGATTCCTACGTCAGATGTAATCAATGTATTTTTTTTTTTAATGCTGCAAGAGGGAGGCACTCCTGAACCCCCTCCTGTAACCCCTCCTGTAAATTCCTCTTGAGAAGAGTGTTTGTTATGCACTTAACAACCACTAGATGTACCTTTTGCCCTCTGGAGATTCCTTTAGTCTACAGGACAACAACTAGGCACAAAAGGATAAGACATACAATTATTTTCTTTCCTCATGGTTTTTTGTTTGTTTGTTTGTTTTGTAGTGCTGGGGATTGAACCCAGGGCATGCAAGGCAAGCACTCTACCTACTGAGCTATATCCCCAGCCCTTCTTCATGGGTTTTTAATAGTGGCAGGGAGGAAAGTAGTAATGCCCTTAAGTCTGAATCCTCCCAGGGTCTCTGGCATAGGGCAAATTGGGTCCCTAGCACTTTGCCATTGGAGGCCAGAAATAACTTTGGCAAAGCCAGGTAATGAGAGACAGGTTTTCTGGACCATAATGAATCTCAAATTTAGGGAGATGTCCCTAATATAATTTTCCATCACTCAGGTGGGAGCTTCTCTCTCAAGTCAGTTTGTAGATTGACCACTAGTCTACATACTGGGAAATTACAAATGATCAGGAAAAGTGCCTCATTTCCATGTGTTGTCAGGCTTAACCTTAGTCATTGCCTTGAGAAGAAAAGGCCTTAAAGAATCACCTACTGAGGAAGAGAAATCAAGGGGAACCTCCACATACACCAACTTAAAACAGAACAAATTTAGGGAGATTTTTAGACAATCTAAATAAATGTATTGGGATTTTTCAGAACTTATGCCAGGTGTTGGACCTCACCTGGAAAGATATTATGTTATTACTTAGCCAAACTTTAGGCTCCAATAAGAAGGAGGCCACCCTAAAGCATGCAGCTAAAAAATTGGGGGATGGACCTAAATCTTGCCCATGCCCCAGCATCACAAACTAAAAGCAAACCTAATTATTCATCTGGAGCACAGGCAATTCCCAGAAACAATCCTGACTGAGACAAACAATCCTGACTGTTCATCAAATGATGAACAGGATGCTTGGAAGATTACACATTTCCAAATGTTGGTCCTTGAAGTCCTCGGGAGGATCAAGCAAAAGCCCATTAACTATTCCAAGGTTTCTGAAATTACTCAGGGCCCCAGGAAGGCCCTGCTATTTTAATGGAGAAACTCAGGGAGGCAATAAAAACACACCACCCTATGGGCTGGGGTTGTGGGTCAGTGGTAGAGCGCTCGCCTAGCACGTGCGCGGCCTGGGTTCGATCCTCAGCACCACATAAACATAAGTGCATTGCATTGTGTACAACTAAAGCAAATAAGTAAATATTTAAAAAAAAAAAAAAAAAAAACCCTAAATCCTGAATCCGTAAAGGGCCACATACTTATAAAAGATAAATTTACCAAAAAGTTTATTCTTCCTCTGAGTTATAAACAAGTTTTGGAAGGCTTTAAGACATTAAAATGAGGACTTATTTTGAGCCCCTGTGCTCAGTTTACCTGTAGAGCAAGATTTAACCTGTTTGTCACTGAGAGAGGAGGAATAACCCTAGAAGTGGTCACACAAAATAATGGACCTGCTCAGCAGCCAGTAGCTTGTCTCAGTAAGGAGCTTAACATCATAGCTTTGTTCTCGAAAGCAATAAAAACTAAGGTATCACAATTTTCATCCGAACCTGTCTGATTACCAGCTTTAAAAAATGGTTAAAAATGCTTTAGGCATGAGGTTTCTGCTCTGAATAGCAGTTTCCCCCTCTCATTCCAGACCTCAGCCAGGACTTTTATTGAAAAGCAAATGGAAAAAGCCTGCAAGCTCAGTAGGAGACTATAATCTGAGTCCCAAGAAGAAAAAAAAGGTAAAGTGTTTTTTACCTTAACTCAAACTAAACCAAAAGTAGATTGTACGGTACTTTAGTAATTACAGGCTGGTCATTTTTTTTTTTCTAGGACTCTTGTTTTTTCTTAGATTCTGTATTTTGATCCTATGTACCTAGGGTAATGTTTTTCTGATCAGTCCTATTTTTTATTCAACTGTGGAGTTTTAAAATATCTGTAACACTGCAATGGAGATTTGCCTACAAAAAGCTACAAGGCCTTTGCTATTGTGTTATGTGGGCACACTTGTGTTATGTGTTGTGTGTCTATATGTGTGTGTCCATATATCATGTGCATATCAAGATTGGCAGATAGAAAATGAGCACTCATAAAAAATTTTTATATGGATCCAAATACCTTTAATTCACATGATTTTAAAAGGTTCAATTTTAATTGGGTAAATAAATGAAAATAAAGATGTCTTTAAAATTAAACTTAACTAGCCGGGCACAGTGGCGCACGCCTGTAATCCTAGCACTTGGGAGGCTGAGGCAGGAGGATCAGAGGATCGCAAATTCAAAGCCAGCCTCAGCAATGGCAAGGCACTTAGCAACACAGTGAGACCCTGTCTCTAATGAAATACAAAAAAGGGCTGGGGATATGGCCCAGTGGTTGAGTGCCCCTGAGTTCAATCCCCAGTACCAAAAAAAAAACAAACCTTAAACAACTCACAAGTCTCTCTAGGTGGCCCAAGAACTAATAAAATGTTTATGTCTATAAAATGTCTAATATCCCTTGGTTCTAGGACTTTTCTTCAACAAGGAAGAAATGGCTAATACTGTTCGATACACTTATCTGATATTTTGGTAAAATAGTAAAGTAGATTTGACATGGGATTACTCATAATATGAGTAATTTTGTTTGTTAGACATCTGATTAATTTACAAGGTTAAAATGCTAACTGTTAAATATACCATTAGGTACTCTTAACTCCTTAAATTCCATTGGGTAATATTATTGATTGTTTTCATTAATTGGTAAATGAAGGGCAAAATTGTTTTAAAGTTGCTTTGTCATCACTGAAAAAGGTTATTAAGAATTTAAAGTTCAGCCGGGCGCGGTGGCGCACGCCTGTAATCCCAGCACTTTGGGAGGCTGAGGCAGGAGGATCGCGAGTTCAAAGCCAGCCTCAGCAATGGCGAGGCACTTAGTAACTCAGTGAGACCCTGTCTCCAAATAAAATACAAAAAAGGGCTGGGGATGTGACCCAGTGGTCGAGTGCCCCTGAGTTCAATCCCCGGTACCACAAAAAAAAAAAAAAAAAATTTAAAGTTCCAAGCCGGGCGCGGTGGCGCACGCCTGTAATCCCAGCACTTTGGGAGGCTGAGGCAGGACGATTGAGAGTTCAAAGCCAGCCTCAGCAATGGCGAGGCACTTAACAACTCAGTGAGACCCTGTCTCTAAATAAAATACAAAAAAGGGCTGGGGATGTGACCCAGTGGTCCAGTGCCCCTGAGTTCAATCCCCGGTACCAAAAAAAAAAAAAAAAAAGAATTTAAAGTTCCAACAGGTATGATTCTATATACTTGAACATTGTGTTCTCATGAAATGGTAAACAGATATGCTTCTATATACAAACGTTTATAGAAGATTTCTATATATACAAAGGCTCAAAAGTTTCAACTATTCCAATTAAGAGTACTGTAGCTGGGCGCGGTGGCACACGCCTATAATCCCAGCACTTTGGGAGGCTGAGGCAGGAGGATCGCGAGTTCAAAGCCAGCCTCAGCAATGGCAAGGCACTTAGCAACTCAGTGAGACCCTGTCTCTAAATAAAATACAAAAAAGGGCTGGGCATGTGACCCAGTGGTCGAGTGCCCCTGAGTTCAATCCCCGGTACCACACAAAAAAAAAAAAAAAAAAAAAAAAAAAAGTACTGTAAATAACAAAATATTTTTTATTAAAATGAAATAATTTGCCTAAATTCAAAATATTACAAGGATTGTTTCAGAATGTGAACAGAAAAGAGGGTTAAGAAATGGGAAAAAAGAAATTAGGAGGTTCTAGATATGGAAACCATATTTAATAGAAGGAAAAGAAAATGTTTCTGGATAAGAAAGTTTCTGTATAATGAAGTAAATAAGAGGGTTTAAGTAAGTGATAAAAAAGGTCTATGTAAGTTGGTTATATATGTAAGGTTTTTTCCCCTAAGGTCAAATGTTAATGTACTGATATAAACCAAAGTTTAATCTATATGTTAAAAGGACAAAGATTTCTTAAAACATTGTGTTTAGGTTTTTTTTTTTTTTTTTTTTTTTTTTTTTTTTTTGTGGTACCAGGGATTGAACTCAGGGGCACTCGACCACTGGGTTTTTTTTTGTATTTTATTTAGCACAGTAATTGCTAAGTGCCTCACCATTGCTGAGGCTGGCTTTGAAGCCTCAGCCTCCCAAAGTTGGGATTACAGGCGTGCGCCACCACGCCCGGCAAGTTTTGAGGTTTTTTTGAGCAAGTAATCTGAAGGAATTAAGGATTATACAACAACAACAACAGTTATTTTGGAATATTGTAATATGTTATTTCTTTAACAGCTGAACTTGATTAATATAAAAACATCAATGTAATTGTGGTGCTATTACTCTTCTTTGTATATTAAATGTGTTCATATCTTTCACGTATACAAGCCTTAATGCAGAAGCTTTAAGAGAGCATTATATCAAGCTGGTGTTCTCCAAACTAGAGTTGTATGGTAATTTTAGGCTTATAACAATAACATAGGAGATTTATTTATATCATTTAGTATTCTACAACTGGACCTGTTATCAATAAGATATATAAAGTTTTATGTTACTTTTTACACTGGGATACAATTTAAATGTATTTTAATACCTTTATTTAATTTATTTATTTTTATGTTGTGCTGAGGATCAAACCCAGGGCCTTGCACATGCTAGGTGAGTGCTCTATTGCTGAGCCACAACTCCAGCCCCTAAATGTGTTTTTTTTTTTTTTTCTCAAGTTAATGAGAGCCTAATCTATGTAAAAGTTAATATTGTAAAACACAAAAACATTTTGCTATTTTTCCACAAAAGGCTAAAAGCTCTCAGCCTTTCTTTAATTCTTGTTTTAAATGTAATATCATATTGTGTTAGCTAATGGTCATGTGAACTCAAGCAACAATATATGTAAACTTTGTAAAATGATATTTAAGATTCAAAGATCAGCTTCACAACTAGAATACTTAAGATTTATAAAGATTTATGAAGAGCCCCCACCTTACCTGAGATAAGGCTCTGCCTCCCACTTTACTACATGCCAGAATGACTCCAAAGTAGGCCAAATTTCAATTTGTTTAAGGTTATGTTCAAAGGATTGATTTCTGTTGTTAAGATTACTAGGATGTCAAATAGGGGATATAAATATAACTCAGCCAAAATTCAAGATAGCTACTACACAAACTAAATGTTTTTACTCTTATTAGTTTTATTTTGTATTTTCCTTATAAACTGTCTAAAGGTTTCCTGTTAATGTTTTGCAGAACTATTGCTTTAAGAACACACAGAGCTGGGCATGGTGGCGCACGCCTGTAATCCCAGCACTTGGGAGGCTGAGGCAGGAGGATCGCGAGTTCAAAGCTAGCCTCAGCAATGGCGAGGCACTTAGCAACTCAGTGAGACCCTGTCTCTAAATAAAATACAAAAAAGGGCTGGGGATGTGACCCAGTGGTCGAGTGCCCCTGAGTTCAATCCCTGGAACCAAAAAAAAAAAAAAAAAAAAAAAAAGAACACACAACCTGGGTTAATTTAAGACAATAAGCCATTGCCATTATCACCTACAGGAGAGATAGGATAATACAGACCCCAATTAATAAAAGGGTAAATGACTAAGGCTATAGACATTAAAATAAAGCCCAGTACTCTTAATTTCAGACTGGTGAGACTAATTTGCTAGAAGTTTAAGATCAAGACTTAAAAATTAAAGTTAAAAGGGCCAAGAAAACCAATATTTGGCTCTTGCCCTCAGTCAGCCTGAATCCAGGGAATAGGGAACTTCTCTAAAGAGCTTTGCAACTCTGGGCCACAAAACCTCCCAATCAGGGAGGTAAATGAGACCACTGGAAAACAGAAAGCCAATCAGTGCCCTTTCCATGAAGAGGAGGTTCATTGGAGAAGGGTGACATCCCTGATGCTTCCAAGGGAAGCCACATGGTCAAGCAAGACCTGGACCCATCCTAGTACAAATGGCACTAGCAGAACTAAGAAGCTGCTCTCAGGTTCCCCCAAGAGTGACTCCCATGAGAACTCAGCTGACTCTTAGCAATAGACAGAAACAAAAGTCAGTTTGACCTGCTTCCTCTTTAATACCTAGCAAAAACTGTTAAAACCAAACATAGCCATTCCTGGGCATTTAAATATATATGTAATAATAGTTAAATGTAACTTCAAATATACATTTGTGTTAGCCCCCCAAAATAAGTAAGACTGGAGGCTACAAAAGAGAGATTCTTAGGCAGGAGTGCCTGATAACTATAAAAAGAAACTATCAAGTGACAAAAGTTTTTAATCAGTTTAAGGCCTACACATCTTCCTAACCTCCTACACAGGTAGGGTTAATATTTGCTAACATGATTATCTAGCCTAAGCAACAAATAAAGGGTTCTCTACTTGACAGTAGAAAGGTTTTACAAGATCAGATGACATTAAGTAGCTTAACTACATCTTATGGGGATAGACATCTGTAACATTAAAAGTTAAATGTTGGGGCTGGGGTTGTGGCTTAGTAGTAGAGCACTTGCCTAGCATGTGTGAGGCACTGGGTTCGATTCTCAGCACCACATACAAATAAATAAATTTTTTTAAAAAGTTAAATGTTGTGTTTACATTCCTGATAACTCTGGTGATGTTAAAGTTTTAAACTCCCAAAAAAGGCCTTGTCCACTCTGGCCTTATGGGGACAACTTGTCAGCCCTCATACCTCCTAGTGAGAAATTATTGACTGCTATCATCTTCATGGTATACACTGACATGTTCCAGATGCTGCAACATTTATTCAGTACTCATGGTTTTTGTTTGTTTGTTTGTTTCTCTCATAGAAGCTCCCATCCCTGATGACTTTACAACTTGTTCTTCCACAGACTTCAATCTGACCTGACTTCTAAAAGGGGAACTCCAAACTGCTAGCCCCACACTGTACCCTTCCAGCTAAAAGAAGCAAGATTGGTCATCGTCCCATTTCCTTATAGCAGTAAGGAGCTCCTAAAATTAGAAGGGGGAATGAAGGCAGAATTAGACAGGCAGTCAGTATAGATAGGTAAATAGAGTCAGGTCAGATCAAGGAAACCAATTTTGAGTGAGTCCCCAGAAGTTGGAGACTGTCCCCTGAGGGATTGAAATGTTAATTCCTTCAGAGCCCTTCCTCCACCCTTATGAAGAACCTGCCTCTGCTCCAACCTGTTGCAAAGGTAACTTGACCCAGGAATTGCCCCTAACTACAGGGAGCTATAAAGTTATTAATTAATGTGTCCTGGGCTGCACCATCCTGCCCTTCCCCCTTCAGCCCATCTGCTTCTCACCTTTTGGCCATCCCACCGAGCATTTCTGAGCCTGGTCACATATGTAGGAAGGAGAAGATAAGGGGAAGAGGGCAGGAGAACAAAGGAAGCCTAGGACATATAAAAAAAAAGGCAGACATGCTTCATTTCTTGGGATACCTGGTTACTAGCAATGGTCCCTTTCTCCCTCCTAGGAGAAGTCTATGTGACCCCCTTTTAAATAAACCTTGCTTTATATGCTTGCCTTGGTGTGCTTCTCTAATGTTCAAACTTCTCTAGCTTAGTACTCTGCTACTGAGCTATATTCTCATCCCTTTTAAAATATTTTTTAAGGGGCTGGGGATGTGGCTCAGTGGTAGAGCGTTCGCCTACCACGTGTGCGGCCCAGGTTCAAACCTCAGCACCACATAAAAATGCATTGTGTACAACTAAAAGCAAATAAATAAATATTTTTAAAAATATATATATTTTTTTAAAATTTATTTTTAGTTATAGGTGGACACAATACCTTTATTTTATTTATGTGGTGCTGAGGATTGAACCCAGGGCCTCACACATGCAAGACAAGCCACAGTCCTTAAGATATTTTTTAATGAGACAAGTTTTCCCTAAATTGCCCAAGTCAGCCTTGAACTTCAGATCCTCCTGCCTTAGCCTCTCAAGTCACTGGAATTACAAGCATGTACCACCATGCCTATATAACCCCACAGTTCTTAATATCTGCCTCTGTTTTATTATTTATTTATTTATGGTACTAAGGATTTAACCCAGGGGCACTTTACCATTGAGCTACACCCCCTGCCCTTTTTATTTTTTATTTTGAGACAAGGTCTCCCTAAATTGCTTAGGGCCTCACTAAATTCCTGAGGCTGGACTCAAACTTGTGATCTCCCTGCCTCAGCTTCCCAAGTAACTAGGATTACAAGTTTTTGCCACCATGACCAACTCTGTCTCTGTTTTACAAGAGGGAAAGATGGTAAATAACAATTTTTAAAAGGACTATCCAAAAAAAAAAAAAAAAAAAAAAAAGATGGAAAGGTAAGAGCCTATTACCTCTAGGTAGTAGCCTCAAGATAATTAGTCCTGGGGCTGTGGTTGTGGCTCAGTGGTAGAGTGCTCACCTAGCACGTGCATGGCCTAGGTTCGATCCTCAGCACCACCTAAAAACAAAGGCATTGTGTACAACTAAAAACAAATAATTTTTTTTAAAAAAAGATAATTAGTTCCTGGTCCGGAGGTATGCCTTAGTGGCAGGCATGTTAAACTCTTGCTTAACATGCAAGAGTTTCCCAGCTTTGATCCCAGCACTACAAAATAACAAATAAATGAAATAATCAAAGAGTCAGTGGTGGAGGTAGCTCAAAGGTATAGCCCTTGCCTAGCATGTTCAAGGCCCTGGGTTTGCTCCCCAGTACACACACACACACACACACACACACACACACACACACACACGGATAATTAGTCCTTTCCATCTTATTTATCTTTACCTTTTTCTTTCCTTTCGTCATGTACCAGTAATTGAACCCTAGGTCTTGTACATGCTAGATAAGCACTCTACCACTGAGCTACATCCCCAGCCCTTTTTGTTTTATTTTAAGACAGGATCCTCCTAAGTTGGCCATACCAGCCTGGAACTTATGATTCTCTTCCCTCAACTTCCTGAGTAGCTAGAATTACAGGCGTCTACCACAGCACCTCACCCTATTTTTTTTTTTTTTTTTTTTTAAAGAATGGTTTGGAGCCAGGCATGTGGCTCATGTCTGTAGTCCCAGCAATTCAGAGGCTGAGGTAGGGGGATCGAAAGGGCAAGGCCCTCCTCAGCAACTTAGTGAGACCCTGTCTCAAAAAATGAAAAGGTCTGGGGATGTAGTTTAGTGGGTTCCCCTGGTTCCAATTTCCAGTAACACCCTCCTCCCCCCCACCCAAAAAAAAAGAAAAATAAATTAAAAAGCCTAGTATGATAGGATAGCACACCTATGATCATGTGACAACAACTAAGGACTTTTTTAGATGAAATTAATGTCCCTAATCAGTGGACAATAAATTAATCAAATGGGAGACTATTCTGGAGGTGGCCTGACCTAACCAGGTGAGCTCCTTCAAAAAGGGTGTAGCAAGCAGAGACAAAAAGGAGCAAAGATACTTTCTCTGCTCTGGTTTTCTTTTCTTTTCTTTTTTTTTTTGCCTGGGTCTCACTAAATTTCCCAGGCTGGTGTCCAACTCAAGAACCTCAACCTTATGAGAAACAGGGAGCTGGGATTATAGGCACACCCTACCGCACCCAGCTTCTGTTGTTAGCTTTGATGAAATAAGCAGTCAAGAATTCTACAGCCACACAGAAATAAATTGCTAATAACCTGAGGGAAATTAGAAGTACATCCTTCACTGTTTTCAGTCTTAAGATGAGAATATAGGACTGGGGGTATAGCTCAATGGTAGTAGCTTGCTTGCCTGGCACGTAAGAAGTCCTGGAATCAATCACTGGCACCACAAAAACTTTAAAAAGATGGGCCTATACCCTGGCCACATGTGATTTTAGCATTATGACATCCCTGAGCAGAGAACTTGGCTAAGCCATGGTTACACTTCTAGCCTACAGAAACTGCAAAGTTTACTTTTTATCCCCCCAGTACTTGGGATTGCACCCAAGGCCTCAAGTATGCTAAGCAACTACTCTACCACACAGCCACATCCCCAGCCTAATTGGTGTTATTTTAAGCCACTTGATTTTTGGCAACCATAGCTACTACAACTTGTAAATTATTGCTTTTCATTCCAGAGGAGCATTTCAATAAATGAGGATAACATAGTTTTTCCTTTGGAATTTGGATTTTTTTCCACTTAAGGTGTTTTCTTTTCCTTTTTCTTTCTTTCTTTTCTTTTTTTTTTTTTTTTTTTTTTTTTTTTTGTACTGGGGATTGAACTCAGGGGCACTCAACCACTGGGCCACATCCCCAGCCCTTTTTTTGTATTTTTATTTAGAGACAGGGTCTCACTGAGTTGCTAAGTGCCTCACCATTGCTGAAGCTGGCTTTGAACTCGAGATCCTCCTGTCTCAGCCTCCCAAGTGGTGAGATTACAGGTGTGCGTCACTGTGCCCGGATACTTAAGGTGT
The DNA here is from genome assembly GCA_025594165.1 of Tamias sibiricus. Classification (NCBI taxonomy): domain Eukaryota; kingdom Metazoa; phylum Chordata; class Mammalia; order Rodentia; family Sciuridae; genus Tamias; species Tamias sibiricus. The sequence continues at coordinate 9,572,299 of CM046673.1, forward strand.
TTTCAAATCAAATTCCTTTGAATAATCTTTTACATTTCTCTTGATGAACATGAATTTTGTCATATAGGCCATTATAAGTTCAAATTCAGTGGAAAGGGCTGGGTTGCAGCTCAGCAGCAAAGTATTTGTCTCACATTCACAAAGCCCTGGGTTCTATCCCCAGTTCCAAAAATGACAAAAAGAAAAAAAAGGAACCCCACCAAATTCAGTGGAAAATGCCAAATTCTTTTTTCAAAACATATTGCTTAAAAAACAATTCATAGTATGGTGGTGCAGGTTTGTAATCCCAACTACTCCTGAGGCTGAGGCAGGAAGACCACAAGTTGTAGGCCAGTCTAGGCAATTTAGTGACTCTGTCTCAAAAATTTAAAGGGTTTGGGGATGCAGCTCAGTGGTAAACCACTACTGGGCACAATTCCTAGTATCAAAAATAATAACAATACGGACAACAAGAAGATGTGGGTGTAGTTCACTGGTGGAGTGCACAAGGACCTGGGTTCAATCTCTAGCACCCACCCAACCTCTCAAAAAAAAATTTACAAGAACAGCAAGAAACAAAGGAAAATAATTTAGAGCCATCTTTATCTATCACAATAAATCCTAGGGTTTCTTTTTTTTGTTGTTTGGTTGGTGTTTTTTTTGTTTTGTTTTGTTTTTTTTTTGGTACTGGGGATTGAACTCAGGGGGCACTCGACCACTGGGCCACATGCCCAGCCCTTTTTTGTATTTTTATTTGGAGACAGGGTCTCACTGAGTAGCCACGTGCCTCGCCATTGTTGAGGCTGGCTCTGATCACGCGATCCTCCTGCCTCAGCCTCCCCAAAACCCTAGGGTTTCTGTCTGTATCTAAAGGTCAGTCCTGTTCATCTCGTGCCTGTCTCAGCTTCTGCTCCAGTGTGGCTGTGTCCTCGGCTCCGTGGGTTTAGTCGGCACCGTTTCCCATGTGAAACATTGTGTGAGTCTACGCCAGCATACCTCTCTGAGGTGGTGCTCAGGTCAGAGGCTAGATGACAGGCACGCTGGAAGCTTCCGGGAGCCTCCAGTGGTGTGAGTCCCCGCCCCCCAGCCCGGCCCTTTCAGTCCATCCCGCCGTACGCGCTGCGCCGGGCCTCGTCCCACCTCCAACCCCGCCCCCACCCGTAGCCCACCCAGAGGTCTGGTTCGAAGTTTAACCTTGTCCTCTGGGCCTGTTTCTGTCTAGCCCTAACGCCGAATGGGCCTCAAGGCCCTGTTCCCTGGGGGACGGTAGAATTTCCCCGCCGCCACGGCTCTATCTAGCGGCGGAACCCCGGGGCCCCGCCCCGCCGGGGAGTGGACGGAAGTGACGTCATAAGACTTGCCCTCTCTTCCGCCGCCGCCGCCGGCGCTTGTCAAAGACCTGCCTAGCCTGGTGGTTGGCGAGCTGTGCTTCCTCTGAGGTTCGCGCGAACCCGAGTGTCCGGGTGTGGGAGTGAGGCGACATTGACAGGTCTGGCCCCGGCCTCCGAGGAGCCTCGGTGAAAAGGCCTCGCCCGCTGCTCTTCTGTCCGCCGGGGCCGCGAGTCCTCCCGGCGCGGCCACGTCCGAGAGCCCGTCGGGTCGCTGGTCCCCGGGAGGAGCCGGGTCGGAAAGTGTCGTAGTACTGCGTCGCCGGGGTGACCGCATTCACGGGGCTCCCTTCTTCAAAAGGCTCCAGAGAACCTTTCTGAATTATTTTCCAGAAGGAAACTTTTTTTTTTTTCTCCTGTCGAATCATAGATTCTGGTCCCGCGTCCTCCATCCTCCAGGACCTAGCGATTCCCACACGTTCCGGTGAGCCCTGGGTGAAAGGCGGTTAGAGGGGGGGGTCTCATATTTCATATGAGAATTTGACCTTGTCTTTGCAAGCCTTGCGTTTATTTTTGCCACGTGATGTTAAGGTAGGGAGAATCGGATACTTTCTTAGGTGCTTTTGTGGGGATGTTTCCCTGTGTGCCTACCATAAGCATGTGTAGACCGTGAGGCTTTCTACTAAAGGATACTCAGCCGATCTCTTTGTCTGAGGTTTCTGGGTCTGTACATCCCCATAGAGCTTCAAAACCGGCACCTACAAGGAGAAAGGATGGAGGTTTTATGACGCTGCACCACCACCACCACCCCTGTTTTTTTTTTTTTTTTTTCTTTTGTGTGCTTGGGATGGAGCCCAAGCCCTTGTGAATGCTAAGCAAGCTCCTTACGGCTAGATTTCATCTCCAACCCACAACTCTTGAGTAATCGAATTTACCTTTAACACGGTAAATTCTTAAACATACAGATAATTTGAACACCCCAGGATTGGTAAGAGGGGAGGGCATATTGAGAGGGATTGATATTGATAAACCAGCCTAATTCCATCTTAAGACTGGGAGCCATCCTGTCAAAAAGTTATGAAAAGCCCACTTTAGTTTTTTATGAAATGTTAGGATTCTTATTTGGCTTGAGCTTATTGTCTGGCATTTATTTCCAGGCCTTGAGCTCGCTCAGGCCTGGCTGTCTTTGACCAGATAACAACTCTCTCTCTCTCAAACTAACGGTGCCTCATAAACTTTTGATGTGGGGTTTAACTATTACTCCCCTTTTTTTCTTGGAATGCAATGCCATGTAGATATTAGTTTGCTACTTGCTTTGAATTAACATGAGTAGGATTTGATAGTTAGATCATTGAGGTAGGGCGAGGAGGTGTAGAGTGAGAAAGAAGATTTCAGGAGATGGAACTTCATGAGGAAAATCCCAGAGCAGTTGAGAGCCTAGTGCATTTCCTGAACTGAGGAAAGGGAGTTGGCTAAAGCTGAACACAGAGAGGGAGAGTGGTGGGACAAGACTGGAGTGAGATGGGGCCAGAAAAATGACTGGGTTATATTGTGAGACCATGGGGCCTTATGAAATGGTTTAAGCAGAGAAGTGATTTGAATATATATCTGACTATAAATGGAATCCAAGGACTTTCTAGTTTGAGAATGGAGTTCAGGAAATGTAAGAATGAAGGTAGAGTCAAGATAGCTTAAGATGAATAAGTTTTAAACGTGATTGTAGTAACCTATACTTAGATGATTGTTATACAACAGAAAATAAATAAAATAATTTGCAAAGTTGTGTTGTTTTGTTTTTTATTTGAGATCGGGTCTTGCTGTGTAGCATAAGCTGGGCTAAAGTGATCCTTCTACCTCAGCCTCCCAAGTAGCTACAGGTGCGTACCACTGCAACCTGCTTTTTTTTTTTTTTTTTTTTTTTGTGGTACCAGGGATTGAACTCAGGGGCACTCAACCACTGGGTCACATCCCCAGCCCTTTTTTTGTATTTTATTTAGAGACAGGGTCTCACTGAGTTGCTAAGTGCCTCGCCATTTCTGAGGCTGGCTTTGAACTCGCGATCCTCCTGACTCAGCCTCCCAAAGTGCTGGGATTACAGGCGTGCGCCACCGCGCCCAGCTCAACCTGCTTTTTTCTTTTCTTTCCTATACTAAGGATTGAACCCAGAGGTGCTTTAACATTGAACCCCATCCCAGCCCTTTTTTTTTTTTTTTTTTAATTTAGAGAAAGGTTTTCACTAAATTGCTTAGGGCCTCATTAAGTTGCTAAGGCTGGCCTCAAACTTGCCATCCTCCTGCCTCTGCCTTCCAAGTTGCTGTGATACAGCCAAGCACCACCACACCCAGCCTATTTGCAAGATTTAAATAAGGTGAAATTGCCAGAATCTTTTTTTTTTTTTTTTTTTTTTTTTTTTTGTGGTACCGGGGATTGAACTCAGGGGCACTCGACCACTGGGCCACATCCCCAGCCCTTTTTTGTATTTTATTTAGAGACAGGGTCTCACTGAGTTGCTAAGTGCCTCTCCATTGCTGAGGCTGGCTTTGAACTCGTGATCCTCCTGTCTCAGCCTCCCAAAGTGCTGGGATTACAGGCGTGCGTCACCGCGCCCGGCTACCAGAATCTTTTTTTTTTTTTTTTTTTTTTTTTGTACCAGGGATTGAACTCAGGGGCACTCGACCACTGGGCCACATCCCCAGCCCTTTTTTTGTATTTTTATTAGAGACAGGGTCTCACTGAGTTGCTAAGTGCCTCACCATTGCTGAGGCTGGCTTTGAACTCACAATCCTCCTGCCTTAGCCTCCCAAGTGCTGGGATTACAGGCGTGCGCCACCGCGCCCGGCTTACCAGAATCTTTTTATTCCTTCATCTCTTCATGCACTCTTCATGCAGGGTGTTTGGATGGGTGATAAAGGGAAAGTGAAAAAATTCATCCAGCTCTTGGAAAATTGCAAACTAAAGGAGGAAGATAGCATTTAACCAGGAAATAAATATACTATTACAAATTGATGAGGGCTTTGGAAGTAAAGCACAATATTATTTTGTTTTGTCTTTGTATGGTAGTTGGTGAAAGTAAGGAGAGAGTGCTAAGTAAACAGAACTAAACAACTATACACATTGTAGATTTCGTCATGCTGAAAAGGAGTGGAATATTAGTTAACGGAAGCCTACTATAAATTGGCTGTTGAGATTTCTAGGATGAAAGGAATACATCAAGTATTAGTGGCAGTTTTCACACTAGTGCTATTTTCTTGGGGAAAAAGCTAGAGGAGGAGTCTGATCTCCAATTTATAACTGACAGAAAAAAATTAATACTGCATGTTGAAATGCTACATCAGCAAAAAGAAAACAGGAGAAATTATGAATGTTGGTTTTTTGTTTTGTGACTTTTTTGTTTTTGTTTTTGTTTTCAGTACTGGGAATTGAATCTAAGGGCACTCAACCACTGAGCTACATTCTCAGCCCTTTATTATTTATTTTTTTATTTTGAGACAGGGTGTCACTAAGTTGCCTGGTCTCAAACTTGCCATCCTCCTGCCTTGGCCTTCCAAGATTCTGGAATTATAGGCATGTGCCACCAAGCCAGCCAAAATGGAGCAGCCAGCTCAAGGCTTGAGCATGGTGCAAGCCTGTAATCCCAGCAACACGGAAGGCGAAGGCAGGAGGGTCACAAGTTTGAGGCCACCCTGCGGAATTTAGTAAGACCCTGTCTCAAAATAAAAAAATTTAAAAACCCTGGTGTACAGCACCCCTGGATTCATCCCTTAGTACTGTAATAAAAATAAAATAAAAACTCCATTTTACCTGTCTTTTTTCCCTCCAATGCTTGGGATGGAACCTGGGGTCTTGCTCATGGTAGGCAAGTGCTTGCTCTACCACTGAGCTGCAACCCAGTCCAATTTTGCCTGTTCTTAATCCTGAAAATTGATTAGCTAGGTCTATAAATGCTCCCTAGTAGCAGATTACTAAAACTTTTAAACCTCAGATTCCCCAATCAATAACATGTAAAATGTTTTGCTATAGTAGATTTGGGCCAACATATTCTGTTCGACACTGTGTTTTGTTTTGATTTTTGTTTTTTGTAACAGAGGATTGAAACCCAGTGTGCACTTACACTCCCTGAAACCTTATAACAGGCCTTTTTTAATACTTTATTTTAGAAGGATCAGGTTATGCCTTAGTTGCGTAAGGGACTTGCTAAATTGGGCTGAGGCTGGCTGCTTTGAACTCGATATCCTTCCTGCATCAGACTCCCGAGCCCACTGGGATTACAGTATGTGCCAAGTCATTCCTGGCATGTGTCAGTGTTTTCAATAAACTTCTCATGGGGACTATGGGGTATGTGGCTCAGCGGTAGAAAAGACGCTCGCCTAGCACGTGCGCAGCCCAAGGGTTCGATCACTGCAGCCACATAAAAAAAATAAGGACACATAAACAAATAAAGAGGCATTGTTGTGTATAACTAAAGCAAAATAAATAATATGTTCAAAAAAAATACTTCTCAGCTGCAGTTTAACCTTCACCTACTGAGGAAATACAGTACACATTTTCTTAACTACCATGGGAAACCTCAACGGCCTCTGTCAAAAAATACATGGTCCTAACAGAGAAGACTTGGTATATTATATACTTCACACTTTATATGGTACACTGGTATGATATTTCTTTTGGTCGACATCCTACGCTCCCAAGGACATATATTTGGGAACAGCAGGAACTCATTAAATACTTACATACAAGTACAAAATCTTTTATTTACTTTTTTGAGTTCTGGTGGCAAAACATTCTCTTCTTTATAAGTTCTTCTTAATCTACACTTTCATGGTGCCACCATAATGGGGTTCCCTCAAAAAATCTGATCAATTAAATCACTGTCTCTAAAACCTGTTACAATTAAAAATTTTTCTGTACTACTCCACTTTAGTGCCCTCGGACACTCCAATCTCTAAAACCTGTTCAAATTTAAAATTATCTTATTACTCCCATTAGTGCCCTCGGACACTCCATCATGCTTAAAGGTCCTGGCAACTTCTTGTCATTCCTCAGTTGGTCTCGGATTACCTGTGGATGGCTCTGAGGTTGCTCAGGGACTTATGATGGAAGAAACTTGCCACTCGGCCTCCTTGGTTATATGTTTGCTTGTTTGTTTGTTTTTCGCTATGTGTCTTCATATCAACTGATGTCTGGCTACTTATTGGGATGTCCTAGAATGTTGAAGGGTCTCACAGAGCTTAAGCCAATTATCCTTACCTACCAAACTACAGATCTCGCCCCGCCCCACCACCACTTTTGATGCTAAGGTGATGGAACCCAGGGCCTCATGCAATGCTAAGCAAGAAACTCCTATCACTGCACTCACATCCTCAATCCGCGCCAATTGCTGCAGGAGGATCGTGAGTTCAAAGCCAGCCTCAGCAATGGCGAGGCACTTAGCAACTCAGTGAGACCCTGTCTCTAATAAAATACAAAAAAGGGCTGGGGATGTGGCCCAGTGGTCCAGTGCCACTGAGTTCAATCCCCGGTACCAAAAAAAAAAAAAAAACAACCTCTCCTTACCCCCCACACCAAAAAAAAAAAAAAAAAAAACCACCCACATAAACCACTTGGCCAAATGTTAGGCATTCATGTTATCTTTGAGGCTCTAGCCAATAAATATCCCCATTTTACAATTATGATATTGGTCATTGCCTAAAAATTGTCCTTTTCAGGCTGGGTGCAGTGGTGCTAGCCTATAATCCCAGCAGCTCAGAAGACTGAGGCAGGAGGATTGCAAGTTCAAAGCCAGCCTCAGCAACTTATCAAGGTCCTAAGCAACTTAGAAAGAACTTGTCTCTAAATAAAAAGTAAAAATGGGGTAGGGATAGACTCAGTGGTTAAGCACCCCTGAGTTAATCCCTCGTACCAAAAATAATAAATACAACATCTCATACCAACCCTACACACCTAAAAAAAAAAAAAAACCACCCACATAAACACTTGGCCAATGTTAGGATATTCATGTTTTCTTTGAGGCTCTTGCAATAAATATCTCACAGTTTACAATTTGATATTGGTCATTGCCTAAAAATTGAAAATTCTCGGAGGCAGAGTTAAGCTTTTACTACTTTTACTTCTACTTTCTTAGAGCTTAGAGAGGGAAAGAAAGATTTTTAGAGTAGAGCTCCCCCGGGTGCCTAAACTGTCCTCTTCAGGATAAAGAACTCTAAGAATCTCTTCTTGTATCATTCTAAAATATAAAAATCACATACATTCAGGAGGTTGGGAGTGTAGCTCAGTGGTAGGGCATGTTCCTAGTATGTGCAAGACCCTAGATTCCACAGCACTAAAACACACACATGCACACACACACACATCTTCACATATATGATAGCCAAGAAGCAAACCCTTGTTGGAGCACTTATTACCGTTGGAATTACATGCTTTCTTAAGAGCAATCACAGTACACATTTCATTTATCAAAATACATATTAGATTATTGGAAAAGGTACTCAATAAAATTTTCATATCCCTGGCAAATCCCAGATAGCCAATTTAACTGAGAGATGTAACAATTCTTCAAACAACTTTTAAAATTCCAGTTCAGCATAATCCCAGCAGCTTGGGAGGCTGAGGAAGGAGAATTGCACATTCAAAGCCAGCCTCAGCAATGGTGAGGTGCTAAGCAACTCAGTGAGACCCTGTCTCTAAATAAAATACAAAATAGGGCTGGGGATGTGGCTCAGTGGTCAAGTGCCCTTGAGTTCAATCTCCAGTACCCACCCCCAGAAAAAAATTCCAGTTCAGCAAATGGAGCTCTAATAGGTTTCTGTGTTGCTCCATGGTTTTACCTGCCTTTCTACATTTTCCATCTTTCCTCCATCCTATGTGGGCTGGAGGGCAGATTAAGGGTGTATACTTTCCTGGGAACTGTTAACTATGAATTTTCCCATGGGCCAGGTAGCTGCCCTTTTTAAATATGGGACCTATTAGATTCTAAGCTTTCTAAAATCCAAAAATCCAGCCAGGCATAGTGGTGCATGCCTATAATCCCAGCAGCTGAAATAGGAGGAACACGAGTTCAAAGCCAGCTTTAGCAATTTTAGTGAGGCCCTAAGCAACTGAGCAATACCCTGTCTCTAAATAAAATATAAAAAAAGCCCTGGGGATGTGGCTTAGTTAGTACCCTGGGTTCAATCCCCAGTATCAAAAATAAAACAAAATCCAAAATTCCTGTCAGGTACAGTTGCACTCTGTTTTGTATATGTACTTTCATTGATTTAAAATATAGAGGCTCATACATTCATCGCATAAGCCATTGTTTCTTCCAAACATGATAAAAATTGATACCCACATCAGTCTCTGTGGGTATAAGCAGGGAAAGAACACTACACTCTTGATATCCCACACAACATCAGCCTGGCCCAGAATTTCACTGTTGGTGACCATATTACTTTAGAGGAAATCACTCCATTTGCTAATATCTTGCCACTGAAGATGATTTCACTCGCTTTATCAGAGATTTTCCCTTAATTCAGTAGAACTTTCACCTTGGGGTTGCCCACAGGCAGTGTCTCCAAAGGCACAAATTGGACATGGGACATTTCTGCTATTTATTTATTTAGATACTGGGAATTGAACCCAGGGGCACTCTAGTATTAAGCTGCACCCCCAGACCTTTTTTAAATCTTGAGACAGAGTCCTGCAAAGTTACCCAAACTGGCCTCGAACTTGCAATCTTCCTGCCCCAGCCTCCTAAATTCCTGGGATTACAGGCACAAACAACTGTGTTGACTTTTCCTTTCATTTAGATTCTCTTGTTCCTGAGCTTGCTACTTGGTCCATCATCCTAGTAAACTCTTTGTTCTCTGTTAAAATGCACTATACTCCATGCCTATAGGGAAATCTGCTGTTAGGGTTTGAATCTGGAATGTCCCCTAAAACCTCATGTGTTGAAGGTAATATAGTATCATTCAGAGGTAAGGCTTTTAGAAAATGATTGGGTCATGAGGGCACAAGCCTCCTCAGTGGATTAATTCATTTGATCGATTAATAATTTGAAAGGAGTACTGGGTGGTAACTGTAGTCAGGTGGAGCATGGTTGGACTAAGTAAGTCCCTAAGGGTGTGCCTTTAGGGACTACCTAGTTCCTGGGGTCTCTGTGTATGTCTCTCTCTCAGAATCTTTAAAATATGATTGTGGAGCCGGGCGCGGTGGCGCAGAATAACTTTAAAATATGATTGTGGTAACATAGACCTTGATCAGTGTTGTGATCAATCCCCGTGATTTTGTTGATCAAAATTATTTCATTCATTTTTCTAGATTAAAAACTTTTAAAATTAAAAACTTTATTAAATTGTATTTAGAGTGAGGAGTAAGGATTCCCATAATGTATATACATGAGTCATGGAAAGTCCTAATTATTCTTTCCCCTTCCTCCACTGTCTCGTCTCATTTTTCCAAGTGGGCTTCTAGGCAAAAGCCATGCAACTCCAGGTTTCTAGGAACTGGAAATACCCAGGCCCTCATTGTGGTCTTGGAACTCAGGCCTGAAGCTCTCCCTTTCCTCTGCTGTGATGTGTTGGAGTGGCATCTTTCTGTCCTGGATTTATAGCCTGCTGTTGGGACCTCTCAAACCCAGATCCTGTATGAACAGGACAGTTTCCAAAGAGCATCTGTCAATTCCCCTCATCCTTGCTGAGCCCAGTTCAAGGTCAGAGAGCTAGGATGTCCTATTGTTGCAAAATCCTCATGTTCAGGCTTCCTGAGTGACCTGGAAGACACTGTCATATCCATTGCCCTTTTTTCCGTTCTCTGAATCTCACATCTGAGGAAAGCCCTAGGAGGCAGATTTGCTGAATGGCCCATGGGCTGCCTGCTCTGTTTCCCTCTCCCAACTCAGCTTCTTTGCATGTCCTATGGACTTCTTCAGGTTCCCCTGGGAACCTCAGCACACTTGGTGACCTATCGTCTTGAGGAGCTCACCTTTGCCAAGCCAGAATTCCGAGAGGAAAAGTTCCCTGCTGGGCTGGGGATATAGCTCAGTTGGTAGAGTGCTTCCCTTGCAAGCATAAGGCCCTGGGTTCAATCCCTTCAATCCCTGGCATCGCGTGTGGGCACACACACACACGAAAAAAAAAAAAGAAGGAAGGAAGAAAGAAAAAACAAAAGTCCTAAGACTCACTCAAAGAATGTTTGTTGATTGGGAAGATGTTTCAGGTTGCTCTTCTCCCTCAAGATCACAGACAAGGTGGGTCTTCGTCTGCAGGGGAGTAGGAAAGTGAGGAGAATGTGGCTTTGTCTTTAAATAGGGTTCTGAGAGCTACTCTTGTGATCATGGCGAGCTCCCTGCTTTAGCTGGAGAAAAAACCCTGCATTCTCAAGGCCAGATTCTGGTTTAGAGCCCAGCCCTTTTTTGTATTTTATTTAGAGACAGAGTTCCTGAGTCTGGCTTTGAGTTCATGATCTTCCTGCCTCAGCCTTCTGCACGGGTTTCTCCCCTGAAGATTTCTTTTCTATTGCTGGGGGTGGGGGGAACTAAAGAAAGGATCTATTTTTCAATGTGTAACTGACAAGAAAAATCAGTGATATTTATTCCAATGCCATAAACCAAGGGAAAATAGAAGAAAACATGAAAGTGTTTTTATTTCACACAAGTTGGAAACTAACTCAAGGAGTTCATCAGAATCAGGCTGAACACTGGTAAGTTCTCCATTAAAAGCCTCTTATGTTAATTATAAATCTCAGCAAATATTTGTATTCACAACCACAGTATCAAAATCTCTTTGAGTGGATAGCTGGGGTTCAACCTCCTATCCGTACTCTACCTCTGATCTCCTGAAGGGATGTCTAGCTAGTTCTGAGGTGGTGGGCATAGTAAGATGGTTGACTGTAGGAACATGCTCCCTTTGTTGCACTTTTTTTTTAATATTTATTTATTTGCTTTAGTTGTACACAATGCAATGCATTTATGTTTACATGGTGCTGAGGATTGAACCCGGGCCACGCACGTGCTAGGCAAGCGCTCTACCACTGAGCCACAACCCCAGCCCGCACTTTTTTTTTTAAAAGAAGCTTTTTTTTTTCGAACCCAGGGCCGAGCATGTGCTAAGTGAGTGCTCTACTGCTGAGCCACAACCTCAGCCCTGTTGCACTTCTTTACATTGAAACATTTTCCTTGAGTAGGAAGGATCCTGGTATCCTGGTATCCCCAGAAGCGATGGCTTCTGTTGGCCCCACCATCTGCAGACTCGCAAAATAGTTCATAAGTAGTGACAGCATTCACAAGTATTGTTGCCTTAGTTGAAGCAGGGGCAGTTTCTTCATAAGGGTGGAGGAAGGGCTCTAAAGGAATTAATTTCAATCCCACAGGGAACAGTCTCCATCTTCCCAAGACTCACTCAAAATTGGCCTCCTTGATCCGACCTGACTCGATTTACCTATCTATACTGACTGCCTGTCTAATTCTGGCTTCAGTTTTCTTCTGATACATATTTCCAGACTGGGAATTATTTTGTTGCATGAGCTTTTATTCTTACATTATATTGTATATCTATATCCCTGGATTTTTACTGGTTATTACTCTAGTGACAACAGCAGATCATGGTGGATCTTGAGAATGTACATTTCTTTCCAAGATTTCAGGCCCAGTTGAGATTATCACAGGGTTTTCTTTTTCTTTTTTTTTTTTTTTTTCTTGTTAATATTTTTTAGTTATAGTTGGACACAATACCTTTATTTTATTTATTTATTTTTATGTGGTGCTAAGGATCGAACCCAGGGCCTTGCATGTGCTAGGCAAGCGCACTACCACTGAGCCACAACCCCAGTCCCTATCACAGGGTTTTCATCGAGAGTAGGTTGCCTTTTTACATACCAAGGACAACCTACCTGCCTGGTTAGTGGGGTACAGATTGTCTTGGAGGTTTAAGATTGACTTTCTTCAGGGCCCAACAACATGTCTCCATTCCAAGTTTCAGACTCTTTACCTGACTGAATTGCAAATTTTTTAAATTTAGCAGTTTCTCAATTGCCAAATGTTCACACCAACAGGCCATTTGGGGGACAACTGGCACCACTGTGGCAAGGTTGGTCCCTGCTAACTTCTGCCTCAGGGATGTTGGATTTTATGGCCTAGGACATTTTCTGTGTTATTCCTTGTTCTCTCTACAGTTCCTGGCCTAGGGACAGAATTTCTTAATTATTTGTTGATAGAGTGAAACAATAGGTTATAGCTAAAATCTTTTTTAAAAATATGTCTTTATTTGTTTTAGTTGTACACAGTGCCTTTATTTTTTATGTGGTGCTGAGGATCGAACCCGCGCCACGCACGTGCTAGGCAAGTGCTGCACCGCTGAGCCACAACCCCAGCCCCTATAGCTAAAATCTTTTTTTTTTTTTTTTTTTTTTTTTTAAATATTTATTTACTTTAGTTGTACACAGTGCAATGCATTTATGTTTACGTGGTGCTGAGGATCGAACCCGGGCCGCCCACGTGAGAGGCGAGCGCTCTGCCGCTGAGCCACAACCCCAGCCCCTAGCTAAAATCTTAAAGGAGCCCAAAGCTCCAAGCTGCTCCAATAAGAAAAGCTCAGGGTCATCAATCAGTGAAAAAGATTATTATCCTACTTCTCATAATACCTAGTAGTGGTCTAAATTAATGCTATGCAGTAGAATGTAATAGGCAGGTCATCTACATGGGGGAAAAAAAAAACCTCAGTACCCACAGTCAACTAAAAGAAATGAAATGATTAGTAATAATTTTTTTACCCCGGGCTGGGGTTGTGGCTCAGCGGCAGAGCACTCGCCTCGCATGTGCGCCGCCTGGGTTCGATTCTCAGCACCACGTAAACATAAATGCATTGCATTGTGTACAAATAAATTAAATCAATAAATATTTAAAAAAAAATTTTTTTTTACCCCATATGTCAAAATATTATTTCAGCATGTAATTTATACAAAATGGATTTAATTACATTCGTTTTTTCATACTGTCTTCAAAATTCATTGATAACATTAAATCTCAATGAAATATACTCAATTTTTCTTTATATCATAAAATTAACAAGAAAATATTCATATTAAAATTGTTGCAAACATTGTTTTCAATTAACTGAATGAAATGTTAATTTTTTTTTAAACTCAGGGGCACTCGACAACTGGGCCACATCCCCAGCCCTTTTTTGTATTTTATTTAGAGACAGGGTCTCACTGAGTTGCTAAGTGCCTCACCAGTGCTAAGGCTGGCTTTGAACTTGCAATCCTCCTGCCTCAGCCTCCCAAGTGCTGGGATTACAGGTGTGTGCCACCACACCCAGCTGAAATGTTAGTTTTTAAAATATAATTTATTAAAATTAAATAAAATTATTTTATTCATATTAACTTTATATAAAATGATCGGAAACACCTGTAGCAAGTGAACACCATACCAGACACTCCCAAGTCTAAACCAATTTGTGGAAATCACAATTTAGGGATCAACTACCTATATTGAAATCCTGGTTCACTGCTTCCTTACTAGATGATATTGGAATAATTAATAATATTGTTTGAATCTGTGTTTTTTTCAATATTAAGTACCATTTGCACTGACTTTCACTCACATGTCTAAAGAGAATACTGCCCTAAAGTAGTCTTGGCATCTAAGAAAGGCACATTCAGGCATATTTTACCTTCAGACTCACAGAGTGGCATCCATTGGTCTGGCCCTTGGCCAGTCCTGTTGATGCTCCTATTCAGAGAATATGACTTAGGTCCCCCTGGCACTACATAGAATCCAGTGGTTGGAACCAAAGCAGTCACCCTATCCAGCTTAGTTGCTTTAAGAGGTGTTGATGTAGCCATAGAATACTATTGTGTAAGTCAGCCCCCACCCCATGTGTATTTTGAAAATCGATGCCACATAATCTCCTTCATGATATTTATCACCATGGAGAAATAATCACATCTTTCTGAAATTTCTCTACCTATAAAATGAGACTTTTATAATTTTCCTGGTGGGCAGCATGGCTCACCATCCTTTTTCAATCTGGCTGTAGGTGATTCAGGATACTCTAGCATTGTATGGTAGAAATATGTGTCTGTGAATTTTACTGAATATGCAATTATATGGGGATTTCATTCTAGAATGGAGTGACTTCTAGTCATGCAAGTGTACAAATTATGGTCAGCTCTGGATTATCATGCCTTTTCTCTTTTCCAGGAGTTCTTTCTAGGGACCCACTCTGCCTTCATGAAGAAAAGATAGAGACATCAAGGATGTTGACTGACTGCCTGACAAACTATTATCAGGTATGCAGAAGCAGTGTCCTACATAATGACATACCTGCTCCACCATGTAGACACATTTCCTTTTAGGTGGATTTGTCTCCACACCTTCTTACAGCCAATAGAGCCTCACTGAAGCGCTGAGTCCCCAGTTAGTTTTCCCCAGAAAGTGGAGCTAACAAGATGTTACCTTGAAAATCTCCCTAGTTGTTCAGTAATTAGCAATTGATCATGACCTCCAAGTTCTAAGTGCATGTTTGTTTGCTCTGACAGATGATAAGAAAGAAGAAAATGTGTTCTTCTAAAGACTTATTCATTCACACTGCTTATGAAGCACATACAGTACACTCAGGTACTTCAAAAGAAGAATATAAGATGAGAACAGCTTCCAAGCAGGCTGTAGTGAGATCAATTCATGTGCAGAAGGGCCATTAAAGCCACATGACCAGAGGTGATCAGCCTTAAAGTAAGTGTGGATAGAGAGAAGAGTTTCTAGGACCACTGAACCCTTGGTAGACAATGGAAGCCCTCAGAACCCTGTGCAGGCATTGGTCTCACTTCTCATTCTCTTGTGAACATTGGTGGAGATGTTGCTATTTTACTTGTTTCATGTTGGCATGTGTGTAATGTCTTAGGACTTGGTGACTTTTTTTTTTTTTTTTTTAGAACTTGGTGACCTTTGAGGATGTGGCTGTGGACTTCACCCAAGAGGAGTGGATTCTGTTGGATCAAATGCACAGAGACCTATACAGAGATGTGATGCTGGAGAACTACCAGAACCTAGCCTCAGTAGGTAAGACTGCCATCATTCTTGTAGCTTAGGGAAGATGGATGTTCTGTACTTGCTGTGCTGCAGCATCAGTGATGCCAACTCTGACTATGTTAGGAAGTAACAGGGGCATAGTTTCTGTTTATGTGTTTAATACATTTTAATCTAATGTGATGGTTCTCAAAATGTGATCCAAGGTGAACATATCACCATGACCCTGTTAGAAATATGTTACTAGTCTGCTTTGACATACTAAATTATGTCATTGGGTAGATCTTTTGTGTGTGTGTGTATGGTGTTGGTGATTGAACCCAGGGCCTTGTGCATGTGAGGCAAGCATTCTACCAACTGAGCTGTATCCCCAGCCCTCCTGCATCTTTTAATAAGCTCTCCAGATGAATCTGATGTATTATTGTTTCAGAATCATTGGGATAGTTTTTCTCCCCAATAAGAATAAAGATCTCAGGCTGGGGATATAGCTCAGTTGGTAGAGTGCTTGCCTCACATGCACAAGGCCCTGGGTTCTATCCCAAGCACCACCAAAAAAAAAAAAAGATCTCTTCATTTCACTTCCTAAATGATTGAAACTTTTAGCCCTTTGTATACTTAATCATTAATTTGAGTTTCAGGGGTCAGGTATAACCAATCTTTTGGGAGCACAAAGGTGCTATTTGCATTTTTTAACCCCTCTGAAATAATTTCACTGTTTTAATTAGAAGCAACATTCCTGAATTATGTGAAGATCTATGTTCTCTGGCATAAGTCTCTTCTATTAGTGCATTTTTCCCCATGTACAGGATGTCAGCTCATCAAACCTAGCCTGATCTCTTGGTTGGAAAAAGAAACAGATTTGTGGGCAGTGCAGAGAGGAGATCTCCAAGGTGGGTATGAAGGAAACTGTTTAAGATGCACTTGATTTCAGAAGGTTGAGGCCATATATCTGAGAACTTAGAATATCTTCAGCTTCCCATCTTCATCTACTTTTTGTCTGCTCATATTTTCTTATAATTTCACAAAACAAGCCACTCTGTTTCTTTTTTTAATATTTTTAAAGTTGTAGGTGGACACAATATCTTTATTTTATTTATTTATTTTTATGTGGTGCTGAGGATTGAACCCAGTGCCTCACACTTGCTAGTCAAGTACTCTACCACTGATCCACAACCCCAGCCCTCTATTTCTTCTTGAAGTTTATCATTTTGTGTATGCTGTTTGTCCAGATCATAAATATTTTCTATACCTGATAATATTCAACTTGGAACTGGGAGAATAACTCAGTATGTATAAGACCCTGGGTTCAATCCCTACTACCACCAAACACAAACACACACACACATATAATAAGAAAGAAAGAAAGGAAGGAAAAAAATGTCAACCCTAAAGCTGTGTGTGTGTGTGTGTGTGTGTGTGTGTGTGTGTGTGTGTGTGTTACTGGGGACGGAACCCAAGGCTTCATGCATTCTAACTAAGCACTTTACCATTGAGTTATACACCCCAGTTGTATCACTTGTAACTCCTTCAGTACTCCATTTCTTTCTCCAATTGTTAATTTTATTTTTCTGTCTATTTTCAGAATGTGAAATGAGACTTAGTGCAAGTGAATCCATGCTTAAGCAGGAGTTTTTGAGGGAACAAACCTGCATTGGGATACAAATGGTAAGATTAACAGGGGATGTCTCTTATTTTCTATACTCATAGAAGATAACAAATTCCATTTTAGAAAATCAGTCCAAATGACATGAGAGAAGTAGCATTCACCCAAGAGGGAGCAATGTCCAGAGAGATACTCTGAATATAATGAATTTAAGGGTGCCCCAAGTGTCTCATGAAACCTGTTTGTTTAGAGTTTACAGTATACATCCTTCTTAACAGTCTAAGATTAGAGCATGGCACAGGATTCTGGCAGTACTCTCCTATTGCTCAATTAGAAAGAAAACATGATAAACTGAGTATGGTGGTGCACACCTGTATTCCCAATACTTAAGTGACTAAGGCAGGAAGATTGCAAGCTCCAGGCCAGCCTGGGCAATTTACAAGACTCTTTCAAAATAAAATTAAAGGGTATGGGTTGAGAATGTAGCTCAATTTTAGAGTGCTTACCTACTATACACAAAGCCCTGGGTTCCATCTCCCAAGCCACCCCCCGCCCCCCAAAAAAAGACAGGGACTATGTAAATGTAACACAATGGGGGATAATCATTATCATCCTCAAAATGATATACTTTAATCAGTATTCATCCACATATCAACAGGAAAGAAGCAACAGTGTTGGTGAACTCTATGACTATAACCAACCTGAAGAAATCTGTCCTGAACATTCATTTTTCAAGACACACATGAGAGCTCAAAATGTAGGGAGAAGTTATGAATGTGATCAGTATAGGACAGACTTCCTTACTCTGCACAAGAAAACTTCTATTGGAGAGAAACTTACTGAGTTTAATGAATGCGGAAAAACCCTCAGCCCAACTCCAAATGTTGAGTACGAGAGAACACACACACACAAGAGAAACCCTTTGATTGTAGTGACTATGGGAAGGCCTTCGTGAATCAGTCATACCTTCAGGCACTGATGGGAACTCACAGGGGAAAAAAACTCTGCAAATGGAATGAATATGGGAGCCATTTTATTATATCCACAAACCTTGCTGTGCATATAGAAAGTCTCAATGTAAAAAATCCCTATAGATGTAAGGAATGTGGAAAAAGTTTTAGATACCCTGCTTACCTTAGTAAGCACATGCGAACGCACACTGGAGAGAAACCCTATAAATGTTCAGACTGTGGGAAAGCTTTCGCTCAGTATTGGGGTCTTTCTCAACATGTACGAATTCACAGTGAAGAAAAGCCCTATGAATGTAAGGAATGTGGGAAGTCCTTCACTGTTTCTTCATACCTAACTAAACATGTAAGAATTCATACCGAAGAAAAACCCTATGAATGTAAGGAATGTAGAAAATCCTTTGGAAATCCTTCATACCTTAAAAAACACATTCAAATTCACACAGGACTAAAACCCTATAAATGTAATGAATGTGGAAAAGCCTTCACTCAGTCCTCAGGCCTTACTAAACATGCTCGATCTCACAGTGGAGAGAAGCCCTATGAATGTAAGGAATGTGGGAAAGCCTTCACCACGTCCACTTGCCTCATTGCACATATAAGAACTCACACTGGAGAGAAGCCCTTTGTTTGTAAAGAATGTGGGAAAGCCTTTGCTAGATCTTTTTGCCTTATTGAACATATAAGAACTCATGCTGGAGAGAAACCCTATAAATGTGAAGAATGTGGGAAAGCCTATACTGCTTCTTCAGACCTAAACAGACATGTAAGAATTCATACTGGAGAGCATCCCTATAAATGTAAAGAATGTGGGAAAGCCTTTGCTCATTACTCGAATCTTTCTGTACATCAAAGGACTCACACAGGAGAGAAACCTTATGAATGTAAGATATGTGGGAAAGTCTTTACATATTCCTCAAGTCGCAATAATCACATACGAACTCACAAAGCCCAATAACTATAGATATTTAAGGAATGTGGGAATGTTTGTTTTCTATAGTCACATGTTATTCCACATTGGTGGAAAACTATGAATGTAAACAATGCAACAAAGCCTTCAGTTACTCCAATTTATTTCCAGTTCAGAAAGATGTCACACTGGAGAGAAACCCCGTGAATGTAAGGGAGTAAGCCAACTCCTGGTTTTGAGAATTCAGAAGTTCATTTGCAAAATATTTTGTACTTGCAATTACATTTCATCATTAAGATGTGCATTTTATTGTCCTTCAGTTAGTGATACTATGTTTGATACTTGCTTAAAATGTTGACCATCAGAGGACTCTATTTTAAATATATAGACTTTTCCTTGTGAATAAGAAAGTAATTTGTAGGTTGATATTTTGATATTCAGAGCATATAATCCCCCAACAACCTTCCTTATTGTTTGAGCAACCAAGAATCACCTGCAGTGAATAAAATTCTCTATTTTCTTAATATTTGTGGTGGTTTATTTTCAAGGCAAATTTTTTTTTTTTTTTTTTTTTTTTTTTGTGGTAATTGATGGGACTCGTCTAAGTAAAGAGACAGGGTATGAGTTGCTATTTTTGAGGCTGGCTTTGAATTCGATCCTCCTGCCTCACCATACATGAATGTTTTATTTTTAATTCTTGAATGTTTTTCTTTCCACAGGTATTGTGCCATTGGCAATTTCTGAATCAACTTTTTAAATTTTTGTTTAAAAGACTATTCTTTAATAAGGAACAGATTTCAGTTTTAATTGCTAGGCACTCATTTAGAAAAGGAAGATCAATGTCCTCTTCACTTTTCTTTTACAATGCTAAGGATCAAACCCAAGGCTCACACAGGCTAGGCAAGTGCTCTACTATTGAGCCACCCCCCAGCCCTTCTCTTCACTTTTATCCTAGGTAAGAATACTCAACTGACTGATTTATAGCCCTAATTTTACATGTGATTCTAAACCTGTGTTTATGAAATGAAATTTTATGATTTCTCTAAATATTGTCAATGTGTCCTTTTACTGATAATAATCCTAGGGACACTGATAATTTTGCCACCACCATTGAGCTCTGTAGACCAAAGTATTTTGATTACTAGTATGTTCCCCCTGCTCATGACAGCTGATGTGGCTTTATGGTCTTTGATGGTTAAGGGCTATCCACTTGATTTCTGCTAATATCAGCACTAAAATTGGAGAAAATATCTCAGTCACACCTGGTATGTAAAGGAGTATAAGCACAGAGATTTTTAAGGGCAGAAGATCTCCCATCACTGATCTGTTTCTGAATACATTTATGAAGACAGTGTCTTCTGAGTTATCCATATAGGTTAATATAGGAGGGCTATGCTGATCACATAACAAATTTAGGAGCTGGGCACTGTGGTGCATGTCTGTAATCCCAGCAACTAGAGACACCAAAGCAGGTGAATCTCAAGTTCAAGACCAGCCTTGGCAATTTAACAAGACCCTGTCTCAAAATTTAAAGAAAAAATTTAAATGGCTGGTGATGTAGCTCAGTGAAAAAGCACACCTGGGTTCAATTCCCAGTACCACCAAAAAGGAAAAAAATCAGTACAACATTCCTATATCTCTAGGATACTTTCCTTCATATTATGCCAAAGAAGTTCTTTGGCATACCACCCCTACTCACTGTAGGTCACCACTGAGTTTAAGTTCAAGTCAGCCAAACAGTTGAACTGTTAAAGGCACACCCAGGTCCAAGAGCTTAATATATGAAGTCCAGTTGTCTTCCTATTTCAATAGTTGGCCCTGTCTAGTATTACAATCCACCATTCTTATAACATCCTTAGAATCCTTTCTCATACATGTTTTTTTTTTTTGGTTTTCTTCTGACACATATTACCACACTGGGAATTATTTTATTATGTAAGCTTTTTTCTTTTGCTTGATGTTGTACATTTGTGCCCCTGGATCTTACCGTGGTTATGACTAGTGGCAGCTGCAGGCAGTTGTGGTGCATCTTGAGGGAAATGTGTATTTCCTTCTGTGAGTGCAAAAGGACTGGGCCAGATGCAAACTTTACAAATCAGCTCAGCACAGCTTTTATTCAGGAATAGAATGACACCTCTGACTGACCCATTTTCCTGATGGAAAATGAGCCATTGGCTAAAGGGGGGGTGGGTGTTAGGCTTACGTAGTTTACACTGAGAGGTGACTCAATTAATGAGCATGTCAGTTTGGGCTATCCTTACTGGGCCCGATGGAAGAGGTGGGGTTAGTGGGTGTGGGATGAGTGGTCAGTACCCGGGATTTATCTTTACTGGGCCAGATGGTGGATGGGGGTCAATTTTAGGGTAGGATCAATGCTTTGGCCTCTTTTCAGAAACTGTCATTTAAGATTTGATTGAAATTTCTTCCCCAGAGCTTGTCTTGTCCTTGGGAAAGACAGTGACTCCTTCATTCCTTCTCCCTGGGCCACATTATTTTGGGGTTTGTCTTCTTCCACATCCAACATTCCAGACTGTGAAAGGGGTATATGAATACAGATGGTGAGGTCTCTGGCTACTTCATGCTGGGAGGGGACAACATGGGGGGCCTCCTTTCAGAGTTCTGGAAGTGAACATGGGGATCATGCAGAAGGGGATGTATGGGAGAGGTTCTGAAGTCATGACAAGTAATGTCAATTAGCAGAAGATCAGGCAGTGGGTAGTGGGAGGAGAGATGCTTTGAGATGTTTTCTGGCAGTTGTGGCTTAGCTGATCCTTTTAATAAGAAACTAAAACTAAAATAGGAAGAAGAAAAAAACATTATAACAATATGTGAAGATAGACTGGTTTATTAGGCTAGGGAAACAATTGTAGCATATAGAGTGAAGACTAATTAGCTTGCTAATGTTAGGAGAATAATTTTAGCATGAAAGATGAATACCAATTAATTTGTTAGTGCTAGGAAAATGATTTTGGCATGTAATATAACTGAGGACTCAATTATTCTTAATTAAGGCCCAATCAGATTTAGGGTGTTCTTCCCATGATTTCAGGGGTCTGGTTCCTTTGGAACAGAGCAAGCATGATTAACCTTGAACTATATTTTTCTGTTATCATTGGTTTCCTCTGATAATTTTTATTATAAAAATGTTAATCATGAACAAAAATAGAACGAAATCATAAAATGAACTCTTTTAACATCTACCATGCAGCTTCAATGATTGTCTGCATTTGCTTTTTCTCTCCATTCAAACCTCTCTCTCAACATTTAAAAAACCACTTACTTTGAAATAATTTTAGATTTAAAGAAAAATTCCAGAAATAGTACCAAGAGTTCCTTAGACCTTTCAGGCAGCTTCCGCCATTGATAATATTTTATATACCTACAGTACGGTTGATCAAAGCTAAGAAAGCAACTTTAGTACAATGAGATTAATTAACTAATTATAAAACTCTATTTGAATTTCCCCAGTTTCCCCAATTATGCCTGTTTTTCCCCCATCTAGGATCCAATCAGGTGTCTCATGATCTCTTATTCTCTTTCTTTATGCTCTTTCAATCTGTGATAGTTCCTCTAGACCAGATAGTTTTACTGTTGAGTTAAAACAAATATTTGGGAAAAGAAATAATAATAATTCATCACTACTCTTCCAAAAATACACACACATAAAGGGAACACTCCCTAGAAACATCTTGTAAAGTTAGCATAACTTTAACACTTGAGGACAATCTCATTTATGAACATAAATGAAAAAAAAATCTAAGGAAAATATTAGCAAACCAAATGCTTAAATATATGGGAAAGTTAATAAGTCATGACTAGGGTAGATTTATTTCAGGAATACCAAGTTTGTTTAATATTAGAAAATATATTAATGAAATACATTAATATATTAAAGGAGAAATTATATGATTATCTCAATAGAATAAAAAATGATAAAATTCAGCATCGATTCTTTTAAGTTATTTTTTATACCTTTATTTTATTTATTTATTTTTTATGTGGTGCTGAGGCTCAAACCCAGTGCCTCATATCTGCTAGGCAAGCATTCTACCACTGAGCTACAGCCCCAGCCCTCAACACCCATTCTTTTTTGTTGTTGTTGTTCTAACTAATTATACATGACAGTAGAATGCATTCTGACATATCATACATAAATGCGTATAGCTGCTCTCTCTTCTGGTTGTACATAATGTAGGCTAACACCAGTCATGTAGTCATGTATACACATAGGGTATTAATGTCCCATTCATTCTACTATCCTTCCTACCCCATACCCTCTCCCCTCAGCATCGATGATGATTCCTCCTCCTCCTCCTCCCCTTCTTCTTCTTCTTCTTCTTCTTCTTCTTCTTCTTCTTCTTCTTCTTCTCCTTCTCCTCTCCTCCTTCTCCTCCTTATCCTCCTCCTTCTTCTTCTTCTACCAGGGATTGAACTCAGGGGCACTCAACCACTGAGCCACATCCCCAGACATATTGTGTATTTCATTTAGAGACAGGGCCTCACTGAGTTGCTTAGTGACTTGTTGCTGAGACTGGCTTTAAACTCACGATTCTCCTGTCTCAGCCTCCCAAGCTGCTGGGATTACAGGTGTGTGCCACCACAACTGACTTAGCATTCATTCTTTTTATTCTTTTTTAAAAATTTTTTATTTGTTCTACCTAGTTGTACATGGCAGCAGAATGTATTTCAATTCATTGTACACAAATGGAGTGCAACATTTCAATTCTCTGGTTGTACATTGAAGGAGCCTATAATCAAGGAGATAGCTAAAGATTGCGGTTAGCTGAAAGCCATAAAAGATGTTCTAGTTTCCACCTGATGTTGATACATTATTCAAAGAATCTTTGTATGCCCCGTGAACACTGCGTGACGCACCTGTAAGCTCGAGCTGTAAGCACGTGTCCTTGTTAAAGCTATATGTATATAACTGGGTGAGGTTCGTTAGTGTGTGTGGGGAAGAAGAAGGTGGTGGTTGGAGTTAGAGCATTTGGAGTGATTGCTGGAGCTGGAGAGAGGAGAAGAATAAAAGACCTTTTTTCATTTTCATCCTGCCTCCGAATTTTCCTGTGGCATTCGCTGCTCCAAGCGACTTCCGCTTCAGGCAGCGACAGTACATGATGTAGAGACGCACCATTTGTGCAATTATACATGTACCTAGGGTAATGATGACCATCTCATTCCACCATCTTTCCTAAACTCATAACACTGCCCCACCATCCCCTTTGCCCAATCCAAAGTTCCTCAAATTTTCCCATGGCCCCCCACCATCATAGATCAGCATCCACTAATCAGAGAAAACATTAGGCCTTTAGTTTTGGGGGATTGGCTTACTTCACTTAGCAAAATATTCTCCAACTCCATCCATTTACCTGCAAATGCCATAATTTTTTTTCTCTTTTAATGCTGAGTAATATTCCATTGTGTATATATACCATAGTTTCTTTATCCATTAATCTATTGATGGGCATCTATGTTGGTTCCACAGTTTAGCTATTGTGAATTCAGCTGCTGTAAACATTGGTGTGGCTATGTCACTATAGTATGCTGATTTTAAGTCCTTTGGATATAGACCGAGGAGTGGGATAGCTGGGTCAAATGGTGGTTCGTTCCATTCCAAGTTTTCTGGGGGAATCTCCACACTGCTTTGGAACCATATTTTCTTGATGTTTTAATAATTTCCATCCTGCTTGACAAATTACACAAAATAACAGCAGGATACAATTAACAGTGCAGTTAAGGCTAGTAATTCAGCTATATGTGTAGAAAACTACTTAAAAAGGTTAAGGGAAGAAATTCCTTCAGCTAAACTGCCCAAAATTTCTTCACTATTAAAAGTAGGTGTTTTGGGCTGGGGTTGTGGCTCAGTGGTAGAGCGCTCACCTAGCACGTGTGCGGCCCAGGTTCGATCCTCAGCACCACGTAAGACATAAATGCATTGCATTGTGTACAACTAAAGCAAATAAATAAATATATTTTTTTTAAAAGTAGGTGTTTTGCACTGACCGTGGCCAGGACCTAGGATTTTAATTTTAATACATCCAAAGAGGCATTATGTTGTACTTGAATAGGTTCAGACAACTAAATACAAGGATTTAATATATATGCTGTGAGATAGAACTCCTTATCAAAGGAAATATTAAAATGGGTAACCTTTTAAAACTTATTATATTGAAAATCCCCATTTTAGATTTGAAAAAGACTCCATATTCCAGGTGGTTCTGAATATGTTTAACCTTGTCTCTTACCATTCCCAATTGGTTTACATAGAAATAGAACTCTTCGCCGGGCGCGGTGGCGCACACCTGTAATCCTAGCACTTGGGAGGCTGAGGCAGGAGGATTGCGAGTTCAAAGCCAGCCTCAGCAATGGCGAGGCACTTAGTAACTCAGTGAGACCCTGTCTCTAAATAAAATACAAAAAAAAAAGGGCTGGGGATGTGACCCAGTGGTTGAGTGCCCCTGAGTTCAATCCCAGTATCAAAAAAAAAAAAAAAAAAAAGAAAGAAAGAAAAAAGAAATAGAACTCTTCTCTGATTGGCAGGACAATAGATGCCAGGAAATTCAATTGATTTTGTAAAGTCAGTACCAAATTGATGACCTGTTGCATAACTGCAATAACCTGTGCTGACTATTTTTATAGTGAATAGAGGTTCCTAATCCTGCTGCTCCTTTGTTAATCCCAGTGGATGTTTTTAGCCCTACGAGTAAGGGAATATTTTTTTGGGGGGGGGTGGTTCTCCTACATCTGTTGTGAGCTATTATTGGAATGGGTAGGCTTTGGTTGTGGGGTTAAATATCAGTTTGAGGAGTAAGAAAATGAAAGTACAGGGGCCAGTTTAATTTGGGCAGGCAGGGATAAATATGAACCTCACAAGAAAAAGTCTCAGAATTTGGGGGACATCAGGGTTATGGGACTGACATAAGTGTAAGCCTTAAGTTTCATTAAAAAAAAAAAAAAAAACATTGTCTTTTCTTTTAAATGCCCAGG
Source organism: Tamias sibiricus (assembly GCA_025594165.1). Classification (NCBI taxonomy): domain Eukaryota; kingdom Metazoa; phylum Chordata; class Mammalia; order Rodentia; family Sciuridae; genus Tamias; species Tamias sibiricus. The sequence goes on from CM046673.1 coordinate 9,598,073, forward strand.
TATAGCTGTATTTTGGCTATAACTGTTTTGCTAGATGTTCAAGATCACAGGTCAAATTGACCTTGTTCCTATCTGCTGTTAAGAGCACTGAGGCCAGGCATGGAGGCACACCTGTAATCCCGGCAGAGAGGCTGATTGCGGAGGATCAAAGCCAAAGCCTCAGCAATGGTGAGGCACTTAGCAACTCAGTGAGACCCTGTCTCTAAATAAAATACAAAAAAAAAAGGGCTGGGATGTGGCCCAGTGGTTGAGTGCCCCTGAGTTCAATCCCAGTAAAAAAAAAAAAAAAAAAAAAAAAAAGAAAAAAAGAAATAGAACTCTTCTCTGATTGGCAGGACAATAGATGCCAGGAAATTCAATTGATTTTGTAAAGTCAGTACCAAATTGATGACCTGTTGCATAACTGCAATAACCTGTGCTGACTATTTTTATAGTGAATAGAGGTTCCTAATCCTGCTGCTCCTTTGTTAATCCCAGTGGATGTTTTTAGCCCTACGAGTAAGGGAATATTTTTTGGGGGGGGTGGTTCTCCTACATCTGTTGTGAGCTATTATTGGAATGGGTAGGCTTTGGTTGTGGGGTTAAATATCAGTTTGAGGAGTAAGAAAATGAAAGTACAGGGGCCAGTTTAATTTGGGCAGGCAGGGATAAATATGAACCTCACAAGAAAAAGTCTCAGAATTTGGGGGACATCAGGGTTATGGGACTGACATAAGTGTAAGCCTTAAGTTTCATTAAAAAAAAAAAAAAACCATTGTCTTTTCTTTTAAATGCCCAGGTATAGCTGTATTTTGGCTATAACTGTTTTGCTAGATGTTCAAGATCAAGCAGGTCAAATTGACCTTGTTCCTATCTGCTGTTAAGAGTCAGCTGAGGCCAGGCATGGTGGCGCACACCTGTAATCCCGGCACTTGAGAGGCTGAGGCAGGAGGATCACAAGTTCAAAGCCTCAGCAATTGTGAGGCACTTAGCAGCTCAGTGAGACCCTGTCTTTAATAAAATACAAAAAAGGGCTAGGGATGTGGCCCAGTGGTAGAGTGCCCCTGAGTTCAATTCCCAGTAAAAAAAAAAAAAAAAAAAAAAAAAAGAAGAGTCAGCTGAGTTCCCATAGGGGTCACTCTTGGGGAACTTGAGAGCAGCTTCTTAGTTCTTTTAGTGCCATCTGCTAGGTAGGGTTTCTTTGATGAGATGGCTTCCCTTGGAAGCATCAGGAATCCTTTTCCAGTGACCCTCTTCTTTGTATCAGGTGCACTGATTGGCTTTCTATTCTCCAGTGGTCTCATTACCCTTCCTGATGGGGAGGTCATGCTGACTCAGAGGGCAAGAGCCAAATATTGGTCCTCTTGGCCCTTTGGTTTTAGCCTCAATCTCTAAGCCTTGATTTTAAACATCCAGCAAGCCAGTCTTACCAGTCTTAAAGTAAAAGTCTGGGCTTTAACTTCAATGTCTATAACTTTACATTTATCCCTTTTATTTAATTGGGGTCTATGTTAGCACTGGAAGTTAACTTTATATCCTGTCTGTCCTGTAGGTGATGGCTTATTATCTCAAATTAACCTAGGATGTGTGTTCTTGAAGCAGTACCTCTGCAAAATAGTAACAAGCAACAGTTACAGAGTTTACAAGGAAAATACAAAATGAAATCAGCAAGACTAAAAACATACTCAGTTTGTGTAATAGCTATCTTGAATATTGGCTGAGTTATACATTATATCCCCTGTTTGAAATCACAGTAAACCACAGTAATTTTGTGTGTGTGTGTGTGTGTGTGTGTGTGTGTGTGAGAGAGAGAGAGAGAGAGAGAGAGAGAGAGAGAGAGAGAGAGAGAGAGATTAAACCCAGGGTCCTATGCATGCTAGGAAAGCACTCTACCAACTGAGCTATGTCCCCAGCCCCATGAAAGCACAGTAATCTTTACAACAAAAATTAATCTTTTGAACACAACTTTAGACGAGCTAAAGTTTGGCCTACTTTGAAGTCATTCTACTATGCAGTAAGGTGGGAGGCAGATCCTTTTCTCAGGTAAGGTGAGGTTCTGCACAAATCTTAGGTAAAGTGTTCTAGTTCTGAAGCTGATCTTTGCCTCTTTCTTAAATGTCATTTTACAAAGTTTGCATATATTGTTCCCTAAGTCTATATGAGCATTAAGTAATATAACATTACATTTAGAACATGAATCAAAGAAAGGCTGAGAGAGCTTTTAACTTTTGTGTGAAAAAGTGGCAAAATATTTTCAAGTCTCACAATATTAACCTTTAAACACATCAGACTCTCATTATCTTTTTTTTAAATATATACATATTTTTTAGTTGTCAATGGACCTTTATTTTATTTATTTATATGCGGTGCTGAGAATCAAACCCAGGGCTTCACATATGCTAGGCAAGTGTTCTACCGCTGAGCTACAACCCCAGCCCAGGCTCTCATTATCTTTTTTTTTTTTAATAACCTTTATTTTTATTTATTTTTTTAAATATTTATTTATTTACTTTAGTTGTATACAATGCAATGCATTTTTATGTTTACGTGGTGCTGAGGATCAAACCCGGGCAGCACACGTGCGAGGCCAGCGCTCTGCCGCTGAGCCACAACCCCCGCCCCTCTCATTATCTTTTAGAAATACATTTACATTTTAATTCCAGCGTTGGAAATAACAGAAGACTCAGGTTCAGTTATAGAACATTAAATGATATAAACAAATTTCCAATTAAATTTGCTATTCTTGTAAGTCTAAAATTACCATTATAGACAACTCTAGGTTGGAGAACCACAGCTTGATAAAAATGTTCTTTAAATTTTCTACTTTAAAGAGTTGTATACCTGGAAGATATAAACACATTTAGTATGCCATACTGATATTTTTATATTAATCAAGTTTAGCTTTAAAGGAAATTTAGACTCTGTACTGTAGTGTAGTACTCAAAAATAACCCCGGCAGCCTATGGAGTCAGGGGTCCCTCGGACCAGAGTTGCTACTTAAACCCCTTGCCAGGGTGGAACTGGCCCTTTTTTCATCCCCTTTTTGCCTTTTTTCGTCCCCTTTTCCACCCTTTTCCTTTGTCACCCTGTCTTCACCCTTCCCCTTCTTGCTGGCCTCCCTTTCCTTCCCTTCACTCCCCTTCCCTCCATGTGCCCTTAGGGGCCTTTAATAAACCCCTTTGCTACACGGCATTTTTCTGGTGTGGGTTTTTTGCCCTTCACCTTCTAATTTCTCTTTCCTAACTGCTGACCCTTCTTTTTGTTCATACTCTGGAACAACCCTTGGAAAAGTTCTGAATTTAGATAAATTACTCCATTTTAGTAAGAAGAAATAATTTATATTATTTATAGTACTCTAATTGAAACACAGTTGAGATTTTTGTTTACCAATTCATGAAAACACAATGTTTAAGTACATCACCCCATGGAATTCAAGAAGTTACAAGTACTTTATGTTATATTTAACAGCATTTTAACTTTGTAAATTAATTAGATACTTCTAACAAATACATTTATGAAAATTAATCCCATATATGTCAAATCTAATTTACTTATTAACTGTAAGTATTAAGGTATCAGAGAAGGGTATTAAATAGCATCACTTAATAACTTTAAAAACCCCCTTTATTCTTATTTGTTTACTCAGTTTAAATTGACCCTTCTAATCACATGAATTAAAGGTACTTGGATCCATATTTTCCAAATTTTAATTTATGAGCTCATTCATCTATATGACAATTTTGACAAACACATGCAGATAGGACAATACACAGAACAAACAAATAAAGGCCTTTTAACTTTTAAAGTCTATCAGATTGAAAGCTAACCCTTGCAAATTGCCTCTGAAAAAAGCAGAGTATAAAAAAAAACTTTATAGTTGGATAAAATATCTTATCAGAAGAACACATTAACCTAGGTGTGACGGATCAAAATCATGAGCTCAAAAAAATACAGAATGTTCAAAGAAACGAATTCTAGGGGGAAAAAAGTGATATGACCATTAATTATTTTAGTAAAGTAACTTGAGAGAGTGAGAAAGAGAGAGAGAGTGGAGCTGGGTGCAATGGAACATGCCTGTAGGATTACAGTGGCTCAGGAGGCTGAAGCAAAGCCAGCCTCTGCACACTAGGCACTAAGCAACTCAGCGAGATCCTGTCTCTAAATAAAATACAAAATAGGGCTGGAGATGTGGCTTAGTGGTTGAGTGCCCCTAAGTTCAATCCTTGTTAACTAAAAAAGAAAGAGAAAGAAAGAAAGAAAGAAAGAAAAGAAAAGAAAAGAAAAGAAAAAGAAATTATTAATTTATAATTTTTCTAGGGAGAAATTAAAGGGACTTTTTTTCTATTTTGTTTTAGGTCTCCTATTATGACTTCCTTTTGCATTCCAATGCAAGATTCAGCATAGCCCGGCCTGGGAGACTGCTGCCTAGAGCTTTTTAACCCTTTTTTCCCCTGGTTGGCAATTAGGCCAGGTTTGAATGCAGAAAATTATGAAACATTATCTCCCATTACTTTTGAGGAATGAGGCTGTTATGTTGTGCTCCTTACTGATAAATGCCACTGGCTGTTGGGCTGTTCAGGGTTGGGACGTTTACCAGCTATTTGTGCCCTTAAAATCTCTTCAGAATGGGAATATTTGCCTGCTGCTTGGCCATTCCTCATTCCTGTTAACTTGGGACTCCTGGGATGTATTATCTGAGGTGACAGAGGCAGTGGGATTGTGGTCCTCCTGTTCCTGCAGCTCAGTGCATGGAACTTGGGAAGCTGGCTACACAGAGTGGAGGGGTGTTTTGGCCCAGGGGCAATCCACCTTCCAGTGTCCCCATTGCTCACATTTGGGCAGGGCTTGGTGTGGGGCCTCAGGTTAGGGCCAGCTTTTGCCCAATGTCCAGTACTCCCACATTGGCAACAGGGCCCAAGAGATGTATCAGAGTGTTGGTGGAGCCACGAGTAGCAGTGGCTTTTTTTTCTCCCCTCTTTTATTTTTTAAATTTATTTTATTTGTTTGTTTTAATTAGTTGTCCATGACAGTAGGATGCATTTATGCACTTTGATATATCGTACATGGATGGGATATAATTTCTCATTTTTCTGAGTGTACATGTTGTAGAATTATATTTGTCATGCAGTCACATATATACATACAGTAATAATGTCTGTTTCGTTCTACTATCTTTCCTATCCCCACATCCCCTACCCTCCCCTTCCTTCACTTCCCTCTATCTAATCTAAGGTAATGCTATTCTTCTCTAGTGCCCCCACGCCCCATTGTGAATTAGCATCTGCATATTAGAGAAAACACTGGGCCTTTTGTTTTTTTTAAATATTTTTTTATTTATATATGCACACAATATCTTTATTTTGTTCATTCATTTTTATGTGGTGCTGAGGATCAAACCCAGTGCCTCACATGTGCTTCAACCCCAGCCCTCGGCCTTTGGCTTTTGTGATTAGCTTATTTTGCTTAGCATGATATTCTCCAACTCCATCCATTTACTGGCAACTGCCATAATTTCACTCTTGTTTAAGGCTCAGTAATATTCCATTGAGTATATACACCACATTTTCTTTATCCATTCATTTATTGAAAGACACCTAGGTTGGTTCCATAGTTTAGCTATTGTGAATCGAGCTGCTATAAATATTAACATGGCTGCATTACTGTAGTATGCTGATTTTAAGTTCTTTGGGTATAAACCAAGGAGTGGGATAGCTGGGTCAAATGATAGCTTGGTCCATTCCAAGTTTTCTGAGAAATCTCCATACTGCTTTCCATAGTGGTTGCACCAATTTACAGTCCCACCAGCAATGTATGAGTGTACCTTTTTCCCAACATCCTCTCCAGCCTTTATTGCCACCTGTATTCTTTATGGTTGCCATTGTGACAGGTGTGAGATTAAATCTTAGAGTATTTTTGATTTGCATTTTTCTAATTGCTAGAGATGTTGAACACTTTTCATATATTTTTGATCGATTGTATTTCTCTTTTAAAATAATTTTTAGTTGTAGATGGACACAATATCTTTATTTCTATTTATTTATGTTTATATGGTGCTGAGGATCAAACCCAGGGCTCCATGCATGCAAGGCAAGAGCTCTACCACTGACCTACAACCCCAGCCCCTCAATTGTATTTCTCTTCTGTGAAGTGTCTGTTCATTTCCTTAGCCCATTTGTTGATTGGGTTATTTGTGGGTGTTTTGGGTGTTTTTTTCATTTGTTTGTTTTGTTTTGTTTTTGGTTCTGGGGATTGAACCCAGGGCCTTGTGCATGTGAGGCAAGCACTCTATCAACTAAGCTATATCCCCCCCTCCCCCGGCATTAAGTTTTTTTGAAGTCTTTATATATCCTAGAGATTAATGCTTTATTGGAGGTGCATGTGGTAAAGATTTTCTCCCAATATGTAGGCTCTCTCCTCACATTATTGTTTCCTTTTCTGAGAAGATTTTCTTTTTGAATCTATCCCATTTATTGATTCTTAGACCTTGTGCATGTGAGGCAAGCACTCTACCAACTGAGTTACATCCCCAGTCCCCTGTTTCTTGATTTTACTTCTTGCACTTTAGGAGTCTTGTTAAGGAAGTCAGATCCTAGGCTGACATGGTGAAGATTTTGGCTTATTTTTCCTTCTATTACGCACAGGGTCTCTGTTATAGTGCCTAAGTCTTTGATCCACTTTGAGTTGATTTTTTTGTGCAGAGTGAGAGATAGAGGTTTAATTTCATTTTGCTACATATGGATTTCCAGTTTTGCCAGCACCATTTGTTGAAGAGGCTATCTTTTCTCCAGTGAATGTTTTAGCAACTTTGTCCAGTATAACATAACCATATTTATGTGGGTTTGTCTCTGTGTCCTCTATTCTGTAACCATTGGTCTACAAGTCTATTTTGGTGCCAATACCATGCTATTTTTGTTACGCTGTAGTATAGTTTAATGTCTGGTATTGTGATGCCTCCAGCTTCACTTTTCTCGCTAAGGATTGTTTTAGCTATTCTGGGTCTCTTATTTTTCCAAATAAATTTCATGATTGCTTTTTCTATTTCTATGAGGAATGTCATTGGGATTTTAATGGGAATTGCATTAAATCTGTATAACGCTTTTGGTAGTATGACCATTTTGACGATATTAATTCTGCCTGTCTAGGAACATGAAAGTTCTTTCCATCTTCTGAGGTTTTCTTCAATTTTTTTCTTTAGTTTTTTGTAGTTTTCATTGTAGAGAACTTTCACCTCTTTTGTTAGATTAGTTCCCAGGTATTTTATTTTTTTGAGGCTATGATGAATGGAGTAGTTTTCCTAATTTCTCTTTCAGTAGATTCATTGCTGATGTATAGGAATGGGTTTGATTTATGGGTGTTGATTTTATATCCTGCTACTTTGCTGAATTCTTTTATTAGTTCTAGAAGTTTTCTGGTAGAATTTTTTGGATCTTCTAGATATAAAATCATGTCATCAGCAAATAGTGATAGTTTGAGTTCTTCTTTACCTATTTGTATCCCTTTCTTTCCTTTGTCTAATTTCTCTGGCTAGAGTTTCAAGGATGATGTTGAATAGAAGTGGTGAAAGAAGACATCCTTGTCTTGTTCCAGTTTTTAGCGAGAATGCTTTCAATTTTTCTCCATTTAGAATGATGCTGGCCTTGGGTTTAGTGTATATAGTTTTAACAATGTTGAGGTATGTTCTACTATCCTTAGTTTTTCTAGTGTGTTGAACATGAAGGTGTGCTATATTTTGTCAAATACTTTTTCTGCATCTATTGAGATGATCATATGATTCTTGTTTTTAAGTCCATTAATATGATGAATTACATTTATTGATTTCTGTCTGTTGAAACAACCCTCCATCCCTGGGATGAACCCCACTTGATTGTGGTGCACTATCTTTTAAATATATTTTTGTATGAGATTTGCCAGAATTTTATTGAGAATTTTTGCATCTATGTTCATCAGGGATATTGGTCTGAAGTTTTCTTTCCTTGATGTGTCTTTGTCTGGTTTTGGTGTCAGGGTGATATTAGCCTCATAGAATGAGTTTGGAGTTTCCCTCCTTTTCTATTTCATGGACTACTTTGAGGAGTATTGGTGTTAATTCTTCTTTGAAAGTCTTGTAGTACTCTGCTGAGACTCCATCTGGTCCTGGGCTTTTCTTGGTTGGTAGGCTTTTGATAGTGTTTTCTATTTCATTACTTGAAATTGATCTGTTTAAATCATGTATGACCTCCTCATTCCGCTTGGGTAGGTCATATGTATCTAGAAATTTGTCGGGGTCTTCAATATTTTCTATTTTATTTGAATATAAATTTTCAAAAGAGTTTCTAATTATCTTCTGTATTTCAAACATGTCCATTGTGATATTTCCTTCTTCATCTTGTATTTTAGTAATTTGAATTTTCTCTTTTTCTCTTTATTAGAATGGCAGGGGTTTTATCTATTTTATTTATTTTTTCAACGAACCAACTTTTTGTTTTGTCAATTTTTTCAATTGTTTCTTTCATTTCAATTTCATTGATTTCAGCTCTGATTTCCTGTCCTCTACTGCTTTTGGTTTTTATTTGTTCTTCTTTTTCTAGGGCTTTGAGATGTAGTGTCAGGTCATTTATTTGATGACTTTTTATTCTTTTAATAAATATGCTCAATGCAACAGTTTCCTCTTAGTACAGCCTTCATAGTGTCCCAGAGATTTTTATATGTTGTATCAGTGTTCTCATTTACCTCTAGGAATTTCTTTATTTCATCCTGGATTTCTTCTACTATCCATTCATCATTCAATAGTGTATTTTTTTTTTTTAAATTTCTTTTTTAGATGTTGATGGACCTTTATTTTATTCATTTATTTATATGTGGTGCTGAGAATTGAACCCAGTGCCTCACACATGCTAGGCAAGTGCTCTACTGATACTGCAGGTTACCCTGATGAGTCCTTGCTTCCCCAGTGCTGAAGTATAACACCAGAGAAGCATGCTGAGGCAAGTGTGGAGTGGAAAGTGAAAGGCTTTATTAAAGAATAGCAGGAAAGACTTCCCCAGGAGGAAGAAGGGGACCAGAAAGGCAGAACCCCTGCAATGGAAAGGTCTTATCCCTTTTATATCTAAGGTCTTCTTTTGTCCTCCTACATTCCTGTCCTTTATTTTGCTTATTTCCCTCTATCCTGCAAGTGATGGGGGATGCAGTTGGGAAAGCTAAAAGGTGCAAAACAGGTGGGCCAATGGGGGGGGGGGGCTTTGGAGTAATGGGGCAGGAAGGGTGTAGGGTGATTTGATTAGCACCTCCCTATTTTGCTGGGAGCTGCTTCATTAACAGTTCTTTAGGATGGGCCAGGGCCTTGGGGACATTAACATTTCAATCTCCCAGGTGTAGTTCTGATTTCCTGGACTAAGATTGAACTCCATTTTCCTTATGGACTTCATTTTCTTTATTAGACTCGATATTAGACCCAATTTACCTAGCTACACTAACTACCTATCTTTAAATCTGGCTTCACTACCACTGAGCCACAAAACCAGGCCCTCAATAGTGTATTATTTAGTCTCCATTTGTTACAGTAGCTTGTATTTTTTATTTTATTGCTGATTTCTAATTTCATTCCATTATAGTCTATAGAATGCAGGGTATTATCTCTGATTTTTTGTATTTGCTAAGAGTTGCTTTATAGGGACTGGGGTTGTGGCTCAGTGGCAGAGAGCTCGCCTCGCACGTGTGCGGCCCGGGTTCGATCCTCAGCACCATGTAAACATAAATGTTTTGCATTGTGTACAACTAAAGTAAATAAATAAATTTTTTTTAAAGAGTTGCTTTATAGCCGGGCGCGGGTGGCGCACGCCTGTAATCCCAGCACTTTGGGAGGCTGAGGCAGGAGGATCGCGAGTTCAAAGCCAGCCTCAGCAATGGCGAGGCACTTAGCAACTCAGTGAGACCCTGTCTCTAAATAAAATACAAAAAAGGGCTGGGGATGTGACCCATTGGACGAGTGCCCCTGAGTTCAATCCCCGGTACCACAAAAAAAAAAAAAAAAAAGAGTTGCTTTATAGAATAAGATATGGTCTATTTTAGAGAAGGAGCCATGTGCTGCTGAGAAGAAAGTATATTTGCTTGTTGATGGATGAAATATTGCATACATGTCTGGTAAGTCTAAATTATTGATTGTATAATTTAGTCTATAGTTTCCTTATTTAGTTTTTGTTTGGGAAATCTGTCCAGTAGTGAGAGAGTTGTGTTAAAGTAACCCAGTACTATTGTATTGTGGTCTATTTGACTCTTGAAATTGAGAAGGGTTTGTTTGATATATATAGATGCTCCACTGTTCAGGGCATAAATATTTATTATTTTAGGTCCTGCTTATATGTACTTCCCTTAAGAAGTATGAAATGTCCTTCTTTGTCTCTTCTGATTAACTTTGGTTTGAAGTCTACTTTATCTGAGATGAGAATGGAAACCCCTGCTTGTTTATGCAATCCATGTGAATGATCACTTTTTTTCCATCCTTTTTCACCTTCAGCCTGTGGATGTCTTTTCCCATGAGGTGGGTCTCTTGGAGACAGCATATTGTTAGGTCTTGCTTTTTAATCCAATCCCACAGAAGCTCTTTTAGGCCTTTGGATGGCTGAGGCCAGGAATTGATGCTTTCTTTGTCCTGTTTGGCCTCATCTTCCCTGTTGTTAAAGGTCTTGAAGGCAGTATTTAGAAATTGCTTCCAGGAAGCCCAAGTGCCCTTCTGTTTAAGTTTTTTATGGGTATCAGTTGCAGACTGGCTGATAAATTGGACAGGGAGAAAAAGGATATCAGCAGGAATATGAAGGCCTAGTGTGGTATATTTGGTAATTGGAGGTAGGGAACCTCAGACAATTTTGCCATTCTGTGAATTTTAATTTTACTAATCAGTAATAGGTAATTTTTAAACTTTGGAGAATTTCTTGATCATAGATTTTATATTTGGGCCTTTGATGCAAATTATCTAATTTGTATTGTGGCCAAATTTGAGTGCTGAGCTTAATGAGATGCTTAATTTCAAGGTCGGTTTGTGAGTAGAGGGCTGTAAAATTAGTAGAGAGATAGACCAAGGGGTTGTCTCTGGGGACTGACTGATAGTTCCTATATTTAGAGAGGTTTGACAGAGGTGACCACTGAGGGCAAAGCATCCTTTGCACTCCATTTTTTTTTTTTTTTTTTTTTTTTTTTGTACTAGGGATTGAACTCAGGGGCACTCAACCACTGGGCCACATCCCCAACCCTTTTTTGTATTTTTTATTAGAGACAGGGTCTCACTGAGTTGCTAAGTGCCTTGCCATTGCTGAGGCTGGCTTTGAACTCGTGATCCTCCTGCCTCAGCCTCCCAAGTGTTGGGATTAGAGGCGTGTGCCACCGTGCCTTTGCACTCTAAAAGCCACCTGTGTGACAGTTATCAGACTGAACTTTTCCCACTAAAGATTGGGGAAATGTAGCCGGGCGCGGTGGCGCACGCCTGTAATCCCAGCACTTTGGGAGGCTGAGGCAGGAGGATCGTGAGTTCAAAGCCAGCCTCAGCAATGGCGAGGCACTTAGTAACTCAGTGAGACCCTGTCTCTAATAAAATACAAAAAAGGGCTGGGGATGTGGCCCAGTGGTTGAGTGCCCCTGAGTTCAATCCCCGGTACCAAAAAAAAAAAAAAAAAAAAAAAAAAAAAGATTGGGGAAATGTCTTTACCCCAGTCTCAGTGCTGAGGGACCCTTGGGGTCCTGGCTGGCTAGCGAAAGGGCGGAGTACCTATCTGGTAGAAATTGGAAGGATGAAGTCTTACCTCTCTGGAGAGATGAGAAGGCCGGTGGTGGACGCAGAAACAAAATAGCAAGCAAGGAAGCCTCTTATTGCAGTTTCCCAGTCAGGGAACCAAATGTGAGCACAAAAGGACTGGGCAAGATAAAAACTTTACGGATCAGCTTAGCACAACTTTAATTCAGGAACAGAATGATGCCTTGGATGGACCCACTTTCCTAGTGGAAAATGAGCCACTGGCCCAAGGGGTGGGGCTTAGGCTTATATAGGTTACACTGAGAGGTGAATCAATTAAATAGCATGTCAGTTTGGGCTATCCTCAGTGGGCCAGATGGAGGGTGTGGGGTTAGTGGGTGTGGGGTCAGTGGTCAGTACCTGGGATTTATCTTTACTGGGCCAGATGGTGGGTGGGGTCAGTTTATGGTGGGATCAATGCTTTGACCTCTTCTCAGAAACTATCATTTCAACCTGGATAGAAATTTCCTCCCCAGTACTATCTTGTAACTGGGAAAGAGTGACTCTTTCATTCCTTCTCCCTGGGCCACATTATTTTGGGGTTTTTCTATTTCCACATCCACCACCTTCCATGAGAGTTTACCACAGGGGTTTCAAGCAGAGGAATGTAGAAACAAAAGGACAAGCTTCCTACCCTTTGCCATTTGCTCATCATTTGTGCTAATAATTCCCATTGTGATGGTATCAGGAGATGGGGTTTTTTGGGGGAAGTGATTAAGTCATAAGGGTTTCACCCCCACAAGTGTTATTAACAAAGTGTAAAAGAGATGACAGTGAGCCATCTGAACCTTCCATTTCCTCTGCCTTATGAGGATCTTTTCACCCCTTTCATCTCTTCTGCATTGTGAAGACACATATTTCTTCTTTTTTGCCCATCTGCCATGTGAAGATGTGGCAATAGGCACCATCTTGGAAACAAAGGGCAGGCCCTCAATAAACACTGAATCTTTGGGTACCATCATCAGGAAGATTTCTTAGACCCTTAAAATTAAAAGGAGTGAGCTGGGCGTGGTGGCGCACGCCTGTAATCCCAGCACTTTGGGAGGCTGAGGCAGGAGGATCATGAGTTCAAAGCCAGCCTCAGCAATGGCGAGGCACTTAGCAACTCAGTGAGACCCTGTCTCTAATAAAAACACAAAAAAGGGCTGGGGATGTGGCCCAGAGGTCAAGTGCCCCTGAGTTCAATCCCCGGTACCACAAAAAAAAAAAAAAAAAATTAAAAGGAGTGGATAGGTTGGGGATGTACTTAAGTAGAAGAGCACTTGCATGAGCTAGGCCCTGGGTTGCAAATAAAATAAAATAATTTAAAAATATAAGAGGATATGGGGGGTGCTAATTATTCTGTAGTTCTGTAGACAGGGGCCATTTCAGGATGAGGTTGCCAAGAGACACCTGATCCCTGTCCCTCTCCTCTTTTACTCTTGTCAGCTACAGAAACCAAAGTCCTAGGCTTTATCCCTTGAAGACTACAACAAATAAAATAAAAATAAGGGGTGGAAGGAAGACAGCCACTTTACGTGGCCAGGAGCTCAGTAAAAACAAAAATGAATCTTAAACTTTATGTAGTGAACTAATGCCAGGTAAAGCAAACATAATGGTATGATTACTTAATGACTTTATTATCTCCAGGTATAGAGAGCCAACATGCAAGATAATTAAATAGATTATATATACATATGGGAAATATCTTAATACAAGAAAATATATGAGCCAGGCATGGGAGTGCACGCCTATAATCCCAGAAGCTCAGGAGGCTGAGATAGGAGGATCAAGAATTCAAAGCCAGCCTCAGCAAAAAGCAAGGTGCTAAGCAACTCAGTGAGATCCTGACTCTAAATAGAATACAAAATAGGGCTGGAGATGTTGCTCAATGGCCAATTGTCCCTGAGTTCAATCCTCAGTGCCCCCCAAAAAAAGAAAATATATGATAAACCATGTATATATTTTCCTCCCACTAAATTTAAACATTGTGCTTCATATAACCCAAAAATGTGCCTAACAAACAACAGAGAAAAATGGGTATGTTTTACTTTATAGGTTTGTCTAATTTTATCAGTCATGAAACCCACTGGGCACAGAGGGTCATAATTTTCTCCTGGCATGTGGAACTTCCTTGCTTCTTCCAGCCTGCCAAAGCACTACCCAAATAAAGCATGTGTACTACTGCCACCTCCTGGTCACATCTTTTTCCTTAATCAGTAAAAAAACAAAACAAAACAAAACACTGGAAAACCCAGGTATGTGTATGTTTTTATTTTGTACATTTAGATTCCAGATTCACTTGGAGTTTATTGTTGTATATTATAAAAGGTACATGTTTAATTTCATCTTTTTCCAGACGATTTACCAGTTGTTTTAGCACCTTTCATTCCAAAGTGCATTTTTGTTCCATTGATCTAGAATATAGTTGAATCAAATTTCCACCTTATTGAGTTTACTTGGAGATAGTTTATTTATCTGTGAGTACCATGTTCTGTTAATTACAGAGACTTTAATATTTTTTTTGGGGGGATACCCGAGGTTGAACTCAGGGGAACTCCACCACTGAGCCACATCCCCACCTTATTTTGTATTTTATTTAGAGACAGGGTCTCACTGAGTTGCTTAGCACCTCGCTTCACAATATTTTTTAATATCTGTAGGTTATCTTCAATTTTATTTTTCCGTGTTTCCTTGGTTATCATCAGATATTTGTTCTTTGATATTTAACTTCAGTATCAATATGCCTAATTCCTTTTCCAAAAAAATGCTGGCATTCTTGTGGTGATTATGTCACATTTCTGAATAAACTCTTGGAGAATACTCCTTAATATCAGTGGCTATCTTGAATCTCCTTATGGCGGGGGGAGGGGGGGTGTCCCAGAACCTCTGGCAAAATCCTAAAAATAACAAGAAAAAAATAAGTTTGCAGAAAATAAGATTACATTGAAAATGCAAAGGAATAAACTATTCGAGTCTACCACGGTATTCAGATAAATTAATGACATAAGGGATGACAAAGGCCCACAAAGTGAGAATGAAGAGAGGAGCCGTGCGGCGCATTGGCAGGCTCATCAATATGAACAATCAAGTCTGGGCTCTGCAGCTGTGGGCGGAGCCCGCACAGGGCCTGGCCCCGCCCCGGCCCCGCCCCCAGCCTGGGTCTCACTTCGCCCCGGGCCGCTGTGCCGGGTTTTGCCTCTAGCTACGAACGACCCGTGTCTCAGCCCCATCCTCCCCCGAAGAAACAGAACATCCGCGCCTGGCCAGGTCGACGTGGCTCGACGTGGCTCATGCCTGAGGAACCTCTTGCAGGCCGAAGCCTGAAAGCGGAAGTGACGTCAGCGGCGCGCCGACGTCTTTTTCCGCGCCGGCTCCGCGGTGTAGTGTCAAGTTGCTTTCCTCAGGGTGCGTCTCTCCGTGCATTGGGTGGATTCTGCGTGCGGGGGCTCCCAGGGGTGGCAGCGGGGTGGCAGCGGACCCCAGTAGAGGGACAGGGCAGACTTCGCTGGCGTGCCTGAGGCCGCGCATCCTTCCTGGCTCGCGGGGCTGGGGGGCGCGGGGGGCGCTGGGTCAGGAAGTGTCCGAGGGGCGCGCCCTCCGGTGCTTTTCTTCCGCCGCGCTCCTCTTTTTCAAAGCCTGCAAAGCAGTCTTCCGAAATTGTTTCCCAGAAGGAAGAGAATTTCCGCGGTTTAGTAACGTGGGCTCCAGACTCAGTCCCCACTCTCCTGACGGATTGGCGGTTCTGGCGAGTTCAGGTGAGTATTGGGTACAAGTTGGTTCACAGGAGCCTCTACTTCTTTTTCTTTTTAAAATAATGTTTTATCTGAGAGTTTGGCATTGTCTTTAACGGTATTTAGTTTATACACGACTTTCGGATAGGAAGATAAAGTAGGTTTTTAGGTGTCTAGGGTGTGACTATTTCTGTGTAGTTACAGGTTCTTTTATTGGAGACGGTAATGTTCAGCTGTTCTCTTCTTCCGAAGTTACAAAGCTTATACGTTCCCACAGAGCTTCAAAATGGGGGCCTCCGGGGGGGATGTAAGCTTTATTAGTGATGCTAGAAAAATTGAATTCATTACAGCATATGTTGTTGTTTTCGGGTTATTATGTTTTGGTAGGAATTGAACACCGGGCTTTGCCCATGTAGGTAAGCACTCTACCACTTATCTGCATCCCACTTCCTGTATTCATGCATTTTTTTCCCTCACCTTTTTCTTTCAAAAAATTCGAGGGCTGGGGTTGTGGCTCAGCGGCAGAGCGCTTGCCTCGCACGTGCGCGGCCCGGGTTTGATCCTCAGCACCACGTAAACATAAATGCATTGCATTGTGTACAACTAAAGTAAATAAATAAATATTAAAAAATAATTCGAATTAGGGGCTGAGATTGTGGCTCAGTGGTAGAGCGCTTGCCTTGCATGTGTGAGGCAATGGGTT
Source organism: Tamias sibiricus (assembly GCA_025594165.1). Lineage (NCBI taxonomy): Eukaryota > Metazoa > Chordata > Mammalia > Rodentia > Sciuridae > Tamias > Tamias sibiricus. Next base: position 9,614,229 of record CM046673.1, read on the forward strand.
CGATTTTCAGCACCACATATAAATTAATAAATAAAATAAAGTTCCATCGACAACTAAAAAATATTTTTTAAAAATCAGAATTAACCTCATATGTTAGAAATACAGTGGCAGATGTATTAATTTTTAGCATTGTGCATGTTTGCCCACTTTTCAGGAAATTAAGAACATTTCATGGTAAATTTATCATTTGAGTGTACGTTGAGCATAAATTGCAACATGAAACTTGTCCTTTAAATACTGGGGAATGCATCTCCCAAAGATAAGGGCATTACCTTACTAAAGCCACAATACTGTTTCACCTAAGCAAGTTAAAAATGATAATGTCATGTATCCTGGTACAGTGGTGCATGCCTGTAATCCCTACGGGGAGCGAGGCTGAGGCAGGAGGATCACAAGTTCAAAGCCAGCCTCAGCACCCAGGAGTCACTGAGCAACCCAGTGAGACCCTGGCTCTAAATAAAATACAAAATAGGGCTGGGGATGTGGCTCAGTGGTTGAGTGCCCCTGAGTTCAGTCCCCAGTACCAAAATAATAATAATAATAATAATAATAATAATAATATCATCTAAAGTTTGTTTTGTGTAACAACTGAAATTCTCCACATTATTCCAACATACACTATTGGGAGTTTTTGGATCTCAGATAACATTGAAATTGTCTATGTTGCAATTGTTCATGTCTTTTAGTGCCTTTTCATTTAGAATGGTTTCTATTGTTTCTTTTCTTCTTTGAGCTGAGGATCTGAAGATCAAACCAAGGGCCTCATACATGCTAAGCATGAGCTAGCTCTACTATTGAGCTGCAAAGGCCCCTGTTATATTGACTTTTGAAGACTCATACATTATTTGAGAAAGACACATATTGATATTGATTGCATTTTCATAGAAGGTTTAACTATTCCTCCATTTCTTGCTGTTTTCTATAAACTTGTTATTGGCTCCATAGAAGAGGTTTGGAAACTGATAGAGGTTGACAGTAAGTAATTATACTTTGGGGGCCATATGCTCTTGAATTACTCAGTTCTGTTTTTTTTTTTTTTTTAATACTATTTTTAGTTGTAGATGGGACACAATACGTTGATTTTATTTATTAATTTTTATGAGGATTGAACCCAGTGCCTCATGTGATCTAGGCAAGCACTCTACCACTGAGCTACAATCCCGCCCCCTTAGTTCTGTTTTAATCACTTAATGTCCGTGGTCATTCTTCCACGTATTGACAGTATGTCTCTCAAGAAAAGAATAGTTATCTTCAAAAAAGGCATAATTATGAGGGCTATAACTCAGGTAGAATGCTTGCCTAGCATTCTTTGGGCTCTGTTATATCCTCAGCATTGAAAAAAGATAGGAAACGGATTGCTTACAAGTACCAAAGGTCTGTTCTGTGATTCTCCTGTTGGTACTTGCCAGAGGCTTCCAGTATACACACTGTTTACCATGGACACTTTGAGGATTATTGGGTCTTCTAGATAATGTGGACCAGGTGCTTGAGAGGCTTATACTGTACCTTTAACTTGCTCTTATCTCTACTGGACACTGGAAGCCTTACGTGTAACTGTAAGATATGTTAAAATGCATTCAAATCTTGAAATGTTGCATCTAGAATTCAAAAGGTCTGTAGAGTGGTCATACCCCTTTTGGCTGGTAGTTCATATAAGGTGCAATCTCTTGGAGTGAAATCTTTTGCAGGAGCCCTGATTTGGGAGATGGCTAAGATTGCGGTTGGCTGCGGGCCATGAAGATGTTTGGGCATTGCCGCCTTCCGTGATCTCACGGGACTTGTGTGTGGTGTGTGTTAGAGTTGTTGTCAGAGCCGGAGAGAAAAGTTAGCAAAATAAAAAGGCTGTTTGTTTCCAGTCTGCCTCTGAACTTGTTCCCGCAGCGTTGTTGCTTCAAGCAGCCATCGATTCAGGTGGCTACAATCTTTGAGGGATGTCTTTACAAGATCCAGACCACTGAACACCTGCAAACTTTCATTTGAAATTTCAAGTTTCCTGAGGACTGTGTTATTGGAAAGAACAGGGATTTGATATAGCCTAGGGGTCCCCCCATACAATGTAGAGTCGGTGCTGGAGCAGTCACACTACCTTGCTTAGTTCATTTAGGTGGAACCCCGGTGGCCAGAGAATGCTGTTGTGTAAGCCAGCTCCCTAGCATGTGTTTTGAAAAGAGGTGCTGCATAATCTCCCTCATGACATTTATTACCATGGGAAAATAAAGTGTCACATCTCCCCTGGCCTGAAATGTCTTCCTAGTAAAATGAGACTATTATCTTTTCCAGGTAGGCAGCATAGTTCATTGTCCCTTCTATAAGCTCTAGGTAGAAAGGACTACTCTGACATCATATGTGTGTCTGTGTATAAGGTATGTTGGATTACATGGGGTTTCATGCTAGAGTGGACTAATGTCCTGGCATTTGAGTAAGAATTATGGTCAGCTCTGGGTTCTCATGCTTTCCCCCCGCCTCTTTTTTTTTTAGGTATCCTATCTAGGAGCCCAGTCTGCCTTCTTCAAGAAAAGATAGACAGAAAGGATGGTGGCAGACTGCTTGACAAATTGTTATCAGGTATGCAGACACCATGTCTCACAAAACGATCAGCTTGCCTTTATAGGTAGGCATATTTCTAGACAGACATGTCTCCAGAGCTTCTTAAATCAAGTAGAGACAAACTCAAGGATTGATTCTCCAGTTGAATTTCTAGAGTGGAGACTCTGGTATTGGTGAAGTGTTACCTAAAAATCATCCCAGTATTTCAGTAATTATGAATTAATCTTCACACTTCTATTGCTGAGGCTGGCCTTGAACTTGCATTCCTCCTGCTTCAGCCTCCCAAGTAGCAGGGATTATAGGCTCAGTGTGGTGCTGGGTATGGACACCAAGATCTTACACATGCTAGTCAAGCCCTCTACTGCTGAGTTACATCCCCAGCCTCCAGGAATAAACTTTAATAGTACAAAATAAGAAAAGGACTTGTAGTCTGGTTGTGGTGAGATCAGTTCATGTGCCAGAAGGGCCATTAAAAGACACATTACTGAGGGAAATCAACCTTAAATTGAGTGTAGATAGAGAAAAAAGTTCCTAGGACCACTAAAGCCTTGGTAGACATTGGAAGCCCACAGATCCCTGTGTAGGCATTGGTCACTTCCTCATTCTGTAGTGAACATTGGTGGAGATCTTGCTATTTCACTTGTTACTCAGGTTGGCATGTGTGTAATGTCTTAGGACTTAGTGACTTTTTTTTTTTTTTTTTTTTTTTTTTAAGAACTTGGTGACTTTTGAGGATGTGGCTGTGGACTTCACCCAAGAGGAGTGGATTCTATTGGATCAAACACACAGAGACCTATACAGAGATGTGATGCTGGAGAACTACCAGAACCTGGCCTCAGTAGGTAAGACTGCCATCATTCCTTGTAGCTTAGGGAAGATGGATGTTCTGTACTTGCTGTGCTGCAGCATCAGTGATGTCAACTCTGACTATGTTGGGAAATAATAGGAGCATAGCCTCTGCCCTAGTACAGTGGTCCACCTTTATTCTAAGGTGTATATTCTAAGACCTCCCCTCCATGGATGCCTGAAAATGCCCATAGAACTGAACAATCATGTTTTGAGGTACAACAACAAAAGTAACATGAATTTCTTTTTTCTTCTTTATAGTTTCACAGATTGAAGATTTTTTTCGTACTGTAGATATTAGCAGCCTGAACATACATATTTTTTTCCTTTTTAAGTCTAGAACTTTCAACTTTCACTTAAATATAGCACTTTACATTTTCTCTTGGCATTTTCAAATTGGCAGCATCACTACCTTTCTCTTTGGGTCCATTGTTAAGTAAAATAAGGATTACTTGAACACAAGCAGTGTTATACTGTTGATAGTCAACCATAAGTGATTTTGAAGACAAATATAAGTGACTTAATGGGTAAGTAGCATATAGAGTGTGTATATGATGGATAAAGGGATGAGTCATATCCCATGCAGGACAGAATAAGATAGCATGAGATTTCATCAAGCTACTCAAAATGGTGTGCAATTTAAAACTAGTGAATTTTTTTCCTGGAAATTTATAGTTAATATGTTTAGATAGGGTAGATTATAAGAAACCATGAAAGTAAAACTGTAGGGGGAACTACTGTACATTTTAATACACTTTAGTGGTTATCAAAATGTGGGTCCAAGAAGAATATTGTTACCATCACCCCATGGGAAATAATAATTATCGGGATGGGACCAGCTCAGTGGTAGAGCACTTGCCTAGCATGCACAAGGTACTGAGATTCAATCCCCAACACAAAAGTGAAATGTAAATTACCAATTTCTTCTTTTGACCTATTGAATCAGAAACTCCAGGTAGATACCTGTCATGTCAGGTTTAATAAGCCACCCACATTGAATTTGATGCAGTGCTTTGTGAGAATCACTGGCGTAATTTTTGTTTCACTATATTATTTATTTGAATCAAGGTGCTAGTGTTTGAGTTTTAGGGTTTAAAGATCATTTGGGGGCACAGAAAAAGATGATATTTGCATGCTTAGCCCTTTTATGGTTCCCTGCATCTGTTAGAAATATAGTTCCTGAATCATAATGTTTTATGATCTTTTGTATGAAACTCTTTCATGAATGTATCTTTCCCTATATACAGGTTGTGAGTCCATCAAACCCAGTCTCATCTACTGGTTGGAACAAGAAGAGGATCTGTGGACAGTGCAGAGTGGAGATCTCCAAGGTGAGTGTTTGTGAAGAATAGTCCCCATCAAGGATACACAAGTATGTTTGGGAGTGTTACAGGGGACTTTTTTATATGCACTTGATATCAGAAAGTTCATGTCATTTCTCTGAGAAGATAAGAGAGTAAAGAACTTCTCATATGCTTTCTTTCTGTTTATTCAGACTTTCCTGTGATCTCACAAAATGACCTGGTTTCTTTCTTTTTTATTATTTTGTTATATGGTGTATGTCCAGATTTTTGCTCTTTTTCATGCCTGATAATGTTTTATTTGTTGTTGTTGTTAACCATCAGTTTTAATTTTCAAAGAATTAATTTTTAATAAATGTCTAAAACTGTGATTCACATCTTTAGCCATTGCCAAAGTTTTGAACTAGTTAAAAATGGTCAAACTTTTCTTTCTTTTTTTTTTTTTTTGTTAAACCTTAACCTTTATTTTATTTACTTATTTTTATGTGGTGCTGAGAATCGAACCCTGTGCTTCATACATGCTAGGCAACCACTGTACCACTGAGCCACAACCCCAACCCCAAACTTTTATTTCTTTTTTTTTTTTTTTTAATTTTTTTTTTTTTAATTATTTGCTTTTAGTTGTACACAATGCGTTTTATTCAATGCGTTTTATTTGTACATGGTGCTGAGGATCGAACCCGGGTCGCCCACATGCTAGGCGAGCACTCCACTGCTGAGCCACAATCCCAGCCCACTTTTATTTCTTTTTAACCAGTTTTAATTTGAAAACAAATATAAATGAGCCCTATTATATTTAACTCCTACAGTTTACCATTTCTTTCTCCAAACTTTAATTTCATTTTTCTGTTTATCTTCAGAATGGAAAACGCTACTTAACACCAAAGAGGCAACACTTCAACAAGATTTTTTGAGGGGACAGACTTCCAATGGGATACAAACAGTAAGATTAACATGGGATATTTGTTGTTTTCCACTCAAAGAACATTGCCTATTCCCTTATAGAAAATAAGTAGCATTCACCTAGGAAGGAGCATATTCTGAAGGTGATGAATTTGAATTTTGAACATGTCCCAAACCTGTCATAAAACCTGTTCCTTCAGAGGTCCCATAAGTACATAGTCCCATATGTGTAACTAGATATTGACTTTTTTTTTTTTTTTTTTTGTACCAGGAATTGAGCTCAGGGGCACTCGACCATTGGGCCACATCAGGGTCTCACTGAGTTGCTAAGTGCCTCGCCATTGCTGAGGCTGGCTTTGAACTCGCGATCCTCCTGCCTCAGCCTCCCAAGTGCTGGGATTATAGGCATGCGCCACCGTGCCCGGCTAGACATTGATTTTTTAAGGCAGTATTGTGAATACTTTTGGGGGAGGGAGGATGGTACTGAAGAGTGAATCCTGGTCCTGTGCATGCTAGTTCAACACTACCCTGAGCTACATTCCCAGCCTTTTTTTAAGTGTCAAGACAGGGTCTTGCTTACTTGCCCAGGCTGCCCTTGAACTTAACAATCCTCCTGCTTCAGCCTCCTGTGTATCTGTGATTCCATGTGAATGCCACTATGCTGGCTCAATTTTGTAAATATCTTTTTTTGGAAGTGGGGGATGGTGGTACCAGGGATTGAACTCAGGGGCACTCAACCATTGAGCCACATCCCCAGCCCTCTTGTATTTTATTTAGAGACAGGGTCTCACTGAGTTGTTTAGTGCCTTGCTGTTGCTGAGGCTGGCTTTAAACTTGCAATTCTCCTGCCTCAGCCTCCCCAGCTGCTGGGATTACAGGCATGCACCACCATGCCTGGCCTCAATTTTGTAAATATATAAACAGTTGTTTTAAGATTACAGCAAATGGCAGAGGGTTCTGGCACTATTGTTCCATAATTCAATTTAAAAGAAATCATGCCAGGAATTGTCAGAATGTCATGAAGATGTTAAAAATCATAATCATTCTCTAAATAAATATACATTGTTATTATTCATTCTTTTATAGGGAAGAGACAATAGTGTCATTGAATTCTAATATTAGCAAGGGAGATTAATATCACAAGATTGGCAATTTCTTTATAGAAGATCAGCATAAATGAGATATTTTTGAGAGCAGTAGCATTTACCCACTAGGGGGATACTCTGAATATGATGAATTTGGAATTTTATCCTAATTTTAGCTCAAAACGTGAGGCTTCAGAGTTCCACTAATACACATTCCCACACATGTAACTGGGCACTGAGGTTCTTAAAGGAACTTCATAAAAACATAGAGTAGTCATTTCCAAGAGTAGACTGGATGTCACAGGATCCTTGAAGTTGGGTTCCTTCATTCAATTTGAAATTCACAGGGCAGGGAATGTTTGCATGTAATCAAAGTGGCAAGAGTAATAATGATCATAATAGTGTTTTTGTTTTCAGATAGGTAAGAATTAATAAGTCTGAAAAGTCTTTTAACCATCATTCATCCCTTCATCAACAGGCAGGACACCACAGTGCAGGGGAACTCTGTGACTATATGCAGTGTGGAGAAATCTTCAGTGAACACTCATATTTCAAGACTCACATAAAAACTCAGAATACAAGGAATGCAGGGCATTTTACTCATTCTACAAGTCCTGCCATGCCTGTTCAAATGCACACAATCAAAAAACAATGCATGTAAGGTATGTGGAAAAGTCTTCAGACGTTCTTCAAACCTTAACAGGCACATGCGAACCCATACTGGGGAGAAACCCTTTGAATGTAAGGAATGTAGGAAGCCCTTCACTACTTACTCAAGGTTAATGGAACATTTCAGAATTCATACTGGAGAAAAACCCTATAAATGTAAAGAATGTGGAAAAGCCTTCACTAAGCGCTCAGGCCTTACCACACATGAACCAACACATGCTTCAGAGAAGCCCTATGAATGTAACGAGTGTGGGAAAGCCTTCGCTTCATCCTCACGCCTTACCCAACATGTAAGAACTCACAGTGGTGAGAGACCCTATATATGTAAGGAATGTGGGAGAGCCTTCCTCACTTCCTCATATCTACGGAACCACATAAGAAGAACTCACAGTGGAGAGAAACCCTATATATGTAGGGAATGTGGAAAAGCCTTCCATTCTTCCTCATACCTACGTAGACATGCAAGAACTCACAGTGGAGAGAGACCCTATATTTGTAAAGAGTGTGGGAAAGCCTTCCTTAATTCTTCATACCTACACAATCATGTAAGAAAAACTCATAGTGGAGAGATACCCTTTATATGTGGTGAATGTGGTAAAGTCTTTCATGCTTCCTCATACCTACGTAGACATGTAAGAACTCACAGTGGAGAGAGACCCTATATATGTAAGGAATGTGGGAAAGCCTTCCTCAATTCCTCATACCTACGTAAACATCTAATCATTCACACTGGAAAGAAACCCTATGAATGTAAGGAATGTGGGAAAGCCTACAATAGATGCAATCTATTACTTGACCATTTAAAAACTCACATGGTGGAAAAGCCATTTGAATGTAATGTGTGTGGAAAATCCTTTCAATATTTCTCTTATCTTACTAAGCATGTTCGTATTCATACGGGAGTAAAACCCTATAAGTGTAAGTACTGTGGGAAAGCCTTCACCACTTCCTCAAGCCGAACTGAGCATGTAAGAACTCACACTGGGGAGAGGCCTTACGAATGTAAGGAATGTGGGAAATCCTTCAGTTCGTCCTCAAACCTAATTCATCATGTGAAAATTCACACAACAGAGAAACCCTTTAAGTGTCAGGAATGTGGGAAAGCCTACAGTAAGTTTTACCTACTAACTGAACATTTAATAACTCACAGTGAACAGAAACCATTTCAATGGGAGGAATATAAAAAAAATCCCTTAAGAATTCTTCACATTGTAAGGAAGGAAATATAAAATCCTTCACTGATTTCCAGAAAGTTACTAAATGTGAGACCTTGCAATAGAAGGAAGAACTCCTGATGTAAATATATGGGAAGATTTTTAGTTCTGTAAATATGTTGGTCATTACTTGTGTTATCACAGCAGAGAAAACTTTATGAAGGAAAGGACTGTTGGAAAGTCATGAGTCAACCTTTAGCAAACATGCTGATTCAGATCCAAGAGAAATTTAATCTAGGGGTTTGGGAATTATGTCCACTTGTCTTGAAATAAGTCTGAATGGTTCTGGTTTATTTCAAACATTTGTGAATCTATTTTGATTATTCTGGAGTGATACGTCTTTCCTTCCCTCTGTAGCAACACTATTTCATTTCAGTTATTTCAGTTGCTACAGCTTCTGGATGGCCACCAGATGAAAAGTGGGCCTTTGGGATACAAACAATACTATTTTAGCAGTATAGAATCTCTCCTGGGTTTGTCATGCTTGCTTTTTTTTTTTTTTGGTACTAGGGATTGAATTCAGGGTGCTTATACTGAGCCACATCCCCAGCCCGTTTTTGTATCTTTTTATTTTGAGATGGTCTCAACTGAGTTGCTTAGGGCCTTGCTAAATTGCTGAGGTTGGCTTTGAACTTGTGATTCTCCTGCCTCAGCCTCCTTAGCCTCTGGGATTACAGGTGTATGTGACCACACCTGGCTTGTGCTTTTGAACATGATAATCCTACAGTGATTCACAGCAGCCTGGGGTACAATACAGTGTATACCTTACTAAGCACATTTGTATTCACACCAGGATAAAATCCTGGAAGTGCAAGTACTGTGGGAAAGCCTTTATCACTTTAACACATTTAATGTTGTTAAAATGTCTTTGTTCTCTTACACCTGATCCTTTCAGATAAAAGGTGACAGTGCAAGAAAAAGTGAGTGGAGAAAGGACGAGTGGTGAATAGTTACTAGTGTGAGAGAACTCAATTTCATGACCATGCAGAGAGAAACAGACCCCTTTCACTCCTTGAGAATGGAAGTTCCTGTAACATTGGGCAGTGCAGGGAGTGAGGAAGAGGCCTTAGTGTTCTTTGATCTCTACATCCATTACACAGCCTGCAAAGTACTTATGTAGGCCTGAGTCAAGCAACAGCTTGGACTGGCAATCCAAACTGCTTCTGGATTTGTCCTTCAATGCACATGAAACAGAAAAACTCTCAACACAACTGGTGTCATGTTCTACTGTGCTGGAAACCATCACTAGCTCTGAATGTGGCCTTTGGGTACTGACTCTCAGAACAGCACGATTAAGTTTCAGCCTGCATGATCCAAATTTAAAGCTTGAGCAACTTTGGGTTCTATCGTGTAGCCATCAGAGCTTATAGCCTCTTGATGGCTGCTCTCAGGGATGCAGCCCTTTCTGTGGCTTTTAGTCCAGCCAGTGTAGAGGTAATCCACATCACACTAAACAATAATCCTAAATGGAAGAGACCTGTGCACTTTTATGTTCCATGTGTTTCTTGTGAGGAGTGGGCAATGGAATTGTTCTCTTGTGGGTGTGTTACTGTTAAGCTCAACTGTTATTGCCATTACCTGTTGGCAGTGACAGTAAAGGTGATCACATCAGTCTTGGCTGCCTTGTGTGGGTTGTTATGGCTCATGAATTGGCCTTGGGTGCCATCTGTACTGTCTAAAATGAGACCTGTGGGTCCCTCTGGAACTTGTTGGCAGTTGCCTGAAGATGAGCACGTGTGGGTGATGGGTGAAGTCACTAGTGCAGGTTGGCATCATCCTTGGATCTGGACTCCTAGTGACAGTATCATTAACAAATGACAGTACAGTGTTAACAGCCCAGACATTGCCCTACCTGAGAAACTCACTGCTGGTGAAGACATTACCTCACCCCAGGACCTTGCCACTGGAGAGGACGTCCCCCTGTGCACTGGAAATGAGTTCAAATTCACCAGAACCTTCTTTGTAGCAATGTCTGTTTGCTGGTGCTCCTCAGGCACAAATTGCACACAAAACATTTGCTTTTCTTACTTTGATATTTGGGGTTTGGTTGTGTGCCCGAGCTTGCTATCAACTTAGCCTGTGACCCTGGTATGATGTCAGCCAAATCACACAGCTCTATACCCCATGCCTGTAGGAAAACCTGATAGAGGTTACTGCTACCTCTTAGAGGGGTTACTATCTGCACTTCTGAAAGTTGACAGGAATTTTTTGTTGTTGTTTCCCAGGAGGCACCTGCTGCATGTCAGTTAATGCAGTGACACCAAAGGGGAGGACCACTATCTTCCCAGTGCCTTCTGCTGATCCCTACAGTTTTCCATGTTGATCTGACTCTTTCCCCTTGGTTTCAAAACCATTTATCTCTATTTAGGATTTACTAATATTTGAATTCATATTTGAATTCATATTCATGTTTGAATTAACAGTATAATTCCAGACCTACCATCTTGATCACTATCAAATTCATAGTATTAGCGTACTTTCTACAATCTGCAGAAATATTATTGACCTCACAACATTTCAGGTCTATTTTCTTGAATAATGCCATGTTTATCTGAGAACTTTGTTGTGGCCAGGCCCACAAGTACTGTACTTACTCTAGCAATATTTCCTCTTCCTTTCCTTTCCTTGTCTTCCCCTACCCCCCTTCCCTTCCATTCTGATTGAACCCAGGGGTGATCTCACTGAGCTATATCACCAATCCTTTTTGTTTCTATTTTGAGACAGTCTTGCTAGATTGCTGAGGCTGGCCTCAAACTTGCAAATATCCTTTCTCAGCCTCTGAAATTACTACCATGCCTGGCATTTTTCTCCTTACCAGTGAAAAGTTTTATGAGCTGTTTAAGCATCTTATGCCCTATTTTCTGAAAATCTCTCGACGTCATCCCAAAGTAGTTTAGTGTAACATCAGACCATCTGAGGACCAATTGTATTACTCATGTATTGTATTTCCTGTATATTGGGATATACTGAAATCCTGGGGGTCTGCACAGAGACTGCCCCTCACAATGTGCTAAGTTATTCCTCAAGATAGTAAACAACATACATGGAGGCATGTGTTTTCATATTCAACCAATCAAAAGGTCAAATTCTCTTGGGCTGGGGTTGTAGCTCAGCAGTAGAGCGCTTGCCTAGCACGTGCGCGGCCCGGGTTTGATCCTCAGCACCACGTAAAAATAAAGGCATTGTGTACAACTAGAACAAATAAATAAATATTTTTCTAAAAAAGTCAAATTCTCAGCCACTTGCTTTGTCTAAAATACCAAGTCAGTGTTTCCCTTGTCCAAAACCAACGTAGGGAAAGGCTCAAGACAAATAGAGACATTTCCTATGCCCTTACCCATGAGAATTATTCAAAGTTGATCCTAAACTTTTTCGTGCCCTGCTTTGTCTTTGTGGTGGAAACTCCATAAATGCCGTGGCTGATGCTTTCTTCTTGCTCATGTGTCTGTCTCCTGACCAACTGTTTCTCCCCCTTGTAGGCCTGTGCAGCCTCTACTGTGCCCTTTCTGTTAGTACTGGGAGTAAAAAATGTAGTCCCTGGATCCTCTTTCTGTACTCAGTCATCTTTATGAACCCACAAACTTAAATCACTCATTTCTTGGCTTTTCTTCATAGCTTTTATTACCTGTGTACATATTCCACAGCAGGATGTTACCTTTCTCAGGTGATTTTTGCACTGCATGAGATCTACACACACTGGGCCAGTGCTGTCTATGTCACTAAACTATATTCCCTGCCTTTGCAATTTTTTTTTATTACAACATTGCAGGAAAGGGAAAAAAAAAAAAAGATTGTAGGAGTTTACATCTTCTGCGTTTTCCCCTTTGTGATGGTGTCTTACAGATTTCTTCATTTTGGCCTACCCAGATGTCTCCAGTCATTCCTTTATGTGGTTTCAGAAATTAAAGACCTTAAATATGTTCCATTACCTTGTCTTCCACATTTTGTAGTTCTAGTTTCAAATTTATATACCAAGTATATACCACTGGTCATTTTTCTCCGTATGGATATGAGATACCATAGGTCCTCTATTTCTACAAGAACAGTGAAGGAGGTGGACTCATAGTGAGAGAAAAGAGCTAAATGCCATTTTTTCCCCTTTATTTACATGTCCCCAACATCTGGACAATCCTGTGGTGGCTATGAGACACAGCATAGACCTTCACAAACAAGACTATGAGATAGATCATCTTCCACCCTGAATGTGGGCCAGCTTTTGATAGAGACAATATATGGAAAAGGCTTTGGAAATGAAATTCACATTGAAACCACAACCACAGAATGCTTGCTTAAACTTCTTATTTATTTATTTATTTATTTTTTGGTAGTGCTGAGAATTCAAGCAAGGGCTTTACACATGCTAAGCAAGTACTCTACCATTAAGTTACACTCCCAACACTGAAATTTGCACATTGAACCCAACTTCATCCGTTGTCTGGTAATATAAATATCTACATTCTCCATATGATTTAAAGACCCCAAACTGTCATAATATTAAAAATGTCAGAACATAATTCCAAATTCTCCATGAGCAACAAAGTCTCAAGGGACTGTGAAACTACCAAAAGGCTATCAGAACATCAAAATCCTATAGGAAGAGGAGTGATCCAGTTAAAAGTTTGAAAAGTAATGAAAAATTTCTCAAATTTGGTATAAGATATAAACTTACACATTCAAGAAGTTCAGTGAAACTAAAACTTGGTTATACTATATGAAGTCACACTAAACATACCATTGAGACTGGTGAAAGAGAAATTTATATATTATTGAAAATAAAAACATGGGGATTTCAAATTATAAACAACATTTACAGCAGAAAGGTTTAAGGTTGATGTGACTTCTGTTGTTAGGTTCTACTTTCCACTTCAATGGTAAAATATTCCACGTAGACTAAGAAGATAAATCATGTATATTTTAATCACAAAGAAGGATACAATGAAATTGTTTTATTAAGAAGGTAAATGAAAACAGTACTTAAGAGATAGTTAACACAGGGCTGGGGTTGTAGCTCAGTGTAGAGCTCATGCCTAGCATGTGAGGCACTGGGTTTGATCCTCAGCACCACATAAAGATAAATAAATAAAGGTAAAAATTTTTCAAAACCTCATAAAAAAATAGTTAACCCAAAAGAATAGTAATAAAGAGGAAACTGGATAATGAGAAAGAAGACCATAGAGAGAATAATATAGTAGAAGTGAATCTCGGCATACTCAGACACATTAAATGTAATTGAAAGGGTGGACCCCATTTTGCCTGTGCCAGCCCAGAGCCAGCATAGCTCCACACACCTGGCATTCAGGAGAAGAGCTGAGCACTGGTGGCCATGCTGGGCTGAGGCTGCTGCTTCTGGCACTGCTCCTATCCACACAGTTTTATTCAAATTAAATAGCTGTTGTGACAATTTCAAATAACTCCTCTTGGTGTACCTTTGCTGTCCCAAATGCTACTAATTTCACCACCAAAACAGGTAGCAAGGCCCTGCAGTCAACCGTCAGTCTCTTCATGGTCGTCTCACTCTTTGTTCTACATCTTTTTTTTTTTTTTTTTTTTTTTTTTTTTTGGTACTGGGGATTGAACTCAGGGGCACTGGGCCACATCCCCAGCCCTGTTTTGTATTTTATTAGAGACAGGGTCCTCACTGAGTTGCTAAGTGCCTCGCCATTGCTGAGGCTGGCTTTGAACTCGCGATCCTCCTGCCTCAGCCTCCCAAGTGCTGGGATCGCAGGCATGTGCCACCATGCCCGCTCTGTTCTACATCTTTATTGTTAGCGGCAAAGCACTTGTCTAGCATGTGTGGGGCACTGGAATTGATTCCTTAGCACCACAGAAAATAAATAAAGGCATTCTGTCCATCTCTAACTACAAAAATATTTAAAAATAAATAAAGGTATTGTGTCCATCTACAACTAAAAAAAATTAATAAAAATGAAATATGGACACTTAAAATTCTACCTTAAAAATAAGTTATTTTATTTTAGTTAAAAGATGGGGTGTGGAATGGAGATTCATTTTCATTCAGTTCATAAAACTTTAAGGTGGGCGCGGTGGCTGGCCTGTAATCCCAGCACTTTGGGAGGCTGAGACAGGAGGATCGCGAGTTTTGGCAAGGCATTAACAACTCAGTGAGACCCTCTCTAAATAAAATACAAAAAAGGGCTGGGGATGTGACCCAGTGGACAAGTGCCCCTGAGTTCAATCCCTGTACATAAGGTCATAAACCAGGTAATATAAAGAGCTTTCATGATTCCATTTATATGTACATTAGAAAGAACTTTCAGATTTTTACTGTAAATCCTCAATGTAATTTCAGCAGTACTAATTTCATGCCAATATAATCTAAATAAAGTTTCACATAGTTATGGTTTCACTGTTCTCTTGGGAACTGAACTCATTTTCCTCTGTGGGTTTGGATTTGACATTACAATTTGGCTTTTTTTTTTTTTTTTTAAATCTTGGGGATTGAAGCCAAGGTGTAATATCACCAAGCTACATCCCTAGCCCTTTTTAAAAATTTGAGACAATGTCTCACTAAGTTGCTGAGGCTAGCCTTGAACTTGCAATCCTCCTGCTTCAGCCTCTCAAGTAGCTAGGATTACAGGCATACATCACCAAGTCTTAGGGAGTCTACATTTAACATTACACAAAATATACTTCAGAGGAAAAGAAGCGCATAACAGAATGGTGATACTGTAATAATATCTCAATTCGCTAAAAATATCTTAAATATACTGATACCTAATAATAGAGCTTCATAATACATGAAGCAAAAAGAGATAAGCTGGGGGGGAAGCAGAAAAATCCATATACATTAAATTCTCTTCCATCAATAATAAACACAATAGTAGGGGCTGGGCATACAGCTGTTTGGAGGGTGCTTGCCTCACATGTGCAAGGCCCTGGGTTCAATCCCCAGCACCACCAAAAAAATAAATAAAAGTAAACAGAATAGTAGAGAGCATGAGCAGTGTTTTTTAAAAATGTGAATAAATATTTACCAAAAGGATCACATTGACATCTGTAAGATGTGATATCACAACAGTTAAATACAGTTATTTTCACATGCACATGGAACATTCTCCAACATTTTACATATCCTGGTACATTAAAGAAACTGTAAAACAAAGTGTATTATTTGGCCATGTGAAATTAGACTAGAAATTAAGAACAGAACAGAAAAGGGCTGGGATGTAGCTCATTGGTACAGCACTTGCCAAGCATGTGCAAGGCCCTGGATTCAATCCCCAGTACTGAAAATAAATTAATAAATTTGCCAGGCACAGTGTTGTATGCCCATAATCCCAGCGGCTCAGGAGTCTGAGGCAGGAGGATCATGAGTTCAAAGCCAGCCTCAGCAATGGCGAGGCACTGAGCAACTCAGTGAGACCCTGTCTCTAATAAAATACAAAAAAAAGGGCTGGGGATGTGGCCCAGTAGTCAAGTGCTCCTGAGTTCAATCCCCGGTACACACACACACACACACACACACACACACAAATAAAAAAAAAAAAAAACATAAAAAGGGCTGGGGATGTGGCTCAGGGTTTATGCACCCCTGGGTTCAATCCCTGGTAGCCCCCCTACAAATGTTGCATATTAGCATAGCAAAATAATAATCAATTCTTGGAGAATTCTTGATATGCATTTCTTTTTTAAAATTTTGGTGGTGCTGGGGGTCAAACCCAGGGCTTCAGGAATGCCAGATAAGTCCTTTACCACTGAACCACATTCCCAGCCCAAGAATTCTTGATATATGTGTTAGTAAATCAGTGTTTAAAAATATCTTTATGTGGACCCAGAATATCCAAAGCAATACTGAACAATATGAGTGACGTTGGTGGCATCAAAATACCTGATCTCAAATTATGCTACAGAGCTATAATAACAAAAACAACATGTTATTGGCATAAAAAGTCATGAAGACCAATGGAATGGAAGACAAAAAGACAAATTCACATAGATTATTAGATACAGTCATTTGATTCTTGTCAAAAGTACAAAAACCATATATTGGAGAAAAGATAGCATTTTTAACAAGTGTTGCTGAGAAAACTGAACACCCATATGTAGAAAAATGAAATTAGATCCCTATCTCTCATCCTGCACAAAAATCAACTAACAGTGAATCAAAGCCCTAGGAATTAGACCAGAAACACAACAACTGCTAGAAGAAAACATAGGGTCAACACTCCAACATATTGGCACAGGCATGGACTTCCTTAATAAGACTCCTAAGACTTGAGAAATAAAACCAAGAATCAATAAGTGGAACAGTATCAAATTAAAAAGCTTTGCCGGGCGCGGTGGCGCACGCCTGTAATCCCAGCACTTTGGGAGGCTGAGGCAGGAGGATCGCGAGTTCAAAGCCAGCCTCAGCAATGGCGAGGCACTTAGCAACTCAGTGAGACCCTGTCTCTAGTAAAAACACAAAAAAGGCTGGGGATGTGGCCCAGTGGTCAAGTGCCCCTGAGTTCAATCCCTGGTACCAAAAAAAAAAAAAAGCTTTTGCACAGCAAAGGAAACAAGAACATGAAGAGAGACCCAACAGAATGGAGAAGATCTTCGCCAGTTAACCTTCTAACTGGAGAAAAATATCCAGAATAGTTAACAGAACTCAAAGAATTTAACACCACTCCCCCAAATAACCAAATTCATAAATGGACAAATGAACCAAACATCTCTCAGAAGAAGAAAGTTATAAATATATTAAAACAATACATGTATGAAAAATGTACAACATCTGCTGTAATCAGGGAAATGCAAATCAAAACTACACTGGGATTTCATTTCATTCCAGTTAGCATGGTAACCATCAAGAACACAAATAACAATAAATGCCGGTAAGGATGTGGGGGAAAAGGTATACTCTTGCATTGTTGATGGGACTGCAAATTAGTTCAACAACTTTACAGAGCAGTATATAGATTCTTAAAGAGACCAGGAATGGAACCACCATTTGACCCAGCTATCCCAATGCTTTGTATGTATCCAAAAACAAAAAACAAAAATAAACACTAAAATCAGCACACTATACTGATACATGTGTACCAGTGTTTATAGCAGTGCAATTCACAATAGCCAAGTTATGAAACCAGCCTAGGTGTCCCTAAATAAACAATTGGAAGAAGAAAAATGTGGTATATACACAATGGAGTTTGACTCAGCCATAAAGATGATGAAATTATGTCATTTGCTGGTAAATAGATGAGACGGGAAAACATGCTGAGTGAAATAAGTCAGATTTAAAAAGTCAAGGATTGCGTGTTCTCTCGTGCAGAAACTAGAGAGAAATAAGCAATTTAAAAGGGGGGTTGGAAGCCGGGCGCGGTGGCGCACGCCTGTAATCCCAGCACTTTGGGAGGCTGAGGCAGGAGGATCGCGAGTTCAAAGCCAGCCTCAGAAATGGCGAGGCACTTAGCCACTAAGTGAGACCCTGTCTCTAAATAAAATACAAAAAAAGGGCTGGGGATGTGACCCAGTGGTCGAGTGCCCCTGAGTTCAATCCCTGGTACCACAAAAATAAATAAATAAATAAAAGGGGGGTTGGAGGAATCTCATGAAAATAGAAGGGATAACAATGGAGAGAAAAGGTGATCCTGAGTGAAGGGCAAAACATCACACTGGGGACAGCCCTGCAGCCAAGAGATTTATTCAACAGCCTTTGTGGCTGGTAGCAAAACCAGAGAAGAGGTGCTCTGGTCGAAGGTCAAAGAGGTGCTGGGAGAGGGGAGTCAGGGAGAAGTGAGTGTGCAAGCTCTGACAGAAGGTGGGTGCTTGGTCGCACTGGCTAGGATCTCTAAAGCAGCTGCTGTCTGGCTGGAGGCTGGAGCTGTCAGCTGGGAGCGGCCGTTGGGCTGAAGGCAGTGGGTCTGGAGCTGCCGACTGGGGCAGCTGCTGTCAGCTGGAGGCGATGGGTCTGGAGCTGTCCCGGTGGCTTCCTCCTCTCCGCAGGGTCAAGCTGATGTGTCTGAGTGGCTTCCTCCTCTCAGCAGTGACAAGCTGATGTGTGTGTCTGTGCGTGTGTGTGTCTTGAGTCTCTCGGACAGGGCCCTATGTAGGGATTTCTGGTGGGGGTGCACTAGAGCAACCCCAACGCCATTGGCTCTTTGCCCATAGAACAGGGCGACCTTTAAGCCTATTGGCTCTTGCCTGGGGAAAAGAAACATCCTGCCTGGGGAAGAAACATCCTGCCTGGAGAATGAAATAAGGTTGCTTCTCTCAGGATGTGGAAAACTCGGGGGGGGGGGGGGGGGGGGGAGGGTAGCCCATCTATCACGAGAAAGGGAGGAGGGATGGAAAAGGGGAAAAGAGTGGCATGGCATTGAACACACTATGTTATAGGAATGTGTGAATATATCACAATGAGATCCACTTTTATCTATACATAACTCCAGCATACTAATTAAAAAACCATAGAGGGAAGATCAATGGAGTAGAGGAAGGGGCTCAGGGGAGGGTATAATACTGGGGACTGAAATGGAGCAAATTATGTAATGTGCATTTATGAATATGCCAGAATGAACCCCACATTTACGTCTAACTATAAATATATATCTTTATTGGGGCTGGGGATATAGCTCACTGGTGGAATTCGTACTTAGAATGCATACGTCCTGGGTTCCATTCCCAACACCAACAAACAAAAAGGAAAAATATCTTTGCTAACTACAAATGCTACCCACTGAAAACCACAGCCAAGTGGTATTGCAGGAGAAATTCTAGAATTTTTTTGGTACCAGGGATTGGACTCAGGGGCACTGGACCACCGGGCCAGATCCCCAGCCCTTTTTTGTATTTTTATTAAGAGACAGTGTCTCACTGAGTTGCTAAGTGCCTCCCCATTGCTGAGGCTGGCTTTGAACTGGTGATCCTCCTGCCTCAGCCTCCCAAGTGCTGGGATTACAGGCCTGCGCCACGCGCGCCCAGCTAAATTCTAGAATTTTTACTGAATAAATGAAGAATGCCTGGTATCAGCATTATTTTAGTATCTAAATGGGAGGCCCTGAATCATCTGCTAAGACCTAAATAATAAAAATATATTTGAATAAGAAACAATTCAAGGTTTCCAAAAAACTATAACTTTGAAAACGTAAAACAATCGACATGTAGGGTTTAGCAGGGTATCCAAATACGGAAATAGTTAAAAGTTAGACGTAGTGTATGGAGGGTACCGATCATTCCACTGATTGACAGATTTGCTACCGTGATATAATTTTAAGGGATCTAGGAACGTGGGGGGCGGGTTTCCGGTCTATTCCGCAGTCCCCACCCCCGCAGGGCTGGTCCGCCTTAGTCCCCGCCCCCTCCCGCGTAGCTCCGCCCAGGGCTGCGTTCTCACAGCCTAAGACCCTGGCTTGTTTCTACCCTGGCATCCCTCAGCCGATCCGACCCGGGGCCCTTCCCCGTCCACACGGGAACAAACGAGAATTTCCCCGCCTTATCAGGTTCCATTCGTCTGAGGCCGGAGGCTGCAAGCCCGGCCCATGCGCCCTGCCCGAGGCCGGGCGGAAGTGACGCCAGCGACTCGGCTCCCTTTTCCTGACGCAATCCCCGCGGGACCCGCATCCTTCCGCCTTCCCCAGTTCGGAGGGGACGTGCAGGTCGGGCTGGGTTCCGCGTGAAGGGCCCGCCGTGAGGTGGAAGGGGTTGTTGCAGGACCGAGTTGGTCCGGGCGGCGAAGGCACCTCGGTCCCACGACTGGTCACTCGGCTGGCATCCAGCGGGGCCGAGAGGGCGGTCGGGCTGTGGCCCGGGAAGTGACGTTAGACGGCGTCTCCCGGGTGTTTCATCCTCTGCTGCCCTCTTCAGTAGCTCCCTTTGTAGATTTTACTTTTCGAAAGAAAAGGGCTCTCCGCCGTTAGAGTCGTGTTGACGTCGCGGTGACCTCCCGCCTCTTGAGCCTGGCGATTGCTGCGAGTCCCGGTGAGCCCTGCGGGGAGACTGGTTTGGGGCTGTAGCTGGGTGGCGGGGCGCTTGGGTTCCACGCCCAGCCCCGGCCGGCGAGGGGGCGAAATTCCACGAAGACCTCTTTCCCCTGGGCTTAGGCAAATCGACGCTTCGCCCGAGAATTGCCTTTGCGCACCCTTCTGTTAGAAAGGTAAATGGACTTTCTTAGGTGCCGAAGGTGTGCGTAGTTTTTGGTATGTGAACGCGAACGTTTGTAGAACAAGCCTATTTCTAAACAAAACCACGAATTTACAGGCATTCTCGTCATCCGAACTTCCTAAGGCTGTACCTCCATCCCCACAGAATTTAAAAACCGGGCCTCCAGTAAGAAAGGAGGCTTTATTGCACTAGGAGTCGTTTATCTTTGACAAGATAGTTGGACGAAATATATATTTTTCCCCACATTTTTCTTTGGAAAAAAATGTGAAGCTACTAACAGGTCATCTGAACATAACATATAATATGCATATACTGTGGTAGGTAGTGTGTTAAGTCAGCTGTTGGCCGCTGTGATCAAAAGATCCGACAAGAACTATGTAGAGGAGTAAAAGTTTATTTGGTGCTCATGGTTTCAGAGGTCTCAGTCCATAGATGGCTGACGGCTGCTTTGGCATGAGGTGAGGCAGAGCACCGTAGCAGAAAGGTGTGGAAGAGGAAAGCACTCAAGTCATGGCAATCAGGAAGCGGAGAGAGAGCTCTGCTCACCAGGGACAACATATAGACCTCAAAGACATGCCACCAATAACCTATCCCTCCCTTCCAGCCTACCCTTCCTGCCTACTTATCACCACCATTCACTGATTAGATTTAAGGCTCTCATAGCCCAATCATTTCACTTCTAAATTTTCTTGCACTGTCTTAGACAAGAGCTTTTGGGGAACACCTCGTAGCTAAATCATAACAAATAGATGCACTAATTTTTAGCGTTTTTTTTATGTTTGCTCTTTTCCCAGATTCATTTTATTTATTTTTTTTGAAAGCAAGCCTGTTGAAAATAAATTGTAAACATGATGATACTGAACATTAAATACTTGGTAATGCAGCTCCTAGAGGAAGGGATTAAATCCACAATACTACTATTTTATTCAAGAAAATGAATAGTGGGGTGAGTATCTCATTGGTAAAGTGCACGCCCTGGGTTCAGTTCCTACCACACACAAACCTATAAAACGAAAATTAATATACATAGTATTGTCTAATATTTACTTAATCAAATGTTAATTTATTCACATTGTTCCAAAGCAGGTTTTGGATGTTGTTGAATCTAAAATTCAAGGTTTCTTATTGCATTTGTTTATGTCTTTTTAGTCATTTTGAGCATTACCTGTTGTTTATCCCTTATATTGGCTTTTTGAGGAGCCAGTCATCCTTTTAAAAAGACACTGTGCTACTTATTATTGTCTTCTGCTGGCATGTTTAAATGAGCCCTCCATTTCTTCCATTTCCTGTAATTGATGATTGGATCTGTAGCAGAGGTTGGAAAACTGTGTGAAAAGAGGTATATAGTAAGTACTTGATGCTTTGCAGACCATATCTGTCCTATAGTTAAGCAGCTAGATAGGTCAGTAAACAAGCATGGATTTGTTACAGTAAAACCAAAGTTACAAAACCAGGGTGTTAACTCCTGGTGTAGAGAATTCAAAAAATCATTTGCCACATGTCTTGTAGGTGATGTTTTGTGCTTTCAATTGCATTTTATTAGGATCACATACATTTATACTGTCCTTCTGTTAATGGTGGAAAGTTTGATACTTGCTTAAGGTACTAGCCATCGTAGTAACCTGTTTTAAAGATAGACTTTCCCATTTGAATTAGAAAGTAATTTGTGGTTTGAACTTTTGATACTCAGAATGTCTAATTCTGGGATTGGGGTTGTAGCTCAGTGATAGAACAGTTGCCCAGTATGTGTGTGGCCCTGGATTCAATCCTCAGCACCACATATCTAATTAAGAATGTCTTAATTCTTCAGCAACCTTCCTCCCAATTTTTCAGCATCCATGAGTAAAATGCAGTGAATATACTTCTTTTTTCTTCCCATTTGTGGAGGTTTGTTTTCAAGGTAACTTTCAAGATTGAAGTCTAGGTCAAAGGCAAATGTACATTTAATTTTGCTGTACATTAAATTTTTCCCCTCCCTTATTTTTTATACCATTTGACAGTTTCTGAATGAACTTAAAAAAATATTGAAAAGTTATTCTGGAGAAAAATAAAGAACAGATTTTAACTGCAGGTACTTATTTTCAGAAAGAAAGTTAGCATCTTGTCTACTTTGATCCTGAGTAAGAATACTCCACTATATTTTCAGGTACAATGCTTTCATTTATATTAAAGACAGACACTTCATAGGACTCTAGTGTGTGTGTGTGTGTGTGTGTGTGTGTGTGTGTGCGTGCGCGCGCGCGCGTGGTGCCGGGGATTGAACCCAGGGCCTTGTACATGTAAGGCAAGCACTCTACCAACTGAACTATATCTCCAGCCCTAATTTTTAAATTTTGATCTTTTGTGTGTGTGTGTGTGTGTGTGTGTGTCTTCTGTTTGTGTGTAGCTATCCTGTAGTGTTCTTGTGGGAAATAGCATTTGTCTGGCAGTCCACAAATAGTTATTGCATTCCCTCAGTGGGTCTCCTTATAGACACATATCAGGAGGTAGAATCACTCTACCGGTATATGACCAGATAATTCTTCTGTCACTGTAGGCTGCCAGAAGGCTCTGAAGAAGCCAGGTGTCTTGTTAATATCCAAGTTACCTTCTGATTGCCACTTATGGTCCTGGGACATAGCGAAACAATTTATTAGAGTTCTGGAGATGTTGGTAAAGATGTACTAGTATTGTTGGTTGAGAATTTATCAGATAAACAATTTAAAAAAACTATTAACAGTATCTACTAAATTTTTTGTGTTTGCAGGGTGTATAACACAACAGCAGTGCATGCATGTGTCAGGATGAAAGTAAATACTTTTCATATCCGTGTTCTTATAAGAGCCCTAAATTAGAAGCAACCCAAATGTGGATCCTGCCCCATACCCTGGAGGGAGGAACGCTGCACAAAGAGAGGCCAAGAAGAATATGGACAGGCTTTCCCACACAGTTGGTTACCACTCATGTCTGTGCAACGAAGTCTGCATAAAACCCAAATGGACTGGGTTTGGAGAATTCACAGATAGCCGAACAGTGTATTTCCTGAAGGATCGGGCATTCAGGAGAGCATCATGCTCCATACCCCTTCCTGAATACTCACCTATGCACCTCCTCTGTTTCATTTATAAAATATCATTTATAGTAAACTGGTAAATGTGTTTCCCTGAGTTCTGTAAGAAGCTCAAGCAAATTAATTGAATTTGAGGAGGGGTTTATGGGAACCCTGGCTTATAGCCAGTAAGAAGCACAGACAGTTAAAGGTATTGGGGGGGAGGTGTTGGGCAGAAGATGTAGCTCAGTGGTTGAGTGCTTGCCCAGCCTGTATGAGGCACTGGGTTCAATCCCCATTACCAAAATAAATTTAGTTAAGTAGATAAATAAAGGGGAGCAGTCTTAGGGACTGAGCCCTCAACCTGTGGGATCTAATGCTATGTCCAGGTAGACAGTGTCAGAACTGAATTAAAGAATTAGAGGACTATAGCAGAAGGAATTATTTGCTGTATATGAGGAATATTCTAACACATCTGGTTTCAGAAGTGATCTGTGTTGTGAGAGTATTTGGAGAAGAAACTTGAGTTTGGGTTGGTTGGTATTTTCTGTTTTTTTGTTTTTTGTTTTTTTTTTTTTGTTGTTGTTTTGTTTTGTTTTTAGTTTTTTTTTTTTTATTTGCTTTAGTTGTACACAATGGGTTTATATTTACGTGGTGCTGAGGATCGAACCCGGGCCGCGCATGTGCTAGGCGAGCACTCTACTGCTGAGCCACAACCCCAGCCCCGGTTAGTATTTTCTATACATCTACACAGCCCACTCCTCATTTCTGGACCTCAGAAGGCCTAGACACTCATAAGACTTCTCCCTGATTAGGTCAAGTCCACTAGGATATTTTCCCCATTGATACACAAAACTAACTCAGGACTTTATAATTACATTTGCAAAGTCCCTGCATGTTTATCATATATCTGTTAGAAACAAGTCAGAGGGTTAGTTAATGTAAGGGGATTATCCAGGAAGGTGGCTACCAGAAGGTGGAGGTTGCTGAGTCATATTATGTGTGAACCACAGTAGTTGTACCCCAGTAGATGGTGGGAAGTCTTAGTGGGCTTGTCTGGGCCTGAGCTGGCCTATAATCAGCAGCCACACGATGTTCAAAGAAAATGCTCAGAGCTGCAGTTACTAGAGTTGGTGGGCAGAGTGCAGAGAGAGTTGGGGCACCACTAGAAGTAGGAACCTTTGAAGCAGTGTTTCTTTAAGAGGTATGCCAGTATAACTTCAAGGCACCTGCAAACTGGTTCTGGAGGGCAGATACTCAGAATTTGGGTGCCACAAATATTTTATTTATTTTAGTTATAGGCAGACACAATGCTTTATTTATCTTATGTGGTGTGCTGAAGTTTGAACCCAGTGCTAAGTAAGCAGTCTACCACTGAGCCACAACCCCAACCCCACCACAAACATTTTGAGGCCTGGGATGCTCAGTGTCCACATCTGGCAGGCTGTGGGAAACAGCTCTGGGACAGGCTTTTTGTGGGTTGGGCCAAAATGCAGCAACATCCTGGAATTCACAATGTCTTGTGTCATGACAGACACAGGAAACAAACTGTAAAGTTAGGGCACACATATGCATGCTAAGGTCCCTCTTCCAGCAAGAGCCCTTTGAGTTTTAGGTGTCCATGTTAACACTTAAGGGAATGTGGTGCCTGGATAAGGGAATGGTGTATGGATGAGATCCTCTGGGAACTGTTTGTACTGACCACATGGCTTGGGCAGAGCACCCGAGGACATCCTTACCCTTCCAGCACCGATGTATCATGCACTGTTGGATTCAGCAGTAGACATTTTTTCCTTTTGTTTGTTCCTCTAGTGCCCTGTGTACTGACTAAGCTTAACATGTTTGGTGTAAACAATGCAGATTTAAAGAATCCAGTGCATCGTCGTAGTAAAGCAGGTACTGAATTTAAATTTGAAGCAGAGATGAATAAAGGTAACAGTCACAGATTATGCTTTGTCTATTCAATACTTATATGCACCCCGCCCCTGCACACACATTTGAATTCCTTTACAATAATAAAAACAGTACATATGTCTACCTAACTATAAAGGGAAAAGTTCTCAACCTTTTCCATAGTGAGAAAGTATACAGTCCACCAATCACAGGCCATATTTTTTTTTATTTTTAAAATATTTATTTATTTGTACACAACGTGTTTATTTTTACGTGGTGCTGAGGATCAAACCCGGGCCGCGCATGTGCTAGGCGAGTGCTCTGCCGCTGAGCCACAACCCTAGCCCCACAGGCCATATTAATAGCTCCTCATTTTAGTGACCTTGTCACTGAATATTCTGCTACCTCAGGAATAAATTGTAAATTTAGGCCATAATAAGTTACATATGAAATAAGAATGTAGAGCCGGTCGCAGTGGCTCACGCCTGTAATCTCAGCACTTGGGAGGCTGAGACAGAAGGATCGTGAGTTCAAAGCCAGCCTCAGCAATAGCGAGGCACTTAGCAACTCAGTGAGACCCTGTCTCTAATAAAATACAAAAAAGGGCTGGGGATCTGGCCCAGTGGTCGAGTACCCCTGAGTTCAATCCCCGGTACCAAAAAAGAAATAAGAATGTGAAGGGGCTGGGGCTATGGCTCAGTGGTAAAGCACTCGTCTTGCATGTGTAAGACCCTGGGTTCGATCCTCAGTAACACATAAATAAAATAAAGGTGTTCTGTCTACCTACAACTAAAAAAATGTTTTAAAAATAGAATGGAGATAGAAGTGAGTGGTTAGTTTATATGATTTGAACAAACATACAAATACATATCAGTATATATGTTCTCTATGTTGTTAGTATACCACTTCGTGACCAGTTCCCTATTTCCCTTGCCCCTCAGCCCAAGCTGCTGGGTTCTATACCTCCTAGTGAACCAACCCTTTATTCGTAAAGAATCTAAATCTTCCAATGCCCTCCCGCTTTCAAATTATTTTATCAACATTTTCTTTTCTTTGTTTTTTTAAAAAAAGAGATAGAGTTTCACTGATTTGCCCAGGTTGGCTTTGAACTCATGGGCTCACACATTCCTCCTGCCTCAGCTGCTGGAGTAGCTGAGTGTACAGGTATGTGCCACTGCACCCAGCTTTATGAACATGTCTGTGGAGCGTGGAAATAATAAGAGGTTTCAGTTTTCGTTCTCTTTGCCTCAAATGTATAGCATTACCCCAGTTTCTCTTTGGTAATTGAGTTCTATCAGTCCAGACAGTAGATTATCCACCTCCCCCCAATTTTTTTTCTTAGTGTAGTGGTAAAAGGCTCCAATGGCCAGTTTGCTATCTAATCTTTTAGGTATTAGGACTATAATTGTGCCTCCTGGGGAAAGCATTCCCAAATAGGGGCAGAGATCTCCAAAGTGTTCCAGGTAATTGGGATAGGAAGCAAAATTTCTGTCAGAGCCATTTCTGCCCTTACTCATCAACTGTTGGGCACATGTAATCTGGTTGTGGGGAGATAGTACCACATAAGACTCCGATTCAAAGCACTGTGTCTTATGAGGCAGGATGCCACTCGTTTTTAAAGTTGTCTCACAGCTGGCCCTGCATCTGAGTTTTTAGGAAGGCATTCCACCTCTCATTTTGATCAGCTACTTCTCAGTAATGGAGTATGTGTTAAGACTAGTTGATTGCAGAGACTGACTCCCATAGTTTCACTAATTTGCACTGGAATAGTTTCCTTGATTAGAGTCAGTGCCATGTGAATGCTGTCACTGTGGGTGAAGTATTTTGTGAGCCCATGGATGGTGGTGCCAACTGAAGTGTAACTGGCAGAGAGTTGATGTGGCTTTGTGTACACACTTGATTTCTGGTGTTCTGGGTTCTAGCCTTTGCCATTGGAATAGGGGAACTCATTTCAATGATGGTATCAGTACATGAATGCCTGGCGCACGTGTATGTATGTATGTGTGTGTGTGTGTGTATTTTTTGTTGTTTTTGTCGTCGTTATCTCCATAGAGTATTGTCTTCTGGATCATCAACGTAGGTTAGGGTAAGGGTAGGAGGGGTGTGGAAATCAGATGACAGATTCAGTAGAACTTTCCTGTTTCTAGGATTCCTTCTGTCACATTATGCCAGGGAAGCTCTGGCATGTCAGCCTCACTGACTGTAGATCATCATTGAATCCAAGTTTGGCAACCCCTCTGGGGGTACCCCTCTTGCCCCTGCAAGAGTTGTTCCTATTTTTACACTTGAATAAATACTATTCCTTTAAAAAAACAACAACAACAAAAAAGTCACACCAAGGCAGGAGGATTGCAAATTTGAGGCCAACCTCAACCACTTAGCAAGACCCTAAGCAACTTAGACCCTGTCTCAAAAAATAAAATGGGCTGAGGTTGTGGCTCAGTAGTTAAACACCTCTGGGTTCAATCCCCAGTACAAAAATAAACAAATACATAAATACAAAATTCTAGGGCTGGGATTAGCTCAGTGGTAATAGAGTGGTTGCCTAGCATGTGTGAGACCCTGGATTCCATCTCTAGCACTGCAAGGAAAGAATAAATAAATCTTAATTCTTTTCCATCATACTAATTTCATATGAAATGTTCACTAACACATGTGATGAGTCAGTACATTGTGCTGTAGACATTGCAGGTCTAGACCAACTTCTAATCCTGGAATGTGACAACAACCTCAGGAGATCAGTTAGGGACCAACTTAGCTGCAGTTGGGCCCTGGTTCACCACTGCCTAAATGGGTGATATGGAACAAATCCTCTTATTGTTTGAATACAATTTTTTTTTCCAGCATTAAATAGGGATATTGATATCTACCGCGAAGGGTTAGAAGGATACATAAATGACTGTATATGTGTGTGTATCTATGTATACACACACACACACACACACACACATACATATATACATACATATATATGTATACACACACCAATCTCTTAGTGCAAATTCACACTTTCTGGTCCTCAGTAAATGACAGTGGATGTTAGTAATACTTGTGTTAACAGGTTACACTGTATTTAGTGGCTTTTGCTTAGTTTCATCTGTGGAGAGTAAACCAATGTCTGATGACAGATGATGAAGTACTGCTGTATAAGGAGGAATGGAAATTTCCATTATCCCCCAAGATTCATAAGCTGCCTGTAATGGTCTTGGCATCTAGGAAAAGAGCCTTGCAGCAAATTTTGCCTTCAGTCTCACAGAATGACAGCTATTGATTAGCTCATGACCAGTCCTGTTAATGTTCTTTTACAGAGATTCTGCTTTACGTCCCCCTTGTGTAGAGCACAGGGGCCCAGCCCTGAGGAATCACGCCACCCAACTTTTTTTTTTTTTTTTTTGAGATGTCAAAGTGGGCTACATAGGGCTGGAATTGTGGCTCAGCGGTAGAGTGCTCGCCTAGCATGAGCGCGGCCCGGGTTCAATTCTCAGCACCACGTAAAACTAAAAACACATTGTATACAACTAAAGCAAATAAATAAATATTTTTTAAAAATGGGCTAGATAATACTGTTGTGTAGGTCAGCCCCCTGGTGTATCTGCTGCATGATATCCTG
Organism: Tamias sibiricus; assembly: GCA_025594165.1. Lineage (NCBI taxonomy): Eukaryota > Metazoa > Chordata > Mammalia > Rodentia > Sciuridae > Tamias > Tamias sibiricus. The sequence goes on from CM046673.1 coordinate 9,643,427, forward strand.
TAGGAGCCCTGTTTGGGGATTGACTTGAATTGCGGTTGACTATGAGCCGTGGAGATTTGGGCATTGTCGCCTCCCATAGTCTCACGGGACTTGTTGCGGGATCTCGAGTGACTTGGCCGAAATTGCTGATCGGGTCAGCGCCATTTTGGTGGTGTGTGTTCGGCATGTGTTAGTCGTTGTTAGAACCAGAGAGAAAAGTTATCAGAATAAAAAGCTGTTTGTCTCCAGTTTGCTTCTGAAGTTTTTCCCGCGGCCCCGTTGCTCCAAGCGCTTCAGGCGGCAACAATATCCTTGAGAATTTTTTTAAAAATATTTATTTATTTACTTTAGTTGTACACAATGCAATGCATTTATGTTTACGTGGTGCTGAGGATCGAACCTGGGCCGCGCACGTGTGAGGCGTGCACTCTGCCGCTGAGCCACAGCCCCAGCCCATCCTTGAGAATTATTACCATGGATAAATGATGACAATTTTTCTGAATTGAAGTTTGCTTACCTGTAAAATGAGACTATCATAGTTTTTGTAATGGGCAGTACCACTCACCATCCCTTTTTCTAGCTCTAGGTGAAACAGGACTGCTCTGGCATTCTATGACAGTAGTGCACATATGAGAGAAAGTGTGTGTGTGTGTGTGTGTGTGTGTGTGCGCGCGCGCATGTGTACACTTTCCAAATGTGCAGGATTACGTGGCAATTTCATGCTAGGGTAGAATGGCTTCTAGGCATGTGAGTGTAGGAATTGGGGCAGTTCCAGTTCTCAAGCCTTCTTTCTTTTCCAGGGACCCATTCAGCCTCCTTGAAGAAAAGATAAAAGCAGAAAAGATGGCAGACTGCCTGACAAACTATTACCAGGTATGCAGAAACCGTCCAACAAAATGACATGTTTGCCTTCACCAGGCACATTTTCTTCTAGACAGGCTTATCTTCACAACTACTTAAAGTCAATATACCCTCAATCAAGGACTAATTCCCCAGCTGAATTTACAGGAATGGCGTCTTCTCATCAGTGAGGTGTAATCTGAAAATTATCCCAGAATTCCAGTAATTACCAAATAATGATGACACTAATGGTGACAAGGGTATGGTATGATTGTTATTTTGCCAAGTACTCTGCCAGATGTTAAGGAAGGAAAAAGTATCCTTTTCCATAAAAGACTATTTATTTGTCCTGTTTAAGTATGTGATAGGAGTATAGTTTAGTAGAAGGAAATAAGAGAAGAGCTGCTAGTCTAAGTGTGGTGTGATAAATTCATATTTCAGTAGGGCCATAAAAGCCATATGATTCAGTGGCTAGGGTTGTGGCTAAGAGGTAGAGCACTTGCCTAGCATGTGTGAGGCACTGGGTTCGATCCTCAGCACCACATATAAATAAATGAATAAAATAAAGGTCCATCCAGTTGACCAATGGTACAGAATAGAAGACACAGAGACTAACCCACACACCTATAGTTATCTTATATTAGACAAAGGTGCCAAAAACGTTCATTGGAGAAAAGACAGCCTCTTCAACAAATGATGTTGGGAAAATTGGAAATCCTCATGTAATAAAATGAAATTAAATCTCTTTCTCTTATCATGCACAAAACTCAACTCAAAGTGGAATAAGGACCTAGGAATTAAACCAGAGACCTCGCACCTAACAGAAGAAAAATGGGCCCAAATCTCCATCATGTTGGATTAGGACCCAACTTCCTCAATAAGACCCCTATAGCACAAGAATTAAAACCAAGAATTAATAAATGGGAGAGATTCAAACTAAGAAGCTTCTTCTCAGCAAAAGAAACAGTTAGTGAGGTAAATAGAGAACCTACAGAATGGGAGCAAATCTTTACTACAAACACATCAGATAGAACACTAACCTCAAGAATATATAAAGCTCAAAAATTTAACACCAAAAAACAAATAACCCAATCAATGGGCCAAGGAATTAAACAGACACTTCTCAAAAAATGATATGCGATCAATCAACAAATAATGAAAAAATGTTCAATATCTCTAGCAATTAGAGAAATGCAAATCAAAACAACTCTAAGATTTCATCTTAATCCAGTCAGAATGGTAGCAATCAAAAAAAAAAAAAAAAAAAAAAAAAAAACAATAAATGCTGGTGAGGATGTAGGGAAAAAGGCACACTCTTACATTGCTGGTGGGACTGCAAATTGGTGAAGCCAATCTGGAAAGTAGTATGAAGATTCCTAGGAAACTTGGAACAGAACCTCCATTTGACCCAGCTATCCCACTCCTTGGTCTATACCCAAAAGACCTAAAAACAGCTTACTACAGGGACACAGCCACATCAATGTTTATAGCAGCACAGTTCACAATAGCTAGATTGTGGAACCAACTCTGATGCCCATCAGCAGATGAATGGATAGGGAAACTTTGGTATATATACACAATGGAACACTACTCAAAGAGAATAAAATCAAGGCATTTGCAGGTAAATGGATGGAGTAGGAGAAAATAATGCTAAGTGAAGTTAGCCAATCCCAAAAAAACCAAAGGTCGAATGATCTTTTTGTTATGAAGATACTGACTTATGGCCGGGCGGGCGGTGGCGCATGCCTATAATCCCAGCACTTTGGGAGGCTGAGGCAGGAGGATCACGAGTTCAAAGCCAGCCTCAGCAATGACGAGGCACTTAGCAACTCAGTGAGACTCTGTCTCTAATAAATACAAAAAAAAAGGGCTGGGGATGTGGCCCAGTGGTCAAGTGCCCCTGAGTTTAATCCCTGGTACCACAAAAAAAAAAAAAAAAAAAGATACTGACTTATAAGGGCAAGGGAGGGGGATGACAGGAATGAAAGAACTGTAAATAGAACAAAGAGGGGGGAGGGAGGAGAGGGGCTAAGGGGATAGGAATAATGGTAGAGTGAGATAGACATCATTACCCTAAGTACATGTATAAAGACACAATTGTTGTGAAAATACTTTATGTAAAACCAGTGACTTGAAAAATCGTGCTCTTTATATGTAATATGAAGTGAATTGCACTCTGCAAGCATGTATAACAAATTAGAATAAAAATAAATTAAAAAAATTAAAATAGGGGCTGGGGTTGTGACTCAGCAGTAGAGCACTCGCCTAGCACGTGGGTGTGCAAGGCCCGGGTTTGATCCTCAGCACCACATAAAGAATAAAGGCATTGTGTACAACTAAAACAAATAAATAAATATTTAAAATAAAAATAAATAAAGGTACATCACCGTCTAAAAAAAAGCCGTATCATTCAGGAGATGGGCAGTGAGTGCATGTGCGTAGAGAAACGGTTCCTGGGACCATTGAACTCTGCAGTATATGGTGAGAACCTTCAGATCCTTGTATAGGCATTGGCCTCACTTCCTCATTCTTTTTTTAAAATATTTTTTAGATTTTGATGAACCTTTATTTTTTTAATTCATTTATTTATATGTGGTGCTGAGAATCGAACCCAGTTCCTTACACATATTAGGCAAGCGTTCTACCACTGAGCCACAACCCCAGCCCTCACTTCCTCATTCTTAAGTGAACATTGATAGAGATGTTACTGGTGTTACTTATTACTTAGGCTGCCATGTGTTTTACAATTTAGGACTTGGTGACCTTTGAGGATGTGGCTGTGAACTTCACTCAAGAGGAGTGGATTTTATTGGGTCAAACTCATAGAGACTTATACAGAGATGTGATGTTGGAGAACTACCAGAACCTGGCCTCCTTAGGTAAGACTGCCATCATTCCTTGTAGCTCTTAGGGAAGAAATGGATGTTCTGTCCTTACAGTACTGCACAATCAGTGATCTCAACACTCAATCCATTGGGAAATAATAGGAGCATACTCTTTACCCTAATGTAGCTGTCCCCCTTTATCCATGGGGAATATGTCCCAAGATCCTCAGTGGAGGTCTGAAATCAAACTCATACAAATTCAATAATATTTTAAGATGTGACAATGAAAGTAGCATGCTTTTTTTTTTTTCCTTCTTCACAGTTTCAGATTGAAGATTTCTTCTTAGGTAGATACTAGAACCTTAGCAAAGGATGTTTTTCTTTTCCTTATTAAGTCAAGAGCTTTCAAATTTTCAATTAAATAGAGTACTGTGGCTTCTCTTTGGTATGTTCAAATTCTCATCATAACTACTGTTTGCTTTGGGTCCATTATATTAGGTAAAACAAGTGTTATTTACACACAAGCACTGCTATACTGTGACAGTCAACCTGATAAGTGAGATGGCTACTGAAAGACTAATGGGCAGGTAGCATACAAAGTATGGTGTGATGGATAAAGGGATGATTCATGTCCCATGAATAGGACAGAATAGAATATGGTGAGCTTTCATCAGCTACTCAGAACATTATGTGATTTAAAACTTCCAAATTGGACTGGGATTGTGGCTCAGCAGTAGAGCGTTCGCCTAGCACGTGAGTGGCCCGGGTTTGATCCTCAGCACCATGTGCAAATAAACACATTGTGTACAACTAAAGCAAATAAATAAATATTAAAAAAAAAAAAAAAAAAAAAAAACTGCCGGGCGCGGTGGCGCACGCCTGTAATCCCAGCACTTTGGGAGGCTGAGTCAGGAGGATCGCGAGTTCAAAGCCAGCCTCAGCAATGGCGAGGCACTCAGCAACTCAGTGAGACCCTGTCTCTAATAAAATACAAAAAAGGGCTGGGGATGTGGCCCAGTGGTCTAGTGCCGCTGAGTTCAATCCCCGGTACCAAAAAAAAAAAAAAAACCTTCCAAATTGTTTATTTTTGGAATTTACTACTTAATAGTTTTGGACCATAGTTGATGGTAGGTAACTAAAACTGCAGAAAGCCAAACCATGGTCTAACATGGTGGTTCTCAAAATGTGGTTCAAGATGAACAAATCATTGTGATCCTGTTAGAAATGTAAATTATTAGTTTCTTCCTTTGACATTTTAGCAAGCCGCCCCGGTGTATCTGATGCATTATAATTTGTGAGTCCTGATGTAGTTTTTCCTCAGAAGAACAAGGATCTTTTTGTTTCACTTTACTTTCTATTTGACTCAGTGTTAGTGTTTTGTTTGTATGTAAATAAGCATTAATTTGGGGCTTCAGAATTCCAAGATAACTAATCATTTTTGGGTACATGGAAGAGGTGATACTTGCATACTTTGCTCTTTTGAAATAATTCTCCTGTTTTCATTAGAAACAGTATGATTAGAACTATACTGTTTTATCATCTGTTGCATGAACCTGTTTCATGAATATCTTTCCCCATGTATAGGATGTGAACCCATCAAACCCAGTCTCATCTCATGGTTGGAACAAGAAGAGAATATACAGACAGGAGATCTGCAAGGTGAGGGAGTCTGGAGGGCAACTGTGATCAAGGAGAAGTTTATTGAGTTTGGAAGGATAATGAAACATTTTAAGTTGTACTTCATTAAAGAAGGTTTGGAAGCCGGGCGCGGTGGCGCATGCCTGTAATCCCAGCACTTTGGGAGGCTGAGGCAGGAGGATCGTGAGTTCAAAGCCAGCCTCAGCAATGGCGAGGCACTTAGCAACTCAATGAGACCCTGTCTCTAATAAAATACAAAAAAGGTCTGGGGATGTGACCCAGTGGTCGAGTGCCCCTGAGTTCAATCCCTGGTACCACAAAAAAAAAAAAAAAAAAAAAAGAAGAAGAAGGTTTGGGACATTACTCTGAGAAGGTAGAAAATCCTCAGTTTCTCATTCTCTGTCTACTCAGACTTTCCTGCGATATCTAAAATGAAGAGTTGTCTTTTTTTTTACTATCATTTTTTTCATTTGCTCTTTGTCTAGATCTTTGCTTCTTTTCATGCCTGATAATATTATTCTTGTTTACCATCAGTTCTAATTTTCAAAGAATTGGTTTGTAATAAACTGTTTAAAAGTTGTGATCCACAACTTTACCGTTGCCAAATTTGATCTAGTTAAAATGCTCAAACTTTGCTTTTTCCCCCCCCCATTGTTTTCCTTTTATCTTTTTGTTGTTATTGTTGTTGTTTGTTTGTTTTTTGTTGTTGTTGTTCTTTGGTTCTGGGGATTGAACCCAGGAATGCAAGGCAAGTGCTATACTGGTGATTCACAACACCATCCTACTTTTTTTTTAATCCATGCTTAATTTGAAAACAAATACACTGGCTGGGTATTGTGGCACACAAGGCTGAGGCAGGAGGATCACAAGTTCAAAGCCAGCTTCAGCAACTTAGCGAGACCCTGTCTCTAAATAAAATATAAAAAGGGCTGGGGATGTGGCTCAGTGGTTAAGCATCCCTGGGTTCAATCCCTGAAGAAAGAGAGAGAGAGTGAGAGAGAGAGAGAAAGGAAGGAAAGAAAGAGGGAGGGGGGAGGGAGGGAAGAAAGGAAAGAAAAGGAGGTAGGGAGGAAGGAAGGAAAGGAGGGAGGGAGGACAAATACATATAAGCCCTATCATTTTTAATTTCTACAATCTACCATTTCTCTCCCCAAATTTTAAATTTGTCTTTCTGTCTACATTTAGAATGGAAAATGCACGTTAGCACTGAGGAGTCAGCATTTCAGCAGAATGTTTTGAGGGAACAAATTTCCAGTAGGATACAAATGGTAAGGTTAACAAAAGATGTTTGTTATTTTCCACATTTAGAGAAGATGTGAATTCTGCTATAGATAGTAACATTCATCCAAGTGGGAGTGGGAGCAATATGTCAGGAGAAATACTTTGAATATACTATCAATATAATATCAATTTTGAATATAATATCAATAGTATCCCAAACCATTGTGAAGCCACTTCCTTCAGGGGTCCCACAAGTACACAGTCCCACATATATAACTGGACATGGGAGTTTTTAAAGCAATTATATGAAAATCTTAATCTTTTTTAACATTAGAACAGGTATCACAGGATTTTAGTCCTATTGTTCCTTCATTGAGTACTATAGAATTCACTATATGAAAGAATAAAAATGGTGAAATAACTATATGAACGAATGAAAATGGTGAAAATTATAATTACCCTCTAAATATGTTCTTTAATCATCATTCAACCATTTGTCAACAGGGAGGAGATTGTAGTATTAGTTAATCCTCGTTTACCATACTCACAAAAGATGGGGAATTCTCTTATAGAAAATCAGCATCAATGAGATTTTTTTTTTCTTCATGGTGCTAGGAATCAAACCAAGACCTTGAGTTAGGCAAGCACTCTACCACTGAGCTGCATCCCTGGCCCAAGAGATGCTTGAGAGAAATAACATTGATCCTAGCAGGGGAAATGTCTCTAAAAGGATCCTGAGATTGTGAATGTGATGAATTTAGGATACCCTAATCCTAGCTCAAAACCTGGAGCTTCAGAGTTCCTACAAGTACACTTCACCACATATAAAATTGCGTACTGAGATTCTTAAAAGAATTTTACGAAAACATACAGGAATCATCATAAGGTTAGAACAGATGGTACAGAATCCTTGCAGTATTCCTTCATTCAGTTTGAGAGAAGTACACAGAGCAGGAATTCTATACATGTAATAAAAACAGTAAGAATCAATTATGTTTTGTTTTTGTTTTCAGATAGGTAAAATCCATTATGTCTGAAAAAAAATCTTTAACCATATTCCATCCCTTATCAACAGGCGGGAAACCAAAGTGCAGGGGAACTCTGTAACTATCTGCAATATGGAGAAATCTTCAGTGAACACTCATATTTCAAGACACACATGAAAGTTCAAAATTCAAGGAACCCTTGTGACTCTAATCAGTATGGAAAATATTTTCCTACTCCTCACAAAACCTCTACTGAACAGACACTGTCTGCCTCGAGTCAGTGTGAAAGAGCCCTTAGCCTGACTCCAAATGTCATTTACCAGAAAACCATCACACAAGACAAATCCTTTGAATGCAATGACTATACCTTCCTTAATCAGCCATACTTTGAGGCTCATTTGAGAAATCACAATGGAGAAAAACTCTTTGAATTGAAGCAGTATGCAGGAGATTTTGCATTTCCCACAAGTGGAACTGTGCCTATTCAAATGTATACCATAAAAGCCTATGAGTGTAAAGTTTGTGGGAAAGTATTTGGATATTCTTCAAACCTAAATAGTCACATGCGAACCCACACTGGGGAGAAACCCTATGAATGTAAGATTTGTGGAAAAGTATTTGGTTATTCTTCAAATCTTAACAGTCACATGCGAACCCACACAGGGGAGAAACTCTATGAATGTAAGGAATGTAGGAAGTCCTTCACTACTTCTTCAAGCCTAACTGAACATTTCAGAATTCACACTGGAGAGAAACCCTATAAATGTAAAGAATGTGGAAAAGCCTTCACTAAGCGCTCAGGCCTTACCACACATGTACAAACACACACTGGAGAGAAGCCCTATGTATGTAAGGCATGTGGGAAAGCCTTCACTGCCGCTTCAAACCTGACTGAACACTTAAGAATTCATACTGGAGAGAAACCCTATCAATGTGAGGAATGCGGTAAAGCCTTCCATGCTTCTTCCTACCTGCGTAAACATGTCAGAACTCACACTGGAGAGAAGCCCTATGAATGTGAAAAATGTGGGAAAGCCTTCCATGCTTCCTCATACTTACGGAAACATGTAAGAACTCACACTGGAGAGAGACCTTATCAATGTAGGGAATGTGGGAAAGCCTACAAAAGGTGTTACTTGCTAACTGAACATTTAAAAACTCACACAGTGGAGAAGCCCTTTGAATGTAAGTTATGTGGAAAATCCTTTAGAAGTTCTGCCTGCCGTAATAAGCACATTCGAATTCATACTGGAGTAAAACCCTATAAATGTAAATACTGTGGGAAGGCTTTCACTGTTTCCTCAAGCCTAGCTGAACACGTAAGAACTCACACTGGAGAGAGGCCCTATGAATGTAAGGAATGTGGGAAGGCCTTCACGACTTCCTCATGTCTCATTGTGCACATAAGAACCCACACTGGAGAGAAACCTTATGAATGTAAGGAATGTGGGAAAGCCTACAAACGGTGTTATCTGCTGACTGAACATGTAAAAACTCACACGGGGGAAAAGCCCTTTCAATGTAAGGTATGTGGGAAATTTTTTGGAAATTCCTCATGTCTCAATAAGCACATTCGAATTCATACTGGAATAAAACCATATAAATGTAAGTATTGTGGGAAAGCCTTCACTGTTTCTTCAAGTCTAGCTGAACATGTAAGAACTCACACTGGGGAGAAGCCCTATGAATGTAAGGAATGTGGGAAATCCTTCACTACATCTTCAAACCTATATCACCATGTAAGAATTCACACTAGGGAGAAGCCCTGTAAATATCAGGAATGTGGGAACACTTATAATAGGCTTTATTTGCTAACAGAACATTTAATAACTCAAACTGAACAGAAACCCTTTGAATGGAAGGAATGCCGAAAATCCTTTAGGAGTTCTTCACGTCTTAATCACCACACTGGAATTTTCACTGATGAAAACCCTTATTAATGTGAAGAATGGAACAGTCCTCAATTATGCCAGTTTACTTCAAAGACTTGAAAGACTCTGTTCTCAAGATGCCCCATGAATTTAAGGAATGTATGAGAGCCATTGGAATCCGATCATGATACAGTATGGTGAGAACTAATCCTGGAGCCATATAATGTAACAAACATGAAAATCCTCACTATTTCTCAGGGACTTATTAAATATGTAGGCTCTTCCAATGGAGAGGAAACACTGTTGATGTGTGTTATGTGGAAAACTTGTAATTCTGTTAACTACTTTGATGTTCATTTGATCTCACAGTGGAGAAAATCTTTATTGTAAAGGTAAGGAAGGATGCAAAGTCATGAATTTTTACATATTATCCTTCAGCCTTTAAAATCAGTGGTTCATACTCAAGAAAAACTGGATGTTTAGATTATGGGAATTGCATCCCCACCCCTAAAATCTTGTATGTTGACAGACATGCAGCCTTCTGAGTGGTTCTTCACATTTATCTTGAACATTTATGAGTCCACCTTGATCATTCCTGGTGGGATATATCTGTTTCTTGTATAGCAACACCATTCCAGTCAAGGTGCTAGACCTTCCAGGTGGCACCTAGCCAAAAATGAGCCTTTGGGAAACAAGTGTAACCTATACTATTTGTTTATTTGTTGTTCCTGGGATTGAACTCAGGGCCTCACACATGCCAAGTGTACACTTTACCACTGAGTTGCACCCCTAGCACAGATCCTATTTTAGCATTGAAGATTCTCTGGTTGTCATGCTCTTAAATATGGTTCACATGTACTCGCACTAGCCAAATTTAGGCTTACCTGATTTTTTCCCCCCAGATTAAAAAGGGTGCAAAAAGGGGTGAGGGGAGAAAAGGTTGAGTGAATACCTGGTAGTGTGACAGACCTCAGTTTCATGGCTGTGGACCTGAGAATGGGAATTCCTTTAACTCAGGGAGGGAGGGAAAGACTTAGATTTTCTTTTTCTTTATAGATTCACTCCAGAATTGGAAAAGGAATCATATTCCTGAGTCAAACAACAGCTTAGACTGGCAATAAGACCTTCTGGCGTTGTCCTTTCATATAATATGAAAACAGCAAGAACTCTGAACATGGCTGGTATCATGTTCTGCTATGCTGGAACCATTGCTGACTTTGAATAAGACTCACAGACCAGCTCAACCAGGTTTCAGTCTGAGTGACCCAAAATTTATATATTACTTACGCTTGAGCAACTTTGGGTTCTGTCATGTGCTGCCATCAGGGTTGCAGCCTTTCTGTGGCTTTTAGTCCAGCCAGTGTAGAGGTAATCCACATCACGCTAAACAATAATCCTGAATGGAAGAGACCTGTGCACTTTTATGTTCCATGTGTTTCTTGTGAGGAGTGGGCAATGGAATTGTTCTCTTGTGGGTGTGTTACTGTTAAGCTCAACTGTTATTGCCATTACCTGTTGGCAGTGACACTAAAGGTGATCACATCAGTCTTGGCTGCCTTGTGTGGGTTGTTATGGCTCATGAATTGGCCTTAGGTGCCATCCTTACTGTCTAAAATGAGACCTGTAGGTCCCTCTGGAACTTGTTGGCAGTTGCCTGAAGATGAGCACGTGTGGGTGATGGGTGAAGTCACTAGTGCAGGTTGGCATCATCCTTGGATCTGGACTCCTAGTGACAGTATCATTAACAAATGACAGTACAGTGTTAACAGCCCAGACATTGCCCTACCTGAGAAACTCACTGCTGGTGAAGACATTACCTCACCCCAGGACCTTGCCACTGGAGAGGACGTCCCCCTATGCACTGGAAATGAGTTCAAATTCACCAGAACCTTCTTTGTAGCAATGTCTGCTGGTGCTCCTCAGGCACAAATTGCACACAAAACATTTGCTTTTCTTACTTTGATATTTGGGGTTTGGTTGTGTGCCCGAGCTTGCTATCAACTTAGCCTGTGACCCTGGTATGGTGTCAGCCAAATCACACAGCTCTATACCCCATGCCTGTAGGAAAACGTGATAGAGGTTACTGCTACCTCTTAGAGGGGTTACTATCTGCACTTCTGAAAGTTGACAGGAATTTTTTTGTTTCCCACGAGTCACCTGCTATATGTCAGTCAATGTCATTCACTTGCCTACAATCTCCAGGCAATCCTGTGGTAGCAGTGAAACATAACAGACTTTGAGAACTAGAATGTGAGACAGACCAGCCTTTTCAGACACAAATAGCACTGCAGAAATCTTTGAAAATAATTCAAAGTATAGCTCAGTGGTAGAGCACTTGCCTAGCATGTGTGAGGCACTGGGTTCAGTCCTTCATAAAAATAAATAAATAAAAGCATGCTGTCCATCTGCAACTACAATAAAAATTTTAAAACAAAAAACAGTCCTGTGTGGCATAACAACCAAATACAGGCAACAAAAGATCACATATAACTATATACCATCTGGGCTGTTTGTAGTAAGCCATGCCATCTAGGTTTGTGTAAGTATATTTTATGATGTTTATGAAATGATGAAATCGCTTCAAAGTGCAGTTCTCAGAATTCACTCCCATGGCACATGACTACTTGAAAAATAGACCTGGTATGGTAGCACACACCTAATATCAGTGACTCAGGCGGCTGAGGTAGGAAGATTGCAATTTTGAGGCCAGCCTCAGCAAATTAGCAAGACCCTGTCTCAAGTTTGTTTGTTTGTTTGTTTGTTTTCAGCACTGAGGATATAGCTTAGTGGCAGGGAATCCCTGGGTTCAATCTTCAGTATCAGAAGAAAAAAAAAATTTCTCAAGATTTGGTGAACAACACAGGTACAAGATGTTTTGTGGCTCAGCGGTGGAGCGCTTGCCTAGCACGTGCGCGGCCCGGGTTCGATCCTCAGCACCACGTAAACATGAATGCATTGCATTGTGTACAACTAAAAGCAAATAAATAAATATTAGAAAAAAAAAAAGAAAAGAAAGAAGGAAAACATCCCAAAAGTATATTGAAAGCTAAAAATAAAAAATCTTGAAAAGAGACTGAGAAAACGTGAATACTTGTAGTAGAAAAATTCCATTGATTTCTCAACTGAAATAAATGCCAAGAGGAAATGTGGGAACATTTTTCAAGTACTGAAATGAAGTATCAACCTAGAATGCTATATCAAGCAAGAGTATCCTCTAGTAATGAAAGTTAAATAAATTCACAGATGAAGTAAGACAAAGAGTCATTGCCTAAAGACCCGCTTTAAATAAATTGTTAGAAATGCACCTGTAATCCCAGCACTTGGGAGGCTGAGGCAGGAGGATCGCTAATTCAAAGCCAGCCTTAGCAATGGCGAGGCACTTAGCAACTCAGTGAGCCCCTGTCTCTAATAAAATACAAAAAGGGCTGGGGATGTGGCCCAGTGGTCGAGTGCCCCTGAATTCAATCCCCAGTACCAAAAAAATGCACCTGAGAAAGAAAGAAAACTTGGAATATCAAGAATGAAGGAAAAGCTATAGAAATAGTTACCTGGGTAAATATGGTATTGTACAATTGAACTCTTGGGGGGCAGTACTGGGATTGATCTTGGGGTACTCTACCACTGATCTATACCCCAGCCCCTCATCCTTTGAGCTTGCCATCCTCCTGCCTCAGGCTCCTGGGTAGCTGGAATTATAGGCATGTACCACCACAACTAGTTTACTCTTGAGTTCTTTATAAATGATTGTTGAATAAAACATCTTACTGAAATATAGATATTTCAACTTATGTAGATATAATATTAAGACATACAACATAATAATGAGGGTAAGCCAAGTCAATACCAAGTTTCTATACTTCATTTAAATGGTAAAATGTCATACCATGTAACCTAATAAGTTATGTATATTTTAATCCCTAAAAAATATGCATTGAGGGACTAGGGATTTAAACTCAGTAAGAAAGTACTTGCCTAGCATGCAAGAAGCCCTTGGTTGGATGCCCAGCTCCACCAAAAAGAAGAAGAAAAAGCAATGAGACACAGTAAAAAAAAAAAAAAAAAAAAAATACAGGAGATTATTAGAGTATTAATGAATGGTGAGGCTGGGGATATAGCTCAGTTGGTAGAGTGCTCGCATGCATGAGGCCCTGGGTTCTGTCCCCAGCACGCCACACACACACACACACACACACACACACACACACACCATGGTTAAATAACTGAAAAGCACAGTGATAAAAAGGAAAACAGAATAATGAAAGAAGAGACTAAACATAATAACAGAATTGAATCCCGTTTGTAATCTGAACCATTTAGTATAAATGATCTAAATATGCAAAATGAAAGATGAGGCAGCATGACTATATGTTGCCTCCAAGAAACTCTCTTAAAATAAAGTGATGTAAGAACATGAGTAGTAATGTAACCCCCGGTGTCCACATCTGGAGGGCTGTGGTGAACAGGCATCTTGGGCATAGGCTGATTGTGACAGGTTGCAAAAGGGTCCTATGCTGACATGCAGCATTCATTCTGGGATGCTCAGTGCCTGTGTCCTAGGGACGTTGCAAACAATCTGCTAAGCTGGGTGGCACACGTACTGAGGTGTCCTTCTAACGGACATCTTTCAGTGTTAGATGTCCAAATTTAGGAGGGGGCAGGCAGGGAAGGAAATGCCTGGGCTAGAGCTCAAAATCCTCCAGTGCTATTGTTTGGATAGGATATGTATTCTTCAAGTGTTCATGCGTTGAACCTTGGTCCTCAGTATGAAGGTGTTAAGTGGTGGTGAGACAGGTGTGGTGGTACACTCCTGTATTCCCAGCTACTTTGGAGACTGAGCAGGAGGATTACAAGTTTGAAGCTAGCCTGGGCAACTTAGTGAGCCCGTCTCAAAGTTTAAAAAACAAAGGGCTGTGGGGCTGGGTTTGTGGCTCAGCGGTAGAGCGCTCGCCTCGCACGTGCGCGGCACGTGCGCGGCCCGGGTTCGATCCTCAGCACCACGTAAACATAAATGCATGCATTGTGTACAACTAAAGTAAATAAATATTTAAAATAAAAATAAAGTTAAGACATACAACATAATAATGAGGGTGAAGCCAAGTCCTATTACCAAGTTTCTATTACGTTCATTTAAATGGTAAAAGTGACATACATTGTAACCTAATAAGTTTATGTATAATTTTAAATCCCTAAAAAAAATATGCATTGAGGGACTAGGGGATTTATATCTCAGTAAGAAAGTTACTTTTGCCTATGCATGCAAGAAGCCCCTTGGTTGGATGCCCAGCTCCACCAAAAAGAAGAAGAAAAAGCAATAGAGACACGAGTTAAAAAAAAAAAAAAAGAAAAAATACAGGAGATTATTAGAGTATTAATGAAATGGTGAGGCTGGGGATATAGCTAAGTTGGTAGAGTGCTCGCATGCATGAGGCCCTGGGTTCTGTCCCAGCACGCCACACACACACACACACATAACACACACACACACACACACACCATGGTGCAAATAACTGAAAAGCACAGTGATAAAAAGGAAAACAGAATAATGAAAGAAGAGACTAAACATAATAACAGAATTGAATCCCGTTTGTAATCCTGAACCATTTAGTATAAATGATCTAAATATGCAAAATGAAAGATGAGGCAGCATGACTATATGTTGCCTCCAAGAAACTCTCTTAAAATAAAGTGATGTAAGAAAAGAACATGAGTAGTAATGTAACCCCGGTGTCCACATCTGGAGGGCTGTGGTGAAACAGGCATCTTGGGCATAGGACTGATTGTGACAGGTTGCAAAAGGGTCCCTATGCTGACATGCAGCATTCATTCTGGGATGCTCAGTGGCCTGTGTCCTAGGGACGTTGCAAACAATCTGCTAAGATGGGGTGGCACACGTTACTGAGGTGTCCTTCTAACGGACATCTTTCAGTGTTAGATGTCCAAATTTAGGAGGGGCAGGCACGGGAAGGAAATGCCTGGGCTAGAGCTCAAAAAACTCCTCCAGTGCTATTGTTTGGATAGGAATATGTATTCTTCAACTTGAGTGTTCATGCGTTGAACCTTGGTCCCTCAGTATGAAGGTGATTAAGTGGTGGTGAGACAGGTGTGGTGGTACACTCCTGTATTCCCAGCTACTTTGGAGACATGTGAGCAGGAGGATTACAAGATTTGAAGCTAGCCATGGGCAACTTAGTGAGCCCCGTCTCAAAGTTAAAAAAACAAAGGGCTGTGGGGCTGGGTTTCGTGGCTCAGCGGTATAGAGCGCTCGGCTATCGCAAGTGCGCGGCACGTGCGCGGCCCGGGTTCGATCCTCAGCACACGTAAACATAATGCATGCATTGTGTACAACTAAAGTAAATAAATATTTAAAATAAAAAATAAAGGGCTGTGGATGGAGTTCAGTGGGGTAGAGTGCTTATTGGCCCTCAGTTCAATCTGTAGTAACACACCACACGTTGTTAGGATTTTAAGTAGATGGGAACCCTAGTTGAAGACTCCCATGGCTGGCCCATTCTTTGCTCTGTGGACTTCTTGTCTCCACGCACATTGATCTCTCCGTCCACAACCTGCTTCCACCACTGATGAAAGCCATCTGCCTTGGGGTTTTTCACCTAGTGCTAAACCAATGCTGGGTGCCATGCACATTGTAGAGTCTCTTTATAAGTTGCTCCAATACTCTAAGGTATTTTTGTTATTAGTAACTAGAAAAAACTGGACTAATCCACATAGGGGACTGTGTTCTGAGCATATAAGCATGGGTCAGAGCACCAGCAAAAAGTCGAAGCGATTGAGGGAACCAGACCTCTGTCATACTAGGACACTTTGCACTTTTAATACACCAAACATGGAGCTTCCCTTCCGGTTTCTGCAAGGCGCTCGGCGTAAGGGCCGCGGGCCTCGGGGCGCTGGGTCGATCGGGGAACACGGGAATGGTAGCGGCTAGTGGGAGGGGCACTACCACATATCCACAGGGGTGAGGGATCCGGATCATCTGAGTTGGGCGGGGGGGTTGGGCGAGTTGGGAGCTAGGGGCATACTACCTTGGGGGGGCCGGATAGAGGGCAAAACTGGGGAGGGGGGCCATGACAATACAGGTGCGTGGGGGGGGGGAATGTTCGACCATATGGGGGGGGTTGAGAGTGCTCGTAGAGATGGACGGGAGGCACATCTGCTATCCCGAGGCAAAACAGAAAATTCGGTATTGTTTCTATCCCGGAGTGGGCCTGGTTCTCCAAGCAGATCTGTGGCTCTCTGGAGGCACACTCCCACTAACCAGGGAACCGAGCGACGAGGACACGGGTTGGAGAGCTGGGATCGGGGCGGGGCGTTTGCGTGGAGGGCTCTCCCATGGAGGGCGTGGTTTTCCGAGTGAGATAACCCGAGGCCATGGCTTGCAAGGATGGCCGCAGAATGCTCTGGAAAGCAAGCCTTTCTCACTTGTTTTCGTTCAGCCCAGTGCAACGACGTGCACCATTTACACACATGATGAACCGGAAAATCCATAAACATGGTCTCTTCCCTTAAATATATGTCCAAGCGCCTTCTTTTAGACTCTTTGGTTTCGTTGAATTTGTAATTCACAGAGCCATACAACCAACCCAGTTATTAAAGTGTACGACTTGTACATATTCACAATTTTGTCTCTATCATGATCATTTTAAGGTACTTTTTTATGAGCATAAAAAAAAAGGACATCCAGGGCTGGTGGCCAGGAGCTCAGCAGGTAGCGCACCTTGGCCTGGCATGTGTGTGAGGCACCTGGGTTCAGTTCTCAGCACCACATATAAATAAATTAAAATAATGACCTATCAACAAACTAAAAAAAAAAAGACATCCAATACCCCCATTATCCATAATTTCCCCAACCCTCCCATCCCCTGTTCCCCGCGCCCCATTGAAGTCCAAAAGCAACTGCTTGGTTTACTTTCTGTCTCTGTCGTCGATTTGCCTGTTTCTGGACATTTCACAATAAATTGAGTTATAGGAAATGTTCGGTATTTTGTACTGAGTTCCTTTTTATTTAACCTGGTTTTAAAAAAGTTCACCCATGTTGTAGGCATGTGTCCAGAATTCTGTAGTGTTTTTTTTAAATATTTATTTATTTGTACACAATGTGTTTTTTGTTTTTATGTTTTTTTTTTTTTTAATGTGGTGCTGAGGATGGTAACCCTGGCCGGCTGCATAGTTGGCTACGGCAAGCGCTCTACAGCTGGAGCCACATCCCCAGCCCCAGGAATTCTTAGTTTTTTTAAAATTTACCAGATCATATTTCATTGGTGTGGATAACTACATTTGTGTTTCTCTGTTCCCCAGTGGGATGGACCTTTTATGTCTGCTCCTTCTTAGCTTTTATGAATATGTTTGACATTTCAAGTCTTTGTGTTATCTCATTTTCTGTTGGTGTCAAAGGGTAAATTGATGTGTTTTAGAAAACTGTTTTCCAACAATGGCTGGGGGTATGTTTTAACATTCCCACCAGCTAACCAAACGTTCCGGGAATTATTTTTATTTTTATTTATTTTTGTGGTATGGGGTGTTGAACCCAGAGACACTCTACACTGAGTTACATTCTTAGCTCTTTTTATTTTTTTAGACAGGGCATTGCTAAATTACCTAGGCTGGTGTTCAGACTTTCAATCCTCCTGCTTCATTCAGCCTCCTGAGTAGCTGGGATTACAGGTGTGGGATATACTGCACCCTGTTTTTTTGTTCCTTTTCTTTATTACACTCACTTATTTACACTAACCTAGAATCCAGGGGAATGTATTTCCCCAAATGAATTTAAGATATCATCACTTGGGGGCTGGGGGTCGTGGCTCAGCGGCAGAGCGCTCGCCTCGTACGTGCGCGGCCCCGGGTTCGATCCTCAGCACCACGTAAACATAAATGCATTGCATTGTGTACAACTAAAGTAAATAAATAAATATTTAAAAAAAAAAAAAAAAAAGATATCATCACTTCAGTGTGGTTGCAAAGCAAGTTACAGGAACTTCCCTGGTGTAAATTTCACCAGTATCACGCCCCAAACTGATGAAAATCTCCAGGTTAGGAGGACAAAAGGTCGCAGCATCCAGGCCACAGCCAGCCAGCCTCCCAACGTGTGAGACCAGATCATCCTGGGGCTCCGCCCACATCGTCCTGCCCCCTCATCTAGTCTTCCTACTGAGACCCTGCCCTCCAGAGCTCTTTCTGCCACACTGTCAAGGCCCTGCCTCCATGGTCCTGTCTTCGTGGAGACAGCCACTAAGAGCATGGTTGTCATCCACCATCCCGAGTGTTTGGGCTGCACCTGCAGCTGCATGGGTCAGTGAGTCCCCCGGAGATGGACGTCCTCCTCAGCTTTTCAGGGAAGACAGCAGCCGCTCTGGTAACCCAGGCCACTGCTTCTGGACTTCAGAGGAGTTGAGGGGCTAACATGAACAAACTATGCCATAAACATTCACCAAACATGCGTGTGTGTCTTTCCACAAGGCCAGGATTTATCAACTAACAATCATAACCACTCTCAGTGGTTGCAGTTCACTGAATACTCGTGGGTCACTTAGTAATCAGAAGCTGAGCAATCCAAACTCATTTTATTCCATTCCAATCTCAATTTCTAATATCTGTAATGCTTAAGTCACACATCATACTCCACACAATTACTGTATATAGATCACAGAACGCTCAGAAAGGGTGCAGGCAGCTGCAGTGTTCAAGGATACTGTGCAAGAACACAGGCAGAGAGTATTATGAGTGGAAACCAAGAATCACTGTGGGTGGTCAGAGTTGTCAAGGCAGAGGGTCCTCCAGAAGTGCTAGCTTGAGGTGGATGGTTCATCATCCTCACAGGCTGGAGAAACCATGCTGACTCAACCCTGGAGGCAGAATTGGAGGTGATCATTGTGGTGATTTTCCTGGGCAAAGCTCATGACAAGTGAAAGAGGTGATGGGGTCAGGGTGCACCTGTTTCCAGTTTGGGGGGCTCCTCTTATAAGTCTTAGAAGAGGGGTTCCATCTGGGAGGTTGACAAGCTCCTGCGTCTGGTGTTTCTGATACGATTTGGGATGACCGTGCGTATAGGTTGTCTTGATGTAGACTGATAAGTTGGCACAAGATATTTATCTGCATGTTCCTTATGATTGTGCTGGGCAGATGGTAGTGTGTTTACTTGTACAACAAACAGGGTGTACAATCATTCTACTCAAATGGAGTAAACTAATGGCAAATTGCTGCTTTATAAAATGGGAATACCCCAGGGTTAGGCACAGCTTAGAAGCTACTGTGCTTTTCACCATGGAGTAACTCAGAGCAGGGCACAGCCTATTCTCTACAGGGTGGACCTAAGAACACCTTGAAGTTATGGTCTGGCAGTTTCCTGCTACTTTAGCAGAGGACTCCTAGCTTCCTCCCATCAGGGTGCAGCTGGACCTCCTGTGGTCTCCACTGCAGACCTCTAGGACAGAACCAGGCAGGAGCGTGGACAGGCAGAAAAAAATCCAGAGTCAGGTGGACGAGGTCTAGCATCTGCCCTGGCCAGGCCAGGCAGTTAGAAGCTTGAAAATTAAACCTCTCTTAAGCTGGGTGTGGTATAATCCAGGAATTGTAGTTACTCCAGAGGCTGAAGCAGGAGGATTGCAGGTTCAAGGTTAGCTTGCCTATCTCAAAATAGAAAAGGACTGGGAATGTAGCTCAGTGACACAGCATTTACCTAGCATGTATGAATCCCTGGAAAGGAAAAAAAAAAAAAAAGGAAAAAATGCTTCCCCTTCTGGCTTTTTTTTGCAGCTATGTACAAGGATGTGCTAAGTTTTCACGTAGTCTGACATGCAGTGGTAAATAACTGATATGTCCCCCTCTTCACTCTTAGACTTACTTATCCTTAAAGACTTTTCAACATTATCAAATATTATCTGTCAATAAATATCAATACTTTTTTGAAATTGGTCTACACATGTATATTATTCTGGCAATGGTTTAACATTATTTAAATATTTTTCTTTTTAAAATTAAAAAAAAGTTTAGTTGTAGGATGGACACAATACCTTTATATATATATATATATATATATATATATATATATATATATATTTTTTTTTATGTGGTGCTGAGGATTGAACCCAGTGCCTCACATATGCTAGACAAGTGTTCTACCACTGTCACAACTGCAGCCCCATAAATATTTCCTTTTTTTTAAAAAGTATTTTTTTTTAAAATATTTATTTATTTGCTTTAGTTGTACACAATGTGTTTTTATTTGTACGTGGTGCTGAGGATTGAACCCGGGGCGCGCATGTGCTAGGCGAGCGCAATACCGCTGAGCCACAATCCCAGCCCAATATTTCCTTTTTAATATCACAAATAGCGAAGAGTTTTTTTAACTTTGGGTATGTCTTTCGTATATTTGTGATTTCTTGGTGTTACTTTTATGTGGTTGCTATAATTTCCCTGAATAAGCTTTCCCTTTCGTCCATTCATTCAACAGATATTTCACAGAACTTTTATTTCAGTTGAGACCAGACAAAGCTTGCTAGCAAGATCAATTTATCTAATGCACTCTGATCACAGCAGTCAAAACCATGGTTGAACAGGAGCCAATTGCTGGCTTCTGATTGGCTGGGTGGGCTGTGGGCTGGAGTGGAAGAAGCCAGCAGAACCCCCACAGATGGCTCGGTCCAGAAGCCAGTAGGGTGGTGAAAGCTTTTGTTGCTTTCTGAAGTTTCTTCAAGCAATCACTGTCAGCCAGCACAGTTGTGTTTTCTTGCTGCACATAATGAAGATCAGGGATCTAAATTAATCTGAAAAGCTAAAGAGGCACCATTTGTACCTGTTGGCATGGCATGCTTTGCAGCAATTGGTTCATGTGGATCATACAAACTGAAGGACAGGGGAAATACTAAATGTCCATTCACCTGGGGTGGGATTGTGGCTCAGCGGTAGAGCGCTCGCCTAGCACGTGGGCGACCCAGGTTCGATCCTCAGCACCACGTACAAATAAAATCCATTATAAAACGCATTGTGTACAACTAAAGCAAATAAATAAAAATATTTAAAAAAAATGTCCATTCACCTGATCCACATGTGCGTGGCAGTCCCAGGCTTTGTTTGTAGGAGCAGTAAATCTTGGTATGGGCTGTTCCATGTATCAGGAATTCTGGGGAAAACATAAACCTTGGGAGAAGAAATGCTGACTTGGTCTTGTTGGGAAGTGCTTTCTTTAGTTAGACATCTCATGTCAAGGTTATATGTTTATGTCTAAAACAAAATCATTTAAGTGGGTTCAGGTTATAACACAGTATTCTGAATAATGGCTTCTTTACTTGTAGGCTTGATTTGCCTGGTGACCAAATTATTACTGATTAGTTCACTGACTAGGTCATTCAGGAAGTCAAGTTAACACAAAAGAAATGTTACCTATCACCTTGATAGTGTTAAAGTGTTCACCTTCTTAAAACCTTGTGACAAAATTACTTTTTTTTATTTTTTTTTTTTGCGACCAAGGATTGAACCTAAGAGCATTTAACCATTTAACCCCTGAAGGGCAAAAAATCACACTGGAGACAACCGTGCAGCCAAGAGATTTATTCACCAGCCTTTATGGCTGGTCAGAGGTAGAAGAAGTATGGGGAGAGAGGGGTCAAGGAGAGGGGAGTGTGCAAGCTCTGAACAGAAGGCGGGTGCCTGGTCGTGCCGGCTGTGGTCTCTGGAGCTGTTGGCTGGGGAGCTGCCGTCAGGCTGGAAATGGGTGAGTCTAGAGCTGTTGCAGTGGCTGCCTCCTCTCCCTCCTCTGAGCAGGGTTGAGCTATTGTGTCTGAGCTCCAGGCCGGCAGGAGCTTTAAGTAGGGATTTTTCTGGTGGGGGAGGGGTGTACCAGAGTGACCTTTAACGCTATTGGCTCTTTGCCCAGGGAACAGGGCAACCTTTAAGCCTATTGGCTTCTGCCTGGGAACAGAGCAACCTTTAAGCTGATTGGCTTCTGCCTGGGAAAATGAAACCAGGTTGCTTCTCATGGAAATTTCCATGGGGGTAGGTGGCTCATCGGCCTAAGCCTATCTATCAACCCCAACCCTTTTTATTTTTTATTTTGAGACAGGGGTCTCACTAGGTTGTTTAGGGCCTTGCTTAGTTGTGATCCTCCTCCGTCAGCCTCCCGAGCCATTGGGATTGCAGGTGTGTGTCACCACATCCAGCATGAAATTACTTCTAAAGAAGACAGCAGGGCCTGTCCTGGATTTCTAAGTTTGCTACAGAAAATCACATGCTTTGGATATTAGGTAGGAATCCTATTTAGTCCAGTTTAGTTAACTTTCTTCTGACTGCCTCATGGACTGGTTTAAGGACTTCAGTTTTTAGGGTTCATTGGCTGTTGAAGAACTCTTTCACATAAGTGCATGAAATATAACATAAATCCTACCACATCTGAGTGCGTGTGTGTGTATGTGTGTGTGTGTGTGTGTATACACTTAAACCAAACCTGGAAAGCTTACAACAGAGCTGCATAGAAGTAGTATTTATTTCAGAATCACACCTATGAACATGAGAATAACTTAATTGTGAATTCCATTTTAGCTCTTTTTAAAAAAAAATATTTATTTATTTGCTTTAGTTGTACACAATGTGTTTATTTACGTGGTGCTGAGGATCGAACCCGGGCCGCGCATGTGCTAGGCGAGCGCTCTACCGCTGAGCCACAGCCTCAGCCCCATTTTAGCTCTTTTGTAACTAAAGAATTATATTTTTCCTGTTGTTGTATCAGAATAACTGGTTTTGGGTTTTTAAAATTTTTTTATTTTAAGAAAGGGTCTCACTCAGTTGTTCAGTGTCTCACTAAGTTGCTGAGGCTAGTTTTGAACTTGCAATTTTTCTACCTCAGCTTCCCAAGCTGCTGGGATTACAGGTGTACACACCATGCCCAGCAGAATAATTTTTTAGTGTCATGTTGAAATAGAAAGGTGTATTTTAAGTACTAATTCACAGGTAAATGAAGAACACTTTTTTAAAATATTTATTTATTTGCTTTTTAGTTGTACAGAATGTGTTTATTTTTACGTGGTGCTGAGGATCAAACCCGGGCCGCGCACATGCTAGGCGAGCGCTCTACGCTGAGCCCACAACCCCAGCCCCAAGAACACTTTTTTTTTTTTTTTTTTTTTTTTTTTTTTTTTTTAATTTTTTTTTTATTTTTATTTATTTGCTTTAGTTGTACACAATGCGTTTTATTCAATGCATTTTATTTGTATGTGGTGCTGAGGATCGAACCCGGGTCGCCCACGTGCCAGGCGAGTGCTCCACCACTGAGCACAATCCCAGCCCCCCAAGAACACTTTTTAAATGTGTGTGCAGTATGTTTATTTTCTCTAAAAGAATTGCTAATGTTAAATAAACAAATTACCTAAAATGGAAGCAATTGATTGCTTATGAGCAAGCAGGTCTGGTCAGACATTATGCAAAAACTTGGGTAAACTACAGAATGCACTTGTAAAATTTCCTTGCCTAATCTGAACTAGTGTAACATGGTATACAGGTGTTGTTAGTAAAGTAAGTGAATGGGCAACCCCTATTGGGTCCCTCTCACCATGTGGGAGTTTTTTCTATTCACACTTGAATAAAGCCTACTCTTACAATAAAAAAAAAAAAAAAAAAAAAAAGAAAGAAAGAAAAAATGAAAACACATTTTTTGAAATGCTGAGCTTAACACCTCCAGTCATTACTTTCTCCAGGGCCAACCTCAGCTTCTGAGCCAAGGTCATGTCCTCATCTAGGTGACCCTACCATTGATGAGCAAAAGGGTGGTTCCAGGGAGCCCCCCACTGCTGTTCAACATAGGGCTCCTCTAACTGGTGGTCCTGGTTCCAATGCTCTTTGCTGGGCTGACTGATACTTTAGCAGAGGCCCACTTGTTTTGAAGAGTTTGTCTCTTCTCCCAACTATTACCCTCCAATTAAAATAGAAAAAATGTAAGCTGCCTGGGTACCGTAAACCGGGATAAAAACTCTCGGGGGCAGAGTTAAGCTTTTACTACTTTTACTTCTACTTTCTTAGAGAGGGAAAGAAAGATTTTTTTAGCTTAGAGAAAGATTTCTTCTTGTCTTCTTAGCTTAGAGTCTTAGAAAGAAAGATAAAGAAAGATAGAGCTTTCTTAGAGAGGGAAAGAAAGATTTTTTAGAGAGAAAGATTAGAACGAGCTTTAGAGAAAGATTAGAGCTTCTTTCTTCTCTCTTCTTTCTTCTGTCTTCTGTCTTCCTCAGGAGTCTCGGCCTAACTCTGACCAGTCATTACTTCTTCTATCTGGTTTCTCTTCTGTAACCGCTCTGCCTACGTTCTGGCCGCTCTGATTCTTTCTGACCGACCGAGTGCTGACCGACTGACCGAATGAATTCGTTCTCCTAACTCGGATCGCTTTCACCCGGTTATATACCTTCAGGTTTGCGGGTGCCTACAGGTGCGTCACATACATATCAGTGGAACCCATGGCTTCCAGCTAGCTACAACAGCCCTTCCTAATTAGGGCTCCTTCATATTCCTTCCCTTTAGTTTAAAAAGGTGCTTTAATTCTATTTTTTTTTTCTTTTCCTACCTAGCTTTTCAAAGTAAGCTGCCTGGTACCGTAAACCGGGATAAAAACTCTCGGGGGCAGAGTTAAGCTTTTACTACTTTTACTTCTACTTTCTTAGAGAGGGAAAGAAAGATTTTAGCTTAGAGAAAGATTTCTTCTTGTCTTCTTAGCTTAGAGTCTTAGAAAGAAAAGATAAAGAAAGATAGAGCTTCTTAGAGAGGGAAAGAAAGATTTTTAGAGAGAAAGATTAGAACGAGCTTAGAGAAAGATTAGAGCTTCTTTCTTCTCTCTTCTTTCTTCTGTCTTCTGTCTTCCTCAGGAGTCTCGGCCTAACTCTGACCAGTCATTACTTCTTCTATCTGGTTTCTCTTCTGTAACCGCTCTGCCTACGTTCTGGCCGCTCTGATTCTTCTGACCGACCGAGTGGCTGCCCGACTGACCGAATGAATTCGTTCTCCTAACTCGGATCGCTTTCACCCGGTTATATACCTTCAGGTTTGCGGTGCCTACAGGTGCGTCACATACATATCAGGTGGAACCCATGGCTTCCAGCTAGCTACAACAGCCCTTCCTAATTAGGGCTCCTTCATATTCCTTCCCTTTAGTTTAAAAAGGTGCTTTAATTCTATTTTTTTCTTTTCCCTACCTAGCTTTTCACCTTTTATTTTTGAAAGGGTGGATATTTGAGCCCTTTTTGAGAAGGTGCTGTGGCTTTAAGGAAGCCTAATGCTGAGGAGCAGCTAACGCACTTAGTTAAGCACAACTGCATAAGCGGCTTTGACTTTTTTTTTTTTTTTTTTTCTTGTCTCTTCTTTATTTTTATGGCTTTTTTTCTTTATGGCTTTCTTGCCAAAGCTCAATGGCTTTTTTTCTGCATGGTTTTTACCATGCTATTTAATTCTCTATTTTCTTTTAAGCTCATGGCTTTTTTCTTTATACTAAAGCTCAAGGCTTTTTCTCTATATTTTTTATGGCTTTTGGCCGGCTCGCTTCGGCTTTTCGCTGGCTACTCTGCTTCGGCTTTTCGCTGTCTACTCTGCTTCAGCTTTTGGCCAGCTACTCTGCTTCGGCTTAATTCTTAACTGGCTTCAACTGAGTCAGAGGCTCTGCTCTCTTGTTTCTACTCTTTTTGCTGGTCTCAACTGAGTCTGAGGCTATGCTTTTTCATTGCTCTTATTTCTTAGCTTTTCTTCTCTGCCTGCCGAGCCCCGGACGGGCCACCATTTGTAAGCTGCCTGGTACCGTAAACCGGGATAAAAACTCTCGGGGGCAGAGTTAAGCTTTTACTACTTTTACTTCTACTTTCTTAGAGAGGGAAAGAAAGATTTTAGCTTAGAGAAAGATTTCTTCTTGTCTTCTTAGCTTAGAGTCTTAGAAAGAAAGATAAAGAAAGATAGAGCTTCTTAGAGAGGGAAAGAAAGATTTTTAGAGAGAAAGATTAGAACGAGCTTAGAGAAAGATTAGAGCTTCTTTCTTCTCTCTTCTTTCTTCTGTCTTCTGTCTTCCTCAGGAGTCTCGGCCTAACTCTGACCAGTCATTACTTCTTCTATCTGGTTTCTCTTCTGTAACCGCTCTGCCTACGTTCTGGCCGCTCTGATTCTTCTGACCGACCGAGTGGCTGCCCGACTGACCGAATGAATTCGTTCTCCTAACTCGGATCGCTTTCACCCGGTTATATACCTTCAGGTTTGCGGGTGCCTACAGGTGCGTCACATACATATCAGGTGGAACCCATGGCTTCCAGCTAGCTACAACAGCCCTTCCTAATTAGGGCTCCTTCAGAAAAATCTTGGGGCTAGGGATATAGCTGAGTTGGTAGAGTGTTTGCTGTACATGCACAAGGTCCTGGGTTCAATCCCCAGTAACACCAAAAGAAAAGAAAAATCATTTGCATTCCTGTTTCACTATCTTCTTGTAAAAGCCCCAAGTACCACAGCTATGTTCCACCTTAATGATAAATCACTGAAAAAGGCAATCTTAAATTCATGCCATTTATGGCTATTCTTTCAAGAAATTTCTATCATGTAAAAATAAATTTTAAAAAATTGTGACTGAACGCTTTTTCACATGTGTTACATTCATAGGGATTTTCACCAGTGTGTATCTGCATGTATCTTGTACGTGATGAACATTTACTGAAAGTATTCCCACAGTCCTTGCATTCATAGGGCATCTTTCCAGTGTGAGTTCTCACATGTATGGTGAGCTAGGAGCGATCAGTGAAAGCTTTCTCCATGTTCTTTACACCCGTAGGATTTCTCTGCAGAGTGGATTCTCTTATGCTTCTTGAAGTGGAAGGGACAACTGAAGGTCTTCCCACTCACATGGCTGTTCTTTAGTGTGAGTTCTTTTGTGTTTCTAAGTCTCCAAGGAACATTGAGATTTTCCCTCGTCCTTACACTCATGGGATTTCTCTCTCATGTGAGATCTAACAGATATGTTTAGTTCTGAAAAATCAATGAATGTTTTCCAACATATCTTATATTCAGAGGTTTTTTTCCCCGCAAGTGTGAATCCTTGTATGTATGTGAAAAGACCTAAAATAAAGAAAAGTCTTTCCACGTTCCTTCCATTCATAGGTTTTTTCCCCAGTGTGAGTCCTTCTGAATTTACTAAGGGACAAGTACAACTGAAGCTTTTCCCACATTCCTTGCATTCATAGAGCTTCTCTCCAGCATAAGGTATTGCATGTTTTATTTGGTTTATTATTTCCTTCAATTCAAGGCTTTTTTTTTTTTTTTTTTTCGTACTGGGGATTAAACTCAGGGGCACTCGACCACTGGGCCACATCCCCAGCCCTTTTTTTGTATTTTATTAGAGACAGGGTCTCACTGAGTTGCTAAGTGCCTTGCCATTGCTGAGGCTGGCTTTGAACTTGTGATCCTCCTGCATCAGCCTCCAAAGTGCTAGGATTACAGGTGCGCGCCACCGTGCCAGCCATTTTTGTTTGTTTGTTTGTTTTTTGTTTGTTTGTTTGTTTTTAAATATTTATTTATTTGCTTTAGTTGTACACAATGTGTTTATTTTCATGTGGTGCTGGGGATCGAACCTGGGCCGCGCACGTACTAGACGAGCGCTCTACTGCTGAGCCACAACCCCAGCCCCCGCGCCAGCCATTTTAAGACTTTCTGTTTGTTTGTTTCAGAATCTCTATCTCTTTCCTTTTTTTAATATTTATTTATTTACTTTAGTTGTACACAATGCAATTCATTTATGTTTACGTGGTGC
Source organism: Tamias sibiricus (assembly GCA_025594165.1). NCBI lineage: Eukaryota > Metazoa > Chordata > Mammalia > Rodentia > Sciuridae > Tamias > Tamias sibiricus. The sequence goes on from CM046673.1 coordinate 9,671,547, forward strand.
TGAGGATTGAACCCGGGCCGCGCACATGCGAGGCGAGCGCTCTGCCGCTGAGCCCCAGCCCCAGCCCCTATCTCTTTCTTGAAGTAATATTTTGCTACCTGCATTTGCTCTCTTATCTCTTTGTTGGAGTGATTGGCTGTTGCCTGTATTTGCTCTCTTATGTCATTCTTCAATTCTCAGATCATTTTAATTATACACATCCTGAACGCCTTCTCTGAGGTTTCATTTACTGTGCTGTCAATGGATTCTACTATTTTAGCATTTGGTTTGTTTAGGGCCTTGTTTTTTTCATGTTGTCCATGTAGCTTCCTCACTAGCAGTGCAGATCTGAGGTATTACAGTTTCTACCCTATAATCTTGTGGTGTTCCTGCAGGTTACCAATACCTCACCTTTAAGGGGGAGATCAATATTTACAGCACCCAATGCAAACACTATGCAGCTGTAAACCAAATAGCTCCTATTTAGACAATTAAAGTTTTGTCACAATAAACAGAAATGTTGTGTTCGAATAATATCTACAATATAAACAGTAGGTTTGCATAAGGGTCTACAGTTTTTAATGGTGGATAAAGAGAGAGCGGGTGTGTGTGTGTGGGGGGTGTAGGATGTGGGATTTATGAGGTAGGAGGTGAGAATACAGAGGTATTAGATCATAGGAAAAGTGTGTTGTAGGTTAAGCATATCTGTAGCAAGTTGAGTGTTTAGGTCTTTTTGTTGTTGTCATAGTGAAGGTTTTTTGGGTTGATAATTTTTGAAACTGTCTGATGAAGGGATTGTTTATCTTGTAACTTAAGAAATTTTGAAGGAATTTAAAAAGGTGTTTTACTTGTAAAAATAAGAGTAAATTTTTTTTTATTTTATGTAACAATTTAGACATTTATTTGTTGTTTTTATTTTTATACTAAATAAGTATCTTGAACTGTTAAAATAATGTAGACCAAACATTTAAAAAAATTTAAAGTTAATAAAGTTTTATGAAGAATGTTTTGAAGTGTATAGGCTATCTGTATATCTCTCTTTTTTATTTTTTGAATAATTTTATGAAGGGTGTGGTTAGTCTTTTTAATAATAGCTTGACTTTGATTATTATAGGGAATATCAAAAGTATGTGTTATATTAAAATGTTGTAAAAAATTAAATAACTTTTGAGAGGTAAAAGTAGGAGCATAGTTAGTTTAAATTTTAGTTGGTAGGCCCATAATAGTAAAATATAATAACAAATAGAATTTTTAAAAAAAAATTGATTTGACTTTAAAGATTTGATTTTAAGTATTTAGCAGATTAGTTTTATTAGTTTTAAATTAAGATTATTGGGCTTAAGTTTATAATTATATAGTTATTTATTATTATTATTATTATTAATTTATTTTGGATCATAGTTTGTATATATATGTATACATATATATATATTTTAAATTGTATATAAGTGTAAATAGTAATATAAAACTTTATATCTTATTGATATTAGGTTTATTTATAGAACATATTTTAAATGATATAAATAAATTTTTAATATTATCTTTATAAGTTTTAAATTATTATATAACCTTAGTTTGGAGAACATTAGTTTGATATAATGTTTTTTTAAAGTTTTTATTTTAAGGTTTTTATATTTGAAAGATATGAACATATATAATATATAAAGAAGGGTATTATTTTATTATAATTATATTGATGTTTTTATATCAATTAAGTTTAGTTTTTAAAGAAATAACATTATAATATTTTAAAATAATAGTTATTGTTTAATTATAGTTGTATAATTTTTAATTTTTTTATGTGTTAATTTTTTTATTTTTTAATCTTTTGAAATAATTTTATTGTATTTTTAATTGGAACAGTGTTTGTCTTGGCAATAACGCTGGCAAATTTTAGTTGGTGATATTTTGTTTTTTTTTGGGAATAGATAAATTTTTTTTTAGCTTATGGCAATCTTTTTGAAAGTGTCTAGCTTTTTTATAATTGTAATAAATTTTTGTCTTATCAGGTTTTAAGGTTTTAGTTATAGCAGTAACAAAAATTGAGGCTTGATGTTTAATGCCATTTACTTTAGTATAAGTTTTAACATATTTTTTAAAGAAGTATTTTGTTTTTTTTAATTTTATTTGTTTTTTAAAAATATTTATTATTTTTTTATTTTTAAATTATTATTAGACTTGTTAATATCATTTTTATATTTTGATTTTGAGGGTGTATTTTTATCAGACTTAGGGGGGTTTATCTATAGAGTCATGAACTTTTTTTTTAGTTTTAACTTTTTTACCAGATATTTTGTTTTTTTTTTTATATGGTTTTGTGTCTTTTTATCATTGTTAGTTTTTAACAACTGTAAAGCTTGAGTAATAGTACTGTAAAGTATCTATTTTTTTATAGATATAACATTATTAGATTGATGTTGCTTTTGCAATTTTTTTTAGGACAAGTTTTTATTTTTTTAAGTTTAATTGTATTTTAGTTTGATATTGAAACTAATAACAATGACTTTTAATTGTCTGAAATAATTTTTTAAATCTTTTTTGAGAGGTCTTTACCTCTATAGAATATAATAACTCTTGTAGTAACTTTATATATTGAGTTTTTAATGATTGGGAATTTTTCATTATAATGTCAAAAGGTTTTTTGTCTTTGGGGCGTTAATCTTTTTGGTGTAGAAACTGTATGAATTGGAATTTCTTAAAATAATGTCGAAAGTTTTTTTTTGGGGGGGGGCGTTAACTCTTTTGGTGTAGAGACTGTATGAATTGGAATTTTTTAAGATAATGTTGAAAGTCTCTTGTCTTTGGGGCGATAACCCTTTTGGTGTAGAGACTGTATGAATTGGAATTTTTTAAGATAATGTCGAAAGTCTCTCGTCTTTGGGGCGTTAACTCTTTTGGTGTAGAGACTGTATGAATTGGAATTTTTTAAGATAATGTCGAAAGTCTCTCGTCTTTGGGGCGTTAACTCTTTTGGTGTAGAGACTGTATGAATTGGAATTTTTTAAGATAATGTCGAAAGTTTCTTGTCTTTGGGGCGATAACTCTTTTGGTGTAGAGACTGTATGAATTGGAATTTTTTAAGATAATGTTGAAAGTCTCTTTGTCCTTGGGGCATTAACTCTTTTGGTGTAGAAACTGTATGAATTGGAATTTTTTAAGATAATGTCGAAAGTCTCTCGTCTTTGGGGCGTTAACCTTTTTGGTGTAGAGACTGTATGAATTGGAATTATGCTGATCCTGTGTTAGAGTCTGTCTTACAACAAAAGTGAAAGAAGAATCAAGAGAAGTAGGGTAGCAGGGATGCCTCTGGTGTAACCAGGCCTGCAGGGACCTTGGTGATGATCTTCCAGATCCTGGCTGTTGTCTCTAGATGGGAGTGGGCAGGGAGAGCCACATGTTGGTAGATGGAGGGCCACAGCACAGTCACCTCCTCTTCCTCCTCTGCATCCCGGGCCGGGTTGCGCTGCTCCTCCTCCTCCACACATCGGGCCGGGGTCACTTGCATGTTTAGAAAAATATGAGAAATTAATGAAAACTTTCTCACAATCCTTATGTTTGTTGGGGTTTTCTCCAATGTGAATTTGCCTATATAAATAAATTTTGTGGGACAGCAAAAGCTTTCACATATTCCTTACAAACACAACTTTTCTCTGTAGAAAAATCCTAAGATGTTCACTAATATGTGAGGCATCAGTAAATGCTTCTCTTGTATTTCTTAGGTTCAGAGCTTCTGACCATCAGGACTTGTCATATATAACTTAAGGTATGAATATCAAGATAGGACAGAAAAGAAATAAAACACAGGTAGGAAAGAGAAAAAGGGGAAAGGAAAAACCTTGTGCTGAAGTTCCTCATACATTTTCTCCCCAGGCCAGTCTTCCTCCTAGGCCTGTCACTCCCAAACTCTTGACAAATCTTTCAAGTCTTAAAACTACGGTAAACTCACCAGGTGCAGTGACGCACCTCTGTGATCCCAGCACTTGGGAGGCTGAGGCAGGAGGATCGCGAGTTCAAAGCCAGCCTCAGCAATGGCGAGGCACTCAGCAACTCAGTGAGACCCCGTCTCTAATAAAATACAAAAAAGGGCTGGGGATGTGGCCCAGGGGTCGAGTGCCCCTGAGTTCAATCCCCGGTACAAAAAAAAAAAAAAAACAAAAACCTACTGTGAAAGACCCCAGCTCAAAGACAGCCTGCCAAAACCCCCAGTCTGTTACAAAATAATTAAATAAAAATAAGAACTGATTTTGTAATAGATTAGTAATAGTCATCTGATCCCCCACACCAGGGAACAGGGAACAAGGATAGGGAACAGAAGTCTGGGGGACAGTCTGTTGAAACAACCAGAGTGCTGAAATAAGGTGTATCTAATGTTTTGTGGTTTTTAGGGGAAATCGAGGGGAACTGACAGCTGTGACCCAAGGTAGACCCCTAGACTTGATGCGAAGTAGCCAATAAAATGCTTGTTACTATGTACCTGCTTATGTGCCCTCTAATACCCTATAAAAAGACTTGTAACCCAGAGCCCGGGACGCTCAGTTAGCTGGAGCTGCTGAGTGTCCGCAGGCGCCTGTGTGAGAAATGAAACTCCTCTTGCTTTTGCATCCATGAGTGATCCGGTGTTGGCTTCTTGGGTGCGGGTCTCCGAGGGTCTTTCATTTGGAGGTTCCACCGAGATCCAACAGACCCCTGCCCAAGGTCCACTCGTACCCACCGGGAGGTAAGCTGGCCAGCACCCGTTTGTCTATGACTATTGTTCTGTTTTGGGTCGTTTTGTCCTGTTTTACGTTGCGATTGTTGTGATTGCTGTCCTGTTGTATTGCGCAGCGTTGGTACGTCAGCTACGTAGTCGATCTGTATTTCTGGGCAGCTTGTGGAGGAGTTGACGAACTCAGACTTCACCCCTGCCACCCTGGGGGATGCCCCAGGGATCAGAGGAGCCAGCTTTTTCGGGGCACCAAGCGTATCCGAGGGATACATTGTATTAGTGGCTGAGGGGAGGATTCTGTCCACCCCTCACCCATCTGATTCAGTTTTTTCGGTCTTCTGCCGAAATCGCGCAGTGAAATTGTCTCTTGGCTGTCTCATTGTCTTAATTGTTTCTATTGTCTGTTATCTAGTTTACCTTGAAGACAAAATGGGTCAAACCATAACCACTCCTTTAAGTCTCACTCTAGATCATTGGAAAGATGTCAAAGACAGGGCCAGCAACCAATCGGTAAAAGTTGACAAGAGAAAGTGGCAGACCCTCTGTGCCTCTGAGTGGCCAACCTTTAGTGTTGGCTGGCCAAAAGATGGAACTTTTAATATTAATGTTATTTTACAGGTTAAAGAGCGGGTCTTTGTCCAAGGCCCCAATGGCCACCCAGACCAGGTACCTTATATCGTGACCTGGGAGAGCCTAGCCCGTGATCCACTTCTTGGGTGGCTCCTTTCGCCAGCCCAAAGCCCTCTCTCGGAACTCTCTCATTTTCTGCTTCATCCCCAAGACCTTCTGCTCCTCCTCCTCCTTTGCCCGTCCCTCTACTCCCTATTCCTGCCCCTAAGCCCCCCCTCCTCTAAGTTATGCCCTGTCTTAGAAAAACCAACCCGTCGGCACATAAAGCCGAAAGGAGTTCTCCCGCCTGATGAATCAGTCCTAATCGATCTCTTGGCAGAGGATCCACCCCCCTATCAACCTCAACCTCACCCGGCACCGGCTCCAGACTCCTCCGAGGACGAAGGAGGCCCAGATAGTACCACCCCGTCTGACAGAGACCAATCCGTTTCTTTCCCCATGGTCGGAAGACTAAGGGGACGCAGAGCACCAGCCCCTTTAAAAGAAACTTCCAAGGCTTTCCCGTTGCGCCAAATCCCTGGCAATCAATTACAATATTGGCCTTTCTCAGCTTCTGATTTATATAATTGGAAGTCGCATAACCCTTCCTTTTCTAGGGACCCTGTTGCCCTAACAGCACTTATTGAGTCTATCTTAATTACCACTTGGGATGATTGTCAACAACTTTTGCAGGCTCTCCTTACTACTGAGGAGAGACAAAGGGTGTTCCTGGAAGCCAGGAAAAATGTCCTGGGAGATGACGGGAGGCCCACTCAGCTCCCCAATGTGATTGATGCTGCTTTTCCTTTGACTCGCCCCAACTGGGACTACAATTCGCCTGAAGGTAGGGACCACCTACGTCTTTATTGCCAGTTACTCATAGCGGGCCTCCACAATGCGGGGCGTCGCCCCACTAATTTGGCACAGGTAAGACAGGTGACTCAGGGACCGGAGGAAACCCCGACTGCTTTCTTAGAGAGGCTGAAAGAAGCCTACCATAGATACACCCCCTTTGATCCTGACAGCAATGAACAGCGGGGTAACGTGTCTATGGCTTTCATTTGGCAGTCCGCACCAGATATTAGAAATAAGCTGCAGAGGTTAGAAAACCTGCAGGACCACTCCTTGCAGGACTTACTGAAAGAAGCAGAAAAGATCTATAATAAGAGAGAGACACCAGAAGAGAAAGAAGAAAGACTCAGAAAGTTTCGGGAAGAAAGAGAGGATAGGCTCAGAAAAGAGGTCGAGGAAAAAGAAAAAGAACGAAATCGAAAAAGAAACAAGGAACTTAGTAAGATTTTGGCCACCATAGCTCAGAATAGCCAAGGATCAGAAAGATCAGGTAAGACAGATAAAAAGGGAGACTCTAGAAGGCCACGGGTAGATCGCGACCAATGTGCCTATTGCAAAGAAAAAGGACATTGGGTAAAAGACTGCCCAAAGAGACCCCGGAACCCCAAGAAAAACACAGAACAGACCGCCCGGCTAATGGCCCTCGATGAAGATTAGGGGTGTCAGGGCCAGGAGCCTCCCCCTGAGCCCCGGATAACCCTGAAAGTTGGGGGGCACCCAGTCACCTTCTTAGTAGATACAGGAGCTGAGCACTCGGTACTGACCAAGGCAGTGGGACCGCTGAGCAACGAGACCACATGGGTCCAGGGAGCTACTGGAGGAAAACAATATCGCTGGACCACCGAAAGAAAGGTACAATTGGCAACAGGTAAAGTCACTCATTCGTTCCTTCATGTGCCCGAGTGCCCATATCCCTTATTAGGAAGAGATCTGCTGACCAAGCTAAAAGCTCAGATACATTTTGAGAAAGGGGGAGCCACTGTGTCAGGCCCCAATGGAATGTCCTTGCATGTACTAACCCTACAGTTAGAAGATGAATACAGATTATATGAAAAACCATCCAAACCTCCAGAAAACATGAACTATTGGCTTACATCTTATCCAGAAGCTTGGGCAAAGACTGGAGGGATGGGACTGGCCTTACGGCAGCCCCCACTCCTCATTCAGTTAAAGGCAACAACCACCCCTGTCAACATTAAACAGTATCCCATGTCTAATGAGGCTTATCAAAGTATAAAGCCCCACATAAGGCGGCTGGTAGACCAAGGTATCCTGACCCCATGCTGGTCACCTTGGAACACTCCTCTACTACCTGTTAAAAAGCCTGGTACTGATGACTATCGACCAGTCCAAGATTTAAGAGAAGTTAATAAGAGAGTAGAAGACATCCATCCCACGGTGCCAAACCCCCCTATAACTTGCTCAGCACCCTACCTCCAACCCATCGTTGGTACACTGTCTTAGACTTAAAAGATGCCTTTTTCTGTCTAAAACTAAGCCCCCAGAGTCAGCCCCTTTTTGCATTTGAATGGAAAGATCCCGAACTAGGGATATCGGGACAGCTGACCTGGACCCGGCTACCACAGGGCTTCAAGAACAGCCCTACTCTCTTTGATGAGGCACTCCATCAAGATCTGGCTGATTTCCGCATAAGGCACCCCTCCTTGATCATGCTCCAGTATGTAGACGACATCTTACTGGCGGCTGCTACCAAGAAAGACTGTCGGAAAGGTACGGGGGACTTACTGCAAACCTTGGGTCAATTGGGGTATAGGGCCTCTGCTAAAAAGGCCCAAATCTGCCAGACTAGAGTTACCTACCTAGGTTATGAGTTACATAACGGCCAGCGCTGGCTGACGGCTGCCCGGAAAAAGACTATCTCTGACATTCCAACGCCTCAGACTCACAGGCAGCTGCGAGAATTCTTGGGGACAGCGGGTTTTTGTAGACTATGGATCCCGGGATTTGCCGAGATGGCAGCCCCCTTGTACCCGCTGACTAAACAGGATACCCTGTTTGTCTGGACTGAAAAACAGCAACAAGCTTTTGATGACATTAAACGGGCTCTCCTCTCATCCCCTGCATTGGGGTTGCCTGACATCACAAAGCCCTTTGAACTGTTTGTTGATGAAAAACAAGGTTTTGCAAAAGGGGTTTTAACCCAAAAGTTGGGGCCATGGAAACGTCCTATTGCTTATCTATCCAAGAAATTAGACCCTGTGGCATCTGGCTGGCCACCGTGCCTGAGGATGATGGCAGCTATTGCAATCTTGATCAAGGACGCCACAAAACTTACAATGGGACAGTCCTTAACCATTCTCACGCCTCATGCAGTCGAGTCACTGATTCGCCAGCCGCCAGACCGCTGGCTGTCCAATGCCCGCCTGACCCATTACCAGTCATTACTATTAGATGTGGACAGAATCCAGTTCGGACCTGTAGTTGCCCTCAATCCCGCGACTCTTATGCCCATCCCTGGGGAGCCTGCATCTCATGACTGTCATCAAATCCTTGCGGAAGTGCATGGAACTCGGCCTGATCTGACTGATCAGCCCCTGAAAGATGCGGACTTGACCTGGTACACGGATGGCAGCAGCTTCTTGCAAAATGGAGAACGGCGAGCAGGGGCTGCAGTGACAACTGATACCCAGGTAGTATGGGCGAGCGCGCTTCCAGGGGGAACTTCAGCACAGCGGGCCGAACTGATTGCCTTGACGCAAGCTCTCCAGTTGGCAGAAGGTAAGAAACTTAATGTCTATACGGACAGCAGATATGCCTTTGCCACAGCCCACATTCATGGGGAGATTTATCGGAGAAGGGGATTGCTGACATCAGAGGGCAAAGAGGTCAAAAACAAGACTGAAATCCTAGCCCTATTAAAAGCTCTGTTTCTTTTAAAAAAAAAAAAAAAACTGAGTATAATGCATTGCCCGGGACATCAAAAGGGCAATATCTCAGAGGCTAAAGGAAATCGCCTGGCAGATGAGGCTGCCAAGCAGGCAGCCTTAGGACCCCAGCTGTTAATAGCCACTGTGTTAACAGAGGCTACAGGGGTCCATGAAGCCCCTACTTGGGATTATGATGAGACAGATTTAAACCTTGTACAATATCTAGGGGCTGACTACAACCCATTCTTGAACCGATGGGAATACCAAGGAAAAGAGGTAATGCCTCTGAGAGTGGCAAAGGAATTCATCGACCAGCTTCATAGGCTAACCCATTTAAGTGCAAAGAAAATGAGAACGCTGATAGAAAGCGGAGACTCAAAGGCTTACATTCCCAAAAGAGATCTCCTCCTTCATCAAGCAGCGGACAATTGTAGGGCCTGCGACCAAATAAACCCTGGAAAAACTAAAATTAGACTGGGAATCCGGCCTCGTGGACACTTCCCCGGTTCCCACTGGGAAGTGGACTTTACTGAAATTAAACCTGGCATGCATGGCTATAAATATCTTCTAGTTTTTGTAGACACCTTTTCGGGATGGGTAGAAGATTTCCCCACCCGAAGAGAGACTGCCCAGATGGTTGCCAAAAAGCTGTTAGAAGAAATATTTCCAAGATATGGAATGCCTAAGGTGATGGGGTCAGATAATGGGCCTGCCTTTGTCTCCCAGGTAAGCCAGTTGGTGGCCAAGTTACTGGGGATTAATTGGAAGTTACATTGTGCATACAGACCCCAGAGCTCAGGACAGGTAGAAAGAATGAATAGAACAATTAAAGAGGTTTTGTCAAAATTAACGCTTGAAACTGGCTCTAAAGACTGGATGCAACTCCTGCCACTGGCACTTTACCGTGCCAGAAATACACCTGGCTCTCATGGGCTGATGCCCTTTGAAATTTTGTATGGTGCCCCACCACCTGCTATTACTTTCTTTGACGCTGATATTTCTGATCATGTCACCTCCCCCTCCATGCAGGCCCACCTGCGAGCCCTGCAGTTAGTGCAGCAAGAGGTTTGGAAACCTCTTGCGGCAGCCTACCAGGAAGAACTCAGAACCCCCCGGGCACCCCATTTTTTTCAAAATTGGTGACACTGTTTGGGTTCGCAGACATCAAACCAAGAACCTTGAGCCTCGCTGGAAGGGACCGTATACTGTCCTGTTGACAACCCCCACAGCGGTAAAGGTGGACGGAATCGCTGCCTGCATTCACACGTCGCATGTAAAGGCCGCCTCCAGAGGAGACCCAGCCACCACCGCCTCCAGAGGAGATCCAGCCACCGCTGCCTCCAGAGAAGACCCAGCCACCAGCTGCCAAGAAGCAAGATGGACACTTCAACGCACCCCAAATCCGCTCAAGCTAAGACTTATTCGCAAATAATACTATTGTTGTCCCTGCTATCTCTGACCGCCAGCGACCCACGTGCCCCCAGACTTTTAACCTGGGAAGTGCTGTCCCAAACTGGAAAAGTTGTCTGGACTATCTCTGGTACTTATGTCCCCTATACTTGGTGGCCTAGACTCTCCCCTGACTTTTGCCAATTGGCTGCTGGCTTAACTCATTGGGATATAGTTACTGAAGATCCCGCACAGCTAAAAAAAGAGATGACTAAAAATTGGGGTAAGGCACCTAGATATATGCCGATCCCAATAGGATGTGCGGTATCAGAACATAGATGTGAATTAGCAACCCGAGATTCCTATGTCTGTGCCCAACATGGGAGATCCAAATATGATGCATATATGTGTGGGGGAGATGATGTCTTCTTTTGTTACTATTGGGGTTGCGACAGTACAGGAGATGCTTACTGGCAACCCTCCTCCAATTGGGACAAAATCATAGTCCGCTGGAGATGGGAAAAACCCCCTAACACAGGATACATGTGTACAAGTAACCCTAAAAAATGGAAGTGTGATTCTGGATATTGTCTGCCCCTTAACATCACCTTTACTGAGCCTGGTAAGCAGGCTACAGGGTGGCAACAAGGATATACCTGGGGACTCCGCTGGTACCTACCTGGAGATGATCTTGGAGTGACTTTTAAAATCCGGCTCCAGATCGAAAATATCCCTCCTTCCCTAGGCCCAAACCCTGCCCTCTCAGATCAAAATAAGTCACAAAAACCCCACTTGCCTAAACAGGACAGACTCCCCCGCGCTTTACCGAGAGGGCATGCCCAGTGTGCCCACAGGGCATGCCCCGCCCTCAGCCGCAGGGGCACCCAGCGCCCAGTTACTACTAGTAACAAGATAACATCTAGATCACCTGTTACCACTCAATATACTCCAAAGATAGAAAATCCCTCAAAGATAAAAGATAGACTCCTTGACCTTGTAACAGGGGCCTATCTGGCCCTTAATCAGTCTCACCCTGAGAGTGCAAAAGATTGCTGGCTTTGTCTAGTTTCTAGCCCACCCTATTATGAAGGCACAGCTATAGTTGCTGAGTTTTCTAATGATACCAGACCCCTGCCAAGATGCCTGTATAATCCCTGGTCCCGTTACAATCTAACACTCCCTGAAGTGACTGGACGAGGGTATTGCATAGGAAAAATTCCTCATTCCCATCAAAAGTTATGTAATCAAACCATCCAGGTACCAAATGGCTATTATTATCTAGCTGCCCCAAATGGCACCTACTGGGCCTGTAAAACTGGAGTAACTCCCTGTGTCTCTGCTGCGGTGCACCATAGGCTCGCAGACTATTGTGTTATGGTTCAATTATGGCCCAAGATAATCTACCATAACACATCAACTTTTATCAGTTTTTATGAAAACCAAAGGAGGTACAGGAGGGAACCTGTCACCATGACAATAGCCATTCTGCTGGGGTTTGGGGGTATCGCAGCCGGAATCGGAACTGGTACCACTGCTTTGCTGCAAACTAACCAGCTTGGGTATTTACAAGCCGCTATGACTGCTGACCTGCAAGCTATTGAACAGTCAATTACTGCCCTAGAAAAATCTTTAACTTCTCTGTCTGAAGTAGTTTTACAAAATAGGAGAGGTCTGGACTTGCTCTTCCTTAAAGAAGGGGGAATATGTGCAGCCCTCAAAGAAGAGTGCTGTTTCTATGCTGATCAGACTGGAATAGTTAGGGAAACTATGGATAAGCTCAGAGAAAGACTGGCCCAACGAAAAAAAGAGTTCGAGTCTCAACAGGGATGGTTTGCAGGCTGGTTCCACAGGTCACCTTGGCTGACAACATTAGTGTCCACCATTATAGGACCCCTCATAGTCCTGCTCTTAATTTTAACCTTTGGACCATGTATTCTAAATAAAATTGTACAGTTTGTAAAAGATCAGTTATCAGTAATGCAAGCAATGGTGATAGCTCTACAGTACCACCCTGTTAGACAGACAGAGCCACCAATAGGCTTGCCGCTTGAGCAGGACCATCAGTATGCAGAACTGCAACTAGAAGAAGAAGACGAATATGTAGAACTGCCAAGAGAGCAGGACCAATGGATATAAGATTCTATCCATGATAAAGAAAAAGGGGGGAATGAAAGACCCCAGCTCAAAGACAGCCTGCCAAAACCCCCAGTCTGTTACAAAATAATTAAATAAAAATAAGAACTGATTTTGTAATAGATTAGTAATAGTCATCTGATCCCCCACACCAGGGAACAGGGAACAAGGATAGGGAACAGAAGTCTGGGGGACAGTCTGTTGAAACAACCAGAGTGCTGAAATAAGGTGTATCTAATGTTTTGTGGTTTTTAGGGGAAATCGAGGGGAACTGACAGCTGTGACCCAAGGTAGACCCCTAGACTTGATGCGAAGTAGCCAATAAAATGCTTGTTACTATGTACCTGCTTATGTGCCCTCTAATACCCTATAAAAAGACTTGTAACCCAGAGCCCAGGATGCTCAGTTAGCTGGAGCTGCTGAGTGTCCGCAGGCGCCTGTGTGAGAAATAAAACTCCTCTTGCTTTTGCATCCAGTGAGTGGTCTGGTGTTGGCTTCTTGGGTGCAGGTCTCCGAGGGCCTTTCAACTGTAAACTCATTCACAGTCTGAAAGTTATTATAAATTCACTCACTTATGAAAATTGCCCTGTGCACTGCTAATTAGTCTATACAATGTACTAACACATGGATTTTTAGAAAAAACTAAAGGGAGTTGATGAAATTTCAAGAAACCTATAATACAGGTACATTCCCAACATTACCTATTGATTAAATAGAGAAGACAATGTCAACCTAAAGACCCTGAGAACAACCAGACTGCCATAAACTGTCTTGTGATCACCAAGCCGAGACCATCCCCACATACCTTCACGTGCCACTCGTCACGGTGCTTCCTTTAGAAGAAGAGTCCAAGACCCCAAAAGCACTGCTTATCACTCTCGAGATAGTTCACATGCTGCTCTGACAATGTATAGCTTCCCCTCTCTCTAACAAACCTCTTCCTCTTTTCTGAAACCTGATGTGTCCTTAAATTCTTCTCTGCAATATATTGAGAGACTGGAAGGTCTGAGTAGAGGTCTCCTCTGCCTCTAGAGAGACCTACTCAAACCCCTTACAGTGACAAGTCTGAGTGATCGACAAAGGTTTTTCCACAGTCATTGCATTCACAGGTCTTTCTTGAGTCTGAAAAATAAGATATGGCAACAACCTAGGTGTCCCTCAATAGATTAATGGATAAAGAAAATGTGGTATATATACTCAGTGGAATATTACTCAGCTTTAAAGAAGAGTGAAATTATGGCATTTGCCAGTAAATGGTTGGAGTTGGAGAATATCATGCTAAGCAAAATAAGCCAATCCCACAAAACCAGAGACAGAATGTTTTCTCTAATATGAAGATGCTAATTCACAATAAGGCACTAGGGAAGAATAGCGTTACCTTAGATTAGGTAGAGGGAAATGATGGGAAGGGAGGGAGGGGATATGGGAATAGGAAAGATAGTAGAATGAAACAGACATCATTACTGTATGTATATATATGTGACTACATGATCAATGATTCTGCAACATGTACACTCAGAAAAATGAGAATTTATATCCCATCTATGTATGATATATCAAAGTGCATAAATGCATTCTACTGTCATGTACAACTAATTAAAACAAATTTAAAAATTAAGAAAAAATAAGATATGGCATGTGTCTGAAGTTCTTTCCATGTTGTTTATAAAGCTTCTCTCCAATATGGGTTCTTTTGTTCAGGGTGCAAATAGGGTTGTTTTTGTTTTTGTGGTACAGGGAATTGAACTCAGTTGCTGTACCACTGAGCTACATCCTTTCTGTATTTTTAAAAATATTTTTTTATTTAGTTGTAGATGGACACAATACCTTTATTCATTTATTTTTATGTGGTGCTAAGGATCAAACCCAGTGCCTCACACATGCTAGGCAAGCACTCTTCCACTGAGCTACAACCCCAGCTCCTTTCTATTTTTCATTTTGAGGTAGGGTCTTGTTAAGCTGCCCAGGTTGGCCAGGCATAGTGGTGCACACCTACAGTCACAGAGACTCAGGAGGCTGAGGCAACCACATTGCAAGTTCAAGGCCATCCTCAGCAATTTAGCAAGACCCTTACCCACTCAAAATAAAAAATAAAAAGGCTCTCAATGTGGCTCAGTGAAAAGCACCCCAGGGTTCAACTCCAGTACCGAAAAAAGAAAAAGAAAAAGAAAACAATAGTTCCCCATACTGGCCTCAAATTAGTGATCCTCCTGCCTCAGCTTCCTGAGTAAGTGGGATTACACACCCATATAGAAGAGAGGATTTTTTTTAATCTAAGAAAATTTTCATTTGTGCATTATAATTATAATATTGGGATTTATTGTTACATATTTCATACATGCACACAATCTAACATACTTCTGTCCACTTTAATCGATTCTGTTTTATGGATGAATAATCACTTATGTTTTGTAGCAGTTAGGTGAAACATGTCAATTAGTACATGTGCGACATATATCACCTGAAGGCCTATAGGTAGTTGGACACTTGTCATCTGGTGTTGTACTTGCCCTTGGCCATTGGCTGTTCTCAGGTCCCCAAATGTTGGTGTTGCTGAACTTGGCACAAGCCCAGGGGTACTCAAACATTCTGAGGCTTACACAGTTTCTTTCCCAAAGAAAAGGAGGGGACCGCAGAACCATGGTCCAAGTTTGTTTTTGTTTTTGTTGTCTGTGTATGGAATGGGAGGAGAGGTGGTGAACAGGCAAGTCTGCATACTGGAGTCTGTGACAGTGTTACGATGGGTATGTTCATCTTCTCTGCTACCCAGTACCCCCCCACACAAAAAAAGCAAAGAATAAAAAATCCCAACTAGCCGGGCGCGGTGGCGCACGCCTGTAATCCCAGCACTTGGGAGGCTGAGGCAGGAGGATCAGGAGTTCAAAGCCAGCCTCAGCAATGGTGAGGCACTTAGCAACTCAGTGAGACCCTGTCTCTAAATAAAATCCAAAATAGGGCTGGGGATGTGGCTCAGGGGTTGAGTGTCCCTAAGTTCAATTCCCAATTTAAAAAAAAAAAAAATCATTACTCTCCTAGTCCATCTCCTCTTCCTCTTCATCCTTCTCACCTTGTTCATCAGCATGTTCTCCATCTTCCTCCTGCTCTTCTTGGTTTCCCAGCATCCTTGTCTTCTGAAATAAACCCATTATTGTTTCTGAAGGGCAAAAATCACACCGGGGACAGCCATGCAGCCAAGGGATTTATTAACTGGCCTTTATGGCTAGTTAAGGGTAGAAAAGGAACGGGGAGAGGGGTCAGGGAGAGGGAAGTGTGCAAGCTCAGGAAGTGTGCAAGCTCAGGAAGTGTGCAAGCTCTGGTGGAAGAGTGTGCAAGCTCTGAACTGAAGGTGGGCGTCTGGTCGCCAGCTGCGGTCTCTGGGGCAGCTGCTGTCGGGATGGAGACAATAGGTAAATGTGCAGTGGCTGCCTCTTCTCTTGTCGTCTACTGTCTCGTCGTCTCTCTTCTCGTCATCTCTCTGGCTCTTCGTCTCACTGGCTCTCCATAGGCGTCTGGCTCTCTGGTCATCTCTCTCCGTCTACCTGCCCCCAATGGAGGGGAGCCCTTTTATACCCACCTGGACCATTAGGTTGTCCCTTAAGACCCTTGGTGGTGAAGCCTTTTGGCTCCTGTCCAGGGAACAGAGCAACCTTTAATCCTATTGGCTCCTGCCCCGGGAAAGGGAAACAAGGTTGCTTCCTGCCTAGGGGAAAGGAAACGAGGTTGCTTTGCTCAGGGCACAGAAACTTCCGGGAGGGGGAGGGGTAGCCCATCTATCGGTTTCCTCCCACTTGTGCTTACTGGGAATCATTTTGGCTTCCAGATCTAGGTTGTTTTTTGTTTTTTTTGTTTTTTTTTTTTTTTTTTTTTTTTTTTTTTTTTTTTTTGTACTGGGGATTGGACTCAGGGGCACTCGACCACTGGGCCACATCCCCAGCCCTTTTTTTTGTATTTTATTAGAGACAGGGTCTCACTGAGTTACTAAGTGCCTCGCCATTGCTGAGGATGGCTTTGAACTTGCGATCCTCCTGCCTCAGCCTCCCAAAGTGCTGGGATTACAGGCGTGCGCCACCGCGCCCGGCTCAGATCTAGGTTTTGTTCCAGCAACTTAACCCTTCTTTGTAATGTGCTCCTCCTGCTGCTTCTGTTGCTGTTACCTCCCCAGACAGGTGGCAGATGGTTGGTTCTCTTTTGCTGCCTACATAAGAGCAGTTCCTGGCTCATTTCCAAGAGTCAGCTTGCTCCTTTTTGGACCCTGGCTAGACCATGAGAAGATGCAAAAGTTTTCACATTGAAGTATTTATATGGCCTTTAAAAAAATGCAGCTCATGGTGGTGACTGCTTTAGAGAAGAGCCCTGGAGCCAGGCGCGGTGGCGCACGCCTGTAATCCCAGCACTTGGGAGGCTGAGGCAGGAGGATCGCGAGTTCAAAGCCAGCCTCAGCAATGGCGAGGCACTCAGCAACTCAGTGAGACCCTGTCTCTAATAAAATACAAAAAAGGGCTGGGGATGTGGCCCAGTGGTCGAGTGCCCCTGAGTTCAATCCATGGTACAAAGAGAGAGAGAGAGAGAGAGAGAGAGAGAGAGAGAGAGAGAGAGAGAGAGAGAGAGAAGAGCCCTGGAGCTGAGAAAGGTCCCTTCCCCTCCTCCTTTGGACTTCAGCAGCATCTGTAGAAAGCTTCTGGGCACAACAGGGGAAGAAGCAGGGCTGGTGTTCCTCATTCAGCTGGCCACCTGGCTTTCTCTCTGGGTCTCTTCAGGCTTTGGCTTCTGCCCATGTAGGGCCACTTGTCCCAGGACAGTCGAGATTTTTTTTTAAATGAAGTTTCCTCTGGGCAGAGGTTACCCGGTCCCGGGACTCCCACCTCCCACCCCATCTCATGCGAGGTTGGGTAGGGGTGGGGGCTCTAAGACCTCCCAGCATAAGAGCCTGGGGGCAGACCTGAGGGAGCTGAGGGGTGGGGTGTCCTGCTCTCCCTGCTACTCCAGCGTGGCTTCAACTTGGGGTTCCCGCCACAGGGTGAGTGGAGGGGGCACACAGGTAGCTGCTGAGCTTGGGCCCCACTTCACAATTCCAGGGCGTGATGCTAGGGCCCGAGCTCCTCCGGAAGGCGGCCTAAAAGGTGGAGCGGCAGGGGAACCAACCGGTCCAGCTAGGCTCTGCCGCTGTCCCCGTCTGTGTCTCTGAGGCTGGCACCCCCGTCCCCCGCCCCCCCCCGCACGCGCGCGCGCGCACACACACACACCTTGGGGTCCTTCGCTCCACTCCCCGGGACAAGGAATACGTCCCAGCCCCTGCTCAGCCTCCTGGCCGCGCCACCGCGGGCTGGGGTGGGCTGGGGGGATGCTCTGGAGTGAGCGGGCGCCGCTGCCAGCTGAGAAGGTGGCAAGGAGAGGAGGGCGCCCCGGCTGCGGCTCGGCTCGTCCAGGGTCTCCGCGCTCCCTCCTCTCCCCTCCCCAGGGCGGCGGGGGCTGCAGACCTGCAGCGCCCGCTGCGAGCGGAGCAAGGAGCTGCGGCCTCACTCCAGCGGGGCCGCGGGGGGCAGTCGGTGGCGGCGGCGGCTAGAATAGAGTTCCTTAAGACATATTTTTCCCATAGGGTTGGGAGTGTAGGTCAGTAGTAGAGCATGTGCTTAGCATGTGCAGGATCCTAAGTTCAATCCCCAGCGCTGCAAAATCATCATCACGCACATTTGTCATAGTCACAGAGGTCCTCTGTTGTGCATCCTCCTTCCTGTTGATTCAAGGATACTTCATGGTTAAATGCTATCTCATGTTCATCCCAGTAATAAAGCTTCTCCCTGTAAGAATTCTGTAAGCTGGGTGTGGTAGAGCACCCTTTTAATCCCAGCTACCAGGGAGCTGGGGCAGAGACAAGGGTATAGCAAGTTTGAGGCCACCCTGGGCAACATATCCACAGCCTTTTTTTTTTTTTTTTTTTTTTAAAAAAATATTTATTTATTTACTTTAGTTGTACACAATGCAATGCATTTATGCTTACGTGGTGCTGAGGATCGAACCCGGGCCACGCACGTGCGAGGCGAGTGCTCTACCGCTGAGCCACAACCCCAGCCCTCCACAGCCTGTCTTAAAAAAAAAAGAAGAAGAAGCCACTGGACACCTGTAATACCAGTGATTGGGAGGTTGAGGCAGGAGGACTGCAAGTTTGAGACCAACCTCAGCAACTTAGTGAGACCCTGTCTCAAAAAATAAAAAGGGTTTGGGATGCTGCTCTGTGGTTAAGTGCCCCTGGTTTAAATCTCCAGCAATTCCACCCCCCCCAAAAAAAAAAAAAAAAAAAAAAAAAAGACTTCTTATGTATTAGAAGCATATGAGTAAGACAGATCTTGTTTTCTTTTTCAGTACATATATACAGGTCATATCCTATTTGAGTTCTTTTGTGTTGTGTAAGATGACTGCTATATCAGAAGGCTATATCATGACAGACTTCTTACATGAAAAATTTATGTGATAAATATTATACTGATGAAAACATATACTACACTTGATCTTAGCCAAAAGGCCAAATATTTTAAGACTAAATTATGTTTCAAATGTTAAACACTTGAGCCACGTTTATGGAAATATTTACTTGTGGTAAATATCTACTTGTGGAAATAGTCACTGTGTTAAAATTCTCAAAAAAATGTTTTGAGCTAATCTTAGAATAATCCCCAAATTCATGCTACTCAGACTCTCTGAGACATTGGGTAAATTTCACCGTTATCAGTTGCCTCTCCCAGTTCTCTTGCATCTTATGACACTCCCAATCTTCTGCTAATTTAGAGGGCAAGGAATTATCCCATTAAATATTATCTTTTCCATCCTGTTTTTTTTTCTAATCCTGAAAATCCCATGCTGATGTGCTGACTCTTTTACTATAAGTTGAGTCTCTAATTCTGGAAGAAAAAAAAGGAAAAAAAATTAATGCTAGTTAAAGAGTAGACTAAAGAAGCTAAGGAAAGGAGAGGAGCAGGGAGGGAAGGAAAGGTAGAGGAAGGAAGGGGCCAGGCATGGTGGTAGTCCACACCTGTAGTCTCAGCTACTTGGGAGGCTGAGGCAGGAGGAGTAGTTGAATGCAGTTGTTTGATTTTTTTTTTTTTTGTACTAGGTATTGAACCCAGGTGACTTCAAGCACTCAGCTACATCCCAGTCCTTTATTAGTTTTTCTTGTTAAGTTGCCAAGGCTGGCCTCAAACTTAATTTCTGTCTCGGCCTCCCAAGTAGCTGGGATAACAGGTGTGTGGCACCACCCCTTGAATCCAGGATTTTAGAACATCCTGGCCAACTTAGTGAGACCCTGTTTCAAAACAAAAACTAAAAATTCTGGGGATATAGGATGATGGTACAGTGCTGATCTAGCATGTGTAGGCAGCACAATGGTTAACAGTGAGTGCTTACTTAGCTTACCTAGCATGTAAGAGGCCCTGGGTTAATCATCAACACTGCAAAAAATAATAACAATAAAAAAATGGTTTTCCTGTAGGGCTGGGGTGTGGCTCAGCAGTAACATGCGTGACCCGGGTTTGGTTCTCAGCACCACGCAAAAATAAAGGCATTGTGTACAACTAGAGCAAATAAATAAATAATTTTAAAAAATGGTTTTCCCGTAGGCAATTGAATACTACTTAATGCTAGGGTTGGGGATAGTCCTCAGTTGGTAGAGTGCTTGCCTTGCACGTACAAGGCCCTGGGTTCGATCTCCAGCACTACAAAAATAAAACAAACGAATGCTACTTAGTGCTAACAAGAAACGAACTATCAAGCCATAAAAAGATATGGATGAACCTTAAGTGCACAGTTACTGAGGGGAGCCAATATGAAAAGCCTTACTTACTTTATGACTCCAACTATATGACATTCTAGAAACACACCACTATGGAGATAGTAAAACAATCAGTGGCTTCCAGAGGTTGAGGGGAGGAAGGGATGAATAAGTGGAACACAGAGTATTTTTAGGAACTATAATTTTTGGAACTATAATCATGAATTGTCATTATCCATTTGTTAAATCCACAGACTGTACAATATAAAGAGTAAACCCTTAGTGAGACCCTGTCTCAAAATAAAAAGACTGGAGATGTGACTCAGGGGTAAAGTCACCCTCATGGATTCAATCTCTATCCCTGCCCCCCAAAAAAGTTAACTTAATGTAAACTAAGGACTTTGGACAATATTGACATGTTGATTAATATAGGTTCATCAAGCCGGCGCGGTGGCGCACGCCTATAATCCCAGCACTTGGGAGGCTGAGGCAGGAGGATTGCAACTTCAAAGCCAACTTCAGCAGTGGCGAGGCACTTAGCAACTCAGTGAGACCCTGTCTCTAATAAAATACAAAAATGGGCTGGGGATGTGGCCCAATGGTCGAGTGCCCCTGAGTTCAATCCCCGGTACCAAAAATAAATAAATAAATAAATAATCAATTATATCAAATATACTACTCTAGTGCAGGATGTTGATTGTGGAAGAGGCTGGGTAGGGAGAAGATAATATGTAAATTCTATGCTTTCTGACCAGTTTTTCTGTGAACCTAAAAACTGCTTTTTTTTTTTTCCCCAGTGCTAGGAATGGAACCCAGGGCCTTGTCCATGCTAGGTGAGTGCTTTACTATTGAGCTACACCTCCACCTTAGCCTCTTTAGTTTCCTGATATTTTGAAATGGACCAACTCTCTCACAAACTAAGGCTATTCTACATGAAAATTCATTTACGCCTACCTTGGAGAACTCCTCTCTACTGTCCCCAGCCCTATAAAACATGCAGTTTGTTGTATGCGAATTACACCTTAATACTACCACTAGTCTGAGAAGTTCTACGTAAGAATTCGGAGGCGACCCTCTTAAATCATTACAGCAGAACACATTGGCATTGCCAAGTCTACGGGACTGCAGGAAGCTGGGACCCAAGTCACGGTGACCAGAAGGACAGAGATGCTTTTCTGTAGAAAAGACCCGGATGTTGCTTTGGCGACTTTGGGAGAAAAGCCCCGCCAGCCCGCCTCTCCTGAGGAGACGGAGTCCCAGGGCAGTGGGCCACAGCCGGCAGCCCTCGGAGAGCTGATCAACCATCTAGTAAAGAGTTTCCGGAGCAACCTGGCCCACCCTGCCCCTGCCCCTTGCCCCTCTGCCCCCTCCGCCAAACACGCCCATCCTACAGGCTTAAAAGGACCGGCCGCTCACGCAGGCGGAGGCCGCTTTGGTTGGTGGTTAAGCATACACACACTTCCGCTTCCTGTTTGGCGAGACCGGAAGGGGCGGGGCCACAGGGCTCCCGGGAAATCCAAGGAAGAAGACCCGAACCTGAAGAAGCTAGAAGCTGGTCCTAGGTCTGTGGGCGGAGCTAGAGTGGGGGATAGGCTTGGGGGCGTGTCCCGGGTTGAAGACCTGTCCTTGAAAGCGAGGTACAAGATGGACAGGAGACTTGGTGGGACTGGCTGACATAGACTCCATGCCCAGTGCGCGGAGCCATGATGGGGACCAGGCTGGAGGTGGAACGTCGATGAGTGGGACCTCCACTGGCCAGATCTCAGGATGCTCAAAGTGTTTTTCTTGCAACTGTACCCTATCTTCTTTTGCCGATCCGCAAAGTAGGTCAACCTTTATTCATACACTCATACTGTTCTTCCTTAACCTTTTTTTTTTTTTTTTGGTAAAAAGGGCATTTTATTTATATGAGGGAAAAAAGCTACAGTAAGATCTGTAAAAGGAGTCAATATAATGTTGCCTGTACAGAAAAAATTCAAATATGAATAGCAAAAAAGAAAGTTACACATCTTCCTACTAAACAGTGCAATTCATTCACATTGCAATGAAGTTAAGTATAACAAAATCAAAACAGATGTTTCTGCAATAATCAGAATGCCAAGAATCAGTGTAAAGATCCTCTCAGAATTAAGAAATGTTCAGTCAATCTAAAGAATATCCTAAGACAAAGGAGATGCAGTTGATTCATTTACTTACCAGCTGTTGAATTTTTTCAATACTCTCCACTAGAAAGAAGTAATGAGTTGCCCTAATTCCAGCATCTGGGAGGCTGAGGCAGAATTGCAAGTTTGAGGTCAGTCTCAGCAACTTAGCTAGATTCTGCCCTCTGAACAATTTTGTGAGGCCCTGTCTCAAAAAGGATGGGGGATGTAGCTCAGTGGTAAAACACCTCTGGGTTCAATCCCCAGCAGCCCCAAAATAAAATAGTCGTTGATATACATGTAAATTGGACGTATTTAGTTTGCACAGTGAAAAATGCAAATTATGAAGTGAACTTACAGAATGAAATATGGATGCAGATTTATAAAAATGACATCCTAGAAAACACATGTATTTCTCGTGTAAAAAGAAACTAGATTCATTTAAATTTTCCTTTATTTGTTATGGGGGTCGTTCGGGAGATGAGGGACATGTTCTGATTTAAGTCACAAATGTAAAACAGAGTATCCAGCTGATACCCGACAAATAGTTCTTTTCACTTTATCTCAAACAAGAGTGAAGAGATGGACATGTGTTTTCTCTTATCCCGTTGAGATGTTAATGATTTACATGGCAAATTAGGTGATATACTGCCTCCTGCTGGATACTAGTGGTTTTACATTCCATCTCAAGCAGCTGCTTTTTGAAGTTAACCATAAAATCTTCTGTACTGGAAAGTTCTCATAAACAAGAAAAACACTTTCTGGCTGGATATGTAGTTCAGTGGCAGAGTGCTTGCCTACTATGCTTAAGGATTTAGGCTCAACCCCTTAGCACTATAAAAAATAAAAATTTCTGTCTCACTATATCTTTGGGTTGTAGCATCTGCCTACTGCTTGGGCTGGAGATGGGAGTGGAGAGCAACAGTTTAACAGATGAGAAAACAGACCCAGAGTTATTTACACATAATAGTTCCACTTCACCCCCAGCAAAATGCTGAAGGAATTTAAAGAATGTAAATTTCTGAGGGAAGAATAAAGCAAGTGCAAGGAGAGTGTTTGACCTCTTTCATCAACAGCAGAAGCCCAGTTTCTGAAATGGTTTGAGTGAATTGTGAATTAGAGAGAGTGAAATCAGAGAAGTTACAGAGTCAGATCATAACAGGGTCACCTGAGCAACTCTAAAAGTGTTGAGTTTTACTCTGATTGCAATGGGGAGCCACTGAAGGAAGGGTCTGGCGCTAAAAATGCAACATTATCTGAAACATTTTAAAAATATCTCTGTTATTTGTGGAATCTAGTGAAGCAAAGGTATGATGTGGAAGAATAGCCAAAGTTAAAAAGAAGGTGGTTTGGAGGATGACAGGGTGGGAAGTTGTCTGATGCTACAGTGAAGACAGTCAATAGCAATCTGCTGATGGATTTAAGGTGTATTTTGCAACCATTCATGATTCCAAGGATTTTGTTCATTTGTCTGTTTTGCATTGTCAAGTGAAAACAACTCTGGACATTGGTAAATAGAGACTTCAATAAAAAATTCATTTTCAAGAAGGAGAGTGGGGCTGGAATGTAGGTGGGTGTTTAGCAAACTTGAGAACCTGGGTTTAATCCCTCGGGGAGAGAGAAAGAAAGAAAAAGAAAGAGTGAGCTCATTGCAGCAGGTGGAAAGGCATTACTACAATAAGAACACTCAGAAATATCTCAAAGATTAGTAGAAAGGGGCTCTTTTTTTGCAGAAAGAAGTAAAAAAGTGCAGAATGTTTTTGCGTTTAAGGAGTGGATGTCCTCAATGTCCGCGTTGGTTTCCACTGAGGATATTGAGGATTGAGGTCCTTATGGGAAAAAAAAAAGAAGCTTAACTGACTGTCTTCCTTAAATCCCCTGGGAGCTATTTCCCGCAATGTAAACCCCAAGGAAGGTCTGTCCTTGCTCCTGTGACAAAATTCAGCCAGCACTCGGTATCCATGGAGGGCTGCATCTGTAGATTCAACCAAAGTTGGGTGAAAAACATCTAAAAGAGTAATTGTCGGGGGCTGGGGTTGTGGCTCAGCGGTAGAGTGCTCGCCTAGCACGTGCGCGGCCCGGGTCCGAACCTCAGCACCACGTAAAAACGCATTGTGTACAACTAAAAGCAAATAAATAAATATGAAAAAAAAGAAAAAAAAAAGAGTAATTGTGTCTGTCTACACTGAGCAGGTTCAGACTGTGTGTGGTACTGGGGATTGAACCCAGGGGCATGCTACCACTGAGCTACATGCCCAGTCCTATTTATTTATTTATTTTATTTATTTATTTTTATTACAAGACAGGGTCTTGGTAAATTTCTCAGATTGGCCTTGAACTTGAATCCTCCTGCTTCAAGCTCCTTCTAGGATTACAGGTGTAGGACACCATGCCTAAAACATACACATTTTTTCCTTGTCTTTATTCCCCAAACAATACAGAATAACAATAATTTATGTAACATTTATATTGTTATTATAAGTAACCTGGAGATAACTTAGACAGGAGGATGTGTGTAGGTTCTATGCCAATACTTATATAAGGGACATAAGCTTCTGAGGACTTTGGTATCTGTGGAGGATTCTAAAATCTTCCCCTGTGGATAAAGAGGAGCAACTGTACCATAAACTGGGTAACAGAAATTTATTCCTAATAGTTCTATAAGTTTCAAAGTCCAAGATCAATCACCAGCAGTTTTAATGTCTAGGAGGGCTTCCTGGTTCATAGTGCATTCTGTGTCCTCACAGGGTCTCTTTCGGGCTTTTTTTTAAATATGTTTTTTAGTTGTCAATGGATCTTTATTTATTTATATGCGGTGCTGAGAATCTAACCTTGTGCCTCAAACATGCTAGGCAAGCACTCTACCACTGAGCCACAAACCTAGCTCAGGGCTTTTTTTTTTTTTTAACCCCCTGGGGATTGAACCCAGGGGCATTTTATTACTGAGCTTTATCCCCAGCCCCAACTCTTAAAATTTGAGTCAGGTTCTCACTATGCTGCTGAAGGCCCCACTAATTTGCTGGGGCTCGCCTTGAATTTGTGATCCTCTTGCCTGAGTCTCCAATGTTGCTGGGATTACAGGCATGCACTACCACGCCCAGTTGAGACTGCTAGGTCCTTAGGTTAAAGTAACCCCATTTTGAAAATCAGCACCCACCATCCTAAGAAGCCCACCCAGGCATGACCTTCTCATTAAACCGGCCCCAAAGAGTCCCTAACTGCCAAAACCACAACAAAGATGCCAGGTAAAAATCAGAGGACCAAATGGGTTATTTTTTAACTACTTCCTTGTACTTGACTATATAGTTAAGAAATTTTTTCCCAGCAGGCTGCTGCGCCTTACAGAAGGGCAGCCTGGCAGATAGTCTGTCAATAAACTTTTGCTCACTCTAAGCTGTGTCTCTCGTGGATATTTGTGCCAGCTATCCTAAGGACAGAGACCTCTTTGATGAGGGCACTAGTTCCATTCATGAGGTCCCTGTCCTCATGACTTAATCACCTCCTAAAGCCCCCACTTCTAATATCATTACCTTGGGGGCTAGCATTTCACCATGTAACTATAGGGGATTATATGTGTTCTCCGAAGGTCTACGTGTTAAAGGCTTGGTCCCCAGGTGTACTGTCCCAAGCTGGTGGAACTTTTAAGTGGTAGGGTCTTATGGGGGGCATGGCCTTGAATGGGATTGTGTCCAGGGCCTTTTTCTCTTTGGCTTCCTGGCTCACGTGGTGAGCTGTTTGCTCCACTGTATGCTCCCTGCCACTGCCATCCAGAGCCCCAAATAATGGATCTGCCTGATATCCCAGAACCTCCAAAAGCATAAGCCAAAATGAACTTGTAGAGCCCAACTGTATCAATCTGTTTTTCATTACCATAATAAAATGACAGAGACAGGCTAGCTTCATAATGAAAAACAGGGGCTTATTCTCAGTTCTAGAGGTTCAAGGGCACGATGCCTGCATTAGCTTGCCTCTGATACAAACCTCGTGGCTAATGGTGTCACAATGGCATCAGCATGTCTGGGAGGAAGAGGTCTTCTCACCAAAAAGAAGCCAGAGAGGTTGGGGTCCTACAATCCCTTTTAAGGGCCCACCTCCAGTTGACCTAAGGCCTTCTCACTAAGCTCCATCTTTTTCTTTTTTTGTAGTACTGAAGATCAAACTCAGGGCCCCATGCATACCAGGCAATTGCTCTACCACTGAGCCATATCCCCAGCCCTAACTCCATCCTCTGAAGGTCCCACCACCTCTCACAGTGCCTCCCTAGGGACCAAGCTTCCAACCCACGAACTCTCGGGGGGGGACAAACTCAAACCATATCCAAACCATCATACCGCGTGGGGCTGATGTGGGCCCTCTATCATATTCCCCCAAATAGAACCCAGCTCTTCTGGCAGCCTCCACCACCATAACAGGCCAAATTCCATTTCCCTCCCCGCCCCCAGCAGCTCTGAAAACTCCAATGCTCCAACTTGGCTCAATCCTGTCTCCCGAACGTCCTGGCTAGGGCTGCTGGGTTTGCTCACAGCTTTGGACAATAAGACCCTAACCATGGCCTCATCAGGGCATACCACACCCCAGTCCTGGCAAGACAGAAGGAATTTCTACTCCAGTCCCAAGTGGGAACAGCAGGAAGAAACATGTCCAGCTCTTCTCTGGTGGGTGAGCTTAGAATAAGGAATCAAGCAGGCCCAGTCCAGGCCTCTTCTCTCAGACCTGGCCCTGTGTGCCAAGCAGGTGATGAGCCCACAGTGCAGGGCAGAGCCACACGCCCTCAGACCCCATTCAGAAGTAACACTCATCTCACGGGTGAATGCTCAGGAGCTTAACACCTGCGTCCTTCAAGTGGTTCTGACTCAAAAGACAACAAAACAGTTGTTACTTACCCAAACCCTAAAACCTGAGCCAGCTGTGAGGCCCTGCCTGCCCTTCCCCCATTTCTCTCTCCAACCTCACTGTTTCCTCCGTGCTCACTCTGCCCACAGACCTTCTTCCTGTTACTGGAAAATGCCAAGTTTTTCCCCAGCTCAGGATCTTTTCTTCCCCAGCTTTCCCTGTGGCTGGTTTACCACTTAGATCTCTGCCAAGAGGTTCAACCCTGCCCTCTCTACCAAGCACCCACGCCTCCACCACATAACCTTGGTTTACTGTCTCAGAGGCTCCAAAATTATCCCATGAGTGTGTTTACCACCCTGTCCTCTCCTCTGGGAGCTGTAGGAGAACTTTCGTTTTGCTCATTGCTGTGGCCCCAGTGCCAAGAATGGAGCCTACAAAAACAGTAGGTGCTCAAGGAATGAATAAACTGGATGCTTTCTTGAAAATAATTCATCATTTTTCTTTAATAGCAAAATAATATCTGCTGTGGAAAACTTGGAAAAGGTATAAAATACAGAAAATACAACTGAGAACTTTCACGAACATTTTGATTATGAATGGCAAGCCCCATTTGCCCTTGATCTCTGCCTCCTGTGTGTGTGCAGATATAGAAAGGGTGCCTAGGCGTGCGAGTGCACATCTATCAAGTCTTTCCAGGTATCATTGGGGGGCTTGGCCCCTCAGGTCCTTCTAGCTCTTAAATCCACCCATCTGCTTGAGGACAACTCTGAGGATTACCTGGAGGATGACCTTCACCAAGGGCTTCTGAGGTCCGGGGCTGTTAGAGTAAGGCTATGCGACATAATCCTGAGGTAGCTGGGATTTCTATTTCTAGATCTGGGCCTCCAGAGGGAGGCTGGTGAGACTATGTGAGGCCACAAAGCTGGCCAGCAATCCCACTGTCTGGAGGCCCAAGGCCTTCATTGCCTCCATTGTCTCCACCTGTCACCGTCATTTCCCTCAAGCCCCATAACCCACCATCTTCAATTTGCCGCTTAAAGTGTCTTTCAACTGTGAAAGCTGGGACAGTGGCACAGTCACATCCACCAGTCCATGGACTCTTTGGGGCAGGCCCTCACAATGACCATGCAGTGGGGCAGCCCCTTACACAGGATCCTCTCAGCCTCCTGACCCTCCCAGCCCAGCCCCTGCAGCTCAAGGACTCGGAGTTTGGGCATGGTGAGGCAGGAGGAAACGATTTCAGCTGGAGTGGGCATTTCTGGGGTGATGAGGGGGCCCTGTAGGCACAGACTCTCCAGGGCTGGCATCCCTTCAAGGACAGCCAGGCCAGGAGCAGAGAGGCCCCCCACGGTCAGCCGGATCTTGCGCACACCTCGGAGGTGGCGACTGATGGCCAGCAGGATGCTGTCGGCCGCAAGGGTGCAACCCAGCATCTCGAACCTCTGCAGGTAGCTGAGCTCCTGCAGGCTGGCATCCAGCCCCGTCTGGGTCACACGATAGGTGCCACCTAGCACCAGTGAGCGCAGGGCCTGGAAGCGTGTCAGGCCCTGCAGGTGCTCGTCACGGAAGGCAGGGACACGGTCCAGCACGATGCACTCGAGCAGGGGCAGCACGGTGGGGTCCTGCTCCTTAAGGAGCCAGGCCATGGAGATCTCACAGCTGTGCAGCTCCAGGGTCCTCAGGGTGCAGGGCAGGCTGGTGATGGGTACCATGCTCAGGTCAGCCACATGCAGGCAGAGGCGCTTCAGGTTGGGGCACTTCTGGCCCAGGGCTTTCAACAGGGCAGGGGACAACTGGGGGGCCTGAGAGCCAGAGAAGAGGTAGCCACCCATCCGCAGGGAATGGAGCCGAGATGCCATGTATCGGCGAAGGAGGTGCCACATGACTTTAGGCCGCATCTGTAAGAGCCAGAGGTTGGGGTGATAGGTGGAAGGTACAGGGTTCCCAGGTGCCCTGTCTGTTTGGTGGCAGGGGTTTTGGTGCTTCCCTGGGTTTCTGCCCTTCCACATCAACCTCCTCCTCCCCAGGAACAGCAGGAGGGTCTGACTCCACCATTCTGACTGCTAGGACTTTGAACAAGTCCAGTGTGTGTGTGGGAGGGGGAGATCCAAATAGATCAGGATAGACTTGCATTATCTTCTGGAGTAAGGAAACAAAACAAACCACCCCTCTTTAAGCCTTTTTAATAACCACCTGTGGGAGAGAGAAACCAGAGAATAAAGCTTAAAAAAAAAAAAAAAAAAAGGCTAAAATTACCCAGAGTAAATTAGGTCTAGGTTAAAAAAATAAAATAAAATGAGTCACAGCCTAGTAACAATCAGAGTTACCTAACCCTGGGAAATTAACAGAAAACAGAGGAGCCAGGCGGGGTGGTACACCCCTTATCCTAGCTACTCGGGAGGATGAGGCAAGAGAATCACAAGTTCAAGGCCAGCCTGGGCAACTCAGTGAAACCCTGTCTTAAAGTAAAAGTTTAAAAAAAGGTCTGGGGGTGTAATTCAGTGGTAGAGTGCTTACCTAGCAAGTGCAAGGTCCTGGGTTTATCCCCAGTACAGCAGAAAAAAAGAAAACAAAATATAACTGAAAACACAGGGCACTTCATTGTATGTACATATCACCTTAAAAAAAATTGACTTCAGTGTAGCTCAGTGGTAGAGCACTCACCTAGCATGCATGAGGCCCTGGAGCCAATTCCTAGCACCATGCAAATTAAAAAAAAAAAAAAAGAAAGGAAAAAGAAAGAAAGGAAGGAAATGCATAGCACATAATCTATCTCTGGTTCTGGGTATTGCATTCAGGGCTTTGTGCGTGCTAAGCACATGCTCTACCATTGAGCTTCATACGCAATCCATAGCATAAATTTTGTTGACTACTTTTTTTTTTTTTTTGGTACCAGGGATTGAACACAGGGGCACTCAACCACTGGGCCACATCCCCAGCCCTTTTTTGCATTTTATTAGACAGGGTCTCACTGAGTTGCTAAGTGCCTTGCCATTGCTGAGGCTGGCTTTGAACTCACAATCCTCCTGCCTCAGCCTCCCAGGTGCTGGGATTACAGGTGTGCGCCAAGGTGCCCAGCTGTTGACTACTTTTGACACAGGTATCAACTCTTCATGGCCAAAATTATGAAACCAGCCCAGATGCTCCATCAATAGATGAATGAATTAAGAAAATGTGGTATATATACACAACGGAGTCATACTCAGCCATAAAGAATGAAATGTTGGCATTTACCAATGGGCAGAACTGGAGAATGTCATGCTCAGTGAAATGAGCCAGACTCAGAAAATCAAGGATGGAATGTTTTCTCATACGCAGAAGCTAGAGCAAAATAAGGGGGGGAATGGGGTGGGCTGGATATCAGTGGCGATACATGGAAGACCAGCAGAATAGAGGGGACTGAGAGAGAGGGAGGAGGGACAGGAAAGGGGAGAAGATGTGGAATGAATCTAACAAATCATGTCATGTGCAAGTATAAATATACCATAATGAATCCCACCTACCATAATGAATTCCACCTTTATGTATATATAGAAAGCACCAATCAAAAATAAATAAATAGGGGCTAGGGTTGTGGCTCAGTGGTAGAGCACTTGCCTAGCATGTGTGAGGCCCTGGGTTTGAGTCTCAGCACCACATATAAATAAAATAAAGGTCCATTTACAACTAAAATATTTTTTAAAGATTTTTTAAAGATGGACACAATACCTTTATTTATTTTAGTTATTTTTAAGTGGTGCCTCACACATGCGAGGCAAGCACTCTACCGCTGAGCTATAACAACAGCCCCTAAAATAAATATTTTTAATAAATATATAAATAGGGCCTGGGGTTGTAGCTCAGTGGTAGAGCACGTGGGCTGGATATCAGTGGCGATACATGGAAGACCAGCAGAAGATAGAGGGGACTGAGAGAGAGGAGGAGGGACAGGAAAGGGGAGAAAGATGTGGAATGAATCTAACAAATCATGGTAATGTGCAAGTATAAATATAACCATAATGAATCCCACTCTACCATAATGAATTCCACCTTTATGTAGATATAGAAAGCACCAATCAAAAATAAATTAAAATAGGGGCTAGGGTTGTGGCTCAGTGGTAGAGCACTTGCCTAGCATGTGTGAGGCCCTGGGTTTGAGTCTCAGCACCACATATAAATAAAATAAAGGTCCATTTACAACTAAAAATATTTTTTAAAGATTTTTTAAGATGGACACAATTACCTTTATTTATTTTAGTTATTTTTTAATGTGGTGCCTCACACATGCGAGGCAAGCACTCTACCGCTGAGCTATAACAACTGCCCCTAAAAATAAATATTTTAATAAATATTATAAATAGGGCCTGGGGTTGTTAGCTCAGTGGTAGAGCACTTGCCTCACATGTGATCCTTAGCACCACATAAAAATAAGTAAATAAAAGATATTGTGTCCATCTACAACTAAAGAAATATTTTAAAAATAAGTAACTAACAGCCAGCTTAGTGCCATATGCCTATAATCCCAGGGCAAGGGAGGTAAGACAGGAGGACTGCAAGTTCGAGGCCAGCCTCAGCAATTTAGTAAGCCCTTAGCAGCTCTCTAAATAAAATATAAAAAGGGCTAGGGATGTGGCTCAGTGGTTGAGTACCCCTGGGTATAATCCCCTGTACCAAAAATAAATAAATGGAAGATTTGTAGGGCAGAGGAAGGAGAAGGGGGGGTGGGTGGCAGCGGTGTGGTGGAAGGGCGGGAAGGAGATGGGCACCAGGGATGAAATGGAGTAAATCAAATTCTGTGCATGCATGATTTATTTTTAATTTTTTTAGTTGTAGATAGACACAATGTCTTTATTTATTTTTATGTGGTTCTGTGGATCGAACCCAGTGCTTCACACATGCTAGCAAGCGCTCTACCACTGAGCATAAACCCAGCCCGAGGCATGCATGATCTTTGTCAGAAGAATCTCAATTACTATGTACTAACTATAATGCTCTAAAAAAACCCCAGCAACTTAGCAAGAGCCTATCTCAAAAGATTTGGGGATGTGGTCAGTGGTAAAATGCCTCATGTTAAAGCCCAGTATCAAAAACAAACAAACAAACAAAACAAAACAACCTTCCTGCCTGGTGTGGTGATGCAAGCCTGTAATCCCAGCACTTGGGGAGGCTGAGGCAGGAAGATCATGAGTTAAAGCCAGCCTCAGCGATGGCGAGGCACTTAGCAACTCAGTGAGACCCTGTCTCAATACAAAAAAGGGCTGGGGATGTGGCCCAGTGGTCGAGTGCCCCTGAGTTCAATCCCTGGTACCAAAAAAAGAAAAAGAAAACAAAACAAAACTCTTAAGTTTCACAACATCAGATGTGAGTCAGGATGTTGAGAGGCAGATTTTCTCATGCTCTGCTGTGGAAACTTCTTTGGAAAGCAATCTGGTAGTTTTTTTCAGAAATTTAGAATGCAGGAAAACCACTAACACCTGTTTCTTTTTGAAAGCATACAGTTGATGCTCTGTAACCATGGGTTTTATGTCAGTGGATCCAGCCAATTGTAGGTTAGAATATTCAGGGGGGAAAAAACAAGCTATATCCCTAGCCCTTTTTAAATTTTGAGATGGGGTCTCGCTAAGTTGCTGAGGCTGGCTCAAACTTGCAATCCTCCTGCCTCAGCCTCCTGAGCTGCTGAGATTATAGGCGTGAGCCACTGTGCCCAGCTCCCTCTGGAAATTTTTTTTTTTTTTTTTTTTTTTCGGTTTGGTAGCGGGGATTGAACTCAGGGGCACTCGGACCACTGGGCCACATCCCAGCCCTTTTTAGAAAAATAATAGAGAACATGGTACTCACAGAGTTGCATAATTTCCTATCACCATTGTGTGCTTGAGGCAGGCTTGAACTCAGGGCACTCGACCACTGAGCCACATCCCCAGCCCTTTTTTGTATTTATTAGAGACAGGGTCTCACTGAGTTGCTAAGTGCCTCACCATTGCTGAGGCTGGCTTTGAACTCGCGATCCTCCTGCCTCAGCCTCCCAAGTGCTGGGATCACAGGCGTGCGCCACCACGCCCGGCAATCCTCTGGAAATTTTTTTTTTTAAATATTTATTTTATTTACTTTAGTTGTACACAATGCAATGCATTTTGTTTACGTGGTGCTGAGGATCGAACCCAGGCCGCGCACGTGCGAGGCGAGCGCTCTGCCGCTGAGCCACAGTCCCAGCTCCTCTGGAAATTTTTAAAAAATAATTTTTAGTTGTAGATGGGCACAATATCTTTATTATTTATTTTTATGTGGTGCTGATGATCAAACCCAGTGCCTCCCACATGCAAGGAGGGCACTCTACCACTGAGCTACAGCCCCCAGCCCTCCTATGGAATTTAAACCATCTTTGAATGACATTATAACTAATAGAATGTGAATGTTATGAAATTAATTGTTATACTGTATTGTTTAGGGAATGACAAAAAAACTAGTCTTTACATGTTTAGTGCCTCCAAATTCAATACCCAATACAAAAAAAAAAAAAAAAAAAAAGTCTACAGGAGGGTGTGCATTGAATCTGTGCAAATGCAACACCAGTTTTTTTTTGTTTGTTTTGTTTTTTAACCAGGGATTGAACTCCGGGCACTTTGACCACTGGGCCATATCCCCAGCCCTTTTTTTGTATTTATTTAGAGACAGGGTCTCACTGAGTTGCTAAGTGCCTCGCCATTGCTGAGGCTGGCTTTGAACTCGCGATCCTCCTGCCTCAGCCTCCCAAAGTGCTGGGATTACAGGCATGCGCCACCGCGCGCCCGGCTGCTACACCAGTTTTTAAAGAAACGTTTTGTAGTATAGATGGACAGAATGCCTTTATTTTATTTGTTTATTTTTATATGGTGCTAAGGATCAAACCCAGTGCCTCATATATGCTAGGCAAGTGCTCTGCCACTGAGCTACAGCCCTGCCCCAAACACCATTTTTTTTTTTTTAAAGGGACTTGAGCATCTAAGAAATTTGGAATCTTAGGGGATCCTAGAACCAATCCCTAGCAGATACCAAGGGACAACTGTTTGTTTTTCTGTTCCTAAGATACAAAAGCAAACAGGAACCTGGAGCAGTGGCACATACTTTTAATCTCAGAAACTTAGAAGGCTGGGGCAAGAGGATAGAGAGGAAATTTAGTGAGACTCTTGTCTCAAACAAACAAACATAAAAAGAAATTATGGTACTGGGGATTGATTGAACCCAGGAGAGTTTTACTTATGAGTTACATCCCCAGCCCTTTTTATTTTTTATTTTGAGGCAGGGTCTTGATAAGTTGCTGAGGCTAGCCTCAAACTTGCCATCCTCCTGCCTCAGCCTCTGGACTTGCTAAAATTATAGGTGTGTGCCTCCATACCCAGCCGAAATTCAAAAAAATTTTAAAAGGGCTGGGGTGTAGTTCAGTGACAGAACATCCCTGGGTTCAATCCCCAGTACCTACGCCCACCGCTCCCCCAACACACACACACAGGCAACCAAGCAAATAGGAACATCTGCTGCCTCTGGCAGAAAGAACAAGGTAAACTGATGGACAGAAAGAGAGAGCAGACTTTAATTAAGGTCTTAAGGAGACGTGAATTTTTGCTACTTTGCATTTGAATCATGCATATGTTTTATTTAAAAAAAAAATTAATGCTTTCATTTGTTGAAATGCTCCCACCAGGTCTGGGTATGTACAGCTCAGTGACAGAGCACTTACCTAGCATGTGTAAGACCCTGAGTTCCAGTCTCAGTAATATGTGTGTGTGTGTGTGCGCGCACGCACACGCGCGTGCACACACACGCACACACGAAAGAACAAAAAAGGGGGGAAGAAAAGTCAAGTTAGCATTCCAACACAGCCTGACTCCAAAGTCTGATCTGGATCTTGTAATCACTGTACCGCAAAAGTAAATGAGCATTGTAAATGCATAAAAGATGGGATAGAGGGAAATAAATACTCCAGAGCAATAATAGTGGTGACTCTGGGGAAGGGGTTAACACAGACAACTCTCAACAGCTTAGCTCTGCCTGTGGTAATTTCAATGTTTTTACCAGGAGAATCATACACAACTTGCATAATTTCTTAAAAATTAACTTTCACAGGTAAACATGCCTCAAAAAAAAAAAAAAGGCTCAGTGCGGTGATACACCTATGATCCCAGCTACTCAGGAGGCAGAGGCAGGGGAATGGCTTGAGTCCAGGAGTTTGAGGGCAGTCTGAACAACATAGCTAAACCTCACTCAAACCAACAAAACAAAAAAGGAATAAAACTGTAAACAAATGCTCATCAGCCAGGCGCAGTGGCGCACGCCTGTAATCCCAGCACTTGGGAGGCTGAGGCAGGAGTACAGCAAGTTCAAAGCCAGCCTCAGCAATGGTGAAGCATTTAGCAACTCAGTGAGACCCTGTCTCTAATAAAATACAAAAAAGGGGCTGGGGATGTGGGCCAGTGGTCGAGTGCCTCTGAGTTCAATCCCCAGTATCAAAAAAAAAAAAAAAAATAATAAATAATAATAAAATAAATGTTCATCTCCAACTAATTGTAGGCATGCTAAAGTGTTTAGTAGACTTAAGTCTTACAACTTATTTGAATGAATTTAAAAAAATAAATAAGATGGACTGATGGACGGAAAAAGCACTAAACAGATACGATGCACAGATAGATGAATAGGTAATAAATGTAACCAAACATTAAGGTTGGGTACTTGGGATTCTCTGTGCTATTCTTTCAACTTTTATGTATTTTATGTATTTATAATAACATGGATTTTAAAAAGTTGATCTCAGGGTTGGGGGCATATTTTACGACCTGGATTCAACCCCCAGTACAACAAACAACAATTACAAAAAAAAAACAGGTTTGGGAGTACATGACTATAGTCCCAGCTACTCAGAAGGCTAAGCTGGAAAGATCATTTGAGCTCAGGAGTTCAAGACCAGGCTGGACAACATAGCAACATCAGGTCTCAAAAAATGCTGATCTCAATGAAAACATTTTTTCTATAGGGTCATAATTTTTTTTTTTTTTTTTTTTTTATAGTTGTCAATGGACCTTTTTTAAAATTTATTTATATTTGGTGCTGAAAATCAAACCCAGTACCTCATACATGCTATGCAAGCGCTCTACCACTGAGCTAGGACCCCAGCCCCTGGGTC
Source organism: Tamias sibiricus (assembly GCA_025594165.1). Classification (NCBI taxonomy): domain Eukaryota; kingdom Metazoa; phylum Chordata; class Mammalia; order Rodentia; family Sciuridae; genus Tamias; species Tamias sibiricus. The sequence continues at coordinate 9,707,971 of CM046673.1, forward strand.
ATAATGTCTTATAAAACATGGAAAAAACATTGAGTAGGAAAAGAAAAGGGGTATTGATAGCCTTATGCCCGTTTGGGGCAGATTTTGTTACCAAATAAATTTGTGCCCGGTTTGAAAAAACAAAAACAAAAACTTTTCACTTTCCAAGTGTTTTTGTTGTTGGGTTTTTTGTTTGTTTTTGGTACTGGGGATTGAACCCAGGGGCACTTAACCACTAAGCCACATCCCCACCCCCTTTTAAAATATTTTATTAGAGACAGGGTCTGAGTTGCTTAGTGCCTCACCAAGCTGCTGAGGCTGGCTTTAAACTCACAATCCTCCTGCTGTAGAATTATAGGTATACCACACTGCCCAGGTGTTATTGTTTTTTTTTTTTTTTTTTTTTTTTTTTTTTTTTTTTTTTTTTAAATATTTATTTATTTACTTTAGATGAGCATCTTGCTATGTTGCCCAGGCCGCGCACGTGCAGTCTGCCGCTGAGCCACAACCCCAGCCCCTGTTATTGTTTTTTGAGATGAGATCTTGCTAAAGGCTTCTCAAACTTGTGACTCAAGTACCTGAGTAGCTGATACCACAGGTGTGCTTGACCAAGCCTGGCTTCACTTTGCAAGCTTTCTGATTTTGGAATTTTGGATTAAGAACTGAAGATGGTAAAGTATAAACGATCTTACTCCTCAGAAAGTGCACTTCTAGGCTTCAGTGTAACTTCTACACAGACACAAGAAGACAATCACTGGGTACAGTGGCTCATGCCTGTAATCCCAGCAGCTTGATAAACTTGAGGCAGGTGGATCACGAGTTCAAAGCCAGCCTCAACAACTTACTGAGTCTCTAAGCAACTTAGTGAGACCCTGTCTCTAAATAAAATTAAAAAAGAGCTGTGGATGTGGCTCAGTAGGGTTCAATCCCTGGTGGAAAAAAGAAAAAGACGACAATCACGAGGCCATTCTTGGTAACCAAAGTGTGGAATGAGGATAATACCTGGACTAGAAATGCAGAGGCTAGGACCCCATCAACCATTTTAGTAAGATCCCCAAGTGATTCATATACACAGTAAAGTTTAAGAAACTGATTTATAATACTGAAGAGCTGTAAATAACCTAAACATCTATTAACAGGAAAAGGGATACATAAGTTAAAAGGAATGAACTTGATTTCTGTGTGCTAATAAGACAGCATTATTTAAATAGAAAATTGTTCAGAAATTCATTCACTATCCTGTGTACTGCTTATGAACACATGTATGAAATGATGTGAAAGTAAGGGTATGAATCCGCTTTATAATACTAGCTACTTATGAAAAGCATTTCAAGACAACAAGTAGATCTATAAATGTTTTGCTATGTACATGTATATGTGTATATATATATACACACACACACACCCCGCGCGTAGGTATCTTTCACATGCATGATCTTCAGTAAATAAAACAAAAAGTTTAGGTTAAATCCACCCACAGTGGCACACACCCTGTAATCCCCGCTACTTAGGAGGCTGAGAGACTAGGATTCAAAGTCTCAGGCCAGCATGGGCAACTTGGTGAGGTCCTTTCTCGAAAATAAAAAGTAAAAAAGACTACAGAAGTCGGCAGCACAGGCCTGTAATCCCAGCGACTGGAGGCTGAAGCAGAAGGATCACAAATTCCAAGCCAGCCTCAGCAACTTAGCCAGAACCCATGTCAAAACAAAAAATAAAAAGGGCTGGGGGTGTAGCTCAGTGGTAGAGGGCCCCTGGGTTTAATCCCCAGTACGACCAAGGGGAAAAAGAAAAAACAAAGAGAGAAGAAAAGAAAAAGGGTTGCGGATATAGCTTAGTGGTAAAGTGGTCGCCAAACATAAGCAAGCCCTGGGTTCCATCCCCAGTACCGCAAAAAAATATATATATAAATAAATAAATAATAAGGTTAAATCTAGGTGGTAAAGGCACGGTTTTAATATCACCCTCTATACACTCTGGATAATTGAAATATTTCATAACAAACACAAAGAAAATAAAATGCAAATGAGAGAAAGTGAAAATGGTTTGGTTGCACTACTCAGGAAATTTATTCGGAAAAGTGGTTGACTTGGGAAAATAATTTTACCGCTGCAAATCACGGGTATTAGCGTTTGATAATGTAAGCATAAACCAGCATTTACTGGATGCTGAGTATTTGCCAGACACTGCTGTATGCCCTTTCCCTGCACCGCGGGCCCGTGAAGGAGCTTTTCTTTTCGGTCCCGGGACTGAACCCAGGGCCTCGCGTGTACTAAGCACGCGCGCCAGTCCCGCAGGGATCTAGGATGGGGAAACTGAGGCCCTGGGACGGGCCCAGACGGCCTGACTGGAAATTCCAAGCCTGGACTGACGAAAAACCAATTCTTGCAATTCCAGACACGCTGTCCGAGGGTAGGAAGGCTGGTCCTCAGGGTCCAACCAATCCAAACGAGGCCCTGGCCCGCGCCACCGACCCCGCGTACCGTGTAGAGCGTCAAGTCGACATGTCGCCACAGCCACCGGTCGTCCACCAGCCTCTTCCAGCGGTGACAGACCCTGGGGGAGGGGACCCGCCGTTAGAACGACCCCGGCCCCGCATCTCTGGGTGCGCCCCCTGCCCGGCTCTTTCCCCCGAGAGGCCGCACCTGGAGATGCGGATCCGGTCCCGGACCGGGAGGTAAGAGAAGATTTCCAGCAGCACCGAATCCGGCAGGTCAGTAAGAGTCACCATGATCCCGCCGCCACGTACTTCCGCTTCCGGTCAAAGCGAGGTCGGAATTCCCTCGGGAATGCCTGGGCGGCGGGAGGAGCGGCAGCCGGGACTTCCAGCACCCGGCGCGACCTCCCGCTTTCCTTTCGCAGAGATGTGGTCAGGTTCCGGGACAGACCACCTCGAGACCGGGACCTGCTCGGGGGCCCGGCTAGGGCGGTGTCTCAGGGGCGGGGCTAGGACCAGGGGCGGGGCTGGGACGAGAACCAAGCCCGGAAGGCGGGGTTTGGGCGGGAACGACTCGGGGCGTGGCCAGGACGGAGGCTGGGCTGGGGATGAAGACGGACAGGGAGGCGGGGCGTGGGCGGGGCCGAGGCCAAGGAGCGTGTCCCCGGACGTGGACCAAGCTCAGGAATGCCTGGTTTGGAAGGGGACAAGGACCAAGCCTCGGGCTGGGAGTGTAGCCCAGCATGCGCAAGCCCCTGGGTTCAGTCCCCAGCCCAGCAAGCAAAGGGAAAAAGATCTCACGAAGAAGCCTGGAAGACGGGACCGGGTTAGGACAGGCCCAGGCACCCAGGGTGGGACCCAGAACAAAGTTCAAGCCCAGAAGGCGTGGCTGGTGGGCGGGAACAAGGACCAAGACCCACCTGGAAGGCGGGGCAGGGATGGGGCGAGGCTAGGGGGCGTGGCCACAAGAGGAGTACCTGGCCGAGATACCTGCTTTTCACTTAATAATGCTGTTTGAGGGCTGGGGTTGTGGCTCGATGGTAGATCACTTGCCTAGCATGTGTGAGGCACTGGGTTCGATTCTCAGCACCACGTGTAAATAAATAAATAAAATAAAGGTCCATCAACAACTAATAAAAATATTTAAGAAAATAATAAGAATGCTGTTTGAAGCCTGATGCGATAGTCCATGCCGGTAATCTCTGTGATTTGGAAAGCTGAGGCAGGGGAATTGGAAGTTCAAGGTTCAAGACCAGCCTGGGCAACATAGGAGACCTTGTCTTAAAAAAAAAAAAAAAAAGGATATAGTTCAGTAGCAGAACGCTTGCCTGGCATATGCGAGGCTCTGGGTTCGATTCCCAATACTGGAATGTCCTGAGAAGTAAACTCAAATAAAAGGAAACGAGATAAGATTTTTCTAGCCTTGTTATGATGAGATAAAATTCATATTCAAGAAGTGCCATACGGGGCTGGGGTTGTGGCCCGGGTTCGATCCTTAGCACCACGTACAAATAAACGCATTGTGTACAACTAAAGCAAATAAATAAATATTTTTTTAAAAAAAGAAGTGCCATATGACTTGAGAAGATTAAGAATGTGCGAATTTAGATAGTGTGTGTGAATTTAGATAAGGGTGATTGTAGAAACTTTGAGCCTGGTGTAGATAACTGAAGACCTTGAGACCTCGCGTAAGCACTGGGTCCCACTTCCTCATTCTCCTGTAAATGTTGGTGAAGATGCTACTTGGCTCAAATCAGTAATACATGTGATGATACAGTGAGCTTTGATTTTTGTGGCTGTGGACTTCATGCAGGAGGAGTGTATTTTCCTGGATCTAATTCAGAGAAACCTGTACATGGTGTTGTGTATAGTGATGTGATGTTGGAGAACTACCAGAACCTGGCCACAGTAGGTAGGATTGCCATCATTCCTTGTAGCCTCTCAGGGACTTACTGTGTTGCAGGGTTAATGATGTTAACTCTGAATACAGTGGGAAATAATAGAGATATAGTCCCTGTCCTAAATAGATTGCAATTTATTATAGTGGTTCTCGATATGTCCAAGATCAATAACAGTGCTGTCAGTATGTTAGAAATGTACCTTTTCAGCCAGGCACAAGGTGTGCACCACTATAATCCCAGCAATTCAGGAGGTTGAGACAGGAAGATCACAAGTTCAGAGCCATACTTGGAAACTTAGTGAGACCTTGTCTCAAAAAAAAAAAAAAAAAAAAGCTAGCGGGCGTGGTGGCGCACGCCTGTAATCGTAGCACTTTGGGAGGCTGAGACAGGAGGATTGCGAGTTCAAAGCCAGCCTCTGCAATGGAGAGGCACTTAGCAACTCAGTGAGACCCTGTCTCTAAATAAAATACAAAAAAGGGCTGGGGATGTGACCCAGTAGTCGACTGCCCCTGAGTTCAATCCCCGGTACCACACACACACACACACACACACACAAATCCTAAAAAGGATTGGGGATGTAGCTCAGTGTAGCAGGCCCCTGGGTTTGATCCCCAGTACTAAAAAACAAGATAAAACAAAAAACTGGAGTGACTAGGGGTGTAGCTCAGTGCTTAGTATGAGCAAGGCCCTGACTTCAATTCCCAGTAACACACATACACACACACACAAAAAAAAACCCAAAGTAGTTTGTGTAGTTTGATATACACACACGGATTCATATTCCTCCAATAAAATGCAAACTATTATGTATTATGTGTTTTAGTTTCTTCATAAAGGCCTGTAAGGGGGCTGGCTGCTAGCGTGGCTCAGGGGTAGAGCACTTGTCTAGCATTTGCAAAACCTTGGGTTTAATCCCCATTGTGGCAAAAGAAAGAAAGAAAATTAAAAAAGTCCTGTGTAGAAAAACAAGTTGTTCATCAAACCTCTAACATAATTTGAAATGTTGCACAGTGCTTGAAAATACAAAGTGTCTCTCTTTCTTTACTGAAATGTGTTATCATTTAGGAGGCTCCTGATCACACATTTGAGGATGCAGAGACTGTTTTTAGGAAACAGAACATTTTAATGGCATAATGGCATTGCTGTGGGAAGGGCCACAGGGCCTGGAGGGTTAGGGACCATGTGCTGCTGTATTGCCTTTTATGCTGCTCACATATTCTAACTTGTGCAAGTAATACCTAAAATAATAATAATAATAATAAGTTCCAAATGTGTATTTATACTCCAAACCCCTTTGATATTTTTCTTCAAACAAGAGTACAGATAAAATGCGTCATGTTTTGGCAGTCTTCTGTGACCATGGAGGGAAAGACCAAAAGAAATGCACAAGACAAACCTCAGACATCCCTGAGTTGCTGTTTCAGGTACTTCCTACTTCCAGAATTTTTGTTATGAGAAAAATAATCAGTTATAAGTCTAAGCAACTGTAAGCTTTCTGTTACTTGAAGCCAAAAACATTGCTGACTAAAAAGCCTGAGGCTCTTCTCTGTACCCAGAACACTGAAAATTACTCACAGCTCCTCTGCTTAACGTATTGGCTAAGAAAAAGTAATAAAAAGCATAAAACAGCTGTACTTTTTTGTTGAACACTTGTTCTGTTTGAGTGTTTTTACCAGTATCAGCTCACTTTATTTCCATAACCATAGTGGTTGGTACTACCAGGTGGAAGCTGAAGCTTAGCGATCCAGTCACTTGCTAGGACTGCTGGACCAGAACCTTCTGGCGCTGAGCCTCAGCCATTATCACAGTGCTCTGTGGTGGTAGTTCCCCAGCACTGCTTTAAAAAAAAAAAAAAGGGCTGGGGTTGTGGCTCAGCGGTAGAGCGCTCGCCTAGCACGTGCACAGCCCGGGTTCGATCCTCGGCACCACATAAAGATGAAGGCATTGTGTACAACTAAAGTAAATAAATAAATATTAAAAAAAAAAAAAAAAAAAAGAGCCAGGCGCAGTGGCACAAGCCTGTAATCCCAGTGGCTTGGGAGGCTGAGACAGGAGGATCTTGAGTTCAAAGCCAGCTGCAACAAAAGCAAGGTGCTAAGCAACTCAGTGAGACCCTGTCTCTAAATAAAACACAAAATAGGGCTGGGGATGTGGCTCAGTGGTTGAGTGTCCCTGAGTTTAATCCCCAGTACCTCCCCCACAAAAAAAGCAAAGAATAAAAAATCCCAACTATGACATTGGTTTTGTTCACTGCTGTATTATTAAGACCTGCAGAGCTGGGGGGTGTGGCTCAGCAGTAGAGCGCTCACCTAGCATGTGCATGGCCCGGTTCTATCCTCAGCACCACATAAAAATAAAGGCATTATGTACAACTAAAATAAATAAATAAATATTAAAATAATAAAGCAAGACCTGCAGAGATACTTAGATGCTTGGGAAAGAGACCTACTAAGCATCCCTAAGATTATTTTCCTTCTGGTGAATTCTGGGGGCAGGGTTGCCCTTATGTTTGGCAGAACCCAAGTGTCAATGCCCCTGGTTCAGGTATAGGGGGTCCTAAAAACCATCTAATGGACCACCAGCACACAGGGGTGAAGGGGAGGAAGGTAAGTCAGGTAAGGAAACACATGTATACCTTCCTCTGGATCAGAAACCAATAACTTTCTTCTGGATCAGAAAACAGGAAACAAGGGTAGCAGGGGTCTGCCCAACTTGTGCCCTGGGTCATGACCCAGTCTCCACTTCCTGAGAAATATCCAACTCCCCCAGAAGGAGTAGCTCTGACAGCACGATGGGGTTGCCTCAAAGGGCAGTTGCAGCCAGGTCCCTTCACAGGCAGCCCAAAATTAGCATTACCAAGGTTTGGGGAGGAGTCACACTAGGTGACACACTGTCTCTTGGGGTGCCTGTCGTCCCACTTGGGTGCAGGGAAGGAGTTCTGCAGTTGTGGCAGTCTCATTCAGGAACTTTCCATAGCCCACACCCACTCCCCAGGATGGCATAGTCCCCCAGTGGACCCTCATCTGCCCCCATGGAGCCCAAGCCCCCATCAATCCCAGGCTTGATTTCCTCTTCTCATCACAGCAATCCCCACTTCCTGTCGCCCCAGCCCACAGCTCAGCATGACAACACTGCACTTGAGTGAGCTGTCTTTGTGTGTGTGTGTGGTGTTGGGGATTGAATCCAGAGCCTCATGCATGATAGGCAAGCACTTCGCCACTGACACTATATCCCAACTCTTTGAGTGATCTTCAAAATAAACAGAGGAAAAATTTACCCCTCCCCTTACAAAATAAAATGTGTTCATGTTAAAAATTTGTAAAACACCAGAAGGCATTAAAAAGAAAATCAGACTCTCAGCAATTCTACCACCTAGTGGTAAGGACTGTCAAGGACGTGTGTGACCCAGTATTTCTATGTGAACACAAAGATCCCTTGCTTTCAAACTTCTCCAGACATATCAGTCCCCTTACCTCACCCTCAAACTTCCAGCCTCTCTTAATCTCCTATCCATTCTTCTGCAAACTTTTTTTGGGGGAGGGAGGCATTGTTCTATTGCCAAGACTTGTCTCAAACTCAAGGAGTTAAGTGATCTTCCCACCTAGGGATCCTGAGCAGTGTGGAGGTATGCACTACCATGCCTGGATTCGGGTTTTTTGTTTGTCTTTTTTTTTTTTTTTAATATTTATTTATTTGTTTTAGTTGTACACAATGCCTTTATTCTTACGTGGTGCATGCTAGGCAAGGACTCTACTGCTGAGCCACAACCCTAGCCCTGCCTATTTGTTTGTTTTGGTACTGGGAATTGAACACTCAGGGGCATTCCACCACTGGGCGACATCCCCAGCCCTTTTTTGTATTTTATTAGAGACAGGGTCTCACTGAGTTGCTAAGTGCCTCTCCATTGCTGAGGCTGGCTTTGAACTCTCGATCCTCCTGCCTCAGCCTCCCAAGTGCTGGGATTACAGGCATGCGCCACCACACCCAGCTGGTTTCATTTTCTTGGTGGTACTGGGGATTGAACCCAAGGCCGTACCCATGCTAGGCTAGTGCCCTACCACTAGTTTTTATCCCCAGTCCTCCCACACACACACACACACACACACACACACACTTTTTGTTTTTTCCCATACTGGGGATGGAATCCAGGGGCAGTTTACCACTGAGCTATATCCTCAGTTCTTTTATTTTTGAGACAGGGTCTTACCAAGTTGCTTAAATTGCTGAGGCTGTCCTTGAACTTTTGATCCTCCTGCCTCAGCCTCTTGAGTTGCTGGGATTAAAGACATGAGCCACTGTCACTAGCCTCAGCCTTCTTTATTTTGAGGCAGGGCCTCACTAAATTGCCCAGGCTGGCCTTGAACTTGTGATCCTTCTGTCTTGGTCTCCCAAGTAAACTGGGATTATAAGAATGTCTCACCATCTCTGGATAGGCTCACACTTTTATAACAACCCACTCTAAAGTGAACTAACTTACTCTTCTCCACTAGCATTAATACCTCCAATGACCTAATCACCTCCCACCGGGCTCCACCTTTTAAAGGTTCTACCACCTCCCAACATCACCACAAAGAGGACCAAACTTCCAACAATCCTTGGGAGATACACTCTAATCATATCCAAACAGGAGTACACAGAATCTGCCGTTTCCACAGGATGGCCTCCCACGGCCTGGTACCTAATCTCACATTCTAGTTTGAGAAAGTGGATTGGGTAGGTTTAAAAGTGGTGGCTTCCTTTCGGAATGAATCAATTTAGGCTCAGATTATTGTCTGCTGAAAAGGAATTATCCATCAGGTCCACTGGCAGAAGCTGGTTCAATTTGGGGGTGGGGTCCTGTCCCACCAGCCCTCGTGACCCTTGAATAAGAAACAAAATGCTCCTTGAAGACACAAAAGCAAAAGATGTTGCAAACTGTGCGGTTTTCAGCTGATAGGCAATGCTGGTGCGCGACAGGGGCTCCATTCCAGGATGGGGCTTTGCTGGCGGCCTGGAGTCTGCAACCGGTGTCTTAGCGGAGCACTCGCGACCAACAGAGGTGGGGTTTTGCAAGAGGTTATGAGTTCTGAATGAAGGCGGGGACAGGATGACTGCAGGGCCGACACCCGGTGGCCTCAAGGCTGTAGCGAGGCTTCCTCGCGCTCAGAAACCGGCGGTCATCTCGGGGTCGCCCGGGGGACTCTCTGGAGCTCCCCCCAGCTGACTGGATCTACCCACGGCGAAGGGGCCTTAAACAACGGCTTCCTACGGGCTGGGCGTCGGCCCCTGACCTCGACTCTCCCTGTAAGCCCGTCCCCGGCTCCGTGCCCACCGATACCCTGTTCCTACCTCAGGCTTCCGACTGCCCAGTTTCTGAACCCTAAAGCCGCAGGGATGAACCGGAGGAACCCTGAAAAACCCGACCCGGAACAGGTACCCGGAACACAAGAGAGGGCGCTCGCGGTCCTCGCACTTCCGCTTCCGGTTCCCAGCGTCGACTTCGGCTGGGTTGCTGCGCTCCTGCGGAGAGAGGTTGTGGCGTCTTCAAGTTCGAGGCGACTCGAGGTGAGCGGGTCAAGTGGAGAAGCCCTGAGTCGCGGGCAGCGGCCTCCAGTCGCCGCCGAGGGTCCGCGAGCCGGCGGGAGGTGAATCCGGGGGCCTTGGGGTGGCGGAAGCGCGGCGTCAGGGATCCCGGGTCCTGGGACGTGGTACTTGGGGCCCGAGAGGACTCAGGCTGGGGGTTAGAGGAGGTGAGCAGAAGACTCAGGCGGGGGTCTTAGGGCCTGGGAGATGTGTACGATGGGCCTTCTGGGGCCTGGGAGACCCCAGAAGTCCTGACCGCTGTCCTCCCTCCCACCCCGCGTAGCTCCAGTCAGGATGATCGAGGTTGTTTGCAACGACCGTCTGGGGAAGAAAGTCCGCGTTAAGTGCAAGTATCCACCGACGGCCCGAGAGGCAGTGTCCGCTGGGGGTGCTTGGCGTGAGGCGGGCAAGCCAGTCTGTGTTGTAGGGTGGTTTTAGTTAAACCCAGGAGAGGGGGCGGATGGGCCCAGGGCAGAGTGTAGTGCACTCAGCCCTGGAATGTCATCTTCCTCGTTCTACCTCTCCCTTCCATTTGCCTTAACTTCTCTGCGTCCAGCACCGATGACACCATCGGGGGACCTTAAGAAAACTGATCGCGGCTCAAACTGGCACCCGTTGGAACAAGATTGTTCTTAAGAAGTGGTGAGTGCAGTGGTGGGGCTGCCGGCTGGACTTGGGACTAGGCCAGAATGTTTTGGGTGGGGAAGCGCTGTCTCTAGAGGGAAGGAAGAGTTTTGTAGGCTTTTTTTCTGAAAGCTCTCTATTTCCATAGGTACACGATTTTTAAGGACCACGTGTCTCTGGGGGACTGTATCCTTTGTGTGACTTCTTGAGGAAGAGTCTACATACCCATCCCTGGTTCTCTTGGTTCTGTATTGAAGCATGTTTGACATTAAGCGCATAGGTTTTAACTTGGAATATGGTACATGGTAAGCACTGAGAAAATAGTAGTTATTGTAATTATTTTGTTGGGGAAGAGGGTGGTTTACTGATGAATTCGTTTGACTTGGTTTAGAAGGACTTTGTCACTCAGGTTCAAAATATTACTGAGCTCCGCCTGTTAGATGGGAGGTCAGAATTGGGTGAGACTCAGGCAAGTCTGTTATGCAGACTAGGAGCCCTGAGCTATGGGGTTTACTGTGGTTCTCTGAACTTTCTAAAAAGAAAGGCTTTGATTTCCACCACCCTACCCCACCCCAGTCAAAATTAACCCAGCCCAAAATGACTTTCTTAGCCTGGGACTGAGTCCTTAGGGCACCTGGATCTAGCTGTGAGTGGATGAGGGTGGTGATGGAACCCCCAGTGAAGATTCCTTAACACCTTTACTTCAGATGAAATCCATGATGGGATGAACCTGGAGCTTTATTACCAATAGAGCAGAATTCCTTCCCTCCTCACCTACCCTCTTGTCCCACGCTCACCTCTCACACTGGTATGGATACTTGTTTTTAAAAACTCACATTAATAAAGACTTAGATACTGCTTTGTTGCCATCTTTGTTTAAGAACTATCTTATGTGTCTGTCTGTTGGTTACTGTCAGTACATGGCTGCTTAATCAGAGTTTAGGAATGACTGGATCAATGACAGAGTAAACCAGCAGACTAGAAAGCCCTGAGCTATGAGGTTTACTGTGGTTCTCTGCAGGGCAAGAGGCCCTGGGAGTATTGTTACCCTAATAGACCGTAGAGCTCCCACATAGGGACAGATGTAGTAGTAATTAGAAATACAGGCTTTGGATTCAGACAAACCATGGGTGGAATGTCAGCTTTGCCTCCAACAATCCAGTAACCCTGGGCAAGTTACTTAACCTCCCTAAGCCTTTGCTATGGTCTGAATGTCCCCACCAAAACTTATGTTGAAATTTAATCTCCATTTCAAGGTATCATGAGATGGGATCTTTAAGAAGTGATTAGATCATTAGAGCTGTTCTCATGGATGAATTAATCTATTCATGGATTAATGGGTTATGTCAAGAGTGGGTCTGTTGCAAAAACTCTGACTCCTTGTTATCTGGAGACTCTGCAGAATCCCCTAGAAGGCCCCCTCAACCTTGGCCATCACAACAAAACCAAGAGCTAAAAAAAACTTAATCTTTACAGATTACCCAGCCTCTGGTGTTCATTTACAGTAATAGAAAACACTGATGGCGGGCTGGGGTTGTGGCTCAGCTGTAGAGCGCTTGCCTATCATGTGCAGAGGCCTGGGTTTGATCCTCAGCACCATGTAAAAATAAATAAATAAAATAAATGTACTGTATCCAAGGACAACTAAAAAATAAATATTTAAAAAAAAATAAAGGAAAAGAAAACACTGATGGTCTTCCTTTTCCTATCCAAACTGGAATTAACTATTTCATGTCTGCTTCACTGGTACATTGTAAAGAGATGAGATGTAGCATGTGTAAGCATTCATAATTCCTGGCACTTCTTTTAAAGACAAAATTAAGATCATAATGGACAAAAGAAGGCAGTGTGGCACAGGGTATAACAATCCAGATGTTATCCCTCTGAACTTCAGGTTCCTTCTCTAAAAGGGACCCAGTGGTACATGTCTATAATCCTAGTGCCCTGGGAGGCTGAGCCAGAAAGATTGCAAGTTTGAGGCTAGCCTGGGCAATGTAGCGAGACCCTGTCTCAAACCCTAAAAACAACAACAACAAACACTGGTAGTACTCATCCCAATGAGAAAAAGCAGTTAATTAAAACATCAGGATGGGGACTGGGGTTGTGGCTCAGCAGTAGAGCGCTCGCCTAGCACGTGCACGGCCCGGGTTCGATCCTGGGCACCACGTACAAATTAACGCATTGTGCACAACTAAAGCAAATAAATATTTTAAAAAATATATTTAAAAAAAATAAAACAGCAGGATGGGGCTGGGGCCGTGGCTTAGGGGTAGTGCACTTGCTTGGCATGTGTGAGGCACTGGGTTCGATTCTCAGCGCCACATATAAATAAATAAAAAGATCTATTAATAACTAAAAAAAAAAAAAAAAAGCAGAAAAGCAGGCCGGGGCGCAGTGGCGCATGCCTGTAATCCCAACACTTGGGAGGCTGAGGCAGGAGGATTGTGAGTTCAAAGCCAGCCTCAGCAATGGAGAGGCACTTAGCAACTCAGTGAGACCCTGTCTCTAATAAAATACAAAAAAAGGGCTGGGGATGTGGCCCAGTAGTCAAGTGCCCCTGAGTTCAATCCCCGGTACCAAAAAAAAAAGCAGGATGCCTGGCACATAGCATTACTAGTAATCCCCCAGGTATGAATAGATAGGAAGCCAATGCCCCACCTCTTTTCCCCTGGCCACATATTTTTGACCTTGGCCCTGTCTTCTCACAGACCAAGAGAGCCACCTGGGTTTGGCCTCATTCTGGAGCTCTTAAGAGCTCACACAGAACCTTGCTTCATCCATTTTCCCTTCTTATGGACACTGCCCGCTGACCCTCTGGGTAGACATGTTTAAATCTAGGCTACTGTGCCTCCCCTTCCCCAGTGTCCACCCAGCCTGCCTTTCTTGGGAGGTGGACCTGCTACTACCTGGGATGCTGCTGGCCTACAGCTCCTTGAGGATGGTCCCACCTTGGTCTCTATTATCACCTCCCTACCCATGCCCATGGCTTCCCTCCTGTCTCTAGGATTCCATTTCTTCCCAACATGTCAGTAACGTCTCCTGGTACCCTTGGTCTTCCTATTCTTAAGCTGTCTCCACCTTACCTATCTATTTTAAAACAAAATTTAAAAATTTTTTTTGTTTTTTTGTTTTTTTTTTGTTTCAGGGATTGAACCCAAGGCACTTAACCACCCAGCCACATCCCCACCCTTTTTATTTTTTGTTTTGAGACAGGGTCTCACTATGTTGCTGAGGGCCTCGCTAAGTTCCTGAGGCTGGCTTTGAGTTTACAATCCTGCCACAGCCTCCTGAGCTGCTGGGATTATAGGCAGGTGCCACTGAGCCCAGTTCAGAACAAATTTTATAAAATTTTTATAAAAATTTAAAAAATTACATGACCGATCTAACAAGGGGTTCCTTAATTTCAAATCTGCTTATCAGTACATAAGCTAATGATAAAACCATTCTTTCTACCCCATTCTCTCTCCTGGGGGCAGGCCTTTTTCAATGCATTTATATAAACTTAAATTTTATTTATTTATTTATTTATTTATTTTTTTTGGTACTGGGGATTGAACTCAGGGGCACTCGACCACTGGGTCACATCCCCAGCCCTTTTTTGTATTTTATTTAGAGACAGGGTCTCACTGAGTTGCTAAGTGCCTCGCCATTGCTGAGGCTGGCTTTGAACTCGCGATCCTCCTGCCTCAGCCTCCCAAAGTGCTGGGATTACAGGCGTGCGCCACCGCGCCCGGCTCACTTAAATTTTATTTTTAAAAGATGACTATGCAGCCGGGCGCGGTGGCGCACGCCTGTAATCCCAGCCTCTTTGGGAGGCTGAGGCAGGAGGATCGCGAGTTCAAAGCCAGCCTCAGCAATGGCGAGGCACTTAGCAACTCAGTGAGACCCTGTCTCTAATAAAAACACAAAAAAGGGCTGGGGATGTGGCCCAGTGGTCGAGTGCCCCTGAGTCCAATCCCCGGTACCACAAAAAAAAAAAAAGATGACTATGCTAGGAGCTGGAGATGTAACTCAGTGGTAGAGTGCATGCTTAGGCATGTACAAGACCTAGGTTTGTTCCCCAGCATGAAAGAAGGAAAAAAAAAAAAAGACTATATTATTATATGCTTGTAAGAAAAACTCAAATCTTTTGTTAAGAATTTGGTTTTGGGGCTGGGTTGTGGCTCAGCAGTAGAGCACTCGCCTAGCACATGCACGGCCTGGGTTTGATCCTCAGCACCACATAAAAATAAAGGCATTGTGTACAACTAAAGCAAATAAATAAATATTTTTTAAAAAAGAATTTGGTTTCTTATTTTTTAATTCCATCCCTCCTGCCTCTGGAAATCATTAACATATTTGAATGACTAGGAATTTTTTGAAATAGGAACCTAAAGTTTTCATACAATGGAATAATTATACAATCTGTAATACTCATTACCATGTAGCAGCTTGCTTTTTTTTTTTTTTTTTTTTTTGGTCCTGGGGATTGAACTCAGGAACACTCGACCACTGAGCCACATCCCAGCCCTATTGTATTTGATTTAGAGACAGGGTCTCACTGAGTTGCTTAGTGACTTGCTTTTGCTGAGGCTGGCTTTGAGATCCTCCTGCCTCAGCCTCCGAGCTGCTGGGATTACAGGTGTGGCCAGTGTGCCTAGAGCAGCTTGCTTTTTTGTCTGCTTATGTAGATATCTTTCCAAATAAATTCTCTGTCTCATTCTTTTTAATTAGTATTTTTATTTGTTTGGTTTTACTTATTTATTGTTTGACTTCTATAAAAGGGTAGTAGAAGGGGATCTTTATTTGTTTGTTTGGTGCTGGGGATCCAACCCAGGCCTCCCACATGCTAAGCAGGTACTTAGCACGGAATTATCCTCCAGCCCTCCCTTTTCTACCCACTCCCGCATTGTCCCCCCACCCTCTCTTTTCCCTTAGTACTGGGGATCAAACCCATGGCCTCACTTTAGTGCCTCTCCTCTTAAGAATAAGCTTAAGCATAAGCTGGACCTAACTTCCAGTAAATAGAATACAGCAAAAATGATGAGATATCACTTCTGAGAACAGGTTGCAAAGAGACTGTAGCTTCTGTCTTGCTGGCTTACTTTCGTGCTTTCTAACTTACTGATGAAAGCCAGCTTCCATGTTGTGAGCTACCTTATAGAGAGGCCACCCAATCCCCCAGCCAAAAGCCAGCAAAGAACTGTTGGTTCTTAGTCCAATATCCCATTATCAACTGAATCATTCCAGCAACCACATGAGTTGGAAGCAGATTCTACCCCAGTCAAGCCTTCAGAGGAGGCCACAGCCACCCCTGATGACACCAAAACTGCTCGATTCCCAACCTATTGAAACTGAGATAATAAACATCCACCCACTAAGTTATGGGTGATTTGTTATGCAGCAATGATAATACAATTAGTAATGCATTTCAACATCATCCATCACCTGATACGATGACAGAGAATGGCCCATGGTCTCTGTCATATCCTTCTTGTTAATACACAACCTCAGTCTAATATCAGACAAACCCATTCTGGAACATAAATGGGAGAACTGGGGGAGCAAAAGTCTTTTTAAGTTTGGTAGAATGATATACTTTTTGGGGGGGGACAGGGCTGGGAATTGAAACGGGGGTGAAGGCGTACACATGCTAGTCAAATTGCTGTACCACTGAACTACACCCCAAACCTTGATTTATTTTTTCTTTTGCTCTTTTTGGTACTGGGGCTTGAACAGGGATACTTAACCACTGAGCTAAGTCCCCAGCCCTTTTTATTTTAATTTTGAGACAGGGTGTCCCTATGTTGCTAAGGGTCTTGCTAAGTTGCTGATGCTGCCCTCGAACTTGAAATCCTCCTGCCTCAGCCACCCACATCACTGGAATTACAGGCATATACTACCATGCCCAGCTGATTTCTTTAATAAGTTTCCCAACCTTGGCAGCATGGATATTTAGGGCAATCCCGTGGGGCAGTCCTCTTCACTGAAGGATGTTTAGCAGCATCCATGGCATCTACCCATTAAATGCCAGTAGCATGTCCCTCCCCACTTTTTATCTTATTTTTTGGTACCAGGGATTGAACTCAGGGGCACTTAACCACTGAACCACAGCTCCAGCCCTTTTTTAATTTTTTGTTTTGAGTCAGGGTCTTGCTCAGTTGTGTAGGACCTTGATAAGTTGCTGAGGTGGCTTTGAACTTGCAATCCCCTGCCTCATCCCTCTGAGCTGCTGGGATTACTAGTGTGCACCACCATACCAGCCCTCCCTGCATTTGTGAGAATTGAAAATGTCTTAAGTATTGACAAATGTTCCTTGGGGAACAAAACTAATCCTGGTTCTATTATTATGTATTTTCTTTGTTTTCAGTGCTGGAGATAGAACCCAGGGCCTCACCTGCTAGACAGTGCTCTACCACTAAGCTATACACCCAGCCCTATTCTTTCATGAAAGATGCTGATACAAGGAAAGCGTAGGTGAAAGGTATATGTACACACTACTTTTGCAACTCTGCCCTAAGTCTAAAGTTGCCTATAAAAAGAAAAGATTGTTATATTAATACACCTATAAAAATCAAAGTATTATGTGAAAATTAAGTCCCCCATTTCCTCCTTCACCACATCACCACCAGCAGTCAATATATTTTAATTAATCCAGAAATTTTCTGATATAAATTTGTGGTTCTTACACAACTGAGATAATTATGTGTTCTTTTTAAAATATTTATTTACTTTAGTTGTACACAATGCAATGCATTTATGTTTACGTGGTGCTGAGGATCGAACCCGGGCCGCACACGTGCGAGGTGAGCGCTCTGCCCCTGAGCCACAACCCCAGCCCTAATTATGTTCTTAATAATTATGTTCAGCTGTTTGCTTTTTTGTGTTTTATAATTGATCACATTCCATAAGTGATCTATTTATTCATTCTTAGTTTCTGTGGGTATTTTTTGTTTGTGGTGGTGGTATGCTTTCATACATACTATGATTGCTATGCTGTACTATGACACTTTTTTTCACCCAGCTAATACCAACTGATATTTACTTATTGTCGTATTGGCCACCTGGGAATCGGACCCAGGGCATCCTGCACGCTAGGCAAAGCAGTTAACCACTGAGCTATATCCCCAGCACAGGACTTTTATTATATACGCCCTCAAACAGCTCATCCTCATCCTACCCACGCCTGCTCCTCTGTCCTCAGCTGAGTGGCAGTGCTATCACCCACCAGTCACCCAGGATGGAGGTAAGAGCCAGATTAAGAGGGAATAAGTTGAAGTAAGTAGGTTCCAAAGACATGGAAAGTGTTTGGGTCGGTAGCATTGGGAAATAGCCTTGTAAAAACTGAAAAAGGGCTGGGTTCCTTTTGGACATCTGGAGAAATCAGGTGGGAAAAGGGAGGATGGAGGAGCCAAATTTAGGCATGTAGCAACTCGTCACCAAGGCAACTGCGTTGCTATGGCAACAGCAAAGGCAGTCTCTCCTTCCAAGTACCTAGTGGGTCTCGCGGTTACCTCCACACTAGCCGGACGCTTCCGCCTGGGTGCTGGCAGGCTTCCGGAAAGCGGAAAGCACTCATGAAGGAGGGAACTGCTGCTGCAGTAGCCAGTCAATAAGGTCTATCTTTCCCGGGTGGGCTCCGCGGCGAAGAGCGCCCAGAACCGGTCGGGACTTTTTTTGGTTCTTGCCGAAGGCGTTGAAAAGGGCGGGTTCGTGTCCCTTCCCCACCACTTAGGAGGGAGGGGGCGGGGTCCAGATAAATCGTGGGTGGGTACGCCTACCCTCACTTCTGTCCAATAGGAAGCCAGAGAGCTAGCCGGGACGGTTGGAATGTCCAATGTGCGTCGCAGCCAGGCACCGGTGCGGGGCGCGTCAAGCCAATCGGCAGCGGCGGTGGGCGGGCACGGGCGACAGGCGGTGCAACGGAGGCGGAGCAGGCGCTGCGGCAGGAGGGAAGATGGCGGACGAGGAGAAGCTGCCGCCCGGCTGGGAGAAGCGCATGAGCCGCAGCTCAGGTGCCGCGGGGGTCGGGGCTGGGGCGGGGTCGCGCGAGCCCGCAGAAGTAGGGCTCGAGCTTCCCCCTCGGACGCTGCGCCGCCACCTTCCTCCGGTGGGATCTTGGCCTCTCACACCGTCCCCCGGGTAACGGCCCCAGCCCGCCCGGTGCGGGCTGTGAGTCCTAGGAGCCGGGACCCGAGGAAACCGAGGCAGAGGGCGGGGCGAGTGAGGGACCCGGGATCCCGTGGCACTTACCCGGCGATAGCCGTGGTCCTGCCGGCCCGGCTGATGCGTTTCGGCCTTATCCACCTGACACTCTCGGGGGAAGTCTCTTCAACCCGCTGGATCTGGGGGGGTAGCTTCTGGGAGGAAGACACCCCAATACCGTGCAAAGGGCGTGGCCCCAGGATCTTGCCGTGCCTCAAATCACAACTTACTCCTGCTAACGCCTCTACTATCTACCCCTTCTGCTGAATCTGCAGTGTCGGCCGGTGGTGTCCGAGGATGGCTTGGGGCCTGATATAAGGGTTTGCCACAATAATAATGTTGATAATTGGGCATGTTTATCTGGGCTCCAAGCATTGTGCCGAGCGCTTTAAGTATTTAAGTTCTCTGAATTACCACAACTCTGGGGGGGTAGGTAGTTATTACTCCCATTTTAAAAGTGAGGAAACATCCTAGGACACTTAAGGAACAGGTCCAAGATCATGCATTTCAAGGATTGGGGGATGGTTCTACCCCAGTCAGTCTGCCTCCAAAGCCCACCTCTTGCTGTCACTGCCAAAGCTGCAAAAACTGGTCCAGCGTTTCTGGGTAGGTCCAGTGTCACTTTGCTTCCTCCAGAGCCCATAGAAATCATAGTCACAATAATAATTCTTATTTATTGAACACCAGGTGCTCTGGTGAACACTTTCAATACATTGACTCCTCACAATAATTCCATGAGTTTTGATGTCCTTATTCTCTTGATCCCATTTTGCAGTTGAGAAAACTGAGGCACTGCCAAGGTTTCAGTCAGTGGCTCTGCTAGATTTATCCGCAGAATCCATGGTCTTGCCAAGCCTGCTGCAGCTGATATGTGACTGCAACCCCCAGCATAAACCTCTACTCTGTCCAGCTCTGGGTCTATTCGTTTGTTTTTTTGTTTTTTTTTTCCCTGCAGTACTGGGGATTGAGCCCAGGGGTGCTTTATTACTGAGCTTCACCGCATCTTTTTTCTTTTTTGAGAGAGGGTCTTACTCAGTGCTGTAGCTGGCCTCAAACTTGTAATCCTTTTGCCTCAGCCTCCTGAATCACTGGAATTAGAGGCTGTGCCACTGTGCCCTGCTTCTGATCCCATTCTTGACATTTCTGCTCAGTGCAACCCTTACAGACTTCTTGATGGATGACATCCTGCCCTTCACAGTGCTAAGTCTACTATGTAGCCCAGGCAAATTCTTGGCCCTTGGAGTGATGCCCAGAGTCTACTGGGTCCTTCCATTAAGCTTTTTATTTGCAGTCTTCATTCTTTCATGCTCCTCGGTGTCTGCATAATGTCTGGTCCCCAGTAATGCTGCTTCCTAGCTTACCTCATAGGACACTGGGTAGGGAGTTAAAAGCAGAGCTTTTGGGTGTGGTACACATGAGTCCAATTCCTATCTCCTCTCTATGTGTCTAGAGCAGAATAAATGTGCAGGAAACATTACCTGTTGCTGCTGTTACCAGAGATGCAGAAGGTGAGGTCTCAGTTTTTTCATCTATGCAAAGGAGATAATAAAAGCTGTTATACTCTTAATGTATGCCAGACTCTCCTAGGCAATTTACAGATGTTGAACTTACTCGGTCCTTACAACAGCACTATAGGCAGGTGCTGTTATATTCATTTTACAGGCGAGAAAACTGATGCCCAGGGAAGATAGATCATGAAGTGGGTAGTGGCTGAGCCAGATTTAAACGCAGGTGGTTTGGCTGCTGATTGCAAGTCTTCCCTGATCTCTTCTTCTCATCTTCTATCACTCTGGATTATATTCCTCCCTGAGCTTGTCATTGACTGATTATTTTTTCTTGCTTGTTTAATGCTTGTTTGGCCCCACATACAGTGTTAGCTCTGTAGGAGCTAACATGTTGGTCCTGCCATGTTGCTGTATGTCTTCAGAGCCTGTGGCACATGTGGACACACAGTGGGTTTGCTGTGTGAAGGCATCGCATAAGGCAGTCCTTATTCTGGTTTCTGGTCAGGCCAGGGTGATATCCTGGGATCACAGCCCCAGCTGAATTCCTTCCTGTCCTCCCCTCCAGGCCGGGTATACTACTTCAATCACATCACCAACGCCAGCCAATGGGAGCGACCCAGTGGCAACAGCAGCAGTAGCAGCAAAAACGGGCAGGGGGAGCCTGCCAGGGTCCGCTGCTCACACCTGCTGGTTAAGCATAGTCAGTCAAGGCGGCCCTCGTCTTGGAGGCAGGAGAAGATCACCCGGACCAAGGAGGAGGCCCTGGAACTAATCAACGGTGAGCAGGGCAGGGGACAGGGTCTTGAGAGGGTCTGACAGGGTCTTGACCTCTCAGGTCACATCAGACCTTCCACTCTAGCTGGCTCAGCTGTCACGTGTACCCTTGGCCTACACAGAAGTGCTTGTATGTGACATAGCTTGGTTCAAATGACCACCTCTCTCTGCTATATGGCATCTGAAGGTGAGCCTCGGGTAGGGGCAGAGGATCCAGCCTTCGGGGCTGGCACATCTGGGTTTAGATAGCAACAGTGCCTTGCAAAGAGAAACACACTGGGACTTCTGTCCCAGAGGCTGTGATTTTGCCCATCAGGGAACCAGGATGTATTTTAAGAGGCGAAACAAAAGCTACATTCCACATGTGCTCTGTTGTACTGCCCTTGTTGATTTGGGAGCTAGTCATTTCTTAGATCTTCTGGTGCCATCCCCAAGTCTGAATTACTTAGTTCCTGTGGTGGGTATGTGTGCAAAGACAGATAACTCTGCCTAGAATGGGGAAGCAAAGTAATCCTGTTTCCCCTGAGATTAGGGAGGAGTCAGGTTTTTTGGTTGTTGTTTTGATTGTTGTTTTTTTCTTTCTAACCCTAGGGTTCCTTTTCCCTAGTCTATTCCCTAGGAAAGTTTCTTGTCCCTGATACCTTCCTGCATCAAGCAACAAAGCTTAGTCATTCAAGAGCACTGACTGCAGGGTCAAAACTCTTGATTGCAGATCTAGTCTCTGCCATTTATTAGCTGTGTGACCTTGGCTGTGTGAGTTGGCTGACCAAGTCTCAGTTTCTCCACCTATAAAGTGGGGATCATAGCTTCCTGCCCTGCAGGGTTGCTGTGATTAACTCAGATGATGTAAATGAAATGCCTCACATAGAACAAGCCAGCAGAGTTGGTGGGTTTACTCTGCCCTGGGGGAGGAAGTTGTGCCCTACTCTGTTCTGTGTCACCACTGTAATCTAGAGCAAGGTTGGCAAACTTTCTTTGAAAGCCAGATAGTGTACAGTTTAGGTTTTGTGGGCCATACAGTCTTTGTCAGCTCTGCCTTGTAACTCCATAGCAGCTATGGACAGCATGTAGACACGTGGTTGTGGACTGTGTGCTAGGAAAGCCTCATTTACAAAACCAGGCAGGATTTGGCCTGTGGGCCGTAGTTGGCAGAACCTTGGTCTGGAGCTGTCAATATGGCAACCACTACTACATGTGGCTATGTCTGTCTAAACTAATTAAAATGAAATAAAATTAAAAATTGTTCCTCCCTCTCATCAGCTTCACTTTAGGTGTTCAGAAGCCACGTGTCCTGGTGGTAACCATCTTGGGCAGTGGGGACATAAAATACTTTTATTCTTTCAGGAAATTCTGTCCAGATAGTGCTAGTTTTCCGTCTCATGTGTGGTTACTTCATCTCTGTCCTCTCCCACCAGAGTTCTGACAGGCCTCCTGGCTGCTTCTGCCCCACACAGCCACTACCCACCCATCTCGGGCCCCATCCAGCACTGCCAGGTCATGGGTGTGTGACCTGGGGCAAGTTCTTTAACATCTCTGAGCCTCAATCTTTTTTACTTGTAAAATCAGTGTTATAGGACCCACCTCACAGGATACTCAGGAAGGTTCTGGCACAATATAACATAAAATAAATAATAGCATGTGGCATCGAGTAAACGTTGATTATTAGCAGTCATTGTGATCGTTACCGTCATTGTTAATTAGCACAGGGCCTGGTCAGGAGTGCATACTTGGTCAGTACTGGTTCCTGTTTTACTGGGTCCAGTACTGGCCTATCCTACAGTACTGGCCTATGGGATATTACACAAAACACACAGTTACCACACACGCCCCAGATGCTGTATTGTCACCATACAGTGAATGGCACTGATTAGCTTCCTACCTTACGATCCTTACAGAAAGGAGCTGAGCACAGAACCTGGAAAGCCAATTAATTGTTTGCCTCCTAAGCTCCAAGAGGGTAGGGACTGCTTCTTTCTCTCCACTGAATTCCCACTCCCTGATGGAAAGTCTGGCCAGAGTCAGCTCTTTCAACCTTGTGGGCCAGTGGGAAGCAAGGAGGATTCCTGGCAGAGGGCAGGGCAGAAATAATGGAGGTGGCTAGGATGTAGCCAGAAATCTGGGGAAAGTTGTGCAGAGGGACTGGAGGACCCAGCTAGGGCGAGGAGGGCCCTGAGTGAGGCGAGGGGTCTGGATCCATCCTGAGGCAGCAGGAAGCACATGGTCATGAGGGGCCAGGAGAGGGGCCCGGGGTACTGTGCCTTTGGGAAAGCTCTGTGTGGCTGGACTGTGAAGGGCCAGGGAAGCCAGAAGGCTCAGAGCCCAGGCTGAGTTTTGAGGGGGGTTCTGGCTGCCCCAGGGGAAGAGGAAGAAGTGGGGAAGGAGTTATAGGATGACCTCTGAAGTCCTCCCAGCGCTAGTGTTCCCTGTTCTAAGGTCCTGGACTCCATAAGAGTGACTAAGAGGAGATGGGCATTTGGAGATGGAATGACAAGAGGTGCCATCTCCAGCAGAGGGGGCTTGGGAAGAGGCACAGTCTGGGAGGAATTCATTAAGTCTTTGGGGCTAGGGAAGAGACTGGGCAAGGGCCTGGGGTTCAGCAGAGGAGCCAGGCTGGAGACAGATGTGTGAGGTGATCCCAGTGAGAAATGGCAGAGGGCTGAAGCAGGTGGGAGGGTGCGAGGGCACAGGTATGGGCATGGCAGGTGAGAGTGTCTTCCCTTGTGGTTGGTGGGGCTGACACTTCAGGGATCCTGGGGGATGTCTGAAGATGACAAGCAGCTGGGCCCTTGGCCTAACTTTCAGTAGACGCAGACTCAGTTGGGAATGTCAGCAGGAGTTCCACACCTGTCTGTTCAGGAGGGCCCCAAGGAAGCTGTGGGAGTAATTGCAGCTAGAGACAATGTGATTTGAACTTGGGGGGGGGTGGGGTTAGAAGTGAGGGGGAGCAAATTCTAGAGATGTTTAGGAGGCAGAATTAGGAGGACTTGGTGATGGATAGGTGGGCAGGGGGTTGGGTGTTCAGGAGAAGGTGATTTAAGGTCAGGACCAGTAGGGCCCACCCTGAGGTTGCTCAGGTCTGGTTCCAGGCCAGTCTGTGGAACACAGCAAGTGTCTTCATTATGAGAGCCTCGTTTGCTGGCCTGTAGAGCAGGGCCATGGTGACCATGAAAATCCAGTAGCGGGCTGGGGTTGTGGCTCAGCGGCAGAGCGCTCGCCTCGCACGTGCACGGCCCGGGTTCGATCCTCAGCACCACGTAAACATAAATGCATTGCATTGTGTACAACTAAAGTAAATAAATAAATATTAAAAAAAAAAATCCAGTAGCATCAGGCTCTCTCTTGATCGCAGTAAGTCGGGCACATGCTGTGGGGCCGCTCAGGCCAGGACAAGTTCTTGTTCATGGGCAGCCCCTGTTGCTGCCCTGAAGCCCCTGGAAGGAGCTTTGAGCAGGGATGCAGGAGGCCTGGTGGGCTCAGCCAGAGACCCTCCACTGACCTTGGACCATGACCTCCTTCTCCTAGCCTCGCCTCACTGTCCTCCCTGACTGAGGCAGGACCCTTGGTGGTCAGCAGGATGCAGTGAGCTGGCACTGGCCAGGGTGCACTCAGGAACCAGACGCTTCCGTGTCGTGTCAGCAAGTGTTGGGCATCCAGGCCTTGTTTTCTGTCCCAGGAAAGTGAATGTTCTCCCCCATCCTGGGCTCGTTCCAGGTGATCAGGAGATGATGATCTGGGCAGTGCCCGCCCCCTCTCGCAGGCCAAGTGAGTGTCATCAGTGCCCATTTAGAGCTGGTGTTTCCTCTCTGCCCTGAGGACAGACTGCCCATAGCGGAACCAGTGCCTCTGCATTTCTGCTGAGGCTCCTTTTCCCAGCAGTGGTTCTTCTGCAGCTGTTGGGCTACAGCCAGAGACTGTCAGGAATCCAAGGCCCAGCCTGGTGTCATTGTTGGCGTCCTTGTCTGAGGAGGCCATACCATGGACAGGCCCTCATCTTCTGTTCCCCATCGTTCCAAGACCCTCCTGCTTGCTCAGGACCTGAGCTCAGAGTACGAGTCACACTCCTTCTCACACAGCCTTTCCCGGATTCAAGGGTCAGTGAGCTCTGATGGCTTGGTGTTCCCCAAGGTCAGTGTCGTCCTTCCAGCCTGTTAGCCTCAGGAGGTCCCACTTGCTGGATTCTGGGTCTTCTGGGACAGCAGACCTAATCCTGTCCCCTGTTTCCCTGAGCAGACAGACCCCTTCCCCTAAGGTTCTTGGACTGGAAGTAGCCTATAGGATTTGGTGGGACAGGTGGGAAGTTTGTCTCTAAGTCTTTTTAGGTTCAGGGGATCACCCCATTTGTTCATTCACTCTCCCTCAAGTAACTATGGTATATTAGCTTCAGTTGCCATAACAAGATACCAGACAGGGTGGCTTCAACAATAGAAATTTATTCTCTCTCAGTTCTGGAGACCAGAAGTCCCAGATCAGGTTCCAGCTTGGTTCTTAGGCCTCTCTTGGCTTGCGGACATCTGTCTTCTTGCTGAGTCCTCACATGGCCTTTCCTTAGTGCTATTGCAGAGAGAGAGAAAGAAGAGTGTCTTTTTTTTTCTTTTTGAGATGAAGTCTTGCTACCTTGCTGAGGCTGGCGTGGAACTCCTGGGCTCAAGTGATCCTCCCACGTAGATGGGACTCCAGGCACACACCCCCACACCCTGTCAGTGTCTGTTCTTATAAGGACACTAATTACTTTGTTAGAGGCCCCCGCCTCCCAACAGAGTCACGCTGGAGGCTAGGGCTTCATTTTATGCATTTGGGGGACACAGGCATTCAGCCCATAACAGATGGATGGACAGCTCCTATCTGTGAATGACTTTCTCTGCACCAGCCATTGCTCCAGTGGTCATTTACTCCTCAGAACAGCGCTCCAAGTGTGGAAGCTCTTACTACCCCCATTTTACAGGCCAGTTAGTGTGAGATTCCAAGGGGCAGTCACCTACCAGACATGCAGAGCTCAGAAGCAGCAGAGCTGGGTTCTGAACCCAGCAGTTGGATTCCAGAGCTGGGCCCTGAGACCTGTTGGCCCTTCTAGGTCTCGGGATGTGCTGTGAGCAGGCCAGCCTGGAGCTGCCGGTAGAGATGTGTCATCTGTTTCGCATACAATTTCAGGGACTCCTGAACACCCTGAAGTAGGGGGAAGGCCCCTGTTCCTGAAGAATCTGCCCTGGGTCTGGTAGTTCTCAGCGAGAGCCCTCCCTGGCTGGAGCCCTTTGATCAGATTTGAGGGACGCCATCTTGGGGTGGGTGGGTAGTTGCAGTCCGTGAGGCAGGGCCTGCTCCTGGAGGAGGCCCAGGAAGTCTAGCCTCCGCATTGAGACCTGAGGCTCAAGTACAAAAGGCAGGAGATTCCAGTGGTGGTTCTCTGTCTCCCTCCTTCCCTGTGGCCGTCTTGTTCATTCATGAATTCCTTGGACACTGGGGAATACCTCTTTTGTGCACACCACTGAGTGTTGGCAGGGATAGTGATGAACAAAGTCAACCCAGCCCCTGTCCTCGACAGACATACAGACAGGACAGTGGTAAAGGCAGCATCCACAGAGGGCACCTCATGCAGTGGGGGCTTTGGGAAGGCTTGCAGGAAAGACCAGAAGACACAGGCAAGGCCCTACAGGGAAACTAAGACAAGGCCTGGAGGTGGAGGCAGTGGGGTGGGGGCAGGAGTAGGAGTGACATCATCGTGATGGGGGCTTGTGTAGACTGAGCTGCTGAGGGGACACATGGAACTGACCACTTGAAGGTCATGCTCGAAGAAGGAAAACTCAGGAAGAAAGAGGGTTTTTTTTTGTTGTGTACAACAAAACCCTAGGCAGTCCAGTCTTTGGGATCCCTGTGGCCACAACTGCTGGGGGTGCAACAAGGTGACACTTGTACAGAGCTGTGGGCTTAGCTCTGGGTGCTGGGCTCCTGCATGCAGTTCTTCCAGGCGGCAGCAGGTACCCCAGGGGCACTGTGCATCAGGATCCCTTGACGGCTGGCTGTGGTCCACGCAGAGCGAGAGGTGGGAAACCTGGTGCTGTGCAGGTGAGGCCGGGGTACAAGCAGAAGGCCAGGAAGAAGAGGAGCAGGAGGGAGACTAGGATGTCTGGTTCAGCTCAGAGTTGCTGATGGGTGCATTGGCAGAAGGGGACCCCTTGATAGCCTAGGAGGGTGGTTTCCAGCCAGACCCGGGTGTGACCTGAAGCCCACACAAGGAGCAGGGAGGAGCCTTGTGTGGCCAGCGGGCTTGTGACAGGCATCAGGTGGTGCCTCCAGGGATGGGCACAGCAGAGAGGAGTAGAGGCAGCTTTGTCCCTGCGATGGTGACAGCAAGTGACTTTGTCAGCATCTCACCCTTTGCTTGGTACTGTGCAGTGTGTCACGGTAGCACGCTGGCAAAAGATTGGCAGTCTGGGAGACAGGTGGAGGTGACGATGTGGGTGCAGTTGTCGTGTGCCCTGGCAGTGTGCAGATCAGACGCCAGAGCCGCTGCCGTGACGGGAACAACACTTATGGTCTCCCAGTCACACGGTTTCCACCTCGGTGCCAGTCGTGCGTATTAGGGTGGCATTTGCGTCCCACAGGAGCCTGAGGCAGGTCCAGCAGGATCCCCAGGGGGCTCAGACAGGCGTGGGGTGGTGTGTCGGGATGTGAGCTGCAGGCTGCTGCCCGGCACGTTGCCCTGTGCGGGTCAGTGGAGTCCTGGGGGGAAGTGTCGGTGGTTTTGCAAGGGCAGGTGTGTTGGGTGACCCTCACGTCTTAAGAGAATGACAGCTGTGGGCTGGTGCCCAGTTGCTCAGCCAGATGGGTGGGGTGGACATAGTCCCTGGTGCACTCCACAGAGCACCTGCTGGGCCAGGTGGGAAAGTGGGGCAGGGCCCAGGTGCAGGCCCGGGTCACCAAGGGCTGCTCAGGGGCTGGGGCCATTGCCCTGGGAACTTGGGAAGGAGATGGCGGGATGCTCGCGTGTGCCAAGGCTGCTTGTCAAGCTGGAGGTCATAAAGGGAGGACAAGATAGGAGGACTGTCCGGTATCTGTGTCTCAGACTCCTGGCCACCTCAGGGACTACCTGGACTCAGGAAGGCGACAAGCAGCCCCCCCCCCACGCACATATGCTTGTGCGCACACATGGTTACACCCGTGCATGGACTCCAATACACACTGGTACATGCTACACACTCACACTACACACACTCTCACCCCAGCACATGCCCACGTACACATTTGTGCACACGTGTTCAGCCCTTACACACTCTGCTCCAAAATGTGAGTCACCCAGATTCTTGGCACTGCCCTCTTCTCCCCTCTGCTGGGCTCCGTTTCTTCCTCCTGCCCCTGGCTTCCTCTCCCTCCAGGAGCATGTGGTGCAGTGGGGCTGGTTTGGGCTACACGTCTGGGGCTCTGCCAAACACCTGTTGGGGGAGCAGAAGGGCCATGTCTCTTGCCTGTGGGACCACAGTGCACAGGGCTGACGCAGCGTCCCGTGGAGTCCTCTTGGGTTCTCTTCTCAGTGCTCCAGTGATCCCAGGGCTTGCCTCCCCTGTCCCAAGTGAGGACCGAGGCCCGCAGCTGAGGACTTGGCAGGCCCCTGTGGCAGAGCTGAGCTTGTACCCTGCTCCTGCCGCTCCTGAACCTTCTCACACTACGCTGGGGCTGGTGAGCCTCCTGCAGTGGGGTCCACCATCCCTCAGGTCTCCCATCACCCGTTCTTACTCCCTGTTGGAACTTAGAGGAAGATTTTCTCTTAAAATGTGTGTTGAGGGATGGGAGGAGGTCTCGTGTGTGTGTGTGTGTGTGTGTGTGTGTGTGTGTGTGTGAGAGAGAGAGAAAGAGAGAGAGAGAGAATGACAGGAAGAGACTGGCATGGACATCAGTATCACTGTAGGGTCACAGGCACAGGTACATGCGAATGGGTGACAGGGTTGTGCCCTGGGCATGCCTGTGGAAGGCACCTTTGCATGGACCTTGCAAGGCACAAACAGGGGACTGTGCGGGTGCGGGGAGAATGCCTGTGGCCTGCGCTGATGCGTCCTGGTGAGGAACATGTGCACATTTGTCAGGGGAGGGCTCACATAGCTCTTGGATGACCTCCTGCCCTGTCCCTGACTTGGGGCTCTTCTTCCTGTCCCCGCAGGCTACATCCAGAAGATCAAGTCGGGAGAGGAAGACTTTGAGTCTCTGGCCTCACAATTCAGCGACTGCAGCTCGGCCAAGGCCAGGGGAGACCTGGGTGCCTTCAGCAGAGGTGGGCAAGGAAAGGGCATCACCCTACCCTTGGCAAGGACCACCCTGCAGCCATGAGGCCTGGTAGAGGCTGAGAGGAGCCTGTTGGTTTTCAGGAGGGTGGCCCTTGTCACACAGGGCTTCCCAGTCCACCAGGTGGCAGCACAGTCCCTTCCTCAGGCTTTAGAGGCTGCCCTGCTTTGGGGAGCTGGAAGCCAGGGGAGGGGAGGGGCCGCTCGGGAGCGGGTACAAAGCCTCCTTCCTGGTGTCCTTCCCTCCCAGGGTCTGTGTGTCTTTGCACAGTTGTCCCCATCGTGGGCCCATGAGGGTTGGTTCCATCCTGTTATTAGGATCTCTTTTTGTCAGAGGCTGTTGAGCTGAGTCCCCCAGAACCCTCCTCTCCAGTCTCACATGTGGGGAGACCAGGGGTGGGGATGGGGCAGGTCAGCAGCCCTGAGTTTGGGCCTGTCTGGACAGGGCGAAGGACATCAGGGAGCCAAGGGGACCTGGCTGCCTCCTCCCACCTCCTCCTTTCTCCTTCTCCCCCTTTCTTTCTCTCCTCTGCCCGCCTCCCCCAGTCCTCAGGGTCTACAGAGCAGCAGGGACAGACCCAGGATGGGGTGTGGTGTGCAGACACCTGCCAAAGAGGGGGAGTCACAAGGAGATGTTAGCCGCCTGCCCCCACCCACCCCAGGAGGCCTGTGGGACAGATGATGTGCCCGTGTAGGGAGCCAGGCCGGGAGAGGAGTTCATCACCAAAATGCGTCTCTAAATGCATAACAGTGGCAGCAGCTCTGCCTGCCATCCCTCATGCTGTCCTCGGGCTTCCCAGGGCCTCCTTAATGGCCTTGCCACCTCCGGCTAGGCTGCGGCTCTGCTCTGTGACAGGCCATAAACTCGGTGATGGATGAGTGTGGGTGGGTGCAGGCAGGAGCCCCATCTGCTGCTGCTCGCCTCACCTGCCTCCTCCCGGCCCCACTCTGACCTGGCTGACCCCTTCCTCTCCGCTGTCCCTCACGGTTCCTAGGTCAGATGCAGAAGCCATTTGAAGATGCCTCATTTGCGCTGCGGACAGGGGAGATGAGTGGGCCCGTGTTCACGGATTCTGGTATCCACATCATCCTGCGCACGGAGTGAGGAGTGTGGGCGGCCCAGGCCTGGCCTGCAGGGCGGGGCAGGGCCGCGGGGCCCACCAGCTCCCCTGCTGCCGGCTGGCCAAGGAGTGCTCCTCCCTGCTACCCGTCACACAGTATTTATTGTTTCCAAAATGGCTGGAGGGGGGCTCTTCGAGATGGGGAGCTCTGGGCTTCCTCTCCCTGTCCTACCTGCAGGTGGGGCTGACCCTGCCAGACTCCCCTGAAGTAACTGACTTCAGAAGGGCAATGGGGGCAGGGAGGCTCCCAGACCCAGGGGAGTGGGGGTGACCTGTCCCCCGGGGCGCAGAGGCAGGCAGGCAGGCAGGAAGGCCTGAGTTGTTGGTTCTCGGTTTGCCCCATTCCTCTGTTTAGTTGCAAAAAGCAAATGCTCAGTGCCAGCCGCCCAGCTGCAGGCCCTTTGGGCGGCAGTGCAGCACCCTTTGCTCCCCGATTAAACCTGGAACCACTGCTCCGCTGTCCTGTGTCTCATTTTTTCCCTGGTGTGGGGCGGGGGGCATTGTCCATCATCCTAGGTTGTTCACACTGAAACCTCCCTTTTCTGTACCTGGGGGTCCTGTGGGTGTTCTTCCCAGTGGCAGGACTACGGAGCAGTGGGCATCTTCCAGCCCCAGTCCATCCAGGGTGTGCCACACCCCTCTCCAGGGCCCGTGCTAGGATGCAGGGGCCCCCCTCACTCACCCAACAGCTTCCGTTGAAGGTTGGGAGTGGAGCCAGTCAATCTGCCAGTGGTCCCTGGGGAGCCCGGCTGAGGCCCTGGTGCTGGGTGCTCTTCACACCTCCCCCTCCCCCCTCGCACACACAAGCCACTGTCGAATTAGAACAAATCTCACCCAGCACCCTGATGCCTGTATCCCTGTCACCTGGAGCACTTCCTACAGTTTGTCCCTGGGTCCAGCCGCCAGCCCCAGCACCCTCTGCAGATGCTGTTACCATGGTAACATAGGCCCCCTGGAAGTGGGCTGATACCAGGAGCCTCTGACTGCAGGGATCCTGGCGGAGGGGGCTGGGAGCCAGGCGGCTTCCCCTGGCTGTTGTGGAGCTGAGAGGACGCCTGGGGGAGAGGAGGGGAGATGGGCACTCTTCCTCCACCTCTGGGTGGGGCCCCTGCCACAGTGGACAGCTGCAAGTGTGGCCCACCTGCCCACTTTGACCTCCGCAGCCGCCTCTGTGCCATGGCCTGGGACGGGGGCTCAGAATTGAGTCGGAGATTGTGGGTCTTGGATGTGGAAGTGGTTCTGCCCACCCACTGCCCCCCTCACTTGGTGGGACCAGCCTGGGTTGTGGGGGTGGCCCCAGCTGGCAAGGCTTGGGGACTTGAGCAAAATAAAGCTGAACCCCAAGGGAGCCACCCCCCCAACTCCAGGGCTGAGGCTCATAAACAATCACCTGCGCCTGCTCCCATCTGGCTGGTTTCTGGAGCAATCGCTCTCCCCAGCCAGCCGCCTGCTGGAGCGTTTGTCATTAGGAAGGTTTAATGAGTTTCTTCCCAGCTCTGCTGGGCTGGGGAGAGCCGGCGTGGTTGGCTACACCTCCTTGCAGAACGTTCCATCATGGGGGCTGAGGCAGGCAGGCGGTGGCCCTGCTGTCTGCAGCAACAGTTGGGTGGGGTTGGGGAAGCGATTGCACCGCTCCTGGTACAGGGGAGCCCCTGGAGATGAGTTGAAGTGAGGGTGGGGAGCAGGTTTCGCTGAGAGCTGCTCCAAGGGAAGAATAGCTCTCTGCTCCGACTGGTGACACAGAGCCCAGGGAAGGATCTCCCTCGGGCTCCTGCTGAGTCTGAAGTGCTGCCAGGGAGGGGCACGCTTCACCCTGCTCTAGGCCAGAAATAGCGTTTGTGGCATTCACTGTCACTTTGAGCATCCAAAAATTGCGTACGTGTGTGTCCCGTGCCATGTGGGGAGACCCCCTGTTTGAGTGTGACCACCCGTCCCCTGGACCTCATCCTTCCCCTTCCTTGTCTGTGCATGCAGTGGCCAAAACTCAAAGAACAGTGCTGTTAGATAAACGTGGCCCTGGAGCCCACTCGGTGTCTGAGTGGTTCCTTAGTAAGGAGCTGTGCTTTCCCTCACCTGCTCCACGTCCTCACCCACCCTCTTGCCCGAATTGGAGCCGTGAATCCCAAGCCTTTAGGGTGGTGACAGTGTAGTCTCCTCTCTGGGTTTGTTTTTTTTTTCCCCTTCCCAGTGCTGGAGATGGAACCCAGGGCCTTGCACATGCTAGGCAGGGGCTCGCCCACTGAACACCCCAGTCCCTCCTGGTCATTTAGAGGCCCTCCCAGGCCAGGCGCCATCCAAGAGAGCTGATCTCCACTCCTCTGCCATGGGCATCAGACTGGCCTCTGGCTGCTGGGCAGGGCTAGAGGAGGTCACCTCAGGGCAAATGGGGTTATCACAACTTCCTGGCTGTAGCCAGGTCCCTGTCTGTGATGACCAGGACGTTACAGAATCAACAATGGCAGGCACAGCTGGTTCTGGCCTCGAGCGGTGGTGTGTGTTGTCCCCTTGCTCCTCCTTGACTGGAACAAAACCACAAACATGAAGATACAAGGAGTGCCAAGCCTCTGTGTGCATGAGAGAAAGAGAGTTGGCAGTTGTGGTGCCAGGTGCCCAGGACCTCTGGAGACTTGATGTGCTGATGTGACCGACACGTCCACATCAGCTGTGTTCTTGGTGTGAGGACGTGGCTCCCCGTGTCTAAGCACATTCTGGACAAAGACAGAATCAGCACCCTCCAGTCCTGACCCTGCTCTGGGAGGGTTCAGTACCAGATGGATAAACCACCCGTCCCCTCACCTTGGAAGTCTGCCTCCAGATAAATGTAAGCGTGCGGGGTGGGCGTGGACACAGGTGTGCTGCACGCCCCAGAGCTGTGCTGTTTCTGTTTGTTTTCAGCTGGTATGGATCAAAGTGCCGCCTCAGGTGTTGATCCAGGAACCCGTCCTTTCCTGATGTCATGCTTGTTCATTTAGATGGAAATTAATTGTCCTTCTGGAGGATTTCTT
Source organism: Tamias sibiricus (assembly GCA_025594165.1). Lineage (NCBI taxonomy): Eukaryota > Metazoa > Chordata > Mammalia > Rodentia > Sciuridae > Tamias > Tamias sibiricus. The sequence goes on from CM046673.1 coordinate 9,741,330, forward strand.
TAAAAATTGGTTTTAAATGAGTGCATTAGGGAGCCCCATTTATTATTCATGGGGTTCATTCCCAACATGGCCCCGGTATCCAAGTTCCCAGAGGTGCCAGCGCAGAGCAGAGAGGATTTAATCAGGAAGGCCATTAATTAGAGATGGGGACATGAGCCTTTGGGAGGAGCTGCCACCACCTTCCCTGTGGCCTCAGAGGAGTGGGTTCTGGGCCAGGGGGGGCCCTTTGCATGATGTTTCTGCTCTGGTTCACAAGGGACCACCGGAGGGGCCAACATGGAGGGTGGGGGCAGCCCTGCACCAGCCTCTCGCTACCTCCATCCTGAAAAAATCAGCCCTGAGGGTGATTCTTCCCACCCCTCTTGCCGTCCTACCAGCTTGCCCCTCAACTTTGTGACACCTACCTGGTCCCCGGCTTCATCCCTTCAGCCTGCCTCACATAGGTCACCAGACAGACATTGAAAAGCACTCATTTTTGGTTTTCCCCTTCTGTGACCACCCCCAGCCCCTCAGCCCTACCTTTAGCCAGATTTCTAAGGCTCCAGAGCTTCTGGCTTCTCCTTACTCTGCCAGCCTCTTTCTGACCCTGTACCTCTTCCCTCCTGCCTCTGACACCTCCTGTCTGCCTGGCCACGCCCCCTCCAGGTAAACAGGCTCCGGCATGGAGTGTGTGGGTTCCACAGAAGGCCAGGCCTAGCCCACCTCGTGTGACTTGTTTAGAAACGATTTTTGAAATTACAAAGCTGAAAGAGAAGAAAGAGGATAAATTTGGCAGGGCCCTAACCTCTCATACCCAGATTCTTAAAAGTAGCCAAATTGTTTAAAACCCATTAAAACATTGCCAGGCAGCTCAGCGATGCACTGGCGTGATCAATGAGTGAAAAGCCAGCGACAGAGAATATTTGAGGCCAATTTCCATCCTTGTTATAGAATTCTCAGTTGTTTTGATCAAATTGCTTTTAAACGAATTGCTTTTAAACGAATTGCTTTTGATTGAAACACCTTTGGATCACATCTCCTCATTCATCTCCCCAAAGGCCTCACCCTGGCGAAGGGGAGCTCCAGGCTGGTCTTGCTTGCCCCTGGTTGAATGGGATAGGGGCTCAGCGAGCGGGCATGGGTCTCCAGGCTCAGACTTCACCATCAAGGGACACACAGAGCAACCGAAGCATCAAATGTCAAAGGTCCCGTTTATTCCAGCAACCCAGAAAGAAAAAAGTGTAAATAAAAAAAAACGATCCATGCACTCAACTCCAGGGGCTGGGGGTAGGGAGTGAGGATGAAGACTCGGGGAGCCAAGAGCAGGAGCGGGAGGGGGAGAAAGAGAGACAGAGACAGAAAGAGAACTGGAGGGTCCGATCAATGAAAAGAGAGACAGAGGGACGTCAATAAAAGGCAGAAAGATCAAGAAGTGGAGTATCAAAAGCAGAGATCAATAAAGGAGAAGAGAGAATGGAGAAGAGGCATTGATAGGGATACAGCGCAGAGAATGAAAGCTGTGCAGAAAGGGGGCACCATAGAGACGGAAACTTGGAGGGACACAGGCAGAGTGGGAAGGGGCCCCAGCAGCCCAGGGGGGGGGCAGCCTGAGCCACGGAGGCACCTAGGGATCCCCAGCGGTGCTGATGACATGGAAGAGCGTGACATTGTACAGCACCTGGTGGCCGTTGTTCCAGGTGTACAGGGCCCGCTCCCGGGGGTTGTAATCCAGCATGGAGATGTGGGAGTACTGATTGTGGAAGGGCACGTCCGTGTACTCGTAACTGGACGTGTTGGTGAAGTAGGCGAAGTAGACCTTGGCCCCAGCCAGGTGGGAGTTGGTCACGTAGAGCACGCCACAGATCATGAAGGCCTCCCCAGCGCTGCGCTTGGGGTAGCCCGTGTCCCAGGACCGCACGACCTCCAGGGTGTGCGGGTCCAGCCGGCTGACCACAATGTTGCCCGCGTTCTGGTTGGTGGTGTACACGGCCCAGAGCCCGCTCTCGTCCACCATGAAGTCCATGTCGGAGAAGCCACCCCAGGAGTAGGGGAAGGTGTTGTTGTAGCCAGCCCCGGGGAGGCTCCTCTGCACCAGCACGGAGCGCGAGCGGAAGTGGTACTTGACCACCACGTTGCTCTGGTACTTGTTATAGAACAGGGAGCCGTTGTACACCACGTGGCCCGTGCCCGCCCAGGGCTGGGGCAGCAGGTGCTGGATAAAGTTCTGGCCTTTGATGAAATCGCCCAGAGTGCGGAACTCCAGCACCCGCCGGCCCTTGTAATAGCCGTCCATGTACCAGACCTATGAGAGTAGCCTCGGGTCACTGGAGGGACCAGTGTCAGTGACCCAAGGGTCCCAGCAACCTCAGGATTCAACCATGGTCATTAAACACCAACTGCCACCTAAATGTCATCTCAGTCCCAGTGACTATGAGTGAGAACTGTTGGTCTTAAAGCAAACACTAGGTGGGTGGTGCTTGATCCCAAAGGATTAGGAGAAATTGCACTCCCTGGGGACTTACTAGCCTAGGAATTCACTGATCACTGGACGCTGGTGGCTAATGTTCACTGGACAGCCATTGGGTAATAAGAGGTCACTTTAATTCATTGCCCGTGGGTCACCCATGTCCTCCTCCTCATCATCAACATTGTCTTCATTGTCCTTGTTGTCATATTAATTACTATTTGTGAGTGCCCTTATTACTGAGCTAAGAATCTTAAGAACTTTAATTCTGAAACTACCATAATCATTTTGAAGATAAGGAAATCAGAGTGAGCCACATTAAGGAAGCTGCCTAAGATTCCCTAGCTGAGAAATGGTGGAAGAGGAATGTAATCCAAGTCTGATTTCCAAAGCAACCAATTGGTTGAACCACCACAATCCCTGGGGGACCAGGGATCATAGGCTTATTACCACCTATGGTCTATGATATTCAGTGGCCATTCAATGACCTATAGCAGTCACTAGGAAGGTCACTGTGCAGGATAGTCACTGGGCAGTTTGTTGCTGGTTCTTGATGGGCAGTCATGACCAAGGAGGCCACTGGAAGTCCAAATGTCACTGAGCAGGAAAGGCATGGGTCACGGTAGCCATATAGTCATACACTACTAATGACATTTTGGTCAATGACATGTATACAATAATGGTTCCATAACATTATATCACCTAGTGACATTGAAGCCATCTCAGAGTCACAGGGCTAGAAGGTCCTTGGTCACTTGCTTGTCACTAGACAGTCAAGGGAAGGTCTAAGGGTGCTGGGGATCCCAGGACACTTTGGTTACAAGAGTCATTGGTGTGGAATCTCTGGGTACCTGTGGGCAGTCACGGGCCATGTCCCCCCCAGAATCTGACCCCTGGGTTGGGCACTGTCACTCACCCGGCTATCAGCACTGGGAGCCATCGTGTCTGTCATCCACGAGCCAAAGCGGGACCCCATCGCCCGAACAGTGATGGGGTTACTGACGCCAGTCAGCTTCCCACAGCCTGGGGAGCAGGAAGAGAGGAGATGAGGGTGGGAACGGGAAGAGCCCCAGGGAGGCAGGGCAAGGGTCACACTGGGAAGGGCAAGGCCAGGGGTGAGAGAAGATGCAGAAATCCGATCCCAGTGCAGAGTTAGTTGGGGGTGAAGTACGGGAAGTCAAGGGTCAAGATCATTTCCAGTTTCTGGGCCCAGGTTTGGCCTTGGATAGAGAAATCAGTGTTGAGGTTTAGAAGTTAGAGGTTGAAAAGTGCAGATTCAGAGCATAGGTGGTATTGGGGTGGGGGCGTGGAGGTCAGGGGTCAAGGTCAACAGTCAAGGCATACCCAGTTTCTGGGCGCAGGCATGGAGCCGGGCCTCCAGAGCCATCACGCGCTGCTGAAGGTCCTCATACCCGTAGGCGCCCATCTCCTCCTGGATGGCTGCAAGGCTGCCGGAGAGATTCCTCACCTCCTCGCGCAGGCGCACGATGGTGCGCGTGTCGGCTTTGTACTGCTCCAGGACCGAGCTCAGGGGCAGTAGCTCTGTCATCCTGTCCTTCAGCTCCTGCCGCCAAGGGAGAATGGTTGCCAGTCCTCACCACAGACTGTGACCCACAGCTTCACCCTGTTGTCTTTGGTGTACCCTGGCCTTGACATTGACCCACACTGGACCCCAGCGCCCAGCCAACCCAGACATGACCCTGTTCTCGGAACTACTGAGACCAATCGTAATCCGACCTGAACCCAGGCGCACCCACCTGGAAGCTCTTGGCCGAGACGGACCCGTCGGCTGCCCGGAGCCTGGCGTCCAGGCTCCGCATGAGGGTCTCCATGCTGCGTACGTACTGGAGGTCACGAAACGTCCGTAACTCAAGGACCTCCATGGACTGGGAGACATTCTGGACCTAGGAGTGGGGATGATTCTGGAGACCAAAATTTCCTCCCACCCTGTAACCCAGAGACATCACAGAAAAGACCTGGCAGGGCCAGAGGCCACACGAACACCCGGCCAACCTTCTCCCCATAGCATGTCCACTCCTTCCCTCTCTCATCCCTGGCTCCCACCACCTCTCACCTGCTCCCTGTCCTCCTGCTTCCACCCTTACCCCCATCATAAGTTTCCCCATAGCAGCCAGAGGGAGCTTTCCAAAAAGAAATCAGGTGACTTTCCCCCACTGCAGTTCCTGCAAAGGCTGGTCCTGTTCCCGTACCTGCTTCCCTTCCTGGAAGATTCATTCTAACCTCCAGTTGTCAGAGGCTCTAAAGTTCCTCCCCACCTCAGGGCCCTTGCACATGCTGATCCCACCACTTGGAGTGCTGTTCCCCTCATCTTCCCAAGACTGGCTTCTGCTCATCCCTCAGGCGTGAACTTCAGCATCACTTCCGAGCAGTCTCCCTGACCTCCTTGTCTTGCTCACGCTCCCCTTGCCCAGTTATTTTCTTCCCAGCTATCTGGAACATTCTTATACATCTGCCTCCTCAGATGGGATCCTTGGAGGTAGAGTTGGGGTCTAGCTTGTCCTCAGCTAAATCCCCAGTGCCCAGTGCTGGGCCTAAAGTAGATGCTAAATAAATAACTTTTGGCTGAATGATTAAATTAAAATTCCGTTGCCTTGGCCTCTCCTGACCCAACCTGAGGGTCCTCTAGCTCCCACCTCCACCTGGCTGAAGTGAACCCCACCTGCCTAAAGTAGATTCCACCTTCTTAAGTTGAACCCCACTGGCCAAATTGAACCCTATTGGCTAAGGTAAACTCAGACACCACTGGACCCTTGATGAAATGCAGACCGTCTGATTGCTCACAAGCCTCCTGGAAGTTCTCAGAAACTCAGCAGCACACCACCACCCTGGAGGCCACAGACATTTTTATAGCCATTAGCAACCATCAGAGGGCACCACATGGACATGGCAAATAGGCGGGGAAAGGCAGTTCTGGGGTGGGGGTGGGATAGGGTCCTGAAGAGCAACAGGTGGAGACGCCCTGGGGCCGACACTGCTCTCCCAAGCCGCAGCCCCTCTATTGAAGGAGCGTGGGGAGAAGGCAGGTCCCTTTCATCACCGGCATCAGAGCTGACCCACGGGCAGTTGGGGTGCGTGATGACAATCAGTCTCCGAAGGGCACTGAAATAGCCTCGGGGATGGATTGGATGGGACCACTTTACACCGACCACGAGCAGAGGGAGAAGAAATCTTTACATGAGATTTCTTCTAGGAGTGGGGCGGGGGCGGGTCCCCGAGAGGCACAGAAGGCCATCAGCAGGTGCGCTAAAGGCTGTACGGGGCATGCGCAGTGGCGCCTGGGCGCAGGGGCGAGACTCGGGTGCCGCCACTGGGACTTTCCTCCTCCCTGACTGCAAGCTCTTGGCTTCTCTCCCCGGGAAGCGTCCACAGATATTGAATTAAAACACCCATCTGGGACCGGGGAGGTGGTTCGGTGGTAAAGCGTCTGCCTAGCATGTGTGAGGTCCTGGATGCCGTCCCCAGCACCACCAAAACGTCCACCTCGAGGCGGCCCGGTGGCCATCAGCTCTGAGAGATCCGCGTGGCTGGATCTGGCTGGGGCGGACCCGAATGGAGGCCGAGAGCAAGACGGGCACGAGGAGGTTTTTATGGCTTCCCCAGTGGCGCCTGGAGGTTCCTACCTTCTCCATCAGCTGCCGCAGCTCCCGGCTCCGGCCGTCGCGGGAGCAGGTGCTCTGCGCGGGGATCACGGCTGTGCAGATGCATTTGCCGTCGGGGGCCTGCGCCGAGGTGTACAGCTGCCAGCCCTCTTCTGGACTCTGGAAGAGAGTCTGCCAGAGGCCGGGGTCAGAGCGGGAACCCAATGGGGGACTCACCCCAATCTTGCTGGGAGAGAAAGGGGGACCCCTGGAAGTGACAGATGCCCTTTGCTGGACGCCTGGAATGTACTGGACCACATATTGAGCGTGGGCTGCAGGGATTAAGGAACATCGCAAGGAATTGTGGGATTTGAGTTCTTCCCCAAGCCAGGAATGCATTCACACAACCACACACACACACACACACACACACACACACACACACACGCTAGCCATAACCTCCATTAGAACAGAGATCTGCTAGGAATAACCCTCAAATATGGACCAGTCCCTCTCTGCTTCCCCAGCCCTTGGTGACATGTGGGCTCCAGAAGCGTGAACCTTGCTGTCCCACCTCACGGGCACCTGGAGAAACCCAGGCAAAATAATAGCCAAAGTGAGATAAAATGCTCACAGAGACATTTCAGGTTCTTGGATAAAAGACCTCGCCTGCAGATGTCCCTTAAGTGAAGGATCATCAGGTCGCTTAATGTTGGAGATCAGTTATGCCTGTTTTCCAAACCATGCTCCTTGGAACACTGGCAATCTTACCAGGTGCACTGGGAAAGGGTGCTCTGCGGGTACTTTCACGCATTGCTGGGTGAAATAAGTTTTTACTGTAGAGCTTATCAGAGCCTTGGGCATGCTAAGGTCCATCAAGGAACTCAAGCCAAAATCTCCAAACTTACTAGGAAATATCTAGTGAGAGCTTCTTCTGTTCCAGGCATAGGGTCTAGGAAAGGAGCGAGGAGGAGAAAGGAGGAGGAGGAAGCATCCAACAATGCTCAGACACCAGACATGGAATCCTAAAGATGCTTCTAGAACCACGCACAATGCTTTGAAGGGAATGCTTTGAAGTGGTGGTACAAGGTGTAACAGGGGGTCTTCCTTCCTCAGGGTTGGGGTCTTAGAAGAAGTGTCCCCAGGAACAAACATTTGAATTAAATTTGAGGGTTGAGGAAACTAGAAGAAGGGGAGAGAGAAAGGGACATTTTTGACACCCCCAAATCCTGAAAACTATCTGAAGCAATCTAAGAAACACTGTCAAAGGGCAGTGAATACAGTCTCTGCTTGGCATCCGAGGGAGATTTGTTCCGAGATGCCCTGCAGTCACCAGCACCTGCAGGGGCTCCCGTGACCGTAGAAAACGGTGGAGTGCGTGCATAGAATAGGACCTACAACGTGGTACCCCCGTAGACGTCCAGTCACCTCCAGATGGCTCATACCACCCAATGTAACGTAACCGCCATGCACATGGGTGCTATCTGGTATTGTCTAGGGAACAATGACAAGAAAAAAAGCTTTACACGTTCAGTGCATAAATAATTAAAAAATATTTTCGGCCTGTGTTTGGTCAATTCAGTGGATCCACAATGTGCAGCAGACACAGAGGGTCAACCGAACTCACTGGATGGAGCTGAGACCCCCCGTCAGATCCCCGGAGCATCCTCAGACATAGTGGATTTGGTCACAGGCAGGTTCCTTTCTTTTCTTTTTTTTTTTTTTTGGTACCAGGGATTGAACTCAGGGGCACTCGACCACTGAGCCACATCCCCAGCCCTTTTTTGTATTTTATTAGAGACAGGGTTTCACTGAGTTGCTAAGTGCCTCGCCATTGCTGAGGGTGGCTTTGAACTCTCGATCCTCCTGCCTCAGCCTCCCAAGGGCTGGGATTACAGGCTTTCCCTTTCTTTTTAATAGGGTACAATGATCTCATTTGTTCAACAAATCATCCTGTGTTAGGCTGTACCACAGATGTTGAAAACACCCACAGCAGTGAACACCACCACACAGACACACACAGACACACACAGACACACACAGACACACAGACACACACACACACACACACACACACACAAGCTGATAAGGGTGCTTTTATTAAAGGAGGGGATGGACATAAGTAAGTAATAAACATCAACTATTTTTAAATGCTGAATACCAGAGAGAAGAGTAATAATACAGGGATGATGACTGGAGGGCTACAACCTTTTTTTTTTTTTTTTTGGTGCTGGGATTGAACCCAGGTCTTTGTGCATGCAAGGCAAGCACTCTACCAACTGAGCTATATCCCCCCAGGGTTACAACTTCAGGAGTCCTTGGAGTTAAGACCTGAAGGAGGGGCTGGGGTTGTGACTCAGTGGTAGAGTACTCGCCTAGCAGGAGCGCGGCCTGGGTTCGATCCTCAACACCACATAAAAATAAATAAATAAAATAAAGGTATTGTGTCCAACTAGGACTAAAAAATAAATATTAAAAAAAAAAAAAAAAAAAAAAGACCTGAAGGAGAAGGAGGAGGAGCCCTGTGGCTGTGTGGGGAGGGCTGTTCCAGGCAGGGAGAAGAGGAAGGAGGAAGGCCTGAGGCAGGACCTGAGGCAGGACCTGAGGCAGGACCAGGAGTCAGCAAGGGGGTCTGTGTGGGGAGAGGAGGGCCAGAGACAGTGCAGGACCTTGATGATGCGGGAGCCATGGAGGGTCCTGAGTCAAGGAGGGGATGCCTCCCGACTTGGGTGCTCACCGTGACCTCCGGCTGTTGCCGGGGCTAGGGGATACGAAGGAGGGAGACTAAGCAGAGGTGACTGCACATGTCCCTAGAGATGGCAGACAGAAAGTTCTGGTCTTCTCTGGGATGCATTCTTATGGGCATGAAAGGAATTCTGATAAAACTGCAAATGTTTTACAGAGAAACAAAGCACCACAAAAATGGATCTTCTACACCCCCGTTACTGATGCCCCGGCTGAGCCCGCTCCCGCAGCTGCAGCAGAGATAAGCCAGGCTATGAGCTCTGAGTAATTGCAGAGACTCCAGCTATTACCCCACCTCGTCCTCCCCCGCTCAATAAAGTCTTTTTTTAAAAAAGCTTATTGGAATGTGAGCTAATGATATAATTGTACAGATGAGCTTGACTCCCCCACTAATTTATAAGGAAAACAAACCATTCATAAACACCATCCTAAACTATTGTAATGAGTCATTCTTTGTGCCTTATATACACTCTGGCTAAATTGGGAGAACCCCTTCTTTTTGCGGGGGGTGCCGGGATTGAACTCAGGGGCACTCGACCACTGAGCCACATCCCCAGCCCTATTTTGTATTTTATTTAGAGACAGGGTCCCACTGAGTTGCTTAGGGCCTCGCCATGGCTGAGGATGGCTTTGGATTCACGATCCTCCTGCCTCAGCCTCCTGAGCTGCTGGGATTACAGGTGTGTGCCACCGTGCCTGGTGGGTAACCCCTTCTTAGGCGACCACATGCCCTCCCTTGGGGCAACGCTCCTTCCCAGCCTTCCTTGCACCAGGTCTGAGCTGGGTGGAGTCAACTCTGGCTCAGTGTGGAAGTGTCCAGGGTTCCCCCGCACCTCCAAGGTGACCTCCCCTGGTGGTCAGGGTTCATTCGGCCTTTGCACTGGACAGGCAGGCAGGGCCTCCCCCCAGCACCATCAGCGACTCAGAGGTGCTAGTGATAAATTCAATCCTCTTGCCTCTTCCTTGGGAGGACTTCGAGGTTCTATGAAGTCTCAGGGCCTCCCCCCAGCACCATCAGCGACTCAGAGGTGCTAGTGATAAATTCAATCCTCTTGCCTCTTCCTTGGGAGGACTTCGAGGTTCTATGAAGTCTCCCAGGAGAGCCACAGGCACTGTGCTCTGGTGGCCCAGGGCGTGACCTGCTCGTTACCTGGCTCTGCGGGACGCTCCTTCAACTCCTCCCTCATTTCCCTGCTGCCCCACTGGTTCCTCCTGGGAACTCTGCCTAGGCAAATACAGTCACCCCTTGGTATCCATGAGGGGATATTCCAGGACCCCCGCAGATACCATGAGCTAAGGATTCTCAAGTCCCTTCTTTTTCTTTTCTTTTTTTTGTACCGGGGATTGAACTCAGAGGCACTCGACCCCTGGGCCACATCCCCAGCCCTTTTGTGTATTTTATTTAGAGACAGGGTCTCACTGAGTTGCTAAGTGCCTCACCACTGCTGAGGCTGGCTTTGAACTCGCGATCCTCCTGCCTCAGCCTCCCAAGTGCTGGGATTACAGGTGTGCACCACCACGCCCGGCTCAAGTCCCTGATTTTAAAGGGCACAGTATTCACATAGAACCTCTGCACACCATCATGTAAACTTTAAATCATCTCTAGATGACTTCTAATACCTATAATACAACATAAATGCTTTGACATAGTTCTTACACTGTACTGTTTAGGAGAAGAAAAAGTCTGTGCCTGTCCGGTACAGAGCAGTTGCTTTCCAATATTTTCAATCTGCGGATGATTGAATTGGCGGATGCAGAACCCACGGATAGAGAGGGCTGACGGTGTCTGCACCCAGCGTTCCTCTCAGAAGCCCAAGGCAAGCTGGATGACCCAAGAAAGGCTTTCCCTTTGTTCTAGAAGAATGCAGCATTAGTTTCACCTCTTTTCAGGACAAATCCAGTTCTTCAAAAACAACACAAAACAAAACAATGAACAGGAGCCCAAGCTCCCTGCACGTCCTCCCCTGGCTCCGATCCCCAAGCAATTAGGACAGAACCCCCCTAAAGAGTCTCATTTGTGCAGAAACAAAGCAGCCCAGCTCAACATAATTAACATCTCCTTCCTACATTTCCTACCATGTCCTTTGAAGCAAACAAGGCATCTTTCTCTCAACATATGAAATATTGAATTGTAAAAGAGAAGCGAGATTTAAGTGGCACGAAGAGAAGGCCTCCGTGGCTTTCCTAAAATAATTGTCTGCGTTGGACGCACTTCGCAGGAGTGTTCTCTGCAGCAGTATAATTAAATGCCTGGGGCTTGGCTGCCAAGTCTCAGCATGCTAAGATCCCGAGTTTTGCCCGGCAGGTTCAAGTTCAAATATGCAGTCAAGTTCAAGTCCCTAGGAGCCACTGGAATGTCCTGGAGGGCTCAGTGTTGGAAAGTCCAAATGCCATTTCTCCTAGACTGGGTCTAGTTCAAAGTCATGAACTCTTAGAGGTCATAGCCGGAGGGATAACGTGGTCTATCCTGCAGGCAATGCTTAGAGGGCGGGTGTGAGACTCCCTGAGTTCTCGGGGTACAGAAATCTCCAGGGGGGCGGCCTGCCTGCCTCACCTCAGATGTGGCAAATGCTCAGGAGAAGCCAGCTGCTGTCTTGCTGAGCTCTGTCTCCAGCCTAATATTCCTGCTAATGGGCTCTAAGAGAGCAAGCTACACACTCAAGTAGCGGTTCCTCAAATTGGCTCTTCTGGCTGGGATTTTTCAAATACTTTCACTGAGGCTGCTACCCTAATTAAGTACCAGGCTCCATAACTGGTCCAGGATTCACTAAGCAGGAGACACACAGGGAAGTTTTTCTCACGGCTGGGCCGGAGGTCATCAGCTCATACAGCTCTGCTGTCTATAGCTGGGCTCCAAAAGCATCCCTGGTGGACTGGGGGCGTAGCTCAGTGGTAGTGTGCTTGCCTCGCATGCACGGGGCCCTAGGTTCAATTCCCAGCCCTAAAAAATTTAGTCTTTTTTTTCTTTTTCTTTTTCTTTTTTTTTTTTTTGTACCAGGGATTGAACTCAGGGGCACTCGACCGCTGGGCCACATCCCCAGCCCTATTTCGTATTTTATTAGAGACAGGGTCTCACTGAGTTGCTAAGGGCCTCTCCACTGCTGAGGCTGGCTTTCAACTCATGATCCTCCTGCCTCAGCCTCCCAAGTGCTGGGATTACAGGTGTGTGCCACCGTGCCCGGCTCCAGCACTAAAAAAAATTAAAAAAAAAAAAAAAAAAGTTTTGCCAGGCCGGGCGCGGTGGCTCACTCCTGTAATCCCAGCACTTGGGAGGCTGAGGTAGGAGGATTGCGAGTTCAAAGCCAGCCTCAGCTGTGGCGAGGCACTTAGCAACTCAGTGAGACCCTGTCTCCAAATAAAATACAAAAAAGGGCTGGGGATGTGGCCCAGTGGTTGAGTGCCCCTGAGTTCAATCCCTGGTACCAAAAGAAAAAGAAAAAAAAAAAAAGGTTTGCTAGGGTGAAAGGATTACTCCAGCATCCAGGGTCAGACCCTCACTGAGCATTGGCTACTGGGAATTAGCCAACAAGAAGAGAGCAAGCCTTTAATAAAATGAAGATATCGTGGTATTTGAGACTGAATAATTTAATCAGGAAGCAGAGGTGGCTTGGGGCTTATATATTTATTTGTACCCTGCCTTGTTCCAGAAAAGCATCTAAGTGGGTTACAAGGATATGTAAAATACCACAAGATAGCTCCAATTAAATGCGGGAACAGGGATTAGGCGTTCCTGGAGGGCAGTTCGCCAATCCACAGCTGAGGCTTTGAGATTTCCGTACTTGCCTTTTACTCAACCAATCCAAGGCAAGGAATCCAGCCCATGGAAAACACGTGGGCACGTACCGGACTGCTCTTAAGGTGCTAACTAAAGTGCTTCTTAAGAGTGGAGAACTAAGCTGGCGCGGTGGCCCACGCCTGTCATCCCAGCACTTGGGAGGCTGAGGCAGGAGGATCGCGAGTTCAAAGCCAGCCTCAGCAGTGGTGAGGCACTTAGCAACTCAGTGAGACCCTGTCTCTAATAAAATACAAAATAGGGCTGGGGAAGTGGTCCAGTGCCCCTGGGTTCAGTCCCTGGTACCAGGGGAAAAAAGGAAACCTGAAGAACTAGAATTTCTTTCCTCCAATTATCTGACACCAAGAGGAAACATTTTAAAAAAAATTTACTTTAGTTGTACACAATGCAATGCATTTATGTTTACGTGGTGCGGAGGATCGAACCCGGGCCGTGCACGTGCAAGGCGAGCGCTCTGCCGCTGAGCCACAACCCCCAGCCCCAACATTTAAAATTTTAACATGCATCCATAGGGTGGAATATTATGTAGTTCTTAAAAATTGGGGGGGCTGGGATTGTGGCTCAGCGGTACAGCGCTCGCCTAGCACGCGCGTGGCCCGGGTTCAATCCTCAGCACCACATAATAATAAACGCATTGTGTACAACTAAAGCAAATAAATAAATATTTTAAAAAATAATTGGGACTCACAGGAATTTTTACCATCATCTTCATCTCCTTTCCCAAACCTTCTACAGTGAACACGTATCTTGTAAGGGAGTGAAACCCGGGGCCTGCAGGGCGAGTACTCTACCACTGAGCTACACTGCCAGCCCAAGTTTCTTGTTAAGATTCTTTTAAATCCTGTTTTAAAAAAAAAAAAAAAATTTCCCCCAGGGGAGTAAGGGGAGGAAAACATAAGTAGGGACACAGATAGAGCCAGAAATGAGACTAAGAAAAACTCATCTCTGAAAAACCCAACCCGTCAGCATATGGTCGGGCCATAAATTTGGCTCCAAGTTCCTTAGCAGCCAACTCGAAAAGAGAACGCTGGTCATTTCTGCGGTTCCCAGTGTCCCGAAACAAAAGTACAGCAGATGCTCAGGAGAAGGCTCAACTATTTTTGGTACTGAGAACAGGCAGGGATTTCTCCCACGGTCCTCCGAAAAAGGATTCTGTGTGATGTCACCTGTAATCTTTCCAGACAACACCCTTACGATAGAAACAATCGTTTCCCCCTAGATGTTTCTTACTCCTACTTGGATGATAGAGGATAGCCAGGGTCCTGGGGTCCTGGCTTGATGGTTCGTGTGCTGTGTGACGTGGATAAGTTGTTCAACCTCTCTGTGCCTCAGTTCCCTCATCTGTGAAACGGCCATGTTAGTTGTCCCTACCTCCCGGGGTTGCTGGTGGATGGGATGAGTTAATAATACACACACAAACAATCAGAACAAACATCCGCATACAGTAAGTGCTACATAAGTGTTTGTGGCTAGTATTATTATTTTTTGCCATGCTGGGAATCAAACCCAGGGACTGGGGCCTGGCAGGCAAGTGAGCTACACTCCTAGACCCACTGCTAATTATTTACTTATTTTGGTACCAGGGATTGAACTCAGGAGTGCTTCACCACTTAGCCACATCCCCAGCCCTTTTTTTTTTTTTTTTTAATATTTATTTATTTGCTTTAGTTGTACACAATGCGTTTATTTGTATGTGGTGCTGAGGATCGAACCCGGGCCGCGCAGGTACTAGGCGAGCGCTCTACCGCTGAGCCACAATCCCAGCGCCCCCCCCCCCCCCCCAGCCCTTTTTTAAAAAAATTATTTAGAAGCCGGGCGCGGTGGCGCACACCTGTAATCCCAGCACTGGGGAGGCTGAGACAGGAGGATCGTGAGTTCAAAGCCAGCCTCAGCAATGGCGAGGCACTTAGCAACTCAGTGAGACCCTGTCTCTAATAAAATACAAAAAAAGGGCTGGGGATGTGGCCCAGTGGTCGAGTGCCCATGAGTTCAATCCCCAGTACCACACACAAAAAAAGAAAAATTTAGAGACAGGGTCTCACTGAGTTTCTTAGCTCCTCACTTTTGCTGAGGCTGGCTTTGAACTCACGATCCTCCTGCCTCAGCCTCCCAAGCTGCTGGGATTACAGGCAACAGCCACCGCATCCGGCCCACTGCTATTATTTTCATTGCTACCCTTGTAATGCTCAAAAGGCTGATTTCAGTAACTTTATGGAATCCAAGTGGTGGGAGCCTGATGCAGATAAACCCAGCCTCCGGCGAAGCCTCCTTGGAGTTGGGGCTGCTGGCTGGGGGGAGGCACAGACCGAGGAGAGAGAGAAAGAGTGAGGCAGGAGTCCTGCCCCATCCCGAACCCACGTGGCCCAGCCGCTGTCCTGACTTGGAACACCTGCTGCCACCCGGCAGGGGCGGCGTGGGGGGTCCTGTTTCATCTTGGCGGGCACCAAGCAGGGCTCTTCCTAGCTGGGGTTCCTGCCCGCAGTGGACGGGTCTTTGCGCCATCTGGCCCTCTCCCGTCCCCACTCTGCCCCGTCCCTGGGGCTCGGGCCGTGGATCTGGCTTCTTCCTGTTCTGAAGGCTCAAGGGCGTGGCGCCAGCATCAGCGCGGCTCTGGTGAGGGCCTCGAGGCAGATGGTAACCATCACAGTGGTGGGCGCAGGGGCAGGCGGGAGCCACGGCATCGCCAGGCAGCGGGAGGGAGAGAGGCTCCCAGCTGACCACGCCCCTCCCACTAGACCCCGCCTCTTAAAGGTCCCGCCGTCTCCAAACACCTCCCACACAGGAAGCTTTGGGGGCGCAAACGATATCCAAGGCAGAGCCCTCGCTGTGGATCAAACATTTCCTCCAGCGCTCTGTGCCAAGGGACTGATCTAATCCTCACAAGGACATCGTGAGGCTGGTGCTGTCATTATCCCCCTTTGATGGGTGAAGAAACCAGTGTAGAGAGAGGTCAAGTTCCTAAGTGGGGGGCCAGGATTCGAGCACAGGTCTGACCTCACAGTCAACCCCCCGCCCCCACACCCGCTGCACCTCCCTCCTAGTTCCCTCTAAGCCTGGGTCACAATGGCCACTAGGGCTTCATTAGGGTGACAGAGGCATGCCTCTGTCCCTGGACAGGAGATGGCACGAGGGTGGGGAGTTTTCTTTGCTTTGCAAATAATTAATCACTCAGTCCCCAAAGCCAGCAGCGCGGCTGTTTGTTGGATGACTAGACATGGAGGGACCAGAGGGACAGAGAGCAAATATCTTCACCGATCCACCCTGAATTTCTCCTTCTGCCACCAAACTGGCCTCCGTCTTTCCAGGGAAGGATCGTCTTGAGACGGACGAGGCGGCAGACAGGCGCCAGGCCCTGGCTGCTCCCTGATGAATGATCAGGGACATGCCTGTCTGCCGCGACTGAGCCGTGACGGGGGCCGCGTCCCTTTGGAGGGCTTGAGATAATAGCAGGCTGCCCTTGTCAAGCCTCAAGGTGTTGGGCAAATCCCCCCTGAGTGATAAGCTTGACAGGCCTTAAAGAAGATATCAGCGCTCCTGCGCCAGCTGGAGTCACGGGGCCTCCCTGCGCCTGAGCGACAGGGGCTTTGCCTGGGAGAGCTCTGAGGCAGGGGCAGGGGGCCTGCCGGCCACTAATTCATTAACTCATGCATTCATCTCTTTACACACCCAGACAGCCATTTGTTCGTTCCTTCATTCACTTATCCTAACGAAATTATCCCATCTTGAGGGGCTACCCAGGGCACAGTACAACCGCTAACCCTCTGTGATGGCTGATATTTAAAAAATATATTTTTTGGTACCACTGGGCCACATCCCCAGCCCTTTTTTTTGTATTTTATTAGAGACAGGGTCTCACTGAATTGCTAAGTGCCTCTCTATTGCTGAGGCTGGCTTTGAACTCACGATCCTCCTGCCTCAGCCTCCCAAGTACTGGGATGACAGGCGTGCGCCACCGCGCCCAGCTTTTTAAGATTTTTTTAGCTGTGGATGGACACAATACCTTTATCTTATTGACTTATTTTTATGTGGTGCTGAAACTCGAACCCAGCACCTCGCACGCGCGAGGCGAGCGCTCTACCACCGAGCCACAAGCCCGGACCATGATGGCTAATCTTGATTGTCATCTTGGCTGGATTGAGAGCTGCCCAGGAAATTACTAAGAGCACACTTCTCGGTGTGGCCGTGAGGGGGGTGTCAGAGACCACTGGCATTCGGGTCAGTGAACTGAGTGACCTGCCCTGAAGGTGGCCAGTGCCGTCCAATAGGCTGGGCCCAGAGGGTCCGCGGGGGAAGGAGCCGGCTCCACTCCTCCTGAACCCGGGCGGTCTTCTCCTGCTGCCACCCACCGTCTGTGGACACCAGACTCGGCCGCCCTGAAGGTGGACTCACACCTGTACTTCTCCAGGGGTCTCCAGGCCTGCAGCTCTGGACGGGGCTGCCTCGGTGGCCCCTCCTGTTCTGAGGCTCCAGCTTCTTGGACAGAGCAGCGGGTTCCTCTGGCCCTGCAGGCCGCTGTGGGCCGCCGGCCTCTGCCCTCGTGAGCCAATAAACGAAGCCCCTTTCATCACTCATGTGCCTTCTCTGGGTTCTGTCCTCTCGAGAACTTGGACTAAGACACCCTCCAAGCCACCCAAGCCTGAGCAGAAGACTCTACCACGCTCCCGGCCACCAGCCCTAGTGGAGGCCACTTCTTAGATTCAAAGATGCTTCAAGGCCGTGGCATGACAATGTGGACCAAAATAAATGAAATGGGTTTTCTGGGGGCAACGGGAAGAGACACAACTCTCTGTGGTTGCCTGACTCTCTCCGGCCTGGAGTCCTCAGCACGCAGAAGCTGCGTGCGAGGCTTGCCCCGTTCAAGAATTTGTAAAGGCAGGGCTGGTGTCCACTACGTGCAAGACCCTGGGGTCCACCCTCAGCACCGCAGGGAGGAGGAAGAGGGGGAGGAGGAGCAGCAGCAGCAAGAGAAGGAGAGAGAGAGAAAATTGACAACGACAAGCCGTCCAGTGTGAGTGTGGCCCAGTCTGTGTGGGCCCAGTCTATAAGACAGCTTAAGAGTAGGGTTTGTGCCAGGCGCGGTGGCGCACGCCTGTGATCCCAGCACTTGGGAGGCTGAGGCAGGAGGATCATGAGTTCAAAGCCAGCCTCAGCAATGGCGAGGCACTTAGCAACTCAGTGAGACCCTGTCGCTAAGAAAATACACACACAAAGGGGCTGGGGATGTGGCCCAGTGGTTGGAGTGCCCCTGAGTTCAATCCCTGGTACCAAAAAGAGTAGGGTTTGTCAGACTGAGATCTGCATTAAGACTACAAATTCTGATATCATCAGTCATCACACAAGCTCGCTTCGAGGAAGTCCAAAATCCACCTCCACCCCAGCACTCCAGTGCCCCTCTTTTGGGGGGACCCTTCTAGGAGGACACAGACACTCATCAGGGACCCCTAGGTCCCACAAGCCTCCTTTCAGCTCTTCAACAAACCTTCAAATGTTTTTTTCTCAAGACACTAGGGATTGAACCAAGGGGCGCTGTGCCACTAAGCTGCCTCTCCAGTCCTTTTGATTTTATTTTGAGACAGGGTCTCATGAAATGCCCAAGATGCCTCCAACTTGCAATCCTCCTGCCTCAGCCTCCTGGGTAGCCGGGGTGGCCGGTGCCCGCCTCCCCCAAGCTCTTTATCACCCCGGAGCCTTTCGAATGTGCTGTCCTCCACCCTCCCCTCATCATCGGGTTGAACAATGACAAGGACTCGTATGAGCAAAGTCCAGACAGACGCATGCTGGATTCAAAGGCAGAGGCCAGAGGTCTGCTGCAGGACGGGTGGAGGTGGAAGGGGAAAAGAAGAAATGAGAATGACTCCATTGTGGGGGTCCAAGCAACGGGGCGGGTGGATGGGGGTGTCATTTTCTGAGATGGCGAAGACTGGGACTTCCTCAAAGGATGCTTGTTTGATGACTGATGACATCAGAATTTGGGGAGTTGCTGGGGGGATATTCGGCCTGAAGCATTCACAATGTTCCATTCACCACGCCATGACCAAGTGGTGACATTGAGCCAATGGTGGGGCAAGGCAGGCAGAGAGGGCTCAGCCGCAGGGACGCGGTCAGCAGTGAGTGGATGACAGAGGACCAAGAGGCGAGAGACAGGCCAGCGCCAGACGCCAAGCCCCACCCCCACCCTCAAGGGTGCTTTTTTCTTTTCTCTCTCTCTCTTTTTTTTTTTTTTTTTTTTTTTTTGGTTCTGGGGATTGAACTCAGGGACTCGCAACTTCCGAGCCACATCCCCAGCCCTATTTTGTGTTTTATTTAGAGACAGGGTCTCACTGAGTTGCTTAGCGCCGGGCTCTTGCCGAGGCTGGCTCTGAACTCGGGATCCTCCTGCCTCAGCCTCTCGAGCTGCTGGGATGACAGGTGTGTGCGCCACCACGCCCGGCCCCAAGGTTGCTTTTTCTTTCTGTTCTTTTCAGAGGGAACCCAGGCCCTTGCACACGCAGCAAGTGCTCTAGCGCTGGCTCTGAGGCCATTCCCACGCTTCATACTTTGTTGACCCCCTTTGCAGTTCACCCTTCGAAGCTGCTTGACAAAAATTGCAAATATGAAATCCTTAGACCCCCACCTCACGGGAGGTACTAACACTAGCCCCATTGGACAGATGTGGACACCGAGGCATGGAGAGGAACGTCCCGTTGCCCGCGCACTGAGCTGGGATCTGGGTGCTGACCCGTATGGCAGGAGAACAAGGTCCCTCTCTCCATAGAGGCCACAGCTGTCTTTGGATGGGTCACCCCCCTCTCAGACCTTCTGCCCCTCCCAGTGCTGCCAGTACAAAGCTCAGACGCCCCGCGGATGTGCTCGCTAGCCCCGCCCCGGCCTCCCCACTCCTGCCCCCAGACCTCTGTTCCTGCCGAGCTGTCCAGCACACCTGCCTCTCCCCCATCATGGAGTGAACCTGCTCAGGCCTCAGCAGGCGGGAGCTCCTAGATCTGGGCTGGGCCCTGCAGCAGCCTGGGTATGATGTCAAAGTGTCGCCTGGGGGGCTGGAGCTTGGTCCCTGGTCTGGTGCTGTTGGGAGGTGCTGGAACCTTTAACTGTGAGGCCTGGGGGAGATATCGGGTCATTGAGGGCATCACCCTTGGAAGGAGTTAATGCTGGCCTCATGGACTGAGTTAGTTCCCTTGAGAATGGGTTCTTATAAAAATAGCAAGCCTAGACCCTGAGTGACCCTGACTTCCTGTCTCACCATGGTGATCCTCTTCACCAAGTGAATGCTTCACCACGAGGCTCTCACCAGAGCCCAAGCCAACAGACTTACTCAATCTTGCATTGAGCCTCCAGACCTGTGAGCTCAATAAGCCTCTCTTCTTCACACATTATCCAACCTCAGGTATTTTGTTATAGCAACCAACAATGGACTAAAACAGCTCTACCCTTAAATGCTGCTGCCCCCAACACACACAGAGTGCTGTGACTATACGTTGTGAAAACCTCCAAGAAGAGATCCTTTAGCATCACAACAGTGGTGGCAACAACAACAAAACAAACAATAAACAACAGCTAACATTTATTACACACCTTCTCTGAGCTATGTCCTGTTCTAACTGCTTTGCAGCCAATTTCTCACGAATCCTCATAAGAACACGACGAGATTGAACCATGACGAATGTTCATGTCCTGGATCTGCTCCTTCGTCTTTGTAGCTTCCCAAGAAGATCACTTTGCTTCTGTCATTTGTAAAATGGCAATAAAAAATTGTTTTCCCTTCTAGCCCCCCAAATGTGTACACACACACACACACACACACACACAAGCACACACTCACATAAGTGCAAGCTGCCTGACAGCGGAATTTCTCCTGCTCTGTCTGCTGCTATAGAAAACAGCTCCCAGCACATAGGAGGAGGGCTGCTCTTAGAGCCTTTTCCCAACCCAGCTGGCCTACAAGGCTGGGAACTACATTACCCACACTCCCTTGCTCTCTCCCTTCCAGGAAGGATCAGCCAATGGGAGGCGCTCGTGGAGGGCAGGAGGGTGGGACATCGGAGAAGCCGCTGTATTTTCTGCTTTCTCTGCTTCCTGCGCTCTGGCTGCTGGGGCTGCAACTCCCACCGTAGTCCCAGTGACCTCTCCTTTCTTCCTAGGAGTAAAGACGTTCTTCTTTGCTAGGGCCATTCTGATTTTTCTTTTCCATCCCTTGTTTAGTTTCTTATTTCCTCCACCACCTATATAACTAATTTCCTGAATTAAAACCCTTGATAGCCCTGTAAGAGTTCAGTTTCTCTAGCACCTGGAGGGGGATAGTAGTTGCTCAATAAGTATCTGTAAATGAATCGGCAGCCGTTAAGGGTCCAACAGAACAGGACGCTTGGGTCCAAATGTTGATCTGCTCCTTTCACTGCGACGCTGAGCAACAGGTTTAACCTCCCTGTGACTTTTTTGGGAGGGATGCGGATTGAACGCAGGACCTCATGCATGCCGAGACTGCTCTTCCATTGAGCTCCACCCCCAGCCCGTCTCTGTGGCTTCCTTAGCCTCCGATTCCGTATCCATATCAGTCCATTTTCTGCTGCTATAAAAAAAATACTTCGGGGGCTGGGGATATAGCTCAGTTGGTAGAATGCTTACCTCACATGCACAAAGCCCTGGGTTTGATCCCCAGCAAAACACACACACACACACACACACACACACACACACAAACTCGGGCTTGGTACTTCGTAAAGAAAAGAGGTGTATTTCTCTCGCGGCTCTCTCGTTTTTTTTTTTTTTTGAAAGGAGTGGGGGTACCAGGGACTGAACTTAGGGTACTCAACCATTGAGCCACACCCCCAGCCCTATTGTGAATTTTATTTAGAGACAGGGTCTCACTGAGTTGCTTAGTGCCTCACTTTTGCAGAGGCTGGCTTTGAACTCGCGACCCTCCTGCCTCAGCCTCCCGAGCCGCTGGGATTTTAGGTGTGCACCACCGCGCCCAGCTTCTCTCACAGTTCTAAGCATTTGAGAGCACGGCCACGGTGAGGGCCTTCTGGCAGATGGCATCCCCACGGTGGGTGTGTATGTGAACGTGAGATCACACAGTGAGATGGGAAGCAAGAGGGACTCGGATGGGGCTTGCTGTTCTTAGACAACTCAATCTCTCAGGAATAACTGGGGTCCTGAGATAACTGCCTCAGTCTCTTCTGAGGATGAGAAGGACCTAATTACCTCCCGCTAAGCTCCGCCTCTTAAAGGTTCCACCGCCTCAACCCTGGGGTTCAAGCTTACAGCACAGGAACCCTGGCAGACACACTAGAACAGTGTCCAAACCACAGCATCCTCTAAAAGTCCAGATCACGATGGTTGGGCTTCTCAGGAGTGCTGTAAGGGTGACATGAATTAACATACATCAGGGGGGACAGTGCCTGCACACAGTATGCACCTGGTCTTTGGAGCTTTTATTATCAACCCACAGAACTGGCACTGTTCCTGAATTGTTGCAGATCCTCCGCTGATTTTCTTTCTTTCTTTCTTTCTTTCTTTCTGGCTAATAAACTTTTTATTTCGAATAACTTTAGATGTGCAAGAAAATTACGCAAGGTGCAGGGAGCATCCCCCACTCCCACCCCCCCAACCCCTGTCGTGGTTGCAATCTTACATAACCACAGCACATCCCTCACAACCGAGAAGGCAGCATTACTACTAACTAAATGCAGACTCTATTTGAATTTTCCCGTTTTCCCACTCATCTCCTTTTTCTGGTCTGGAATGCAATCCAGGATACCATATTGTTTCGAGTTATGGTGTCGCCTTAGTCTCCTGTAGTTGGTGACAGTTTCTCAGTCGTCTTTTTTCATGACAGCTTTGAGGACTACTGATCAGAAATTTTGTAGAATGTTCCACAAGTTTTGCTTTGTTTCTTTTAGTGCTGACTGAGCCCAGGGCTTCACCCGGTCTAGGCAAGTGCTACCACTAAGCCACAACCCTGCCCCCCATCTCCAACGGCTTCATAAAAATGGTAGTAAGGGCAGGGTTCCGTGGCGCACGCCTGTATGTAGTCACAGCTGCTGTGGAGGCTGAGGCAGGAGGATCGCAAGTTGAAAGCCAGCCTCAGCAAAAGCAAGGTGCTAAGCAACTCCGTGAGACCCTGTCTCTAAATCAAATACAAAATAGGGCTGGGGATGTGGCTCAGTGGCCAAGTGTCCCTGAGTTCAATCCCCAGTACCCCCCAAATAATGGTACTAAGGATCGAACCCAGAGGTGCTTTACCACTAAGCTACACCCCCAGCCCTTTTTATTTATCTTGAGACAGAGTCTCGCTAAGTTGCCCAGACTGCCCTTGAACTTCCATTCCTCCTGCCTCAGCCTCCAGAGCAGCTGAAATGACGGGCGTGCACCATGGTGCCTGCTCCCCGATGGCTTTTAAGGACAGGAACTGGACTGGGGGGGTGTGACTCAGTGGTAGAGCGGGCACTTAGCATGCATGAGGCCCTCAGTTCCATTCAGAGAAAAAAAAAAAGGGGGAGGCAGAAACTAGGTCCCCGTGTCCCCCCGTCCTCCCCCCAGCCGGAAGCCCAGTGCCCAGAACAGAGAGAGTCCCCCCAGTGACTGAATCTGAATCACGGCCACTTAACTCCGCATCCCGGGCACCCCATGTTCCGTGGGCATCCCTGCCAGAGGCGAGATCGGGAGAAGTTCACGGGGACATAAAAGCGCTTCTCCTTGCAGAAAGCTTCGTTTTTGATCCTTTCTTTGTAGACATCAAGGATTCATGTCTTTAATATTTAGGGGCTTTTGAACCGAAGACGCGCAGCCGCATTTGCATCAGACGTCTCGTTTTTCTTCAAGGCAGGCGGGAGAGAACTTCCAGCAAGACGTGGCTTCTTCCTTCCCGGGCTTGTCACTGGATTTCTCTGTTTCTCCCTCCCAGGCTCTGGGGCCTCTGACAGGGGGTGGGAGTGAGGATTCTGGAACCATCCGCAGACTCTCTGAGGTCTCGCCATCGCAGCCCGAGGACCCCTAATGAGAACCGAACCGAGTGGCCGGGGCGGAGTTGGGCTCAGGAGCTGGGGCAGGGCGTGGCTGGTGATGCAGATAAATTAGTGTTTTTTTTCACTTCCCAGTTCTGGGGACTGAACCCAGGGGCGCTTCACCACTGAGCTGCACCCCCCGCCCTTTTTCTTTGTCTGGAGACAGGGTCTTGCAAAATGGCTCAGGCTGGCCTGGAACTCGTGATCCTCCTGCCTTAGCCTCTCCAGTAGCTGAGGATTGCAGGTGTGCCCCACTGTCCCCAGGCTTAAATTACTGGCTTTATTTCCCATCCTTCTGATCAGCTGCTTATCTGCCACAGGGACCCAGAAACCTGTATTTGGGTACACAGAACATTTCTAGCTGGGCCCGGGGGCGCACGCCTGTCATCCCAGCACTTGGGAGGCTGAGGCAGGAGGATCGCGAGTTCAAAACCAGCCTCAGCGATGGCGAGGCACTTAGCAGCGCAGTGAGACCCTGTCTCTAATAAAATGCAAAAAAAGGGCCGGGGATGAGGCCCAGGGGTCGAGTGCCCCTGAGATCAATCCCCTGTACCAAAAAAAAAAAAAAAAAAAGAAGAAGAAGAAGAACATGTCACCTTTCTAACATCAGCTGGTCAGAAATGGGAATTCCCTTTAACCACACAGCCCTCAAGGTCTCAGTGCTTTTTATTCTTCAGCCCTGGGAAGCCTAACCAAAGGCAGGAAATGGAAGAAAACAATGCCCGGGGTGAGGTCATTCCCCCGCCACCGCCACCTCGGTCTCTGTATCTGGAAGACGCTGGCCCAGGTTTAATCTCTCGTCTCAAGTTTGTCAGAAGTAAAAATGAGGCAGGCTGAGCTTTTTTAGACACTTCCCTCGACTTACAGGAATTCAATTTCTGGCCAGGGCATAAATTTGCAGCGATCAGCGCCGTGCTAGGCCTCGTGGGCTGGGGATGGATTTCTGAAATCAATCCGGCGGCGCGTGGAAAAGGTCGTCATGGGGGAAATTTATCTTCTGTGGCTGGCTGAGGCATTTTGTGCCGACAGCCAGGGACACCCTGCACAAAATGGAGGTGTTTGCTCTGAGGATCCCAGGCCCGCACTGGGGGGAGGGCGGAGGCAGGGAGGCCTCCGAGGCTGGACGGCAAGGCCGGGGCATGCCTGGGCATTAGCCCGCCAGGTAATAACTCAACAGGGCATGGGTGCCAGCACACTGCCACCAGCTTCCCATGGGCTCCTTCCTGCTAGGTACCGCGTGCGTCCCTGGGGGAGGCAGGCTAATTTGGTTATCCAAACCTTTTATTGCTTGGCTGTACCTGGGCACACACATTCCGGAGTTTCAAAGACACGCGTCTCAAAGGCATTCCATCCTGGCCCTGCGTCCGGGTCTCCTGGGTTCAAATCCCAGCTCTGCTGTGTGACCTTTGGCTACTAATTTAACTATTCTGTGCCCCAGTTGTAATAGCACACTTAGTATCCACGTCACGATGCCCAGGCATTAAAATGGCTTCACTCAGCCGGGCGCGGTGGCCCATGCCTGTCATCCCAGCACTTGGGAGGCTGAGGCAGGAGGATCGCGAGTTCAAAGCCAGCCTCAGCAATGGCGAGGCACTTAGCAACTCAGTGAGACCCTGTCTCTAATAAAATACCAAAAAAAAGGGGGGGGGCTGGAGATGTGGCCCAGTGGTCGAGTGCCCCTGAGTTCAATCCCCAGTACCACACATACACAAAAAAAAAAAAAAAAAAAAAAGAAAAGAAAAAAAGTGGCTTCACTATGCAATGTCATATACTAACAAGTGTGATGAGATTGCTTGTGGCATAAGAATGATAAATGTGTGCTGCCTGGGAACACAAAAAAGATAGGCCAGATAGTCTGAGTTTAAATCTTGGCGCTGTGTTACATTGGGCAAGTTATTTACTGTCTCTGAGCCTCGGGTTCCTTATTTCTCAAACGGGGGAACAGGCGGTCGGTGAGGACGACCGTTGGCGTCTTGAGGATGCAGTGAGCATATAATATATTCCAAGTGCTTAAAGCCGTGGTTCAAAGTGAGAGCTCGGGAAATGCTTGCGGCTGTTTTCCTTGCAAGGCAGATAGGACCGCGAGCTGCCCGAATTCACAGATGAGCCAGGCAGAGAGACAGCGAAGAGGCAATTATAACAGGGTGTGATGCGTGCCGAGGTGGGGAGAGACGGGCCCGGTGAGAGCCTGGCTGGCCTCAGAGCATGGCTGGTTTCAAGAGTGTGGGGACAAACTTCTGGGAGAAGCAACAGCTGACAGACTGGATGGACAGACAGGAGACTGTGGGTGGGGAGCAAAGGATTCCAGGCAGAGGCCTGGTTCACAGCGAACACCTGCTGGCCCCATGCGTGTTTACTGAGCATCTGCTGTGCGTCAGGCACGGTTCTAGGCTCTGGGAACACCGCTGTCGGTGAGACAGAGAGACAGTCCTATTCTCATCAAGGCTCCTCCCTAGTAGGAGGAGGCACGGGGCGCAGAGGGGCCTGAGAATTGCCCAGTGAAAAGTCAAAGGTCAAAGTGAAAGGCTGGGAGGGGAGATGGAATTCTCTGTTTGTCCCCCACCTCCCAGCCCAGATCCAATCTCTGCACTGCTGCATCTGCCCTGTGCTCCAGCAGGCTGACCCCCTGTGTAGGATTCCATTTTTTTGGTACTATGATGAAATACCTGAGGCTGGCTACTCTATCAAGAAAAGAGGTTTAGCCGGGCGTGGTGGCGCACGCCTGTAATCCCAGCACTTTGGGAGGCTGAGGCAGGAGGATTGCGAGTTCAAAGCCAGCCTCAGCAATGGCGAGGCACTTAGCAACTCAGTGAGACCCTGTCTCTAAATAAAATACAAAAAAAAAGGGCTGGGGATGTGACCCAGTGGTTGAGTGCCCCTGAGTTCAATCCCCGGTACCACAAAAAAAAAAAAAAAAAAAGAAAAGAGGTTTAGTTCGCTCATGGTTTTGGAATATGGAAGTCCAAGATCAAGTGCCTCATTGCTTTGGCCTGTGGTGACAACCTCATGGCAGATCACAGTACGGGAGCAGGTGCAGAAGAAAGGTTACACGGGGAAGGCAGGAAGGAGGGGCGGAGACCCGGGGGTCATCTTCAGACCATAATATCTTGCTCTCCAAGAACTTACTCCAGGAGACCCGTATTCCCTTCCCTTGTCCCCAAGGGCAGCACTCTCCATGACCCAAGGAGCTCCCGCTACCACCACCTCTTAAGGTCCCTCCTTCTCCCACTGCCAGCCCGCGCACCGAGCTTCCAATGCATGAAACTTTGCCTGTGGGACAGATGGCATATGAACACAGCACCCCCCGCCACCCGCACCCCCAGACTCCAGTGCTCCCGAGCTCCCAGCAAAGCCTGGCCCGTGGGGACAGCCGTAGGAAGCAGGAGGGCAGAAGAGAGAGAGAGAGCCCAGGGGTGACTGTGCCCCTCGTTCCCTGCCTCCCGGGCAGGTGGTAGGCAGTGGCTGGGTCTCTCTCCTGTGGCTGGTGGCTGGACGGCCCCTCTGTTCGGGGCTGAATTGTGTCCCTCCCAAATTCACATGTCGAAGTCCCCATCCCAAAACGTGACTGCATGCGGAGGTAGGGCCTTTAAAGACGTCACTGGGTTCAAATGAGGTCCTTCAGGTGGGCCCTCATCCAGTAGAGCAGGGGTCCTCACGAGAGCAGGTGATCAGGACCCCGCTGTAGGCAGAGGGCGGGTCCAGGGAGAGAGGCCAGCCCTGCTGACACCCTGATTTCAGACTTGGAGGCCCCAGAGATCATGAGACGTGGAGCTGTTGAAGCCTTCTGGTCTGAGGCCCGGTGCCCTCTGTGTCTGCCGGCTCACATGTGGGAGTCGTGACCCCGCATCCAGAATGCAGTTATGTTTGGAGATGGGGTCTTTGGAGGTACGATGGGCCCTCTGTGTCCTTTGGCTGCCACGCTCCCAAGTATACGGCCAGCCCTGCATGTCCACGGGCTCCGCATCTGTGGTCGGACAGTCGCACGTGGAAGACATGCTTTAAAAAAACTGGCATCTGCCGGGCGCGGTGGCGCACGCCCCTGTAATCCCAGCACTTTGGGAGGCTGAGGCAGGAGGATCGCGAGTTCAAAGCCAGCCTCAGCAATGGCGAGGCACTTAGCAACTCAGTGAGACCCTGTCTCCTTTTTTTTTTTTTTTTTTTTTGGTACCGGGGATTGAACTCAGGGGCACTCGACCACTGGGCCACATCCCCAGCCCTTTTTTGTATTTTATTTAGAGACAGGGTCTCACTGAGTTGCTAAGTGCCTTGCCACTGCTGAGGCTGGCTTTGAACTCGCGATCCTCCTGTCTCAGCCTCCCAAAGTGCTAGGATTACAGGCGTGCGCCACCGCGCCCGGCTGAGACCCTGTCTCTAATAAAAAAAAAACAAAAAAAGGGCTGGGGATGTGGCCCAGTGGTCGAGTGCCTCTGAGTTCAATAAAAAAAAAAAAACAAAAAAAAAAAACTGGCATCTGTACCAACCATGTAGAGCTTTCTTGCTTTCTTTTTTTTTTTTTTTTTTGGTACCAGGGATTGAACTCAGGGGTGCTCAACCCCTGGGCCACATCCCCAGCCCTTTTTTGTGTTTTATTAGAGACAGGGTCTCACTGAGGTGCTAAGTGCCTCGCCATTGCTGAGGCTGGCTTTGAACTCGCGATCCTCCTGCCTCAGCCTCCCAAGTGCTGGGATCACAGGCGTGTGCTGCTGCACCCGGAAACAGCTTTCTTTCCTGTGTCCTCTAAACAACATAGGGTGACAACTATGTGCGTAGTAGTTACGTCTCCTTAGGTATTAGGAGCCAGCTGGAGATGACTAACGTCTACGGGAGGATGCGGAGGCTCTGTGTGAACTCCACGCGGTTTCATATATGGGACTTGAGCACCTGTGGACCTTGGTGTCCTGGGGGTCCTGGGGGTCCTGGGACCATCCCCACAGGTACCGAGGGACCACTGTGCCTCGTGGTGGCAGGCCTAACAAATGAGCACATCTCTCCCAATTGTGGCCTCTGCGACTTGGGGAGCCTCCAGCTGCAGACCGGGGGTGGGCTGCTCTCAGCCCCCTCCGGTCCTCTTAGCCTGGCCGCTTCTCTGAAGGAAGTTGCTCCACCGAGTCCTCTTCACCCCTCCCTGTGACGGGGCTGTTTTCCACCGGGACTCTGCAGGACACGGTGATGAGGAGACCTGGGGACAGGAGCCCAGGTCTTAAAAAAAGATGATGGCGCCCCCTGAGGGGCTGGGAAGCCACTATAGGCACGTGGAGGGGTCTGCCAGGCAGCGAGGACAAAGGGCCACAGACTGGGCTGCTTTGCAGGACAGACATCCACCGTCTCGAGGTTCTGGAGATGATAAGGCTGGAATCAAGATGGCAGCGGTGTGGTTCCTCCTGAGGCCTCTCCCGGGCTTGCACACAGCCGCCTTGCTCTGTGTCTTCACCTGGTCTCCGCCCAGTGTGTGTCTCTGCTCTAATCTCCTCTACTTGCAAGGACCCCAGCGGTAGCGGCTTAGGGCCCACCTGAGGACCTCATTTAAATTTAATTACGGGCCTCTGTGGGCATCTACAGGGGGTTCGCCCCAGGGCACCCCTGGGATACCGAAATCCACAGGTGCTCAAGTCCCAGATGTGAAAATGGTGCAGCGTTTGCAAAAAAGTCTACGCACCTCCTCCCATAAGCCATCGCTAGATGATTTATAGTTCCCAACACGATGGAGGGGCTGTGAAACAGTTGTGATATTCCCTTGTCTAGGGAATGATGACGGGAAGCGTGTGCGAGCAAGTCCACCCCAGGCTCACGACCACCGGCTGCGGACAGCTCCGCTGAGGGCTGGAAGGCACTGGCTGGGGACTTACGAAGTGGCCCACGGCGGGGTGCCTTCACACATCCCAGCGACTCAGCGTAGTGCCCACCAGATGCCATATTCCAGTTTTGTGGTTTTGGGGAACTTTCTAGAATTTCTTTTTCCGATTTTTAGAAAAAAAAAATATTTATTTGTTTGGTTTTTTAGTTGTACACCCTGCCTGTATTCTTAGGACGTGCTGAGGCCCGAACCCGGGCCACGCGCGTGCTAGGCCAGCGCTCTGCCGCTGAGCCACCCCAGCCCCTTGCCAGTTTTTGTTTTGTTTTGTTTTGTTTTGTTTTGTTTTGATCTGCAGGTGATGGAGCCTGAGGATACCGAATCCGGTGGTCCAGAGGGCGGGCTGTACCTCTTTTGAAAAGCCCCTATCTCCAAATACAGCCACAGTTGGGGTGCTGGGGTTCAAGACTTCACAGTGTGGTTTCTCTGGCCGGGGCAGGGGCATGGCATGGCGTGGGCTGGGCGGCAGAGACCTGCGGGCAGCTGCGGGCAGGCGCCTCAGGGGCCGGCGCCGTCCACCCTTGAGAGTTTTCCAGGTCTTTCAAAGAAATGAATCTCAAAGGTAGAAAAATCAACTCCAGCCGGGAGACACATCCTCTGCTCGGAGGGGCGGGGGCAGTGACAGCCACCTGGGTCACCAAGGCCAGGCCTTTGTTAGTGAGAACGGGCCACTTGAAGGGAAATCGATCCTGGCTGAGCCGGGAGCAGCTGTGCCCGGCCCCTCCCCGCCAGGGCCGGGAGAAGAGCCGGCGGCAGCCCGAGGGCTGTTCTGCAGGTGGCTGGGCCGCGGAGGGCCTTCCATCAGCCGCACTGTGGCTGCGGGCACCTGCATCCATCCCTGATCCAGGGAGGCTTCGTTCAGCCTGGACCTCCAGCCTCAGCGGCCACCAGGGACAGGCCACTGTCATCACCAGCCCAGCCACGCGCAGTGCGCACACGTGGAGGGACTCGGGGCTCCCGTCCTAGTCCTGTGACTGGAACCGCACGGGGGTGGGGGGTTCCCATCTCCGGCGAAGCTGACGGCAGCGCTTACTTCCTACGGCCGTCGCGGAGGCCGCTGGGACTATCTTTTATTTAGATGTTTATTTATTTTGGTACCAGGGATTGAACTCGGGGGCACTCGACCCCTGGGCCACATCCCCAGCCCTTTTTTGTGTTTTATTTAGAGACAGGGTCTCACTGAGTTGCTAAGTGCCTCGTCCTCGCTGAGGCTGGCTTTGAACTCGCGATCCTCCTGCCTCAGCCTCCCAAGAGCTGGGATTACCGCGCCCGGCGGCTGCTGTGACTATCTGAGGACAGGGCTCGGAAAGTGGGCCGAGGTAACTCAGCGCCTGAGTTACCCGCCTCCATGCACCTTCCAACAGCGTTGTGGCGTCGGGGGCATCCAGGGAAGGTCAGGGAGGAAAGGCCAAGGGGCAGAGGCTGATGCGTCCTCGCAGGCTGTGCGGGAACCGAGGCCACGCTAGATGGTCCCCCGGAGGGAACCAGTATGAGCAGGCAGAAGGCTGAGAGAGAGCCGGGGAAGGCGAAGCCATTCAGACAATAGCAACAGCTGTCACCACCCAGGTGGCAGGGGAGAGGAAAGGGACCCGTCACTAGAGCACAGAAGCTGGAGCCACCAGGCAGGCAGTCAAGCCACCCAGGCGAGGTCCCTGCCTGTAGCCGAGACTGGGGGGAAAGCCCCTGGCTCCCCTCCTGCTCCGCCCCCAAACTCCCACGGCAGCTTCTCATTGGATGAACAAAGCAGGGAGCCAGTGCGCATAGGAGCCTGGGAAATGTAGTTTTCAAAGGTCACCTCCTCCATGATACGGAGGACAGGGAAGGACAGGAGATGGACACCAGGTAAATGACCCGCATGCAAGACTTGAACTCTGGTTGCTTCTCTCTAAAGTTGTCTCGACCATCAGGCTATCCGCTTATAAGACATGTGGTCAGGTAAACTGTCCCATTTTGTCCCCATAACAAGCCTCTGATTGGTGACGGTACTGGATTCTTCTTAGTCATAAGTTAAGAGTTAAGCCAAACAGTCACCTCCTCAGGGAAGCCTTCCTTGATTGTTTCCCTAAAGCAGCCCTTCTGAGTCTTCCTCTCCCTGTCTGGAACTTGTTATGAGAGAAACCATATCCTGCATTTGTTGGTTAGTGTAGTGTGTGACCTAGTCAATGGATGTCATTTGTCCCCCAAAGGTTCGTGTTTCGGAAGCCTGGTCCCCAGTGTGACAGTGTTAGGAGATGGTGGGACCTCTAAGATGTGGGGCTAGTGAGAGGTCACTGGGGCACTGCCCCTGGAAGGGATAAGGTAATTCCAGTGTGTCAGGTGGGGGAGGGAGGGAGGCTGGTTAGTTCTCTCTGGAGGGTTGTTATTAAAAAAAATTAAACAAGTCAGCCTGGCCCCTCCCCTCGATTTCTCCTCTCTTGATTGATCTTCCCTTTCACATATGCTCCTACCACTGTGACACTGCGCGTCATGAGGTCCTCATCAGAACCACGCCAATGCCAGCACAATGCCCTTGAACCTCCAGCACTGTGAGCTAAACAAACCTCTTTTCTTTGTAAAGCTACCCAGTCTCGGGTAACTTATAATAAAAACACACTAATGCAATGGCTAGAGGAAAGTAGACAAGGACAAGGACCTCACGCCCTGTCACTACCATGTTCCCAAGGCCCAGTACAACACTAGGCACGGGGCGGATGCTCAGCGAAAGTTCGGCACCATTTTTTCCCACAGAGCCTTGAGGCCGAGCTGCTCGCTTTCTGCGTTAAGTGGCAGAGTGGGATGGGAGCCCCGGCCGCGGGGCGGAACCGGTGCGGGTGTTTCTAGGTGCCCCTCTGCCAGCGGCCCAGGACTCCCCCAATTCTGTGTACCCTTCAAAGCTCAGGCTAGAACGTCTCCACCCCGGGGAGACTTTTCCAGGGGTGTTCCCACCGTTCTCCCCTCCTCTTCTTCCCTGGGCTGGGGGGGGGGGAATCTGTGTGGCCCATTAGACCTTGAGCTCCAAAAGGGCAGGGCCAAGCCATCTTTCTTGTGGCCCCAGTGCTGGACAGAGCAGGGGGCACTGATGCGTGCATGGATGGATGAATGCTCTGCACGCTCCAAGTGTCCCACGTGACCTCCCTTCCTGTGCCTTCTGTCCTGTTCCGTCAGCCCTTCCTTCTTCCTCTCCCCTCCCAAGGTAGACACAGGGGCTCTGGGGTTTGGAGCGTCCGCAGGGTCTGAGGCAGTCGAGTGTAGCTTTGAAGCCCACAGACCCCAGAGCCTGATGACGTGAGTTCTGGCTTTTCCACTCTCTAGCTGTGTGACCTTGGGCAAGTGACTTAACCTCTCTGGGTCTCGATTTTCTTGAAGATGGGGGTGGCAGCAGTGCCTTCTTTTAGGGCCGGGGGAAATTTTAAGTAACCCTGACCTCTTTGAGGGCAGCATCTCTTCCTCATGCCCCCGCCCCTTTGGCAATTCCCAGGCAGATCTGGGAAGCGAAGGGCCGAGTCTCTGGCAGCTAATGAATCCGGAAAGGATCTCAGCTGTGTCGGGGGAGTCCCGGTGCCAAGTTGGCCTGATTCTCATCCCGGGAGAACTGAGCACAGGCTCTGGTGTCAGACGTCCGCACTGTGATTGGCACTACTGCTCGGTGCTCCCGTGACCCTTCTCGGCGGGGCCCGGGGGTGTGGGAGCGGCTCTTGGGGTTCTGCCTGGATCCCCCGCCCACGAGATGCGCCCACTCCGCGGCTGCTCACCGCGGAGGCTCATTGCTAGCAGCTGTGACCTCTGGAGGCCTTCCCTGGGCTTTGGGGAGCCATTGGACCCTGGAGGTGCTTGGGAGGTGTCCCCCCACTCCCCGAGGCAGCCAATGACAGCTACGTGGGAACAAAATCGGCAGCGCAGCGTCTGTGCTCGAGTGTCCCCAACCTTGGGGGTCAGGTCGACCTGGAGACCTCAGCTCTGCTCCACGCCTTCCCGTCCAGGACCCGCTGCCGTCACCCCGTCCGTCCTCAGCTCCAGACCCCGCCTCCTGCTCTCAGCGACGCAGCCTCGGGGGCGGAAACGATGCCACCAGAATACGAGGGCACTTCTGTAGGTGTCCCTCCAGGCCCACACGCACACCAGGCACCCCGTCCCGTCCTCTCCATCTAGATACGTGATCCCCCAAGCGAACCTGAGCAGCTCCTGCGTTGACGTGCACCCCCAATTCTGCCCGGTCCACCCCACGGGCAGGCGCGGCCCCTGTCCTGCTGCGGGGCCAGCCCTGATGTGCCCAGCTCTGCCTAGAACTGCTCCGCCGCCTCCTCCAGGAAATTTATTTTGCTTCTTTTATTTATTTTATTTATTGCTTATTTTATTTATCTCACTGCCGCGATAGGTCCGCTCCTCAAGGGAGGGGATTTTCATTGCTCTGTGAGCTCAAATCAGAATAGTTCCAGGCACATAGTAGGTGCTCAAGGAACATTTGTACAAGTAGTGAATCCTTTCTAAGTGAAGTCACTCGGAGACACATTTGTCTCACGCTAACCCATCAGTTACGTCTCTTGCCTCCAGTCTATGAGCAGATACCCATTTCTCTACCTCTAGACTGCCATCTCCAGGGTCTGGCCCTGCCGTCTCTCACCTGGACTGGCACAGTAGCCAGCTCTGCCCTGGTCCTCCAGCCCACACCCTCACCTCCCTGTCTGTTCTCCCCACAGCCACCAGAGGGCACCCTGAATCCCTGCATCATGGCACCACCCTCTGCTCAGAACCCTCCGTGGCTCCCACCTTACTTGGGGCATGCTGTGGTTTGAGCATGTCCCCAGGGTGCACAGGTCAAAAACGTAATTCCCCAATTCACTTGTTGATGGTATCTGGAGGTGGGACTTTGGGGCTTGGTGAAGCTGTGACGGGATTCGTGCCTTTCTAGGGAAGGGGACGTGAGCCCCCAGCCCTGCTCCCCCCTCTTGCCACGCCACGCCAAGCATGGACCTTTGCCATCAGGTCTCTGCCCTGGCTGTTCCCGCTGCCTGAATGTCCTGCCAGTTCCTTCAAATCTTGACTCAAACGTCATTGTTTCAAGAGGCCCCATCTGGCTGTTGGGGACTACCCAGCATGCCCTGCGCCCTTCCCCACACACCATATCACCGACGCACTGATTCTCCAAACTGTCTTTCTTCCCTTCAAAATGTCAGGCAGGTGTCTTAAACCCATTTTGGTCGACAGGTGTGTCACCCTCACCTAGAATAGAGCACCTTGCACACAGCAGGTGCTTGATAGCTGCTTGTTATTTTAACTGTGTGTGTGTGTGGGGGGGTGGTACTGGGGATCAAGCCCAGGCCCTCACACATGCTAGGCAAGTGTTCTTTCTACCCAGCACATTCTTGCTTTTTTGTTTGTTTTGTTTTTTGTTTGGGGTGTTCAATCACTGAGCCACACTTTTTAAAAAAAAATTTTTGAGACAAGATCTCGCTAAAGTGCTTAGGGCCTCACTGAGTTTCTGAGGCCGGCCTCGAACTTGTGATCCTCCTGCCTCAGCCTCCCGCGTTGCTGGGTTACACGTGTGCACCACCGCGCCCAGCACGTTTGCTATTTTTAAAAGCTCTGCCCTAACACTCAACATGTACCTTATGTAGGTGGGACTGAGGCCCATCCAAGGGAAGGGACCTGCTTGGTCAGGAGGTGGCCGCATGGGCTGGGGCCGTGGGCTTTCTCTGCGGAGTGGACCGTGTGTGCTGAGTGCCGTGTGTGCTGGTCTGAGCAGGGGTGGCTGTCGCTGCTGGAGGGTGGACTCAGGGCCACTCTGTAGGGTGCTATGCGAGTGGAAGGGAGGTGGTGGCCGCCCCGGCAGGTGTGAGCACGTGTCTGTGCGCTCAGCTGGTGTGATGCCTGCGCAGGTCCGTGCACCAGAGTCCACAGAACAGTGCATCCAGAGTGAAGCAGTGCGTGTGTATGCGCGCACGCGCACGCACGTGTGCAAGGGCAGCTCTGGGAGGCTCGGTTGGGGTTGGAGCTGAACTGGAAGGAATCGGTGGGTGAGGGAGGCACCCCATCAGCCACAGGCCTGTTATTTATAGACGGATCCTGGTTCATAAATTCCAAATGTTTTTTTTTTTTTTTTTTGTCTCCCTCACTGCCAGGCCCCTATAAATATTCATGAGTTTCCTGCCTTGGAATATTTGAGTAGTCACAGGAGGAGCAGGGCTGGCCGTGAGAGGGGAGGGGAGAGGGTCCCTGGTGGTGTGGGGAGGGGCGGGGGCGGGGAGGACGGGGTCTCTGGGGTTCGCTTTCTCCCCTCTGGGCATCCCTTCCAAGCCGCAGCTGGCGAGATGGGGACGGCTCCGGGCCAGCGCAGAGGCTGCCCGCGCCTGTTATGATTCTTCCCCAGCGACTGTGGAAAAAAACACCGCCCACTCCCGGGCCAGGGACGGTGTGTGTGCAGCTCCGGCAGCCCCAGCTCCAGCTCCTGCGGGGAAAGCGAATCACCCTGGGACCCCCCCAGCTCCAGAGACACCCCCTGGTGTCCCACAAGGCCGGGGGGCTCTGGAGGAAGGTGTGCGCAGCTCCCGCTCCATCTCCTGGATGGCGTGGGGTCAGGAGGGCTGGACCACGGGGGAAGAGATTGTGGACGCGCGTGCACACGGGTGCACAGGTGTTTATGAGCGTGCGACTCTTTGGGAGCACGTGCAAGTGTCGTTGGCAGAACTGTTGATGGCTCTGCAGTTCTTTTCTCCTGGGCAGATGATAGGACTGCACTTCACCAGAGTGGCCACGTGACCACCCGCC
This sequence comes from Tamias sibiricus, assembly GCA_025594165.1. Lineage (NCBI taxonomy): Eukaryota > Metazoa > Chordata > Mammalia > Rodentia > Sciuridae > Tamias > Tamias sibiricus. The sequence goes on from CM046673.1 coordinate 9,777,505, forward strand.
TCAGGAGTGGAAATTACTTCCAGGAGAAAGCGTTAAGAGGCGGCGTGTGATTTGCCCTGTTCTTGCATCAATAATTGAAGACATCTGTGTTAATGTAAAGTCCCCACCAGCCGGGGTTCCCAAGTGACCAGACGAGGCAGAGTCCCCTAACAACCCTCATGGACCGGGGGTCAGGTCTCATCTGTCTGACCATGGTGCTGAGACTTGCGGATGGTTTTGTTACACAGCGTAGCTTGACCTATACTGACCGTTACAGAGCCCGTGACTGGCTGAGACTGAGGTGTAGCCCATCTGTGTCCAGGGGACCGAGGACATGCACGAGTGTGCAGCTCTGTGTAGGCTCACATGCGTGAGCCTCAGCGAGTGTGGGAAACCAGGCAGATGATGGCAGAACGGGGGCCGAGTGCGGGTGTGCAAGCCTGCGTGTGCGGGTGTGAAGCTGGCGTGAAGGGCAGGGCTCTCTCCCGCACAACCCAGGGCCACTGCTCCGGAGCAACTCCGTGTCCCCAGAGTGGCACGTGCTATAGATGGGAAAGTGGCCGGCGTGGGAGGCTGTCAGCGTGCCAGGGGCCTGAGGCTGGTGTGCCTCCAAGGCCACCATGTGATCTGGGCACATGTGTGCGAGGGTGTGTGTGTCAGTGTACGAGGCTTGTGTTTGAGGCATGCGTGTGGGTGTTTGTGGACACATTTGCACACGTGTCGACTCCAGCGCAAACACGTGAATCCCTGCATGTGATGCGCCCAGGCCTGTGAGAGTCGTCACGGCGACACAGGACGAGGGACGGCGCCTGGGCACCCCGCGCAAGCGGCTCAGCTGCGCCTGTTTCCAGGCTCCTGGTGGAGCAGGATCAGAGTCCGACCCTAGGATGCCCTGGCCTGGGAAGAGGAAATTCTCTTCCCCTCCTCGGTCTCGGGACATTTCAGGCCTTTTGCAGTGGCTCTCAGTCCCAGAGGTGCTCAAAAGCTTGGGCAAAGTGGTTCAACTAGTGGGGAGGGCAAACCCGGGCCCCCGCAGCTCCCCAAAGTAAGCCCGCTTCCTGTTCTATCCACGCGTGTTCTGCTCTGATCTAGCTCAGGGTTCGGCGTTGGTCTGTCCCAGGGTCTAGGTTTGTTCTTGTCCATTTCAAGTCCACCGTGTAGCCCTGATCTACCCAGGATTTGGACTTGGGACTGGTCTCCTAGGACAAGGCTTTTTTGTGTGTGTGTACCGGGGATTGAACTCAGGGGCACTCGACCACTGGGCCACATCCCCAGCCCTTTTTTTGTATTTGATTAGAGACAGGGTCTCACTGAGGTGCTAAGTGCCTCGCCCTTGCTGAGGCTGGCTTTGAACTCGCGATCCTCCTGCCTCAGCCTCCCAAGTGCTGGGATGACAGGTGTGCACCACCGCGCCCGGCTAGACCCGGCTTATTTTGGTCCAGCCCTAGACCCAAGTTCAGCTGGTGTCTAGCCAGGGCTTCAGCTTGACCCTAGTGAGACAAGAGCCAACCAGGGAGTATCCTAGCCCTCAGAAATGTCCCAGGACTTGAATGTGCCACCACCGGGAGACGGGCGCTGAGCCTGGTCTATCTCAGGGGCCACGGGCTCTGGCTGAACTTGCACTGTTGAGTGAGAAATTCACAGCCAAGGGGTCCTGGCTGCAGCACCCCGTGGCTCTTAGAGCACCCGGATAAGTATCCATTGCAAATGATTGGCGTGTCCCGGGATTAATGAGGGTAAGGGGATTTTATTTTTCCAAAGCCATTATCTGAAATTCATTAAGGTGGATTTTATGGGTCTTTTCTTGAGGATTAGTACAAGGGTTTCTTGACTAACTATTCTAAATGGCATTAATCTTCAGGAGTTGGGGACTTCAAGAGAACCCATCATGGGTCTTACTCATAGATGCTGGAGTTGGGAAACCCCTTCATCTGAGCTGTCCCCAGGCTCAGTCACCAAACCACCCACCAGGCGCTCAGGTGCAGGAAGCTTTCTTCAGGGGTGTGACCAGGGAGGAGGTTTGTGTGCTGTGACAGGCCAGCACCTTCCGTCTCCTCCAGCTGTCCCTGGCCTCACCTCCAGACCTCCCAGAGGAAATAAGAGCCACACAGCGAAGTCCCCCTTGTCCCGAGTCACAGCTGACCAACTTCCGTCTCATTCCATCCTTCCTTCCTCCGGGGTGGGGAGGCTGTCTGCCAGTCTGCGGTTCTAACCTTGGTCCCTTCTGCCTTCTCGGACTCCCATACAAACAAACCAGCTCAACTTCCTCCTGCTTAGCCACACACTCTCAAGCAGAACTTTCTCAATGGCTTTTAGATAACCTCCAGCTTCCTATGAAAGCAAATAAACAAACAAAGCACACCTAGCTTGACTCCTTCTTCCATCTTCTCCTTTTTTTATTTTTATTTTTTTTGGGGGGGGTACTGGGGATTGAACTCAGGGGCACTCGACCACGGGGCCACATCCCCAGCCCCTTTTTGTATTTTATTAGAGACAGGGTCTCACCGAGTGGCTAAGTGCCTCGCCATGGCTGAGGCTGGCTTTGAACTTGCGATCCTCCTGCCTCAGCCTCCCCAGTGCTGGGGTTACTGGCGTGCGCCACGGCGCCCAGCTCCATCTTCTACTTTTTCTCCCCCTCTTCTAAGCTGCCTCCGCCTCCCCACTCCCTGCACTGGCTCCTCCACCCCTCGCGCCTGGTTTCTGACCCACCACTCCACAGATCCCTTCTGCCTCACCATCTTTCTGGACCTCAGCAGAATTCAGCTCCATTGACTCTCTCTCTCTCTTTCTCTGCACATTTCCTAGGCCACCATGACACATGTGGCTCGGGTACCTCTCCTGGAATCCAGGAGTCAGAAACTTTATCACCAAAGTTCCCGCGTTCATGTCATTTGGAAGTGGTGGCTTCCAGAGGTGCGTAGGTCTTGGAGGCTCTGCCCTAGTGCATTCCTCAATCCAGCCATGGGTCCGTGGTCACTGAGGGAGTGGCTTTGTGATCAGGGCGAGCTCTCTCTGGTTGGCAGGCTCCGTCTCGCTGTGTGGTGCCCCCGCCATGCCAGGATGCAGCAGAAGTGCCCTCCGACTGCCCGGCTCCCGGAGCCGCGAGGTGAATGGATATCTATTCTTTATAAACTACCCAGCTTGTGGCACTCCGTGACAGCACAGAAAACAGACCGAGACCCCTCCTCCACAGCTCCCTGCTGGCGCAGACCCGTCTTCCCCGGCCCGATGACTCCATGGACTGAAGTCCCTCGGTCTCAGTGCAGGGGACCCCGTTCTGTGTGGCCCACGTGAGCCGCGGCTCTGACTTCTACCCGCTGGGAGCCAGCGGCCCCCCTCCACGTTGACCACCGACCGTCCAGGCGTGGTCGGGGGCCCCCAGGGTCTCAGCCCTGGCCCTCTCCTCGCCTCCACCTCTCTCTCCAGGTCCCTCCTGCCTGAGGCGGCCGTGCCCCTGCCGCACCGTCCTCACGACGGACTCACGGGCTCAGCCAGCTCCTTGGCGGCACCCACCCCCCACGTCTCTAAAGCCTCGAATCCCAACACGCCCCACCCCGACGGCAAGACCGTGGCTCTCGAGCCTCGTTTCACTCAGCGGTCCCTGAGTCGCCACCTCCAGCCCTTCTGGGTGAGTGGGTCAGGAGCTCCCGCCCTGTTGCCACTCCCTCACCCAGCCCGGCTGACTTCAATTCCTAGCTCTTAGATGTCACATGTGGTTCTCCGCCTGCCTCCGTCACCTCGATGGTCTAAGCCATCTCCACAACTTGGAAAGTCCATCTGGTCTACCTCAATGTACCCTCTTTTTTGTTTTTTGTTTTTTGTTTGTTTGTTTGTTTGTTTTGCACACCTCAGGGAACTTTTACAACGTGCATGTGACCATGATCCTGCAAGCTGAGCCCCATAGTGGGCTCTTTTTGCTCTTTGGATACAGCCACAAGACCCTGTGTGTCTGCCCCTTACTTACCCTCTGCTGTTGTCCCATGCCGACTTCTTACTCCAAGGCCTTCTTTGGTCTGTCATACTTTCCATACTTCCTCTCACCCCAGGGCCTTTGCATAAGCCATTCCCTCTGCCCAGAGCACTCTTCCCTCTTGGCACCAGATCTCAGCTCTTGCTCCCTTGGATTTTCCAAATTAGATCAAATCTCCATATCAGAAGTTCCTATGGCACCAAGATCTTTTCTTCCAAGCTGTTATTACAGTTGCCATTCATATTTATTTGGGAATCTGTGATGACCGTTTGCCTCTATTTGACAGCAACCCCCATCTGCCCAAGCCTGCTGAGCTCACCACCTCTCCTCCCGTCACGAGCACTTAATAGTTGCTGAGTAAATACACGGAGGCACTGCTGCTCTCAAGACCAAGTTCGAGTGGCCCAGTCCAGCAGTGGAGGTTCTCCAGGACCTCAGGAGTTGAACTCCCAGGCTCCGGAAAGGTCCGAGCAAAGACGGAAGGGCACGGACACCGGGTGGGGGATAACAGTTCAACAGAAGCAGGAAGTCAGAGCCAGGGCGAGCAAGAGAACACGCTCCCCCGAGGAGGAGGCATCCAAAAGCTGGCTTCCACACAGCACGGGGCCTGAAGCCACCGTCTCCTCCTGGCTGTTAGAGGCCAGCGACTGTCTGATGTCTGCTGGGGCTTTTAGACATTCTCCCTAGGCTCCGCCCATCTCCCCAGGCTCCGCCCATCTCCCCAGGCTCCGCCCATCTCTCCAGGCTCCGCCCCTGTCTACTTCCTGCTTCTCTCTCCCCACTTCTTCAGATCAGACCCTGAGCGAGTCCTCAGGGCTCTTCTCCAAGACATGCTCCCTCCCACCTGCCCTGCTCTCCTTTCTGGCTGCCTCCCTCTTGGCCCAGGCAGCGCTGGGTCTTGCTTGGGCTGTTGCAGTCACCTCCTTCCTGGTCCTCCCATTCCCCAACCCAGTACGCCAAGAGAGGCCTTTAAGCAACGGGAGTCAGATCGGACTCGCCTCCCACTGCAAATCGTCCAGCAGCTTCACTTCACACTGAGAATAAACTCAAAAGTCCCCCCCCACCCCCGTGTAGCCTGTGAGGCCCTGAATGCAGCCCCTGCCAACCTGTGTGTCCCCATGCCCGCCTGTCTCTGGCTAGCCCTTGCCAGAGCACAAGGAGCTAGCTCCTCCCTACCTCAGGGCCTTTGCACTTGCAGTTCCCGCTCCCCAGACCCCCTTCTCCCAGCTCTTCCCACGGCCAGCTTCCCCTCCAGAGTGCCTGGCCCAGTGACCCTGCGCCACGAGGCTCCCCTCGCACACAATCTTTCACACCTGCCTGCTGTTTTCTTTTGCAGCAGATTGCAGCACTTACCTACATAAAACAAGCGTTCATTTACTTGTGGCGTCTATTGTGTCTCTGGTATGGTCTCACACAGGACTCAGCTTGTCACAGTCACGCCTGCGCCTGCGCCTGCAACACGGCCTGCAGCTCGAGGTGTGTCGAGTGAGTGACAGTGGCGGCACCACCTCCGCTCCCAGGTCTCCTGCCGAGAGATGCTCCTACCCGTCCGTCCCTGCTGAGTGGGGAGACTCCAGAACCGGGGCTCCACGATGCCCGGGGTCCAGTCTCGGCTAACTGCCCAGCGAGTGCATTCTGGGTACAAGTTGAAACCTCCAAACCCTTCAGCCTGGGGCGATGGATTGGAACACAGAGGCCAAGGTGACTGGGAGGTGTGGGGCTGTGGAGTTGAAGGGCCCTGAGGATCGGGGACTGAAAAAACCCAGAGCTGTGGGTGCAGAAACAAGAGGCCTCAGAGTGGGGGGCACCCCAGGGTAGAGACCCAAGAGCTGGCGCTGCACCGGCTTCCAGAGGGGATTCTCTAGGCCCTTGGATTCAAAGTCGCTCCCTGCTATTGCTGGGATCTGGAACATTCCCTGAAGGCCCAGCTTGGCACATGAGAGTTGGTGAAAATGCTAATAGACAGGGTCCCAAGGGACCCTGACCTTGAAGGGCACAGTGGGACCCCAGTCCCTCCCCTCCCCCTTTCTTTCCCTTCCTGGTCGTGTGATGGGTGGTTCTGCCACTCCCTGCCACCATGTCCTGCCTTGTCACAGGCCCAAAAGCAACAGCACCAACCGACCAGGGACTGAAACCTCTGAAACTGGAGCCAAAATAAACCTTTTTACTTTATAAGTTGATTCCCTCAGGTATTTGTCACAGTAACAGGAAGCTGACAAACACGTCCCTTGCCATCGCCACTCCTTGTCCCGTTTAACTCTTGGCCCTGCACTTGGAACCAGACAGTAATTTCTTGTTTGTTTGTTTGCGACTGGTCTCTTACCCCCAGACGTCAGCTTGCAAGAGCGAGTGCCGTGTCTGTCTCACGCACACTGTGGCATAAATATTTGTTAAATGAATTGATAAAAAAAGTAACGGAATGAATGAATGATGGGCCTCGGGGCCCCTGGAGCACCACTTACTGGGTTTTGAGAGATTCCCTAACAGCTCCTGTGTCCCTGGGCCACTTAGGGAGATTTCTATTCTATACAGAGTCTCTAGCCGGACTCAGTGGCGCACGCCTGTCATCCCAGCACTTGGGAGGCTGAGGCAGGAGGATCGCGAGTTCAAAGCCAGCCTCAGCCATGGCGAGGCACTTAGCAACTCAGTGAGACCCTGTCTCTAATAAAATACAATAAAGGGCTGGGGATGTGGCCCAGTGGTCGAGTGCCCCTGAGTTCAATCCCTGGTACCAAAAAAACAAAAACAAAGACCCCCACTGTAATCCAGGGGCCAGCTGTACTCTGCACAACTGAGAGCCCCCAGGTCGGTGAGAGCCCTGCGTACCTGGACACTGGGTACGTGTGGGTCTGTTTTCCCCCATCCTTGTTCAGTCACGTCCACGTGACACTCTACAGCCAGGTACATACATGCACGTTGCCCGCATTGGGAAGTGCGCCACGCCCATCACACAGGTAAAACACCTCCCTGTAAATACCCACAGTCCTGGACAACGGGGTACAAACGGGGTCCACATGTGCAAGTCCCTCCAGGAGCCCCAGACGTGTTTTATATCCGGTTCTATTGAAGAACACCTCCCATGTACGAGTCTCTGCATCCACCTGCCTGCATGCACGGACATCCCTACGCTCGTCTCGGTAGGAACTGACATCTGTGTACCGTCTGTCAACTGCCCTCTCAGGTCTCCCCAGTGAACTCATTAGCATTGCAGTCAGTCCTGAAATATTCCTGCAGAATTTATGCTTTACTCATAAGCCTGATGTCCTGCTGAGGTCACATGGCACTCACCAGAGCTAATGGAGCCAGCCTTGGCCAACAGGGTTGGGGAATCCTGGACTCCCGGAATAGCCCGAGAATGCACTTACAAGAATGGATGAATTCCTCTTTCTTCTCACTGCACCAAATGTCTCAGTCAGTGTCTATCTGTAGAATGTAAGTCGCATTTCAAGATATGTTTATGGCCCCAACACTACCCTGGCATCATGCTAAGGGCTACATCACTAGATTTGCCATTATACTGAAGACTGCATCACACATTACACTGAGGGCTGCATCAACAGACTTGTCAGACTGAAGGCTGCATTCCCTTTGGGGGCATTACACCAAGGGTTGAGTCATCAGACCTGTCTTTAGATGAACACTGAATCATTCTTCCAGTTATACTCCTGAAGGCCCCAGTCAAGACTGAGCATTATACTGAAGTCTTCATAACCAGAAAGTAAAATTGAGAAGCAGCACATTCCCCCAGCACTGGTAACTCCAGTGTGGGGTACAAAGGGGCAGGCAGAGGTGGGGTTGAGAGATGATCCTAAGGGGTCAAGAAGAGTACCACAGTGGAGAAACTGAAAACCTGGAGTTGTGCTCTGGGGAAGGAAGTCACAGAAGTCAGAGGAGCACTAGGGCATCAAGAGCTAGAACCCAACCCTCTTGATCTCCTGGTGTGAAGGAGCTAGGGAGAGTCCCAAAGTGTAACTTGGGGCCTTTCACTGGACCCCTAGAAGCTGTAGATCCTGTCACGCCTCAGCTCTCCCTGCCCAGGGGCCCTGCCAGGACATCCCTGGCCACACCCGTGAGGAGAGACCTCCACCTGCAAGCCACAACACTACCCTGGCATCATGCTAAGGGCTACATCACTAGATTTGCCATTATACTGAAGACTGCATCACACATTACACTGAGGGCTGCATCAACTGACTTGTAATACTGAAGGCTGCATTCCCTTTGGGGGCATCATACCAAGGGTTGAGTCATCAGACTTGACTTTACCTGAACATTAAACCATTCTTCCAGTTATACTCCTGAAGGCCCCAATCTAGGCCTGCAAGCACAGGCCTCTGCAGGACCAGGCAGCAAACTGTGCTGTGACAGCCCCGGTACATGACGTGCCCCACTGCACCTCAACACACTCAAACATGCCTCGTCGTGCCCAGCCGTCCCCACGTAAGAGACCCGCTCTGACACACCTCGCCGTGTTCCTAGGCTCAGACACACCAGGTGGCTTCAGACTCCCCTTACTCAAAGGTGCAGAAAGACACACTCAAACACACCAGGACACGCCCCGGCACGCAGGGGCAGGCTCCAACACACAGGCCTGTGTCAGACTGTGCTTTGGGGGGCCAGCAGGTCCCCAGCTTCTGCCTGGGTTGCACGCCAGTGGCCACCTTGCCCTTCCGGATGGATGGACGGGGCAGCAGGGAGAAGCTGCTATAAATTAAACACCGAGGCTGCCGGAGCACTTGGCTCTGCCGTCCGCTCATTGGCTGGTGCCCTCCCAGGAGGCCCGGGGACCTCGGGGTGGGGAGAGGGCAGGCCAAGTGGCTCGCTTAATTAATTAGTCCTAATTGAGATATCTTTGCAAATATCCCTTTATTGAAGGACACGATTCCATCTGTTCCCTGGGAATTTGTCGCCTCTGTTTGTCTCCAGCCCTTGAGTATCGCAGAAATGACAAGAAAAGAAAGAGCACTCAACGAGGGCCGCGGCTTGCTCCTCTGCCACGCTTCTGATAATGACAGTGGCGCCCAGGGACGGGCTGAAAGGCTGGAGATGCAGAGATCTAGGCGGAGAGACGAGAGATGGGGAGGCCGGACGGAGCAGGAGCGGCCAGGGAGCAGGGGACGGAGCAGGAGCGGCCAGCGGCCAGGGAGCAGGGGACGGCAGGCAGGTAGAGGCAGAGCCGCCGCCCTGAGGTGCAGACAGAGGAACTTCAGACAGGAGGACAGAAGTGGGCAGGGATGGGCGGGTGGCACCTCTCCCTCTGCCTTTTCCCGCCTCGCCCGGCCGGCTCCTGGACACAGCACCCGCCACCGCCAGCAGCAGCGACAATCAGGCCTGATTCCTCTCTGGCCCTCGCCAGCCTCCCCTTCCCTCTCCCTTCCCTCTCCCTCCCCCAGTCACTCCCGCAATCATCTCCCTTGTTCCAAATGAGCTTCTGCAGCTGTAGCCAGACAGCTGTTCCATCTTGGAACCAGTGCTGAGGCCTGGTGGCTGGGTCCTAGAGGGACGCCCTCTTGGAGGGTAGCAGAAGAGTGACCATGGCGGGCAGAGGGGGCCTGGAGCTTGGCGCCCACCTCCACCTCCAGCTCCCATCAGAGCTTGGCTCCGTGCCCAGAGGCCGCAGGGTCTAGATGCCCCCGAGCTTCGTGGCCTGACGCTCTCTGGCCCACCGCGTCCCACCCTCTGAGGCCTCCTTGACACCCAACACACGTCCTGGCTCAGGAGACCTCTCGAGTCAGAGAATTCGAGTCAGAGAATTCGAGTCAGAGAATTCGAGTCTGTTCCACACCCTCCACCCCAGCCCTGTCAGGGTCCCACGGCAATATGCAGACGGAACCCCAGAGAGACAGACAGACAGACACGCAGACATAGACAGACGGACAGGAAGGAGACAGGAAGGTGGAGACACCCAGAGACAGAGATGTCAGAGAGACACAGACACAACGACAGAATGAAACAGAGGCGGGGGGTGGGAGGGAGAGAGGGAGAGAGGGGCTGGGGTTGGGGCTCGGTCAGTCCAAGGCCCTCAGTTTGATCCCCAGCACTGGGAAAAAAAGAAAAGAAAAGAGAGAAGATGACAGAGAGAAGAGACACACACAACACACACACACACACACGCGCGCGCGCGCCACGGGATGATCAGCAGTGGTCACTCAGCAAACATTTTAGGAGTGTTTACTATGTGCTGTGAATACACAGTAAAGTTGGTGAGGAATAAACACTCTGAGCCGGGCACTCCTGAGGTCCCAGCTACTCAGGAGGCTGAGGCAGGAGGATCGCTTGAGCCCAGGAGCTCGAGGCCAGCCTGGGCAACACAGCGAGACCCATGACTCTTTAAAAAGAAGAAGGAGGGGCGGGGTTGTGGCTCAGTGGTAGAGCGCTCGCCCCGCATGCACGCGGCACTGGGTTCGATCCTCAGCACCACGTGCCTGTAAAATAAAGATACTGTGTCCACCTAAAACTAAACAATGAATACTAAAAAATAAAAAAGGAGGAAAACAGGACAGCTCTATCCACTGAGACAGAGATGGGTGGGGGTGCAAAAAGTTAAAAAATAGGCATGGAGGCTGAGACCGGCAGGCCCTCACCTGCTCCCCGGGCCCCTCCAGCCTGGCCTCCCGGTGGCGGCACAGGGACACACCCAGGCCCACACAGGCTCTTCCAGAGGGCCCGGCCGCCCCCAGGGGGCTACTTAGGTACCTGCTGAAAAGTAGCAGCTTCCCAACTCGCCACCGAGACAGATGTTCTACCCACTGCGTCTCCCGAACGCCCTGACCTCACAGCCCCTGCCTGCCCTGCTCCACGTGACGTCCCAGCACCTCAGACCAGGCCCCTCTGTGCCCTGGACGTGGCTGACATTCCAGGCACTTCCGTACCCTCCCGAGACAGCGCCCCAGCCCCCTGAGCCTTCATCCTCTCCTCCTTCCCACGGGAGGGTCCTGGCCCTCCCCCCCCCCCCCAGCAATTCCCTCTCGGTGTGAAGACTCGGTTTAGGAGCCGGGTGGGGCTCCGCGGCACAGTGTGCACTTAGCATGGGGGCCGGTGGGGACTCGATTTGGGCACCGCCACCTCCAGGAAGCCTCCAGGCTGGCTTCAGTGCCTCTTCTCTGCTCCCCAACCTCCCAGAAATATCCCTGTCACTAAGCAAACCATGTCCTGTCACAAGTCCCGCTGACGAGACTGTGATCTCATTGAAGTCAGGGACCTTGTTGTGCGTGCGCGGTGCTGGGGACGGAACCCCAGGTCTCCGCGTGCTAGGCAAGCACTCGCTCTTCCACGGAGCTGCACCCCCAGCCCTTAGCCATGCTGCTACCCCGCACTCTGGGACCCTCTCCCCCACGAAGCAGGTGCTCAACCAACGCGGCCTCGCGCGCGAGAGTGCCTGAACAGAAGCGCGGCGTCCACGCCTGAGGCACGTGGATCTCAGACGAAGGCCAATCCCAAAAGCTATCTCCTTCTCTCGGCCTTGACTCGGGCCAGTCCTATCGTCACACACCTGCAGAAGTGACACCACGTCTGCCCTGGTCTCCTGGCTCCCACCCTTGTGTCCCCCCCAGTCGGCCCTTCCCAGAAGCCCGAGCAGGCCACCGTGAGGCCCGGGAAACTCCGAACCCCACCCACACAGAACCCTCCAGAGCAACCCGTTCAGTCATCCATGTATTCGTTTAGCAAGTATTTACTGAACACCTACTACGTGCTGTGTTCCAGGTTGGGCACTGGGCCTAAAATAGTCTACAGAGACGGATTTTTAAAAATCCCTGCCCTTACGGTGGCGCACGCCTGTAATCCCAGCACTTGGGAGGCTGAGGCAGGAGGATCGCGAGTTCAAAGCCAGCCTCAGCAATGGTGAGGCACTTAGCAACTCAGTGAGACCCTGTCTCTAATAAAATGCAAAAAAGGGCTGGGGATGTGGCCCAGTGGTCGAGTGCCCCTGAGTTCAATCCCTGGTACCAAAAAAAAAAAAAAAAAAAAAAAAAAAAATCCCTGCCCTTATGGCCATGCTGTTATAGCGCGGGAATCGAGATGAGTAAGTCAGCGACATGAAGCCTGTTACGAGGTTCAAGTGCCACAGAGAGAAAGCGGCACGGAAGGAGGCGAGAGGGTTGCGTGTTACATCTAAAGTCCTCGTACGAGCCCTCCGATGAGCTACGGCTCCTGTCACCTCCTTATTCTCACCTCCTCTCACTCTCCCCTGCCCTACCCTGCAACTGCTTCCCTGGCCTCCAAAGCCACTTCAGGGCCTTTGTACCTTCTGTTCCCTCAACCGCCCACACTTCACCTCTAGATATCCCCCCTCGCTCCCTTCAGATCTCGGCACAAATGTCACCTCCTCAGAGAGGTCGCTCCATCCAAAAGAGTCCTCTCGCCTCCCCGGGGCCCCGATTCTGTTCTGTGTTCCTGTACAGGACACTGACTGCCACCTGAGGTAGGATAGACTTGGGGACACTTGGCGTCCCCCCACCCCTGCCCCACAAGGACAAGGATTTCTGTCTGTTTTGTTTGCAGTTCAACGCTTGGCACATAATAGGTGCCCAAGAAATACTGGCTGAATAAACCAGTGGGTGGGTGAATGAACGCCCAGAGGCCACCTCTGGGGGAATTCTTGTCATTTAAGAGGGGCAGAGACTGGGACAGGGGGTAGCACCGGCAGGCGCTTGGCAGTTCGTCTCACAGGGTCCAGGCCGCGGGAGAATCGTAGGGCCGTGTGACCTGCTTTTAACCAACGAACTTTGAGCAAAAGTAATAGACGTCACTTCTCAGGCAACCCGTGAGGAACTGGTGGGGGATCTGCCACGCCCTGACTCTCTTCCTCCCTCAGTGATCATGTCACAAGACAGCGTCTGTCATCTTGGGTCACCCAGCATCTTGAGTCCGGGGGTGACCATGACAGAGCCCTCCACCCTCCACCACCAGCCAAGGGCAGATACGTCATGGAAGCAGGAAATAAACCAGGCCATTGTGCTGTTGCTGCCACAGTGTCACTCAGCCTCTCTTGACTGATTTGGGACTTCTCCCCCCACCCCCATCCCCCCCCAAAAAAGTCAAGAAAATATGGATTCTGAGTCTCGGGTCTTCGAGGAGAGCCACTCAGACCCTCCCCACGCTCCTGGGAGCAACAGGGTCCTCCCAGAATAGAACAGCCTCCCCCATCTCCCCGGCCCTTCAGGTGGAAGGAAGGCGCAGGGCGTGTGGCATGCAAGACGCAGGTCACTCACGGCGGGCCTGTCATGGTGGCCGCCGCTGGCAATGGCGGTGACAGCTCTTAGTCTGGGTCTGGATTTACGGCCCCCAGGTGAGAAGCCTTTCCGCTGCAGGCTCCCACCCCGCAGGGATGGTTTATGGCTGGGAGATGGCCAGAGGCACCAGCAGTGGCTGCCGCCTCCCGCCTCCCCCCCGAAGAGGGTCCATGACCACAAGAACGCTCAGCCCTTCTCTGGAGTGAGGAGGCCTGAGCCAGAGAGAGGCACGACCCTGGGTCCGGGCTCACCCCTCTCACATCACCAAGGTCCTTTAAATCAAACGCCAGCACCCACCCCGCATCACGGTGCCAGGAATTCACACTGCTTAGGTTTCTAAACCCTCAGCCTCTCCCAGGTTGGTGTTCCGTACCTCCCTACAACTCCTCTTTACTGAGCACCTACTATGTGCCCAATCACTTCCATTCACCCCCCCCCCGATCCTTATGAAAGAGACATCGATTTAGACACTTGGCAAATATTTATTCCAGACCTACTATGTGCTTGGCTACAATGGTGAACACAGCCCCTCCTTACAAAGCACCCACTATGTTGTCATTTGTTTCCGTTTTGAAGGTAGAATTTGAGAATCTCTAGGACAGTGTGATTGTTTATTTAGCCACTTGACACATATTTATGGTAAGCCTACTATGCAAAACACAGACGTCCTCATGGATCTTATAGTCTAATGGAGATACCGAGTTCTCCTTGACTAACACAAACATTGGAGTTTGGAGAGATTAAATGATTTCCCCAAGTTCACAGTTAGTAAATGGCAAGGCCACAATCAAACCCCGACATTTCAAATTCAAAATCCTATTACTAATTGAGCATCTCTTCTGAAAGGCACTAAGCTGGGGCCTTTCAAATACACACATACTTGTCACAGAAGAGGCAGTTGGTAGTTTTGTTGAGGAAATAAAATGGACCGAAGGATGGACGGACGGACGGATGGATGGATGGATGGACGCAGAGTGGCGGGTGCATGGATGACAGACAAAGAGATGGCTGATGACAGAGAACGGGGGGCAGGGACTGGTGGATACATGACAGAGATGGATGGAAGGAAGCAGAGATCTGTAAAGGTTAGATAAGGGATGGAAATGGATGAGACAGGCGGATGGAGAGTTGGGTAAAAGGACGACGGAACCGATGGACGGAAAGATGACGGAGGGACAGAGACAAGATGGATGCGTGGGAGACTGGGGGTAAAGGTGGATGGACAGATGGAATAAAGAATGGATAGATGGGCGGGTGGTGGAACGATGGTTAGAGAGAGAGATGTAAGGATGAATGCAAAGATAGATGAACAGATGGACGATGGATGGGGACCTGGGCAGTGACTTCTGTTACCCACAATTATTCTGTGAGGCAAGAATCATCATCATCATTTTATAGATGAGGAAACTGTAGCTCAGAGTGGGATAGTCCCGAGTGGACCCAGGGACACAGAGCAAGGCAGGAGAACATCTAGATTCTAATGTGAGTTCATAGATTTCCAAGACCCTTTCTTGAGCACCCCAAGGTGCTAATCCCCTCCCAGGCCCCACCCTGAGAGCTCTAGCATCTCACGCCACAGAGCCCTTTTGTCAAGGCATAGTCAGCTGAGGGATGGGGCGGGGGTCAGGGATGCCAGGGCCATTAACTTCCAGCAGGCTCAGGGACTGTTAGCTAGCGACTCCATGACAGCCTTGGATCAGGGACTGTTAGCTAAGGACTCCAGGGCTCTTTTGGAACATCAACAGACAGACACACATACACACTTGCAGACAACACGTAACACGCACCCACATGCACACAGGCAGGCAAACACAATTAAGATATACCCATTGTCCCTATGTGCCCACACAAACACATGCACATTCACCCTTGGTGCACACAAAAATGCTGGCCCACATGAACGATTTGCACACACATGCGCACACAAATCATGACTCAGAGATGCTCTCACACACTTATGTACACATTCCCCAGATATGCCATAAGCTCACATCCCCACACACACCTGCATATAACACATGCATGAGTTTACACAGACTGGCACTCGCGGATGGGGGAGGGGAATTGGCCTCAGATCTCAGTGACCGCGTCTCTCTCCCCTCAGATAGTAGCAGCACATTCATGTACACCAACTCAGATATGCACATGCAACCACATAACACGCAAATCCAAAGCAAGGGGGCGTACAGTGCAGACACAGGCAGATGCCTCCAGACCCAAACACACTCGGGGACACGCCCACACTGATTCTGGGGTGGACTCCCCACCCAGGAGAGTGCAATTGGACACTCAGGTCAGCAAGCACAGAAACTTTCTCTTCACATCCCCCCCCACACATGCTGAAACACACGCACAGATACACACACCAGGACCGACCCAAACAATGTCGCCTGATGTGAGACACGCAGAAAAACACTGCTTGGCAAATTGGCTGCAAGTCTGAGAATGTGGAATGAACAATCTCACTTGGGTCCAGCCCAATCCCACCTCCCCGCAAGGGCCAGACAGAATCTGGGCACGGTGGATGGTGTCTCTCTCTCTCTCTCTCACACACACACACACACACACACACACACACACCCCACACAGGCTTGCCTGCAACCCTTGGGAGCAAAGACCTCTCCTTCTAGCCAGGGGAGAGAAAGAAGCTGTGGTGCTTACTGAGGGCTAAACAGGGGGACTGGGGGAGTTGGGGCATCACCCCGCAGAAGATCTGGAGTCCAGTGCACCCCAGACCCACCTATTGAGAGGAGTTCTGCAAACAGATTGAAGATGGGAGGGGCTCCCAGAGGGGTGAGGGGTGTGAGGGGAGGGGCTGAGGGAAGTTTGCAATGGAGGAAGCCCCCTCCCCTCTTCCCCAAACAACAGGACCAGCATTACTAATCCAACTGAATGCCCTCCACCTCCCTCCCAGGGAAGCTCCGTCGCAGGGAAGGGGGAGGCTAGGGCCATAGAGGGGATGGCATGGAAGGGGCGATCCTGGAGCTTCTGGGGGTAGTCTGAGGCCCTGCCTTGGGCTAAGCCCCTCCGCCTTCCGAGGGGGATGAGTTATGGGGATAAATGCTCAGCGCACGTTAGACAGTAAGGCGCAGGGAGATGCTGGGGTGCGGTGGGTGCAGGGGGAGAAAAAGAGACAAACCAAAAGAGACTCAAAGTCAGAGACAGTGCGACAGAGATAGAAAGAGATTGGAGAGACATAAATAGACTCAGAGAAGCAAACCAGAAGGAAAAGCAGAGAGAGAGAGAGAAAGAGAGAGAGAGAGAGAGAGAGAGAGAGAAACTACTACTCGGATACGTTTAGACTCAACCAGAGACCCCGAAGGAGGAGACATTCGAAGACCCCGAGGCCCGCCCCCTGCAGAGGCCGGGTCCCTCCCAGCCCCACGAATCCCACCCTCCCGCTCTGCCCGACTCAGCCGGGACCGGCTCAATTCCGCAGCCCTGGCCGCCTCCGCCCCGGCTGGAGGGAGCTTGGCACCCGGACGCTGCCCGCCACCAGCACGGCCACTAACGACAATAACAATGCTGCACCGCACGGAGCGGCTGGGGTCCCGGGCTCCCTCGGGCCGTGTCCCGCCACTGAGCCCTGACAGGCGTCCCTCGGGAGGGCACTCTCGGCCGGGATCGCGGGGCGGTCGGGTGCGGGGCCCCGGGGGCTGCGGCGGCGGCTGCCGAGGCGCGGGCACCACGCCCCCCCCGGGAGCGCCCCCTGCGCGGCGGCCACTCACGATTTTCTCGGAGGCGCCAGCGCGGGACACGGTGCCGTTGAGCCCCACGAGCGAGGGCAGCGTCTGCGACATCCAGTTGGTGACCATGGCCATGGTGCTCAGCACGGCCCCGATCTTGAGCAGCGGCACAGACATCGCGCCCCCGCCTCATGCCCCGCGGCTGCCCGCCGCGCGTCCCTCGTCCGGCCGGCCACCAGGCTGCGCTCGGTCCCTCCACCCAGCCGCCCCAGGGCGCGAGCGCGAGCCGGCCGGGCCGGCCGGGGGCTGGGGACGCGGGCTGCGGCTCGGCGCGCTCGCGGCTCGCTTATAAAGCGCCGCCCGGCCCCCGCCCCTCCCGCGCCTCCGCGCCGGGCACTTCCAGCCGCCGTGACGTCACGGCTCCGGCCCGAGCCGGCGGGGGGCGGCCGACGGCTCCTCCGCTCGCCGCCCTGCGGGGACGCCCGCCGGTGGGGACCCGCCAGCGGCGTCCCCCGCCCCGCCCCGCCCCGCCGCGGCATCCCCGGCCCCGCCCCCCGCGGCGTCCCCACTCCCCACCGGGTGGCCTCCCTGGGCCGCCCTCCCCGCGCAGCCCCTCTGAGGTCCCCCCGCGGCCGCCGAAGCCGGCGGGGCCGGGGTCGCAAGTCCCCGTTCACCTGCCACTGTTGGGACACTAGCCCGGCTCTCTAAAGCCAGGCGCGGGGGCGTGGGGCGGCCCTCGTGCGCCCCGCACGAACCGGGCAGCCGAGGGTCGCCCGGGGGAAGGGCTTTCCCCGGACCAAGACCACTCGGGGGTCCCTCGTCGGTGCCGGGACGGGGACGCCGAGTGGCGCGGTGCGGAGCAGGGACGCGGCTGCGCGCTGGCGGGGCGCGCGGGGGCACTGGGCAGCGGGAGGGTCTCCCTCGCATCCGGGCGGCCCAGGGCCGGCTCCGAGACCCGGGGCGCCGTCCGCTGGCCCGTCCCAGGCCGGGCGCCGCGCTCGGCTCGAACTCGGGGTGGGGGCGGGAACTTGGGCTCCGGGCCCTCTTCCTCCAGGACCCGGGGGCAGCTCCGGGGCCCGGCGCTCGGCGGGCCAGAGGAGCGCAGCGCCCTCCGCCGCCCGCCCGCCCACCCCCGCACCAGCCGGCGGCGGGGCCGGCGGGCCGCGGGGAGGAGCGCCGGCGGGTTTTAATTTCCTCTGTTTTGCCTGCACTCACGCCCCCTCCTGGCGTCCCCGCATCACCTCGCGCCGCCGCCGCCGCCGCCGTCGCCCTCGGCCCGCGGCCGCCGCCGTCTGGAGGCGGCGATGACTCAGGCCTTTCCCGCGGCTGCTTTCGGAGGGCTCGCCCCGGGAGCAGCGCAGAACCTGGGGCCACGTGGAAGTGAGGGTCTTGGACTGTCTCTGTGACCTCCAGCAGTGACTGCTCTTCTCTGCCTCAGTTTCCTCGTTTGCAAAATGGGTGGTTGTGAGGGCTGGTGGATCTGTTACAGATCAATGGTATGGCTATCCTGAGAACCAAGTGATTTATTGAGCATCGATTACATCCCGGAGAGCAACAGACAAAAATGCCTACCTGCGCGGGGCTGTGGGGCGAGACAGACAAGAAACTGACAAAGTGAAATACAAATAGAATATCGGGGGAAGGGGAATAGGGACTAAGGAGGGGAGAGTAGATTTTAAATTGAGGAAGATTACAGTTCAGCAGATATTTAAGAAGTCGAGGGAGAGAGCCATTTGGATATCTGGAGAAGAATTCAAAGCAATAAGCACAGCAAGTGCAAAGGCCCTGGGGCAGGAATGTTCAAGGAATAGGAAAGACGCCAGTGTGGTCGGAACAGAGTGAGCCAGGGGAACGGAGAGGGAGGACAGTGCCCATAAAGCACTTTGCAGATTGTCTGGGACATGATACGTTTTTCATAAATAGTAAATGCCATTTGTTGTTATGATTTGCAAGTGATAAACGATCAAAAAAAAAAAAAAAGTGTCCTTGCTTACTTGTACCAAAGCTTCCATTTTATTAGCACTGAACACCGCAAATGGACTTGCTAGCATTTACTGCAACCTCCCAAGAAAAATTTGAAACCCAATGATACCTCTCATCTTGCCGCCCTGAGGGCAATGTGTGATTGCCCTAGCTCAGCGCAATCAAGCTTCTCCCAGCAGTGATCCAGCGCACCTCCTCGCCTCCCGCCTCCTCTGCGCTCCCCCAAACTCCTCTCCCCAAAGGCATCAATTACCTTGCAGGAGCTTTACCACTGAGCTACATTCCAAACCCTTTATTTATAGATTTGTTTGTTTATTTATTTATTTATTTTTGAGGCAGGTGTTCGCTAAGTTGCTAAGCCTGACACGGATCCTCCTGCCTCAGGCCTCCAGAGTAGCTGAGATACGGGCCTTCCCCCTTTTTCTTGAAAGTCATTTCTTCCCTTATTTCAGACACGCCTTCTTACTCCCTCCTTTCGCCCCATTCTGTAGCCTCGCTGTCCCTCCCTACTTCCTAAATGTCTTCCTCTCCCTCCTGGGCTTTGCCCTGCCCCTGCCCCTCTCATTTGGCGCACTCTATCTGCACCATCCCACCCAACCCCAAGGCCTCGGTTCCACCTGGCACACTCCTGCCTCAGGACCTTTGCCCTGGCTGCTCACTCTACCCAAAACTCTGTTGCCACAGATGCCCACATGGCTTGTTCCTCTACTTCTTCTAGGTCAGAGTCATGCAATGCCCTTCTCCAGCAAAACTACATTTCCCAGGTTCCTTTGCGCACTGACTTCCTGTTAGGCTCAACCAATGGGAGGCACTGGAGGGAGATTGGAGGGTGGAGAGGGAGAAACCCAGTATCTCTCCTCTCTGCTTGGGGTGTGTGGAGGTGGTGCTTTGTGACGGTGCCCACAGCCCCTCCATGGCCCCACAAGAGCCTCTTCCTCAAACAGTGTCCCTCCAGCAGCTTTGTGCTGAGGCCTGTAGCTGGATTCCCTGATTATGCCATTTGGCTTCTCAACTCTCCCATCTCCCACTTGACCAATCCCCTGTATTAAATTCTCTCTCACTGATATGCCTGAATGGTTTGTTTCCCTGTATGGTCTTTGGGGAAGGGGTGCTGTGGACTGAACCTGGGGCCTCATGTCTGCTGAACACCAGCTCCCCACCTACCTTACCCCCAAGTCCCAATATGGCCATCTTTTCTGAACGACCTTCCCTGACCACCTCATCTGCAATCAGAGCCCCCATGAAGCTTTACGCTTTACCCTACTTT
Source organism: Tamias sibiricus (assembly GCA_025594165.1). Lineage (NCBI taxonomy): Eukaryota > Metazoa > Chordata > Mammalia > Rodentia > Sciuridae > Tamias > Tamias sibiricus. The sequence continues at coordinate 9,797,623 of CM046673.1, forward strand.
GTTTATTACATATCAGTATCATCACCATGTGATATTATTGTATCGTACTTCTATTTGTTGATGGTCTGTCCCCTCCACTAGCCTGTAGACCCCTAGGACTGTCACCAACACGTCTACATTTTTCACAGATGAATCTTCAGGACCTGGAACAGCACATGGCATATAGTAGATGCTCAAGAAATTGTTCTTTCTTTTCCTTTATTCATGTGTGTGTGGGTGGGGTGGGGAGGGGGATGTTGCTAGGGATCAAAACCAGGGCCTGGTTCATGTTAGGCAAGTTCTCTACTGTTGAGCTTCATCCCCATCTCTAAGAAATTGTTCTTGATTGACGAATAAATCAATCTATTATCTGAGGCCTGTCTATAGCCCAGATCTCCACCTAGAGCTCAGAGCACTAAACCCACTTGGTTTTTGGACATTTCCACTCCTGGGGTTCACAGAACTAATGACACATTATACCCTTTAGAATGGCATCAAATCAAAACGACTGTATCAAGTGGGGCTGGGATTGTGGCTCAGCGGTGGTAGAGAGCTCGCCTAGCCCGTGCAGCCCGGGTTTGATTCTCAGCACCAGTAAAACTAAAAACACATTGTATACAACTAAAACAAAAAAAATAAATTTTTTTTTTAAAAAGCTTGTATCAGTATTGATGAGAATGTGGAAACACTGGGACCACATACATTGCTACTAGGAATGTCAATTGTTGCAATCACTTTGAGAAACAAGTTAGCAATTTCTTTTTTTTTTTAAATATTTATTTTATTTGCTTTAGTTGTACACAATGCCTTTTATTTTTACGTGGTGCTGAGGATTGAACCCAGGCCGTGGACGTGCTAGGCGAGTGCTCTACCGCTGAGCCACAACCCCAGCCCCAGGCTAGCAATTTCTTAAAGAGTTAAACATAAGTTTAGGGGCTGGGGATGTAGCTCAGTTGTAGAGCGCTTGCCACGCATGCGTGGGGCCCTGGGTTCGATCCTCAGCACCACATAAAAATAAAGATACTGTGTCCATCTACAACTAAAAAAAAAAAAAAAAAAAAAAAAAAAAAAAAAACCTTAAAAAAAAACCCATAAGTGTATCATCATCTACCCAAGAGAAATAAATTATACAACCATGAAAAGACACGTGCATGAATATTCAGAGCAGCATGATTCATAAGGAATGGAACGAAATGCCCATGAGCTGGCGATGGAGAAGCAAACTGGGGTCCATCGATACAAGGGAAGCCTTTCAGCCACAAAAGGAACAACTATTGATATTTTCTACGACGTGGGTGAACCTCAAAAATATTTTGCTAAGTTAAAGAAGCCAGACAGAAAAGGCCACATATTTTGTGATTCCATTTATACAAAGTGTCCAGAAAAGACAAATCAATAGTGATGGAAAGTAGATTAGCAATTGCCTGGAACTGGGGTCAGCAGTCGGGGAGGGAATGCAAACGGGAGTGAGGGATCTTTTGGGGGACATAGAAATGTTCTAAAATAGGATTGGGGTGATGGCTGCATAACTCGGCAAATTTATGAAAAGTCACCGAATTGCACAGGTAAACAGGTGAATTTTTTTTTTTTTTTTTTTTTTTTTTTTTTTGTGGTACCAGGGGATTGAACTCAGGGGCACTCGACCACTGGGCCACATCCCCAGCCCTTTTTTGTATTTTATTAGAGACAGGGTCTCACTGAGTTGCTAAGTGCCTCACCACTGCTGAGGCTGGCTTTGAACTCGCAATCCTCCTGCCTCAGCCTCCCAAAGTGCTGGGATTACAGGCGTGCACCACCGCGCCCGGCTAAACAGGTGAATTTTATGGTGTGTAGACCATATTCCATAAAGCTGTTGAAAAGCAAGGGAAAAGGTGGGTGTGGTGGCGTACACCTGTAATCCCAGCAGTTTGGGAGGCTGAGGCAGGAGGATGGCAAGTTCAAAGACAGCCTCAGCAAAAGCAAGGTGCTAAGCAAGCAGCTCAGTGAGACCCTGTTTATAAATAAATAAATAAATAAATAAAGGCTGGGGATGTGGCTTGGTGGTTAAGCACCCCTGGGTCTAAAAAAAAAAAAAAAAAAAGCAAGGAACATTCTTATACTTTTCCTGTGAGCTCCCACCCTCCCAGGTGTCCTGTGCTTGCACTAAAATGAGAGTAAGTGCCTTGTGAAGGACTGAAGGACGCTTGCTTCACCCTGGTCCTGACACTGATATACTCACAGTCAGAAAATAGAGGTTATTGCCCTTTAACTCCTTATTCCCCCTCCTCCCGAGCACCAGAGCCAGTGGGTCCTGATGCAGGGGATATCTCAACAAAATGTCTCTTCCTCTCTTCACCATCACTCTGAGCACAGTGCTGGAGAGCCACTGAAAGAAATGGGGGCCAGGGTGCAGTGGCACATGCCAGTAATCCCACAGGCTCAGGAGGCTGAGGCAAGGAGGATCACGAGTTCAAAGCCAGCCTCAGCAACAGCGAGTCACTGAGCAACTCAAAGTGAGACCCTGTCTCTAAATAAAATACAAACTAGGGGGCCTGGGGTTGTGGCTCAGTGGTAGAGCACTCACCTAGCATGTGCGTGGCCAGGGTTCGATCCTCAGCACCACGTAAAAATAAAGGCATTGTGTACAACTAAAAAACAAACAAATAAATATTTTTAAAAAATGCAAAATAGGGCTGGGGATGTGGCTCAGTGGTCGAGTGCCTCTGAGATCAATACCCAGAACCCCCCCAAAAAAGAACTGGGGGCCTCCCCAAAAAACAATCCCCAGGAGGAAAAAAGAAGTTCACAATTTTCAGAGTGCTGTTAATCATTGCTAACACGTCTCAGGCTCTTGTCAGGCACCACTTGGCAAGGCACAGGTAACCACTCGTTTGACGCTCAGATTAGACAGGATTATAGTTTCCATTTTAAAAAAGAGGAAATAGACACACAGAGATGCTAAGAAATTTCCCAAAGATGCCCAGGTTTTGATTTGAGTCTCCATGGTACTGGAGGGAAAGAATGAAGGCTGGCCCCTACCTCACATCATGTACAAAAACCAGTTCTAGACGGATTGTTCATCTAAGTGTGAGAGAGAAACTGTAAAACTTTCAGGAGAAAAAACATGGAAGAACATCTTCATTACCCTGGGGTGGGCAAGGATTTTTAAAACAGGAACCACTAACAAGCACCAACTGTGAAGGGGAAAAAATTATGATCTGAACTCTGTTAAAATTAAGAAAGTCTGGGGGTGGGGTTGTGGGGACTCAGTGGTAGAGCTCTCGCCTAGCACGTGCAGGGCGCTGGGTTAGATCCTCAGCACCATATAAAAAATAAAACAAAAGCATTGTGTCCAACTAAAACAAAATAAAATAAATTAAGAAATTCTATTGATTAAAAGAAACCATTAAAAGAATGAAAAGGCAACCCACAGATTAGGGGACTGCATTTGTAATCTTTATGTCCAATAAGGAACTCGTATTCTGGTTTTATTTTTTATGTAAGCTATGAATGTGTGTGTTTATATACAATTTGCACACACACACACACACACACACACACCTTCCTACAAAGCAATAAGGAAAAAGCAGCCTAATAGAGAAGCAAGCGAAAGATTTGAACAGACAAAAGGGTGGTCGATCAAGAGGTGAAAAGTACTTAGCATGATTAATCATCAGAAAATGCAAATTAAGACCACAAGGAGGAACCACCGGGCACCCACCCATCAGAATGCCTAAAACGAAAGAGGGACGCGCAGGTGTGGAAAACGATGCGCAGCCGCGGAAACGCGCCCCCTGCCGGTGGGAGGGGGAACTGCGGCGCTCTCTGGAAGAGTCTTTGGGGTTCTGGAAATGTGTTCAGCAGCACCACCTCCCCGGCGCCTGCAGTTCCTCCATTCCTAGGCTTACAGAGTGTAGCCTCGTCATCTTCGGACTCCCTACTGGCAAATTTGCCTATCTGATACAATTTGTTTATTTGTCCAAGGCCTCCTGCTGGGACTTGGGTAATGTGTGTGCAGAGTATCACAACGTTGCCTGGACGGGCACGTGCCCAGCTGAGGCTGAACAAGGAGATGGCTCTGTTTCATACTATAAACGAGTACCTTTTTTTGTTTTTAAATACATATTTGCATTTTAAAATTTGATTTCATTAGTTATACATGACAGTAGAATGCATTTATGCACTGTGATATTACACAGATGGGGATATAATTTCCCATTTTTCTGAGTGTACATGTTGCAGAATCATATTGGTCGTGTAGTCACATATATACATGCAGTAATGATGTCTGTTTCATTCCACTATCTTTCCCATCCCCACATCCCTTCCCTCCCCCCCATCACTTCCCTCTACCTAATGTTAGAAAACTGCTGAAACATAGTTAACTTAGCTGGGAACACTGTGTTAGTGAAATAAAAGGGTTTATTGGGGTGCCACATGGGCAAGGGTAGGGAAGGGAAGGGAAGGGGGGGGTAGGGAAGGGATGGGCAGGAACCGAGGCAAGCACGAACAGAGAGCAGGAACAAGGAAAAGGGGCAGAGTTCAGTCCGGGGCTGGCTTAAATAGAGTAGGGGCCATAAACCCCCCTTGGAGTGAGTCCTTGTCCTATAGGCCAGCAGAGGTCATGGGGGAGGTAGTGGTAGTGGACAAGGGACTTGCTGGTCAGGTTTTGGTCACGCTGAGCATCCTGGGAGCTGTAGTTTTTCACAAGGCAACCTGAGGAGGTGTGGCCTTCTGCCTGGGAGGGTGCAGCCTCTGCCTAGAATCCAACACCTAATCTAAGGTAATGCTATTCTTCCCTAGTGCCCCCCCCCCACCCACCCCACTTTATTGTGAATTAGCATCTGCATATTAGAGAAAACATTCGGCCTTTGGTTTTGTGGGATTAGCTTATTTTGCTTAGCATGATATTCTCCAACTCCAACCATTTATTGGCAAATGCCATAATTTCACTTTTCTTTAAAGCTGAGTAATATTCCATTGAGTACATATACCACATTTTTGTCATCCATTCATCTATTGAGGGACACCTAGGTTGGTTCCATAGTCTAGCTAGTGTGAATTGAGCTGCTATAAACATTGACGTGGCTGCGTCACTACAATATGCTGATTTTAAGTCCTTTGGGTATAAACCAAGGAGTGGGATAACAGTCTACTTAGTGTCCTGTTTTCCACACTTTTGTGCATTTTGCTGGTGACTTCATGTCTTGAATGTCACCCTCCACAGAGTGCTGAGGTGCTGTCTAGGGTTCCTCAGTGCAGAAGGCTCTGAGAAAAACCATGTGTCAGATGAACTTGATTTGGGCGTGAGATATAATGCTGTCGGCCACGAGTTCCATATTAATGAACCAAATTTTCAAAGTTTTAAAAAAGAAATACATGTAAAATGGCACTATCTATTATTCCATTAACAAAAATGTTGTGGCTCGAGGCTTTGGGACAGAGTGACATGAGTTTGCAAGGACATGGAACTCTAGGGCACCATGGCTGGGAATGTAAAAGGGCGCAGCTACTAAGGAGAACAGTACAGAGCGCCCTCAGAAAAAAATATGAGGGCTGGGGCTGTGGCTCAGTGAGCGAGCACTTGCCTAGCATGGGTGAGGCCCCGGGTTCAATCCTCAGCACCACATCAAAATAAATAAATAAAATAAAGGTTGAAATTTTTTTAAAAAGTAAAAATAAATAAGCCAGGCACAGTAGTGCATGCCTGTAATCCCAGCACTTGGGAGGCTGAGGCAGGAGGATCGCGAGTTCAAAGCCAGCCTCAGCAATGGTGAGGCACTTAGCAACTCAGTGAGACCCTGTCTCCAATAAAATACAAAAAAGGGCTGGGGATGTGGCCCAGTGGTCGACTGCCCCTGAGAATAATAATAATAACAATAGGTACAGTTCTGCATGATGAAACGAGTTTCAGAGACTGGTTGCACAATAGTGTGAATTTTCATAATACTACTAAACTGAATACCTGGAAATGGTTATGATGGTAAATTATATATTATATCTTTCATTTGAACTCTCTCTTTCTTTCCTGCCGCCTGTCTCTTCTATGACTTGTTGTCAGCTCAATAAATTCTAAGACCCTTAACCCAGCATTCAAACGTCTTTAGAGTCAGATCACAACCTCTTGTTCCAAGTTCACCTCCAAATCTCACCTCCCCACGGAGCCTAGTTCACATTTCTAGAACACACCACATGCTTCCAGGTCTTGTTAGCCTGGGACAACAACCTCCTTCTGCAGGGAATGTCCACTCCCCAGTCCCCACCCACGTGACCCTCAAGGCTCACTTGGAGCCACCTCCTCCAGGAAGCCTGCCTGACTTGACATTTTGCACAATGGACTGCATCTGCCACATCTGTCTCCCTGACTTGTGGACCGAAAGCCACTCCACAGCAAGCTCTGTCACATCTCTCCACACCCCAGTGACATTTTCATAGGAATTACAAAAGCAATAGAAAGAGGTGGGAATCTGTGGTGCGGTCTTGGGACCTAAAAGATGAGGAGCGCTGTGCCTCTTCATTCATGGTCTCAGCTGACTCTGCCTTTTGGTTTCTCTTTTGACTCCTCATCTTCTCATCTGCTAAGCCGGACTTGGATAGACGCTAATTGCCCAGGATTGTCAGAACTCTGTGTAAAGTACAGGTAGACAGGCACCAAGGGGCTACTGGTTTCCCAGGAGCCATGCAAAATAAGCTTTTGCATACAGACCTCAGAGAATGCATTCAGTCTACTCTTTTCTCTTTCCTGGTTTTGCCTTGGTTTGTGGCTGAGCCATGGATGGATGAAAATTGGGGGTGAAGGTGTGTGGATACTCTGCTAACTAACAGTAGGATCAAGCTGGGTGCGGGGGGTGCACTCCTGTAATCCCAGAGGCTTGGGGGGCTGAGACAGGAGAATTGCAAGTTCAAAGCCAGCCTCAGCAAAAAAAATGAGGTGCTAAGCAACTCAGGGAGACCCTGTCTCTAAATCAAATACAAAATAGGGCTGGGATGTGGCTCAGTAGTTGAGTGCCCCTGAGTTCAATCCCCAGGACCAATAATAATAATAATAGGATCGAACTCTGCTCTCCTCAGGAACCCAGGGCCTCACACATGCTAGGCAAGTGCTCTGCCACTGAGCCACAACCCCAGCCCCGACACCCTCTTCCCAACACAGCCAGGCTCAAAACCTTCAGGGAGGTAAACTCTTCCACCCTGCTGCTTGAAAGCACAAACCATCACCCAGCCCTTGGCGTGTGGTATGAGGCTTGAAACGTAGAAGGTTCTCGGCGTATGCTTTCCAGATGAATGCACGAATGCACAAATGGATTATAACTGCACGTCACTGGCTCCCCAAACTGACGCTGAACTCTGGGGAGACAAAGCCATCGCCCAGACTAGCCGCTGGGTTCACAAGAAACACACGCCCACCCCACATGACTGACGCATAGGGAACAGAGTCACCGTGCACACGCATCCATAGGCGTAATTGTGGTACAGACATGTCCCCGTGCCAGGCTTGGCCAATGCTGACTGCAGCTGGCCCTCCGTACCCCTGGGATCCACATCTGCAGGTTCAACCAACCCAGGATCAAAAATATTTGGGGGAAAAATTGCACCCGTATTGAACATTACAGACTTTTTATTATTTTCCAGATAATACAGGATAACTCTTTCCATAGCATTTGCATTTTAGTAGGTATTGTAAGTCACCTAGAGATGATTTAAAGTCTACAGGAGTATTGTGTAGTTCTATGCAAAAGCTACACCATTTTACATAAAGGACTTGCACATGGGCAGATTTGGATATCGTAGGAGGTCCTGGAACCTGTCTCCTGCAGATACGGAGGCACAACTGTGACAGTCCCTGAACATCCACACTGTCGCTGAACACACGCACTCACTACAGACAATTCCTACGGGGCCAGGATTAAAGTGTACAGGGACAGAATTGAATCTCATTTTTATTTAAGGTTTTGACATTTTGTGCATAGATATTTTACATAAATTTTGCCTTTCTTAAAATATGACGTTAGCTGGGTGTGGTGGTGCACGCCTGTAGTTCCACCGCCTCAGAAGTCCGAGGCAGGAGGACCACAAGCTTGAGGCCAGCCTGGGCAACTTAGCCAGACCCTGTCTCAAAATAAAAATAAAAAAGGGCTGGGGGTGTAGCTCAGTGGTAGAGGATCCCTGGATTAAAACCCTAGTACCACACACACAAAAAATTTTAATTAAATTTTAAAACAGATTTGAATCCCCTTAAATTTTGTACTAGAGGGTCTGGGGTTGTGGCTCGGTGGTAGAGCGTTCGCTTAGCACGTGCATGGCCCAGGTTCGATCCTCAGCACCACGTAAAAATAAATAAAGGCATTGTGTACAACTAAATAAGTAAATAAATATATTTTTTAAAAATTTTGTACTTGCTGGGGAGATAGCTCAGTTGGTAGAGTGCCTGTTTCACATGCACAAAGCCCTGGGTTCAATCCCTAGCACCACAAAAAAAAAAAAACTTTTTTTTTTTTTTTTTTTTTTTTTACTAGAAACAATTGCCAGACTTATGTTGGCTTGAGACACACAGACACACACAAGCATCACGCACACAGGAACAAAGTTCCCGCACAAACCTCACTCTACCACTAGGTGTCGCCCCAGCTCCTTATCTTAGGCCCAGTCCCGACCACGCTCTTGGTTTTGAAGTCTTTAGCATTTCATTTACCTCCCTCCACCTGGGACACTCACGTGTCCTAAAGAAGCTGGGAATGAACAGCATCTTAACCCTAGACAGTGCTGCCCTATAATGGATTTCAAGCACCACAAGTAAAGAAGATGGGTTTTCTTAATGCCCCTGCTCCAGGAGTGAGCAGTCCCTCACCCTCCCTTGGTACAGCAGTTCCCTCTTAGCCACAGACAGCTCCATAAACACACAGTTCACAAGGTTGTTTTTGTTTGTTTGTATCAGGGATTGAACACGGGGGTGCTTAACCACTGAGCCCCAGCCCCAGCCCTTTTTGTTTTTGAGACAGAGTCTTGCTAAGTTGCTGAGGCTGGCTTTGAATGTGAAATCCTCCTGCCTCAGCCTCCCAAACTGCTGGGATCACAGGTGTGTACCACCATGCCGGGCTTCGTAAATTTTTAATTGCACACTTGTTTTTTTTTTTTTTTTTTTTTGGTGCTGGGGGATTGAACCCAGGGCTTCACGCACACCAGGAAGCACTTTTACCACTGAGCCATGTCCCCAGCCCCAATTACGCACTATTCTTTTTTTTATTTTTTAATTATTATTTTTTTTTTAGTTGTAGGTAGACACAATACCTTTATTTATGTGGCGCTGAGGATGGAACCCAGGGTCTCACACATGCGAGACAAGCACTCTACCGCTGAGCCCATAGCCCAGCCCCTTACACACTATTCTTTTTTTTTTTTTTTTTTTTGGTACCGGGGATTGAACTCAGGGGCACTCGACCACTGGGCACATCCCCAGCCCTTTTTTGTATTTTAGTAGAGACAGGGTCTCACTGAGTTGCTAAGTGCCTCGCACGGCTGAGGCTGGCTTTGAACTCGTGATCCTCCTGCCTCAGCCTCCCAAGTGCTGGGATTACAGGCCGTGCGCCACCGCGCCCGGCTCACTATTCTTTTTTTTTTTTTTTTTTTTTTTTTTTTTTTTTTTTTTTGGTACTGGGGATTGAACTCAGGGGCACTCGACCACTGGGCCACATCCCCAGACCTTTTTTTGTATTTTATTTAGAGACAGGGTCTCACTGAGTTGCTAAGTGCCTCGCCATTGCTGAGGCTGGCTTTGAACTCGCGATCCTCCTGTCTCAGCCTCCCAAAGTGCTGGGATTACAGGCCATTAGTGCGCCACCCGCGCCCGGCTCTTCACTATTCTTAATAATGTGACCAGAACCCAGAATGACTGGGACAAACCCTGGGACACCTCTGCACTGTCCTGCCTGGAATGTGAATCCCCTCTGTGCATGCTCCCTACTTGCTAGTTATCAGGTTGGCCATCTTGGTATTTCAGTGCTGTGTTCAAGTACCTTCTTATTTTACCCAATAATTGTCCCAATGCTTAAGTGTTTGTTTGTTTGTTTTGTTTTGTTTGTTTGTTGTTGTTTTGTTTTGCTGTTGTTGTTGTTGTTGTTTTGCTTTTTACCAGGGATTGAAACTCAGGGGCACTCGACCACTGGGCCACATCCCCAGCCCTTTTTTGTATTTTATTTAGAGACAGGGTCTCACTGAGTTGCTAAGTGCCTAGACTTTGCTGAGGCTGGCTTTGAACTCGCGATCCTCCTGCCTCAGCCTCCCAAGTGCTGGGATTACAGGCATGCGCCACCGCGCCTGGCTCCAAAGCTTAAGTGTAATGATATAAAAGAAGCACCAGGAAATGAAATATGGAAGGACAGAATAACTCAGCTACTGTGGGTGGTGTGTAAGAACGTGCAGGGCATATTGGATAAAACAGTAGATACAGAGTCTGGTACTACACCAAGTCTCAGGCATCTACTGGGGGTTTTGGAATGTACTCCTCCTTAGTTTAGATGGGGGAACGACTGTACAAGAATCTCTTGATTTGAGAAAGAAAGAGACCCTGTGTGTATGTGAGGGGGTCCACCATTCATTGATTCAACAGATATTTGCCGAGCACCTACTGTGTGCCAGGCTCTGTTCTAGGCACTGGAGTGGTAATGAAGTTTGCCTGATGAAGCTCGTGTTCTAGTGGGAGACAGACAATGAATGAACTCACCAATCATGGAAAGGCAGTGACAATGGTGACAAAGAAAAATAACAGTAAGAGTTCAGAGAGTGGAAGTGGGGAGACTATTTTAGATGGCTGTCAGGGCAGTCTTCTTGGAGGAAGTGTGACATTTAAGCATAAAGAAGAGAGGGAAGGGGCTGGGGTTGTGGCTCAGCGGAAGAGCGCTTGCCTTGCACGTGCGCAGCCCGGGTTCGATCCTCAGCACCACGTAAACATAAATTTATTGCATTGTGTACAACTAAAGTAAATAAATAAATATTTTTAAAAAATTTTTAAAAAAAAAAGAAGAAGAGAGGGAGGAAGTCAAGTAACTGTTCCTGGGAGAACAGTGTCCCATGCAGAGGGAATGGAAAATGCAAAGGCCCTGGGGCATCTGATCCAAACTGGACTACCTCTCCCCACCATGCTCTGGAGATCCTCTGAAAGAACTGACCCTGAACCCAGGTAGTGCCCATGATACAGTTAGATCGTAGGAAGGACTTCCCAGGGGTCAGGAAGAGGGAATTTTTCCCTGAAGAAAGATGGTGGGCTTAGAGGTATCAGGTCGTCTGGTTGCTTCCAGTCATTCACAGAGTCATTTGCTGGCCAGAACCCAGAACAACTGGGAGAAACCCCGGATGGATGAACAATACCTCTCAGATTGCAACTTTTTTTTTTGTTTGTTTGTTTTCCAATTAAATCTAAACTCCTGCCCACAACCCACAAGTTCCTGTGTAGTCTTGCCATTCTGGACTTCTCTGGCCAAATGGCACTCACCCCACAACTGTTCCTGCCTCAGGGCCTTTGCACGAGCTGTTCCTCCTGCCTTGAAGGCTCTTCTCCCAGATACACAAGGAATCATCCTTCACTTCTTTCAGGTGTGGCCTCAAATCCACCCCCTCACAGAAAACTCCCTAACCACACCTGTTCAAATAGTGCCTCCCCATCACTCTTTTTTTGGTAGTGGGGATTCAACCCAGGGGCCCTCTACCATGGAGAGGTACACTGTGGCCCTTATATATTTATTTATACCAATTATTATTATTATTATTATTACTATTATTATTATATTATTATTATTATTAATGACAGGGTCTGACCAATTGCCCAGGCTGGCCTCAAATGTGATCCTCCTGCCTCAGTCTCCGAGTAGCTGGGATTACAGGCGTGCGCCACTGTGCCTGGCTCCGCCAGCACTCTTTAATCTCCTTTATCCTATTTATTATTCTTCATGTCATTTACATGGTGCTATATATTTAGGACGTTCTTGTCTGTCTCCTCTGCCAGAAGGTCAGCTCCAGGAGGGCAGGGATTGGATGACTTGTCTCGGCTGTATCCCCATTGTTTAATCATATCTGTTGATTGAAAGGATGAATAAATGATTTCTAAGAATGACACATGGAGAAACCCATTAGGGATGGGGGGCGGTTCTAGGAAGCGATGGAGGGAGCCAAGAGGGGGCCGAGTGCCCTCTCTCGGGGTTAGTTAGCACGGGCTGAAACTGTTTTCCCACTGTGCAGTGCCCCCTCGAGGCAGCCTGGGGCACTGCAGCCCATGGCAGGACTCCATCAGTCCAGCCCCAACTCATTACCCCATCTTAGCCCCGCCCCATGTGCTCTTTAGCCCCGCCTTCACGACTGATTAGCCCCGTCCCCGCAGCCAGCCCCATTTGGCCCCGCCTCCATGATTACACAGTTAGCCCCGCCCCCAAGCAACTCCTTCCCAGCCCCCAGGTACGCGGGACTCACCCCTAACTGCACCACTCTCAGCAAAACTCCCTGGCACCACTTGGAATGGGCAATCTAGCGTTCTCTAGGGACTGGTAGGGGTGAGGGACAATGGGTGATGATTCCAAGAACCCTTCAGAGAAACCAAATTCCACTTCGTCCCTGGTTCTTTTTTTTTTTTTTTTTTCCCCAGCAGTTCAAGCCTATGCCTCTTGGTCTCTCTCATGTGTCCCTCTTTGCTTTTCTACAGCTCACATATCAATTGAGGACCTACTGTGTGCAGCCTGATGCCAGGTGCTGGACGCACTCCTTTCCCCACCCAGTGTGTAGGTGCTGAGATGGGGAAATGAGAGGGAGGGGGCCCCACAACCTCCTCGTGGAAATGGAAATCCTCTTGTCTAGAATACAGCCTCCATCCCTCCGCCCGCGCCCGCGCCCGTGGGGGTGGGCACAGCCGATTCCTTTCTTATCTCGGTCAGATTAAGGAAGGTGCTAGACTGTTTTCCTTCTGAGTTTCTACATTAAAACCCACCGAGTGACATCAGCGCAGACAGGTCCGTACCCACGAAGTGAATTCTTCAACAAGCTCGTAAGCACGTGGCCCAAGAACCTGACGGCCTCCCCTTCAGTCCTGTCTCTGCCACTCCCGAGCTGCTGGGCTTGACCGCACTTTCCTCTGCCTTAGTTTCCCCACCTCTAAAATAAGGGTGACAATAGCGTCCGCCAGTGGGAGGGCACTGAGGACGGTAAATGCCTTCCTTGGGGCTATGGGCTTGAAACAGCGCCCTGCACATAATGAGCACTTGTGAATGCTTGCTGTTATATAATTATTATTTCATTATTTTTGATCCCTGCTTCCCTCTGAGCCCCTATGGATCTTGGGGGGGAACACCCCCAAGATGGAAGAAAAAGAGGTTTCTCAATAGCTGAAGAAAGCTTGGACCCTCACATTTTGCAAGGTTCCCCCAAATCTGCCCAAGCGATGGGGGGTACCACAGGGAGACAGACCTGCATCTGTGAGAACATGAATGGGGTGTACAAGAAATCTACACGCACGCACACACGGGTACATGGACGCTTCATTTGCACACACAACACCCCCCCCCCCACACACACACCCCCTCTTTTACAGTAATTTATTCAAAGGCACAGAATGGCACATGGTCATCTCAGAGCTCTCACCCAGTCACACACCTGGTCACATGGGTTTTGTACAACACCCATGCATTTGGACACGGTCATGCAAAAACTGTCACACACAGTCCTTGACACAGCTATGGCTGCACAAATACCACCGGGATTAACACAGTCCTCACTTGAATCGATGTCACACTGCCAGACACACACACACACACACACACACACACACACACACACACAACTCGCCTGGAAAGCTCACAAGCCTCACAGTCACACCAACCCTCCGGTCACAGCCACCCACTGTCACACACAGACTCTCCCTCACGTACAAACACCTCTCCCAGTCACACCCCAACTCACTCACAGTTGGACAAACACCTGCACGGCCACACACGCAAACTCCCCTCGGTCACACCCAGAGCGACACAAAGACACGTTTATCCCGCACCCCCGCCAGCACCTCACACACGTCCCCATCAGTCACTCACACGTGAGTCCCGCCCCCTTCCCCACTCTGGGGGTGCAGATGAGAAGTGGGGGGCTTCAGAAGCTAGCACCTCGGCCATGATAGAGAAGTGAAGGGTAAGCGACATCCTAAAGCCCCCCGAAGTTTCCCCCTCCACCCACTCAGCTCCAGCGCGACGGCGGGTGTGGGCTCCAGGTCACCGAGGGGTTAAGAGCCCCAAAGCAGGGATCATGCGGTCCCCCACCCCTCCCAGCCTGAGGCTGCATTCGAAGTCCCCGACTCCTCCCCCAGCCAGGGTGGACGTCCCAGCCCCCCCCCCGCTGCGACCCCCGCCCCTCGTCCCTCGCCACCCTGCGGCTCTGGGGGGGCTCGTGGGGAGCCCGCCCTCGTCTCTCCGAGACCGCTCCGCGCGCCCCGGCCCTCCCGGACGCCCCCGCGCCCGCACCTGCCCGCCGGGCCCCTACCTGTCCGGCGAGGCCTGAGCACAGCAGCGGCAGCAGCAGCAGCGGCAGCGGCGGGACCGTGAGCGGCCACATGACGCGCCCCCAGCCCGGCGTTCCGGCCCCCCGCCCGCCCGCCCTCGCGGCGCCTCGGCGCGGGGACCGCCACCAGGCGCGACCCCGCCCGCGCGGCAGGGGCGACCCTCCAGCGCCACCTCCCCGCCTCGCCGGCGGCCGGGATCCCGCCCCGCCCCCGCTCGCGCCGAGGCTTTGTTGCGGGCTCCGCCCCGCCCCGCCCCCCGCTCGTCCTCGGCGCCGAGCGCGCGGGGCCGGGGCCGGGAGGCGGCCGCCGGCGCTGGCCGGGAGCCGCGGACTGCCCCGACGCCCCACCCGGGCCACCTGCGAGCGGGTCGCGGGGACGGGCGAGGGCGCCCGTCACGTGCTCGGTGCCGGTCGGTTCCTCCCTCCCAGGACGTTTCCCACGTGGGGGACGGAGGTGGGAGAGGGAGGGTGGGTGCGGGAGAGGCGTCGGGAGGAAGGCCTGGGAGCAGAGGGGGCGTCGCAGCAGGGGAGACACCTCCCGGGAACTCTCCACGGTCTGCGGAGAAACTGAGGCACGGGGCCTGGGAGACTGGAAGTTGGGGAAGGGGCCAGCGCCAGGACAGGGGCAGGTAGAGCAGAGCTGGACACTGGGAGTGAGGGGCAGGAGCGGGGAGCAGGAGAGCGACATGGAGAGGAGGCCGAGGGGCAAGCCCCGGTGGGCGGACCTGAACTCCTGCGGGGGCATCCCTTTTCCACTCCCCAGGGCGCCCCTTCCTGGGGCTCTCCTGGTGGACAACTTATCCTCCCCCCAGCCCCCAGCCACACCTGGACAGCCTCTCCTTGTTTCTGTTTCAATGGCCCCAAAAGACAGACCAGATGCCCGAGAGAACCGAAATATTAAGGCCGCCTGCACACGAGGCATTTGCATATGAAGGGCGTCCTTGTCCGGTCTGCAGCCATCACCTGGCCTCCCCAAGCCCTTCAACGGCTCTTTGGGAGGAGGGCAAGTAAATCAAATTATGAAGGAATCTGCCATGAAATACGGGGAAGGGGTGAGTAAAGCTAGCATTTTTCTGACCCTACTGTGTGCCAGGCAGATAGCACATTATTGATGGTTTTGGGGGGGACACAGAGGAAGAGCTTGGTGTCCAACAGCCCTGGCTCTGTCACTATTTTGCCATATGACCTCAGGCAAGGAGTTTTCCCTCTTGTTAAAAGACCTGAGGGTTGGGAATGTGGCTTCATGGTTAAGTGTTCCTGAATTCAATCCCTGGTACCAAAAAAGAAATAGAAAACAACAACAACAACGTTATTTAGTGTACAATGACTTAAAATGCATTCTGCTGCCATATATGCCTAATTAGAATAAATACATTTAGTAATTTAAAAAAGACCTGTTTCCTCCCAGCATCTCCCATCATTGGGAGACATCTGTGACATAGGAACAAATAGTGCACTCAGTCCCCAGAGCACATTGCCACAGAGCAGTTGAGGACACTGGCCATAGGATCGGGTCACAAGTCAGAATCTGAGCCTAAAAAAACATCTCATCGAGCCGGGCGCGGTGGCGCACGCCTGTAATCCCAGCACTTTGGGAGGCTGAGGCAGGAGGATCACGAGTTCAAAGCCGCCTCAGCAATGGCGAGGCACTTAGTAACTCAGTGAGACCCTGCTTCTAATAAAATACAAAAAAAAAAAAAAAAAAAAGGGGGGGCTGGGGATGTGGCCCAGTGGTCAAGTGCCCCTGAGTTCAATCCCCGGTACCAAAAAAAAAAAAAACAAAAAAACAAAAAAAAACTCATCTATTCCTCTACCGCCTTTTTTGAAATGGGAGACTGTCCTTTGCTCAATCCTCAAGGCAAACCTGCAGAAAGAGCATGTAGGTTGGTACAATACGAAAAACTCTTGACCAAGAGTGGGCGCCCTTGTAACGGGCTTTGTTTCAGGACCATGAACAGTGTCCTCCTTGGGTTCTGATCAGGGAGATGGTCACGGTTTTGGCCAGGCTATGGCCTGCGTTATAATGCTGAGCTTTGGCCAATATGACTCCAGGTTCCTCTCTCATTGTTCTCTGCTCTCTTCTGTAGTAGGCGAGATAGCGCTTGTAAACTACATTTCCCAGGCTCCCTTGCCTCTTGCAAACTACATTTCCCAGGCTCCCTTGCCTCTGGTTAAGCTCAGCCAAATGGGAGGTCTGGGAAGAGATTGGAGGTGAAAAGAAAGTCTAAACCAGAATATTTCTCCCCCTCTCTCCACTTTGGGTGTCTCTAGGAGTGGCTGTTGGGTGTCTCTAGGAGTGGTTGTCTCAGTCCCATTAGGTGTCCCCCATCAAGGTTCAACTCTGTCCAAGTGGCTGTGAATCTGGGTCTGACAACTAACTTCTCTGTTGTTTCAGCCCCTTGGAAAGATAGTAACTTGCTGCTCTGGGGCTGATTCACTTTCTCCCCCATGCTCTTCAGACCTACCCGGTACCTCTGTGACTCATTCCCCCTATGAAATCCCCTCTATTGAACTAACTGGCTTGGGCTCTGGTGTTTTCAGACTGGACCGGAGCCAGTACATTCGATGTTATTTTCGTGACCATTGCTATGGTCAGTGGCAATCTCAGTGTCCTTATCATGCTGTGGTCAGTGTCCTACTGAGTGGTGATCTATGCTGTCATCAGCACCCTGGTTCTGCTGGGGTCAGCAACGTGGTCAGTATTGTGGTCATCACTGGTCCTTCCCGAGTGTGCTGTGGTCAATGTGGTGATGCATATTGCCGTGTCCGGGCTGCCATGGGCACAGCGTCACCATCGCTGTCCTGGTGCTGTGTCATTGTCCTGAACTTGCTTTCGACAGAGGCCTGGCCAGGCTGTGGTCAAAATTAGGATCAGGTCAGACAGTGGTCAGGGTCCTACTCGGTTTCCTGGTTGTACTGTGAGTTTCAAAATCAGCGCTGGCACTAGTGTCATGATGAGCATGGTGTCTACGGTGCAGTGGTTGGGACTGTGACCCATCCCTGAAGACAGATCAAGGCCAGATTCCCAAGGATCTCACGGGTGGGTCAGTGTCTGGCCTCAGGCAGAGGTCACTGTAACACATGTGAAGGTCATTGTATCTTGCCACCCTACCTCGTCACTTGAGTGTCCCTAATTGGTGCTTAGGCAGCCATTGGCTCTGTTCTCCTGGGACCCTTCATGTGTTCAACCGAAGGACACAGCCCAGGTCTTTGTTTCCTCACACCCTGACCCTGCCAGGGCCTGTCATAGGGAAAATGATCAAGAAGTTCATGAATGAATGCATCTGTGGCCTGCATGTCTACATACACCTTTGTTCTTGCTAATCCCTGCCTTTATTATTCCGGGTCCTTTGGTAGCAAGTGCAGAAACCCAGCTTGAATTGAATTTAGCGAAAAAAGAAGGGCAAGGCTGGGGATATAGCTCCATGGTAGAGAGCTTGCCTAGTATGCATGAGGCCCTGGGTTCAACCCCCAGCACTGCAAATAAAGAAAAAGAAAAAAAATATATAGATTGGCTTACATATCTGAAAACAATAAGCCAGGGGCAACAGAATTTAGGCATGGCTGCATCCGTGGGGTTCTTATATATATATCTTCAGGATTCTGTCTCTCTCCATTTCTTGTCTCGGCTGTCCTCTACAAGGAATTCTCTTTTAGACAAGAGGTGACAACGTCAGTTCCCAGAGGCTTCTATCTTCCAAGATCAGCAACCTCAGCAAAAAAAAAACTCGGTTTCTGGTTGTACTGTGAGTTTCAAAATCAGCGCTGGCGCTAGTGTCATGATGAGCATGGTGTCTACGGTGCAGTGGTTGGGAATGTGACCCATCCCTGAAGACAGATCAAGGCCAGATTCCCAAGGATCTCACGGGTGGGTCAGTGTCTGGCCTCAGGCAGAGGTCACTGTAACACATGTGAAGGTCATTGTATCTTGCCACCTCGTCACTTGAGTGTCCCTAATTGGTGCTTAGGCAGCCATTGGCTCTGCTCTCCTGGGACCCTTCATGTGTTCAACCGAAGGACACAGCCCAGGTCTTTGTTTCCTCACACCCTGCCCAGGGCCTGTCATAGGGAAAATGATCAAGAAGTTCATGAATGAATGCATCTGTGGCCTGCATGTCTACATACACCTTTGTTCTTGCTAATCCCTGCCTTTATTATTCCGGGTCCTTTGGTAGCAAGTGCAGAAACCCAGCTTGAATTGAATTTAGCGAAAAAAGAAGGGCAAGGCTGGGGATATAGCTCCATGGTAGAGAGCTTGCCTAGTATGCATGAGGCCCTGGGTTCAACCCCCAGCACTGCAAATAAAGAAAAAGAAAAAAAAATATAGATTGGCTTACATATCTGAAAACAATAAGCCAGGGGCAACAGAATTTAGGCATGGCTGCATCCGTGGGGTTCTTATATATATATCTTCAGGATTCTGTCTCTCTCCATTTCTTGTCTCGGCTGTCCTCTACAAGGAATTCTCTTTTAGACAAGAGGTGACAACGTCAGTTCCCAGAGGCTTCTATCTTCCAAGATCAGCAACCTCAGCAAAAAAAAAAAAAAAAAAAGAGAGAGAGAGCTTGCAAAATAGTGACTGTGGTCCATTGCCAGTCACGTGCCCCAGACCGGCTCAGAGATCATCTCCCTGGGACCAGAGGGCACAGTCGGGCTCCCTCAACTTCACTGGGTGGGGATGGGAAGTGGGGGGATGTGGAACTTTACCGTGAAGAGGGAGAGGAGGCGGTAGAGGCGAAACAAAGGATCCAGCCTCCTAGCGTGCTTCCTGTTTCACAGTCGGTAAGGCTGACACCGCGTTCCCGGACTCCCTTGCAGCTACACTCCGCATGCCAATTAGTTCCTGTCAATGTGAAGCCTGAGAAGCGGAGGTGGAAGCGGGGGAGTTGTCTTCCTGCTGTCTTGGTAGAGGCAACTGCCACCGCACTTGTGGAGATTTGGGATTTTCCTGCAGGTATGTTCCTATTTCCTGCCAGGAACGTCATCACCCGCTTTTATTGAGAGACAGTTGGGGTAAAAATGAGGGTGGCCCCCAGATTGCTACATTGCAATGATAGAAGTGTATTCTTTTTATTTACTTTTTTTTTATTTTTTAAATTTGTTTTAATTGGTTGTACATGACAGTAGAATGCATTTATGTACTGTGCTATATCATACATAGATGGGATATAATTTCTCATTTTTCAAAATGGACGTGTTGCTGAAAGTGTATTCTTGATATCGACGGCTCTATTGAGATGTAATTCACACACCACACAATTCATGCTTTAACATGTGCAAGGCAATGGCTTTTGGTATATTCCATCATTAGCTTTAAGAGGCGATAAAATACATATAACATAAAATTTGCCATTTTAACCATTTTAAGTGCACAGTTTGCTGCATTCATTCTTTCTACCATGGTGTTCAACCAGCACCACTGTGTATTTCAAAAGTTTTCATCACCCCAAACAGAAATTCTGCAACCATGAAGCAATGCCTTCCTCTCCCCCCAATCCCACCCAGCCCCTGGCAATCTCTCATGGACACTCTGTCTTTGCCTAGTCAACGTGTTCCATATAAGTGGAACCACAGGGTATTTGTCCTGTTGTGCTGGCTCCTCCCACTTAGAGCAACATTTTCAAGGTCCACCTGTGTTGTAATGTGCATCAGAACTTTATTTCTTCTTATGGCTGAAATAACGTTCTGTTGTATGGATAGACCACGCTTTGTCTGTCACAGTGATTTTTTTTTTTTTTTTTTTTTTTTTTTTTTGGTACTGGGGATTGAACTTAGGGGCACTCGACCCCTGGGCCACATCCCCAGCCCTTTTTTGTGTTTTATTAGAGACAGGGTCTCACTGAGTTGCTAAGTGCCTCGCCATTGCTGAGGCTGGCTTTGAACTCGCGACCCTCCTGTCTCAGCCTCCCAAGTGCTGGGATGACAGATGCGCCTGTGCCACTGCGTCTGGCTCTTCCACAACTAAGCCCTGGTTGACATGTGCTTGGGATGGGCATTCCCTGTCTGTCTGGTGAAAGCTCTAGCATTCACTCGGCCCTGGTACCCCAAGCCACGCTTGGTTTCTCCATTTGTTACGGGCAACAGAGAATGGACTAAGATATCAGAGATCTTGGTGCTTACAAAGTGGTGGAAGGTGCCAGGTCTGGTGGTGCGCACCTGTAATCCCAGTGACCTGGGAGGCAGAGGCAGGAGGATTGCAAGTTTGAGTGCAGCCTTGGCAACTTTGTAAGACTATGCCTCAGGCTGGGGTTGTGGCTCAGCGACAGAGCGCTCGCCTCGCACGTGCGCGGCCCGGGTTCGATCCTCAGCACCCTGTAAACATAAACGCATTGCATTGTGTACAACTAAAGTGAATGAATAAATATTAAAAAAAAAAAAAAAAGACTATGCCTCAAAATAAAAAATAACACCTCCCTCCAAACACCAGTCCCCACTCCTTGAGCTCCAACTAAGCCCGGAGCACCAGGCTAGACCCTCCCAGACTCACTTCCTTGCCTTCTCGTAACCCTGTGAGGTGGAGATGGTTATCCCCAATTTAAGAATGAGAAGTTTGAGCTGGGCGCGGTGGCACACGCCTGTAATCCCAGCATTTGGGAGGCTGAGGCAGGAGGATCAAGAGTTCAAAGTCAGCCTCAGCCATGTCGAGGCACTTAGCAACCCAGTGAGACCCTGTCTCTAAGAAAATACAAAAAAGGGCTGGGGATGTGGCCCAGTGGTTGAGTGCCCCTGAGTTCAATCCCTGGTACCAAAAAAAAAAGAGAGAAGTTTGAGGCTCAGAGGTTGAGTAACTTGCCCAGGGTCCCCCAGCTCCAAGGAGCAGATGCAGGAGTCCGACCCCCTCCAAGCCCGCTCTGGACCTGGGCAGCACTACCGTGAGGCCGTGCGCCCCACATCGTACCTTCTCCGTCAAACTCACGTAGGCAACCGCCCATCCCACTGGGACCCCGGGAAACAGGTGGAGTCCAGACCTCAGAGCTCGCCTGAGGGTGAGCGGGCCAGGGGCTGCTTCTCGGGGTCCTGCCCGCCATCGGGAGCGGCTTGCCCGGACCATTGGCTCAGCGTGCCCGGCTGGCCCGCTGGGAGCTGGGAGCAATGAGCGCAGGTTGGTCGCAGCCAAGGGCACACAGGGCGCCCACGGCGACCCCTCAGCCCCTCCTCCCAGATGGAGAGCTCAAGGCTTAGTGGGTGAAGGCTCTACCAGGGCCCACAGAGGATGCAGAGAGGGCTGGAGGCTTCCGCAGTGCGGTCCAGCCCCAGGCGGGTGGAGGGGAACACCTGGGGTCCCCAGCAGGTGCCCCCCAGCTCCAGGCCTCCCGATCCCGCCCCTGCAAGGGTCCACGCTGACAGGAGCACAGTCCCCTTCCGAGTCCCAGCAGCGGGGTTGAGGGAGGCCGGGGTTCAGCCCTGGACCCTCAGGGGTTCTCGAAGCTGTCCTGTCTGCCACTGCTCAGCCTCTCTCTTTCCTCCTCTTGGACATTTGTCACTGTCCAACTGCTGCCACCGCCGGGACTCCTTGCCCCTCGGGCATCGCACGCACACATGCGCACCTGCCGAGTGACCCAGTTGTGGGATGGAGATGTGGCCCTCGGTCACCCGGACGGAGCCTCCGGCACCCTGGCACACACATGCAGGACCTGGGCACACCGAGCCAGAGACGGCACCGCGGGGCACGTGGCCCAGGCCCAGCAGCCCCCGGGGACACCCGGGGTGTCCGACGGTGGGAGACCAGCCCGAGGCGGATGGGTCCCAGCTACCCAAGAACAGGTGCTCGCCAAGACGTCACCCCAGCACACACAGACCCACGCCGGGGGCGTCCCCACCCAAACCCCAAACCCACAGTGCAGACGCAGCACACTCAGATCCCGCGCAGACGCAGTGCACACGCAGCCACGCACACGCACGTCTACAACGTGATCCCACAGAGCACACAGTGCAAACACAAGCTCACACACACAGACTCACACACATGGCACGTGGTAATGCACTCCCACGCCCACTGGCCCACGAGAAGGGCAGACGGTTCACACACAAATGTGCCCTTGCACACCCACCAGGGAGGCACACCACGGTACCCAACACACCCGCAGAAGCACAGTGCACACCCACAGCCGCACGCACAAGCAGCCTGGGCGGAGAGTTCGCACGCAGACAGACCCACGGGGACTCCCCACACTGGCTTCCTGTGACAGCCAGCTCCGGGCTGGGGCAGCGTGGGAATGAGGCCGTGCGTGGGGGCCGGCCGGAGAGGCCGCGATGACTCAGGAGGCCTCCTGGGGGAGGGGAGGGCCGAGGGTGGTGAGCGTCCAGGGCATGTGGTTCCCATTATGGGCCTGGGAATTGAGGCCTGAGCTGGCGGGACAGGAAGACCCAGCAACGCTTCCCAGCTCTGCCAAGGCAGGAAGAAGGAAGGCCCTAACCGAGGTTACAGGGCTGGAATTTGGCTGGGAACCACAGCAGCTCGTACAGCTGCAGAGCCGTCTACCCTGTGCCAGGCCAGGCTGGTGCTCATTTCAGCCCCTGCAGTGGCCCTGGGAAGGGTTTCATAGGACAGGAGAGTGAGGATCAGAGAGGTTGTGCTACTTGCCCAAAGTCACACAGCTAGGAAGTGGAGTTGGGATTCTGGTCAAGGACTCTGTGCAGCCCTGGCCCCTGTCCTGAGGTAGATGCAGGGACTCCTCTGTTTGACCCACAAGTAGAGGCTGAGTGCCGAGTGCTCTTTCCAGGACAACTGCCTATGAACAAGGCAGTCCCCAACCTCAGTTTATGGGGCATGCACCTGTGGGCAGGGGTATCTGGGTATGTTTGGAGGGCTCTGATCTACCCTGGGGTGGTTGGTGTCAGGAGTGACACTCTTACCCAAACCCAAAGGATGGAGAGGAGCTAGCAACGTTCAGTGAGCAGAGAGTCCAGCAGATGCAAAGGCCCTGAGGCCACAAGGTGCAGAGGGCAAGGTCATCTGGTTAGGGATGGTGATAGGTGATGCCACAGCTGCCAGGTAGAAAGAGTTGGGCTGTACTTTGGGACCATCAATCAGGGAGTTTTTGAAGTGGTGAGAAGAAACAGACAGTGGGGTCTGGTGACCAGCACGAAGTCCACACCCACGACAGCTGAAGATGTGCGTGTCTCTGCCACAATCCAGAGCTTCCATTCCCAGGAACTCTCCACCCCAGACACTTAAAGATAGAGGATGTTAGCCAGGTGCCGTGGCGCCCGCCTGTCATCCCAGCAGCTCAGGAGGCCGAGGCAGGAGGATCGAGAGTTCAGAGCCAGCCTCAGCCATGGTGAGGCACTTAGCAACTCAGTGAGACCCTGTCTCTAAATGAAATACAAAATAGGGCTGGGGAGGCGGCCCAGTGGTCGAATGCCCCTGAGTTCAATCCCCGGATGTTGAAAACTTGACAAAATGAGAAATACCTACAAGTTCGTGTGGAGAATGGAGAACACGATGAAGAGAAAGTCACACGCGGCAGCCGGAGGACAGGGTCAAGCCGGGTGCCGTGGCCACGCCTGTCACCCAGCGACTCGGAAGCCTGGGGCAGAAGAGTCACCAGCTCCAGGCTGCACCGGGCGGTGTAGGGAGACCCTGTCTCAAAAGAACAAATGAAAAGGGCTGGGGTGTAGTTCGGTGGCGGAGCACCCTGGGTTCGGTCCCTGGCGCGACCCCCAAACCAGAGCAATGCAAGGACAGCTGGAGAGCCTCAGGTCCACCGGGGAGAAGAGGCCGGAGCCACCCGCTGAGCTACAGGGCAAAGCTGCCAAAGAATGTGCTCAGTGCTGCGCCGTGAGCGATGGCCGCAGCCCTGCCCGGTCAGGGACGTCACCCCCGGATACAGCCCCGCGCCCCGTGAACACGGAGAAAACACTCGGAGGGAGGGCACCAGGGCAGCCAGTGTTTGTTTGCTGGGGACAGAATTTCCTCTGGGACAGATGAGGAAGTTCTGGAGATGGACGTGGGGACGGCTGGTGAATGTCCTTCGTGCCACCAACTGTGCGCTTCGTCCACTGGGACAAGATCCTGCTGTGTCACCCAGGCTGGCCCTGAACACTGGGGCTAAACGATCACCTCAGCCTGTGGAGCAGCTGCAGTGACAGGTCACACAATCGCACCCAGCTCGCCACAATTTTAAGACTGTCTTTGGGGGGCTGGGCTGTGGTGGAGCGCATGCACCAAGCCCTGGCTTCCATCCCCACCACTGCAAAACCAATTAGCTTTTTTTTTTTTTTTTTTTTTTGGTACTGGGGATTGAACTCAGGGGCACTCGACCACTGGGCCACACCCCTGCCCTTTTTGTATTTTATTAGAGACAGGGTCTCAATGAGTTGCTAAGTGCCTCGCCATGGCTGAGGCTGGCTTTGAACTTGCCATCCTCCTGCCTCAGCCTCCCAAAGTGCTGGGATGACAGGCGTGCGCCACCGCGCCTGACTCTGTACATGTTTATTTTATTTTATTTTATTTTTTTTTGTTACTGGGGATTGAACTCAAGGGCACTCAACCACTGGGCCACATCCCCAGCCCTTTTTTGTATTTTCTTAGCGACAGGGTCTCACTGAGTTGCTAAGTGCCTGGCCATTGCTGAGGCTGGCTTTGAACTCGCGATCCTCCTGCCTCAGCCTCCCAAGTGCTGGGATGACAGGCGTGTGCCACCGCGCCCCGGCTCATGTTTATTTTTTAATGATGGCAACACCTTTACAACCGTAGCCACAGAGCAGTCGTTATTCTACATGTTTGGCCTATTTTAACTAATTCAGTCCTCACACAACCTGATGCCACGGTACCATTCCTCACCTCACTTCTCAAGTGCAGAGGCCGAGGCTCTGAGCGGTGAGGCCGAGACTTCCTCGGAGCCCAGGCGGGCTGGTTCTGACCATCACACCCCCTCTCTCCGCCCGCCTTCCATTCTTGGTGCATCAGGTTTGTGAGATCAGGAATGTGCCAGGGCTGGGGTGAGCTCGGTGGTAGGACGGCAGCCCAGCAGGTGTGAGGCCCTGGGCTCGTCTCTGCCTCGTAAGAAGGAAGGAAGAAGGGAGGAAGGAAGGCAGGAAGGGAGGGAAGGGAAGGAGGGAGATCGGAGAGGGGGATGGGTGTTTGCCGCCTGAAGTGATGGCCGCTTGGAGCAACGAAGCCGCAGGAAGAAGTTCAGAGGCAAACTGGTAATAAACAGCTTTTTATTCTGATAACTTTTCTCTCTGGCTCTAACAACGACTAACACACGCCACACACACCACCAAAATGGCCCTGACCCGATCAGCAATCTCGGCCAAGTCACTCAAGATCCCGGGCCACGTCCTGTGAGACTACGGAAGGCGACAATGCCCAAATCCTTATGGCCCATAGTCAACCACAATTTAAGCCATCTCCCCAAACAGGGCTCCTACAGATGGGCACGAGAAACTTTCTAGAAAACAGTCTCCACCTTGTTCGGGCTGTGGATTTGTAGTCAGTTGTGAAAACCCGCTACAGCTGGTGGATTTTGTTGTATCTGATGTGTACCTCAATGAAAGCGAAATTCTGGAAAAGAAATATGCCTGGGCCAGGAATCCCACCCCTGGGTTTTCATCCAAAAGAGCTGAAAGCAGGTCCCGGAAGAGCCCTCTGTGCCACCGTGCTCACAGCCGCCGGACTCAGGGAGCCAGGAGGCGCAGGCCGCCGACGTGTCCATCACCGCTGACGCGTGGCAGGGCCACCGTGCGGTGGGCGGCACTCCGCCGTGGGGAGGAAGGAGAGTCTGACCCAGGACACGTGGGTGAACCTCGAGGACCCGAGCACAGCTCATGAACTCAACCTGTTCCTAAAACACAGGTGCAGCATGATTCCACCCCGAGGCCCACCCTCTCCAAGGAAAGTCCCCGATATCTGGGCACTCTGGACACAGGCGACAGAGAGGGAGGGGTCGCGCCGTCACGTGGACGCCTGACCCAGCTGTTCCCAGAGGTGCTCACAAAACGCACAGACTCACAGGCAGGCACACACCACGCGGACCCTTGCAGACCGACACCCCGCCACACAAAGAACCCCTCCCATACTGGATTTACTTACTGTTCGCCACACTAAAACCCTAACTCGGCCACAACACAGATCATTGTCTGGTTCACTACTGTATCCCCAGAGCCTAAAACAGTGCCTGGCACATAGTACGTGCTCAATAAATGTTTGTTGACTGGCTGAGTGGTAGGGAGGGGTGGGACCTCTGATACAGTCACGATCCAGTTGAGCTGGGTGCGTGTCCGTGGCTGGATATGGTGATGTCACGTCTGTCTGTGCGGGGCTGTGCACACCTTCCTGCCAGGTGCTGATGCAGGAGTTCGAAAGGGTGGTGACGGAGGCCTCTCTAGCTCCCGATGTGGCTGCATCTCTGAGGCTGGTCTGTGAACACGATTATGAGTGAGCCAGGGAGACGCAGCTGGGTGTGCGCCACGCGAGGGTGTCTGAGCACGGCCGAGGAGGCAGGTTGTACAGTGTGGGTCTGGGACGTGACCTGCAGCTGTGGCAGGGAGGACGAGGACCGGAGTCCCTGGGTCCTTGGTCCATGTGAGTAGCTGTGTGTGCACCTGCAGTGGTGTCATGAGTGTGCATGTGACAGTCCCTGCTGACCCACGACCATCTCTGTACAAAGCCCTGCGCTCCCCTCTCCCTCCCCCCCCCCCACGCGGGCTGGCCATCCGGCCCCTCCCCCAGCTCGGAACAGTGGGTTTCAGTAATTGCTCAGGAAGCACAAGCGCGGTGATTAATTACGGCTGCTGAATATGCAAATCAGCTGGGGGTTTTCCCAGCAGCCGCCTGGGTGCTGCCAACGCGCTGAATAAATCCAGGGAGCAGAGCGAGGCCCAGAATTCCCTTCTTACACCTTTGTCAATTAACCTTTAATTTACAGGGCCGAGTTTCTCATTCATTAACGAGCTTTGGGCTAATTAAAGCACCCTCATTAAACTATGCATTAATTGTCCCTTCCCTCCACAAGGCCATGCACCCAAATGGGTTGGAGTTTCAAGGCAGAGATGAGGCACCCTGAACCCCACTCACCCCTCGCTGTCCCTCTCAGACTCAGTTTCCTTCCTGCCTCATCTGTGAAAGGGGACTTGTGAGACTGCTCAAAGTGGGCTGTGATGTTCAAGGAAGAGACAGATTCAAGTGCTGAGCCCAGGGGTGTTATTTTGTTTAAGTAATCACAAAAGTTCCCCTAAGGAAAGGCTGGCTCTGTTTAGCAACGTTTATTAATGCGCTTTATTAACTTCTCTGTTCTTCCGTGTGTGGGCAATAGAAGCTTCCTCAAAGTTCATTATGATAAATAAGTTAATTCAGTAAACACTGGATGAGCAGTGTCTGGTAGATAGACAACAAATGGCCATTATGGTTGGTATTAATCGTGTTAGCATATCTCCAGTGACAAATTCACAGTGGTAGGACTTTTGAGGACAAGGATATTCGATATTTAATTTTAATTAGTTCCTTTTCCTAAAATGAGACCTCCTGGTTGTCACACATGCTTCCATGCCAATCTTCAGTGAAAGCTGGATTCACTTACTGTGTTAGTCAGGATAATTAATGATAGCTGCTATAACAAGCAACCCTGAAAAAAAAAAAAATCTCAGCGGCTTAAAACAATCAAGCTGTTTGTTCATATCACCATCTGATGAAGATCTCCTCCAAGCAGTGACTCAGAGAACCAGGCCCCTTTCAAGTCCCCAATGCAGTTGGCCTTCTGTATTGACAGGTTCTGCATCCATGGATTCAATCAACCACAGGTTGAAAATATTTTGAGAAAAAAAAATTGCAACTGTTCTGCACATGTACAGAATTTCTTCTTGTCATTATTCTCCGGACGATATAGTATAACAACTATTTACTTAGCATTTACATTGTATCAAGTATTATAAGCAATCTAGATGGGATTTAAAAAAATAAATTGGCAGTGCTGGGGATCAAACCCAGGGCTTTTCCTGTGCTAGAAAAGCATTCTAGCACTTTACCCTGGCCCAAAACAAGATTGAGATGCTGAGCCCAGGGGTGTTATTTTGTTTAAATGACCACAAAAATTCCCTTGAGGAAAGGCTGGGAGTATATAGAGAGATGTGTAGAGGTTATAGGCAAATATCATCCCATTTTTGCATGAGGGACTTAGATCCGTGGACTTGGAGGAAGGGGCTACAGTAGGAACCAATCCTGTAGACTGAGTGACTGATTAGATGACGCTCCCATTGCAGACATATGACTGCCAAGGTTACCTTAAAGGGCAAAAGAGGACAGAGAATCATGCAGGAGATTTTATATCCACTCGCATCCCATTGGCTAAGACCCAATCACTGGTCCCAACCTAACTTCAAGGGAAGCTGGAAAATCTATTTTCCAGGGTCTGGGTTGTAGTTGAGTGGCGGAACGCTTGCCTAGCATGCATGAGGCACAGGGTTTGATCCTCAGCACTGCATAAAACTAACTAAATAAAATAAAGGTATTTGTTCATCTGCAACTAAAAAGAAATTTTTAAAAAAATCTATTTTCAATGATGTGCTGAGGAAGAGGAAAGTCCCACATAGCATTGTGCTGCCACATAGTTTTCATTGTATTTTTGCAGGGGTGGGATCAAACCCAGGCCCTTGCACATGTGAGGTGAGTGTTACTGAGCTGCAGCTCTGGGCCCTCCTGAGGCATCCATTTTTTTTTTTTTTTTTTTTTTTTTTCAGTACCAGGGATTGAACTCAGGGGCACTCGACCACTGGGCCACATCCCCAGCCCTTTTTTGTATTTTACTAGAGACAGGGTCTCACTGAGTTGCTAAGGGCCTCGCCACTGCTGAGGCTGGCTTTGAACTCGCGATCCTCCTGCCTCAGCCTCCCGAGTGCTGGGATTACAGGTGTGCGCCACTGTGCCCACCACCGCACCCGTCCCCCAGGCATTCTTGAGATAAGGATATTCAAGAGAGGAATTAAAAGGAAAACAGACCCAAGTCTATATTTGGGTTGCTGAAGAGAACACAGAATGTAAAGAAATGAGTAGAAGCATCCGATCAGAAGAAATGGCCAAGAGAAACGCCAGCCCCTCCCGAGCCCTCTTTGGTATTTGAGGGTGTCCGAGTTCGTCATCATGGCGGTTTCCTCAAGACTCCTGGCACACTTCCGGTCTCTCTGAGGAGTCTTCCCTCACCACTCTGTTTTCAAATCACCCCAACTTAGAGCCGGGCACGGTGGCGCAGGCCTGTGATCCCAGCACTTGGGAGGCTGAGGCAGGAGGATCGCGAGTTCAAAGCCAGCCTCAGCCGTGGCGAGGCACTGAGCAACTCAGTGAGACCCTGTCTCTACTAAAATACAAAAAAGGGCTGGGGATGGGGCCCAGGGGTCGAGTGCCCCTGAGTTCAATCCCCGGTACAAAAAAAAAAAAAAAAAAAAAAAAAAAAAGTCACCCTAAGTCCATCATTCTCTCTTCAAATCATTTCCTTGGATTTTCTTTCACAACAGTTCCTACCAGCTGAAATTGCAGTCTCTAGCTATTTATTTGGCTATTATCTGTTTCTCTTGGGAGTAAAATCCCAAAGGCAGACACCACGTAGATCTTCTGTCTCTGGCATCTAGAAACAGTAGCTGGTGTGGAGTAAATACCCACGAGAACTACATGGACAGTGTATGGATGAACGATGACTCATCATGGGTGATGAGTGCATCCTCGACCACCAGACTCCAGCAGATCTTCTAGGACCAGGACGCTTAGCAACATTGAATAATGAGAAAAGCTAGGACAAAGTCATCAGGTGGCCTTAGAGGGTTCAACAGCAGGAAGAGTAGTGTAGGCAAGGCCTGGGTTTTTTTGGGGGGAAAGTCACCCCAGCCTGCAACCTCGGCCCACCCAGTCCTACCAGACCCAGCTCACACCAATCCTCCAGCACCTCTACCTAGACTCAACCCCACAATGTCTAATGCCCACCACCATCCCCCGATGAACAGATAAGAGAAACATGGCGTCCATAGAACAGACTCTTGTTCAACACTTAAAAGCAATGAAGCCCCAGTGGTTCTGGAGGCTGAGGCAGGAGGATCACGAGTTCAAAGCCAGCCTCAGCAATGGCGAGGCCCTTAGCAACTCAGAGAGACCCTGTCTCTAATAAAATACAAAATAGGGCTGGGGGTGAGGCCCAGTGGTCGAGGGCCCCTGAATTCAATCCTGGTACCCCCCCAAAAAAAGGAATGAAGCACTGAACTATACACTGATAGACACTACTAAACGAGCCTAAAAACCACTAAGTGAAAGAAGCCAGTCACAAAGGGCCCTTATTGTAAAATTCTATTGATATGAATTGTCCAGAAGAGGCAAATCTATAGAGACAGAAAATTGATTAGTGGTTGTTGAGAGGGCTGAGAGGTTGGAAGAAATGAGAAGTGATTGCTCATAGAGGTGGCATTTCTTTGGGGGGGGGGTGATAAAATTATCCTAAAATTGATCGTGGTGATGCTTATACCAGTTTGAACCTATGGAAACCATTTCATTACCCAGTTATTTCCATGAGTGAATCATATGGTATGTGAATTATGTCTCCATAAACCTGTTTAAAGATACTTAGCTCAAGCCAGTGCTATAATACCAGCTACTGGGGGGATGAGGCAGAAGGATGGTCGTAAGTTCAGCCCAACATCTAACCCTTGACTCAAGTCACCTTGAATCTAACCTCATTTCAACTGATCCCGTGATGGCTCCCCAAACTGTCAAGCCACTTGCTTTGTTCACCCCCACTTCTGAAATCCACCTTAATTCAACCCAAGAGTCAATTCCTGATTCTCATCTTTTTTTTTTTTTTTTTTTTTGTACCGGGAATTGAACTCGGGGGCACTCGACCACTGGGCCACATCCCCACCCTTTTTTGTATTTTATTAGAGACAGGGTCTCCCTGAGTTGCTAAGTGCCTCGCTTTTTCTGAGGCTGGCTCTGAACTTGCAATCCTCCTGCCTCAGCCTCCCATGTGCTGGGATTACAGGTGTACGCCACCGTGCCCAGCTCTCATCTCATTTTTTAATTCTTTACTTTATTCATTCATTCATTCATTCATTCATTCATTCATTCATTTTTAGACACTGGGGATTGAACTCAGGGCACTCAACCACTGAGCCAGCCCTATTTTTTTTTTTTTTTTTAATTTAGAGACAGGGGCTCACTGAGTTGCTTAGAGACTTGCTGTTGCTGAGGCTGGCTCTGAACTCGTGATCCTCCTGTCTCAGCCTCCCAAGCTGCTGGGATTACAGGCATGTGCCACCGTGCCCAGCTCTCATCTTGATTTTAGTTTAACTGGCCCAACCCCCAGCCCCTCTCCTTCCAGTCACTTCAAGCCTCAGCTCCTACCTGTCTCTCCAGCCCACCATCCCCCCACCGGCTTGCCACCCAGATCTTTGACCTCTACTGAGGTCACCTCCACCTAGAACCACGTCCCTTTATCGTCTCTCTCT
This sequence comes from Tamias sibiricus, assembly GCA_025594165.1. NCBI lineage: Eukaryota > Metazoa > Chordata > Mammalia > Rodentia > Sciuridae > Tamias > Tamias sibiricus. The sequence continues at coordinate 9,829,531 of CM046673.1, forward strand.
ATCCACCCACTCAGGGCCACCAGAGATTCTAGCACGGATCAAAGCCAACAAGGGAAGTTGGGTCTTTTCAACTTTTCCTCCAGGATTCTGGGTGAGTAAACATTCCCATGACTTCCAGTGAGTGCCGTTATAATTAAACTCCCCACAAAAGGGGACCCTTCATTAGGACAGGTGGGGGCAGATCCTTCAGGGGAGACAAGAGCTGGATCCTAAGAGAGAGACAGCTGGCGCCCAATGAAAGACAGACAGGAACACAGTTCCTGGGTTTATTCTCAGACTTGAGATGCCAATTTTGCCCTGGGGCCTGGGGTTGGGGAAAGAGTGGGGGTCTTGGGGGGAATCTCTCTCATCATATCCCAGCCTTCCTAAAGAGGAAGCAGATTAAATATACCACAGAGGGGCTTTTCCCTTTTAACACAGACCCGGGTATAAATAGGGCAGCACCATTAGGATCCTGATTCGTCCCCGCCATCTTGGTCCACAAACCACCTGGCGGGGCAACGGAAGCTTGGGGGGGTGGGGGTGGGGCAGGCAGTGTCCAGAGCTGGCCGAGGCAGCAAGGAACACACAGCTCTGTCCAGGGAAGTCCCACTCCTGTCCGTAGTCTGACTTCAGTCCCTTCACTGTGAACCCACGCGGGACTAGGAATGAGAGGAGGGGTCCCAGCTTGGGATCAGGAGACATCCAGTGCTTAACTATGGGGACGGGGAGCACCGAGGCGTGTTGGGGGCACCGACTGAGGGGCGGGGGCAGGCGGAGGGGGGCACGGGTGGGCTCTGAGTTAGAAGCTCACTGCACGGGGGTTCACGGGTAGGAGTCAAGGGTCGCGTGAGACGGAGGCGGGAAAAGGCCAGCCTGCACGTGTGCCACCCGGAAAGGGGGAGTCCTGAGCCCTCGGGCCAAGGAGTCCGTCCCTCAACCCCCAGAAGGGAGGGGGAGCATTGTTTGACCATGACCAGTGGAGTCACACCTCCTGGCTCCAGAGTCCCAAGAGATCATAAATACGGTGGCTTCAAAGCCTCAGCACCACGTGTGCCCATCCAGGGCGCCCTCACGGTCCTGCCACCCGAGGCTCTCAGCTGCTGAAGCAGACAGGGCCCAGCTCAAACCCAAACTTCTGGTTCGCCTGGCCAAAGTCAAGGGCGGACACGTCCCGCAGGGGCAGGAAGCCTGCTCGGGAAGAGCTGAACTCCAGCAGGGTCCTGGCCTGTCCCTTCCGGAGCTGCGGGGCAGAGACAGAGGCGGTGGTGAGCGAGGGCAGGGCGGTGGCCTCGCCTCCCCCAGGGACGCCCAGCCCCAGCCCCTACCCGGCAGCCGTCGTGGGGGACGCTGACGCTGACGCTGGCCGCCGCTGTCTGGTTGAAGGACAGCTCCTCCCCATTTGTCCCCAGGAAGCGCAGGGCGCGTCCGTAGTCCCCGGCAGCTTCGTCCAGCCAGGCCGCCGCGTTCTGGCAGGAGTAGGTGAAGCTCTGGCGGGCCACGGCGCTCAGCAGCTTCAGGAAGGTCAGCTGGACCGTGTTCACGGGGGACCCGTCGGCGTCCACATAGGAGAACTGGGTGGGGTGAGGCCGGGAGTGCGTGTGTCATTCCCAGATTCCTTAAGAACCCACCTCCTGGGAGCCCCGTCCACTGGCAGACTTCCATCGTCCCACGTCCCCATCTCTAGGGCAGCCCCAACCCACGGCCTCAAGATCCAAAGTCCAATCCAAGAGCCCTCTCTTCATCTAGCGGAGCACCAGGCCTTACTCAGCGGACCTCCCACATCTTGGCCACTGATGCCACCAAATCTAGGGTAGTCACGTGCTCACTGCTGTGCAGGGCTCAAGAACTCCACCGGCAGACCACTGTCCCGTGAGCTCCTGATCCACATAGCCAGTTACCTCCCAATGTTCTGCATCTGCCCGATTCAATATGGCAGCCCCACGTCCAGTGGCCCTATGGCTACTGAGGACTTGAAATGTGACCAATACCACACAAGGAAGGGATTCTTTCACTTTAATTTTTTCCTTGATTAAATTCGTAACTAATAACTGAGCCTTAGTCCAGTTACCAGAGAGCTTCTGTTTAGAAAAAAAATCAAATATACAAATCTGTTCTTTCAATCTTGTTTCAATGGTTTTATGAAATCTAAATGTAGATCAAGCATTCCCAATAAAATGTAGCCTCCAAATTGTGATGTGTTGTAAGTGTAAAATTCGCACCGGACTTTGAAGAATTAGTATAAAAAATGTAAAATATCTTAATTCTTTAGGTTTCATACAACCATTTTTATATATTGACTTTAATATGATTATTGATAAAAGATAGCTAGCATGCAATAACTGGCTTAGTGACACATCTTTTTTTTTTTTTTTTTTTTTTTTTTTTTTGGTACTGGGGATTGAACTCAGGGGCACTCAACCGCTGGGCCACATCCCCAGCCCTTTTTTGTATTTGATTAGAGACAGGGTCTCACTGAGTTGCTAAGTGCCTCGCCATTGCTGAGGCTGGCTTTGAACTCGCGATCCTCCTGCCTCAGCCTCCCAAAGTGCTGGGATTACAGGCGTGCGCCACCGCGCCCAGAAGTGACACATCTTTGTGGCTTCTTTCTCACCCCTGTGTCCTGATGTCCTCTGGAATCACCTCCCAGATAAACTACTCGCAATCGTACTGTTGTCTTAGGGTCTGCATTTTGGGAACCCAAACCAAGATGGGTCCTCCTGTCACACCATAGCTTTGTTTATTTTCTCACGGAATTATCAGCCTCATGACGTCAGGAACTGTGTTTGGTTGGCTTCTGTTCCCAGTGCTTAGCACGTGCGTTTATACGACACGGACAGCTTCCAACCAACCGGAACCCAGTGCCCACCCCTCCCCCTCCCCTCGAACTGACGCTTCATCTCGGATAGGAGTCCCGGAGGCCGGGAGCCTGAGCACTGTCCCATCTCCTCCTTCCCCGCGTCTCACCAGTTACCAGTCCTACTGACTTGAACTCTAGACACCCTGCCACGCCTCTGCCCCCCCCACCCCCGTGTCCCCAACTCCAGTCCAGACGCCCTCCTCACTCTCCTGAACCAACACACAGTCTCCTTCTGGGCCTCCCGGCCTCCAGGCCACACCTCATGCCAGCCCCAGAGGCACTTTCCTGACACAGATTTCGAATCCGGGTCCCCTTCCTCACATAAACCCATGCCCTGGCTGTCCTCTGCCCAGGGGTCCGTCTTGGTCCAGCCCCGCCCGCCTCCTCGTCCTCTCCTCCGGCTGTAATTCTCTCAGTCTCTACAGCAGGGCAAGTGGCTTTCTCTGGAAATTCACCAGCCCGGCTCTTGACCCTGAGCCTCTGCATATCCTGTCCTCGTCCTGGCCCTCCCTAACTTGCTGACCCAGCACGTGTTTAGGTTTCAGGTGAGCTGTGGCCTCTGCCAGGAGGCCCTCAGACACTTCCGGCTCTGTCTCTGGGGTCTGCACTGTGCCCTGCCCATCCTGCCCCTCGGAGCCCCTCCCCCTCCGCCGGGTGCCCGCCAGGCTGCATCTTGCCCCCCCTGCCCCCCCCCCGGGCGACTCACCTTCTTTCCCCGGCGGAACGTGCTATACCAGTTTCCAGGCTTTTCCTTGGACCAGGAGGCCAGTTTCACCTGGGAGAGGATGGGGAGGGTCACGGGAGCAGCGGGAGCAGCTGCCCGTGATGCCCTCGCATTTCCCCTGGGCCTTTAGCTCCTCACACTGCAGCTGTGGACTGGCCACGGGAGGGGGCTCAACCCATCAGCAAGAGGGGCTGAGGGGCTTCTCCCCCGGGGCAGTCCTCAACCCATGACAGACGGGAATCGGTGATGAATGTCCCGGCTCCCTCAGCCTCGAGTGGGAAAGTCCCACTGCTGTCCGTGCTCCCTAGGGGGACTGAGCCCTCCTCGGGCCTCGATCGTACCATTTTAATGCCACGTCCTCTACTGGATGCCTTCCTAGCCACCCTTATTTTCCCTCTCCTCTCCTGGAGCTCCCCAAATAAATGGCTCATGTCAGATCTTTGTCTCGGGGTCTGGATCTGGGGAACCCAAACCCCATCCTTAAGAATTCCCTGGAGCAAATAGCTGGGTGCAGTGGCGCACACCTGTAATCCCAGCACTTGGGAGGCTGAGGCAGGAGGATTGCAAGTTCAAAGCCAGCATCAGCAATGGTGAGGCACTTAGCAACTCAGTGAGACCCTGTCTCTAATAAAATACAAACAAAACAGGGCTGGGGATGTGGCCCAGTGGTCGAGTGCCCCTGAGTTCAATCCCTGGTACCACAATCAATCAATCAATCAATCAATCAATAAAGAATTCCCTGAGCAGCTTCTCTTTAAGCCAGCCGGCCCACCTGTGCTCCTGCTTGGAGACCTGCCCCTGCACGCCAGCCCTCTAGTGCGAGGTCTGTGCACATCTCCATTCCCGTCCACTGGGCATCCTAGCTCCTGCTAAGACAGAGACCTGACCCCTCCAAAATACTAGCACGTGCTGCTTATTTACATTTATGCTGGCCAAGTGCTTTGCCTGCAGCTAGTATTAACCAGCCCAGCACCACACAGTCAGGGTTTAGTAAATGTTTCCTGATGTCGGCATCAGTAGGACCAGAGCCCACCCATCCTGTGTGGGAGAGATCTTTCTCGAGCTCCATTCTACAGATGGAGAAACCAAGGCAACAGATCAGAATTCCAATCAGCACTATTTGAAAGCTGATTTCTTTGGGGAGCTGTTCTTATCTCGCCTGTTGAAAGTAAGCTCCATAGAAATAGATCTTTTTTCTTTTTTGGCTTTTCTTTCTCTGTGTGTCTGTGGATCCCATGGGGGCTGGGGGCACAGAATCCAGAACCTGGGGCGTGTAAGGAAAAGGCTCTACCTCTGAGCTGTGCCCCCAGCCCCCAATTTTTTTTTTTTTTTTTTTTTTTTTGTGGTACCGGGGATTGAACTCAGGGGCACTCGACCCCTGGGCCACATCCCCAGCCCTTCTTTGTATTTTATTTAGAGACAGGGTCTCACTGAGTTGCTAAGTGCCTCGCCATGGCTGAGGCTGGCTTTGAACTCGCGATCCTCCTGCCTCAGCCTCCCAAGTGCTGGGATTACAGGCGTGCGCCCCCACGCCCGGCTTCCCCCAAATTTTTGATCTTCTGCTGTAGCTCCAGCAGTCAGATGGGACTTGGTGTGCAGTAGGCTCAATAATGTCATTTGAAGGAAGGACAAGGTCAGGGGTGAGGGGAGAGCAGAGCAGAGGCAGCCCTTCCGGTGGCAGGGCGAGCCGGTTTGGGACACTCACCACCTCAAACTTCTTGTCTGGGTAGAGGCAGGTCTCTCCTCCAGCCGTGAAGTTGCAGAAGACCCCTGAGCGCATCCCGGGCGCACCCCTGGTTGGGGTCAATCCAGTACTCCCCTGCCGCAGAGCCCGACGGGGCGGGTGAGCGCGGGCAGGGCCCCGCGACCCCCTTGCTCGCTCAGGGAAGGACGGGGACCTCACCATCGGGCAGCCGCGGGTGGTTGCGGTGCAGCTCGTGGCACACGAGGCCGGGGCGCTCGGCCGTCCCCGGAGGTCGCCGCAGCTGCTCCACCTCCATGCTCAGCGACTGCAGCGAGGCCAGCACCTCCTCCAGGCCGCCCTCGGGGGCCCCCAGGACTGAGCGCCGGCGTCGACGCAGCCCGTGCAGCTCGGCTGGGGGACCCTGGTGTGGGGGTGAAGGAGAGAAGGGCAGAGGTGAAGACGGACAGGCGCGGGGAGGGAGGAGGAGACAGGCAAGGAGATGGAGGGGGCAGGGGAGAGAGGGGGGACGGGCCAAACCGAGGGGGACAGGGCCCAGGAATGTCGGCACTCATCAGCCCCCCACGAGGCCCTCCTGAGGCTTCTTCAGAACTGCCTGCCCCACCTGCGTCTCTGAACACCCAGCTGAGCTCTGGGGACCCCAGACACAGTCCCTGCCCTCCCCACAGGTCTGGGGCAGTGCCCTTGCTCCCTGGGGAACTCACCGGGGGGCCTGGGGGACCGGGAGGTCCAGTATCTCCACGAGGACCAAGCGATCCCTGCAGGGAAAAGCCACCTTCAGATGATCTCTGTCCATGGAGACCCCTCGCCCCCATACACACACACACACACACACACCGCCCCGGGGGGACCCACAGCGATCAGCACTAAGCACAAGACACATTTTCTTTCCATATTTTCACATCTCCGAAATCAACATCTTAACATCTTTGGCAAGGCCATAATTTACTTGGCAGAACTGTTTTCTTTCATAGCAGTTTATAAAATAATGGTGCCTCTTACAATTGATGGCATCTTAGATTTGATGAAATAGAACAGTAGGTGTTGATAAATATTTATTGAAGGCATGATTGAGTGCACAAATAAGTGAAGGAACGCGCGGCGAGGGGGTTCTGGTGAAGCGAGGGAGGTGGAGAGCTGGGGTGTGGGGTCGGGGGAGCAGCGTGGACTCACCGAGGACCCCTTGGAGCCCTTCGGTCCCAGAGGGCCCTGTAGGGGAGACACAGAGAGAGCTGGGTCCTGGCTTCCTGTCACAGTGACCCCCCCACAAACCCCTCCATACTCACCACCACGCCTGGGGGTCCAGGGTGGCCCAGAGAGCCGATGGGACCAGGGGAACCCTGCAGAGGGACACCAGGGTCAGTATTAGTGGGGTGCAGCCTTACTGCCCAAAGACATGCCCCAGACAAGACGTCAGTCCCCTCAAAGTAAGACCGGAAACCGGGCACCGAGTGCGACCTCCAACCTGCGCATGCCCAGTGCACCCCTGACACTCCCCACACATAGCCCCCACCACTCCAGACCCCGACCCCGACCCCCCTGACCCTTGACACACACTCACAGGGTCTCCCTGGGGGCCAGGGGCGCCCTGCACGCCTGGCAGCCCCCGGTCCCCTTTCTCACCGGCCTCCCCAGGGGGCCCGATGAGGCCGATTAATCCAATGTGGCCCTGGAGGACAAAGAGATGAAGTGGGGGCAGTGCCGGGGGATGGGGCCTGGGGGGAGGAGCCTGGGAGTCGAGGACACCCCAACCCCCAGCCCTCAGGCCAGGAAGGAAGGGGGGGGTGGCGATGGTGGCCTGGAGGGCCCTCACCTTCTCCCCCTTGAGGCCGGCATCTCCCTTCAGCCCTGGTAGGCCAGAGGGCCCCTGGGGAGGCAAGGGTCAGCTGGTCACTCCAGTGTGGAACCTCAAGGTCCTCGTGGGGGCTTGGGGAATGGCCTCTAGGGACATCACCCAGGTCTCCAGTGGGAACTACCAGGCAGCGGCTGTGGGTGCGGCTGCGAGGTGGGGGACGGCCAGAACGAACGGCCCGGGGTGAGGGCAGGCCTCGAGATGAGTGGTCAGTACAGATCACTAAGATGCGGGATCGGTGCGGGCGGGCGGGGTGGACCACCGCGTCGGGTGGTCAGGACAGAGCTGGAGGACGTGGTCAGTGTGGGCGGCCAGGTGTGGTCGGGGGCCGGCCCGCACCATCAGCCCTGCAGTCACCCGCTGGTCGCTGGATGACCAGTGTGGCTCTCAGAGCTGGGGCCTCAGGACCAAAGGAGTCTCTTACCAGGGGGCCTGGAGGGCCCATCAGACCCGGGGGTCCCAGGAGGCCAGGTTCACCCTGAGGATGAAGCAGAACAGGGGTGGCCACTCCCTGCCAGAACCCAGGATGGTCGTGTCCCTGCCCACCGGGGTCCGCCCAAACAGGAGAAGCCCGCCCACGCCCGCCCGCCGTCCCTGCCACACTCACCACAGGGCCCGGGATCCCGGGAAGACCCTCAGGGCCGACTCGTCCAGGGGGCCCTCGAGCCCCCACTGGGCCTGTCCTCCCTGGAGGCCCGTCAGGACCCGGTTCCCCCTGAGATGGACGAGGGGCAAGCAGAGTCAGAGGGTGCTGACCTCTGACCTCTAGCTGGGACTCCCCCATGCCCCCCCGTTGGCCCAGCTGTGGGGGGTGGGCCAGGGACCCCTCCCGAGGCCAGCACTCACCTTGGCGCCTTTTTCACCCTCTCTACCTTCTCGACCCATGAGACCCGGAGGACCCTGAGGAGGGAAAGGGTTGGGAGGGGCCCTGCGGAGGTCCCTGGGGGGCCGGGGGTGAGTGGGACAAGCCCGGAGCCGGGCCAGGCGGGAGGTGGGTTGTCACTCACCCTCTTTCCAGGGGGCCCGGGGGCACCTGGTTCCCCGGAGGCACCCGGTGGCCCCTGCAGAGATGACAGAGGTGCCAGGGTTATTGTCGGCCGGCGCTGGCCGGCGTGACCAGAGACAGTGTCCCCAAAAGTCCCCCAGCCCCAGCCCTCCTCCTCTGCCAGCACCACAGTCCCTGACCCCCACTCACCGGTCCCCCAACATCACCAGGGTCTCCCTTCTCTCCTGGGGTACCGTCTACACCCTGTGTGTGGTGAGAGGAGACAGTGGGGGTTAAGGGAGAGGTCACGGGGTGCACGAGGATTTCAGGAGGAGCTTGGAGGGAGGGAGGGTCATTTTATTTTATATATTTTTTGGTACCTGGGATTGAACTCAGGGGCACTCGACCACGGGGCCACAACCCCAGCCCTTTTTTGTGTTTTATTAGAGACAGGGTCTCCCTGAGTTGCTAAGTGCCTCGCCGTGGCTGAGGCTGGCTTTGAACTCGTGATCCTCCTGCCTCAGCCTCCCAAGTGCTGGGATGACAGGCGTGCGCCCCCACGCCCAGCTGAGGGTTATTTCTTCCACTGACCTTGCCCAGGTCTGGGGGAGGCAAGAAATGGGGACAGAAGTAGGGAACATGCTGGGGCTCAGGGGGAGGGGTTATACCCACCGCAACTCCGGGGTCTCCTGGGGGCCCTAGATCTCCGGGGAGCCCCGTGGGGCCCTGGAACACAGAAAGCTTCACGTCACGTCTCTGAACCACGAGGAGCCATTCACTCACCAAGCAGATGACCTGCCCCAGCTCTGGTTGCCGGGACACGTTAGGGGACAGAGCACAAAGCCCAGGCCCGGGAGAGCGGTCGCCCTTGTGCAGGCACCAGCCAGGAGGGTCCCGCGCGTCACCCCCCTTCACCGCGGCCTCGGAACCCAGAGAAGCCAGCGCTCAGAGGAGGGGCCCTGGCCCAGCAAGGGTGCGGCGGCGGGCACAGGCGGCGGGCACAGGCGGCGGGCACAGGCGAGCTGAAGCTCCTGCCCCACCCCAAGCCCCACCAAGACGGAAGAAGGGCCTCCGCCTTCCAAGGCCCGACGCCCGGTCCCACGTCCGCCGAGTCTGACTCAGCACCGCCTTCACCCTGCCCTTCCCTCGCTGGGAGAACCACTCAGCAGGACGCCAGCCTCCTCCACACCGAGGTGCACAGCCCTGTGGCCACGTGCCATTCCTCGTTCCTTCAGCCTGTCAGTCAGTCTGTCAGCTAGTCTGTCACTCAGTCAGTGAGTCAGTCAGTCACTCAATAAGTCACTCAGTCAGTCACAATCTGTCGGTCATTCATTCAGTCGTTCATTCAGTCATCATTCAATCTGTCAGTCAGTCAGTCAGTCTGTCACTCAGTCAGTCATTCATTTCAATCTGTCAGTCAGTCAGTCAGTCTGTCACTCAGTCAGTCAGTCATTCAATCTGTCAGTCAGTCAGTCAGTCTGTCACTCAGTCAGTCATTCAATCTGTCGGTCGGTCAGTCAGTCAGTCACTGTCAGTCAGTCAGTCAATCTGTCAGTCAGTCAGTCAGTCTGTCAGTCAGTCAGTCATTCAGTCTGTCAGTCAGTCAGTCAGTCTGTCAGTCAGTCAGTCAGTCAGTCAGTCTGTCAGTCAGTCAGTCAGTCAGTCAGTCTGTCAGTCTGTCAGTCAGTCAGTCAGTCAGTCATTCACTCTGTCACTCAGTCAGTCATTCAATCTGTCGGTCAGTCGGTCAGTCAGTCTGTCAGTCAGTCTGTCAGTCAGTCAGTCAGTCTGTCAGTGAGTCAGTCAGTCAGTTTGTCTGTCAGTCAGTCAGTCATTCACTCTGTCACTCAGTCAGTCATTCAATCTGTCAGTCAGTCAGTCAGTCTGTCATTCAATCTGTCGGTCAGTCAGTCAGTCTGTCACTCAGTCAGTCATTCAATCTGTCAGTCAGTCAGTCTGTCACTCAGTCAGTCATTCAATCTGTCGGTCAGTCAGTCAGTCCATCAGTCAGTCAGTCTGTCAGTCAGTCCATCAGTCAGTCAGTCTGTCAGTCAGTCAGTCAGTCAGTCAGTCAGTCAGCCAGCCAGTCTGTCAGTCAGCCAGTCCGTCTGTCACTCAGTCAGTCATTCAATCTGTCGGTCATTCATTCATTCAGTCAGTCAGTCAGTCAGTCAGTCTGTCAGTCAGTCAGTCTGTCAGTCCATCTGTCAGTCAGTCTGTCAGCCTATCATTCAGTCAGTCTGACCAGTAAGCTGGAAGGACCCTCTGGCCAGCAGCCTGGGAACAGACTCAAGTGTCCTGAGTGACCTCTGCCTCCCCTCCCAGGCTCACCGTGTCCCCTTTGGGTCCGTCCTCTCCAGGTGGCCCTTTCTTGCCCGGGGGTCCAGCAGCCCCAGATGGACCTGAGTCCCCCTTTTCACCAGCTTCACCTTTAGGCCCCTTTGTGGAAACACAGGTTAGAGGTCAGAGGTCAGGGTGGCCTAGACTCTGCAGGGGTCGAGGGTTAGTGTCCTCGGATTCCGGCCGGGGTGGTCTGGGCCTCTTCTGCAGTCACAGGTCGGAACAGCCCAGCTGCCCAGGGGCCAGAGGCCAGAGAGCCCTAGGACTTATGTGAGTTAGGGTATGGCCGGTCCAGTTGCCGCGTCACGGGCAAGGCTGGTGTAGGTCACGCGCTGCTCTTGAGTGACCGGGAAAGGCCCCTCTGGGCCATTCATTCTCAAATCAAGGCTTAGCCAGGATTTGAACCCCCAGGGGCCCCTCAGCCTGCACTCCCATGCAGTGTACAACCTGGACAACTCTACATGGCGGCCCTCCGAGAGACCTTCTAGGGGTCTTTCATTAAGGTAACCGGGGACGTCCGCAGCCCGAGGACTGCCCAGGGCGCGAGTGCCACATGGCACAGTCACTCACTGGGATGCCTGGAGTTCCTGGGGGTCCTGGGTCTCCGGCATCCCCTGGCTCACCCTGCAGGAGGCAAAGTGACAGGGGAGGTCCCGTCATGGCAGATAGGGAGGGACACCCCGGAGCAGCCGCTCCCCATGAGAACAGGCGTGCCCCCACCCTGCTCTCCCTCACCTTCTCGCCCACAGCACCTGGCTGGCCAACTCCTCCAGGCGGCCCCGGAGGGCCCTGGGAAACAGCAGAGGGTAGAGGTGAGACGGGGTCCCCGCAGCCCTTCCTTGGAGGGGGAGTTCTTGCCCCCCAAGTCCCCCAGAGTTCTCACCTCTGAGCCACTGGGGCCCTGGGGGCCCCTGGGACCTGGAGCTCCATGGGGGCCCTGTGGAAGGACCGGAGAGTGCCCAGTGACCCTCACGGCCCCCCAAAGGCTGCAGACACCACCCTTGATTTTTGTTTTGTTTTTGGTACCGGGGATTGAACTCAGGGGCACTCGACCCCTGGGCCACATTCCCCAGCCCTTTTTGTATTTGATTAGAGACGGGGTCTCACTGAGTTGCTAAGTGCCTCGCCATTGCTGAGGCTGGCTTTGAACTCGCGATCCTCCTGCCTCAGCCTCCCGAGTGCTGGGGTGACAGGCGTGCGCCACCGCGCCCAGCACCACCCTTGATTCTGATGATCTGTGTGACCCTCACAGTGACAGCGTGCCCTCCAAACCCCCAAGTGGACCTAAAGGCCGCCCCTGCCCTGCCCCCCGCCCCCCCTGGAGTCCTACCATGGACCCGACGTCTCCAACCTCCCCCTTCTCTCCAGGAGGGCCTGGCAGTCCCTGTGGAACAGAGCAGCATGGTTGGGCACACGGGGGACCCAGAGGTGCCACCCCCACGCTCAGACACCCACCTGCAGGCCGGGGGGGCCGATGAGCCCCACAAACCCTCTGACTCCGTCATCTCCCTTCTGCCCAAAGAGGCCCGGAGGTCCGCGGCGTCCCTGAGCCCCGTCGGCTCCCTGGGAGGACAGAGGGGGGCATGGAGGCGTCTGGACCAAGGGTTGGACGCAGGGTCGAGGTCAAGGGTCAAGGTTGGGGTTAAGGCTTGGAGTCAGGGTTGGGATTAAGATTGGGAAGGGGGCCGGGCAAGGTGGCGCACGCCTGTAATCCCAGCACTTGGGAGGCTGAGTCAGGAGGATCGTGAGTTCAAAGCCAGCCTCAGCAATGGCGAGGCACTTAGCAACTCAGTGAGACCCTGTCTCTAATAAAATACAAAAAAGGGCTGGGGATGTGGCCCAGTGGTCGAGTGCCCCTGAGTTCAATCCCTGGTACAAAAAAAAAAAAAAAAAAAAAAAGATTGGGAAGGATCAGGGTGGGGTCTGGAGGGTCTCAGGCGAAGGCTGGAGTTCAAAGTCTTGAGACGGCCGTAGATGGTGAGCCCGGTTTGGGGCCTAGGTAAAAGTCAGGGGCAGGGTTCAGTGAGGCTGAGGTGGGTCTTAGGGTTGGGTCTGAGGCTGGGGCCTGCCGTGGTCTGAATGTGCCCCCTCGAAGCTCGCGGGTGGCACGTGATCGCCAAGTTCCCGTGTGCAGGGTATTTGCAGACGGGCCCTGGGAAGCGATGAGGTTAGGTGACGCCTCGAGTGCGGGGGGGGCCCCCCGGTGGCCCTGGTGGCTTTATAAAGAGGACGAGAGACCCAGGCTGGCACACTTGATCTGCTTCTCCAGGTGACAGTAGACCCTCCGCAGATGTCGTGTGTGGGGTGCCCGGGTGAGGCCCAGGACCCACGCGTGCCACGGAGCTGACCTCAACTCCACGCCAGCCCCGGGAACTCTTTTCTTTATAAAGCACCAGGCCTCCGTTATTTAGCCACAGGAAGCTGACTGAGCCAAGGCCAGAGTCCCACTCCAAGTTCAAGTTCAGATCCGGCTCGGCAGGGGTCCTGGCCGGGTGGCGGGCAGGACGAGGCCAGGGCGTGTTGACTTGGGGTTTAAACATCAGGTTTGAGGTTGGACCGAGGTCGAGGTCATGAGCAGGGCTGAGGCTGGGCTGAGATGGGGCTCGGGGTTGGGGTCGAGGACGGAGGAGAGTCCACACTGGATGGCGGCACTGGGGGCGGAGGGGTTGGGTGGGGATTATTGGGGCTGGGTCTTGCAGAGGGACAGCGTCACAAAGCTGGGAACACTCACCGGGGGCCCAGGGTGTCCCGCAGGACCCCGTATCCCTGTTGGTCCCGGTGGGCCCTGGGGAAGGGACAGAAGAGAAAGTGCTCTCAGGTTCCGGATTGGAGGGGGCCCCTGGAAATGCCAATCCACACCTCCCTCCCAGGAAGCGGCGGCCGCAGCCCCCAGCCCCAACTTCCCAGGCACCAGCCCGCGGGGACAGGCGCTGGGCCAAGAGGACCTTGGCCTGGAAGTCCCGCCGGGCCCCACACCAGCTCTGATGCTGGTCACTGAAGCTGGTTCTGGGGGAGGCTGGGATAGGACGTCTCCACGCCCCGGAGGGTCACGGCGGAGGGACGCACACGCCACCGAGGAACAGAAGAGGCGGGGACCCCTCGAGGCCTTCCCAGCTCTCCGGGGCCCCAGCTCCTCGCCTGTGCCCCCTGGCCCTGGGCAGCTGAGCAGAGGCATGGAGACGACGGGGCTGGAGGAGGCGGAGGCTGGAGTCCTGCCCGCCCACGCCGGCCTCCCCCCTCCCCCGCCCTCTGGCGGGTCCCCCACTCACCGCATCTCCCTTGTCGCCTTTGCTCCCCTTGTGACCGGGGGCACCCACGTCCCCCTGCAGAGAAAACAGGGTGAGGGAGGACCCAGCCTCCCCCACCCCAGCCTCCCCGTCCTGCCTCCCGTGAGCCTCACCTTGTCCCCTTCCTCTCCCGCAGGCCCGGCAGCACCGGGGGGTCCCTGGAGCCCCAGGGGCCCTGGGGTCCCATCTTTGCCAGTGGGGCCAGGGGCACCCCGTTCTCCCTGTGGGGACAGCGGGAGGGGGTGTCAGGGCCGGGGGCTCTTCAGTCCTGAGATGCTGAGGTCGGCGAGGGCGGGACACTTACCGGGGACCCCTTCTCTCCCACGGGGCCCACCGGGCCTTGCCCTCCACTCTGACCAGGAAGCCCAATGCCGCCTGACGGGCCCACGGGACCCCGCTCGCCAGGAGAGCCCTGCAGACAGGGAAGAAGGTCAGAGGTCACAGAGGTCACAGGGCAGTGGCTCCCACTTTTGGAGGGAGTCTCCAAGTCCCCAAGCCTCACCTGCCGTCCCCGGCATCGTCTCTAACCAGCTCCCCTGCTTGCCGCAGCCAGAGGGCACACTCTAGCACCCAAGTCCGGGCACGTCCCTCCTCTCCCCATAACCCTCCATGGCTCCCATCTCCCTCGGAGCAGAGAGTCCTCCTGGAGGCCCACAAAGCCCTGCACAGCTTCCCCTGCCGCCTGCCCTCGCCTCTCTCACCCCTCCCCACTCGCTCAGCCCCCGACACGGGGAGCTCCTGGCTGTTCCTCGAGCACGTCAAGCACGGTCCTACCACAGGGCCTTTGCAGGTACTGTTCCTCCTGCCTCTGGAACACCCCCCCCAGACACCCGCGGGGCTCCCTGTCACCTCCTTCAGGTATCAGCTCGAGTGTCACCTGTCAGGGAGGCCTTCCCTGACCAGTGCTGGCCCCTGGACTCCACAGACTCACTTGGCCTCACTGCCTGTGCAGTGCCAGCCTGCAGGCTGGCGGGCGGGCATTTGTCGGGTGGCACCAGGGTCTGAGTGTGCCCGCCCCCGGGGTTCGTGGGTTAAAATGTAATCCCGCTGCGAGGTACCAGCAGGGCAGAAACTAAGTCTGACCACGGTGTTCAGAGGCCAGCCTTTGAATTATTAGGATTGAGTAAGATCCTTGGAATGAAGTCCCCAACTGAATCCTGGTGGCTTTATAAGAAAAGGGAGAGAGACCAAACACACAGACACGCACTCTATCTCTCAACTGCCTCAGGACTCTGCCAGCAAGAAGGCCGTCACCAGGCGCGGTCCCTTGACCTTGGACTAGGACTAGGAGCCAAAGAAAACCTTTTTCTTGATCAAGTTTCCCAGCCTCGGGCATGTCATTATAGCAATGCAAGACAAACTAATGCAGACAGGTCCTGTCAGAAGAGGAAGCTTCTCATCACAGCTATTTTACATATAGAGAAACTGAGGCTCACCAGCGATACAGCTGCCCAGCCAATGGGTGGCAGGACTGGGTGAGCCCCAGGCCCGTCTGACATCAAGACAGCAGGTTTAAGCATGACAGCGCCAAGCTTCTGATACCCCAAGTTTCTTCCACCCCCTTCCCCACCCAGCGAATGTGCTTATACTTACATTGGCCCCAACAGGGCCAGGGGGGCCCTTGTCACCCTTCAGACCAGTGGGTCCCTGAGGAAGGAGATGATTCACAGTCAAGAAGCCCCCAGGGAAGCACAGGTCCCATCTCCACTCTGGGGGACTCGCGCCACCTCCCCCTTCCCGGGACCAAGCCCTGAGTCTGGGGCTCTGCGTCCTCTGGGCCCCCAGCCTCCATGCTTTCACGCTCATAGTTGTCCCCAGAGAGGAGGCCACAGCCCTCCCTGATCCCCCGTCCTCCTCTGCTTCACAGCCCGGCCAGGCACACACGGGCCCCCCAAGAATACTCACTGGGTCCCCAGGGGCTCCTTGGGGGCCGGGGAAGCCTCTGGGCCCGGGCGGCCCCTCCTTTCCAAGAGGGCCCAGGGGTCCGACCTCGCCCTGCAGGCCCAGGGAGGAGGTCAGGCTTGGGGTCTCCCCTCAACTCGGACCCCAGGCTGGCTCAGAGCCCCGAGCGGCCCCCCAGCGGCTGGCTGGCTCAGAGCCCCGAGCGGCCCCCCAGGCTGGCTGAGCCCCCAGGCTGGCTCAGAGCCCCAAGTGGCACGAGGGCCACTGAAGGCACTTGGGGGCCATTCAACAGAGGTCGCCGTAGGGGGGTCTCACCTTGGCCCCCTCCCTGCCTTCCAAGCCCGGAAGACCTTGTTCGCCAGGAGGCCCTGGGGGGCCCGGGGGCCCCCGCTCGCCCAGAGGCCCCACGTCTCCGATCTTTCCCTGGAGAGGAAGAAGGTGCGTCCTGGACGGGGGTGGCCTGGGCCTGCCAGACCCCCGCGTCCAGCCCCCAACGTCCCCGGCCAGTGCAACATGTGGGGCCCCTCTGACCTGAGGGCCCAGGACGCCCGCCGGGCCAGGTGGGCCGGTCAGACCTTGGAAGCCCTGTGGAGAGACAAAATGGAGGTGTCACATGGGAGGGAGAGGGGGAGGGCCGGGAAGGTCAGGGGTCAGAGGTCAGTGGGCCACTCACCAGTTCTCCTCTCTGTCCAGGGTGTCCTGGTATCCCGTCTTTCCCCTGGGGGCCCTGGGGAACAAGGCAGGAGAGAGTTGGGGTACAGAGAACCTCTCCCTTCCCAACCCCCAACAGGGCGACCTTACTCACAGGGGGGCCCTTGGGCCCAGGGAATCCTGGGGGGCCTTGTAGACCTGGGAGGCCCTGAAACGGAACCAGAAACCATCATCTCATCACGACTTTAAGAGCTAGCACATAGAGAGCCGGGCGCGGTGGCGCACGCCTGTGATCCCAGTGACGTGGGAGGCTGAGGCAGGAGGATCGCAAGTTTGAGGCCAGCCTTAGCAATGTAAGGCCCTAAGCAACGAAGCGAGACCTTGTTTCTTAATAAGACATTAAAAAGTGTTGAGGATGTGGCTCAGTGGTCAAGCACCCCTGGTTCAATCCCCAGTACCAAAAACAAAAACAAAAAAACCAGGAGCTAGCAAATACTGAGTGCCTGCTGCACGCCAGGCGTGAGGCTGAGTACTCGCCAACACCAAGTCACCTCATTCAGCACTGCAGCCCCCTCAGGGGAGGGGAGGCTGTGGCCACTCCCATCTCACAGAGGAGGAAATCAAGGCACAGAGAAGTTGAGTAACTTGCCCGGGGCCACACCGTTGGCGAGCGGCAGAGCCAGGAGGTGAACTCACGGCCCTCCCCTGACTTCAAGACTGTGCTATTTCCACCGCATTTTAGTGTCCCCCACCCCTGAGCTTGTCCCCTGCTCAGAATCACTGACACACACTCACCTTCTCTCCAGGGATCCCAGGGGACCCGTCCTGGCCCACATCACCCTAGGACAGAGTGAAGGAGACTCAGACCCCAGAACAGCCTCAACTGGGAAGGACCGGGGTGGGGGGCTGAGTGAGCGAGATGGGGCTGCGTGGGGGGCTGGACCCGTCCCATACCTTGGGGCCTGGCTGCCCTGTGGCGCCTGGTTGTCCCCTCTCTCCACGGGAGCCCTGCGTAGGGAACAAGCAAAGAAGTGAGAGGAGGCGGAGCCCGGGACCGCCCCCAGCACCCCTCCACGAGCCCTCCTGCCCACCTGCCACCTCCCCTCCCCCAGCCCCTCTGTCCCCACCCTGTGCCCCTCGACCCGCCTCTCCTCCCCTCCCCCCTTGCTCAGTCCACTGCAGACAGCACAGAGGTATGCTCCTGCCTCAGGACCTTTGCACGGCGCACTTACCGGGGGTCCCCGCTCTCCTTCCTCTCCCGGCTGCCCCGCCTTCCCCTGAGCAGTCAGTCGGCGAGGGAAGCAGAAGAGGGTTAGGGTTAGGGTTCGGGTGCCAAGGCACGCACCGCGCCACCCACCCGCCACGCCACAGACACGCCCGCCAGGCTCACAAGCCTTGCACACACACACTATTCACACTCACAACCCTGCAGAGATCACAGACACCGCCTCCACAGTTGTGATGGCACCTGCGGAGTCCAAACACCCAACCGCCTGTGCCCACGCGGACACCGTGGTCACGCACGCCCGGACTCCCACTAGGACACGTCCTGATGAACACCCAGGCACACACACACCCTGCGTGCAGAGCGCACGGCGTCCGCCCACCCGGCTACCACACACACCGCGACGCCTGCACGCCCACGGGTGTGCAGGGATGTCACGCCCTTTTGCACACGCGTGCATGCACAGTCACATCAGGTGCGTGCAGGGTCACGCCCTTGCTCACCCAGGCACGAGCGCGCGCGGCTGCACACGCGCACCTGCCTGGTCCACACGGACAGCACGTGCGGCGCGGGCGTGCTAGCACCCGGATGGTCACCCGCGTGCACACTGCATCGCGCATGGAGACATGTGTGCGCACAAGCGCTTCCCACTGACACGCCCGGGCCCCGCCTGCACACCCCCCGCCCGCCCGTCCCAGATCACGACTCACCCGCTTCCCTTTCTCTCCTAAAGGCCCCAGAGGCCCCGGGAATCCAACAGATCCCTGAGTGGAGAGCAGAGAGCAGAGAGGAGTGAGCAGGGGAGGCGGAGTCAGCCTTCCCAGGCCACTGACTCCAGTGGCTTCCTGGGTCCCGCCAGCCCCAGCATCCTCCAAGGCAGCCTCTGCCCTCCTCCCCTCCCCGCCCCTTCCTCCCCCATGTCCCTTAGGCACTGAAGCATGTTCCTGCCTCAGGGCCTTTGCACAGACTGCTCCCTGTGCCTGAAATGCTCCTCTCCCAGGCCCAGAAAGCCAGACATTCCTCTCCATTCAGATGGCACTCAGATGCCCTCTCGCCACCACCCTGACCATCACCTCCTCCACGTCACCCTCGGCCACCACCTCGTGTTGTCCCCGGGACACCTGTGCTGAAATGCCTCCACTAATTCTTACTCATGTGACGTCTGTTCCCTGACTAGGACTGGGCTCCCTGGCCGTCCCTCTGCGTGCCACACAGGGGTGCCCACTCAGCATCTGTTGATGACTCCGGCCATGTGCCCCGAGCCTCTCGGAAGGACCCTGCCTCCCCGGGGGGCAGGGAACAACCCGGGCTCTGCGGCCCGCCCCCTTCACTGGGCAGCTGAGACCGAGGCCCCTGCCCGAGCTGCCCAGCAGGTGTGCAGTGCCCTCCGGCCTCCACTCCCATCCCAGGGCCAGCCTGCCTTGTCCCCCGGGAGGACACATGGTGGGTCCCTATAGTCTTCGGGACCCCCGCACACACCCACAGGCATTTGCCAAAGTCTTAGCTTCTTACTGGTGCACCCAAGTCTCCCAAGCCTGCCTGGCAAAGTGCCTGTTCCTGCTACCGGTCAAACCTCCCTTCCTACACCGACACCGCGTCAGACACTCGCCGAGGGCTCTGCCCGCGTCATTTGCCCTCATCACCTGGTCTGAGTCTGATCCCGGATTCACCACTACCCAGCTGTGTGGCTCTGGACAAGGGCTTGATCTCTCTGACGAGTTTCCTTGTGTGAAGCCCAGAGATACCCACAGTGCCTTTGAGAGGACTCAGTAAGAATCCTTTACAGAAAGAGCTCTCGTCGTGTCTGGCACCTAGTAAGTGCTCAATAAACAGCTGCCTGCTGCGGTTTCAGTGAGGGCCCTCAAGGACCCGTGTGCTCAGGACTTGGTCCCTAAGGTGGGCCTTGGGAGGTGGTGAGCTTTAGCAGGGAGCCCTCGAGGGAGGTCCTTAGGTCATTGTGGGCGTGCCTTTGAAGACGATGGGCGCCCTGATCTGCCCTTTCCCCCATCCCTTACCCCCCTCTCCACGGCTGGCTCATGAGGTCAGCAGTTTCTTCTCTACTGTGATCTCCTGCCATTGCATCAGTATCCCCACCAGAGTTCCAAAGAAACGGGGCCACTTGATCACGGACTGGAAACTCCAAACTTGTTAGCTGAACAAACTTAAACATCACCAGCATTGCTTTATAGTACCAGGAAGCTGGCTCACACCACCCTTGTGGTTATTTATGGTGACTTTTACTGACCTCGACTTAACCGTCACGTCCCGACTCTTGTGAGATAAACGCATTGCTCAATCGCCAGTAAAACCCCCGACGGGCTCTGCTAGGCTGCTAGGCTGCGGCTCTCAGATCCCATGACCTTGAACGTGCACGGGCTGAGTGCTCACGTGGCTGCGGTGTCTTGAATCAACCCCCAAACCCGTTTAGGTCCTTGGTACTGGCCACTCGGGTCATGCGATTCAGTGAATATGTAGGAGAACTGGTGAGGCATCACCAGGAAGAGACAGCTGTCAATCAAATCTGAGTCAAATGGAAAGACTCCGCTGAAGGACAGCCACGCACACACAGGGTGCTGTCCAAGTCGGTGTCGGTGAGGTCTCTGCCTCAGCTCCAGAGCGCGACAGTGGGGGACTCGGGAAGAACCCTGCCCTCAGATCTGTTGGGAGTGCCTTTAAGTTCCTGATCTGCTTTATGTAAACAGAAATGATAAGTCACCCGTGATGTAACATGGGCGCGGCGTGGCAGAAAGATGACCCTCCTCGGCATGCTCGCCCATCAGGACGCTGGCCAACAGACGTATGCTTTTGTATGAGCACATTTTTGCAGAAGTACATTTTGTCTTGTCAACATAAATTCAAGCTATGTAATCTCCGAATTATGTACGATTATCTCCTGTGTGAGGTGAATGTGGTTGGTCCCCCACGGGCTCCTGGGAGAGAGGCTTTGTGCTCAGTGTGGTCATAGTGAGGTGGTGGGATCTTTAAGAGGCGGGGCCTAGGGGGAGGTCTTTAGGTCACTGGGATTAATGGGAAAGGATTAATGCAGTTCTCACGGGAGCCCAGCTAGTTCCCACAAGAGGGTTGTTATAGAAGAGCAAGACTGGCTCCTCCCCTGCCCGTCTCTCTCTCTCTCTCTCTTCTCTCTCTCTCTCTCCTCTCCTCTCTCTCTCCCCCCGAGGCATCTCTCCCTCTTGCATGCATTCCCGCCATGATGCCATACACCAGGAAGGCCCTCATCAAAGGCTAAATCAACGGGGCAAACTTGACCTTGAACTTGCAGCTTCCAAAACCCTAAACTAAACCTCTTGTCTTTTTTAATATTTGTTTATTTGCTTTAGTTGTACCACAATGTGTTTGTTTATACGTGGTGCTGAGGATTGAACCCAGGTTGCACATGTGCTAGGCGAGCCCTCTACCGCTGAGCCACAACCCCAGCCCTAAACCTCTTTTCTTTATAAAGTACCTAGCCTCAAGTGTTTTGTTATAGCAACAGAAAACAGACTCATACACCCTTCACTGACTTGACTGATAAACCAACCCTCATTACACAAATAAGGATCATATAGTTCTATCACCATCATCCAACTGATGAGGAAAATACTACTGGTATCTATTTTGCAGCTGAAAAAAAAATGGTCTCAAGAGACTTGCTCAAGGCTATACAGCTGATAAGGAATGAACATTTATCCTAAGTCCATTTGATGCCAAAGCCCGTGTTTTATACTCTCTCTCAGTGGCCCATAAGGTGGACAGCCCACTACTCAGACCATAGCCTGGGCCCCCAGATATTAGTTCCTGACCCCTGACCCTGCCCATCCCCAGCTCCCTGGCTTCTTACCTTAGGTCCTGGACGTCCTGGGTAACCTGGGAGGCCTGGCACCCCAAGCTTGCCCTGCAGAGAGATTACAGGACAAAGGTCAGATTCCTCATCTGTAAAAGAGGGGTGAATTGCCGGGCGCGGTGACACACGCCTGTCATCCCAGCACTTGGGAGGCTGAGGCAGGAGGATTGCGAGTTCAAAGCCAGCCTCAGCCATGGCGAGGCACTTAGCAACTCAGTGAGACCCTGTCTCTAATAAAATACAAAAAAGGGCTAAGGATGTGGCCCAGTGGGTCGAGTGCCCCTGAGTTCAATCCCCGGTACCACAAAAAAAAGGGGGGGGGGTGAATTGCCTATTGCATGTGGTGATCGCAGGGCTGAAATAAGATGTGTGTGGAATCGCTCCGCGACGCCGAGCTGTGGACTCAAGGGGGAAGACAAGGAGGTAGAAACATCCTGTGGCCAGAGATCAAAGAGCACAGGCTGGGGGTGTGGCGGTGGCGGAGTGCTTATCTAGCGTCCCTGCAATAGGGGACAGTAGGCAAAAGGCTGGGGACCACCCGGAGAGAGGGGAGAGGGACCAAGACTTATTCACCTTCTCGCCAGGTGCCCCCGGGGGGCCCTCCTCCCCCACCAGGCCCTCTGGTCCCTTTGGCCCTCAGGACCATCCTCTCCGCGGAGCCCTGGGGGCCCTGGGTGCCCCTGGAATGGAAGGAAGAGGCGTTGAGTTAGACTGTGTCCTTCCTGATCCCTCAAGCCCCATCTGAGCCCCAGCTCATGCCTTCTGTCACCCCAAAGCCCAGAGCCCCCCAGACCCACACGGGCCCTCATCAGGAGCGAGTCTTACCCGATCACCTTTTGGCCCTGCATCACCCTTAAATCCAGGGAAGCCGTCCTCTCCCTGGGTGAGAGAAAGACAGAGGTCAGAAGGCAGGGCCCCGGGGAAGGACACCGCCAGGGCCCCACCAGGGGGCTCCCCCTCCAAGGGTCTCGCCCCTTCTCACCCTCTCGCCTTTCTCTCCTTGGAGGCCCCGGTTCCCAGAGGTACCCTGGAAAAAAGAAGGAGGAAGCTCTCAGGTGGTCCTCTGCTTAAGAGAGTCCCGGGCTCAGTTCCCTGCCCTGGAGAAACCAGAAAAGTCCCCGGAGGATGCTGGAGGAAATGATCTGTCCCCAGAACCCGCCAAGTGCAACCCCCTCCCCCTCAGCCCCTGGCGGCCTCCCAAGGTCTTCCACGCGGCGGTGAGCGGGGAAGGCCCGATTTCCAAGCAAATTGCTTCCCATTTCCCAGGGACACTGTGTCCATAGCTCCTTCTGGCAGGAAGAAGATGAACATTCCAGGCTCCAGGCTTGTTCCAAAGGCAGAGGAATGTTCCCCATTGTGCTGGCCGCGAGGATACCGCGCTTGGTGACAGCAAGACTGAGCAAGCCTGGACCCTGGCTCCCATCAAACTCTGGAAATTGCATTTGGCTACAACATAGCTGTGAGCTCAGAGGCTACAATGAACTTACACTTGGATACAATGTAACTGTGTTTGGAAATAGCATGACTAGCTCCAGCCCTGGGGTAATTAACTTGACCACAATGTAACTAAACTCGGATACAATTGTTCTCTGACCTGGGCCGCCATGTAACTAGATTCAGCAACAACACAGGCCTCCACCACACTTGTTCCTCTTTATCTACAGGGCATGTACCCAGGAGCCCCAGCGGGGGCCTGAAACCACAGAGAGGACTGAGCCCTGTATATATTATGTTTTTTTTTTCCTCTGTGTACATACCTATATAATAAAGTTTGACTTGTAAATTAGTCACAGAAAGATATTAACAACAGTGACTAATAATAAAATAGAACAATTTTTAACAATAAACTGCTATATTAATCACTTTTGTAGCAATTATAACAATATACCCCCCCAACATATCTCATTGTACTTTTACCTTTTCAATTAAAGAAAGCCCTTTACAGCTTCTCATTGGCACATCTGAATTACCGGCATTAACACTCTTGTACTCTGGGGCCATTATTAAGCGAAATAAGGGTTACTTGAACAAAAGCACTGTGATACTGTGAAAGCCAATCTGATAGCCAAGATGTCTAAGTGACAAACGGGGAGGTAGTTTATACCACGTGGATACTCTGCCTAAAGGGATAATTCACATACTGGGAGAGATAAATCAGGATAGCTCAAGATTTCACCACACTACTCAGAATGGCATGCGATTTAAAACTCATGTTGTTTATTTCTGGAATTTTCCATTTAACATTTTCAGACGGAGATTGACCATGAGTAAGAGAAATTTTAGAAACAGAAATTGAGGATAAAAGAGACTCCTGTCTACGTAGCTGTACCTCAACATCCAAACCCCATTCCCACTCCATCATGCCTGGCCTGTTGATGCCTCTCTATGCACATCCAGAAGTTTCACCTACCTTCACGCCCCGGGGTCCAGGATAGCCTGGAGGGCCTGCTGATCCTGGTGGACCCTGAGAGGAAGAGAAGGCCAGTGTCGTCCTGTTGTTCCGTCCCCTCTGTGTTTCCAGTGCCATGGCTATCCTCACCAGCCCCAGACTCCTGGCCTGCCTGTCAACCCTCCTCCCCCAACCCAGCCTCCTCCTGGCCACTCACCTGGGCCCCTTTCTCTCCCGTGGGACCCTCATGGCCTGGGTGACCCTGAGGAAGAAATATGCTAAGTCATCAAAGCCCAAACGTTGCCAGCCACATTTCCACGCCTCTCCCTTGTCCTTCCCCCTTGTCCCAGCCCCTGGTTCTCACCGGAGGGCCATCAGCTCCTGGAGGCCTGGAATTCCTGGATTTCCAGGGGGACCCTGAAAGAAGATGGGTAGTGGAGGGAGATGGGGGCGGGGGGGGAGGTTTAAAATCCTGCAACAGGATTTTTCTATGCAGACAGACAGCTGAGCTGCCTCAAGATTAGCAAATGATGAGCCAGGCGCGGTGGCGCACGCCTGTCATCCCAGCCCTTGGGAGGCTGAGGCAGGAGGATCGTGAGTTCAAAGCCAGCCTCAGCAATGGTGAGGCACTTAGCAACTCAGTGAGACCCTGTCTCTAAATAAAATACAAAAAAGGGCTGGGGATGTGGCCCAGGGGTCAAGGGCCCCTGAGTTCAATCCCCGATACCATAAAAAAAAAAAAAGAAGAAGAAGAAGAAGAAGATTAGCAAATGAACAGGTGTCTCTGACCAGGAAATTTATCCCAGCTCTGCCCAAACTTGCTGGCTGACCCTGGGTAAGCCCCGTGCCCTCCTTGAGAATCAGAAGCCACCAGCCCAGCTGTGGGGGTGCATGTGTGTGATCCCAGCCACTCCAGAGGCCGAGGCAGGAGGATCATAAGTTCAAGGCCAGGCTGGACAACTTAGTGAGACCCTCTCTCAAAATAAAAGCACCCCTGGATTCAATCCCCAGTACCACAAAAAAAAAATATTAATTTTAAAAAACAAAATTTAGTAATATATATGTGTACATTATATATATATATATATATATATATATGAATTTATATTTTTAAAAAAGTGAGAAACATCCTCCTCCCTGAGAGCATAGAGGGAAGGGCTGTGAACCAGTGGGGGAAGCTGGGGTGGAGCCCAGAGGTAGCAGAGCATTTGCTTAGCATGCACGAGGCCCTGGGTTCAAAGCCAGGCACTGAACAAAGCAACCGTGTAAGAGAGGTGCTGGGGTAGGGGTGCTGGTTTCCCCAGCCACACCCCTTTCTTTAGAAGCGTCCCCCGCCCATAGCTCCATCTGCGGAAGGGTGGGTCCAGGCAGGCGTGAGGGACCCTCCTTCTCCTGAAAGCACTTCACAGGTCCAAAGACCTGGACCCATCGGAGCCAATCCGCTTTTTTCCTTCTTTTGGTGTGGTGCTGGGGATCGAACCCAGGGCCCTGGGCATGTGAGGCAAGCACTCTGCCAACAGGAGCCACGTCCCCAGCCCTTCAATCCGCCTCTTTCCAGCACTTTAGACACACGAGACATGGCTACGGTTGATGGGACGGCTTTAGGTTAGGATCGAAGGTCGTGGGGAGCTGGAGCCGGGAGTGGGGGCGCTGCAGCTGAGGACGGTGTAGAAGCAGCAGCTGGCCGGGCTGAGGACAGACCAGGACATGTGCAGGAGGCAGCCTGTCTGCCGGGCCGTGGGCACAGATGTGCACAGGAACAAAGAGAAGGGTGCGGGGCCCTGGGGAGGGGCTCTGGTGCCTGTGCGTCTCAGAAGCCCTCTGTGGCGGCTTCTGTGGGTCCTCTGTGTCCTCACCACACCCCCATGTGACCTCGCCCTGGTGGGCTTCCGTTCCTCACAGAGAGATTTCCCCACAGTGACACTTTTGTACCTCTTGGCTGACTTAGGGAATGTGGCGATTTGTCACTAGCCAGAGCCACAGAAGGGGGCCTGGTGCAAAGATTTTCCTGGCAACAGAGTTGAAGGAGAAGGACAAGAGGAGGTGGCAATCCATCGGTAGAGTGGTCACTCACCTTCTCTCCAGGAGTGCCAATGGGTCCCTGGGGACCGGGAATGCCCTGCAAACACGAAGGGAGGGGGTGGGGCATGAAAAGGAAGCAGTGAGTGCAGAGGCTGGGAAGGCGGGGAGGCTGGGGAGGGGGAGGCTGGGAGGCTGGGAGGGAGGCTGGGGAGGCTGGGAGGCTGGGAGGGGAGGCTGGGAGATGTCCTAGGTCTGAGTTCCAACCTGGGACCCATGGTTCCCCTGCTGTCCTGGAGGACCTGGTTCTCCTGGAGGACCCTGTGGAGAAAATGAGGGTTCACCGACACTGGATGGGGTCACGGCCTTGAGGGTCAGCAAGGCCGACATGAGGGGTCACAGGAGCAGACAGGATGTGACGATGATGAGCTCAGGGTGTGCAAAGGGCCAAGGATCAGATGGCAGGACACGTACCACATTGCCTTTGGCCCCCGGAGCACCGTCACTTCCAGTGACACCCTGGAGAAAGAGAGGAGGTGAGGCCAGGCCCGGGGACGAGCCCGGAGTCTGGAGGAAGACACCGAGACGTTCGGGTGGAGAGGGGAGGCAGACGGAGCTGCCAGGCAACGGGAATGGACGTGCAGAGGGGGCACAGGGGGGCCAAGGGGTGACGACATTCTCACCGGGCGTCCCAGAGGGCCGGGGGAGCCCCTGGGGCCAATCAGTCCGCGGGGTCCCTGAAAGAAAGTAGCGGCATTATCCCAGCACCCGCTCTGTGGCCCCGTGAGGCCCAGGGGTGCGGGCAGGAATCTCGGGGCCCTAGGAGTTCCCATTCTCCCCCCTGCCCCAAGCAAGGGGGGTCGGGGTCCCCGATACTTACTGGCTCTCCGGCCTGGCCAGTGGGCCCTGGAGGCCCCTCCGCCCCCTGTGGGAGAGGGCGGTGTTTGCAGGGGGGGAAGCACGGCCCTGGGGGGCACCTCCCTCACCCGGGCGCCCGGGGGATCAGCTCCAGGGACCTGGGTTTTACGGGGATCCCTGGGACCCTGCGGTCTGAGTGCAGGGGACTGTGTCACGCTCCCGGCTCCAGTCCTAGGGGTGCAGCCCTGAGTCCCGCCTCCCGGCCCCACGCGGCACCCCCAGGCCTCCTGACGCCCAGGGCAGACGCCCATGCCCCCACTCTCCGAGGCCTCCTCTCGCTGGCCACAGCCGGCTTCCCAGCCCCAGCACCCTCCAGACTCACCTTCTCGCCATCCTCTCCTGGGGGGCCAGGTTGTCCCACATGGCCAAAGTCACCCTGGAGTGGGGGACAGCGGGGAGACCAGAGTGGAACAGTGCAGGGAGACCCCCACCCCCACCCCAGGAAAGGAGACGGGCGTGAGGGTGAGGCCCCGGACGCCAGGTCGAGGCTCTGGTGCGAGCAAGGAGGCCGGGAAGGCTGGGAGGGGGCGTGGCCGGGGGGACCTCACACACTCACCCTCTGGCCCTTCTCCCCGGGCAGCCCTGGAAGGCCATCAAAGCCGCGGTCGCCCTGACAAAGGAAGCCCAGCTGAGCGTGGCTCCTGGCCCTCCACAGTGCCCCCCTCCAGGCCTGGCCCAGGGCCTACCTTAGGTCCTGTGTCTCCCGGGAGGCCGCGGGCCCCGTCCGCGCCAGGGCGGCCCTACGAGGAAAGTGAGCCCAGGCGTCAGGGGTAGCCCTCCCAAGGACCCCTTCCCCAAATTAGGAACTCGACGTCATTATCGTCAACCTCATCGAGAGATCTGCCATGTCGGGGCGCGGTGGCGCACACCTGTCATCCCAGCACTGGGAGGCTGAGGCAGGAGGATCGCGAGTTCAAAGCCAGCCTCAGTAACGGCGAGGCATTTAGCAACTCAGTGAGACCCTGTCTCTAATAAAATCCAAAAACGGGTGGGGATGTGGCCCAGTGGTCGAGTGCCCCTGAGTTCAAACCCCAGTACCAAAAAAAAAAAAAAAAAAAAAGATCTGCCATCATTTATTGAGTCTTTTCTGGGGGCTTCTTTTGTACCAGTTTCAATCCCAAACCCAGCCATTACTCTTTATCCCCAGCCCCCTAACTCTAGCCCAAGTCACCATCATCATCAAAATTAAGAATTCCTTGTAATGGAAGCACCATTTGACCCAGCTATCCCACTCCTCGGTTTATACCCAAAGGACTTAAAATCAACATACGATAGTGATGCAGCCACATCAGTGTTTACAGCAGCTCAATTCACAATAGCTAGACTATGAAACCAACCTAGCAGTCCTTCAAGAGATGAATGGGGACAAAGAAAATGTGGTATATATATTCAATGGAATATTACTCAGCTTAAAAAAAAAGAATGAAATCATGGTATTTGCCAGTAAATGGATGGAGTTGGAGAATATCATGCTAAGCAAAATAAGCCAATCCCACAAAACCAAAGGCTGAATGTTTTCTCTAATATGTGGATGCTAATTCACAATAAGGCAGGGGGCACTAGGGAAAAATAGCGTTACCTTAGATTAGGAAGAGGGAAGTGAAGGGAGGGGATGTGGGGATGGGAAAGATGGTGGAATGAAGCAGACATTATTACTGTGTGTAGATATGGACTGCACGACCAGTGTGATTCTGCAACATGTACACTCAGAAAAATGAGACATTATATCCCCATCTAGGTAGATATTTCATAGTGCATAAATGCATCCCACTGTCATGTATAACTAGTTAAAACAAGTTTTAAAAAAAAAAGAATTCCCATTTCAGCCTCCGCGGCGGGGCCCATCGCCTCTGCCGCTGCTTGGAACTGTCGTATTGATCAGTTCCTCCAACGTGCTGGTCTTTTCTTTCACACATGCTGTTCCTTCTGCCTGGGACGCTCTTCCTTGCCTGTTTGCTTGGTTCTGCTTCAGACCCGGGTGGAGCATGACGCCTGCTCCAACGTCCTCCCTGACTCTGTGACCTTGGCCAGACTCCTGAGCCACCCTCTCAGGAGAGCTTCCATTGACAGCCTCAGGGACACCAGCGGACCCCGGAGGCACGGAGCCCCAGTGCCTGTTGGGTAATGAGGGGAAGGACAAAAGGTCGCTCGGGGACCTGGGAGCTACTCACCATCTTGCCCTCTCGACCAGGTGGCCCAGGAGGCCCCTGCAGTCCTCGGGGACCCTGGAAGCAAAAAAAAGATGGAAGATGGAAGGAAGGATAAAAAGAAGCAAGGACTGACTTGAAATCATGCAGCAGGGAAGGCAGTCATCGCAAATCCCAGCCCCTTGGATATTCGCCCCAGCTGTCACTTTAACCTGTGGCCTTGGGGGAAGACCATTCCCGTCCAATCACGTCCCCACCCCACCATCCTCACCTGTGGCCCTACTTCTCCTGCTTCTCCTTTTAGGCCTGGGTATCCAGGGAGACCCTTGGGGAGGAGAGATGGGGTCAGTGGCTGGAGGAATGTCACCCCTCTCCCTGGGGGTTGCCCCTCTTCTCTGCAGACCCGTCACTCACCACTGGGCCTGGGCGTCCAGTGAGCCCCACTGGGCCGGGGGGACCTTTCATGGACAGCTGGAGAAAGTGGGGAGAACAGAGCCAAAAGTCTCCCCCAAGACCCCCAACCAAGATCCCCTCAAAAGCACTACTACAGTTCGAGTGTGCCCCCCCCTAGAAGTTCATGGGTTAAATTGCTCCCCAACTTATATACCCATGGCATTTAGAAGGGGGGCCTTTGAGAGGTGATTAGGAGTAAATGAGGTCAAGATTGTGGGACTGCACAATGACATTCATGGCTTTCTAAGAAGAGGAAGAGGCCCTCGCTGGCACACTTGCCCTGTCCTGCCATGTGCTGCCTCTGCTGTGATATAAAACAGCAAGGAGTTCCCCGCCAGATGCTGAGCAGACGCCACCATCATACTCCTGGATTTCCCAACCTCCACAACCATGACCCAAATAAACTTCTTTATAAATGACCCAGGCTCGGGTATTTTGTTATAGCAACAGAAAACAAACCAAGACATGCATCTCAGGAAGCAGATACTGCCACGCTGTCTCCTGGCCAGTCCTTCATTATCCCTCCTTCCCGCCATCTCTCCCACGAGCGCCCCCCCATCCCACTCACCTGAGTCTGTTGCAATACCGCCTGCGCCTGGGCCTGCTGGAAGGACACCGGGGGTCCTTTGAGGGAGCTACTCGCAAACTGGAACTAAGGAGCGGTCATGGTGAGGGCGGTTCCGAGCAGAGGCCTCCTCCGTGGTAAGAGATCTAGTCCCCAAGGCTGTGCCACCCCATCTCCTTACCGGCATCATGATGACAGTGCCTGGTGGGCCCCGGATGCCGTCAATACCAGGAATCCCTGGGAGACCCGCTGGGCCCTAAGAGGGAGAACCAGAGAAAGACGGATGGAGGCAGGAAGAGAGAGAGAGGGGAACGAAGGAGACGGAGGGGAGAGAGATGGGGACAGGGAGAGACGGGGACAGGGAGAGACAGGGACAGAAGACGTGCAGAAACAGAGGCCCAAGGAAAACAGCAGGGGATAGGCCCCCAGAAGCAGAAGAAGGGACAATTCTATCACAGATGGGGACAGAGATCAGCAGAAGATCACCAGCTCCAGATGCTGTCTCCAGGCCCAGCCCCTCAGACCCACAGTCAAACCCCCAGGTTCCCAACCTGGAAGCTCACCCCCCGGGAGAGTCTCTTACCGGTAGGCCGCGGTCCCCGGGAATCCTGGGGGGCCAGGAGGGCCTGATGGGCCAACCACCCCCTGTTGGGGACAGAGAAACAGAAGTCACGAGACATGCAAAGCTAAGCCGAATTCCAACCCTCTTCGGCCCCTGATGCCAGGCTGCCCTCCCTGCCCGGCCTCCTAGCCCTTCCTGCTCCCCCTAGTCAATATTGATCCACACCAACCCTCAAGTTTGTGTCTCAACCCTTGTTTTGACTTGTCCTTTGTGCAACCAGCGTCCAGCGGCCACTACGTGATCAGGTCCCCCAAGTCCCCACTACAAAGGTAGCAAGAAGGCAGTGCAGCCAGTACTCACTCGGGGTCCTGGGGCTCCTGGAGGTCCCTCAAACTGTTGTCCCTGGAGAGAGAGGGGGGGTGTGACCCTGCTCCAGCAGCCCCCCAGCCCCTCGCAGCCCCAGGGTCCTCACCTGCTCTATCACTGCGGGTTCTCCTTTTGCACCCTTCTCTCCCACACCCTGGAGAGGAGGTAGAGAGAAAAAAGAGGTGAGCCCACTCCCTGTCCCCCAAACACACAGGGCCCACCCACAGAGCATAGCGGAGAAGTCACTGTCCTCCGTCAACCTGACAAAGCTGCATCAAGGTCAGAGGCATGGACTCCTGAGTGTCCTAACCCGGATCAGCCTCTTACAAAGGGACTCTGGGAACTTCCTCAACCCCTCTGGCCAATTACAAGTCACTGGGTCACCTGTAAAGTCAACGGATGAAGGACAGCTGCATCTATCCCACGTGAAGATGAATGAGTAAACACAGTGCTTGGCGCAGGACCAGCGTTCAGGGTTAGTGACCACTCTGTCCCTTCCCTCTGTCCAACACCAAGGCCAGAATCCGGGACCCCCACCCCCCAGCTCTGTCTGCATTCTTTTCTTAGGTACTTTCATCCAATATCTTGGTTAAAGATGCCATCTTGCCAGGCGCGGTGGCGCACGCCTGTCATCCCAGCACTTGGGAGGCTGAGGCAGGAGGATCGTGAGTTCAAAGCCAGCCTCAGCCATGGCGAGGCACTGAGCAACTCAGTGAGACCCTGTCTCTAATAAAATACAAAAAAAAGGGCCGGGGATGTGGCCCAGGGGTCGAGTGCCCCTGAGTTCAATCCCCAGTACCAAAAAAAGAAAAAAAAAAAAGCCATCTCTCTGCTGAGGTATCCCAAGTCTTCCTCTCCAGCCTGGACTGTCCCCCCTAAACTCCAGAATTTTCTTGCCATACCCCCTTTAACACCGCCATTGGATTCACGCAGGTGTTGGCAATTCGAGACATGAAGACTGGGATCCTTGACTTTCCACCCGCTCTGTCAGAAGGCCAGAGGACACGCCTATTCAGGAGTCCCACCACTACCTTTCTCCACCTCCAGCAGCAAGACCAAATGGAGCAGGTCCCAAATCGGGCTCCTCCTCTCTTGCCTAGACCTCAGGCTTCTTCTGCCTCTCTGGCTCCCCCTACTGTCCATGTGCCAGGGCGCGGGTGGAGAGTGCTTTGCGGCCTCCAAGTCAGAAGTTCCCAGAAGCCACATGCCTTGCCCTACCCGCAGAGTCCCCCGTTAACACAGTCCCTGTCCCGCTGTCGGCACTGGGGTCTGCACCGCACTGGGGTCCCGTGAAGGCATTCAGAGCAAGATGAAGAGAATCAGGAGAAAGAAGGCGGCCCCTGTGGCTCTAGATAGGGGTCCCTTCCCCCGCGTGTGACAGACCTCCCACCGCCCCCCCCCCAACTCACAGGAAAGACGTGGAACTCAGCCTGTGAAGGCTGTTCTGCTGCCCGGAACTTGGGGCCCATGGTGGGGCCACTTCCTTCTTCTTCCTCCCTCCCTACTTCAAGCTCTGGAGTCTTCAGCTGGCTTCCGCCTTCAGCGTCCAGTCCCCCCTGAGGACATTGGGACAGTCAAAGTTGGCCCCTGGCCTCCTTATGGTCTGCGGCCACCGCCACTACTACCCCAGGGCCTACCCCTTCCGGCACCATCCACTTCCCACCGACCTCCAGGACGGTGACATTGCCGCCAACAGTCACAGTGGTGGTGATGACCAAAGGCGTGGGAGTAGGAGGCAGAGTTGGAACTGGTGTCTCAATCTTGGGGACATCCATAGAGGTCTGGAGCAGGCATGGAGGAAGTGTCAGGTCTGGGGTCAGGCCGATTGAAACAGAAGGGAAGCAAAGGAAGAGCCAGGCCTTGACCCCAAGGAGCTCCCATTCTGGGGAGAGGGACAGAGGCCGAGGGTGCTCCCCTGGTGTCTGGCCCACGGCGGCCAGCAGGGGGAGCCATCCTGCACAGAGGAGGAGCAGGGCTGAGCCAGGCTCAGAGGCCTGCAAGGCAGGACCAGGCTGGCTCCAGAGCTCAGTGGTCAAGGTCAAGGTCCAAGACTCAGGGCCAGACTCCTGGAAGCCTATCCCAGGAGTCCTCTCCCAAGGCAGAAAGAACTCAGCCGTCAGCCAGCCAGGCCGCGAACAGTCAGCTCCTTCTGGCCTAAACAGCTGCACAAGAACCCGGTCAAGGCAGAGGAAGAGGGTGGTAGGGGCCCAGGTGAGGGGCTGGGGCTGAGGATGTGGCTGGGAAGGGGCACACGATTCATGGTATCCCTGCCAGTGAGACCCTGTCTCTATGAGCCAGAAAGATCTGGAACTGAGATGTGATTCAACCAGCGACCCTTTTAACTAAAGTCCCCAGTGACCTATACCAGGGACCCCGACTCAGTGACCCACCAGCTAATGACCCAGCAATGGACCCCAATTTCTCCTACAACCAATGACCTATAAGTGACACCCCCATAGTGATTCCCATCAATGGCCCCAACCAGGTACTCCTCCACCCAGTGACCTTCCCAGAGACCCCCCAGCCAGGAGTGTCCCCACAATAAGCACTAATCAGTGACTCCCCTGCCGAATGAACCCCTCCAGTGATCAATTATTCCTCCAACCAGTGACCCTCCAACATGGAATGCCCACGAGTGAGCCCCACAAATGCTCCCCAAGCAGAGACCCTAAACACTCATTCCACTAATAATGGCCCATCAGTGACTTCCTGACTGATAACCCATCAGGGACTCCCAAACTAATGACCCCATCCATGATCCCCTGAAAATCACTCCTCCAACTATGACCCCAATGGGTGGCCCCACTATGCATTCTAGTGATCCCCAACAAAACCCCCCAACTAAGCCGGGCGCGGTGGCGCACGCCTGTAATCCCAGCACTTGGGAGGCTGAAGCAGGAGGATCTCGAGTTCGAAGCCAGCCTCAGCAAGGACGAGGCACTTAGCAACTCAGTGAGACCTTGTCTCTAATAAAATACTAAAAAGGGCTGGGGATGTGGCCCAGTGGGCGAGTGCCCCTGAGTTCAATCCCTGGTACAAAAAAAAAAAAAAAAAAACTAACCATTATCCTTAAACAAGGGACACCAAAAACACCAACAATGACCTCCATTAATGACTTCCTACTGGGAACATCCCAAATATTGACCTCCCTCAGTGACCCTCCCAACCAGCAGTCCCTATCAAGGGAAGCCAAATAGTACCCCAATTAGGAACAGCCCCAAGGAATAGTCTTCACCAATGACCCCAATCAGTGAACCCCACTCCCTGAAAATGACACACTAACCAATGAACCCATCATAATTCACTCCAGCTAATGACTCCCCTCAATAGTAGCCCTCATCAAGAACCCCCCTAATAATCAGGTAGTCCTCTGGGGGAGGCCCCCAGGACTGGAGGTTGGGAAGCAGGCCTGGGAGCCCATAAGACAGGGTCACCTCCCCTACCCCAGATGTCATCAGCAGGCAGTCAGCGAAGAGAAGCGGGGGCTCAGGATCTGAGCCCAGATTGCAAACCACAGATGAAGGGCCAGAGGCGTGGGAATCGGAGGCCAGAGTCGGGCAGTGGAGGCCAGAGGCGTGGGAATCGGAGGCCAGAGGCGGGCAGTAGAGGCCGGAGGCGCCAAGCTGCAGGCCCCTTACCTGGTTCTCCAGGGAGCCAGCCGGGGCAGGTGCGCTCGGGGTCAAGGCTTCCTTGTGCTTTTTCTTCCTGCCCTTCCCCTTGCCACCTCGTCCTTTCTTCTTCCCTTTCCCCTTGCCCTTGCGCCGAGGAGGAACGGTCTCTGGCTCAGCCTGGGGGGCCTGGAAAGAGGGTTCACGTCAGGTCCAGAGCGTCCCCCAGTGGAGAGGCTATGATGTTACTCTGGCCACCAATGCTGGCACGTGACCCGTTAGTTCTCACTCGACCCGGTGACCTGGGGTCAAGGATCGCTCAAATTCAAGGCCACTCATGCCTGGGGTCTGTTTGAGGTCAGGGGTCTCTCTGCTCTGTGTTTGGAGTCAGAGGTTGTCCAACCCCATCTTTGGGGGCTTTGGAATTCACTCCTGCTGAGACCTGGAGCCAGGGGTGACTCAGGCCGTGACCTTTGATCAGGAGAAGCACAGCCCCCCGCCACTCACCCCTGTGGTCACGGGGTCCGGGGTGTCGCAGCCAGGCAGGTGCAGCTCACAGGCCCGGAAGGCGGCCTGAGGGTCCGGGCTTATCAGCAGCTCCTGGATGTCTCCCTGGGAGAGGGTGGGCGGGGACAGGGGACACAGGCTGACTCACCCCATTCCTTGGCATGCACTGGGAGACCCAAGTACAAGGAGGTGAGGTCCCCGGCCTCCCTGGCACACCTCACAATCACACACAGCAGTCACCCGTCCTGTCTCAGAGCAGTCTCTGTCACACCTCCCAAGTGAAAGCTCCGGAAACAGACAGCAGGCGGCACCAGGGTGACCCGCTGCCCGAGGCCCTCCATGCTCCATCCGCACGCGGCCGCCGTGGCGCAAGCCCAGCCCCGCTTCTCACCCCACCCCACCCCGGGCTGGGTCGAGGCTGGCATTTCCCTTCTCCAGATTCAGTCACCCCTGCCTAGGTTTCCCTCAGCGCTGACCCCTCTACCTCAAAAGCCTCCTCCCTGGTGTCCTGGGTCCCCAGAACAGTGAGTCCAGCTGTGCTGAGGTATCGTGGCTTCTGGCCCGACACAGGGGGCTGAGCTTCACAGTCAGCTACCAGGGTCACTGCGTCGCCATCTAGGCTGACCGCCACACGGTGCCATCTGTAGGGGAGGGGTCTCAGTGCTGGGGCGCTCACCTCACCCTCCACAGACCCTGCCCCTCCTCTGAGACTCACCGGCCATCCGTGAGGTTGACCTGCTGGGGCAGGGGGTTGAAGGAGTCACCTAGGAGGGCCAGACCTGGCCCCAGTGCCAGGCCCAGCTGCCGGGCACCCCTCTCGTCATAAACAGAGAGAAGGACAGACTGGCTGGCCGGCTGGGCCCTCAGAGTCATCAACACGGAGAAGTCCGCAGGAAAGCGTCCATCTGGGTGCACAGAAGGAGCGGGCGGCTCAGGGGGTGAGGGGGCTCCACTCCCCCCAGTGAGGACCCCCAGGAGCCCCGGCTCACCTGGAAACAGCTCCCCTGTGGGGATGCGGAGCTTGCTGGCCTTGCCCACTCTGAATGCCCGGTCACCCTCTGGAGCCCTCTGGGGGCAGAAGCCAGGCCCCTCGGGGACCCCAGCCTGGCCCCCGCGCATGCCCAGCGCCTTCAGCACATCCACAGGATCAGCTGCAGAGAGAAGCCGGGGTGTGGGGAGCCGCGGGCGCAGACCCAGGTGGGGGCTCAAGTTTGCCCCCCCCCAGTGTGTTCATGGCTCCGGAAGAAGGACCCGGCCTGGGACCGGCACCCCACCCCCACCGCACAGATGTCCGCCTGCGGCAGTCTGCGCACTCCTGGTTTCTTCTCCCCCTTGGTTTTTGGTGAGAAAAAAAGCTGACCTAGTTCTGGGATGAATCAAAGCTTCCTGGCCTGAGCCCCGGAGCCGGGCTGTCCCTTCTCCGCTCCCCCGCACCAGCTCCCTGGGACGGCTTCCCGTGCCTGGAGTCCCCTCCCCAGGGGAGCCACATGGAAAGGGGGGCTCCCGTGCGCGTTCTGCTCCTGCCTCCTCCCCCTGACCGCCTCCGGGCCCCCCAGTTGCTCTGAACATCTCCCCTTGGCCACCGTCCCCATGACCTCTGACCCTCACCTACCCTGACCTCTCCCTGGCCTTCTCCTTGACCACCATCGCATCACCCGAGACCTCTCTCCTTTGACTCCTGCCACTGGGGGTCTCCTTCCTCTCACTGCTCGCTCCTGTCCACCCCTGCTGACCTCTCTCTCTCTGGCTCCCCACGCTGACATCCTCCTGCCTCTGACTTCCCATCTGACCTCTCTCCTCTGGCTTCTTTCCCGTTCCTTCTCCCCCTGATTACCCCTGACCCCGCCCCTCGGCCTTCCCTGTCTCCTCCATCTGACCTGCGACCTCCCAGGTTTGTCACTTTGACCTCCTCCTTCTGATCACCCCCCTCTGGTAACCTCCCCCCTCTGACCCTCTCCCTCTCTCCTCCCAGCGGAAGAACAGATCAGTCTGGCCCAGCCTCTCCTAATCCAGGCCATCCTCCAGCCCCACCGAGGCAGCCAGGCCAGCGTTAAATGAAACCACATGGAGTGGGCAGGGGCGGGTGGGGGCTTCCCCTGGGCCCAAAGCCCCTGCCTGATCCCATCCCCTCCACCCGCTGCAGACTGTCCCACTAACCCCCTGACCCAGCCTCTTGGCAGGAGCTAGATTCTGCTGAGTCTGCCATGACCTCACCCCCTGGGGGCGGCTCCGCTGACCTCACCATTGGGAACTGGGGTAGGGGACCAGATGTGAGGGAGATAGGGGCTCAGATGAAGACCCTCAGCCCTGCTCCTCCTGGGGAGAAAACTCATCCTCCAAACTCCAGAGCCTCATCCCAGGCCCTGCTGCCTCTTGGCCCAGCCTCCTTCTCTGACTCTCTTCTCCCTGCTCCTTCCTTCTCTCTGTCCCACATTCCGAGCCCATCTTCCTGGGTCTCCAAATCGAAGAACCCACCTCCTCTCTCTGCACCTGGATTGTTTGATTCTTTCCATCTCTGTCTCTCTCTGCAGGTCTCTAATGCTGTGCTTTTTTATCTCTATGGTTCTGCATGTAAATCTCTCTCTCTCTCTCTCTCTCCTCTCTCTCTCTCTCTCCCCAACCTGCCCCCCAACCCCCACCTCTAATTGCTTGTTTTGTGGCTGGGTTTGTCATTAAGAGGCATTTGAGCTACAGCCCCCTGGGGCTGAGATCTGGGCTCCCAGGCTCTGCTGACCACAAGGGTCACTCCCCCAAGGAACAATCTCAGTTGCCCCTTCTCCAGCCTGGGGCCCAGGGAGGACTGATCCACCACCTCACCCCACCCGCCCAGAGTCTCTCCCCTGCCCAGATCCCAGCCTCCATGCAGTGGGAGGGGGTCTCCCTCAGCAGCTGCTCATTCACATTTCAAAGTCCTTCCTGGCATCTAACCCAGAAGATTCCTGCTTCAATCTTGTGTCCCTTCTGTAATGACCTTTTGGAAACTGACTGCCCTTTCTTTCCATGGTTGGCCCCATGACAAGGAGACACACAAGAGGCATTGAGTCCTGCCTGCAGGGCCAGGAGATGGGGGTCTGTCGGGGACCAGCCCACGCTCCCCCCCCCCCCCACGCAGACATAACCCTATCCCCTGTGCTGGTCAAGCCCCCCCCCCAAGAGGCTGGGTGGGGTCTAGGCTACAGAGGGAGGCAGGCAGGAGGGACTAGACTGGGACATGGTTGGGATCTCCTAAAAAGTACACACAGGTGCCGGGCGCAGTGGCGCACGCCTGTAATCCCAGCACTTTGGGAGGCTGAGGCAGGAGGATCGCGAGTTCAAAGCCAGCCTCAGCAATGGCGAGGCACTTAGCAACTCAGTGAGACCCTGTCTCTAAATAAAATACAAAAAAGGGCTGGGGATATGACCCAGTGGTCGAGTGCCCCTGAGTTCAATCCCCGGTACCACACACACACACAAAAAAAAGTACACACAGGAGATCGGGCAAGTGCGGGTAGCTGAATGGCTGTGGGGACGAAGTGTGCAAATATTAGCCTGTAGCCGGGTGCGGTGGTGCACGCCTGTAATCCCAGCACTTTGGGAGGCTGAGGCAGGAGGATCGTGAGTTCAAAGCCAGCCTCAGCAATGGCGAGGCACTTGGCAACTCAGTGAGACCCTGTCTCTAAATAAAATGCAAAAAAAGGACTGGGGATGTGGTCCAGTGGTCGAGTGCCCCTGAGTTCAATCCCCGGTACCAAATATATATATGTATATATTAGCCTGTGATGGAGGGACTAGGTGCCTGTCATGTGGAAGCTGACTGCTCGACCACGTGCGAGCTGCTGCCCTGCAGGTGGTGCACGCTGGCCTGTGACCGGAACAGCTCAGATGTGTGATGGGGTTGGTTCTTCAGAGACTACCACCACATGGTTCTTGAGAGAATGTGACCA
Source organism: Tamias sibiricus (assembly GCA_025594165.1). Taxonomy (NCBI): domain Eukaryota; kingdom Metazoa; phylum Chordata; class Mammalia; order Rodentia; family Sciuridae; genus Tamias; species Tamias sibiricus. The sequence goes on from CM046673.1 coordinate 9,868,336, forward strand.
AGAGGCGAGCGGGTGTTTGGTTATAAACGTTGGCCATGTTTGTATGGACGCCAGGGGAAGCAAGTGAGAGAATTCCAACGTAGGAGATGGGCCAAAGCTGGGACCATGTGTGGGGTGGTTGATGGGTTGCCTGGGTTTGGCCACGTGTTTTCATTCCTGGTGCCCCGGGAGGCTTATATTCTGAGTGGATGCATGAGATTGCATGGCCATGTGGATGTGCGAACGTGGGAATGGGGCACAGGCCAGCAGGGGATTACCCACAGGGTCAGGCAATTACCTCCCTGGACTCAAAAGAAAGTGAGGGAGTGGGGGGGGGGTGTCGGGGACTGAATTCACCTTGGGGAGGGATTTCCGGGATGGCCTAGCCTGCAGTCCCCCGGATCAGGGAATCCCTGAACATCCACCACTTCAGGAGCCACTGCGTTTCCCCACCCCTGGGGCGCCCCCCACCCCTAACCCGGCGGGGCGCGGTAGGGCGCTCGGCCAGATGCGCGCAGCTGGGCGTGCGTCAGCGCTGACTCACCAGTCCCGCGGCCCCCGGGACCCCTGGGGGGCCCCTGAGAAATTCCTCAGGAAAAACACCCCAGGCTCGCGCAGCTGGGGTGGGAACAACTTCCACTCCCACCCCAGCCGGCACTCCGCCCCGCCCCGCCCCGCCCTGCGCCCCGCCCCGCCTCGCCCCTCACCGCGGCCCAGCCGGCGGCCCTGTCCATGGTGCTGATGTTGGCACTGGGGAGCGCGGGTGGGGGGAGGGGCGAGAGCTTGGGGAGAAAGGGGAGCGCGCGCCAGCTGGGGGGGGCAGAGGAAGAAGAGCGGGAATGAGGTGAAGCCATCTGGGGACGGTAAAGGGAATCGTGGCGCCCCGAATAGTCTCCTCCCACGCTCACCCCTTACCATCAGTCTCAGAACCGACCACTCATGTGGTCATGGGCGAGGACTTAGACCCCCAAAGCACAACTACAGCCCTCACGGGGTCACCCAGAGACACGCAACCACACCTGTAGCAAACACACAGTCACTCCCCAAATCAGCTCCAGACACAGACCCTGCACACTCATATCTGGCAATGCACACCCTCGCGGGGACCACCCTGTCATCCAATCCCACGATCAACGTCAAACTCCGCATGTAAGCACACACGCGGTCTCCCTCCCAACTGCTGCACAAACTTTGTTACACACACACACACCTAGAAATTGCATTCATTTTCATCCACCCGCCAGGAAACAGTCACACGCCTTCCAGGTCACACCCACGAATCAGCCAGCGTCAGACACTTGGGTCCCACACCTCACCGTGCACCGCTCACGGCCCCGGGCACTCGCCCCATTCCCTACTCTGCGCAGTCTTTGGGGTGTCTCAGGGTCCTGCACCCATGCGCTACGCTCTCCCTTCCAGCTCACCGGCCTGCGTCCAGGGCAGAAGCAGCAGCGCGGCCAGCAGCAGGCAGAGGCCGGCCCGCGGCTGGCCCAGGCCCCAGAGGCTCTCCATCCCGCGGGGCCCGCGGGCAAGGCGGGGAACGGGACAGGGCGGCTGCGGGGTGCGGTGACTGCACAGGCTCAGGGCAGTCACCCGCGGAGGTCGGCTGCAGTCGGGATCTGCAGGAGACTGCCCGAGACCTCGCCCTGGCCGCGCCCTGCGCTCCAGCGCCGGCCGGGCGGGGCTCGCGGGCGGGCGGGGGGGGGGGGCGCTGACAGCTGGAGGGGGAAGTTGGGAAAGTTTTCACTGAGCGCGGATTGGCCAGCTGAGGGTGGAGCCCTGGACCAGGAGCTGGGCGGTCTCCTCCTACCCCGCGGCGGAGGAGAAGGGTCACTGCCACCCAGTCCTAGAATCCGGGATGCACTTTAACTAACCTAAACCCTTTCTTTTTAGCAGCCCCCTCAAAGGAGCCCACCTGCACCTCCATCCGGGCCCTACCATTAGCAGGACTTAGAGCTCTACACTAAATCCTTCCGGGCTCACCCAGGCTCCCAACCGGGGAGCAGGCAGACTCACCCCCAGGCACACCTCAGTGAGCCTTACCCCCAGTCCTTTAGCCCCACAAAGCAGGTTTCAGCTTCACCCCACAGCCTTCCCTTCAGGACCCTCAGTAAGAAGTCCTGGTCCTCTCTCAAACCTCACCCCAAATCAGGTTCCCAGTCTTACTTAACCTAACCTTCATCTCTCCACCCACAAATCCCAGAATCAGGTGTCTTGATATCACCCAAACTCCCAGCACAGATTCCAAACCAAAATTCTCACTTTCTCCCAAATTCTCTCTTTTTTAAAAAATATTTTTTTTAGTGGTAGATGGACACAATACCTTTATTTTATTTGTTTATTTTTATGTGGTGCCGGTGATTGAACCCAGTGCCTCACGCATGCTAGGCAATCGCTCTACCACTGAGCCACAAGCCCTGCCCGCCCCCCAAATTCTTAATCCTCAAATAAAGACTCCGCCTCCTGCCTAGTCCTCATCTCCCTCTTCTTCAGGTGTCCAAATGGGGGCCCTAGCCCCACCCTGTCCTAAATCCTCACCAAATGGGGACGTGTGGTCCTACCCAGAAGCAGGACCTTGCCCCCAGGGGGGCGGGAGGGATGGATTCCTACCATTCCTGGGGTGAAGGAGAGCCTCCCTCCCCGGCTGGCTTCCCCCAGCTGAAGAGGGCCCTGGGGGTCAGGGAGGGACTCTGTGCAATTGGACAGGTGCAGACACGCAGGGTGTGGGGTGTGTGAGGGGACTTTCCCTGGAAAGCAACCAAAGGGGCGTATCCGGGGGCTCTGAAATGCCCCCCTCATGGGAGATGCAGGAAACGCCTCTCTCTCTCAGCCTCAGCCTCCTCAGACAAAGAGTCTCTGTGTCCCTGGAGAGGAGGGGGTGGAGCCCCATCTGGCCTGAGAAAGAGATGGGGGCACCCTGTGATGGGGCAAGGAGAGGGAATCCCCCCAAGCAAACCCCCTCCCTTCCCAGGGACATCGGAAGCTGAGACTTCTCCAACTAAAAGGCTCTTACAAAGTTCCTGTCCTGCCCTGCCTTGTTAGGAAGTTCTTCTTATAGTCTGACTTCTTGCATTCTTCTCTGAAGAGACCCTTCCAGGACCACAATCTTATTTCTTTTCATTTTCTCCCTTCACCAGAGATTTTTCTTCCAGAGTAGATATAAATAGTATAAGAGAAGGGATACCCCCACTAGTTCCCCCACACTCACTAAAATTCTGCCTGGCCCTGAATAGTTTACAAAAATTTTTTTTTTTTTTTTTTTGGTACCAGGATTGAACTCAGGGGCCCTTGACCACCGGGCCACATCCCCAGCCCTTTTTTTGTATTTTACTAGAGACAGGGTCTCACTGAGTTGCTCAGTGCCTCGCCATGGCTGAGGCTGGCTTTGAACTCGCGATCCTCCTGCCTCAGCCTCCCAAGTGCTGGGATCACAGGCGTGCGCCACCCCGTCGTCTGGCAAAAAAATAATAAAAATAGAAAATAACAGTTATGAGTGTAGCAGGTATGGAGAATCATTTTGTTTGCTGTGGTGCTGGATGTGGAACCACCCAGGGCCTCACACGTGCCAGGCTAACGCTTTCCCCCCTGAGCTATACCCCCAGCCCCTGAAAAGACATTTTTGGCAAATAAAGGAAACGGACTGTGAAGAGTGGAAGGATTTTCTCCAGCCACCTGTTCAGGGTTGTGCCAGCCATGGAGGAGGTCTCCTGGGGCCCCTTTGCCCTGCGAGGGATCAGGTGAAAGGAGCTTAGACGGAGAGATCAGACAGGGGTGGAGGGTGTCAGCTGTCTGGAGTCCTGGCCAGGGAGGGATCAATATGGCCTCCTCACCCCGGACGGTGCTCATCTCAGGCTGTTCATCAGGAATCGGCCTGGAGCTCGCTGTGCACCTCGCTCATGACCCCAAACAGCGTTACCAGGGTAAGGGGCCCCAGGTGGACCTGGGAACAGCAGGGGTGGGCTGGTTTCCTGGGACCCTCAGCCCCCGGCCGCCTCTGCTATCTCATCCCTTCCGGCCTTACGTGCTGGGCTCGAGCCCCCTCCCCAACTCCCCCCCACCCCGCAGGATCATCCCGTCACCCAACAAACATTTCTTGCGTATCTACGTGTGCCAAGCCCTGCTGGGGTGCTAGAGACGGCTATGAAGGAGAGACAAACATCTCAGCTCTGGGGAGTGGAGTCCCCGGGGAGGGGAGGGAAGACAGACAGACAGACAAAAAGAAATTGCAGTGTGACTGGTCATCGCGAGTGCTGAAGAGCAAAAGGAGGCAAGGGAAGAGCGTGGCTGGGGCGTGAATGAGGGGTGTCATCGGTGTCACCCGTGTCATAGGAAGGGCTGCTCGGGATGACTTCTCCAAGAGGGTTCCTTTGGGCATTCCTGGGGATGGATAATTGCCTCTCTGACTCTGCCCCCCCCCCCCAGATTACTACTACTCTAAGATAAGCCTCTTATGTGCTCTTTCTTGACCTTGGGGACTTAACGGGAGCCCTCTAGTTCCAGGTACTTGCCTTCCTGCTGGTCTGGAGTAAATTGCTTCAAACTGCGCCCCAATCCTAGGAACCTCTGGCCTGGAATAGGTTGGAGTGTAATTAGGCAAAGGGCAGTTACTTAAGCCCAGGCTGCTGGGGGAGAGGGCAATGCCCTAGTTGGCAGGGCTGCTTCTCCCAGCCCTCCGCCCTGTGTTTTAGAGGCACACGGCTTTAAGTGTGATAGCCTTCATGAAGGCCAGTGTGCAGAGGGGAACTTGTGTAACTGCAAGTGGGCAAATAGGCATATAAAACTGCTAAAGGGTAATGTTTATTGAACTCTTATTATGTGCCAAGAGTCATTTAAGTGCATCTAATGTGTCACTTACTCTTCACATTGTCCCCTGTGAAGAGGCCACTTACTATCTTTTGCCTTATTTTAGAAAAGAGGAAACAGAGGCATAGACTGCCAAAGGCCCCTGCCTAAGGTCACCCAGCTAGAAAGTGACAGAGCAGGGATATGAACTCAGGCAGCCAGAAGCTGAGACCACATTTGTCACTATACTGCATGCAAATGCCAGGAAGCCCATTCATCTACATCACACCTGTGAATCCCACAGACTAACATTATACACAAATAAATGTCCCCAGGAGCACACATGTGTGATTGTGGGTACATGCATGGAGGGGTATGCAAACATGTATATGTAGTGTATGTGGTGAGGCCATGATTAAGATACGCAAGGGCACCAGGCACAGTGGCACATGCCTGTAATCCCAGCAACTCCAGAGGCTGAGGCAAGAGGATCACATGTTCAAAGCCAGCCTCAGCGAAAGCGAGGCTCTGAGCAACTCAGTGAGGCCCTGTCTCTAAATAAAATACAAAATAGGGCTGGGGATGTGGCCCAGTGGTCGGGTGTCCCTGAATTCAATCCCTGGTATGCATGGGCTTACTATAAAACCAAGTTCAAATCTCAGTTCTAACATTTGCTAGGGGTGTAGGGGTGAGACAGGCAAGGATAATAACTTTACCTACCTATTCTAGTTACTATGGCTTAATAATGAATTGCCCCAAAATGGATATTGTAAAACAACTACAATCATTTATTTTTCCACCTACAGCTCAGATAGTTCATGAATTCAGGAAGGGCTCAGCAGGGCGGTTCAGGCACAGTGGGGCCTGGGACACGTGGGTGGGGGAGGCAGCTCACTCCCTTCCTGTAACCTTAGAAATTCTCCGTGTAGTGTCTCTTCCTCAGCTAGCTTGGGCTTCCTCATGGCATGGTGGCTTCAGGATAACTGGGCTGCCCCATAATGACCAAGGGCTGCAAGAAGAGTGTTACAGCAAGTAATGCAGAAACTGCAAGAGCTTTTTGGGTCAGACTTCAGAGGCCACACTGTGTCACTTCCATTGGTTTCCAACTGGTCATGCAATTCAACAGGAAGGTGGAGAGCTCAGTGGTAGCACGCATATGGCCCTGGGTTCCATCCCCAGTACTGAGGCGCGCGGGTTCAATGGGAGAGGAAAGGCATTTGATTGAAGGCCTATTTACACGAATGCATATCTGCATGCACGTGCGTGTAATGCTGGGGTTCAACCCCAGGGCCTCTACCACTAGGATACATGATTCGTGTCTTGATGGAGGAGTGGCAAGATTTGAGAAGAGTTTGTGCACCGAAAGATATTGCAGCCATTTTGGGGGAAAGAAGTTAGTGCTATAATTAGTAGGGTTCTTGCAAGTTAGAGACAGTGCTCAGCACAACACGTAGCACACAGCAAATGCTCAATAAACTGGAACGTGTTATGTCAATGCTGCAAATGTGATTATTCCTCCTTGAGCGTGCAAAGCATGTATGTTGGCTGTAGGTGGGTATGATTTTTTTTTTCTCATGGGAATCTAGTTTGTATTTATGTTTTTATTGTCTTACTCATTAGGTTATGAATTTCACAAAGGAAGGAAATTCATCTTTTGTGGGGGAGGGACTGCTGGGGATTGACCCCTGGAGTGCTCTATCACTAAACTACACCACAGCCCTTTTTTTTTTTTTTTTTTTTTTTTTTTTTGTGGTACCGGGGATTGAACTCAGGGGCACTTGACCACTGGGCCACATCCCCAGCCCTTTTTTTGTATTTTATTAGAGACAAGGTCTCACTGAGTTGCTAAGTGCCTCGCCATTGCTGAGGCTGGCTTTGAACTCGCGATCCTCCTGCCTCAGCCTCCCAAAGTGCTGGGATTACAGGCGTGCGCCACCGCGCCCGGCCCTTTTTGTTTTTAAACAGGCTCTCTCTAAGTTGCCCAGGATGGCCTTGAACTTGCCATCCCCCTGCCTCAGCCTTCCAAGTAGCTGGGATTACAGGCGTGCACCACTGCACCTAGCAGGACTTTTTCTTATTTCACACCATAGTCTCAGCATCTAGAATAAGCATAGTTTGTAGCATATGCTCAACAAATTCTTGTGGGATGGATGGATGTGGCTGCACGTCAACACGTGCACACAAGCGTGCATTTGCTAAATGCGTGACGAACAGAGGTGTGCAAGCCTGTAGGTCTCCATCCTCTGGAACTGCTTGTGCAAGACAACAAGGGACATCCAAGGAAAGGAGCCAGTTGCCTGGACCAACTCTGTTTCTCTGCCCCCAGTGGTGGCCACCATGAGGGACTTGAGAAAGAAGGAGATGCTGGAGACGGCTGCCGGGGACACTCTGGGAAAGACACTCACCGTGGCCCAGCTGGACGTGTGCAATGATGAGTCAGTGGCCCAGTGTCTCAGCTGCATCCAAGGAGGGGAAGTGGACGTCCTGGGTGAGCCTGTGCAGCCCCCAGGGCCATTCGCTCCTCCATGGTCTAATTATAAACCCTCCACAGGGTGAGGTCTGAGTCCCGGCGCTCTGGCTTTACCAGCAAGCTCCAATCCTCCACATATGGGGTAGACCAGTTGGCCAAGAACTGGGACTCTCAATCAGTCCATTAGGGATGCTAGAAATAATCTGAGACCTGGGGGTGGAGTGGATTTAATGGAATAGACATTATCACATATGGAGAAACCCATATGTGGTTGGAAAAATTACTTAGATGAGTCACTTGGGGAAGGAAACATGATGAAGCAACAACTCATAATCCCAGAGCGGTCTTCTCAGGAGGGTGGGTGTAGCTGTTTTGAAGCAATTTGGGGTCAGAGCTGAATTTCTCATGCATTACAGGCATGCCGTTGCTTGTGGCCCTAGCTCCCAGCCTGGGCTAAGGTCCCCTCTAACATATGCTAAACTGTGCTTAAACCACTTCTTGGAGTTTGGAGTGGGGGGTAAAAGGGTGATCTGAAGAGTGACACTAGAAACTCCAACGTCACACTCAATACTCCTCTCTTCAGTGAATAACGCTGGTGTGGGCCTGGTGGGGCCTCTGGAGGGGCTCAGCATAGACACCATGCAGAACATCTTTGACACCAACTTTTTGGGAGCCATCCGTCTGGTCAAAGCTGTGCTTCCAGGAATGAAGAAGCGGAGACAGGGCCATATCGTGGTGGTCAGCAGTGTCATGGGTCTGCAGGGTGAGCCTTGGGAACCAGCCCTTCCGTCATCCTCCAGTGTCTGACCCTTCCCAGGCCGAAAGGGTGGCAAATAGGGTTAGTTCATTCCGAATGAGCCTGGAAAGCTGTGTTGAGAAGGATTCTGCTGCTCAGAAAGACAAGGTTCTGGGATAGATTAACATGCCTGCCGTGGTGTAAAACCAGGCAGCGATGGCATCCCGGAATCAGCTCCACTTCTAGCGTCTGCAAGACACTCTCCCACCCATCCCCCAAGCCCCGAAGGACCATCAGAACTCCTTCTCCTGTGAGTCCCCAGTGCTAAACACAGCCCACCAGGTCCTAGAGATAGCTGGACTTAGAACCCCGAGGCTCAGCAGAAAATAGAGCATCAATTGATTAGTGATGTCTGCGATGAGCCTTCTGGGAGGCCACCTACTTGCCATTCATGCTCCTGGGCCTGTCCCCTCCCCAGCACCCTCTGAGGAGTCCACTCTACTCGACACCCTGCCATAGAGAAGCACTGACAAGGGCCCTAATGAATGGCACCTGCTCCCTTGGGTGCCAGGGGCCCCATACCTACATGTCCTAGGGGTATAGAGGGTAGAAGGAAATAGGGGAGTTTCCTGGGACAAGGAGGAACCAGCGAGAGGTGGCACCTGGCACCCCAGGACCACCTTGATCTGGGCCTGTATGTCCCCATGGCACAATGGCCTATGCCCAACACGTGCACCTCTGTTGTCCCCCTGGCTCCCCAAATCCTCTTTGTTCTGTCTCCCAACAATCCCATTATCTGGGATCTACAAAGCCCATCACCCAGATCGTCAGAGAGCCCCCTCCAATCCCCTCAGGTGTCATATTCAACGAGGTCTATTCAGCCTCCAAGTTCGCTGTGGAGGGATTCTTCGAGAGTCTGGCTATCCAGCTGCTCCAGTTCAACATCTTGTGAGCCGGGCATGGGGGCCCGGGGGTGGGGAGGGGAGGTGGGCAGAGGAGAGCTAAGGTGGGGTAAGCTGGCCAGGGAGGGGGCCGGAGCAATGACCGGAATTGAGGCAGGGGCCGGGGGTGGTGGCGCAAGCCTGTCATGCCAGCACTTGGGAGGCTGAGGCAGGAGGATCGCGAGTTCAAAGCTAGCCTCAGCAATGTTAAGGCACTTAGTAACTCAGTGAGACCCTGTCTCTAATAAAATACAAAAAAGGGCTGAGGATGTGGCCCAGTGGTTGAGCGCCCCTGAGTTCAATCCCTGGTAAAAGAAAGAAAGAAAGAAAGAGAGAGAGAGAGAGAGAGAGAGAGAGAGAGAGAGAGAGAGAGAAAGAAAGAGAGAGAGAGAGAAAGAGAAAGAAAGAAAGAAAGAAAGAAAGAAAGGAAGGAAGGAAGGAAGAAGAAAGAAAGAAAGAAAGAAAGAAAGAAAGAAAGAAAGAAAGAAAGAAGGAAAGAAAGAAGTAGAGGCAGGGAGGGGAACGGGCAGATGGAATAATGAATGGGTGGGGGTGCCGGGCGGGCGTGGTGGCGCACGCCTGTAATCCCAGCACTTTGGGAGGCTGAGGCAGGAGGATCGCGAGTTCAAAGCCAGCCTCAGCAATGGCGAGGCACTTAGTAACTCAGTGAGACCCTGTCTCTAAATAAAATACAAAAAAGGGCTGGGGATGTGGCCCAGTGGTCGAATGACCTGAGTTCAATTCCCGGTACCACAAAAAAAAAAAAAAAAAAAAAAAAAAAAAAAAGAATGGGTGGGGGTACCGGACCCACTAGCCCCGCTCCTGTCCCCAGCATCTCCCTGGTGGAGCCGGGCCCTGTGGTCACTGACTTCGAGGGGAAGCTCATGGCTCAGGCGTCCACCGCCGAGTTTCCGGGCACCGACCCTGAAACCCTGAGCTACTTCAGGGACTTCTACCTCCCGGCCTCCAGGGAGCTCTTCCGCTCGGTGGGACAGAGCCCGAAGGCCGTGGCCCAGGTGAGTGCCCCAGGACAGCCGGTCAGGTACGCAGGGGCGCGGGGAGCTCCCCAGGCCCCCGAGCTCAGGGGTCCATCCCGCAGGCCATTGCCAAGGTCATCGGCTCCTCGCGGCCACCCCTGCGCAAGCAAACCAACGTCCGCTACCTGACGCTGTCGACGCTCAAAGCCGTGGACCCCTCGGGCAGCCTGTACGTGAGGACCGCCCACAGCCTCCTCTTCCGCTGGCCTCGCCTGCTGCACCTTAGCCTCCGCTGCCTGGCCTGTGGCTGCCTCTCCCCCCGGGTGGAGCCGCGATGAGCAGAGACTTGCCGGCGCTCCCCGCCCTGAGCAGAGCTGCCCGGGCCGCACCCGGCTCCAGGGCCCGCACAGACAGACTCGGTTCATTCCTTCATCTCATTCTTAAATTCGTTCAGCAAATTGCTTCCATTGCTCTGTGCCCGGGCATTGCTGAAATTCCAGAAAAGGCCGCCTGTCTCCAGACACAGAGCCCCCCCCCCCCCCCCCCCCCCCCGCAGTCAGGGCTGGGGCGGAGGAAGAGACCCTGGGACCCCTGGGGCTGTCTGCCCACATGGGGAGGGCACAGTCGCCTTCCTGGAGGAAGGGGCATTGTCACGGACCTTGAAGGACAATAGACTGTGCTTCAGCCAATCTTATGACTTCATGATCCTGGATCTGGGAACACAGGGATGATCAGAACCTCCCCCTGCACACACACACACTCACACACTCACACACACACACACACACACTCTCACACACACACACACACACACACACACACACTCAGAGCTCAGTGAACCAAGAGGGTCTCGACCTTCCTACTCGCATACCCCCTTAGCAAAATGTGTTTGTGTGCCCATAGCAATGCACTTATATATTTTTCCCATTAAATGTGTATAACCACAAGCTACAATCATAATAAATATTGAATAAAACTAAATGTCCTACATGTTAATAAATTAAAAAGCCATCAGGGTCCCCTGGGAGCCCCCCAGATGGTGTCCCCAAGTTTCTTTCTCTTTCTCCAGAGACTTTGGAAGCAAATGGACTTTGGGTTTAAATGCTGGCTCTGCTGCTGCTCAATCAGTAGGTGGCCCTGGGCCCTGCCTCCCTGGACATCTTCTGTTTTAGTTGTACACAATTCCTTTATTCTTATGTGGCGCTGAGAGTCGAACCCAGGCCACCCACGTGCTAGGCGAGCCCAGCCCCCTGGATATCTTCTGTACCGTAGCGGTGGCAATAGCAATACTGAAATGACAGGAAATGTTCGTGTCATTTGAAGTGCCTATTGGGCTTGGTGTCTCAGTGCCAGCCTCTGAGGGACGTGTTTCATTACTCATTTTGTCCACCCTGTGGCCGTGAGATGGAGTCACTCAACCTTGCCCAGTTCCCAGGCGAGAAACCCAGGTCGTGGGCAGCCGAAGGGAGGGCCAGAATGAGCTGTCCGTCTGATTCCCAGGCCTGTCAGGTCCACTGTGGCTGGTCTTCTTCAGGGGTCTCTTCTAGGAAAAGGGAAACTGAGTCCCAGGCCTTAGAGAGAGAGGTCTCATTGTGTCGCTGCAAATGTCGGGAGTTACTTTTGCTTAGTTTTGTCGGTGGGTTGGGGAAGTCGACTCCTCCCCCTCCTCCACACTGGACTTCTGAAGCAATGTTAGAATACACGCAGCCCCGGCCTCCATGCGGGATTGGTCCCAGCAGACACCCAAATCCAAGAGGCTCAAGTGCCTCATATCAAGTGGTGTGGTCTTTGCAGAAAGCCTCCTAACTTAGTCCCGTATACTGTCACCTCTAAATGACTTATAATACAATACACCATAAAGACTATGGAAATGGTTGCTATAATGTATTGTTTAGGGGATAAGGACAGGAAAAACAAGTCCAGGTATGTTCAGCACAAATGTAAGTTTTTTTTTTTTTTTTGTTTTTTTTGTTTTTGGTACCAGGGATTGAACTCAGGGGCACTCGACCACTGGGCCACCTCCCCAGCCCTTTTTTTGTATTTTATTAGAGACAGGGTCTCACTGAGTTGCTAAGTAACTCTCCATTGCTGAGGCTGGTTTTGAACTCGCGATTCTCCTGCCTCAGCCTCCCAAGTGCTGGGATTACAGGCGTGCGCCACCACGCCTGGCTACAAATGTAAGTTTTAAAAAATATCCAATCTGGGGGCTGGGGCTGGGGCTCAGCGGTAGAGCACTCGTCTTGCATATGTGAGGCCCTGGGTTCAATCCTCAGCACCACATAAATAAAATAAAGGTATTTTAAAAAGTCTCCAGATGGGTACGGTGGCGCACGCCTGTAATCCCAGCATTTGGGAGGCTGAGGCAGGAGGATCGCGAGTTCAAAGCCAGCCTCAGCAATGGTGAGGCACTTAGCAACTCAGTGAGACCCTGTCTCTAAATAAAATACAAAAAAAGGGCTGGGGATGTGGCCCAGTGGTCGAGTGCTCCTGAGTTCAATCCCTGGTACCAAAAGAAAAAGAAAAGAAACTCCAATCTGCATTTTTAAAAAATATTTATTTATTTACTTTTAGTTGTACACAATGCCTTTATTTTTATGTGGTGCTGAGTATTGAACCCAGGCCACACACGTGCTAGGCAAGCACTCTACCGCTGAGCCACAACCCTACCCCACCCCCCAATCTGCATTTGATTGAAACTATGGAGACAGAGGTCTAATTCTATAGGAAATGAGATGGTGGGGATGGTTGTACAACCTTGTGGACATACTAAGACACACTGAACTGGATGCTTTAAAATGGCAAATTATGTGGTGAAAATTAACAGTGGATTATAGTTTAACAGAAATTCAATCAGCTTTAAAAAAGAAAAAAGAAAAAAGAAAAAAACAATTCTAGGCATCCCTGGGATGGAGGGAGGTTTTCTGATTGTCCCTGGAGCTCTCCCCATGAATCATAGCCACAAATTTCCCTGTGCTTTGGCTTCCAGTTCTATTGGGTTCTGCCAATGAGAGGCACCTGCTGGCAATCTGGAGGGTGGCAGAATGTCTTAGTCTGTTTTCCATTGCTATAACAAAACACCCGAGACTGGGTAACTTGTAAAGAAAAGATTATTTAGCTCACAGTTCTGGAGGTCCAAACCAAACCCCCTGGTTTGGTTCTGCTGAGGGCCTCATGGAAAATGGAATCACAGTGGCAGCAGCGAGAGCCAAAGAGGTCATGTGGTTGGAAGCCAGAGGGGGGAGGAGCTATTTCCACGGAGCTACACTCCCAGTCCTTTTTGGGTTTTTTGAGACAGGGTCTCTTTAAGCTGCTGAGGCAGCTTCTGCCTCCTGAGTAGCTGGAATTAGAGGCATGCAGCCCCATGCCCAGCTTCTTTTTAAAACAATCCACGCTCACGGTTACTAACTGACTCTGAGAGATGAGCATGAGTCCTTTCTAAGGGGAGTACCTGCCGTGACCCAATGACCTCCTCCTGGGCCTCCCCCTTAACAATTCCATCATCTCTTAGTACTGCCACACTGGGGTCAGGCCTCCAGTCCTTGAACCTTTGGGGGACAAATCACATCCAAACCATAGTAGAGGAGAAAGACCAGGGTACTTATCTTCAAAGTTCCCTTATTCCTGGTCATGGTGTATTAGCAACATCTCTCTAACTGAGGCCCTAACTCAATTAAACTTTGAAAATAAAGTAAGGCGCCAACTCCAGTTTCCAAAATCACTTCCTCTCTTTGCCTCTTAAAGATGGTGATGGGGGCTGGGGATTTAGCTCAGTTGGTAGAGTGCTTGCCCTGCATGCACAAGGCCATGGGTTCAATCCCCAGCACCAAAAAAAAAAGAAAAAGAAAAAGAAAGAAAGATGGTGATGGGCCAGGCGTGGTGGCGCACGCCTGTAATCCCAGCACTTGGGAGGCTGAGGCAGGAGGATCTCAAGTTTTGGGCCAACCTGGGCAACTTAATGAGACCCTGTCTCAAAATAAACCTTAAAAAGGGCTGGGAATGTAGCTCAGTGACAGAGCACTCGCCTAGCATATGAGAAGCCCTGGGTTCAACCCCCAACACTGGGGTTAAAAAAAAAAAAAAAAAAGATGGTGACAAGACACCACACTTGCCAATGACAGTTCTTAACCCATGACACTGCCATCAAGCATGCTCCTAATTCACCGATGGCCTCATCCTAAAAATCTTCAGCATCCTGAATTTTGTGACCAACATTCCTTTGCTTTTGAAAACTTCCCTGAAATACATCATTTTTAATTTTTATTATTTTATCTTATTTTATTTCAGGGCCTCCTGCAAGCTGAGCAAGCACTCTACCTCTGGGCTACATCCACAGCTCTTTTTTTATTTTATTTTGAGGCAGGATTATGCTAAGTTGCCCAGGTTGGCCTTGAACTTGGGATCCTCCTGTCTCAGCCTCCCACGTAGCTGGAATTACAGGCATGCACCACCGTGCCTGGCTTAAGGGGGAAAAAAAAAAATATATATATATATATATATATATATCTTTGCAGTGAAGGAGAAACCATTGTAGCATCCTAAGTAGGAGCTTAGTCGATATGTAGTTGGGGGTGGGGGGCAGGGCAGTGGAGCCTTGCTGGGGTGGGGTGACTCAGGCTGAGTCCTAACAGCTCCCCTGCATCCCTGTCTACTTCTCATCTATTTCCCAAGGCTGGTGATGCCATGAACCCCCAGAACCCACCCCACAAATTCCTTTGTTGCTTAAATCACCCTGAGTCAACTTCTGTTGTAAAGAAAGCATCCTTGCAACTCTGAGTGGTGACTACAGAAACAAATACAGGGAGGAGACAAAAAGCTATTGCTGGCCGGCGCGGTGGCGCACACCTGTGATCCCAGCACTTGGGAGGCTGAGGCAGGAGGATCGCGAGTTCAAAGCCAGCCTCAGCAATGGCGAGGCACTTAGCAACTCAGTGAGACCCTGTCTCTAATAAAATACAAAAAAGGGCTGGGGATGTGGCCCAGTGGTCGAGTGCCCCTGAGTTCAATCCCCAGTACCAAAGTAATAAATAAAATATTTTAAAAAATAGTCACAGAGTATTTTAAAATAAAAGAAGTATATCCTTTTTTTACTCTTTCACTAAAAGCAGCATATTGCACCCATGATTTTGAACTTTAGTTCTCTTGAATAATATACCTAGGAGGGCTTTCTATATCAGCCCAAACAGGCATCCTCCTTCTTTTGTAAATCTGCAGCATTTTCCATGGTGCAGATGAAAAGTGATTCGTGCAACTGGTCCACGACCTATATACCTCTGGGCTCTCTCTCTGGGTTTTTTTTTTTTTTTTTTTTTTTTTTTTTTTTTGCTTTGGCTTTTGGAGTTTTTTCACTTCCTGTTTCACAAATGGCTGCAGTGAATAACCTTGTGTGCATCCATCATTTCACACATGTGTAAGTGTTTCCCTCATGGGAGTACTTGGCCAGAGAATCTATGCATTCGTGATTGTTATGAGCATCAGTGATTCATCTCCACCCTGGAAGGCCACGTCCACGTGTGAGCTTGCTTGCTTTCCTACAGCCTGTCATCAGTCTTTGGAACTTATGCAAATCTACTGCATAAAAATTGGCATTTCAGTGCGGTTTTAATGTACATCTCTCCTATAATGAGTAGGGCTGAATGTCTTTTCTTATGTTAGAGAAACTTCTGTTTCATTTGTTGCAGACATTCTGATCACATCTTTGCCCAATTTATCTTTAATTGGATTGTTGGTACTTTATTGTTAATTCCTAGAAACTCTTTATATAGAGAGGATATTAGGAGGTCTGTGATATAAAGCTCAAATCTTTTTCCAGTTTTCTTTCTTTTTAGCTTTTCTGTGGATTGGCCATATATTTTGTGCGATAATTCTTTTTTTTTTTTTTTTTGGTACCAGGGATTGAACTCAGGGGCACTCGACCACTGGGCCACATCCCCAGTCCTTTTTTGTATTTTATTAGAGACAGGGTCTCACTGAGCTGCTAAGTGCCTCGCCATTGCTGAGGCTGGCTTTGAACTTGCGATCCTCCTGCCTCAGCCTCCCAAGTGCTGGGATTACAGGCGTGCGCCACCACACCCGGCTACCTTTTTTTTCTTTTTCTTCTTCTTTTTTTTTTTCTTTTTGGCTTTCAAGTCATAATAAGAATGGACATATTCCCGACTACTTCTGTTGAAACAAAAATATAAATTCAAGCTTTGAACTCGCGATCCTCCTGCCTCAGCCTCCCAAATGCTGGCATGACAGGCAGGTGCCACCGCGCCCAGCGCAACTGATGAATCTTAACTGGCTTTCTTTCTTCTTGTTGATTTTATTTTATTTGTTCAGTCTCCCTGTTTGCCCAGGCTAGCCCCAAACTCCTGGGTTCAAGTGGTTCTCCTGCCTCAGCCTCCCCAGTAGCTACTGAGCCTCTCAGGTGTCAGCGGAAATACCGGCCGCTTCCTTGGTCTGAGGCGCGCCGGTGGGCAGGGCCGCTGCCTTCTTATTCAAGGTGGGCGGCGAGGGCATCCTCTAACCCCACCGCACTTCCAGACGCAGGAGGTCTAAGCCTAGGCTGTCCGCCCTAAATGTGGCTGCTGAATTATTCTTCCCTCTTAGTAAAGGCTTCTCTGGAAAATTCTCATTGCCAGCAGCGACCTCCCGGGACCGAGCGGGGAGGCAAGAGATGTCCGTAGGGATCAGGAAGTAGGCCAGATTCTGAAATTTTGGGGAAAACAAACCGGGCGCTCAGAAGCCCAGGGAGACCAAGGAATGCCCAGGGAGCCTGGGCTGGGGCTGGGCGTGACCCCACCGGGCACATCCCGGCAGGACTTGGGGCAGAGAATCTCCCGACGTGTTCTACCCGGACCGGACACAGCCCCACTGTGACCCTCGGTTTCCTCGTCTGTGAAATGAAGAGCTGCTGAGGACGACTCAGCCAAGCGCTGGCACGTAGTAGGTGGTTGATAAACCCCAGCCGTCGGCTGCGGGGTCGGGACGGGGGTGTTCCCGGGCCGCCCGAGTCCCACCCGCCTTTCCCGGGAAGCCCTGGGCTCCCGGCCCTGGGGGAGGGGGAGAACCTCCCTGCGAGGACACAGCCCTGCCAGGCCGCTCCGCCCGCCCGCGCCTCCCCGGTGCACCGCCCGGCCCCTGGGCGGGGAGGCGGGCTGACTCCGTGCGCCGCCGCAGCTGCTCCGGGCGGGGCGCCAGCCGCCCTCCCGCCACCGCCGGCATTCCTGCGGGAGGGGCCGAGCGCAGCCCGGGGCGGCCGGAGGCTCGCTGGCGCCCTCTCGTGGCGAAGTGCGAGAGGCCAACGGGACTTGCGCCTTCACGGAGTCTGCGACAGTCCTGGGGGAAGGACCCTCCGGATCCCCTAGAACTCCCTCCCAATCTGGGCTCAGGAGCTCAGCTCCATCACCACACTTGCTGTGTGGCCCCGAGAGGACGCTCAACCTCTCTGTTCCTGGGTTCCTTAGGTCCACAACTGGGGGTAGGAACCTTGACCTTCTTAGCATTCTTTTTTTTTCTTTTTTGGTGCTGGGGATTGAACGCAGGGCCTTGAGCATGTGAGGCAAGCCCTCTAGCAACTGAGCTATGTCCCCAGTGCGAACCTTCACCTTTTTAGTGCCTCCATTATTCTCATCTGCAAAATGGGTCTGTGATGATCCTCAACTCAGTAGATTAAGGAGAGGATTAAAAGAGACCAGCAAACATGCCTACGGTAAAAACATCCACTCCTCGAGGTCGGCTCTCTCCTTCCTGTTCGCTGCTGTGTCCCCAACACCTACAATAAGGCTGAATGTGTCCAATACACATTATCGGACAAATTCTCATCTATGTTGGGGCGCCTGAGGTTGGGGTCAGGGACCGACGTGTGAGGTGTCACTGCGCTCCCAATGGCCCGGATACCTCCCAGGACCCTCCTCTTTGTTTTCAGTGTGTCCCCCTCCTCTCCTGAGCTCATTGGTACCTCCCTTCCTGGGCCCGGCAAAGCCTCAGGGAGCCAGGTGTGAGCATGCTCAGAAAGACTCAGGCGCCTCCTACCTGTCCAGAGGGGGAGGGCGGGGGCTGCTCCTCACGTCTCAGCCAAGCCTCCAAGCCAGAGAGACTTGGGTCCCGGGAGGCTGAGTCCCTGGCACCCTGACCTGTGCGTCATGCCCTGTCCTGGCTCCTCCAGTAAAGGGTGCACCTCATAAGGGGCAGAGGTGCCAAGGAAGCCCACCCCCAGGCCAGGGAGAGCTGAGCAGAGCTGGTGAAGGTTTGCTGAGAGCCCAGGACTGCAAATGGACACCAGCAACCTAGAGCCTTCAAAGTGAGCGAACTGTCCCCTCAGCCAGGTCTTAATGTGATTCTGTTGATTCTTCTTCTTATTATTATTATTATTTTTTTTTATATTTTATTTTGGTACTGGGGGTTGAACCCAGGGGCACTCGACCACTGGGCCACATCCCCAGCCCTTTTTTGTATTTTATTAGAGACAGGGTCTCACTGAGGTGCTCAGTGCCTCGCCATGGCTGAGGCTGGCTTTGATCCTCCTGCCTCAGCCTCCCGAGTGCTGGGATGACAGGCGTGCACCACCGCGCCTGGCTTGCCCTCCTGGTTCCTAACACACTGGGGTTTCCAGCCCTCTAACAAAGACAGGGTCAGGAAAGTGGGTGCACATGGAGCCCTAAGTCATGGAAAGCTGTAAGATTTAAGGAGAAAATCCACCTTAGGTTTTCAGTAAGTTCACAGTCAATGTCCGTGGCGCACGGCAGGATTTTGCCTGTGCACGGGCAGCCGTGCCCCCTGCGTGCTGAGCAGGACCAGGCTTGTACATGTTTAACGAATCTTTGTTGGATCCATGCATGTCATCATTGTCTGGGGGAATCGGAGGCCCTGCAGAGGCAGGACTCCCTGAGCGGCAGGGGACCTCGGACGGGATTGTCCGCCCCCTTGACTGTGTCTAAGCCACAGACACCACCAAACGGGCCTTGAGAGTCTCTTTCACAGGCACATTAGAACTGTCAGCAAGAATCATGTGGGGACAGAGAAAGCCGCCTTCCAGGAATGCTTCAAGCGTGATGTGCTTCCTTGACTGGTTCGATCATGTGTAATTTTGCCTTCTGGAAAAGGAGACTGGCCTGGCTTAGGAACAACGGACCACGGTCACCATGTGCCCAGCGCAAGCAAGCCAGCGGCGGCCCCTGCTGCGTGTGGGGAACCCGCAGCTGCGCCTTCCGGGTGCAGAAAGACCCGAAGCCCAGCAAGCGGATTTTGATCCCTGGATTCCTCAGAAGGCCCCATGGTGGTGGGTGCGGGGCCAGACGGCAAAGTGCCATCGGTGTGTCATTCGTGCCTGGGATTGGGAAATGGGAATGAAACGGTCCCTCCGTCCCTGTGGGGCCAGCTGCCCGGAGACTCCCACCAATTGCACAAGCGTAGACGTCCTCAGAGGCTGGTGGGGGAGGGGCAGCTCCCACCAGCTGCTTCCCAGCCACGCCAAGTTCAGCGCCCGGGGTCCCCGTGGGTCTGCATGACTCCTTGCTGGGGGAGGCGAGGCCCTCCCAGAGGCCCTCCCAGAGGCCCTCCTGCCACTCTGACCCCCAAGGTGGGAGCTGGGACACATCTCAGGACAAGTGTCCCCGGCCTGGCTTGGAGGCCTGGCTGAGAAGCCCCGCCCACGGGACTTATGGGAACCCCTCCCCCACACCTGGTTAGATATTAACTCGGCCCAAACAGGCCAAGGCCAACAGACAGGCCCAGGCAGGCCAGAGGACAGACCTCTGCAGCCCGGGGTCCCCCCACGCCCTCTGGCCCGCCATGGCTGTGCCCTGGCCCCTGGGCTTCCTTCTGGTCCTCATAGGAAGCCCCCTCACCCACGCCGGGCCACTGTGAGTCTAGCAACTGAGGGGACCCAGGTGGCTTCCCGCGCACCCCGGCTGCCCTCAGTCCTCCAGAGACCGTGTTTGTCACCTGGCAGGTACATCCTCGTGACGCCCCGCGTGCTGCGCGTGGGGAGCCCCGAGAACATCCACGTCCAGGCCCACTCGGACTCCACGCGGCCCCTCACGACGCCCCTCAAAGTGAACGTCACCGTGTGGGACTTCCCCTTGAGGGAGACGGTGGTGGCCACAAGTCAGCTCATCCTGTCACCGGCAAATGACTTCATGGTCCAGACACCTGTGACGGTGGGTAACAGGCCAGGTGGGAGGAGGCTCTGGGTCGGCAGACCCTAGGGGGACATCCCACAGGGGACACTGAAGAGCCGGTGCAGGGCTTGGATAGACTCACTGATTCTTTTAGATCCTGTCCATTTAGAAATGTCGGCTCGCCTAAGCCTGGGCTCCAAGAAGGACCCAAATGCCCATCTGATGCTTTCGTATAAACTATTAACGGCCCCCTCTGCTGGCAGTTTGGGAATGTGGACTGGATTCCATTCCTGTTTTGTTTTGACTGGGTGCCCTTGTGCAGTGAGCAACCTGCACAGCTGTACCTGGTGACCTTCCCAAAGAGAGCCAGAGGGCTCCCACTCAATTGCCTCGCCCAAAGTTTTGCCCCCAGGAGAACCTGAGGAGTGTGGGCATCTCTCTCCAGATTCCCGAGAGACTGGTATACCCCCCAAAACCGGGACAGCAATACGTCGTCATCCGGGCAAACTGGGCACCCGCTTCAGACTCCTCGTTCATGGAGAAGACAGTGCTGGTCGCTCCGCACGCTGGCTACATCTTCATCCAGACAGACAAGCCTGTCTACACCCCGGAGCAGCTGGGTAGGCCCCTGGGCACGTGGCCTGCAGCAGGTGCTGACTCTTAGCCCCAAAGCTCAACCCCCTGAGGTCTCCTCCACCTCCCCAGGCCTAAGGAGGCCCTGGGGGCGAGCCTCTCCCTCCGTCCTCTAACCAGTGCTCAGAACCCGCCCTCTCCTCTAGTTCAGTACCGGGTGTTTGCTGTGAGCCACAAGATGGATCCCGTGTCCAGAGCAATCAGGCTGAATATCAAGGTGGCCGGGATGGGGGGGAGGTTGATCTCAGACACTGGGGTCCTGTCCTGTGCAAAGGCCCTGGGGCACAAGCCACCAGTGCTCTCCTGCGGGAGGTCACCAGCCCCACCCCCTGCCCCCACAGAACCCGGAGGGAGTCACCGTGACCAGTCAGAGTCTGATGGCCAAGGGGGGGCTCTTGGCCAGCTCCTTCCACCTGCCGGAGCTCGTCAGGTGCCCTGCGGGGAGCCCGGGGGCTGGCGTGGGCGGGGGGTCCTGGAGCTCCCTCCCTCCTAACTTGCCGTGTGGCAGTTTGGGGACCTGGACCCTTGAGGCCAGTTACCAAAGTGGAGGCAAGCAGAAGTTCACGGCGGCCTTCGACGTGAGGGAGTACGGTGAGGGGACGCGGGGACGCGGGGACGGGGGGCGTGGGGACATGGGCAGGGCAACGTGGGACTAGGCTGAGCACCCGGAGGAGGCGGGACGCAGTCATGGCACACCCACCGAGTGCCAGCCAAGGCGCTGGCGAGCGGGGCCATAGCCTCCGGCCCCGAGGTGCCCAGCCTCGGAGAAGGGGGGGCCGGGAGGGGCCGGGACCGGCGGGGACGGCTCGAGGACAGCTTGAGGACGGCTTGGGGCTGAGGGCGCCCTGTCCTGTCTGCCCAGTGCTCCCGCCTTTCGAGGTCCGGCTCACGCCCAACAGGACATTCCTCCACCTCGGCGACGAGGCTCTCGGCGTCGACATCCAGGCCCAGTGAGGACCAGGGTGTCCCGGAGCCGAATGGGTGGAGAGGAGGGTCCCTGCCTCAGCCCTGGGGACGCGGCTGTGCCACCTGCCTGGCGCCCTGGGGTGTCAGGCCCGCTGTCCACCCTGGCCGCGTGGGCCGCGCCTGTCCCATCCCCGCACTCTGCTCCTCACCTGCAGCACGGCCTCCCAGGGACACCCCCGGGCCACCTCTGCCGTCCTGTGACAGTGCCTTGAGCCTGCTGGGGCATGCTGTCACCTCCCAGGGTCATGCGTGTCACCTCCCAGGGTCACATGGGTTGGCAACAAAACAGTCTATGAGTTTCCGGGCCGCCTCTGCCCCTCCCAGAGTCGCACGGTCACTGCAGGCCCGCGAGGTCCTACGGGCCAGGCCCTGCGGCCACACGTTGTGTAGGTGCTTCTGAGCCAGCAGGATGGCCCTGCGTCCCCAGGTACGTGTTTCAACAAGCCCGTGAACGGACATGCCCTGGCCATCTTTGGGGTGAAGATGGATTCCCGCCGGACCCCCATCCAGAGCTCCCTGCAGAAGGTGGAGGTGAGGCCGGGCGCGGGCCACGCCTGGCATCCCAGCACTCGGGAGGCCGAGGCAGGAGGATCGTGAGTTCAAAGCCAGCCTCAGCCATGGCGAGGCACTCAGCAGCTCAGGGAGACCCTGTCTCTAATAAAATACAAAAAAGGGCTGGGGATGTGGCCCGGTGGTCGAGTGCCCCTGAGTTCAATCCCTGGTACCAAAAAAAAAAATAAAAAAGAAGGTGGAGGTGAGTGGACCCTGAGCCCTCCCTGGCTCTCCTCCTCCTCCTCCTTCACTCCCCAAGAAACCACCTCGTCCTTCTCTTCTCTGCCCGAAGAACAGGTCTCTGATGGCCGGGGCCACGTCTCCCTCCGGAAGGACAAGATGACAGCCATGTTCGAAGGCCCGGAAGAAGAGTTCATCGGGGCTTCGATCTTCGTCAACGTCACCGTGTTCTCCTCAGGTGCCGCCCTCACCCAGGACCCTGTTTCTTTCCCAGCCCAGACACCCGGCCCACGCGACCTCGGGCCGAGCCCTAACAGAAGGGCCGCGGGCCGCGGGGGTCGTGCGATGCCTTTCTCTGCCACCACCAAGAGGGAGGTCCACGCCAGCAGCCTTGCCGCGGCGGGGACCTGAGCCTCTCCGGCAGACCCACGGTCCCCCTGTCTCCACAGGGGGCGAGATGGTCCAGGCGGAGACCTCGGGGGTGAAGGTCACCAAGACCCCCTACGACATCAAGTTCACCAGGACGCCACGACACTTCAAGCCGGGGATGCCCTTCCACTTTAGGGTCAGGGTCCGGCTCCCTCCACCCAGGGTCTAGGCACCCCTTCCCCAAAACAGACTCCCCCAGAGACAGAACCCCTCCATGCCCCCCACTGTGCCCAGCTCATCTAAAATTCGAGTCAATCACATTAATCCCAAGGTCCCTCCAAATTATTTTTTTTGGGGGGGTACTGGGGATTGTCCAAATATTTTTTTTTTTTTCTTTCTTCTGATACCGGGGATTGAACTCAGGAGCACGCGATCACTGGGCCACATCCCCAGCCCTTGTTTTGTGTTTTATTAGAGACAGGGTCTCACTGAGTTGCTGAGTGCCTCGCCATGGCTGAGGCTGGCTTTGAACCGTGATCCTCCTGCCTCAGCCTCCCAAGTGCTGGGATCACAGGCGTGTGCCATCATGCCCGGTCTCTCCAAATTTTTTTTAAAAAAATATTTATTTATTTACTTTAGTTGTACACAATGCAATGCATTTATCTTTACGTGGAGCTGAGGATCGAACCCGGGCCGCGCATGTGCGAGGCGAGCGCTCTGCCGCTGAGCCACAACCCCAGCCCCCCTCCAAATCTTAATTCAGATCTTTGCGGTGGGCGTTAAGAAAGCTGGAGATGTCCTGGAGTGCTAAACCCACGCCCACGCCCCCTACCCCAGTCCACCCCAGTCCTCCCACACCCCTCGAGCCCGCAGCATCCAGGAGGCACTGATGGTTGCCCTTGGCAACACTCTAGGGGACGCCATTCACAAAGACGCCAATAGGAGCGGACAGTGGCCCTGGTTGCTCAGGGCCCCCTCCAAGCAGTCCCATCCCGCGGCACTCCAGGCCACCCCCCCCAGGCCCCGTCCTCCTTCACCCACACCGGACTCTACCCCAGGTCCGGGTCTCAAACCCTGATGGGTCTCCAGCCTCCAGAGTCCTCGTCCGCTGTCAGAACCACGGAGTGTACTCCTCAGCTGACGGGGTGGCCAGTCTGACCATCAACACAGACGCCAGCGCCAAAGAGCTCCACGTCTCGGTACCCAGCAGGCAGCGCGAGCAGCGTGGGGCTGGGCTGTGCGGGCCCGAGTGGCCGGGCTCACCCGCGACTTGGCTCTCGCAGGTGGAAACTGACAACCCGCCCTGGCCCAAGGCCTCGGCCGAGATGACCGCGTGGCCTTACCTGACTCAGGAGGGGCGGGGCAACTTTCTGCACATTGAAGTAAGGACCCTGGGCACAGAGGTTGGCAGCACCATCCAGCTGAGCCTCAACACGCGACACCAGGACTCCAGTGCCAAGGACAGAATCACTCACTTCACCATGCTGGTGAGGGACCGGGCCAGGGGCCTGAGCTGACAAGCTCTTTCCCAGGGACAACCTTGGTTTTGCTGGGTTGGAGAAACTAAGAGGAAGAGCCGGGCGCGGGGGCGCACGCCTGTCATCCCAGCACTTGGGAGGCTGAGGCAGGAGGATCGCGAGTACAAAGCCAGCCTCAGCCATGGCGAGGCACCCAGCAACTCAGGGAGACCCTGTCTCTAATCAAATACACAAAAGGGCTGGGGAGGTGGCCCCGTGGTCGAGTGCCCCTGAGTTCAATCCCCGGTACCAAAAAAAAAAAAAAAAAAAAAAGAAAGAAAGAAAGAAAAAGAAGCTAAGAGGAGCAAAGATATAAGGGAGGGGACAATCTGGGGTCGGGGCGGGGAAGCTGAGGCACAGGGACTGGAGTGGGAGCCTCAGGAGAAGGTCGTCCCTAACTTCTTATGCTTGGTGTCCCTCATCTCCAAGATCCTGAGTAAGGGTCGGATTGTGAGTGCCAAACATCAGTTGAAGAGCTCGGGGAGTGTCTACACGTCGGCCATCGTCGATGTGACTCCAGAGATGCTGCCCTCCTTCCGCATCGTGGCCTTTTACTTGCTGCCCAGGGGGGCGAACCAGGACCCTGAGCTCGTGGCTGATTCCATATGGATTGATGTGATTGACAGGTGCATGGGGACGGTAAGCCAAACTCCTTGAAGTTGTACATCACCATCCGAAAGTTCCAGAAGGGGTCTGTATGAGTTCAGGGACTCCCAGCCTGGGGGCAGGCTGGCAGGGTGGGCAGTGTGTGTGTGTGTGTGTGTGTGTGTGTGTGTGTGTCCTTAAGACGTCCGCAAAGAGAGCCAGGCGCGGTGGCGCACGCCCGTGATCCCAGCACTTGGGAGGCTGAGGCAGGAGGATCACGAGTTCAAAGCCAGCCTCAGCCATGGCGAGGCACTGAGCACCTCAGTGAGACCCTGTCTCTAAGAAAATACAAAAAAAAAAAAAAAAAAAAAAAGGGCTGGGGATGTGGCCCAGTGGTCGAGTGCCCCTGAGTTCAATCCCCAGTACCACAAAAAAAAAAAAAAAAAAAAAAAAAAAAAAAAAAGGCCTCCGTGCAAAGGAGAGAGAAAACGCAGCAAATAGATTCCCGGGGTGGGGTTGGCCTCTGGGGTTCCCCAATACTCCATAGGACCAGCCGGGCGCACACACCTGAAAGTGGGGCTCTGACGTCTCTCGTCTTGGCTCAGCTGAAGGTTGGGTTGAAGAATGATGAATTCATCCAGACGCTGGAGCCCGGTAGCAAAGTGCACCTAAAGGTGACAGGTGACGCCGAGGCCACGGTAGGGCTGGTGGCCGTGGACAAGGCTGTCTATGTTTTGAACAGCAAACACAGACTCACCCAGAAGAAGGTGAGGTCCCGTGGGCTTCGGGTTCCGGGGGGCTCCGGGTCTTCAGCTGCGAGCGGGCGGCTGTCGTGGGGGGGGGGCGTTTCGAGGAGGCCCCGCACTGCGTAGCAACTGGAAGGCGTGAGCGCGTACTGAGTGGGAGAGGGTGGGGGAATTATCTGAGCTGCAGTTCAGGGGACCCTGGCTCCTTCCCTGAAGGCATCAGGCAGGTCCCGATCCAGGCTCCTCTCCTGACCCCCAGGTCTGGGACTTGGTGGAGGAGCATGACCCTGGCTGCACAGCGGGCAGTGGCAGAGACAGGCTCGCTGTGTTCAAGGACGCTGGCTTGGACCTGAAGATCAGCACAGGGATGCACACCCCCGCCAGCTCAGGTACCCGCATGGCGTGGGCAAGGGAGGTCTGGAAGGGGGACGCTGCCAGCCGTCACTCGGTGCCAGAGGGACATGTGCCACAATCCACTGCAGTGCCGGGGAGCAAACCCAGGGAGGGCCTCGGGCGTGAGAGGCAAGTGCATGCCCAGCCTTACCCACCACGTGCCAGGCGCAGCCGTTTGCCACAGGCCAGTCAGGTTTTCTCTCTGAGTCTCAATTTCTTTGTCCATAAAGTAGGGATCCAGTTTGAGCAACCCGAGTTCAGAAATCCAAAGTCTGAAATCTGAAAATTTTTGAGCACCAACATAATGCTCCAGAAAGTATCAGGGGCTGGGGTTGTGGCTCAGCGGCAGAGCACTCGCTTCGCACGTGCGCCGCCCGGGTTCGATCCTCAGCACCACGTAGACATAAATGCATTGCGGTGTGTACAACTAAAGTAAATGAATAAATTTTTTTTTTTAAATGTCAGGTTTTGGAGCATTTTGAGTTTAGGTTTTCAGATTAGGGCTGTTCAACAGGTATTGTATATACAAATAGTCCAAAATCTTGAAAAACTCTGAACTCTGAAACACTTCTGGTCCAAAGCATTTCAGATAAAGGATATTCAAGGATACTTACAGAAATCTGTCACTGTGTGTTCATTAAGATGTAGGTTTGAGTGGGCATAGTGGCACACACCTGTGATCCCAGCTACAAGGGAGGCTGAGGCAAGAGGATCATGAGTTGAGGCCAGCCTGGGCAACTTAACAAGAGAAGAAAGAAATAAAGAAAGAAAGAGAGAGAGAGAGAGAGAAAGAAAGAAGGAAGGAAGGAAGGAAGGAAGGGGAAAGAAAGAGAGAGAAAGAAAAAGAAAAAGAAAGAAAGAAAGAAAAAGCTATAGATTTGGCCATGTATATGAGACAGTAGCTTGAGCAAGGCAGAAGTGTGTTTCTCACTTGGTGAACAGTTTAGAGGTCACCCTGGACCCCAGAGTCTTCTAGCTTCCTGCTCTGCCCTAGTCCAAGACGGCACCTTCCCATTACCTCACGTCTGGCAGCAGGATGAATGGAAGAGGGGCAGAGAGGACACTTCATTCAGATCCCGTTGGCCAGAACTCAGTCATAAGACTCCACCTAATTGCCAGGGAAACTGGAAAATATAGACTTTATTCTGAGAGATATACAAAAAAAATGGAGGCTTAGTTGTCCCAAGATGAGTGGGGAGGAGTGGATATTAGTGACAACTAGGAGTGTCTTCTCTCAGCTCTAAATAGATGGACTAGTAGCAGTTTCTGTGCGTTCTGTGCCGGACTCTGTGTTGAGTTCCTTTTTCTTCTTTTTTCTATGTGGGGCTGGGGATTGAACCCAAGGCCTTGCAGGAGCTAGCCAAGAGGTCAGCCACTGGGTGACACCCCCAGTCCATTGAGTATTTTTTTTTAATTTTTTTAGATATTGATGGACCTTTATTTTATTCATTTATTTATTTGTGGTGCTGAGAATCAAACCCAGTGCCTCATGCATGCTAGGCAAGCACTCTACCACTGAGCCACAACCCCTGCCCCACACTGAGTATTTTTATTGTGTATGCTCTGATTGTCAGAACTGTGATCGAGCCCATTTTACATGGCTGGAGAAATTAATTCCCAGAGAGTTTAAGTGACTTGCTGAAGATGCCCAGCTTTTAGGAGGAACGTAGGAGGGATGAAATGTGATGCCCACAAGGCACTGGGCACACAGTAGACACCGAGTAAATACCATCAAAAACGCTGATTAGGGGCTGGGGTTGTGGCTCAGCAGTAGAGCGCTCACCTAGCACGTTCGGGGCCCTGGTTTGATCCTCAACACCACGTAAAAATAAACGCATTGTGTACAACTAAAACAAACAAATAAATATTAAAAAAAAAAAAAAAAAAAAAGAACGCTGATCATTCATGAGACCAAAGGGTATAAAATGAAAAGGAGCAGGGTGAGAAATAGAAGGTCCAGTAGTCCATCTTCAGAATACACTATTCAGCCTTAGTCGGGTCATACAATCCAATCTTAGCCTTTTAAACCACAGCCCTTTCCCTTGACCCCGCCCCGATTTTAAAATTAGCCAATCGCGTAGATTGTGACGCGGGGCCCCTCCTATCAGAGCCAGGGGCGGAGCCACGTCGAGGATAAAAGCAGGCGCACCACTGCCAGACCTAGATCTGTAGTGCGCTCTTCTGCAGAATCAAGTTTTCCTTGCTGAATTAAAAAAAAAAAAAAAAAAAAAAAAAAAAAAAAAAAAAAAAAAAAAGTTGATCATGGTCTTGACCGTTGTCCTCTCATTCTTCCCTCTGACCCCCAGACTGGCACTGTCCCCAGAGTCCCGCTCCCAGCCGCCGCCATCGTTCTCTGAAGAGACTGGAGATAAAGAGGAATGCAGGTGGGCGTGAAGGCTGGAGGTGCCCCTCTTTGACTCCCCAGCCTCCGGGTGTCCACAAGGGCTTGGAATAGAAACCCAAAGCGCTTAGCTGTTCCAAGCAGGGAGAGACTTAACTGGGACTTTGATGCCAACAAACTCATCAGAAGGGATAGAGCAGTGGAGTTAGGAGGTGGCTCGCTGGTCTCAGGATCACCCTTCGGCAGTTGTTGTACCTGACGAAGGCTCAGGACTGCTGGGGTAGGTAGCTAATGGAACATGGAATTGTGACCATTGCAAACACACATTGACAGGAGCCCCCTTTCCGCCCCCCATTAGCCACCACTGCTGCAGAAAAGGAAAAAACAAAGTGGTTTGTGTTTCTCTCCTACATTCCTATATATATATATATATATATATATATATATTTTTTTTTTTTTTTTTTTTTTTTTTTTTAAAGCTGGGCGTGGTGGCACACACCTGTAATCCCAGCACTTGGGAGGCTGAGGCAGGAGGATCTCGAGTTCAACGCCAGCCTCAGCAGTGGCAAGGCACTTAGCAACTTAGTGAGACCCTGTCTCTAATAAAATACAAAAAAAAAAAGGGCTGGGGGGCTGGGGATGTGGCTCAGCGGTTTAGCGCTCGTCTAGCACGGGTGCAACTCGGGTTGGATCCTCAGCACCAGGTAAAAATAAAGGCATTGTGTACAACTAAAACCAATAAATAAATATTTTTTTAAAAAGGGGGGGGCTGGGGATGTGGCCCAGTGGTCGTGTGCCCCTGAGTTCAATCCCTGGTTTAAAAAAAGAAAAGAAAAAAATATATGTATATATATAGATAGATAGATAGATAGATACAGACACGATACCTTTATTTTACTTATTTATTTCTATGCACTGCTGAGGGTGGAACCCAGCGCCTCCCAAGTGCTAGGCTAGCGCTCTACTGCTGAGCCACAACCACAGCCCTACATTTCAAATCTTATGCAATCACATCTGTGACTTAATCTAATCCCACCCAGGATCCTAGCAGCAAGGTAGGCTGGGAAATGTAGTTTGGGAGATGTCTGGCTTCTGATAGAGGAGTGAATTAGAAAGGAGTACCAGCCGCTGCGTACAATGGGCAATATCTAGAAATCCTGCCGTCCCCGAGGCCAGGGTACAGACCAGAAGATCTGATCCTGGAGAAGCATGGATTCTAGTCCCAGCTCTGTAACTTGGGAGCGGCGTGACCCTGAGCTAGTGCATTCACCTCTCTGTAGCTCAGTGTTCTCATTGGAACTCAGCACAGGGGCTCAGTTCGAGGCTTCAGGGAGAAGATGCGGGCAAGGCCCGGGGCTCAGCAGATGCCACCAGAGTCCTGGCCAAGAGGCAGGACGAGCGTGGCAGCAAGGCGCGTGGGTCCCAGCTTCCTCCGAGCCCGCGCCACCCCGCCTCTCCTCCTCCGACTCTGGCCCACAGTGAGCAACTTCACGACCGAGCGGGAGAGGACCTGCTGCCAGGCCGGCCTCCGGGAGAGCCCCGCGGGGCTGGCCTGCGAGAAGAGAGCCAGGCACGTCCGCCACGGGCCGGCCTGCGTGGCGGCTTTCCTGCACTGCTGCCGGCTGTCCGAGACCCTGACTCGGGAGGCCCTGGAGGAGCAGCTGCTTCTAGGGACAAGTGAGGGGGTCACATCAGGAGGCACGGGGGGGGGGGGGGGGGGGAGGGCCTTCACCAGGGGGTCCCGTGGGGCAGCATGACAGGGGCGGGAGCATCTGCGGGCCTCAGCCAGACATGAAGAAGGTGCCCCTCCCCCCACATCCACGCCCCTGCCCTGCAGCTGATGACGACGGGGAGCTGGATGACCTCTTTGAGGACGACGACACACCTGTCCGCACCTTGTTCCCGGAGAGCTGGCTCTGGAGGGTGTTCACCTTGCCGAAGAGTGAATCGGGGTAGGACTCCGCTGCCAGCTTCCGGTCCCCAGGCCTTCCCACCTCAGTGGATACTGATCATGAACGGTGACCCCAGAAGTGGCATTGAGCCTCAGGGTAACCCCAAGATAGAACCATCTGGGTGGGGTCAAAGATACCAGCTGGGCACCGGGGTGCTGGCCTGTCATCCCAGCGGCTCGGGAGGCCGAGGCAGGAGGATCAAGTGTTCAAAGCCAGCCTCAACATCTTAGCGAGGCCCTAAGCAACTTAGTGAGACCCTGTCTCTAAATAAAAAATAAGAAGGACTGGGATGTGACTTAGTGGCTAAGCGCCTCTGGGTTCAATTCCCTATGCCCCCCAAAATATCCCAGTGGGTCCCCCCAAATAATGACCCACTGGTGATGGTGTTTCTCGTGGGTGACCCAGTAACACCTAATAGTGTCATAGCCCGGGACGGTGGCCCCCGCCCGGAGGCTCTGTCCAGGCAGCACGAGCTGAGTGACAGCTCCCCACTGCAGCCTCTCCCACGAGTTCATGTCTCCGAACGTGCCAGACTCCATCACCACCTGGCAGTTTGTAGCGGTCAGCCTCAAAGAAGGAAAAGGTGACTCAGGGGAGCTGAGGGAGTGGGGGACGGTGGTCTTAGGCCAGCCCTGGGGCGCTGGCCTTTGCTTAAACCTGACGCACTCTTGTGGCCCTAGGTCTCTGCATCTCTGAGCCCTTTGAGGTGGTAGTTACGAAAGCGTTCTTTGTGGACCTAAAGTTGCCCTTGTCTGTGATCAAGAATGAGCAGGTGCAGATTCAAGCCATGCTGTACAATTTCAGAGATCGCCCTGTCAAGGTGAATCCCTGAGTCCTCCCCGTCAGTGTGCCTTCTAAAGGGGGCAGAGAGGGCCTAGGGGTGTAGCTCAGATGGTAGAGTGCTTGCCTAGCATGCACAAGGCCCTGGGTTCAATCCCCAGTGCCACCACAAAAAAAAAAAAAAAAAAAAAAAAAAAAAAGCAGAGGAATCTATTATTCCAGTAGGTCAGTGATGGATATTTTCTCATTTAGATATTTTCTCATTTAAACCTCAAAATAGCCGGGCGTGGTGGCGCACACCTGTAATCCCAGTGACTTAGGAGGCTGAGGCAGGAGGATCGTGAGTTCAAAGCCAGCCTCAGCCATGGTGAGGCACTTAGCAACTCAGTGACACCCTGCCTCTAATAAAATACAAAAACGGGCTGGGGATGTGGCCCAGTGGTCGAGTGCCCCTGAGTTCGATCCCTGGTACAAGGAAGAAAAAAAAAAAAACCTCACAATAACTCCATCCAATGGGTGAAACGGTTCGTCGTGACTTAGAGACACAGAGAGGTTAAAAGACTTGCCTGGGTCACACAGCATGTAAGTGGCATCTCAGGGATGGGGCAGGGAGGAACCACGAGCCTCCCTGCCCACCTGGGCCATGTCACACCTCAGGACCCCACACCTGCCCATCTTGCTGCAGGTCCGAGTGGAGTTCCCCTACAAGGAACCGCTGTGCAGTTTGTCCAAGCCTGAAGCCCCGCACCGCCAGGTGGTGGTTGTGCCCCCCACCGCCTCCAAGATGGTGCCTTTTGTACTTCTGCCTCTTGAGATTGGCCAGGTGGACGTGGAGGTCAAGGCCAGGGGCCTCGGTTTCCAGGATCACGTCAAGAAGACACTCTTGGTCCTGGTAATGGGTGCGCCAGTGCCTTATTGTCAAACAGACAAGTGGGGACCCCTGGGCTGTGTGACCAAGGGAGGGCCAGGTGGGCCCCAGATGGGAGTAAGGTGGAAGAGAAGGGACCAATGGTCAGTCAGTGGGCTCGAGGGGTCACAAAGCCTGGGGCAGGGCCTGGATTCAAATATCCTCTCTCCTGTGTGATCTTGGGTGACTTACTTACCTTCTCTGAGCCTCCATTTTCTCATTTACAAGATTTATGATCATCGGATCCACTGAACAGTCAGAGAGCCGTGTAAATGACCCACAACCAACGTGTGGCCCATCAAGCTAAATTCAGTTCCAAATGGTTAAAAATTTTTAAAAGTTGTAAAAGAATAAACAATCTAGCCGGGCGCGGTGGCGCACGCATGTAATCCCAGCACTTTGGGAGGCTGAGGCAGGAGGATCGCGAGTTCAAAGCCAGCCTCAGCAATGGCGAGGCACTTAGTAACTCAGTGAGACCCTGTCTCTAAATAAAATACAAAAAAGGGCTGGGGATGTGGCCCAGTGGTCAAGTGCCCCTGAGTTCAATCCCCGGTACCAAAAAAAAAAAAAAAGAATAAACAATCATTTAAGATATAAACACTTTAATGGGCTGGGATTGTGGCTCAGCGGTAGAGCGCTCGCCTAGCATGTGGGCGACCCGGGTTCGATCCTCAGCACCACATACAAATAAAACGCATTGAATAAAATGCATTGTGTACAACTAAAAGCAAATAAATGAAAATGTTTTTTTTTTACAAAAAAAAAAAAAGAGATATAAACACTTTAATGATATAAATTCAATGAGCCCTCAGAACAAACTTTAGAGGTGAGGACTATTTTTTTTTTAATGGCACTAGGGATTGTGCATGCAAGGCAAGCACTCTACCAACTGAGCTATATCCCCAGCCCAAGGACTATGATTATGTCTTTTATGGAAGAGAAAACTAAAGCACAGAAAGGTTAAGTAACTTCCTCTCAGACACACAGCTAGGAAGTGAATGAGCTGGGATTTGAATTCAGACGTTGAGTTCCAGAGTCGATGCTCTTATTAGCTACGCAGTGCTTCCTCTCACTGTCATTGTGATTGTCATTATTACTGCTGTGGTGACATTCATTTTTAACTTCCTTCCTCATCCTGCAGGCGGGAGGTCAGATAGAACGAATGTTCCACAGCATTCTCCTTGACCCCCAAGGTTTGCGGGGTGGTCAACCGGGCGTGTGGGATCCTGGGGCCATGCTAGGAGAAGGGACTGAGAGGAGGGGGTCTGGTCAGGTCAGGCAGCCTGAGCCCCTCCCCAGCCCTGCACGCCTTGATGCCCCCAGTCCTGCAGCCCACGGGTCACGAAGGTCGTGCCCCTGCAGGTCAGACCCAGACGGAGCTCGTGCCAAGACGGGATATTCTGGACAAGGTCCCCGGGACCCAGGCGGAAGTGTTTGTCAGCGTCCAAGGTGCGGGTGGGCGCAGGGGCGGCCCGGGCTGGGGTGACAGGGAGCCACGGTGGCTCAGGCGACCCGAGGCGACCCCGCTCACCCACCCCCACAGGTGACATCCTGGCCGAGACCATCTTGGGCAGCCTCACCCCCGGGGAAGTGCAACAGCTGCTGAGGGTCCCCAGCGGCTGCCCCGAACAGACGCTGAGCAAACTGGCGCCCGTCGTCATCCTGACGGACTACCTGGACGCCACGGGCCAGTGGGGCCAGGTGGGGGCGGAGCTCCGGGACCAGGTGATGAAGAATATCGTCACAGGTGAGAGCAGGGTCCCTCCGGGGGCTGAGGGGGCTCCAGGGCTCTCTGCAGGGTGGCTGGGGCACCTAGGATTGGGGACATCCCCGTGGCACCCTCCAACAAGAACACCCAAGGCCTGGCTCCTGTCTCGGGCTTCGCCAGGTGGCCCCAGGTCCCCAGCAGTGACCCCTAAGTTATCTCTCACCCTGCCCCCTCCCAGAACAACCTCCCAGGAAGCCCCTGGGCAGGGCGCTCAGGTTACACCTGGATGAAAACACCTCTTGTGACCTCCCAGGCACAGCTTCAGAGTCCCCAGGGCAGTGTCCCATCCCTAGGATACTTCTAGACAGATAAGACTGCACTGAGCCGGCGCGGGGGCGCACCTGTGATCCCAGCACGTGGGAGGCTGAGGCAGGAGGATCGCGAGTTCAAAGCCAGCCTCAGCAATGGCGAGGCACTCAGCAACTCAGTGAGACCCTGTCTCTAAAAAAATACAAAAAAGGGCTGGGGATGTGGCCCAGTGGTCGAGTGTCCCTGAGTTCAATCCCCGGTACCAAAAAAAAAAAAAAAAAAAAAAAAAAAGAACTGCATCCGAGGGTCCTGAGGGCGCACCCTCCCGCACCCCTGGGCCCTGAAGCCCTCTTCTGCATACACCTGATCGGTCCCCTCCTGCAGGACACATCTAAACGCACTACAGCCCCACGTCACACCCAGAGTGGCCCCGGGGTCATTCCTGCTGACCGAGCCCTTGTCACAGGCTACACCCACACACGGCCCTCCCCACAAGCCCTGCACGGTGTCCCCCAGGTTACACGAGGATGTTGAGCCACCAGAGCGGAGATGGCACCTACCACGTCGTCAAGGGGAGCCCCGGAAGCACCTGGTGAGGAGGACTGCGCCGCGCCGCCCCCACCCCTCCAGAGCCCGAGGGGCTCGACGCCTCCAAGAGCACTCCCACGTAGGGTCCTGGGATGGCCGGCCCCACGTGCTCAGCTCACTGGCCAGTGGCCCCCGACGCTGGCAGACCTGGGGGTCAGGGACAGGGGAGTCTGTCTGGAGCGGGCCCAGGTGAAGACGCCCGCCCCAGAGCGCCCTGGGCCGCCGTCCCGCCGTCACCCCCCCCACCCCCGTCACCGCCCGCCGTCACCGCCCGCCATCAGGCTGCCCTCCCCACAGGCTCACGAGCTACGTGTTCCGCATCTTCGCCCTGGCCTACCCGCTGATGTCCGTCAAGGTGCTCAGCCTGTCGTCCCTCTGTGACATCGCCAACTGGGTCATCACCCAGAGGCAGGCGGAGGACGGTCGCTTCTTGGAGAAGGGTCCCGTGATCATGGCGTCCATGCAGGTGCCCGCTGCCCCACACCTGGGCAGATATTGCCCTGATAGTGTCCTGACGTCCAGCTCAGGCTGAAGGACAGGGGACAGCCACAGGCAGGGCCAAGGCCACAGCTCCAGGCCCGGTCGCCTGCGCTCTGCGGGGACAGCCTGGACGCTTCTGAGACCCCATCCCTCCCTCACCCACCCCACACAAGCAGTGACCATTCCTGGCCTTCCTCCCGCTGGGCCTGAGTCCTCCCTGTCACCCAGGGAACGCCCCCATCCTCTCCAGGCCTTCCTCTCCACCAGCCCCCAGAAAAGGCTTTTGAACACAGTCTGGTGGGGCTCTCTCCTGCTCCAGCACCTTCTATGGCTCACAGCTGCCCTCCTTTTTATCCCCTCCGAAACCTCTCTTCCCACGTCTCCTGCTCACCATTCACTCTTTTTTATGGCGGGGGGGTTACCAGCAATTGAACTCAGGGGCACTCGACCACTGGGCCAAATCCCCAGCTCTATTTTGCATTTTATTTAGAGACAGGGTCTTACTGAGTTGCTAAGTGCCTCGCCATTGCTGGGGCTGGCTTTGAACTCACGATCCTCCTGCCTCAGCCTCCCGAGCTGCTGGGATTACAGATGTGCACCACTGCACCCAGCCACTTGACCATCTCTTACAAATACACCTGTTGTTGGATTTAGTGCCCGCATTAATCCAGTGTGAGCGCTCCTTGACGGACTACATGCACAAACACCCTATTTCTGAATAAGATCACATTCTGAGGTTCCAGAAGATCATGAAATTTAGGGGACTCTTTCAGTACAGAGGAGTTGAATGCTGTTAGGTATTTTCTAGCAATGAGAAGGCTTCACCCCTCTGACCCTCAGTTTCCTCCTCAGAAAAAAATTGAAGCCGGCGCGGTGGCGCACGCCTGTAATCCCAGCACTTGGGAGGCTGAGACGGGAGGATCATGAATTCAAAGCCAGCCTCAGCAATGGCAAGGCTCTTTAGCAACTCAGTGAAACTCTGTCTCTAATAAAATACAAAAAAGGGCTGGGGATGTGGCCCAGTGGCCGAGTGCCCCTGAGTTTAATCCCCAGTACCACACACACACACACACACACCACACACACACACACACACAAATCGAGGCTGTTGGCGCCTGTTAGCAGGACTGACCCACCTAGGCAGACCCCAGGCGGCTCCTCCTCCCTCTCCCCGCCTCACCTCCGGCAGCTGGGCACCCAGGAGCCTCCCAAGGTCTGGAAGGAAGGTTGGGGAGGGTGGCCCCAAGATGCTCAGGGGGTTGCGGTGTCACTCTGCCTCCCACAGGGTGGCTACAAAGGCTCGGAAGCCGACGTATCCCTCACGGCTCTTGTTCTGATCGCCCTGAACGGGGGGAAGGACTTGTGCAGCCTGAAGATACCGGTGGGGAGCCAGCGGGGAGGGCGGGACCCACAGGGCGCCTTCACCCCTGCACACAGGCGCTCCCCTGCCTCCTGGCCCCCTCTTCTAACTCCCAGACCTCCTTCCTCTGACCTCCTGTCTCTTGCCCTCCTCCCTCCGACTCTCTAGAATTTGGATGGTAGCATCAAGAAAGCCTGCGGGTTTCTGGAGACCCAGCTGCCCCGTATCAACACGACATTTGCCATGGCCATAGCCTCCTATGCGTTGGCACTCGCCAAGAGCCCCCTAGCCAACAGCCGCCTGGACACCTTCGCCAGCCATGGTGGGTGTGGGGCACCTTGTCACCGACTGTGTGTTAACCACAGTCACCGGGGTGGGGAGGGAGCATGAGCTCAAGTACAGCGGTGTGTGAGTCATCATTTAGTGTTTACTGAGCACCTACTTTGCATCAATGCTGGGACTCAGATCCTAAGAGACCCAGGTGAACAAGACTGACATGGTCCCTGCCCTCCAGGGTCCCACTTCCCACTGTCCCTGGGAGAAACGAGCAAAAGACAAACACATCAATATACCATTGCCAATTGAGATAAGCAGGGAGATGACAGTGGGCGAGAGAGATGGCGGAGAGGGGGTCGCCTGGAGGGCTGGGTGATTGTGAAGAGCCACACCTGTGTGGAAGGCCAGGTGCCTTCAAAGCACCTGTGTGGCCAAAGAGGGGGTGAAGATCATAAAATGTGGGTTATGGAGAGGGCGCCCTCCCACGGCCTACCCTATGTGGCCCGCAGGGTCCATTCCCCACCTGTGTTCCCCAAGTCGAGGGAAGTGGAGTTAGGAAACGCGCACACAAGGGGGTTGGGGGACATAGAGGAACTTTTCTGAACCCCAATTTCCCCATCTCCGCGTAGAGTCCTGTTTCCTAAGGTGAGTCTGAAATGTCCACATTTCCTTAACAAACCGTTGCCCATAAAGTAGGTGCTCAATAAAACAGCAAATTAGGAAAAGGGGTCCAAGACGACACAGGGAGAGGGCAGGTCGAGGTGAGTGGGCCCAGTTCTGGGCGACCAGGTGGGGGTCCTCCTTCTAGACAAAACCCACTGGCCCGTGGACGACCAGAACCAGGACTCCCTTTATACCGTCGAGGCCACCGCCTATGCGCTGATGCAGAAGTTGGAGCTGGGCCTGTACAATGAGACGCACGCCATCACCAAGTGGCTGCTGGAGAAACGCGAGCTGGGAGGTGGCTTCGGGTCCACTCAGGTGAGGCGGGGCCGGGGGCGCTAACCGCGGTGCTGACGCCTCGCCCGACCGGAAGGAGCTGTCCGTGGTGCTGGCGCGCCGGCTGGCGCTGTCCGCGGTGCTGATCTGAGATCCCCATCCCGCCACGCAGACCACGGTGGTGAGCCTGGAAGCCCTGACGCACTTCAGCTTAGCTGTCCCCTTCGAGGGCATCCAGGACCTCCACGTCCAGATCAGCGCCCCCAAGAGGGCCTTGAACCTGAAGTGGGACATCAATCCGAACAACGCGCACCTGCAGCGGTCCGCCAAGGTAGGGAGGGAGGGGCACAGGGTGGCAATGGAGCCCCGGCACCCGTGCACGTGACCCTTACGCCCTCCTCTCCCTTCCCCAGTTCCTGGCCCAGGACGACCTAGAGATCAAAGCCAGCGGCAGCGGAAGGGGCACCATCTCGGTAGGTCTGGGGTCAACGCTCCAGGCCACTCCGGCTGCCTGACAAAATACCAAAGCCGGAGGCTTCCAGACAGGCGAAATTCATTTGTCACAGTTGTGGAGGGGGGAGCCCAAGACCCAGGCACTGGAGATCTGCTGCCTGGTATGAACCCACCTTCTGGTTGGTAAATGGCAGCCGTTTGTGGGGCCCCTCTGATATGCACACTGACCCCTCCCGGCTCCTCCCTCCTGACCGCGTCACCCCTTGCAGGCCCATGTCCCCACACCGTGCTGTTGAGGATCAGGTTTCAATAAGTGAACTGGGGAAGACACAAACATTCACGCCACAGAACCCACCCTGGGGTCCCTAACTGGAGCCCAAGTCCCCCTCGTTGATGGGGACAGGGACAGGCCCTATGCTCCAAGCCAAGACCCAAATCAGTAATGATTCAGGCATCATCAGGGCACCGACATTTGCAGGAACCAAGCTGAGGACAACTCAGAGACCCTGGAAAGGGGGTGAAGGTTGAAACTCCATTCAGCAGGTGGGATGCCCACTCCCAGTGGCCTCAGTCGTTCCAAATTAATAGTAACAGAGATAGCCGGGCGCGGTGGTGCACACCTGTCATCCCAGCACTTGGGAGGCTGAAGCAGGAGGATCGCGAGTTCAAAGCCAGCCTCAGCCATGGCGAGGCACTGAGCAACTCAGTGAGACCCTGTCTCTAATAAAATACAAAAAAGGGCTGGGGATGGGGCCCAGTGGTCGACTGCCCCTGAGTTCAATCCCCGGTACCAAAAAAAAAAAAAAAAAAAAAAAAAAAAAAAAAAAAAAAAAAAAAAAAAAAAAAAGAGTCATAGAAGTTAGAGGCTAGAGGAGCCCTCTGTTCCTGCCATCCTGAGCTCTTCCTTGCTCCCCTAAGGGAAGCTTCTCCCAAGCCCCAGAGGTGAACTCTACCTTCCCAAAATGGAAGCCAGTGATTCCAAGCTCTCTGGCCCAGGAGAACAGTCTGGTTCCCCTGTTAGCAGGTGCTGGGAAATGGAATCACTTTTGAAGTTCTGCCTTTGGCAAACCACACTCTTCTTAAGCCTCAGTTAAACTTAAATTGACATGAGTTAAAATCAAGCAAAATTAAAGCTTCAGTCCCTCCATGTGAATCCCCAGGTGGCTAGCGGCTGCCATCTTTGGACAGAGATGTAGAGACCATTTTTGTCACCACAGAAAGTTCTGTTACACAGTGTTCTGGCCACTGCACCTAGGAATCAAGGGGCAGGCCCTGAAGTGAGTTCCCCATGTGGCCAGAGACCTGGGAAGTCAAATGCTGGGGCCAGAAGGAACGAGAGTGGGGGTGGGCTCTGGAACCCCCTTCTCTGCCCTGGCAGATCCTGACCATGTACCGCCGGTCCCCGGAGTCCTGGGAGGGAAGCTGCAACATGTTCCATCTCAATGTGACACTCCAGAGTGCCCCAGAAGGTGAGCCTGGCCCCAGGGAGTCCTGAGTCTCTGGAATGACAGATGGAGCCACCGCGCCTGGCCTTTCTTCCTTGTTATTTTAACTGTCGTTCATTAAGCATGATTATTGCCTAATTCAGCCATTTGACAAATGTTTGGTGAGCACTGACTGCATGCTGGACCACCTCCTGGCCCTGGGAACAGAGGTGTCAGCAAGAAACATATCCCTTCTCTTGGAAGCCATATTCTAGTAGGGAGCAGGGACAGAAACAATCAGAGAGAGAGAGAGAGAGAGAGAGAAAGGGAGAGAGAGAGAGAGAGAAAGAGAAAGAGAAAGAGAGAAAAGAAAAAAACAATGCTATACTATTTTCTATTTTATAACATAAGTAAATGTATGTTATAAACAAATAAATATATGGCATACTAGTAGGTGATGATAAATGTCATACAAAATAAAGTAGGAAAAGATGATGTATATTGGGGGAGAGAAGAGGGAGGCTCTCTGAGGAGGCAGTATTTAAACTGAGACATGAAAATGAGAGAGCAAGCCATGAGGGATCTGAGGAAACACCATTCCAGGTGGTAGAATGGCAGTGCAAAGGCCCTGAGGCAGGAATGAGCACACCTGTCTGAGAAATCGTGAGACTAGTGAAGCTACAGAGCAGGAAGGGGTAGAGCTGTAGGTGGAAGAGTTGGTGAGGTAACGGGGAGAGATGCCCATGGACTTGTTGGCCATGGTGAAGACTTTGACTTTTGCTCTGAGGAAAGTGGGAGCCATAGAAGGTTCTGAGCAGAGGAGGGACATGACCTAGCACAGGTTTTCACAGGCTCACTCTTGATGCTGTTGCAGAATCAGACCCCAAGGGTGAGGGTGGGAGCTGTGGGACCAGGGAGACCACAGGGACCGACAAGGGTCATAGTGTGGAAACGATCAGAAATAGTGCAATTGTGTGGTTCCCAGCCTGCGGTACCAAGAGGGAAAGGAAAAACTTGACACTGGGAGCTCGCTGAGGGAGAGGGAAAAATGAGCCTTGCCAGAGACAGGGATTTCAGGGAAAATAAGTGTCCAGGCCTTTGGTTCTGTCCCTGTTTCTTCAGCATCGTCACCATCACCATCGTCATCACCATCATCCTCAAAGCTGAGGGCTGCAATGCACTGGCCAGGCACCATGCCGAGGTCTGTGTTTATAGCAACTCATTCATTCCTCACAACAGCCCTCTCCAGTTGGGATGGTATGATGTGACTGAGGGAACTGAAGCACAGAGAGGTTAAGCAACATGCCCAGAGTCACACAGCCGCAGCAGCAGGATTTGAATCTAGCATGCTGGCTGCAGAGGTTGTAAGCTTAACCACTGCACAACCCAGCCCTGTAAACTCTCCTGCCTTCTCTTTGCAGAAAATAAAAAGGGGGAGGAGACTTTCCAGCTCCGAATGGAAACAAGGTCAGAGCACCAGGACTCGGGGCTGGGCAGGAGGAGGGCCCCACCGTGGGGATTGGGATTCCTCAGCAGCCTTCCCTGTGCACTGAAGGGGGTGGGACTGCTGAGCCCGCCTCTCCACACCTCCCCTCATCCCGCCCGCTCCTGTCCTCCCCTGTGCCACCATCCTGTGTGTCCACATGTCCCAGTTTGCCACCTCTAGTGCACCAGTGTGCCCCAGATGCCCGGAGCTGGCTCCAAGCCCCACAGCCCTCCCCAGTTCGTACTTTCTCCAGACACCCGAGCCCCACCCCAGTCCTGCTGTCACCTACAGTCCCTTGCCCAGGTCTTCCCCACATACAAATGTGCTGACCACCTACTGTGTGCCAGGCTCTGTCCTGGGCGCTAGGGGGACAGCTCTGAACAGGGCAGCCCCTCCCTGTCACAGTGGTGTTCACAGCCTATAGAGGAGTCAGATGGTGAGCAAATAATCACTTAGAATCCATATAAAAATGACAACTCTAAGTAAATGTGGCAAAAGAGGCAGACAAGTGTTCCCAAACATCAGCTGAGACAGAGAGGATGAGGTGCAGGAGGATGAGGAGAGAAGAGCAGGGGTTCCAGGCTGAGGGACCAGCATGTGCAAAGGCCCTGGGGTCAAGAGAGGGGCTGAGGCTTCAATTGATCAAATGGAACTGGGAGGGAAGAGTCAGAGCAGGGAAGGGTGTGGAGCCCCAGAGGACATCTGGAGGTGATGATGTATCAGATTTCTGCTTGCTAACCTCCCACTGAGGGCAGAGCTGGGGAGACCC
This sequence comes from Tamias sibiricus, assembly GCA_025594165.1. Classification (NCBI taxonomy): domain Eukaryota; kingdom Metazoa; phylum Chordata; class Mammalia; order Rodentia; family Sciuridae; genus Tamias; species Tamias sibiricus. The sequence continues at coordinate 9,910,034 of CM046673.1, forward strand.
AGAGGCTCCTGCACTAGTCCAGGCAAGAGATGCCGGAGGTGGGGAGCAGGAGGACAGAGGCAGAGGACTGTGGGAAGAGCCTGGGGCTGTGGAATCCGCAGGTTCCAGGGCAACCGGGTCGCCACCATGACCATCGTGGAGGTCTCCCTGCTCACCGGCTTCTACCCAAACGAGGATGACCTCAAACAGGTAAGGCAGACCCCACCCGCCCACCCTCACTCCCCACATCCAGCGCCCTCCGTGGTCGGACAGATCACTGCTGCACGCAGTCCTGGACGCCTGGGCCACATCCTTGCCGTCCCTGGGCCTCGGTCTGCCCGACAGTGGGAGTAATCAGAGAAGGCGAGGAGCTGGGGGGTGGCACTACAGCTCCTGGGGCCGGGGGGCTCTCTGCTGACCCCGCTGCCACCCTCTGGCCCAGCTCACCAGCGACGTGGAGATGTATGCCTTCCAGTACGAGACCAAGACCAGCGCCAGCAACAGCTCTGTCATCCTCTACCTGGAAAAGGTGAGGCAGGCCGGGGAGAGAACCCACAGAGGGAAGGACGCCTGGGTGGGGCCGCTCCCTCAGGTTTGGTTGCTGTCGTCAAGGCCACACCATGGCCGAGGTCCTGTGGCCACTTAGACCAGGCTCTTCCCGGCCTGCTCCACCTCCCTCCACCGCCCCCCAGCTCTCCCATAAGGAAGACACGGTGCTGGGCTTCCGGATCCACAGGATGCTGCAGACGGACTTCCTGCAGGCCGCGCTGGTCACCGTCTACAACTACTACGAGCCTTGTGAGCAGGGGCGGTGGGCGGAGCGGCGCCTCGGGAGCCAAAGAGGCCTGCCAAGGCCAGAGCCAGGGGCTGGGAGCGCGGGCCTGCGGGGCCCTGGGGGCGTGGCCTCCTCGGGAGGGCTAAGTGGGCGGGGCCTGCGAGGGATTGGCTGAACGGGGCCTTAACGGGGCGGGGCCTGGAAGGGACCGCCCAGGGGCGGGGCGGGCCCAGCGGGTTGGGTGGGCGGAGAGCGCTGGGGGCGGGACCTCGCCCGGTCCTGCGGAGCCAACCCCGCGCTGCTGCCCGCAGCCCAGAGGTGCAGCGCCTTCTACAACCTGCCCAGCGAGTCGTCGTCCCTGCGAAAGATCTGCCACAAAGACGTGTGCAGATGTGCCGAAGGTGCGCGCGGGAGGCTGCGCCCAGGCGGGAGGGCTGGGGCTGAGGGGCTGGGGGTCCAGGCGCCCTCGCCGCCTCGGGCTGTGTCGCACACACCCAGGTAAGGGCCCCAGATCAGGAGACAGACACACGCCCCCAGGCTGAGCGGGGAGACTGAGGCAAGAGAGACCAGGGGTGGCGGTGCGTGAGCACAGCCCTGGGTCCCATGCCAGCCCTGGGGGTGGGGAAGTAAGAGAGAGAAAAAAGGACCAAGGCGGGCGCGGTGGCGCACGCCTGTAATCCCAGCACCTGGGAGGCTGAGGCAGGAGGATCGCGAGTTCGAAGCCAGCCTCAGCAGTGGCGAGGCACTTAGCAACTCAGTGAGACCCTGTCTCTAATAAAATACAAAAAGGGCTGGGATGTGGCCCAGGGGTCGAGTGGCCCTGAGTTCAGTCCTGGGAAATAAACGAAAAAGGGAAGGGAGGGAGGGGAGGGAGGGAGGGAGGAAGGACAGATGGGGAGGAGCCCTGCAGCCCCCAAAGTCCAGACCCAGAGACCCGAGGAGAAGCAGAGCAGGGAGGGAGCCCCAGGGCGCAGCCGAGCAGCCCCTCCTGATCTTCCAGAACAGTGCCCAGCCCTGAAGAAGGCCAGAGGCGGGATGAAGCAGGAGGAGCTCCAGGCGGCAGCTTGTGAGCCTGGTGTGGACTTCGGTAAGTGTGGGGCCGCCCCCCCCACCCCGGGGCGGGTGAGACCAGGCTAGAAAGCAGAGGCGACACCAGGCCCTTCCTCTGTCTTCCCCAGTGTATAAGGCCAAGCTGGAGGCTGTGGAGGCCGCTGCCTCGAACCCCTACATCTACTACAGCATGCAGCTGCAAGCCATTATCAAGAGCGGTGAGTTGCGGGGTTGAGGCTCAGCCTAGAGCGCTGGCCTAGCAGGCGTGAGGCCCTGGCTTCCACCCCAGCACTGGGGAAAAAAAGAAAAGTGGATGTCCCAGGTGACAAGAAGGGGTAAGGGGTGTGTGGCTCTGCTCTGGGGGTCCCAGCACTGGGGAGGGCCTGGTCGGCACATACTCTCACACATACTTACAGGCACGGACCCTGCCATGCTCCTCAGCGTGAAGAAATTCGTCACCCACGCCACCTGCTATGACTCTCTTGGTTTGCAAGAACAGGAGTCTTACCTCATCATGGGCCAGACATCAGACCTGTGGAAAGTCAGATCTGAGTGCGTGGGGGGTTCCTGGTGCCCCAGGGAGTCAGGCCTAGATGCCCCACCCTACCCTGGGCCTGAATGGAGGTGCAGGTTGTGCACTGCACAACTTCAGGGAATCTCATTCACAAGATGACAAGTGGGTGTTCATTATCTCTGTTTTCCCTGGGCGGGCAGTGAGGAGCCAGAGGGAGGGGCACTGGGTTTGGTTGTTGTTTTCCTAATCCTCAATCACAGGGGCTAACGGTGGAGATCAAGAGCTGAGACCCTTGAAGGCTGCCGATCATGGCAGCGGGACAGGGCGGGGAGGTCCCCAGCGCCCCCCACCAGACTCTCCTCAGCGGTCTTGCTGTCTCCCAACAGATACAGCTACATGCTGGGCAAGGAGACATTCCTCATGCTTTGGCCAGGCGACCGGGACAGGGGCAAGGAGGACTTGCTGGGCGAGCTGGAGGGCTTCTCAGAATACATGATCAACCACGGCTGTGAATCCTGAGGCCCGAGGGCCTCTGCTCCCCGGGAAGGAGTCTGCAAGGGAGTCTGGGTCACAGGGCTCAACCCCAAATAAAGAGCACAAGCCCAGCATTCAGACCGCAGACACTTGTCCTGGCGCTGCAGCAGGGCTGGCCTGGCCTGGCCACCTGGGCGTGGACCTGCACCCATCCCTTTCCCACCTCATTCTGACCACAGGACTTTGTACTTGGTACTCCCTCCCCACCTTTTTTTTTTTTTTTTTTTTTTTGGTACCAGGGATTGAGCTCAGGGGCACTTGCCCACTGGGCCACATCCCCAGCCCTTTTTTGTATTTTATTAGAGACAGGGTCTCACTGAGTTGCTAAGAGCCTCATCATGGCTGAGGCTGGCTTTGAACTCGCGATCCTCCTGCCTCAGCCTCCCAAGTGCTGGGATTACAGGCGTGCGCCACCGCGCCCAGCTAGACATCAACCCTCTGTGGGAAAAGTAGCAAGCCGAGACCCTCTCCCTCCTGGACTCTCTGCACAGTCCTGTCTCCTTGCTGTGCTGTACTTATTCCTTTTTAATGATACGTGAAAAAAATTCCAGCAAAAACTAGTCCTCAAAAGATTTAAACCCAGGGGCTGAGGTCAGTTGGTAGAGCGCCTGCCTCGCATGCACAAGAGCCTGGGTTCCATCCCCAGCACCACAAAGGGAAGCTTTCCCACCCTGTTTCCCCACCCAGGAACCAGAACTTGCATCCCTTGTCCTTCTTGGTTTTGGAAATCCAGTGACCACAGACAAAAATAAAACTTACCTTTTATTTTCCTGTACATACCAGGGCTTCTTTCTAGGTCATTGTTTTTTTTTGGTTCCAGGGATTGAACCCAAGGGTGCTTAATCACCAAACCACATCTGCAGCCCCCCCCCTTTTTTTTTTTTTGTATTTTTTTATTAATTAATTTATTTTTTATTTTAAGTTGTTATAAATGACAGAATGCATTACATTTCATATTATACTTATAGAGCACATTTTTACATATCTGCTTGTGTGCAAAGTATATTCACACCATTCATGATGTTTTTTTTTTTTTATATATTTACTTTTAGTTGTAGTTGGACACAATACCTTTATTTTATTTATTTATTTATTTTTATGTGGTGCTGAGGATTGAATCCAGGACCTCACACATGCCAGGTGAGCGCTCTACTGCTGAGCCACAACCCCAGTCCCCCCCTTTTTTTTTTTTTGTATTTTTATTTAGAGATAGGGTCTTGCTAAAGTTGCTTAGGGCCTCACTAAGTTGCTGAGGCTGGCTTTGAACTTGCCATCCTCCTGCCTCAGCCTCCGAGCCACTGGGATTGCAGGCGTGTGCCACCGCGCCTGGCTAGGTCAAACAGTCTTAATGTTTAATTTTTTTTAAGAACAAATCTGATTTATTTGTTCCATCAGAATAGGGAGGGGCAGGGCTGGGGTGTATATAGCTCAGTGGTAGAGCACCTGCCTAGCTTGTGAGACCCGGCACCAAAAAAAAAAAAAAGGAAAGAAAAAACAGGACAGGGTAGTCCGCGTAGAGGACGGGATAATATCTGAAATGTAAAATATGAAGAGGTGACGTCACTGGCCATCACAGCTCCTAGAGCCGCCGTGTTCTGTTGAGCCTTCCAGCACTCCTCCAATTCTCAGAGCCCTTCACCCTTGGTCTTCCTTGGGAATGCAGGTTCAACGATGAACCGTCTGTCTTTCCAGGTGCAAAGACATGGCCACCAGGCCTGGGGTTGGAGCGAAGGGTGTTTTCCCTCACGCCACACTTTAGAAAAAGCAGCATAGCTGGGCACAGTGGCACACGCCTGCAATCCCAGTGACTCAGGAGGCTGAGGCAGGAGGATTGCAAGTTGGAGGCCAGCCTCAGCAACTTAGCAAGACCCTGTTTCCAAATAAAAAAATAAAAAGGGCTGGGGTAAAGGGGACAACGACCCCTAAACCAGAACATACCAAGGCCAGGACACACAGACAGCCCACGGACAGCCAGGTACTTGGTGAACTATGGTAGACGGTATTTTAAAGACATGGCGGGTTCCCTGCTCACCTAATTCATCTGAGCAGACGCTCAGAGCAGGTTACTCAACTTCTGCACAAAAGGCGTTCCTGGAAAAGCATAAGGAGGCTGACTTCACAGAACTCAAAAGATTTCTGTGTTGTAAAGGACATTCCACTGATTTCTGTGCTCTGGGGACATTTTATGTACTCAGGACAGCACAAAGTATAAAATCCCAAATTCTCACATCATATGCGTCATCATCAGAACTATATTTCCAAGGCTATTATTATTTATTATTATTATTTATTTTTTTGGTACCCGGGGATTGAACTCAGGGGCACTCGACCACTGGGCCACATCCCCAGCCCTATTTTGTATTTTATTAGAGACAGGGTCTCACTGAGTTGCTAAGTGCCTCGCCATTGCTGAGGCGGGCTTTGAACTCGTGATCCTCCTGCCTCAGCCTCCCAAGTGCTGGCGACCATCACCGCGCCCCGGCTAAACAAAATATTAAAAAAAAAAAGACTATGAGCCAGAATAAACCTATTTTCCTTATAAAGTTTCCCAGCCTCATGTATTTTGTTATAGCACTGGAAAATGGACTAATGCATTCTGCTCCCCAAAGGTTCAACCAAAGCATGCTCTCTCCAGAGGATTGGGAGATTTTTCATTTCCCCACACCTCCAACTCTGGGCAATCCTATCTTTTGCATCTGGTTAAACTTGAGAGGAAAATAGAATAGATTGTAAAAAGAATACACATGCTCCCCTTGTGTCCATTTCCTCTAGGATTAAACACGTGGTCCCCCAGCTTAAGCCTCAAAAGGTTTAGCTCAAGGTCAAGATTGGCTGGCTTTGGGCTGGTCCCTATGTGAGCATCACCTCCCTCCACCGGCCCTCCTGCTTGACTACTTGCTAAGCCCCAGCAGCACTGGTTGTGCCCTTCCTATGACCGACCACACCTGCGCATGCCGCCTCCGCCCACAGCGCCATTTTTCTTGGGTAACTGCCGCTTCTGCTCAGGGAGACTTCCTGTGGGCTTGTGAACCAGCTTCCCCCTCCGCAGGGGGACTGTGAGCACTGAGGTGTGTAGTTCAAATACTTGGCATCCTGCCTGCCACACAGGGAGCACCTGATGTGCATCTCACAAATTAATAAACAGATGGATCTAATGGGTTTCATCTTTGACTCAATTATACTAATGTGTTAGTGGCTGCCTTTCTTCTCGGTGTTCTCAGCATGCATTTCCTCCTTTTCCACACCTTTTTATAAACACGAAGGATAAGATGGGGATGTAGCTCAGCTTGTCCAGCATGTCTGAGGCCCTGGGTTCTGTTCCCAGCACTGCCCCCAAAATAAAATACATAAATAAAAATAAAGGAAAAAGGTGGGGTTGTGGCTCAGTAGTAGAGCGTTTGCCTAGCCCGATTGAGGCGCTGGGTTCGATCTTCATCACCACATAAAAAACGAATAAATAAAATAAAGGTTAAATTCTTAAAAAAAAAAAAAAAAAAAAAAAAAAGGATAAAATGCAGTAATGCTCACACCACTGCACAAACCAACTTAGGTCAAGAGGATCATGAAGGCTGGGGTTGTGGCTCAGCGGTAGAGCGCTCGCCTAGCATGTGCGGGGGCGCCCTGGCCCGATCCTCAGCGCCACGTAAAAATAAACGCATTGTGTACAACTAAAGCAAATAGATATTAAAAAAAAAAAAAAAAAAAAAAAAAAAAAAGAGGATCAGGAAGCTCAAGCAGAACGCTCAGTGGGTAGGCAGCGCCCCCGTGTGGTTACTTGGAATATTTCAGGTTTTGGTTCATCTACAAATGCCAAAATTCAGTGCCTGGTTATGTCTCTGTTTGTCCTTCAGAATCAACTTTCCCCTTTCTCCTTCCTGTTCTGCACCCCGAAAAGAGGCTGACAGCACCCATGGGCTGACTTTCCAGCCTTTCCTTTTGAGCACAGCCAACAGGAGATGGGGGGCAGGAGGGAGAGAGATGAGCTCTTCACCCCAGCTCCCTGATGGAGGGTGGGTCTACTGCTACCTCCCTTCCAAGGTGAGGTCATGAAAAGATGCAGCTTTCTGGTTGGGGGCGCAGCTCAGGGGGACAGTGCTTGCCTAACATGTGCAAGGCTCTGGGTTCAAGCCCCGGCACTGGGCATGCGTGGGGTGCTGGGGGAGTCAGTTTCCACCAGGCTCTCCCTCTCTGGGACCGAATGCTCCAGGGAGGCCGGCTGCCCTGTTGGGAGGCCACTCAAGCAGCCTCCATAGGGAAGAACTGAAGAGTGGCCTCACCAGTCAGCACCCTCCAGCCAGCTACGGCGCGAGCCGTCTTGGACACAGATCTGCCAGCCCCAGTCAGACCCTCTTGGAATTGAAGCTCCAGCCAACGTCTAGACTGTAGCCTTGGGAGAGATCCTGAACCCCAGCAGCCCAGCAGACCCGTTCATGGAATCATGGTCCATAAACGCTGGATGAAATACTAAGTGTTTAGTATTCTAAGCTGCTGCACTCGGGCAATCTATTACAGAGCAATAAAAAATGGATACAATTGGTAACAAATGTCCCATTCTTCCACCCCAGGACCCTTGCACATGCTGTTCCCTCTGCCTGGAACTCTTTCCCCACATATCCACTTGGCTCCCTCCCTTACCTCCTACAGGTCTCGCCCCAGATGTCACTTCCTGTGGCCTTCCCTGATCCTTTTTACCCATCTTCTTACCCCAGCTCATTTTTCACCATATCATTTACCATACCCTGTTCTATTATATAGTTATGGGAGGGGGGGAAACTGGGGAGTGAACACAGACTGTGCTCTGCTGAGCTACAACCCAGGCAATTTTTTTATTTTTTTTTTTAATTTGGAGATAGATAGCATCTCACTAAGTTGCCAAAGGTGGCCTCGGACTTGCAATCCTCCTGCCTCAGCCTCCCAAGGAGCTGGGACTACAGGCATGTGCCACCACACCTGGCACATATGCATTTCTTTTCTGTCTCCCCGACCACAGTGCCAGTTATACAAGGACAGAGATCCTTGTGTCTGTAGTGCCTGGAACAGTGCCTGACACACAATAAGTACTCTCTATGGGGGGCCACCGTGGTTGGGATTTCGCAGTCCTGATATGCATTGGGACTGGAGCAGACTCCCACATGTCTCCTAGCGACGCGACGCTTGCCGCAGCCAGGGATTCGGCAGAGCTGTGAGCTGCCCTGGGCAAACAGATGAGCTACTGGCAACTCTAGTGCGACGGCCCTGCAAACCGCCCCCCCCCCCCCCGCCCGCTTCTGTCACACACACAAAAATCTCAGGTCCTTGATACAGTCTCTGTCCCCTGTCCTGCCTGAACTTCCACCATTCAGCCACAAAAGACCACAAACTGCTTGCAGTTCAGTGATATCACCTTCCCCAGAGTGGGGTGCCTATAGCCTATGCGGTTTGGGGGTTCAACTAGAAAACATATGAACACCTGTATTTTTATTTTATTTATTTATTGGTACTGGATACTAGGTCATTTATTTATTGGTACCAGGGGTGTTTAGCTACTTGGCCACATCTCCACCCCTTTTTATTTTGTATTTTGAGACAGGGTCTAATTGAGTTGCTTAGGGCCTCACTAAATTGCTGAGGCTGGCCTCAAACTTGCAATCCTCCTGCCTCAGCCTCCCAAGTTGCTGGGATTACAGGCGTCACATCTGGCAACATTGTATTTTTAATCACTATTTTCATTTTTTAAAATATTTTTTAGATGTTGATAGACATTTATTTTATTCACTTATTTATATGTGGTGCTGAGAATCGAACCCAGTGCCTCACACATGCTAGGCAAGTGCTCTAACACTGAGCTACAATCCCAGCCCCACTATTTTCATTTTTTTTAAAGAATATATCTTTAGTCAGGTGTAGTGGCGCATGTCTGCAATCCCAACAACCCAGGAGGCTGGGGCAGAAGGACCACATGTTCAAGGCCAGCCTGGTCAACTAAGTGAGACCCTGTCTCAAAGTAAAAAAATTGTAGAGCTAGGCACAGTGGCGCACGCCTGTAATCCCAGCTGCTTGGGAGGCTGAGCAGGAGGATCAAGAGTTCAAAGTCAGTCTCAGTAAAAGTGAGGCACTTAGCAACTCAGTGAGACCCTGTCTCTAATAAAATACAAAAAAGGGCTGGGGATGTGGCCCAGTGGTCAAGTGCCCCTGAGTTCAATCCCCGCTACCACAAAAAAAGGGGTGGGGGCTGAGGGGCTATCTCAGTGGTAGAGCACCCCTGGGTTCATTCTCCCAGTACTGGAAAAAAAAAGTACCTATGTGATAAATATGATAAATATATTATTAAACAATAATAATCTATAAAATATATTGGTATAATCACATTTTTTTTTGTACCAGGGATTAAACCCAGAGGTGCTTAAAACTAGAGGTACTTAATCACATCTCTGGTCCTTTTGATCTTTTTGAGACAGAATCCTGCTAAAATGCTCAGGGCTTCTTCAGTAAGTTGTTGAGGCTAGCTTTGAACTTGAGATCCTCCTGCCTCAGCCTCCCAAGCCACTTGGATTATAGGTGAGTGCCTGGCTACTTTTTCATTTTTGCAGTGCTGGGGATCAAACCCTGGGCTTCATGCATGCCGGGCAAGCACCCTAACACTGAGCTAGACCACCAACCCACTAGTAGAATTGTATTTGTATATAACTTGTTCTTGTTTTTTTTTTTTTTTTTTTTTTTTTTTTGTGGTACCAGGGATTGAACTCAGGGGCACTCGTCCACTGGGTCACAGCCCCAGCCCCCCCCCCTTTTTTTTGTATTTTATTAGAGACAGGGTCTCACTGAGTTGCTAAGTGCCTCACCATTGCTGAGGCTGGCTTTGAACTCGAGATCCTCCTGCCTCAGCTTCCCAAAGTGCTGGGATTACAGGCGTGTGCCGCGCCTGGCTGTTCATTTAGTTTTAAACGGGTATTTTTGTTTATTTTTATTTTTGATTGACATAATTACACATATTTGTGGGCTACAAAGTAATGTTTTGATACATGGATACATTGTATAATGATCAAATGAGAGCGATTAGCCTACTCCTACTTTAAACATTTACCATTTCTTTGCAGTAAGACTATTCAAAATCTTCCTTCTTTTATTTTTTCTTTTATTTATTTATTTATTTATTTATTTATTGTGTACTGGGAAATGAACCGAGGGGTGCTTTACTACTGAGCCACATACCAGTCCTTTTCATTTTTTTGAGACAGGGTCTCACTGAGTTGCTTAGGGCCTCACTAAGTTGCTGAGGCTGTCCTCAAACCTGCAATCCTCCTGCCTCAGCCTCCTAAATTGCTGGGATTACAGACAAGGGCCACTGTGCCTGGCTCCTTCTAGCTATTTTTCAATGTACATGGTCACCCTACTGCCAACAGAACCTGGGTGTTCCTTTCTAAGTGTAAGTTTGCACTCTTTGACCGACCTCTCCCCCCCCCCCCCCAGCCTCTGGTAACCACACTTCTACCCTCAACTTCTATGAAATCGGCTTCTTAAAATTCCGCCTATGAGAGAGATCACACGATATTTGTCTTCCATGCCAGGCTTATTTCACTTAACGTGCTGACCTCTAGCCTCCTCCCTGTTGTTGCAGACGACAGAATTCTGTTCTTTTCTTGGCTCAATAGCACTCCACTGTGCAGATGCCCCGCATCCTCCTTACCCTGGGAGTGTGCGCTGAGCTGCGGTAAACAAGGAGTAAAGCTTTTTCTTCAACACACGGATTTCCTTTTCCTTTGGGTACAACAGTAGGATTGATGGATCCTAGGATAGTTCATTTTAAAAAAATTTTTTAAGGAGCCGGACGTGGTGGCGCACGCCTGTAATCTCAGCACTTTGGGAGGCTGAGGCAGGAGGATTGCGAGTTCAAAGCCAGCCTCAGCAACGGCGGGGCACTTAACAACTCAGTGAGACCCTGTCTCTAATAAAATACAAAAAAAAAAAAAAAAAAAAAAAGAGCTGGGGATGTGGCCCAGTGGTCGAGTGCCCCTGAGTTCAATCCCCGGTACCACACCAAAAAAAAAAAAAAAAAAAAAAAAAAAAAAAGGAACTTCTACACCATTTTCCATAATGACTGTAGTATCTGAATATAATTTACAAATTAATGTCCAACTTGGGATGAAGCTTCAACCTCTGTACTGAGGGAGTGTAAAATTGGAAAAAAAAATCATTTTAGAATTAGTTTTCCCCAGGCAACTTTGCCCCCCAGGAGCCGTGGCAATGTCTGGAGTCCAGTTTGCGCAATTGGGGAGGGCTGCCCCTGGCACCTCGAGGATGGAGGCCCGGATGCTGCTCAGCACCCTACAGTGTCCAGGGCAGTCCACAAGACGAGTCGACCCTTGACAGAACTTGCCCAGCTGAGACCCTGCCCCAAACACCACACTCTCTTGCTTCCTTCTCCCCTCTATTCTTTTTTTTTTTTTTTTTGTACCGGAAATTGAACTCGGGGGCACTTGACCACTGGGCCACACCCAGCCCTTTTTTGTATTTTATTAGAGACAGGGTCTCACTGAGTTGCTCAGTGCCCTCGCCATTGCTGAGGCTGGCTTTGAACTCGCCATGCCCCTGCCTCAGCCTCCCAAGTGCTGGGATGACAGGCGTGCGCCCCCCGCGCCAGGCTCTCCCCTCTATTCTTCACCTAGCTAAAACCTCAAACTTCAGGGCTTCTGTACAAATTGTCCCCTTCTCCAAGAAGCCATCGCTGATGTCCTCAGGCTTGACAAGAGCCCATCTAAGGTCTCCCCCCAACCCACTGCGTTAGAATGGCCCTGGACCATGGGATTGTCACCCTTCCGATTTACAATGCGGATTCTGCCTGACTGTTAGGGACCAGGAATCTGTATTTTTCTGATCATCCTCATCATCTGCCCCTAGCGCGGTCCCACCGTAGGTGGCCCAGTGACTAGGGAAGTGTGTATGGTGTGCCAGGCGCCATTAAGTTTCCTGCTGGGAAATCCGGGCACACACTCTGCTCCAGGATGTGAGCTGTCCAGTCGTGCCCATTTTACAGAGAAGTAAACTGAGCTTCGAAGAGATGACGGCGGCCAGGTCAAAGACTCAGAGCAAGGAAAGGGGCCAGGTCCTAACTGGAGCCTGACTCCCGGGAGAGGGAGAGCGCGGGCGGAGGGTGACGAACTGGGGAGCGCGCTCGCAGGTGGGGGGCCGCGGGGGACCGGCCGCGGCCTTCGGATGCAGCCCCGCCCCCACGAGGGACGTGAAGACGCGGACCCCGCGCAGCGTGGGGACATGTGACCGACTGCAGAGGCCGCGCCGCCTCCCCCGCCCGAGGTGTGCGCGCTCCGCCGCAGGGCGCAGACCCCAGGCGCCAGGCTGGGTTCGGGGCGCAAGAGTAGAGGCGGAGCCGAGGCGGAGCCAGCGCGCCCCGTCCCCCAAGAATCGAAAGCGAAAGAGGGGCCGGGGAGGAAGGGCGGAGCCGCCGCGAGGCACCGCCCCCTGCCCTGCGCGGCTGCCGGACCGACGGGCGCGCCCAGGTAGGGGGGCGACCGAGCCGCGCAGTGCGGACCCGCGCGGGGACCTGCGCCGCCGCCACCATGTCTCAGGAAGATGTGGAGGTAGGAGATGGCTTCGCTGGGCCGGGGGGCCGCGACAGACGCCGAGGAGGGGCCCGGAACGCCGAGGGGGCTTCGCAGTTCCTGGGGACTCCATCCTCAGCCCAGCCGTCCCCCTGGTTGACGTTAGGCCCCCTCGGGAAAGAGAGTGGCTCCCACGGCCCCCAGAGCGAAACGCGGCCTCCCTGAAGAACAGCGGGGGCTGCAGGGTCAGGGGTCAGAGGCCAGGGGTTGCCTGGCCATCTCCCGCCCCGTCCCCTAGGCTGGGACGCTCGCTCCAGTCCGCACCCTCCCCAGTGGCCCGTGAGGACTTTGGCTTTTTCCAGGAAATGCCATAAAGGGATGGGGGGGGGGGAGCGGAGGCCAAAACCCAGGGTCAAGTTCAGGCCCGGAAAAAGATACCTAGAGATGGGGGAAGGGCCGTCGCTCCTCTCCTTCCCCTACCAGAGGCCCCCTGTCCCCATCACAGCTGGAGAAGAGCGTCCGGCGCCTCCGGGAGAAGTTTCATGGGAAGGTATCCAACAAGCAGGCAGGGGCTCTGATGAGGAAATTCGGCAGCGACCACACCGGAGTGGGACGCTCCATCGTGTACGGTGAGCGGCGCGGGTCCTGGAGTTGGTGCGGGGACCACGTGGTCTAGGGAGCGGTGTGGAGACCCTCTCCCCGGAGGTCCCAGCCTGGGGGAGACGGCGCGCCCTGGAACTCCAACAGCCCCTTCAAGGCCCTTCCTTCACTTACTCTCCCACCAGGGTAAAGCAGAGAGATGGACAGGAACTGAGTAACGACCTGGATGCCCAGGTAACCTGCCCCCTCGCCCTGAAGGACCGGGTAACCGGAGGGAAAGCAGAGGGGACCCATCCAGCCGCGGTGACTCACTCTGAAGCAAGAGGGCCTGGCCACAGATGGTCCACCACTCATCAGCCGACCTCGTGCACTTTTTCCTCTCAATCTGTTTCTGGCCAGGGGCCTTGCAAACAGCAGGCGCACACATGTGCCGATCCTCTTAAATCAGGGTGAGAGGCATGAGACTCGGCAATGCAACCAGCCAGGCTGGGAGAGCCCTGAGGTCAGGGAAGGCTTCCTGGGGGAGGTGATGCTAAGACTTCAGAGATGGGGAGAAGGGAGCCCAGGAAAAGGAAGGGGAGGGAAGAGGAGGACAAAGGTCTCCCAGGAGGAGGAAGTCAGAAAGGGAACTGGCCCCAGGAGAAGAAGGGTTAGGATGAGCAGGAGCTGGGGAGGAGGGAGGCAGGGAACCCATGTGTGGGATGAATGAAATGAATGAATGGTTTTGATGCACAGGTGCAAGATGGCCACCTGCCTCTTAAGACAGCTTTGGTGGCTGATAGTCTGAATGTCGCCTGATGGAAAGGCCCATCATAGAGTTATTAAAGAGTATAATAAAGTACGTTATGCCTCTTTAGTTACGTACATAGAGAGTATGATTGCAAAAATAATCACAATACATTGAGCAGTTCCCTGTGGCAGGACTCCAGGAACTCACTTTTTTGTGGCCACAGTGACCCCATCAGACAGGTCCTAATATGCATCACCCCATTTTACAGACAAGGAAAGTGAGGCCCAGCGTGATGACATCACTGGCCAGATTCATGCAACAAGCAGGTGCCAGCTGGGTTTGAACCCTGGCCACCTGGAATCAGAGCCTGGCTCTGAGATGCCCCTCAATAACGACCCCGGGGGGCCAGTGGCTTGCCCTACTTTCCACAGCTGGAAATGACAGAGCCGGGATTTCAACCTGCCTCTGTCTGAATCCGCGTCCCAAGCACTTAGCCTAAAACAGTGTGGCCTCAAAGAAGCAACGTGTCAGTGTCGAGGGCGTGTGGTGTGTCTTCAGGCAGGAAGGGAGTGTGGGGTCCAGGCTTTGCCAGCCACGCTCACTTAGGGGACTCTCGGGCTCTGGGCCTCGGTTTCCCTGTCTAAGCAATGGGCACACCAGGTGCGCCCTCCTCCCAGGGCTGTTGTTTGGGTAACCGAGGCCACGCTGGTGGTTCTCAGTAAGTAAGCACTGCTCGGTCAGCTCCTGGTGACTTAAGGGCACCCTATTCTCAAACAGAGCCAGGCCATCTCTCCCCATCCAGGAGCCACCATGCAGGGACCCCTCCCCCAGCAAACAAGGGTACAAAGAGGCCTGCGAGCCTTGCCCAGTTTCTGCCCCAGTGTCTCCATCTAGGACCCACCAGAGGACATGAAGCAGGATCGGGATATCCAGGTGCGTTGGTGGCTGGGGCAAGGCCAGGGTGTGGGGTGATGGAGGGAAAGCAGAGGGGACCTCTGTCTGTCCATCCACCCATCCATCCATGGCAGACAGCACAGGGGCAGGAGGAGGACGCATTTGTAGGGAGAAGGGGGCTGACACTTATGTTGGTGCAGGAGGGTGACCCCCTTCTCGCCCCCACCAACCCCGTTCTGCAGGCAGTGGCCACCTCCCTCTGTCCGCTGACCCAAGCCAACCTGCGCATGTTCCAGCGTGCCCAGGACGACCTCATACCTGCCGTGGACCGTCAGTTTGCCTGTTCCTCCTGTGATCACGTCTGGTGGCGCCGTGTGCCCCAGCGAAAGGAGGTGACACCCCCAAGCTTGACCTTGATTCTGTCCCAGACTCCCCTCCTGATCCCCACCCTCAGCAGACACCCCTCGACCAAAGGACATTCGCCTCCGAGAGCTCAGGGACACTTCCAGCCCTGGAGCCCAGCCATTATCTCTGACCTCAACCCGTGGCAGGGGGGGCCTCCTGACCTTGAATTTGGGAAGCCAAACCCCTTGCCCAAGAGACCTACCCTGTGCGGTTTGACAGCCACCACAGAAGTCAGACCTGGGCCCCGGGCACACCCGAGTCTGGCTTCTGAGCCCCACCTCGTGCCTCCCCGCGCCCCCAGGTGTCTCGGTGCCGGAAATGCCGGAAGCGCTACGAGCCGGTGCCCAGCGACAAGATGTGGGGCGTGGCCGAGTTCCACTGCCCCAAGTGTCGGCACAACTTCCGGTGAGGGCACGGCCCCCACCCTCCCTCCTACCCCTTCCCAGTCCCGGCCCACCCTGTCCCTGCCCCAACCCCGGCCCAGCCTCGCCCTCGGACCCTCACGGCCCTGCCTGCCCCCAGGGGCTGGGCACAGATGGGGTCCCCGTCCCCCTGCTACGGCTGCGCGCTTCCCCGTGTACCCCACTCGGATCCTGCCCCCGCGCTGGGACCGGGACCTGGACCGCCGCAGCACGCACACCCACTCCTGCTCGGCCGCCGACTGCTACAACCGGCGAGGTGAGCCCGCGCGGCCGCGCCCTCTGGTCAGCATGGCCACGTCCTCCTCCCGTGGCCACCCCGAGGCTCGCCCTTGAGGCTCTGAGGTCTCACCCCAGTGGCCCACATCCCAGGGCCCCTGTGGCCTGTTCGGGCTCCTGTTTTCTCCCCTGCCCTCGCAGCTGACCCGCGTCCCAGGCCCCTGTGGTCTGCACACGCTAGATCTCCCTGCTCCGTCCCCGCGATCCCTGGACTCGCCCCTCCCTGGCCTCCACAGAGCCCCACTGTGGCGCCCGCTCCCTCATCCCCCAGAGTCTCCTGGGACCTGGGGCCCCATGACCCTCAGCACCTCTCCCTCCCCAGAGCCCCACGTGCCTGACACATCCTGCGCGCACCCCAAGAGCCGCAAGCAGAACCACCTGCCCAAAGTCCTGCACCCCAGCAACCCGCACATCAGCAGTGGTTCCACGGTGGCCACCTGCCTGAGCCAGGGCGGCCTCCTGGAAGACCTGGACAACCTCATCTTGGAGGACCTGAAGGAGGAGGAGGAGGAGGAGGAAGAGGAGGAGGGCGGGCCCAGGGAGTGACCCCTTGTCACACACACCAGACGTGGTCTCTGGATGCTTTGTTGTTATAAATATGAGCTCAAAACTCGGAGAAACGCCCTTGGGGAGCCGTCTGGGCCTGTGATATTGGTGGGGGACTCCCGGGTCCTGTTCTGGGAGCTCTGGGGAGCAAATCCACGGTGGGAAAGTCTGGGACAGGCTCGGCACTGAGCCACACAGAAGGTGTGGCCAGGACAATTTAGTCTTCTGCTGAGAAACCCCCCCCCCCCCCCCCCCGGGGGCCTGGCGGACAGTCAGGGCCGCAGGGGTCGGATGAGCATGGCGGCCTTCTTGAGAGAGTACGCCCCGCCACGGAACTCGGCCCAGTACACACCCATCCTGGTAGCGGTTCCGGTAGTGGCCACCACGGTGCCACACTCCATTGAGGTTGGAGTGGGCACAGGCGTGGTACCACCAGCCCCCACGCTGGTACAGGGCGCAGTTACCTGAGGGAGAAGAATGGGCGTCCTCACCAGGTGAAGCCAGGGCCTTTGCTGAGCATCCCCTGGTCCTTCCAGTCTTACTGAATATAAGCCCTGATCCTCCATCTCCTCTCCAAAATAAAAACCCTGGCCTCCACTTTGTTTTTCAGAGGGATAGTCTTGATTCCTTCCCTGTCTCCTTACCAAAGTACAAGTAACACCTTTCCCACTTTTAAAAGTCGTAGCCTATCACTCATTCCTTTATCAGGCAAAAATCTTTCTGCTTCCATTCTAGAATGAGAGACTGAGCTGGGGTGCGGCTCAGTGGTAAAGAGCTTTCTTAGTGTGTGTGAGGTCCAGGATTTGATCCCCAGCACGCACACACACACAGAGCAAGAGAAAGAATATCCTGGGCTCTCCTCCTGTGCCCTCCACCAAAACTGACAGAATCCCTAATTCTTGCCTCATTAGAGAACAAATGTAGGCTCCCCATCCCCTCGTCAGAATAAAAGTGCTAGCCCTTGTTCTCTTGCTTTCCTGTTCAGATAATTATCAGAGGGGAATCTTGTCCCGCCGCTTTTCATTCCCTACCCAGAACAGGAGTCCCACCTGCCCTGCCCTCCCTCCAGAATAAGAACTCCTACCGGAATAGGAGTCTCGGTCTCTATCCACGGTGCTGAAGGGTTTGTCGTTGTGCCAAGAAAGAGAATCTCCAGCGTCACCGTGGTACTGGCCAAGCCGCAGGCGGTAGTGGTCGCTCTCGGGCTCCAGGGAGAAGCCGTCACCAGCCCCCCCCCCCCCCCCCCCCCCCCCCCCCCGCCCCCCCCCAACCTAGTGAGCGCGCGCCCCGCGGCCCCCCCAGTCCTCCAGGAGCACCAGCAGCTCGTGGTCCCCGCGGCTGGTCAGCTGATGCACGGGTTCGAGGCCCAGCCAGTACTCCCCGTCAGGCCGACCAAAGCCCGCCTGGCGAGACAGGGGAGTCAGGAGGGCAGGGACGGCCCCCCCGCCCCCGGCCGCCCGGACACGCCCACCTTGTAGTGCTGCCAGGTGGTGAAGAAGTCCACGGAGCCGTCCTGGCGCCGCTGCATCACCGTCCAGCCCCCGCCCTCCAGCTGCTGCTCGCACCACGCCGCACCGGTCGGCCGAGGCCGAGTCGCAGCTCGTAGACCCCGCTCTGGCTGTGGCCTGCCCGGCGGGCCTCGGCGCAGTCTCGCCACGGGCCTGTAGGCACAGCCTGGGTCAACCCACCCCTTACCAGAATAAGAGTCCTCACCAAACAGACCGCTGCCCCTCCCCTTCCCTCACTGAAATAAGAGCACCAATAGCCATGTCCATTTTTGGGGGGGGGGGGGGGGGGGGGGGGGGGGGGGGGGGGGGGGGGGGGTTTTTTTTGTCCTTACCTCACCTCTCCCAAGTCCCTTTTCTCTCACAAGAGCAAAGGTGGAGCCCAGGGTTCTTAACTTTATACTATGGTTCCATGATCTCAACAGAATATATGTCCTGAACCTACTACTAGGAACCAACTCCACTCACCCAAGTAGCAGTCCTACATCTGCTGCCCCCTCATCAAAATAAGAGTCTCTCCCCTCATACTCTTTTTCTATTTTCACACCATAGTAGGAAATTTTGCCTTTATATAAGAATAAGAGCCAAATCTCCCTGTTTCATTATAAAACAGAAGCATCCTTCCTCCTAGTCCTCTGACCATGAGAAGAATCTTCCATTAAAATCTAGACTCTTCTATTTCCTTCTACCCACACTGCATTGGAGATCCCCTGGCTCCTCACACCCCCTCATTTTACCTGCTGGCTTGGTGGGGACTGCAGGGGACCCTGCAGGCATGGGAGAGGCCAAGGGGCCCTGTTGTCTCCGGAGGCCCTGGAACTCTGGGGCTGGGTCCAGCCTCCTGCTAATGTTATTGGTGCTGCCCACCAGACTCAAGGGAACCACAGGCACCAAGGGCGGTGGCAGGACCTGAGGGGATGGAAAAAGTCAAATGCAATTGCATTAACCCTCAGCTCAGGAGGTGTGGTCTCCTCAGGGCCCAGAGAGGATGTAAAAATCTCCCAGAGGGGCTGGGCGCTCGCCTTGCACGTGTGCGTCCCGGGTTCGATCCTCAGCACCACGTAAACATAAATGCATTGCATTGTGTACAACTAAAGTAAATAAATAAATAAATATTTTTTTTAAAAAATCTCCCGGAGGGGCTGGGGTTGTGGCTCAGCAGCAGAGCGCTCGCCTTGAATGTGCACGTGCGCTGCCCAGGTTCGATCCTCAGCACCACGTAAACATAAATGCATTGCATTGTGCACAACTAAAGTAAATAAATAAATATATTTTTAAAAAATCTCCCGGAACTTGGTGCGGGGCATGTCCCAGCCCAGGGTGAATCCCCCAACCCCTAGGACTAATCTCCATGGAGATTCTCTCTTGGTTGTCAAAGCACAGCTACAGCTGGGCTAAAATTCTGTCTGGTGTTGAGAGCTTAACCTATCTGCACCTCAGTCTCCTCTGTAAAGCTGGAATAACAGGAGCACATCCAACCCTGAACTATTTAACAAATTTTCCATCAACACTGTAAGGTAGGGACTATCGCAGAGAAACTCTTTTATCCATAACCCAGGGCCAGATATGTTCCAGAATTCAGAATGGCATGGCAAAATTCAGAATGACAGAAATATACCGTCACTGGTCCTTTTACATGGTAATAATATGCTTGAGTGGAGGATCCTATGAATATTCACATTAAGTGGATAAGTAAAGGCTATAAATAGCCCTAATTATATTTTGACCCAAATAAGTAATGAAAGGAGCGGGTAGGAATCTCGTTTCCGGGTTTTTCGGATTTCGGAACTGCGGATAACATCGTGGGGTTGCAGAAGGCCCATTTCACAGATGATGTGCACAGCAAACAGCTGCTACTGAGAAAGGCTTCGTGGTTACCTGCTGCTGCCCGCCCGCGCCCCCCAGGGCACAGGCGCTCCAGGCGGGCGATGAGGTCGCTCTGCTGGCTGACCAGCTGCGCCAGCTCTCGGAACTTGACGTCCAGCTGGTGGAAGCGGGCGGCGGCCTGCTGAGCCTCGGCCGATGCATTGAGCACGCGCTCCCCGAGCAGCGCCAGCGCGGCGGCAGGCTCCGCCCCCAGGCTCGGCCCCGTCCCCGGGCCGGCCTCATGCTGCAGCTGCGCGCGCAGCTGGCCCAGGCGCGCGCTCAGGCCGCGGCTCTCCTTGCGCAGCGCGCGCACCTCGCCGGCCACTGCGCCGTCGGCCGCAGCCAGGCGCTGCAGCTCGCGCAGCAGCTCCTCGTGGCGGCCCACACGCATGCGCAGCGCCGCCACCTCGCTGGCGTTCACGGCCTCGGAAGTGGGTCGTGCAGCGGCCCGCTCCGCTCCAGCACACACGCGCCGGTGAACTTCTGCTGGGGCAGCACGAAGGTGTAGGTGCAGCGCGGGGCGCCCGCCCGCGCCCACGACGCGCCCAGCAGGAGCAGCAGCGGCAGCGCGCGCAGCCGGGGCACCGACATGACGTCCCTGCAAGCAGAGGAGGAACTGGGAGGCGGTTGCACCTGGGAGCCCACATCCGGGCCCCCATTCTCAGGCCGGGCCAGACGCACGCGGGAATGCGTGGTGCCCACTCCTGCTTGGCCGCCGGGCCAGGATTCCCCGTCTCCACCTCATTCTCCGAGACGCCCCAGGGCGATCCCGCTCCCGCCGCTCCCCCGAGCTCCAGGCGCCCTGCGGCTCAGATGCCTCCTGCCTTCATTCATCAAGCGCTGATTGAGTGCTGACTGTGTGCCAGACTCTCTTCTAGTCGTGAACAAAACACAAAAATCCCCGCCTAGTGGGCAAGACACAAATATAGGATTCATAGAGTATATTAGTCAGTCGGTGCTAAGTGCTAAAAATAAGTCAAGCGGAGGGGGAGGGATGGGAGGGATCGTGCAGGGGCAGCTTGAGAGGAGGTGGATGCGGACACGGGAAGGCTTCCAGGAGGAGGTGACAGCAGGAAGTCGTGGGAATGTCTGGAGAGAAGCAACCCAGGCAAGGGTAACGCAAGTGCAAAGGCCCACGACGCCCACGCCTGGTGTATTAAGGAAGATGTGAGGAGGCCGCAGCGACAGCAGAGGGAGAGCACTGCCTAGCACGTGCAAGGCCCTGGGTTCCATCCCAGCACCTCAAAAAAAAAAAAAAAAAAAGCAGCGGGAGAGTGGGTGGTGAGATGGGTGAGGGGCAAGCCTCCCTAACAAAGCCCTCCCTCTAATGGGAGCCCGCTGGGACCACAACCCAGTCTCCGTCCTTCACAACAGATCCAGCCCCTCAGCCAAGCCTGTCAGCTCCTCTGTTTAGGTCCTGAATTCCTCCAGCCCCTTCCACCCGGCACTCCCAGCTCAAGACACCATCTGGCTTTCCTTACCGCAGCTGCCCCCCTGTTTCCAGCATTCTGCCCTCAGCCTCTGCTCCAGGCCCCCAGGCAGCCGGCGGCACCCTGACCTCGCCAATCTGTTCCCATCCTTTCCTCTCCTCAACCTTCAGTGGTTCCTGCCTCACTTAGAGGGAAATCCCTAGTCCTCCCGGTGACCCCATAGGGCTCTGGACTATCTGCCTTGTCCCCTCCCTGCCCTCACCTCCTCCCAAGCACCCCAGCACTTGGCCAGATCCTGCCTCAGGACCTTGGCATATACAGTTTGCTCCACATGCAACATTCGTTGAATTTTAACGTGGCCCCCCATCCTGGTTCAGGTCTCAGATGCCCCCCCCACACACACACCACTAACACCTGGGCTGCACTTCTTGTCACTATCTGTGTTTTTCATTTTCATATCCGTCACTCATGGCTACTTATCTGCATACCCCCACTGAATTCCCCTGAGACCGCAGCTGGGTTTCTGTTTGCTGCTTTTTCCTGTGCCTAAAACAGGGCTTAGCACTCCTCCCCCAGGCCCCCCAGGCCCCCAGGCCCCCAGGTCAGGTGTGCCCCCACCCCAGGTGTTCCAAGCGCTCATGCAGGTGAGCTCAGACAGGGTCTTTGCTGGGGGGTGGGTACCTGTGGCCACCACCCTGGCTCTGCCAGAGCCACACCTATGCCCCCCCCCCTTCATCCCCAGGCACACCAGGATTCACACCTTTGCAGTCTTACAAGGGGATGTGCACGCCTGTGTGTACTCACTGACCCTGGGAACGTGTACACATATCAACCCCATCTGCTTAAGTGCCTGTTGGCGCGGCAGGAGCTGTTCCAGGCAACAGGGACACAGCCTCAGCCGAACACACAAACTCCCTGCCCTCCCGGACCCACCATTCTACTTGGGGAAAACACTACAGAGCACCTCAGCAGGAAGGCAGGGCACTGGGGCTCAGGAGAAAATGCAGATAGGAAGAGGGAGGGCATCTGGAGCTGGGGAGAGAAGGAACTTAAAGAGAGGGATCAGGAAAAGTCTCACGGAAAAAGGCGACACTTGCACAAAAAACCTGAAGGAAGAGAGAGAATGGGAACAGCATTCTAAGCAGAGGAAACAGCAAGTGCAAAGGTCCTGAGGTTGGACCTTGCTTTGGATATGCCCAGGGAGCAGCAGGGGAGGCCTGTGAGTGTGGAACAGAGTGAGCAAGAGGGAGAGCAGGAAATGAAGGCAGAGAGGTAGCAGGACATAGGCTGCAGAGCATTTTGGGCCTTGAGGAGGACTTGGGGTTTTACTGAGTCAGTGGGAGCCAGGGAGGGTTCTGAGTGGTGGAAGCCCATTTGCTATTGTACTGACACATCAAGAAGGAGCTGTCAGGGGTTGGGAGGGCCTTCTTGTTCTGCCCGTTCCAATACTCAGTCTCCCACAACAGGAATGGACCAGATCCCCTGGACGCGGAATGTGTGTGTAAAACCCAGCGCCTTACAGCTGGGCGCAGTGGCGCACGCCTGTCATCCCAGCGACTCAGGAGGCTGAGGCAGGAGGATCACGAGTTCAGAGCCAGCCTCAGAAAAAGCGAGGCACTAAGCAACTCAGTGAGACCCTGTCTCTAATAAAATATAAAATAGGACTGGGGATGTGGCTCAGTGGGCAAGTGCCCCTGCATTCAATCCCTGGTACCCACAAAAATAAAAACAAAAAAAAAACACACCACCTAGGACTGGGGTTGTGGCTCAGCGGCAGAGCACTCGCCTCGCATGTGCGTGGCCCTGGTTCGATCCTCAGCACCACGTAAACATAAATGTATTGCATTGTGTACAACTAAAGTAAATAAATAAATATTAAAAAAAAAAAAAAACACCACCTTTCATGTTGTCAGCCTGGGGTAAGGAGGAGGCCTGGGAGCCTCCTCTGTCCAGCCAAGCAGAGGCCAGGGTCTCCTGACAAAGAGAATCAGCATCTACCTGCACTCCCACCTCTCACCTCTCACGATCAAGACCCTGAATCCAGCGAAGCTCACAGCAGGCACAAGAAGTCGGTGGAAAAGCTGAGGGTCCGGCAGTGCCTCTGAGCTGGACAAGGGGAGAGGCTGGTGAGAAAGAAGGCGAGAGAAGGCCTGGTATCCACCCCTGACCCCAGAATCGGGGAGTGGAGCAACTGTAAATATTTAGCATTTCCCACGTAAGAACTGAGACAGAATTGCCAGACCCCCCTGCCCAGGCCACCAGAGCCTGATAACACAGGTCAGTGCCCTGGACGTCCTTTCTCTTCCTCCCAGTGGAGCACAGAGCGTGGGAGGCTGCAGGCCATGGCAGGACCTGCAGGATCCCAGCCCCAGACACAGCCCACAGAGCAGGACAATGAATGGAGAGCGTCTGTGGGCACCTACTGTGTGTCAGGCCCACCTCTAAACTCTGCACCATTTATCTCATTTGATCCTAGAAACCCACACCAGATTCTCTGTGTAGCATTGTTTTACAAAAGGGAAAAGGTTCGGAGAGGGTGAGCCACTTGCCTGCAATCACACAGCCAGAAAGGAATCAGAGGGATTCCGCTCAGGTAGCTTGGCTCCTGAATTCACACACATAACACAACAGTCACACACATGCATGTGCATAACAAAACAAAGACACACACACTCGTGCCATTACCCAAAAAACTGACAAACTACTGCACAAAGCAGCAAAGATAGACAGATGAAGTTCGTGTGCCCACGTCTACTGGTTCATCTGGCACACACACACAAAGACACTGGAGGGCACTTGCCTGGCATGCGTGAGGCCCTGGGTTCCATCCCCAGCACCATAAAAAAAGAACAAAAGACACAAGAAACACAACGAAGATCTACGCAATGATTGTATGTTCAAAATATGGCCGCACATGCACGTGTTCAGTAAAACTCAAAGGGAAGTATCCACAGGTTGTGGGGCCAGATCTGCGTGTCAGACATGAACACGCCAGGTACCTGTGCCCACATGCAGGCAGCACAGAGACATCAAGCGGGCACACAGCAACCTCCAGATGCCCATCTGCCCCACCATGATTGTGTCCATTTGTCCCTCACACACTGGGTCACATTTTCACAAAAGTCAAACCACACAGGGACGGAACAGCAGGAAATAACCATGCAGTCATTTCCTAGAGGTAGAAAGAGATTCATGCAGAGTCCCCCAAAAGCCAGCCCAGGCCTCTGACCTGTATGAAGGCCCCGCAGGCCAGCAGCCCGGCCCTGGGGGAGCAGCCTCCTTCCCCACTTCCAACCGTCCTGCCTGAACTCCTAGAGTAACCCGAGTGGACTCCGGGGCTGCAAGAGGAAATGGTTGTCCCAGATCTGAGAGAGGCTGCCAGGCTGGGCTCTGGGCCGGGGCTGGGCCCCCCACCCTCAGCCCCCACCGGCTTCCCCATTGGCAGCAGAGAGAGAAGAAACCTCCTAAGTCCCAGGCAGGGGCTGCGGGAGGGAGAGAGTCAGAGAGAGTGGAGAGACCAGGGGAAGGGGCTGGGAGGAGCGGAGAAGGATGGGAACTTACAGACGATGAAAGACAACTGGTGTTGGAAGAAAGGGAGGCAGAGACGGGAGGATGAAGGATGGGAGGGGACGGGCCTGGGGGAGGGGAACAGAGCTGTCCAGCCCGGGAGGGTGGCCCTCCCCTCCAAGGCGAGGTTTTGGGGGAAAGCCAGAAGGCTGAGGCCAAGACCCGGGCTCTGGGTGGAAAGAGGGAGGGGGTGGATTCCTCACGAAGCGCCCGCCTTGCCCAGAGCTTCCGGAAGTTGAGGTGGAATTTCCATCCTCAGCCCATCTGCAGACAGGCCGAAAATGACCAACTGCCACGGGCCCGATTCCCTCTCTGGCTGCTCCCCGAGTGCCCGGTGCCAAGGTGTCAAGCGTTGTGTGCACGTTCCGTCTCTTGGTTCGCAGGCCAGCGGGGGCAGTATAATCCTCACTTTGGGATGCTTTGGGATCCTGAGTGGAGAAGTAATGGCACCGCTGGAAGCAATGGGCCGGGGCGGGATTCGAACCTGTGGACAGGCTTCTCCGCCGCCCGGAGCTGTTCAACCCCGCCCCGGTTTCCGTAGAAACAGGCACCGGTGTCTCCATAGCAACCCCTCCAAAGATTACACCCGCTCCCCTCGAGGCCACCTAGTGCGCATGCCTGCTCGATTACGACACCGGCTCCGGCGCCGGAAGTGAGCTGCGCGGCGCCGGAAGTGGCCGGCAGAAGCGGCCTCGTGGAGTAGACGGCAGCATGGGGCAGTCCGGGAGGGTATGGCGCGGCGGCCCGGGTGCGGGGAGTGCCGGCGGGGTCCCGGCGGAGGCCGCGGCGCGCTCACCGTTCGCCTGTCGCCCCTTCAGTCCCGGCACCAGAAGCGCGCCCGCGCCCAGGCGCGGCTCCGCAACCTTGAGGCTTACGCGGCGCAACCGCACTCGTTCGTGTTCACGCGGGGCAGCGCGGGTCGCAGCGTCAGGCAGCTCAGCCTGGACGTGCGTCGGGTCATGGAGCCGCTCACCGCCACCCGTCTGCAGGTCTGCACCAGCCAGCCCGCCTCTACCCACCCTGGTCCGTGATCGCGGCTGTAGGACTGGCTCTGTGAAACCTCGGGAGGCCGCAGTGTCTCCGACTGGAGAACGGGACCTTTGTGAGGACAGTGTCTCTGCATCTAGCTTGGGGCTTAGTTGGGCAATGGGGACAGCAAAGCTTGGCTTCTCTGAAAGACCTGGGGCAAGGCATCACTGGGCTTCTGTTTGCTCATCTCTTACTTGGAAAGATGCATAAGAAGCAAGGGGCAGAGGTGGTACTTGAACTAAACTGGTGCTAGAGATCAGGACCCTTCTGCTCCCCTGGGCTTGTTGAAAGGGTCAGAAGCAAAGAGCAACGTAGCAGGACCTTCAGCTTAAATTTACTGTCTTTGCTCAATGAGGAATATCTGTATTCGTTTATTTTCCTTTTTGTAATTTCTAGATCCGTAAGAAGAACTCGCTGAAGGACTGTGTGGCAGTGGCTGGGCCCCTTGGGGTCACACACTTCCTGATCCTGAGCAAAACAGAGACCAGTGTCTACTTTGTGAGTGGACACCCACACCTTTCATCTCCCCCAAGCCCTCTCTTCCCTTATCTCTGATGATGAAACCCTGTGCCTCTGAGCTGCCATGATTTTGGCTTCAAAGTAAACGCTCTGAAGAGATAAAGCAGAGGTTCCCACTTGCCCTGCCCCTCCTGAATACCAGGACCCTCACTGATCTTTCTTCTGCAGAAACTGATGCGGCTCCCAGGAGGCCCCACTTTGACCTTCCAGATCAACAAGGTGAGGGGTGGAGGTGGTACAGGGGCCATGTTAGGTAGGAACTGAGCTTGGGGGTGGCCCCTGCCACACGTGGATGATAATCACCCACTCCTGTCCTGCCTTGCAGTACACACTGGTGCGCGATGTGGTCTCCTCGCTGCGACGGCATCGCATGCATGAACAGCAGTTTGCCCACCCTCCCCTTCTGGTGCTCAACAACTTTGGACCTCATGGCATGCATGTGAAGCTTATGGCCACCATGTTCCAGAACCTGTTCCCCTCCATCAACGTGCACAAGGTGGGCTGGACCTCTTGTGATGGCAGGTGAAGGTGGGTGGGTCATGGAGCAGATACCACCGGCCCTTTACTATGACCTCATTTGATAGAGGGGGAAACAGATTTATAGAGATGAAGTCATTGGCCTGAGGTTAGAATCAAGACTGTAACACTAGTTGGGCACAGTGGTGCATGCCTGTAATCTGAGCAGCTCCGAGGGCTGAGGCAGGATTGCAAGTTCAAAGCCAGCCTCAGCAACTCTTAGTGAGGCCCTGAGCAACTTAGCAAGATCCTGTCTGAAAATTAAAAGGTCGGGGGGTGCTGGGGGTGAAAGTGCAGGACTGGTGTTTTGTTTGGGGCTTGTCATCCCCACTGCCACCACCACCACCAGTGCTGGGGATTGAACCCAAGCCCTTGGGCATGCTAGGCAAAGGACTACAGGTTTTTTGTGTTGTGGTTTGGTTGTTGTTGTTGGATACAATACCTTTATTTTATTTATTTTTACATGGTGCTGAGGATTGAACTCAGGGCCTTGTATGTGCTAGGTGAGCGCTCTACCGCTGAGCCACAACCCCAGCTCCATGGGGTTTTGTTTTGTTTGGCTCCAGGGATTGAACCACCCAGGAGCACTTAACCACTGAGCTACATCCCAGCCCTTTTTTATTTTGAGGTAGGGCCTTGCTAAGTTGCTGAGGCTGGCTTTGAACTTGGGATCTGGCCTCGAACTTGGGATCTGGCCTCAGCCTCCTGAGCTGCTGGGATTACAGGCGTGTGCCACTGTGCATAGTAGGACTACGGTTTTAAATCTGCCTGGCTTCGGAGCCCCTGAGTCACTGTTGGCAGCAGTTTTCCCACTCCTTAGGGAATCTGACATCGGCACCACTTGCAGCCCTACCAGTCTTCGTGGCACGGGCAGTGACATGGGGCCTGCCTGGCCAGGGTTGTGTAGCTTTAGCACACAAGCTGTGGGCAGCTCACAGGGTCCCTTCCCTTCTCTCAGGTGAACCTGAACACCATCAAGCGCTGCCTTCTCATCAACTACAACGCTGACTCCCAGGAGCTGGATTTCCGCCATTAGTGAGTGCTCTGAGGGGAAGCGAGGGGCGCAGGGTCGGGCCTCCTTGTGCGACTGATGACAGCACAGCTGCTGAGACTCCATGATTGCTCAGTCTCAAAGTAAACGCTCTGACGCACTGCACAGAGGTGAGGGGCTCAGAGTTGGGCTCTGACACTGGGACCCCTGACACACGACCCCCACCCGCCCGCTTCTGCCCTGCAGTAGCATCAAGGTGGTTCCCGTGGGCGCGAGTCGAGGGATGAAGAAGCTCCTGCAGGAGAAGTTCCCCAACATGAGCCGCCTGCAGGACATCAGCGAGCTGCTGGCCACGTGAGGAGGGCTCAGGGTGGAGGTCACTGCAATCCAAGGGACCCTAGAACTGTCCCTGGAGTCCGGGATCACCTGCTGAGTCCCAGGTGTCCCCACACAGGGGCGCAGGGCTTTCGGAAAGCGAGGCGGAGCCTGATGGCGAGCACAATATCACGGAGCTGCCCCCAGGCCATCGCAGGACGCGGCAACATGCGGGCCCAGCAGAGCGCTGTGCGGCTCACAGAGGTGAGGCCTGGTGGCAGGGGTGACCTCCTCTGGCAGCCCCCCAGCCCCAAAGAAGAACTGACTCTTCCCCCATCCCCCCCAGATTGGTCCCCGGATGTCGCTGAAGCTCATTAAGATCCAAGAGGGCGTCGGGGAGGGCAATGTGCTGTTCCACAGTTTCGGTGAGGCTGGGGGTGGCCAGACTCGGGTTCAGGGATGTGAGGCCAGCCAGGGGAGGTGCTGGGCACACGGGACCTTGGTGACCCGTGTCCTTCTGTTCAGTGCACAAGACGGAGGAGGAGCTGCAGGCCATCCTGGCAGCCAAGGAGGAGAAGCTGCGGCTCAAGGCCCAGAGGCAGGGGCAGCAGGCCCAGAACGTCCAGCGCAAGCGGGAGCAGCGCGAAGCCCACAAGTGTGTGGCGGGCAGGGGGGAGGAAGGGGCCCCAACAGCAGGCGAGCTGACTGCCACCCCTCCTGCAGGAAGAAGAGTCTGGCGGGCATGAAGAGAGCTCGGGCTGATGGGGACAGTGATGCCGAGGACCCAGGGGTGCCCCCAGAGGCAGAGGCGGCTGGCCAGCAGGAGGAGGAAGATGAAGCCGAGTATTTCCGCCAGGCAGTGGGCGAGGAGCCTGATGAGGGTGCGTGGCAGGGTCCTGCAGCTGGGCACCCAGGACACGTTCTTGGTCCTTGCAGGCCCTGACAACTGTCTCCCCACAGACATGTTCCCCAGGGTGACCAAGCGGAGACGGCACACTGGGCCTCCAAGCAAGAAGCAGCGGGTAAAGGAACGGAGGCCCGTCGGAGGCAGGGGTCAAGATGGTGGCCACAGGCCTCTGAAGGCCAAGAGCAGACCCAGAGGAGGCCAGGCCAAGCAGGGGCACAAAGGGACTGCCCGATACCGTAGCCAGGGAAGGCCACTGAAGAGAAGGGCTTGAGTCCAAGCCCAGCAGTGCATGGAGCGCCCCATATTGGGGCCCAAAAGAGCTGCCCTGGGCCCCCAGGCGCAGCCTTTGGTTTCCTTTCATAAAGGAGCGGTAGCCCCCAACCTCCACCCTCGCACATCAATAAAGACCTGATCCTGGCCTGTGTCCGAAGTCTGCTTCCTGGGTGGAATGGAGGCACTGGTGCCCAATGTGACAGCCTAGGGACCAGGGCAACCTAGTTTCTGGCCCAGGTCCTGGTACATATCCCCCACCTTGGGCAGTGAGGGACAGGCGTGATTTGACCATGGTCTCCAGTGCATTGAGACCCCGGGCCCCTTCTGGCCTCCCCTCCCTGAGACCCTCTGAGCAGACTGCCTTCTGCAGTGGCGCAATGAGGAAGGAAGCTGGTGTCTGGCCCGCTCTGCAGGGTGAGGTTGGACGTGCCGGCGAGGGAGGGGCCTCAGGCCACGCTGCTGGTAACTTGGGGTGGGGCCTCAGTAGGGCTCAGCGTGGGCGGCAGGCCACAGGCTGGCAGATCCACCATGGCGGCCACCATCTCGGGTAAGGAGCAAGCGCTGGGCCAATTAAAGGTTAAGTGAGACATGGCAGGAGCTAGGCTGCTCAACCCAGGTGGTGACAGTGGGGCTGGCCAGGCGCCTGCAGGAAGAGGAGAGGAGTTAGAACGAGTTTGGCAGGAGACTCGAGCTGTCTGAGGGTCAGGCTGGGGTGGAGTCGGGATGTGCATTCCCAGAGAGCTAGTGGCCAGCCTGCAGCAGAACAGGCCAGGTGTTCAGCGTGGAAAGCTAAGGCTAAGGGAGGGGGGCGCAGGAAGAGCCAGCTCCAGGGCTTGAGCGCCCCCACACTGTTCCAAACACTCGTGGGTATTGGGGACAGCGGCACTTCCTGGCCCTCTGGAGGGGATGTTCTCATGGAAATGTTTGTTATAATGATCAGATGAAGATACCTGGCTATGAGAAAAAGCAGGGAGAGGGGGACCAGAGGACGGGAGGGATGCACTTCTGATGTTGGGGAGATCAGTCCTCTCCTAGACATGACCAGATTCCAGGGGTAGCAGGGAGGGTGCCTTGCATGTCTGGCTGGTGACTCAGTAACTGGGCAAGAACAGCCAGTGCAAAGGCCCAGAGCAGAGGCTGGGTATGTCTTAAGGCTCAGCCAGGAAGCTGGTGGTTTGGGGGTTGCTGTAGGGAGTCATGGCTGCAGAGAACACGAGGGAGGAAGAGTGGGAGGGAGGTTCCTGCAGGGCTTTGTGGGATGGAAGTTTCTTTTTTCTTGGTGCTTGGGGCCAAACCCAGGCCCATGCACATGCCAAGCACATGCCCTTCTACTGAGCTACAACCTCTGCAGAACTGACCTTTCTGAAGAGGGCTGTGCCGGGGTGAGGGATGAGACCGACTCAGGTGCTCACAGGCACCCTCTGGTGGCTGCGGGGAGAACAGGAAGGTGAAGCAGGAAGCTGGAGGTCCAGGGCTCACGGGGCAGGCTCCAGTGAGATGGTGGGGGCTGGCCGGGGAAGGGGCTAAGGAGGAACAGATTCTGACGTAGAGCTGCTGGGACTTGCTGATAGACTCGACTTCAAGGGGGACCAGTATAAGTTTGGGGACACCCTGAGGTTCCTGCTGCTCTGCCCTGGGCCCCTCGGCTCACGCGCAGACCATGAGAGCAGTGGCCCTCTGGCAGTGCTCCAGGGGGCCCCTCCAGCCTCAGTAAACTTTCCAGCTAGTGATAGAACCTCGGCTCTGGGCCAGATTCCATTGCAAAAAGGAGCCGAGGCTGGTGCCCCTTGCAGGACGCGAGGACGCAGGGAGCTGGTGCACGCCGGCCCCAGCTGTGTCCCCAGCTGGGTCGCTGCAGGGTGGGCTGAGGGCAGCAGGAGCCACGCTGAGGAAGGACAGAGCTCAGCTGTTCCCACCCTCCACCCACAGGTGACAAGTCCTGCCCCGTGAACTTCACAGCGGCTGCTGACCTCGTGCTCAGTAGCTACCAGCAGAACTTCCTCTGGCCTGTTCTGGTGGTCGAGTTCCTGGTGGCCATGGCTGGCAATGGTCTGGCCCTGTACCGCTTTGGCACCAGAGAGCAGCGGCCCTGGAACCCAGCTGTGGTCTTCTCTGCCCAGCTGGCCATCAGCAACCTGCTCTATGCCCTGACCCTGCCCCCACTGGCCGCCTACTTCTACCCGCCCAAGAACTGGCGCTACGGGGACGTGGCCTGCCGCCTGGAGCGCTTCCTCTTCACCTGCAACCTGCTGGGGGGTGTCATCTTCATCACCTGTATCAGCCTCAACCGGTACCTGGGCGTCGTCCACCCCTTCTTCACCCGCAGCTACCTGCGGCCCAAGCACGCCTGGGCCATCAGTGCCACTGGCTGGGCCCTGGCAGCCCTGCTGGCCGCCCCCCCATGCTCAGCTTCTCTCGCCTAAAACAGCCTCCACAGGAAGCAGGTGCGTGCAGCGTAGAGTCACCCCAGGCCTGCATCAAGTGCCTGGGGACGGCAGATGACCCCCAGCTTGCCGCCTACAAAGCCTACAGCCTAGTACTGGCAGGACTGGGTGGTGGCGTGCCACTACTGCTCTCCCTGGTGGCCTATAGTGCCCTGGGGTGGGCTGTTTTTCGCAGCCATGGCATGACAGCAGGTGAGAAGCTGCGTGTGGCAGTGCTGGTGGCCAGTGGCGTGGCCCTCTATGCCACTACCTACATGCCCTATCACATCGTGCGGGTACTCAACGTGGATGCCCGGCAGCGCTGGTACTCCCCGCTGCCCAGGCTTTGCAAATAACACCCAGGCTAAGGAGGCGCTGGAGCTGGGGCCCTACCTGGGCTTCCAGGTGATGCGGGGCCTCGTGCCCTTGGCCATCTGCATACACCCGCTGCTCTACATGGCCGTGGTGCCCAGCCTGAGCTGTTGCCGCCAACGCTGCCCACAATGTTTTGGAGGCCACCCTGAAGACAAGAGCCCTGGCCAAGATCTGCCTCTTGATGACAATCCCCAAACCTCAGAACCCCAGACCTCGGAGCTGAGCTTGTGACCCGCCTCTTAAGCCTGCTCCTCCCCACCAGGCACTGGGACAGGACTCGGTGAGAGCCCAGGGCACAGCAGGCACCGGCCCTGGAGCACCAGGACGCCGCGAGCTGCACCGCCTCCCGAAAGGAAGGTCTGTGCCCGGGACCAGGGTGGGACAGCTGAAGCCCGGGCCAGGACAGAATGGCTTCCTCACCCACGGCACCCACCCACGGAGGCTCCCGCAGGGTCGGGAGGCGAGCCCAGCCAGCGTGGCGCGCCGGCCCTGCCCTCCACGGGGAGGGGCGCGTGACAATGAAGAGGACACGTGTGGGTACTTTGAGCCTTTTTACTGCCCGTGGAGTCCCCTGCTCCTGGAGGCTCCTTTCCGTCACAGAGGTCTAGGCTGGACAGCAGCTTCACTGGTGACAGCTGGCTCAGTTGGTTGATGGCCTAGAGAGGGAGGACATGTGAGGACAGCAAAGTGCAGGACGAGGTGGCACCCAAGACCCCTCACCATGCACACAGCGGGGCTCTGTGGGGCGGGGAGGCCGGGCAGTGGTGGCAGGGCACACGAGGAGTCAGGCTGGCGGTTACAAGCTGGGCCCTGCCTGCCAGACTGGTGGTAGGTCCCAGGCAAGGCCAACGCCCTGCCACCGATGCCTGACTGCCCCCTGCCAGGTTTTTAAGAAAAATGACAATAAAGGACGGCCAGTTCAAAACTGCCCTGGTGACTATTCAGTTGGGGTGGGACCCCCGTCAGCCTCAGTGGGATTTGGGGCGGGAGGGGAGCGGGTCTGGGTGGGCAGGGGTCTTACTTGGCCCATTCCACATTGAGGATGAGGTGGTCGTAGCCGAAGCCAGACACCCCGGCGATGGCGCGCGCGGCGTCCTCGCGGCGGTGGAAGCTTATGAAGGCGAAGCCCTGGGGGGGGGGGGGGGGGGGGGGGGTCAGCAGCCAGGCCAGG
The DNA here is from genome assembly GCA_025594165.1 of Tamias sibiricus. Lineage (NCBI taxonomy): Eukaryota > Metazoa > Chordata > Mammalia > Rodentia > Sciuridae > Tamias > Tamias sibiricus. Next base: position 9,943,182 of record CM046673.1, read on the forward strand.
ACAGCCCCCACCTGCCCGCCCGTCCCGCCGCTGGCCGCCCACCTTGGACTGGCCAGTGGTCTTGTCCTTAGCCAGGTAGATGCGAGAGATGGAGCCAAAGGGCCTAAAAAGCTCCTGCAGGTCAGTCTCACGTGTGTCCTCGGATAGGTTGGTGACGCGAATGGTGGCATTGTCATCGGCTGTGTGGGTGGGGAGAGGCGACTGTGAGAGAAAAGCCCCACCCCACCCCCACAACCACAACGCAGGGATAATTACAGGGTGCTGAAAGGCGCCCCCCAGCCAGCCTGGCGCCCCAGTGCCCCTCACCTCTGCGGTTGGGCTGCATGGACTCCCCACGGCGACTGGCCCCATCCCGCAAGCTCGGGGGCACGTACTTCCCGGTCTTGCTCTGCGCGGCCTGCACAGGCTCCAATTCTGCAGACCAAAAGGGTGGCCCAGGTGACGCCTCGCCACGTGCCAACAGAGTGACAGACCTGCCCGACCACCCTGGCAGCTCCGACCACAACCCAGAGCAAGTACCGTCTGCCAAGCCGCAGACGTCACGTCAGTCACTCGGAGGCCTCTCAGAGCCTCAGTGTCCACAAGGACACCAAGATCACACCCAGGAAGAGGACACTCTTTGAGCACCCTGCCAGCAATACCAGCAGAGCGAGAGCTCACAGGGCAAATGCAGTCGCAGGCACCCACAGCCCAAGGTCACACCGAGAGGGATAGCTCCAAGTGCCCCACATATGGCAAGTGACAAGTACAACTGCACACAGGCCACCGGAGGACCATCCAGACTCCCACTGGCTCCCATCGGGCTGAAGGACTGAGACTACCAACAGGCACTGGAGTCCCACAGACACCCCCCAGTCATGTCAGTGAGGAGAGTCACACCCAGGGAGTCACATACAAGGGACAACCACATCCCAACCACATTCAGTGCACTTACACACACAGCTGTGCACACGAGGTACCACCATTGAGAGTGCCTGGGCACACACAGGGCCCCAACAGTGAGACAGGCACAATCGAGCACAGCCTCTGATGCTGTTAAGTGGGGATGACAGCTGCAAAAGGGACGGCGCCTGCACACACAGAGCCAGGACAATCCAGGACTCTCCCACAGGTGCCCAACCCCACCCCGAGCCATCCAGGCCTGCCGCACCTCCGGGCAGCTTCTCCTTCTCGCCGGTGGACAGGCCTAGCTGCTCCGCCAGCTCCTTCTGCATGGGCCCAAGCGTGTCCTTGTACGGGCAGCGGGTGGTCCAGTGGTCACCCTTGCAGATCCGACAGGACACTATCTTCTGGCCCTTGAGCTTGTTCATCGGGTCCTCCTCCTCCTGGCAGTTCAGGTCCTGGGAGGGGAGCAGGTGGGAGCAGCTCAGAGGGGCGGCTTCACCCCAACTACCACCACTCTGGGCACAGCCCCACCCTCAGCCCCACCTACCTCTTTGCTGGTGATGAATGTCATGGAGACGTCATCACTGACTGTAGTAGTGGCCACATTGGGGCCTGGAGGGTCAAACTCTGAGTTCCCGAATTTCTTCCAGTTCTGGGCTCAGAGAAGGATGGGTCAGGACAAAGGATGGGGTCCCACACTGGGGCACCCCAGGCCTACCACTGCCACTCCTAGAATATCTGGGCCTCAGATCCCCCTTTTTTTTAAGTTGTTGACGGACTTTTATTTATTTACACATGATGCTGAGAATCGAACCCAGTGCCTCACACATGCTAGGCAAGCGCTCTACCATTGAGCCACAACCTCAGCCCTCAAACCCCATTTTCACTCTCTCCAAACACCTCCCCATCACCGGAACAGCAATAGTTACCATTTCTTTCTTTCTTTCTTTCTTTTTAATATTTATTTATTTGCTTTAATTGTACACAATGCCTTTATTTTTACGTGGTGCTGAGGATCGAACCCAGGCCACGCACGTGCCAGGCGAGCGCTCTACCGCTGAGCCACAACCCCAGCCCCCGATACTTCCCATTTCTAAATGTGCGCCAGGTCCTAGCTTTGTGCCACCTACAGGAAGCAGGGGCAGCTCTCAGTCAAGACAGGAGGTCCAGGTGACAGAAAGAGACTCAGGGTAAGGTGGGAGACAACTACATAGCCAACAGTTCCCAGGGCAGCTTGCTGGGCCAGCTCCCACCAGGAGCAATGCTCAGGAACATGTGGGGGTCACTCAGAGTGAGGAATCTTGAGCTACTTTAAACAGTGAGCCTCGACTTACCCCCTATAAAATGGGGGCAACAAATACTCCCTGGGCTGCTATGGAGATCAGAGAAGACACATTCTGCAAAGCGCCTGGCATGGTGTCTGGCACAAAGTGCAGAGCAAAGGGTAGTAAGTGTATTTATTGCTATTACTTCTTCCAGAAGCCCGGAATCCTGGGTAAATGAAAGCTGTTATGCCACCCCAAGGGAGGCTCATTCCTCCAGGTAGATAGGCCAAGAGGTATAAGAATCTGGCCCTAGGACAGGTGTGGTGGCACACACTTATAAGTACAGCTACCCAGGAGGCTGAAGCAGGAGGATCTTTTTTTTTTTTTTTTTTTTGGTGGTACTGGGGATTGAACTCAGGGGCACTCGTCCACTGGGTCACATCCCCAGCCCTTTTTTGTATTTTATTAGAGACAGGGTCTCACTGAGTTGCTAAGTGCCTCGCCATTGCTGAGGCTGGCTTTGAACTCGCGATCCTCCTGCCTCAGCCTCCCAAAGTGCTGGGATTACAGGCGTGCGCCACCACGCCCGGCTACAGGAGGATCTTAAGTTTGAAGTCAGCCTGGGCAATTCAGCAAAACCCTATCTCAAAAAAATATATATACATTTATAATGAGCTAATGTGTTGGGGGTGCAACTCAGCTGTAAAGCACCCTGGGCTCAATCCCTAATAACACACACATTAAAAAAAAAAAAAAAAAAAAAAAAAAAAAAAGTTGGGGATGTAGCTCAGAGGTAGAGTGTTTGGCTAGCATATGCAAGGCCCTTGGTTCAATCCTTAGTACCACAGGGGGGAAAAAATGAATCTAATACCATCTACTTCTCTACCCTGGACTTTTCAGGGCCCCGTGGGAATGCAAATACTCAGATCTCAATTCTGCTTTGACAAGACAGGTACAAACAGTTAAACCCTTCCTCCAACAGCGAGTCCTAATTCCTTTGGGCCAGTTCCTAAAACAGGGGAAGGAGGGTCTCACCTTCCTCCTTGCAACAGCCTTTGAGGCCTTTCGGGTCTCAATCCTGAAGGTGCGCACAATCTGTGGATGAAAGGGGAGAGGGTCAGTCTTCCCGCACTTCAAGGTTCCTGGGACCAGGGGATCTTCATTATCAACCCACGCTCTGCCCTCCACCCCCAACCCAACCTATGTGCCCACAAGCACCAGGGCACTCACCCTCTGTCACCACTCTAGCCTCACCTTGAACTTCTTGCCATCTTCATCTATCTTGTACTCAGTCACTGTCTTTATGTTTCCATTGATAACCTCCTTAGGAGGTGGCAGTGGAGCTGGGAGAAGGGAAAAGTTGAGGGGAACTGCCCTGGGTAATGGGGACCCAGGTGGGAATGTGGCTGGGGAAAGAGGTAGTCCAAGGGGAGAGTAGAAGAGGACACTTACCTCCTGGTAGTAGCTCAGGCTCTGGGCTGGTGTCGCCAGTGGCCAGAGGGATGCCCTTGAGGAGCTCGCTGGTGACACATTTGTCTGTCAGAGGGAATGTGGGAAGAAAGGTCCAAGCTAAGATGAAAGGACCTCTGGGATAACACCCACACCAGGAGCTGGTGAAGGCGGGGCAAGGGCAGAGGGCTGGCCAGGCATCCGGCCGGGGTGGTGACCCTAAGCAGTGGCCAGGGGAGAGTCCCCCGCCATGTAAGTGGGGGAGGGCCATAAAGTCACCCAGGCGCTAGTACGAAGGCAGGCTCTTCCCACTTCCTCCCTGGAGCAGGGGGCAGTTGTGAAGACTCTGGCAGTGACATGGGAGTTGGCAACAGGCAGGACCCGAGAAGAATGCGCGTGGCGGGAGGGGGAGCATCAAAACAAGCGGCAGTGCGGTGACCCCGGGCGACCCGGTACGCTCACTCACCGTCCTCACCCTCCTCTTCCACCTGGTCGGCCCAGCTGGGCTTCGAACTGCCGGTACAAGTTTGCGGAGAACGACGGTTGGGTCAGTGAGGGCCACCCTCCGCGGCCCTGGCACATCTCGGTCCCATAACACTCCCCAGAATGCCCCCGATCGCCTCCCGAGAGCCCCTCCGCGACCCCGTACTCACTCAAAGTCTCCGGTCGGCATCGCCAAGTCTTCTCCACGCAGCCCAAGCCCGGGCCAGAAGGCGGAAGTGCGGGAGAACGAAACTTCCGACTCCGCCGCCGCCTAGAGTAGCCCGGTCTTCACGTCCACAGCGCCCCCTGCGGACGGAGGTGCACACGGCGGCTGCAGACGCCCCAGGACGCTGGTAACTAAAGTTAGGGGAGCCAATGCGCATCTCAGGATTTAACCTGTTAAACTTGAAAGGAAGAAAGGAAGGAAGGAAGAAAAAGAAAAGAAACAGGATTAAGGGAAGGACAAGAGAGGATAAAAGACTATTTTCCTTTCTGTACTCAGGAGTAATCTAAATCAGAGTTACACAGAGCAACCCAGCCCCCCCCCCCCCTTTTTTTGAGACAGGGTTTCACAGAATTGCTTAGGGTGGCCATGACTTTGTCATCCTGCCTCAGCCTCCCGAGTCCCTGGGATTACAGGTGTACAGGTGTATCCCACCTCTCCCAGATCAAAAGCTCACTTTTTTTTTTTTTTTTTTAAGAGATGGAATCTTAGCCAGGCACGGTGGCACACGCCTGTAATCCCAGCACTTGGGAGGCTGAGGCAGGAGGATCACGAGTTCAAAGCCAGCCTCAGCAATGGTGAGGCACTTAGCAACTCAGTGAGACCCCGTCCCTAATAAAATACAAAAAAAGGGCTGGGGATGTGGCCCAGTGGTCGAGTGCCCCTGAGTTCAATCTCCAGTACCAAAAAAAAGAGAGAGAGATGGGATCTTGCTGTGTTGCCCAGGATGGCTGGGAACTCCTGGGCTCAAATGATGCTCCTGCTTCAGCCTCTAAGGAGGCTGAAAGCAGTTGGGACTACAGGTGCTCGCCACCGCATCTGGCTAAAAGCCTCACTAATTGTAGTGGGGTGTGGCCCAGTGGTCCACTTACCTAGTCTGCTCAAGACCTTCAGTTTGATCTCCAGCATTGCAAATAATAATAATAATAATAATGCCCACATATTGAGCGATTATTGTATGCCAGCTACTGATGAGGCAGGAAAATGGCTAAAATTGGCAAAAAGGAAATTTGGGCCCCTTCCAGGTCAGGTCTCTGGGTAACAGGGCTGAGAAACTACAAACCAGGCTGCATTAAGATCAAACCAGTTCGTGTGGAAGCAGAAAAACTGATAGACATCTGTTGCCTGGTACCCAGACCCCCACCAAATAAAGGCACACTAACCTGACTGGCCCAACCAAAGGGCACGTGAGAAGCTCGCAGACACTGAGTGCCTTACCCGGGACTCGGCCTCACTGAGTTGCTAAGTGCCTCGCATGGCTGAGGCTGGCTTTGAATTCGCGATCCTCCTGCCTCAGCCTCCCAAAGTGCTGGGATTACAGGCGTGCGCCACCGCGCCCGGCTCCCCCTCTTTCTTAGACTACTTTGTTCCCCCTCTTTTTTTTTTAATTTTTTAAATGTTGTTTATTTTTTAAATGTTTGTTTATTTGCGTTAGTTGTACACAATGCCCTTATTTTTACGTGGTGCTGAGGATCGAACCCGGGCTGCGCACGTGCTAGGCGAGCGCTCTACCGCTGAGCCACAACCCCAGCCCTTTACCCCCTCTTTTTTAGACTACTTTCCCAGCCTCCTTCCTGTTCTGCTAATTTTTTCCCTTCCACACTGCCCTCTACTGGCTACACAAATAATTTTTCTCACAAGAACGTATGGTCACAATAAGGGTGCCTCTCAAAACTCTTCAGTGACCTCATCCCCTACAGCCTGCAAGGATGAAGAGTAGTGGCCCACACCTGTAATCCCAGCAACTCAGGAGGCTGAGGCAGGAGGATTGCAAGTTTGAGGCCAACCTCAGCAACTTATGGAGGCCCTAAGCAACAGTGATACCTTGTCTCAAAATAAAAATTAAAGGGCTGGAGATGTGGCTCAGTGGTTATGCACCCCTGGTTTCAATCGCTGGTACCAAAAATAAAAATAAAAAAGCCCTCGGAAGCTGGGCATGGTGGTGCATGCCTGTAATTCTATCAACTAGGGAGGCTGAGATAGGAGGATTGCAAATTCAAAGCCAGACTCAGCAACTTACTGAGGCACTTACTTGCAACTCAGTGAGACCCTGTCTCTAAATAAAATATAAAAAAAGGGCTTGAGATGTGGCTCAGTGGTGAAGCACCCCTGAATTCAATTCCCAGTACTAAAAAAAAAAAAAAATGCCCTCCAATTTGGTTCTCTCTTCTCTTCAAAAGCCGGTTAGTTGAGCATTTACTATGTGTGGAGCACAGTCACCTTGTGTGTGTTAATAATTCAGGGTGAAACAAAGCAGGCAAATATTTGCTTTCTGTAGCTGGCATTCAACTGCAGTGTTTCATGACTTTTCCCCTCATTACTGCTTTCCTCAGGAAAGATAAATGGAATTCTTTTCTAATTGAATATTACTCAGTAAATTCGTTTTAATCTAACTACATTCAATTTCTTCATGAGAGTAGACATTAAATCCTGAGTAGTAAGATTGTTTTTTCTGATTGTATTCGGTTAGGGTTCGCTTTGGAAGTCCAAATATATTTAAGGATTTTTTCCTTCCCCATCCAAGAACCAGTTTTGGCCTCCTGGGGTGTCCTGTTGCTTGCATGAGAATGCATGTTCTTAGAGGGAGACCTGAAAATGAGTTAATGAACATGATTCCATCAGAGGGCCATGGCTAGAACTCAGGTAAAGGGTGTACTGAGCATGCACAAGTCCCTGGGTTCCATCCCAGCATGGCATTAAAACAAGAACAAAAACAAAAAAATGTTATCAGAGAGCCAGGCAATGTGGTGCACACCTGTAATCCCAGTGGCTCAGGAGGCTGAGACAGGAGGATCATGAGTTTAAAGCCAGCCTCAGCAACTGAGAGATGCTAAGCAACTCAGTGAGACCCTGTCTCTAAATAAAATACAAAAAAAAGGGGGGGTGGTGGCTGGGGCTGTATGTGACCCAGTGGTTCAATCCCCAGTACCAAAAAAAAAAAAAAAAAAAAAAGAAAAGAAAAACGAAAGAAAGAGCCTCATCTATTAGGAGGGTGATGTAGCAATGTCAATGAAAATATAAAGTCTACACAAAGGACCAATAAAAATTTGTGCAAGCATGCCAGGGGCAGTCTAGAGTAACACTGGGTTCAATTCCTAGCACTAGAAAAAAAATTGTAAATGCTTAGCTAGGCGCAGTGGCGCAAGCCTATAATCCCAGCACTTGGGAGACTGAGGCAGGAGGATCTCGAGTTCAAAGCCAGCCTCAGCAATGACAAGGCACTTAGCAACTCAGTGAAACCCTGTCTCTAATAAAATACAAGAAAAGGGCTGGGGATGTGACCCAGTGGTTGAGTACCCCTGAGTTCAATCCCTGGTACAAAAAAAAAAAAAAATTGTATTAGGCTTACTCAGATTTACTCCAAGAAATGCAAAATTCGAACAAACGAGCCAATGGGCAAAACTTAACTTTTTGTGTTATCCATGTGGAATAAGAATGTAGGGATGTAACACCAACACACATTGTTAGTGTCTAAAATTGTGTAAACTCTGTCTGGGGGTGTAGCTCAGTGGAAGAGCTCTGGGCTGGCAGCCACCAGGCCCTGGGCTCCATCTCCAGCACCGCCAAAAAAAAACAACGACAACAACAAAAAACATGTTATTCTGATGGAAATTGGGCAATATCTTCAAAAGCATAATGCACTAGGAATTTTGCTGTGGGTCAGCTAATAACTTAACGGGCACTCTTGTAAATGTGTGCCGATGGGAGAAGTCCGTGCCCTGCGGCTCATGGTACCACCACTTGAAGCCCCTGTCTGCCCATCCACAGGGGTTGCTTGGATAGATTATGGTCAGCAATGTCATCACCTGGAAAACACTGGGCAGCCTAGAAGAAAGTAGATCTATTTGTGTTTATGTAAAAAAAAAAAAAATTTAAATAGCCAAAGTAGGGGCTGGGGTTGTGGCTCAGCCGTAGAGGGCTCGCCTTGCACGTGCGTGGCCCAGGTTTGATCCTCAGCACCACATAAACATACATGCATTGCATTGTGTACAACTAAAGCAAATAAATATATATTAAAAAAAAAAACCGCCAAAGTAAGTGTTAAGAATTAAGATAGCCAGGCGTGGTGGCACATGCCTGTAATCCCAGGACTTGGTAGGCTGAGGCAGGAGAATCGTGAGTTCAAAGCCAGCTTCAGCAAAGGTGAGGCACTTAGCAACTCAGTGAGACCCTGTCTCTAAATAAAATACAAAAAAGGGCTGGGGATGTGGCCCAGTGGTCGAGTGCCCCTGAGTTCAATCCCTGGTACAAAAAAAAAAAAAAAATTAAGATAACACTCAGAAGATGGAGATAATTCTTTTCTTCCTCCCGATAAGACTGATAAGAGTAGGAAGAAAGCTATAAAATGGTATGTTATAGGAACCGATTTGTGCAAATCCCTTTTTTTTTCTTTTGACAGTATTGGGGATGAAACCCAGAGCTTCACATGTGCAAGGGACACTATCATTGAACTACATCCAACCCTGGATTTATGAAAATCTTCTCTTCTGGGGGAGTGCTTGGGATTAAACCCAGGAGAGCTTTACTACTAAGCTACACCCCCCAGCACTTTTTTTTTTTTTTTTTTTTTTTTTTTTTTTTTTGGTGGTACCTGGTATTGAACTCAGGGGCACTTGACCACTGGGCCACATCCCCAGCCCTTTTTTGTGTTTTTTATTAGAGACAGGGTCTCACTGAGTTGCTAAGTGCCTCGCCATTGCTGAGGCTGGCTTTGAACTCGCGATCCTCCTGCCTCAGCCTCCCAAAGTGCTGGGATTACAGGCGTGCGCCACCGCGCCTGGCCACTTTTTATTTTTTATTTTGAGATAGGGTCTCACTAAGTTGTTTAGAGCCTTACTCACTAAATTGCCAAGGCTGGCCTGGAACTTGCAGTCCTCCTGCCTCAGCCTCTGGAGTTGCTGGGTTTACAGGCATGTGCTATGACACCCAGCCTGTGAAAATCTTTAATGGCACACAGACACGCAGTTACATGCAAGTCGTTTACCGGAAAGAAATATCAGAAACAGCCAGGCGCGGTGGTGCACGCCTGTCATCCCAGCACTTGGGAGGCTGAGGCAGGAGGTTCGCGAGTTCAAAGCCAGGCTCAGCAATGGCAAGGCACTCAGCAACTCAGTGAGACCCTGTCTCTAATAAAATACAAAAAAGGGCTGAGGATGTGGCCCAGTGGTCGAGTGCCCCTGAGTTAAAAAAAAAAAAAAGAAAAAGAAATATCAGAAACAGCTAAATGAGGCCAGGTGGGGTGGCACACCTGTAATCACCACCACTTGGGAGACTGAAGCAAGAGGATCACAAATTTGAGGCCAGCCTGAGAAACTTAGTAAGGTCCTCAGCAATTTAGCAAGACCCTGTCTTTATTGTTTGATTAATTGTTACTGGGAATCGAACCCAGCAGCACTTAACCACTGAGCCACATCCCCAGCCCTTTTTTTTTTTTTTTTTTTTTCATTTTGAGACAGGGCCTAAGTTGCTGAGGTTGGCCTTGAACTTGAGATCCTCCTGCCTCAGTCTCCTAAGTCCCTGGAATTACAGGTGTGCACCCCTGTGCCCGACTTTACCCACAGTTTTATTTATTTATTTATTTGTACCAGGGATTAAACTCAGGGGCACTCAACCACTGAGCCACATCCCCAGCTCTATTTTTTAATTTTATTTAGAGACAGGGTCTCACTGAGTTGCTAAGTGCCTCGCCCTTGCTGAGGCTGGCTTTGAACTCGAAATCCTCCTGCCTCAGCCTCCTGAGCCACTGGGATTACAGGCATGTGCCACCATGCCCAGCCCTTTTTATTTTTTGAGACAGGGTCTTGCTAAATTGCTGAGGGCCTCAAACTTCCAATCCTCCTGTTTCAGCCTCCAGCGTTGCTGGGATTACAGGTGTGCACCGCGGCACTTGGTTTACCTAATATTTTTTTTTTAATATTTTTATTTATTTGCTTTAGTTGTACACAATGCGTTTTATTCAATGCATTTTATTTGTACGTGGTGCTGAGGATCGAACCCGGGTCGCCCATGCGCTAGGCGAGTGCTCCACCGCTGAGCCACAATCCCAGCCCCCTAATATTTTTGAGGATACTGGAAATACTAAGCTGATGACGCACAGATGCAGTCACTAGAATTATGGCTCGGAAGGGGATGCGGCATAGAAGGGAAATCTGTACAGAGAGGGAGGAGGAGGAGGAAAAGGGTCCTGGGGAATTCTAATGGCCAAATTGTGTTGTGTGCATGTATGAATATGTAAAATGAATCCCACTAATATGTATAATTATAATGCACCAAACAAAGCCAGCCTCAGTAATTTAGCGAAGCCCTATCTCAAAATAAAAAGGGGTAGATAGGGCTGGGGTTGTGGCTCAGTGGTAGTGTGATGGCCCAGTATGCGTGAGGCACTGAGTTTGATTCTCAGCACTGCATACAAATAAATAAAGGTTTGAAAAAGGGCCGGGGCTGGGGTTGTGGCCTAATGGTAGAGCACTTGCCTAGCATGTGTGAGGCACTGGATTCGATTCTCAGCACCACATATGAATAAATGAATAAAATAAAGGTCCATCAACAATTTTAAAAATATTAAAAAAAAAAAAAAAAAAAAAAAAAATATAGTCAGCCAGGCGCGGGGGCGTATGCCCGTAATCCCAACACTTCGGAGGCTGAAGCAGGAGGATCACGGGTTCAAAGCCAGCTATAGCAATGGCGATCATGAGTTCAAAGCCAGCCTCAGCAATGGTGAGGCACTTAGCAACTCAGTGAGACCCTGTCGCTAATAAAATACAAAAAAGGGCTGTGGATGTGGCCCAGTGGTTGAGTGCCCCTGAGTTCAATCCCTGGTACCAAAAAAAAAAAAAAAAAAAAAAGGCGGGGGCTGCATATGTGGCTAAGTAGCAGAATGCCCCTGGGTCAATCCCCAGTACTGCAAAATTATAATATATATATATATATATATATATATATATATATTTTTTTTTTTTTTTAAAGCCCTAAGCTAGAGAGAGAGAGAGAGAGAGAGAGACATAGCAACATCCTGATCATGGTTGTTTAGGTAAGTAGACAGGGACCTATCTTTTTCATTAAAAAACAACCTGCTGCTATGGAAAACAATGTGGTAGTTCCTCAAATAGTAAAGGTAGAATCACCACATGGGGGCTGGGGTTGTGGCTCAGCGGCAGAGCGCTCGCCTTGCACGTGAGCGGCCCGGGCTCGATCCTCAGCACCACATAAACATAAATGCATTGCATTGTGTACAACTAAAGTAAATAAATATATATTAAAAAAAAAAAAAACTGGGGTGAAGCTCAGTGGTAGAGCACCCCTGGGTTCAACCTCTAGTATCACAAAAATAAAAAGGACTGGGGTATAGCTAAGTGGTCAGAACCCCTGGATTTAATCCCCAGTACTGCAAGAACAGCAATTTAGTGAGTCCCTTCTCAAAATAAAAAAGGACAGGGAATGTGGCTCAATGGTTAAGCACCTCTGGGTTCAATCCCTGGTACCACACACACACACAAAAGGGGGAGGGTAGGGCCCAGGGGTTGGGAATGTAGTTCAGTGGTAGAGAATTTGCTTAGCACACACAAGGCCCTGGGCTTAATGCCCACCTCTGGGGAAATTTAAGTCAACCACAGTGGTGGTCCTACCTCTTTAGGAGGATCACCGGAGCTTGGAGTTCCAGATTAGCCTGGGCAATATAGCAAGACTGTATTTAAAGAAAAGAAAAGAAAAAAGGCAAGCCACTCTTTGACTATCCAGTTGACAAAGATTAGAAGCAAGAAAATGTGGGTTAAAGGAGTCTGAGCTGTTGGGGAAGTGTTAAGACCTCCCCAGAGGTAGTTCAGTCACCTGTGCTTAAGTAAAAATATTGAAAATTTATAACCAGTGACTCAGGAATCCTTTCTAGATTATTTCCCTGGAGATGAGGGAAGAGAATGTGCTAGAATGTCAAGTATGGTGCAGTTTTTAAGAGCAGAAAGGGGGAAGCACGTAATTACTGAAGGAATTTAGTAAGCTTTGCATTCCATCATGTTTAGTCCTTTAGTCTTATGACCAGGACATCTGTGACTCATTGAGAAGCTAGTTGAAGTGCCCCCATGTGGGCCACTTAGAGAGTATGGAGATGGTGGAGCGCTTGTTACTCAACCTCCTAGTGGCCGTCTGGGTTCACGTAGGCAGTGGACACTTCTTTGTCTGCATTTAGAGTCCTTACAGTTTCATCACTAAAGGTTGTTCATTTTACAATTCAGTAGGGTCAAGTTAGCTGGGCTTCCTGAACTTTTAGCCCAACAGTTATAAGCAAACAAATTTTTTTTTTTTTTTTTTTTTGGGTACTGGGGATTTAACCCAGGGGCACTTTACCACTAAGCTACATCCTGCAGCACCACCTTTGAGACAGGGTCTCGCTAAATTGCTGAGGCTAACCTCAAACTTGCAACCTCCTGCCTTGGCCTCCCAAGAAACAAGGGGTTTTTGTCTGGGGTAGGGAAATTAGGGTGTTGACGGTGACTCCAGGGTGACTTCTTGCTGCACCGTTCTCTGCATGGGTTTTTGTGTCTTCATGATCTCAAAGTGGCTGGGGATCATCAAGCATCAGTCTGCTCCAGACCAAAGAAGGGCAGCACTTGGAGTCATGGAGTGATCTAGCTGTGTGTGTGTGTGTGTGTGTGTGTGTGTGTGTGTGTGTGTGTGGTGGGTGGGGCAGTCACCTTTGGCACCAAGAAGCCTTTTCCTGTCCACCCTCAGCCAAGAGCCAGCCTGCATCAATCAGTCACTACCCCAGGTGATTTATAGGAGAGATTTATTTGAAGAAATATTACAACATATAAAAACTACATAAAGTCTTAATTTCCACTTGTACAGTGGTAATTTGATATAATGCATAATAAAAAACTTTTAAAATCCAGAATGCACAAAGAACTGCACAGTTTGATCACTAAGTCATTAGTTAAGCAAACCTCACAGAACAGCTTCATGTCAGCCAAGGCCACAAACACTGTGTACAACACATCTGAACTGACAGATTTAAACATGTTAAAAATACAACATCAGTGCATGTTGGGGATTCCTGGTGCCAGAAACAAGAGCGACAGGAGGGTGAAGCTAGTCCTTAGCAGCCACCTCCTCTTCCTTTGCTTTAGCTGAAGGGAAACAAAAGGAAAAATTACTTTGGGAACACAGTGTCACACTAAGCCATAGGCAAGTATAAGAATATATCTAGGGGGCTGGGGTTGTGGCTCAGCGGTACAGCGCTCGCCTAGCATGTGTGCGGCCCGGGTTCGATTCTCAGCACCACGTAAAACTAAAAACACATTGTATACGACTAAAGCAAATAATTAAAAAAAAAAAAAAAGAATATATCTAGGGCTGAGGGTGCAGCTTCATGGTAGAGCACTTGCCCAGCATGCCTGAGGCCTGGGTTCCACCCCCAGCCCCACGCACAAGAAGGAAAACCTAAGTGGGAAGCACTCACACCCCGGATGCGAATGGCTGACCCAATCAAGCCCTGTCAGTTATAAAGGAAAATCCGGAGGTCATGCTCCCCAGCATCTTCTACACCTGCTGGGGTTAGCCCGGGAGGAGGGGCGTGCCAGCCACACTCGGCAGGAGTGAGGACGATGACAATGGCCCAGAGCCACCGTGCCGCCAGCCTGGCAGTATGCCCACTGTGTCAGCTCCTGTTCCAAGCCCTGGATGTGAGGTCGCCAGGCCTCCCAGCGCCCCTCTGCTGGTGGATCCCTGGAATCCTAGGGCTGTGCCTGCTGCCCTCAGCCACAGCCGGAGGGAAGCTAGCTCAGGGGGACGCCCAGCCACCAGCCCAGCCCCACCTACCTGAGGCACTCTCTCGAGCTTTGGCCAACATACAGAGCTTGATCTCCAAGCCAATGGCTTTGGCCAGGGGAGGTGGCACGGCATTACCCACCTGCAGGAAGGAAGAAGGGAGGGTGATGCCTGCTTGGCAGAGCTGGACCAATGCCCTGGAACAGCCTCTACTCAGAACAAGGCATGATGTGGGGAATGGCCCCTGAGGGCTGGGGCTGGCCTCCTGCCCATGTCCCACATGGGCCCCAAAGGCCTTTCCAACACAATGGCCCTTGGCTTTCCAGTTGGCCCATCCCCACAAAACACCCATGTGTCATTAACAGAATTTTTTTTTTTTTTTTTTTTTTTTTTTTTTTTGGTACCAGGGATTGAACTCAGGGGCACTCTACCACTGCGCCACATCCCCAGCCCTTTTTGTATATTTTAGTAGAGACAGGGTCTCACTGAGTTGCTGAGTGCCTCGCCATTGCTGAGGCTGGCTTTGAACTCACCATCCTCCTGCCTCAGCCTCCCAAGTGCTGGGATTACGGGCGTGCGCCATGGTGCCCAACTAATAGAATTTTTTTAAAGAAGTACCAGGGATTGGGCTGAGGTTGTGGCTTAGCGGCAGAGTGCTCGCCTTGCACGTGCATGGCCCGGGTTCGATCCTCGGCACCACGTAAACATAAATGCATTGCATTGTGTACAACTAAAGTAAATAAATAAATATTGGGGGAAAAAAAAAAAAAAAAAAAGTACCAGGGATTGAACTCAGGGGCACTCAACCACTGAGTCACATCCCCAGCTCTATTTTGTATTTTATTTAGAAACAGGGTCTCAGTTACTTAGCACCTCACTTTTGCTGAGGGTGGCTTTGAACTCACAATCCTCCTGCCTCAGCCTCCCGAGCTGCTGGATTTACAGGCCTGCACCACCGAACCCGGCCCTCTAAAGGGCTTTAGAAGACTCAAAGCTAGAGAAAGGGAAGCTGCCAAGACATGCTGCGCTCCCGGCCAAGAGCATGTGCTTCTGGGAAGCAGATGTGTGGGGAAGGTGCCTTTTGCTAGGAGCACAGGCCCTACTGGGAGACTTTTGGTACTGGGGACTAAACCTAGGGGTGCTTTACCACTGAGCTACAATCCCTACCCACACCCCTCCCCCCCCCTTTTTTTTTTTGTGGTACCAGGGATTGAACTCAGGGGCACTCTTCCACTGGGTCACATCCCCAGCCCTTTTTTGTATTTTATTAGAGACAGGGTCTCACTGAGTTGCTAAGTGCCTCGCCATTGCTGAGGCTGGCTTTGAACTCGCGATCCTCCTGCCTCAGCCTCCCAAAGTGCTGGGATTACAGGCGTGCGCCACCGCGCCCGGCTTTTCCTTCATTTTGAGACAGGGTCTCACTACATTGCTTAGATCCTTGCTGAGGATCTTGTTAAGGCTGGCCTTGAACTTGTGATCATCCTCCATCAGCCTCCCAAGTCACTGAGATTGCAGCGGTGTGTCACCTCCCTTAGCTCTGTTGGAAGCATGCATCACTACATTGATGGCAATACATATGATTAAAAGACAGTCACCCTAACACCCTAAGAATCAGGAATCTGGGCTGGGATTGTGGCTCAGTGGTGGAGCGCTCGCCTAGCACGTGCGTGGCCCGGGTTCGATCCTCAGCATCACGTAAAAATAAACACGTTGTGTATAACTAAAAGCAAATAAATAAATATTAAAAAAAAAAAAAAAAAAAAAAAAGAATCAGGAATCTGGTCCATTTTAATCCTCAGTAAATTTTTGCCACTGCAAGTTTAACCTGCTCCTTTGGTGTCTCTGAACTTTCCTTTGGGCTGAATCTCAGCCTCAGAGGTACAGACCACATACACTTAGTGACACAGCCCAGTTCATAAGCTCCCAGTGCCAGCAACAGGGTGACTTGGCTCCCCCCACCCCCCGAGTGCTGAGAACATGTGGCTGACAAGCTCTGGTGCTCAGCCTGTCCTTAGAGGCTGCACAGGGCTCACTCTGGACAGAGGGACAGAGGTTCCTTTTGTCTAGGTGGGGCTGCAGCACGACGGAGGAGGCCGCTTCACTGACCTGTCGGTGCCTGTCCAGGATGTTGCCGAAGAGCCGGTAGGTGTCGGGGAAGCCCTGGGAGCGGGCGCACTCCCGCACGCTCACCACGCGGTGCTGCTCGGGGTGGAGCACGCGTCCCTGGGGGCGAACAGGCCGAGTGCATGGTGGAAAAGGGGAAAGTCCATGGCTGGCTCACCACTGGGGGCAGGGGGTATCCAGCCAGGGCCAGCACCCCCCACCCCACACCAGTACAGGGTGTGGGGGCGGGTAGATCCTGACGTGCGCCCCACCCTCCCAGCGCAAGGCCCGTCGTGAGCCCGATGGCCCTGCCCCAGCACCCACCTGCTTGCCCATAGGCTCAGGGTTGGTGACGGTCGTGCTGAAGAAGCCATCCCACTCAAGCCGCCCGTACAGGCCAGCCCAGTGGTTGTGCCTGTTTCCGGTGTGGGGCAGGCACCAGGGGATAAGGGTGTTGAACTGCCTGGCGGAGGGGTCACAGGCTTTGCCGGCTGGAAGAGAAGACTGCGGTAAGAACGCAGGCGCAGGATGGCAGGAGGGAGGCCTGAGGGGCACGACAAGCTCTGGGCACATGGACAGCCCCCTCTGTGCACGGCGCTCACCCACTGAGCAGCTGGTGGTCCCTCTGGGTGGGCACAGCCACTCTGACTTAACACTCCTGGGGACTGCTTTCCTGGGGACTCCCTGGCTTGGTGAGGGCCTCCAGCTTAAGGAGGTGATGCCCAAGTATGGGCTTCCGGGGAACCCCAGCAAGCAGCCCCTCCCCAGCCCCCTACTGCAGGGGAACCTTAGTCTGAGGGTCCTCACCTTCCACACAGGAGCAGACCCCACGGAGGGCACCGGAGCTGCTGCGACCGTTCTTCCTGTCGTGGTAGGTGTAGCGCAGCTTCTTGGCCAGGGTGCCATCACTGAGTTGCACCTCAATGTTGGGCAGATCACGCCAGTCTGAGCCTGGGGCCAGGGGGATGTGACGCATACGGGCGGCCACCAACGCACTCATGTCCTGAAAGAGTACAAGGAGCCCTAGCTATTGCCTGGTGCAAGGGGAACTCGAGTGTACACAGTGGCTGGGCATCGCTCTGGGCACCGGGAACGCCAGGGTGACTGGGACTCTGAGGGCTCATGTGATGGGGAGGGGCCAGAAAGCGAACCCAACCCCAGCTCAGGGATGGCCACATGTCACCAGGGCCACGAGAAGGGATGTGGAACAGTGTGTGGGGATGGCTGGGAAAGAGTAAGTGGAGGGACAGGGCAAGCACAACATCGAGGAGTCTGCGGAGTAAGGAGAGCTAGAGCCGGGAGAGGGGCAGGGGCAGGGGCAGGCCTGCGTACGGGGCAGAGGAGAGGGCAAGGCTGGGAGGGGCGGGCGGGCCCAGACAGACCCCAGGCCAGGGAAGCGCTGGTCTACACTGCAAGCACACCACCGCTGGAGGCGTGTACCCCAGACCCAGGAAGAAAAGCAGGAGATCAGACTGGAAGCCACTGAGATGACGCAAGCTTGGATGAGGGGCCACGAGTGGAAAGGCAGGGCCACGCGCTGGCTGGAGGGCGGAGGGGAGCAGGGCGTAGGAGCAGCTGCGCCCCTCGCCACAGCCTCGGCTCACAGGTCGCTCCTGGGGAGTGACTGTGCGGGACGCTGGGGAGCCAGGCTGTGGCCGAGGAGGCACTGTCCCGAGAAGCCACTACCTTGCAGATGTGGTCCCTGAGGATGGGCTGGTAGTGCGAGCCTCGGAGCTGCCTCTGGAACCACGACTGAGGCTCCCCGTTGTAGGAGATCTCCTGCGCCGAGGCCCCGTTCCGGATCTCGGGCAGGTCCGACATCGTGTCCCGCACCGTGATGGTTCGGAATGGACCCGAGCTCAACCTGCAGCAGAGAAGAGTCAACACTGCTGGGAACGCACACTGCTGTCCCCTTGTCACAGCTGCCACCCGGGCTATTAGCACTGCCCTGTCCAGAGCAGTGCCCAGCTCAGGTCAGTGCTCTCTGGGCACAGGGCAGCCTTCTTTCGTTGGTTTAAGCAGAGAACAGCTGCAGCGTGGCCTCAGCAGGGGGCCTTGCTTGTGACCGTGCCAGGTGTGTGGCTCTCTGCGGACACACGGGGACGAACCCAAGACTGGAAGTGGCGAAGAACAACCTCACAGCAGGCCGCACACCCCCACCTGCTCCTCGGCTCAGGCCTCCAGACAGAGCCAGCCCCAACCTCCCCAGGTAAAGCCCACAGATCACGATGGCCGCCAGCCCTGGGTGGCACAGAGGGGCAAGAGAGGCCCCCTACCTGGTGATGTTGCTGACAAACTTCTTATCATCCACCACGACGCTCAGCTGGCAGGCACGGGGTGCAAACACGTGCAGGGGCTCTGGGAACAGGGGGAGTTTCTCTCCAGGGGCCGCAGCCAGGATGATGGCCCGCCTCCGCGTCTGGGCCACACCATACTGACCAGCCTGTAAGGGCCAGACATGTGCACGGTCAGCGGGGCATCTGACCATCCGGACTCAGGGCTGGGGGCCATGGCACCTGACTTTCAGAAGTAAGAAAACTCGTCGGCAGGATCCCTAATTGACCCTGAGGGTTCCTTCCCAGTAAGAGGGACTTCCCCACACAGTGGCCGCTGGAGAGGGAGAAGGAGCTGGCGACTCCAGCCCACGCTTCGGGAACTGAAAGGAACCAAGAGTGGGTGAGCGCTTTGCCGCCTACCCGATGGTGATGGTCACAGGGACAGATTGGCTGCTTACCAGGCTTCACTGTCACCCCAGTGCTCACCTACTCACAGGGACTGGGTCCCACCTGTCCTCCCACTTTAACAGCGGCTTCATTTTTAGTGCCCCCCCGCCCCCCGCCCCCCCACTGTCTGAACAGTGGTCTGCGGAGCAGGCGCTTCCCAGCTAAGCCCTGGCCCCCGACTACCCTACTCCTGTCCCTGCCGACAGGCCATTGGAGCTACCTGGAGTGACCCTGTCCCCTGAAGGTTCTGCACACGCATTCATAGAGGGAAAAGCACAGGCTAAGGGGAGCTCGGCTGGCTCAGGGCTCTACTGTTCTCACATTTCCTGGGAGAAAGGGTGAAGCAGTGTCCCCGCACTCCATGGCCAGCTCGCGCCCTCCCTAGGCACTGAGGACACCACCCCCAAGAGCATACTGGGGCTGAGGCTGAGCGGTAGAGCGCTCGCCTAGCACGTGCGCGGCCCGGGTTTGATCCTCAGCACCACGTGAAAGAAAAGCATACTGAAAGGTGGACTTGCTGGGGGCTGGCTGCAGGCACGAGCGTCCACCTCCCTAACTCTTGCCAGCACTGCAAGGGACCACGCTGACCTTGCGGCTTGGACAGTGAGCCTATGTACCCTCTTTTCAGTCAGGGGCAGTTTGCTGTGGTCCAGGGACTACTGCCTCCCCCCCTCCCGGCCACTCCTGCCCGCCCGGCTCGTGTCCCGAGCCCACCTGCAGCACGCCAAAGGTGCACTGGTAGCCCATGCGGACCAGGCAGCGGAGGGTGAGCTTCAGCACCATGGAGCGCTTGAAGGAGACGAAGTTCCTGACGTTCTCCAAGAGGAAGAACCGGGGCCGGTAGTAGTCACAGTAGCTGTGGGGGGCAGGAGAGACCACGGAGTCACCATACAGGGACCGGGCAGAAGCGTATCTACCAGAAGCCGCTCTGGAGAGTTACTGAAGTCGTACCCCTCGGCGTGCTAGCTTGAGCAGAGCCCCCAGCAGCACCGAGCCAGAACTCCCTGGGGACACAGCCCAGTTGCCTCACCCTAGCGTGGGGCACATCTGGCACTCCCACCCCCAGAAGGTCTTTGTCCTCAGGGAGCAGGTGACACAGGGACTTCCATCCCACTTACCTGAGGAAGGAGACCACTAAGGAGTTTTTGAATTTGGAGTAGGTGCGAGAGTTGAAGCGGTTCATGCCGCTGAAGCCCTGGCAGGGGGGCCCGCCACACAGCATCTCCACGTCGCCCTTCTGGGGCAGCCTCTGGCCAAGGCTGTTGGTCCTCTCCCCGGCCATGACCAGCTTGAGCAGGACGTTGCAGTCCTCCGTGAACACGGTGGACCTGGGGTTGTTCAGCCGGAACGCCTGCGCCGCGGGGTCCCACATCTCAATGGCCCACAGGGTCTCGGAGATGCCTGGGACACACAAGGACAAAAAAAAAAAAAGCATGCTTTGAAGGCTCCCACGAGGGGCCAGAGCCGGGTTGGTGAGCAGGGCCAGCAGGGCCAGCAGGGTCTCACAGGCTAAAGCTGCCAGATCCAGGCTGACCACTTCAGAGAAAAACCTGCTGGACCCCTTACCTGCCTGGTGGAACCCTTCTGACAGCCCCCCACAGCCAGAAAACACGTCCAGGGTGCGCAGCTTGGGCAGTTTGATTGCCGTCTCTGGTTCACTCGGCTCAGAGGCCTGAGACTTCGTCTTGCCTTTACCTAGGGGGAACGCCACAAATTCAAACCAACTGCCAGAGTCCTGCAGGCTCAACACTCCATCAAAGACGGCCTCATTTTGAGTTGTGAGCAGCACAGTGTGAGGGAGAGGCAGTATCCCGGAGTCCGAGTGACTCATCAGACGCGTGAGTGAAGACCTACAGTTGGGGGTGCGGCTCAGGGGCAGTTTGTGCCCAGCACGCGCGAGGCACTGGCGTTTCATTTCTAGTACCGAAGAGAGAAATTAAAAAAAAAAAAAACACAACCCTGCAGATAATGACATACCTTTCCCCTTCCCTTTCCCTTTATTCCCAGGGCTGCGGGCATGGTTTGGAGGATCTTCAAAGCTTTTGGTCTTTGCATTATAGGCCTGAAAAGGAGAGAACGGCAACAGTCAGACATGACTTAATCCCTTCCCTAATAGGGCACTTGTAAGTTAGTCTGGCGAAGAGTCACTTAATGTCTCCCCTAAATATACTGGTGGCTAATGAGCTATGGGTCTGAGTAGTTTTTTATTTTAGAAACTTTAGAAAATATTTTCTCTGGCCAATGTTAAAACTTCTGCTATGAACATTTGGACTATTCATTCTGAACAGGGAACTGCTACACAAAGGTCCCGCCTTCCTATTAGGCTAACGATGCAGGAAGCTGGGGAAACACACGGGTTATCTTAAACCGGCACACCTAACACGGAAAAGCCACGCTTCAATGAGGTAAAAGCAGGTAGCTTCATCAGCAGGCTCCTGGATCCTGTCCACGACCATGACTGCCTGCAAGGTCACGTGGGTCTGGCCTGGATACAGGCACCTGGCTGAAGGGATCAAGTGAGGGACAGTGCCGTGTCTCCTGGGGAAGGGGCACTTTTTCCCAACCCACAAAGGCACTGGTTGGGCTACCGAAGGCCACCTAGCAGGCTTGGCTGTTACAGACCAGTGTTACAGACAGTGCTGTGGAGAATAAAGCTTTCCAAGTAACACCCCCAAAAGCTCCTGATGAATAGGGTTCATGGTACCCAACTACCTGGTTCCTTTCAGAAGTAAATACCCTACTGCCAACACTACTCAGGTATAACCTCACAGTCAACTGCCTTCCCGGACACACCGTCTTCCCCAGGTCCGACTGACGCCCCCCCAGTGAGCCTGGCCACCACCTCCAAGAAGTAGAAAGCGGTCGGGGCCGCCCGCCGAGTACTCCTGCAGGCACTCCAGCAGGTCCTCCCCATACTCCACGGTGCAGCGGCCCTGCACGGCCTTGAAGTCCACCACGGCCTCCTCATCGCTCCAGTACAGCAGGTTGATGTCCGCGTGGTAGCTCGCCGAGGTGGACTTGTGAGTGTTCTCGGGCCTGTGAGCAGAAGGTGCTTTGTGAGGGATTCTTTTGCTGTGAGCTTACGATGAAGCAGATGAATATTCCTTATCTGAAATGCCTGGGACCAGAATGGTTTGATTTTTTCTAGGTCTTGAGATGTTTTCCATATGTAATAAAATCTTGGGAATGGGACCCAAGACCAAACAAATTCATTTGTCTCACTGGGCATGGTGGTGCATGCCTGTGGTTTTAGCTATTCAGGAGGCTGAGGCAGGAGGATCTCAAGTTGCAGGCCAGCCTAAGCAACTCAGCAAGTTGTCTCAAAAAATAAAGGGATGGGGATGGAGTTTAGTGCAACCCAGATGCCCCTGGGTTCAATCCCCAGGACAAGGGGAAAAAAATTCATTTGTCTCATATGTGCCTTATACACAAAGTCTGAAAGTCTGAGGATTTTTTTTTTTTTTTTTTTTTTAAAGGTGAAGGAGCCCCAATTAGGGAGATGGCTATTGTGGTCAGCTGGAAGCCATAAGTTCCACCTGATAATAAGTATGTATGTGACGCACCTGTAAATGCACGTGAGGCACCCGCAAAGCTAAAGGTATATAACCGGGTGAAAGCGGTCGGAGTCAGGAGAAGAATGAATTCATTCGGTCAGTCATGCAGTCGCTCGGTCGGTCAGAAGAAGAGTTCGGGTCGGAGAAGAAGAAAAGAATCAGAGCGGCCAGAACGTAGGCAGAGCGGTTACAGAAGAGAAACCAGATAGAAGAAGTAATTCCTGGTCAGAGTCAGGCCGAGGCTCCCGAGGAAGAAAAGAAAGAACAAAGAAGAAAGAAGCTCTAAAAGCTAAGCTCTCTCTCTCTAAAGAAGAAATCTCTCTCTTTCAAGCTCTCTCTCTTTCTCTCTAAGCTCTAAGAAGATGAAGAAAAAGCTATCTCTAATCTTTCTCTCTAAGCTCTTTCTAAGAAGAAAAATCTTTCTTTCTCTCTCTAAGAAAGTAGAAGTAAAAGTAGTAGTAGCTTTACTCTGCCTCCGAGTTTTCCTCCTGCGGTGCTGTGGCTGGCCATGACAGGCAGCTTACAAAAAGGAATGTGTCTGGGGGTCTTACTATGTTGCCCAAGCTGGCCTTGAACTTAATCTTCCTGCCTCAGCCTCGAGTAGGTGGGATTACAGGTGTGTGCCAGCATGCCCAGCTTCTACCCAAGTCTAACACAATGTGACCATGTCAAGCATGACCTGGCTCCAGGTAGCACTTTCTTGAAGGCCTGCGGCCTCTTGGAGAGGCAAAGACCTCCACTGACCTGTAGAACTTGTTCAGCCTGATCTTAATGTCTGCCTCATTGGGCTTGCCATTGTTTTTCTTGGTACAGAAGATCTCTTTTATCCGGCCAATCCGGTAGGGCTCGGGGGCATCCAGGTTGCTGCCTTTGATGTAGTCAGAGTACTTTCGATAGTGTTCTGGGTATAGATCCTCGTCCACGGGCTCCTTCCTTGGGCGTTTCACAGGGCTGGACAGCTTGATGCTGCAGAGAACCAACAATCAGGCATAAATGAGTGCTTAAGCCAAGCAGCGATCAGTTTGGCAGCACTAACCAGGAACAACCACCATTTCAGGTCTCACAGCTTCTCAGCTAATGCAGTAAAATGCCCTTAGGTCTGGCTCAAGGCAAAATCTCATGCACAGTTTAAACCCCTGCTCAAAGTTGCCAACTCCCCTCCCGTCTCCCAGTCAGGGAGCATTCTGCGCCTCTTGGCGTGTGATGAGCTCCAGTTAAAGAGCACGAGCAGAAGTGACACGGGAGCGCTCCGCCACTGTGGGCACGCCCAGCGTGCTTCTCAGGGAGAGACTAGCAACTTCTAAGGAGATGGCTCTGACAGCCCAGGTACCAAGTGATCCGACAGCCGGGCCCCTTGTGATGAGCACCCCCACCTCCTAAGAGCTAAGAGTGCTGTGGGGCACTGCTTTGCGGGTGGTCACTGTGGCATGACCTTTGCCACCCTGACTGAAGCACTTGACCTAGGAGCAATGTTGGAGGCCCAGGGAAAGCACAGGACCTGGTCAGCTCACGTTTGGCCCGACTCTCATGGTGGAGCCAGCCGCTGCTGGTCAGGACAGCGGCTGCCTCGCCTTCCCCACTAGGGCCCCGGCTGCTGGGCTCCCAGGGTGCCTCTGAGCGCCTGTGCTTGGCCCATCTGATGTGCCAGGAGCACCCAGCACAGGACAACCAGTGCCTGATGGGTGACACAGCCCAACGACACCAAGGCTGGAGGCGCCCTGCTTCCTGCATCCCTTAGCTCACAGTAACTGAGCCGAGGCTGGGGAGCAGGTTCCCAGTAGAACTCTAGGGAAATGATGGGGCTGGGATTGTGGCTCAGCGGTAGAGCACTCGCCTAGCGCGTGGGCGACCCGGGTTCGATCCTCAGCACCACGTACAGATAAAATGCATTCAATAAAATGCATTGTGGACAACTAAAGCAAATAAATAAAAATATTTAAAAAAAAAAAAAAAAAAGAACTCTAGGGAAATGAAACTGCAAATCCAGGTGCTGAACCAAGTTCAGAAACTGTTGGTTTTAATTCCAACCACGTGCCGACTCTCAGGATGAGCAAGGAAAGGATCATGTGTGGGAATTACCTATGGCTTTGACCTCTTCCCTGGAGAGTCTCAACTCTCTGATAGACGAGAGGTCTTCTGAAGCAAGGAACCCACACCCACCACACCAGTGCCATAAACCAGGCCCTGGGCAAAGCCTGGAACTCAGTCCCCAGAGCCCCTGCAGGGGAGGTGCACTCTGCCGTCACACTGCGGGAGCCGAGAGGAGGGCATCCCTGACCAGAGGCCCCAGGGCGGGTCAAAGAGCTGGAGAGGGACACCAGGCGAGTGCAGCACTCTCGGCCCCTCAAACTCACAGCTTCCCTCTGGTAACCCAGATGTTAAAGGCTCACATGTCAAAGGCTTGGTCCCGCTGCAGCACTATCTAGACACAGTAGAACCTTTAGGAGGTGAAGCCTAGGGGGAGAGCTTTAGGTCACTGGGGTTGTGCCCTCGAAGGGAATTGTGAGGCCCAGCTCCCTTCTCTTTTCCTTTTCTGCTTCCTGCCCATGGGGTGAGGTTGGCTTCGCCATGTGCTCCCCCACTGATGGCCATCCAGCACCTAGAGGTCCACAGCAACGGGCTCCCTGGGCCTTGTACTAGAACCTCCACAACCGAGTCAAAATACACCTTCTCTTTGTGAGTTTCCGTGTTTCACCACACAGTTGTTGCCACCACCTTATATCCACAGGCATGCTGCGTCCTAATCTTGCACTAAGTTTAGTCATGAACAATTTAAGTCATACTGACAATGTTAAGAAAATCTCCACATAATAGCTGCACCCCACTGTCTTGTAAGAATATTTGGCATAAAATCTGCAATGAGGGCTGGGATTGTGGCTCAGTGGTAGAGCACCTGCCTAGCATGTGTGAGGCACTGGGTTCGATTCTCGGCACTGCATATAAACAAAAGGTCCATTGACAACCAGAAGATAGTTTTAAAAATTTGCAATGACCATAGAGTGAAACAGAGGTTACCTTTGGCATTACCCAACTAACCACTCAGGGGAATTACAACCCTTCTAACAGACAACGGTGACCACAGATGCTAAAGTGATGACTGAGGCAGTGTCTGGTACTGAGGGAGGAGGGTGGGCGACATCTCTGTGGGGCCCAAGCCTGGCAAAGGGGGGCACTCACTTAAACGTGAAGGCCTCGGGGAGCAGGTACACGCCGTCGCCCACCCTGTACAGGATGCCGTTCTTGGTGGCAGAGCTGTAGAGAACTTTGCTGTCCAGGTCGTCAAGCTGCTCCAGAGCCCTGGGAATTTCTTTCTGCCTCATTTCGGCCAGTCGGGCACAGCTTGCACAGAACCTGCAGAGGAGGCGGAAACGCGGCCGTGTGCTGACTGGCAGAGACCGCAGCAGCTACCACCACCAGTCCAATCCAGAGACCGGTGACCACGGGGGCTCACAGCTGCAGATGTCTAAAGGAACTGCTTTCGCATACTTCTGGTCACACTTTGAAGGTACTTATTTGGGACCAGAGCCCAGGGACAGACAACGAGAAAATGACAAGCCAATCCTGCTTTTGGGCCATCAACACAGAAACCCAGGACATTAAAGAACAGAATCTAAATGTGGTAAACACGGCCTGAGCAAGCATGTAAAAGTGGCTCAGTGAGGAGCTCAAACCAGAGGGGCCTCATCCCGCTCTCCCCATAAAGGCTGAAAAGGGATGAGAAAATCCAACATTTTTGTGATACTGGGCCTCACATATGTTAAGGCAAGTGCCTTTTCACAAGCTACGTTCTCAGCCCCTTCACTTTATTTCTTGAATTTGTGATCTGCCTGCCTCCGCCTCCTGAGTAGATGGGATTATGGACAGGCACCATCACACCCAGTCCAACTTTTTTTTTTTTTTTTTTTTTTTTTTTTGTACAGGGGATTTAACTCAGGGGCACTTGACCACTGGGCCACACCCCCCACCCTTTTTTGGATTTTATTAGAGACAGGGTCTCACTGAGTTGCTAAGTGCCTCGCCATTGCTGAGGCTGGCTTTGAACTTGCGATCCTCCTGCCTCAGCCTCCCAAGTGCTGGGATTACAGGCATGCGCCACCATGCCCAGCACCAACATTGTTCTTAAATAAGTCCTTAAAGAGCTGGAGATAGCTTTAAAAAATAAACATCAGGGGCTGGGGTTGTGGCATGTGAGTGGCCCAGGTTCAATCCTCAGCACCACGTAAAAACAAACGCATTGTGTACAACTAAAGCAAATAAATAAATATCAAAATAAATAAATAAAAATAAACATCAGGGCCAGGTGGGTGGTGTGTACCTGTAATCCCTGTGACTCGGGAGGCTAACACAGGAGGACTGCAAGTTTGAGGCCAGCCTCAACAACTTAGCGAGGCTCTAAGCAATTTAATGAGACCCTATTGCTGGGGATGGAGCTCAATGGTAGAACAACCCTGGGTTCAATGCCTAGTCCCTCCCCCCAAAAAACCCCAAAGGACTGGAGGTGTAGCTGAGTGGCAGGGCACATGCTTCACATATGTAAGGGCTCTGGGTTCCATCCCCAGCATCATGTGCAAAATTTTAAACAAGCCAAAAGCCAGCAAACTGATTAGAACACAGAAAGCTCTAAGTGAGTCTTTCTTGCCTTTCCCTGTCACCTGTACTGCGGTATATGAACGGTCCAACTCAAGAGACGGTTCAAATTTACGATGGTGAAAGCACCGTGTATGCAGTAGAAATTGCACTTCAGATTTTTTTTTTTTTTTTTTTTTAAATATTTATTTATTTGCTTTAGTTGTACACAATGTGTTTATTTTTATGTGGTGCTGAGGATCGAACCCGGGTCGCGCACGTGCTAGGCGAGCGCTCTTTGAGCCACAACCCCCGCCCATGCACTTCAGATTTTTAACTTTGATTTTTCCCTGGGCTAGCCACAGGCAGCATGATCCTCTTGTGATCTGAGCCACATGACTTGACAACATGACCACAACGGGAAATAACCAGTATTTTAGAGTGCTGTGTCGTGGTGATTCTAGATAGAGATAGAAAAAAAAAAAAAAACCTGCACGAGATATTCAGCAGTCGAGGTGCAGCTGCAGCTTTTTGTTCATGTGTGAAACAGATTAGAAAGAAAAAGCACAGGGCACTTTTTTTTTTTTTTTTTTTTTAAATCCCTGGCCAATTGTGGTGGGACACCCTGTAATTCCAGCAACTTGGGAGGCTGAGGAAGGAGAATAGCCAAGTTTGAGGCCAGCCTCAGCAACTCAGCAAGACCCTGTCTCAAAATGTATGGAAATGTAGCTCAGTGATGGAGCACCTCAGGTTCAATCTCCAAAAACAAGGAAAAAAAAATCCCTAAATAGTCACCCACTAGTTAGTATAAAATGGGATAAAAGATCTTGTTTATAAGAGAAAATACCCAAGTCACACAAGCTTTGTACCACACTGAGGAACACATGAGTCTTAAGTAGCAGGTCACATGCTGCTTGAGGGAGGAAAACTCCAAGGTAGGTCGCCATAGGCGTCAAAACAATTCTGACCGTCAGCCTGGCCTTTGATCAGCAACGAACCCAATGGAGAGGGAGCAGGCCTACCAGACAGGAGCACCTGGGACACTAGAGGGACTCACATGGGCACGGGGTAGGGGGGCAGGTATTGTCCTCAAGCAGCAGGCCAAGGCCACGGGGAGGAACCAAGCCCACCCCTAACACTCACTTGAACTTGTTGTCCTCGGTTGGCTGGGTCTTGGGAGGGGACTCGAATCTTGCATAGTCCTGATCGTACCAGAACTGGTAGAAGTAGGTTTTGCCGTCATCGTGGTGCCCTGGCAGCATGGACTCGGGATCCATGCCTCCCTTTGGGAATAAGAAGGTGTGTCAGCAACAACCCCCAGAGAAAGAAAGGGGTGCGCTGGCAGGGGTGGGGGCACTTACCTCCATCGCCCAGTTTTCCGAGGGAGCTTTATGAATGACCTTGACTTTGCTGTGGATGTAGGAGAGCTGCATGTCTTCACACTCGTCCACCAGGAACAGCTCCAGGGGGTCTGACGTAGCCCCGAGGACAGTGTCTGTCCCAGCACAGAACCAGTGAGCATGGAACATCTGCCCATTGCTGCTGTCCTCCCACAGTGCCGTGACCCTGAGTCACAAGACAGGATGTGGATATAATCAGAAGCCTGACCAGGTCTACTGGGGGAACGGAGGTCTTGGGTTTTATTCTGGCTCAACAGGCACCTCCTACTTGTTTGTGAGTATGCTAACGACAAACAGAAGGATACACACCTTGCTAGATACAGAGGTTTTGAGGAATCATCTGGAATGACAGAGACACAGTCCCCCACCTCCAGGGTTTCCGCGTCAATGCACACCTGACGATAGTAACTCTTCTTCCCATCAGTCTGGAAACAAGATGAAGTTCAAGTGAGGGTCTTCCCCAAGGTCTTGCTATGCCTCACCTATGTGGCCCTTTGGAAATCAGACTAAAAAACTACTGAGGGATGGGGATGCAGCTCAATGACAGAGCGCATGCTTAGCATGGGCAAGGCCCTTGGTTCATACACTTTATAGATGAAGTATGACTATTCTCCCTCAAAAAAGTTAATAACAAGGGCTGGGGAAACAGCTCAGTTGGTAGAGTGCATGCCTAGCATGCACGAGGCCCTGGATTCAATCCCCAGCACCGCTGGGTGTGGTGGCGCATACCTGTAGCCTGTAATCCCAGCAGCTCAGGAGGCTGAGACTGTCTCTAAAGGGCTGAGGATGTAGCTCAGTGGTTAAGTGCCCCTGGGTTGAATCCCTAGCACAACTACAGTAACAACAACAAAAGAAACACAAAACACCCAGCACGACCACCACCACAAAAAAAAAAAAAAAAAAAGGGCTAGAAACAACTCATGGGCTGGGGCCATAGCTCAGTGGCAGAACGTTTGTCTTGCACGTGTGAGGTTCAATCCTCAGCACCACATAAAAATAAAGGAAAGCTGTCCATCTACAACTAAAAAAAAAAAAAAAAAAAAATTAAAAACAAGCCGGGCGCGGTGGCGCACGCCTGTAATCCCAGCACTTTGGGAGGCTGAGGCAGGAGGCAGGAGGATCGCGAGTTCAAAGCCAGCCTCAGCAATGGCGAGGCACTTAGGAACTCAGTGAGACCCTGTCTCTAATAAAATACAAAAAAGGGCTGGGGATGTGACCCGGTGGTCGAGTGCCCCTGAGTTCAATCCCCGGTACAAAAAAAAATAAATAAATAAATAGAACTTGTCACAATTTCATTCAAAACTCATGAGCTTGGTCTCTTGGTGCAGCTCATGGTAGAACACTTGCCTAAAACACATGAAGCCCTGGGTTCAATCCCTAGCACCATGGGGTTGGGAGGTGGAGGGTGGAGACAAAGCCCCCCTGGTGCTAGGCCAGGGGACCCGGTCTCTAGGCCACTGCAGCTCCTCTCATGGAGCACATGGGCAGGACTCTTGGCCCCAGGGTCCAGGCTACCACAAAGGAAGCTGCCAGACCACTGGCTCCTCAGGAGCATGGTGGGAACCAACCGAGAGTCTTATCTGAGGATTACCTTGACGGCCTCCCCAACCCAAGAGATCCGATCTTTGTTCTGTTTCTTTTTCTTCCCTTGATGCATTTTTTTGGGTGATGGCACCTCTGGGATGTTGTCGTCAACTTCCTCGTCATCATCTGCCTCCTTCATTGCCATATTGGGACACCTGCAAAGTCACTTGTTGTAAGGACCTTTATTTGAGGTGAGCCAAACCAATGGAGGCTACTGTAGTCTGGGAGCAGGGGCCAGTGTGGGGTGACCCTAGACACAGGACTCCTGCCTGGGCTACACCAGGCACACCTGCACCAGCTGCCATCTAAATAGGTGGCCCGACTACCTCCTCTTTAGACAAGCCTGCTTGCTCCGTCCACTGCCACCAAATTTAACCATGTCCTTACAGGCTTTGCACTTTCCACACTCAGGCTGTTGACAAACCTAAAAAAATATCATTAAAAAGGCAAATGAAGCTGGGCACCAAGGCACATACCTGTAACCCCAGTGGCCTGGGAGGCTGAGGAAGGAGGATTGCAAGTTCAAAGCCAGCCTCAGCAACAGCGAGGCGCTAAGCAACTCAGCGAGACCCTTTCTATAAAACACAAAATAGGGATGGGTATGTGGTTCAGTGGTCGAGTGCCCCAGAGTTCAATCCCCAGTACCCCCCCCCCCCCAAAAAAAAAAAAAAAAGGAAAATAAAAAGGCAAATCAACTGACCATAAGGAACCAGTAATTTCTGGTGAGTTTTTTTTAAAACCACATACATTCAACCTTATTGGAGAAATGACAAAAGTTAAAAACAAGATATCATTCCAGATTGACAAGGGTTAAGCAGCCAGACAGGTGACATTGTAAAGATCACACACCACTAAGAAGATAAGTTGGTAAAACCACCTTGGAAACCAATTTCCAGGTAAGTGCACACCACACCCAGCTACTCCACCTCCAGGAAGACACTCACAGGAGCCGTGCTCAAGGATATCACTTGTATACTGAGGAGCTGCCTGTCACTGAGGAATAAGTTGGGATGTTCACTACAGTGGGCTCTCTTTCAGTGGCTTCCACATCATGGTCCAACCAGCCACAGATCAAAATATTTGAAAGAACACTGTAGGGACCTTTTCTGGCCATTGTTCCCTAAACAATACAATATAAAAACCATTTCCAGGTGGAAGTGCATGCCTGTAATCACAGCTGCTCGGGAGGCTGAGGCTGGAGGATGGCAAGTTCAAGCCCAGCCTCAGTAACCTAGGGAGATGCCATCTCAAGAAGGCCAGGCACGTGTAGCACATTAGGAGAGGCTTGCTGAGCATGTGGGAGGCCCTGTGTTCCATTCCCAGCACTGCAAAAAAAAATTTCCATAGCATTTACATGATATCTGGTATATAAGTGATCTGGAGTTGATTTAAAGTGTACAGAGGGGGCTGGGGTTGTATCTCAGTGGTGGAGTGTTTGCCCTGCACACATGTGAGGCACTGGAAAGAAAAAATATAAAGGTATTGTGTCCATCTACAACTAAAAATTAAAGCGAACAGAGGATATTTGTAGGTTACGTGCATATACCATGCCATCATATAGGGGACTAGAACATACAAGGATTTGTGTTCAAGGGGTGTCTTGGAACCAATACCCCACAGTTAGAGGTAGAGTTGCTGGGGTATGGGCATGCAGACAGCTACTTCTAAGAAAAACCCACAAGAATATTGGTTCCAGGATGTCGCTGCAGCATTACAATATTAATGTCACGGAGGAGTCCACTGAAATGTCAAGTTAAAATGAGTTAACTGTCTACCTCTGTTAACACGTAACAGTTCCATACAATCACAGTTATATTACAAGACTCTGAAAGTAATCATCACTGGAATCATGCATGCTAAAGAGGAAAACAAACAAACAAACAAAAAAAAACAAAACACCTCACTAAAACAAGAATGGTGAAGCTATGCAAACCCCTGCTGCGGGCTGCCACTGAGGATGAAAGGCAGAGCTGCACCCAGCATGAAGCAGGAGTAGCAGGCTCTTTTTTTTTTTTAATATTTATTTATTTACTTTAGTTGTACACAATGCAATGCATTTATGATTACGTGGTGCTGAGGATCGAACCCGCCGCGCACGTGCGAGGCGAGCGCTCTGCCACTGAGCCAGCCCAGGAGTAGCAGGCTCTTTAAAGGCAGAAGTGCAGCAGCTGCCTCAAAGACGAGCTGAAAAACATTGCAAAGGGGCTGGGGTTGTGGCTCAGCAGTAGAGCGCTCGCCTGGCACGTGCGCGGCCCGGCTTTGATCCTCAGCACCACGTAAAAATAAATGCATTGTGTACAACTAAAGCAAATAAATATTAAAAAAAACAAAAACATTGCAAAATATGTGATCTCTGGGCCATTGAATCCAGGGGTTAATTCCTCTACAGTAAGTACAGTTGTCCCTTGGTATCTGCAGGATCTGGGACTCGCTCCAAACAAATAAAAAAAGTCAGATGCCCAAGTCCCTTATACAAAATGGGGCCGGGCGCGGTGGCGCACGCCTGTAATCCCAGCACTTGGGAGGCTGAGACAGGAGGATCGCGAGTTCAAAGCCAGCCTCAGCAATGGCGAGGCACTTAGCAACTCAGTGAGACCCTGTCTCTAAATAAAATACAAAAAAGGGCTGGGGATGTGACCCAGTGGTCGAGCGCCCCTGAGTTCAATCCCTGGTACCACAAAAAAAAAAAAAAAAAAAAAAAAAAAAATGGGTATTTACATAGAATATAAAATCATCTCGGGCTGGGATTGTGGCTCAGCAGTAGAGCGCTTGCCTAGCATCGACCCGGGTTCGATCCTCAGCACACATACAAATAAAACTCATTGAATAAAATGCATTGTGTACAACTAAAAGCAAATAAATAAAAATGTTTAAAAAAAAAAAATCATCTCTAGATGTAGAATCCCTAACACAAATGGAAGTGCTATGTCCAGAACCGTCACACCATAACCATTTAGGGAATCACGAGAAAAGCCTGTTTGCATTCAGTTTAGACGCAGCAATCTTCCTGAATACTTTTTTTTTTTTTTTTTTTTTTTTGTGGTACCAGGGATTGAACTCAGGGGCACTTCACCACTGGGTCACATTCCCCAGCCCTTTTTTTTTTTTTTTTGGATTTTATTTAGAGACAGGGTCTCACTGAGTTGCTAAGTGCCTCGCCATTGCTGAGGCTGGCTTTGAACTCGCGATCCTCCTGCCTCAGCCTCCCAAGTGCTGGGACCACAGGCGTGTGCCACCGCGCCTGGCTCCGAATACTTTTGATCAGAGATTGGTTCACTACAAGATGTGGAACGCATGAATACAGAGAGCCGACTACATATGTAAAAAATTCACGCAGAGGCCTCTTAAGACCTCAAATTAAGTTGAATCAAGCACCTACTTTGGCAGGGAAGTTGTGAGACAGGTGGCTCCAGGGAATGGCCTCCTGTCTCTGCATGGTAGCTGCTCCCTCAGTGACCACAGGGAGTCTGAAGAGAGGCACAAGGACGTGCAGGCAGAGCCAAGGCCCCCATGAGGCCAGGCTCTCCAGTAAGTGACAGTGGCATGGACAGTCAAGGCCCAGAACATGCCTCAGACTGTCCTATGCAACATGCAGGTTCTCCCCAGACCAGTTTCCCCCAAGTTCTGCGTTAAGGGCCACATTTGAGCAGTGAGTCTTGAGGCATAGACAGAGCTGTACAGGGATGTGGCTGGGACCCGGGTCAGCACAGGGGGACCAGAGCGCAGCCCAGGTGAGGTTACCTCGCAGACGCCACACCGCCGGCGTTTAAAGGCATTTTCCTTGTCCTCCCCATCATCCTTTTCAATCTGCTCCGCGAAGAAAGTGTCAAAGATCTGGTAGACCAGCTTGGTGGTGGTGGCTTTCGTGGGTCCTCTATCCTTCTCCTTGGCAGAATGCCTGATGGTCTGACGTCTTTCAGATCGCCTGAGGGAAAAGCGTCTACCATTTTATGTGACCATGACACTGGACACAGGACACTGTCCTGGTCTCGGCTTTTCAGTTCAATTCCTGCTGCATCCTTACCTTTGTCCCAGGGTGACCCCTGCCAACTTGATGAGGTCTCTCATGCAGGGGGTCAGGAAGATGGGCTGCTCGTCACTATCCTTGGCATCATCATAACTCTCTACCTGGCTCACCACAAACTGGGCGTGTCGGAGGAGAGAATCTTCCGTGAACCGATTCAAGTTGATTGCAGAAGGGGGAACCGTGGTCTTGGAGATAAAAGAAAAGCAGATGTTTCTCCAACCTTCTTGTGTTGCTGGGGATGGAACCCAGGTCCTTGCACACACTAGGCAGGCGCTCTACCCCCAGCCCTGGTATCCTCATCAGCTAACAGGTAGTTTCTGCCAATTCTGGATGTGGACGTGAGTGTTCAAGCAACAGCCACAGTGGGTGCGAACCGGAGGGAACCCCAGCTGACGCAGACCGCAAACCTCTTACCTCAATCTTGTTGATCAGGTCTTCATAGGTCGCGTCAGGGTTGCCCTGGAGGAATTCCACTACTATCTTGCTGATGTAGATCTTCTCCTGCATCAGCCCAAATATAGGTGCATACTCTGGGCTGGGTTCCATCAGAATGTATTCGGCAAATGCTGGCGGGAACACAATTTCGTTAAAATAAGACAAAATGGAATGATCAAATCAAGGTAATTATTAGCACCTCCATCTCAAACATTTATCATTTCTTCACACAGATGTTCTTTCTGTTTCATTTGATTTTTAAAAGATGGGAACCTCATTACGTTGCCCAAGCTTGGTCTCAAGCGACCCTCCTGCTTCAGCCTCCCATGTAGCTAGTACTACAGGTGTGTGCCGTCATATCTGGACATGTGACATTTTAAAAAGCAGTTTAAACCTGATGGCACTTACGCTGGGAAAAGAGGAGTAATGCAGTTTTAAAGTCATTCTACATCCAAATAAAAACACAAGTACAACACATCAACTCATCCTAAAGAGGTCTATGTAGGCCAGCTAGAGAATGATGAGCTAAGCTGGTGTTCAGTGAGCTTGTTTCTGGTTTCTAGAATGTGGTCTGGGTTTGAGTTGCAAGAGTAAGG
This sequence comes from Tamias sibiricus, assembly GCA_025594165.1. NCBI lineage: Eukaryota > Metazoa > Chordata > Mammalia > Rodentia > Sciuridae > Tamias > Tamias sibiricus. Next base: position 9,978,234 of record CM046673.1, read on the forward strand.
CCTGTAGTCGGGCACAGTGAAGCATGCCTGTAATCCCAGCAACCCGGGGGGCCAAGGCCCTACGCAACTTAGCAAGGACCTATCTCAAAACAAATAGGGCTGGGGATGTGGCTCAGGGTAGAGCACCTCTGGGTTCAGTCCCCAGTATGAAAAAAAGAATAAGACCTGCTGTTAAAACTAGAGGGTCAAGCTGGGTGCAGTGGCACATGTCTAATTGCAGAAGCTTGGGAGGCCGAGGCAGGAGGATGGCAAATTCAAAGCCAGCCTCAGCAATTTAGCAAGGCCCTAAGCAACTCAGTAATACCCTGTCTCTAAAATTCAAAATAGGGCTGGGGATGTGGCTCAGTGATCAAGTGCCCCAGGGTTCAATCTCCAGTACAAAAAAAAAAAAAAAAAAAAAAAAAAAACACACACACAACACAAAACCCCAAGAGGCCAGTGATAACACGAGAAGCCATCAACAAAGCCATGGTCAAGTGGGGCTCTCCAACCCCAGGAAGGGCAGGAGCCAAGGCCCCTTCAGATTCAGAACAGCCCAAGATTGGTCTGACACTTACAGGTGCTGAAGCCAATGAGTGCCTTTTCACCTCCATCAAAGCCAGTGATCCACCATTCATTAATGGGGCCAAGATTTTTGGCATTAACACCACCTGCGAGAGGAAGAATAATTTTCCAAAAGGAAGCTAAATAAGTACACTGACTCACAGGACCCAAGAGGGCTCTGAGGGCCCAGCTCAGTTGGTGTTTCTTATTAGCTGGGGGCGCAGTCCTCACGAGGGTGACTCTGCCTTCACTGGGCAAGGCAGAGACCCAAGCCCTAACTTCAAGGGGCAGCAGTTCAGGGGACTATTGCTTTGAAGTGTTTCGTGTTTGGTTCTAAACCATCAGACCCAGATACAACCCTGAATCCTAACACCTACCTTCAAGAGATGGGTTATCTTCATAGATTGGTTTTGCTGTACCAGAGAAGAGAAGCTCCACGTTCTTCTCGATGAGGCCAGTGTCGATCGGGCACAGGTGACCTCGCTTACAGTACACACTAGATGGGCAACAAAGGGAGGCTCACCACATGACCCGGGAAGGCAGGTCATTGCTTATGATTAGGATCAGGCATAAGGCAATGGACAAGCACTAGACTTGGTTATCTTTTCTGCTGTCAGAACACGAGATTAGTACCATGTTCTGTCACCCATGGCATCTATCCAATTCTCCCACCTGCGTCAAAAGAACATGGGTGTGCAAAGTGACGATAAGGTGACAGTGGGAAGCTGGGTGTGGTGGTGCATGCCTGTAATTCCAGCAACTCAGGAGGCTGAAGGAGGACAATTGCATGTTCAAGTCCACCCTCAGCAACTGAGGCCTTGAGGGCTTCGCTCAAAATGAATAAAGGACTGGGGATGTAGCTCAGTGGCAAAGTGCCCTTGGGTTCCATCCCCAGTACAAAAAAAAAAAAAAAAAAAAAAAAAAAAAAACACCTGGCAGTTGGAGAAACACTGGCTTCTAGAACAGACTACACACTCGCCATGCTGCACAACAACCTGTCTAGCTCCAAAACATTTCCATCAGCCAAAATAAAACCTTGCACCCATTAAGCTGTTGCTCAGAGTCCATTCCCTCAATCCCTAGCAACTGCCAATCTACTTTATTCCTATAGATTTTCTTCAGGATGTTTTATGTTACATAATAGATCATTTGGGTTATGCGAATCACACTTCAAGAAAATTAAGCTGCCATAATGGTGCAGGCATGTAATCCCAGCTTCTTGGGAGACTGAGGCAAGAGGATCACAAGTATGAGGCCAGCCTCAGCAACTTACTGACACTCTGTCTCAAAATAAAAAATAGAAAATACTGGAGATATAGCTCAGTGGCATAGTACTCCCAGGTTCAATTCCCGGTACCAAAAACAAAAGTTCCACATCTTAAAGCAGGTTATAGAATAGATGAAAAGGGAGATATGTCAGGGATGGAATACCTTGAACCTCCCATTGGGGGTTCAATCTCAAATTAAAATGGGCATCCATTTTTTTTTTTTTGTACCGGGGATTGAACTCAGGGGCACTCGATCACTGGGCCACATCTCCAGCCCTTTTTTGTATTTTATTAGAGACAGGGCCTCACTGAGTTGCTAAGTGCCTTGCCATTGCTGAGGCTGGCTTTGAACTCTCGATCCTCCTGCCTCAGCCTCCCAAATGCTGGGATTACAGGCGTGCGCCACCACGCCCAGCTCCTGGCATCCACATTTATACTGCCCAGACACCCCATGACATTTAGGGGCAAGTTTTTTCGTAAGTGAGGTCAGAACAGGACAAACTCCACCTTTATTTGCAGTGCTGGGGCTTGAACACAGGGTCTCGAGCATGTCAGGCAAATGCTCTGCCACTGAGCTACACACCACTCAAGAACTTTTTTTTTTGGTACCGGGGATTGAACTCAGGGGCACTCGACCACTGGGCCACATCACCAGACCTTTTTTGTATTTTATTTAGAGACAGGGTCTCACTGAATTGCTAAGTGCCTCGCCATTGCTGAGGCTGGCTTTGAACTCGCCATCCTCCTGTCTCGTCCTCCCAAAGTGCTGGGATTACAGGCATGCGCCACTGCGCATGGCCACTCAAGAACTTTTTTTTTTTTAATATTTATTTATTTGCTTTAGTTGTATACAATGTGGTTTTAGTTTTACGTGGTGCTGAGAATCGAACCTGGGCCGCGCACGTGCTAGGCGAGCGCTCTACCGCTGAGCCACAATCCCAGCCCGCACTCAAGAACTTTTTAAGAAATAAACTGAACACCCAGAGTTGAGCCTGGCCCCCATGCCAGGCACCATGGACAGACTCCACAGCCCTGCCCTCAGGACTTAAGGTCCAGTGGAAAGACACAAACAGTATGTACCAAGGACAGGCCACAGGAGGGAAGGATCAGTCCACGGTCTGACGGGCTCTCTCCCCACAGAGGCCCAACATTGGAGAGAAACCTATCTCCAGGCAGGGACAAAACCCACCAACTCACAGGCTGGACACTGCCTGTGACTTGTTTCCATCACATGCAGAGTCCCTGAATAACCCAGGCAGTCTAGTTCCAGGGAAGCACGTCCTCAGTACCTTTCCCTGACAAGAACAGGTAGACAGCAACCCCCGACTGCAGCAGGTGGCAGAGACATTCAAGCCTGAACTAGCCCTGCCCCAGCTCAGCGGATGCCACAGGCAAGCCTTCGGGCCTGACCCTATGCTGTGTCTGCCCGAGCAAGCTTCACTCAGGCCCAGAGATCTGGTGTCCCACCTTGGGCCTGGCCCCAAGGCCTGCTGGAAGCCAGACAGCCTCCTGACGTGGGTCAGGATCACAGTGGTAGGGGAGAAGGGGAGGCGGCGCAGCAGCCATGGAGGCACGTGGAGTGAGGCCGCACGCAAATGGATCCTGTCCAAGCCGGCAGGAGAATCCCAGCCTGGGAAGGGGAGTGGTACCAGGAGCTACGCCCCCAAGACTTCTAACAGGCGCTCCTGAGGGGCTCCCCACCCCATAAACAGCCCACAAGGCCCTGTGTGACCTAGCCCTCCCACATCCTGGGCCTTGCCCCCATGTAGGCCACACCAGAACACCACCCTCCACAGCCAGCCCAGGCCCACCTGAACCCTTAGGCATGCCACCTCCACCCTGGCTCTCCCTGCAGAGTTCTCTTGTGACCAAGGAGCTTATTCAAGCTATCACCCTCTAAGCAGGATCTTTCTCCCACCTGTGTTCACCAGGCTTTGAAATTTGTCAAAGCTGTTATAGGTTGAGAGAGCATCACTAATCCAAAATCCCCCAACACTGAGCACCAACATGACACCACGGTGGAAATTTCCACCCCGACCCTGTGTAACGTAGGTGCACTGAAACACCATATAAAACATGCAAGTGAACCTCATGTTTAAGTTTGGGTCCCATCCAGGAAATCTCACGTACACATGAATATTCTAAAATCCAAACACATCTAACACTTCTGATCAAGTGTTTCAGATAGGGAATGTTCAACCTATACTACCCAGCAGGTGTCACATTATATATATATATTTTAATAGTTATTTCTTGTAGTTGTACACAATGTTTTTGTGTGTGTGTGTGTGTGTGTGTGTGTGGTACCAGGGATTGAACTCAGGGGCACTCGACCACTGGGTCACATCCCCAGCCCTTTTTTTTTGTATTTTTATTAGAGACAGGGTCTCACTGAGTTGCTAAGTGCCTCGCCATTGCTGAGGCTGGCTTTGAACTCGCGATCCTCCTGCCTCAGCCTCCCAAAGTGCTGGGATTACAGGCATGCGCCACCGCGCCCGGCAGTACACAATGCTTTTATTTATTTTTATGTGGTGCTGAGGATCGAACCCAGGCCACGCACATGCTAGGCGAGCGCTCCACCACTGAGCCCAGGTGTCACTTATAGCGTCTCCATAAAAGCTAGGACTTGATAGGACCTAGATCAGAACCCAGCACAGAGCTGACCTTCGAGATGGATACAGCCTGCAGATTTAATATGAACAAATGTAAACCAAAATACAAAAATGTATACCTGTGCAAGGTCTACTATGCCTCCACCAACTTTGTGCTCTTACCCACAAACAGTTAGCAGCTTAAGAAACGCTGCAGATTAGGTGCTAAGGACTTCTCCAGGACAGCAAGAACGTGAATGATTTTGGGGACATGACTTGATATAACGAAGCAAACACCCACATGCAAGCACATCAGTTACCTGAAGCACGTCAGTTTGTGTTGGGGAAGAGCCTCGTAACTCTCAAAGCCAGATCCATTTTCATCGAAGATGGACAGTTTTTCATTTGTCAACATCTGGAGCTCCTCCAGCTGAGGGACACGGGACCAATAAGCAGAAGCACACGAGGCGGGAGAGAGAAAGGTGATAAAAGTGCTGGAACTCACCGCATCAGGGGGGTGCTGCTCATATTTGAGGTCAACGTCATCCAGGTACTGCCCGCATTCGATGCACCTTGGCGGCTGAACCTGCGAGAACAGGAACAGAAAAGTTCTCAGAGGGAGAGGGAGCAGCCCCTACAGCACCACAGCCCCCACCTCATCCCACATGTATGTTACCTTGGGGTTCACAAGGGCTTTGTTTCGAGTCATTTTTTTCTCAGCTCTGAGAATAAAGCACAACATTGACTGCACTTTAATCAATTCAGAATACATCCAAATCCACCCTGTCAGACTGCAGCTAATCCACCCCCATCCACAAATACCAGCTGCCACAGTAACTGACCAGGTACTAGATCCCATATGGTTCCTCACTGCCTGGAGGAATCCTGCCCCAGCCTGCAGAATTGGAGGGTCCTGGTCTCCAACCCAACTCAGTGGCTAAGGTTGCTCCAGCAACTAAGAACGACTTCCTTTCTAGACCTGTATTAACATTACAATCTGCTTCATATAAACAAACAAAAAAAAACTTACGGATCTTTGGGCGTAGTTTTTCGTCTTTTTTCTTCCTAAATACAGGAGACAAAAGCAGAATAAAGGGTAAGAAAGAATTCTACATCTGGATGGGGCTTCTAAGAAATCCACATATGGGGCTGGGGTTGTGGCTCAGCAGCAGAGTGCTTGCCTAGCATGTGCATGGCCTGGGTTCGATCCTCAGCACCACATAAAAGTAAATAAAGGCATTGTGTACAACTAAAATATCAAGAGGAAAAAAAAAAAAAAAGAAATCCACACATGATTATCATAAAACTTATGAGACAAGTAAGAAAGTAATAAGATGGGCTGGGATTGTGGCTCAGCAGTAGAGAGCTCGCCTAGCACGTGCGCGGCCCGGGTTCGATCCTCAGCACCATGTACAAATAAACCCATTGTGTACAACTAAAGCAAATAAATATTTTAAAAAAAAAGAAAGTAATAAGAGGACCAGGAGAAAAGACCCAACTCATCCCAGGGCTCAAATCTTACAACCAAAAGTCTTATAACTAAAGACTTCCTTAAGAGTCCCACAAGAAGCCAGCTTAAAACAAATAAACCCTAGTTTTCTTGTACAAACAGTACCTTAAGAAAGTAATTGAACTGTGCCCCCTCCAAATTCTCACATTAACCTCTTCAGGCCCAAGTTATTAATTCTGTGAATATTTCAATAAAATAGACAGTTATATTAAAATAGGTTTGGAAGTCATAACCTAGAGCTGTGTATTTTTTCATATATGGAATAAACAGTATGTACGTTCAAATGCTCTTATCAGTCACCTATTACTCTTGTCAAAATAGTCGTTTAAGGGGCTGGGGTTGTGACTCAGTGGCAGAGCGCTCACCTAGCACGTGTGCAGCCTGGATTCAATCCTCAGCACCACATAAAAATTAAAAAACATATTGTGTACAACTAAAGCAAATAAATATTTTTAAAAATTTAAAATATTAAAAATATTTAAAAAATAAATATTTTTTTAAAAAAAACAATGATCTATTTGTTGCACAATTAAAATTTTCCTGGGTGTTCCACTTCTGGGACTATGGGACAAATCCAGTTAAAACCCTATGGGATGCTGACTATATTCGGAGACAAGGCTTTTTTTTTTTTTTTTTTTTTGTACCAGAGATTGAACTCAGGGGCACCAGACCACTGAGCCACATCCCCAGCTCTTTTCTGTATTTTGTTCAGAGACAGGGTCTCCCTGAGTTGCTTAGCATCTCACTGTTGCTGAGGCTGGCTTTGAACTCGTGATCCTCCTGCCTCAACCTCCCAAACCGCTGGGATGGGATTATAGGTGTGTACCAACCATGCCTGGCTGGAGAGAAGGCTTTTAACGAGGCAAATGAGGTCAAAGGGTGAGGCCCTGATCCAACAGGTATGAGTGATGTCCTTATAAAGGGAAAGGGACACCAGAGCCCACTCTTTAGGTGCCAGTCCAGAGAAAAACCACATGAACAGAGTGAGGTGGCAGCTGTGTGAGCGAGAGCAGCCTCACTAGAAACTAACCCTGCTACCACCACCATAATCTTTTACTTCTAGCCTCCAAACACATGAGAAAATAAATGTCAGTTATCTGAGCTGTCCAATTTGTTATGGCAGCCTGAGCAAACTCATCATAGGGAAATTTTTAGAGTGGGTTCAGGTAAGCCAGGTGCAGTAGCACACACCTGTGATCCCAGCAACTCGGGAGGCTGAGGCAAGAGAATTACAAGTTCAAGGCCAGCCTGGGTAATAATGTAGCAAAACAGTCTAAAGATAAAATTTTTGAAAGGGCCAGGGATGTAGCTAAGAGGTAGAATTCTTGCCTAGCATGTACAAGGTTATGGGATTAATTCCCAGTGCTGCCAAAAATCAGGTAAGCAGAGGATAGTCTTCGATAACTGCCACTTTGCAACTTTTGGCAAAAATCATGAATGCAATGACAGTTCAGAACAGTAAGGACAGGGCTGGGGTTGTGGCTCAGTGGTAGAGCACTTGCCTAGCATGTGTGAGGCACTGGGTTCGATTCTCAGCACTGCATATAAATTTAAACAAATAAAGGTCCCTCAACAACTTAAAAAAAAAAAAAAAAAACTAAGGACTGGGCAGGTAGCTCAGTAGAAGGCCCTGGGTTTGATCCTCAACAATGGGGGAAAAAAATTAGGTGAAAAGTTGAAGGGTCTTTACAATGAATGGATCAGGCTGATGTCACCTAAGTCCAGGACCAATCTTATCCCTGAGAGCCCACTGTGCTTACCAGGGTGATACTACAAGCAGCATATAGCACCACCTTCTAATAAGTTCTCTAGAGAACCTGTATCTAGCCAAGCAGCCTGAAAGAGATAGGGTTGGAAGATAAAAACTGGTAAAATGCAGAACCTGGGACACTACAGATAACTTCCTAATTTCTTAGAAGTTTATCAATTGCTTTAAAAAATTGAAAAGGGGCTGGGGCTATGGCTTAGCAGTAAGTAGAGCACTCGTCTGGCACATGTCAGGCCCTGGGTTCGATCCTCAGCACCACATAAATAAATAAAGGTATCGTGTCCGCCTACAATTAAAAATATATTTTAAAAAAAACTGAAAAAATTTCTTTAAAAGATGAATTTGCAGACCAGGAGAACCAGAGGTTTAGGACAAATCCCATCAAATACAGTCCTGCACTGCATAACATCTTGACTGATGGACCACATATCCAATGGTGGTCCCATGAGACCACTGTCTGTCACCTGCTGATGTCACAGCCATCTTTGCATATGTACACTTGTGTTCACGCCATGACAAAAATCACCTAAGGAATCATTTCCCAGAATATATCCCTGTCATTAAGCAGCACATGACTGTACCCTGTCTAGCTTTTTGGGCCTATGATTCAAACTCTTAAAGAGACAACCAGGCAAATGTGAACACAGACTAGAGGTATAATCTGATGTATGATAACACCCTATGGTCATGTTTAAAACGAGTCCTTCCTCTGAAATTTCTTCTGTACATTACTACTATGTCTATGATTTGTGCAACATCACGAAGGACAAGGTTCGGGTGAAGAGAAACTTGTTTGGCCATAGCTGTTATCTGTTGAAGACTGAAAATGAGTTTGTGGAAATTCAATACCTTTGGTCTACTGGGTATGTTTGAATATTTTCATAATAAATGTGAGTTAAAATTTTTTGGCGCCGGGCACAGTGGCGCATACCTGTAATCCCAGCAGGCTGAGGCAGGAGGATCGCAAGTTTAAAGCCAGCCTCAGCAATGGCAAGGCACTTAGCAACTCAGTGAGACCCTGTCTCTAATAAAACATAAAAAAGGGCTGGGGATGTGGCCCAGTGGCACAATGCTAGGAACTGTATCAAGGACCTGGTACACGCTGGGTGAGTGATTCACCCCCAGTCCCCTAAATAAAATCCCATTTTTTAAACACTTGGCCAATGGACTTTATGAAATGCAATGAGATTAAAAACATGACCTTTACCTTTTCATCTTCATCTTTCTCATCGGACATTTGTGGAGTTACTCGTTCGGGTTCTTTTTCGTCGGGTCTCCGTTTGGCAGCTCTGTTGGGTGGACAAATATATATCAAATATTAGCTCAGAAAAACTGTTGCCAACTTGTGCCAAATGACAAAATGCCTCCCTATTGAAAAGCAGAATGTTCATGGGGCTCTGAAGCAGGTTGCTAACTTGTCACCCTAAAACAAGACCCGCAGAAGCCCCCACAGATGTGGGCCCCGAAGGAGGTGCTAGAAGTTGAGACACGACTATGCCGGGTGCAGGGAAAAGCGGGCACAGGATGACTCGGCACCCAGCCCTGCCCATCGGTGCTCTCCTTCCAACACCAACCATTCCCCGTGACTCCTGTGTCATCCCAGGTTGCTAGGACAGAGGTTTAATAATTGGGATGACAAACACAGCACTTTAGTTACTTACAGGTCTTTGGATTGACTTCTAGACCTCCTTTCATCCTAACAAGGAAAAAGGAGAGAAATAAAGAAGGGAAAAATTAGTTTGAGACGGACAGCAAGATGAAATTCAATACCAGAAAACAGGCTAAAGCCTTCTGCACTACAGAGCCAGAGAACAGGCACCCTGGGCAGGACTACAGGGTGGAGATAAGGCTTCAAATGTTTACTCTCCAGTTTCCCCAACCTACCTACAAGCAGGTACTAAAGAATCTTCTGTAACACCCAACACATACCCCCGTAAACAAATCGCCTAGACCAGGGGTTGGTAACCGGCTTCTGTAAAGGGCCAGCTATTCTCAGTTTTGTGAGCCATGGGGTTTGTGTCACGACTATCCGTTCTGCCATTGTACCACAAGAGCAAGCACAGAAAGTGTATGAATGAAAAGATGTGTCTGTATTCCAAGAAAAGTTTATAAAAAGGCAGTGGCTGGATTTGGCCTGCAAGTCATACCCAGCCAACCCCGTCCTAGGAGAGCTGAGTGTAGAGGGGAATATTGTGGACATTTTGCTAATGCTTTCCAGTAAGGCTATACTTCTACCAGTCCTCTGGTTGGGGAGAAGACTTCCTTTTCAGGCATTAGGATATCAGAAAGAAAAGAAGGGATAGAGTTTCAGAATCTACTATGAAAAGATGAGAAAAAACAAATTCCAAGCCAGTGCAATGGTACACTACTAACCCCAGCAACTCAAGGGGCAGAGGCAAGAGGATCACAAGTTCAAGGCTGGCCTGGGCAACTTAACAAGACCCTGTCTCAAAACAATAAAAAGGGCTGGGGATGTAGCTCAGTGGTAAACTGCCCTAGATTCAATCCCTACTACAATAACAAAAAAAGCAGAATCCTCCAGTATTTTGTGAGGCTGCGTATAAAAAATACCTTACTGGGGGCTGGGGTTGTGGCTCAGTGGTTGAGCGCTCGCCTAGCACGTGTGTGGCCTGGGTTCAATCCTCAGCACCATGTAAACAAAAATAAATATTTTTTTAAAAATACCTTACTGGGCTGGGGTTGTGGATCAGTGGAGGACACTTGCCTAGCACATGTCAGTCACTGGGTTTGATCCTTAACACCACATAAAACCAAAAAATTAAGATGTAGTATCCTTCTACAACTAAAAATTTTAAAAGCCACGTGTTTGATCCTGACATCCCTTTCTACCAAGGGGCCAAAAGTCCAACTGGGGACTGACTATACCTCTATCATCTCTCCCTTCTGAAGGGATTTCAGGCAAGCACTGATGGAAATGCAACCCATATCTGAAAAGGAGAGAGGCAGTGAGACATCACAGCCCACAGGAGGCAATACCCATGGCTCACGCACCAATGGACAAAAACAGGGGCCCATTGCCAACCAGGTCAGAAGTGAGAATACTCATGACCCTGTGAGGCCTCGACCTTGGGCTGTACTCTATATCAACCACATGGATAGTCCTGGTACTGCCCAAGTTCGTGATCCCTCTTAGACAAGCGGGGCCCTGCAGTCTCCAGCACATGGCCTGTCCCTCTTGCTTAAAGCTCAAGTAGAGGACAGTACTGCCAGCCTAAACTTTCAGAGGCCCAGCCCCAAGGACTGAGTTCCCTCCTTATCATCTGATACATCCAATTGAGGATGGAAGATGCTCAGGGAAAAAAAAAATATATTTTTGCCTATTCTGAACACTAACATACCGTTCTTGTCATTTCCTAAACAATACAGTATAACAACTAGCCGGGCATGGTGGCGCACACCTGTGATCCCAGCATGGAGGCTGAGGAAGGAGGATTGCGAGTTCAAAGCCAGCCTCAGCATTTAGTGAGGCGCTAAGTAACTCAGTGAGACTCTGTCTAAATAAATAGGGCTGGGGATGTGGCTCAGTGGTAGAGTACCCCTGTATTCAATGCCTAGAACCATGTTTAAAAAAAAAAAAAAAAAAAAAAAAAAAACAATACAGTGTAACAACTATTTACATAGCATTTACATTGTATTTGGCAGCACACATAATCTAGGGATGGTTTAAAGCATACAGGAGGATGTGTGTAGCTTGCAAATATGCTATTTTGTGCAAAGGACTTGAGTAGAATTTGGTATCAGAGGGTCCTGGCACCAATCCTCTAAAAACCCAGAGAACAACTGTTTTTGTGTGGGATTTTTTTTTTTTTAAACATTGTTCTAGGCATTGAATCCAGGGGTACTCTACCACTCAGCTACATCCCCAGCCACTCCCCACACTTTTTTTTTGAGACAGGATCTCACCAAGTTGCCCAGGCTGGCCTAGAACTTGCAATCCTCCTGCCTCAGCCTCTGTAGGAGTGAGGTTTCAGGCATGTGCCACCATACCCAGCTTGTTTTAGGTTTTAAACATGCAAACTTGGCTGAGGAGGAGGCAGGGAGGCTGGCTGGGAGCAAGAAGAGAACTAGACTCAGAAGGACGAAACAGGCAGGCTGACCAAGAGGAGGACTTGGGGAACTGAGCTGAGCACAGATCAAGACTCCTAGGTGGAGGGCTTCAAGAGGGGCGGGTTTCACACCAGCCTTGGGCTAAAAACACACAGGCCTCGCCCACATGGTGCAGAGACAGAATAGCAATGCTCACTTCGCATCAGAGCAGACATGTGACAATGACCCAACAGACTAAGTTGCCCAGAGTCATCCCACAGTATGTGGAGCTGGGTTTGAGTCTCAGCGCCCTGCCCTGCACTATTTCCACCAACCAAATAGGAACACGAGAATAGAGTGAATAAAGATCTTGCCTTTACTCGCTGATCTCCTTCCGTCTCATTTTGAGTCCCGGGTCTGGCTTCTCCATCCAGCTCCTCCTCTGGCTTCTGTTTAGATGTTCTGTCACATAAAACCAAAGACGTGTCAGTCAGCTGGGGAGCTGGGGCCACTTCAGGCAGCCCCAAAGGCTTACAGTGGTCTCCTTCCTAGATTCAGGACACAAGCCACCTCTTCATCTGCACTGCGGGAAACCCAAACGGCATCAGTTACTTTGGAACTAAAGATCTTCAGAAACACCGCTTCATGAGTTTTTTTTGGTGTTAGGAATTGAACCCAGGGCCTCCCACATGCCGAGTGCATGCTCGACCACTGGGCTAGCCCCAGCTCTTCACAGAATATTGACCAGATGCCAGTGGTTCAAGACAACAGACAGGAGGCCTCCACCGCCTGGACCCAGATGGAAACTCTGCTGTGGTGGAAGAAGGTATGCATCTAGCCTTTGGAGCTAGGCTGAGTGTGGTCTGCACCAGCAACTGTGGAAAACTGGCTGTGTGAGGGATCCAAGTCTCTCTTACCAGGGACCTGCACTTGGATAGGGTACTCAACCCACCTCTGGACTCGGGTCCTTCATATGGGACATCAGAGGCTTGAGAAAGTGCTACACTTCTCACTGTGCCATCATGAGAGTGTGCCCAGGCTGGCCTACTCATGGGGCAGGCGGGTCACCCCCATCAGTCCCCACCAACCCCAGCCACCTAACGGCTACCGAGCTGGATGAATGCTGTTTTCAGCAGCTGAGCTTCAGGGAGGGTTGTCAGCAAGCACTATTAGAGCAAGAGTAATTGACACAGCCTCTCATGAGGCCTCTGGGCACCACATGACCACTCAGAGGGCATGCCAGGGTCAGAAAACACCAGCTGACTTCAGCCTTCACTGCAGCGGTCTGACCTTCACAAGCAGAACCTACTCATGCGCTACGAGCGGGGGAGTCCTGCACCAGCGCTCGGCACTCCCGTCGTCATACTAAAACCCTCATGTCAGCAACTAGTTGTCAAAACAAAGACAAGTTAACTATACTCACTGTTCTTTGGTTTGACTTCTGAGTCTCCTCTCTTCCTAAAAGGGAATAAAAAGACTAGTTATTTTTCCGTGTGGTCCTGATCTTTGTCTTCTATGGAAATAACCTACCTAAACTGGTCCTATCATCTACTTGGTAGGAGTAAAAACTATCTTATCTGCCTTGAAGACAATTGTTCTTTCCCCTTCTTTTTGATGGGGCAAATGGCAGGAGAATAAGAAAATTTTTAGAAGTTAGATCCTATAACACTGTAGTTTAAGCCAATAGTCCCAGCTACTTGGGAGGCTGAGGCAGGAGGATCACTTGAGCTCAGGGGTTTGAGACCAGCTCAGTTAACACAGAAACACCATCTCAAAAGATTTTTTTTTTCTTTTTTATAGTACTAGAGATGGAACCCAGAGCCTCACCCAGGCTAGGAAGACATCGGCCTCTGAGTTACATCTCTAGTCCAACAAGGCAACTGTATACCAGGATGATGCTACAGAATGTAAGTACCTCCCATGTTTAAGTAGTCTTCACAAAGGCTGTCGGGGAAAGAGGCAGTCGGTCAAGTGAGGGGACAGACAAGCTCTGTGACTAAGTAACCAAGATCCAGCTGGCCCCCTAGTCCTGCCACTGAGGTCTTTCTATCACCATCACAACCTATGATATACCATCCTTATTGACAGTTGGGGAGTGGCGAGTGTGTTGGCCAAATTAAGGCTATGAGACCATTCACGACAATGTGTTCCTGGACATTGCCCACTCTCCACCCTCATGCCTGGCACCAGTGGGGACTGTATGAGATTATGGAAGCATAAAAAAAAAACATGGAGGTTGGGGCTGGGATTGTGGCTCAGCGGTAGAGCACTCGCCTAGCGCGTGGGCGACCCGGGTTCGATCCTCAGCACCACGTACAAATAAAATGCATTATTGAATAAAACGCATTGTGTACAACTAAAGCAAATAAATAAAAATATTTAAAAAAAAAAAAAAAAAAAACATGGAGGTAACACAGCATTACTCTTTCTCCTCTCTCTTCCTCTTCAGTGTCAGCGTGTGTTCCTGGTGTTACCGTTTCCAGTTCTGTTGCAGTAGGTTCAGCAACTCTGTTAAGCAAAATAAAATACAGCTATTAGGACTTATAAGGTTCATACAGAAGTAGTTTCATAAAATCTTCCTTCCTGGGCTGGGGCGGTGGCTCAGCAGTAGCGCACTTGCCTGGCATGTGTGAGGCACTGGGTTCAATTCTCAGCACCACATATAAATAAAGATCTATCAACAACATATATATATATATATTATATATAAAAATATATATAATATATATATATATATATATATATATATATGTATATATATATATATATATATATATATATATATATATTATATGTATTATATATAAAAACTTCCTAACCCAAAAGCAATTGTCATCTCAGGATCTCTGAGGGGTAATATTCATTTTACAGGTACTATTTGATATGACCTTTAAATCATGCTTTGATAAGAAAAATACCAACTTTCCTCAATTCATTCTTTTCAATGGAGAATTTTACCTGAATCAAATGGTTGCTTATCTGACGCCAAATTTAGCATCCTTAACAGGTCTATGGTTGCCAGGGAAGCTCACTATAAACTCCTCTTTTCAAACTTTCTGGGAAAATAACTTCCATAATTGAGATGAAACAATAACAAAAAGTATAATTATTCTTACGATTCAGTGGCTGTAACTCTACGTCTCTTCTCTTCCTGCGCGGAGGGAAGGAGATAGGACAAAAAGAATATGGGATTCAAAGAAGATCAACACCAAAAGCACGAGTCAGATTATCAAGTAAATACATGTGATGTGGGGCTGGGGTATAGCGCTGGCCTAGCACACGCAAAGCCCTGGGTTCAATCCTCAGCAACACATATATATTTTTCTCTTAAAAATAAATATTATGGGGCTGGGGTTGTGGCTCAGCGGCAAAGCGCTTGCCTCGCATGTGTGCAGCCCAGGTTCGATCCTCAGCACCACGTACAACATAAATGCATTGTGTACAACTAAAGTAAATAAATATTTTAAAAATAAATAAATAAATAAATAAATAAATAAATATTATGTGCCGGGTACAGTGACGCATGCCTATAATCCCAGCACTTGGGAGACTGAGGCAGGAGGATCGACGAGTTCAAAGCCAGCCTCAGCAATGGCGAGGCACTTAGCAACTCAGTGAGACCCTGTCTCTAATAAAATACAAAAAAGGGCTGGGGATGTGACCCAGTGGTCGAGTGCCACTGAGTTCAATCCCCGGTACCAAAAAAAAAAAAAAAAAAAGGGCTGGGGATGTGGCCCAGTGGTCAAGTGCCCCTGAGTTCAATCCCTAGTACCAAAAAAGAAAAATAAATAAATAAATGTGATGTGGTTAGAAGCACGGTGGGGCTGGGTGATTCAGTGGTGGAGTGCTTGACTAGCATGAACTAGATTCCATTCCCAGTGCTGTAAAACAAAAGACAAAAAAGGGTGGAGCCGGGTGCGGTGGCGCACGCCTGTAATCCCAGCACTTGGGAGGCTGAGACAGGAGGATCATGAGTTCAAAGCCAGCCTCAGCAATGGCGAGGCACTTAGCAACTCAGTGAGACCATGTCTCTAAATAAAATACAAAAAAGGTCTGGGGATGTGACCCAGTGGTCAAGTGCCCCCGAGTTCAATCCCCGGTACCAAAAAAAAAAAAAAAAAAAAAAAAAAAAAAGAAAGAGGGGATGTCTAGGTTTGGGGGCAATCTGGGAAACAGTCTAATTTCAATGCCCCATAGCTCCCAAACCAAGTCAACGCCAGGAGTTAGGCCAGTACAGGTCTGACTCCTAGAGACTGCCTAGCGATGCTATAAGAATCATTCTCTCACGTCAGGAATTCTTCAGTACTGGGGAAAAACTAAGTGGGAGTTTGGGATTCACATCGGGAAGCAACGATGACTGCCTAGAGAGGACACTAGCTCTTTTCTTGGATGGACACCATAGTGCACTGTTTCCCCAAGATCGAGATTTTCCATTTCTAGGATAACTGTTCATTTAAGTTAAAAGGGATAAAGATATTGTGATGATGAGACTGGGAATGTAGTTCAATGGTGCTTGCTAGCATGAAGCCCTGGATTCCATCTTCAGCATCAAAAAAAAAGTTAAAAAATGAAAATAAGTCTGCATGCTGTTTGACAACTAAGGGGTTTGGAGTCTATGTCAGTGGTGCAGCACTTGCCTGGTGTGCAGAGGCCCTGGTTCAATCCCATAAATCTCACACACACACACACACACACACACACACACACACGCCGGTGATAAAGCTGCATGTAATGATATACATGTACTCATTAACATGAAAACCGATACCATCTTAATAGTCTGTATCCTGTACCAATGTTAATTTCCTGGGGGTTTGTTGCTGTTTAAACATTACAGTGTGTAAGATGTTATCATTGGTACTACATTACAATGATAATAATGATAATGTACTATATTACATGAACATATGTGTGAAACATCTGATCATGTGTACACATATAATTCTGGGGATGGGATGTACTTCAGTGGTGAAATGCTTGCCTAGCATGTGTGAGGCCCCCAGTTTGACCAACACCAAAAATAAGTTTTTGCCTCCAGATGCTTTTAGACTCCAAGTGCAATATCAATTCTTCTGGGTCCTCCAGCCTGCCAGCCTACCCTGAGACTTCAGCCTGTCCTTTCAGCTTCCACCATCTTTGAGTCAAAGAATTACACAGCTTTCTGACATTTTATATGTATATATAGCATATGTACCAGTGCATGCGCACACACACATCACACACACACACACACACACACACACACACACACACACACACACTGCTATTTGCTTCTCTGGAGAACCCCAACTTGACAATATGAACCATATGCTAGGTCACCTCAGCACATGCACAAAAATTAGAGTTGATAATTGATAATGCCAGCGTTACCTGGTCTTTCTCTTCTTCAGAGTCATCTGAATTTGTCCTTTCGGAGTCTTCCTCAGGTTTCCGTTTAGCAGGGCTGTCACACAGAATCAGGCAACTGTTAGTTCGGAGAGATCCTAGCCCTCGAGTGGGTCCAGGAAAACTTGCAGCCCTCCTTCCCAAAAGCACTCTTTAAGCCTAATGCAGGCCCAGGTGCCTTCTTCCCTCCCAGGAGAGGCCCTTATTGGCAAGATGTTGAGAGAAGCTTAAATTTAATATTTCTTTGAATGACAGATTTAGGATAATTCCATTTTGCATCTAGATACTGAATGATGACTACTAATGTCACGAAGAGAAGAGGCATCACACCCCTCTGCTACACAGTACCATCTATAAAGAAATCAGCCTCAAAAAATAAAAAAGTAGCTGGGCATGGTGGCACACACCTGTAATCCCAGCAACTCAGGAGGCAGAGACAGAAGGATTTCAAGTTTGAGGTCAGCCTCTCAGCAATTTAGTGAGAGCCCCATCTCAAAATAAAAAGGGCTGGGGTGGAGCTCAGTGGTAAAGCACCCCTGGGTTAAATCTTCAGTACCAAAAAAAAAAAAAAAAAAAAAAAAAAGTTACGCTAGGTATACAGCTCAGTGGTGCACACCTGCCTAGCATGCCTAGAGGCCCTGAGCTTAATCCTTAGAACCACACAAAAAAAAAAAAAAAAAAAAAAAAAAAAAAAAGTTTGTAAAAGGCATGAAACAGTACGTTGTTTTTATATTGGACTGGTGTGTTTGGGATTTGTTTCAAAGTGAAACAGGTGATGAAACAATGGCCATTTGTAACTGGATGAACAAACAGCTAATGAGAATTCAGGGGTTCACTACACTATGCTCTTAATTTTGTGTATATTTCAAGTTTCTGTAAAAACAAAAATAAATGAGATCTTCAGAAATGCTGTTCATGCCAGGCACAGTGGCACATGCCTGTAATGCCAGCGGCTCAGGAAGCTGAGGCAGCAGGAACGCAGATTCAAAGCCAGTCTCAGCAATAGTGAGGCGCTAAGCAACTCAGTGAGACCCCGTCTCTAAATAAAATACAAAAAAGGGCTGGGATGTAGCTCAGTGGTTGAGTGCCCCTGTTATTGGAGCTGGGGTTGGGTTGTTGCTCCGTGGTAGAGTCCTTGCCTAGCATATGTGAGGAACTGGGTTTGATTCTCAGCATCACATATAAAATAAAAGGTCCATCGATAACTATAATATTAAAAATGAAATGCTATTTATGAATGTCAACAAAAACTGCAAGATGAAAACCTACATAGAAGCCGGGCATGGTGGCGCATGCCTGTAATCCCAGCACTTGGGAGGTTGAGACAGGAGGATCGCAAGTTCAAAGCCAGCCTCAGCAATGGCAAGGCACTTAGCAACTCAGTGAGACCCTGTCTCTAATAAAATACAAAAAAAAAGGGCTGGGGATGTGGCCCAGTGGTCAAGTGCCCGAGTTCAATCCTCGGTACCAAAAAAAAAAAAAAAAAAAAAAACCTATGCAGGGGGTGTAGCTCAGGAGGAGAGCACTTGTCTAGCATATACCAGGGCCTGGATTCTACCTCCAGCACAGTGCAAAAGAAAAAAGGGAAAAAAAAAAAAAAAAAAAAAATCTATGTAGCATAGAAGTTAGCACTGCTAAATTACAAGTTATCTATTCTATTCATGTGTTTTTTTTTTTTTTTTTTTTTAAACCAAAAAACATGCACAAGAAAAGGTAGCAATCCATTCATTACGTACTGACCCCTTTGTAAAATGAGATGTGATGGTTGTCTGTCTGGTAGTTCTCCTTGTAACCATGGGGCTAGATGAAGCTTCAGCTGTTTAAGGAGAAAAAAGAAAAAGCCACTATGAAAAGACAAGTCCAAGGCCCTAGTTACTGCAGAAAGTCAGGTATTGAGGATTAAGTATCCTGAGGTTTTAAATTCTAGTCAACAACCAGCAGGAGGATTCCAAATTCAAGGCTAGCCTCACTTAAAGACCACTTCAAAATAAAAAAAGGACTGGGAGTCCTGGGGCTGGGGCTCAATGGCAAAGCACTTGCCTAGCATGCCTGAGGCACTGGGTTCGATCCTCAGCACCATATAAAAATTAACAAATGCCGGCGCGGTGGCGCACGCCTGTAATCCCAGCACTTTGGGAGGCTGAGGCAGGAGGATCGCGAGTTCAAAGCCAGCCTCAGCAATGGCGAGGCACTTAGTAACTCAGTGAGACCCTGTCTCTAATAAAATACAAAAAAGGGCTGGGGATGTGGCGCAGTGGTCGAGTGCCCCTGAGATCAATCCCCGGTACCAAAAAAAAAAAAAAAAAAAAAAAATTAACAAATAAGGGCTGGGATTGTGGCTCAGCGGTAGAGTGCTCGCCTAGCACGTGCTCAGCCCGGGTTTGATCCTCAGCACCACGTACAAATAAACGTACTGTATACAACTAAAGCAAATAAATATTAAAAAAAAAAAAAAAGAAAATTAACAAATAAAAATAAAGGCATTCTGTCCATCTACAACTACAAAAAAAAAAAGAAAGAAAAGGACTGGGGGTGTCGCTCAATGTAAAAGGCATCTAGGTTTAATCTCCAGTACCAAAAAGAATTCAAAATATGTTTTCCAGTGAGTATGGACATTATAAAGTTGAAAAAACCTGGAACCATTGGAACTCAAGAAACATCCACGCAAGTCTGTTAGGAAGTATACCCAAGAAAAACCCAAAAGCATGGGGGAATAGCTCAGTGGTAGAGCGTGCCCTTAGCATGTGGGAGGCCCTGGGTTCCATCCCAGCACAGAAAAAGAAACCAGGAAAACACTGTCCAGGGGTATGCGAGTCAAAGTCTGTGCCTTCGTGTGTATCATAACCTCCTCTAAAGTTGGAAATGAGCCAAGGGTTCTTACGCTTCGTCTCGCTATCAGACTTGCTTCTTCTGGGCCCACGAGGCTTGGAACCGGATTTGGGGGTGCTTGGTTCTGACATTTTCACTCTCCTGTCTGCACGGCTTGCTTGGCTCCCGTTTTTTAGATGGCCGTTTGTTTCTCGGACAGTGTGAGCTCCGTTCTCCAAGGACAAATCTTTATTTAAAAGGGATTTGACTTTAGCCAGGTAGCCCTCCTATAGCAGGAAAGGATAATTTAAGTAGCAGTGAATGTAAACAAGTGGCAATAAAAATAAAAGAACGAACACATGCATTTCCTTTACAATCAGTAGGCAAAAAGGAGCAGGGGGTTTCTTTGTCTCCTTGGTCAGACAAGTTACAGGGAGATGTTTCTTCTGGTAGCCAAGATGCTGGGAGCTGACTTACCTCAGATAATTCTTCTTTATGTAATTTGGTTTCCAAATCACATAACTGATTCTTTATTTCTGTTTGCAGAAATTCATTCAAGAGATTCAATTTCTCCTTCACACACTCCTAAAGAAAGGATATATGTTCATCAGTCTCCAAACTCCCAAGATATTAACTAATGGACTAATACACAAGTAACTGAACCGCCTGGTCACATCACAATGACTGAATGGCAGGCAGCACTGTCTCTGCCAAAACACTAAAAAACAGTTCTTCATATTCACGGGTTCTGCATCTAAGTATTCAACCATCCTCAGATGGAAAATATTCTTAAAAAGAATTTCATCTGGGTTGGGTGGAGTAGCACATGCCTGTAATCCCAGCAACTCAGGAGGCTGAGGCAGGAGGACTGCAAGTATGAGGCTGGCCTCAGCAACTGAGCAACACCCTGTCTTTAAAAAAAAAAAAAAAAATGTGGTAGAAAGGAAGGAAAGGGGAAGTGCTGGGGAGTTTTAGTGGCCAAATATTGTTATACTCTATGCATGTGAATAATGTGAATATGTAACAAATCCCATCATTCTATACAACGACAATGCACCAATAAAAATGTGGAAAGGCAAAAAAAAATGAACTGGAGATGTTACTCAGTGATAAAGCACCCTGGGTTCAATCTCTAGTACCATCCCCCACCAAAAATAAAAATATGTATTTTCTCGTCTTTACTCTGAGTATTATGTATTCAGCACAACAACTACGTACATAGCAGAGCATTAACATGGCATTTGTCATCTCTAGATGACTTAAAGTCTACAGTACATTGTGCATAGGTTCTACGCAAATAATGCATCATTTATCTATAAAGAACTTTAGCATCTATGGATTCTGTTATATGAGGGAGTATCTGCAAACAATCCCCCTTAGATACTGAAGAATGACTATGTTCATAAAACACGCTCATGTTATTTCCATTATAACTGCACCACCCAGAGCTAGGGATGTAGTTCAGTGGTAGTCACTTACCTAGCATGTGTGAAACCCTGAGTGCAATTGCTAGTATAAAAAAATTTTGCCGGGCGCGGTGGCGCACGCCTGTAATCCCAGCACTTTGGGAGGCTGAGGCAGGAGGATCGCGAGTTCAAAGCCAGCCTCAGCAACGGCGAGGCACTTAGCAACTCAGTGAGACCCTGTCTCTAAATAAATACAAAAAAGGTCTGGGGATGTGACCCAGTGGTCGAGTGCCCCTGAGTTCAATCCCCGGTACCACACACACACAAAAAAAAAAAAATTTACATCACTCCCATCTCCAAAGAATTGAAAAATTGGGAGGTTATAGAGAAGATGGAAGATATAATGGCATATTATGACAACACTGCTTTTGAAACCAGTGTTACCAAGACAAGTTACAATGTAGAATTGATGGTTTACAACCGGAAACCAGTAAATCTGCCAATGAGTTATCAAAACCCAACCATTGAACAAGAATATCCAAGTTATCTTCAAAAGCTTATGGGAAAAAAGCCAGAAGAAACAAAAAATAACACATTCTAAGCTCAGTGGTACACACCTGTAATCTTAGCTACTCAGGTGGCTGAGGCAGGAGGATGACAGGTTCAAGGCTAGTGTGGGCAACTTTCAATCCTGTCTCAAAATAAAAAGGGTCAGCCGGGCGCGGTGGCGCATGCCTGTAATCCCAGCACTTTGGGAGGCTGAAGCAGGAGGATCGCGAGTTCAAAGCCAGCCTCAGCAATGGCGAGGCACTTAGCAACTCAGTGAGACCCTGTCTCTAATAAAATACAAAAAAGGGCTGGGGATGTGACCCAGTGGTCGAGTGCTGCTGAGTTCAACTCCCGGTACCAAAAAAAAAAATAAAATAAAATAAAATAAATAAAAATAAAAAGGGTCATTGAGTATATAGCTCAGTGACAGCAGTAGCTTGCATGCTCAAGGGCCTGGGTTTGATTCCCAGCACAACACATAAAAGTTTTCAGAAGTAGAAGCTGGGAAAAGTAACATTGCCTATAGTCCCAGCCACTCAGAAGCTGAGCAGGGAGGATCATTTGAGCCCAGGAATTCAACAGTCTGGGAAACCTAGTAAGACCCTGTCTAAAAATAAAACAAAACTTGGAGAAAAAACACACACACACACACACACACACACACACACCCTGGAGATTACCTTTTCTGTTAAGCTGTCTCTTTCCAAGTCTTTGAGCCTGGTGGAATAAAATAAGGGAGAAAGAATGAAACACTCATTAAGTAACTTCATTTACCTTCATTTACCATAATTTCAATGAATTTTGGAATTAAGCTTAACAAACGATAGAGAACACAAATAGGGTGGCATTCCCCTGCCCCCACAGTATCTAGCGTGCGCTTCCACAATGCCTACACCAGAAGTCATTTGTGAACTGAGCAAGGCTGCCCTTTTTGAGGTTGGTTTCCTGGAAATGATGAGGACAACACAGGAGCTCTAGGACAGAACACACGCGATTTAAAAGATAGCAGGGGGCTGGGGTTGTGGCTAAGCGGTACAGCGCTCGCCTACCACGTGCGAGGCCCTGGGTTCGATCCTCAGTACCACATAAAAATAAGTAAATAAAATAAAGGTATTAAGCCAGGTGCAGTGGCACACGCCTATAATCCCAGCACTTGGGAGGCTGAAGCAGGAGGATCTTGAGTTCAAAGCCAGCCTCAGCAATGGCGAGGCATTTAGCAACTCAGTGAGACCCTGTCTCTAATAAAATACAAAAAAGGGCTGGGGATGTGGCTTACGAGTGCGGGAGGCTGAAGCAGGAGGATCTTGAGTTCAAAGCCAGCCTCAGCAATGGCGAGGCATTTAGCAACTCAGTGAGACCCTGTCTCTAATAAAATACAAAAAAGGGCTGGGGATGTGGCTTAGTGGTCGAGTGCCCCTGAGTTCAATCCCTAGTACCAAAAAAAATAAAATAAAAATAAAGGTATTGTGTCCAACTACAACTGAAAAATATTAAAAAATATATGTATCAATCAGGCCAGGTATGAGGCCAGCCTGAGCAACTTAGCAAGGCTCTAGGCAATGTAGTGAGACCCTGTCTCTAAATTTAAAAATAAAAATAAAAATAAAATACGGCTGGGGATGTGGCTCAGTGGCATAATGCCTCTGGGTTCAATCCCTAGCGTACACACACACACACACACACACACACACACACACAGTATTGGCACAGGTTCCTTCTGTAATTTAGAAGACAGCTGGTCTGGTTCTTTCTCCAGGTGGATATGACAAGAGCCCTTAAGGGTGTGGCACGGAGTGGCCAGCTAGAATGAGTAGACTAGGGTCACACTGAGGAACAGGCAGCAAATGTTGCCTAGGCCAGAGGTGGCAACATTCTCGCTGAGGGTCAAGGCATCTGGAGCAGCAAAGGGGCGGGGGGGGGGGGGCGCTGGTGGTGGTGCCCCCCTACGCACACACAGGAACTACAGATCAAGTCAAGAGAGCTGGCTGGCTCCCCAAAAAGTTAATCCTTCAGAACACATGCACCTCATCCGTTCAGAAGAGCAGAATTGTCAAGGGATCACTGGAGACAGTGGCTTGCCTCTGTTGCAGGGGAAGGAGAAAGACTGAAGGAACGAAGACGCCAAGGAGAGCGAGGCGAGCGGGAAGACTGTTGTCCCCAGCCTGGGTGCTGGCCGCGGACAGTGAGGTAAGAACAGGTCGAACCAGTTGGGCGCATGACTGTCCACGGAGGGCACCCTGGGGCGGCACCAGGCCCTTGGCATCTCTGGATTCTCCCACCCAGCGCCACACAGACTAGGCGCTCAGTTATCACTAGCCGAGGGGCAGAAATAGCTCTCCCTGGCTGGCCTCTGCAGAGGCCTAGAACAAACAGCCAAGCCAGGAATTCAAGTGATGTGTCTGGCCTGACCGCTGCCACGCACTGGCTGCTGCGGGAGCACGTGGACCCGCTTTCCTCTGCAAGTGCCACTCATATCTGTAGGCGCCGACTGTATACCAGGCCCCGTTCCAGGCAATTCCAGGCTGGGTGACTGGATGGATACCACCAAGCAAGAGTCTCCCGACTTGCTGGGTGGTCAGGAAAAAGACACTTGGCTCCCTGTGGGCACAGGGGTGATGAACACTGTCATATGGGCTGTGTAAGTCCGGCTCGAGAATCTTTGGAATGAAGACCTCCGGGAGCATGGGCTGGGGGCGTGGCTCAGTGGTAGAGCACTTGCCTGGCCTGGCCTGCATGAGGCCCTCGGCGCCACCCCCAGCACTGCAGGGAGAAGTGGGAGAATTCCAGAAGCACATGAGGCTGCTTGCAGGCAAAAAATGTCTTCCTATCCGCATAGTAACTCGGTCCAGGGAGAGCCCGAGACAGGACAGCTGTGGAACTGGGCACCACCAGCCAGAGGCACATACGCCACTGCAGCAGCGTTACTTTTGCCTTCTTGGTCACTTGGCTTTGTTTTGTTTGGAGCAGTGCTAGGGATCAAATCCAGGGACTCCCGCATGCAAGGTAGTACTCTACCACTGAGCTTCACCCCCAGCTCCAATCACTGTTCTTAAAATGGCAGGACACAGCTTCTACCCTGACCAGCTGAACAGTACCTGAATCCTGAGGTTATCCCAGGTATTAAGGACACAGCTCAAGTGACAGTACAGCCCACCAAGGTGCCCCTTCCAGAATACAGCCATCTCCTGCTCCTGGGCATTAAACAGACCTGCAGGTCTGAATTCTTTCAACCCTTTCTCGACACTAGGATATCCAGCCTGGCAAAGAGCAACACGTCTTCCCAGGGCAAGATGTTCTAAGGCATCTGGAGACTGCATTTATCCTTCCTGGCTCCAAAGTGAACCACAGCAGGATCCCAGGAGCTGGTGGGAGCTGGCCACTCAGTATTGTTTCCTCGCTGCCACCAGGCCTTTGCTTGAGTCTGTCCCTCCCCAGTGACACTTATGCCACCTCATGCCCACTTGACAGTTATAACTCAGAGGATCAGAAGTGGAGCAGGACCTAGGAGAGGACTCAACTCTATATAACCTTAGCTCTCCGCCCACCTGAGATCTCTTTCGTAATTGCGTCCCTCAGAGATCAGTCATGTAAGAAATCTATAACCACCATGAAGGTAAGCACAGTCAACATCTGAGCACTTTCCCAGAGAAAGGGCAGACAGGCCATCAAGGAGGGGCCCAGAGCAACCAAGAGCTCTTCATGACCTGGGCAGAGGGAGCTGCCCAAGCTGGAGCACCACGGTACTGAATGTCACTCAGGAAAACACCCAAGAAACAGACACGAGCATACCAGGTCAGAAAGGCAAGACCAGAGAGTGGAGGCTGGTAACAGGCATGTCAGGCTAAAACTCACGAATTTTGTTCCCCAGCCAACAAACCACCAGAGGAGTCAGTCACAGGTAAAACCAATGACACCAGAGCCATGCCTTAGAAAAATTAATCTGGCAGAAGCACGCTATAACCAGGTACAGGTGGTGAACGCCTGTAATCCCAGCTACTTGGGACTGAGGCAGGAGGATCACAAGTTTGAGGACAGTCTAGGCAATTTAGGGAGACCGTAAATTTAGAATACCCCTGGGTTTGATCATTAGCACCCAGAAAACAACTGGACAGGGCAAAATTCCAAAATGTTAAAGTACTCTACCACATCTAAGCCAGATATGCTGGTGAGAAACGTGGTTTAGGCCACAAGAGTGGGCCATGCAAGAGAAGTTCTGAGACTTAACCCTGCTTAAGAATGGCTGTGTGAAGCCGGGCACGGTGGCGCATGCCTGTAATCCCAGCACTTGGGAGGCTGAGGCAAGAAGATCGCGAGTTCAAAGCCAGCCTCAGCGATGGCAAGGCACTGAGCAACCCAGTGAGACCCTGTCTCTAGTGAAATACCAAAAAGGGCTGGGGATGTGGCCCAGTGGTCGGGTGTCCCCGAGTTCAATCCCCAGTACAAAAAAAAAAAAAAGGCTGTGTGACAGTAAAGACGGAACTATCCAATGGTATCTGTAGAAGGCAAACAGCAAATGCCCCAAAGATATTCATACCCTAACCTCTGGAATTCATGGATGTCCTTTTATGTGGCAAAAGGGACCCTGCAGATGGGATTGTTCAACAGCCTTTGAGATGAGCAGATTATCCTGTATGATCTCTGGGCCTGATCTAATCACTGATCTAGCCCTTAGGAGCACAGAACCTTCCAGTTGCATTTCAAAAGAAATGTGACTATGGCAGAAGGATCTGAGAGATGTGAGAATGTAACCTGCAGTTGCTGGCTTTCAAGACAGATAAAGGGGACCTCGAGCCAAAAGATGAGATAGCCTTTCAAAGGCTGGGAACAGCCTTCAGCTCAGAGCCAGCAAGAAAATGGAGACCCGAGTCTTACAACTGCAAGGAACTGAATTCAGCCAACGCCCGGGGACAGCAGGAAGCATTCTCCCCCAGAGCTTCCAAAAAGGAATGCAGCCTGCGGACACCGTGATCTTCATCCAGTGAGACCGGTTTCTGGCCTGCACAACTATAAGATAATAAACGTTTGATGTTTAAGCCACTGAGTCTATCAATTTGTTATGGCAGCAATTAAAAACTACCAACTTCTAAACTTTTTGGTGGAGAGAAAGAAGAGTACACAGAGAAAGAAGAGTACACAGGCCATAACTTTTAGTAGTGAACAGTGGCTATGTATTTTTGTTGTTGCCTGCAGTGCAGAAGACCAAATGCAGGCCCTCGCCTATGCTAGGCAAGCCCTCCACCACACAGCTCCAGCCCAGCCCAGCAGCAGCTACGGAGAGGATTATTCAGCAACTAGAAATCAGAACTGGCGTTAAAATTGGCATCTCCAGGGCTGGGGTCGTGGCTCAGTGGTAGAGCGCTCATCTAGCACATGCATGACCCGGGTTTGATCCTCAGCACCATGTAAAAATAAATGCATTGTGTACAACTAAAGCAAATAAATACCTAAAAAAATAATGGCATCTCCAGCTGGTATCCCAACTGCTAAAAGTAGCTGTAGGACTGGAAAGGAAGGAAGAAATGGAAGCGGGGGAAGAAAGAGGGTCCCTGGTGGTACACACCTCAAGAAATCCAAAGTTACGAAGAATTGAGAAGCAAGGTATTGAGAGATGAAAAAAAGACAAAGCCACCTCCAACTCTTAAGAGAAAAAGGTCTCCAGGCATAGTGGTGCACATCTGTAATCCCCTCGACCTGGGAGGCTGAGGCAGGAGGATCACAAGTTCAAGGCCAGCCTCAGCAAGTTGGCAAGTCCCTAAGAACTTAGGGAGAATTGACTCAAGATCAAACAAAAACAAAAACAACAACAAAAAAAAAAAAAAAAAAAAAAAAAAAAAAAAACTGGGGATGTGGCTCCCTGACAAAGTGCCCTGGGTTCAATGCCTAGGACAAAAAAAAAAAAAAAAAAACGGAAAGGGTCTTTAAGGATAGGACTGGAACTGAGTGTGGTGGCATGCACCTGTAAACCCAGCCACTCTAGAGGGTACAGCAGGTAGATAAAGTTTGAGGCCAACCTGGGCAACTCAGTAAGACCGTCTCAAAATTTCAAAAGGGCTGCAGATGTAACTCAGTGGTAGTGCACCTGCCACTCAGGCATGAAGCCCTGGGTTTAATCACCATCAAAGCAAAAAGAAAAATATAAAAGATTAGAACTAGATGCCTGGTACAAAAGCTAAGGAAGCAATAGAAAGAGCAAGTCCAGGGTTGGGACTGTAGCTCAGTGATAGAACATTTGCCCAGCTAGCATGTGAGGTCCTGGGTTCCATCCCCAGCCCCACTTAAAAAAAAAAAAAAAAAAAAAAAAGCCAGCCCAGATCATTCTACAAGAAGCCAGCCAACAAATAAGGTTGGAATAAGAAGTAAACATATCCCTGTATCTCATCTCCAAACAGACTCCATGGCCACACTAACAGCTGCCAGGTTATCAGATCTGTATGTACAATTTAAATTATGCTTCCCTGATGGAAGTGAAATACAAGGTTGAACACATGATAACAAGCAATAAAGACCTCCAGGCAGGCGCACTAACACATCTACACCTATGTGCTCAGTTTGTAACACCATTGAGGGGGCAACCCCGCCCCATCTAGCACCAAAAGGTTAGATGACTTTGCCCCAGAGATGGTAAGGGGTGGTACAGGATTTGAACAGCAGTAGTTTACATCCCTAAAATCCTGCTGTAGGGGGAGAACTAGAAAAGATGAATCATTTTTGCTCTATTTAATTCCATGGCCGCTACTGAGCGGATGTTAAGGTTCAAAACCCAGTTTAATCTAATCGTAGAATGACTAGCAGATAAGAAAGCTATAGTAATTACAAAGGCTAATCAGCAGGGCTGGGTGTGTAGCTCAGTGGCACAGTGCTTAGTTAGCATGCATGAGGCAGAGCTCAATCCCAGAATGGGCAAAAAAAAGAAGGGGGAAAAAAAAAAAAAAAAAAAAAAAAAAAACGATAATCAGCCACGCAGAGGCTCCTGCTAGAATTGTAAATCCAGGCTTCCTTACAGGGAAAATCTGACATGCAAACTCTTTAAGAGTCAAATATGGATGTGCACCAAGCTGCAGATACAATGAATAAGGCAAACATGGTCTAACACGACTTGAAATAATTCAACTCGAGTTGCAAAAGCAACAAGCGGAGTAGACTGAGATCAACACCCTTCTAGACTAAAGATGTATATCAGAAGTAAGAGCTCTTGCCTAGCACCTGCAAGGCCCTGGGTTCAATCTCTAGAATGACAAGCTAATAGTATTTTGTTTTCAATGAATTCAAGGCTATTTATTGCAGGGAAGCCAGACTGTCTTTGAGGGGAAGGCTTAAGAATGGATAAAGCTGGGGGGTGCAGATCAGTGGTAGAACACTTGTTTAGTAAACGAGAGACCCTCAGCTACAATGGGAGGGGATGGACAGAAACCAATTTGGGGAAGGGGTAGGTGGCATCCAGCCTCACGCTGGTTACTCTATGGATTCGCACTTGGGTCCCAAGAACCTGAGAGAAGGCCTGTGTGGCTTATGAGAAGAGCACGAGATGAGGTGGGAAGGTCGATGGGAATTCTGGCCAAGAGTGCAAGGAAGTGTATAGAGCAGGGAAACTACTGGCTCCAACTCTTCTTTTAACAGGGTCACACTTTCCACTTTGTAAAAAACATAACTGAAGGCTAGGAATATAGATCAGTGGTAAAGCACTTGCCTAGCAAGCACAAGGCCCCGAGTTCCACCCATAGTACCGCACACACACAAAAATAAATAAGCAAACAGAACAAACACCAGAAGACAAAGGGGAGATGATCACGTTTACTGAGCAAATGATGGCAGCTTCAACTGGGTAAGAAAAACCAGGCTGGAAAAAAATGTGGCTTGCCCTGAAAGATAAGACTATTTTTGGTACTTGGGACTAAGCCATCAAGAAGGGGCAGGCGCCAGGCATGGTGACGCACGCCTGTAATCCCAGCACTTGGGAGGCTGAGACAGGAGGACGGCGAGTTCAAAGCCAGCCTCAGCAATGGCGAGGCACTTAGCAACTCAGTGAGTCACCCTGTCTAATAAAACACAAAAAAAGGGCTGGGGATGTAGACCAGTGGTCGAGTGCCCCCGAGTTCAATCCCTGGTACCAAAAAAAAAAAAAAAAAAAAAAAAAAAAAAAGAAGGGCAGGCAGGCAAACTTCTGAATTGGGCTTAACATCATGAAGCCAGGTACTTTGATAATTCCATTTCAAATCAAGTTATATCTTGTGGTTAGGGGGCACGTGGGGGATACAGACTTAAGATGTAAACTTTCTGTGGGCTAAGAAGTAGTGTGAAGGGCTGGGGTTGTGGCTTCATGGTAGGGCGCTTGCCTCACACATGTGAGGCACTGGGTTCAATTCTCAGCACTGCATATAAATAAGTGAATGAAATAAAGTCCATCAACAACTAAATTTTATATATATATATATATATATATATTTTTTTTTTTTTTTTTTTTTAAAGCATGAAGCAGGGCATGGTGGTGCACTCCTGTAATCCCAGTGACCCAGGAGGCTCAGGCAGGAGAACCACAAGTCAGAGGCCAGCCTCAGCAATTTAGCCAGGCCCTTTCTCTTAAGAGTAAAAAATATACGTATATATGTAAAGGGCTGGGGATGGGGCTCAGTGGTTAAGTGCCCCTGGGTTCAATCCCCAGTACCAAAAAAATAGTGTGAATCAGGCTGGGTGTGGAGGCCCAAGCCAGTAATCCCAGCAATTCGGAGGCTGAGGCTGGAGGATCCCAAATTCGAGATCAGTTTCGAGCAACTTAGGGATGCCCTAAGTAATGTAGCAAGACCCTGTCTTAAAAAAACAAGGGCTGGGGATGTGGCTGGATGGTAAGTACCTCTGGGCTCAACTGCTCATACAAAAAAATTAAAGGGAAGTAGTGTGAATCAAATAGCCCCCTTCCTACTTCATTCTCCAAAGCCCAAATCAAAACTTGCCTGGCACCACCACAGTGTACAAGCCCATGGAAATGAAAGTTCAGTTCACAAATACAGATGAAGCGTCCAGACCCAGCCAGGGTTCCCGTGACTAATGCACACCTCATTTGGAACAAGTTTTTCAGGAATGAATGGATGTCCTTCAGCAAGAGGCCAGGCCAGTCTTCCCGCCAATTCCTGTGCACAGAAGCCGGATGAGGGCAAGCACTGACACGGGGGGAGGGGGTCCCCCAACATCAGCCGCCGCCTCTCACTTCTTCCTGGACACTGACCAGTCCTCGCTGTGAAGCCTTCCTTGATGCCCAAGGCTTATGGGCGCAGATCTGCTATACGAAAGGCCAGCCTGCACGCTGCCCAGGCCCTGACCTGCACTGTAAACGCTCCTTCTAAAACACAAGCTCCCCGGCGGGGCGAGGGAGGGAGCCCCGGGTGGACGACCGAGCTCACGAGCCGGTCAGCCGGCAGCGGGCAGCGCCCGGGCCCTGACCAGGAACGTCCATCTCTGGAAGCCTCCATCAGGATGCACAGCTCAGGGAGAGCAGGAAGCACCAAAGGAGATCCCCCAGGGTCCCCAAGCACCCGCGGGGAGCAAGCCGGGAACCGGAAGTGGAGGCCGGAGTGCCGGGACTGAGGGGTGTCTGGAGGCCATAGGCTGCCCACTTCCTGCGCGACTAGGCTGGCGGCAAGAGCACGGCCCGTGGCTGCCCGGATGAGGGAGCCGCCTAGACGACCCCAAAGCCTGTTCCATTTGGGGGTCAGAAAAGACCCCCCAAGTTTTTAGTCACCAAGGAGTTTGGAGGGACCTCGGCCCATTTTGGCGCCAAACGGCAAGGGGAGCGCGCAACCGGAAGTGCCACCCTGCCCGCGCCAACAGCCGCGCGCGCCGCCTCATCCCCACGCATGCGTGCCCGGCTGTCAGCAGCGGCTACGGGCCACCTGGAGGGGAAGCGACCCCCCACCCCAATGCTTTGCCTCTCCCCATCCCTGGGCCGACTGTCCCCCGCAATACGTACCGCCTGCGGACATCGTCGGGCAGGGAGATGGCTGGGACAGCCAGCGCGGGCACCCGGGCCGGGGCGGTGCGGGCCGGCATCTCGGAGACTGCAGCGGACGCGGCAGCAGTGCAGACAGCCTCAGCTTTTCGCGCGGAAACCAACGGGGAGGGGCGGCGAGCAGAGGCAGCGCGTACCAACCTTGCTCGGGCACGGGGGAAGGAGGGACGTACCATATGCGGGCAGACAGAGCAGAGCGGGCTGTGCTCCGAAGCTGCGCATGCGTGAGGCGGGCACGCACCCCCCCCACACGCAGAGCAGTGGGTTCGTCCGAGCTCCGCTAACATTTGCAGTCAAGGGGGCGCAGTGCCTGAGACAGTCATTCATTCATTCTTTTGGGCATGCGGGCCATGAAGCATCAAACAGCTCCGGGGAGTTAAAAGCCCGAGTCTGAGCTCTTGGGTTAAAGCCCTCAGTTCCAATCCAACCTCCATTTCTTTTGTTCACTGTATGACCTTGGGCCGACACTTGGACTCAGCCTCAGTGTTCCCTTCTATAAATCGGGGGCTAATAGCACCTACTCCAGAAAATCTTAAGAATACCCAGAATTTGTAGCCAACACCAAGGATCTCACACTGTAGGGAGGCGAGGGACCACTCCACATGATACAGCACCAAACCATAAGATAAAGATGGGTTATTCAATATCTGGGTCTGGGAAAACTAGATCTCCACTTTACAAAAGAAAAAAGTTAGACCCCCAACCTCTCAAATAAGGAAAAATATGGAACTATGAGAAAAAGCTTCATGATATTGAATTTGACAACACTTGAATATGACAACAAAAGCTAAAATACACAAATGAGTCTACATCAAACTTGAAAACATGTACACAGCAAAGGAATCAACCAACAGCGAAACAGTAACCAGCAACTGAAATGGGAGAAAAATGGTGCAGCCACTATAGAAAACAGTACAAAATTTCCTCAAAGTTAAAAATAGAATTTTAGCCGAGCGCAGTGATGCACGCCTGTCATCCCAGCACTTAGGAGGCTGAGGCAGGAGGATCACGAGTTCAAAGCCAGCCTCAGCAATGGCGAGGCACTCAGCAACTCAGTGAGACCCTGTCTCTAATCAAATACAAAAAAGGGCTGGGGATGTGGCCCAGTGGTCCAGTGCCCCCGAGTTCAATCCCCGGTACCAAAAAAAAAAAAAAAAGAAAGAAAAAGAAAAATGAATTTTGTGATTCTACAGTCCCACTTCCAGGCATGTATTCGTAGAATTAAACACAGGATCTTGGAGGTATTTTCAAACCCATTTTCATTGAAGCACTACTCATAATAGCTAAGAGGTGAAATGAAAAATGTCCATCTACAGATGAGTGGGTAAAGAAAATGTGGCATATACACAATGAAATATTATTCAGCCTTGAAAAATAAACCCCATCTTATGCTTCAACATGACTGATCCTGGAGAACATTATGCCAATTTAAATAAGACAGATACAGGATTTCATTTCTGTGAGGTATCTAAAGACAAAATCTTAGAAACAGAAAGCAGAATGGCAGCTACCAGGATGAAAAGGAGTGGGAAAAGGGGAATTGTTCAACGCGTGTAGAGTTTCAGTTTCATGAAATGAAAAGTTTCCAGAAATCTGTTGCACAATAATATGCATGTACTTAAGACTACTGAACTGTACCCTCAAAAATGGTGAAGATGGTAGCTAAGGTACAACACTGAGCCCATAGTCCCAGCATTAGGGAGGCTGAGGCTGAGGATCACTTGAGCTCAGGGCCAGCCTGAAGCAAGACCCTATCTCAAAAGAAGAGGTAAATTTTGGACTTGGGTCGTAGCTCATTGATCAAGCACTTGCCTAGCATGTATAAGGCCCTGGGTTCAATCCCTAGTAACAAAAAGGTAAATTTTATGTGGCTTTTTTGTTGCAATAAAAAAAAAAAGAAGACACTAGGGATGGGGATGTAGCTCAGTGGCAGAGCACTTACCTAGTAACAGCCAAGCAACGGGTTTCAATCTCCAGTATGACAAAAACAGACAAAAACTTAGATCAGGTACAGTGGTGCACGTCTATAATCATAACAAGAGGATGCCAGGGCAGGCCAAGGCAGGAGGATTTTTTTTTTAATTTTATTTTTATAATTTTTAATATGTACAACTCATAGTACATGTATTTAGCATCTTTTTACATACAACTGTTTGTATACAAAGTATATTTGTACAATTCAGGTCTTCAATCATGCATTTAGGAAAATGATATCTGTCACGCCTGTCATCCCAGCACTTAGGAGGCTGAGGCAGGAGGATCACGAGTTCAAAGCCAGCCTCAGCAATGGCGAGGCACTCAGCAACTCAGTGAGACCCTGTCTCTAATCAAAATACAAAAAAGGGCTGGGGATGTGGCCCAGTGGTCCAGTGCCCCCGAGTTCAATCCCCGGTACCAAAAAAAAAAAAAAAAAAAAGAAAAAGAAAAATGAATTTTGTGATTCTACAGTCCCACTTCCAGGCATGTATTCGTAGAATTAAACACAGGATCTTGGAGGTATTTTCAAACCCATTTTCATTGAAGCACTACTCATAATAGCTAAGAGGTGAAATGAAAATGTCCATCTACAGATGAGTGGGTAAAGAAAATGTGGCATATACACAATGAAATATTATTCAGCCTTGAAAAATAAACCCCATCTTATGCTTCAACATGACTGATCCTGGAGAACATTATGCCAATTTAAATAAGACAGATACAGGATTTCATTTCTGTGAGGTATCTAAAGACAAAATCTTAGAAACAGAAAGCAGAATGGCAGCTACCAGGATGAAAAGGAGTGGGAAAAGGGGAATTGTTCAACGCGTGTAGAGTTTCAGTTTCATGAAATGAAAAGTTTCCAGAAATCTGTTGCACAATAATATGCATGTACTTAAGACTACTGAACTGTACCCTCAAAAATGGTGAAGATGGTAGCTAAGGTACAACACTGAGCCCATAGTCCCAGCATTAGGGAGGCTGAGGCTGAGGATCACTTGAGCTCAGGGCCAGCCTGAAGCAAGACCCTATCTCAAAAGAAGAGGTAAATTTTGGACTTGGGTCGTAGCTCATTGATCAAGCACTTGCCTAGCATGTATAAGGCCCTGGGTTCAATCCCTAGTAACAAAAAGGTAAATTTTATGTGGCTTTTTTGTTGCAATAAAAAAAAAAAAAGAAGACACTAGGGATGGGGATGTAGCTCAGTGGCAGAGCACTTACCTAGTAACAGCCAAGCAAACGGGTTCAATCTCCAGTATGACAAAAACAGACAAAAACTTAGATCAGGTACAGTGGTGCACGTCTATAATCATAACAAGAGGATGCCAGGGCAGGCCAAGGCAGGAGGATTTTTTTTTAATTTTATTTTTATAATTTTTAATATGTACAACTCATAGTACATGTATTTAGCATCTTTTTACATACAACTGTTTGTATACAAAGTATATTTGTACAATTCAGGTCTTCAATCATGCATTTAGGAAAATGATATCTGTCTCATTCAACCACCTTTTCTTTTTTTTTTCTTTTCTCCCCCTCCCTCCCCCCTTGCTCCCTCCTTTACCCTCCCTTCCCTTTGACCATTCTAGTGTTCCTCTAGTCTTCCTATGTACCCCCATCCAACAATACTATGAACTAGCCTCCTTATATCAGAGAAAATATTTGGTACTTGGATTTTTGAGACTGACTAACTTCACTTAGCATTATGTCTTCCAACATCATCCATTTACCTGCAAATGTCATTATTTTATTTTCTTTCATTGCTGAGTAAAAGGGCAGGAGGATTTTAAATTTGAGTCTAGCCTTAGAAACTTAATGAGGCTGTATCCCAAAATAAAAAACAAGAGCTGGGGATGTAGTTCAGTAATAAAGCACCGCTGCTTCAATTCCTAGTACCAAAACCACTATTAAGATAGGACCCATGGCCGGGCGCGGTGGCACACGCCTGTAATCCCAGCACTTTGGGAGGCTGAGGCAGGAGGATCGCGAGTTCAAAGCCAGCCTCAGCAATGGCGAGGCACTTAGCAACTCAGTGAGACCCTGTCTCTAAATAAAATACAAAAAAGGTCTGGGGATGTGACCCAGTGGTCGAGTGCCCCTGAGTTCAATCCCCAGTACGACAAAAAAAAAAAAAAAAAGATAGGACCCATGGGGGCTGGGGTTGTGGCTCAGCAGTAGAGCATTCGCCTGGCGCGTGCACGGCCCGGGTTCAATCCTCAGCACCACGTAAACATATATGCATTGCATTGTGTACAACTAAAGCAAATAAATAAATATTAAAAAAAAAAAAGATAGGACCCATGGTTGAGGTTGTGGCTCAGTGGTAGAGCACTTGCCTAGCATGTGCAAGGTACTGGGTTCAATTCTCAGCACTATTTAAAAATAAATAAATAAAGGTTAAAAAAAAAAAAGACAGGACCCATTTTTTAATATGGTATTTTATCTGACAAAAAGTACTAGTAGGGGGCTGGGATTATGGCTCAGCGGTAGTGCACTCGCCTAGCACATGCGCGCCCCGGGTTCGATCCTCAGCACCATGTACAAATAAAAAAAAAAAAAAAAAAAACACATTGTGTACAACTAAAGCAAATAAATAAATATTTAAAAAAAAAAAAAAAAAAAAAAGTACTAGTAGCCAGGCAGTGGCACACGCCTGTAATCCCAGCACTTGGGAGGCTGAGGCAGGAGGATGGTGAGTTCAAAGCCAGCCTCAGCAATGGCGAGGCACTTAGCAACTCGGTGAGACCCCGTCTCTAAATAAAACCCAAAAAAGGGCTGGGGATTTGACCCAGTGGTCGAGTACCCCCGAGTTCAACCCCCGATAAATTTTTTTTTTTTTAAACAAGCGAATGCATTTACCCACACACAGTAGGTTTCCCCAAGAGGAAGGGTTGGCCTGGTCAGAATTGGATCTCAGACCCTTGCTAAGCATCAATCACACATGGCAGAACGCTGGAATACTGACAATTCTTAACGTTTTTAATTTTAATATTTAAAAATTTTTTTTCTAGTTGATGGACCTTTATTTTATTCATATGTGGTGCTGAGAATCAAACCCAGTGCCTCACACATGCTAGGCAAGGGCTTTGCCACTGAGCCACAACCCTATCCCCTAATTTTAATATTTTGATTGAAGTAATTTTAATGTTTTATATATTAATTTTATATTTATTAATTCTAAAATTAACAACTTTCTCTTATTGTGCTACTGGGGATTAAACCCAGGGGCACTGAGCCACATCCCCAGCCCTTTTTATTTATTTTGAGACAGGGTCTTGCTAAATTGCTGAGGGTTTCACTGGGTTGTTGAGGCTAGCCTCAAATTTGCAATATTCCTGCCTCAGCCTCCCAAGTAGCTGGAATTACAGGCATGCACTACTATGCCTGGCCCAATAATCGATAATGATTAATTTAACATCTAACAGAAATTAAGCACGGTCCTAGGCTCTTTAGAGTTATTTAATTTGGTGCTTAGCAACCATAAAGAGAGGCCCAGGTTTAGTATCCCTCCCCTGAAATGCTTGGGGTCCAGAAGTATCTTGGATTTCAAAAAGATTTTTTTTTAATTTGGGGATATTTGCGTATATAACAGTATCTTAGGGAGGGGACACAAGTCTAAACACGAAATTCACTTGTATTTCATATATACCTCATACACATCCTGAATATAATTTTGTACAAGTTTTTTTTTTTTTTTTTTTTTTTTTTTTTTTTTTTAAACACAATTTTGGGCAAGAAAGTTTCATGGCTTGGAATTTTCCATTAGTGACACCATGTTCATACTCAATTTTGGATTTTGGAACATTTCAGGTTTAGGGGTTTTTATTTATGTGTGCATGCTGGGAATTAAGTAGAGGGCCTCACACACAACCCCCTAGGTTTTGGGGGGGTTATATTTATTTATTTGCTTTAGTTGTACACAATGCCTTTATTTATTTTATTTTATTTTATTTTGGTACTGGGGGTTGAACTCAGGGGCACTCGACCACTGGGCCACACCCCCAGCCCTTTTTTGTATTTTATTTAGAGACAGGGTCTCACTGAGTTGCTAAGTGCCTCGCCATGGCTGAGGCTGGCTTTGAACTCGCGATCCTCCTGCCTCGGCCTCCCAAAGTGCTGGGATTACAGGCGTGCGCCACCGCGCCCGGCTCGGTTTTGGGTTTTTTTGATTAGGCATACTCAACCTGTAACAGGACTGCATTTCCTATGGCCTAGGTGATTTGTTACATGGGACTCTGACTCCAAAGCTACTAATTCATACAAGATCATGGATTCAGTCAGCATCAAGGCCCAGGGATCCAGATGTCTTTAGTCCAGAGCCTGAACACGAAATGGTGACCCTAGCATTGGCCACTTGGCCACCCCATAGGTGGCCAAAGAGACAGGACTGGGAAACTTGACAACGAAGGAGTCAGAAACAGGCTAACCGCCACAAGAAAGTTTCAACAGAGTGCGACTCAGGCTCCTAGAACTGTCCGCACCTCGCATGGCCTCTTATACACCTTGGGGAAGGAGGTGCTCTCAGGTCAAAAGGAGCCTCAGCTCAAGCGAGAGCAGCTGGGCTTTTGTTTTCCTAGTACTGGGGAATCAAACCCAGGGCCTTGCACTGCTAGGCAAGTGCCCTAGCACTGAGCTACATCTCTAGCCACGGCAGCTGCATTTACTGGGAACTCCCACACAGGCAGATTGTCTTTGTAATCCTTATGTCGACCTTGCTAGAAAGGAATGGGTCCTCGTTTCATGGATGGGATCAAGGCCCACGGGCTCCCTACAAGTTGAGTACAACCTCTTGGTTGTTCTTTGGAACTACAACCCAAATCTTTCCACAACCCAAATCCACTCTGCTGTAGAGAGTTCTTTCCCCTCCACACTGTAGCTGCGGGGGCGGGGGGGGGGGGATGCATTTTATTCCATCTTCAGCACCCAGCCTAGATTCATCCGATTCTACCCCACCTCACTGATCAACCTGACTGACCCACTTTTTTATCCTTTCAAGCTTATGTGCCCCACGGCCTTTGTTTCTACTGTCATCTCGGCCCAGACCATTCTTCTGGAAAATTCACACAGCTCAAAGTTTGCTTGGGCATAGAGGCTTTCTCCAGACCTCCTGTAAGCAACAGTTCACCCTCTACTCGTGCTGTGTGTGTGTGTGTGTGTGTGTGTGTGTGTGTGTGTGTGTGTGTGGTGCTAGGGAATGAACCCAGAGCCTTGTGCATGGGAGGCAAGCACTCCACCAGCTGAGCTATATCCCCAGCCCAACTCATGCCATCTTTTTTTTTTTTTTTTAATATTTATTTGCTTTAGTTGTAACACAATGTGTTTATTTGTACGTGGTGCTGAGGATCGAACCCGGGCCACGCACGTGCTAGGCGAGCGCTCTACCGCTGAGCCACAACCCCAGCCCCTCATGCCATCTTATCACACCATTTCTTCATAGCATTTACCACGGTCAGATTCTTTTATTTAGTATCTATCCCACTAAAGCAGAGGTTGGCAAACTTTCATAAAAGACCAGATAATATTTTTGGTTTTGTGAGTCACACATTCCCTGATCAAATTACTCGAGCCTGCTGTGCCAGTGCAAGAACAGCCATAGACAATACGTAAGGGGATGGCTATGCCTGTGTTCCGATAAAACTTTTTGAACAAAAGCAGGTGGGGGCATCAGGTGTAGCGGCACACACCTGTATCAGTGCAACTCTGGAGGCTGAGGCAGGAGGATTGCAAGTTTGAGTTCAGCCTTAGCAACTTAGCAAGGCCCCATCTCAAAATTTTAAAAGAGGCATATAGCTCAGGGGTAAAGTAGTCCTGGGTTCAATCCCTAGTACAGGGTGGATGGGGGCCACAAAGATGGTGGGCCAGATTTGGCCCTCAGGCCTCCTGTGTGGAATCCTACACAGACTACATTCTCCAAAGAAATGCAGTTATCGGTTGAATTAATATGTAGGGCATGGAAGGTAACTGATGTAGAGGCAAGACAATACTGGAGGGTAACAAAGCAGGTTTCTGTCCTACAACATTGTAACTTCCATTTCACAAGGGGAAACTGAGGCCCAAACTGGACCCGGCAACAAGTCTAGTCCGTCTCCAGGCCCCACCTCATCTGCTCTCTCCATTCACCTGGCTGATAGGAATGCCACACAAAGCCATGGGGGGCGGGGGAGGATACGGAGGGCTTTCCAGAATCCCTGGGAATGAGTGGTTGGACCACCGGAGACCCCCACCCGCAGCCTAGAAGACAGGCCCCATTTGTGAGAAGCTACTGAGATCACCAGAAGAAACCAGGACCAGCTTCTGTGGTTATTCAGTCTGCCTCCACCCCTACAACTCTGAAGTCCTGTTCACAAACCACTCCTATGCCCAGAGGCCTGCCAGGCCCAAGCCCCTGCTTCCCAGGTCACATTCTGTCTCCACCTGAAGGGCCACACTCCACAGAGGCCCGGGTATCAGCCTGACCAGGGGCCAGGCTGCCCAAATTTGGCAAGGCTGGTGGAGGGATGGCCACGTGTCCCAAGCCCCAGTCAGAAGGCCAAAGCTGAGTCACCCCAGATGCCAGAGAAATTGTCACAGCAATTGGGCGCGTGCTCAGCACCAGGCCCCACAGAGGCCCTTGGCGGCAGCTGCAGCACTCAACGTTTCAACAGGGACACTTTATCAGTCTCAACCCGATGGTCCTCAAAAACTCTCCAGACTTGAGTGACTTGCACAAGCCAGGAATCAAATCCAGGAAAACCCATGGCCTTTGGAGTGTGCTGGACACAGCTGCCTCCTCCTTGTGGGGCCCTTGAGCAAACTGATGACTATCGGGGCTCACAGGAGGCTAGCTGCCAATCCCTGCAAGCTTCGCCTCAAAAAACCCTTGAGTCACTTAACCTCTCTGCCCCTCCTAGCCCAAAGCTCCCTCAGCTTTCTCCTGGAGGCCGGCCTACCCTCCTTCCCAGGTTGGTCCTCTGCACCCTCCCCAAGTATTCAGAAGAAACCAATCAGAAGTCAAATCTGATTAGGACACTTCCTTCCTACCTCATTGAGCACACCTGAAGGACTTCCGAGTCCTCAGGGGATACGCAGCCCTTCTCAGGCTCCTCCGCTACTAAACCTGACAAAAGACTCCCATCTCGTGCTCCTGGGGCGCCTTCAAATTAATGAAAGAGACGGTCTTTTTTTTTTTTTTTTTTCCTTAAGCGAACAAAAGCATTGGAACAGGCACTTTACAAAAGAGGCTATCCAAGTGGACACGGCTCATCTGGAAAGCTGCTCAAGTTCATTAGTCATCAGGGAAATGCAAAATAAAACCTCAATACCATATCTTACACACACGCACAGCCCAGGACGCTGCAATGAAAAAAAAAAAAAAAACAATGTTCAAGTGTTAGCGAGAGCAGAACCCTTTGATGCTGTTGGGGCGAGTCCAGAAATGGTACAGCCACTTTGGAAACTGGTTTGGGAACACCTGCTGAGGCTAGATGTAGCCTTGCCCCAGGACCCGGCAATCCCATGACAAAAACAAAATCGTTCACAGTTTATTCACAATAGCCCAAAACTGAAGACAGCATGAGCCACATGGAACAGAGAGTTACTCATTCATACGGGAGAACACTAAACCCAGGGGGTCATGAACTTTTTTTTTTCTTCTTTTTTGTACCGGGGATTAAACTCAGGGGCGCTCGACCACTGGGCCACATCCCCAACCCCTTTTTTGTATTTTATTAGAGACAGGGTCTCACTGTGTTGCTCAGTGCCTCGCCATGGCTGAGGCTGGCTTTGAACTCGCGATCCTCCTGCCTCAGCCTCCCAAGTGTTGGGATGACAGGAATGTGCCACTGAGCCCAGCATAAACTTTTTCTCTAAAGGGTCACATAGTAAATATTTTTTAGGATTTGTCTACAGTCTGCCACTACTACCAGCATTGCCCTTGAAGCCTGAAAGGAGTCACAGACAATACATAAACGAGTAAACATTGTGGTGAGCCAATAAGACCACGTATAGCCACTGAAGACCGATTTCCACACCATTGTCATGGTGTCACAAAAGGTTTTTCCTTTTGATTTTTTTTTTTTTTTTTTGTGGTACCGGGGATTGAACTCAGGGGCACTCAACCACTGGGCCACATCCCCAGCCCTTTTTTTTTTTTTTTTTTTTTTGTATTTTATTTAGAGACAGGGTCTCACTGAGTTGCTAAGTGCCTAGCCATTGCTGAGGCTGGCTTTGAACTCGCGATCCTCCTGCCTCAGCCTCCCAAAGTGCTGGGATTACAGGCGTGCGCCACCGCGCCCGGCATGATTTTTTTTTTTTTTTTCACCTTAACCACTTAAAAGATGGAAAAGGCATTCTTAGCTTACTGTCCATATGAAAACGGGCTATGGATAGATTTGGCCCACAAAATGGGGAGATTTTGCCAAACCCTGCCACATAGTTTCAAGAACCAGGACCCGCCAATCCCCTTTAAAACTACAAACACCAGCACTTGGGAGGCTGAAGCAGGAGGATCGTGAGTTCAAAGCCAGCCTCAGCAATAGCAAGGCACTTAGCAACTCAGTGAGACCCAAAAAAAGGGCTGAGGATGTGGCCCAGTGGTAAAGTGCCCCTGAGTTCAATCCTTGGTACAAAAAAAAAAAAGAAAAAGAAAGAAAAAGACACTACAAACACATCTCAAACATGATGGTGCATCAAAGAAGCCAGCTATGACAGTACCTACTGCACAATTGTGTTTCTAGGAGTCACCAACTCTTCTCTCCCCAGTTCCCACCCACGTCACCCACTCCGGGCTGTCTCCCATCCAGGCCACTTACACAGTGTCCCACCTCCTTTAGCTCTGTTCAGGCCTCTCTGGCCTATGTGGGTCCTACAGCCACTGCCCTGCATAGCCCTGGAGAAAAACGGTGGTCAGAGCTGAGAGTCGCTTACCTTCTGGAGAATAACGTGAAAACACAGCGTTCGCTCGCGAACCGCAAAGAAAGTCACCCTCTCCTGGCGACAGGGGTAGAAATAAGGGCTGGGCCTGCCCAGGCCAATAAACCAGAGGAGTTTCACCTGAGGAGCTTCTGTCCCCAAAATGACCATCAATTATCCACAACTGATTATCCGAAGACAATTGCCAAGTTATTAGAACTACCTGGCTA
This sequence comes from Tamias sibiricus, assembly GCA_025594165.1. Taxonomy (NCBI): domain Eukaryota; kingdom Metazoa; phylum Chordata; class Mammalia; order Rodentia; family Sciuridae; genus Tamias; species Tamias sibiricus. Next base: position 10,021,205 of record CM046673.1, read on the forward strand.
AGAGAGGGAGTTAAGACTCTCCCGTCAGAGTGTTAGGGATGTTTCTAGAAGTTTCCCAAGTCTCAGACTTAGGAGCTGCGACTCATCTGAGCAAATGGAGGGAATAAGAAAGGCACACACTATTCCTTTAGCCCAGGATTCCACAGTCTGGGCACTGTTGACCTTAGGGGCTGAAGTATCCTTTGTCACATAGGCTGTGTCCTGTGCATGTAAGACAATGAGCAACACCCCTGACCTCTGCTCACAAGGTGCCATAGCAGCACCCTTCTTGCTGACCTGTCTCCAACCAGGCAGCCACCAAATGCCTTCATATATTGTCAGATGTCTCCTGTCAGTGGAGAATCACTCTGAGTGAGAACCTCTAATTTAACCATTTAGAAATGACATTATATGAAGCATCTGAGACTTGTCCTAAGCATTTGCCTTCTGGACATCTCTTGAATGCCTCACCTGCAGCCTAAAATCACCCCCAAAACAGCCTTTGGGAAAACTCTAAGTCCTGGATGGTTCGCATCAGGAGCAGGGCGATCTGACCATGCAGAGTCCTGGGCCCTGGAGTCAGATTCTCCAGGCCTCGAGAGCCCAGGAACCTGTATTTCTTCACAAGCTGCCTACGTGTGGATGACATTTTTTAATAATGTGGAGAAGTTCAGTTACAAGGAGGATATTGTGTGTGCTGGCATCCTGTTCCTTTTTATTGCTGAATGTTATTCCACTGTGTGGATGTACTATAACTTGTTTATCCATTCACCGACTGATGGCCATTGGGTTGTTGCCTCTTTCAGGCCATTAAGAATGCTGCTGCCGGGCTGGGATTGTGGCTCAGCGGCACAGCGCTCGCCTAGCACGTGCGCTGCCCGGGTTCGATCCTCAGCACCACGTACAAATAAACGCATTGTGTACAACTAAAAGCAAATAAATAAATATTAAAAAAAAAAAAAAAGAATGCTGCTGCCGGGGGAGGGGGGGTGCTGGGATGTGGCTCAGCGGTAGAGCGCTCGCCTAGCACGTGCGCGGCCCGGGTTCGATCCTCAGCACCACGTAAAACCGCATTGTGTACAACTAAAGCAAATAAATAAATATTAAAAAAAAAAAAAAGGGGCTGGGGTTGTGGCTCAGTGGCAGAGCGCTTGCCTCGCACGAGCGCGGCCCGGGTTCGATCCTCAGCACCACATAAACATAAATGCATTGCATTGTATACAACTAAAGTAAATAAATAAATATTATTTAAAAAAAAAAAAAAAAAAAAAAAAGAATGCTGCTGCCGGGCGCGGTGGCGCACGCCTGTCATCCCAGCACTTGGGAGGCTGAGGCAGGAGGATCGCGAGTTCAAAGCCAGCCTCAGCAATGGCGAGGCACTTAGCAACTCAGTGAGACCCTGTCTCTAATAAAATACAAAAAAGGGCTGGGGGTGTGGCCCAGTGGTCGAGTGCCCCTGAGTTCAATCCCCGGTACCAAAAAAAAAAGAATGCTGCTATGAATGTTCACTGTTCACATACAAGTCTCTGTGCAGATGTATGTTTTCATTTCTCTTGGGGAGATGGATACCTGGAGTCAAGTTGTTGAGTCTCGTGGTAAGCTTGTTTGCCTTTGTACAAAGCTGCTAAACCAACTTCCAAAGCGGCTGTACCATTTTGCATTGGAGGTGGGGAATTATTAACATTCCCATTTTTACAGATGATGAAACCAGGTGAGAGTTTTCAGGTGACCTGCCCAAAGTCTCCTTGAGTTGTCAAGGGTTGCAGGTGAAATTCAAATCTTGTTTTCCTAACTTCACGGTATGCACTGTTAACACTTACACCACAACGGCCACTAAAAATGAGTCACATATGACCAGTTTCATTTCCCTCGTCTGGCAGAGGCAACTATTCCAGGATAAGATATTTAGGAAAAGGTGGTAGGTGGTGTTGGCGGTCTGAATTCGAGGCAAGTATATCAGTTTTGTAGACAAATGGGGAAAATGACCAGGATATGAGGATAGGAAAATGCGTTACAAGTCCTTTGAAGACTGCGTGAGGAATTGGCAAAGGAAAGACCAGGTTGATGGCATCTGAAACCCCAGATGAGTTTTAGTTATCAGTGAAAAAGAGAGATAACTGGACATTGGCCTTCTGGTATACCATCTTATAAAGAATTGAAGCTCCAGACCCCCAAAATATGTGTGCATCCTGAGTCTGATTTGGGGCAGAGGAGCACGTTAAATGACATCAATCAATGCCCGTGGGAAGCTCTCCAAGGAAAACGACCTGGTTTCTTCAACAAATGAATTACAAAAAAAATAAATAAATAGGAAAGGGGAAGGAAACCTATATGTTAAACAATATTTCAGAGATTCCTTAACAACACTTTTCCTTAATTAAATTCCATAAATAAACCTTATTTGGATTCTAATTCAAATGAATTATATGCTAAAGAATAAAACCAGCTGAGAACAGTGGCTCACACCTATAATCCCAGAGGCTCTGGAGGCTGAGGCCGGAGGATCGCAAGTTCAAAGCCAGCCTCAGCAAAAGCAAGGTGCTAAGCAACTCTGTGAGACCCTGTCTCTAAACAAAATACAAAATAGGGCTGGGGATGTGGCTCAGTGGTCGAGTGCCCCTGAGTTCAATCCTCAGTGCCAACCCCCCCAAAAAATAAAACTGATAAAAGGGGAACTTTATTATTTTGGTACAAGAGATTGAACTCAAGAGTGCTTTATCTCTGAGCTATATTCACATCCCTTTTTATTTATTTATTTTTATTTATTTATTTATTTATTTTGTGGTACCGGGGATTGAACTCAGGGGCACTCGACCACTGGGCCACATCCCCAGCCCTTTTTTTGTATTTTATTTGGAGACAGGGTCTCACTGAGTTGGTAAGTGCCTCGCCATTGCTGAGGCTGGCTTTGAACTCGCGATCCTCCTGCCTCAGCCTCCCAAAGTGCTGGGATTACAGGCGTGCGCCACCACGCCTGGCTCCCTTTTTATTTTTTTTTTTAAAACAAGGCCTCCCTAAGTTGCTGAGGCTGGACTTGAACTCGTGATTCTTCTGCTTCAGCCTCTCGAGTCACTGGGATTACAGGTGTGCGCCACTGTTCTTGGCTTCTTTTCCTTTAATATTTTTAGTTGTAGATGGACACAATACATTTTATTTATTTATTTATTTTTATGTCGTGCTGAGGATTGAACCCAGTGCCTCACACATGCTAGGTGAGCGCTCTATCATGGAGCCACAACCCCAGCCCTGCACCTAACTTCTAATTGATACTTTTGATAAGTACAATGATGGTATTGTGGTTACTTTTTTTTTTTTTTTTTAAGCGTTGCTATCTTTTAAAGATAAAAAGAAGAATATTTACAAATGAAAAGATTTGACCTCTCAGGTTTGCTTCAGAATATCCGGTGAGTAATAACTGATTCAAGCAAAAATAGATGGAAGTGAAAGCCTAATGATTAACAAGATAGTTAACAGTCTCAAAGTATCTTCCCATAAGATATTTGAGAAGGGAAAGTAGTAAATTTAAAGCAGAGAAATCTGGAGGATATTGCCTTAGCCAAGTGATCAAACAAAAAATTTTTTTTTTTCCTGGTGCTGGGATTGCAAGTGATCAATATTAACATTACCACTGATGGGACTAATCAGCATCAGTAACGATACCTATCAGCAGGTCCTTCCTGATGGGATGCAATGAGAGGAATACAGCCTCACTTCTTCTAAGGTCTTCCTGCCAAACATTCACAGTCTTTATCTAGAGGTGAGGAAACATCAGATGACTCCAAGTTGAAGGGCATTCTTCTGACCTCTATTTCTCAAAAAATATCAAGATCAGGAAAGACACGATCAAAAAGTGTTCCAGTTGAAAGAGACTAAAAGAGACAACTGAGCCGGGTGCTGTGGCGCACGCCTGTAATCCCAGCACTTGGGAGGCTGAGGCAGGAGGATCACGAGTTCAAAGCCAGCCTCAGCAATGGCGAGGCACTTAGCAACTCAGTGAGACCCTGTCTCCAAATAAAATACAAAAAAGGGCTGGGGATGTGGCCCAGTGGTTGAGTGCCCCTGAGTTCAATCCCTGGTACAAAAAAAAAAAAAAAAAAAAAAAAAAAATGAGAGAGAGAGAGAGAGAGACAACTGACTACAATGAGTGATCTGGGATTTTTTTCTGCTGTTAAGGTCGATAATGAGACAACTGGTGAAATCTGATTAAGGTTTGCTGATTTCCTGCTTTTGAGACTTTTTGAGATTATGTAAAAGAATGCTTTGTTCTTAGGAAACTCAGTGAAGTATTTAGATGGATGGATGGATGGATACATGAGTAGACAGACAGATGGGAGCCTGAACTGCTGGTAAGTGGCCATCCATCCTTCTTGACCTGGACCTATTTCCTCTAAAGCTCTTTCACATGAGAGAAATCAATTTCTTTCTCATTTAAGTCACTAACATTTTGTTTTATCATTTGCAACTGAGTCTTATCTTGACATCATTGTTAAAAGAAACATATGAGCCGGGCGTGTTGGCGCACGCCTGTAATCCCAGCACTTTGGGAGGCTGAGGCAGGAGGATCGTGAGTTCAAAGCCAGCCTCAGCAATGGCGAGGCACTTAGCAACTCAGTGAGACCCTGTCTCTAATAAAATACAAAAAAAAAGGGCTGGGGATGTGGCCCAGTGGTCGAGTGCCGCTGAGTTCAATCCCCAGTACCAAAAAAAAAAAAAAAAGAAAGAAAGAAAGAAACATATGGAAGTTACCATATTGTTCATAATAGTGGAACGACCTGTGGGTTTTTGTTATGAGTCTAGAATTGTGATGCATGGGTATTAAATTTAAAATTCAGGGCTGGGGATTTAACTCAGTTGGTAGAGTGCATACCTCGAATGCACAAGGCCATGGGTTCAATCCCCAGCACCAAAAAAATAAAAATAAAATAAAATAAAATAAAATTCAGTCTCTACTTCATGTTAACCACATTTCAAGTGTCCATAGATCTGCTGGGTACGGTGACACACACCTGTAATCCTAGTGACTCAGGAAGCTGAGATAGAAAAGTCTGAGTCCAGCCTCTGCAATTTAGCGAGACCCTCAGCAACTTATTGAGACCCTGTCTCAAAATAAAAAATAAAAAGGGGGCCTGTGATCACAGCAGCTCTGGAGGCTGAGGTAGGAGGATGGCAGGTTCAAAGCCAGACTCAGCAAAAGCAAGGTGTTAAGCAACTTAGTGTGACCCTGTCTCAAAATAAAAAAGTACAAAATAGGACTAGGGATATGGCTCAATGGTTGAGTGCCCCTAAGTTCAATCCCTGGTACCCAAAAAATAAAAATAATTAAAAGGGCTGGGGGGGCTGGGGTTGTGGCTCAGTGGCAGAGCGCTCGCCTCACACATGCGCGGCCTGGGTTCGATCCTCAGCACCACGTAAACATAAATGCATTGCATTGTGTACAACTAAAGTAAATAAATAATTTTTTTTTTTTTTTTTTTTTTTTTTGTGTGTGTGTGTGTGGTACCGGGGATTGAACTCAGGGGCACTCGTCCACTGGGTCACATCCCCAGCCCTTTTTTGTATCTTATTAGAGACAGGGTCTCACTGAGTTGCTAAGTGCCTCACCATTGCTGAGGCTGGCTTTGAACTCGCGATCCTCCTGTCTCAGCCTCCCAAAGTGCTGGGATTACAGGCGTGCGCCACCACGCCCGGCTAATAAATATTTTTAAAGAGGGGGGACCGGGCTGGGATGTAGCTCAGTGGCAAAGCATTCCTGAGTTAAATCTCCAGTACCAATAAAAAAAAAAAAAAAAAATGTATCCAGGGCTGGGATTGTGGCTCAGCGGTAGAGCGCTCACCCAGCACGTGGGCGACCCGGGTTCGATCCTCAGCACCACGTACAAATAAAATGCATTGAATAAAACGCATTGTGTACAACTAAAGCAAATAAATTAAAATATTTTTAAAAAAATGTATCCATGGATGTGGATTATGTTCATGTTCTGGAATGAGGTCTACACCTCATTCTATGAGGTCTAGAATGTTTCTCAGAGTATGGTTTGAGAATCACTTTTTTCCCCCCTCATATTGCTGTGGTTGGAAGTCAGGGCCTCATGCATGCTAGGCAAGTGCTCTACCACACAGCTACAAGCCCCAGCCCCAAATGAGTTGCAATAATGACAATAATAATCAAAACCCTTTTTTTCCCCCTGACCAGGCATTTTTCAATTATCAGGGTTACTTAGTGAAAAATGCACATTCCTGGCATCTGCTCAGACCTACTAGATCTAAACTTCTGCGGGTGGAGCCTGAGAATCTGCCTTTTAACAAGTTCTTTCAGGGGATTCTGGTGTTTCCTAATAGCTACCAATCTCCCTAGCCAAAACAGAAGTGGAAATCATCTTGCATTTCCTGCAACTTGGTCCATTTCATTCTAGGATCCAAAGTTTGGGAGCTATTAGTAAATCAGATCTTCAGACCAGAATATTGAGAAGGACCAGACGTGATCCCAGTGGAGGGGTCCCACCCATCCCCAATTTTGGGTATGTTACTTGATCTCTCTGTGCCTCAGTCTCTTTACCTGTCCAAGAGCGCACTAATACTACTCTAAAGGGCTATTTTGAGGATTCCATGAGTTCGTAGATGTAAAGTACTTCCAACACCCCCTACCACTGCCCGTTTTCCTATTGTGATTAGCCTTATCTCCAAAGGGCTATCCAACCAATGTGGGGCAAGACTCTGGCCTTGCCATCCAAAATATCACCTGTGGCCAGGCATTTTGGTACACACCTGTAATCCCAGTGACTCCAGAGGCTGAGGCAGGTAGATCATGAGTTCAAGGCCAACCTGGGCAACTTAGTGAGACCTTGTCTCAAAATAAAATAGCGGGCCGGGTGCGGTGGCGCACCATGTAATCCTAGCACTTTGGGAGGCTGAGGCAGGAGGATCGCGAGTTCAAAGCCAGCCTCAGCAATGGCGAGGCATTTAGCAACTCAGTGAGACCCTGTCTCTAAATAAAATACAAAAAAAGGGCTGGGGATGTGACCCAGTGGACGAGTGCCCCTGAGTTCGATCCCCGGTACCACAAAAATAATAATAATAAAATAAAAAAATAGCGGTGGCTCATGCCTGTAATCCCAGAACTTGAGAGGCGGAGGCAGGAGGACCGCGAGTTCAAAGCCAGCTTCAGCAATGACGAGGTACTGAGCAACTCAGTGAGACCCTGTCTCTAATAAAATACAAAAAAAAGGGGGGGGGGAGCCGGGCGCGGTGGCGCACACGTCTGTAATCCCAGCACTTTGGGAGGCTGAGGCAGGAGGATCGCGAGTTCAAAGCCAGCCTCAGCAATGGGAGGCACTTAGCAACTCAGGAGACCCTGTCTCTAATAAAATACAAAAAAAGCGCTGGGGATGTGGCCCAGTGGTCGAGTGCCCCTGAGTTCAATCCCCAGTACCAAAAAAAAAAAAAATAAGGGGGGGGGCTGGGGATGTGGTCCAGTGGTTAAGTGCCCCTGAGTTCAATCCCCAGTACCAAAAAAAAAAAAAAGAAAGGGATCTCAGAGATGGAGCACCCCTGGGTTTGATCCCCAGTACCAAAAATAAAAATAAAAAGACGTGTACCCCAAAATGGCACTTCTATTTTATTTTCTTCCTAGCTAATACTTTTGGTTTGGTTTGTTTTTGTAGGGTTGAGGATTGAACCTAGCTTCCCATATGCTAAGGATGCTCTCTACCACTGAGCTAGCCTACCTTAGCCTCCTAGTTAGTACTTAACACTCATCCTACAAACGCTGAGTGGGCTGTGGTTGTGGCTCAGTGGTAGAGCACTCGCCTGGCACGTGTAAAGCACTGGGTTCGATCCTCAGCACCACGTAAAAATAAATAAATAAAACAAAGGTATTGTGTCCATCTACAACTAAAAAAATAAAATAAAATAAAAACAAACACTGACTGACTGAGCACCTACTCCAGGCAGAGAGGAAGGATGGAAAGTACAAAGGTCCTGGAGTCAGAACATGCCAACTACTGTTTCTTTTTTTGTTTTATTTTTGTTTTTTGGCACTGGGAATCAAACCTAGGGCCTCATGCATGCTAAGCAAATGCTCTACCGCTGAGCTTTACCCCCAGTCCCCTAAGTACTATTTAAGATGCTAGAGACACATTGGTGAATAACCCAGCCCTATCTTTAAGGTGCTCACATTTTAATGGGACAGACATATAAATTGATATATAATTTACTGCCAGGGGATAAGCACATAAGGGGCTAAAGAAGGAACGAGTACAGAGAAGGCCAGTCTGAGGAGGTGGCATTTGATCAAGGCCTAAAGGAGGAGGTGGAGGAAGCACAGATATTTGGCCAGCTGGGCTGGCCTCGGGCACTTCTGCAACCCCCCCCCCCCCCCCCCCCGCCATCTCCTATCCCCAGTCCCAGCTAGGGTTCAGGTTTCTCAATAAAGAGGGGAATTCCAATGTGGGTTGCCTCTGTCTGCTGTCCTGGACAGCTGGTATTGCTGGGTGAGCCTCGAGCCTGGGGGCCTGGAATCCCCCATCAAAACTCTCGACCCGGGCTGGGGTTGTGGCTCAGCGGTAGAGCGCTCACCTAGCACGTGTGCGGCCCGGGCTCGATCCTCAGCACCATGTAAACATAAAAAATGCATTGTATTGTGTACAACTAAAGCAAATAAATAAATATTTAAAAAAAAAAAAAAAAAAAAAAAAAAACCTCTAGACCTGTCTTCAGAAGGGCTGCTGGGGTCCCCGCTTCCAAGCAATAAAGGAGAGCATCCCAGTTAGGGGCCTCCCAACCCCCCACAGCTGCATCCCATCTGGGTTTCTTCTGGTCCTGGGAAAGGCTTGTGGCCTCCCCTTCCACAGCAAAGATGGGGGTTTCAGTGCTTTTCTCTAGCCCAGTGTTGAAGCCAGAATCAGCTTGCTCAGTTCAAATCCATCCAGGCAATTCCCTGACTAGTGCTGTGTGACCCTCAGCAGTCTGCTTAACCTCTCTGAATCCACATGTGCTTAAGATCTTGTTTATAATCCTGAAGAGTCAAGCCTTCATCCCTGGCAAGTACTTGATGAACGTCAGCCAATTCTTTGGGGTATCTGGGCCAACTCTATTCCCAAGACCACCTCTCCAGTTCACAGGGAGGCACATGTACTTGGGGTGGAAGAGGGCCCCCCCATCACCAGCCAGGCTGTCTCTTAGAAAAAAAAAAAAAGTGAGGAGGCCCCAGCCTTAATGAATCATTGGGAGTGGCAGGACAGTGTTTTGTCAGAAGCCACTGCTCCCAGCCAAGGGGTGTGAATGCGGGAAGGACCACCTTAGGCCCCAAAAGACACAACAGCACCAGAAAGAAAAATTGAACCGTTTATTGGCCCAGGTCTGGGTCTCTGGCATGGGGGGACATCTGGGGAGCTACGTAAAGGGAGACGAGCCCCCAACTGGCTCCTTGCCCCCCAAAGCCCCCGTCCCCCAGTCTTTGCATTCACAAGACATTAACTTGAGGCGTGAGGTTTCCCTCCCTGTGGAGAGATGAGCCAGCAATTCCAAAGAGGTCCTGGGCAGGACCAGAACCGCCTTCAGCAGTTTCAACACGGACGTGAACACAACACAGAACGGCATCCATTCCGGGGAAACGGGGCACGGAGAAGGTCACGGACACCACGCACACGCACACAGACACACATAAGTATAGCTCGTACCGCAACAGCTCTTCCATCTATCCACAGGAATTAGCAAAGTCCTTCTGAGGCAGGGGAGGGGAGACTGTCCCCAGGAAATGTCCTTGGCCACCCCACCCCCATGCTCCATTCAAGACATCTTACAAGGAGGCACAGCAGGCTCAAGGCTGCCCTGCCTTTGGGGACCTGGGCCCTGGGCTGGGAGGACTTGTGAAGGCAGGAAGAACTTGGGGAGTGGTTTGGGGGTGGGGGCAGGAGTGGGGGAAATGTGCAAACGTCTCCCCCAGAATTTTCTCAAGTTCTACCCTGTCCCACAGGGAGGCCCAGAGCCCTCCTCAGTCCCCCAAACCGGTTTTTCCAGCCCTCAGCGGGTTCCTCTGTGCCCCAAATAGTGCAATTGGCCAATGAGGTCTGAGAGTGAGGAATGGGGCTCGGGGCCCCTCCCGGCCCCATCTCTACCCGTGGTTTCCTTTCCCGGCATCTGAGAGGAAAGAGAAGACCCGAGTCAAAGTGGCAGCTGATGACATTTGGGGAAGCTGTGGATTTGGGTCTGGGAGGGTTGGGGGGGAGATTCCCAACCAACTGGAGACAGTGGTCCAAGGAAGGGTGTGAGGTTACCCGAGCAGGTGCAAGAGGGAGAAAGTCAGAGACAGCTGGGTGTGAGTTGGGGGGTCGGACAGGAAAACGCTGGGTCCCTTGCGCTGGATGACACACTGCTCCTGCCCTGAGCTCCCTCCTGCTCTGAGCTCCCTCCTGCTATCACCCGGGTCCCTTTTTTTTTTTTTTTTTTTGGTACCAGAGATTGAACTCAGGGGCACTCCACCCCTGGGCCACATCCCCAGCTCTTTTTTGTATTTTATTTAGAGACAGGGTCTCACTGAGTTGCTAAGTGCCTCGCCATTGCTGAGGCTGGCTTTGAACCCGCGATCCTCCTGCCTCAGCCTCCCAAAGTGCTGGGATTACAGGCGTGCGCCACCGTGCCCGGCTCACCCGGGTCCTTTTAAGGTCCCCACGGTTGCTGTACTGGCCTCCAGCATCTCACTGAGGCACTACTGACTAGTCAGTGCCCCCACTGGCCACCCGGCTGTGCCCTTCCAATATCTCCCAGGTCTCTGGGGTTGGCAGCCCCTCGTCCCTGTCTGAGGTCACCCAGCGCCTCTCACGCAGCCCTCTGTGGCCTGGTTGTTGGTCCCCCCTCCCTTCAGACCACCGTGTTGCCCTCTAGACACGTGGGTGAGGTGGGCATGTGCGTGCCCCTCTCCAGAGAGCTGGAGCTGCGAAGGGGCAGGAGGCGATGGCTGGGGGCCCCGTCCCGCCGTCCTGCCACCCCTGCCGCCGGCCGCCAGCACTGCAGGGGCCGCAGCACCTCCCGCCGCAGGTCCCGGCTGCGCCACGTGTAGATGACGGGGTTGAGCAGGGAGTTGAGGGTGGCGAAGGCAAAGAAGTAGTGGGCCTTGTAGAGGACGGGGCAGGCGCGCACGGGACAGGCGTAGTCCAGCAGGAGGATGCTGAAGGCCGGCAGCCAGCACACGATGAAGACGCCCAGCACGATGGTGACCGTCTTGAGCAGGGCCAGCGTCTGGGGGCCCGCCACATCCGCGTGGCTCGACCGGACCACGCAGTAGATGCGGACGTAGAGGGCGACGATGGCCGACAAGATGACGGAGAAGATGGTGACCACGCACAGCACGTACTGCTTGGCGTAGAGCGGCAGGACGGTGGAGCAGGCCTCCAGGCGGCCCAGGCAGTTCCAGCCGAGGATGGGCAGGCCCCCCAGAACCAGCGAGATGAGCCACGAGGCCCCGATGAGCAGCAGCATGCGGCAGCTCTTGTCGCTGCCGTACAGCTTGACTTTGGCAATGGCCACGTGCCGCTCGATGGCGATGGCCAGGAGGCTGAAGACGGAGGCCGAGAGGGTGATGAAGGCCGAGCCCTCCCGGGCAAACCACTGCACAGGTGTCAGCCCCAGCGTGACAGGGCCCGAGAGCAAGGTGTTGGCCACGAAGGCCACACCCGCCAGGAGATCGGAGGCGGCCAGGTTGCCCAGGAATAGGTACATGGCCGAGTGGAACTTGCTGTTCCGGGCCACCGCGATGAGCACCAGCAGATTCTCCAGCACGATGGCGCAGCACAGGATGATGATGAAGGCCGAGGCCACCTGGCGGGAGGGCGTCTCCTGTGTGTCCAGCGTCTCCTTGGTGTAATTGTAGTGTTCCCGGACCTTGCTGGAATTGAGGTACTCTGAGTATAAGCCGCCCATGGTGGGGCTCAGTGGCTGGCTGGGGCCATGGGTCTGTCACAACTGCAGAGGAGACAGAAAGACAAACAGACAACAGGTCAGTGCCATGGCTGCTGCCTGGCTCTGACCTTGGATGGTGCTCACTGAGACACAGGAAATTGCACTTTTCAAATGGGACACCAGACAGGCTGATTCACTTTCCCAAAGTCTCCAGGCTGGCAAGTGGCAGGGCCAGAGAGGGTGGCTCCACAGCCTCCATCACCCCACAGGGGCATCCTCATTCACAGGAACAGACAGGAGTTCCCAAATGGCCACCCTGGGCTTTCAGAAACTTTGTCCACTCACTCAGAGAGCAAGCCTGTCTCTTCTAGAACATACTGAAGCCTCTGGCTTCATGCCACCTGCTGACCTGGGTCAGTGAGATTCTTGCCACTGATAGTACCATCCCTTGCTTATTACCACCCACTGCCCTGATTTCAGGCTGGGTCTGAGCCTCAAGGCCATGGGTGCTCCTAAGATAAGGACTTGGGAGACACCAGGGCGGCCCTGAGGTTCAAGCATCCCAGAGGTCACACTATCTTCAAGGACACAGACCCTGGGGACAATGCAGAGTAAGTTTGTCTCACTCCAACTCTGACATGCCAGGCAAGTCACTCAGCCTCTTAGCCTCAATGTTCTCATCGATGCACTGGGTAGAAGAAAGCCCCCTCCAAAGGGATGTTAGGAAAATCCTTTAAAAGATTGCATGGAGGGGTTGCTTGGTGGTACAGTTCTTACCCAGCATGTGTAAGACCCTGGGCTCAATCATGAGCATCACCAAAAAATAAATAAGCTGGGCGCGATAGCACATGCCTGTAATCCCAGCACTTGGGAGGCTGAGGCAGGAGGATTGCGAGTTCAAAGCCAGCCTCAGCAATGGCGAGGCACTTAGCAACTCAGTGAGACCCTGTCTCTAAATAAAATAAGGGCTGGTGATGTAACCCAGTGGTCGAATGCCCCTGAGTTCAATCCCCGGTACCAAAAATAAATAAATAAATAAATACATAAAATAAAGGATTATGAAGCTTGGTGTGGTGGCACCTACCTGTAGTCCTCGCTTGCATAACATGGTGAGACCCTGTCTTAAAAAAAAAAAAAAGTGCACAGCTCACTTAGCACATAGTAAGCACTCAACAAGTGTTAGCTAATGTTCTTAGTGTCCCTCTTCCTGGCACACACAAAGGACTCTGGGCTGGGTACACTCCACCCAATCTTTTGGAAGAGGATGCTGACTAAATCAACCAAGAGATTCCCAACAGCCTGTTCTCATCAGCACCATTTAGCTTTGCCCTGGGACAGAGGGTCCCAGGGGGGTGGGTAGGGCGCTGGCAGCCCCCCTCCCTGGCCAGGATAAAATCCAGATGTGTAAGGCCCCCGAACAAATTGGGTGGAGTCCTAGTCACATCCGGTGTGGGGAAGTCTGGGTGGGGGGAGCTGAAATGGAGGGTCACCAGAGACCAGTCTGGGAGGTCTTGGCTGGGAAGATGGGGCAGCTGTGCTAAGTCATGTGAGCGCTGAGGGGGCGTGCAGCCCCGCAGGGAAGGGGGAAGGCATTTGTTTCCATGAAAGCCTGAGTCACCCACCCCCCTTTCAAGGAAAACTGAGCCATGGGGGAAGGGGCGGGAAGAGGCTTGTGTGGAAAGGGCGGATGAGAGGCACACACCGTGGCCAGCTCTGGGTGGGGCGGGAGGGTCTCAAAGGAGCCAGACCAGTGTCTGCCTTTCACGAGGGCGAGGGCGGCGGGGAGGAAGCCCCAACCCTTAGCTACGTGGAGGGGAGAAGAGCTAAGAACCCTCCCCAGTCCATGGAAGCGCGCCTGCCAAGGGCCACGTGTAAGCCAGAAAAGGCTGGTTAGGCCGGTTCTTGGTGAGCCTACGGGTGATAGGGGGCTTCCGGGGTCGCCCAGTCATCTTGCTTCCAGGATGCCCCCTGGGAGGGGCGTCCTGGCCTTGGGCCCTACAGAGGCAGCTGCTTCCCCCAGAACGGAGGGGCATCCGTCCTAGTTTGGGAACAGAGAAGAGCTTGTGCGTGTCCTCGGGGACAGCGGCCCCGCCCAGATCGCCACACAGAGGCCCCTTGTTCCCCTGCCGGACAGGGCCCCGGGCGCCCTGATGCCCTCTGCCCGCAGCAGCAGCTCCCAGGCTGGCTTGGCCTGGGCAGCGGCCTTCCCAGACCGGCCGTCGAGCCGGAACAGCCCGTGCACTGATTGGCTCATTTTCAATCCCAGGGCACTGAGCGATTTGCCTATTGGCCTGAAATTTCCATCTTCGGCCTCTGATTGGCCCGGTGGGGGCGCTCTCCGGTTAATCCTACTCTCCGGGTTTACAAGCAAGTGGAGCTCCGCTCTCTCAGAGGACAGACTTAAAGCTGTGTAGATAGATGTCCCTGAGGGTTACTTTGAACCGTGGCCTGACCGCTGGGTCACCCCATCAGACGCCCCCAGGCTGCCCTGGCCTGCTGGGTCCCTCCTGGGGTTCATAATTGAGAATCAAGATCCCCTGGAAAGCCTGGGAAGCACGCTCGATGATGGGCAAAAAGCCCAGGGATTTTCCCCCGCTGCCGCCCCCTTCACAGCTCGCATAGGGGCCACCACCCCTCTCCAGTGTGGAGGAGAAAGATTTACTGCCATTTCCTGGAGAAATAAGAAACGTGTTCAGCCCACATGCCCCAGAGACTGATCAGAAAATCTGTCTTCTTCTCTAGAGAGGAAGACTGTGGGCGCTGCACTCTCACTTTCTGCAGACCCAGGAAGCTAAGGCACCCGCAGAGAGGGCAGCTCTCCTGGTTAAAGGTAAACTGAGGTCCCTGCTGTATCCCAGGTTCTTTGTTCCTGCTGGCCTTCCCTGCTGCTCCCCTGTACCAGACTCCAAGGCCTAGAGTGTGACTCCTGTTAACCTTCACCAGGGCAGTCCTAGATCCCCCTCAGAGACTCAGGAAGAGGCCTCAGGGGAGATACAATGTCCAGGCCTGAAATGGAACAAGAGGGAGAAGTGACAGGGTTTGGAGGGAAGGGAAAAGAGATAGACCCAGACAGGACTGTTTGGCTGGAGATTAGGAAAGGGGAAGGCTGGAGGAAGGCTCAGTGGCTTCCAGGCTCTCCTCCATCCCCTCACAGTTTCAGAGAGGTAGACTCTGTGGTCATAGTTCCTGCTGGTCCACCCACAGATCCCATGCCCCTTGCCAAGAGCAGCTCTATCTCCACCTCTTTTGCTTGCCTTTTGGCTGTCAGGCCCCTCTACACTGCTATTCTCTTCCATGCAGCCAGGGGGAGCTTTTTAATTTATAACTTCATGCAGCTCCTGGCTCCACATTCTCCCATGGCTCCCTATGGCTCCTGCCCACCCATCCTCCTCCCACTCTCCCCCAGGGACACTCCACTGTAACTATACTGGCCTCCTATGAGCCATTTAGATCCCTACCTCAAAGCTCTTGCTGTTGTTCTTTCCTGCATACATCCTCCCCTCAAATCTTTGAATGACTGCCTCCTCCTCTTTGGGGTTTCTATGTAAAGGTCACTTTCTCATTGGGGCCTCCCCTGACCACCAGTCTACAGCAGCAGCCTTCCCCAATCCCTTTCTATCACAGCATCTTGTTTTATTATCTTAACAGCACTTGCCGCTATCAGAAATTATCTTGGTTTTTTTGTCTGGCTTCCAGAGTGCCATGCGAGTTGCTGGCAACTTGCGACCAACTTCATTCTCAGTCCTTCCAATGCTGCCTGGTTCAAATTAAGCACTCAGAAAACCAGCGGAGTGGCCAGATGAATGAATGAACGAACCAACCTAGCAGCCAAGGGGCTTCTGAGGGTGGACCACAGCTTCTAAGCGCCACCCAGGCCAAAAAAAAACAAAGGGAGCTGGAGATGCCTAGGTCCCCTAGCAGCCCTCCCTACCAACGCGGAGCGCGTCTCCGTGGAGACCGTAGCAGGACCCGCCCCCGCCCCGTGCCGCACTCCCGGCCTCCTTATCTGGCCGAGGAATGTGCGGTATCCACTCGCTCGCGCTGGGGCGGAGCCTTCTCCCTCCCGAGACCGCCCCACGCGGGGTACCCTCACACCTCCCAGAGTGGGTGGGTGATTCCACCAGTGACCTCGCCTCGAAATTCCCGGGGGATTGGGGAGCGGGAAGATCCCAGCTGCAGGAGATGTACCAGTGCCGCTCCCCCGTCGCGACACGCGGGGGACCGTGGGCACGGCGAGTGGCGCCTGGAGTGTCTGACAAGGGCAGAGACGGGGGAGGGGGTGGAAATCCCCGGGTGAGTCAACCCGTGCCAGAGAAGGGGGCGAGATTCCAATGCTCTGCAGAGCCCGGGACTCCACGGGGTCCACGCCACGCGTGCCTCCATCTACGCCCCATCACTGGGCTAGAGGGGAAAGAGGAGGTGCCTGAGCCACCCAGTCACTGTTCCTTTGCTTCCAGAACGAAGCCACGCCCCCGCGGGGGGACTAGGAGAAAACCAACAACTCAGGGAAACAGAGGCAGGAACCTAGACGCCCAGGCGGTGGGCATCTGCCCTCCGGTGGGGACCCGCCCCCTAACTCGGAGGCTTTGCAGCCCGCGGCACCTTTAGCCCTGACTCAGCCCGAGACAGCCAGGAGGGGTGCTGTGCCCCCCCACCACGAGCACTCCCCCAAACCCTGGTCCCTGGGAACACTGTCCTGCCTCCCAAAGTCCCCAGTCGAAAGCGCTAGGATTCCGCCTTCTCTTTCGGCGCCAACTTCCTGCCCCGGGAAAGGCGGGGAGAGAAGTCTGGGGGTTCGCAGCCGCGTCAGCGGGGGTCGCCTGGAATCGTGGAGACGGTGCACGGTGACCATCCCCTCCGAGCGGCAGGAACACGGACGGCGCGTGCGTACTTTGGTGCGCCCCGGATCCCTGGCTGGGCCCCCCACCTCTGATCCCGCGACCTCAGGGGACAGGGGCCCGCCCTTTCAGTCTCTCCCCAGCCGTGCGCGCTCACCTGGTTAAGCCGGCCCGGGTCCCTGCCCTGACCCGAGGGGCCTTGGCGTCTGCGTCCCCAGGGCGGCCGTGGCTGGGGTTGGGGCTGCTTGCCGGGCTCAGCTGCGTCCAGCGGCTGGGGACCCGGGACAGAGGGGGCGGGGAGAGCCGCCGCCTCGGCCCCCCCTCTTGCCCCGCCTTCCTCTCCTCCCCTTTCCGGCGGCGACTGCAATGAATTCCAGATGTGGCCGGCCAGCCCGGGCGCGCGCGGGGGCCGACAGGGGCGGCGCGCAGAGCCCCTTTGTCCGCCCCCCCACACCTCTGGCCCTGCCCCTCCCAGCCCCCACCCGTGAGAACCGGCCAGTGCGTGGCCTCACGCAGCCCCGTGACGTCATGGCTCCCCTAGCCAGGTGGCCTCGACCTGAAACAACTGTCTTCAAATCTGAATGTCCTCCTGGGTCTTCCCTAAGACTCTAGAATAGGAGAATCTCCTTTATTTACTCAATAAGAAGCCGTGGAGCACCTACTGTGAGTCAACACAGCAAATAGGCATTAAGTGCCTGTTTGTCTTTAAAACAAATAAGTTCCTACTGCGTGCCACGCCCTGCCCAAAAGATAGGATTGTTCTCTGCCTTGGGAAAGACCCCGGAATTCAGGTGCAGCCCATTCTTCCCTAGGAAATTGGACACACTTCACCGTCTACCCTGCTTCTGTAGATCCTGCCCTGCCCTTGCTGTAGTCAACCAGTAGACCCACGTTGTACCTGCTGCTTTTGAGGTGGGACTCAGTTTCCTAATTCCTCCTTTTCCCCCCATCTTCCAGTTTATGCTGGGCCTAACTGCAGAAATGAAAATCACCTTCATTTACTTATATTTGTGTGTGTGCGTGCGTGCATGTGTATGTGTAATTGGTATAGGATAGGAGAGCCCCTCATTTCTTCAACAAATATTTTTAATGCATTTACTACCTACAGAAGTGAACAAAAACCCCGGGGTGGGGGAGATTCCTTGCTTTCATGGAGCTTAGGTGTTCAGGTAGGAAGACAGACTTTTTTAAGAGGGTACTGGGGGCTGGGAGTGTAAGTGGGTGGTAGAACTCCCGCCTAACATGCATAAGGCCCTGTTTTCCATCCCTAGCATGACCAAAAAAAGGAAAAAAAAAAAAAAAAAAAAGTATCATTTCTGCAAATGTATACATAATCCGCTTACATGTTTACTTACCAGTTAAGCACCTACTTTGTGCCAGAGACTAAAAACTAGTCATATATCATGGAAAGAAACAGACAAAACCTTCCTGGTGGCTGGGGCTGGGGCTCAGCAGTAGCGCACTTGCCTGGCATGTGGCCTCACACTGGGTTCGATTCTCAGCACCGTATATGAATAATTAAAATAAAGGTCTATCAACAACTAAAAAAAAAAAAAAACTTCCTGACCCAGTGGAACTGATGTTCTATATGCAGTGCTGAATATCCAGAATAGGACAGGAAAGAGAAAGTGGCAGATTTCCTGGAAGAGGAACTGAGAGATGGGGGACACACTGGGAGGGAGGCTGCTGTGCTTTCAATCTGTGAATCCTTTGTACTTTTAGACTTTTGTAACATGTACACACACGTTCTATTCCAACAATAAATTAAATTTAAAAATTAAGGTTGCTCGATACTCAGATGGTGCAACCAATAAAAAGAAGGGAGTGGCTAGTTACACTCTCTTCCATGTAGAGTGTACCTTAATAAAGAGCGTCTACAAGCAAAAAGACGAAAAAGAAAATTAGAATTGAAGCCAAGTACTGTGACGCATGCGTATTATCCCAGCTACTCAGGAGGCTGAGGCAGGAGGATCACAAGTTCAAGGCCAGCCTGGGCAACTTAAGGAGACCCTGTCTCAATATATATATAAAAAAAAAAAAAAAGGGCTGGGGGTGTAGCTCAGTGATAGAGCACACCTGAATTCATTCACCAGGGAAGAAAGGAAAGAAAGAAGGAAAGAAGAAAGGAAGAAAGAATTGAGCGACTAATGGCCTATTAAAAATAAAAATGGGGGCTGCAGGTGAAGTTCAGTGGTAAAGCCTGTGCTTAGCAAGTGGGAGGCCCTGAATTTACCTCTCAGCACCAAATAAATAAAAAGATAAAAAAAATAAAAATGGAGTAGTCCTATATGTACTGATGTGAAACTGTCTTCAACATATTTGAAAACCAGAGGAAGGGGGAACCGATGCGGGCCAAATACATCGCTTGCCTGCACTTCAGGGTATACTTATAAGTGCTGTATAAATACATACACATTTGCCTGTGGACTTATGGGTCACCTCCAGGAGAAGGCACAAGACACTAGTCACGGTTGTTACTCTCAGGGAGGGGAGATGGGGGCCAGGGAACTTGGTGACAAGGAGCCAGCTTTTCATGGTGTACCCTGGGGATAGTTTGAAAATTTTAGCTTGTACTACCAATTCCAAAAATATACAAAGTCATGAAAAATAAAAAGCAATAAGTTCCCAGGCTTCTTTTTTTTTTTTTTTTTTTTTTTTTTTGGTACTGGGGATTGAACTCAAGGGCACCCGACCACTGGGCCACATCCCCAGTATTTTTTGTATTTTATTAGAGACAGGGTCTCACTGAGTTGCTAAGTGCCTCACCATTGCTGAGGCTGGCTTTGAACTCGCGATCCTCCTGCCTCAGCCTCCCAAGTGCTGGGATTACAGGTGTGCGCCACCGCACCCGGCCCAGACTTCTAATTGTAAAATATTTCTTATAATAAAAGTAATTTATAATATCCAAATATTCATATGTAGCCAGGGGTGGTGTGCTTACCTGTAATCGCAGCAGTTTGGAGGGCTGAGAGAGTAGGATCACAAGTTCAAAGCTAGTCTCAGCAACTCAGTGAGGTCCTAAAGAACTTAGTGAGGCCCTGTCTTAAAATAAAAAGTAGAAAGGGGCTGGGATATTGCTCAGTGGTTAAGTACCCTTGGGTTCAATCCTTGATACCAAAAGAAAAAAACAACAACAACAACTTTTTTTTGCAGTGCTAGGGATCAAATCCAGACCTTTGCACATGCCAGGCAAGTGTTCTACCACTATGCTACACCCCCAGCCTCAAAAACGTCATTAATAAATATATCGATATTTTTTTCTGAGAGCAGTGGTGCATACCTGTAATCCCAGCAACTCAGGAGGCTGAGGCAGGAGGATCACAAGTTTGAGGCCACTCATGGCAACTTAGGGAGACCCTATTTCAAAACAAAAAATTAAAAAGGACCGGGCTGGGGATATAGCTCAGTTGGTAGAGTGCTTGCCTCGCATGCACAAAGCCCCTGGGTTCAATCCCCAGCACCCAAAACAAAAAAGGACCAGGGATGGAGCTCAGTGGTAGAGTGCTCCAAGGTTCAATGCCCATTACCCCCAACCCAAAATTCAAATTTTTTTTTTTTTTTTTTTTTTTTTTTTTTTTGGTACAGGGGATTGAACTCAGGGGCACTCGATCACTGGGCCACATCCCCAGCCCTTTTTTGTATTTCATTAGAGACAGGGTCTCACTGAGTTGCTAAGTGCCTCTCTATTGCTGAGGCTGGCTTTGAACTCGCGATCCTCTTGCCTCAGCCTCCCAAGTGCTGGGATTACAGGCATACGCCACCGCGCCCGGCTCCAAAATTCAATTTTTTTTTTTTTTTTTTTTGTGGTACCGGGGATTGAACTCAGGGGCACTCGTCCACTGGGTCACATCCCCAGCCCTTTTTTGTATTTTTATTTAGAGACAGGGTCTCACTGAGTTGCTAAGTGCCTCGCCACTGCTGAGGCTGGCTTTGAACTCGCCATCCTCCTGCCTCAGCCTCCCAAAGTGCTGGGATTACAGGCGTGAGCCACCGCGCCCGGCTAAATTCAATATTTTTATTTAACATATTTCTAAAAAATATTTTTGAATTGTTGATGGACCTTTATTTTATTCATTTATTCATATGCAGTGCTGAGAATCGAACCCAGTGCCTCACAGGTACTAGGCAAGTGCTCTACCACTAGGCCACAATTCCAGCCCTATTTAACATATTGAGCTTCAATTTTTATGAAGAATATGCAAATTTATCAATAAAGGAGTTGGGGATATAGCTGAGTGAAGTGAGTGTTTAGCATGTATGAGGCTCTGGGCTCGATCCCCATCACCAAAATTAGATAAATACATATACACAGGGCTGGGGTTGTGGCTCAGCGGTTGAGCGCTCGCCTAGCACGTGCGCGGCCCAGGTTCGATCCTCAGCACCACGTAAAAATAAACGCATTGTGTACAACTAAAGCAAATAAATAAATGTTTTAAAAAAATACATATACACATAATCCATAAAGAAATGAATATTGCTGGGCGCAGTGGTACACGCCTGTAATCCCAGCACTTGGGAGGCTGAGGCAGGAGGATCGTGAGTTCAAACCCAGCCTCGGCAATGGCGAGGCACTTAGCAATTCAGTGAGACCCTGTCTCTACTAAAATACAAAAAAGGCTGGAGATATGGCCCAGTGGTTGAGTGCCCCTGAGCTCAATCCCTGGTACCAAAAAAAAAAAAAAAAAAAAGAAAAGAAAGAAAAAAGAAAAAAGAAATGAATATTGCTGGGAACCATGGTGCATACCTCTAATTACACCACCTACTCTGGAGGCTGAGGCAGGAGGACTGCAAGTTAGAGGTTGGCCTGCTCAGCATAAGTAAACCATCTCTCTCTCACTCTCTCTGTTTCTCTATTTCTCTCTCTCTCTCTCTCTCTCTCTTTGTGGTAATGGAGATTGAACCCAGGGACACACTACCTCTAGCTACATCCCCAGTTCTTTTTGCTCAGGCTGGCCTCAAACTTGTGATCCTCCAGCTGAGATTATAGGCATGTGCCATCATACCTAACTAAAGTAAAAAGTTTGTAAAAAGGCCTGTGGAAGCCAGGTGCAGTGGCGCATGCCTGTAATCCCAGCAGCTCAGGAGCCTGAGATAGGAAGATTGCAAGCACAAAGCCAGCCTCAGCAACTTAGTAAGGCCCTGAGCAACTTAGTGAGAATCTGCCTCAAAATAAAAAATCAAAAAGGGCTGGAGGGCTGGGGGTGTGGCTCAGTGGTAGAGCGCATGCCAGGCATGTGTGAGGCACTGGGTTTGGCACTGGGTTCAATTCTCAGCACTGCATATAAATAAATGAATAAAATAAAGGTCCATCAACAACTAAAAAAAATTTAAAAATAAAATAAAAAGAGCTGGGGATGTGGCTCAGTGGTTTAGTGCCCCTGGTTGGCTCAATCCCTGGTACTGGAAAAAAAAAAAAAAAGAACTGGGGAAGTAACTCAGTGGTAGAGTACACCTGGGTTCAACACCCAGTACCACACACACACAAAAAGGGGGGTGACTGGAGATGTGGCTCAGAGGTAGAACATTGCTGAGTTCAACCCCTAGTATTGCCAAAAAGAAAAAGATTAAAAAAAAAAAAAAAAAAAAAGCCAGACGCAGTGGCACACACCTTTAATCCCAGCACTTGGGAGGCTGAGGCAGGAGGATTTTGAGTTCAAAGCCAGCCTCAGCAATGGCAAGGCAATTAGCAACTCAGTGACACCCTGTATCTAATAAAATACAAAAAAAAAAAAAAAAGGGCTGGGATGTGGCCCAGTGGTCAAGTTCCCCTGAGTTCAATCCCTGGTACCAAAAAAAAAAAAAAAAAAAAAAAAAAAAAAAAGACAAAATAATTAATATTAGGAATCAACATATTAATGCTACATATTTGTCTGCAACATATACATGCATATGACACAACACATAATGTTCTTTGCTAGCCCCTAATGATGCCTTATTTGTTGTATCATTCAAATTCTGCAGTCTGGGTCTGGGGATGTGGCTCAGTAGTAGAGCACTTGCCTGGCATGCACAAGGGCCTGGGTTCCATCCTTATCAAGGGGTGGGAGAGGCTGCCAGTCTGATGGAGGAGACAGACACCAGAGCATCCTAACACAGGGTATTGGGGGTTTTATGGGGGAGATGAGGAAAAGTCAGAGTGGCTGGCTGTAGCATTCTAGACTTCTTTTCCTGAGCTGGATTTTGGAGACTACTTGATTCTGGACCAGATTTTGGGGTTCATTTGGACCTCAGCAAAACCTCACTGTATCCTCTGCTGATGAAGATGTGTTGCCCAGACAACTTCTAGAAACCAGGTGCTCAACCCACAGGGGAGGAGATGCAAACGAAACTGGGTCCCTCTCCTCAGTGAAGCTATCAGAGCGGAAATCTCAGATCTCTGCGGGGGACCTGAAGGCTGGGGAGGAAGTGCCCCCCCACACTTGCCAGGGCTGGCTCAGCAATTTACCATCTCCCCAGGGACCTTGGGGTGGGGGTGATGTCAAGGCCACAGACATATCCGGCTGTCTGCCAGGGGAACAGAGGCTCCCAGACAAAGGTGATCTCCCCAGGGACACGCAGAGACACCAGCAGGAAACTTCCGCCTCTCTCTTGCCTCTGGGGCAATATGAGGTCTCCGCCAGGTCAGCTGAAAGACACCGGAGGCTGGACTTCCTGATAATCTGAAGAGGTCAAAGGGAGAGCCGGCCCTGCCCTAGGGGGCCGGTGAATGAGGGAACTGTGGCAGAGGAAGGAAACAGGGCCCTTTCTTGGAGAGCTCCCAGGCAGGGGAAATAGAGGAGAAGGAAGAGGCTCAGATGAGCTTCCACTAATTATTGGGTCACTTACAATAATGGCTAATGCTCACACCACACTGTGTGCTGGGCATGGCTCTGTGAACCCTCACAACCTAAGGAGGTGGGTATTATTATTATTCTCATCACCCCATTTTACAGATGAGGAAAACTGAGTGCTGTGGTTTGCATGAGGTTGGAGTGTGTCCCCCAGGCTTCACACGTTTACATTTAGTCCTCCCCGTGAGGTATTAAGAGGGTGGAAATTTCGCTGGGCACTGTGGCGCACACCTGTCATCCTAGCACTTGGGAGGCTGAGGCAGGAGGATCTTGGGTTCAAAGCCAGCCTCAGCAATGGTGAGGCACTTAGCAACTCAGTGAGACCCTGTCTCTAATAAAATACAAAAAAGGGCTGGGGATGTGGCCCAGTGATCCAGTACCCCTGAGTTCAATCCCTGGTGCCAAAAAAAGAAAAAAGAAAAAAAAAAAAGAGGGTGGAAATTTAATCTGTTATGGTGTTTAGAGATGGGGCCTTGGAAGGTGATTAGGATTAGATGAAGTCATCAGGGTGCAGCCCCCATGATTGAATACTGTTGGCTAAGAAGAAGGAGGTTGGGGCTGTAGCTCCATGATAGAACGCTTACCTAGCATGCGAGAAGCCCTGGGTTCCATCCCTAGGAGAGGTGACAGGGGGACAGAGATCAGAAGTGACAAACAGACACATGCTCCTGTATGCACGTGCTCCTGTCTCTTGACATGTGAAGCCCTGCATGGGTTGGGACTCTGCCAGCATGAAGGCCATCACCAGCTGGGTGTGGTGGCAGCATACCTGTAAACCCAGCTGCTCAGGAGGCTGAGGCAGGAGGATTGTAAATTCAAGTCCAGTCTGGGCAACAGAGTGAGACCCTGTCTCAAAATAACAAAATAAAAAGGGCTGGAGGTTCTTGTCAGTGTTAGAGGGCCCCTCAGTTCGATCTCTAGCACCATGTCAACACAAGAAGAAGGAGAAGGAAAAGGAGGTGGTCACCAGATGGACCAAGACCATGAACCAAGATAAATCCTCTCTTTTCTTTATCAGTTCTTCTTTCTCAGCTATTTTGTTATAGTAATGAGAAACAGACCAACACACTGAGGCACATAGAAGTGATGGCATTTCTTTCTTTCTTTTTTTTTTTTTTTTTTTTTTTTTGTGTGGTACCGGGGATTGAACTCAGGGGCACTCGACCACTGGGCCACATCCCCAGCCCTTTTTTGTATTTTATTAGAGACAGGGTCTCACTGAGTTGCTAAGTGCCTCGCCATTGCTGAGGCTGGCTTTGAACTCGCGATCCTCCTGCCTCAGCCTCCCAAAGTGCTGGGATTACAGGCGTGCCCCACCGCGCCCGGCTATTTTTTTTTTAAATATTTTTATTTATTTGCTTTAGTTGTACACAATGCGTTTTATTCAATGCATTTTATTTGTACGTGGTGCTGAGGATCAAACCTGGGTCGCCCACGTGCCAGGCGAGCGCTCCACCACTGAGCCACAATCCCAGCCCTCTTTTTTTCTTCTCTCTTTTTTTTTTCCTACAGTACTGGGGATTGAACCCAGCACCTTGGCCTTGGGTATACTAAGTAAGTGCACTCCCACTGAATTATATGCCCAGCTTTTTATATTTTTATTTATTTATTTTTTAATACACTCTCCATGAACTTGGGATCCTCCTCCTCAGTCTGGATTATAGTCACGGTGGGACCTGAACTAGAGCCACCTGGCCCCCCCTTAACCTGGCAGCCCTCTTGTTCATCCTGAGCCTCACCCCAGTCTTATGCAGTGACTCCTGCCCCTGCCCTAGGGGTGAGAACAGAAGGGAGGTGCTTACTACTCAAACCCACATCAGTCAATGCGGAAATGAAGAATGCTCTCCATTATCCAGATGAAGGGAACCCTTGACCTCCAACGCCATCCCATCCCATATATCGCCAACGCCCCCAAATCCATGAGGCTTAGGCCTGTTTTCGGCCCTCCCTGGCCCTCCACCAGCCCCCCACCCCCAGCTCTCGGCTTTTGGCAGGAGGAGCTACAAGGAGAGAAGTGTCTGAGATGGGTCTCGACTTTCTCATCATCGCCCCGGCTCGGGGAAGGGGCCCCAGGCTGCGGAGAAGCCTTCCAGATGCTGATCTTGGCAGCTGCCTTGTCTCGGCCGCCCGTGGGCTTGGGGCCCACTTCTAGCTGCGGGGATGGATCGGGTGGGGAGGCGCCTTGCGTCTGCCACGTCGGCACCAGATGCGGTCTTGGCCCTTGGAGCCTTGAAGGGGTGGACTCCCTCTTCTGGCCCTGATGAGAGGAGGAGCCCACTTCTCAGTGAGGCCCCCTCCCACCCTTGCTCAATAGTAACAGCTGCGTGTGTGTGTGTGTGTGGGGGGGGGGGGGGGGTGAGGTGGGGGGAACTGGCCAGTTACTGTCCCAAGCCCTTGAGAAATATTAACACATCAAAAGCTTACAGCAGCCTTTCTACCACGATGGGTCAGAAGGTGAAGAGGGGGGGGCTTCTGCCCCTCCCCAAGGCCAAGACCTAGCAAAGGGTTTGAAGGTTAATGCTGAGAGAGATCCACAGCCAATAAAAAAGAAGATTCCCCATGTCACCCACCTCTCGATGGCCCAGGACTCCCAGACTCCCAGGGCAGCCACTTCTCAGATTAACAAACTTGACCTCTGCGCCATCGTCAAGTTCCCCTAAACCATCCGTGGCCTTGAAAAAGATGGAGGACCACACACTTGTGTTCTCTGTGGATGTCAAGGTCAACAAGCACCAGATCATTCTGTGACACTGATATGACCAAGGTCAGTGTCCTGATCCAGGATCTCGGCAGTGAGGCTCAGTGTTACAGTCATGCTCTGCATGCAAGGGACCCTGTGTTCTCTCCAGCACTAACTAAAAACAAAAAAATCAGCTGGGCGCAGTGGTGCACGCCCGTAATCCCAGTGGCTCAGGAAGCCAAGGCAGGAGGATCTCAAGTTCAAAGCCAACCTTAGCAAAAGTGAGGTGCTAAGCAACTCAGGGAGACCCTGCCTCTAGATAAAATTTTTAAAAATTTTAAAAAAGGGCTGGGGATGTGGCTCGGTGGTCAGTGGTCGAGTGTCTGAGTTCAATCCCCAGTACCAAAAAAAATAAAGAAAAAGAAAAAAAAGAACAGATAAAGAAACAAATAAGCAAGCCTGATCAAGCCTGATGGAGAAAAGGTATCTACCTGTTCAACTGGCTTTTTTTTTTTCTTTTTTCTTTTTTAAATGTTTATTTATTTGCTTTTAGTTGTACACAATGCGTTTTTATGTGGTGCTGAGGTTCGAACCTGGGCCACGCACATGCTAGGCGAGTGCTCTACCGCTGAGCCACAACTCCAGCCCCCTTTTTTTTTTTAATGGACTATCTATTTTTTAGTTGTATATGGACACAATACCTTTATTTATTTATTTTTATGTGGTGCTGAGGATCGAACCCAGAGCCTCGCACATGCTAGGCGAGCACTTTACCACTGAGCCACAACCCCAGCCCCTCAATTGGTTCTTGATTGTGATGTTTTGAATGTCATCAATAAAACCGGGATTATTTAAACTGAGTCTAGCGAATTCTATATTAATATTTTGGGGGCAAAAAATTATATAAAGGGCTGGGGTTGTGGCTCAGCGGCAGAGCGCTCGCCTTGCACGTGCGCGGCCCGGGTTCGAGCCTCAGCACCACGTAAACATAAATGCATTGCATTGTGTACAACTAAAGTAAATAAATAAATATTTAAAAAAAAATTATATAAAAATAAATAAATATATCTCCTCCCCCAAACAACAGCAAAACAAACAAAGCCTCACAGTGGCACAGTAGTAGGGAAGGAAGAGACAATCCTTCCCACTGAGGGCTGGGGGTGTGGTTCGGTGGCTCAGTGGTAGGACACTTGCCTAGTTTTGGGGAGGCCCTGGGTTCAATCCCCAGCACTGTGAAAGAAAGAAAAGAAAATCAAGGGCCTTGTGAGGAGGTAAAGAAGCCACACGAAAAAGGCTACAACCTGTATGATTTCATTTCGGTGACATCATCAGAGAAGGCAAAACTAGCTGGGCACGGTGGCATGCGCCTGTAATCCCAGCAGCTTGGGAGGCTGAGGCAAGGGGATCACAAGGTCAAAGCCAGCCTCAGCAACATAGCAAGGCCCTAAGCAATGTAGTGAGACCCTGTCTCAAAACAAAAAAAAAAAAAAATTAAAAAAGGACTTGGGGATGTGGCTCAGTGGTTAAGCCCCCAGGGTTCAATCCATAGAACCAAAAAAGAAAGAAAAAGAAAAAAAAAAAAAAAAGAAGAAAGAAAGAAAGAAAAGGAAGGAAGGAAAAGGAAAAACTATGGGGAAAGTGAACAAATCAGTGATCGCCAAGCCCTTGGGTCTCTTTGACTACAAAAGAGCATGGCGGGTTCTGGGATTGTAGCTCAGTGGCAGAGTACTTGCCTTGCAAGTGTGAGGCACTGGGTTTGATCCTCAGCACCACATAAATAAATAAAATGAGGGTATTGTGTCCACCTACAACTAAAAACTTAAAAAAATAACATGTGGATTTTTTTTTTAGTTGTTGATGGACCTTTTCTTTATTTATTAACTTACTTATTAACCCCAGCTCAAACGGGGAATTTTTTGTGATGAAACCATTTTAAATCTTGACTGTGGGGGTGGTTACTTGACTATATAGGTTTGTGGGAACTTGCATCACTGTACCCTAAAAAGGCACGACTTTATTGTTTCTAAATTATTATCTAAAAAATAGCAAAAATGGGGCTGGGGTTATAGCTCAGTGGTAGAGCACTTGCCTCACACATGTGAGGCCCTGGGTTCGATCCTCAGCATCACATACAAATAAATAAAATAAATAAAGATATTGTGTCCATTGTAAAAAAAAAATCTAAAAAAAAAAAAATTAGCAAAAACAATGACAAAAGAACCTTCCTACCCTTGCAACACTCAGGGCCTAATCAGAAAACAATCTCAAACCAGAGGATTTCATAAAGGGGTTGATGTTTAGTTGAGAGATGACAGACTATTTAAAACTGGTATAGGTAGAGCTCAGTGGTAGCTCACTTGCCTGGTATTCGGGAGACCCTGGGTTCCACCCTCAGACAGCAAAAGTGAATGAATGAATAAAAATGAACAAATATACCGGGCACAGTGGTGCACACCTACAATTTCAGCTACTCTGGAGGCTGAAGCAGAAGGATCAAAAGTTTGAGGCCAAGGGCTGGGGTTGTGGCTCAGCGGCAGAGCTCTCGCCTCACATGTGCGCGGCCCAGGTTCGATCCTCAGCACCACGTAAACATAAATACATTGCATTGTGTACAACTAAAGTAAATAAATAAATATTAAAAAAAAAAAGTTTGCCGGGCGTGGTGGCGCACGCCTGTAATCCCAGCACTTTGGGAGGCTGAGGCAGGAGGATCGCGAGTTCAAAGCCAGCCTCAGCAATGGCGAGGCACTTAGCAACTCAGTGAGACCCTGTCTCTAAATAAAAAAATACAAAAAGGGCCAGGGATGTGGCCCAGTGGTCGAGTGCCCCAGTGGTCGAGTGCCCCTGAGTTCAATCCCTGGTACCACAAAAAAAAAAAAAAAAAAAAAAAAAAAAGTTTGAGGCTAAACAGGGCAACTTATTAAAAACCTGTCTCAAAATTCAAAAAGAGGGGGAGCGGCTCTTGGGGATGTAGCTGAGTGCTAGATACTTGCCTAGAATGCTTGAGGTCCCAGGTTCAATCCCCAGTACCACAAACAAACAAACAAAAATTAGCATACAAGGACGTTTTGTCAGATAAGAGGTTTCCAGAAGCATCTCTTCCATCCTCCTGCCTCCACTCTATGCCCAGGGCCTCCCATCGGCTGAGTCTCACAAGAGCCAGTGCATAAGGGATGCCATGCACAAGAGTTAGCCCCTCGCCACACAGGGGCAGAAAGTGGGTGCCGTGAGGATCCAGGAGCCCAGTCCTGCTACGAACCATGTGAGTGGCTGGGGACGAGGCTCAGTGGTGGAGCACGTGCCTGGCACGTGCACGGCCCTCTGTTCCATCCCGAGTACTGGAGGTGGGGACAAAAAGCATGTGAGGAAGGGGCGATCGTACTCCCATTTCACAGAGGAGAGAACTGAGGCCCAGGGAGCCCATGTGAGCTGCCTATGGGTTCAAGCCCAGAGTGGGAGGTCAGACTCTGCCAACACCTGGCTCCAGCGCCATTTCTATGTCTTTTTTCTGCCCCAGGGCCCCACTGTGGTTGCTCAGGGAAATGAAGCAAATAGAAATGTTCATGCAAATCAGCCTCATCTCCAGAGGCTGGAGGGGTGCCTCAGTAGGAGACTCCTCCTCCTCCCCTTTGGCAGTTGCTCACTGACGGAGCTGAGCAGAAACACTCAGCAGATGTTCGGGCAGTTGGTGGGGGAGGGGACTTTGGGCTGGACTGCCACCATCGGACCTGTACGCTTGCCTTGTGCTTCCTACGTGGGATCTGACCCATGATATTCCAGCCCTGTGCTAGCTTTTGTGAAGTGATGCAGGAGCCCAGACGCTGCAGAACCTTCCAGCTTCCAAAGTCCATCCCTTAAATTGCTGGGATAGCCACAGCCAGCAAAGTGCCTCTCTGGAATGCAAGGCTGCTGCTAGTCCCACACTACTAGTGACACAGGTCAGTTGCAATTGAGCCTTTGATCCACAGGAAAGAACTGGTTGCATCAACCTTTGACCTCCACCCAGGCTTAGGCTAAAATAGTCCAACTTTGAGCCTCCTAGAGTGCAGGTCTCAAAGTCGTCACCTTTTTCTTTTATTAAGACTCATAATCAAGCCGGGCGCGGGTGGCGCACGCCTGTAATCCCAGCACTTTGGGAGGCTGAGGCAGGAGGATCGCGAGTTCAAAGCCAGCCTCAGCAATGGCGAGGCACTTAGCAACTCAGTGAGACCCTGTCTCTAAATAAAATACAAAAAAGGTCTGGGGATGTGACCCAGTGGTCGAGTGCCCCTGAGTTCAATCCCCAGTACCACAAAAAAAAAAAAAAAAAAAAAAAAAAGAAGACTCATAATCAATAGTTAGTGGTTGAACAGGGCAAGCCTGGGATGCAGCTCAGTGGTGCAGTGTTTGCCTATGATGTGTGAGGCCCTGGGGGTCCATCCCCCCCCACTAGAAACAAACAAACAAACAAACAAACAACAAACCAGGATAAAGAAGAACATGACATCATCTATTAGAATGTGGTGAATGTTCTGCAGATAAATTAAACAAGGAAGGTGGGTGATGACCATCGGGTAGAAAGAGAAGGATGATTTCAGTTAAGGGAGAGAGGCATGCAGGTGTAGGGATGGGGAAAGAGGATGGGGAAGGGAATGATCTGGATCTAGAAGAAACTAAGAACCAGTGCAAAGGCCCTGAGGCTGGGATGTGATTGGCAGGTTCTGGTAAAGAGGCTCTAGCCACAGAGTGATGCAGTTGGAGGGAGGAAGGGGGTGAGGACAGTGCCTTCTAGGGCCTTGTTGGCTGTGTTGAGGACTTTGGCTTTTGCTCTAAGGAAAACAGGGAACATGATCTGACTCGGTGTTCACAGGCTCCCTCTGTGAGGAGCTGGGAAGGCAAGAAAGATCCTCAGCACAGGTCCGTAGGGGAGAGTTTGGGTGTATCTCACCCACAGATTAGGAAGGATGCCTCCTGAAGGCTCACAAGGACGCCCAGTTAGTGGTAGCCCCTGGATTTGAGCCAGTGTCTATGTGACTCCTGGGACTATGGGTTAAAAAATTCATTTGTGGGCACCTTCTGTGCCCAGTGACCTCAGAGGGTAGAGACTTTAAGGCCCAGGATCCTACATCAGGATAATGAGTGAAGGAACTCACTCCAGAGGCATTTATTGAGCACCTCTGGTGTTCCCGTGCAACATGCTGAATACTGAGGCTACAGCAGGAATCAAAAACAGAAGAAAGTTCCAGCCCCAGCTGCTGTGAGAGACAGAAAAAAAAAAAAAAAAAAAAAAGCATTGAGGATGGAGAAGATAAATACTAACAGGGGAAAAAATAAGGCAGGGCTTTGGGGTGCAGCCCAGTGGTAGTGAGTGCTTAGCATGGATAAGGCCCTGGTTCCATTCCCAGTACCAAAAAGAGAGGGGGGTGGGCAGAAGAAGGGATCGGAAAGAAGGGTGAGGGGTAGAGATTGCTGTTTTCAGTAGGGTGGTCGGGACGGGATCCTCTAAGGAGGTGATATTTGGGCAAAGAATCCAAGGAGGCACTGGAGCAAGTAGCATGGGGAGCTCTGGGAAAAGTATATGGCAGGGAGGAGGAACAGTGATG
This sequence comes from Tamias sibiricus, assembly GCA_025594165.1. Lineage (NCBI taxonomy): Eukaryota > Metazoa > Chordata > Mammalia > Rodentia > Sciuridae > Tamias > Tamias sibiricus. Next base: position 10,053,009 of record CM046673.1, read on the forward strand.
CAAAGGCCCTGAGGTGGACCCGCATTAGCGAGAGTCAATGAAGGAAGCAAGCGGTGGTCAGGAAAGTCCAACCCCCGTCCCTCCCCAGTCTCTCCCCACCCCAGGCCCCTGCAACTGCAGTTCATTCCTGCAGACACTTCATCCCCTGGTCGAAGTCCTGGCAGAACTTGGGCTAGGGGTGTGGCTCAGTGGTAGAGCCCTTAGCCAGCTCCCTGAGGCCCTGGGTTCATCCCCAAAATCTGGGGACGCAGGGGAGTCCTGACAGGCCCTCTAGCTGTAGTTTTCAGATTACAGCCTAGAGACTCACCCCCCAACCCCTGTCCCTTTGTAGGAATCCCCCCCCCCAGCTCCCTGCTACCATGTTAATCCCCTCCCCCATTTTGACCCCACAGCCTTCTGCATTGGACTATGAGAACCCAAGGGTATCTTCTGGGTTGACCCTGGTAATGCACAGTGGGTGCCGGAACCATCATTAAGCAACTAAGCGCTGATCCATCATCACTACAGAAAAGCTAAACTCCCTGCCAACTTTACAAATCTGCCTGTAAAACCATGAACTGGTTTTGGGAAGAGACACTCTGCTCCCTGTGGTGGTGGCTTCTGGGAGAACTGGGTCAGGGGCACACACTGGAACAGATGGTTTTCACTCCATTTATCCTTCTTTTTTATTTTTTAGACGTTGATAGACCTTTAATTTATTCATTTATTTATATGTGGTGCTGAGAATCAATGCTAGGCACAGAGTCACATAGACACTGGCTCAAATCCAGGGGCTACCACTAACTGGGTGTCCTTGTGAGCCTTCAGGAGGCATCCTTCCTAATCTGTAGGTGAGATACACCCAAACTCTCCCCTACGGACCTGTGCTGAGGATCTCTCTTGCCTTCCCAGCTCCTCACATGCTAGGCAAGTGCTCTTCCACTGAGCAACAACCCCAGCCCTCCTTTCTTTTTTTATTTCTTTATTTTTTGGTGCCAAGAATTGAGCCCAGGGCTGTTTGAATACTTAACCATGTACTCTACTACTAAGCTATACCCCCAGCCCTTCCATTTGTATTTTTTGAACTTTTCTTTACCAGGCATGTGAATAACCAATGAAAATACAATATGAATAAAATTCTACAAAATTGAGGTTGAAAAGACCTTTTAAAATTGCAAAGTTGGCGGGCGCGGTGGCGCACGCCTGTAATCCCAGCACTTTGGGAGGCTGAGACAGGAGGATCACGAGTTCAAAGCCAGCCTCAGCAATGGCAAGGTGCTTAGCAACTCAGTGAGACCCTGTCTCTAATAAAATACAAAAAAGGGCTGGGGATGTGGCCCAGTGGTCAAGTGCCCCTGAGTTCAATCCCCTGGTACCAAAAAAAAAAAAAAAAAAAAAAAAAAAAAAAAAAAATTGCAAAGTAAATGGCCAAGAAATACACGTGAAAAAAATGCTCACCATCACTAATCGTTGGGGGAATGCAAATCAAAACCACAAGATGTCATTTCACTACAGTTAAAATTACTTTAATCAAGAAGACAAAAAATAACAAATGCTGGTGAGGATGCAAAGAAAGAGGAACTCTTATGTGTGGGGAGAATGCAAATTAGTACAGCTATTATGGAAAACAGTATGGAGGTTCCTCAAAAAACTAAAAATAGAACTACCATATGATCCAGCTATCCTACACCGGGCATGTAACCAAAGGAAATGAAATCAGTGTACCACAGAAATACCACCATGGGCATGTTATTCACAACAGCTAAGATATGGAATCAACCCAGGTGTCTGTCCACAGAAGAAAATGTGATCTACACCCACAATGGAATATTATTCAGCCATAAAAAAGAATGAAATCCTTATATGTGTGGCAACACAGATGGAACTGGAAGACATTATAAGTGAAATAAGTCAAGCACAGAAAGACAAATGGTCATGTTCTTATGCACGTGGAAGCTATGAAAGTTGATATCATAGGAGTATAGAGTAAAGCAGTGGTGGTGCACGTCTGTAATCCCAGCTGCTCAGGAGGCTGAGGCAGGAAGATCAAGTTCAAAGCCAGCCTCAGTAACTTAGTGAGGCCCTAAGCAACTTAGCAAGACCCTGTCTCAAAATAAAAAATAAAAAAGGGGGGCTGGGATTGTGGCTCAGCAGCAGAGCACTCGCCTTGCACGTGCGCGGCCCGGGTTCGATCCTCAGCACCACATAAACATAAATGCATATTGCATTGTGTACAACTAAAGTAAATAAATAAATATTTTTTTTTTTAAAAAAAGGGCTGGGGATGAAGCTCAGTGGTGAAGTACTCCTATTCAATCCTCAGTAATCCCTCCCACCAGAAAAATGGTCACCAGAGGCTGGGAAGGTAGGGGAAGGGGAGAGTGAAGGAATTTGGAGAACAGGTTCCAGAATATAATTAGAAGGGGATAGGGGTGCAGCTCAGTAGTAGGGTGCTTGCCTAGCATGTGAGAGGCCCTGAGTTTAATCCCTGCCCATCCCCTGCAGAAGGAAAAACCCAGATATATAGGAGAAATACATTATAATATTCGATAGCAAAATAGGGAGACTAGTAAGCAACAATTTATTATGTATTTTATAATGAACTAGGACAGAAGAGTTCAAAGTTTCCCACCACAAAGAAATGATACATGTTTACAGACAGGCACATGCTAATTACCCTGATTTGATCATCATACATTATATAGATATACAGTGAATTGTCACACAGTATCCCATAAAATGCATAATTATTATGTTTTTTTTGGGGGGTGTATTGGGGATTGAACCCAGGGTGCTGAGTTCGATCTGAGCCACATCCCCAGCCCTTTTTCATTTTTTATTTTGAGACAGGGTCTTGCTAAGTTGCTGAGGACCTCACTAAATTTCTGAGACTGGTCTTGAACATGTGATCTTCTGCCTCAGACTCCTGAGTCTCTGAAATTATAGGCATGTATCACCATGCCAGGATGTATGTGTCTGTTTTTTCTTTTTTTAAATTGCGAAGTATATGGGCTGGGATTGTGGCTTAGCGGTAGAGTGCTCGGCTAGCACGTGTGCAGCCCAGGTTCGATCCTCAGCACCATGTACAAATACAACACATTGAATAAAACACATTGTATACAACTAAAAGCAAATAAATAAAAATATTTTTTAAAAAATTGCAAAGTATAGCCAGGTGCACTGGTACACACCTATAACCCCAGTGTCTGGGGAGACTGAGGCAGGAGAATCACAAGTTCTAGGCCAGCCTCAGCAATTTAGTGAGATCCTATCTCAAAAAATAAAAAGCACTGGGGATTATAACTCAGCGGCAGAACACCCCTGGGTCCAACTCCCAGTACAAAAATAAAAAAAGCAAAGCAAATCAAAGTCTACAGAGTTTTAAACACACATTCACAGTTTGTGGTGGTAGAATAATCGTGTCACTTAATGACAAGGATCCATACTGAGAAATGTACATTGAGGGGATTTTGTCCTCATAGGGGAATATGTCTAATGTATCACACCTAAGCTATGTGATAAAGCCTGCTGCTCCTAAGCTACTAATCAGTACAGTGTTACTATACTGAATATTATAGGCACTGAAATTTAAAAAGACACTAAGCAGGGCTGGGGATGTGGCTCAGTGGTTAAGCACCTTTGGGTTCAATCCTTGGTACCAAAAAAAAAATAGACACTAAGCAGTAGAAATGTTTAGCTCTATTATACGACAGCACTACTGATTGAAGCCTCATTATGTGGTGGCACATGACTGTAACAAATACTTTGTTGAATTAAAAAAATATATATTTTGCAGAGCTGGGGATGGAACCAATGCTAGGCAAGCGCATTACCACTGAGCAACACCCCCAACCCCATTGTATATTTTAATTAATACTCCATGAAAGTCTACAAAATATTACATATCAGATGAAAAAAAAAAAAGAAGAAGAAGAAGAAGAAGAAAAATCCCACGTTCAATTTAGTACAGCACTTAAATCCTCCAGGGTTTAAGTTACATCCCACCCTTGTTTTGTCTCTTGTTTGTTTCTCTTTGAGGACAAACCTCTCCCTTCAATAATAATAATGCTGCATCCTAGCTGGTGGCACATGCCTATAATCCTAGTGACTCAGGAAGCTGAGGCAGGAGGATCTCATGTTCAAAGTTAGTCTCAGCAACTTAGAGAGACCATGGCTCAAAATAAAAAATAAAAAGCCAGGTAAAAAGAGCCAGGTAATGTTGCTCAATGGTTAAGTGTCCGTGGCTGTTCAATCTCTAGTACCAAATTTTTAAAAGCTCTATTAACCTAGTGCCAAGCTTGGCACGCTTTGCCGCCATCATTTTATCAAAATCTCATAACCTCTCCATTTTCTAGATGAAGAAACTAAGGTAGGCTCGGAAACCACGCGGTCGGAGGTGCAGCGAGACCCTACAGGCCTTCCAAGTGGACAGCTGTGGACAGCTCTGGCCAGGTATGGACTCGTGGCGCCGCCTGGAGGTCGTGTGGGGAACGAAGAAAAGGTCCTAAAAATAAGCCTCAGGATTACAGTTGGGAGCGTGGAATCCCCACTTGCTCAGTCCTCCGAGAGCTCTGGAAGATGTGGGAGGGCACAGGACTTCGGCCCAGCGGTGAGGGAGACACAGAGCTGATCTGAGGGGCTTCCGGAGGACACAGCCCTGCCCTGGGGGACACAAGCGGGCAGGCCCAAACCTGAAGGCGTTCTGTGGGAGCTACAAGGTCCCATAAAAACCAACCCATAAAATTGAATTCAGAAAACCGCCCGGAGAATCGGAGGCTAAATGGGGGGCGTGGCCGGAGGGCGTGGCCGGCAGCTGAAGCTCGACAGCTATTGCCGGCATTATCTTAGGTACCCGCCCCAAACCTCCCAGTCGTGGGCGGGTCATCTCCCCCCCCACTTAACGCTCATTGGCTAAATTGGCTCCAGGCTGGAGACGTTTCATTGGTTGGATTCCCGCACGTTTCCTTGGGGGCGGGCCTAAGGGAGGATGGGGCTTTCTGCGGGGAGCGGGGGTCGAGTTCCCAAGTGCCGCGGAGGTCCCTAAGCTAAGGAGTGAAGAGTGGGCCCGGGGGTTAGTTCCGGGACGGAGGTAGGGGTACGCTGGCCTGTACCCCGCCGCCGAGCCTCGTTCTCGCAACACCCCGCTTTCCTGCGTCGGATCCGGACGCGGCGGGCGGTGTCGCGCGCGTGACGTCATCGCGAGGCGCCGCGCGCGACCGGAGGGAGGGAGCCTCGACCTCCAGTGGCTTCGGGAGCAGCACCGCGATGCTGCAGTTAGTCCGGGCCCGGGCGCGGACCTGGCTTCGGCCCTCGGGCTGCCGGGTGAGGCGGAGGACGGGAGACAGGGTCAGAGGACAAAGGCTGGGAGGCCGGGGGATCTCCTTTCACTCCTGCCTCCCATTTACAGGGCCTCAGCTCACTGGCGGAAGAGGCAGCACGGCCCGCGGAGAACTCAGAGCCCGTGGCGGGTGCGGGTGAGGCAGCCACGGTCATTCTCTGGAGGGGCGGCGACGACGCAGAACTTTGACCCTTGACCCTGACCCCTTACTTTCCAATCGCTCCAGGTCTCCGGGAGCCGCTGTTGCGCAAGTGCGAACCCCCACTACCCGCGCACCGGCGCCCTGTGCAGGCCTGGGTCGAGTCCCTCCGGGGCTTCGAGCAGGAGCGCGTGGGCCTAGCTGAACTGCACCCCGACGTTTTCGCCACAGCTCCCAGGTGAGTGGGGGGCTGCAATGGTGAACTGGGCGGTCAAGGGATGGGGAGCCCGAGTTCAGGGCTTGTATCATTGAACCTGTTTCTCCACCTGCCAAAGGGGGATGAGATTGTGTGAAGTTGAGGCAGGGGGATCGCAAGTTCGGGGCCAGCTTCAGTTACCTGTCTGTCTCTCTATCTGTTTTGGTACCAGGGATTTAACCCAGGGGTTCTTTACCACATCCCCAGTCCTTTTTTTCTTTTAGTTTTTTTTTTTTTTTTTTTTTTTCTTTTAGGGTCTCACTGAAGTGCTTAGGGCCTCGCTAAGTTGCTGAGGCTGGCCTGAAATTTGTCATCCTCTAAGCCTCTGGGTGGCGCAGGTGTGTGCCACCATGCCTGGCTAGCCTCAGCAATTTAATGAGGCCCTAAGCAGCTTAGTGAGACCCTATCTCAAAAAACTTTTTAAAGGGGGCAGGGGTTTGCTCAGTGGTAAAGTGCCCCTGGGTTCAATCCTTAGTACCAAAAGAAAAAAAAAAAAAAGGCATAAAGTATAGCTGTAGCAAAAGGAGATTCCTCTCAGGTAGTTTAAGATGGCACCTGCAAGTTGAACCAGCCAGAGCAAGAAGCCAGAGCAAGGAACCAGCCAGAGCAAGAGCATTTCAGGCAGTGGGAAGAGCAAGTACAAAAGCCCTGAGGCTAGATTCCATCTTATAGAGAAGCCAACTTGGTAGGAGCAGGTACAGGATGGAGTCAGAGAAAGGTCTTGTGAGACCTTGGAGGTCAAATGACCACCGGGAGGGTTTTAAGTAGAGTTGGGTTCTCATGTTTCCCTCCTCTTCCCCAGGCTAGATATCCTGCACCAGGTTGTCACCTGGCAGAAGAACTTCAAGAGAATTGTGAGTTCCTGAGTAGAGGGAGGAGGGGGGATGGAGCTTCCTGTGGGGCTCAGGCAGGGGACGGAGGACACCGATGGTGTGTTTTCTCTGGACTGCTCAACATGGACTTCATCTTTTCTTTCTAGAGCCATTCAAGGGTGGGTCAATTTTCAGGCATTTTTTTGAGCACCCACCATTATAGGCAGTGTATTAGGTGAGAGGATTCAACAGTGGACAAGACAGGCCCTGTCCCTGCCTACATAAAGCTCACAGTCACGTCTGTAATCCCAGCACTTGGGAGACTGAGGCAGGAGGATCGCGAGTTCAAAGCCAGCCTCAGCAATGGTGAGGCACTTAGCAACTCAGTGAGACCCCCGTCTCTAATAAATTACAAAAAAGGGCTGGGGATGTGGCCCAGTGGTCCAGTGTCCCTGAGTTCAGTCCCTGGTACCAGAAAAATAAATAAATAAAAAATAATAGGGGCTGGGATGTGGCTCAGTGGTAGGGCGCTCACCTAGTACATGTGCAACCCGGGTTCGATCCTCAGCACCACGTAAAAATGCATGCATTGTGTACAACTAAAGCAAATAAACAAATATTTTAAAAAATAATAAATAAAGCTCACAGCCATGTAGGAGAGATGAACACGAATTAAGTAGTCATGCCTATAAATGTATAGTTTGGGGCAGTCATCCCAGAGGAAGGGCATTTAACCTCAGGCCTACCTGTAGATTTGTTAAATCAAGGTAGCAGTAGAGCTTCAAGGTAGCAGTAGAGCGGTGGTGGAGATAATGGGAGTAGGTCATGCAAAAGTCCTGTGGCAGGGACCAAAAGGAGCCCAATATTGCTGTAAAGGTCAATGGGAACAGTAGTGAGGTGTTTGGATTTTATGCCAAGAACATGGAAGAATCCATTATCAGTGAGGGTCTCTCCGCCTTTGAACTGCCTGCCCCAGAGGTCTAAAGAGTTCCATCCATGTCTCCCTATCACCCTAGGAATAAAGCCACCAGTGTGCATCCATGTTCCTCATGATCCCCACCCTGCACCTCTTCCCTGTTCTCTCCAGCCACATCTTTCTCCACCACCTACCTTTACTGTGTAGCCACATTAAAATTTAAAAAGTACAGAACACCTGCTGTGAGCAGCAGGACCCTTGTCTTTGGGAGGCTGATGTTCTGGTGCAGAGGAGGGAACTCTGACTTCTTTGTCCTCCTCTCCGTCTCTAAGCGCCCTGTGCTTGTCCCATCAGAGCCCTGATGTCTGTGTCTCCTGTCAGATTCCTGGCAGCTGGTCCCTCTGCCTGGCTCACCACCATATTCCTAGACCAGGCACCTGCAGTGTCATCTGCCTTGTGGACCTGACCCCCGCTCACTTTGTGCCCACAGAGCTATGCCAAGACCAAGACTAGGGCTGAGGTGCGGGGCGGTGGCCGGAAGCCCTGGCCACAGAAAGGCAGTGGGCGAGCCCGGCATGGCAGCATCCGTTCCCCCATCTGGCGAGGAGGTAAGTGGGGACAAGGGAGAGAAGGGCTCTGGCTGAGGCCAGCACCTGGTGCTGCTTCACACACAGCTGCCCACTACTTCTGGTGTGATATGGGCTCAGCCCCGGGCACCCTTCCTCGTGGGCCACAGAAGCTGGGACTACAGACCCCATGTCTCATGGGGGACAGAGTTCTGAGAGTTGTCCCCTCTCCTCACCTGCATGTCTGCTCTCTTCAGGTCATGGCCACAGCCCTCTTGGCCTCCCTCCCCTCGTCTTTCCTGGCCCACATTTCACGTGGCACCCAGTGGAGTCTTCCCAAACCACCCGGCTTCCACAGGCCCTTGAGTGAAGCCTGAGCTCCTTACCTTGGCGCTCCAGGTCCTGCCAGCTGCAGACCCCTCTCTTTTGTCCCCGCCATGCCCTCCCTGACCAGACAGAGCTGACTCAGGGCTTGTCTCTTGCTTCCATGGCCAGTGCCCCTCACCTTTCAAGAGTCTGGACCATGCTTCCTCCAGGAAGCCCTCCCCAATCTCCTTTGGGCACCAGTAACCCTCACAGCTGCCTGGTGCTGCCCGTCTGTCCTTCCTGCCAGGATGCGGCAAGCATGATGGTAGCGACCCTGTCCCTCTTATTTTCTGATGCGCTCCCAGGTGCCTTCCAGACTAGGGGCACCCCGAAAATTCACTTGGCTTGGAGACAGTCTCGCTAAGTTGCCGAGGCTAGCTTTGAACTTGCGATCGATCCTCCTGCCTGAACCTCCTGAGCCACTGGGGTTATAGGCTTGTGCTACAAGCCTGGCCAGTCCTGGAAATTTTAACTCCCTTATAACTGCAGCATTAATAGCTTGTGCTTTAATTAATCTCATGTCTGTGCTGTAATTCCCAGTGTCTTATGGGTTAGGAACCATCAAAACTCAGGGTTTGACACCTGGGTAAACCAAGTCCCAGAGAGGTAGTCACTGGTCCAGCCTTCTCTCTCTCCTTTCCCAAGATCCCACCTCCTTTGCTGGCCTGGGCAGGTGGCAGCCTCCTCTAGCCACTTCTTTCCGGCCAGTGAGGCACATTTCTGACCTCCAAGCCCAGCAGTGACCCACACCTGCTCACATACCTCTGTCCCCACAGGAGGTGTTGCCCATGGCCCCCGGGGCCCCACAAGTTACTACTACATGCTACCCATGAAAGTGAGGGCACTGGGCCTCAAGGTGGCATTGACTGTCAAGCTGGCTCAGGTACAAAGCAGTCCTACTGGAAGCCATTAGGATCTTGGGGAATGGGGAGGGGGCCTGGGGAGGGGGGCTGGGGCTGGGAGCTCTGGACCCAGGCGCGGGGTGCTTTCTTCCTCCCTCCAGGATGACCTGCACGTGGTAGACTCCCTGGAGCTGCCGACTGCAGACCCCCAGTACTTGACGGAGCTGGCGCGCTACCGCCGCTGGGGGGACTCTGTGCTCCTCGTGGACTTGTGAGCACACTGGGAAGGACAGGGCGGGGAGGCCCGAGCTCCATCCTCTGCAGGGCTCACTCCTGTCCTCTCACAGGGAACATGAGGAGATGCCACAGAACATTGTGGAGGCCACCTCTGGGCTCAAGACCTTCAACTTGATCCCGGCTGTCGGTGAGTGAAAGGCACTGGCCCATCTCCCAGACCCCCAGAATACGCATGTGCAGGTCCCCCATTAGAATCATGGCCTGGTTCAAATCTTGCATGTGTTACTTGGTCACTGAATGGTCTGGAGCACCAATGACCTGGCTCCCTAGTCAGACCCTCAGCCTTCCCTAACTGCCTGCCTAAAAAAAAGCTCCAAGAGAACAGCTGCCAAAGTGTTCCCTGCACGTCCACCAGAGGGCACTGTGAGCACCTGAGTCACAGCATGTCCCTGCTCTGCCCAAAGCCCTCTGTGGCTTCCACCTCCCTCAGGGAAAAAGCCCAGGATGACCTGCAGGCCCACCAGGCCCTGTGCAGCTCCCTCCTCCCCTCGCTCACTGACTCTGGTAGCTCTGGTCTCTGCCCAGCACATTATGCTTATTCATTTGCTGTATCTTTCCCTCTGAAATGTGAGGCAGGAGTCATGGCCAAGTACAGGGCAGAGCCCAGCATGCAGGAGCCTCTCGGTAGGTGAGGCAGCTCCCTGGCGAGGGTCCTGGGTGGCTGAGGCAAGATCTGAAGCCAGGGTGCCAGGCTCACGTAACCATGCTAGACCATGATGTCCCTGTAAGGAGGACAGGTGTGTCCTGAGGAGGGAATGGGGTTCCAGATGTGGGCGGGGCTGGAGCAGGGCCAGAGGGCAGCCTCACCTGACCTGGCTCCCATCTTCCCACCGCCCAGGTCTGAACGTGTACAGCATGCTCAAGCACCAGAGCCTGGTCCTCACCCTGCCCACTGTCGCCTTCCTGGAGAGCAAGCTACTCTGGCAGGATTCACGTTACTCGCCCCTCTACCCCTTCCGTCTGCCCTACAGCAACTTCCCCTGACCCTCGCCTGCATTGCCCAGGGCCCTGGATACCCTCCTTCCTACGGCACGGCCGTGAGCTAGACCAAGCCCTTGCCAGGCCTGGGAGCCTCCTGCACCCTGCAAGAGAGCTGCTGCCTGGCCCCCGCCTCACCTCACGCAGGATGCTGAGGCCGCCCAGAGCAAGCAGGCGGGCTCCGCACCTGAGAAGAGGCGGTCCTGCAGAGCCAGGGTGAGCCCCATCCCCGGGCTCGCTCGTTGGGTTTAAAATAAAGTTTTATTTTTTCATCCAAGGATCAGCTTCAAAGAACAGCTCCTTGCCATTGGAATAGCCCTAATTGGTGTTTTGGGCTCCGTCACCAGATCTGGCCGCCCCTGGGCACTCTCCTCAAGGGGCTTGCAGTCTGCTGTGCAATCATTTATGAAGGGGCATAAAGCATTTATGGAAATTGCCCGAATGAACTAACCCCTGGTGAGTCAGACCCAGCAGCTGGAGGAGATGCGTGGGCCTCTGGCCTGTCGCCCTCCTGGCACCCTGACTGTGCATGCTCGGCCCTGAGGGTTTGCTGTCCTGTTTGTCACAGCCAAGTGTGGGCTTGTGTCCACAAGTTGACGAAGCTCCCAAGCACAGAACTTGCCCTAAACCCAGAATCAGGAAAGCCAGTGTCTAGCCAGTGCCTCCTGATCTCTTGATAAATCAGCAAATAAACCTCTTTAAAGACGCCAAACCAATGCCCCAGTTCTTTTTTTTGCAGTGCTGGGGATCAAACCCAGGGCCTTATTCATGCAAACAAGGATTCTGCCACTGAGCTACATCTCCAGCACTTTTTATTTTTCATTTTAATACAGGGTCTCACTAAATTGCTGAGGCTGGCCTCAAACTTGCAGTCCTGCCTCAGCCTCCCAAGTCACTGGAGTTACACAGGCTTGTGCCCCTGTGCCCAGCACAAAGTCCCAAGTCTTGAGTCTGCTGGTGTTGTTTGCCTGCTAAACAAACTTTTAAAACTAGCCAGACTATAGCATGGTCAATTTCTTCAAAGTCAGCCAGGCCGAGTGTGGCGGGATGCACCTGAAGGAGCCTATATCAAGGAGATAGCTAAAGATTGCGGTTAGCTGAGAGCCATAAAAGATGTTCTAGTTTCCACCTGATGTTGATACATTATTCAAAGAATCTTTGTATGCCCGTGAACACTGCGTGACGCACCTGTAAGCTCGAGCTGTAAGCACGTGTCCTTGTTAAAGCTATATGTATATAACTGGGTGAGGTTCGTTAGTGTGTGTGGGGAAGAAGAAGGTGGTGGTTGGAGTTAGAGCATTTGGAGTGATTGCTGGAGCTGGAGAGAGGAGAAGAATAAAAGACCTTTTTTCATTTTCATCCTGCCTCCGAATTTTCCTGTGGCGTTCGCTGCTCCAAGCGACTTCCGCTTCAGGCAGCGACATGCACCTGTAGTTCCAGCGGCTGCTCGGGAAGCTGGGCCAGGAGGAGCACGGGGCCAGCCTGGGCAGTATGTGACACCTCATGAATTTAAATACACAAATAAGAAAGTTGGCAGAGCTGCCTCCTGCGTGTGCAGCCCAGCAGTGCCAGGTGGCCATGGCAACTCCCACCACGTGCTGGCCTCCCCTGGCGGCAAACATCTCTGGAATGTGCTGGCCTTGACTTCCAGGCTCACAACTAAGTACAAAGAAAGGTATCAGAGGACTGTGGTGGAGCTCGGCAAGTTTGAGGCCTATAAAACAGCCACCTCCAAAACAGCCACTGGAGGCCATTTAAAAAGGGTGCCTAAGCTGGGCCAGACCGTTAACTGTGTCTCAGCTGTGCCTCTCACTGGCCTGGTGGGGGCACCAAGGCCTAGAAAAAGACCCAGTTGTCCTGGCAGGGCCCAGCCTGGCCTGGCCAGTCATACTAGATGTACAAATGCAGTTCCTTCTGCTTCAGAGCTTCCAGGAAGTGAGAGGCCAAGTGCTGCCCACACAGATTTTCGAGAGGAATGAGTCAGAGCCCAATCCTCCAAGCCGGCATCCCTCACCAGATTCAGGATGGAACAGGCATCAGAGGAAAATGGTGCAATGTTCTAGAATAGGCTTTCAAATAATTGGAATGTAGCCAGGCTTAAGGTCGTGTGTAGTTGCAGCTACTTGGGGGGCTGAGGCGGGAGGATCGCTTGAACCCAGGAGCTTGGGACCAGTCTGGGCAACAGTGAGATCCCATCTCCCAATAATAATTGGGGTGTACACAAGAGTGGACAGTAGTGCGGGTGAGTGTGCTAGGGCTGCCGTACCACTACCACAAGCTGGAGGGCTTAGATGACAGAAATGTGTTAGAGGCCAGAAAGATCAAGGTGGTGGCAGAACTGGTTCCTTCTTGGAGAAAATCTGTTCCAGGCCTCTGGCCCAGCTTCTAGTGGTTTGCTGACAATCTTTGACCTTCCTTGGCTTGTAGGAGCGTTGCTGGTTATTGCCTCTGTGTTCCTCTGTGCCTGTCTCTGTATTCAATGCCCCCTGCCAGGACCAGGCCTAGTGCCTCACCGAAGCTAAGCTCTGAGCTACATCCCCAGCCCAAATCTTCCTTGTTTATGACACCAATCATTTTGGATTAGGGTCCACCCTAATAACCTCACTTCAACTTAGTCATCTGGAAAGACCCTGTTTCCAAATAAAATTACGTTCACAGGTGCTAGGGGTCAGGACTTCAATGTCTTTTTTTTTGGGGGGTGGGGTACGGTACTAAAATCCACAGCTGCTCAAGTTCCTTCTATAAAATGGCATAGTATTTGCATGGAACCTATGTACATCTTCCCATAGACTTTAAATCATCTCTGGATGCCTTATAATACCTAATACAATGTAAATATTATGTACATAGTTGTTACACTATCATTTAGTGACAAGAAAAAAGAAGTGTTCAGGACCGATGTAATTTTTTCTTTTAATTTCAGTTTGTGGGTGGTGGTTGAAACTGAGAATTTGAAACCTATAGCTACAGAAGGCTGACTGCATGTCCACTGTGCTTGTTTCAAGTCCTCCATGAATGCAGGGTGCCTGGTGGCACATGCTTGGTTTATTTATTTTTTTTCTCCTTGTGGTGCTGGGGATTGAACCTAGTGCCTTGTGCTGGTGGCACATGCTTGTAATCCCAACGAGTGGGGAGGCTGAGGCAGGAGGATGGCAAGTTCAAGGCCAGCCTTGGCAACTTAGTGACACCCTTTCTCAAAAAGGACTCGGGATGAAGCTCAGTGGTAAAGTGCTTGCCTAGCAAGTGAGAGGCCTGGGTTCAATCCTCAGCACAAAACCAAACAAAAGTTGCTTTTTTGGTTTGATTTCCCCACACACACACTGAGAATTGAACCCAAGGCCTTGCACATGCTAGGCCAGGGCTCTACCACTGAGCTACACCACCAGCCCACTTTATTTTTCTATCTGGAGAGTGGGTCTAAGTTGCTTAGGGCCTCCTAATTTGCTAAGAATGACCTTGAACTTGCAATCTCCTGCCTCAGCCTCTTGAGTAGCTGGGATTACAGGCATGTGCCTAAAAAAAAGGTGGAGTTTTTTTTTTTTTTTTTGTTTGTTTCTTTTGCAGTACTAGGGATGAAACCCAGGCCCTTGCAGATGCTAGATAAGCACTCTACTCACCAACCTTCAAAAAATCTTTTTGTGAAGATACTTTCCAGGTCCCTGGTCCCAGCCTCTTGGGAGATAAACTAATCCAGGGCCCAGAGAGGGCAAGGACTTCACAGTCTTGAAAATCTCCCCCAAAAGGCAGGAGGACACGCAGGACCCCAGCTGACTCTGGCTCCTGAAAGCTAAAGCTCACCGGGTCTGATTCCCCATGAAACTCAGTGAGAGGTGAGCCGTGGTGGTGGAACCAGCTGTCTGCCAATGGGTGGCCAATGGGTGCCATGGAGGCCACCACTCAGCTCACAGATGCCCCCATCTCAGCAAAGAGGTCTCCAGGAAGTCACACCCACCTAGTCTACTAGTGAAGCCAAGTCCTTGTCCCAGATCCGCAGAGCAGTGACCCAGCGGAGCCAGAGAACAGGCAACAAGCACAGGCCATGGCTGGCAGAGCCTGCTGTGATGGCCGGGGCCTGAGGCACAGTAAGCCTGTCACCTGTCACCCCTGTGGCGGCCTGGTCCCAGGCAGGGTATGCCAAAGCTCTGAACCCTGGAGCGTCTGCCAACCTGAACTTCCTGGAAATCTAGGCCTGCAGGCCAGCGGGCAAGAAAACAAAAGTGGGGCAGACCTGAATGACAGTTCATACTCAAGGTTAACCAAGGCCATCGCCCCTTTCCAAACCCTAGTTAGCATGAATGTGGACCAATAACGTTGACCCAAGTGCTACATAAAGCCCTAGACTAGCACATGCAAGTGGCAGCCCCTACTGGGTCCTGTGTTTGCCCTGTGGGGTTTCTGTTTCTAGTCACACTTGAATAAACCTTACCCAAGCCTGGCGCGGTGGCGCACATCTGTAATCCCAGCACTTGGGAGGCTGAGGCAGGAGGATCGCGAGTTCAAAGCCAGCCTCAGCAATGGCGAGGCACTTAGCAACTCAATGAGACCCTGTCTCTAATAAAACACAAAAAAGGGCTGGGGATGTGGCCCAGTGGTCGAGTGCCCCTGAGTTCAATCCCCGGTACCAAATAATAATAATAACAATAAATACATAAATAAACCTTGCCCATACTCACTCACCCTCAGCTCTGGATTTCATTCTTCAAATTCGCAAGAGGAGAAGCCACAAAGAAGAAATGGCAGTGAGCTGCTGGGGTCTGCTGCAGCTCAGGAAGGCACAGCCAGCCATTAAGAGCCGCAACACATCACTCAGGGGTAGCAGAGAAGAGACAGGCTTTCTCAGCTGTCGAGGCCTGCAGCTTACACAGAGCCCACCCAAGAGCAGAAGCAGAGAAACTCCGGTTTCCCCAGTGGGTGCTACTCTGATTCTGCTGGGTCCTCCAAACAGTGCAAAGTCAGCAACCAAGAAGGAACTGCCCTGTCCCTTCCCCAGAGAAGCTTCCAACCTAGGAAGGCCCATGCCCGGATTCCCACCTGACACCAGCTCTGAGTACGACCTTCACCTGGGCAGGGGGCAGGGCAAGATTCTACCACTGAATAAGGTTTTGAAGGGTGAAAAGATAAGCCAAGTTGTGATTGCAACAACACACACACATTTCTGGGCACAGTGGTGCATGCCTGTAATCCCAGCAGCTCAGGAGGCTGAGGCAGGGGAATCACAAGTTCAAGGCCAGCCTCAGCTAAATTTAGTGAGGCCCTAAGCAACTCGGCAAGACCCTGTCTCTAAATAAAACATTAAAAGGGGGGCTGGGGTTGTGGCTCAGTGGCAGAGCGCTCGCCTTGCACATGCGTGGCCCCGGGTTCGATCCTCAGCACCACGTAAACATATAAATGCATTGCATTGTGTACAACT
The DNA here is from genome assembly GCA_025594165.1 of Tamias sibiricus. Lineage (NCBI taxonomy): Eukaryota > Metazoa > Chordata > Mammalia > Rodentia > Sciuridae > Tamias > Tamias sibiricus. Next base: position 10,068,908 of record CM046673.1, read on the forward strand.
AAAACAAATAAATAAACATTAAAAAAAAAACATTAAAAGGGCTGGGATGTGGCTCAGTGAATAAGTGTCCCTGGGTTCAATCTCTGGTCAAAAACAAACAAACAAACAACAACAAAAGCCCATACATTGGGGCTGGGATTGTGGCTCAGCGGTAGAGCGCTCACCTAGCGCGTGGGCGACCCGGGTTCGATCCTCAGCACCACATACAAATAAAATGCATTGAATAAAACTCATTGTGTACAACTAAAGCAAATAAATTAAAAAAAATTAAAAAAAAAAAAAAAAAAAAAAAAAGCCCATACATTGACTGGGCCTGTAGCTCTGGAAGACACTCACTACCTAGCACAAATAAGGCTTTGGATTCCATCCCCAGCACTGAAAAAAAAAAAAAAAAAAGGTGGGTGGGGAGGTTAGTTGGAAGGAAAACAGGAAAATGAATCCCAGACTGGAGGAACAGTATGCATGGAATGTTCAGATATAAAAGAAGTTGGGCTGGGTTGTGGCTCAGCGGTAGAGCACTCGCCTAGCACGTGCGCGGCCCGGGTTCGATCCTCAGCACCATGTAAAAAAATAAAATAAATGTATTGTGTACAACTAAAGCAAATAAATAAATATTTAAAAAAGAAGTTAATTCATTCATCAAATATAATTGTCCCTTGATATCCAGGTGGGATTAGTTCCAAGACCTCTCTCAACACCAAAATCTACAAATGTTCCTTATGTGAAATGGGGTCGTGTCTGCCATTTATAACCTACACACGTTCTCCCATAGAGGTTGGGTGGTGTTTAGATGATTCACAATACCTAACACAATCTAAATGCTATGTAAGTATTCGTTATCCTGGATTGTTTAGGGAACAATGACAAGAGAAAAAAGTCTGTGCATGGCCGGGCGTGGTGGCGCACGCCTGTAATCCCAGCACTTTGGGAGGCTGAGACAGGAGGATCGCGAGTTCGAAGCCAGCCTCAGCAATGGAGAGGCACTTAGCAACTCAGTGAGACCCTGTCTCTAAATAAAATACAAAAAAGGGCTGGGGATGTGGCCCAGTGGTTAAGTGCCCCTGAGTTCAATCCCCGGTACCACAAAAAAAAAAAAAAAAAAAAAAAAAAAAGTCTGTGCATGTTCAGTATAGATGTGATTTTTTTTTTTTTTTTTTTTTTTTTTTTTTTGTGGTACCAGGGATTGAACCCAGGGGCACTCGACCACTGGGTCACATCCCCAGACCTTTTTTGTATTTTATTTAGAGACAGGGTCTCACTGAGTTGCTAAGTGCCTCGCCATTGCTGAGGCTGGCTTTGAACTCGCGATCCTCCTGCCTCAGCCTCCCAAAGTGCTGGGATTACAGGCGTGCGCCACCGCGCCCGGCTATAGATGTGATTTTTTAAAAATAAATATTTTCCATCCACAGTTGGTTGAATCCGCGGGTGCCAAACCCCCGTATACAAGGAGCTGACCGTGTGTGTTCGTCATCCACCCGTAAACCAGAAATTGATTTGGGTGCTGGAGCTGATAGACTCCTTGCTCTTCAGGAGTTCCCAGAAATTGAGGTGACAGGGAATCTAGTAAATCAGAAGAATTTACTGGAGTGATCAGTTCAGTAATGAGAACATTAGGGCAAGTGACAGTGAACAGGGCGTAATGCAGGATGCAGTGGGGAGGGGGCACTCAGGAAAGCCTTTAGGAGAAGGCTCAGGCCATAAGAAAAGAGGAGCTGTCTGTGTTGGGGCTGAGTGGAAGAGCATTTAGGCTGAGGGAATGGCAATGCGGCCACACCAGAGCTCAGAGAATGGGGAGAGAAGGTCCAAAGCCATGGAGTGGGGGTTTGGATGATTAGGCCTTGAATTTGCAGTGGACCCATTTCTAGGCCTGCTTGAGACTGCCTGGCACCTGGCAGGAAGCCTTGCCCTTCCTGCAGGCTACAGCAAAGGGCTGGGGATATCTGCTTCCCTTTTCCTTGCAGAAATACAAAGGGAGTTCAAGACCAAGAGGGACATGCTCCCTCGGCCAGCCTGCCCCCTCCTTACCATCCATCCCTATCTCAGGAAATGGCCCTCCATCTTCCCAGGGGCTCAGGCCTGGACCAAGGAGTCACCCTTGCTGCTGCCCTGTTCCCCAGGACCTGGTAAGTCCAGGTGGCCCAGCCTGCAAAGCACATTCCAAATTCAACCACTTCTCCAATGCCACCGCCCCGCCCCGCTCCAGCGACTGTTCGTGTGGAGGAGAGCCGTCACCTCCTCCCCACCTGCAGCTCCTGCGCCTCAGGAAGGCTGAGTCAGGGCACGCCCCTCCACTGCTCAGAAACCCTCATGGCGCCCACGTCACTAGGAATAAAACCCACAGTCCTCCCTAGATGCCAAGCCCCTGTACTACGGACGCCGTCACCTCTCTGCCCTCTTGTCCTCCAGTCCTTTCCTTCACCCACCCTGCTCCAGTCCCACTGGCCAGGAGCAGTCCCTGTGCAGGGGTTTCCATCTCCAGAGCGCTCTGCGTGGCACACCACCTCTCAGGATGTTGGCATGACCTGCTCCTCATCTGCCTCTGGTCTGCGCTCAACGGCACCTCCTCACTAAGTCTTCCTCTACTCAGGAGCCAGAGGCAAGAGGATCGCAAGTTCAAGTCCAGCCTGAACAACTTACCAAGACCCTGTCTCAAAGCAAAATAAAAATGGCTGGGGTGTGGTTCAGTGGTCGAGAGCTTACCTAGCATGCGGGAGATCCTGGGTTTAATTTCTAGTGCGTACACACACACACACACACACACACACACACACACACTTATTCATTAACATTAACATTCACACTTCTTATTCCCTTTTCTGCTTAATTTTCCTTCTTTAGTATTAATCAAAAACTAACGTGCTGGCCACGTAATCCCGGCGACTGAGAAAATTGAGGCAGGAAAATTGCAAGTTCAAGGCCATCCTCAGCAACTAAGCAAGGCCCTAGGCAAATGAGAACCTGTCTCAAAATAAAAATAAATAAATGAATGAAAGAATAAATAAGGGCTGGGGATGTAGCTCGGTGGTAAAGCGTCCCTGGGTTCAATCCCCAGTGCTGCCAAACAAAACAACAAACAAACAGTCCCCCCAGTGCTTCATATATCTTATTTATTTATTTATTTAGGTACCAGGGATTGAACTCAGGGGTACTCGACCACTGGGCCACCTCCCCAGCCCTTTTTTGTATTTTATTAGAGACAGGGTCTCACTGAGTTGCTAAGTGCCTCGCCATCGCTGAGGCTGGCTTTGAACTCGCGATCCTCCTGCCTCAGCCTCCCAAGTGCTGGGATCACAGGCGTGCGCCACCGCGCCCGGCTTATTTTTGTTTCTTGGTATTATTACCTGTACTAAGACGGTCCCTGCACGGAGGCGAGGATTGTTTGCTGTGTTCACTGATGTGTCTCCAACACCTGGAATGATGCCCGTCACTTAGTAGGCGCCTGGTAAACACAGAGAAAGGAAGGGCGCTTTGTGGCTGCAAGGGGGCCTTCGGCCGCGCGGGGGAGCTCGCCGCTCGCGCTGCTCCTGGAGCCCCGCAGCCCCGCGAGGCGAGCCCAGGAACACCCCGCCCGCCAGGAGGCTCGGCTTTTCCCAGGCTGCGGCGCTGGGCCGCCCCTGGGCTCCCTCAGTGATTCTGCCCAGGTCGTTCCGGGGCGGGGCTTCAGCACGCCCCGCACCTGCACCCCGAAGACCAAAGATCCCCGTGGAAATTCCTTGGGACAATCCGAGCGGAGAGAGGGGCGCGTTTTCGCAAGGCGTGTTGTTCCCAGCCCCGGCCCCCGGGAGGAAGGGCCAGCGCGTCCCCCGGACCTCTCCCTTCCCCTTCTGGTTCACGACCTCCGCGGCCGCTCCGAGGTCTCCATAGCGACTGCACAAGCGTCCCACAACAGGAAGCTTTAGGCGGCGAGGCTCAGGGTGCTGAGACCCGAAGTCCCCCGCCTCGACGTGCGGCTGGCGGGACCTGGGGCCCCGTGCGGGCCGTGGCCCGTTTGCGCGCCCCGCTGGTGCAGCGCCCGGGGTTCCCGTTTCGGGAGCCCGTCGCCCCGCTCCGCCTGGGAGCCTCAGTTTCCCGCGGAGGGCGAGCGCTGCCCAGGCCCTGGCCTCTGCCGCCCGGGCCTGAGCTGCTGCCTCCGTTTCCCCGCAGAGCCTGGACGGCAGCGGAGGCTCCCCAGACGTCGGGACCACGCGGCTTCCTTCCTCGTTCTGGGAGCCGAGAAGACGCCCCCGCGGCCGAGGCCGAAAGGGGAAGAGAAATCGCGCGGGTCGGGTGGGGGCGGGAGCCCGGGGCGGGGGCGCCCACGTCCTCGCTGCCGGCGCTGGCCGGGCCGGCTCCGGTCGCTCGTCCAGGAACCTGGGGAGGGACTCCGGGGAAGGATCCCGGGGCCTGTCCACTCGATTAAAGAGGCCTGCACGAGCCGGGGAGTCAGCACGTGAGCTCGGACCCTTCGCAACTCGGGGCCTCAGTTTACCCCTCTGTGGAATGGACGGTCCAGGGTAGCTGGCAGTATTCGCTCCCCAATCAAGGTTAGTCCGGCCCGGGGATGAGACCCCCCCCTGGTGGCCAGGAGCAGCCCCCTACTTTCCCCTCCCGACCCTGCTGCCCTCCTTGCTTCGGTTTGGAAATTCCGACTCTGCCACGGCCAGCGAGGTAGGACCACCCTCCTCGGGCCGGGCACTCTCTCAGTCCGGAAATGCCGGAGTCCTCGTTCCGGAGGGGAAGGCGCAAGGTTTCCGGGAAAGCGGCACCGCCCCTCGGCCCCCCGTGGTCAGCTGTTATAAAGGACCCGCGGCTCTCCGCGCTCCAGTCCGCAGTCAGCGCCTCTGCGCCTCGGTGCTGCTACCTGCGTTCTGCATAGGCGTGCTATGGCTCCCGCGGGCACTCTGGCTGCGCTGCCCTTGCTCCTGGCCCTGCTCGGGGCTCTGCTCCCAAGTAAGTCGAAGGTGCCGGGGGGGGGGGGGGGGGGGGCCGTCAGGTCAGCTCCCCGGATGCGACCCGAGCCTTGGGCGCGGTGGGACGACGCGTCTCCTGTTGGCAAGGGATCAATCCGTGCCTACTTAGGGTTAGGGTTAGGGTTAGGGGAAGATGGGACTAGAACCTCCCATTGAAAGTCACCAGCCGCAGGTCGGAATCCAGGCTCCGAATTACCTCGACGGGTGGCCTCGAGCTCCAGATTGTGCCCTTTTGAACTTAAGGGTCTCGGCTGTAAAACGGGGCCACCATTTATAGGGACCACCTGGCAGGCTTTGTTTGGGGATGCAGCACTGCCTCTGGCCCCAGGACACGGTCAAATGGTGTGGGGGTTTGGCCCCCCGCTCCGAGGAGGCTTTGGGGACCCGTCTCCTCCCACAGACATTCTGTTCCTCATCTCCTGCCCCCCGGGGAAGTCCAGGCTGCTTCTGCTCTGGGGAATTCCACAGTGACTTTCTCAGGGACCAAAGAGCGCGAAGCAGCGCTCCCAGCTCCTCCCGCCTTCGCTCCAGCCCAGACGGGGGCCTGGAGAGGGGAGCCACTGAGCTAGAAAAGAGGATGAGGCCAGATTAGCACCCTTGCTGGAGCTGGGACTGAGAGTCGGTCTTGCGCTCTCCTCCTCTCCAACCTTGGCCAACAAGGCTGCCGCCTGCCCTCCCTCTTTCCCCCTGTGAAATGGGAGTAATTCCAGAATCACCCTTGGAGAATTTCCAGTCTCTGTTGTGTTATGCCTCCACCCCAGCTAGAGCTAATCTGAGGCCTGGAATCTTTCAAGGGCGAGGCAGGGGTGCTCAGATATATTATTATTAATATAATATTATCATGATTATTATCATTTGAGATGGGGTCTGGGTATATTGCACCTGCCGATCTCAAGTTCCTAAATTCAATCCATCCTGTCCAAGCAGCTGTGACTACAGGTATTGGCCCTCCAGCCAGGCGCCCTCCTTTTTAATTTAAAACAAATTTTTTTTGGTACTGGGGATTGAACCACTGAGCTACATCCCAACCCTTTTTATTTTCTATTTTGACTCAAGGTTTCACTAAGTCAGCTTAGGACCTTGCTAAATTGCTGAGGCTGGCCTCAAACTTTTAATCCTCCAGCCTCTGAGTCACTGAGATAACGGTCGTCCGCCATACCACTTAATTAATTAATTAATTAATTTTTAGCTTTGCAGGCACAGAGCCTGAGGTCTAACCTAACCCCTTCCTTATCCCACTTCCTTGCAAAGTAGCCAACCCCTTGCTACCTGCCCTGTGCTGTTACTCCTATTAACAGGGGTGTGTGGTGGCTATACCCACTCACCATGTAGGTGGGAAAATTGAGGCCCAGAGAGGGGAAACAGTGTGTCTTAAGGAGTGCAGAGCTGGCCCGATTCCTACCTCACTTTCCTTGACCTCTTAGAAGGGAGGAGAGTACTGACTTGGAGCTAGTGCAGTGGCGCACGCCTGTAATCCCAGCACTTGGGAGGCTGAGGCAGGAGGATCACGAGTTCAAAGCCAGCCTCAGCAATGGCGAGGCACTTAGCAACTCTGTGAGACCCTGTCTCTAAATAAAATACAAAAAAGGGCTGGGGATGTGGCCCAGTGGTCGAGTGCCCCTGAGTTCAACCCCAGGTACCACCAAAAAAAAAAAAAAAAAAAAGAGCGAGAGAGCGAGAGAGAGAGAGAGAGAGAGAGAGAGAGTACTGACTTGGTGTTATAATCTGACTCTCCTTCCATGGCTCTTCATTGTCCTCAAAGAACACCATATATATTTGTTTATATGTGTATACATATATGTTTACATATATATTATTGTTGCATATTCTACCACTGAACTACACCCCCAGCCTTAAAAAAGAAACTCTGCTTTAGTGCTCACATGATCTTGATTTCATTTCCCCCTACTCCTTCTTCCCCTTGCTCCCTGGGCTCCAACCGCTCTGCCTCAGGGCCTTTGCACTTGCTGTTCCTCTTGCCTGGAAGCCACTTCCCTTCTCTCTGCATGGCCAGCCCTTTCTCATCATTTAGGTCTTTGTCCAGCTCTGTCACCAAGGTACCATTGGTTCTCTCATTGTTTTGTTTTTGCCAAATCTCTTACTAACATCCCTTATTAATTATCTTGTTTGCTCATGAATATTTCTGTCTCCCACACTGAAGGCAGAGGGTCTGTCCAGTTCGGGGCCACGTGCCCAGCTCCCAGCCAGGCTGGGCACACAGTAATGTTGACGCATGTGATTGGTCACGCCTCTCTCCTCACCCTTTTGTTCCAGGGCCTGGAGATGCCCAGGCGTCGATATTCCCCCCAGAAGCCATCCTGCCCCGAGGAGGCTCCGTGCTGGTGAACTGTAGTTCATCCTGTGACCAGGCTGCCATATTGGGCCTGGAGACTCCATTGGACAAAAAAGAGCTGAGCAGTGGGCACAACTGGCAGATGTTTAATCTGAGTGACGTGGGACAAGATAGCAAGCCGCTGTGTTTCTCCAACTGTGGCCATGATCAGACGTCAGCGTCCATTTCCATCACCGTGTACTGTGAGTGGCCGGCGGGAGGCGGGGCGGAGCCACAGAGCCCCTCACTGAAGGGCAGGGAGAGAGTTCCACTGGCATCTGGAAGCCCTTTGAATTTCTTTGGTTACATTTAGAGTACCAACAGCAATTGAGAGCCTTTGAAAATGCCATCTCTCTATGCCTTAGTCTTTTTTTTTTTTTTTTTTTTTTTGGTACCAGGGATCAAACTCAGGGGCACTCGACCACTGGGCCACATCCCCAGCCCTTTTTTTTTGTATTTTATTTAGAGACAGGGTCTCACTGAGTTGCTAAGTGCCTCGCCATTGCTGAGGCTGGCTTTGAACTGGCGATCCTCCTGCCTCAGCCTCCCAAGTGCTGGGATTACAGGCGTGCGCCGCCGCACCTGGCTTCTTTCTTTCTTTCTTTCTTTTTTTTTTTTTTAAACCTTTTTTTTTAAAATATTTATTTATTTTACTTACTTTAGTTGTACACAATGCAATGCATTTATGTTTTACGCGGTGCTGAGGATCGAACCCGGGCCGTGCATGTGCGAGGCGAGCGCTGTACTGCTGAGCTACAACCCCAGCCCCAATATTTTTTTCTTAACTCTAAAAACAGATGCAAAGTAAAACTAGCCCTCAGATGACATTTTTCACACATTGGGGCAATAATCAAAAGAATTGACAACAGCTGTGCTGGCCAGGCTGTGGAAAGTCCAAGCACAACCCTGTGGCAAGTTATTAGGCATTGATTCTCAAAATGATATATGCTTGCTGGGTGCGGTGGCACACTCCTATAATCCTAGTACTTGGGAGGCTGAGGCAGGAGGATCATGAGTTCAAAGCCATCCTCAGCAATGGCGAGGCACTTAGCAACTCAGTGAGACCCTGTCTCTAATAAAATACAAAAAGGGCTGGGGATGTGGTTCAGTGGTCAAGTGCCCCTGAGTTCAATCCCTGTATCCAAAAATTAAATTAATTAATTAATTAATTTTTTTAAAAAAGGATTTTGGTATTAGCTCTGTGGTAGAGCACCCCTGGCATCATTCCCTGGTAATGTAAAAAAAAAAAAAAAAAAAAAAAAAAAAAAAAAGATATATGCTTGTGTTCTGCACCATAGAAATTCCTATTCTGGAAATTGGTCCTAAATGGGCCCCTCCCATGAAGGCATTGGTTGGGCCTTAAAGTTTTTATTTTTCTTCTTCTTGTGGTGCTGGATATCAAATCCAGGATGTGACACATGCTAGATAAGCTCTCTACCACCGAACTGTTCTGAGGACACAAGTTCACAAATCACTGAAATGTGAAGGACCAGAGAGAGAAAAACAGGTTTGCCACATGGAGAATAGTATATAACTGTGTAAAAGAATGAGGAAGCTCCTCTGTGCCAGAAGGGAATTCGCTCCAAGGTGTACTGTAAAGTTGAAAAGAAAGTAATCCTGGGCATGAGTGGCATGCCACCTTCTGTGGCAGGGAGCCAAAGGGGGCAGATGGGGAGGTGGTATTTACACACAAAGGAGCACTAAAAGGAAACACAAGAAATAAAAAGCTGGGCACAGTAATCTCAGCAACTCAGGAGTCTGAGGCAGGAAGATCACAAGTTCAAGGCCAACTTGGGCAACTTAGTGAGACCCCATCTCAAAAAAAAAAAAAAAAAAAAAAAAAAGAAAGAAAGAAAAAGAGAAATGACAAGGACAATATTAGTTGGCTGTGAATAGAAAAACTGCTGCTGGGCTGGGGTTGTGGCTCAGCGGCAGAGCGCTCGCCTAGCACGTGCGCGGCCCGGGTTCGATCCTCAGCACCACGTAAACATAAATGCATTGCATTGTGTACAACTAAAGTAAATAAATAAATATTAAAAAAAAACTGCTGCTGAGAGGCTCCAGGAAAGGGACAGGCAGAGGATTTTTCTTGTAATGTCCTTTCTGCTTTGAGGATTTTTGATCTGTGAGAATGAGTTACCAAAGAAAAGAAAAGAAAAAAAAAAAAAGCACAACCAAATATAATTCAAATCATAACAAAACAAAAAGGAGAAACAACAAAGAGAACTGGCCAAGTGACTTTGGAATGAGACTGCCTTGGGTCCCACCCAGTCCCAGCATGGCTCTCGGAACTGGGGGGGCGGGGGACAGGGGTGTTAGGTTTACTCTTCCATCGGGTGAGACCTCCTGCCTCAGGGACAGTCGAGTGAAGCTCCATGGTACCTCACAAAGAAAGCCGTTGGGTTTTCGAGGGTTATCGAGGGTGCCTGAGCAGATGCTGGCCGGCCAGGTGAGGAAAGTCCCCAAACATTCCTGGTGGCCTCTGAAAACCCCTGGGAAATCTCTTTAAAGGGTGTTTCTTCTGAATCCCCGCCTGATAGTTGAGAGCCCAGCACTTCAGGTTGGGGGTCCTGGCTCTGTCACATTTCTCCTCTCTGACTTTGAATCTCCCTTTGCCTCAGTTTCCACCTCTGTGAAATGGAGCAGCTGACCGGCCTGGTTTTAGTTACCAGGGCACAGGAGGTGGGCGGGGCCTGGGAGAGACCGGCTGGGTTCTGCCCCATTCTTGGTGTAAACATGAGGAAACATCCTCTGCATGGCTAAGCCATGACAAGAAAAAAAGAAGTGTAATTCCTAGAGGACGTGACCACTAGGACTTTGATGGATGCGTAGGAGTTCGTAGAAATGGGCATCCTGGGGCTGGGGTAGAGTGTGCGCTTGGCAATGGCAAGCCCCCAAGTTCAATCGCCAGCACGGAGGGAAGAGCCGGGCAGTGAGGAAGTGTCCTGGGGGTGGGGTGCGCAGGAAGAGGTGGACACTGTTGGGGTGGGAAGGAGGAGCTGTGTGACTTTCTCTTGCTTGGGGTGACAGGGAGCCATGGAGGGTTTGCACGCAGGTCAAGGATCTGGATAACAGGACTTCCAGGAAATCAGAGCATGGCTGGCCCTGGGCCTGGGCCTGTGGCAGCTGCACATGTTCTTGGCAATGGTGGCATCCAAGAGGGAGGGGCAGACAAATATTCGAAGGATGGAGTGACCAGGATTTGGTGAGGGACTGAGGATCAGGGCCAAGGAGAGATAAGGACAAATCAGACACCCTGCCTCAAGTTCCTGTCCTTTAAGGGAACTAGGCTCAGGGACTGCAGAGTCTCACTTAGAGGCTGAGGCTTGATGGGGCCTCCTATTCTGCAATTTCCAGTTTATGGAGTTAGGGTTAAGAGCTGCCAGGCAGTGGGGCACGCCTGTGATCCCAGCACTTGGGAGGCTGAGGCTGGAGGATCGCAAGTTCAAAGCCAGCCTCAGGCCGGGCATGGTGGCACATGCCTCTAATCCCAGCATTTGGGAGGCTGAGGCAGGAGGATCACGAGTTCAAAGCCAGCCTCAGCAATGGCGAGGCACTTAGCAACTCAGTGAGACCCTGTCTCTAATAAAATACAAAAAAAGGGCTGGGGATGTGGCCCAGTGGTCCAGTGGTCGAGTGCCCCTGAGTTCAATCCCCAGTACCAAAAAAAAAAGAGTTAAGAGTTGGACCTCTGAGGTTTTTGTGACTTTTTTTTAATATGATTTACATACCACAGTTCACCCCTTTGGGGGCTGGGGTGTAGCTCAGTGGTAGCACCTTGCTTAGCAGTCAAAGGCCTGGGGTTCAGTCTCCAACACTACAAAGAAGAAGAAGAAAAAAAAAGACACAATTGGATGAATGTTTTAGTGTATTATTTATAGAATCGTACAACAATTGCCACGATCTACTTTTAGAACATTTTTGTCACCCTCAAAAGAAGCTTCCTGCCCATTTGCAGTCACTCAGTCTCTTAAATAGATTGATAATACTCCACTTCTAACGGCCCCATTTTACAGTTCAGGAAACTGAGGCTCAGTTGGGCAAAGGCACCTGACCACAGCCCACAGCAGAGAAGCAACACGAGCTGGCATCCAACACAGGCCAGCCTGGCTCCCCACACCTTAGGGGCATTGCAGGGGACATTTTGGGTACTCTTGGGAAGACACTGGGGAATGGAAGGTCATCATGTTCCCTCCCTGTGTATCCAGGGGTTTTAGTGCAATGCATACACATCCTGGTACTCGGGTTTGGAATTCTGTTCCTCTGTACGGAATGGAGACTGGCCTGCCCAAACCAGGCCCGTGTGTTGAATGTACAGTCAAAGAGGTGTTCAGTTTCATTTTTCTATTTTACCATTTCTTTTTATTTTTTTTGGGGGGGGGACCAGGGATTGAACTCAGGGGCACTCAACCACTGAGTCACACCCCAACCCTTTTTTGTATTTGATTAGAGACAGGGTCTCACTGAGTTGCTAAGGGCCTCGCCATGGCTGAGGCTGGCTTTGAACTCACGATCCTCCTGCCTCAGCCTCCCAAGTGCTGGGATGACAGGCGTGCACCAACAAGCCCAGCTCTACCTCATTCTTTCCCAACAAATATTGAGCAACTGCGTGTACCAGGCACAACAAGAGAACAAAGCAGACAAAAATCTCTGCCCTTGGGCTAGGGGTGCTGCTCAGGGGTGGAGCATGTGTTTGGCATGTCCCCAGAGCCTGGGTTTCATCCCTAACACACACACACACACACACACACACACACACACACACACATCCCTTCCTTCCTTGGGGAGAAGGAGGAAGTAGGGAAACAAATTAACTGAATAGAATATATTACTTTATATGTTTAGAACATGGTGATGTGCTGCTGAGTGTGGTGGTACGCTCCTGTGATCCCTGCAACTCAGGAGGCTGAGGCAGGAGGATTGTAAATTCAAGGCCAGCCTCAACAACTTAGTGAGACCCTGTCTCAAAATAAATAATAAAAGGGCTGGGGGCATAGCTCAGGGGCTCAGTCCCCAATTTGGGGAAGAAAAAGAAGGTGGGGTGCACCATGGAGAAAAGTAAGGCTGAGAAGAGGTTTTGTTTTGTGGTCTGGGACAGAACCAGGGCTGGGGCTGGCTGAGCTACAGCTCTAGCCCCGAGCCACACCCTCAGCTCCCAGGAGCCCTTGTTAAAGTATGTCTGGTGGAGGGGCTGCTTGTATGCGTTATATTTGACAAGGTTTTGGTGACACACTTTGCAATTCTTTGCCACTTCTCAGATACCACTGCACTGAATAAGGAATTTTTTGGTCCCCTTTACAAACACTTGGGCCTTCTCAACAGCTTTCCCAGAAGCTCTTGGCATTGTTGTCGGCTTACCTTGGTGGAAGCCAGGGGAGTGGCGAGATCCCAGGGCAGGTGCCAGCTGGCCAGCTTCATGGGAAACTCCCCCACTGTCCCCACAGGGCTCCCGGACCACATTGAGCTGTTACCCATTCCTGAGTGGCAGCCAGTGGGCGACAACCTCACCCTGAAATGCCAAGTGAGGGGCGGGGCGCCCCGGGCCTGGCTCACCCTGGTGCTGCTCCGTGGGGAGAGGAGGAACTGCACCGGCAGCCTGCGGTAGGGGAGCCAGCAGAGGTCACCACCACCGTGCTGGCGGGCAGAGGTGACGATGGTGCCAATTTCACGTGCAGAGCGGAACTAGACCTGCGGCACCAAGGAAAGGGATTGCTCCAGAACACCTCGGCCCCCAGGCAGCTCCGAACTTTCGGTGAGGATTGGGCAAGGTGGGCTCGGAGGGGAACGGTGTTCCTGCCTGGGTGCTGGGTTCCTGGCTGTGCCAGTACCGAGAAGGTGGTGGCCTAGATTGCAGAAGCTTCTGGAAAGGACATGTGCTCTGGGATGGGGTGCCTGTGGCTGCAGGAGCTTTCTGTAAGGCTAAGGGATACAAGTGTCTTAAAATAGGGGCAACGCAGGCCACAGAGTGTCCAGGAAGAGAATGTTCCAGGTGGGGGAATGAAGATGCCCCAGAAAAGGACTTTGGGGTGTCCACGGCCTCTCTGTTCATGCTCACCCTCTCTCCCCAGTCCTGCCGACGACTTCCCCACGGTTTGATACCCCTGGGATCCTGGAGGTGGGCACATCGAAACGAGTGCACTGCTCCATGGACGGACTGTTTCCAGTTTCGGAGGCCAAGGTCCACCTGGCACTGGGGGACCACAGGCTGAACCCCAAAGTCACGTGCGAGAAGGACTCCCTCTCAGCCACAGCTTGGGTGGAGGGGACCGCAGAGCAGGAGGGTGACCAGCAGCTGGTGTGTGCAGTCATGCTGGGGAACCAGAGCAGGACGTCCTGGAGGAACCTGACCGTCTACAGTAAGAAGGGCAGGGGGGCCGGGCGCGGGGGGTGCACGCCTGTCATCCCAGCACTCGGGAGGCTGAGGCAGGAGGATCGCGAGTTCAAAGCCAGCCTCAGCAATGGCGAGGCACTTAGCAACTCAGTGAGACCCTGTCTCTAAATAATATACAAAAACGGGCTGGGGGGTGAGGCCCAGTGGTGGAGTGCCCCTGAGTCCAATCCCTGGTACCAAAAAAAAAAAAAAAAAAAAAAAAAAAAAAAAAAAAAGAAGAAGAAGAAAAAGAAGAGCAGGGGCGAGGCTCCCTAGGGGGCCGGCCTGCAGCAGGGGCTGGGCTCACTGTTGTGTTCTGCCTCAGGTTTCCCAGCTCCCAACCTGACCCTGAGTGAGCAGGAGGTCTCAGAAGGGACCCAGGTGGTTGTGATGTGTGAATCCTATGTTGGCCTCCCGGTGACGCTGAGCACTGCCTCAACTGAGTCTCCGGCCTCAACTGAGTCTCCGGCCTCGACTGCCAGTTTCCTGCTGAATGCCACAGCTGAGGACGACGGTCGCCGTTTCTCTTGCTCTGCTGCCCTGGTGGTGGCTGAGCAGAAGCTGAACAAGAACCAGACCAAGGAGCTTAGTGTCCTGTGTGAGTGGGGGTCAGGGACAATGACCCCTGCCCTTGTGGCCCAGCCCTAAGGCCCCGTGTGAACTCTTGCCCTCTAAGTCCTGTCCCCACCCCTTGTAGTCCTAGATGCGAGGGGTGCCCTTGTCCCCCTGGTGCTCATCCTGCTGTTTCTCTAGACGGGCCCCTACTGGACGAGAGTGACTGCCCGGGAAACTGGACCTGGCCAGAAGGGACGGAGCAGACGCTGAAATGCCAGGCGCGGGGGAACCCGGGCCCCAAGCTGACGTGTTCTCGGGAAACCGATAATAAGCCTCTGCCCATCGGGGTCCTGAGTCCTGTCAAGAAGGAGCATGAGGGCACCTACACCTGCGTGGCAGAGAGCCGTCGTGGAAAGGTCACCCGGAAGGTGGTCTTGACAGTGCTCTGTAAATCCGGGCTCTGTAAGTCCGTGGGAATGCAGGGCTGGGTAGGTGGCGGTGGGGGGCAGTGAGCCCAGCTTAGTCCTCACCACCCCGCGTCCTGCCCCCAGGCCCCCCTACCATCGCAATCATCGTCGCGTTGACGGCGGCCGTCCTGAGCGCTGTGGGCGTGGCCACTTACCTGTATAACCGGCAGCGGAAGATCAAGATCTACAAGCTACAGAAGGCGCAGGAGGAGGCCTCCATGAAGCTGAGCTCGCAGGCCACACCCCCCTGAGCCCGTCGCGGGACAGGGCCTCTCCTGGGGGGCCCCTCATCTGAATGGTGTTGCACTACAGAGAATGGTGGGCAGGAGCCCTGTGGCTCCATCCACCTCCTCAGGGGAACAGGATGGCCTGTGGCCTGAGGATGCAGACAGCATTTGGGGTCGTGGCCTCCACACATATAGGACCTCCAGGCCTCACACCTGACCCGTAGTCACAGGTCTGAGCCAAAAGGAGTGGGCCGGACTTGGACAGGAGGGATGTCAGAATCTGACCTGGACAGTGGGGCAGTGAGGGGCAGGTACCTTATGGATCCCCAGCCTGGAGATACCGAGGTTCACTCCCTACTGCCTGTGCTGAGGCCTCACAGTCCCAAGGAAGAAGAAACCCACAGACCCAGGGAGCAGTGAAACAAAAAACGCCCACACATCCTCTAATGGAGGCCAGCTCTGACACTGCTGTCCACTTCCTGTCCCCAACTCTTTTTTTGGTACCTGGGCTTGAACTCAGGGGTACGTGACCACTGGGCCACATCCCCAGCCCTTTTTTTGTATTTGATTAGAGACAGGGTCTCACTGAGTTGCTAAGTGCCTCGCCATGGCTGAGGCTGGCTGTGAACTCTCGATCCTCCTGCCTCAGCCTCCCAAGTGCTGGGATGACAGGCATGCACCACGGCACCAGGCTCTGTCCCCAACTCTTGATGATGATGTATTTATTAATTTGGTATTTTGCCAGCTATTTATTGAGTACCTTTTATGCAGGCTAGAATGGTGAACCAGGTGAACACAGGTTCTCACTCTCACGGAATTCTCAGTCTAATTACATTCAGAGTCGCCAGGGAGAGTTGTGCTTACTGTGCACTGCCCAAGAGTGCCTGGTAAAAAGATCAAGTGAGGCTGGAATTTCATACTCCATTGGCCAAGCTGCTTTCTCCCAGAAAAGGTGCTTTTTCTATCAGGCACTAAGGCACTGTATGAGCTAGTGTTGGTGACAGGCTCGGCCACCGCTCACCCACACCTTACTACTTCCCCTTCTCGGCACTGGCCCTGTTAGGCACCTCTCCACCCACGTGTTTCTCAGCCTATGTTCTCAGTGATACTCAGTGACCACGCCCCCCCGTGGCTGCCCACTACTGTGCAGCTAAACTATGGAGTCCCATGAAATTCTGCCCAACCGTGCACCCCACCTTATCTCACCTGTCTCTGGTTCAGGGGGACCATGGAGGAACAGATCACTGTGCAGCCCCGAAACCCTTCAGCGTTCAGGGCACTGCAGGCAGTGATGAGAGTCCGGGGGTCCTGTACTGCGCGGCTTTGGACCCCCTCCCAGCTCAGGAAGCCTTTCCTTTGTGCCAATAAAATGTTTTCATCAACCTCAGCCTCGTGTGAGTGGAGGAAACCCTGTCACACCTGCTGGAAGGAACTCTTGCTAAGTAGGCCAGCCACAGTTCCTAACCTCCCCCAAGAGAAGGTTGTGGTTGGCTCAATCCTGAGGCTTTGGTCTCAATTTAGGAACTTTAAAAAAAAAAAAAAAATTATCTTTGGGAATCTGGACCCCTGCCCACAAAATTGAAATGACTACTGGTTGACAATGGGGTCTGGAATCTCACTCCTGGGCCAAAGGGGCGGGTATCTTTCGCAGGGCGCCTGGGTCCTCTGGGGATCTCGGGCCCCTCTCGGGGCGGGCCCAAGGAGGCGGGGCTATGAATCTCCTATCTCCGGAGCCAGCGGTGGCTCCCTGGCGCCAGGCCCCTCAGCGCGGGCTTTCTGCCATGGGGTCTCTGCTCTTCCTGTCGCTGCTGCTTTTGCGGGTGACTGTGTACCCAGGAGATGGGGGCGCGTTGGGGCGCCAGGCTGAGCGTGTGCAAGGCACCAGCGGCAGCCCTCCCGCACCCTCGGGGACGCCAGCGCCCTTCTGGGTACGCATTAGTCCAGAGTTGGTGGCGGTACCGCCGGGGGGCTCGGTGTGGCTTAACTGCAGCAATAGCTGCCCCCTGCCGGAAAGTTCCAGCCTTCACACCCAGCTGCGGCGGGGCAAGACGCTCAGTGGGCCAGGGTGGGTGTCTTACCAGCTGCTGGATGTGAGGGCTTGGAGCTCCAACGTACACTGCTTCGTCACCTGCGCAGGAAAAACGCGCCAGGCCACCGCCAGGATCACCGCCTACAGTGAGGGACGGGGGTACAGGCCCAGCTGGGGTGAGGGTGCGGGGTAGTTGAAAGTCGCCCTAGGGGGCGCCCGCGGACATTACGGTGGGCTCCCCTCTTGCTTTAGAACGGCCTCGCAGCGTTATCCTGGAACCACCGATCTTGGATGGCCACAAGTACATTCTGCGCTGTCACGTGACGCACGTGTTCCCAGTGGGCTTCTTGATGGTGACCCTGAGGCGCAGTGGTCGGGTCATCTATTTCGAAAGCCTGGAGCGCTTCAGAGGTTTGGATCCAGCCAATGTGACGTTGACCTATGTTTTGCGCGCTGGGCCCAGAGACATATGGCAGCCGTTGACCTGTCACGCGCGCCTCAATCTCGACGGCCTGGTGGTACGCAGCAGCTCAGCACCTATTACCCTAACAGCCTTCGGTGAGGCACCTGGGGACCTTGGGGAGGGAGGTTATGACTTCAGGAGGGTGCGCAGACCTAGTGACCACATGGTGGTCGTCAGACGTCTTGGGCTCCTTTCCTAATTCTCACCTCCTGCTCCCAGCTTGGAACCCCGCATCCAAAGCCTTGGCCTCCACCTCCATCGCAGCCCTTGTGGGGATTCTTCTGGTCATGGGGGCTGTCTGCCTGTGCAAGTGCCCAGCTATGCAGTCCCGGGCTTAGAGAGCTATTGTATGCCAACTAAGCCGAAGGAAAAAGAAGTCTGGAACAATTTAGTGATCAATAAAGCCTTCCTCGGCCAGTCTCTGTCCCACAGCCTAACAGTCCTTAGATGAAACAGTCTCCTTTATTGGCCCTGCTTTCTCAAAATTCCTTGTCTTGCTTAGGCACCTGAGGTTTCTCCCTCAAGGCCCACTTGAGGTTCCAGGGTCCCAGTACCTTTGCATTCTCAACCGGTATAGTAAAAACATCTGCTAGCATTATCAGTGAGGTACAGATGGGCTTACTGGGGCCCTGGAGGGGCCTTGGGCTGGGGGAGGGCTGGTTCACTGTATAGCTTTTCCTCATTGGCTCCGTTGCTACCACGCAGCAGCTCTGATTGGATGTTAAGTTTCCTTTCCCACCCCCATCACCACTTTACACAGTCTGCTTTCCAGGAGGCCAACCTTGGAGAGGTACTCATCCCCACAGCCCACCATTGACGCTGAGGAACAAAAAATAAATGGGCGGGGTCACATAGGGTCACGTATTGAGGGAAGGGAATATATGTAGTGACAGCAAGGAAGAGGCAATCAGATGGTCCACGGAGGTTGTCACGGGCTGGTGTCCTAGCAACGTCCTGGTAGTCACTGGGCCAGGTGGGCATATGGGAGGTGTCAAAGCTTGGGACAAAGCTAGATGCAGGGTCAAAAGCGTGACATTTGATTTCTCCGTCTCACGAGGATGCAGAACTTAGGCCCACTTAGGGTACCCAGCGGAGCCGACGCTGTCCAGGGCCCCGCCCGCCCAGAGGAGGGCGCATTCAGAAGCGCTCCTTGGGAAGCTTGCGCTCACACAGGCCGGTAGACACATGCCCGCTGCACGCTGGGTAAATACAGACCCCGAGCCGAGCCGTTTCTAATTTAGACGCCCGCGAACGCTGCGCGCACGCACACGTGTCTCCGACTCGCTGGCACTTTCGTCCCCGCCCCCTCCGCCGCGTGCCGGAGCCGAGCGGGAGGACCAGAGGTGTGGTTGTAATCCTCAGCTCCTCGGGGTCAAAAGAAGGCTCAGTGAAAGAAGGCATCCCCACAGCGTCCTCTAGACCTGTCTTTTCCCCTTACGGTGTTGCTCAAACCTCTCATAAGCTCCAAATCAATCCCCGCCCTAAGGGGCGCTGGTGGGAGGAGCTAAACATGGGGGCGGAGCTCAGAGCCCAGCTTGTTATCCTAGCATCTAAACCAGGGTGGGTGGAGGTTTGGGCAGGGCAACCCAGCATCCCCCCACCTCCGCGTCGCGGCCGAGGATGACGCGGGAGAGCGTGGTCGTCCCCAGAAGGCTCCAGGAGATCGGGCCGACCTCCATGTAAACCCGGGGGTCGCTCACTCCTACCGGCTCGCCTTCGCCAAGGCCTGGAGCCCAGTGCACGCTCGCCTCCCGCCCCCCGCCGCCTCTGCCGCCGCCCCCTCCTTGGAAACCAAGTTACCAACGTTTAAACCAATCCCCGAGCGCAACTCTGCCTCCCCCACACTCCACCCGCCGCGCCGCGCCGTCCTCTAGCCGGGCTCGTCACTCGCGCTCCCCTCGCCTCCTGCGCTTCCCCCGCGGCGGCGATGCCAGGGCCTTCGCCAGGGCTGCGCCGAGCGCTACTCGGCCTCTGGGTTGCCCTGGGCCTGGGGATCCTTGGCCTCTCAGGTAAGAGCCCGCCGCTGCTCGGGGTGGACAGAGCTGGGGCGGAGTTGCCAGACCTGAGAAGCGGCCTTACGCCCCTCCCAGCTCCGCCCTCTCCTCGCTCCCACGCTTCTGCTCCCCACCTTGAGCCCCTGTCTCCCTCCCCCCACCATACTCAGAGACCCAGCCTCGTGACTCCTGGCTCTCCTACTCCCTTCGAGATGTAGGGTGTTCTTTTGCACCCAACCCCGTGCCCTGGAGACCCTGTGGTTCTCCTGTCCCTTCCCCGGGTACCCCCTCGCTCTCTGTGGTGCACTGTGGTCCATGGACTGGCGTCTTTCCCACTCACGATCCGCAAAGACCCCATCTCCTCAACTCTCATGACTCAGAGGCGCTGTTCCCGCTCCATTCGGAGCCCTGGCAACCGGGTCGTTCCCGCGGTTCCTTCCAAGCGTCCAGCCCCGCGTCCTCTTTCCATATTCTTCACCCAGGATTGGGGTCCTCCCTTATCCTTGAGTCAGGTTCAACTCTGCCTTGCCCTCACTCCAACCTCAGTCTCCTGGCGATCTGCCAGGACCTTGAGAGCTCGTTCATTCCCCCATCCTCCCCACCTGGAGTCCCCTCCTCCCAGCGTTGCTGTGTGCATCGAAGACCCTATTTTTCCTCTCGTTCCCCTCCCCCCACGTTTTCCCACCTCTTCATTGGAGCCTTGGAGACCAGGGCTCTCTGTTGCCATGTCCCAGAGACACCCTCAAGGTTTGGACTCTGGGAGCACACATCCAAACCTGAGCCCCGGGCAGGACGCGGGACTCCTGGGTTCTTTCCTGACTGTGGCCTCTGCTCGTCCCTCGGGGACCCCTGACTCGGTGTAGGGGCACTGAGGTCTCAGGCTGAGCCCGCGTTTCCCCGGGCAGCGGTCGCGCAGGAGCCCTTCTGGGCAGACCTGCAGCCCCGCGTTGCGCTTGTGGAGCGCGGGGGCTCGCTGTGGCTGAACTGCAGCACCAACTGCCCTCGGCCGGAGCGCGGTGGCCTGGAGACCTCGCTGCGTCGAAACGGGACCCAGAGGGGTCTGCGGTGGCTGGCGCGGCAGCTAGTGGACATCCGCGAGCCAGAGACCCAGCCCGTCTGCTTCTTCCGCTGCGCGCGGCGCA
Organism: Tamias sibiricus; assembly: GCA_025594165.1. NCBI lineage: Eukaryota > Metazoa > Chordata > Mammalia > Rodentia > Sciuridae > Tamias > Tamias sibiricus. The sequence continues at coordinate 10,089,436 of CM046673.1, forward strand.
CACTACAGGCGCGTGGGCTCATTCGCACTTTCCGTGAGTTCTGTGTGGCCAAGCTCATACTCCACTACTTTCCTTCCCTTCCAAGGCCCCGCCCCAGGGTTCCGGGGTCCTCCCCTTTAGGCTCCACCCTGTCGATCCCCACGCTCTCTCTTCTGGGTCTTGCCTCCCTGAGCCCCAGCATTTCCAATAGCAGCGATTCCCATCTTGCAGAGCGGCCGGATCGCGTAGAGCTGGTGCCGCTACCTGCCTGGCAGCCCGTGGGCGAGAACTTCACCCTGAGCTGTAGGGTCCCGGGCGCCGGACCCCGCGGGAGCCTCACACTGACCCTGCTGCGGGGTTCTCAGGAGCTGATCCGCCGCAACTTTGCCGGCGAGCCACCCCGAGCGCGGGGCGCGGTGCTCACCGCCACGGTACTGGCGCGGAGAGAGGGACCATGGAGCTAATTTCTCATGCCGCGCGGAGCTGGACCTGCGGCCGCACGGACTGGGTCTGTTTGAAAACAGCTCTGCCCCCAGAGAGCTCCGAACCTTCGGTGAGTGGGTGTGGGGACCCCAAGTTGCAGCGGGCCGCTGTTTAAGTTTAGAGGCATATGAATCTGAATGCTATTCTTTACTTCAACGCTCACCCGCTGAGTTATTTTCGTCTATGCCTTAAGACTGATAATTTAAGATAGTGAATGTAAAATGCTTAGTACATATCGACTGCTCAGTACATAAATTTAAGCCCTATTCGACCCTAGCCTTGTCTCCAGACTCCCCGCGCCTCGTTGCTCCCCGGCTCCTAGAAGTGGACTCAGAAAAGCCGGTGAGCTGCTCTTTAGACGGACTGTTTCCAGCCCCAGAGGCCGGGGTTTACCTCGCATTGGGAGATCAGAGACTGAATCCTTATGTCACACTCGAGGGGGACGCCCTCATGGCCACTGCTACAGTCACCGCAAGTGCAGAGCAGGAGGGTGCCAGGCAGCTGGTCTGCACCGTAACCTTGGGGGGCGAAAGCCGAGAGACCCGGGAGAACCTAACCATCTACAGTAAGGAGCTGCGCACCCAGATTTCCGCGACCTGGGGGTGGGGCCAGAGGAACGCAAAGGCGGGGCGAAGAGTGGGCGGGATCTCAGTACAGGAATAGGCGTGGCCCGAGAATTTTGCAGGGTCCGGCAGATAGGGGTTGGGAAGTTGGCAGCAACGCGGGAAACGCTCTGGCAGATAAGGGGCGGGCCTTGATCGGTGAGAGGGGCGTGGTCAGTGGACTCCAGGCAAGGCTCGGTCCGCAGGCTTCCCCGCGCCCCTCTTGAACCTGAGTGAACCCAATGCCCCTGAGGGGACGACGGTGACAGTAACCTGCACGGCCGGGGCTCGAGCCCTGGTCACACTGGAGGGAATTCCAGCTGCTGTTCCGGGGCAGCCCGCCCAACTCGAGCTAAACGTCACTGAGAATGATGACAGGCGTGGCTTCTTCTGCGACGCCACCCTCGAGGTTGATGGGGAGACCTTGAGCAAGAACGAGAGCGCTGAGCTTCGTGTCCTATGTGAGTTAACCCATCGCCCCGCCCCTTGTGACCTCCAAGCACCTGCTCACTCTGATCGTGTAGTGGAAGCGGGGTCATTCATTGCAAGTCACTTTTAGCCTCCTGTATCCCACGCTCCTGCCCGCAGATGGTCCCCGGCTGGACGACTCTGATTGTCCCAGGAGCTGGACGTGGCCAGAGGGCCCAGAGCAGACATTGCGCTGCGAGGCCCGCGGAAACCCAGCGCCCTCGGTGCATTGCGCAAGGCCCGACGGCGAGGCCGTGCTGGCGCTTGGCCTACTGGGTCCGGTAACTCGCGCACTCGCGGGGTACTTACCGCTGCACAGCGGCCAATGTGCAGGGCGAGGCGGTCAAGGACGTGACACTAACAGTAGAGTGTGAGTAGGGGTGCCCAGGGCGTATCTCTTTCTGGTTCTCAGGGCCTAAGCGGGGCTGACCTACAGGGAAGTATAAAAATAGGGTTTGAAGTGTGTCTCTGGGCAGGATTTTGGAAAGGGGAAGAGGCTGGTGAGGAAGCGGGATCAGGGACCAATCTTGGAAAAGGATGGGGGGAAAGGGGTAAGGTATCCAGGGGCGTGGTGTGTGGGTGTAGTCTAACAAAAATTTTAGGCTAAAGACTGTGGAGGGCCCGTGGGTTCATTGTGGGAATTAGAAAAATGCCCCTGCTCAGGGCTCAGGAAGCCTCAAAGCAGCACTTGGCTTGATTAGCTACACTCTGTTTGGCTAGCAGTCCCTGCAGTGCACAGCCTGCCCAACCCAGCCTGGCGCTGGGACCCAAAAAGTGTCACTGAGGACATCATATCGGCCCCCAGACCTCATACCCAACAACACACGCCTCCTTTCAGATGCCCCGGCGCTAGACAGTGTCGGCTGCCCAGAACAGATTACTTGGCTGGAGGGAACAGAGGCCTCGCTGAGCTGTGTGGCCCACGGAGTCCCTCCGCCCAACGTGAGCTGTGTACGCTCTGGGGAGGCCAAAGTTGTCGAAGGGCTGCTGCGAGTGGCTCGGGAGCACGCAGGCACTTACCGATGCGAAGCCGCCAACGCTCGGGGCTCTGCAGCTAAAAATGTGGCTGTCACTGTGGAATGTGAGTAGGGACGACTCAGGGCAAGATAGGGTTTGTCCTCACCACCCGGCTCAGCTTCCCGTCCTCTACGTGAACCCCTGCTTCCCTGTGTCCCAGATGGGCCCAGTTTTGACGAGCTGAGCTGCCCCAGCAACTGGACGTGGGTGCAAGGATCTGGACGACTGTTCTCCTGTGACGTCGATGGGAAGCCAGAGCCAAGCGTGGAGTGCGTGGGCTCGGAGGGTGCCAGCGAGGGGGCGGTGCTGCCGTTGGCGAGCTCAAATCCTAATCCTAGAGACCCCAGCATCGCTAGTGACCTGACACCTGGTATCTACGTCTGCAACGCCACCAACCGGCACGGCTCCACGGTCAAAACAGTTGTCGTGAGCGCGGAGTGTGAGCGGGGCCCAGGTGGGCGGGAAGTAAGAGGTGTCCCCGGGGTCCCGGCCCCTCCCTGACGCCCCCTACTGGCTACTTTGCAGCGTCGCCACAGATGGATGAGTCCACTTGCCCAAGTCATCAAACATGGCTGGAAGGGGCTAAACCTGCAGCGCTGGCCTGCACCGCCCGAGGTCAGCCCTTCCCCCAAGTGCACTGCTCCAGAGAGGGTGCGCCCCAGCCTGAGAGGCAGCGCGTGTCCCGAGAGGACGCGGGGACCTACCTCTGTGTGGCCACCAATGCCCATGGCACAGATTCCCGGACCATCACTGTGGGCGTGGAATGTGAGTGCAGGCCTTGCCTGATGGAAGGGACTCTGTCCCTGGAACAGTAATTTGCAGTGGTGACAGAGCCCACGGGAGTTCAGCGGCACCTCTCCCAGTCCCATTGTTGGGAGCAGGGAGTTCTGGCCCAAACCTGGGGGTAATGAAAATCCTAGAGAACAGGAGCTCGGCCTCGCTCAACTCCTGGATGGACAGTGGCAGGGCTCCGCCTTCTCCCATTCAATAAGAAGGGAGCAAAATTTATGTCCTAAAATACTGATTGTGGAGGGAGGTGCTCTGGCGCGGAGAGCATTTTCTCCCCCTCACCGGAAAAGGGGAGGTCTCAGACCGATTGTGGTGGGCCAGAGTAGGGCACCTGGGTAACCGCTGGGCAGGCGCCCAATCGATCTTCACCCCTTTGACCACTGCAGACCGTCCGGTGGTGGCTGAGCTGGCCGCCTCGCCCTCGAGCGTGCGGCCGGGCGGGAACTTCACATTGACGTGCCGCGCGGAGGCCTGGCCTCCAGCCCAGATCAGTTGGCGCGCGCCCCCGGGAGCCCTCAACATCGGCCTGTCGAGCAACAATAGCACGCTAAGCGTGGCGGGCGCTATGGGCAGTCACGGCGGGGAGTACGAGTGCGCGGCCACCAACGCGCATGGGCGCCACGCACGGCGCATCACGGTGCGCGTGGCTGGTAAGTGGCAGCTGGGGGTGGAGCGAGGGATCTACTGGAGGGCGTGACCTGGGCCTGGGGGCGCCAGACAGGATCAATCTCTGCCTCCCAATCCCCAAAGAGGAGACCAAAGTGGGTCAAAGTGGAGTTAAGGGCACCTGAGGAATGGGGCTGTTGGTGGAAGATTAGGGGAGGGAGGTGGAGGTGGGGAGGAAGGTCAGCTCCAGGGGGAGGGGACCTGTCAGGGCTGGGACTGCTGTGGGAGGCTCTGATGAACTTGGAGTGGGCTCTGGGGTAGAGGGTGAGGGCGACTTGACCTGATTCACCCTCCACTATGGCGCTGTGGGGGAGGGGGATTGAAGAGGGACCCGGGGAACCTGATGGGGGTCAACTAGGTCCCCTCCCCCATTAAGTGTGGCTCCTGGGCATGGTTCTGTCTGCGGTGGAGAACCTGCGCTGGCCTCACTGGCCCTCGTCCTTTTGGGAATGGAGAGAGTTGACTCATCACTGTGCGTCTGGGGTCAAGGGCATGAGCCGAGGGGGCGTAAATTCAGTGTGAGGTCCTACTGCGTCTGGGGGCGCCTCACGTGCGCTCTCACTTCTCACAAGGCCAGACTGAGTTACTTGGGGCTCACGTGTCCCGTGCATGAAGCCGACCTCATGTTCATGCCAGGGGACAGTGACTGGGGGTGGGGGAGCCTGGAGCTTTCCCACCCTCGGTGAAAATTTTCCACCCGGCAGGTCCGTGGCTGTGGGTGGCCGTGGGCGGAGCGGCCGGGGGCGCGGCGCTGCTGGCGGCTGGGGCGGGCCTGGCCTTCTACGTGCAGTCCACCGCCTGCAAGAAGGGCGAGTATAAACGTCCAGGAGGCCGAGAGCTCGGGAGAGGCCGTGTGCCTCAACGGCGCGGGCGGGGGCGCCGGCGGGAGCGCGGAGGGTGGACCCGAGGCTGGGGGCGCCGCGGAGTCGCCGGCGGGGGGCGAGGTCTTCTCCATCCAGCTGACTTCCGCGTGACCTGCTCCCCTCTCCCCGCGGGCCGGGGGCCGCCCCCGAGACGCACACGGGGGCTTATTTATTGTTCTATTTATTTATTTATTTATTTATTTATTCAACTCCAGGGGTATCACCCCCATTTTCTACCCATCTCCCCCAATAAAGTTTTTATAAAGGACTCCCGGTCTCCGCTTCTGTGGATGCCATGTGAGACAATGTGGTTGAATCCCGATTGCGAGGATTATTCCTTCAAAAAACTTTTTTTTTTTTTTTTTCTTTTTCTTGGTACCAGGGATTGAACTCAGGGCCACTCGACCACTGGGCCACATCCCCAGCCCATTTTTGTACTTTATTAGAGACAGGGTCTCACTGAGTTGCCAAGGCCTCGCCATTGCTGAGGCTGGCTTTGAACTCGTGATCCTCCTGCCTCAGCCTCCCAGTGCTGGGATTACAGGCGTGCGCCACCGCGCCCGGCTTTCTTTTTTTCTTTTTTCTTTTTTTGAGAGCCTACTACGTGTCAGGTGTCAGGCACGTGACAAGCCCTCTGTGAGCAATGTGATCTGGAGCTTGTCCTCGCAGTACCCTGTTTCCTGCAATCACAGGACCCTTGGGCAGGGGTGGGGACCGGCTCCTTCCTCCTCCTCCCCTTTGCTTATCTCTTCCGCGCAGGGCCCGCCCTCCGATCTGCCCCCTGACCCCGCTAGATCCTGAAGGTGGGAGATGAGGTGCTTCCCCCAGGTCTGATTACCGGCAGAGCCATGCAGCCTTGCCGGGATGGGCCACGCCGTCCTTCCTGAGTGGTGGGATGGTGGAAGGAGGGCAGCGGCTGCAGTTGTGGGGCTCAGCCCTCAGGATGTCCCTCCTGCTAAAGGACGACTGCTGCCCCCACCTCAAAGCTTCCTCCAGCCAGCGTCCACCTACACTGCCTCAGTTTACCTCAGCCTGCCTTTGCACTTTGACCCATCATGATTCAGAGCTAACTGAGGGTATCAGCAGCGACCCCCACCCCCACCCCCGGCACAGCACCATCCCCCCAGCGGCATAAGGAGAGAACAGCTGGGCCTCCTCCTCTCCCTCCTCCCTCCAAAGCAGGAACACAGAGCCCTGGAGAAGGAAGTCGTTCTGGACAGCTCCAAGCTTCATTGGCTAACCCCATGCAAACATTTAATGAGCAAAGATGAGAACAGGAAACAGGGCGGAGAGGGCAAACTGGTTCTGGGTGTTAGATGCCAGGCACAAAAAGCAACAAAGCACAAGCAAGTTAGAGTCCCTGCTGTCCCCCCTCCCCGCCCCCACACAATCATCTCTTCCACCCCCACTGGTCTCCTCAGGTCCCCTGAAGCCCACAAAATCTTACCTGCCCTTCCTGTTTTGTTTGTTTTTGTTGACAGTGAGGATTGAAGCCTGGGGTGCTCTACCACTAAGCTACATCCCTAGCCCTTTTTATTTCATTTTGAGATAGGGTCTCACTAAACCTCCCTCCAGAATACCTGGCATTACAGGTGTGCACTACCACACCCAGCCCTTGCTGTTCCTTCTGACTGCAGAGTCCTCACCTCCAGGTCCCTTAGCTAGTTCCCTATCTTAAGGTCTCTATGCCTGTGTCAACCCCTGAGGGGGCCTTCCCTGAGCCCCATGGATAAGGTAGCCCCTCAATTCTTTTTTATTGGGGGGTTACCCGGGATTGAACTCAGGGGCACTCAACCACTGAGCCACATCCCCAGCCCTATTTTGTATTTTATTTAAGAGACAGGGTCTCATTGAGTTGTTTAGTGCCTTGCTTTTGCTGAGGCTGGCTATGAACTCATGATCCTCCTGCCTCAGCCTCCCCAGTCGCTGGGATTACAGGTGTGTGCCACTGCACCCGACTCAATTCTTCTTACACTTTTTCTTCTGTAGCCCAGATCACTACTTAAGATTCTATTTGACATTTTATTGAAATTGTATTTATTTATTTTATTTATTTATTTATTTTTTATTTTTTTTTTTTTTTTTGTGGTACCGGGGATTGAACTCAGGGGCACTCGACCACTGAGCCACATCCCCAGCCCTTTTTTGTATTTTATTTAGAGACAGGGTCTCACTGAGTTGCTAAGTGCCTCGCCATTGCTGAGGCTGGCTTTGAACTCGCGATCCTCCTGTCTCAGCCTCCCAAAGTGCTGGGATTACAGGCGTGCGCCACCGCGCCCGGCTAAATTGTATTTATTTTTAAGAAATGGGGTCTCCCTGTGTTGCCCAGACTGAATTCAATTCCTAGGCTCAACTGAATCACCTCCCTCAGCCTCCTGAGTAGCTGGGCCTTCACGTATACTGTACCAGCTAACTAAATATTGCTCTCTCACTCCAGAACCTTGGCCCCAGCAGACCACTGATCTTTTCATTTTTAAATTTCATTTTTTGCAGTACTAGGGATTGAACCCAGGAACACTACCACTGAGCTACATCCCCCAGCTATATATTTTTTTAATTTTTAAAATATATTTTTAGTTGTTGATGGGCCTTTATTTTATTCGTTATTTATATGTGGTGCTGAGAATTGAACCCAGTACCTCACACATGCTAGGCAAGTGTTCTACCACTGAACCACAACTCCAGCCCACCCCCAGCTATTTTTTATTTTGAGACAGGCTCTAAGTGCTGGGGGCTAACCTTGAACTTGCCATCCTCTGGCAATCCGGTGTCACTGGGATCACAGGAATGCACCACAGTACTATACTTTGTTCTTTCTAATCACTGAGTAGCCGCACTGGGGCCTGTCACACAGTAGTTCCTCAATAAATGCTGAATAAATGGGTAAAAACAGTCATGAATTTGCAGACATTCAGAGACCTTGATGAGTTCAAAGTGTAACCTCAATAAGTTTTTCCATGATGGGCACTGGGGAGGCCTCTTGTGGTCAAGGACACGGACGTGGCCATCCTGGACCTAAGTCATGGTCTAGTGGGAGAGAGATGCATGTGAATTAAATGATTTTGGGCCAGATAGCGAAATGAAACTTCTGGCAGGTTCTAAGAGGGATACCAGCAAGGAGCTGAACTTGAGACTGATGTGGGCTGGGTGTGTGAGTTCCGCTTTAGACTAGGTGGTCCAGAAGTCCTCCCTGAAGAGGTGATGTTAAATTTTTCCAAACGACAAGAAGGCAGCAGCCCCGGGGAGATGCGAGGGAAGGTGTTCCAGGCTGAGCAAAGGTTAGACGGAGTGGTCTGAGGGCCGAGAAATCTGGGCCCTACGGCTTCCCCTACAGCTGCACTCAGGTGAGACAAGGAGGGTCCCACAGTAGGTGGCAGCCACAACCTTGATGCAGCCACCCACCTTTATTTATTTATTTATTTATTTTTGCAGTGCTGAGGATGGAAGCCAGGGCCTTGCACATGCTAGCTAAGCTCTACACCGAGCCACAGCCCGGGCTCACCTCATCCACTCTTGGGCTCTTTCTTCTCCCTCTCAGTAAGCTCTGGTGACTTGTGCATCCAGCTGCCCAGGGCTGGCTCCCCTGGTCAGTTTTTGGCTTTGGGTTGGGAGACATCTCTTGAAAAATGGGGGAGGGGAACACAGCAGGGTTGGTGTGCACAAGGATGCAGGGCGGGGGACACTCTGCAAGCAGGGGGAGGCTAACAGATGAAGGGTCCACTTGTGTATCTGTTGCCAGTGCCACCCGTGTGTTTCATATGTCCCCTGTGTGATGACACACATGCGTTGGTTACTGGCTGTGTCTGTTGATCTGTGTGGTCAGTCTGTATCTGTGTGTCTGTCACATGTGAGTGTCAGCACATGCATTTGTCTTGTGTGTGTCTGTGTGTCATTTGTCTCTGTGGTGACTGTTTGCCTATATAGGACACTGTGCTGAGTGAATGTGGTTAATCCTTATGTTGGTCTGTATATATAACTCTGTGTGTGTGTGTGTGTGTGTGTGTGTGTGTGTGTTTCCTCACAACCCCAGCGAAACACCGCCCCCATCTTCCCAGGATGGGGGAGGAGTGAAGGAAGGTACCCAGAATGGGACTCCCAGATCACATTGCTCAGAGCGGCTCATGCTTTATCGAAGTATTAATAGCAATAGCAATAGTCACGGCTGAAACAATTCCTTTATTTGGAGTCCTGTCAAGCCTGATTGGAGAAGGGGCTGAGCCAAGGGGCTGGTGACCTCCTGAAACAGGAGGTCTGGGGACTGAGCCTGGATATTCCTCCTGGGAGAGAGAGGAGACAGGCTTGACCTCTCCTTACTCCTAGGAGTTCTGCCCATTCTTCCCCTGAGGAAACTGAGGCAGAGTTAGGTCAGCAGAGTGAAGAAGGGCTTACATTTCCTGAGTTGGGTCTTGGTGGGGGTCCATGGACAGCCCACATCTGCCACACAGCTTCTTGGGCTGCACACTTTTCCTGGGGACCAGCCAGCAACTGGAACAGCGGGTACCATATTTCTTGTACCTAGGGTGCAGACACAAGAAATTATCATTCAAGATGCAGCAGTGGGGCCGGGCGAGTAGCTCAGTGCTGGAGTGCTCGTCTCACACTGATGAGGCCCTGGGTTCGATCCTCAGCATCACATAAAAAGAAATAAATAGCTGGGCGCGGTGGCGCACGCTTGTAATCCTAGCACTTGGGAGGCTGAGGCAGGAGGATCGCGAGTTCAAAGCCAGCCTCAGCAATGGCGAGGCACTTAGCAACTCAGTGAGACCCTGTCTCTAATAAAATACAAAAAAAGGGCTGGGGATGTGGCCCAGTGGTCGAGTGCCGCTGAGTTCAATCCCCAGTACCAAAAAAATAAATAAATAAATAAAAAAAAAAAAAAAATAAAATAAAGGTATTGTGTCCACCTACAACTAAAAAGAAAGATGCAGCAGGGACCCAGAAACCATCGTGAGGAAGCCATTTTCCTCGAGAGGTACCTCTTCTTCCCAGATCCCCCTGCACTAATGGAGGGGGCCCGAGCCCAACTCCCTCCTCCATGCTGAGGACCTGATACCACAGGCATTGCAGAGAGGGGTCCCATCTTCAGCATCTCTCCAGAGTGGGGTCCTCTGGGTCCTACAGGAGGCACAGCATCGTGGAGCTGGAGGGTCAGAGGTCAAAGGGCAGAGATCAGAGCCAAGAACCAGAATTCAAGAGACCTTTGGAGGTAGGGCATTTTGTGGGGGTCTCTGTGAAGGCCCCACCTGGTTCTGGGCCAGCGCTGGGTGTTATTAAAGACAGAGGGAAGGCCAGGAAGGGAGACAGATGGTGCAGCTCAGCAGGGGAGGAAGCTGGGGGTGGGGTGACTCAGCCTGAAGGGAGGGGTGCACTCCAACTCCTCCTGGGCAGGTCTAAATGGGGAAGCGGGATGGGGAAGGGGGCAGGGAGACAGAGGCAGGGAGGACAGGAAGTTGGTCCCCCCAAATATTTATAGCTCTCACATCTTCAGGACTCACCCAGGGCCTCGCTGCTTCCAGGGTTGGGCTCAGGGGCTCTGGCAGGGCTTGTGGGTGGTCCCTGAAAGTGACTGCTGCAGGGCAGATGAGGCATTAGCACTGGGGGATCTGCGTCCTGTCCCCTGAAAATTCATCATCAAAGCATCGGGCATCCCCGAGGAGACAGCCGGAGTCTGAAAACCATGGCTTTGTCTCCCTTAGAAACAATGATAATCTTATTTTAAGGGTAGTATGTGCTTGGCTAAAGGCTTAAGTCCCAGTTCTTCCCCTTCCTTGCTGTGCGACCCTGGACAAGCTACATCATCACCCTCTAGGCTTCAGTTTTCTAATCTGTAAAATGGGCCTCAAAGGCTTCAACGAGCCTATGTACGTCAAGTGCTGCCTGTTGCGTAGTAATGTCTGTAATCCCAGCAACTTAAGAGGCTGAGGCAGGATGGCAAGTTCAAGGCCAGCCTGGACAATTTAGCAAGACCCTGTCTCAAAATTTAACAAAAAAAGAAAAGAAAAAGAAAGGGGTTGGGGTTGTGGCTCAGTGGTAGAGCACTTGCTTAGCATGCGTGAGGCATTGGATTGATTCTTAGCACTGCATATAAATAAATAAAATAAAGGTCCATTGAAATCTAAAAAAATATTAACAAAAGGGGGGCTGGGCTGTGGCTCAGTGGTGGAGCACTCGTCTTGCATGTCTGAGGCCCTGGGTTCGATCCTCAGCACCACATAAATAAAATAAAGGCACTGTGCTCACCTACAACTAAAATTAAAAAATACACACACACACACACACACACACACACACACACATATATATATATATATAGGAAAAGAAAGGACTGAGGATGTGGCTCAGTGGTAAAGTGCCCTGGGCTCAATCCCCAGTACCAAAATAAAAGTGTTGCCTGTAACCATTTATTTATTTATTTATTTATTTATTTATTTATTTATTTATTTTTGGTACTGGGGATTGAACCCAGGGGCACTTAACCACTTTTTTAAAAAAATATTTATTTATTTGCTTTAGTTGTACACAATGCAATGCATTTATGTTTACGTGGTGCTGAGGATCGAACCTGGGCCGCGCACGTGCTAGGCGAGCGCTCTGCCGCTGAGCCACAACCCCAGCCCCTTAACCACTCTTAACCACTGAGCCACCTCCTCAGCCTTTTTTATCTTTCTGCAACAGGGTCTTGCTAAGTTGCTTAGAGCCTCACTTTTGGGGAAAGTATAAACAGCTGCTCTCAGTATGGTCAGGCCTGTTTGATAGAGGGGACCAGGTCTCTGGGGGAGGTGACTGCTTCAGTAGAGACAGACACAGGGTTGGACTGGCACTGGCCTGAGGTCTTAATCAGACTGAGCCATCCCTAATGTGGAGGGACTAACCCCCAGGGCATCTGGACCATCCTTCTCTGGTCCACCCACCCACCCACCTTCCTTCCTTCCTTCCTTCCTTCCTTTACCTAGTGGTGTGCTGGGAATTGAACCCGGCCCTAGCAAATGCTAGGCAAGCACCATACACTGAGCCGCATTCCAGTCCCCATCAGTGTTCTTGTCATTTCTTCTTCTTTTTTTTTTTTTTTTAAATATTTTTTTAGTTGTAGGTGGACACAATACCTTTATTTTATTCGTTTATTTTTACGTGGTACCAGGGATTGAACCCAGTGCCTCACGCATGCTAGGCGAGCACTCTGCCACTGAGCCACGACCCCGGTCCATCTTGTCATTTCTTGTATGTACACGTCAGCCCTCCCTAGCCAGGGGTCCTGCATCCAAGACTACAACTAACTGCGGAGTTGTCTTAGTAGGCAGGTGGCCCTGGGGTTCCATCCTGGGTTAAGTCATCAAAACCACTAAATAAATAAATAAATAAATAAATAAAGAGGGCTGAGAATGTAGCTAAGTGGTAGAGTGCCCTAGTTTCAACCCATCATACTAGAAAAATAAATAAAACAAAGTATACAATTGTATATGCCCTGTACCGCTGTATGCAAATAGCGGGGCATTTTCTATAACAAAATTTGGGTAATTGGAGTGGCCGGCGCGGGGGTGTCCTAGAACCAGTCTCTGTGGATACTGTAAAGGGCACCCTGCCCTAGTAGGCCCCTACCTGTAGGTGGGCATGATCTGCAGGCTGGAGTCCGGCTTTAATTGAAAAGTCAGAGTCACTCCGTGGAAATTGGGGTCCCCTTTCTCACTGCCCCGGCAGGGGTGCAGCTGTTTCCGTGGTCTTCTCAGGGGTGGGGCTGGAGGACCCTCAGGGGGCACCATGCTACAGCGCCTCTGGCTGACTGGGGTCTCCATGTTCTTGGAATTCCAGGCCATAGTCAAGAGACCCAAAGTCCCTAGGGTCATTGGTCCCCAGGGCCAAGGGGTCCTGAGTGGGGGACAGGGCCAGCCCCTCTTCTGTCTCTTGAAGGCAGCCCAGGGCGGTGATGGAGTCCTGGCATGCAGGCCAGAGGGACCTGTGGACCAAGAGGCCAGGTGGTTAGCCCCTTCCCTGGGTGATTCGGGGATCCCCAATCGGGGATCCCCAAGGCCTGGGGGTGCTCACTGGAGCCTATTCTTTGCTAACTGCCTTTGAGCAGGTCCCACTCCCAGCCTGGGCCGTGGAATCCCTCCTAGGTTGTTTCAAGGTTTAAAAGTTACAAAGTAATTGCAAACAAGGCCCGAGGTAAGCATGCCAGGTGCTCTTCTCAGCCCTTATTAGCCATTCCATCCACCCAGGAGCCCAGGAAGCAGGGACTTACCCTAGGTGACCAGGCCAGGGCTTCTGACTTCTGAGTAGGGGACCCACCGACTGTGATCATAGGATTTCTATCTGTATCATTGATACGTTAGCCCACATAACCCCTGGGTGACCCTCGGTGGTGCCCACGTGGGCCTGGGAGATTCAGGGAGGCGGGAGAGCGCATGGCCTCGGAGCCCAGAGGATCTTAAGTGTCTCTGGAGACCAGAAGCTGTTTTTGGAAGTACCAGTAACTAACGTGGTGACCTCTGGATAACCTCAAGAACCAGAGGCCATGACCCCCGCCACCAGGCTAGGTGGAGTGCTGGCAGGGTGGGGGAAGGCCGAGCCTTACGCACCTGCCACTGAGCCTGAAGCATCCGGGGGCCTCGGCTTCTGCTGGGCGGAGGGTCTCGCGGCTCCACGTCCAGACCACGCGGCGCCAGAGCTCTCCCGCCTCAGGTGGGGGCTGGCTGGCAGTCACACCCCAGCCCCGCCCCAGCCCCAAGGAGAAACCCTGATGATGGGCCCCACCTGGGTGCAGGGCCCTGTGGCTGCTGCCCGAGGGTGCAAGGAGCCTCAGCTGAGTGGGGCGGGGCGGGGCGGGGCGGGGGTCCCCTCAGCGATGCCTGCCTTCCTGGCTTTACTCAGGTCACCTGCACACCCCTCAGGGCCAAGGGCAGCCTCTGTCCCTCCAAATCCCTCCGCACCTACAGGGGCGGGGCTTGCCACTGGGGCAACCTGCCTAGGAAAAAGGGGGTCCCAGGTCTCTGCCTCAGGTCCCCAGTGGTCATCTCCTGCCGCGCGGACAGGCGAGCTGGGGTTCCAGCAGGTGCGGTTGTAGAATGTGGGCTCCCCCAAGGACACTCGACATGCTGGAAATCTATGAGACAGTTTTATTGAAGCTCCAATTTGAGTCCACCCCTGCTCACGCTCCCATTCTGAGGGGCTGGGAGATGGCACCCCAAGTAGGGGCCCTGTCCCCTCCAGAGACTGGACATAGTGATCTCTCCCAAGCAGGGCCTCTGGCCTTCACCGCGCTTCTGACATCTCTCTCCAGCCTGTTCGTGCCCCGGGCTGGGCTGGCGGCTTGACTATTCCTTCAAGTCCTGGCCCTGGGGCCATGGAGGTGTGGGGGACAGTCCTGCTGCCCATGTCAGTGGGGCTTGGGGACATGTCCATCCACATAGAAGTTCCTGGTGATCTTGGGCAGGGTGAATTCAGCCCCTTCCAGCTCAGGGGTCAGCACGATCTGGCAGCCCAGGCGCGAGTTCTCCTGGAGGAGGGGGGCCATATCCAGCATGTCGTCCTCCCTGGGCAACGAGGGCAGGGTTAGCCGTCCACACGCTGCCCAGCTGCGGGGGGAGACTGGCAGCCCTGGGGGTAGGCAGGCTGACCAAGTCCGCTTGGGAATGGGCAGAGGGGCAGCTCCCCTTCCAGCAGCGGGAGGTGGGGAGAAGAGCTGGGGCTGCCCTCCCCTGTGGCCCCTCTGGACATGGGGACCTGGAGGCTCAGCAGCTGAGCCCTGCCACTGGGAGCCTGGGGTCTGCCCTGCTCACCTCTCCTCAGGGGGAGGCAGAAGATCCAGGTGGGCCTCACTCACATACACATGGCAGGTGGAGCACGCCAGCGAGGCTTCGCAGGCTCCTGGGGGGGAGTGAAGGGAGCGTTGGCCAGGGGCAGGTGCCACTCCACAAAGGGCGCAAAGGAAAAGCCCTTTGTTTCACTGTAGGCCTCGGCGCTCCCTCCAAGTTTGCACTCCGTCACCTGTGTCACCTGTGTCACCTGCGCAGTTAGTTGTTCTGGAGCCACCTGCAGGCTTTATGAGGGCACGTCCTCCAGGGTGCCTTCATTCCCAAGGACTCCCCAGCAGACAAGGACCTGGCTGAGTGTGCAGAACCAATAGCAAGGGTGGATGTGACTTCACCAAAGCTGAGAGAATGGCCAGGCAGGTTCCCTGCAGCCTGTGAGCCCCTGCTGTGACAGCCCCTGCTGTGACCCTGTGCTAGGCCAGTGTGTTCCTACCTCCTTGCTGCTCCCAGAGGGACACCCTGGCTGGCTCAGGAGGGAGGAGAGAGAACAGGTCAGGAGGAAGGATTAAAGGAAGCCTCACACATGCCAGGCAAGCACTCTACAACTGAGCCACAGCCCCAACCCCAAGGCTTTTTTTTTTTTTTTTTTTTTTTTGGTACCACTGATTGAACTCTGTGATGCTTAATGAATCATTGAGCCACATCCACAGTACTTTTTATTTTTTTTTTTATTTTTGGTACCGGGGATTGAACTCAAGGGCACTTGACCACTGGGCCACATCCCCAGCCCTTTTTTTGTATTTTATTAGAAACAGGGTCTCACTGAGTTGCTAAGTGCCTCACCATTGCTGAGGCTGGCTTTGAACTCGCGATCCTCCTGCCTCAGCCTCCCAAGTGCTGGGATTACAGGTGTGCGCCACCAAGCCCGGCTTAGTACTTTTTAGTTTTTGAGACAAGTTTTCACTAAGTTGCTTAGGGCATCTCTAAATTGCTGAGGCTGGCTTTGAACTTGTGATCCTCCTGCCTCAGTCTCCTGAGTCACTGGGATTACAGGCAGGCACCACCTCACCTGGCTTGAATTAGATTTCTTATTATAGTCTCCCAACAAATAAACCCTGTATATTTTTCTTTTTCTTTGGGGGGAGGGATTGAACTGAGGGCACTCGGCCACTGAGTCACATCCCCAGCCCTATTTTGTATTTTATTTAGAGACAGGGTCCCACTGAGTTAGTTGCTTAGCACCTCACTGTTGCTGAGGCTGGCTTTGAACTTGTGATCCTCTGGCCTCAACATCCCTAGCTGCTGGGATTACAGGCATGTGCCACTGTACCCAGCTCTGTGTATTTTTCTTAATACCATCCTTCCAGTTGATCATGACTTAATAATATGTTTACTTTTGGGACTATTGTCATCATTAGGCTGAAATTGGTGTGAGATGACAGAAGCCTTATCTATTTTGTACATTGTTACCTAACACATAGTAGGTATTCACTGTTTGCAGAAGGGTAGCACAAATTAGGGGCTCAAATGGGCTGGATTTGGATCTAGTTTTGCCACTTACTTGATTTGGGGATGGGTCTACTTAAGCTGGGGTTCAGTTGCCTCATCTGTAAAATGGAATAAATCTCTTCTATCACATAAAGTTCTCATGAAGATTCAGCCAGTTGATATGTACTAAAGTTCTTAAAGTAAATTGTTATTATTATTTTTCCTTCAACAAAAGCTGATTTAATACCGGTTATATCTAAGTACCATGCCAGGCAACAGCTAAGCATGAACAAGGTGAACAGAGTCCCTGAGCTCACGGTGGGAAAGATGGCAAGGAGGGAAGCAAAACAGTGAGAAGTGCTATGAGGGTGGCTGGGATGGCGACTTTAGCTGGACTGAGGGAGATGGAAGCGTCAGGAGGATATCATTTACATTGAGAACTGAAGGATGAGAAGGAGCCAGAATGTCTGCTGGGCTAGCCCTCTGACACAGGAAACAAAAATGCAGAGGTTCTGAGGCAGGAATGAGCTTGGCTGCTTTTTGAGAAATCACAGTGTGGCTAGAATGGAGGGAGCAAGCAGGAAGGGAACACAAGCTCCCAGAGGGCAGTTCTAGTGGCCTCTAATGAATGA
Source organism: Tamias sibiricus (assembly GCA_025594165.1). Lineage (NCBI taxonomy): Eukaryota > Metazoa > Chordata > Mammalia > Rodentia > Sciuridae > Tamias > Tamias sibiricus. The sequence continues at coordinate 10,106,169 of CM046673.1, forward strand.
GGACTGGGAAAGGGATGAGGCCATGGTGAATAATTTAGATTTTAATACATATTTGGTGGTAAGCCACAGATGGACTAGGCAATAGAGAGGCATATTGGTTTTGATGTGATTTAAAAAAGAGGATCAGGGCCTCCATAATTTCCTGTGCTCGGCTCCTACCTTCCAGGTCCACACCGTGGCGCTGGGCCAGGTGGAGAACATTGTCCCCAACTCTGCCGCTCACCGGGATTCGCTGGCCTGACCGGTCTACGAAGACCACGTTCACCCTGGGGACAGATGGGGGTGCGGATGCCAAATTGGACGATGGGCTCAGGGGCCGCATAGAATCTAGGGTTAGGAGATGGGGTTGAAAGGAGACAAACAGGTAGGTATTGAATAGAGCGAGGCAGAACACGGGCTCCGGATGAAGTTGCAGAACAGGGCGGGAATCGGGGAGCCTCATGAGACGAGGAACGAGGGATTTGGCCGCGTACACTCACACGTCCCCGGGCCGCTCAGAGCCTCCGGCCTCTTCTTCTCCTGCCCGGCGCGAGCCTAGAAAACACGGTTAGGTGAGCGGCTGCGCCCCGCTCTGCCGGCGTCCGACTGGGTGATACAGTCCGTCCCAGACGCCCTGAATACCTGTCGTCCAGAGTTTCCTGCCTGTCGCCAGCGCCGCCGCCTCCCTGGACATGCTCCACCAGGAGCCCCTGGCCACCCGCAACAGGACCCTGGCTTTCACGCCGCCCCGGGCCATGGAGGCGGCCATGACATGCATCACGTGACCAGACGACTGAGCATGCGCAGTGCTGTACACGCAAACCAAGAGCCCGTAATTACCCGAATACAAACGCAGAGGTTTGCTTTGGTCCTGAGGCGGCAAGGTGTTTGCGCAGGGTGAGCGTGCCAGGTGGGAACCAACTCATGGAAACATCCTAGGACAACCCGGCCTTCCCACCCAAGTCCACTGTTGTCCCAAGAACCAGCCAGCTCTTATTTCTTTAAAACCGTTTACTTACAAACTTTAATTCAGCAAAGGTCTGTGTGGGAAGATTGGGGAGAGGACATCCCCCTGAAGTGAATGTGGGCCCCAGAGTCAGGACAAGGAAGCTGGTGGCCCAGCTGGCCAGGGGCAGTGCCCAGGGTCACCTCAGGTGGACAGGTCCTGCTGGTGGGCAGGTGCAGAGCCTATCTGCATGAGTCGTACTGGGCTGAAAGGAGGCCAGCTCCGGGGGATCTGGCCTGGGGTGGAGGTGGAGTTCATCTTCGACAAGGGGAGACAGCAGAGGTTCCGAGAGATGGGCACGGGAAGCCCACTCCCACAGGCAGGGGGACTGGTTGAAGCTGGCAGAGAAAGCCTGTCTCTGCACCTAGGCCTGGGTGAAGGGGTGGTGAGGGCTGGTTTGCCAAGACCAAGGCTTTGGCCTTCTACTGTCCCGGGGTTGGAGACCCCGGGTAGAGGGGCCCAATCCCCAGGCCAGAGCTGTTTGGTCCTGAGTCAAGCTTCTGGAGCTCGGCATCTGAGAGGCTCTGGCCAGCAGGGCCTGTGGCCCAACTTTAAGGCATCAGAAGGCAAGGGGACTGTGGCAGGGAGCTGGGGACCCAGGGCTGGGGTACTGGCCAGAGTGGGCAGGTAGGGGCAAAAGACAGCCATGCCTGCAGCAGACATGGGGAAAAGAGAAAAGGGTGGAGCTGCTGTTACAAACTGCAAAGTGTGGAATGGAGGCCCACACAGGTTGGACCTTGATGCAATCAGAGTGAGGCTCATCCTGGATGGCTTAAAAAATAATAAAAATTAGAAAAGGAAACAAAAGTCAATTGTCAAAGTTAAAAAAGGGGGACAGTCTCTGATCCTCACGGGAGGTCAGGGAAACCTCCAAGGCACTCGAAAGGCCAAAATACAGGAGTGACGAGGCAGGAGAGGACTCCCAGAGAGCCGGGCACAGGCGGAGGACGGGAGACAAGGGAGGGGGAGAGAGCAGACCGTGGCCCCTCTCTCTTAAGGCTGCGGGGTTTCGGCGCTGGGAGCAGGCCAGAGGTGCCATGAGGCTCCCGGATGCCACCATACTCCTTGGGCTCCGGCTGGCTGGTCAGCAAAGTCTTTCAGAGATTTCTCTATTACCGAAAGAAAGGGGGAAAAAAAGAAAGAAAAGAAAAGAAAAGGAAAAAAAAAAAAAAAAACAACCACAGAACACACGCACACACACAAAACAAAACACCAGAAAACCCAAAAGCGATTTGGTGCAGGCCCTTGAGCATATCTAGCATTGGCCCCTTAGAAAATCCTCTTCCGCTTCAGGTAGGAGTCTGCGTAGTGGCCACCGAGGCCCTGGGAGTGTTGGCCCACGTAGCTACCCTCTGGACTGGGCTCAGGTGAGGGGAGCAGATGAGCAAAGCTGCGTTTCTGGCCGCCCAGTGGGGTCTGGAGACAAAGGGCAGTGGGGACCAGATCAGGGGCCACCCAAGGGCTGAGACTTCCCAGCCTAGTACCTCTCCATCCCCTGCCCCCGCCTATACCTTCAAGAGGTGGCTGTGACCATTGGGCCCAGGGCCCAGGCCCAGGAGCCCTTCACTGGAGCCCAGAGGGGAGGAGCCGACTGCCTGGAAAAATGGGAGTAGTGGGAAAGGTCAATCCTGGGGCCAGAGGAAGGGTGAGCGATTTCTGGTCCATGTCGTGCATCTGCCACTTATACCCACAGGTCTGGGGCAGACTACTGTAGTTCTGAGACTCAGTTTCCTCTTGCCAACTGGGGCTAATAGCAGCTACCTGGATCAATGGTAGAGGAAGTCGGGGAGGCAAGAAGTCTAGAGGCAATGCATAGGTGTAGGGCGAGTGTGGTAGGTTTTTTCCACTTTTCCCTGAGCAAGCCTGACCCCTGCCACCATCCCAGACTTGGGTGAGGCACCAAGAGTCCCAAAACCCTGGAAGCAGACACCCCCAACCCCCGCATCCTGGTTGTCCCTGGATCTGTCCTCGGCTGGGGAGGCTCCTCACCTTGCTGAGGTGGCTCTGCTTGAGGCCAGCCTGCAGGCCGCTGGTGAAGTAGGAAGTGGGCGAGCCCGAATAGAAGTGAGAGAGGGGCCCCCCGCCACCTCCACCACTCCGCTCTCCAAAGCCACTGGGTGGGGGGAGACGTCTGCAGAGAGGGGGTTGGTTGAGTGATGAAGACAACTGTAGGATCCCCTCTTAAAGGACTCTGGGCTTCACCATAATGAGCTTTGATCAACAGGAATGAAGAAAGCTGGCACATGGGAACCTGCTCTTGGTCCTTCACGGAACCCTGAGACCATGGTCACTTGAGTGAGCACAGGCTGGCCTGTGGGAGGATGAGCTCCATGTGGATAAGAGGTAAACTGTCCCAGCTCAGCATCCTTCAACAGCCTAATGACTATCACAAATGTGAGAGGGGCCACTGGGGACCACTGAGCCCCTGATGAGCTCCCAAGTGATTGGAGGAACTGCCCACTGCCCCACAGAATAGTGAAAAAAACAAGGAAAGAAAAAAGAAACGTTGCTATGTTGCTGAGCATGGCAGTGCATTGTCTGTCCTCCCAGCTACTCAGAAGGCTAAGGCAGGAGGATCACAAGTTCAAGGTCAGCCTAGACAACCTATTGAGACCCTGTCATCACAAAAAAAAAAAAAAAAAAAAGGACTGGGGATGCAGCCTAGTGGTAAGGTGGCCTTGGGTTCAATCACTAGTTTAAAAAACAACAACAACTTAGCTCTGCTCAGCTATAAGTAATGAGCCAGCCTGTTAACTGCTGTACCGGGGTAGGATGAAAAGGCTACCCTTACCTTGTGTCGGCTAGGTCCATGAGGCCCTAGGGCTGGCTCCCGTGGGTGAGAAAAGAGCCTCCGAGGTCCCATATCCTGAATGAAAGGAGCAGAGGCATGTAGGGTCGGAATCTGTGCCAGCCACCCTCCCCCCACCCTGCCCCCAGAAGAAGCCAAACTCATGGTGCAGGGCCTGTGACAGGGTGGCTCAGCTGAAGTCACTGGAGGAACTGCCCCCAGGTGTAGTCATTCGCAGGGGCAGGTGGATCTGGTCCCAGGGATGGCTGCCGTGGTGTGCAGACCCATGGGAGTCAGAGGTGCATAGTTTTTAAGGCAAGCTGGGAATCTGGGATGTGTGAACTCTAGCAGTTTTTACTCAGTTTTTTGTTATTTTCTAATTCAGTGTGGGTCAAACGTAACACAGGCGGCCTGTGGGTATCCAGTTTACAATTTCTGATCAGTAGGTGGTAGGGATCTTGGAAGGACCAAATCTCTGATACAGACAAGAATCAGAAGGTGGAGGCAGAAACGGACAGACATGCAGGACTCTGAGCCCTTAACCATGGAGAAACAGTATTGCCTAAGGCCTCACAGGAAAGATGGACAGACAAATGCAGGGTTAAGATTGTTCAGGTCCTGGGAATGGCAAGGCAACAGGAGGCTTAAGGGCAGGGACCATGTCCAGCAACCCCCTGGTTATCTCCCTAATGCTTGGCCTGGCACAATTAATACCAGAGAAACAGAGTAGGAAGAGTGTCCCTTATCTGAAACGTTAGGAACCAGAAGTGTGTTGGATTTGGGGCTCTCAGATTTTGGAATGTCTGTATTTATAGGATGAAATATCTTGGGGAGGGGACCCAAGTCCAAACAAGAAGTTTGTGTTTCATATACACCCAACACACATAGTCTGAAAGTCACTTTACACGTATGTTTAAGATGCCTGTATTCTGACTGTGACCCACCACATGAGGCCAGGGATGGAGTGTTCTACTTGTATTGGCATGTCAGTGCTTAAAAGATGTTCAAATTTAGAACTTTTCAGATTTGGGATTTTTGGATTAGGGATGTTCAACTTGTATCCTTGAGCGGCTCTCAGGGGACAAGGGACCACAGAACCTGGCCCGCAGGGATGGCTGATCCCAGGCAGCGGGTACTTACCGAGGGGTAGTCGAAGCCATAGCTGTCGGGCAGCCCTGGCTCAGGGGGCAGGCGGGCGCTGGTGAGGGGGCTGAGCAGGCGGGACTTGAGCTGGAAGGCTTTGCTGCCACCACCACCTCCACCAGGGGTGGGGGGATTGGGCAGGGGGCCCTCAGCTGGGCGGCGGCTTCTCCCAGCGCCTCCCCAGCTACGGGCCTCCTTACCCGCTAGGTTGCTGGCCGGGAGCAGGCTGTGTAGGTTCAGGTAGGGATTCAAGGGGATCCGGTAGTCCTTGGGGGGCTCCCCCAGTAGTGAGACCTGTGACAGGAAGGCTGGATTCGCAAGGTCCCAAGCAGAGGGAATGTCGCAAGGCGGGAGGCTGGAATGACGCTGTGTGCAGGGAGGAGCCTTACCCCAGGAGGAGTCGGCAGGGGCCCACTGTCCTTCTGGAGGCCTCTGAGGCCTGTGCCACGGAGTCCCACAGGGGCAGGGGGTGGAGTAAGCTGGGCTGCCGGAGGACCCAGGCCCATGGTCTCCCGGTCACCCCCAGAGGGGCCCAGCAGTGGTGGTAGCAGGGGTGGTGGCTTCCCTCGCCGGGGTGGCAGCTCTGAGGGCAGGCCTCCTCCTACAGAGAGAAGGAAGAGTGTCAGCCAGTGGCCCAGCCCAGAAGGACCCCTCTTCCCTGGGCCCTAGGGCCTCTGCCTGGAGCGCCCAGAGGCCAAGTGGCAACATTGCCCAGTACCTAGCCCCGGGCCAAACGCCTCTTAAGACATCAACCTCCAGGATGTGCCTGGCTACCCTGTAAGGTGGGCACCCAATTAACAGAAGACTGAGACCCAGAGAGATTAGGTCACTTGCCGAAGTCCACACAGCTGGCAATTTACAATTCCAAGGGAGGAAGAGAGCTGGGGAAGGAAAACGGGCCCTCAGAGGGGTGGGTGGGGTCCATGTTACCTGCAGACAGCTCTCCAAGGAGGGGGTTGGTGGGTTGGGCCCCAGGCTGGAGAGTGCCCAGGGGTGAGTCTCCCAGGATCCCAGGCTTCTAGGAACAGAGCAGAGACAGCTGGAGACAGGGTGACCTGGGTAGCAGACAGGTGTCACTCAGAGTCTTGGTCATAATACCCAGCACACCCAGATTCCAGCCCAGAGCCAGTCACAGGGAATACTGTCATGTCAGGACCTATAACCCCAAGCTCTCCACTACCACCAGACACATATACAGTGACAGTCCACGGGCACCCAGACCCCTTGCTGATGATCAGAGATAGTGTTGACCACAGCCACATGTGTGGCAGCCACAAAGGATTTTGGTCACTCTAGTCACACAATGATCCAAACCCACAAATTCAGTGTCACTTACCACCTGACACAGCCACATCACTGAATGCACCCCAGTAAACTAAGCCAGTGGAGTGTGTTTTCTGTGTATTATATGCACCTGCAAGGGCACTGGGAAGAATGAGGCCTGGAAATTCTTCCCTAGAAGCAGGACGACTGCTTACAACCTGCTACACTACCGTGGTTTTTGTAGCCACACCCAGTTTCAGGTTGTAGATGGGTGTGTCCAGGTGTGGCCTGACCTGCCCCTGGCTATCAAGGCCAGCTGTCCCCTGCAGAGTGAGAAACAGGCAAACCCTGCAGTGAGGGATGAAGAGGCTGGTCATCCTGGGCCCTGGGGACTTGACAGCCAGATATCCCACAACTCCACTGGGGGACCACTGGCGGCACCCAGGTGCCTGGAAGGGGAAGACAGGGCTGTGCAGCGTGGGGTGCCGAGGGACCCACAGTACGGTAGTTACCTTCTGGCTCTGGGCCTGCAGGGCAAGCTGCAGCAGTGCTGTGGACAGGGCAGGCCCGCTGAGCAGTGGCATGGCTGGGGGGGCGCCCAGGAGGCCTGGGGGAGAGGCAGGAAGCTGGATGGTAGTCCTGGCTAGACACCCCCTTGTCCCCACTACACTCAACATACCCTCAAGACTGCTGGGGGGGCAGGAAACCGAGGCTCTCAGAGGGCACCTGATGTGCCCGAAGAAGGGCCCAGAAAGGCAGGGTCCACCCCAGGGAGGGACAGCCCTGCCTTCCCGCCACCCCGCCTGGCAACAGGACCTATTTCCCTGCAAGGGGCACTAGCTGGCTGCCCCCAGTTGTGATTGGCACCAGCCCTCCCTCCCCTCCTAACCCTCAGCCTGTTTCCGGGAGCTTCTGCCACTGAGGCTTGAGGAGCGTGCAGGGGTGGGAGGGACAAGGCTGCAGCCCTGCTGGGTGCCTGGCGACGCTGCCTGGCCCTTACCCTGCTTGCCCCCTGTGCCGCCATGGAGCAGGGGGTTGAGCAGCAGCTGGAGGGAGGCGGATGGGCCCAGGTTGTTCAGCAGCTGTAGGATGTTTGGCTCAGGCAGGAGCCCCTTGCCGCGATTGAGGGCCTGCGGAGGGGACCACAGGTGGCTTAGAGTGCTGCCAGCAATAGCAGGCATACCCAAGGGCCCGGATGTCTTGAGGGAGGCCCCCACGCCCACCCTGGGGCACAGCCCCTCCCACACACACTCACTGTGGCCTGGGCGGCGATGAGCGCAGCCAGCATACTGCGGCCCGGAGGCCCCGGGGCGCAGAAGGAGACACGCAAGTGGCTGCCCCCCAGGGCCAGGCCATCAGCCCTCTGTTGTGCTGCCTCCGCCATCTCAGCTGTCTCGTACTCCAGCACTGCGAAGCCCTTCAGCTGCCCGTCCTGGCCACACGCCAGCTGTGGAGGAGGTGGCCGTGAGTACTGGGGCACAGTGACCATGCCACCCTGAGTGCCATCCCTCATGTGAAGTGACAATAGGGACCAGCTACTGCTCCCAATCATGACAGCAAGCCCCCAGAAAGGGTAGACTTAGTGCCAGGAACTTAGTCCCAAGTCCTGTGTGTGTTAGATCATCTAATCTTTGCAATGGCTCTAGGAGGCGCTCAGATCCATTTTTCAGAGGCAACTGAGGCCCAGAAAGGTCAGCAGCCCAAGGCCACAGGCTGGTAGGAGGGCAGAACTAGGACCTGCCTCACGTGAGTCAACAGCCCTGGGCCTCATGCAATGCCATGGGGAAGGGACTCTGACAAAGATTCTCGAGGGGCTGGGGTTGTGGCTCAGTGGTGGAGTACTTGCCTAGCATGTGTGAGGCACTGAATTCGATCCTCAGCACCACATAAAAATAAATAAATAAAAGAAAGGTACTGTGTCCATCTACAACTAAAAAAGATTCTCGAGCACACCAAAACACAAGGTGGGGACTGGGAGGTGTCCTGGAGCGCTGCCTGGGGTGGGCTGGAAGGGTGACATCCTTGGGTGAGGCAGGTGCCTCTAAACTGAGGTTTGAGGCTGACAGTGCCAAGCAGGTGGTAGCTCATTCAGTCAGCACAGAGGTACAGACATGGCAGAACAGGGACATCTCTCAGCCGCCCTCAACCGTAGTCATTTGGTTCTTCAGGCCCACATGCCTTTATCCACAATCCTGGGTTCAGATATGTTCCAGGATTAAGACTGGAGGTGAGGACACTCAAATGCCGCACACAGTGTGTATCACGTACCAGTCACGGCTGGAGGGGTCTAGGGCAGCTCCCTGGAACTCAAAGACACAACTGCTTTGCAGCACGGATAAAATAAAGAGGCCACAGATGACCCACTTTGGTTCAGGTTAGGCTTTGTTGCCAAGTGGATCTGCCACAAATTCAGGGAACCAGTCTCTGGGTTTTTGGAGTACTTTGGGTGCTAGAATTGTGGGTAGGTTCTGCCCCAGAGCAAGCAGATGCAATGAGTGCAACCAGCCCAGTGGTGACGAGCACCAGTGGCCCCCCCAGGCTGTAAGTGTGCAGGGAGGTCCCTCTGTGACTGACACTTACAGACTGCATATTACAGGCTACTGGCGTTTGCCACTGCACTACAGAGGCCAGTCCCTGCCCTCTGCTGATGAGGAAACTTAGGCTGAGAAAGGGCTGGATTCTTGTCTAGGCCACCAAGCCAAAGCAGGGATCAGAGGCAAAACAGGCTGGTACTGTTCACAGGACTGGCTCCCTGGGGTGGAAAAGGCTGTTTCAGGAATTAGTGCTGTCCCTCCCTGTCCTTAGTGACACAAGAGATGACAGTATCAAGATTTGAGACCAATGTAATGTCCCTAAAATGGTATATGGCACAGGAGGGGTAAGAAAGAGCTTGTGTCCAAATACAGAAAGATACCAGAGATAAAAACCAAAGTACAAAAACCAAGCAATGGGATGGGGAGCATAGGAGGATTAGAGGGACACTAGAATGGCCAATGGGGAGGGAGGGGAAGGGAGGGGGCAAAGGGGTGAAGGAAAAAAAAAAAAAAAAAAAGATGGTAGAATGAGATGGATATCATTACCCTAAGTGCTTGTATGAAGTCACGAATGGTGTGAATATACTTTGCATACAACCAGAGATTTGTAAAAAAATGCTCTATATGTGTAATATGAAATGTAATGCATTCTGCTGTCATTTATAACATCTTAGAATAAAAAAAATAAATAAAATTAAAAAAAAAAAAAAAAAAACAAGCAAAACCAAACTCAACCAGGAATGACAGTTTTGGGGATCAAGAAAAAGGAAGGGCTGCGGTTGTGGCTCAGCGGCAGGGCGCTCGCCTTGCACGTGCGCGGCCCGGGTTCGATCCTCAGCACCACATAAACAAATGCATTGCATTGTGTACAACTAAAGTAAATAAATAAATATTAAAAAAAAAAAAAAAAATACGAAAAAGGAAAAATTTGAAATGCACATAATGCAGGTTGACTATCCCCTCTCTAAAATGCTCAGGACCATGTGTTTGAGATTTTGGAGTTTTTCAGATTTTGGAATATTTGCATGGACTTTATAGACTGAGCATCCTTAATCAAAAAATCCAAAATCTTTCTGAGCATCATGTCAGTCAGTGCTCAAAAAGTTTTGGGGCTGGGTATAGTGGCATGTTATCTGTAGTCCCAAGTAATCAGAGGGTTGAGGCAAGAGGATCATTGGAGCCCAGGAGTTCAAGGCCAGCCTGGGCAACATAGTGAGACCTCATCTAAAAATACAAATTTAAGCCAGGCGCGGTGGCGCACGCCTGTAATCCCAGCACTATGGGAGGCTGAGGCAGGAGGATCATGAGTTCAAAGCCAGCCTCAGCAATGGTGAGGCACTTAGCAACTCAGTGAGACCCTGTCTCTAATAAAATCCCAAAAAAGGGCTGGGGATGTGGCCCAGTGGTCAAGTGCCCCTGAGTTCAATCCCTGGTACCAAAAAAAAAAAAAAAAAAAAAAAAACAAATTTCACATTTGAGTGCTTCCAATTTCAGAAGTTCAGATTTGGTGTGCTCACCTTATACAATTTTGGTAGAAGGAGACAAATTGGTGTGACCAGTATCAGCCAGAGAAAGTGCTGGGGGCTGGGAGTCTTTGCCACTGGCCTTTCAGGATCTGCTGATGTTGAATTTTTTATATGCATATATATTTGGTTGTAGGTAGATACAATACCTTTATTTTATGTTTATATGGTGCTGAGGATCAAACCCAGTGCCTCATGTGTGCTAGGCAAGCGCTCCACCAATGAGCCACAACCCCAGCCCCATTGAATTTTTTAAGTATGACTAGATTGCCTGTTCACAAAATAACTAAGCAGAAAAGGCTTTCCAATATCTAAGGTCTTGGGATGCCTGCTTTGTTTATATATATATATTTTTATATATATATGTGTGTGTATACATACATGTATATGTGTATGTATGTGTGTATATGTACATACAATATATACATATATATATTGTGCTGGGGATGGAACCCAAGGTCTTGCAAATGTTGCATCACATGAAGCCCATGATCCTGCTTTACATATTTCTTTTTTTTTTTCTTTCTTTCTTTTTATTTAATATTTATTTATTTGCTTTAGTTGTACACAATGCGTTCACCTTTACGTGGTGCTGAGGATCAAACCTGGGCCGTGCACGTGCTAGGCGAGCGCTCTACCGCTGAGTCACAATCCCAGCCCTGCTTTACATATTTCTATAGTAAATTTTGTAAACCCGCCCCCCATATAGCAAATATTTTAAAGTAACTTTTTTTTGGTACTGGGGATTGAACCCAGGGACACTTAACCACTGGGCAATATCCCCAGCCCTGCCCTCTTTTGAGACAGGGTCTTGCTAAATTGCTGAGGACCTTGCTAAATTACTGAGCTGGCTCTGAATTTGCCATCCTCCTGCCTCAGCTTCCCAAGCTGATGGGATTATAGGCATGCACCACTGTGCCTGGCTTAAAGCAATTCTGTAATCAAATAAGGCAATTAAGAGATGTTAATCTATCCATGAATAAATGGCAAAATGCACTGGAGTGGGTTTCTGTGTTCTTAACTTGATTAGGTAGAAAACAAATGCTCCCCACCAGGACAGCAAATTCCCAGCTTGGCATCTGGCATTGTACCTGCCTGGCTAAGAGTGTGGGCCCCAGGTCAGCTTCATAACCTTGAACTGTAGCCTGCCTTGCACTGGCTGGCTGACCGTGGCAGGTCACTGCACACATACATCCTTGTCCCTGGTGTTCTCATCTGTAAAATGAGACCAGCAACCAGATGCACCTGGTTGAATTATTATGAGCATTAAACAAGGTGCTCAACAAGGGGCAGGGGAAGCCTCCCATTCTAGGCAGGGGCCAGGCCTGGTTTTGAGGCTATGGGAGGTTGTTAGGCCAGGGCCCAGCTGAGTACCTAAGCAGAAGGGGTGGCTTCAGCGCAACTTCAGAGAGCACTTTGCCTTCACCTCTGGTCAGGCCCAGTGCCGAGGCCCAACACACATCTTGTCATAACCATGCCTATTTCCAGAGACTCAGAGGGTCAAAGGACAACACGGTTTCTCGACATGGGGACTAAGGCACATACCTTGACGTGCCTGACTCCCAGCCCATCCTCCATTCAGGACCCTGCACATGAGCTGCTCAGAGGTGGTCACCTCAACACATGGTACACAGCAGACAATAAATATCTGGTGAAGCCTGGGTGTGTGTGTGTAGCTCAGTGGTAGACTGCTTGTCTAGCATACGCAAGGCCCTGGGTTCAACCCCCCCAAACCAAAAAAGGTAAAAATAAAAATAAATGAATGAATAAATGTGTGATAAATGTATAAATGAAGGAATAATTGAGCAGCTGTTCATAATACTCCACTCTAAAGAACTACTAAGGGCTGAGGTTGTGGCTCAGCGGTAGAGTGCTCGCCCAGCACATGCACGACCCGGGTTCGATCCTCAGCACCATGTAAAAATAAAGGCATGTGGGATGCCTGTAGATCCGGATACCTGGCAGGCTGAATTGGGAGAACCACCTGGTTCTAGGGGTTTAAGGCCATCCCGGGACATGTAGTGAGACCCCACCTCAAAATACATACTAACAAAAACCAGGGCACTACTAGCCTCATTTCAAGATGGGTAAACTGAAGCCCAGGAGAAGACCTATAGCTGGCCATGCTCCTGTAGTCTTTAGCCTCCACACAAGAGAATGAGGTCACTGAGCTATTGGTCTTTTTTTCAGCTCCACATAGGGCACAGCACATAGGGGTGCAACAGCGGCAGTGGATGAATGAATGATGAGCATACAAGGAGACAGGTTCCTATGGGTGCCTGGGTTAAATGGGAGCACTGGGGCTGGGGTTGTGGCTCAGCGGCAGAGCGCTCGCCTTGCATGTGCGCGGCCCAGGTTCGATTCTCAGCACCATGTAAACATAAATACATTGCATTGTGTACAACTAAAGTAAATAAATAAATGTTTAAAAAAAAAAAATGGGAGCACTAACACTTCATTTACATGAGAGCACCAAACCCACTCAAGTTTGCAGACCTGAGGTCTGAACCCAGGAACGTCCCATTTGAGTCCAGATGCTGGCTTCTGGCTAGCCCAGGACTCTGGAGCCAGGCTGCAGCATGAATCCTGACACTACCAGGCCCTGGCTATATAACGGTGGCCATGTCACTTTACCACCTCTGTGCGTCAGCGTCCTGAAAATGGGAATGATACCTGTTTTTGTTGTTGTTGTTACAGGACAGTAAATTGCATGAGAAGTGCTGAAGGAATGGTCCCCTTGGGCATCTGTGGATAAGACTTCTGGAGACTCTCAGAGAGCTGGGCCTGGTCTGCTCTTACCCTACTGTGCCTGACACAGGGCAAGGAACACACAGAGAAGTGCCTGGCATGTGTGACTTGAATAAACAAGGAAGTATCTTGCCAACTCAATGACACTGAGTGGCTGACAATGAGTGATTTGCCCAGGGTTCAGAGTGGGGCTGGAATCTGATCAAACCTGACTCTCTGACCTTAAGACGCAGGGTCCTCCTAAGAGACCATGATGGGCCCTCACATCTATTGCTCAATAAACATCTGGTGCAGCCGGGTGTGGTGGCGCACGCCTATAATCCCAGCACTTGGGAGGCTGAGGCAGGAGGATCGCGAGTTCAAAGCCAGCCTCAGCAATGGTGAGAAACTTAGCAACTCAGTGAGACCCTGTCTCTAAAATATAAAAAAGGGCTGGGGATGTGGCCCAGTGGTCGAGTGCCCCTGAGTTCAATCTTCGGCACCAAAAGAAAAAAAAAAAAAAGAAACATCCGGTGCTTGTATGAGCGAATGATGAGGTGAGCAGGGCTCAATCAAGATCAGCAACTCTAAAGGCAGCCTTGCCTGGCTTTGATGGGAGGACCCAACAGAAGCCTGCAGTTGCATGGGATTCATATCCCAGCCATGCAGTCCAATTCTAGGTTCTTGCCCACTGCACCCCAGGTCCTCTTCCAAGAACCCCATTCAAAGTCGTGTGGCTACTACTGCTTTACTGAAAAAGGAACCAGATTAGAGACGCAGCTGACTCCACAGGACCCTTCCCAGGTACTCTAGGCTGTCTCTGCTCTGGGCCCCAGACTCACCTGGCAGAAGGTGGGTGTGTGTGGACTGCAGACAACGCCCGACGCAGGGCATCCACATCACTGAAGCCTGGTGGCAGGCGGTCAACACAGAGGCAGCGGGAGTGGAGCAGGGCAGGGGTTAGCTGCCCAGCATCTGTCCAGTGCACATACAGTGTGCGGGGGCCCAGTGGCTTGCCCAGCAGGTCCGACTTGGCACGGGCAGCTGAGTCCTTCTTCATGTACTCCGCAAAGCCATAGCCCTTGGAGTGGCCAGTGCGCTCACTGTAGACCAGGAAGCAGCGCTCCAGGCTGCCAAAGGGCCGCACCAGCTCCTCGAACTGCGCCTGTGTGAGGCTCGGGGGCAGGTTGGCCACACACAGCAGGGCATCTGTGGGCTGCAGCTGCACCGACAGCTCGCGCTCCCGCAGGCGGCTCTGGTGAAAAGCACTAATGGCGGCTTCGGCCTGCTCTCCATTCAGCAGGGTCACAAAGGCTACGGAGCAGGGGGGCACAGGTCAGCCAGGGCCCCTGAGGGCCTGCCCCCAACTCCATGCTGTCTAAACCAGATGTGACTTCAGAATGAAGCCTCCAGACATCTCAGGCCCCAGCTAATCCAAACAGTGGCCAACCTGAGCAGTTCATACAGGCAAGTACAAACCAGCCAACTGGGGCTTCAGGGTTCCACAAGGCCCACTCCCTACTGTCACCCCCTCCACCTGCTCACAACCTATAGCAGTGTTCACCAGCTGCACCTGATCTGTCCTAGGAACTTAGTGGGAAACTTGGATGATAATGAGAGTAGTAGTTAAGTACATGGCCAGTGGAGCTTGGGGTTAAGCCCCAAACCCAAAGTGGGCTCTGAGCTTTTTCATATGTCAAATGGGAACAACTTAATCCTCACAACCACAGGTCTGGAGCAGAGAAAACACGACCCCTGCCCAAGTAAAGAACACTTGGATCTAAAACCAGGCAGTCCGCCAGGCACAGTGCTGCAGGCTTATGTTACCAGCTACTCAGGGGGCTAAGGCAGGAGGATTACTTGAGCCCAGCAGTTCAGGGCCAGCCTGAGCAACATAATGAGACCCTGTGTCTAAAAAACAAAACAAGCCTGTAACCCCAGCTCTTGGGAGGCTGAGGCAGGAGGATTGCGAATTCAAAGCCAGCCTCAACAATGGTGAGGCACTTAGCAACTCAGTGAGACCCTGTCTCTAATAAAATACAAAAAAGGGCTGGGAATGTGGCCCAGTGGTCGAGTGTCCCTGAGTCCAATCCCCAGTACCAAAATAAATAAATAAATAAATAAATAAATAAATAAATCAATTAATTAATTAAAATGAACCCAGGCAGTCAAGCTCCAGAGGTCCATTCTGTATCCTTCCTTTGCCACTGTTCAAGGCCATCAAATGTCCCTTAGCCACCTGCCATTCCAAATTATTAATCCAACTAACAATCACAAGCTTTGTCCAAAAGGTACTCAAATGGTGCCACGTCCCCTTCCAGTGTCTTTTCTTTTACTTTTTCCTCTTTTTTTGTACCCAGGTTTGAACCCAGGGACACTTTATCACTGAGCTGCATCCCCAGCCCTTTTAATTTTGAGATAGGGTCTCACTAATTTGCTTAGGGACTTGCTAAGTGGCTGAGGCTGGCCTTGAACTTGCAATTCTCCTGTGTCAGCCTCCTGAGTCTCTGGGATTACAGACATGTGCCAGCACCCTCAGCTCCAGTGCCTTAATTTTGCAGAGCCTGCTGGCCCAGCCTTACGGCCTGGCTGACCTTTTGCATCTCTTGCTATTGCTTCCTGGACCTCACCAGGCACACTGCACCTGGGGCCTCTGTAGCTGCTATTCCCTGAGTATGGAAGAGAGGCCCCTGTCCCTTACCTGGTCAACCCTAATCCACCTTGGTCTAAGGCCAAACATCACTTCCCTGGTGAAGCCACCCTGACTACTCCTATGATCCTGGTTCTGTGCTCACACAGCATCCTCCCTATAGCTTTTGGTCCCAGGACCACTTCGCTTTCATGATTGGAGCTGTTGAATGACATCCTTCTTCCCAGACTAGACCATCTCTGCTTGGTTCACAGCTGTGTCCCTGGCACCCAGCATATAGAAGGTGCTGAATAAATATTTGCTGAAAGACTACATGAATGAAAAGTGTCACTCAACATCCGATTCCCTATGCTTGGCACATACAGTTGGCTCCCTGTAGCCACAGGTTCCACATCTGTAAATTCAACCAACTGTGAATCGAAAATATAGGGGGGATTGTGTCTGTATTAAACATGAACAGATTTTTTTGTTGTTCCCTAAGCAATAAGTATAACAACTATCTGTATAGCATTTATTTACATGACATTAGGTATTATAAGTCTATTAGAGATGATTTAAGATATACAGGATGTGTGTGAGTTACATGCAAATACTACACCATTCTATATAATAGACTTGAGCATCTTCAGCTTTTGCTATATCCAAGGGGGGTCCTGGAGACAATCTTCTGGGGGTCCCCAGGGGCAAATGTACAAGGTACTCAGAAACTATTTGACTTGTTGTCCCTGTGGCTATTTACTAAGCATCTCGTATATGCCAGAACAAATGTTGATGCATCACTTGTCACTTGCTTATAGCCAGAGTAAGGACAGACCAGGATTCAAACTTGTGGTCTCTTTGCCTCCAGGGCCCAAGAATTTTAACTACTACCCTAGTCTGCCAGGTAGATCTCCAAAAGGCATCCTCCTGCCCAAGTTACAGCTTGTCAGTGAAGCCTCTGTGAGGTCTAACACCAGCACAATCCTGGCAGGCTGCCCACCTGGGTGCAGCCTAGAAGGAAAGGGGACAACTAAGATCAGTAGCAAAGAGAATAGCCCAGAACCTTATGGGTGCTTGAGGAAGTGCAGAGGCTGGTGCACATCTTTGCAAAGCAGTACCAGGAAAGCCTCAGACAGGTTTTGAGGAAGGAAAATAAAAATGATCCAAGGTTTGATCAGAGTTGCAATGAGACTAGAGTTGGGTCCCTGAGGGAAGCAGGTGGCAGGCTAAAATCATGGAAGCAGAGAGGCTACAGAGGGGCTGCCATTTATGTAGAGATGGAGGGGGACATAGAACAGATAGAAGCTAAGAGACTGGAGAGCTCAAAGGAGAACAGACCTGGGTGACTGTATGGCTGGGGCAAGTAGTGTGGGAAGAGTGTGAGTCCCAAGCCCAGGTGTCTAGCCAGATAGCACAGAGAAGAATATCAAGGCTGCCCTAAAATGGGCACCTTGGGACAAGGGACAGACTGGTGCTCATGCTGTACTGGCCTTGGAAAGGTATTGGAACCAAAGTTAGGAGAGGAGATGCTGAGCCAGTTCCCTCCCATCTTCAAACATTCTTTTCTCCTGCCCTGGCCCACTCCACTTCCCCACAAACCTGTCCCTTTGTATTTGTCCACAAAACAGTACTTGAGCTCATAGTCGCTGAGTAGGTTGTGTACTTCCTGTGGAGACAGAAATCAGAGGACAGGGAGTCACTAGGGACTAAAAGGAACAACCTGGTGCCATCTGCAGGTAGACCAACTATACAGGTGGGTGAATTACCACCCCTATTTTACAAATGAGGAAACTGAGGTTCAACAACATTATTTGCCCAAGCCCATTCAGCCCATCCCCAGCAGAGCTGATATTAAGAGCCTGGTTGCAGATTCCATGCCAATAACACAACACAGAGTGTGAGCCTTCAGGCAAGTTGTTGAACCTGTCTTGAACCTCCATTTGCAAGTTGACTGTTTTTAACAACTCTAGAGTTAAGTATTAATAAACCCATCTTGTATGTTGAGGAAACTGAGGCTCAAAGAGGTGAAAAAACACGTGCAGCTGGTCAGGGCAGCAGTGGGAACACTAACCAGGGGTACCTGACCAGGGAGCTCCTGTACCTAATAAGCTTACATTGTGTGGCTTCACATGCCTCCCATTTCCCTCTTGTTGACAGGGCCACCTTCTCACAAGCCAGTTTCAAGGGCGAGGCTGGGGGCCTGCTTATGCCAGATACACTGTACACTTTACAAGAGGGACAGTGTGTTCCTAGCTGAAACATGGTAGGCATAAGGAGGAGCACCAGCTCTAGAAACAAACCAGACAAGGCACAGGGGGCGCATCTGCCCCAGGTCTGTCCCAAATCAAGCCCTCCTAACACTCTTGGGACCCCACTTGCCATGCACCCATCTGTGAGCAAGAAGGGCCAGTGGCAGGTATGCTGGTGAGCCAGAGAACAGGAATTCTCAGCAGCAGAGAGAATAAAGCAATCCAATCCCCTCCACTCCCACAGGACACTGCAGCACGGATGGCATTTCCTTGGGTCCAAAGAGCATCGGGAAGCACTGCCCTAGAAAAGGGCACTCCTAGCAGGAAGATTAGCCAAGAGGAGCGCCACAGAACACAGGGCCCCCTTTCCTGCAGAAAGATGATGGCAGGAGACCTAATTTTCCCCAAACAATCCTGAGCCTTTCGGGGAAGGCAGCTACAACTTCCGGATCTACCTCTTAAAGAGTTATGAATAAATGCGTGATATGGTAGGAAATACTCTAACCCTGAAACTTCTAGATATGAGATCCCGCCACCCGATGGAAGAGGGAGAGGGAGAAAGTACAATCTGAGCAGATAGCACCTCCCAATCCGGCAGCCCATTCACAATCCCCCATCAAGGCTAAAGCTGTCCACCCCCTAACATTCCCCGCCCCTTTCAATCACTTTGTCTAGCCGAAGCCTGTGGTCGCCCATAGCAACGTCCTCCCTCAATTCAAAGTTGGTTTCTCCCTTCATCATGGTCCCCCCCACATCTCGTTCTTGGTCTCTACCGACCCCGCGCTTGGACGCCCCCGCCGATGCCCCCCCCGGGCGACGCCAGCATTGGTGTCGCCTGGTTCCCCCCGCGCACGCGCACGGTGGTATTTCCCGCCACGCTCCCAGGCCCCCCCCATACCTGGTTGGTCACGTCCCCCGGGAGGCCCCGGATCAGTATCTTGCGGCGGTTACGGAACTGGCGCTCGGTGTGTTCCAGGCGTTTCCGGATCTCTTCTGGATCTAGCGGCGGCAACTCTTCTTCGGGCGCCCGGTGCTCCGCGGCATCGCTGGCTTCAACCTCGGTCCCAGCCTCCGGGCTCAGCGGGGGCCGGTGAGTAACGGACACGTCGGCCGCCATCTTGGGAAACCCGGCGCCTTCTGGGACCAGCGAGCCAGGGCGGAGCGGCATAGAGCGGCAACGAGGGCGCGTCCGCCGATTGGCCGACAAAAGCCCCGCCTGTCTCCCGACCCCTTCAGCCCATTGGCCAAAGCCCACCCAGCCTCTTAGAGTTCTAGCCGCGTCTGGGTCGTCACAGACTCCGCCCCCTCCCTCCTCAGCGGGGGCCATTCAGTAGATTCGCCCAGCTGTGGGAGAGTCCCGCGGCGCGGGTGGAATCAAGCTGCGGATTACAGAGTGTATGGCCTTTATTGATAAGAACGTCGAGAATATAGCCAAAGCCCCCGCCGTCTTTGACCCAGGATCCTGGCATTCCGCATCTCAGGACAGCTCTAACTCCACCGCCTCTTCCGGCTGCATAGGCCTGAGGGGCACTGAGGCGCTTTGCTGGTTCACGTGGTAGATGCCATTCCGTCTATGCCTCCCAAAGATGTATATTGAGGCCACTGTGATAGTCACCACGCCCAGAATCACTAACACCCCTAGGAGGATGCCGACCACGGCGGAGTTCCGATCTGCGCAGAAAAGCTTGGAGTAAATATAAGTTCTCCGGCCCCTCCTGAGCTTGTCCCTTCATCCCCACAGCCCCTTTTTGGCTCACCCTGAACGTGCATCACCACAGGCAAGGTGTACGTGCCCCTCGGGCTGACTGCCTGACAGTGATAAGTGCCGTTGTGGTGTAACTTGACAAGGAATGGGGTCCCAATGGGCACCTCACGTCTGGAACCTTCATGCAGACACTGTAGTTGGGGGGCCGGGTTGCCTCGGGCCTCGCACTGCAAAACATGAGTAGTCCTATCTTTCCACGCCAATCGCTGAGGACATTTGGCCGGGTCAATCTTGGGACCATCTGTGAAACCACCATGTGATCAGACCCCAAAATTCCCGAGAGGCACAATGGGGCAAGGGAATTTCAAGTCTTCCCAAGACAGGGGTGAGAAATTAAAAAGGTCTGAGTGACAACTCACACAGGACACGCAGCTGGATAGTCACGTCCCTGTGTAAGACCTCTCCATCCACTTCCAGGGTGGCATTGCAAAAGAAGTAGCGCCCATCGTCGCCCTCGGTGGCAGTTACCTGAAGCTGGGCGGGTTCCCCTGGAGCCTGGGCCAGATGCCCGTCCAGCATGACCTGGACTCTGGCCCCGGCCGTGCAACTCACATTCACCTTGGACCCCTCGTTGACACTGGTCTCGCTCACGTTCAGAATGGGCCCTAGGAAGGCTAAAGCAGGGCATTGCCCAGGGGCTGATTGGCTATGACCCTCCCATGGCTCTAGCCACCCTCCACCAGCCCCTTCCACCCCTCGTTTCCAGGCCAGGAGTTCCAGGCCCTTCCTGGATTTGGGGTGGAGGTCCCGCTCACACTGCAACCCTATTTTGGCAGCTCAGGTCTCTACCCTGCTTAGTCTCCACCCTCATGTGCCACGCCCTGAAGCTGTGGGAGGTCCTTCTTTGTACCACCTCTGGAACTGTTTTCCCTCCCATCCCTTCTTACTGAAGACAGTTAAGTTCTCCCGGGCCTCCCGGCTTTCACCCCCCAGGGTCACGTTGCAGACAATTTCCTGGGCACCCTCTTGGTATGCGTGCGCTGTGACCGTAGCTGTGGCACTGAGCGTGTCCTGGTGGATGGTGACTGCAGGATTCAGCATCTGGTCCCCCAGCGCCAGCTGTACTTGGGCCTCAGAGGCTGGGAACAGCCCATCCAGAGTGCAGTCCACTGGCCGCGAGGTGCCCACCTCCAAGGACAGGGGAGCCACAAGGCGTGGGGGAGCCACGGGCAGGACTAGGGAGAAGGATAGGTGTGAACAAGAGGAGGCCTCCCAGCATCCCTCACCCCTGCAACCAGGGTTCTCTTCACAGGATACGTTTTCACCTGGGTCACTTCCTTCCCAGAACAACCCGCATGACCATAGACCTTCCTCCTGGGGCCCTCCAAAAAGATCCCCTAGCCTTGAGCCTTTCTTCTGGGGCCACCTTATCCAGTGGCCAAGGATATGCCTTCCTAGAAATTCTTGAGGTCCAGAACACCCCCTCCTCTGACTCAGCTCATCACCCAACTTCTGCAGCCCCTTCCCTCACCAAAAGTTCGGAGCTGCCTGGGGGCCGAGGTGTTCTGGAACAGTCCCAGCCCTCTGGGCCGCAGGTCCAGTTCCGCTCTGCACGTGAAATTGGCACTATCGTCACCTCTGCCCGCCAGCATTGTGGCAGTGACCTCTGCTGGCTCCCCCATCGCAGGCTGCCGGCTCAGTTCCTCCTCCCCACGGAGCAGCACCAGGGTGAGCTGGGCCCTGGGTGCCCCGCCCGTCACCTGGCATCGCAGGGTGAGGTTCTGACCCACTGGCTGCCAGCGGGGAAGGGGGTCTAGCTCCACACGCTCTGGGAACCCTGGCAGAAGGGAAGAGAAAGGTATTTGTCAGCCAACTGACCCTGCAACACCGTACCCCTTGAGACAGGGTGTCCCTGCCCAGAACTGTAACCCTGAACAACTTTTTTGTTTTGTTTTTTATCACTAAAAAAATTTTTTTTCTGCTACTGTGGATGGAAGCCCGGGTCTCTGGCATGCTAAGCAAGCACTGTGCCACTAAGCTACATCACTACCCTCCTGTTGATCTTTTGTCAATTTATTCTAGCAGACCTTCAGAGGACAGAAGAGAAATTTCCTTTCACCCCTACTGCAGGCACTAAAAGTCAAGATTTTCTGTTCCCAAGGACATCACAGCTAAGAAGGAAAAAAAAAAAATGAGGAAGGAAGAAGATGGACACTTTTTAACCACTTATGACATTCATATTAGTCATTATATTTCCTGTTTATCTAGATTTTTCCTTATACTTTCCACCTTCAACTTCAGCCACCTTCATGCACACATCAACCTAGTGAAATCTTGATTATTCCTTTTTATGGATGGGGAGAGAGGTGAGGTGATATGCTCAGGGACATACAGCCAGAAAGTGACAGAGCCAGGGTCGAATATGGGTCTTCCAAACCGTAGATGTGTGTCCTGGAAGTCATACCTAGGGACTAACCTAGGCCTTTCCTCCTGGCTTCTGGCCTTGACTCCTGCCTTGGCCACTCCCAGAGACTAGTTCTGTTTTATCCAATCAGTCCCAGATGCTCCCATCTGTCACAATTCACCTGTCATACAGCAACGTCTCAGGATGCTCTGGCACGCAGTCACTGGGAACACTGTACCCCGAGGCTGGTCCTCTCCCAAGTGGCTGCAGTGCCTCTCACAGGCACACCTACATAATCCTGAGCCTGCCAGGTGTGATGCCTGTAATCCCAGCAGCTGGGGAGGCTGAGGCAGGAGGATCATGAGTTCAAAGCTAGCCTCAGCAACTTAGCAAGGTCCCAAGCAACTCAGTGAGACCCTGTCTCAGAATAAAATATAAAAAAGGGCTGGGATGTGGCTCGGTGGTAAAGTGCCCCTGGGTTCAATCTCTGGTCCAAAAGAGAAAAAATCCTGAGCCTCCTTTGTGGAGCAGGTCACTCTTGGCCTGGACGACCCAAACCAGAGTTCCACTGCCTGGCTGCTATGGAAGATATTTAACATCCTAATTTGTACGATTTCAATGTCTCCATCTTCACCTGGGCTACCACTGGGCAGGGACAGTGGCCTGCAGGTCAAGACTGGTGATGCTAGTAATTGAGATCTTGGGGTTGGCAAAGGAAACCCTGACATACAGCACGTAACCAGTTCCGTGGGGTAAATGCTCCCACTCTGGCTGACTCGAGGCCACTTCACGTGGGGCAGAGTTGGGAAGAGAGAGCTGTAACTTGCTCTCCTTGGCCAAGACAAAGAGCACTAGACCAAGGCATCCCAGTGAGCTTCCTTCAGAGGCTTAAGGGTCCACGCCCAGGTCATGGTCACGGTAAACTCACAGACACGGACAGGAACGTACAAAGAAACATACAGGGCTGAGGTTGTGGCTCAGCGGTAGAGCGCTTGCCTAGCACGTGCGCGGCCCGGGTTCAATCCTCAGCACCACATTAAAAAAAAAAAAAAGAAAAAAAAAAAAACGGATTGTGTACAACTAAAGAAAATAAATAAATATTAAAAAAAAAAGATGGGGCTGGGGTTGTGGCTCAGCGGCAGAGCGCTCGCCTTGCACGTGCGCGGCCCGGGTTCGATCTTCAGCACCACATAAACATAAATGCATTGCATTGTGTACAACTAAAGTAAATAAATAAATATTAAAAAAAAAGAAGGTACATGTAAACTTCAGTGAGACTTGAATAAAAATATCTAGAACACACACACACACACACACACACATCTCATTGTAAAAAAAAAAAAAAAAGAAACATACATAGGCAAATGAACACAGGTGTCAACATATGTGCTCAGCAATACAGATACAAAGCTGCAGTGCAATTCTGGTACAGTACATGCTTAGTGTGTGAGAGGACCTGGGTTCCACCCTCAGCATCTCAAAAAAAAAAAAAAAAGCAGAGACACTGACACACCAACACACACTCACTCACACACTGACATGGACATGCACAAACATTTTTCTTTTTCTTTCTTTCTTTTTTTTTTTTTTTTTTTTTTTTTGGTACTGGGGATTGAACTCAGGGGCACTCGACCACTGGGCCACATCCCCAGCCCCTTTTTGTATTTTATTAGAGACAGGGTCTCACTGAGTTGCTAAGTGCCTCGCCATTGCTGAGGCTGGCTTTGAACTCGCGATCCTCCTGCCTCAGCCTCCCAAGTGCTGGGATTACAGGCGTGCGCCACCACGCCCGGCTACAAACATTTTGATATACAGAAGGATACACACACAGGCAGAAATACTGGTGCACACACATAGACATTCATAGACAGCCAGGCATGGTGGTGCACACCTGTAATCTTAGTGACTTGGGAGGCTGAGGCAGGAGGACCACAAGTTCAAGGCCTGTCGCCGCCTGCAGCAATTGCCGCTTGCAGCAATGATACCACGGGAGAAAATTCGGAGGCAGACTGGAAATGAAAAAGTTCTTTTATTCTTCTTTCTTCTAACTTCTCTCTCTGGCTCCAACAACCTCTCCAACTCCAACCACACCTCTAACTAACCTCACCCGGTTAAATACATTTTGCCTTAACAAGGACAAGTGCTAACAGCTCGAGCTTGCAGGTGCGTCACACAGTGTTCACGGGCATAAAAAGATTCTTAGATAAATGCATGAATATCAGGTGAAAATACTTGAACACTTTTTTTTTTTTTTTTTTTTTTTTTTTTTTTTGGTACCAGGGATTGAATTCAGGGGCACTCGACCACTGGGTCACATCCCCAGACCTTTTTTGTATTTTATTAGAGACAGGGTCTCACTGAGTTGCTAAGTGCCTCGCCATTGCTGAGGCTGGCTTTGAATTCACGATCCTCCTGCCTCAGCCTCCCAAATGCTGGGATTACAGGCGTGCGCCACCGCGCCCAGCCCCCCCCTTTTGTTTTTAAAAGAGGAAATGCTCTAGGGCGTCCCATGTGCAACCAACATTCTTACCCGTCATCGGATAATCAAGGCTGTGCCCTTGACTCCTGTCTTAGGTTGGTATGTCGGCCACATGAGATTGTCCCGTGGATGGGTTGACGACCTCATCTGGATCGACTGTGCCTGTCTTAGGCTGTCCCCCTCTGGGGATCTTACCCTTATTTGATATCCTTTGCAGGAACCCTGATCCATCTTCACTGCGAACATTGACTCCTGATGCTAGGGAAGCCTTAAAGTTAGTAGAAAAGGCCATTGAAAGATCCCATTGTGATAGAATTGATTTTGCTCGACCACTGATATTGATTATTATTTCTTCACAATATACACCCACAGGAGTATTTTGGCAACAGGGACCTTTATTATGGATACATTTACCCGTCTTTCCTAAAAGTATAATTGAGTCTTATACCTCCATGGTGGCTAAACTTATTCTTCAAGGACTTAAGACTTCTACTAAAATATTTGGCATTCACCCCGCTACTATTATTACTCCCTATTCTTCATCACAGGTTGAATATTTGTGCTTCAATGATAATGATTGGGCTATAGCTAAATGCTCTACTTCTGCAAATTTTGATAACCATCTTCCTAAGTCTCCTATACTATCTTTTTGTATCAATCATCCCATTATATTTCCACAGGTAATAAAAAAACCAACCTATTCCTAACGCATTAAATGTATTTACAGATGGGTCCTCTAATGGTAAAGGCCAGCCTCAGCAACTTAGAGAGGCTCTAAGCAACTGGGTGAGACTGTCTCAAAATAAAAAAATACAAAGGGCTGAGGATGTGGCTCAATGGTTAAGTGCCCCTGGGTTCAATCCCCAGTACCCTTCACCCCCAAAATGGACATTCATAGACAAACACAGATGCTAACATACAGACATACATGTACACTCACATATGTACACAAACATGTATATAGACACTGGTGCACACACAGGCATATACATATAATACAATCACATATATACAATCACACACATAACAGTACACTTATCTATGCAGATTTTACAAATCAGTAGTCACCATGGGTGGTGGAATCTGCTATTTTTCTAGTTTATTCTAATCTTTGCTTTTTGTTGTTGTTTGGTTGGTTGTTTTTTTGTTTTTGGCAATACTGGGGATTGAACCCAGGGCCTCACACATGCTAGGCAAGCACTCTGCATTTCACCACTGAGCACTTTATATTTTATTTGAGACAGGGGCTTGATAAATTGCCCAGGCTGACCTCAAGTTTGCAGTCCTTGTGCTTAAGCCTCTTGAGTAGCTGGGGCTACAGAGGGGTACCACCACACCTGGATATTTTATACCATTATTATTATTATTATTATTATTATTATTATTATTATTTATTTTGGTACTAGTTGATACTAGGAATTTAACCCAAGGCTGCTTGCTCTACACTGAGATACACGCCCCCCAGACTTTTTTTTTTTTTTTTTTTTTTTGGTGGTACTAGGGATTGAACTCAGGGGCACTCGACCACTGGGTCACATCCCCAGCCCTTTTTTTGTATTTTATTAGAGACAGGGTCTCACTGAGTTGCTAAGTGCCTTGCTGTTGCTGAGGCTGGTTTTGAACTTGTGATCCTCCTGCCTCAGCCTCCCAAGTGCTGGGATTACAGGCGTGCGCCACCGCGCCCATCCCCCCGACCCCCGACATTTTTATTTATTTAAATTTTTTTTTAGTTGTAGATGGATACCATATCTTTATTTCTATTTTTTTTTTTTTTTTTTTTTTTTTTTTTAGCGTGGTGCTGAGGATCAAACCCAGGGCCTTACACATGTGAGGCAAGCTCTCTACCACTGAGCCCCATCCCCAGCCCAAGGCCTTTTTATTTTTTGAGGCAGGTTCTCAATAAATTGCCCAGGCTGGCCTCAAACTTGCAGTCCTCCTGTCTCAGGACAACCCCTCGCTGGGATTACAGACCTGTGCCACAGCCCAGATTTGCTCTATTTTTTTAAATATGGAGAAACTCTGAATGATCCCTAAGAAACCAGTAAGGGAGGGCGGGGCATGGATTTGGGAGCTGGGGTGCAGCTGGGTGAGCGCTTGCCTGGCATATCTGAGGCCCTGGGTTCCATACCCAGCATGGGGCAGGGTGCTTTCTGGGATCCACAGAAATTCATGGGTACGCTCTGGCGTACAGTTGACGCATTTCTCTGTCTGCCTGTCTCTGTCTCTTTGGCACACAGGTCCAGGTCTGAGCCCTGGTCCATTCCTGCAAACTCAAGATCCCCATTCCTCAGAGCCACAGGCCATCTGCCCCCAGCACTGAACACGGCCACTCCCAGCCCCAGGCGCATCTACTCACGGTACACAGTGATGCCAGAGGAACTTGTCATCTGGGAGCCATTACAGTACCCAGAGCAGATGATCTTGCTGTCACCAGTCACGTTGCTGAGGCGGAAGGCTGCCCAGCCCTGGTCTTCAGGCTACGAGTTCCTTTAGGAGGGCTGTTTCCAGGGCAATGAGCTCGGGATGGGGGCAGCTGGTGCTGCAGTTAACCAGGAGGGACCCGCCGGCAGGAAGCACTGGGTCCTGGGGCTCCAGCCGCAGAGGGAACTCCTGGCTCTGGCTCTGGGCACCTGCAAGAACAGGAGGAAGTTCTGTGGTTGTTCAGGTGCCCACAACCCGCCCAGCGGCAGGCCCTTTTCATGCCAGGATAACGGTCCCTGCTCTGGTGATGTTCCCAGCCCAGTGAGGAAGTAAAGGTCAATGAGGGATGGGGGGCTTGGGAGGAAGCCAGGGAGACTGATTCGGCTTACAGGGAGAGGTGAGTCAGGAAGGCTTCTGGACACCCAAGGAACTTGCCAAGTGAAAAAGGAAGAGTGATTCTGGTAGAGGGAACCACACAGGCAAATGTTGGGGTCTAGACAAATCTGGGAGTGCATAGGAGGCCTCTAGCACTGAGAGGAGGAAGGACGGAGGGGGAGAGAGATCAAATGTGTGGGGATGGACAGAGCATAAGTCACAAGCCAGGACCCAACTACTCCAAAGATGAGCCAAGGAGCTAGAACCTCCTGGGGCGCTGGGGAGCCGGCTGTCAGGTCCGCGTTTGACTGAAGGCTTTCCAGGGGCGAGGGCTCAGGATGTGCGGTGCTTGGCTTTCTCTGTTCCCTCAGCCCCTGCCCTTCCCTTAACCCAGCCCACCCAGCCTGACCGGCCTCACCTAGGGGCAGCAGACAACAGGCCAATAGCTGGAAGATGACCAGAGTCCGGCAGGCTCCCAGCAGCAGGCTGTAAGGCGTCATGGTGGCCAGGCTGAGAGAGGAAGGTGCCTTTAGGAGGTGTCCCACAGGGCACGAGGGAGGAGACGGAAGCCAGCAGTGGAGATTGCAGAAGTGCAGGGGCTGCATCTTTCCCCAGGCCCGGGGGGAGTAGGGGGAGGCTCTGGCCCCAGGGACCTGGGATGGGGGGTCCCAGATGGGGACCAGCAACTGGGGCGTCTACCACAGGGACAGGGCAGGACCCAGCTGCTCTGCTGGCACCCACATGAACCCACAGGAAATGCTGACAGAGAGCGGCTGCTTTTGCTGTCAGTCCTGGAAGCCTTGCGGGTGGGGACTGAAGGGGGATGACACACCTTCCGGCTGAACTTAGGTGCAGGGCAGGGTTCTGTCCCCAGAGAGGAAGTTAATAGGAGCCCTCTGGTACTGTCCTTGAGGCGATAAGGCAGCATTTCTTTTTCTTTTTTTCTCTTCTTCCTTTTTTTTTGGGGGGGGGCGGGGCTGGGTCTCACTATTGCCCAGGCTGCCTCCAACTCCTGGGCTCAAGCAATCCTCCTGCCTCAGCCTCCCGAGGAGCTGGGAGGCTGTGTATGCTGTCCTGGCTGCCAATAAGGTGGGATTTCGAGGCAGCATTTCAAGGGGCCACAGTGCAGGGAAAGCTAGGCATGGTTTCAAGGGTCTGTGTGAGATCGCAACATTCCCGGCCGGGCAAATAAGAGATCTGAGGCCACGGTGAGGTTTTCGTAGGAAGAGTGGAACCATGGAAACGAACAGAGCCAACACTTGCTGGACTCGTGTACCAGGCCCTGTGTTGACCCCTGAGTGGTTCCCTTAGGACCTATGCATTTGAAGATCTGGGGGACCCCATTTCCTGCAGGTAGTCTTGAGGTGGGGAGTTTGGGGCACAGTTGGGCCCTGAGCCACTGTCTCTCCAGGATTCTACTGTGGCTGGCCTTTCCACTATTCTGTTCTCCCCCTTTCTGCCCTCTCCAGGCAGCTGGCCTCTCTACTCCAAAAGAGGGGTCTAGGGGTCTAGGATCTAGGCATTTTCACTCCCACCCACCCCATCTCTGGCCTCGGGTCGGCCTCCTGGGCTGTGATCTGAGCTCCTGAGAGGGACCTCGTTGCAGGCCTTGATGCTCCCCCTGCATTCACCCACTCTTCCATCCCTGGGTTTACCTGAGCACCCCCACCCAGAGCACTCCCCCTCCATCCAGGTTGCCCCTCTGCTGCCCTCTCTACCCCCCAAACAATGCTTTTCCCATCCTAAGTTGAGAACTAAATTTGAAGCTAAGACCCAAATCAACCGTATTTTGTAGCTGCACACAGTGGCACACACCTGTAGTCCCAAGAGACTCAGGCTGAGGTAGGAAGATCACAAGTTTGAGGCCAACCTCAGCAATTTAGCAAAGCCCTGTCCCACAGTAAAAACAAAAAAGGGCTGGGGATGTAGCTCAGTGGTAAAGCATTCCTAGGTTCAATCCCCAGGACTCCCCCCAAAATGTATTTTATAAATAATATATCTGATAAGGGATCAATATTCAAATTATAAAGAATTTGCACAACTCAATAACAAAAAAAAAAATAACCTTGTTCAAAAATGGGCAAGAGAGCTGGGCACCGTGGTGCAGGCCTGTAATCCCAGCATTTGGGAGGCTGAGGCAGGAAGATCAAAGCCAACCTCAGCAATGGCGAGGCACTTAGCAACTCAGTGAGACCCTGTCTCTACTAAAATACAAAAAAAGGGCTGGGGATGTGGCCCAGTGGTCGAGTGCCCTGAGTTCAATACCCAGTACCAAAAAAAAAAAAAAAAAAAAAAAGGCAAGAGATTCAGACATTGCTCCAGTGATGTGCTTTTGGCCAATAAGCATAAGAAAGCTGCTCAACATCATTACTCATTCAGGAAATGCACATCAAAACCTCAGCGTAAGCCGGGCGCGGTGGCGCACGCCTGTAATCCCAGCACTTGGGAGGCTGAGGCAGGAGGATCACGAGTTCAAAGCCAGCCTCAGCAATGGCCAGGCACTTAGCAACTCAGTGAGACCCTGTCTCTAATAAATTACAAAAAAGGGCTGGGGATGTGGCCCAGTGGTCGAGTGCCCCTGAGTTCAATCCCTGGTACCAAAAAAAAAAAAAAAAGAACCTCAGCGTAAACTGGACATGGCCACATTTGCATGTGCTCCCCGCTACTGGGGAAGCCAATGCAGGATTACTTGAGCCCAGGAGTTTGAGGCCAGCAACCAAGACACCCCATCTCAAAAGCAAAACAAAAGAAAACCTACGACAAAACAACATTTCAGCCGGCGCGGTGGCGCACGCCTGTAATCCCAGCACTTTGGGAGGCTGAGTCAGGAGGATCGCGAGTTCAAAGCCAGCCTCAGCAATGGTGAGGCACTTATCAACTCAGTGAGACCCTGTCTCTAATAAAATACAAAAAAAGGGCTGGGGATGTGGCCCAGTGGTCTAGTGCCGCTGAGTTCAATCCCCGGTACCAAAAAAAAAAAAAAAAAAAAAAAAAAAAAAAACAACATTTCATGCTCACTAGGATGTTATAACCAAAACAAATAAGGAGAACATAATAAATGCTGGTGAGGGTTGGAGAAATGGGAATCCTTGCCCTTCGTTGGTGGAATGTAACATGGTGTGGCTGCTGGGGAAAACAGTTTGGCAGATCCTCAAAAAAGTTGAACATTGCTGGGCGTGCACACCTGTAATCCCAGCACTTGGGAGGCTGAGGCAGGAGGATCGCGAGTTCTCGAGTTCAAAGCCAGCCTCAGCAATGGTGAGGCACTTAGAAACTCAGTGAGACCCTGTCTCTAATAAAATACAACAAAGGGCTGGGGATGTGGCCCAGTGGTCGAGTGCCCCTGAGTTCAATCCCCGCTACCAAAAAAAAGTTGAACATAGATTTACTGTATGACCCAGCCATTCTGCCTCTAGGTATGTGTGCCTGAAGGAACTGAAAGCAAGGACTCTGATATTGGTACACCCATGTTTACAGTGGTATTACTAACAGTCACCAAAAGGTGGTAGCAACCCAAGCACCCATCAGTTGATAAATGGATAAACAAAAAAATGTGGTTTGTCCACACAAGGAGATATTATGTAGCCCTAAGAAGGAAGGTTATTCTGACAAAGGTTACAACACAAATCTCTTTTGTTTTTTTTCTTTCCCACTACTGGGAATTGAACCCATGGGCACACTACCACCAGAGCTATAACCTCAGCCGTATTTTTTTTTATTTTTGGTACTGGGGATTGAACTCAGGGCACTCGACCACTAAGCCACATCCCCAGCCCTATTTTGTATTTTATTTTTACAGACAGTGTCTCAGTGAGTTGCTTAGCACCTCGCTTTTGCTGAGGCTGGTTTGAACTCACGATCCTCCTGTCTCAGCCTCCTGAGCCACTGGGATTACAGGTGTGTGCCACTGAGCCTAGTTCCCCAGCCTTTTTTAATTTGGATACAGGGTCTCACTAAGTTGTCCAGGTTGTCCTCAAAGTAGCAATCCTTCTGCCTCAGCCTCCTGAGCCACTGGGATTACAACAGTGCACTATCATGCCTGGCTTACATGGATAAACGTTGAAGACATTATGTTAAGTGAAATAGGCCAGTCACAAAGGACAAATGTTGTGTGCTACTACTTATTTGAGGTATGTCACTTAGGCAAATTATATTATAGAGACAGTAGAATAGAAGCTACCAGTAGCTCAGGCAGAGGGAGTTATTGCACAGCGGTTATAGAATTTCAGTTTGGAAAGATAAAAAAGTTCTAGAAATTATAATGATATTGATTACATAATACTGTGAATGTATTTAATGCCACTGAACTGTGCATTTAAAAATGATTAAAATGGGGTTGGGGTTGTAGCTTAGTGGTAAAGCACTTGCCTAGCACATATGAGGCACTGGGTTCGATCCTCAGCACCACATAAAAATAAACAAACAAAGGTATTATTTCCATCCACAACTAAAAAAAAAAAATTTAAATATTTAAAATAGGAAAATGGGGTGGAGGCTGTGGCTTAGCGGTACGGCCCTCACCTAGCATGTGCGAAGCCCTGGGTTCGATCCTCAGCACCACATAAAAATAAATAAATAAAATAAAGGTATTAATAAATAAATTAAATAAGATATAAAAATGTATTATGTAAATTTTTACACCAAAAAAATGACATCCACCTATTTTATCTTACATCTAAAATATAGATGGATTAATGGATAGGCAAAGGAATGGTTAGGTGAATTGATTTAGCATTATAAAGCAAACGTGGCCCACACATTCACTGTAGAATTTAGGGTGTTTGCTGTACAATTCTTCCAACTGTTTTGGATGTCTGAAAATTTTCCCAATAAAATGTTGGAAAATAAAAACTGCATCCCTGCAGGGATGGAGGTACAGCTTTGTGGTAGAGGTCTTGCCTAGGATGTGTGAGGCCCTGGGTTGATCACTAGCACCAAAAAAGACAAACCAATGGGGGCTGGGGTTGTGGTTCAGCGGTAGAGCGCTCGCCTAGCACGTGTGCAGCCCAGGTTCAATCCTCAGCACCACATAAAAATAAACGCATTGTGTACAACTAAAGCAAATAAATAAATATTAAAAAAAAAAAGACAAACCAACAACAGAACCCCCACATCCCTGCCAGGTACAGTCTGGCAAATTAGGGAGACCCTCTCAAACTTAAAAAATACAAAGGGGGAGTTGGGAATGTAGTTCAATGGTGAAGAGCCTCTGGGTTCAATCCCCAGTACCAATCCGGGTTCAATCCCTGAAGGATGTAGGCAGCTGCTCCTGTCACTAAAACCAGGACAATCTGATCTGTGCTTCCTGCTAAGAACACAATGCCACCAGAGAAGGAATCTTGGTGCCCCTGACAAAAAAAAAAAAAAAAAAAAAATCGAAAGCAGTCAGGCGCGGTGGTGCACGCCTGTAATCCCATCACTTGGGAGGCTGAGGCAGGAGGATTGTGAGTTCAAAGCCAGCCTCAGCAATGGCGAGGCACTTAGCAACTCAGTGAGACCCTAAATTAAAATACAAAAAAAAAAAAAAAAAAAAAAGGGTCAGGGATGTGGCCCAGTGGTCGAGTGTCCCTGAGTTCAATCCCCAGTACCAAAAAGAAAAAAAACTGAAAGCAAACAGTTTACAGTTTGTCAAGTTCAGTGGAAAGAGGAATGTGTTAAACTTAACCACAAAGATGACATCATACTAGTAAAATCTATTGAACAACAAACCTGGATTGAACAACAAATGTGTTGCAAGGGGGAAGAAAAGAGAGAAAGCAGAACCCAGAGACTCAAAAGAGACTTTCAGGAAACAGCCCTTGTTGTGGTGTGAACTAATCAATAAAATCAGTAAGAGTTTAAGTTATAGATTATAGATATAGCTGCAGAAGATAAGTACATAAAGTTTAAAGATTTAGCAATGCCGGGTGCAGTGGCGCATTCTTGTAATCCCACACTTGGGAGGCTGAGGCAGGAGGATCGTGAGTTCAAAGCCAGCCTCAGCAATGGCGAGGCACTTAGCAACTCAGTGAGACCCTGTCTCTAATAAAATCCAAAAAAGGGCTTGGGATGGGGCCCAGTGGTCGAGTGCCCTGAGTTCAATCCTGGGTACAAAAAAAAAAAAAAAATCCATCTGAATCTCTGGTCAATTAGGTTTGTTTATGGCACCTTGTCTGTTGTGTGTCTCATTGTTGGTCTCAGTCTCATTATTGGTCAAAATCAGTCCGCTTTATGTTCATTTTTTACACCCCTTAAATGTTTTTTGTCTAATTTTAAAGAGTTTTCTAAGAGAACAACTAATTATAAATCATCACGTAATGCTTCCTCTCTCAGAAAATTTGGTGAATTAGACTGGCCAGCCTTTGAAGGCGGAAGGAGCCCAGAAGGGACCACGGCGACCTCTCTACCGCTTACCAGGTTCACAGAGTCATTTCCGGGCGGCCTGGCCCTCCAGATCTGTGGCCCTACGTACAGGTTTGGATTGAAATCCTCCTACAAGAGCCAAGATGGTTAAGATTTTGCCTTACAGGAACAGCTTAGAAAAGCAAAACTGAAAGTGTCTTGCTAACAAAACCTTCCTCCCCGAAGAAACAGGTTCTACAAGAATCTGGCTCCAAAGACCCAGATCTTCTTCCTCCGGATCCCTCTGCCCGGCAGGCGCCAAGCGCCCCCCACCCCGCCCCAACCTTCCCATCCTATGCCGGGTGCCCTTCTGCTCCTGCTCCTCCTGCGCCAGGCTCCTCAACGACTCGGGTCCCCACACTTCCCCAGGCTCCCCTACCACATCGGGGGACAGACAGCGCTTTCATGATACATGTTCCCTTTCTACTAGTGATTTCTCTGATAAGATCAAAAGGGAAACCCGAAAAACTATTCTTGGTGTTAACGGCCAACGCCCCCCTCTGGCCCCCCGCCATGGTCAAACTCCTGTGGGACTCATTTTCCCTTCAGTTCATCCCTATTGGACAAACACAGGTAAGGAGGCGACTGACCAGTACCGCCAGGCTCCGCTGAGAAAGATCGAAGCAGCCCTTAGAAAACCCACCAACTTGGCAAAGGTAAGCAAGACGATTCAAGGACCAGATGAGCCCCCTCCTCCACCCCCGTGCTTTCCTGGAGCGCCTTCTCGAGGCTTATCGTGTGCACCCACGATGGACCTCAGAGGCTCCAAAAAACAAAAAGGCTCTTTCTTCTTCTTCTTCTTCTTCTTTTTTTTTTTTTTTTTTTTTTGGTACTGGGGATTGAACTCAGGGTCACTCGACCACTGGGCCACATCCCCAGCCCTTTTTTGTATTTTATTAGAGACAGGGTCTCACTGAGTTGCTAAGTGCCTTGTCATTGCTGAGGCTGGCTTTGAACTCGCGATCCTCCTGCCTCAGCCTCCCAAATGCTGGGATTACAGGCGCGTGCCACCTCGCCCGGCTAAAAGGCTCTTTCTTAATATAGTCTTTATGACTCAATCAACCCCAGATATT
The DNA here is from genome assembly GCA_025594165.1 of Tamias sibiricus. Classification (NCBI taxonomy): domain Eukaryota; kingdom Metazoa; phylum Chordata; class Mammalia; order Rodentia; family Sciuridae; genus Tamias; species Tamias sibiricus. The sequence continues at coordinate 10,140,848 of CM046673.1, forward strand.
AGGAAAAAGTTACAGAGACAGGAAAGATTTGAGAGAAAGATGCTGTCAGAATTGGTGGAAATAGCCCCAAGAGTCTACAATAGCAGAGACCCCCCCCCCCCCCCGAAGAAAAACAAGATAAAAGATTGGCAAAGGTCATGGTGACAGCTATGTCAGAATCTCAAGGCACCTTAAGGTCTTGAACTCCTGGGCAAAAAAACCCCAGGGGCTCTGTTCCCTAAACAGTCACTGGGAACTTTTTCAATCTGATGCACTCCATATTTTTTTTTTTTTTTTTTTTTTTTTGTACCCAGGATTGAACTCAGGGGCACTCGACCACTGGGCCACATCCCCAGCCCTTTTTTGTATTTTATTAGAGACAGGGTCTCACTGAGTTGCTAAGTGCCTCGCCATTGCTGAGGCTGGCTTTGAACTCTGATGCTCCTGCCTCAGCCTCCCAAGTGCTGGGATTACAGGCGTGCGCCACCATGCCCAGCTAATGCACTCCACTCTTTAAAGATCAATGTGCCTACTGCAAAGAAATGGCATTGGAAGAATGAATGTCCACAAAAGAATCCCTGGGAAAAAAAACCCCAGGCCTCCTATGCCCGTTCCTCAATTTGGAAGACTCAGATGGTATGGAGTCACCCTACAAATATTCCCAGGCTGTATTCGGATCAGCCCCCAGGAGCCTAGGGTAACACTGACCGTTGGGGGCAAACCTGTTCCTTTTTCAGTGGACACTGGAGTGGCAATCTAAGTTCTAACCGAGACCCAGGGGCCAATTTTTAATGAAAAAATGGCTATACGAGGGGCCACTGGGAAGACCAAGTCCTACCCATTGACAAAAGCCCGGATAACTGACTTGGGAAAAGGGACAATAACTCACCCATTCCTTGTTGTGCCAGAGTGCCCCTACCCTCTATTGGGCAGAGACTTACTGCAAAAACTGTAGACTACCATATCTTTCCAAAAAGGTATTGCTAACCTGTCATTTAAAGGGCCAGAAGCTATTATGTATACTTGTCCCATTGGGGAGGAATACTTACTCCTAGCAGAAGACACCTGTACCCCACCTTCTGATCTCCTCACAAGATTCCAAAAAGAGATCCCACAGCCATTCACATCCATAGGTTGCAGGAAGCTGGTATTCTGATCCCCTGTCAATCAGCCTTTAACACCCCTTTGCTGCCTATTCAGAAACGTGGGGCAAAAGACTATTGACCGGGCGGGGCACGGTGGCGCACGCCTGTAATCCCAGCACTTGGGAGGCTGAGGCAGGAGGATCGTGAGTTCAAAGCCAGCCCTCAGCAATGGCAAGGCACTTAGCAACCCAGTGAGACCCTATCTCTAATAAAATACAAAAAAGGGCTGGGGATGTGGCCCAGTGGTCAAGTGCCCCTGAGTTCAATCCCTGGTACCCCCCCCCCAAAAAAAAAGAAAAGGCTACTGACTGGTACAGGACCTGAGAGGTCTACAAGTGGGTAGAGACCATTCATCCCACGGTACCCAATCCCTCACCCTTTTCAGTTCACTGCCTCTTTCTCACCAAGTGTACACTGTCCTGGGCCATGAAGATGTCTTCTTCAGCTTGCCGTTGGCTAAAGTAAGCCAACCAAATTTTTGCCTTTGGTCAGATCCAGAAGGGGGATTTTCAGTACAATCAACTTGGACATGGTTGCCACAGGGATTTAAAATTCTCCAACTCTATTTGATAAGGCCCTAAGCCGGGACCTCACAGTTTACAGATAGCAACACCCTGAGATTGTGCTTTTACAGTATGTAGATGACCTCCTGGTAGCAACCAGAACTAAGACTGAATGTGAACAGGCTACCAGAGATTTGTTAAAAACCTTAGAAACCTGGGCTGGGGTTGTGGCTCAGCGGCAGAGCGCTCGCCTTGCACGTGCGCGGCCCTGGTTCGATCCTCAGCACCACGTGAACATAAATGCATTGCATTGTGTACAAATGAAGTAAATAAATAAATATTTTTAAAAAACCTTATAAACCTTAGGGTACTGGGTGTCAGCCAAAAAGGCCCAATTATGCACCTCAACTGCCACCTACTTGGGCTACAACCTAAAAAAAAGGGAAAAGAAGTCTGTCGCAGGACAGAATTAAAGCAATCATGCAGATGCCTCACCCCAAGACTAAGCGTCAGGTGCGAGAGGTCCCTGGGATCCTTGGGTATTGCCACCTTTGGATTATTGGCTTTGCTGAACTAGCCCAGCTCCTGCGTGTTAGTACCCAGGGAAAGGAGGACTCTTTAACTTGGACTGAGAAAGAACAAGAGGCATTTGACAAACTGAAGCAAGCCCTAGTCTCTGCACCCACATTGGCCCTTCCAGATGTTCTAAAGCCATCCCAGCTGTTTGTGCATGAAGTCAGGGGAATAGTGAAAGGGGTAGTTACTCAGACTTTGAGCCATGGAAACGTCCGGTGGCATACCTGTCTGAAGGAGCCCTAATTAAGGAGATAGCTGAGATTGCGGTTAGCTGAGAGCCATAAAAGATGTTCAAGTTCTGCCTGATATTCATACATTTATCAAAGAACCTTTGTATGCCCATGAACACTGTGTGACGCACCTGTAAGCTCGAGCTGTAAGCACTTGTCCTTGTTAAGGCAAAATGTATATAACCGGGTGAGGTTGGTTAGAGTTGGTTGGTGGTTGGAGTTAGAGCGGTTGGAGTTGGAGAGGTTACTGGAGCCGGAGAGAGAAGAAGAAGAAAAGACCTTTTTTCATTTTTTTTTTTCATTTTCATCCTGCCTCCGAATTTTCTCCCGCGGCGTCGTAGTTGCAAGCGGCAGTAGCAGGCAGCTACACCTGTCCAAAAAACTGGACTGTGTTGTGGCAGGATGGCCAAACTGTTTCTGAGCCACCGCTGCCAGAGCGATCCTGGTTAAAGAAGCAGATACACTTCCACTGAGGCAAGATTTCCGGGTGACAGCCCCACATGCTGTGGAGACCTTGCTCCAGAGCCCTCCGGAGCGCTGGCTCTGCAACGCTTGCATCACCCAATACCAGCCCCTGCTTCTGGACCAGCCCAGATAAAGTTCCTAAAAACCTCAGCTTTAAGCCCAACCACCCTCCTTCCTGATGACGGTCCCTCTGAGCCGCTGCATGACTGGCAGGAAATCTTAGAGTCGCTCCAGAATGTCCGGCCGGATCTGATGGGTACGCCCCTGGCTGGACCCAGGGGACTCTGATGGCAACAGCTACGCCCAAAACGGAATCAGGTATGTGGGGGCGGCTGTAGTTACTTTATTCCTTTTTTTTTTTTTTTTAGGGATGGTACCGGGGATTGAACTCAGGGCACTTGACCACTGGGCCACATCCCCAGCCCTTTTTTGTATTTTTATTAGAAGTAGGGTCTCACTGAGTTACTAAGTGCCTCGCCATTGCTGAGGCTGGCTTGAACTCGCGATCCTCCTGCCTCAGCCTCCCAAAGTGCTGGGATTACAGGCGTGCGCCACCACGCCCGGCTTGTAGTTACTTTAAATGAAATTACCTGGGCTCAAGCTCTGGGGTGTGGAACTTCTGCAGAGAAAGCAACACGAATCGCCCTTACACAAGCCCTCAGACGCGCAGAGGAAAGACCGCTAATGCCTACACTGACAGTAGGTCTGCTTTTGCTACTGTTCATGTACATGGTGCTCTCCGTAAGGAGAGAGGACTATTAACTTCAGGAGGAAAAGATCTCAAACACGCAGAGGAAATGTTGGCTTTACTGGAAGCTCTCTGGTTACCAGAAAAAGGTGGCTGTTATACATCGCAGAGGCCACCAGAATACAGAGACACCGGGGGCAAAAGGAAACTCCTTTGCTGATAGAACAGCTAAAGAGGTGGCTCTAAAACCAGCGGAGGCTTTACAAATTCTGCCTATTGCCTAACCTGCCTGATCGTCTGTTACCCGTTTTTCTCATGTATACAGAACAAGGGAAAATCCTAGGAGAAACCTTAAAGACAACTGAGGACCAGAACGGATGGAAGATTCTACTGGATGAAGAGGGCTGGTTCGGGAGGCATTGGGAAAACTATTAATTGAACAGTTATATCAAGGAACCCATGTAGGTAGTACTAAAATGGCTGAATTGTTATCAAAGAACAAACAAACAAACAAACAAAAAAAAAACCTTTTACATTCCTAAACTAACTCAGTTAACAAGACAAGTCTCTTCCAGGTGCCAGCCCTGTGCTCAAGTAAATCCTAACCAAAGGTAAGCCAATTTACAGGAACCAGACTGCAAGGAGAAGCACCAGGAGGAAGATGGGAAGTAAACTTCACCAAAGTAAAACCTGGACAATATGGTTATAAGTATCTGCTTGTATTCGTGGACACTCATTCAGGTTGGGTTAAGACATTTCCTACCAAGATGGAGACAGCAACCGTCTCGGTTAAGAAACTTATTCAGGAGATAGTTCCCTGATTTGGCCTCCCAATAGCCATGGGGTCTGATAATGGCCCAGCTTTCATAGCTCAGATAACTCAAAATTTATCTAAAGTCTTTAAAATTAAATAAGACTAAGCCAGGCGCAGTGGTGCACACCTGTAATCCCAGCACTTGGGAGGCTGAGGCAGGAGGATCTCGAGTTCAAAGCCAGCCTCAGCAATGGCAAGGCACAACTCATTGAGACCCTGTCTCTAAAAAAAATCAAAAAAGGGTTGGGGATGTGGCCCAGTGGTCGAGTGCCCCCGAGTTCAATCCCTGGTACCAAAAAAAAAGAAGAAGAAGAAAAAAAGACTTATATATAGGCCTTAAAGTTTAAGATGAATAAAAAAGACAAATAAAACTCTAAAAATCCTTACATGTGGGGACTAATACAGACTGGGTCAGCCTCCTTCCTTTTACTCTGTTGGAGGGCCAAATGCACCCCTTACGTAAAAGGTTTAACACCATTTGAGATGTTTAGAAGATCACCCCCCTGGTTCCCAGGCTAAGAGAGAAAAAACTAACTGAAATAAGTAACTACTCACTTTTAAGTCCTTCCAGGCTCTCCAGCAAGCCTCCTAACAAACTCAGGACTTAACAAAGGCAGTCCAGTCCGACAGCCAGTTACAAGAGAAACCTCCACTCACCCGTTCCAGCCCGGAGCCATCATTCATCTACCTTAGAGCCTCGCCGGCACAGACCATTTCCAGTTATCCCGACCACCCCGACTGCTGTAAAAGTCACCGGAAGCAACAATAGATCCATCACTCCCAAATCAAGAAGACAACTCTGACAAAAGATCCACCTGAAGACACCCGACTTATCCTCCGAAAAAGACTCTAGATTTTTACTTTCTGTTCTGTTTCAGACCCACATGCCCCAGGCAGCTGTACTTGGAACAAAGGCAGGAAGCCTGCTTCCAAAAGGATAGAGTCATTCAGTCTGTGACCACAACTAACTTAGATGAAAGCAAACTTAAATAATTTATCAATGATTTGATTTAGTCTCATAAAAACCAGTGGTGTGAACTAATCAATAAAATCAGAGTATAAGTTATAGATTATAGATATAGCTGCAGAAGATAAGGACAAAAGGTCTAAAGATATTAGTAGCAAAATGATAAGTAAATGTGTGTGTATAGGCCCACAGGTTAACTATAGTATAAAGTAAGCATTAAGTGAGTTATTAATACTGGTTGTGTGAAGCTATTGCTGTGGTATCTTAGACTGCTTCCTGGAGAAAACAAATGAAAGCTGTTTTCTACAAAATAAAAATTAAAAATATAGAATTGTTTTTCTGTACTTTGTACCCCCCCCAAAAATGTACCCAACTCAGAATATGGTGGTCTTGATAACCCGAAGCTGCGGTCAACTGAGCAATTGTGCTAATAGCTTTTTTGCTCCTGTAACTTGCTTGCTTGCTAACTGGAAAATTCCAGTCCTGCTTAGGGCTTGCTGGTCCCACCAAATGCTGATTGACTTGCTTTCATGACACTGAGGACAGCCCCTGAGTTGTAATTTTCATCCTTGAATGAACAGGACAGACCAGGAAGGGCTGCTGTTCTCCCACAGAGCCCCAGTCCCTACGGGTAGGTGACAGGCCCTGGCCAGGTAATAAATTGCCTAATTTGTTTTATTGTTTTAATATACATTTATTTATTTATTTTTATGTGGTGCTGAGGCTCGAACCCAGTGCCTCACACATGCCAGGCAAGCGCTTTACCGCTGAGCCACAACTCCAGCCCCCCCCCCCAATTTGTTTTAAATTCAGTCTTTGTTTTCTGAAGTGGCTCCTCATAACACCCTCAACTATATGCAATTGTGGATCTCATTTGGATTTTTTAGACTTTTTTAGCTGTAGATGGACACAGTATCTTTATTTATATTTATTCATTCTTATGTGGTGCTGAAGATTGAACCCAGGGCCTCACACGTGCAAGGCAAGCCCTCTACCACTGAGCTACAACCCCAGCCCTCATTTGGATTTTGATTTGAACAAACTATAAACAGACAAAACACAAATATTTAAGAATCAGTTGAGGAAATCTAAACCTTCATATGCTATGCAATGACCTTTTTCTCTGTGTTAATGACACTGTGATCACTATTTGCAGTTCTTTTTTTTTTAATATTTATTTGCTTTAGTTGTACACAATGCAATGCATTTATGTTTACGTGGTGCTGAGGATTGAACCCGGGCCGCGCACGTGCTAGGCAAGCGCTCTACCGCTGAGCCACAACCCCAACCCTCTCTTTGAGATACATTTTGAAGTTTTTACAGATGGAATGACATAATGTGCAGGATTTGTTTCAGAATTACTCAGTATCAGCCAGGAACGGTGGCGCACACCTGTAGTCCCAGTGGCTCAGGAGGCTGAGGCAGGAGCATCAAAAGTTCCAGGCCAGGGTCTGGAGTTGTGGCTCAGTGGTAGAACACTTGCCTAGCATGTGTGAGGCCCTGGGTTCAATTCTTACCAGCGGTAGAGCACTCAACTAGCATGTACAGTGCCCGGGTTTGATCCTCAGCACCATGTAAAAATAAAGGCATTGTGTACAACTAAAGCAAATAAATAAATATTTTTTTAAAAAATTCTCAACAAGCCGGGCGCGGTGGTGCACGCCTGTAATCCCAGCACTTTGGGAGGCTGAGGCAGGAGGATTGTGAGTTCAAAGTCAGCCTCAGCAATGGCGAGGCACTTAGCAAATCAGTGAGACACTGTCTCTAAATAAAATACAAAAAAGGGCTGGGATGTGACCCAGTGGTCAAGTGCCCCTGAGTTCAATCCCCAGTACCACAAAAAAAAAAAAAAAATCTCAACACCGCACATAAATAAATGAATAAACTAAAAGCCCATAAACATCTAAAAAAAAATAAAAGAAAAAGATAAAAGAAAGTTTCAGGCCAGCCTCAGCAATTTATTGAGACTCTGTCTCAAATAAAAAGAACTGGGAATGTAGCTCAGTGGTAAAGTGCCCCTGGGTTCAATCCCAGTACCAGTTCCCCACTACCTGGAGGTGGGGATTGGGGTAGATTCAGCACAAGACTGGGGAATGGGGTTGTAGCTCAGTGGTAGAGCACATACTCAGGCATGTGTGGGTCCCTGGGTTCCATCCCCAGAACTAAAACTAAATAAATAAACAAGACTGAGCCTATAGTCCCTACTCCTTTGCAGGCTAAGGCAGGACAATTTTTTTCTTTTTCTTTCTTCTTTTTTTTTTTTTTTTAATGGTAGGGATTGAACCCAGGGCCTTGTGCATGCAAGGCAGGCAGTCTACCAACTGAGCTATATCTCTAGCCCCAGCAGGAGGATTTCTTGAGCCCAGTAGTTTGAGACCAGCCTGAACAACATAGCGAAACCCTGCCTCAAACAAACAGACAAAACAAAACAAAACACATCAAGACTGACCCCCTTTGATGCTGCCTGGTGGTTAAGGTGTAGTTTTGTTACATTGTTCCCGCTAGTTGGGAACATGTTTTAAATTGTCCATGATAAAAGGTTTTAAAAAGTAACTTACACATCCACACAAAAACCTACACATTTGGAGGCGATGGGTCTGGAGCTGTTGGCTGGGGCAGCTGCCGTCGAGCTGGAGGCGATGGGTCTGGAGCTGTTGGCTGGGGCAGCTGCCGTCGAGCTGGAGGCGATGGGTCTGGAGCTGTTGGCTGGGGCAGCTGCCGTCGAGCTGGAGGCGATGGGTCTGGAGCTGTTGGCTGGGGCAGCTGCCGTCGAGCTGGAGGCGATGGGTCTGGAGCTGTTGGCTGGGGCAGCTGCCGTCGAGCTGGAGGCGATGGGTCTGGAGCTGTTGGCTGGGGCAGCTGCCGTCGAGCTGGAGGCGATGGGTCTGGAGCTGTTGGCTGGGGCAGCTGCCGTCGAGCTGGAGGCGATGGGTCTGGAGCTGTTGGCTGGGGCAGCTGCCGTCGAGCTGGAGGCGATGGGTCTGGAGCTGTTGGCTGGGGCAGCTGCCGTCGAGCTGGAGGCGATGGGTCTGGAGCTGTTGGCTGGGGCAGCTGCCGTCGAGCTGGAGGCGATGGGTCTGGAGCTGTTGGCTGGGGCAGCTGCCGTCGAGCTGGAGGCGATGGGTCTGGAGCTGTTGGCTGGGGCAGCTGCCGTCGAGCTGGAGGCGATGGGTCTGGAGCTGTTGGCTGGGGCAGCTGCCGTCGAGCTGGAGGCGATGGGTCTGGAGCTGTTGGCTGGGGCAGCTGCCGTCGAGCTGGAGGCGATGGGTCTGGAGCTGTTGGCTGGGGCAGCTGCCGTCGAGCTGGAGGCGATGGGTCTGGAGCTGTTGGCTGGGGCAGCTGCCGTCGAGCTGGAGGCGATGGGTCTGGAGCTGTTGGCTGGGGCAGCTGCCGTCGAGCTGGAGGCGATGGGTCTGGAGCTGTTGGCTGGGGCAGCTGCCGTCGAGCTGGAGGCGATGGGTCTGGAGCTGTTGGCTGGGGCAGCTGCCGTCGAGCTGGAGGCGATGGGTCTGGAGCTGTTGGCTGGGGCAGCTGCCGTCGAGCTGGAGGCGATGGGTCTGGAGCTGTTGGCTGGGGCAGCTGCCGTCGAGCTGGAGGCGATGGGTCTGGAGCTGTTGGCTGGGGCAGCTGCCGTCGAGCTGGAGGCGATGGGTCTGGAGCTGTTGGCTGGGGCAGCTGCCGTCGAGCTGGAGGCGATGGGTCTGGAGCTGTTGGCTGGGGCAGCTGCCGTCGAGCTGGAGGCGATGGGTCTGGAGCTGTTGGCTGGGGCAGCTGCCGTCGAGCTGGAGGCGATGGGTCTGGAGCTGTTGGCTGGGGCAGCTGCCGTCGAGCTGGAGGCGATGGGTCTGGAGCTGTTGGCTGGGGCAGCTGCCGTCGAGCTGGAGGCGATGGGTCTGGAGCTGTTGGCTGGGGCAGCTGCCGTCGAGCTGGAGGCGATGGGTCTGGAGCTGTTGGCTGGGGCAGCTGCCGTCGAGCTGGAGGCGATGGGTCTGGAGCTGTTGGCTGGGGCAGCTGCCGTCGAGCTGGAGGCGATGGGTCTGGAGCTGTTGGCTGGGGCAGCTGCCGTCGAGCTGGAGGCGATGGGTCTGGAGCTGTTGGCTGGGGCAGCTGCCGTCGAGCTGGAGGCGATGGGTCTGGAGCTGTTGGCTGGGGCAGCTGCCGTCGAGCTGGAGGCGATGGGTCTGGAGCTGTTGGCTGGGGCAGCTGCCGTCGAGCTGGAGGCGATGGGTCTGGAGCTGTTGGCTGGGGCAGCTGCCGTCGAGCTGGAGGCGATGGGTCTGGAGCTGTTGGCTGGGGCAGCTGCCGTCGAGCTGGAGGCGATGGGTCTGGAGCTGTTGGCTGGGGCAGCTGCCGTCGAGCTGGAGGCGATGGGTCTGGAGCTGTTGGCTGGGGCAGCTGCCGTCGAGCTGGAGGCGATGGGTCTGGAGCTGTTGGCTGGGGCAGCTGCCGTCGAGCTGGAGGCGATGGGTCTGGAGCTGTTGGCTGGGGCAGCTGCCGTCGAGCTGGAGGCGATGGGTCTGGAGCTGTTGGCTGGGGCAGCTGCCGTCGAGCTGGAGGCGATGGGTCTGGAGCTGTTGGCTGGGGCAGCTGCCGTCGAGCTGGAGGCGATGGGTCTGGAGCTGTTGGCTGGGGCAGCTGCCGTCGAGCTGGAGGCGATGGGTCTGGAGCTTGTCCAGCTAAAGCAGCTGCTGTCTGGCTGGAGGCTGGAGTGCTGTCAGCTGGGAGCGGCCGTCGGGCTGAAGGTAGTCGTCTGGAGCTGTTGGCTGGGCAGCTGCCGTCGAGCTGGAGGCGATGGGTCTGGAGCTGCTGGCTGGGGCAGCTGCCGTCGAGCTGGAGGCGATGGGTCTGGAGCTGTTGCAGTGGCTTCCTCCTCGCTGCAAGCGACAAGCCGATGTATCTGTCTTCCTCCTCTCAGCAGAGATGATCCGATGTTGTGTCCGTGTGTCTCTCTCTGTCTGTCTGAGTCTCTCAGGACAGGGCCTTATAAGGGATGTTTCTGGTGGGGGGTGCACTAGAGCAACCCCAAACACCATTGGCTAGAACAGGGTGCCCTTTAAGCCTATTGGCTCTTGCCTGGGAGAAAGAAACATCTGCATGTGGAAGGAACATCCTGTCTGGAACATCTTGAAACAAGGTTGCTTCTCTTAGGGTGTGGAAAACTCTGAGGCGGGGAGGGTAAGCTATCTATCAAACCCCCATACTTTACTCTGCATGTGAAACCTACCACTACTAACTACTACTTTTTACTCTATTTAGTTGTAGATGGACACAATACCTTTTTATTTATTTTATGTGGTGCTGAAGATCAAACCCAGTGCCTCACACACGTGAGGCAAGTATCCACCACTGAGCCACAACCCAGCCCTAAAAACTGCTTTTTAAAAAATTAATAAGATTAGGGCTGGATGCAGTGATGTGTGGCTGTAATCCCTAGCAGCTCAGAAGGCTGAGGCAGGAGGATCACAAGTTCAAAGCCAGCCTTATCAAAAGCAAGGCCACTAAGCAACTCAGTGAGAACCATGTCTCTAAATAAAATACAAAAAATAGGGCTGGGGTGATGGATGTAGCTCAGTGGTCAAGTACCCCCGCCCACCCGATTTCAATTTCCCAGAGCCCCTCCTCCCCCTAAGCAAAAAATTTAAGATTTGGCCAGGCATGGTGGTGCACACCTATAATGCCCAGCTATATCAGGAAGCTGAGATTCCTAAGAGGATCACAAATTCAAGGCCAGTCTGGACAACTTAGTGAGACCCTATCTCAAAATTTAAAAATAAAAAAAAAATTAACAAAAGTAAGTAGTTCAGGAGTGGTAGAGTGTCCCTGGGTTCAATCCCCAGCACACCAGCGCACAACAAACATACCCAACACACAACTGCTTTGGAATAGTATGGAATTTTCAGTCAGAGAGCATCAAGGAGTGTGTGTGTGTGTACAGGGGATCAAACCCAGGGCCTCGTTCATGCCAGGCAAGCACACTACTGAGCCATCCCCAGACCAACACACAAGTCTTTAAAAAGTTATTTAATTGTGAGTGGGGGTGCTACAGTGCATGCCTGAAAATTCCAGCGGCTCAGAGGCTGAGGCAGGAGGATCATGAGATTCAAAGTCAGCCTCAGCAACTTAGCGAGGTGCTAAGCAACACTGTGAGACCCTGTCTCTAAAAAAAAAAAAAAAAAAAAAAAAAAAAAGAGGTGTCGGGGTGCGACCCAGTGGGTAAGCACCCCTGGGTTCAATCACTGGCACTGGGAAAAAAAAAAAGAAAAAGTTCTGTATGGAGATGGAGAAGGAAAATACTTAACTGCTTTTCACAAATTGTGTCTGACTCATAAATCCATCTCAAATCAGGCCTATTAGAAGCAGAAGCACTTTGACAAACACCAGAATAACAATAACATCAAATGTTTTAATAAGCATCATGTGCAGGTCTCGTCTGCTAGGCCATTCACAGGCACCATTCAATCAGCTCTGGTTACACTCCTATCCTATGAAGTACCAAGTGCCACCATCCCCACAGCTGAAAAGTGAAACCCTTGAGAATTGCATCCATTTGCATACGGCCACACAGGAAGGAAAGAGTGAAATTGGCAAGTTCATGTCTATGTGACAAGTGTCCCCGCTCAGTACTTGTACATTTAACAAGTGGTTGCTTAGTGCCTCCCGATGTACCAGGCACTGATCTAGCGGGTAGCTTAACCTTTTACTCTTGGTACTGGGAAACAGCCCAGAGCCCCCCTCATGGTAAGCATGCACCCTACCACTGAGCTCCACCCCCAGGAGACCAGACTGGTCCAGACGGAAGCAGAAGTTTACTAGGTGAAATCCTGCTACCTCTTCAGTCTCACTCTAGCTGCATTGCCCCCAGAGTGGACCCCAGCTAACCCACTTTGCTGAAGATGGGGCCCAAGGACTGCAGCCGGCAGCAGAGGACATATGAGTTTCACCACCAGCCAGTGAAGATGGGGTTTTCAAGTTGGGAGCTGGGGGAAGCAAAAGGATGGGATCCAAGGACTTATTAGCCCCTGCCCATCCTCGGTCCCTTCAGGGTCATGGGGTCAGGTTCATGGTCAAGGAAGTCAAGTCAGTTTTCCAGAGGTGGGGGCTCCAGACAGGAATAAGGCACAAGGGGTGTGTGAGGTCAACTTCCCCCTCTTGGCTTCCTCCTGGGTGGGAGTAGAAGGCCCTCTCTCATGGGTGCGATGCCGGGGCCCAACCCCCAGGCAGAGCTGCCTCAGCACACAAACGCTGAACACTGAAGGGGCCCTGGCCTTGGTATTTCTCATGCACCATCTTGAGGGTATGGGTATGACACGGTTCTGGAAGGAAGCGGGGCGGAAGGAAGCCTCTGCCTCCCAGCATTTCTTCATGAGATGATAGGATCTATGGGAGGAGAAATGGGGCTGTGGCGTGGCTGCCATCTCCGAGACTTGAAGACAGGAGCAGAGGAAAAGGCAGGAGGGTCTCACCTCACACGGACATTTGTCAGGTCGTGGTAGCCTCTCCCCTCGTTCTTTCCAGCAACTCAGTGAGCCTCAGCAAACCGTTATCTGTCCCTGGGTGAGGCCTATAAGCTTCCAATGAATTTCTACTACGGTAGAATCAAGACAAAGCTCTTTCCCCAGAGTTCTAATCCCACCTTGACACTTCTCGGCTGTGACTTTGGACTTGCCACTAAACTACTCTGGGCCTCAGTTTGCTCATCCCTGAAAACGGATGCTAAACATCTTCCACTGGGGTGACTATGAAAACGTTAGGTAACCTGATCTTCATGGCTAAGCCTCCCTCGGGGGCTTGCTGTTATTAAGCCTTTCGACATGTTGGTTCTACCTGTCAGAAACTTTTTTTTTTTTTTTTTTTTATTTTTATTTTTGGTACCAGGGATTGAACTCAGGGGCACTCGACCACTGGGCCACATCCCCAGCCCTTTTTTGTATTTTATTAGAGACAGGGTCTCACTGAGTTGCTAAGCGCCTCACCAACATGCTGAGGCTGGCTTTGAACTCGTGATCCGTCCTGCCTCAGCCTCCCAAGTGCTGGGATTGCAGGCGTGCGCCACCACGCCCGGCTTGTCCTAAGAAACTTTATTATTTTTTGAGACTGGGTCTCACTGTTGTTGCCCAGGGTGGTCTCCAACTCCTGGACTCAAGTGATCCCCCTGCCTCAGCCCTGGAGTAGCTTGGATATGGTCTGCACTAAAATGACCAAATCAAAATTATGTATTTACCTTCATGAATGGTTCCTAGCCTTTGCGGACAATCTAACAATTCTGACTCCGCCCCTCAACTCAGATCTGACCCAACCACTGTGACCCTCTTCTACAGAGTGATTGGCTACAGTTGCACACGATTCAAGCTAGGCCAATCAGAGGAAGTCCGGGGAATTTGTGTGGGAAAGAGGACCCTTGGCCCCCTGGGCTGAGGTGGGTACCTGGCGGGCTGGGGGCACAGTTGCCATAGAGGAGGGAGAGCCAAGAATATGTGCCTCCTGATGGACCCAGGCCCCTCTCCCAGTGGCATTTACAAATAGTGGTCCTAAACTGCTCCTGTTTTGCCTGTGTCCATTTGAGTCAGGGATTCCATCACAACCACAGCCCCCTGCACTGCAAATGGCCCATTGCAGACCAAGAGGCTCAGGTAGGTGTAGTGCTTACTAGGGTGGGAGCTGGGCTGTGAATGCCTGCCTAGCCTACTCTAGGGTGAGGGTGTGGGCCTGGCACTCACGGAAGGGGGACTCTGGCTGGAGTCCACAGTATGTCAACAGCTCATAGAGGGTGACCCCGAAGGACCAGACGTCAGACGCATAGTAGAACTTACACTCCTTCAGACACTCGGGGGCATACCTGCAGAGAGAGGCGACACTCAGGTACTAGGGACTGGACTCAGAGCTTGGGAGTCAGAAACAGGCTAGAACCCTCCAGGGGAGGGGGACGACTGAGGGACCCCTCTGCTCCACTTGGGATTTTCCCCTGTAGGGCCAGCCCGAGTTGGATGAAGATGGATGAAGATGGACTTGACCAAGCCAAGCTGACCTCAGCCTCCATGCCACGCTGAGCTCTAGCCCCACCTCCTCGCATCTCTAGGCCCGCGCCCAACCTCAAACGGTGGACCAGGCCTTGCCCTCTGAGACCCAGTCTCCTGACCCTCCCTGTTCCCAGTGACCCTGGCACCCGTCCCCCCCCCCATCCCCAGACTGTGTCTCCGCCTGGTCACCAGAACACGGGGCTGTCCCCATCCCCTCGCGCACGCGGTAGTACTCCGTGGCCTTCAGGCACGGCCTTGGCTAGGCCAAAGTCCCCAATCTTGACCAGCCTGTCGTTGTCCAGCAGCACGTTGCGCGCAGCCAGATCTCGGTGGATGTAGTGCTGCGAGTGCAGGGTAGGCCATGCCCTGGGGGCGGGGCGGCGAGGCAGGGTCAGTGGGTCATGCCACCGCAGCGGGGGCCTGAGGATGGGTGACCCGGATGGCTGGGGAACAGTCAGGTTAGGCTTACGGGACCCAGTGGAAGACAGCAGGGTGGCAGGTGGGGTCCAGCAAAAGGAGGAGCCAGGACGCTGGTGTGGGACAGGAGCGAAGCTGGGCGGAAGGAGTGCAGAATTGGGAGGAGCCGGGAATTCCGGGCGTGGCCAACGGAGCAGGGGGGGTTGGGGCGGAGCCAAGAGGGGTGTGGCCAGGTGAACTGGACATCAAGAAGCTGGTGGAGGGAAGTCAGTTCAAGGACAAGGGGACCCTGCCCCGTGAGCAGGAGCGGCTCGCAGACGGCACAGTCGCTCAGGGCAGGCCAAATCGGAGCAGCAGGTTCGGGAAACGGGGTGTGGGGGGCCTCGCACCTCACAGATCTGCTGCGCAAAACAGCAGCAGCTGGCCCAGCCCGACGTCGTGCCGGGGCAGGTAGTCTCGCAGGCTGCCAGGGGTACGTACTCCATAACCAGCTGCACCGACTTCTCGCCTGTTGCGAAAAAAAGCATTCACAGGGGGGAAGCGGAGGCAGGGTGGGGGTACCCCGCCCTGAGCCCTGCACAGTCCCCTCCTAGGTGTGGAGGACAGCCAGGACCCCAGCACGCTGGGCCCAGTCCTCAAGCGAGATGGACCCATCCCGACTCCTGTCCCAGTACCAGGGAAGGACCAGTGCTCCCATCCCTCTTGGTCTCGGCAGGTGGCGACCCCCTGCTGGAACGGAGGCTGCCTGGCTGCACCCCCACCCGAGGTTGCAAGATTCCAATTGAACAAACCAGAGGCTCCGCCCAAAAGGCCACAAGGCTCAGCCCAGCACCGCCCATCTAAGCCTCACCCAGTCCGGCCCACCATGGGTCCTCGCAGCAGCCCTTGTACTTGACTATGTGCTCGTTGGTAGAGGTGCGCAGGATTTCGATCTCCCGCCTCCAGCCAGAGCGGAGCTGGGGCCCGCAGTCCGCCTTGAGGGCCTTCACGGCCACCATCTCGCCAGTGCCATCGTTGGGTCGGGTCGTAGCAGTACAGGCTGACCTTGCCAAAGTGACCCTGGCCGCAGTGCACAGGAAGAACGAACCCCACTCCTGTGTCTCTAGGTCACACCTCCGGGCAGATCTGTTCGGACAGCCCCAGGCCCTACCTTCTGTGGGGATGGGTCTCCAAGGACCTACATCCGGGACCTCCCTCAAAGCCGAGGGTGTTCCCATCCACAACACCCGTAACTATCCTAAGGCAGGACTTCCCTTAATTCCTCAACCCCGCCAGGCTCTGCCCTCACCTCGCCAAGATCCCGGATCTTTTTCAAATATCGCTTGTGGAAAACCGTGGGGTCTGACACGGGCGAGTCTGGATTTACAGCAGAGACGTTCACTAGATCTGGAAGTCGGAACAGGTGAGGCTCAACCCTGGGCCTCTCCCAGCAGGCCACCCTAGGGAAACAAGGCGGGCGCTGCTCCCCAGCATCCCCAGGTAAGGAAACGTTCCCCTCAACAGCTGGAAGATTCCAATGTTCTGTACAAAATGCAGTTAGCTACATCAAAGCTGACGCCCCGAGGCTGGGGATGTAGCTCAGCAGTACAGAGCTAGCCTAGCAGGCGGGAGGTCACAGGTTCCATTTCCAGCACCACAAAACAAACAAACAAGAACAGACAGCTGGATATGCTGGGACTGGGCAGAAAACACCAACATTACATCCAGAGAGAAAAGGAAAGAACTGCAGCAGTCTAATTCATCCCAAGAAGTTGAACTTCTCCCCCAAGCCTCTGCCCCGCCTCTGCACAGAGACCTCGAGGACACCGCGTCTGTATCAGCAGGGACCCCAGCCCTGTCCTACCTCCCCAGGGGGCCAGCACCGAGGTGGGACTCACTGTGGGGCTGCAGCTGAGTGAGGTCGCGCAGGATGGTGCGGAATGAGGGTCGCAGGGCGCGCTCGTAGGTCAGGCACTGGCTGGTGATGGTGGCCAGTTCTGGGCAGGAGGGCTCTGGCAGGCGGTGCTGCTTCTGGATAGAACCGCTCTTTCTGTGTGGGGGGGGGACCCATGGGATTCAGGGTGGCCCCAGTCCATGTCCCTCTTGCAAGAGGTGGAGCCCACTGGCACCTGCTGTTGTCATTCCCATTTTACAGATGAGGGAACTGAGGCTCGGCAGGACTGCAGAGAGCTGCGTCCAGCTGCCTCTGCTGAGCTGCCGCATCGCACCATCAGCATATCCTGCTTTGGCTGTCACCTACCTCTGCTCTTTGCCCCCCTCATTTCTCAGACTGCAGCTCCTGGAGAGTGGCAAAGTCTCCAGGCCTTTGCACAGGCCGGGCCCTCTGCCGGTGCTGCAGTTGCAGGTCTGGCTCCCTGGCCCAATTCTGCACTTAGACAAAACCTCCTCTGGGAAGCAGTGCCTGACCTGCAGCTGCCTTCTGTTCCTGGTCAAGAGCCTTGGCCACCGGCTCTGGGAGGACAGGAAGGAGCACCCCCCACTCCCCGCAGCCCATCTCTGTCTGTCACTGCCTAAAGCTGGAGTCTGTTGCCTACTTGCCTCGTGTGTGCTGGGCACAAATGATTTCCACAAAGACCGTAAAAGCTGAGGTTCCCATCAACCCCCTGGGCCCAGGGGATCCCCTGGTCATACCTCAGAGGGGCTACGGCCCTGCAGCGGGGCCTCCCCATCAAAGCAGATCTCGAGGAGGGTGGCACCAAAGCCCCACTTGTCGGCCGCAGTGCACAGACTGGTGGCCCCCGCAGGCAGGCACTCGGGCGCCGTCCAGGGGATGCGCTCCACCCTCTCTGCGGGCCATGCTCAGAGTCACCAAGGGCAGAGGAGCAGGGAAGCCGTCCCTGTGGCCAGCCTGCTCGGGTACTCACCCTCCCTGGAGAGGGCGGCCAGGCCCACGCCGGGTCACTCAGCTTGATGAAGGGGCTTGGTGCCCTCCGCCAGCCCCAGCCGTGCCAGCAGGATGTTCCGGCCACACACGTTCCCGTGAACCAGGTTCTTGTCCTCCTGGGGTGGCAGACAAGGAGAGGGGGCATGGCCAGCTGGCAGGGGCACAGACTCCATCCACAACCCCATCATCCCATGAGGCCCTCATGGAGACAGCCAGGTGAAACAGACGTCGTCGTCATCACTGGGATGCAAGACAATATGCTGTCACTGTGACCAGGCAGCAAGGAGGCTGAGGGGGTCCTTCTTGTCCTCCCAAAACTGGTGGCTAAGGCCCGTGGCCAGGGATGAAAGGCCAGAGGACACTGTAGCTGTCCTTGAATGCATGCCAGGTGCACTCCTGCCCCAGTGCCTTTGCTGTGCCCTGCCTGATTTCTTCTTGGCCCCCTCCCTCATCTCCAGGTGGCCTTAATAAGGCCTTCCAACCTACGTGTTAAAGTTCCACCTTTCTCAGTGAGACTCCTGTCTCAAAAATACAGAAATAAAAAGGGGGGGTACAGTGGCGCACGCCTGTCATCCCAGCACTTGGAGGCTGAGGCAGGAGGATCACGAGTTCAAAGCCAGCCTCAGCAATGGCGAGGCACTTAGGTCAACTCAGTGAGACCCTGTCTCTAAGAAAATACGAAAAAGGAGGGGGATGTGGCCCAGTGGTCGAGTGCCCCTGAGTTCAATCCCTGGTACCAAAAAAAAAAAAAAAAAAAAGAAAAGAAAAGAAAAAGAAAGGGGCGGGTACAGTGGTACAGGCCTGTCATCCCAGCACTTGGGAGGCTGAGGCAGGAGGATTGAGAGTTCAAAGCCTGCCTCAGCATGGTGAGGCACTTAGCAACTCAGTGAGACCCCTGTCTAAAAAAATACAAAAAAGGCTGGGGATGTGGCCCAGTAGTTAAGTGCCCCATGGGCTTCAGTCCCCAGGACCTAAATAAGTGAGTAAATACAGCCTACAGAAGGACAATAGGTGGTTCCACGCAAACCCTATTCCATTTTGTAGAAGGGACTTGAACACCTATGCAGCTGGTATTCTTGGGGGTTCCGCAACCATCCCCCAAGGATCCTGAAGGATAATGTATGGTTCCCTCTCCTCCCCGGTGCAAAAGCTTTGAGGGTGGGGATTTGACGGTTCTGTTATTGTCTGCAGGTCTAGGTCTGGGCCTGGCATGCAGAGGGTGCCCACTGAACAAGGAGGTGAAGGTAGAACTCTGGAAAGCGGGTGATCATCCAACAAGGGCTGGGAGACGAAAGGCCAGAGACAGAAGACAAGCACCTAAGGAAAAAAGTACCCAGGGGGACCATGGGACACAGTGAGCACAGGACAGACGGACTCGCGGTGCAGAATCTCCCAGGTGTGGCCTATGGTGCAGGAGATGCGTCTTGGCCTCCCACGCAAAGCCCACCGCCCAGCCTCCCTCACCTACACAGGTGCCCAGCCCAGCCCACGTACCAGGTAGCTGAGGGCGCGGCCAGCTGCTGAGGGTCCACTGCCACCTTCCAGGCCATGGGCACACGGCCCTTCTCTCGCCGCAAGCCACAAACGTCCAGGGGCCCGTTTTCCTACGAACATAGGTCCCGTCACCATGATGTCTGCAAAGACCCTAGCTGCTGCAGGTGCTGCCCCACCTCCTGCCGGCTCCCACCTCCACGGGGCCAGGGGCCAACTTGGGGGCTGGGTCGGGTGGCCGTGGACAAGTGTGGGGACAGAGGGGTTAGGTCAGGAGGTTTGGGAGTGAGTCCAGTGGGGAGAGAGAAATGCAAGATGGAGCACGGGGGCCAGGCGCGGTGGCGCATGCCTGGAATCCCAGTGGGCTGGGAGGCTGATGTAGGAGGATCGTGGGTTCAAAAGCCAGCCTCAGCAACACGAGGGGCTAAGCAACTCAGTGAGACCCCAGTCTCTAAATAAAAATATAAAAAAGGCTGGAGATGGTGGCTCATGGTTAAGTGCCCCTGATAGTTCAATCCCCGCTACCCCCCCCCACAATAAAAGATGGAGCATGGGGTGAGGCAGAGGGTCGATGGGAGCTTTGGGGTCCCAGGTGGGGTGGGGCGAAGGAGAGCCTGCCGTGCAAGTACTATGGTGAGCACAGGAGCAGGAACCAGGGGTGGGTGTGGACAGTCACGTTAGGGCAGGACCAAGGTCAGGGTACAAGAACAGTGGAGGCGGCAGGGCAGGAGCAAGGCCAGTGCTGGGGACAGCAAGAGGGGACCATCATACACTTGGGGTTATGGTCCTGGTGGGGCTGGGGTCATCCTATACAAGTAGCTTTGAGGGACAACGTAGAGGAGGGACAGAGGTGGCCTTAGGTTCTAGACCAAGGCTGGATATGCAGAGGTTGAGGTCTGAGAGGACCTAGGACACCACAGGGGCTGGAGGACTGCTGGGGCCGGAGGGAACAGGCGGGCTGCAGAGGGGGCTGGGGTGGGACGGGGACTGGGATGGGGTCAGGAGTCAGGGTGCAGGCTGAGGACTGTGGCCGGAGCCCCCCCGAGGGGTACAGGTGAGGCCAAGGTGTAATGTGGGGTTGGCTGCAAGTTGAGTTGGCAACGTGGTCAAGAGTGGGGTACAACTGGGGACACAGGGACAGAGGAGAGTCGAGAAGAGGGTCTGCGATGGGACCGTAGCCTGGGGTCAGGAAACAGCTGAGGGAGGGTGGGAACCAGTGGGGGCTCTGGTCCGCCATGGGGTGGTAGTGGGGCCCACTCACTCTCCGAGCCGCGCACGCGGCAGACGCCATGCACGAAGGCCAGGTGCGCATGGGAGACCTGGCTCATGAGGCTGGTCTGTCTCGTTAGAAGGCCTGCAGGAAGCGGCAGGTCGGGGCTGTGACCCTCACCCCCGCACCCTGCCCCCACATGGCGCACGCCTGTCATCCCAGCACTTGGGAGGCTGAGGCAGGAGGATCACGAGTTCAAAGCCAGCCTCAGCAATGGCGAGGCACTTAGCAACTCAGTGAGACCCTGTCTCTAAGAAAATACGAAAAAGGGAGGGGGATGTGGCCCAGTGGTCGAGTGCCCCTGAGTTCAATCCCTGGTACCAAAAAAAAAAAAAAAAAAAAAAAAAAAGAAAAGAAAAAGAAAGGGGCGGGTACAGTGGTACAGGCCTGTCATCCCAGCACTTGGGAGGCTGAGGCAGGAGGATTGAGAGTTCAAAGCCAGCCTCAGCAATGGTGAGGCACTTAGCAACTCAGTGAGACCCTGTCTAAAAAAATACAAAAAAGGGCTGGGGATGTGGCCCAGTAGTTAAGTGCCCCTGGGTTCAGTCCCCAGGACCTAAATAAGTGAGTAAATACAGCCTACAGAAGGACATAGGTGGTTCCACGCAAACCCTATTCCATTTTGTAGAAGGGACTTGAACACCTATGCAGCTGGTATTCTTGGGGGTTCCGCAACCAATCCCCCAAGGATCCTGAAGGATAATGTATGGTTCCCTCTCTCCCGGTGCAAATGCTTTGAGGGTGGGGATTTGACGGTTCTGTTATTGTCTGCAGGTCTAGGTCTGGGCCTGGCATGCAGAGGGTGCCCACTGAACAAGGAGGTGAAGGTAGAACTCTGGAAAGCGGGTGATCATCCAACAAGGGCTGGGAGACGAAAGGCCAGAGACAGAAGACAGCACCTAAGGAAAGTACCCAGGGGACCTGGGACACAGTGAGCACAGGACAGACGGACTCGCGGGCAGATCTCCCGGGTGTGGCCTATGGTGCAGGAGATGCGTCTTGGCCTCCCACGCAAAGCCCACCGCCCAGCCTCCCTCACCTACACAGGTGCCAGCCCAGCCCACGTACCAGTAGCTGAGGGCGCTGGCCAGCTGCTGAGCCACTGCCACCTTCCAGGCCATGGGCACACGGCCCTTCTCTCGCCGCAGCCACACGTCCAGGGGCCCGTTTTCTACGAACTCCGTCACCATGATGTCTGCAAAGACCTAGCTGCTGCAGGGGCTGCCCCACCTCCTGCCGGCTCCCACCTCCACGGGGCCAGGGGCCAACTTGGGGGCTGGGTCGGTGGCCGTGGACAGTGTGGGGACAGAGGGGTTAGGTCAGGTTTGGGAGTGAGTCTGGGGAGAGAAGAAATGCAAGATGGAGCACGGGGCCAGGCGCGGTGGCGCATGCCTGGAATCCCAGTGGCTGGGGAGGCTGAGGCAGGAGGATCGTGGGTTCAAAGCCAGCCTCAGCAACAGCGAGGGGCTAAGCAACTCAGTGAGACCCTGTCTCTAAATAAAATATAAAAAAGGGCTGGAGATGTGGCTCAGTGGTTAAGTGCCCCTGAGTTCAATCCCCGCTACCCCCCCCCAATAAAAGATGGAGCATGGGGTGAGGCAGAGGTCGATGGGAGCTTTGGGGTCCAGGTGGGGTGGGGCGTGGAGAGCCTGCCGTGCAAGTACTATGGTGAGCACAGGAGCAGGAACCAGGGGTGGGTGTGGACAGTCACGTTAGGGCAGGACCAAGGTCAGGGTACAAGAACAGTGGAGGCGGCAGGGCAGGAGCAAGGCCAGTGCTGGGGACAGCAAGAGGGACCATCATACACTTGGGGTTATGGTCCTGGTGGGGCTGGGGTCATCCTATACAAGTAGCTTTGAGGGACACGTAGAGGAGGGACAGAGGTGGCCTTAGGTTCTAGACAAGGCTGGATATGCAGAGGTTGAGGTCTGAGAGGACCTAGGGACACCACAGGGCTGGAGACTGCTGGGGGCCGGAGGGGAACAGGCGGGCTGCAGAGGGGCTGGGGTGGGACGGGGACTGGGATGGGGTCAGGAGTCAGGGTGCAGGCTGAGGACTGGGCCGGAGCCCCCCGAGGGGTACAGGTGAGGCCAAGGTGTAATGTGGGGTTGGCTGCAAGTTGAGGTTGGCACGTGGTCAAGAGTGGGGTACAACTGGGGACACAGGGGACAGAGGAGAGTCGAGAAGAGGTCTGCGATGGGACCGTAGCCTGGGGTCAGGAACAGCTGAGGGAGTGGGTACCAGTGGGGGGCTCTGGTCCGCCATGGGGTGTAGTGGGGCCCACTCACTCTCCGAGCCGCGCACGCAGACGCCATGCACGAAGGCCAGGTGCGCATGGGAGACCTGGCTCATGAGGCTGGCTGTCTCGTAGAAGGCCTGCAGGAAGCGGGCAGGTCGGGGCTGTGACCCTCACCCCGCACCCTGCCCCCACTGCACAACATGCCGGGCCACGTGCTCACTCACCAGGGCGATGTCATGGTGACTGGGGTCCAGTACTTTAAGCACCACTCGCAGCTGCTGCCCACTGTCCCCTCCAGGTTTGGGGGAGTCCCTGCCGTCTGCTTTGCCCTCCTCAAGGCCTCCGACTTGCAAGAGGCCCTCATACACGTTGGTCCTCGTGCCCTGGCCCAAGTGAGACAGCTGCAGGAAGTAGCACAGAACACCTCCATGACGCCCGCTGCCGCTGACCTCCCAGGGCCCCAGGGACCCCGTCCCCCCACACCCCACCTGGGTGATCTCATCCTGGTGGATGCGGTGGAAGCTCAGCTGGCTGAGGTTAAGGGGCCTGGAGCTGGCCCGAGAACCGCGTGTGATGATGAGGTTGGAGATTTCTGGGGGCAGACGTGAAGAGGCTGACGTGGACTGGCATGGGGACAGAAGCCGTGCCCACCCGTGGCCCACCCTGTACCTCCTGGCTGGGGCAGGCAGCAGCGACGCAGGGAGAAGCAGTCGTCCCCAGCCCGCAGGGAGCAGCCCTGCAGGGCTCCCCGCAGCTCCTGCACGCTGGCAAAGGAGCGGCCCCAGCCCTCCAGCGCGAAGGCCCCGTCCTGCTGCTCGATGGGGAACTTCCGGAGACGCAGGCTCTGCACTCCAGGTGCCTGGGGTGGGTGGAAGGGCACTGAGCGGAGGTCCAGGGAGGGCTTGTGCCCAGCCCCAGCCCAGGAGCCCCCAGCCCCAGCCCCACCGGGTCAGGCTGGGCCACCGTGAGGATGAGGCGGTGGAGGTGGACAGCGCTCCAGTGGATGAGGTAGAGGCCAGCCTCCGGCCGGAGCTTGGCTTGCACAAAGGGTTCCCTAGGGGTCAGAAGGGTGCCGTTAGGCCACCTGGGGTCACTGCTAGACCTACACCTGGCAAAGACAACATGAGACCTGCCCAGAGGGACACACAGCAGCTAGGATAAAAGTCACACACACAAGCCAGGCACGGTGGCACATGCCTGTAATCCCAGCAGCTCAGGAGGCTGAGGCAGGAGGATCGTGAGTTCAAAGCCAGCCTCAGCAACTTAGTAAGGCAATTAGCAACTCAGTGAGACCCTGTCTCTAAATAAAATACAAATCGGACCACCAGGCGCGGTGGCGCACGCCTGTAATCCCAGCACTTGGGAGGCTGAGGCAGGAGGATCGCGAGTTCAAAGCCAGCCTCAGCAATGGCGAGGCACTTAGCAACTCAGTGAGACCCTGTCTCTAAATAAAATGCAAAAACAAACAAAAAAACAAAACAAAACAAATACAAATCGGGGACGGGGATGTGGCCCAGTGGTTAAGCACCCCTGGGTCCAATCTTCAGTACCAAAAAAAAAGAAAAAAAAAAGACACACACACACACACACACACACACACACACACACACACGGCCACTCACGTGAGACACAAGCATGAGAGCAGAGAACAGACACACATAGGTACAGAACGCCAGAGGCAGCCACTAACAAGATGGCTTACAGGGGCTGGGGCTGTGGCTCAGCGGTAGAGCGCTCGCCTAACATGTGTGCGGCCCGGGTTCGATCCTCAGCACCATGTAAACATAAACGCATTGTGTACAACTAAAGCAAATAAATAAGTATTAAAAAAAAAAAAAAAGATGGCTTACAGGCTGAGTCAGGAAACAGCCATCAAACGGGGGGCAGGTACCCACCTACCCACAGCCACGTGCAGGGTGACACGGATAGTCTAGCACACAAACCGAAGAACAGCGATGGGTTGCTTTTTTTTTTTTTTTTTTTTTGGTACCAGGGATTGAACTCAGGGGCACTCGACCACTGGGCCACATCCCCAGCCCTTTTTTTGGTTTTTATTAGAGACAGGGTCTCACTGAGTTGCTAAGTGCCTCGCCATTGCTGAGGCTGGCTTTGAACTCGCGATCCTCCTGCCTCAGCCTCCCAAAGTGCTGGGATTACAGGCGTGCGCCACCGCGCCCGGCTTGGTTGCTTTGATTTGAATAGAGTTTGTCCCCTCCAAAACCCACGTTGGAGTCTAACCCCATGGCACGTTAGCTTTTTGTCACTTAGACCAAATGCCTGAGAAATCAACTTAAAGGAGGAGTGGTTTATTCTGGCTACTGATTCCACAGGTTCAGCCCCAGTCAGCGGCTCCCTGGCTTTTAGGCCTGTGCTGAGGCAGAAGCATCATGGAGGAAGGGCCCGAGGGAGGGAAGATGCTCACTTCATGGTGGCCAGGGGCGGGGAGGCTGGGGACAAGATATGCCCTTCCAGGGCACGCCCCCAGGGACCGACTTCCTGACCAGGTGCCACCTCCTGCAGTTCCCACCACCTCCCCAAGAGTCCAACCTGTCAGTGGACTGGTCAGCGATGAGATAAGAGCCTTCAAGATCCAAAGCCCCACTTCTAAACACTGCTGCAGTGGGCACCAAGCGTTCAACACATGAGCCAATGTAACAGTGGGGCCTTTGGGACAGATTAGGATTGGATGAGCTCATGAGGGTATGCCATCGTTTGGATCTTCTGTGTCCCCCAAAGGCTTGGTCCCCAGTTTGGTACTGTTGGGGAGGAGGTAGAACCTTTAAGAGGTGGAGGCTCGTGGTCTTCAGGCCACTGCCCTCAAAGGGGATTCTGAGACCCCATCCTCTTCCTCCTCCTCCTCCTCGTGGTCTCTTGCTTCCTGGCCTCGAGATGAGCAGGACTGCTCCCCGTGAACTTCCACCATGACGCGCTGCCTCTCCACAGGCCCAAAGCAACAAGGCCAAGTGACCACGGGAAAAACCTCCAGAACTGGGAGTCAAAATAAATCTTTTTTCTTTCAAGTTGATCGTCTCCGGTGTTTTACTACAGGTATTACCAAAAAGCTGACTGATACAGGGTAGGGCCTCCAGATTGAATCTTGGTGGCTTTTTAAGAAGAGGAAGAAAAGCTGGGCATGGTGGTGCCTCTCTATACTCTCAGCTGCTTGGGAGGCTAAGGCAGGAAGATCACAAGTTTGAGGCCAGCCTCAGCAACTCAGAAAGACCCTGTCTCAAAATATAAAAGGGTGGAGTCAGGCGCGGTGGTGCACGCCTGTAATCCTAGCACTTTGGGAGGCTGAGGCAGGAGGATCGCGAGTTCAAAGCCAGCCTCAGCAATGGTGAGGCACTTAGCAACTCAGTGAAACCCTGTCTCTAA
The DNA here is from genome assembly GCA_025594165.1 of Tamias sibiricus. Lineage (NCBI taxonomy): Eukaryota > Metazoa > Chordata > Mammalia > Rodentia > Sciuridae > Tamias > Tamias sibiricus. Next base: position 10,166,908 of record CM046673.1, read on the forward strand.
ATAAAATACAAAAAAGGGCTGGGGATGTGGCCCAGTGGTCGAGTGCCCCTGAGTTCAATCCCCGGTACCACCAAAAAAAAAAAAAAAAAAAAAAATTATAAAAGGGTGGAAGTGGGGCTGGGGTTGTGGCTTAGAGGCAGAGCGCTCGCCTCGCACATGCGTGGCCCAGGTTCGATCCTCAGCACCACGTAAACATAAATGCATTGCATTGTGTACAACTAAAGTAAATAAATAAATATTTAATAATAAAAAAAAAAGGGTGGAAGTGTAGCTCAGTGGTATAACACGTGCCTAACATGTGGACCCTTGGGTTCAAACCCCAGTGCTGGAAGGAGAAAAGAAAAAGAAAAGGGGGAGAGACCAGAAAAGACAGTCTTGTGCTGTCTGTCTCTTGCCAGGTGATGCCCTGGGCTGCCCCAGGACTGTCAGCAAGAAGGCCATCACTGGACATGGGTCCTCAAACCTTGGGCCACACTATGCGCCACAATAAGTCTCTTTTCCTTATAAGTAACTCATCTCAAGTATTTTGTTACAGAAACAAAAAATGGACTAATACTGGGCCTTGACATCATAGACAATAATCACTAGAACAAATGCATGCTACAGGGTGTCAGCCATGTAGGCCCAGAAGCCACACACAAAGTGGCTGACATAATGACCAGGCCCAGAGACATCCACACTGGTGGCGCCACACACCTGGCCGTGACGGCAGGTGCAGCCCCAGCCACAGGAGGCAAAACAGCCACCGATGCTTCCCCTGGTAGAGACGAGCCTCTGAGAGGTCAGACCCTTTTCAGACACCCGCAGGTGCTAAGTCCCAGTGTCACAGGTAGTACAAGGGACAGCTAGACACAGGGCCCATGACTAGAGAAGCCACAGTCACAAAGCTCCCAGCATGCAGAGAACCATACGCACATCTCCACCTGATGACCACGTGGGGACGGACACTTCATGCTCTCAGCACCATGTCACCAACAGGGACCCACAAATCCCAGCAGGGACACACCTGCACAGGCAGATGCCCCCGACATGCCCCTGAATGACTACTGGGTTGGTGCAACACTGTCCCATGAAAACCACCCGTTCTGTGCAAGGCCAAGGTCAACATGTGACGCTAACCCCAAATGCCATCACCGGAGCAGTGACAGCTGCACCACAAACATCCAGACATGCACCCTATCTTCCCAGGTAGCCTCGCTTGCACGCAGCCCCTCACTGTGCACACACGCAGGTGAATACAAGTAGGCGCCTGAACTCACACACAGGCCTGGGTGCACACACGAGTGTGCCTGCTGTCCTGCGCACGCAGACACAGACGCACACGTTCACTGAGATGCGCACACGCATGCCACGTGCACGTGCACACCGTACAGGAACCGCGCCGGGCGCTCTCTCACACGCGCTGACACACACACGCAGCAGGCACTTGCACACCACGCAGTTCCCGCAGAGCGGCCCTGGTGGCCCTGGTGGCCTTGGTGGGGGCCACCCATCCTGCCCACTCACAGCAGGGGTCCGTGAATCCCGTCCTGGACGCTCATCACCAGCCGCGGGGGGGCCACCTCCTGGCACAGGTAGTGGCTGGAGTCTGCCGTCAGGCGGAAGTAGCCGTCCAGCAGCGCCACGAAGGACAGGGCCGCAGCCCGGGAAGGCAGGCTCAGCTCCTGCGGGCCAGGGCTGCGTCAGGCAGGTGCCACCAGCCAGAGCTGCCCCGCCCGGCCACCAGCCCCAGGCCCCACCAGGCACTTGTTGTCTTGCTGGTAGATGGTGACGCGGCACCCTTTCAGCACCACGTGCGTGATGTCCTGGAAGTCACAGAAGTAGGTCCATGGCGGCTCCCTCGGCCTGTCTGCTGGCTGGCCGCCCGCCTCGTGGGCCTTGGCTTTCTTCCCAGACAGGCTGGTCTGGGGATTCCTGCTGCTGTCGCTGCCGGCGCGAGCACCCTGCCAGCCACCGAGTGAGGCAGAAGACAAAGCGAGGCACAGCCCACTCACCCCCTGCACCGCCCCAGGGGACAGGAGAGGGAGGGCCAGTACCCGTTTCGGAACCCCCCTCAGGAGTCCCATTGCCACAGGCAGGGGACAAGAGACACACAGGCTGGAAGCCGGAACCTCAGGGAGGGCAGAGAGGGGAACCCCGCCCCCGCCCCCACTGCCAGACAAGGAAGGTGTGGGTCCCAGAATCAGGTCCCCAGGGGCAGCCGGGCAGAGGATGCTCTCCAAGAAACAGACCCCAGAGGACAGAGGGACACAGGCGGGGAAAGGGCTCACCACTGCTACACCAGGAGCCCACCAGCAGGGGCCACACCCCAGGCCTACCTGAACCCCAGAGGACAGGAGGTGTCCTGCTCACCTCTGCTTGTATTGGCCGCCACTGGATGCCGTCAGTGCCCGTCACCAGCACCTCGTGGGTGGGGGGTCCCGTGGCAGACTCCAGGCTGGGGTCCCCGGGGGCCTGCCTGCTGTCCTGGATGTAGCAGGGCTCTCCCTCGGCCTGGGACAGGAGCTCCAGGTGACACACAGGTATGCGCTCGGTGCCGAAGCGGGGGGCCAGGTGCTCCAGGGTGGCTATGTATTTGACCATGACGATCTGCTGAGAGAGGTGGCCTGGCTGGAAGGCCTGCAGGAACTTGCGGAAGACATTGCGCAGGCGCAGCCGCGTGAGGGCGTTGTGCTGCCGGATCTGCTGGCGGAAGGAGCGCGGGATGCAGTCCTTGAAGCTGTGGGGTTGACAGGGAGGGGCCGGTCAGGGGCCTGGTTGGCAGGCCTGGCTGAGTGACACAGGAAGAGTGGCTTAACCTCTCGGAGCCTCAGCTGCCTCAGCGAGAGAAAATGCACACTGGCAAGAAAGTGGGCAGAAAGACCTGAAACGGGACCCACCCAGGGAAGTTGGGGTGCCACAGGGGTCAGGCCACAGACCTCCCAAAGACACGCTGGAGCTGAAATCCCAGGTCTCAGGCAACTTCTGAAAGCTTGAAAGGGCTCCGTTTCCTTTAAAGCATCATCTTTCAAATGGGACCAAATGGGGCCCACCTCTAAGGCTGATGGGACACTCCGCACATTACCGCCTGCCAAGTGCTTGGGCTGCGGGTCAGCGCAAAGCAAGGGCCGAGTATCGGCTGCTGCCACCACAGGAGAACTCGCCATTACTTGGATCATTCATTTTATGACCATCAATAAAAGACACAGCTCTGGGAGGTCTCTCTGCTGCTCACAGAGCCCTAACTCCTCACTTTCCCAATCCACCCCCTTCTGCCTGTCGCCTGCCAGCAAGTGACCACCAGTATGGCTGGATCCCAGGTTTCCATGCCTTGGTCCCTACCTCCTGAGCTGCTCTCTCCCTCCCAGGGCTCCCCAGTACCCCTGACAAGGGCCTGCTCAACGTCCACACGCAGGCAATCACCTGCATCCAGTTTCCCTAGAAACAGGCCTTTGCAGCCTTCTGCCTCTGAGCCTTCGTAGATGCTGTTCCCTTTGCCTAGAAAGTGCTACCAATGCAACTGGATAAAGCAACTCAACTTTGGGGCTTAGCAGAGAAGCTCCCTACCTGGGAAACACTCCCTGATGTCCAGGCTGGATGGGCTACCCCCTCCTGTACACTGTTGTCACAGTTCTAGTCCTTCAGAGTGACACCATGACAGGGACTGAAAAAATATGTGCTTCCAGAACAGCTGGGGGCTGGGCATGTAGCTCAGTGGTACAGCATGTGCCTGGCATGTGTAAGGCCCTGGGTTCAACCCCCAGCACTGGGAAGCAAAAACAAAACAAACAAACAAACAAACAAACAAAAACCCAGCTGATCCTGTAAGACACAGTTATTGTGCTGCCTCCTCCAGGCAGTGTGCCCTGATTACCTGAGCCCTTACTGCAATGCAGGGATCCCCCAAGGCTCTGTCAGGAGAGCTGGCTTCCAGCTCCCCAGAATCCAGCCTCCTTCCTTCCCTTGAATTTTATTTTATTTTATTTTAATTTTTTTTTTTTTTTGGTACTGGTGACAGAATCCAGGGGTGCTTAACCACTGAAGCACATCCCCAGCACCCACCCCCGCTTTTTTTTTTTTTTTGAGACTTTTTTTTGCTGAGGCTGGTTTTGAACTTGAAATCCTCCTGCCTTAACCTCCCCAGTCACTGGGATTACAGGCGTGCACCTCCATGCCTGGCCTTCCCTTGAATTTTAATAAGTTCTCAAAGCCAAGAGCTTTAAGGATCTGCCAAGTCCCCCCCTCCCTGCTCAAACCTCCTCCCATAACCCCTGGCTCCCGCTGTTCCAGCCATACCTCCCCCAACAAGTCAGAGCCTTGGCACAGGCAGTTCCGCCGTATAGAATGGTTTTCTCCTAGCAATGTACAGGGCTTCCTCCTTCACCTCCTTGAATATCACCTTCACAACAACTTAACAACGTAATTTAACCAACGTAACAATATAAACCTAAGTCGCTGGCTCCTATAGTCTGAGCTACTCTGGAGGCTGAGTAGAGGATGGCTTGAGCCCAGGAATGCAGGGCCTGCCTGGGTAACATGGCAACACCCCATTTCAGAGAATAAACAAAGAGCTGGGGATGTAGCTCAGTGGTAGAGCACTTGCCTAGCAGGAGCAAGGCCCTGGCTTTGAGCCCCAGCACCACACACACACACAAAAAAAATTAGTTAGCTAAATAACTGAATACAGAAATAAAATCATAAGCGTCTCAACCCAATATTTTACATTCCACATTCCTACTTAATTTATTTTATTTTTTTTTAACTTTTTTTTTTTTTTTTGGTGGTACCAGGGATTGAACTCAGGGGCACTCGACCACTGGGTCACATCCCCATCCCTTTTTTGTGTTTTTATTTAGAGACAGGGTCTCACTGAGTTGCTAAGTGCCTTGCCATTGCTTAGCCTGTTTTTGAACTCGCGATCCTCCTGCCTCAGCCTCCCAAAGTGCTGGGATTACAGGCATGCGCCACCATGCCCGGCTTAACTTTTTTTTTTTTTTAATTTATTTATTTGCTTTAGCTGTACACGTGGGTTTATTTGTACGTGGTGCTGAGGATCGAACCCGGGCCGCGCACGTGCCAGGCGAGCATTCTACCGCTGAGCCACAACCCCAGCCCCTTATTTATTTATTTATTTTTATTTTTTTGGTACTGGGGATTGAACTCAGGGGCACTCGACCACTGGGCCACATCCGCAGCCCTTTTTTGTATTTTATTAGAGACAGGGTCTCACTGAGTTGCTAAGTGCCTCGCCATTGCTGAGGCTGGCTTTGAACTCGAGATCCTCCTGCCTCAGCCTCCCAAGTGCTGGGATTACAGGAGTGCGCCACCACGCCCGGCCCTTATTTTTTTTAATATTTATTTATTTGCTTTAGTGTACACAATGCGTTTGTTTACGTGGTGCTGAGGATCGAACCCCAGGCCGCGCACGTGCCAGGCGAGCACTCCGCCACTGAGCCATAACCCCAGCCCCTTATTTTATTTTTATTATTCATTTTTGGTTGTATTGGGGATTAAACCCAGGACCTCGCACATGCTAGGCAAGTGTTTTATCACTAGACCACACCCCAGTCCTGATTTATTTAATTTTCAGTACTAGAATTAGGACCCAAAGTCGCTTTACTACCGAGTTACATTCTTTTTATTTTGAGACAGGATCTTGTTAAGTTACCCAGGCTAGCCTCAAACTTGCCATCCTCCTGCCTCAGTCTCTCAAATTGCTGGGATCACAGGCGTGGCCACCACGAGGTCCTGCTTAATTTCCCCCATTGCACTGATCACCATCTAAAACACTATTGAGTTCCCTTTTGTATTTTGTTCACTGCCTGCCTACTTCATGGGATGGGGGATTTTTGTCTGAAGTGTTTGGTGTTGTGTCCACAATACCTGGAGCTAGCATTGGCACAGGGCATGCTCAGTAAGCATTTGATGAATGAAAGAAGACATGGCAATATTCAAGCCCCCAATGCATGGTGCATTTCCCCACACCTACTCAGTAGCCCCACTCCCTTCCCAGACACCTGATCTCCTTGGCCACCTCTTCCAGGGGGACGTCACGGCGGAGAGCGAGGTGGCAGAGGTGCAGAAAGGCCATGCCCAGGCTCTCGTTCTTAAAGTGGTGGATCTCCTCCTCACTCGACAGCTCCCACAGTGATACCACATCATTCACAAACTCATACTTGCCCTGGGAGTAGAGGAATCAGGCAGAAAGGGAGTTATGAGGATGCTTTCATTCTCTAGTGAGAGAAATCTAGTTCCTTGCTTCTGGGCATCCTGGGGAAGGAGAGACCACCATTTTCTAGAAAGGCTAAATACACAGCACATATGCCTATTCCTCCCAATCTTGGGCCAGTGGCAGACATCACTAATCAATCCCAGAACTTATTCTCATTCAGCCCAAACTCGGATGGCACGAGTTGAAACATATTAGTTATATCAAACTGGGAAGGGAAGTGGGAGTTCCTTGACTCTCCCAAAGGTCCCATAAATGGTTCTGTCCCCAGTCCTGCTCACACCTGTTCAAAGAGGTACTCAAATGAGGCTGGGTCCAAGAGTTGCACTCCCTGCTCTGTAGGTTCTGAGGAAGACTCAGCCCCTGGGAGTCCACAGCGGTATACAGCTGGCTCCTGAGGATTCATGCCATGCCAGTTTCGAAAATAAAACCTGCAGGAAGGGGAGGGACACAGTTGGGGCTTAGCAAAGGCACTGGGAACCTCCAGAACAAAAGGGGAAAAGGTTTTCACAGGGCCAACACCTACCTCATACGGAAATACAGTGTCAGACTTGTATCTCTGGAGACCTCTAGGATATGATTTGGGGGCAGCCAGACTTGGGCCTGGGCATCAAAGAGGGCAAAGAGATTGAAGCAGGGTGGAGTGATGCCTGGAACAGGGGAGCAATGAGGTCAGGAGCCATGTCATTTGCTGCCATCAGCCCCGAGGACCTTCAGGACAGCTGTCTCCTTTCATGTGCCTTCCCTGCCTACAGCTGATCTTTTTTTTATATATATTTATTTATTTACTTTAGTTGTACACAATGCAATGCATTTATGTTTTTACATGGTGCTGAGGATCGAACCCGGGCCGCGCATGTGCGAGGCAAGCGCTCTGCCACTGAGCCACATCTCCAGCCCCCCTACAGCTGATCTTATGTTATACATATGCAGAGGACAATGCAATTTGCTGACCATGTTTCACAGGAGAACTACATTCCCTAGCCTCTTCTGCAGCTAGGATGAGACTACGGACTGGTTGTTGGCCAATGGGATGTGAACAGAAGGTATAGGCACACTACTGAGTCTGGAAATAAACCCTCTTGCCATCTTCCTGTCCCTTAAGAATGTTGAAAGTTCCTTATACAGAGTGGCAAAGCTCTGAAGGGGAGTTGAGCCATTTGATCTGCATTTGATTTTAGGAAAACTTGATTACCTTCAGCCAAGAAGATTTGGGGGTTGCTTTCTACAGCAGCAAAACATATCCCAGACTAACACAATTCTAGAAATAGCTAGCAATGTGCTGATAACTCCAGCCCCAAAGATATATCTAACTACCTTCTGATGTCTTCTCCGGATATCAAAGGGCCCCTCAGATATGCCTTATTCCAAACAGATCTCATCTATAGTCCCCAATCCTGAACCTCCTCTGCCTAGTTCTTCAAGCCAGAACTTGAAGAACTTCTTGAACACCCTCCATATCAGAGTAGTCACCAAGTCCTGCTCTTTCTACATTCCATCTCTCTTTAGATCCACCCACTTCTCCTATATCCTGGATCTTAAATGTTCCCCGATGCTGGGGCACAGTGGCACACACCTGTAATCCCACTGGCTCGGGAGGCTGAAGCAGGAGGATCACGAGTTCAAAGCCAGCCTCAGCAACTGGGGAGGTGCAGAGCAACTCAGTGAGACCCTTTCTCTCAATAAAATACAAAATAGGGCTGGGGATGTGGCTCATTGGTCGAGTGCCCCTGAATTCAATCCCCAGTGCCAAAAAAAAAAAAAAAAAAAAAAAAAAAATTCTCCAAAGCCTTGGCCAAAAGGTGGGGTCTAATGGTTGGTCTTTAGGTCACTGGGGACTTTCCTTTGAGGAGCACCGTGGGATCCTTGAGCCTTTCTCTCTGCTTCCTGGTTGTGAGGTAAGGGGTTCTGTTACACTACATGCTCCTGCCATGATATACTGCCTTGCCACAGGCTCAAAGCAACAGGACCAACCAATCGCAGACTGGGATGTCTGAAACTGGGAGCCAAAATAAGCCTATTCAAAGTCAATTATTTCAGGCATCTGTAAAAGTGGCAGAAAACGGACTAACAACCTCCTTCAAATCCAAAGCCCAGCCTTTATGTGGCTTAGAAGTTAGGTTTAGAGTGAGGTTTTCATTGTTTGTTGGTTGGTTTAGTGCTTTGCTTTCTAGCTTAAACTTTCCATGGCTCTCCAGTTCCCACTAAGAAAGCCTAACACGCAATGCGTAACCATGACCTGGCTTCTGCTTATGTTCTGGTTTCAATTCTTACTTCTCCTTCCAGATTCTGAAAGTTGATGCCTCCTCTCTTGCCTCTTCCAACAGGTCAAGCCCTCTGGCTCCTATGCAGGTTGCCCCCTCTGCTGGGCACGGGCCCCGGCACCCACACTATGGTTTGGAGGGCCCAGCAGGGGGCACAGCTCCTTGTGTACACTTGATGGAAGAGCAGGCCTCCTCCGAGGGGGTAACCTTCTCTTCCACCTCGCTGCCACTTCAAGGGGGTACACATGGAGTAGTGAGGGAGGAAGGGGACACCTGCCTAGCTGGCCATGTCAGTCAAATCAACCCTGGAGATCAATGGGGTGACAGATGTCACAGCCAGAACACCCTCACATCCCCAAGCTGTGGTTTGAATGTATCCCCCAAAAGCTCATAAGTTAGAGCTAGGTGCGGTGGCACATGCCTATAATCCCAATGACTTGAGAGGTTGAAGCAGGAGGGTGGCAAGTTCAAAGCCAGCCTCAGCAACTTAGTGAGGCCCTAAGCAACTTAGCAAGACCCTGTCTCAAAATAAAATATAAAAGGGGCTGCGGATGTGGCTCAGTGGCTAAGTACCCTGGTTCAATCCCCAGTATAATAAATAAATACATAAATAAGTGTTGGGGATGAAGCACCCCTGGGTTTAATCCCTAGTCCAAAAAAAAAAAAAAAAAAAGAAAGAAAGAAGAAAAGAAAGTTCATGTGTTGGAAACTTAATCTCCAGAGTCATTTGTTAATGGCATTTAGAGATGGGGCCTTTGGGAGATAATTAGAATTAGATGAGGTCATGCTGGGCGCGGTGGCCCATGCCTGTAATCCCAGCACTTGGGAGGCTGAGGCAGGAGGATCACGAGTTCAAAGCCAGCCTCAGCAATGGCGAGGCACTTAGCAACTCGGTGAGACCCTGTCTCTAATAAAATACAAAAAAGGGTTGGGGATGTGGCCCAGTGGTCGAGTGCCCCTGAGTTCAATCCCCGGTACCAAAAAAAAAAAAAAAAAAAAGAATTAGATGAGGTCATGACAGGAGGTTCCCCAAGATGGCATTAGTGGCTTTATAAGAGAAAGAGAGGCCTGAGCTGGCCTGCTCACCTGCCACACTATGACGCAGCAGGAAGGCCCTCCCCAGGGGCCAGCACCAAGCTCTTGGTCTTCCCATCCTCCAGAACCACGATTCAATCAACACCCACTGGGGACTCTCCACATCATTCCATGGCTCTGCTCCCTGCTGTCCTCAGGAGAAAGTGTCCCCTTGAAACTTCTTCCCCTGGCATATAAGGCCCTGTAAGGTATGGCCTGTGGATCCCTTCTGGAGATCACCTCTGCCCAGGTCGCCTGGTTCCTGCTGTTCCTCTCCCCGACAGCAGACAGAGGGCACCTGCGAGCACCCAAGTCTAGTCACATCCCTCCTCTGCACAGAATCCTCCATGGCTCCCACCTCACCGGGAGTAAAATCCAAAATTCTTCCCATGGTCCACAAGAGGCTCCACCACCTGCCTTGTCACCTCCTTTCTCTTACCTCCCAGCTCCCCTTCATTCACTCTACGCCAGCCATGCTAGGCAAGCTCTCAGCTGAGGGCCTTTGTACTTGCAGTTCCCTCTGCCTGGAGCCATCTTCCTCTAGAGACTCCCAGGGCTCCCTCCCTCACTTCCTTAACTTTCTGTTCAAACAGCACCCTCTCAGAGCTACCTTCTCACCACCTCTCACTTTGCTGCTTAATTTTTCTCATCATCTCTGGCCTCTGATACAGTCTTCTTCTTTTTTAAAAAATTGTTTCCTGCCATCTTCCCTCCTAAAATATCAGCTATATGGGTTGGGGCTATAGCTCAGTTGGTAGAGTGCTTGCCTCGCATGCACAAGGCCCTGGGTTCCATCCCCAGCACCACAAAAAAAAAAAAAAAAAAAAAAAAAAAAAGAATATCAGCTATACAAGTGCATTGATTTGGAGATAGCATACAGTTGGTGCTTACTTCAGTATTTGCTGAATGAACTTGCAGATGGATGGATGGGGCCTGGCTTTGCTCACACCCCCACATCGGCCATCATGTCAATGCCCTGGACTTACCAACTTTGTGTGCAATGTGGATGCAGACCTCCTCGGCCGTCAGCGGAGACTTGCTAAAGGTGACCCAGGGCTCTCCACCACTGGGGCCGGCCCAGTGCAGAAGTACCTTCAGACCTCCCATGTCAGTCATGGGCTGAGCTCGGTCCCTATGGGGCCTGCTGCCCTTTGCAGCAGCCCCTCTCTGACACAGAGGCATGCTCCTTACAGCTGACTCTGCTGGGAAAAGACAACACATCAGCTCCCAGACCTCTCTCTGCAGGCCCCCGTAGCACCTCTACCTGCAACCCACCCAGGCTGGCTCCCCTGGCCGTGCAACCTTAGGGACCCAATTCCCCTCCCTGAACCTTAGTTTCCACATCTTTTTTTTTTCTGATTCTTTATATATTTATTATTATTATTGCCATCACCATCAACATCATTTTCTACTTTGGAAAAGCTGCATACTTGAAGTTTCAGAAAGTGTTTCATTTTGTGTTGAAACCTGCCTTTTTTTTTTCTTTTTTTTTATTCTAAGATGTTATAAATGACAGCAGAATGCATTATATTTCATATTACACATATGGAGCACTTTTTTACAAATCTCTGGTTGTATGCAAACATATCTTTTTGACAGGGTGGTGTGCCTCTCCACCTACCATGTCTGTCACTCGTAACACTACCCCTCATTTTGTAATGAGGTCTTGTTATGTTGCCCAGGCTAGTCTTTAAAAAACTCCTGGGCTCAAGCAAGCTCTTGCCTCAACCCCCAAGTAGTCGGGGTTACAGGTGTATGCCACCCTGCCTGGCTTGAACTCCCCCCCCCCTTTTTTTCAATATCTATTTATTTATCTCAGTTAAACACAATGCAATGCATTTATGTTTACATGGTGCTGAGGATCGAACCTGGGCCGCGCACGTGCGAGGAGAGTGCTCCGCTGAGCCACAACCCCAGCCCCTCCCTTCTTTTGACAAATTTGCACCAATATAAAAATCTACAGTGAGCTGGGGGATGTAGGTCAGTGGTAGAGAATGTGCCTACAGCGTGCAAGGCCCTGAGTTCAACCCACTGGGAAAAAAAAAAAAATCCTACTCTAAACCAACTTCCCTGAAATAACCAGGCAGGCAGGCCACTGTGACAAAACAAACCTGGGTGTGTGTCCTAGGACTTCCTATGCCAACTCAAGCAATTCGCTTAGCCACTGCAGGCCTCAGTTTCCCCATCTGGAAAATGGAGGTTCTGAGAATGTTGCTTTGGAAAGGTGACTGGTAAGTTTCAGTGTGGTTCTGCACATTCAGCACAAACCTGGACATTGGCATAAAAAAATGAACAAACATGACCCAAATGAGAATAAAAGTATTATTGGGGCGGAGGATGTAGATTGGTAGGGGTCTTGCTTAGCATGCCCCAAACCCTGGGTTCCATCCCCAGTACCACAAAACAAACAAATAAATAAAACCATTATAATCGTTTTCAGCATCCCAATAACTCCCATTCCCTGCATCTGTCCCCATGAGAGACCCCAGTCCCTGCTGACTCCCCAGGGGGTGGGGGCAGAGAAAGACAGGGCCCAGGTCTCCAGTTTCACCAGACTGTCAGCATCTCTGTAGATGTTACTGATATAAGACAGCACTGGAAAAAGAAGAATGTTCGAACCCCAGATTCCTGGCTCCCCACTGAGTCAGCTTCCTCACCTGGGAAATGGGCATGTACCAAGGTCTACCTCAAACAGATATTGGGAGGAGTCAACGAAAGGAGGCAGGGAAAGCGCTTGGCACAGAGCCTGGCACACAGCAAACGCTTAATGAACGTTCCCATTACCGTCTGGGATGACATGTTGAGGATGGGACTTTTGGGGTGGCCACTTCCTCCTTCCTCGTCTCCGCTGGACCCAGGAACAGCTTTGAAGACAGAATCGGGGTGAGGTGGGTACCCGGGAAGCAGCACCTCCCGACACTCGAAATCCTCCAAACCCAACTGACAGGGCAGTAACTGCGCTGTGCACCCGCTGGACATCTGGCCAGCCCAGAGGGAGCGGGCGCTCCCGCCCACATTCTGATAAGCGTATCCAGTCCCCAGCCTTCTTCCTGATGACCCACCGGGCGCATCCTTCCAGATGACTTCCCGGGCGCGCCGCTTCGCTGTCCCGTCCAGACTCACCCTTCCCCGGGACTCAGTCTCGAACCCCGGACCCCGCCCCGCCGCTGCGGGGTACCCCTGCTAGTCGGCGGCCGGGACGCCACCTCCCATTGGCACTCTGAAACACGCATGCCCGTTGGCTGTAGTTCCGCCCCACCATACGTAACCATTGGTCGTTGTGCCTGGAAGGTGCCGCTCCGATTGGTCCTTGGTCTAACTTCGTGGGTCAGCGATTGGTTAGGTGCGCGCCCGGAAGCTCCACGACGTCTGTGATTGGCTGTCATGGGAGTGGGCGTAGACACGCGGAAGAGAGTGGCCCACGGTGGCGGGCGGAAGAGCGTAGTTTGTATGCAGAGCGGCAGAAGATTGACTTGCCCAGGATGCTGAGGGCTCGAGTCCGGATTGTACGGTCGTGACCCTGGGACGCTGGCTCACGGATTCTCCTCAGCGTTAGAGGCTGCAGCCGGCCACCATTCGAGGCTCCAAACCCAGGCCTGGCATGCCGTCGCTTCCCTTATCTCTGCTGGCCAACTCCACTTCGCTCTCTCCTCAGGAGGAGAGAAAAAAAAAAAAAAAAAAAAAAAAAAAAACAATAAACGTTTAAGCCAGCGCTGTGGCCCAGGCCTGTAACCCCAGTTACCTGGGTGGCTGAGGCAGGAGGATCGCAAGTTCGAGCCCAGCCCGGGCGACTTGGAGAGACCCTGTCTCGAAATAAAACAGGCGCCCGACGCGGTGGCTCACGCCTTTAATTCCAGCCGTTGGGGAGGCTCAGGCAGGAGGATCGTGAGTTCAAAGCCAGCCTCAGCATTTAGCAAGGCCCTAAGCAACTCAGTGAGACCCTGTCTCTAAATAAAATACAAAAAAAGGGTTGGGGGCGGGGCTGGAGTTGTAGCTCATTGGTAGAGAGCTCGCCTAGCGCCTAACGCGTGTGAGGCACCGGTTCAATCCTCAGCACCACATAAAATAAACAAAGGTATTGTGACCTTCTAAAACTAAAAAACAAATTAAAAAAAAAAAAAGTGTGTGTGGGGGTGGGGGGCTGGGGTTGTGGCTCAGTGGCAGAGCGCCCGCCTCGCACGTGCGCGGCCCGAGTTCGATCCTCAGCACCACGTAAACACAATGCAATTGCATTGTGTACAACTAAAGTAAATAAATAAATATTTTTTTTAAGTGCGGGGGGGGGGGGGGGCTGGGGATATGGTTCAGTGGTGAAGTGTCCCTGGGTTCAATACCCCATACCAAAAAATAAATATATAAAAATGGCCTGCGGATACAGGTCAGTGGCACAGTGACCCGGATATGGGGGATTATAATTTTCTATTGCTGCTTAATAAATCACCCCAAAACTTTGTTTCTTATAACAATAAAAGACAATTATTTTTAGGGCTGGGGATATAGCTCAGTTGGTAGAGTGCTTTCCTCACATGCACAAGGCCCTGGGTTCTAAACCCCAGCACCACAAAAAAAATATATATATATATACAGTCAGGAGTGATAGATAGCTTACCCTCCCCCACCCTCAGAGTTTTCCACACCCTAAGAGAAGCAACCTTGTTTCAAGATGTTCCAGACAGGATGTTCCTTCCCCGGGCAGAATGTTTCTTTTCCCCAGGCAAGAGCCAATAGGCTTAAAGGACACCCTGTTCTAGCCAATGGTGTTTGGGGTTGCTCTAGTGCACCCCCCACCAGAAATCCCTATATAAGGCCCTGTCTGAGAGACTCAGATCAGACAGAGAGAGAAGGCTGGTCGCTGCAGAGAGGAGGAAGCCCCAGCCAACAGCTCCAGACCCATCGCCTCCAGCCCCAGCTGACAGCTCCAGCCTGACGGCCGCTCCCAGCTGACAGCTCCAGCCTCCAGCCATTTAGCCGACAGCTCCAGAGATCCCAGCTGGTGCAACCAAGCACCCACCTTCTGTCCAGAGCTTGCACACTCCCCTCTCCCTGACTCCCTTCTCCCACCAGAGCTTGCACACTCCCTTCTCCCTGACTCCCCTCTCCCACCTCTTCGACCTTCGACCAGAGCACCTCTTCGCTACCGGCTACGAAGGCTGTTGAATAAATCTTTTGGCTGCACGGCTGTCCCCGGTGTGATGCTTTGCCCTTCAAGGAGCCCAGTTGTGAATTGTGTGGTTATTGGCCTAAGGTTGTCCCGGTTCCTTTCATATGTGCTTCCCCTGGGCAACTTGGAAATCTGAGGCAGGAGGCTCTCTGGAGCTCAGGAGCTCCAGGCCAGCCTGGGCAACAGAGCAAGAACACATCATTCTCTCTGGCTCCCCCACCACTTCGGCTGGACCCGGGCTATGCACATACTAGGCAAGCATTCTACAACTAAGCTACTTTCTCAGCTCTTTTGGTTATTTTGAGACAGGGTTTCACTAAGTTATCCAGGCTGGCCTTGAACTTGTGATCCTCCTGCCTCAGCCTCCCTAGTAACTTGAATTACAGGTGTGTGCCACAGCACTGGCTCCCATCTCATAAATTTTGGGAGAGGGGTGCTGGGCATTGAACCTAGGGGTACTCTACCATTGACTAAATCCGCAGTCCTTTTTGTTTTGAAACAGGATCTCACCAAACTACTGAGGATGATCTTGAACTTATGATCCTCTTGCCTCAGCCAGAGTTGCTGGGATTGCAGATGTCCACCACACACTCAGCTTAAAATTTTTTCAAAGAACAATAAAATAAACCAAGCTCCCAGGCCAATAAATAAAACCTCACTGCTTCCTACAAACTTCCTGTTTTGAATCAGCATTGCTGTCTGTCTCTGTCCCTTCTGCTTACTGCAACCTGACATTTCACTGGAAGAGTACCCATTCTAATGCCTATCTTCTGTTCTAGAATGTCAGCCCCAGGAGGGAGGGGGGGGAGGTCTGTGTACTTCGCCACTGTGTGCTCGGCACCTGGAATTGTGTCTGGCACCCAGAAGGTGCGGATGAAGACAGCGTGGGAATGTGGGAATGGCCTGGGAGCCAGAGGCTCAGGCTGCTGCGGAAGGGCTGGCCGTGGCCTTCCGGCCTGAGCTTCCTTTTCTGTCACCGCCCCTGCCACTAGGGATTCAGTAGCAGGAAACTGAGGGTGCCTAATTCTTCAACAGCCAGATCGAGTGGGTGGCCCAGGAGCTTCCTCCAGGCTTTGGACTAGACTACAGTTTTCTGGTGGGCTTGGGATCCAGCATCTGCCACTCCAAAAGTGACCCGCAGGAAATGTCAGGTGGAGTGACTAATAATAACAATGAAGGTAATAATCTGACTAATAATAATAAACAATGGTTCACACGTTCCCAGCCAGAATCCTAGGCCAAGGGCTGAGCCATGAGCATTCCACAGCCTTCCCAGTTTCTTTCAAAGTGGGACCAACATCCCCACTCGACAGTGAAGAAAAGGGGCCTGGGGTGGGGTGGGAAGGCTCGTGTACCGCCTGAGGCCACCTTCTAGAACTTTGATATTAGTCAGCTGGGAGGCCTCAGACCCCACAAGTGCCCAGAGTTTGCCGGCGTCTGAGGGGGTTCCCCAACAAGGGACTTTCCATGCTAATATGGGGACAGTCCTGGGCAAACTGGGACTGTTGGCCACTTTTCAGGAAGAAGCTTGAACTGGGGGATTCCCCTGACCTTGCCTGGTCTGCAGGGAGGGGCCTCCCCAGAGCTCTCACCGGACCTGGGAAAAGCCGGGGTTGGTGAATTGAACCCAAAATCCCTTTGTGTTCTTTTAAACGGTAGAGTTCAAGAAACAGCCCCTTCCCCACAAGAGCCATGAGGTAAATTTCCTGGGAATCTTTCTAAGAAAGTTCCTTTCCACCTTGGGCACGCGTGTGTGACCTACATTCTCTAGAAAATTCACATCGGCAACTGCAGAGAATTGGCTTGAAACAGCAGTTACATGCACTGAGGCTGGCACCAGATGGCCCTAAGTTCAAATCCCAGATCTGCCCCTGTGTGAGCCTGGGCAGTGTCTCAACCTTGCTGTGTTTGTTTTCTTCTCTGTAAAATGGGGGCGCTATCCTAAGTCCCACATCAGAGGTGTGTCTCAGGCATCAAATGAGTTAATAGAATGGAGCCCAAAGTGGAGGAAACATTACCCCCAACTACATTTTTTTTTTTTTTTTGGTTGATTTTGGTACCAGGGATCGAACCCAGGGACACTCAACCCCTGAGCCACACTCCCAGATCTTTTATTATCTTTTTAAATTTTTTATTTTGAGTCAGGTTCTCCCTAAGTTGCTTAGGGCCTCACAAATTGTTGAGACTGGCTTTGAACTTGTGTTCTTTCTGTCTCAGCCTCACGAGTGGCTGGGATTATAGGTAAGCCACTGTACCTGGCAGTTTTTTTTTTTTTTTCATTTAATGATATTTCTTTGCTATGATTCCTTTCTACTACATATAGATCTATATTGTAGAATTATTTTTTTGTTTTTTTTTTTTTTTTTTTTTGTTGTGGTACCGGGGATTGAACTCAGGGGCACTCGACCACTGGGCCACATCCCCAGCCCTTTTTTGTATTTTATTATTTTATTAGAGACAGGGTCTCACTGAGTTGCTAAGTGCCTCGCCATTGCTGAGGCTGGCTTTGAACTCGCGATCCTCCTGCCTCAGCCTCCCAAAGTGCTGGGATTACAGGCGTGCGCCACCGCGCCCGGCTTGTAGAATTATTTTATCATGGAATATTTCAAACACTTTAAAAAGCATATAAATCAATAAAAACATAAGCTAGGCAAACAAAAAAAATGGAAAGGCCAACATGTCCAAGTGATGAATGAATAAGTAAAATATGGCACATCCACATATGGAATATTAGACGACTGTTAAAAGAAAAGGAATTCATTCATGTTAAGACGTGGATGAATCTTAAAGATATCATGCTCAGTGAAATAAGCCACACAAAAGGACAAATCCTGCACGATTCTACTCAGGATGTCCTTAGAGTTGTCCCATTCAGAGTCAGAAAGTAGAATGGTGAGTGCCAGGGCCTAGGGAACAGAATAGGGACTTAGTGTCAAACAGGGACAGTTTCAGTTGGGGAAGATGAGAAAGTTCTGGAGATGGAAAGTGAGGGTTGGATGACTGGGGCCCACCTTTCTGATCTGAGGGAGCTAAGGAGGGAAACACGTGGATGTCTAACGAAGACTGTGCCAGGCAGGGGAACAGCTAAGACAAATGCCTTGAGGGAAAATCTATCCTTGAACTTGATGTAATTGTCATCCATCTGCTGGAATCGGTAACTTGCTTAACTTGCTTGCTCTGTCCCCATTATGAATCTCACAGGTACCAATGCCAACCCATTGCCCCATTCTGTCTCCCAGCATTGTATAAATTAATAGGCTGCAATTTGTCCCTTCTCCCACAGGAGGACATTTATTATGTGGTTCTCTGTTTGGGAGATTCTATGGCTCCAAGAAACCTCCTTTTCTTTTCTTTTTAGCATTTTTTTTTTTTCTTTTTAAGGAAGAGAGCATTATTAAAAAGGAAGGTGAAGGAAAGTCTCAGAACTCCTGGTGCAGCACACCTGGGAGCAGCAAGAGCACCCTCATCTTTATTTTTGAATGATTAATTAATTTCCATAGTTCCAAATCAAAAAGGCGCAAAAGGATTTTTGGAGTAAGTCCCCGCTTTGCTTGTGGTCTCCTGTCACCCAACTCATTACTTAATTCAAAATAAATTTGTAGCCGGGCGCGGGTGGCGCCCGCCTGTAATACCAGCACTTTGGGAGGCTGAGGCAGGAGGATCGCGAGTTCAAAGCCAGCCTCAGCAATGGCGAGGCACTTAGCAACTCAGTGAGACCCTGTCTCTAATAAAATACAAAAAGGGCCAGGGATGTGGCCCAGTGGTCGAGTGCCCCTGAGTTCAATCCCTGGCACCACTAAATAAATAAATAAATAAATAAATAAATAAAATAAATTTGTGAATTAGGCTTGGTGGCACACACCTGTGATCTCAAGAATTCAGGAGGCTAAGACAGGAGGATCAGGAGTTTGAGGCTAACCTGGGCAACTTAGATTTTATGTCAAAATAAAAAGGGCTGGGGATTTAGTAGCTCAGTGGTAGAGAGCCCCTGGGGTCAACCCCCAGTATCCAAAAAAAAAAAAAACCCAAAAAACAAAAAACAAAACAAAAACCTCCTTCCAGTTGTCACCTGTTTCTCTGCTTCTCACCCAGGTACAAAGCATCAGGGGACCACACTCCGTTTTGCAGCTCACTATTCCCCCCTGGTGGTTGGCTTGGGCACAACAGCATTTTGGCCTCTTTCATCCCCTGCTCTGGCCGTTTCCTAAGGGCAAAATGACGGTTTCTGCCCTGGTGGCACCTACCGCACGTGAAAGTTGACAAAACAGGTCAGCAGAGCAGGGCGCAAGGTCAGGTGAAGCAGGCTGGGTGACTAGGTGTGAAGGTGACTCAGAAAGGGGGTCAAGGAGTACTTCTGGAAGGTGGCACCAAGCTGTGATCTCTGGGACAAGTGGCTCCTAGAGAATGGTGTCTCCAGGAACAGGCAGAGGGCTCTGCTGGGTTGGAGATATCCAAGTCTAGGGCTATTGAGTGGTTTATCTTTTTTAAAAAATATTTATTTATTTGCTTTAGCTGTACACAATGCCTTTATTTTTACGTGGTGCTGAAGATCAAACCCTGGCCGTGCACGTGCTAGGCAAGCGCTCTACTGCAGAGCCACAACCCCAGCCCTCATCCTGTTCTTTATTCATTTATTTGCAATGCTGGAGATCAAACCCAGGGCCTTGCCCATGGTAGGCAAGCATTCTACCACTGAGCCACACCCCAGGTCTGTGTTACTCTTTAAGTCCTTTCCATGGCTGAAATGTTTCATGACTTCTTAAAGCAGCACCCCCTTGCAGGGAAAGGTGTTCCTGGCAGGAGAGACAAGTGCCAAGAACCACATTTTGAGCATCTACATGCCAGATGCCATGTTTGTCCAAAGAATTCTCACTTGGAGCCGGGCGTGGTGGTGCACACCTGTAATCCCAGCACTTTGGGAGGCTGGGGCAGGAGGATCACGAGTTCAAAGCCAGCCTCAGCAATGGCGAGGCACTTAGCAACTCAGTGAGACCCTGTCTCTAATAAAATACAAAAATGGGCTGGGGACTTGGCCCAGTGGTAGAGTGCCCCTGAGTTCAATCCCCAATACCACCAAAAAAAAAAAAAAAAAAAAAAAAAAAGAATTCTCACTTGGGTTCATCTCACTACTGTCCTGAGAGGAAGATGCTAACTACCATTACCCTTGCTGTCCAAAGGGAGATACCCAGACCAAGTCATCTAAGGCCACAGTGATAAAGAGAAACTTTGAAGGGCTGGGGCTGTAGTTCAGGGGTAGAGAGCACAGTTAACACGTGAGGCGTGGGGTCCCAACCTCAACACAGAAAATACACTAATTCAACACGGAGGGAGTGGGGAGTGGGGATGGAAGGAATATGGAAAAGAGAGAGATGAAGGTGCGGAGGTCACAGGCACATGGTGCAGAGGTTACTGAGCTGCAGGGAGGACTTTGGTTTCAGCTCTAAGTGGGGGGCTAACCTCTAGCAGCTCCTGGGGAGGGGGTGGGACCCTTGGAGGAGGTCAGCAAATGTTTTAGGGTTAGAGGTGATAGGGACCCAGACCACGGTGGAGACGAGGGCAGAGGTCTGATTCCAGATTGGTTCTGGAGACAAGCTGCTCTCACGTAAGGGGACAGGGAAGGCGCAGCTGAGGAAGCTGCTCCGAGTGGGCGGGTTGGTGTAGGGGCCGGGAGGAGTAAGGACTGGGGCACAATGCAGGGGTGAAACTGAAGATCTAGGACCTTCTGACGCAGTGGCTCCTGGAAGATTGTTCCAGGCAGTGGAACAGCATGTGACAGGGCCAAGAGTGAGGACTGAAGACAGTTGGAAGAAAGCCTGGGGAGCAATGGGCCCCATCAGTGCGCCACCAGCTTCCCGTTCTGCCCCCAAGAAAAAAGCTACGTCCACCACAGCATCTGAAATCCTTTATTGGAAGATCATTGCTGTTCACCAAATAGAAGACTTGACAGACCCACAGTGACCGGCCCCTTGACTGGGGACCCTCTGCCCAATGGAGGGCAGGCCTGGCGACCTCTGCCCCTCCCTGGACCCCTGGGCCTTTGGCATAATGCTGACGGGTTGGGGGGCTGCAGGCAGTGAAGCCCCTTGACTCAAAGCAGAGACTCGGATGAGAACTGGGAACGGGGCAGTGGAAGAGGAAGGCGGGGCAGACCCCCAGGACTGGGGGGAGCAGCAAAAGTGGAGAAAGCCAGGGGCTGGAGATGGAGTCTATTTTTTGTTTTCTGTAAAGGGGAGCATATAGGCCTGCAGGCAGGCGGGCGGGTGGTGGCAGTGCCTGGGGTGGGTCACGCGCTGACATCTTTCTCATCGCCCGATTTGGGAACGGCTTCCAGCAATGGGTCCCCGGGGCCCGCCTCCTCCCCCTCCTTGGCCTCGCTGGACTTGGAGTTGGGGACCCAGAGGCCAGAATCGATGCAGCGCTGCATGTGGTACTTCGCATCCTGTGGAGAGAAAAAGGGGAGCAGGTGAGGCTGGGCTGCCACTGCTTGGTGGCCCAGTTGTCCCCTGCATATCCTTGAACTTTCTTAGCTGTCCCCAATGAAATAAATGTCTGTCCTGTGCTCCACACTGTCCAGCACTGTCATCACCAGCAACATGGGGCTACGAGCCCTTTAAATGTGGGTGGTCTAGGTGAGGAATGGAACCTTTCTCTTTTATTTGCAATACTGGGGATTAAACCCAGGAGTACCCTATCACTGACCTATGTCCTCAGCCTTTTTGTTTTATTTATTCATTTATTTATTTTTTGGTTCTGGGGATTGAACCTAGGGATGCTCTACCACTGAGCTACATCCCAGTCCCTTTTTATATGTTTTTTTATTTTGAGACAAGATCTTTTTTTTTTTTTTAATATTTATTTATTTACTTTAGTTGTACACAATGCAACGCATTTATGTTTACGTGGTGCTGAGGATCGAACCCGGGCCGCGCACGTGCAAGGTGAGCGCTCTGCCGCTGAGCCACAACCCCAGCCCCGAGACATGATCTTGCTAAGTTGATTGGGGCCTTGCTAAGTTGCTGAGGCTCGCCTCAAACTTGTGATCCTCCTGCATCAGCCTCTGGAGTCCCGGGGATTATAGGCACTCTCCCATGCCTGGCTTCAACTTTAAATGTTTATAGTGTCAGTCTACAAGAAAAGTCAGCAAACTTGGGCAGTGCTGGAGATGGAACCCAGGGCCTCACACAGGCTAGGAAATTTCCCTACCTCTGAGCTATACCCCAGACTCAGCAAACTTTCTTGTAAAGGGCTAAAAAGTAACTATTTTTGGCTCTGTGGGCCATATGGTCTCTGTCATAATGATTTAGCTCATTACTCCTTAAATCTGTAGTTCGAGTGCAAAATTAGTTGTGGACAATATGCTAACAAGTGAGTGCAGCTGCTGTGTTCCAGTAAAACTTTATTTCATAAAGGCAGGCAATAATAAGCCTTCCAGTTATAGTTTACAGACCCTGATCTAGATGCTTAACCCCAGAGAAGTTTCTAGAAACCTTGGGCCAGGTCCTGTGACTAGATCCATTTTACAGACATGGAAACCAACGTGGTCAAACAGGAAGCCAGGTGGCAGGAATGGCATCAAATCAAGGCCTACTAAGACTCAAACCTCTGGCTGGGGACGTAGCTCAGTGGTAGAGCCCTTGCCTGGCATGTCTGAGGCCCTAGGGGCAATCCTCAGCAACACACAGGCGTGCCCCAGTCCTGGTCCACCAGCACCATCACTATTCCACACAATAAAACATTAAAAGCTCTTATTAATCAGCTCCTCCCATGCACTCAGCCCTCCCCACATGCATCCTATAAGTTAATATTGAGAAACTGTGGTTCACATGAGGAAACTGAGGCTAGGATCAAAAATGGCCCACTGTGACAGTGACCAGCCATCACAGGGCTGAAAAATGCCACATTCGGTGCCGGATGCTGAGCACACCAGAGGTGCTCAATAAACCTAAGAGCAAATGTGGCACAGTGACGCGACCCCCTCCCTAACTCCCCGGAGAAGCCCAGGAAGGACACTTTACCAGTCTGCTTCAGAGACTTAGCAGCAGAATTGGGAGGGGACACATGGCTTTCCCCAAAGAGCCTGGGGTGCAGCTGGTACTCACAGTGGGGTCCATCTTGCTGATGGCGTCTTGGAGCATCTGCACATCCTTCACGTCAAAGCACTTTTGAAGTTCCTGGGGGTGCAGAGGGGCCGGAGTCAGGGCCTGGTCCCTGAGATCCCAGGGGGGCCTGCTCATTGCCTGCCTGCCACCCGCCTAGGGCTGGGGAGCCGCACCTCAGGGAGGGACTCGTAGACCTCGACGGGGTCCAGGCCACCAGGGCCCAGCCGCTTCTTGCGCTCCTCTGCCTCATACTCCTTCATGGCCTTCTCGATGCGCAGCTTGGCGCGGCCCCGCACGCGCTCCTTGAAGGCCTCGAGCTCGTCGTTAAAGCCCTCCATGTACTGGCGGTCGGCTGTCTGCAGAGAACACGGGAGCACCCACGGACGTGAGCCTCACGTCCAGGGGCTTTCTAAACTGCATGATGGGCTCCCCAAGGCTCGGGCCTTCCTCACCTCTCCTACATATGGCTCCCCTACCTGGGGCCTTGGCCACTCTGCCCTCCCCAGCCACAGACCCACAGCACATGTCCTCGGTGTCTTCACACTGGGGTTCTACCAGCAGCTCACGCTCAACGCGGTCACATCCCAGCTCTGGATTCCCTCCAGCCTGCCCTGCCCTTCCCAGTAGCAGTCTGGTCAGCTCTGCCTCTCTAGGTGCTCAGGTCAAAACCCGGTAGGCATAACTCTGCCCCTCGCCCCCGTGTCAGGATGCCGGAACGCTCAACATGTGGCTGCCACTGGACCACTCCCCACCGCCACGGCCCCGGGCTCTCCGGCGCAGGATGGCCTGACCACAGGAGCTGGAATCTGAGCCCACACTCGGCCTCCCCCAGAGGACTGTGGGATGGTTCCTTGTAGAGGGGGCCTCTGATCACCCAGCTGCTCAGGGACCACACCTTAATCTTAGTGAAGAACTGTCTGAAGCAGGCGCGGGGGTCCACCTTCAGACTCTTGGCCAGCTCTAGGATGAACTGCATGACAATGGTCTGGTGGGCCACCTGCTCCATGAGGGCACATTTCTGCCAGGAAAAAGAAGTATGGTGTCACCAAGTGGCAGTCTCAGAACGACCGTGTCCCCAGTCTGCAGCCAGGCTCCACTCACCTCCTCCACCTCCAGGTCAATGCACCAGATCACCAAGTAGTTGGCCGTCTCCTCACACACCAAGTGCACATTGTCTGACAGGTACTTCTGGCTGTCATCCCAGCGGCGGAGCATGCCTGTTGAAGTGTTGGCAAGGCGCTGAAAGGGGCCCCGAGGCAAAGGGCCGGCCCTACCTGGCCTCGCCTCCCCGTGCCAGCCCAGCTCACTCACCGAAGTGTTTGATCTGTTTCTCGTACTTCTCCACAAAGGTTTTGTGTTTCTGCTCCCTTACTTCCTCCGAATCCTCCTCTGCCTTCTCAGGCTTGGTATTGACCATGCTCTGTGACAGGGCGAGAGGGCAAGTGGGCTGGGGCAAGGCTGCGGAGCGCCTGGAGCGCTGGGGCCGCGGCCGCAGTGCCCATCCCATCAACGCCGGAGGCGGCCTCAGAGCCATGTGCATCAGGGTGGCAGGAGCGTGGGCGTGGGCCTTTGGGCAGATCAGAGGGGACCGGTGGGGTGCTTCATTCACCCAGTCCCCCAAACTGTTCCCCCAACATCTGATTTTTTAAAAGTATTTGTTTTAGTTGTAGTTGTACACAGTACCTTTATTTTACTTATTTATTTACTTACTTATTCATTCATTCATTTATTTATTTATTTATTTATTTTTGGTACCGGGGATTGAACAACTCGGGGGCACTCGACCACTGGGCCACATCCCCAGCCCTTTTTGTATTTTATTAGAGACAGGGTCTCACTGAGTTGCTAAGTGCCTCACCATTGCTGAGGCTGGCTTTGAATTCGCGATCCTCCTGCCTCAGCCTCCCAAGTGCTGGGATGACAGGCGTGCGCCACCCGCGCCCAGCATTACTTATTTATTTTTACATGGTGCTGAGAATCGAACCCAGTGCCTCGCATGAGCTAAGTGAGCACTCTACTGCTGAGCCACATCCCAGGTCCTCACATTATTGCTGGGCCATGGAGCCACACCCAGCCCCTATCCCATCCTCAGATTTGGTCTGGGCGGTCCTCCCACCCCACGTGGCACTGGCTGCCCTGCTCCCCTGCACACATGTCCTGGCCGCCCCCCAGCGCCCCCACACACCTTGCTGAAGCCGTCTTTGCTCAGCGTGTCCACGTTCCAGGGCATGCTCTTCTCCTTCTTGCGCATCTCCTCCAGCTTCTGCTCCCAGCTCCGCTCCTCCTTGCGCAGTTGCTGCGCCTCGGCCTGCAGCCGCTCCAGCTCCGCCTGGCCACCTTCGGCCACCTCCAGCTCCTTCAGCTTCCGCTGGCACTCGGCCACCTTGCGCTTGCACTCGCGGCAACCCCTGTCCAGCTCCTCCTTCTCCTTCTGGAACTGCTCCATGCGCTCCACCCGGGCCTGCAGGCAGGGACAGTCAGCGAGCAGCCCGTCGCTCCGGGAACAGTCTGTCCCTTGACCCTGGCCTCATTGCAGCCTGGAACTTGCACTGGAGATGGCCCCAGAAAAATGGACAGCAAACTCCATGCCCTGCCATCCCAGCTTCCACCCTCGGTCTCGTGGGCGCCGGGGCACACCTGAGTCATGTTGGGCACCTCCTCTGCTCCAAGCTCTCTGTGGCTCCCACCTCACTCAAAGCAAAGCCCAAGTCCTCACTGCAGCCCCCAGGGCCGTGCACAATCTCTCCTGTCACCTCCGCCCTCCAGTCACAGTGGCCGCCTCTTTTTCTTGAGCTCATTTCTCTTGAACCTCAGGGCCTCTGCACTAAATGCTCACTCCCCAGGTCCCCCCGAAGCTTGCTCCCTCATGCCCTTGCCCTCTGGGCTGGAATGCTGTTGGCAGACCTTGCCCACTGCTACGCTGAAGGTAGCAGCCTTCGGGCATTCTTGCCCTGCTTTGTCTTCCTCCTCAGGACTGGCCACCTGATATCTTGTGACAATTATTTGTCACATTTTGGGTGCAGTCCTCCTCCAAGGCTACTGGCGTCACGAAGGTGGGGATTTGCTCACTGCTGGGTCTCCAGAGCCAGACTGGGACTGGCACATGGAAGGAGTCCAGGAAAGGGAAGTGTGGTCAGGTGAATAAAATAATGAGGTGCCACCCTCCCCTGCCCGGCTCTCAGATTCTGCCTCTGAACTGGACCTGGCCTCAGCCACACCAGGGCTCCCGGCCCTGCCAACAGTCCCCTCAAGCTACCTCTGCCTTGTGTCCTGCAGCCACCTCCAACCCCATGCTCAAAACAGAACTCGGGCCCCCACCCCCCAAAATCAGGTCCTTTGCTGTGCCCTCGCTCAGCGCTGGCTCTGCCATCCTGCCAGTTTTCACTCTGACATTTATCCACTTCCTGCCACCCTAGCTTGGCAGTGGGTTTACTGTCCAGGCCCCCTCAGCTGGCTCTAAGCCAACATGTCTTTCTGATCTCAGTGCTGTGTCAACCCTCAGTCCTGGCCATCACTCCCCTCTTGCTCAGACCCTATCCAGACCACCCTCAGACCTCCCACCTTCTCTACTCTACCCTTGCCTGGCTCTAGCGCCATCTCCCCTGCTCAACGGTGCCCGCTCTAGCCAGAGTTACTGACTGAGCCCTGAGAGGTGCCAATGTCCCTCTCCAACCAGGCTTGGAGCCTGCCAGGAGGGCCTTTGAAACCCATCCATCAGAGGCAGCCCTCACCACCTCATCCTGGAGGGCCTGTGTTCAGATGGGCCTCCTGACCGCCCTGCTGGACCCCACCCAAAAGACTGTATGTGACCATCAGATTATGTGAAGAGGTGCTGGACCTTGGGTCATACCCCATGGCCACTGTAGACCAGCTGGTTATCCCTGGGCATCCACTAGCCTCTGGGAACTTGGGTTTCCTCGTGGGTCAATGCGACAACAGCTGGCCTCATGAGGTTGTAAAGATCCTCTCCAACTCACGGTGGAGGTCATATCCTATTAAACCCATCATAAGCTGAAAACACCAGTAAGTCAAAAGCTGCATGTAATATTGCCAGGCATGGTGGTGCACACCTGTAATCCCAGCAACTCGGGAGGCTGAGGCAGGAGGATCACAAGTTTGAGGGCAGCCTCAGCAACTTGAGACCATGTCTCAAAATGAAAAATAAAAAGGCTGGGGGATGTGGTTCAGTGGTAAGGTTCAATCCGTGGTACCAAAAAAGAAAAAAAAGGAAAAAAAAGCATGTAATACACCTCACTCACTCCAAAACGTCCTAGTTTAGACCTTGAACATGCTTGGAACACTTACCTGAGCCTGCAGTTAGGCAAAATCATCATTATAATAACAAAGCATTGACTATTTCATGTTTTTTATTTATTTGTTGCTATGTTGCCCAGGCTGGCCCTGAACCCTTGGGCTCAAGCAATCCTCCTGCCTCAGCCTCCCAAGTGGCTGGGACTATAGGCGTGCACCATTGCTCGGCTCTCACGTAACTGATAGAATACTACACTGAAAGGGAAAAATAGAATGGCTGCACAGGAATACTTCACACCACTGGGGGGAAAAATCAAAATGAAACCATGGTAAGCCAGGGACTGTCTGTACCAGCAGGAACAAAAAAGATGATTACAGTTAAAAGCCTAGAGCTGTGAGCCGGGCACGGTGGCACACAGCTGTAATCCCAGCTACTCAGGAGGATCACAAGTTCATGGCCAGCTTCAGCAACTTAGTGAAACCCTGTCTCAAAATAAAATAAAAAGGGCTGGTGTGTGGCTCAGTGGTAGAGCGCCTCTGGGTTCAATCCCCAGCAAAAAAAATAAAAATAAAAAGTCCAGGACTGCGCTGGATGCTCAGTAGGCACCATTTCCAAGTCGGCTACTGTCATAACCAATTGTCCAAGGAGACAATCTTTCCCTCTCTCTGAGGACTATTTTGAGACTTAAACAGGAAAATGTGTCTCAAGTGTTTAACTGGCTTCCTGGCCCAGTGGAAATGCAGGGTGACCAGGAGTGGTCATTACCCCCACATCACAGCACCCAGCTCTGCTATGTTCTAGTAATTTGGCTAAGTCCCTTACACTTCACCTGGTCTTAGTTTTCCTCTCTGTGAAATGGAACCTCACAGGGTTGCTGTGGCGACCCACTGAGTAACTGCACAGAAAAACCTTCCAACTCGGCACTTGATGTCCCACTGTTCTCATCACTGTCCTTGTGACAGCCACTGGAATGGCCTGCTGATTCCCTTCTATGCCTTACTGAGGCAGTGTGCCCAGACAGCCCAGGGCCAGGCACACTGCAGGTGAGAACAGGGACACCTGGAGCCTATTCTAATGCTGATGGAGGCGACACAGCCAAGTCTGAGCCTTACTTTCTGCATATGAATAACAGGTAGAGATGACCCCGACTTCCTGGATAGGTATCGGAAAGCAGCCCTGGCCTCCATTTCCCCCAAACGGGTCTGTCACCCTGGGGCCCTCCTGATGCTCTAGAGGCAAGGGGTCCTTTCAGGTTGGCACCATGCTGGCCCTGGGCAGCAGCAGGAACTGATCACCCTTCTTGGCTTCTGCTGGGCTGCACCACTCTCCTCAGCGTCCTCTAGAGTGGCTGCCAGGGAGGCCAAAGCTAAAAAGGGCCTGAAGCTGGTGGGGCGGCTTGCCCGACTGAGCTTTACACTTCCCATCTGGGAGGGGCTGCGGCAGGCTGGGCAGGACAGAAGCCCTGGGAGCAAGAAGGTTCTACAGATGTCACTGTCCTGCTTTACAGATAGGAAAACTGAAGCTCACAGCATGTCAATGGAAGGAGCCAGAAGAAGCCACAAATGGCAGCTATCTCTGGGCAAGGAAGTTGGGGAGATGGGGCTGGGAAGAGACTCATTTATCCCCTCTCAAGCCTTTGGAATTTTTTTTTTTTTTTTTTTTTTTTTTAACCATGAGCAAGAATTGCCTAAATAATGATAACAATAGGAGCTGGTGCCCCAGGAGCTTATAGACATCAAATAAATACGGTAACCCTTTCAACAAATCTAAAGGGTTGATGAATCTCAGCTGGGGAAACTGAAACACAGAGAAGTCAAACAAATCACTGGAAGTCACACTGTATTTCAGTACTACAGAAGGAGCCAGAATTTGAACCCAGGTGGTAAGGCCTGTGCTTGAAAACACAATACGGTCATGCTACCTTTTTACTCATGTCCACTCCCCCTCCAGAATGTTTACTCCTCCCAGGCCCTGGCCCAAATTCTCTTCAGAAGTAATCTCATTTCATTCTTAAAAGGGTCTCACAGAAGCAGTGGGGCCACATTAGCCTAGTTTCACACAGGATCTGAAAACTTATGTGTCATTCCACTGAAGCAAGAACGGGCAGGGCTGGGATTAGAACCCAAGCCTGCCTGACCCTGAACCTGTGCTGGAGCCTCTGAGGTCTGCTGCTTCCCCTACTCTCTACTATAGGCACAGCAGCAGGACAGGAAACGGTTCTGTGCCAAGAGAGGGGAGGCCTCCCACCCAGCAGGACCAAACTGTTCTCTATGCAGTAGTAAAATTAACCTCTTTATGTGACAGAAATAGGTGTTCCCAAGAATAGTCTTTAGAGCTTTGCGGAGGTCTTAAATATTTCATAATAAAATGTTACACACTGCGAGAAATAGAAGTGCTAGAACTTTCTTCCCACACTCCAGGGGCTTGCCCAGCAGGTACTCTATCCAGGAGGCTGCAGCTTTAAGGAACAAGTCTGGAGGTGAGACTGAGGCTCAGAATAGAGAATAATACCATATCCCAAGGGCTTTCTAGGAGTTTCTGGATAAATGACTGGAAGTTGCCATAAAAGAGGTTGGGCGAGAGATTCCTAACTGGAAGTTTCTGAGAGGTATACACCCTCAATTTGAGGGTATAATGGGGACAGGTATGTGGGTGTGGTTCTCTGATTTGGGAAAGCAGGAAGTTAGGCCATGAAGACTTTAGAACACCCTACTGGCCTGTGAGCACTGCTGGGCAGAAGAGGGGTGGTAGTACAGAGATTATCCAAACTTGGATTGGAGGCAGGGTGTTGTTGGTAGGTAGATAGAAGGGTCAGTGACTATGGAATCAGACCCAGAGGGTCACTGGGTGAGAGCATAGACAATCCTGATGTTAGAATGCAGCCCATCAGGCTGGAAAACAAGTAAGGCAGGGCAGTTTGGGGTCCTGGACTTGGATAGTGTGAGTTTCCAATGCTGGGGAAGGTTAATACAGGAAGTCATGGTCTTGGAGGTGGGCACCGATGGGGTCTGCAATACTACACGAAGGGGCATGGCTGGGCCGGAAGCTAAGTGGGCGGGATTTCCTGGTATAATGGAAAACGGGGTCTACAGGAGGTAAGGCCAAAGGAGAGGGACTGGGGTTGGACTCTCCATCAGGGTGGAGCTGTAAATTGAATCTGGAGGCGAACCAGGCTCGAAAACTTAAGTCCTAGGTGGGAGTGAGGACCCTAGTGGGGCACAGGTTTACACTCTAGGAAGGGGTTCCTGAATCTTAAGGCTGGATGGAGTTCCTTGTTCGGTTTGGAAAAGAAGTGGGGTGTCTGGATCTGAATTGGAATCCCTGGCCAAGATTCAAGGAGAGACTCAGGGCAGAATCAAATTATGGAGGATCTGGACTCTAGAAATTAGGGAGATGTTGAAGGGAGATCCCAAATCAGAAGTGGGTACATGAATAGGTTCAGGGATCATCTAGCGGAATTCGGGGTCCAGACTGAGGCAAACTTCTGGGTGTAAACGAAAGGTCCTAGACTAGATTAAGGAGACTCCCAAGGTTCGGCTTGGGAGTCTAGATTATGAAAAATCCCTAAAGGTCAATAGGAAATCCCGCGTAGAAAGCATAGGGGGGCCCACTGATATTGGGGTACCGGAGTTAAGTCGGGGATCCTGAAAGTCCAGACTGTGGGGCAGGAACCCCAAGCGTCAACAGCGGGGTCCCTGGGCAGTATTAGGGGGTCAGAACTCTGGAGCAAGGTCCGGGGAGTGGGGAAAGGAGATAGGCGCGCAGGCGCTACCTGGTGCCGCCAGCGGAAGAGGCTGGCCGTGTCGATGTTGGGGTGCGTCTCGTCCTCATCGTCAGACACTTCGATGTGGTCCCACACGCTGTAGTCTACCATCTTGCCTCGGCGGTCCAGCCCGCTCTGGCTCTGGCAGCAGAGGTGGCGGCAGTGCTGGAGATTCGGGCCGCGGAGCCCCGCCCCTTCCGCTTCCGCCCGGACGCTCATCCCCCCCCCCACCAGCGCGTGACGTCACATCCTTAGTAACCGTCGCGGCGGCACTGGCAACCAAGCCCGCCTTAAAGGGCCCTGCGCACGTGTTCCGGATCACCTAGAGTTCCCACCGAGACCCTGCCTCATTGGATGCTGGGGCTCCGCTAGGCATTTCTTGGGGGCATACGGATAGTCGCCCCAACCACGAGCCCTCCTCATCTCCCGCTGCCTTGCGTGGACGTTTACGGCAGCCGCGGGGGTGCGGGGTGAGTTGAGATAGAGGAAGAGGATTGTCCCCTTAGCCACGCCGCAGTGACATCAGCCCAGGCCCACTGCAGGGGGCGGGGCCTCGGCTAGAACACCTACCCCTTCCCCGGGTGAAAAAGGGCTTAATTCTGTTCTGGGGAGGAGTAACCGATCTGATGGACTTTTCCCAGTCCGAGGGTGACAAGATCCTGTCCTGGGAAGGTCTAAGTGTGGAGTGGTATGGCTCTGCCCCTGGGAGGGGTCAGAGGTGTGTGTGGGGGGGTGGTGATTGTAGCCCTGCCTTGGGAACTTGTGTTTCCCATGTTTGGACCACAACCTCCAACCCCGCCTCCATCTCCTGCCACTCAGGAGACAACTTGAGCACACGCCGCCTCCGGAATCCGCGAGACCGCCTAACGGGTCTCGTGCGCCTGTCCGCTGCGTCTGCCCGCACCGCCACAGAGTGTCGCTAAAGTCTAGCTAGCTACCCGTGCTCCTGGCCCCGCGCCCAGTCCGGGATCGCGGGGGCTCAGAGGGGGACTTTCCTTGTTGTCGCAGTCTCTGGCTGCTCATAGCCCCCTCCCTGTTCGTTTGGGGCCCGCAACCTCAGCAGGAGCTTGAAGGATTCCATACTCTTAACTTGGAGGACCTCGGCTGTACACTTTTATACATCCCAACCCACGCTTTGATAACGCTGTAGCCTAGGGCCAGGATTATCTCAGATTAAAAGGTCTGCGGGGTGCAGGTGGGATAGGAGGAGCTCCAGTCACATGGGTGAAGGGTGCCACTTCCCGGCCTTCCCCGGAGCGGGTGTTGGGGCTGTTCTGGAGGAAAAGGAGTAAAGGGCTCCAGATTGGGAAGGAAGGAGGGATTCCCCGGCTCAGGGAGGGGGAGGGGCCATCGGGACAAAAGCGCCCTCCCACTGTCGCCCCTCCCTCTCGCGGTCCATTCAAACTCGCGAGTGGGCGGGCGGGGGAGTCCCCTTCTCTTTCCCCTCCCCCTGCAGCCCGGTCAGTCCAGCCCCAGCGACAGTCACGGCCCGGGCACGCGCGCGCACGAACCTACACCCAGCGGGTCTCACAATCGCGCACACATTCACACACACTCACACACCAGCAAACAAAGGGTCTGGACACCCCAGTCCCCTCCCGCCCCCCAAGGCCGGAGAGGGCGGGGCATCCCCTCCCCAGGCCCCCTACAAGGTAAGCTTTGGGTGGCGAGCTGATGGGTAGGGGGACCTGGCGCACAGGAGGGAGGGACTCTAGATGGTGGGGCTTCCCTGGCTCCCCAGGAAAGCCGGGTCCCCCTCAGGGACCTTTGAGGGCTTCGGCCCCACAGCTGGGATGAGGGTATGTGGAGAGGACCCCGGATGACGAGGATTCCCGGGTAGGCGCGGGAGTGGCGGGGGGGGGGGATCTCTTCCCAGGTTCGTAGATGAGCTGCCTGGCCCCAGTGAAATGGGATTCCAGGAGCCCCAGCTCCGGTAAGTGGGGACAGGAAGGCGGAAGCTTCCCGCACCATCACCAAACGTTTCCTAATCTGCCGCCAGCACTGCATCTCTAGTCCCAGGGGACAGAGAAATTGAGATCCCTGAGTTACTTTGCACTATTCCTCTCTCCCACCCCCAGCAACCACCCCCCACCCCCCATCAGTGCATCCCTGCCGTGTCTCTGGCTCTTGTGGGTTGCGGGTAGGGAGGACTGGGAATGCTTCTAGGGGCTACCTTTGCTTCTACTGGTACATCCCACAGCCATATACCACGCAGCTGCGTTGGGATCCCGCAAGCCGCTTGCCTTGGTCAGCCTCAATTTCCCCATCTGCTAAGTGGATAATGACACCCCGAGGAGTCCACGAGGTCCTGCATGCCAAGTGAGCTATCTTTGCTCCATCATTTATCTCTTGGCTCATTTCATGCCTGTTTTCCAAATACCTATGTATGCCTGGCACTGTGGCTAAACCATAGGGCTGCAGCAACCAATGAAACCAGCAGGGTCCCTGCTCCTGGCTGAGGAAGGAGCAAGATCAATGTATAAACAAAATAACCCTGATGATTTCCGACTGTGTAAACTAAAATTCTGTTGCCAGGCAGAGTGATTGGAGGGAGGGCACTCAAAAGAAAAAATGAAATATTTCTGATATATATCTGCACTCTTCCTTCACTTTGAGCTCCATGAAGTCTAGATCCAGTCTAGAACAGTACTGGGCACATAGTAGGTGCTCAGTAAATTCCAAGTGAGTAAGAGAGGGGATTGGGTTCAAGAATAGATTTAGAGAATTTGAGCTCCCAGAGGAGGCTTACTGTGGATCAGTCCAGTCCTCCTCCCATTTTACAGTGGTTGAGTGATTCCTGAAATGTCATCGCTCCTTTAAAAGTGAGGAAGGCTGAAGGACTGTTTGCAAATAGCTAAAGGAATGGACCCTGTGGAGATCAGAATTGAGCACAGGGCCTTCAAGGCACATCCTAATGCCCAGGCTGTGCCCACCCCACCCCACATAAGATTCAGACACTGCCCTGCATTCATCCATTCAACAAGTATTTATTCAGTGTCTACTCCCGCCAGGGACTGAGGACACAGTGGTGAACACCCCCACCCCCACCCCCACCACACACACTACCCATGGAGCCAATAGAGGAGGAAACAGAAAAAAAATAAGCAAGCAAACAAATTAACATATAACAACAAATTGTGACTAAGAGGTGGAGCCCAGTGGTCGATCCTATGCTTAGCAAGCGCTAGGCCCTGGGTTCCATTGTGATTAAGACTGCGATGGCAATAAAGGACTTGTGCCAGGAGAGAAAAAAATGGGTAGATCTATTTCAGGTTAGATGTCCAGGAAGAGCTGTTGGAGGAATTGAATTTCTTTTCAAACATGTATTCAAATCCAGACAAATGTAATCAGTACAATGCAGCTGAGTGCTGTCTATGTGTGGAGCCTGAGAGCCTTGGCTAATGACTAGCAGAGATTTGACCTTTTTTTTTTTTAAACTGTACTGGGGATGGAACCATGTGCCGGGCAAGTGCTCTACCACCCAGCGACACCCTCAGTGCATAACCTGCATTTTTATTTTCCCTAGGTACTGAGGGTCGAAACCCAGGGTGTTTTACCACCGAGCCACATCCCCAGACCTTTATTAATTTTTACCTTGAGAGAGGATTTTTTAAAATATTTATTTATTTGCTTTAGTTGTACACAATGCATTTTTATTTTTACGTGGCGCTGAGGATCGAACCCGGGCCGCGCATGTGCTAGGCGAGCGCTCTACCACTCAGCCACAACCCCAGCCCCTTGAGAAAGGATCTTGCTGAGTTGCCAAGGCTGAGTTGCCATGAACTTGCAATCAATCCTCTTGCCTCAGCCTCCCCAGTGGTTGGGGTTACAGGAATGTGCCACTGCAATCAGCTTTAGAACCTGCATTTTTCATTTTATTTTATTGTACCCAGGGGCACTTTACCACTAAGCTATTACCCCAGCCCTTTTTAAATTTTTTTTAAATTTTGAGATGGGGTCTCTTAGCAACAAGTCTCAGATATCTAGTTGCTTAGGGCCTTGCTAAGCTGCCAAGGCTGGCCTTGAACTTGCTATCCTCCTGCCTCATCCTCTGGAGTCAGTGTGATTACAGGTGTAGGTCACCATGCTCAGCTTTGGTACCAGGGATTGAACCCAGGGGACGCTTAACCACTGAGCCACATCCCCAGTTCTTTTTTTTTTTTTTTTAATATTTATTTATTTGTTTTAATTGTACACAATGGTGCTGAGGATCAAAACCGGGTGGCACATGTGCTAGGCAAGCACTCTACCGCTGAGCCACAACCCCAGCTCCATCCCCAGTCCTTTTTATATTTTATTTAGAAACAGGGTCTCTCACTAAGTTGCTTAGGGCCTCGCTGAATTGCTGAGGCTGGCTTTGAACTTGTGATCCAACTGTCTCAGCCTCAGCCACTGGGATTACAGGAGAACCTGCATTTTTAGCCACTGTGAATACTGCTTTCTGCCACATCCAGATGCACGTACCCACCCCACATGCACGCGCTCGCAGTCACAGTCACACAGAGGCATATCCAACCTCATGCCCACATACTGATGTGGCGCTGCTGTCATATGCTCCAGCTATGATCTGATCTCAACTATGTAACATTTAGACTCCTGGAAAGTCTGCCTGTCCAATTACACATGCACTGATGTGTATGCACACGTGTCTGAAGCCCTGGGGAAGGCTTCCCAGGCCTGCTTTAGCTCTGGGTGCGGAGCTTGGGTAGTTGCAAATGCTTAAGGCCACGGTGTGAACAAGGGCTGCAGACCGAGCTGGTGGCTGACGACACTGATGGGCTGGCTGAGTGGGGGAAGAGGCCTCACTCAGCCTGAGCCTGGTGCCAGCTGCCCAGAGCAGCCTGCTCTGCCATCTGGACACTCCTCCCCAGCCAGCCTGCTGTCCAGAGGAGAGGGTAGGCTTAGAGGAACCCCTCCGCCCAGTTCCTGAGGCTCTCCCTCCCTCCCTTGGGTTTCTGCAGGCTGATTTCTGTAGAATTGCTGTTTTTCTGGACAGTGGTAGGAGGCATGTCTGCCTCTTCCCAGCCTATGGAGCTGGTTGGTGTCCACTCCTTCTTCGTTCTTTCCTTCTTCCCATAAACCCTTAAATGCCTACTATGTAATGTTCAAGGGACTTGGGATACAGCCAGGACCCCCTACAAGATTTACAGGACCCCTGCCAGGTATGGTGGCGCACACCTGTAATCCCAGCACTTGGGAGGCTGAGGCAGGAGAATCGCGAGTTCAAAGCCAGCCTCAGCAATGGTGAGGCACTTAGCAACTCAGTGAGACCCTGTCTCTAAATAAAATACAAAAAAAGGTCTGGGGATGTGGCCCAGTGGTCGAGTGCCCCTGAGTTCAATCCCCGGTACCGAAAAAAACAAACAAACAAACAAAAAAAAAGGGAGCTGGGGATGTAGCTCAGTAGTTAAAGCACCCCTGGGTTCAATCCCTGGTACCAAAAATAAATAAATAAAAATTAAAAAATAAAAGTTGAGAGGAAAGATAAAGCCGAGAACAGGGCAGAAGGTGATGGTATGAGGGGAGGCATCAGTGTCAGGGAAGCAGAGACCCCTAAAGAGGTAAAGAAGTCAAGCAAATTCATTCATCCAAAAGATATTTTTTGAGGATCTACTGTGTAGCCACAGTACATAGTACCTCTGGGGTCCCAGCAGGGAACAAAATTGACCAACATCTCTACTCCATCAAAAGATAGCAGTAGCTGAAGCCGGGCGCGGTGGCGCACGCCTGTAATCCCAGCACTTTGGGAGGCTGAGGCAGGAGGATCACGAGTTCAAAGCCAGCCTCAGCAATGGCGAGGCACTTAGCAACTCAGTGAGACCCTGTCTCTAATAAAGTACAAAAAAGGGCTGGGGATGTGGCCCAGTGGTCGAGTGCCCCTGAGTTCAATCCCCAGTACCACAAAAAAAAAAAAAAAAAAAAAAAAAAAGATAGCAGTAGCTGGGGCTAGAAGTGTAGCTCATGGGTAGAACATTTGCCCAGCATGTGTGAGGCTCTAGGTTTAATCCCTGGTACAGAAAGAATGGAAGGAAGGAAAGAAGGAAGAATGAACTGATAATCTAGGAAGTGAATTATATGTCTTGTTAGAATATTATAAATCTAAAGTAAACAGATGAAACAAAAGCAGCATCAAGAGGATCCAGAGAGTGGGAAGAGAACAAGATCTCTTGAGGCTTGTTTTCTGGGCAGAAGAAAGCATGTGCAAAGGCCCTGAAATCTGAATATGTTCTAAATGAGGTACAGCAAGGAAACTGGAGGGGTAAGGTCAAGAATGGGAGGAGATGAGGTATTTGTACCTCACAATGATCCCAGCAGGTAGGTCTAAATACTATCCCTGTTTTACAGATGATAAAATGGGCCCAGAGAGGCTGGGTGACTTTTCCAAGGTTATACAACCAAGAAATGGCAGAGGCAGATTTGAATGTGAGTCTGTAAGCATAATTTTGGAACCTGGGCATTTTTCTTTCTTTCTTTTTTTGGTACCGGGGATTGAACTTAGGGGCACTCGATCACTGGGCCACATCTCCAGCCCTTTTTTGTATTTTATTAGAGACAGGGTCTCACTGAGTTGCTAAGTGCCTCGCCATTGCTGAGGCTGGCTCTGAACTCGAGATCCTCCTGCCTCAGCCTCCCAAGTGCTGGGATTACAGGCGTGTGCCACTGCGTCCTGCCGGAACCTGGGCATTTTTTACATGACCCATTCTCTGCCTGTCTACATTCATGACCCATTTCTCTGCCTCTCTGCACCCTCTCTCCCTGTGTCCCCATTATCCCTTCAGCATTCTTTGAAACTGCACTTGGGGAGCCATGATTAATAGATACTGTTTTGCCATAAAGTGAGATAATGTTTACATTCACTTCTAGTTGACATTACTGAAGCCATAGCTATTGCAATAAGGCAAGAAAAGAAAAAAACAGTATAGTTAGGAATAATTAGTTCTGGCATTCTATAGCAAAGTGGGGTAACTACAGTCTGTGACAACATTTTTTTTTTTTTTGAGACAAGGTCTTGCTAAAATTTCCTAAGTTGGCATCAAATTCGTCATCCTCCTGCCTCAGCATCCTGAGAAGCGGTGAGTACAAACATGTAGCACGGCACCCAGCTAATCTGCAATAATTTTTTAGCTGGGCAGTGTTTCATGCCCGTGGTCCCAGCTACTCAGGAGGTTGAGGCAGGAAGAGTGTCTAGGCAA
The DNA here is from genome assembly GCA_025594165.1 of Tamias sibiricus. Lineage (NCBI taxonomy): Eukaryota > Metazoa > Chordata > Mammalia > Rodentia > Sciuridae > Tamias > Tamias sibiricus. Next base: position 10,204,922 of record CM046673.1, read on the forward strand.
CTTAGTGAGACCCTGTCTCAAAATAAAAGAGCTGGGGATGTAGCTCAGTGGTAAAGCGCACCTGGGTTCAATTCTCAGTACAGCAAAGACAAAACGAACCCATGCAAGCCATCTAGGCCTCTCAGCAGAGGAAGGACACCATCTGACTTGGGTTCTAAACGGCTTCCACAGGCTCAGCTGTTAGTTCATTCTCACGTGGACCCCATACACACTGTCATCCCATTTTCACAGTAGAGAAACTGAGACTCGGAGTTTAAGTCAGTGACTCATGGCCACCAAGCAAGTCTTCAGTGCCTGGGGGTGAGGGTTGGGTGAGCGAGCCGGCCTCTCCCTCCCCCAAGCCTTTTAGACAAGGATCGGTGGCAGCAAAGCGCACCCATCACCGCGAGCTGCGTCTGTGTCCCTGTCTGTCTGTTTCTATTTCCACACGTCCCTGTCTGTCTCCGCGCGCCTCTGCCTGTGCGTCCCCCATCTGTGCCCAAAGCCGCCGTCTCCCTGCGGCCCGGCCCCCGCACATCGGAGCTATTTCGGGTTTAGGCATAAAAACCCAACAGCTCTGAGGAGACGCTTCCTCCGGCCCCCGGCTCGGACCACGCGCTGCACGCGGCCAGCTCTGGGAGCTCCCAGCCTTCTCCGTGGGATCCCCGGGCGGGGAAGCCCCCGCGGGAAGAAGGGTGGGGGCTGGGGCGACTGGGCCGCGAGCCTCCCGGCCCCCCAGTGGCCAAACCGCGCATTGACGCTGTCCAGAGCCCTGCCGTGCGTCAGCTGTCGTTCTGACAACGGGTCGGCAACGTCACCGACTGGCAGTGCGTCAGCAGCCTGCTGACGTCACGCCTCGAGAGAGGCAATAGGCGAGGGGCGGGGTGGGTTCCTGGCCCGGCCGGCAGGGGGAGCCCTGGGGAGCTAATGGCGGACCCTTCTCTTGGTCCTGCAGGTGGCACTGGCCTGGGACCACATGTCCCCCGAATCCCCCACGACACGCTAGGTTGGCGGGATGAAGAGGAGTCACAGTGTCCTGTCCGTGGCCGGGACCCGGGACGAGGTGCGAGAGGCGGGGCCTGGGCTGAAGGCGAAGCTCGGACCGCGACAGGGGGGTTGGAGGGGGGCGCCCTCTGGTGACCACCGCTGTTTCCTGAGGTTGTTCTGGTGTCGCATCCCCTATGCCTCAGTTTACCAGTTTACCCCCTTGTCTCCGCTTTTCTCTTGCTGCCCAGATGACACGCAGCACAGGGGTAGAGGACAGGGTCTTTCTTGGAGCATCTCAAATGGGGGGAGGATTTGGGCCAGAAGGTGGAGGCGCACGGGGCTGAGATCTTGAGAGTCTCAGATGTGGGGGAGCTGAGAGGACCACTAACAGAAGGCCAAGAAGGGGCCTCTTATACGTGGAGGGTGGGAAGAGACCCTAAAAGGATGATGTCTTATAAGATCTCACATGAGAGAGGGATGGTAGAGATGCGAGGGCCCACAGCCCAGGGCTGGGAGTCCAGAAAGGGCCCAGAAGATACTGTGGTTCAAGGGGAGGGAGGCGCAGACACGGGGGGGAGGGCGGGGGGGGGGGCGGGGCCAGCGGCTGTACCCTATACCTCCATCAGCTACCGCTCAGGTGGCTAGGTAGGAGTTCCTGGGAGGGTCTCAGATTTTGCAGTCCAGACCACACCCCCATCCCACCGGTGTCCCTCCACAGAGGCCCCGGGAGACCCCTGAGCCCGGCAGAGCCAACATGTTAGGGGCTGAACTGAGACGTCCTCGCCGCCGCCTCTCCTCTGGTCCTGGACTGGGCTGGGCCCAGCTGGAGCCCTCCGACCCTGGGGTCCCACTACCATCACGGCCCACCACACTGCCGCTTCTGATCCCGCCTCGGATATCCATCACCCGGGCAGAGGCCAACAGGTAGGCAGGAGCGGGACTTGACTGGGAGGTGGGCTGGAGGAACAAGGCCAACTGGGCTAGGGCCAGTCATTAGTCCTTCCCAGAGCTTTGGGCTCCCTGCACTTTACAAAACTAGCTGAAACTTCTGTGCTCTGGTGGGTCAGGCTCTGACAGCCCCCCTCCAAGCACCCTTTGCAGTCGCTGGGAACCCCCTTTTCCCATTTTCCAAGCCGCCTGAGTCAGCCAAAGGCAGTTCAGAGGAAATGAGTTTCAGCTTTCCAGTCCCCAAATGCAGAGCTGAGACAAGCTGGGGAACAGGTCTGTGACCAGTTTGTGGGGCACTTGTCTCTGTTTCCCCTATTGGAAAGATTCTGATCTCCCACAATTTAAAAGGGGATAGTGGGCTCTAGAAGGAGGCCTGGGCTTGCATTTTTCTCTCTTCTGGGGAGATGTGAGTAATATCTGAGATCTCTAGCTTCACACTGTGTTTTTCTACCTATTTCTCCTCGGGGAGCCTCCCAGGGCACCCCAACACTCCACCCCCTTGGACCAAGGATGAGTTGGAAAGCCAAACAGCTGAGCTAGGCCTGGCTGCTGGCCTGCCCCTGCCCCTTCCGCATCCCCTGGCCTCTACTCTCTGCAGCCCCAGGGCCCCCCTCCCCATCTACTAAACTGGACGACTTCAGGGTCTCTGGTTAGGTCTTGATAGGGCTCATTTGCAGATAGGGGAGGAAGTGACTGTCATTCTTCCCAGGGGCCATCCAAGGTGTATTTCCCCTCCCCCATTCCTCTAGCCTCCATTTGGTTCAAGTCCAGCTTGATCCATCTCAGGGCTCATCAGAGCTCCAAATACCAGCCCTGGCCCACTGCCCTGTGCCCTCCTTCTTCTGCAACCCCAGTTGTGATCTGGCCCCCACCAGCCGCATTACCCATCCTCCATGCGGCGCTCTGGTGAAAGGCCACATCCCCCACCCACACCCAAGAATTTAGCCCAGCTCAGGACCCTCAAATTATCTGAGAAGGACCCGCAGCCCTTGCAAATCCCTTAGAAGCCTTAGGGGGAGGTTGCTGAAATAAGTGGGGAACACAGTTCTGGCTTCTGGGATACCCCGCGGCTGCTGATGGGAGGCCAGTTCTTGCTCCGTGTTCGCCCACGCCCGGAGCCCCCTCTGGCGGGGAGAAAAGTGGCTGAGGAGGTTGGAAACGGGAAGGATTTTTTTTCTTTTTTTTTTTCAAATAAGAACAGCTCAGGAGGGAGCGGGAGGGGATTGGCAGACGGCACTGCCTGCCCTGGGGAGCCCGTGAGAAGGGGCACACGGGGGCGAGGGTCTAGTCCTCGCGACCAGCACCAGAGAACCTTCTCGGGTTTGAGCGAGGATCCGCCTTGGGGGCGGGGCTCGGGGACGGGTGAGCACCCCCGACCCAGCAGCCACTGGGGCTCGGTCGGGGCCCAGGGGAGGGGGGTTGGGGGGGGCGCGCTCGGATCCCGCTCGCTCTGTGCTCGCTTGCTCGGCGCGGCACTGGGGGAGGCGGGAGCGTGAGTCACGGCGACTCCCGATTTAGGTGCCGGAAGGGGGGTTCTGCCCGCGGGGGCCGGGGGGACTAGGCTCGGCTGTTTACTCGCCCGAAAAGGGCACGGAGGTGCGCCCCGCGGCTACTGAGGATCTGCCTCAGTTTACCTCCAGTGGAACCGCTTTAGAAGAGACAGCCGTACATGGAGCGGTGGGTGGGCAGCCGCGGTCCTCCTGAAACCACTCGGGAACTAAAGGGACACACCCCAGACACATCCCAAAGAGGCCCCAGGCCGACCACACATACACACAAAACATCCATGTACGCCCTCAGACGCCACAGCCAGACTACGGGGGAAGAATTGTGTGCACAACTCGCAAGCACGCACGGACCACAATACACACCCATGCTCGCGGGAACACACAGGCAGCCCCCGGGCCACGAGAAAAGACCCCGTAGCGGCGTCCTTCCTCCAGACAGACAGCACACGTGCGCGCACATCCTTCACCCGCAGATACACAAGATATACACACAGCGAAAGACGGAGAAACAGGCAGACGGTAGCAGCAACCACGTGCACACACACACTTCCAGCCGACATCGAAAACAGACAACCCTCGGAAGGGGCCACGTGCGCTCACATCCCGCCCCGGGCACGCATCGTCACCTTCCTCCGACCCACAGACAGGAGATTCCGGGCACACCGCCGCTGCCCGCTCCAGGAACCACTCGGGTGGCACTAGGACCACTCCCCAAAAGCTCCCGCGGGCTAGGGGTAGAGGCGAGGACAGGCCCGCTCCCGACTCCGCCCCCGCCATGATGGACGGACTGACTGACACTCGGGCAACCAGTCGGGTGTCTTCTTCCCGATCGGATTAACCGTTTAACTCCTTCGTGCCCGTGCGCGCCGCTGCTAGGCAGGGCGCTCTAAAGAGAACTGAGTTCCGGCGCCCCCTCCCCGCCGGGAGCGGGGCTCTGCGTGGGCGGGGAGGGCCCCCCTCCTTGGGTGGCTGCCCCCCACTGGCCCGGACCGAGGAGGAGGAGGGGGGCGGCGCTGACAGTCGCGGCGGGCGGGGGGCAGGGAGGGGCGGGACGGGGCGGGGGAGTCGGGGCTGGAGCGGAGCGGGGCGCCGAGCATTGAGAGCGCAGCCGGGCTCGGAGCCGAGCTCCAGGAGCCGACAGGAAGCCGCGGCGCCCGGCCCGGGGGCGATCGGCCCGCAGCGCCCCCGGGTCTGTCCCCGGGGCGCCATGGCCCCACTGAGGCCGGGCGCACCCGTGGGACTCCCGGCGCGTCCGCTAGAGCGCAGCTGAGCTAGGTGCAGCTTGGAAGGGCCGGGACCCCAGGGGTGCAGGTGGCAGTCGGCGCTATGGAGCCCCCGGCCGCCCCCTCGGAGAGGAGCCTGTCTCTGTCTCTGCCCGGGCCCCGGGAGGGCCAAGCTACCCTGAAGCCGCCCCCCCAGCACCTGTGGCGGCAGCCGCGGACCCCCATCCGTATCCAGCAGCGCGGCTACTCAGACAGCGCGGAGCGCGCGGAGCCCGAGCGGCCGCCACACCGGCCCATAGAGCGCGCCGACGCCGTGGACACCAGCGACCGGCCCGGCCTGCGCACGACCCGCATGTCCTGGCCCTCGTCCTTCCACGGCACCGGCACCAGCGGCGGCGGCGCGGGCGGAGGTAGCTGCAGGCGGTAAGACTCTGGGCTGAGGACGCGCGCGGAGCGCATAGGCGCGCAGGGAGAACGCAACTCGTCCCGCCGACCGCAGGGGGCGCTGTGATGCGGGTGGGGTCAGTGTGACTGGAGGGGGCCGAGCGGGGGGAGTTCAGCTGCGGGGGCGTGTGGGACCCGGTCCCTACTTGTGTACCCGACAGAAAGATCCCTACTGAAGCCTCCTGGGTCGATTTAGGGGGCGCCATACTACATGTAGAATTTACAGGGTCTGGGGTGGGAAAGGGGCTGCAGCTTCAGGGGTCAGTATTCTTGGTCAGTGACAGTGAGGCCAGCGTTGGACTGGGTACTACTTGGAGCGACTTTCCTGGGGGCACTATACTGAGGACTAGATTCACTGTTTGGGGTATCCTAGGGAGCACTCTGTAGGGGCATCTGCAGGCTGTGGGACACTCAGGGTCCTCTTAGGGGACGGAGGACTCTACAAAGGGGTCATTGGGAACTCGCCTTACTGCAGCTGGGGTCAGGAATCCAGAGAGGCCGTTTGGGGGAGCATTGTGTTGGGGCATTTGTGTTGAGTTGGAGTCCCCCATCTCAGCGCAGGAGTGCCAAGGTTCCACAGCTGCCCTGCATCAGGGAACAGTGCAGAGGGGGCACACAGTCCTAGCACAGGGTGAAGGAGTCCCTGCCTCTTTAGGTGACAGTGTAGTGAGGCTGTGTGTGTCGGGCTGTTCTGGTGGTATCCTCTGGCTGAACTCACTTTGCTCCAGCTTTTAGTGTCTGACCAGCTGCCCCAGCTGCCTCGGCTGTGAGCCCCGTTCTGGGGTCCTCTGACTGTGGCATGGTGACTGTGTACTTGTAGGAGAGTTGTAATTGTAACATGGTAACTGTGTACTCCTGGGACAGTGATTGTGACAGTGTGACTGTGTGCTTCTGGGATGTTGTGGCTGTTACAGGATGACTGTGTCCTCATGGGACACAGTGATTGTGACAATGACTGTGTGCTCCAGGAAAAGAGAATTTTTTGCAGGGTGATTTTTTTTCTGCTCCTGGAACAGTGACTATGACAGCAAGACTGTGCTTCCAGGATAGCGTGGCTGTGACACGATGACTATGTGCTTCCAGGACAGTAATTGTGACAGTAACTATGTGTGCTTCAGGGATGCTGTGGCTGTGATTGAGTGACTATTTTTCCTCATGGGACACAGTGATTGTGCCAGAGTGACTGTGTGTACTCCCAGGACACTGATTGTGAGGTGGTGTCTCTGTTCCAAGGTCAAAGCCATAGTAACAGAAAGCGTTCTACAGATGTATGTCTGTGGTACTGTCATGCGTACCTTCTCAGGGACAATGTGTTTGTGTCAGTGGAACTCTCTGCTCCCTGGGACCATGTGTGACACAATGCAACATGCGTTCAGCTGTCTTGAGTGCACATGTCTCGGGGTTGGTGTTCTGACTCTGGGCAGTGCTCCTGTTTACCCTGGAGGCCCTAAGAAGTGGCGTCCTGTCGCCACTTGGCATTCTCAGTGATCCTATCTACTCTGATGGTGCCCCAGGCTCCGACTGTGTGTGCTTCAGTAACACGGGGGCTGATAACTTAGCCCCACCCACGGGTGCCCTTCTCCTTGGGACATTGCTCAGATGCTCAGATCCCTCAGATGGTCAGATTTGGGCTTCTCATCCCTGGAGCTCCCCAGTGCGGTCTCTAGGCTGTGACCTTCTTCTTCCTAGGTCTCTCTGGAGGCCTCCACCAGCCACCACACCTCCCCAGGCCACCTCCACCTCCCTTCTGGGCACCCCCAGCTCCAGTACCTCTGTCCCCACCAAGAAACAAGTGTCATGGGCCCAGCACACACAGTCTGATACTTCCCAAGGGAAACTAGAGAAAAACTAAAGGAAAACAAAGCTAGGATCAACAGGAAATGCCAAGACCAGGGGCACGGAGCCAAGCTGGCTCAAGTCACTGTCCTGAGAGACCGAGGAGGGGGTGGGGTGCTAGAAACTGGGCCCCATTCCCTTTTAAGGCTCTAGGGACTTCCCTACCCTGGTCTCCCGCCTGTTAGCTCTCAGGGGACAGTGGCTAAGTGGTAACAATTATCATTATTTCAGGGTATTCGTCTTCTAAGGGATCACTTTTAGGCTTCATGCCAGGGACTTTTTCACCAGTCCTCACCCCCAGTGCCCTGTGAGGTGTCCCTGGTTGGGCAGATAGGGAAACTGGCCAGAGAGGTAAAATTCCTTCTCCTTCCCCTGCCCAAATTCATAATACCAGGAAGTGGTAGGGCTGGGATTTCAGTTCTGATCTGCCTGATGCCTGTGTCTTTGTATAAGTGTCTTGCCCTCTCTGAGCCTGTTTCCTGCCTGCAAAATGGGGCTGTTGCTGGCACTGCCCTGTGGGGCTCAGTTGGAGAGTTCTGTGAGTTCAAGATGTGTGTGAAGCATTTGACACAGTCAGTGCTGAGATTATTGCTCAGGGAGTTGAGGCTGTGGTGGACATTGCTTTTTTGGAGTGGGAAGAAAAAAAAAAAAAAAACAGGAACTTGAACCACATCGCTGCTCCGGGTTCCTTTTCACTGTGGGCCTGTGCAGTCTCCGGCGGCAGAACTAGTCTACAGCTGGTTTGGAGGGGTGGTCTGTGGGCACCCTCTCCGTCTTCCCCCACAAAAGGAGAAGGGGACAGACAGAGAGGCCTCCAGTGGGAACCTCCCTCATGAAATGGGGCATTTCACCAGAAAGGGGGCTCTACCACTGCACACACAGGGGATTCCAGCGCTCCCCACTTTGAAGTTCATCCAACCACCAGAAAGAGGGTCCAGCCAGCCCCCTAGACTTGAGTCCTGGGGACCCCCAGAGAGGAGGCACTGTCCCCCAGCCGAAATGCCATCCACACTCCCCACCTGGGGATGCATGAGACGGAGCTCCTGGCGCGCCCTGCAAGGCTGAGTCACTGCACTGCCGCGATCTGTCAGGAGGCAGATGGAGCGGGAGGAAGAGGAGGCCCGGGAGGGAAGAAGAGGGACTGCTTGAATTGGGGGCCAATATGTGGATATGCCCCTCTCCCTGGGCCCCCAAACTCTCGCCATCCTGGAGAGCGCTTCTTGGCCCCGGGAGCGGGTGTAGGCAGCCCGGCTTAGGTCTATCTCTGACAGCGGTCTCTTGTCTCCACGTGGGCCCTCGCCTCCCCTAGTCCCTGGCCATCCCACGTGCCTGGATGTGTGGTGGAAAGTCGATCGCTCCGCGCGCCCTCCCTCCGCGCGCCCTCTGCTGGACGGCGAGAAAGGCACAGCCTGAGTGTGCGCTCCAGGTCCTCACCTGTCTCAGGAACGCTAGTCCCGGAGCAGACCCAAGTCGTCGCGCCACTGCCATAGAGTCCAGTATTATTATTTCATGCTTATTGAGCGCTCTGGAGAGCGGGCGCCAGGCCGGCCGACCGCAGGCTGCGGGTGGGGTCCTCTCCTTCCCGGCCTGGGAACTGACCGCTGCCCCCTGTCCTCCACCTGATAGCCAAGTGGGGAGGAGACGCCGCCTGGTGGACGGCGAGGAACTTGGCGGAAAAGTTGTGCACGCGGAGTTGCCATCTCTACACCGCAAGCTCGTGCCCCACGCCAGAACCAGAGCCTGCCAACACCAACCTGCGTTTTAGCGCGCAGCATCCTTGGATGCGTACTCCTACCCGGAAAACAGAGACGAAATGACTTGCCCAAGGTCACGCAACGAGGAAAGGCAAAATAAGGGTTAAAAACTAGGTTTCCTCCTTGCAGAGCAGTGGGTAAGATTCAAACTGAAGCCTCACTTGCTGACCTGGGACCAGAGTCTATGTCCGCCTAAGCCTCATTTTTCTTATCAATAAAACGGGGGTTGAAAAATAAGAAGTTCCCACCCCAGGGCTGTGGTAAGGCTGAGATGGCTGACGTAGGGGCTGGGCAGCCAGGGCCTGTTTTGAGAGAGCATTTCCTCAAATGACATCAGCAAAGAGAAAGCCGGTGTCCCTCAAACCACAAAGCCAGCGCCATCTTTCACTGGTAACAGATTCACTACAAGCTGTCCTGAGTTACAGGAAATTGGGGCTTTGGGGCTGAGGAAGCCGCGGGCTAGCTTGGTGAGGACAGAGTTTTGAGGGGCATCTAAACTCACTGTTTTTACTGCTGATATGTGTTTGGAGCCAGCCTTTGCCCTTTGCTTGCTCTGTGAACCTCATCTGCCAGGGCCTCGGTTTCCTCCTCTGTAACAGAACCATTCATTCTGCACACACATCCGTGAGGTTACAGCTCAGAATCCAATCGGCCCAGTCCGACCGTCTGGAGTTCTCAGACTAGTGGGTGAAGCAGAAATAGCAAGTAAAACCATCTGATAATTATAGATGGTGACACATGGAATATGAAGAACAGAGGGATCCTGGGGTCAATCAAGGCCTCACTGAGGAGGTGACATTTAAGCAGATACCTAAATAAATAAAGGGAGAGTGCTACGTGGGTATCTGATGGTAGAGGGTGTCAGCTAGAGAGAACAGCCAGTGCAAAGGTCCTGTGGTGGGGATGTGAGCTGGGAGACAAGTTGTGTCTGGGGCACAGTGAGGGGTGAGTGGAAGGAAATGAGGAAGGAAAGTGATGGGCAGCCATAGGCTGTGGTCAGTGTGAGCATCAGGTCTCAGTTTATATCTGGCTTCCTAGGAAGGGACAAAAGTCACTGGACAGGAAGGAGTCTGATCTGTGATGACCCTGTGTAGCCTAGGACTAAAATCCCAAGCTCTGGAGACAAACAACTAGGTTCATAATCCAACTCTGCTCTCTTTGGGCTGGATGACCCTGGCTAAGTCACTTCCCCTGTCTGAGCCTTGCTTTCTCTATCTTTGAGGTTGACCTAGGAAGAAAACTATTCTTAAGAGCTTACCAGCCAGTGAACAAGAACACCCTCACTTACTGTTTGTACCAGAACTGTGGGTCCTGGTGGGCAGTGCATCAGGGATCTTAGTAGGACTAGGACAGGCTTTCTCCCCCGGGAGCAAGTCTTGCCTCCCAGGGATCTGAAAACATTTTAGTTGTCATAAGCGAAGGGTACTACTGACATCTAGTGGGTAGACGCCAGGGATACTGCCACAATTACTAAACAGTATGGGACAGCCCACCCAGGACAAAGTGTTATTCAATCCCTAATATCCCCAATGCCAAGGATGAGAAAGTTGGAATTCTCAACAAGGTTATACCACATCTAAGGAGATGAAAACTGGTTCTTGCTGGGGGTGGGGTCATTTTAAAAATTGTGTGTGTGTGTGTGTGTGTGTGTGCACGCGCGTGTGTGGTGCTGGGGATTGAACCCAGGCCCTTGAGCATGCTAGGGAAGTGCTCTACCTCTGAGTAACATCCCCAGCCCCCCATTTTAGTTTTATGTATAAAGCACAGATATACAGCTATCCTTTGGTATGCATGTTTGGGGGTGATTCCAGGATTCCCCACACCACCCCAATCTGCAGATGTTCAACTTCCTTATATAAGATGGCATAGTATTTGCATAAAACCTACGCACATCCCTTGTGGACTTTAGATCATCTCTAGATGACTTATGACACTTAATATAACATAAATGCACTGTACACAGTTGTCATATTGCTTAGGAAATGATGACAAGGAGAAAAAGTCTCTACATGTTCAGGACAAAGACTTTTCGATCTGTGGTTGGTTGAATCTGAGGATGCAAAACCTGAAGCTACAGAGGACTGCACACACAGTGCTTAAACAGGCATTAACATTTCATAGAGAAGGCAATTAAGAAAAAATAAAAAGTCCACTCAGCCTATCTCATAGGTAGACAGTAATAAAATAGAGGGTGGCAAAGACTGGACTAGAGCCTGACTCTGCCACTCACTGGCTATGTGACCTTGAAACAACCTTGAACAGGTCATTTCTCTCCAAGACTCGGTTTTCCTATCTGAAAAATGGGGACAATAATATTAGCACTTCCTGGATGTTTTTGCTTGTTTTGGTACTGGGGATTGAACTCAGGGGCACTGGACCACTGAGCTACATCCCAGCCCTATTTTGTATTTTATTTAAAGACAGGGTCTCACTGAGTTGCTTAGTGCCTCGCTATTGCTGAGGCTGGCTTTGAACTCTCCATTCTCCTGTTTCAGCCTCCCAAGCCGCTGGGACTACATACATGTGCCACCAAGCTCTGTTCTTCCTGGGAGTTTTGTGAGGATTAAATGAGATTTTACCTGGACGTACTGAATGCATAGAAGGCATTCTAAAGGGTCAGCTGCTGGGTAAAGAATTAACCGCTATCACCACCACCATCATCATTGTCACAGTCATCGTCACAGTTTTCTGGGTTGCACACTATAAGCCGTCAATAAATGCTTTGTCAAATAATTGTAGCTAATGTCTAGTGCACATCTATTTTTTTCCCCCTCGTACTGGGGGTTGAACCCAGGAGTGCTTTACTACTGAGCCACATTTTCAGTCCTTTTTATTTTGAGAAATGGCCTCACTAAGTTGCTTAGGGCCTCATTAAATTGCTGAGGCTGGCTTTAAACTTGTGATCCTCCTGCCACAGCCTCCTGCGCCACTGGGATTACGGGCATGCGCCACTGCGCCCAGCCGAGCTGGGTATTCTTCTTAAACCCATTTTACACCTGCGAAAACTGAGGCTCAGTGAAATTAGGGGATTTGCCTAAGGTCAAATGGCTAAGAAGTACCGAAGACCAGACTCAAGTCCAGTCCACCTGACTGGGCCCAGAGCATTGTGCCAAATAGCAAGGGAGGAAAAGATATTTCATAGAGGTGGGACCCTGAAATAGATTGGTCTCCCTTTTTCAAGTTTAAACACCTTCCCTGGCCCCAAAGAACCACACACAGGTTGGGGGAGGCTGAGGAATTATAACCAGCTGACTGGCTGTTCAAAGGCCTTTTCCTCTCTGAGTTTCTTTTCATCATCTGTGAACAGGGGACAGTGTGCCCGTGTCCAACCACAGGTCACAGTGGTTGGACATGGAGAATCATTATTGAGCCCCAGAAAGTCCCCATTCTAGGTGTACTATGTGCCTGCCATGGGGAGGTGGGGTTCTCGAGGTTACCTCGAGGCTGTGGGGACCCAATTCTAAAAGGTGCCTCAGGATTCGGAGGAATGGACGGTGCCTTAGGACCCCCACCCTAGTGGCTGGGGGCACACCAGAGGCTTCTAGGCATATCTTATTTTCTATTTGTTCTTTTTAGTTATATATGACAGTAGAGTGTATTTTGACATTTTGTACATGCATGGAGTATAAGTTCCCATTTGTGTGGTTGTGCAGGATGTGGAGCTACACTGGTCACGTATTCAGGTATGAACCAAGGACAGTCACGTGGGATTCCTCCTACTGTCTTCTAGGCGTATCTTAAGAGGTATAAGGCACATCTCATGAGTTGTGGGTGTCATTTTAGGATGTCTCCAAGGATTTTGGGGTACATCTTAGATTCTGGCCTAGAGTGTGGGACTGTTTCCAGAGTTATAAAGGAATTTAGCTTCTCTGAGCTCTAAGGGGCACCCCAGGATTTTGGTGGCATCTCCATGGCTATGAGGCACACCCTGAGTAGGAAGATATCCCTGAGGGTGTGTTGGGGTCTCAGCACTTGAAGATTTGGGGGATGTGGTGGAGTCACTTGGGGATTGAGGGACATCTGAGGGACTGTGGAAGCACTCCTGGGGTCTGTGAAGGAATCTGGGATTTGGGGGGTTCACATGTGGTCTGTGTGGACTGCATGGGGTGCTCTGGGGGGCATTTCTGCATGACTAAGAGGGGTGATGGTGGTGCTCTAGGGAGTTTGGGACATCCAAGGAACTGTCCTGGTGCTCTTGGGATCTGAAGAGTGCTCTTGTGGGCTCTCAGCACCATTGGGGTTTGTGGGTGCCTCCTGGAATTCTTGGGATGTCTCAGAAACAATGAGGACACTCCTAGGAATATAGGGACATCTGGTGAACCTTGAAGAGCATCAGGGTCTGTGGACCTCTTAGAGCACCTCTGGGTTTTGTGTGGGAACACAGGGATTTGGGGAGTGCCCTGGTTGTGTGGGGACCTCAGGGACAGTTAGGGCCCTACAGGGGTTGTGGAGACATCTGAGGGACTGTCAGGCCTCCCTTGAGGTCTGTGGGGCCTGTTAACACATGGGAGGTTTGTGGGCACACCTCGAGATTTGAGGGGCGTCGCTGGGGTTTGTGGAAACGCTTCGGGCGATTTGAGGGACGTTGGAAGGGCTGCGGGGAGGCCCTGGGGTCTGCGGGGGGAGTCCCCTTCGCTATGGTGTGGGGCGCCCCAGGCCCGCCCGGCCCCGCCCCGGGGGCGGCCCCAGCGCGAAGCCGGAAGGGCCGAGGCGGCCGCGGGGCGGGGTGGGGCCGGCGGCCCCAGGGCTGGGCGGCCGGCCTGCGAGGGCCGCGCGCCGGGCGGGCGGCGCAGCTCCCCTGCGCCCGCCGAGGCGGGCCCGCCCCGCGCCCCCTCGGCCATGGCGCGGCCGCGTGGCCTGGGCCGCATCCCCGAGCTGCAGCTGGCCGCCTTCCCGGCGGCGGCAGCCGAGGACGAGGCGTTCCTGCCAGAGCCCCCGGCCCCGCGCGCGCCCCGCCGCCCGCGTTCTCCGCCCTCCTCGCCGGTCTTCTTCGCTAGCCCGTCCCCAACTTTCCGCAGGCGCCTTCGGCTTCTCCGAAGCTTCCAGGATTTTGGCCGCCAGCCGTGGGCCGGGTAAGTGCGCGCTGATGGTCACGAGTTCGAGGCCCCTGTGGCCACCTGGCGCGCGCTTTGGTTCTGGGGTCTGTGACTTACTCTCTCCAGTCTTTATTTTTCTTCTTCCCGTCACAAGGCAGAGATAAAAATCACCCTTGCCCTCCAGGGTTGCCATGGAGACATCTGATAGGGCATGCAGTAGGTGCTCAATAAACACTACATTCCTCCCACTTCCTGTGCAAACATGAAGCTGTGGTCACGCTTTGGGGGACTGAGGCCGATCTGCCATCCAAGGTGACCTGGGGACATGTGTTCACTTTTGTTAGCCTCATTTCACTATGGCCTTTGAAATGGGTCCAGCGGTGCCCTCTGGGGGTGAACTTGATGGAGGCTCAGGATGTTACCGCGTGCACACAGCCTTAAGGGTAAATGGAAGTTCCCTTGCCTAGCCAGACCTGGGGTGGGCTGCGGGGGCAGGAAGCCGGGGTGACAGGCCTGGAGGCCACATCCGGTCTGGCTTCTCAGTGTTTCCCCCAGACACCGAGGTTGACAGTCTGGAGGTGGGCACGCGCTGGTGCTGGGGCTTCTCCCGGTCCTCTGCCTCCTTCATTGCTCCCTACTGTCTGCATTTACTTGTTTAGGACACAGACTTGGGGAAGGCACTGTGGGACAGAACACATGCCCAGCAGCTGGCCCGGGGGAAGAGGTGGGGCGGGGAAAGAAGAGGAGGTGGAGCCAGGGCCTTTGGGAACCCCGCGGGGGTCCGGAGGGGTGGGGATCAGCGTCTCTCCAGTTTCTGCCCCCTGCCTCTGTCTCCACGTCCGTCTCTCCTGTCTCTGTTTCTTCCCCCAGCTCCACCTCCCTGCATCGGTCGACCCTCCCCTGGGTTGTCGTCATCCAGCCCTACACTCCGCCGGCTGGGACGGGTCCCATTCCCCCGGGCGCTCACAGCGATCTGAGACCTGGAGCCCGCACCGCTCGACGTCAGGGCTGGCAGCTGGGGGGTGGGGTGGGCGGGGCCAGAGCCAGCGCGGGAGGCGGGGCGCGCCCGGAGCGGCGTTGGGGGGGTGAGCGGAGTCGCGTGCGCCCCCGGGACCCGGGGCGGGAGAGGGCCGGGAAGAGGTGTGCGCTCAGTTCCGCTGGGCCCCTGCAGGGGGAGGCAGGCTTTGAACCCTCCCTGACGTTGCGGACGCGCTGGGACGTCGACCCCCCGGGGCTGTCCCGCGGGGGAGCGGGGCGGGGGAGGGTCACCGAGGCGGGGTGCCGCGGGTGCGGAGGCGGCGCCGCCCGCGGCCGCAGACACCTCGGACCTGGCGAGCAGTGCGCGACACACCACCGAGCAGCCGTCCCCATGCGGACCCCGACGGCTTTTGGCTCTCATGCGCTCCAGTGCAGCGCCCCGGGCCCGGCCCCGGCCCCCTGCCCTGGCACTGCCCCCCAGCCCTGAGTCCCTGACCCACTTCTCCTTCAGCGATGAAGATACGCGTCGGCACCCGCCGGGTAGATCTGTCAGGTGGGTGGCCCGTGGCCCGTCGCATTCTTTGCGACCTGAGGGCGCTGGCTGTGCTGGGAAAGGGGTCCCCCGAGTGTGCCTTGGGGGAGTCACCTACGTGGCTTCCAGGATCTGGTCGGGGTCCCACCCCCTTCCCTCAACCTAAAGATTCAAGTGCTACTGAGGGCTTCCGGAAGGTGGTGGCCCCCAAAGCTGGTGCCGGATCCTGCCCATTCCTACTTGCCCAAAGTGGGATCCCTGCACCCTCTTTGTGCCCCCAGACCTGGGATTCTGGCATTCACTCTGGCAGCAAATATGGGTGTCCGGAGTCACCTGGGCTCCACTCCCAGGCCACTGGCCTGGAGCCAGGTCCCTAAGGCCCTACGCTTCTAAGTCTCCAACCTTACCCCCTCCTTCTTGCTGGGGCTGCCAGGCTGAAAACCAAGCTGGAGCAGCGGGGGTGGGGAGGGAGGTTCCTGATGCCTGGAGGGTATTTAGAATAGGCTGGGTAGAGCTGGGGCCAGGAAGTGGCCTTTTAAGTTCTCTGGATTTTCTAGGCTTGTCCTTGCCACCCAGCACCAACCCCTTTAGATACCTGGACACGCACACAGCCTCCGTCCTGCGTGGGGACACACAGCCGCACTCAGAAGCACACAGACACACCCACATGCAGGGCATTCGGGGTCACCCTGTGTTTACTATACTAGGTGTGGGTCTCCCGGCTAGTCAGGGCACCAAGAGAACCCTCAAGTGACCCACAGCCACACACAGGTGACACACAAACCACAGCAACTCCGGCCCACCCCTCCAACAGCCCTGACACACTACATTCCCCAGGAAGACACTGTCACTTAAACCCCCCCCCCCACACACACACCCAACACAAGTTCCCGTGGGCTGTTTTCCCACATGTGCCTCATACCTACACAGTCACAGCATCTGTGTGGCACTTCTCATGAGGTGACAAGACTCAGAAACACAAAGATGTAGACACACCTAGGCACCCGTGAACACCCAACCCCATGCACATGCACACAGATGCACAATTCCACATAGACACCTGTGTGCACACAGACCTCCCCTCCCCCTCCCCCAGACTCACAAACATACCGACACTCATTACACAGCCCCACAAACAGCCGTGTCAGCTGGCACTATGCACCCGTCTGGCAGACACACGCCAGCGCCCGCCATCAACCTCCCTGTGACCTTCACAGAGCAAATGCCAGGCCGTTCCATAAAGGCTGCCTGGCACCTCCTGCGAGCAGTCAGGTGGAGAGGGGCAGGGAGCCCAGGGAGACACCAGGCCTGCCTTCCTTGTCCTGGGGGGAGACAGACACCCACTGATTGTGATTTAGCGTGCAGCTTGGCAGCCCGACCACCCGGCTTCAAGTCCATATTCTACCTTTCTGTGCCGCGATTTCTTTGTCATGAAAATGAGGCATAGCACAGTGCCTAGCACCAGGCTTTCGACTGCAGTTGTTTGTATTCATTTTTATCAGAGTCCTTCCCAGCTGTGACCTGTCCCCCTTGTCCAGCGCTACCTCCAGCCTGTTTCCTATCATCCCACAGCTGAACTCCCTCAGGCCAAGATCTGCTCCTGGACTTACGGTCTTCTAGAGGCTTAATTTAATGTCCTAGGAACCCAGGTAGGCAGGCTTGGGGGCCCCACAGAGGTGGAGGCAGGTGGCATGGTCACTGGAGAGTGCCAGGTGGTCAGCCTACTGAAGAAAAAGCAGGCCAGTCTTTGACCTCTGATGGAGTGCCTGGGTGTGTGGCTCTGATGTAATTGTGATGTTGGCTTATTGTCAATGTCTCTGAGTGTGGTTGTGACTTTGGGTTCCATTGAGACATCTCTGTCTGACTTTGGGCCACCATGAGCAGTCAGTGGCAGGCCAGGAAAGTCCAGGGATCTGGTTCCCTGGGGTAGCAGAGCCCCCCACCCACAGGCTGCAGTTCAGTGATCCCCTCTCCTTTGCCTGCCCTCAGCCCAAGGGACGGCTACTCTTGAAGTACAAACATCTAAGCCCTGGGGAGCATCTTCTTCCCATCCCGGCCTCTGGGCTCTTGCTTACGTGAGCTGCGTCTCCTGGGGCCGGTGTATTTGCCACCACTATGCTAGCTGAGCACCCTCTTGGGCTGCAGCTTAGGTTCCTGGGTGGAGGGATGGGGGCCTCTGTGTCGCTATGTTCCTCCCCGCTGCCCAGTGGTACTCATCAAGGCCCAGAACGCCAGACTAGGCCTCAGGAGACAGGACAGGTTCTCTGGATTTGCAGCCACCAACCTCTGGCCATCCCTCTGTGCTTCAGTTTCCTCATTCAACTGGAAGTTAACAGGACCCACCTCAAGAACTGGTGGCAGAAATAAATGCATACAAAGTGCTTTGATGGTGCCAGGCCCCTAGCAAGAACTTAAGAAGTGTTTTCTTGGGGCTGGGGCTGTGTAGCTCAGTGGTAGAGCACTTGCCTAGCATGTGTGAGGCACTGGGTTTGAGTCTCAGCACTGCCTGTAAATGAAATAAAGGTCTCATTAACAACTAAAAAAATTAAAAAATAATAATTAAAACAATGGGGCTGGGATTGTGGCTCAGTGGTAGAGCACTAGTCTAGCATGTGGGCGACCCGGGTTCGATCCTCAGCACCACGTACAAATAAAATGCATTGAATAAAACGCATTGTGGCCGGGTGTGGTGGCGCACGCCTGTAATCCCAGCAGTTTGGGAGGCTGAGGCAGGAGGATCGCGAGTTCAAAGCCAGCCTCAGCAATGGCGAGGCACTTAGCAACTCAGTGAGACCCTGTCTCTAAATAAAATACAAAAAAGGGCTGGGGATGTGACCCAGTGGTCGAGTGCCCCTGAGTTCAATCCCCGGTACCACACACACACACACACAAAAAAAACAAAACAAAAAACAAACAAAAAAAAACCGCATTGTGTACAACTAAAGCAAATAAATAAAAATATTTTAAAAATAATTAAAACAATGAAGTGTCTTCTTAGTACAGTTTGAATCTCCCTAACCCAAAAATCTGAAATCTGAAAGTCTCCACCATCCAAAGCTGTTTGCTGACATGCCACAAGTAGAAAATTGCACATCATGAAACTGTTTCATGTACAAAATTGATAAAACATATAAAATGACAATCACCCTGTATATGTAAGGTATAGATGAAACATAAATGAATTTTGTGTTTAGGCTTGAGTCCCCTCCCCAGGATAGCTCCTTATGTATGTGCAAATATTCCAAAATCCAAAAAGTCTGAACTCTGAAACATTTCTGGCTTCAAAATGTAAGGGTGTGACTGTGGCTGGTAAGGGATATTTAGCCTGCACTATATCCCTGAAAGGGTATGACCTGTCAGTCACCTCGTACGTATTGATAATAATGGGCATCATCCTCGAAGGCCACAGTTGATGTTCTGTGAGTATTCCACCTTGAGGGTGTTTTCATTTCTTTATTTTTTTGTAGTGATGATCAATCCCAGGACCCAGGACCTCATGTATGCTAGGCACATGCTCTACTAACGAGCTATGCTCACAGCCCAGCCCTATTTTTATTTATTTATTTATTTATTTTTGGTACCAGGTATTGAACCCAGGGTCACTTAACCACCGAGCAACATCACCAGCCCTTTATTTATTTATTTATTTATTTATTTATTTTTAAATTGTAGATAGACTCAATACAGTTAATACAATAATTTAGTTATTTTATGTGGTGCTGAGGATCGAACCCAGTTCCTCACAGGTGCTAGGCAAGTGCTCTACCACTGAGCCACAACCCCAGCCCCCACCAGCCCTTTTTTTTTTATGTTTTTGAGACAGGGTCTCACTAAGTCCTTAGGGCCTCACTATGTTGCTGAGGCTGGCCTTGAACTTGTATTCCTCCTCCCTCAGCTTCCTGAGCCACTGGGTTTACAGACTGTGCCACCATGCCCAGCCCAGCCCTATTTTTTAAATATGCTTTTTAAAGTTAACATATAGTAAAAAAAAAAAAAAAAAAAAAAAAAAAAATTCACCCTTTTTAATGTACTACGAAGTTTTATTGTAAATTACAGACAACGTAAAATTTCCCATTTTAACCCTTTTTAATGAGCAGTTCAGTGGCATCCTCTGTTCTGCAGCTGTCACTACCCTCCATCTCCAGAATTTTTCTTCTTCCCACACTGAAACTGCAAACTCTCACCCTCCAAGTCCCCCCACCCCCATCTTCCCCAGTCCTGGTGACCACTATTCCACTTTCTCTATGAACTTGAAAGTGTCTCATATAAATGCGGTTGTATGATATTTGTGCCTTAGTGACCAGCTTATTTCACTTAGCCTAGTGTCTTCAAGCCATCTGGGTCCTGCCATGTATTGCAGGAGCCCACAATTGGCTTGAATTTTGACTATGAGCCGTGGAGATTTGGCCTTTGTCGCCACCCGTAGTCTCACGGGATTGTTGCGGGATCTCGAGTGACTTGAAAATTGCTGATCGGGTCAGCGCCATTTTAGGGTGTGTTTTTGGCGTGTGTTAGTCGTTATTAGAACCAGAGAAAAAAGTTATCAGAATAAAAAGCTGTTTGTCTCCAGTTTGCTTCTGAAGTTTTTCCTGCGGCTCCGTTGCTCCAAGCGCTTCAGGCAGCAACAATGTATCACAATTTCTTTTTTTTTTTTGGTCAGTTTTGAGACAGGATCTTGTTAAGTTGCCCAGGCTGGTGGTGAACTTGGGATCCTCCTGCCTCGGCCTCCTGGGATACAGGCCCAGCCTTTATAAAGCCGAATAACATTCCATTGCATGGATTCCATTCATCCCTTTTTTTTTTTTTTCTTTCTTTCTTTTTTTGGTACTGGGGATTGAACTCAGGGGCACTTGACCACTGGGCCACATCCCCAGCCCTTTTTTGTATTTTATTAGAGACAGGGTCTCACTGAGTTGCTAAGTGCCTTGCCATTGCTGAGGCTGGCTTTGAACTTGCGATCCTCCTGCCTCAGCCTCCCAAGTGCTGGCATTACAGGTGTGCGCCACAGCGCCCGCTCCATTCATCCCTTGTTGGACACTTGGGCAGTTTCCACCATTTGGCTATTGTGAATACTGCTGCTATGACCACGTGTGTTCCTGTATCTTTTTTAGTCCCTGCTTTCAGTTCTTTAGGGACTCTCCCTAGACGTGGAGTCTCTGAGCTGTGCAGTAATCTCTGTCTAACTTTAGCTGCCAAACCGTTTTCCACAACCGCTGCACCATTTGACATTCTCCCTGTTGATGCAAAGTGATTCCCATTTGTCCAAATCCTCACCAACACTTGTCATTTCTGTTTTTTGTTTTCATTTGAATAAAAGCCATTCAAGTGAGTGTGAAAGGGTGTCACATTGTGGGGTTGTTTTGTTTTTGAGATGGGATCTGCTGTGTTGCCCAGGCTGGCTTCAATGTCCTCCTGCCTCGGCCTCCCCATTATCAGGGACCACAGGCACCTGCAGCTGAGCTTTTTATTTATTTATTTATTTATTTGTACTGGGGATTGAACTCGGGGGCACTCAACCACTGGGCCACATCCCCAGCCCTTTTTTGTATTTTATTGGATACAGGGTCTACTGAGTTGCTAAGTGCCTCGCCATTGCTGAGGGTGGCTTTGAACTTGCAATCCTCCTGCCTCAGCCTCCCAAGTGCTGAGATTACAAGTGTTCGCCACTGTGCCTGACTTGAACTCAGTTTTTGATCTGCATTTCCCTAATGACTAGTGATGTTGAGTATCTTTTCCGGTGTTTATTGGCCATGAGCATATCTTCTTGGGAGAAACGTCTATTCAAGCCTTATGCCTTTTGTTAGTTTGTTCTTTTTAGGTATACATGATGATAGAGTGTATTTTGTCATTTTACACATACATGGAGTATAACTTATTCTAATTAGGATCCCATTCTTGCTGTTGCATATAATGTGGAGTTTTACTGGTGGTGTATTCATATTTAACCATAGGGAAGTTACATCTGATTCATTCTGCTGTCTTTCTCTTACACCTTTTTGAAGGGGACATTAAGGGCTTAACCCAGGTGTAATTTACCACTGAGCTGCATCCCCAGCCCTTTTTATTTTTATTTTGAGACAGGGTCTCACTAAATTGGTTGGGGTCTCACCAAGTTGTTGAGGCTGGTCTTCAACTTGCAACCCTCCTGTCTCAGCTTCCTGAGCTGCTGGGATTATAGGCCTGTGCCACTGCACCTGGTTCATGCCATCTTTTTTTTTTTTAATATTTATTTATTTACTTTAGTTGTACACAATGCAATGCATTTATGTTTACGTGGTGCTGAGGATCGAACCCGGGCCGCACATGTGCAAGGCGAGCGCTCTGCCGCTGAGCCACGACCCCAGCCCTCATGCCATCTTTGAATGGAGTTTTTGTTGTTGAGTTTTAGAAATAATTTATAATCTGAATTATTAACCCTTTGTCATATATATTATTTACAATTTTTTATTTACAATTCGTGTGTGTGTGTGACCTCAAGCATGTTAGGCAAGATATTATTTACAATTTTTATTTACAATTTGTGTGTGTGTGTGTGTGTGTGTGTGTGTGTGACCTCAAGCATGTTAGGCAAGAACTCTATGACTGAGCTACCTGTGGCCCTTAAAAATACTTTTTTTTTTTTTTTTTTTTTTTTTTGGCACCAGGGATTGAACCCAGGGGCACTTAACCACTGAGCCACATCCCCAGCCATTTTTATTTTTTTTAATTTTGAGACAGGGTGTCGCTTAGTGGCTCAGGGCCATGCAAAATTGCTGAGGCTGGCTTTGAACTTGCGATCCTCCTGCCCCAGCCTGCCAAGTCACTGGGATTATAGACATACGCCACCACACCCAGCTTAAAAATACTTTGGATTTGCGTTTTGGTTGCTCTCAATAACTGGCGGAAGGTGTATGGCTTGGAAGGCAGAGCAGGGCAGCAGCGGCCAGGCCTGGTTGTGTATGTGGCACTGGCTGTGGCACTCCAGGTGAGACAGGAGGCGGGCGACCTCAGGGATGCCATCAGGACTCTTAACAAGGTCCTTCTCTGAGGCTCAGTTCAGAGACCCAGGAGGCTAGCCAGAGGCCAGACATGGGGTGGATGGAGGGAGTAGTGCCCACTTGGTCCCCTAGACCCTTCTAAAGAAACCAGCTGCCTGAAGTGGGGACAAGGGGGCACAGGCCAGGGGTAAAGGCCAGTTGCAAGTAGCATCCAGGAGAGAGAGTGGCTCAGGAGCCCTCAAAACACATTCTGATAATAGAGAATGGAGAAATCCCCAACATCTTCAAAGATGGGGGATCCCAAGATCTTTAAAGACAAAAAAGCCTACAGAAGCCATCTCATGGATATGAAGTAGCATCACATTGTCTCGACTTGCATTTTCCTGAAGGCTGATGGGGTTGAGCATCTTTCCACTTGTTTATTTTTTTCTGGAGAAATGTCTATTCAAGTCCTTTGCCTAATTTTTTTGCAGGGTACTAGGGATTGAACTCAGGGCCACTCGACCACTGGCCACCTCCCCAGCCCTTTTTTGTATTTTATTAGAGACAGGGTCTCACTGAGTTGCTAAGTGCCTCAGCCTCCCAAGTGCTGAGATTACAGGCGTGCGCCACTGCACCGGCTTTGTAGTAGTTCTTTATATATTGTAGATATTCATCTCTTATCAGATATATGGTTTGTAACATTTTTCTCCATTATGTCCTTTGATTCACAGAAGTTTTTCATTCTGTTGACGTCCACTTTATTCTTTTCTTTCTTTCTTTTTTTTTTTTTTTTTTTTTTTTTTGGTACCCAGGGGATGGAACTCAGGGGCACTCGACCACTGGGCCACATCCAAGCCCCCCCTTTTTTTTATTTATTAGAGACAGGGTCTCACTGAGTTGCTAAGTGCCTGACCATTGCTGAGGCTGACTTTGAACTCACGATCCACCTGCCTCAGTCTCCCAAGTGCTGGGATTATAGGTGTGTGCCACCACACCCAGCTATCCAATTTATTCTTTTGTTGCCTGTGCTTTGGAAACCTATTGTAAGAAACCATTGCCAAATCCAGTGTTATAAATGTTTAAAAAAAATTCTTTTTTATTCAGTACTGGGGATTCAAACCAGGGGCACTTTAGCTTCAGCTACATCCCCAGCCCTTTTTATTTTTTGAAACAGGATCTCCCTATATTGCCCAGGCTGGCTTTGAACTTGCAATCCTTTTATCTCAGCTTCCCAAGTAGTTGAGATTACAGTCATGTCCCCTTGCACCTGGCCAATGTCATAAAGCTTCTAAGAGTTTTATAGTTTCAGCATTTACATTTAGGTACTTCATCCATTTTGAGTTCATTTTTGTTTATGATATAAGCTAAGAGTCAACTCCATTTTTGTGTGGGTAGATATCCAGTTTTCCAGTCACCACTGGTTGAAAAGACTCTTTTTTCCATTGAATGGTCTCATTAAAAGATCATTTAGTGGGCTGGGGTTGTGGCTCAGCGATGGAGCGCTTGCCTCGCACGTGCGCGGCCTGGGTTTGATCCTCAGCACCACGTAAACGTAAAATGCATTGTATTGTGTACAACTAAAGTAAATAAATAAATATTAAAAAAAAAAAAAAAAGATCATTTAACCAGGGGCTGGGGTTGTGGCTCAGTGATAGAGTGCTTGCCTAGCATGCCTGAGGCCCTAGGTTCGATCCTCAGCACCACATAAAAATGAAATAAAGAAGGCTGGGGTTGTGGCTCAGCAGTAGAGCGCTTGCCTAGCATGTGCGCGGCCCGGGTTCGATCCTCAGCACCATGTATAAATAAATGCATTGTGTACAACTAAAGCATATAAATAAATATTTTTTAAAAATGAAATAGGGCTGGGGTTTTGGCTCAGCGGTAGAGCGCTCGCCTAGCATGCGCTCACCCCGGGTTTGATCCTCAGCACCACATACAAATAAACGCATCGTGTACAACTAAAGCAAATAAATAAAATATTTTTTAAAAAAATGAAATAAAGCCGGGCGTAGTGGTGCACGCCTGTAATCCCAGCACTTTGGGAGGCTGAGGCAGGAGGATCGCAAGTTCAAAGCCAGCCTCAGCAATGGTGAGGCACTCAGCAACTCAGTGAGACCCTGACTCTAAATAAAAAATACAAAAAAGGGCTGGGGATGTGGCCCAGTGGTCGAGTGCCCCTGAGTTCAATCCCTGGTACCACCAAAAAAAAAAAAAAAAAGAAATAAAGATAGGGTGTTCACCTACAACTAAATATATACATATTAAAATAAAAGATCATTTAACCATGTGTGCAAGAGTCTGTTTCAGGGCCCTTTAATTGTTTCATGGGCCTTTATGTCTTTATTGCCAGTACCACTATTAGGATTACTGTAGTTTTGTAGTACAGTCATTTTGAAATCAGGAAGCATGAGTCCTCCAACTTTGTTCTCTTATTTCAATTTCAAGACTGTCTTGGCTATTTAGGGCTCCTGAAATTCTGTGTGAATTTTTTATTTTTTTCCTGTGTGAATTTTTTTAATGTTTATTTATTTGCTTTTAGTTGTACACAATGCCTTTATTCTTTGTGTGTGTGTGTGGGGGGGGGTACTGGGGATTGAACTCAGGGGCACTCGACCACTGGGCCACATCCCCAGCCCTTTTTTGCATTTTATTTGGAGACAGTGTCTCACTGAGTTGCTAAGTGCCTCACCATTGCTGAGGCTGGCTTTGAACTCGCGATCCTCCTGCCTCAGCCTCCCAAAGTGCTGGGATTACAGGCGTGCGCCACCGCACCCGGCAACTATTCTTTTTTTTTTTTTTTTAATATTTATTTATTTGCTTTAGTTGTACACAGTGCAATGCAAATGCATTTATGTTTACGTGGTGCTGAGTATCGAACCCGGGCCACACGTGCTAGGTGAGCGCTCCACCACTGAGCCACAACCCCACCCCTCCTGTGTGATTTTTTTTTTTTTTTTTTTTTTTTGTGGTACCGGGGATTGAACTCAGGGGCACTCGGCCACTGGGTCACATCCCCAGACCTTTTTTGTATTTTATTAGAGACAGGGTCTCACTGAGTTGCTAAGTGCCTCGCCATTGCTGAGGCTGGCTTTGAACTCGTGATCCTCCTGCCTCAGCCTCCCAAAGTGCTGGGATTACAGGCATGCGCCACCACGCCCGGCTTCCTGTGTGAATTTTAAGATGAGTTTTTCACCAGGCATGGTGGCACATACTTGTAATCCCAGAGGCTTGGGAGGCTGAGGCAGGAGGTTCACAAGTTCAAAGCCAGCCTCTGCAAAAGTGAGGTGCTAGGCAACTCAGTGAGACCCTGTCTCTAAATAAATACAAATTACTGCTGGGGATGTGGCTCAGTGGTCGAGTGCCCCTGAGTTCAATTTCCAGTACTGCCCCCCAAAAAAGATGAGTTTTTGTATTTCTACAAAAATATGATTTGGGGGAATCTAGTAGGAATCACATTGAATCTATAAATTGCTTTGGTTAGTGTTGCTATCTTAACAGTATTGTCTTCTAATCCACAAACATAGATGGCTTTCTATTTATTTATATCTTTAATTTCCTTCAGCAATAGCTGGGCATGGTGGTTAATGCCTGTAATCCTAGCTAGTTCGGAGGCGGAGAAAGGAGGATCACAAGTTCTAGGCCAGCCTGGGCAATTTAGTGAGATCCTGTCTCAAAATGAAACATAAAAAGGGATGGGGATGTGGCTCAGTAGTAGAGCATCCCTGGGTTCAATTCCCAGTAGTGCGTGTGTCGGGGGGTGTGCCTTTTTTTTTTTTTTTTTTTTTTTTATACTGGGGATGGAACTCAGGGAACTCGACCACTGGGCCACATCCCCAGCACCCCCCCCCCCCTTTTTTTTTTTTTTTTTTTTTGTGGTACCGGGGATTGAACTCAGGGGCACTCGACCACTGGGTCACATCCCCAGCCCTTTTTTGTATTTTATTAGAGACAGGGTCTCACTGAGTTACTAAGTGCCTCGCCATTGCTGAGGCTGGCTTTGAACTCGTGATCCTCCTGCTCAGCCTCCCAAAGTGCTGGGATTACAGGCATGCGCCACCACGCCCGGCTTCCTGTGTGAATTTTAAGATGAGTTTTTCACCAGGCATGGTGGCACATACTTGTAATCCCAGAGGCTTGGGAGGCTGAGGCAGGAGGTTCACAAGTTCAAAGCCAGCCTCTGCAAAAGTGAGGTGCTAGGCAACTCAGTGAGACCCTGTCTCTAAATAAATACAAATTACTGCTGGGGATGTGGCTCAGTGGTCGAGTGCCCCTGAGTTCAATTTCCAGTACTGCCCCCCAAAAAAGATGAGTTTTTGTATTTCTACAAAAATATGATTTGGGGGAATCTAGTAGGAATCACATTGAATCTATAAATTGCTTTGGTTAGTGTTGCTATCTTAACAGTATTGTCTTCTAATCCACAAACATAGATGGCTTTCTATTTATTTATATCTTTAATTTCCTTCAGCAATAGCTGGGCATGGTGGTTAATGCCTGTAATCCTAGCTAGTTCGGAGGCGGAGAAAGGAGGATCACAAGTTCTAGGCCAGCCTGGGCAATTTAGTGAGATCCTGTCTCAAAATGAAACATAAAAAGGGATGGGGATGTGGCTCAGTAGTAGAGCATCCCTGGGTTCAATTCCCAGTAGTGCGTGTGTGGGGGGGGTGTGCCTTTTTTTTTTTTTTTTTTTTTTATACTGGGGATGGAACTCAGGGGAACTCGACCACTGGGCCACATCCCCAGCACCCCCCCCCCCTTTTTTTTTTTTTTTTTTTTTTGGTACCGGGGATTGAACTCAGGGGCACTCGACCACTGGGCCACATCCCCAGCCCTTTTTTGTATTTTATTTAGAGACAGGGTCTCACTGAGTTACTAAGTGCCTCGCCATTGCTGAGGCTGGCTTTGAACTCGCGATCCTCCTGTCTCAGCCTCCCAAAGTGCTGGGATTACAGGCGTGCGCCACCGCGCCCGGCTCCCCCCCCTTTTTTTTTTTTTTTTTTTTTTGTATTTTATTTAGAGACAGGGTCTCACTGAGTTGCTAAGTGCCTCACCATTGCTGAGGCTGGCTTTGAACTAGCGATCCTCTTGCCTCAGCCTCCCAAAGTGCTGGGATTACAGGTGTGTGCCACCATGCCTGGCTTCAGTTTCTTCATCTATAAAGTGAGCCCCAGGGCTAGCCCACAAAAAAAAAAAAAAAAAAAAAACCATAATTGCTCAGTATGCAGAAACCAGTATTGCTGTCCTGGTCTAGGGTATTTCAGTTATTTCTTAACAGAAGACCTATTCCAATAGCATCCTATGCTGACCCCAGTAGGTGTTCTGTTCTCTCTCCTGCCCACTTTACTCCCACTCAGAGCATAGTCTGAATTCCACTGACCAGTCTAACCCCCTTGCCTTTACAATGGAATGACAGACCAGAGAGAGCAGCACCTTTCCTGAGGTCACACAGCACAAGGTACAAGCTGTAGGTACACAACTCGCCACTGTCATCCTCAGCTCTCCGTATCAGCTATCTTGGCTGATTCCAGTACCAAGTGCTTTATCTGAGACTGATAGACTGATAATTGTCCATCTTTTCTGAGCTCCATGCCAGGCATTGTTCTAGGTTAATGCTGGTAACTTAAACGCCCCAGCGAAGGTGCCGATTCCTTTTGTGGATAAGGAAACTGAGAGATAGCACAGCCTGGGGTCCCCCTGCTTCATCGTGGGAGGGGTCTCCGTCTCGTTGTCTCATTGCTCTCCACTTGCACTGGCCTGTTGCTGCATCTTTGTCTCTGTCCCCTATCTCCACTCCAGCCACAGCAACTTCCTTGCTGGTCTTTTTTTTTTTTTTTTTTAATATTTATTTATTGGTTTTAGTTGTACACAATGCCTTTATTTTTACGTGGTGCTGAGGATCGAACCCGGGTCGCGCACGTGCTAGACGAGCGCTAAACCACTGAGCCACATCCCCAGCCCCCTTGCTGGTCTTTGAACAAAAAAAACAAATCCTGTCTGGTGCAGCGGTGCACACCTGTAACCCCAGCTACTCAGGAGGTTGAGGTAGGAGGATTGAGAGTTTGAGGCCAGCCTGGGCAACTTAAGGAGTTCTCAAAATAAAAATCATTTAAAAAAATTTTTTTAAAAAGAGCTAGGGATGTAGCTCAGGGGCAGAGTGCTTGCCTACCACGTGCAAGGCCCGGGTTCAATTCCATGGCTCCACAAAGGAAAAAGAAACCAATAAAACAAGGATTCCTGCTTGAGGGCCTTTACCCCCCTGTTCCTCTGCCTGGGGTGCTTTCTCCACTTCTGAGTCATAGCTGGCTTCTCATCCTTAGGTCCCGCTGAGATGTCACCTCCTCAGAGAGACCTGCCCTGACCGCAGCATGGCATGACCCATTCATGTACTCATTCATAGGTTGCCAGGTACTGTGGCACACACCTGTAGTCCCAGAGACTCAGGAGGCCGAAGCGGGAGGATCATGAGTTTGAGGCCAGCCTCAGCAACTTCCTGAGACCCTGTGTCAAAATAAAGAACAAGCAAGCAAATAAAAAGACCGGGGTATAGCTCAGTGGTAGAGTGCCTCTGGGTTCAACGCCCAGTACTGTCAAAAAAAAAAAAAAAAAAAAGCATTGAAATTCATTCATATGTCTAATGATTAATTCAATAAACATTTATTGACCATCCACCATGTTGATCACTGTGGATAGCTGATCAGTGCCAGGCCTTGTTCTAGTTCGAGGGATGCGGTGGTGAGCAGAACAAACCAAAACCCTTGCTCTGCAAAGCTTAGTTGAGAAGGGCAGGCCGGCAGTAAGGGGCTGGGGTTGTGGCTCAGCGGTGGAGCGCTCGCCTAGCGCATGCGCGGCCCGGGTTCGATCCTCAGCACCACGTAAACATAAGATGTGTTGCATTGTATACAACTAAACCAAATAAATAAATATTAAAAAAAAAGAAGAAGCTATGTAAGATAGAGATTATTCCAGGCAAATAGTGTGGTGTTTGTTCTCCATGGGATTTTTTCTTTTTGGGGGGGGAGGTGTTTATTTTTGTTTATGGTACTGGGGATTGCATCTGGGGCACTTAACCGCTGAGCCACATCCCCAGCCCTTTTTATTTATTTATTTATTTATTTATTTTGTTTGTTTGTTTATTTATTTATTTTTGTGGTACCGGGGATTGAACTCAGGGGCACTCGACCATTGGGCCACATCCCCAGACCTTTTTTTTTGTATTTTATTAGAGACAGGGTCTCACTGAGTTGCTAAGTGCCTCGCCATTGCTGAGGCTGGCTTTGAACTCGCGATCCTCCTGCCTCAGCCTCCCAAGTGCTGGGATTACAGGCGTGCGCCACCGCGCCCGGCTCCCAGCCCTTTTTATTTTTTGAGACAGGCTCTCCTTAAGCTACTTAGGGCCCCGCTAAGTTGCCGTGTCTGGCTTTGAACTTGCAATCCTCCTGCCTCAGCTTCCCAAGTCACTAAGGTTATGGGTGTGTGCCACCACATCCATATGGTTTTTAAGGAAGAAAAATAGAATATATCGAGGCAGGGGTTGAACTTTTCTGCGCGTTGGTCAGGAGCAAGGAGGATGCCAAGGTGGGTGGAGCAGAGTGGGAGGTGCAGAGCAGGACCTGTGGGCTGCAGTGAGGACGTCAGCTTTTTGTTCTGCATGAGGTGGGAGCTATAGAAAGTTCTGAGCCGGAGGGACAGGGTCTGATTCAGGTGCTCACAAGCTCCCTCTGGTGGCTGCTGGAGGAATAGAGTGTGGGGCAGTGACAACACACCTGTCCAGGCTAAAGAAGACAGGCGCTGGAAGAAAGGGGAGGGAAGGGGCTGGGGTTGTGGCTCAGTGGCAGAGCGCTTGCCTAGCACATGTGATGCACTGGGTTTGATCCCTGGCACCCTATTAAAATAAAGGCATTGTGTCCATCTACAACTAAAAATATTTAAAAAATTTAAAAAATGGGGGGAGGGAAGTGGGCAGATTGGGAAAGATCCTGGCAGACATGCTGATTTGCAGGGAAGAGCAAAGTCAAGGGTGACCCTGAACTTGTGGCCCAGAGTGTTCTGGTCGCCTGCAGCTCCTGACTCCAATCTACTCGGGGATTCCTGTCTCTCTTTAGCATCCTCCACCAGATCCCCCAACCTTCCCAGAAACTGCCTTGGTCTCTCTTCCTCTTGACCTCCTCCTCGCCATCTCAACCTCCTGATCTTATTCCCACCCGTTCCCTGCAGCTTCGAGGCTGAGAATGGCCCAACCCCATCACCTGGCCGCAGCCCCCTGGACTCGCAGGCGAGCCCAGGGCTCGTGCTGCACGCTGGGGCAGCCACCAGCCAGCGCCGGGAATCCTTCCTCTACCGCTCTGACAGTGACTACGACATGTCACCCAAGACCATGTCCCGGAACTCATCGGTCACCAGCGAGGCGTGAGCACCCCTTTCCCCACCTGCCACTCCTCCGGTCCTGGCCCTGCCAAAGGCTGCCCTTCCCACCTTGGTCAACCCCCCACCCCATACCTGCCTCCCTAGGGCAGAGTCAGCAGCCCCTCCCCCACGTCTAATAGGTTCTGTCCCCTATAAAGGGCTCAGCCTCACTCCCCAGCCCTGCCATGCCCTCTCTTACTGTCACCTGGTCTGGGCCTGGCTCTACCCCAACTGTCCCTCCAGGGAGGAAGCCCCCCTACTTGGCCTCATCCTGGTGTCCCCCAGTCTACCCCAAGCCAGCGCCACTTCCCTTGAGCCCTTGTTGAGATGTGAGCCCTCCAGATCTCCCGAGACTGGCCCTCCCCCCCACCCCCCCGTCTTGCACTTCCCCCCACCAGCCCCTGCCTCCCACCGCTCCCCTCCCTTTGTCCCCACCCCTCCCAGCCATTTCTTCAGGACCATCCCTGGCAGCATGTCCACCCTTGGGTGCTGGAAGTGGCCTCTCCCCGCTCCCTGCCCCCCAGCCTCCTTCCATCCGGCTCCCACAATGCCCTCCCCAGAGATCTGCTTCTCTGGGGAGCCCTAACCTGCCACTGTGTTTCGTCGCAGGCATGCTGAGGACCTCATCGTTACGCCATTTGCCCAGGTGAGTCCCCCCCCCCACCCCTCCACAATTGGGGAGGGGGCTCAGCCCCAGCTGCCCCTCCATACAGACACCGCTACTTACTGCCACCCCCATCCCAGGTGCTCGCCAGTCTCCGCAGTGTTCGAAGCAACTTCTCGCTCCTGACCAATGTGCCCATTCCCAGCAACAAGTACGTTGAAGCTGGGCCCCAGCACCCATGATCGTGAGGGTTGAGCACAGTGACTCCAGTTATCAGCCCCGCTGTGTGACCTCAGGCAGGCACTTGACTTCTCTGAATGTCTGGTCGTGTAACAGTTCCTTTGGAGCCAAAGAGCCATTGAAGCTGAAGGGCCTAAGACACAAACTTTTATAAATAAAAACCTGGATGTCTGCATGCATGGTGGTGAGGCCATAGCCCCAGGCCTGGGTTCTGACACCCACTTGCTGGGCAAATAGCATCCTGTGGTCCCTTCATTTCCCTTTTGTAAAGAGGGAATTACATTAGTGCTTCCAGTAGACATCTGCTGAGGAGCCCAGAAGATGGTGTATAGAAAGTACAACGATATTGCCCTTTACATAGTAAGTGCTCAATAAATAGGAGTGTTCTTATTATTTTGGGGAAGTGGGTCTAGCTCAGAATTGCCAGTTGCTCTAGGAGTTGGGGACAGAGCCATCCTTAGAGGGTTGGGGAAGTTGAGGAGGGTAGCTAGAGGAGCCAAGTACCTGATCCTACTGCTGATCAGCCTCGTGGTCTTAAAGAAGCCAGTTTTACCTAGTTGAATCTGTTTTACATCTAATCTGAAAAATGGGTTCTCGTGGGCCTCATTAAGAGGCTGCAAGCCATGTGCACGGCATGCTTGGGATGCAGTGACCACTCAGAAACAGGAAAAGTGGCACTATTTATGGAGAGAGGGAGGCAAGGATCCGAGGGTCCCAGGGTGACATTGGAGCCCCATTTCTTTACAGGCGATCCCCGCTGGGAGGCCCAACCCCCGTCTGCAAGGCCACACTGTCAGGTAGCTAAGCTTAGGGGATGGGAAAGGGCCCATCTTGCTGCCCCAGTGGAGGTGCCTCGGCCCAGGTGGCTGTCTCACCCCTGCCCCCGCACCCCACCCACCTGGCAAATCCCTATCACTGTGGGCCGGGGTTCTGCCTGCGGACCTCTCAGTTACCACCCCGGTCGCCCCTTCTTAGAGGAGACGTGTCAGCAGTTGGCCCGGGAAACTTTGGAGGAGCTGGACTGGTGCCTGGAGCAGCTGGAGACCATGCAGACCTACCGCTCCGTCAGCGAGATGGCTTCGCACAAGGTAGGCGCCCCAGCTTGGTGGGCGAGGCTGGTGGGGGCGGGGCTGGTGGGGCGGGGCTGGTGGGTGTGGCCCACCACCAGGGGAAGCCCGCGGGGTGGGGCAAATCCCTGGGTGGATCTGCTGGGGGTGGAGTCTTGGGTGGGGCCAGGTAGGTGATGGGGCAGTGGGGGGGGGCCAATTCCTGGGTAAGCCTGTGGAATTGGCACTAGGGCCAAGCCGTGGGCGGGGCCTGTGAGTGGTACCAACAGCAACGTGGACGGTGGGGGTGGTGCCAAGGACCCATACTTGGGCGGGGCCACCCTCTAGTAGAGTCAGTGGGGGGGGGCTCAACCACTAGGTGGGGCAGGTGAGGGCAGGGCTGGGTAGGGCCTTAGGGGATGGCCGATCTTCAGGTAGAACCTGGTGGGGTGGCAGGGGGTCTGGTTTTACATCTGTCCGTAGGTGACTGCTCTCTCGTGGGGGGTGTTGCATACTTGTACTGTCTGCAGCTGTGTGTGTGGACAAGGGTCTGGGTAGTTGTGGATTTGTTGGCTCTGCATTTTGTGTGTGTTCTGACGGGTGTCTGGGTGTGCACGGGTGACTATGTGGGGCTATGTGTGTGACACTCAGGCCATCCAATTAGCTCATGGGTACTCCGCATGTGTCTCTAAGTGTGACTGTGTGCAGTGCTGCAGGGGAGAGGACAGGCATTCCCTGTAGCCGTGCAGGGCCCACTGCACACCCCCAGGGGGCGCCATTCAGAGAGCAGACAGTATGAATGATGCTTCCTGGAGCGCTGCAGCGTGGTGGCAGCCCCTGTGGGCGATGCCTTTCAGGAAGTGAGTGTGCAGGCAGGTGTTCGCTGGGGAGCGCGCATGTCCGTGGGTGGACGCTCGTCTGGGAAAGTGCGAATGTGAGGGCGATTGCATCCCTGAGGGTGGGTGGGGTGACTGAGAGTGTGACGGGGTCTCTGGGTAGGGGTATATGGATGTCCCCGTGACGGGTGTGTGTGTATTTGGACATCTCTGGGTGAGAGTGTGACTATCCCCTTATGGATTTGTCAGGGTACGATTTTGTCCAAGGACATATGGCTGTTTATGTTTGTTGAAATGTGTGTCTGTGGGTGTGTTGAGTGTGTGGCTATAAGTGTATCTGGTATCTGGGTGTCTGTCCCTAGGGCTGTGTCTGAGTGTGAGTCTCCATTCTTGGAAGGGGTGTGTCCGCGGGCTCCCTTCTCCACCTATGAACGTGTTGGGCGTCAGAGTTGACTGTCTCCTGCCGCGTGCACGCGTGTGTCATGTATGTGAGGACTGAAGGCCTTTGGGTGTCCGCGTGGCAAGTGCCTGGGGTGTATGGTAGTGTCTGTGGAAGGTGTGTCTCAGGGCATTTGCGTGTCCGTGTGTCCAGGTGTGTGTTCTGTCTCTGGGTGTGTACATGGAAGGGCTGTGTCCTGCTTCCCTCCCCAAGTCCTGGCTGAGGCCCGTGGGCTCTGATGCCCCTTTAACGCCCCCCCACCCCCAGCACCACCTGACTTTGCATGCAGCCTGCCAGTGCTGCAGTGAGCGCGCACACGCACACACGGTGCACACACACAGCCCCAAGCCTCCGCAGCCTCCTCCCGGGACCCTGGCCCGGCAGCCCCCCATGGGCAGTGGCCCCCCGCTGCCTCCAGCCACTGCCGCGGGGGGGCCCATCGGGGCCAGTGGCTGGCAGACCATGTAACAAGGGCTGCCGTCGGGAGCGCGGAGGGGAAGGGAGCCCCCAGCCCTGCTGGGCCGGCCCAGGCCCCTCCGCGGCTCCCCCTTCCACTGCCCCCCCCTGCCCAGCACCCCCCCAACCCCCCGCTGTTCAGCCCAGGACTCGCCAAGCTCAGCCTCCGTGTGCGGCAGCCCCGAGCGGGGCTCAGGCTCCAAGATGCCCCTGGTTGATTTCTTCTGCGAGACCTGCTCTAAGCCCTGGCTGGTGGGCTGGTGGGACCAGGTAGGGGACTCAGGGTGGGGGATGGGAAGGAGACCTTCCCCCCTGGACCTCTGGCCTGTGGATGGGCTGTGTGGACAGCTGTGCACGTGTGTGGCCCAGACCTGAAGGCTTATGACTGTCTCTAGGTGTGACCCAGGACTGGGCGTGGATGGCGGGTGGCTGGGGGTGTGTGGCTTCCCTTGGGGAGAGTGGATCTCTCACCCGGTGTGACTGTCATTACCTGGATGTGTATGTGTCTGCAGTGGTGTGTGTCCTGCCTGGGTCATGGTGTGGCCCTGTCTGCAGTCCCATGGCTCTGACCGTGATGTCGTGTGTTGGACCATATTCGTGAGCCATAGATACCTGATGTTTCTGGGGCATGTGACCCCAAATATGACTGACTGCCTTATTGTTATGTGCCCCTTGATTTGCATGTCTGGGCTTTGTGACGCTGTGTAGGACGGGGGCAGTCTGGGACGCTGTGCAGTTGTGAGAGATGTGTGTGTGTGTGTGTGTGTGTGTGTGTGCGCGCGCGCGTGCGTGCACATGTGTTATGCGTGTCCAGGGTCTCGGGTCAGCACTGGGAGAAGTGACCACCATGCCCCAGTGTGGCCGCCCTTCCTGCCTGCCATTCCCTGCCTTGCTGGACAGAGTCTGCTCCTGGTTCGGGGATGCTTCGGCAGAGCTTGGGGGCGGGGAGCCGATGCCCTTTCTCCTCCATGCACAATGTCACAGCAGAGGCCTGTGTGAAGTAGCATGGGGGGACCCGGCGGGGCCCCCAAGCCCCGTTTTGGGTATGCTCCATTCATCTGTGCATCTGTTCACCTCTCTGGGGTTGGGGAGAGGGCTGTGACGGGAACCCCTCTCCCCCTTCCCTGGGTGACCGAGCTGGGGTTTCTTTAGCTATCTATTCTCCCATGCCCTGACCAGACCTCTTCCCTGAGGACTGGGTGCTACATTCCTTCTTCCAATCTGGGCTGGAACTGAGGACTAGGATCCCACAGGGATTAGAATTGGGGTCTGTGTCTAACGAGACCTGGGCCAGGGGTATCTCTGGGAAGGCAAGGGTTAAGGGGCTTCTGGCTTGCCCCCCTTTCCCCAACTAGCAGCTGGTTGGAGGGGGAGTTGCTAAGGAGACTCCCATCACCATGGTGACGGGATTCTCCTAGTACCCCATTGGTTCCCTGTTAGGCAGGAGCCCCTCCCTTCCACAGGTGCCCCTCTGGCTCCTCCTTGGGAGGGGCTTGGGAAAGGAGCCCCTCTTTCCTCAAGCAGAGAGGGTTATGCTGATATCAGCACCTCCCACCTGGACCTGGGGTCCCCCATCCAGAGCTGAGAGGAGAGGAGGGGCTGACCCCTCCCCTCTAGCAGCCTGGTAGAGGTCTGAGACGTGAAATAGGAGGGGGCTCCTGGGGTCTTCAGGAGTTTGTGGGAAGGGCTGGCACACACACAGCACCCCCTGCAATGACTCCCTATCACCCCTTCCTTCTTGGCTCCTTCACCTTAGTTCAAGAGGATGCTGAACCGAGAACTCACACACCTGTCAGAAATGAGCAGGTCAGGAAACCAGGTCTCAGAGTACATTTCCACAACATTCCTGGGTGAGTGAAGGGCAGCACGTGGAGCAGGGGGGACACCTGGGCTGGAGGGGTTGGCCCAAACCTGGGTGCTCTTGACCCTGACCCTTAACTCCTCAAAGGTCGAAGTTACTATGCTTAAGAGCTCCCACAGTCATGAGGCCCCTAAATTAGTGGGACCACAACTTCTATGGAAACCACAAGTGAGACTACCTCAGGGCTAGGGGAAGAGTTCAGTGGTCAGCATGCACAAGGCCCCAGGTCTCATCCTCAGCACCAAAAAAAAAAAAAAATCTCCAAGCCCCTCCAAACTCAGTGGAACCCAATGGAATTCTCAAACTCTAGGCCCCAAGAGAATATTCAGGCCCCTGTTCAAATTCAAATAGAATCCCTAAACTTTTAAAGTCAACAGATCATATATAACAAATTAGAATTTAAAAAAGTCAACAGAACCTGCAAACTTGGATTAAACATCCCAACTTTAGAAGAGCCCCCACAAATCAAAAGTTGCCCAAACTCAGTAAGTTCTTAAGGAACCTGTGAGCTTCAAAACCCACAAAACTGCTCCCCCCGCAAAAAAAAAAAAAAAATTCTTCAAGCTGAAAAGCCCTCTGAATTCAATAGATCCCCCCAATTTGGTTTGATCATCCTTCCAAATTCAGTAGATCCTCCCAAACCTTAGATCCCCAAATTTAAGAAGACCTGTAAGGAGCTGGGTAAGGTGGCACACACCTGTCTGTAATCCCAGTGACTTGGGAGGCTGAGGCCCAAGTTCAAGGCTGAGGATCACAAGTTCAAGGCCAGCCTCAGCAATTTAGTGAGGCCCTGTCTCAAAATAAAAAAATAAAAATCAGAAGGTCTGGGAATGTAGCTCAGAGGTAAAATAAACCTATAAGGGATCCCCCCAAACATAAGGGTTCACTGGAACCCTTAAGCTCATGGGGAGCTCAAACCCCTCCTGACTTCTGAACCCAAGGGCCCCCAAACTAAGGAGATTCCCGTAGACTCAGGATAATTTCATTCTTACAATGTTTCACCAAAGTCCAAATTCAGGAGACGCCCCCAGCTCAAAAAAAAGGGTTCAGAATTGTGGAATGTCTGCCAACGAGGGTGTGGCATGCCTCCGTGTTCTGAGGATCCTACCAATGGGAGCTTGGCTTGCAGATGTCCCTGTCAGGTTCTATCATTGATTGGAGGTCTCAGGTCACAATAGGTGTCCCTGACCGGGCTCTGGAAGGCTTTGAAAGCTCAGGAGGTCCCCGGGGCTGGCCCCCAGGCAGGCAGTTGCCAAGGCGGACCATGGAGCCTGAGAGTCCCTTTCCCTCCCCGCTCCCAGGGATGCCCCCTACCACCACTGCTCTCAGCCACCTTGGGGGTGTCTTCCCTGGCCGAGAAGGTTCCCTGGGTATCCAGGGCAGGCCGTGGCTCTGCCTCGGAAACTCACCCCACTTCCTGACTTCTCACACTACCTGGAGACCAAACCTGGCGACACCCCATAGCCCTGGGCCAGCGCCAGGGCCCCTGACCCAGCCCACCACTTCCCAAAAGGATTCTGGTAGCCCCTTTGACATTCAGCCCTGGCGTGCCCGTCAGCAGGACACCCAGAAGGCTTTCCCTCTTCTGGGTGAGGCTTCTCAGGACATGGGGTGGGGTGAGGGTGCCTCCCGGAGAGGTCTGGTCATGCCTGTCCCCCATCTTCTGCAGACAAACAAAATGAAGTGGAGATCCCGTCACCCACAATGAAAGAGAGAGGACCCCAGGAAGCGCCGCGACAGAGACCCTCCCAGCAGCCCCTGCCCCTGGGCCCACAGTTCCAGCCCATGTCACAGATCACAGGCGTGAAGAAGCTGATGCACAGCAGGGGTCCGAACACCAGCGTCCCGCGCTTTGGGGTGAAGACTGACCAAGAGGACCTCCTGGCCCAAGTGGGTGGGGACTCAGGGGGGACAGAGGCCTCTAGGCGCCCAAAGAAGGATGCGGTGTGGGGTCACATCTTAAGCCAGGGTCCCTGGAGGCAGAGCCCGGGACGATGGAGGACCTCAAGGGAGAGGATGTAGAGGACAGAAAGGAGGAGCGCCGAGGTGGCCTCCGCACGCCCTCAGCCTCCGTCCGCAGGGCGCGCTGGAGGAGGCGGCACAGTGCAGTTGAGCCCACCTTGACCTCCGAGTCCTGGGCTTCGCAGCCCTGCACCAGCCGTTGGCTGAGGGCTGCCTCCAGGGGTGGATGGCATCACCCCCTCCCTGGGGGCAAGAGCAGTTTTCTAGAGAAAGGGTCAGCCGTAAGCCACAGCACGCCACACTCCCCAGCAGCTGGGGGACAGTGACGTGCGTCTGGACAGGGTCCCAACAGTGTCTGCCACAGGCCAGACCTGGCTTTGACTTCTGTCGCTTCCAGGACCCTCAGTGGCTCGCTCTGCTGATGTCCATCATGACCCTCTCTGAGGCTGCCTCTGGTGTGCCCACCATGCAGTCCAGTCCCCTCGGGGTGACTGAGCACCTACTGTGCATCAGGATTGTTCCAGATGCTGGGTAGACATAGAAGAGGAGCCAGTGTCCCCTCCTCCTCCAACTCGAGGTGGGGACTCCCGTGCAGTTCAGCGTAGAGACTGAGCTGGGTTCCCTCGGAAGTCACACCTCGGTTCCCTCAGCTGCCCATAGGTGCTTGGTGGATAATAAGTGCTCCAGAAACAGGGGGTGGGTTGAACTCTGTGCTCCTGACCACTCTGTGAGCAGGGGCGGTGCTTCCTTTAGACCAGGGTTCAGTGTTCCCAGGAAAGGTCACAGGGCCTTGGACCTGGCGGGCTCCTGACCGCCAACCCCCACCTCCACTAGGAGCTGGAGAACTTGAGCAAGTGGGGCCTCAACATCTTCTGCGTGTCCGAGTACGCCGGGGGCCGCTCGCTCAGCTGCATCATGTACACGATATTCCAGGTGACGGGGGCAGTGGGGAGTGGGCCGGGCTGTGAGGGGCACAAGGCAAGGTGCTTCAGGCCGGCAGGGGTCATCGCCCTGCCCCTGCCCGCCCCCAGGAGCGGGACCTGCTGAAGAAATTCCACATCCCCGTGGACACGATGGTGACATACGTGCTGACTCTGGAGGACCACTACCACGCCGACGTGGCCTACCACAACAGCCTGCACGCAGCGGACGTGCTACAGTCCACCCACGTGCTGCTGGCCACGCCCGCCCTGGATGTGAGTACCTGCCACCTCTCCCATCTCCCATGTCCCCGTTTCCCTCTGGTTTCCCATTTCTTCTTCTTCTTATTTTTTTTTTTTTTTTTTTGTGATGCTGAGGATCGAACCCAGGGCCTTGTGCATGCGAGGCAAACACTCTACCAACTGAGCTATATTGCCAGCCCCAGTTTCCCATTTCTTTTTTTTTTTTTTTTTTTTTTTTTTTTTTTTTTTGGTACCGGGGATTGAACTCAGGGGCACTCGACCACTGGGCCACATCCCCAGCCCTTTTTTGTATTTGATTCGAGACAGGGTCTCACTGAGTTGCTAAAGTGCCTCACCATTGCTGAGGCTGGCTTTGAACTCGCGATCCTCCTGCCTCAGCCTCCCAAGTGCTGGGATGACAGGCGTGCGCCCCCGCGCCCGGCTCCAGTTTCCCATTTCTGATCTGTTCCCCTGACCTTCGCCTCTCTCTGACTCTGTTCCTCTCTAACCCTCATCCTTCCCTCCGACCCTCATCTTTCTTGACACCCATCTCCCTCTGACCCCCTGTCCCTTTCTTGGCCTGCCTCTCATCCCCTTCATTCTAATCTGGGTCCCTCTGCCCCCCTCTCCCTGTCCCCAGGCGGTGTTCACTGACCTGGAGATTCTCGCGGCCCTGTTTGCAGCTGCCATCCACGATGTCGACCACCCTGGGGTCTCCAACCAGTTCCTCATCAACACCAGTGAGTGGCCCTCCTGGGCGGAGATGGCGGGGCTGGGAACGGGGCAGGACCCAATGGAAGTGGAACTGGCTATTCAGGGGTGCTGGGCTGGCACTCTGGAGGCAGTGCCACTGGGCTGACCCAGGGCCATCTGGGCACAGGGCAGGGTGGCACCCATGGTTCCCTTCGCTGACCTCTCCGGCCTGGGCTGCAGATTCGGAGCTGGCACTCATGTACAATGACGAGTCGGTGCTCGAGAACCACCACCTGGCCGTGGGCTTCAAGCTGCTGCAGGAGGAGAACTGCGACATCTTCCAGAACCTCAGCAAGCGCCAGCGCCAGAGCCTGCGCAAGATGGTCATCGACATGGTGGGCGGGGCTGGCGTGGGGACAGAGTGGGGAAGGAAGCCACGGAGGCGTGGGCTCTGGCGAGGGGCGGGGATGGGCCTCAGAGGAACCTCCTGAAACCTGGTCTGAGCCTTAGGGTTCTGCGGAGGGAAAACGTCCGAGGCCTGGGTGGGTACAGTGGGCAGCTGGTGGGCATCGGCGGCCCCTATGACGCCCCCTGGCCCCACAGGTGCTGGCCACAGACATGTCCAAGCACATGACGCTCCTGGCTGACCTGAAAACCATGGTGGAGACTAAGAAAGTGACCAGCTCAGGGGTTCTTCTGCTGGACAACTACTCCGACCGCATCCAGGTGCCCTATAACCGCCTCACAAGGAGACCGGACCCTTCTACTCCCCCAGCCCTTTAGGTCTGGGTAGCTGCCCCTGCCCTAGCCTCAGCCCCTTTCTCCTGTGCTGTCTGTCGTCTGTTTCTTTTTCTCTGTCCATCTTTCTTTTCCAACCCCATCTCTCCTTCCCAGGCTCCCTTTCCTCCCTCTCTCTCTTTTTTTTTTCTTTTGGTACCGGGGATTGAGCTCAGGGGCACTCGACCACTGGGCCACATCCCCAGCCCTTTTGTGTATTTTATTTAGAGACAGGGTCTCACTGAGTTGCTAAGTGCCTCGCCATTGCTGAGGCTGGCTTTGAACTCGTGATCCTCCTGCCTCAGCCTCCCAAGTGCTGGGATTACAGGCGTGCGCCACCGTGCCCAGCCCTCCCCTCTCTCTTGGTCACCTGCACCGTCTCCTCCTTCCCTCTCCCTGCCCACCCGTCCTCTCCTCCATGCCCCCCCACACCTTTCCTCTTCACTTCCACTCTTCCTCCTCTCCCCACCTTTCCTCCCCGTGCCTGCACCAGGTAGGGATCCTTTATGGGCCCCCTCCAGACTGGGATGGGGCGGGGCCTCTAACGGGTGCCCCTCCCCTCCCGCCCCATGCAGGTCCTTCGCAATATGGTGCACTGTGCCGACCTCAGCAACCCCACCAAGCCGCTGGAGCTGTACCGCCAGTGGACGGACCGCATCATGGCCGAGTTCTTCCAACAGGGCGACCGCGAGCGCGAGCGTGGCATGGAGATCAGCCCCATGTGTGACAAGCACACAGCCTCCGTGGAGAAGTCGCAGGTACATGCTGAGGGCAGTGAGGAAAGGGACCAGGCCGGGCCTCCCCGTCCCGTCTTGGCCTGAAGCTTTCAGGTCCGGGAGAGCCCGTGCTGCCAAGTGCTTCTCTCTTTCCTTTCTCTCTCTCTTTTTTTTTTTTTTTTTTTTTTTTTGTGTGTGGTACTGGGGATTGAACTCAGGGGCACTCGACCACTGGGCCACATCCCCAGCCCTTTTTTGCATTTTATTTGGAGACAGGGTCTCACTGAGTTGCTAAGTGCCTCACCATTGCTGAGGCTGGCTTTGAACTCGCGATCCTCCTGCCTCAGCCTCCCAAAGTGCTGGAATTACAGGCGTGCGCCACCGCGCCCGGCGCCCAGCTTCCTTTCTCTCTTGATGGGAAATGGGCGTGTTTTCTCCTCTGCAGGGCAACATGAGCCCCTGCAGTCACCGCGCTCTCAGGCATTGCTAGCTGATTGACAGCACCCACCAGAACCTCAGGCTTGTTTTCTTGTTAAGATTTTTTTAGTTGTTGACGGACCTTTATTTATTTATATGTGGGGCAGAGAATCAAACCCAGAGCCTCACACGTGCCAGGCAAGCGCTCTCCCTCGGAGCCCCGGCCCCAACCCCAGTCGTGCTTCTCTCACCTGGCACCCAGATGATGTCGGTTCCGCCTCCCGGTTCCCCTGAAACCCCCCAGTACAGTCTCTGGCTGTCAGTGGATTTAGAGGTGATTCGTTGTGTGCTTGTTTAGTTTAACAACGAGGGGACAGCAACAGGGACTCCTGATGGAGCTGTTTCTCACTTTCCTGTCTTTGGTGAAACTCCAGCTGGTGTGGTTCTCGACCCTGGGCTTCTCAATCTTGCCGCTGTTGACATTTGGGGCAGATCGTCCTTGG
This sequence comes from Tamias sibiricus, assembly GCA_025594165.1. Classification (NCBI taxonomy): domain Eukaryota; kingdom Metazoa; phylum Chordata; class Mammalia; order Rodentia; family Sciuridae; genus Tamias; species Tamias sibiricus. The sequence goes on from CM046673.1 coordinate 10,247,222, forward strand.
TGGTGGAGGCTGCCCTGGGCATTATGAGATATTTAGGACCATCTCTGGTTTCTACCAGGGGCACATCTACCCCACCCTCCACTTATAATAACCAAAAATGCCCTCCGGGTCTCACTACATGTGCCTGGGGGTGTAAAATCAATCTATTGCTCTCTCTCAAAGACATACCAGCCAGGCATGGTGGCACGTGCCTATAATCCCAGTGGCTCAGGAAGCTGAGGCCAGGGGATCGCAAGTTCATTACCAGCCTCAGCAACTTAGTGAAGCCCTAAGCAATTCAGCAAGACCCTGTCTCTAAATAAAATACAAAAAGGGGCTGGGGATGTGGCTCAGTGGTTAAACGCCCCTGGATTCAATCCCCAATTGATGTATATATGAAAGTGTTTCCAGTTTCCATTTATATCTCCTGCGGTTTTAATTTCTTGCTTGTGCAAGGGTTTGGGGAAGCAAAATTGCTAGGTCAAAGGATAGGAGTCTTTTTTATGTTCTTAGCTCTCACCACACAGTGGTGCCATCTGCCCCAAGGGACACCTGTTTCTACCTCTTCCCTCCCCCCAGGTGGGTTTCATTGACTACATTGTGCACCCATTATGGGAGACATGGGCAGACCTCGTCCACCCAGATGCCCAGGAGATCCTGGACACATTGGAGGACAACCGGGACTGGTACTACAGTGCCATCCGACAGAGCCCATCGCCACCACCTGAGGAGGAGCCGGCAGGGCTGGGCCACCCAGCCCCACTGGATAAGTTCCAGTTTGAGCTGACACTGGAGGAGGAGGAGGAGGAGGAGGAGGCATCCGCGGCCCAGGATGCACTGGAAATGCAGGGATTGTCCGTGGCCGGTGCTGCACCCCCAGCTGAGGAGTCGTCCACGGCCCAGGGCCAGGAGGCGCGCTCGGAGGTGGCAGTAGAAGCACATTTGACGCAGGGTGCAGACTCAGCACGGGATACACCTGTGACTCAGGATGGATCTGGGTTCCAAGAGGAATCCCTGGATGCTGTAAGCTGCTGCAGCTCTTCTGCCCTGTCTCTTAAAAGCCCCCTTCTGCCCGCCTTGAGGACCCCAGAAGAGGCCCCGGGCCTCCCGGGCCTCCCCTCCCCGGCGGCCGAGGTGGGGGCCCAAAGAGACCATCAGGCTGCCAGGAGGGCTTGCTGTGCCTGCACGGGGACATCGGGGGAGGACCCACCCATCCTACCGGCTCCCGGTGGGTGGGGTTCAGGTGGAGACCCTACCTGAGCCCCAGCCCCCTGACCCTGTGGCCCTCCCTGTCCCCTGTCACCCCCATCTCCCTGCAACCACCTCCTCCGATGCCTCAAAGACTCTTGGCCCTCCTGAGAAAAAAGAAAACAGAAAAGTGGGGGGTTTTCTCTTTTCTTTTTTTCCCCTTTCCCCCTGCCCCCACCCATGGGGCCTTTTTTTGGACATGGGGGCTGGGGAACGAGGGGCTGAGGTCCCAGAAGGGATTTTATTTTTTGAATTTTAATGGTATCATTTTTAGAAAAAAGAAAAAAGAAGAAAAAAAAAAAAAGGATGAAACACAGCAACTGTAGACGCCCCTGTTCCTGGTTCCTCCCTCCACCCCAAGCCCCGCCCCCCCAGTCCCAGGCTCAGTCTTCCGGCCCTTGGGCTCCTTCCCTTAGACCCAAGCACAGGCATGGGGCCTCCTCCTGGGCTTTTCCTTGGAGTTTTGGAGGGTCTCTAGAACCCAGCCGGGAATAGCCATTCTGGGCAGGGCGGGGGGGTCTGGGGGTGTCGCTGTGGGAGCCACTCGCTGCCCCATTGCAAGTCTTCCACCTCATTTCGCACAACCCCAGCCATACACAGAGGGGCTCAGCACAGCTGTTGGCTTTAGGGTGGTGTTGCCACACCCCAGCTCCGCCCGAGACTTGAAGATACTTTCTCTCTCTCTCTCTCTCTCTCACACACACACACACACACACACACACCCCCTCCTTCCAGCTGCTTCTCCTCTTGTTTCTGCCTTAATGATTTCTGTGGCCATAGCAGACGGGGGTGCAGTGGCTCCCGCCTACCTGCTCTGTGGGTGGGGTGGGGCCAGGCCCAGAGTCCCCATCCCAGGCTCACAGACACTCGGTCCCCCTCAGCATCCTCCTGACCCCCTTCCACACTCTGACTCTAGCCCCTCACCTTTTGCCCTAGGAGGAAGCAATAATGGTGTATACCCACATCCCCCATCCTGGGCAACCCTTCCCACCCTGGCACCAAAGGAACTTCTCCTTTGTCCCCCTACCTTGCCAAGCCTCTCCCCCTAGCTGATCCCTGAGCAATACGACAGACAGATGCAAGGCCATTTTTTTTTCCAAGCCATGGGGGACTGTTGGAAAGGAAAGACCCCCCTCGCCCCTCTTTATGCTCTTCAATCTGGATTTGCAGCCAGATAGGGCAGGGGCTGATCTCATTCATTGCCTGTCCCCCCAATTCTGAGCACACGGTACTGTAGCCCCCACTTCCCCAGCCTTCCATCTGTCTGTCCACCCGTCCTCCCCTGCTCCATAATGCTGTACAGGGTTCATTTTTGTAGCAAAAGTAGTTTGTCCCAGCTGGTGACCAGAATGGGCCTTCCCCCGCCCCCCCCCCCCCCTTTTTTTTTTCTTTTGTATATACTGTAAGGTTGGTTTGTAAATTATTCTACAAAGGCAAAAAGGGAAAATGAACTCGCCCTTCCCTGGCTGACCCAGTCAGGAAGGTGGGGCAGGGGCTCCCGGAGGGAGAGGTCCCCACCCCGCTGTATCATACACACTGTACCATAATCCCGGGCAAGGGTGCACTCTGCAGTTTTATGGGAAGTTGTGTCATCACAGGGGCAGGGGCTGGGCAGAGCCTGCCCCCTGCCCCTTCCCCAGGAGCAGGGGTGACTGGTAAGACAGACCCCCAACCCAGTCAGGGATCCTATCCCCAGGGTGGGTGCAAGGCCCCTGTGAGCTGCTGGCGTGTCGTCCCCTTTGATGGTCTGTCCGTCAGCCCATTGATGGATGATCAATCATTCGATCTTGTCACCAATTAAACCGAGACTTTCACCAACGTTCCTGGCTGATGTGGCTTCATTCCCCATGTTGGCGTGCCTGCCTTGGTTTGCGGAGATGGTGGATCCTGTACCCAGCCCTCCCTGAGCAGGTGGGAACATTGTGAATGGATGGAACTGAACAGAACTCAGCCAGGTTGGCCCCAACACGCAAGTTCAGACTAAGCGGTCTCCCCTGGCCACTGGAGCTGGGACTGAACCCGGTCTTGGTGCATGCGAGGGAAACGCTCTACCGCTGAGCCACACCCCAGCCACCACCAACCTCGAAGTCATTAAGAGTCAACAGCCCTCGGTGGCGCACGCCTGTAATCCCAGCACTTTGGGAGGCCGAGGCAGGAGGATCGCGAGTTCAAAGCCAGCCTCAGCAATGGCGAGGCACTTAGCAACTCCGTGAGACCCTGTCTCTAATAAAAATACAAAAAAGGGCTGGGGATGTGGCCCAGTGGTCGAGTGCCTCTGAGTTCAATCCCTGGTACCAAAAAAAAAAAAAAAAAAAAAGTCAACAGTCCTGGGTAAGCCCCACTTTTCTCACTCAGAGCGAGTAGGACACAGTGCTTGGGTCCTTCTGGTACCCAGCAGTCACCCCTGAAAATTCCAAGGGGACTTGAAAGGACAATGACCCCACCATCCTGTCACTGAGAAAAGACCTCAGGCCAAATTCTGCTAAGCTAATAAATTTGAGGAACAAATATATGAAAAGAATGTATACCCTATAAAAGTCCCAGCATTCTGTCCATTTTAATGTTGGTTCCCTTCACACTGAAAAAAAAGAAAAAAGGTGGGGGAGCTCAGTGGTAAGCACTTGCCTAGCATGTGCAATGCCCTGGGTTCCATCCCCAGCACCACAAAAATAAACATGGATGTAATCCCAGCTTTGCAGGAGGCTGAGGCAGAATGATCACAAGTTTGAGAAGAGCCTGAGCAATTTAGCAAGATTCTGTCTCAAAAATGACCGGGTGTAGCTCAGAGTTAGAGCACCACTGGGGTCCCTCCCCAGTACTGGGAAACAAAAATCTGTACTGAATATGCACAGATTTTGTTTTCATGATGTTGTTCTCTAAACAATGTAGAATAACAACTACAAACACAGTCTTTGCTGTGTAAGTAATGACGTACAAATGAAAAAGTATGGAGGGCGTGTGCAGGTTCTGTGCAAATACTGTGTGTGTTATTTTACATAAGGGACATGAGTGTGTGCAGATTTTCGTATCCATCAGGGTCCTGGAAGCAATTCCCCACAGTTACTAGGGGATGACTATACCGTTAATTCCACCCATCAAATCTCAATTTTTTTGGGGGGGTGGGTACCGGGGATTGAACTCAGGGGCACTCAACCAATGAGCCACATCCCCAGCCCTATTTTGTATTTTACTTAGAGACAGGGTCTCACTAAGTTGCTTAGGGTCTCACTAAATTGCTGCAGCTGGCTTTGAACTGGTGGTCCTCCTGTCTCAGCCTCCTGAGCCTCTGGGATTACAGGCATACGCCACCACCATGCCTGGCTTCAAATCTCATTTTTCCAACCTTTATTAGGCTAACAAACTCCTGGTATCAATAAAAAGGTCCTGGTATTGATTACGAACTAATGAGCAACATTTGCAGGTATAAATAAAGATACGGAGGGTAGAATGTGATGTGGTTTTGTGGTCAGTATTATACTGGCTTGTCTCTGGATTTTTTTCTTTGTCATTTGCAGTGCTGGGAAAGGAACCCAGGGCCTCATGTAAGCTCTCAACCCCTGAGCAACACCCCAGCCCTGCCTCTGAGCTTTAATAAACCAAGATACACAATGCCAACACAGCGGTTAAGTGCTTTAAGTGCTTAGACACAATGAATCACTAGACGTGTGTAACATGAATATTCTCAAAGAGAATGAGGGCATCGTGCCTGGGTCTAAGGACCCGCCTAATCTGTCTCTATCCGCCAGGGACTTAGGGTTTTGTGCCAGCACTAGCTGGTGACCTTGGGGGTGATCTCTCCAACCTTCAGAGATCTTGTAAAATAGAGGGGCTTGGGATGTAGCTCAGTGACAGAGCATGTGCTTAGTATTCTCAAGTCTTGGGTTAAATCACACACACACACACACACACACACACACACACACACACACACACACATGCAGGCCACACTCCCAGACTTGTGGGGAGGGGGTTCCCTGGAATGAGACTGTCCACTCAAACTTTTCTCTGGTGCTAATGTTCTATGTCTGAGTTATCCAACTCAGCCACTAGTCACGTGTGACTGCTGGGCACTGGAAATGTGCCTACAACAGAGGGAATTTTTTGTTTCCTTTATATGAAATAGTCACACTTGGCCAGTGGCTTCTGGGCTGGATGTGCACTTCCTGAACTAAGCCAGGGAGTTCACATGAAGGACAAAGAGTTCTCCTGCATGATCGCGGCAGCAGAATCCCAGAGGAGTGGGGGCCATCCTGCATCCGGGGGAGAGAAGCAAAGCTGGCAAACTAGGTAGAAGTTTCCAGGGGATCTGAACTTTATGCAAGAAGCAAAGAGGAGGCACAGACGTGGTCCCTAGAGAGTTTCAAAAGGAGGCCTATTTGGGGAAAGGGCATTGGGTTGGGGGTCAGGAGGTGACACCACCAATCCCAGGCTTCTGAGAATGGTTGAGTGGACCTAGGTGAACTTTCTTGCTTCGGGTCTCAGTTTACCCAGGTTTAAAAAGGGCCACTGTGATGTTCCAAACACCTCTTGTGAGCAGACGTGGTGACAGGTTGAGAATGTGGGTCAAAGGGTAAGACTGGCGTGTAATCACCGGCTCTTAAGACTGCCCCAGGGGAAGGGGGTTACCTTCCTTCAGGCAAAGGTGACCCAGGTCAGTAGGGTACGGCAAGGAGGCCTGGAAATCTAAACAGGACCCACAGGCCTGGGGAAGGGGCGGAGGTGCTTCATTCTCTGAAGTTGGATTCCCCTCTGCCAGCTCTTACAGGGCTCTGCCCTGGGATGAACTCCCCACCCACCCAGGCACTGGGGATGAAGCCCAGGACCTCAGGCATGCTGGGTAAGTGCTCTCCCACAAAGCCACACCCCCAGTGCTTCCTTACTGAGCCTCATTAAGTTGCCCAGGCTGGGTGCTGGGCATGGTGGTACACACCTCTAATCCCAGCAGCCCTGGAGGCTGAGGTAGGAGGATCATGAGTTGAAAGCCAGCCTTAGCAATTTAGTGAGGCCCTAAGCAACTCAGCCGGACCCTGTCTCTAAATAAAATAAATATTAAAAAGGGATGGGAGCCGGGCGCGGTGGCTCACGCCTGTAATCCCAGCACTTTGGGAGGCTGAGGCAGGAGGATCACGAGTTCAAAGCCAGCCTCAGCAGTGGCGAGGCACTTAGCAACTCAGTGAGACCCTGTCTCTAAATAAAATACAAAAAAGGGCTGGGGATGTGGCCCAGTGGACGAGTGCCCCTGAGTTCAATCCCCGGTACCACAAAAAAAAAAAAAAAAAAAAAAAAAGGGATGGGGATTTGGCTCAGTGGTTAAGCACCACTGGCTTCAACACCTGGTATTAAAAAAAAAAAAAAAAAGTTACCTAGGCTGGCTTCAAACTTGAGATCCTTATGCTTCAGCCTCCCAAGTAGGTGGGGTATAGGTGAACATGAGGCTGCGCTAAACTCTTTAAGGGGATCGATCATCTCATGGATCATCTCATTTCACAGGTGGATTTTATTGGGAAGGGTGGGGAGAACAGGGTGAAATTTTTAAAATATTTATTTGTTTTAATTGTACACAATGCCTTTATTTTTTTATTTATTTTTTTAAATATTTATTTATTTGCTTTAGTTGTACACAATGCGTTTACTTTTACGTGGTGCTGAGGATCGAACTTGGGCCGCCCACGTGCTAGGCGAGCGCTCTAAACCGCTGAGCCACAATCCCAGCCCCAGCCTTCATTTTTTATTATTTATTTATTTATTTATTTTTTAGTGGTACTGGGAATTGAACTCAGGGGCCCTCTACCACTGGGCCACATCCCCAGACCTTTTTTGTATTTTAGAGACAGGGTCTCACTGAGTTGCTAAGGTGCCTCCCCATTGCTGAGACTGGCTTTGAACTCGCGATCCTCCTGCCTCAGCCTCTCTAGTGCTGGGATTACAGGCGTGGGACACCGCACCCGGCGATGCCTTTATTTTTACATGGTGCTGAGGATCAAACCTGGGCCGTGCACGTGCTAGGCGAGCTCTCTACTGCTGAGTCACAACCCCAGCCCTGAAATAATTCTTTTTATTCTCAAATGCTTTATGGGTGTTTTGTTGTTAGTGTTGATATTTTGTTTCTTTGAGACAGGTTCTCACTATGTTGCCCACGCTCAAGTTATACTCTTGTCTTAGCCTCCGAGTAGCTGGTACTACATGTGTCATGGATCCCTGCTCAACTTGGATACTTTTATGTTGTTATTTTATGTACTTAAAACCTTGAGGGAGGGGCTGGGGTTGTGGCTCAGCGGCAGAGCTCTCGCCTCGCACCTGTGCGGCCCGGGTTCGATCCTCAGCACCACGTAAACATAAACACATTGCATTGTGTACAACTAAAGTAAATAAATAAATATTAAAAAAAAAAAAAGAAGAAAAAAAAAAAACCTTGAGGGTCTGGGGATATAGCTCAGTTGGTAGAGTGCTTGCCTCACATGCATAAGGCCCTGGGTTTAATTCCCAGCACCACAAAACAAAATAAAACTGCTTTGCCAATTCTTAAAAAAAAAAAAAAAAAAACTTGAAATATAGGTACAGTTTCACCCTCTTTTTAAAAAATATTTATTTATTTGCTTTAGTTGTACACAATGCGTTTATTTATACGTGGTGCTGAGGATTGAACCCTGGCCGTGCACGTGCTAGGCGGCGCTCTACCGCTGAGCCACAATCCCAGCCCCTCACCCTCTTTGATAGCATAAAAACAGTTGAGTTCTAAAAGCCAGGCATGGTGGCACAGGCCTGTAATCCCAGCACTTGGGAGGATGTGGCCCAGTGGTGAGTGCCCCTGAGGTCAATCCCCCGTGGGGGGGGGAACAGCTGAGTTCTAAGGTGGACAACTGTAGTCCTAGCACCTGGGAAGCTAAGGCTAGAGGACCTAGTAAGTCCAGGGGGTTGAGACCACCCTGGACAATATAGGGAGATTCTTACTCAGAAAACAAAACACGATTTTTAAAAAGAGAAAGAAAAAACATAATGAAGTGCAAATTAAAATAAAACACTGTTTTTCTCAGTTGTCCTCATCTATTAGCAAATAATACAAAGATGGGCTATTTGGGGGGTAGGTACTTGTTAGTGTTGGTAAGAACTGACACACATAGCTTTCTAGGGGTATCTGACAACATTTTTTTTTTTTTTTTTTTTTTTTTTTTTTTTGGTACTGGGGATTGAACTCAGGGGCACTCGACCACTGGGTCACATCCCCAGCCCTTTTTTGTATTTTTTATTTAGAGACAGGGTCTCACTGAGTTACTAAGTGCCTCGCCATTGCTGAGGCTGGCTTTGAACTCGCGATCCTCCTGCCTCAGCCTCCCGAAGTGCTGGGATTACAGGCGTGCGCCACCACGCCCGGCTTCTGACAACATTTTAAAAAATATTTATTTATTTGCCTTTAGTTGTACACAATGCATTTCTTTTCACATGGTGGTGAGGATTGAACCCGGGCCACGCACATGCCAGGAATGCGCTCCACTGCTGAGCCACAACCCCAGCCCCTGACAACATTTTTTTTTAACTTTGTTTTTTAGTTGTAGTTGGACATAATGCCTTTATTTTATTTATTTACTTTTTTATGTGGTGCTGAGGATCGAACCCAGTGCCTCGCACATGCTAGATGAGTGCTCTACCACTGAGCCACAACCCCAGCCCAGTATCTGACAACATTTATCAAAACCATAAGAACCAGGGACTTGACTTGTAGCTCAGTGATAGAGTGCTTGCCTGGCATGTGTGAGACCCTGGGTTCAATCCCCAGCATTTCGTAAAACTAAATAAAGGTATTGTGTCCATCTACAACTAAAAATATATTTTTTTAAAAAACAACCATGCAGAGCCGGGCGCGGTGGCACATGCCTGTAATCCCAGCACTTGGGAGGCTGAGGCAGAATGATTGTGAGTTCAAAGCCAGCCTCAGCAATGGCAAGGCACTTAGCAACTCAGTGAGAACCCGTATCTAATAAAATACAAAAATGGGCTGGGGATGTGGCCCAGTGCCCCTGAGTTCAATCCCCGGTACAAAAAAGAAAAAAGAAAAAAAGAAACAATTGGATAAATACTTAAAGGTGAAAATGCCCAATGCCCAAGATAAAAGGTGTGCAATATAGTATTGGTCAGAATAATGAAAAATTAATAAGAACCCAGATATCCAGCATTAGGGAGTCATTAAATTATTCTTCACCTTTATGTTGGTTTAATATGCAATTATTAAGAAAGATGAGCTGAGCTGAGGCTAGGGCTATAGTTCAATGGCCGGGTGCTTGCCTAGCATGTATGAGGTACTGAAGTCCGATCCTTAGCACCACATAAAACTGAAACAAATAAAATAAAGTCATGCTGTCAATGTATAACTACAATAAAAAAAAAAGATGAGCTGGATATATATGGTACCTGTATATATATGTATATATGTGTGTGTGTGTGTGTGTGTGTGTGTGTGTGTGTGTATGGTACTGGGGTTTGAAGTCAGGGGCACTCAACCACTGAGCCACTTCCTCAGCCCTATTTTTTTTTCTTTTTATTAATTTATTTGCTTTTAGTTGTACACATGCATTTTTACATGGTGCTGAGGTTCAAACCCGGGCCGCGCACGCGCTAGGCGAGCGCTCTACCGCTGAGCCACAACCCCAGCCCAGCCTATTTTTTATTTTATTTAGAGACAGGGTCTCACTGAGTTGCTTAGGGTCTCCCTAAATTGCTGTGACTGAATTTGAACTCATGATCCTCCTGTCTCAGCCTCCTGAGCTGCAGGGATTACAGGCATGTGCCACCGTGTCCGCTATATTTATTTATATGCAAGATGTTGACAGAAGAGGTTCCAAAACATTCTTTATTATATGAACTTATTTTAAAATATGTGCATGCCCAGGAACTGCAAAAAATAATAATAATAAAAATAAATTTAAAAAAATAAGAATATATGCATAGAGGAGGCTGAGGAAGGAGGATCTCAAGTTCAAAGCCAGTCCCAGCAACTTGGCAAGACTCTAAGCAACTTAGCAAGATCCTCTCATAAAACGAAAATAAAGAGAGCTGGGGATGTGGCTCAGTGTTTAAGTGCCCCTGGATCCAATCCCCACTACCAAAACAAACAAACAAAACTCACACAAACAAAACAAGCAATATGTGCATAGAAAAAGAACTTGTCCAGGGCTGGGATTGTGGCTCAGTGGCAAAGCACTTGCCTCGAACATGTGAGGCACTGGGTTCGATCCTCAGTACCACACAAAAATTAATAAGCAGGGGCTGGGATTGTGGCTCAGCGGTAGAGCGCTCGCCTAGCACTTGCGCGGCCCGGGTTCGATCCTCAGCACCACGTACAAATAAACGCATTGTGTACAACTAAAAGCAAATAAATAATTTTTTTTTTTTTTTTTTTTTTTTTGGGTACCAGGGATTGAACTCAGGGGCACTCGACCACTGGGCCACATCCTCAGTCCTTTTTTGTATTTTATTTAGAGACAGGGTCTCACTGAGTTGCTAAGTGCCTCGCCATTGCTGAGGCTGGCTTTGAACTCGCGATCCCTCCTGCCTCAGCCTCCCAAAGTGCTGGGATGACAGGCGTGCGCCACCGCGCCCGGCAATAAATATTTTTTAAAAATTAATAAACAATGGGGCTGGGGTTGTGGCTCAGTGGCAGAGCGCTCGCCTTGCACGTGCGCGGCGCGGCCCAGGTTCGATCCTCAGCACCACGTAAACATAAATGCATTGCATTGTGTACAACTAAAGTAAATAAATAAATATTTTTTGAAAATAGCGACAGTGTCACCAGGTGCCATGGCAGATACCTATAATCCCAGCTACACAAGCTACACAAGCAGGAGAATCTAGTTGCTCAGGAGCTTGCTAAATGGCAGGGTTTTTTTTGTTTGTTTGTTTGTTTTTGGTACTGGGGATTGAACTCAGGGGCACTCACTCCTGAGCCACATTCCCAGCCCTATTTTGTATTTTATTTAGAGGCTGGGTCTCACTGATTTGCCTAGTGCCTTGCAGTTGCTGAGGCTGGCTTTGAACTCGGGATCCTCAAGCCTCAGCCTCCCAAGTGCTGGGATTACAGGCGTGCGCTCGGCTTTTTTTTTTTTTTTTTTAAAACCATAGCCTTTAGTTGTGCACAATGCGTTTATCTGTACGTGGTGCATGAGGATCGAACCCGGGCCGCGCACATGCTAGGCGAGCGCTCTACCGCTGAGCCACAACCCCAGCCACTCTTTTGGATTTTTAACGTAAATTATCACTCTGCTTTTAAAACAGCCCTATCAAGTAGTAACTATTCTAATAAAATGGGTCATTGACAACCAGGGAAGGAGGTAGTCCCGGGAGCGCAAGTCCTTGAGCGCCCCCTAGAGTGAAGCTGGGGAACCGCAGAATAAGGAAGCAGAGCACGCGCAAACAGGCGCGGCGAAGACGAGCAAGAGGGTTTCTCCCGCGCTACGATTGGCTGGCATGGGTGTCATCAACAGCGAGGGAAACCAATAAGGGAGGGATCGCTTCGCCTTTAGAACCTGAGGACTGACAGAGCAGAAACACTGCGGAGTTGGTGGGGCTCCGACCACAGCAGGTGCGATGGGCCCGGAGACTGTGGAACTGACCCTGGCATCACTTCCTTCTTGAGAGGGACCCCAGTGTCGTCCTTCTTTTCTGAAAGAACCCTGGCATCAGTCCTTCTTGCCTTAGGGGAACACCTGGTGTTTTTTTGGTTTTGTTGTTGTTGTTGTTTTCGGTACCCGGGATTGAACTCAGGGGCACTCGACCACTGGGCCACATCCCCAGCCCTTTTGTGTATTTTATTAGCGACAGGGTCTCACTGAGCTGCTAAGTGCCTCGCCATTGCTGAGGCTGGCTTTGAACTCATGATCCTCTTGCCTCAGCCTCCCAAGTGCTGGGATTACAGGCGTGCACCACCGCGCCCCGCTTGGTGTCATCTCTTTACCCTGAAAGTGACCCCAGGGTTGCTCCCGTGCCCTTGGGGGGAGGGGGAACCCTGACGGTCAGCGCTGTTTACTGGCCCCAGCACTGTTCTTCTTGCCTACAGGAGACCCGGGCCTCATCCCATTTACTGGGGATACCCCCATCTTATTCCTTGCTGAGGGCACCCCAGGAGTCATTCCCTCTTCATCAGATCTCCACAGCATTGTCCCTTTTTCCTGAGTAGGACCTGGCCTTGTCCCGAAGTTTGCTGAGGGCTGCTTGTCGTGCTCTCCCCACACCCCAAAGGGATCCATTATCCCCCTTTTTTCTGAGAGCAACCCCTTCTCCCCATCCAATGCGAGGCAGACCCCTGCAATGGCTTCGGTGGTTCCCACTGATATAACAACGCCCAAAGCCCCTTCTAGATCTCCTGTCTTGCCCCCCAAGGGGGAAAAGGGGGAAGAGGAGACTCAGCTCAACTCCTTACAATTGGAGGGGGGTGAAACTTACTGAAAGGAACTTACCATGTCACATGTCTCATGAGAAATCGTTTAAGGAACTTTAACTGTTTCTTCCAAAAGAGAAACCACAAGAAAGATCTACAGCTGCTTTAAACATATTTATCAGGTGCTTCGCACAGTTCCTGACATCATCAGCAGGTACTTATCGAGTAATTGAATATGTGCAGGGCTGTCACCTGGAAGAGGTATGACTTTGTTCCACAAAGTCCAAGAGATCTGATGGTAGGGCTTCCTTGTGGCCAGGTGTGGTGGCTCAGCCCTGCAATCCCAGCAACTCAGGAGGCTGACACAGGAGAATTGCAAGTTTAAGGCCAGCCTCAACAACTTAGTGAGACCCTGTCTCAAAATAAAAAATAAAAAGGGCTGGGGATGTAGTTCAGTGACTAAACGTCCTTGGTTTCCACCCCTGGTTCCAAAAATAAATAAATAAATAGTGGGGGGGGGGGGGGGGGGGCTTCCTTGTGTTGAACTAAAATCCTAACAAGCTAAATAGCTCTGCTCTTCCACACAGCTGGCAAAATTTACACTTTCTCTCTCTCTCTCTCTCTCTCTCTCTGTGTGTGTGTGTGTGTGTGTGTGTGTGTGGTACCAGGGATTGAACTCAGGGGCACTCGTCCACTGGGTCACATCCCCAACCCTTTTTTGTATTTTATTTAGAGACAGGGTCTCACTGAGTTGCTAAGTGCCTCGCCATTGCTGAGGCTGGCTTTGAACTTGCGATCCTCCTGCCTCAGCCTCCCAAAGTGCTGGGATGACAGGCGTGTGCCACCATGCCCAGATAAAAATCCACACTCTTGCAGAAATATCTGGAAGACTTGGTCAGTTCCACTCAGTGCCACACATTTATTCTACCACCATTGTGACCAAGAATTTGTCAACTCAGGGCTGGGGATGTGGCTCAGTGGTAAAGCACTTACCTAGCATGCATAACACCCTGGGTTCCATCCTTAGCATTGCAAAAAAAGCAATAAAAAATATTGCTTCTACTTACAATTAAAATATGTGTGAGGATAATAACAAGATAGAATGAGAGTAGAAGATGGGGAAATGGAGAAATGGGGGACATTCAAGGGGACAAAGGACAACCTGGTTCTGGAGATCTCATGCACAATAATATAGGTAACAGTATTGTGTACTTGACATTTGCTTCAAGGTAGATCTTTTCTTGGCGGGAAGTACTGGAAATTGAACCCAAGGGTGCTTTACCACTGAGTGCTCTTTTTTTTTGTTTTGAGACAGGGTCTCCCAAAGTTGCTGAAGTTCTTGCTAAGTTGCCAAGGCTGACCTTGTACTTGAGATCCTCCTACCTCAGCCTCTTGAGTTGCCACCATACCCAGCCACAGGGTAGATCTTTATTTTTTTAATATTTATTTATTTGCTTTTAGTTGTACACAATGCAATGCATTCATGTTTACATGGTGCTGAGGATTGAACCCGGGCCGCGCACGTGCTAGGCGAGCGCTCCGCCGCCGAGCCACAACCCCAGCCCCTCACAGGGTAGATCTTAAGGAAGAAAGGAAGAAAGGAAGGGGAGAAAAAAAGAAAGAAGGAGGAGGGAGGGAGGAGACATAAAGAAAGGGACAAAGAAAGAAAAAGGTAAAAAGGAAGGAGGAAAAGGAGGGAGAGAGAATGAAAACAAGAAAGAGTGAGAAGAAGGAAAATTAGGTGAGGGGGTGGAATGTTAGCTTAATTGTGAATACTCACAGTGCATAGGTAAATGAAATTATTCAGTTATACACTTTAAATATATATAATTTAAATATTTTTATTTTAATTGACACAATTGTATATATTTATGGACTACAGTGTGATTTAAATAAATGTATACTATTACAATGATCAGAGTAATTGGCATATGCACCATCTCAAACATCTATCCTCTTTGAATGGGGAACACTAGTTATTTTGAAATATACAATTAATTGTTTTCAACCATAGTGACCCTTCTGTGCTACAGAATGCTAGAAGTTATTCCTCAGGCCCAGTTGCACCCTGGACCCACTAACCAACCTCTCTATTCCCTGTAACATTTAATCTCAGGCTCCAATAACCTACAGCATTTTTTCCAGTGGCTTAAAACAATAATGCTATATTTGCTCATGATTCTGTAGGTTGGTGATTTATAATAGGTCCAGACAATTACTCTACTCCAAGTGGTATTGACTGGGTACATTCATAATCAGCAGGGGGTCAATGGGAGGCTGCCTGGGCCTCTCTCTCTGCATGGCCTCCTGTTCTCCCATTGACTAGGCCAAGCATCTTCACATGGTGACAGGGGCATTTTAAGAGGGCAAAAGTAGAAGCTGTGGCATCTCCTAAGGCCTGTTTTGGGCAGCTTCATGTTACTAAACTGAAATACACAAAGCGATTAACTTAGAAAAGGTTTGCTGGTAAAGTGGCATATGCATATGATCTCAGTTACTCAGGAGGCTGAGGCAGGAGGATCACAAGTTCAAGGCCAGCTTGGGTAATTTGGCAAGACCAAATAGTGCTGATAGAGCACTTTCCTAGCATGTGCAGGGCCCTGGATTGATCCCTCACACTGAAAAAAAAAAAAAAAAAAAAAAAAGGTATAATGAGCCAGGTGCGGTGGCACACGCCTGTGATCCCAGCACTTGGGAGGCTGCGGCAGGAGGATACGACTTCAAGGCCAGCCTCAGCAATGGCGAGGCACTTAGCAACTCAGTGAGACCCTGTCTCTAATAAAATACAAAAAAAGGGCTGGGGATGTGGCCCAGTGGTTGAGTGCCCCTGAGTTCAATCCCCGGTACAAAAAAAAAAAAAAAAAAAGAAAAAAAGTATAATGAAATCAAAGTTAACAATCAATGGTGGACATGGAGCTACATTTGGACCAGTCCTTTAAATAGAATGCTTCCTGGACGCCTTGGCAGTAGTATTTGATTTATAAGAAATACAAATTGCTTATGAGTTTTGAAGAATGCTAATTGAAAACGTAGCAACTAGCCAGAGTATTCTACACCCCAGAGATCTTTCAGTTCTGCTCCTTTTCCCACTCTGCCTTCCTTGGAAACAGTTCCTCTTGATGCCCACAAGGGGGTACTGTACTCCTTTTAGAGAAAACTTCCAGACAGCCCAGGGGGTCCTTCCTGAGCTCCAAATCATCATAGAATAAGACAGGCGTAGCTGATGATGCTGTCATTGAAGGTTATTATGAGCATTCTAACCTAATGACCTTGATAATTTGCCCAAATGTTATAGATTTCCAGCACTGTCAGCATTCCTAATCAATAACACTTCATTTATTATTGCTATAGTTTAGAACTTAAGTAGCCCCCAAAGGTCCATATACTAAGAGTTTTAAGTCCTGGCCAGGCACGGTTGCGCACACCTGTAATTCCAGTCCTTCTGGAAGCTGAGGTAGGAGGATCGCAAGTTCAAAGTCAGCCTCAGCAACAGCGAGGTGCTAAGTAACTCAGTGAGACCCTGTCTCTGAGTAAAATACAAAATAGGACTGGGGATGTGGCTCAGTGGTTGAGTGCCCCTGAGTTCAATCTTCAGTACAAAAAAAAAAAAAAAAAAAAAAAAGCCTAAGTCCCCAGACTGGCACTTTTGGGAGATAGTATAGCCTTTAAGAGGTAAAACCTAGCGTGGGTCTTCAGGTCATTGGGGACATGTCCTTGTAGGGAATAATTATGGGACAATTACAGGACCCTGGTCTCTTTCTCTTTGTTTCATTGCTGGCCATGCCAGGCGTGGTGGCGCACGCACGCCTGTAATCCCAGCACTTGGGAGGCTGAAGCAGGAGGATCGCGAGTTCAAAGCCAGCCTCAGCAATGGCGAGGCACTTAGCAACTCAGTGAGACCCTGTCTCTAAATAAAATACAAAAAAGGGCTAGGGATGTGACCCAGTGGTCAAGTGCCCCTGAATTCAATCCCCAGTACCACAAAAAAAAAAAAAAAAAAAAAAAAAAAAAGGAGGACAGAGAGGATTTGCATGGTTCATACAAGTGCCAGAGATGAATCTCAGATTTAAAGTATAACAAATATCTGAGATGATCAACTTATAAAGCGAGGCTTATTTCAGCTCATGGAGATTCCACACAGCACCACTAAAATCTCATTGATAATAGCAACAAGACCTATGAAATGCCCCTTTGTAAATCCCTATGCAAGCCCTTTTGGGGGAAATCATAAAGCTTTCCTGAGATATCAAGGATTTCTTTAAATAGAGAAACATACCATGTTCATAAGTAAAGAAACTTAATATTATAAAAATATAATTTCTCTTCAACTCAATAATTTTAATGCAACTTAATCAAAGTTTCAAGATTTTTCATGGAACAGGGCTGGAGCTACATGTAGCTCAGTGGTAGAGTACTGGCCCAGCATGTACAAAGTCCTGAGTTCCATTCCCAGCAACCCCTCCCCCCAATTTGTTCCCATAGAATTTCATTCTTCATATTGAGGAATAAATATGCAATAAAACCCAAGATTGTTAGCCGGGCGCGGTGGCGCACGCCTGTAATCCCAGCACTTTGGGAGGCTGAGGCAGGAGGATCGCGAGTTCAAAGCCAGCCTCAGCAATGGCCAGGCACTTAGTAACTCAGTGAGACCCTGTCTCTAAGAAAATACAAAAAAGGGCTGGGGATGTGGCCCAGTGGTCAAGTGCCCCTGAGTTCAATCCCCAGTACCAAAACAAACAAACAAACAAACAAACAAACAAAAAAACCCCAAGATTATGTGAAAATGGGTAGTTTTCTATGACATTAAGACATTCTACAAATCAGTAGTAATTATAATAATGGATTTGATGCAAAGTGGACTTTAGGTCAATAAAGCAGACCAGCCAAAACAGAAGAGTGCCATGCAGATATCGGGATTCATTATATGGGAGGGTAGCATTTCAAAACTATGGTTAAAGATTCAAGAAATGGGGGCTGGCTTGTGTCTCAGTGGTGGAGCACTTGCCTCACACGTTTGCGGCACTGGGTTTGATCCTCACTCAGCACCACATACACATAAATAAATAAATAATAAAGACATGGTGTCCATCTACAACTAAAAGTATTTTTTTTTTTTTTTTTTTTTTTTTTTTTTTGTGGTACCGGGGATTGAACTCAGGGGCACTCGACCACTGGCTCACATCCCCAGCCCTTTTTTGTATTTTATTTAGAGACAGGGTCTCACTGAGTTGCTAAGTGCCTCGCCATTGCTGAGGCTGGCTTTGAACTCGTGATCCTCCTGTCTCAGCCTCCCAAAGTGCTGGGATTACAGGCGTGCGCCACCGCGCCCGGCTAAAAGTATTTTTTTAAAAAAAGATTCAAGAGGGGCTTGGGATATAGCTCAGTTGGTAGAGTGCTTGCCTTGCATGCACAAGGCCCTGGGTTCAATCCCCAACAACACAAAAAGAAAAAAAAAAAAAATTCAAGAAATGGTTTGTGAAATAAATAGTTGGGCAGCAACTGGCTATCTACAGGGGGGAAAAGATCAAATTCCTACTTCGTACCATGTATACCAGCAAATTCCAAGTGGATTTTTAAAAAATATTTATTTATTTTTAGTTGTAGTTGGACACAATATCTTTATTTTATTTATATATATGTGTGCTGAGTATTGGACCCAGGACCTTGCACGTGCTAGGCCAGCACTCTACCTTAAGCTAAGCCACAACCCAGCCCCTCCAAGTGGATTTTAAAACAATGTAAAGCCAGACATGATGGTACATGCCTGTAATCCCAGCAGCTAGGGAGGCTGAGATAGGAGAACCACGAGTTCAAAGACAGCTTCAGCAAAAGCAAGGTTCTAAGCAACTCAGTGAGACCCTGTCTCTAAATAAAAATACAAAAAAGGGCTGGGGATGTGGCTCATTAGTTGAGTGCCCCTGAGTTCAATGCCCCCCACAAAAAATTTTTTTGAAAAATTAAACATATTTGAAAAAATGTATTTTGAAAAAAAAATTGATGACTATACTAGTCAGGATTCTTGGTCCTAACAGAACCAATAACAACAACAACTAAAAAAAAAACTGTCGGGGCTGGGATTGTGGCTCAGCGGCAGAGCGCTCGCCTAGCACGTGCGCAGCCCGGGTTCGATCCTCAGCACCATGTGAAAAGAAATGCATTTTGTACAACTAAAGCAATATAAATAAATTTTTTTTTAAAAAAAAACTGTTACCTTTGATTTAAAAAAAAAAAAAGAATTAATTTATTGGCAGGAGACAATAAGTTAACAATAAGTAGATAGGAAGTTGCAGAAAATGGCAAGAATCAAAAGTCCTGCTGGGTGCCGTAGCGCACACCTGTAATCCCAGCGACTCAGGAGGTCGAGGCAGGAAGATTGCAAGTTTGAGGCCAGCCTCAGCAACTTAGCAAGACCCTGTCTCAAAATAAAACAAAAAGGACTGGGGGGTGTAGTTCAGTGGTGCATCCCTGGGTTAAAACCCCCAAAACAACAACAACAATAAAAAGTCTTTTTAAAATCACACAAAAGGAGACCAGGTGTGGTGGAGCATGTCCCAGCTACTTAGGAGGCTGAGGCAGAGATCACTTGAGTCCAGCAGTTCCAGGCCAGCTGGGGCAGCATGGTCAGACCCATCTTAAAAAAAAAAAAGGAAAGAAAGCAGGCAGGCTAGAAGGGAAGAACCATCAAGGCCCAGGGCTTCTAGTGCGTAAGTGTGACTAAATTTATAAAGAACTAGAAACAGTAGGAATGTGGAGCTGAACCCTGTCCTCAGGAATGATGTCACAGCCCCTGGGAGTGCTGTGACAATGCTGATGAAGCTGGGCCTGCCCTGCCATCTAATCAATTCCACCTCTAGCACCCACCCGAGAGACAGAATGACGCCTAAAGACACATGCCTAGGCGGGAGGGGTGGTGCACACCTGTCATCCCAGCACTGGGGAGGCTGAGGCAGGAGGACGCGACTTCAAAGCCAGCCTCAGCAATGGCGAGGCACTTAGCAACTCAGTGAGACCCTGTCTCTAATAAAATACAAAAAAAGGGCTGGGGCTGGGGCCCAGTGGTCGAGTGCCTCGTGTTCAATCCTCAGTACCAAAAAAAAAAAAAGACACATGCCTAAGGAGCACTTCGTGACAAAATGGGAACAACCTCAACATTGTCAGAGATAAAGAGAATAGAACATTGTGTCCTGTTGGAAGGAAGGTGGAGGGGTTGGGGTGGAGCTGAGGTAGAGTGCCTGCCCAGCTCCTGCCAGGCCCTGGGCTCCATCCCCAGCACAGTGGTGGTGGGCACGTCACAGATAAATCTAAAAATCTTACTGAGAGGGAAAAAGCAAGTTGCAGAATACAGGGAACATTATGCCATAACTTTCTATGTGGAATGTAGCACACAGAACATGACTACTAAGTTTTGTTTCTTAAGATTAAGAGTTGGTGGAGCCAGGCGCGGTGGCGCACGCCTGTAATCCCAGCAGCTAGGGAGGCTGAGATAGGAGGACCGCGAGTTCAAAGCCAGCCTCAGCAAAAGGCAAGGTTCACTAAGCAACTCAGTGAGACCCTGTCTCTAATAAAATACAAAAAAAGGGCTGGGGATGTGGCTCATTAGTTGAGTGCCCCTGAGTTCAATGCCCCCCACAAAAAAAAAAAAAAATTAAACATATTTGAAAAAATGTATTTTGAAAAAAAATTGATGACTATACTAGTCAGGATTCTTGGTCCTAACAGAACCAATAACAACAACAACAAAAAAAAAAAACTGTCGGGGCTGGGATTGTGGCTCAGCGGCAGAGCGCTCGCCTAGCACGTGCGCAGCCCGGGTTCGATCCTCAGCACCATGTGAAAAGAAATGCATTTTGTACAACTAAAGCAAATAAATAAATTTTTTTTTAAAAAAAAAAACTGTTACCTTTGATTTAAAAAAAAAAAAAAGAATTAATTTATTGGCAGGAGACAATAAGTTAACAATAAGTAGATAGGAAGTTGCAGAAAATGGCAAGAATCAAAAGTCCTGCTGGGTGCCGTAGCGCACACCTGTAATCCCAGCGACTCAGGAGGTCGAGGCAGGAAGATTGCAAGTTTGAGGCCAGCCTCAGCAACTTAGCAAGACCCTGTCTCAAAATAAAACAAAAAGGACTGGGGGGTGTAGTTCAGTGGTGCATCCCTGGGTTAAACCCCCAAAACAACAACAACAATAAAAAGTCTTTTAAAATCACACAAAAGGAGACCAGGTGTGGTGGAGCATGTCCCAGCTACTTAGGAGGCTGAGGCAGAGATCACTTGAGTCCAGCAGTTCCAGGCCAGCTGGGGCAGCATGGTCAGACCCATCTTAAAAAAAAAAAAGGAAAGAAAGCAGGCAGGCTAGAAGGGAAGAACCATCAAGGCCCAGGGCTTCTAGTGCGTAAGTGTGACTAAATTTATAAAGAACTAGAAACAGTAGGAATGTGGAGCTGAACCCTGTCCTCAGGAATGATGTCACAGCCCCTGGGAGTGCTGTGACAATGCTGATGAAGCTGGGCCTGCCCTGCCATCTAATCAATTCCACCTCTAGCACCCACCCGAGAGACAGAATGACGCCTAAAGACACATGCCTAGGCGGGAGGGGTGGTGCACACCTGTCATCCCAGCACTGGGGAGGCTGAGGCAGGAGGACGCGACTTCAAAGCCAGCCTCAGCAATGGCGAGGCACTTAGCAACTCAGTGAGACCCTGTCTCTAATAAAATACAAAAAAAGGGCTGGGGCTGGGGCCCAGTGGGTCGAGTGCCTCGTGTTCAATCCTCAGTACCAAAAAAAAAAAAAAAGACACATGCCTAAGGAGCACTTCGTGACAAAATGGGAACAACCTCAACATTTGTCAGAGATAAAGAGAATAGAACATTGTGTCCTGTTGGAAGGAAGGTGGAGGGGTTGGGGTGGAGCTGAGGTAGAGTGCCTGCCCAGCTCCTGCCAGGCCCTGGGCTCCATCCCCAGCACAGTGGTGGTGGGCACGTCACAGATAAATCTAAAAATCTTACTGAGAGGGAAAAAGCAAGTTGCAGAATACAGGGAACATTATGCCATAACTTTCTATGTGGAATGTAGCACACAGAACATGACTACTAAGTTTTGTTTCTTAAGATTAAGAGTTGGTGGAGCCAGGCGCGGTGGCGCACGCCTGTAATCCCAGCACTTTGGGAGGCTGAGTCAGGAGGATCGCGAGTTCAAAGCCAGCCTCAGCAATGGCGAGGCACTTAGCAACTCAGTGAGACCCTGTCTCTAATAAAATACAAAAAAAGGGCTGGGGATGTGGCCCAGTGGTCAAGTGCCCATGAGTTCAATCCCCGGTACCAAAAAAAAAAAAAAAAAAAAAAAAGATTAAGAGTTGGTGGGGCTGGGGTTGTGGCTCAGCGGTAGAGCGCTCGCCTTGCACGTGCGCGGCCCGGGTTCGATCCTCAGCACCACGTAAACATAAATGCATTGCATTGTGTACAACTAAAGTAAATAAATAAATATTAAAAAAAAAAAAAAAGATTAAGAGTTGGTGCCGGGCTGGGCGCAGTGGCGCACGCCTGTAATCCCAGCACTTTGGGAGGCTGAGGCAGGAGGGTCGCGAGTTCAAAGCCAGCCTTAGCAATGGCGAGGCACGTAGCAACTCAGTGAGACCCTGTCTCTAATAAAATACAAAAAAGGGCTGGGGATGTGGCCCAGTGGTCAAGTGCCTCTGAGTTTAACCCCCAATGCCCCCCCCCCCAAAAAAAAAAGAGTTGGAGCCGGGCTAGGCAGGCTGAGACAGGAGGATCACAAGTTCAAAGCCAGCCTCAGCAACTTAGCGAGGCCCTAAGCAACTCAGTGAGACCGTCTCTAAAAAAGTACAAAATAGGAGCCAGGCGCAGTGGCGCATGCCTGTAGTCCCTGCACTTAGCAACTCAGTGAGACCCTGTCTCTAATAAAATACAATAAAAGGGCTGGGGATGTGACCCAGTGGTCGAGTGCCCCTGAGTTCAATCCCTGGTACCAAAAAAAAAAAAGGGTGGGGGGGCGGCTGGGGATATGATTCAGTGGTCGAGTGAGTTCAATCCCTGGTACCATAAATATTATTTTAAATAAAAATTAAAATTAAAAAAAAAGATTAAAAGGGTTGGGCTGGGGATATAGCTCAGTTGGTAGAGTACTTGCCTCCTGTGTACTAAGACCCTGGGTTCAATCCCCAGCACCCCCCCACACATACACACACACACACACAAAAATTAAAAGGGTTGGAATGGGGGGCTGGGGTTGTGGCTCAGCGGTAGAGCGCTCACCTAGCACGTGCGCGGCCCGGGTTCAATCCTCAGCACCACGTAAAAAGAAACACATTGTGTACAACTAAAAGCAAATAAATAAATATTAAAAAAGAAAAAGGGTTGGAATGGAACTGGGGTGGTGGTTCAGTGACAGAGCGCTTGCCTAGCATGTGTGAAGCACTGGGTTCGATCCTCAGCACCACATAAAAATAAATAAATAAAATAAAGGTATTGTGTCCATCTATAACTAAAAAAATTTTTTAAAAAGTGTTGGAATGGAGAAAAATTTCAGCTTTCTCTGTAACATTCAATTTTGTTTCCATGATGAATTTTATTTATTTATGCAGTGCTGGGGATAGAACCCAAGGCCAAGCATATGCTAGTCAAGTGTGCTCCACTGAGCTACACCCCAGCCCTTTCCATTTTGAGATATGGTCTTGCTAAATTGCCCCAGGCTACCTTGAATTTGTGATCCTCCTGCCTCAACCCCCTGAGTAGCTGGGATTACAGGCATGCCCCACCATGCCTGGCTTTTGTCCTTTTAATACCCAGTCACCCAAGTAAAATTTCAGAAAAATGGCTAGAATTTCTTCAAATTTAGAAGGCATATTAGAGATCATCCACCTTTAAAATGTGAACTGTCTGGGTAGGGTGGCACAGTTGTGAAATTCCAGCTCTTGGAAGGCTGAGACAGGAGGATCGTAAGTTCAAGGCCAACCTGGGCAATTTAGTTAGCCCCTATGTTCAAAATAAAAAAAGAAAAAAGGGGGCTGGGATTGTGGCTCAGCAGTAGAGTGCTTGCGTAGCAAGTGGGCGGCCCGGGTTTGATCCTCAGCACCACGTAAAAATAAACACGTTGTATACAACTAAAGCAAATAAATAAATATTAAAAAAAAAAAAAAAGAAAAGAAAGAAAGAAAGAAAAAGGGGCTGGGGAGGTAGCTCAGTGGTAGAGCATCCTTGGGTTCAATCCCCAGCACCAAAAAAAAAAAAAAAAAAAAAAAAAAAAAGAAAGAAAAAGAAAAAGAAAAAAGAAAAAGAGGGTGGGGGTTGTGGCTCAGCGGCAGAGCGCTCGCCTCGCACGTGCGCTGCCCGGGTTCGATCCTCAGCACCACGTAAACATAAATGCATTGCATTGTGGACAACTAAAGTAAATAACATAAATATTAAAAAAAAAAAAAAAAAAAGAAAGAAAGAAAAGGAAAACATGAACTGTACTAAGGTGTGAAATGAACCTCAGGGCATCCTGGGAGACGTGTCAAAGAGTTAGGTCATTGGCTTCCAAAGCAGCTGAAACTGAGAGACAATTGTGTGGCTCACCTGGGAGAGAAAGGGCAAAATGTGGTGAGTAGAGATTACAAACTGGTTTCAAATACAAACCCTAAATTGAAGCCTTTTAAGTGCATTTCGGTAGAAGCCCTTTCAGCAAGAGCCCGGGTGGAAGACACTAGTTAGTTTGTTCTTTATTCTCATTGGAAAGTTACAGGGTTACTTATCAACAAAAAATGACTGTCCAGGGCAGAAAAACCCAGTGGCTTTTATGTACAGACCCATCCTGGGGACATTTCCTGAGGGGCCTCGGCCCCTGAGGCCTCACCTGGCCCTTAGAGGTCTCTGGGAACAAACTGCAAAGATGCAGGAAACAAAAGCCAGTCTGGTCTGGCACTTGCTTTCACCCCAAGGGGAGGCAGTAGCTGGTGGTGTCCTAGTCCCTCCCAAGTGGCTGTGGGACCTCACCTGGGAGCATGCCCTTCCTCCACCCCTCCCAAGAGGTCTGTCTTGGATGGACACTCCTGGGCTTTGGGAAGGGGCTTGTGGTTCCCACTCTGGTCCGCTCCAGAGCTGTCATTTGGATATGGAGGCATCGAGCCTCCCTTCCTGGAGGACAAGTATCCGCTCTGTCACCTCTTCTTTGTCTGTTGTTGGGTACAAACACAATGCTTTCTTTTCTCCCCCAAACAACAGAAGTGCTTCAACAGGTACAGTTCTGCTGGTCGATCTGTTTCCGGCAGGGTTCCATGGTGACAGCTACGCCCACCCCGCTCCGGCCTGATGTCATTCGAGTCACCTCACTCCAGGTGTCTGTGTCTGGGTCATAGCACTCCACACTGTCCAGGAATGTGTGACCATCGTAGCCTCCTGTGGGGAAGATGGAGGGGCGGTCACTACTCCTGCCAGCTCCAGGGGGAGGGGACACAAAGAAGCAACTATGGAGAGCATTTCTACGCAGATCAGCAAGAGCAGCCACCTGTCCCCCAGAGACGGAGTAGGATTGGGGGTGACGCTGGGTTTGATCGCCAGCATCAAAAGAGGTGGGGGCAGTCTGTACTCTTCTACCCAGTCCCCAGGGCCTCACCCAGGACGTAGATTCTCCCCTGGTGCACAGTAATCCCCAGGGCACTTCGACGATGCTTCATGGGGGCTACAAAAGTCCACGTTTCTGTCTCCACATCAAAACGCTCCACGCTGTTAAGCTGGTCCTGACCATCGTAGCCTCCGGCGGCATAGATGCGGTTGTGCAAGACGCAGACTCCTAAACCACACCATGCAGGGAGGGTCACTCTGGAGCCTGGCCTTGGGGACCCCAGCCACCATCTTCCCTCTCTCCCAGGGGCCCCTCAGAAACATGACCAGGAGCAGGAAGTTTGGAGTTTGAAAGATTCTAGCTCTTCTACATGCACCGCAGGTTTGAAGGTTGAAACAGGAAGAGGCCTCACCCAGGCCTGGTGGAGTTTCTCCCCGAATTGGGGGTGATCCTGGATGCTGCCCTCCCCACAGCCCACGCCCACGCCCACCTGCCCCACTTCGTATGGTATTCATGGGGGTGATCATTCGCCACTCGTTCCTCTCGGGGTAGTAACACTCAGCCGAATTAAGGCGGTTCGTCCCATCAAAGCCCCCGACGGCATAGAGCAGGCGATTGAGAACAGCCACGCCCACCCCGATTCTCCGCGTCAGCATTGGGGACACCAAGTGCCACTCATCCCGCTCGGGCTCATACCTGCAAAGGGCATAATAGAGATGGTGACAACAGTAATCACAGCGACCTTCCTGGCACACTTACGATGGGCCCCATCCCCCCCCCCCCCAACTGTGGTACCAGGGATTGAATCCAGGAGCACTTTACCACTGAGCTACATTCCCAGACCTTTTTATTTCTTATTTTGAGTCAGGGTCTTGCCTAGTAGCCCAGGCTGATCTTGAACTTGCAATCGTCCTGCCTCAGCTTCCTGAGTTGCTCAGCTTATATGTGGGTGTCACTGGGACCACTAGGACCCCTGGGTCCCCTACTCTTCTAGCTCTTTATACCTCTGACCTCTTTAGTCCTCAAAACCATTCTCCACAGAGCAGAGAGAGATCAGCAGCTCCATTTTTCCAGAGGAAAAATGTGACTTCACCACCTCCCCAGCAGCCTGGTGGACAGGTGGCCCCATTTCTGTCCCCTCACTTCACAGATGATGAGATGGCAGCTTGGAACGGTGAGATGGCATATCCAGGGTCACTGAGGAGCGGCAGAGCTGGTATTCAATTCCAGAACCCCAATCCTAACAACTAGCTCCGGGGTGGTTGTCCTCAACGTGTGATGATCAGAGATGGGGTGACCACATGTCTGGCTGGCATGGGCACTTTTGAGTTCATACCTGTGTTCCTGGAGTTATTAATAGTGTCCCTCTCTTTCTTGAAAGTGGCATGCAGAGGGTGACGCATTATCCCATCCTATTCGTAGACCACATACATTAGAAGACTCTAGGGCACTTATTTAAAAATTCCCATTTTCCATTCTGGCTCCAAACCCACCAACTCCAGAATTCTGGTATCCTCAGTCAGAAGGGTGTCTGGTTTTTTTTTTTTTTTTTTTTTTTTTTTTTTTTTTTTTTTTTTTTGTTTTTGTTTTTGTTTTGTTTTTGTTTTTGTTTTTGTTTTACTTGTTTGCTTTTCATCAGGTGGTGGGGGCAGAAGCCAAGGCCTTACACACAGACCTTACACGCGCTAAGCCAGTGCTCTACCATGAGCTACATCCCCAGGCCAGTGTTACGTTTTAACATAACTAGCATATTACAACAATTTCAAAGTGATGGAATTTCCCCCCCAGTCTGTCAAAGAAGCCATATGGGTTTGTGACAGTCCAGTCAGCAGTCCCAGACCCATACACAATGACCAAGGTCACTGGCTATAAATCTCCCACGGAGTTTGGCTCGGTGTGGAGGCTCCCACTTCCCCAAGGCAAGGGAAGAGTGGGGGCGCACACCAGAATCCCTGGATCCCAGTGGGACCATCAGGAGTGGCACCCTGGGAGCCCACACCTCCAGGCCCTGTCACTTACCTCTCCACACTGTTGTGGTGAATGCAGCCGTGGGAGCCTCCAACTGCATAGATGTGCCCGTCGATGACCCCAACCCGATGCGGTTGCGAGGCACACTCATGGGGGCACAGGGCGACCACTGGTTGGTCATGGGATTGTAGCAGTCCAGGGCGTTGGAGTCGGTGTTGCCATCGGGAGAATTGTTTCGGCCGCCCACGGCGTACAGCAGCCCACCCACCACGCACCCTGCCAGGCCGCTCCGTGGAACCTGCAGGTCGGCCAGCCTCAGCCAGGCGCCGTTGCTGGGGTTGTAGGCCTCCAGGTAGCTGAGGGATTGCCGGAAGTAGCCGCCGGCCGTGTAGATGAGCCTGCCGACCTTGGGCGCCCGGCAGGGCATCACCTGCGTGGGTTTGTGCAGCGTGAGCTCCTGGAAGATCTTCACCAGGTAGTCCTTACAGCGCGAGTCCGACTGCAGGATCTCGCACTTCTGCAGCTGCATTTGCAGGAAGTGGGGTGTGAGCGAGTGGCAGCGCACTGCGCGCAGCAGCGCCTGCACGTAGAAACGCCGCTGCTCACAGTCGTATTTGACCCAGTTGATGCAGGCATGGAAGACCTCGGACTCGCAGCGCACGTTCAGATCGTCGCGGCTGATGAGCGTCACCAGCTGGCAGTGAGACAGGTTGAAGAACTCCTCTTGCTTGGCCACCTGCAGAGGGCGCTAGTGTGACAGGCTGATTCCCACGTGTATCCATTCCCCCCTCCCACACAGTCCATCTCCAAGCACTAGCTGTACTACCGTCATCAAGGTACTCAATGACCTTGGACAAGTTATTCAATGTCCCTCTGACAGACTGGTTTTCATCTGTAAAATGGGTATTCAAATAGAAGGAGGGCTGGGGTTGTGGCTCAGCGGCAGGGCGCTCGCCTTGCACGTGCGCGGCCCGGGTTCGATCCTCAGCACCACGTAAACATAAATGCATTGCATTGTGTACAACTAAAGTAAATAAATATTTTTTTTTAAAAAAAAAAAAAAAATAGAAGGGGGCTGGGATTGTGGCTCAGCGGTAGAGCGCTCGCCTGGCGCGTGGGCGACCCGGGTTCGATCCTCAGCACCACGTACAAATAAAAAAACGCATTGAATAAAACGCATTGTGTACAACTAAAGCAAATAAATAAAAATATTTTAAAAAAATAAATAAATAAATAAAAATTAAAAAAAAAAATAGAAGGAACCTCATAAATTGTGAGAATTAAATGAATTAATACTAAGTGTCAGGGGTGTAGTACACATTCTGGTAAATGGGCAAAGACCAAACTCCTTCACACCTCCCCACCTCCCCACTGTGGTGCTGGGGATGGAACCCAGCCAGGGCTTTCTAAGAAAGCTCTCTACCTACCAGAGATGTACTTCAGATGAGTGAAATGAATAAGCGAGTTAATACTATGTGGCAAAAAGACAAATGAGCAAAGACACAACATACTATATCCTTTTTTGTATCATTTGGTTTTTGAACTATAAAAACATGTTGCCTTTTTTAAATAAAACTGCATGTTTTCAAAAGGCAGATTGACTAAAAAAAGAAAAAAAGCAACAGTGATATTCTAGGGGAGGGAAAAAAAAAAAAAAAAAAAGTAAAGATTCTAAAGTAGTCAGCCTGAGCTGCAATGTTGGCCCTACCACTTTCTATGCCATCCTGGGAAAATCTCCGAATGCCCAAGGCCTTGATTTTTCCTCCACTATAGAATAGAGATTGTAAACTGGGTGCGGTGGCGCACACCTGTAATCCCAGCACTTGGGAGGCTAAGGCAGGAGGACTGCAAGTTCAAAGCCAGCCTCAGCAATGGTAAGGCACTTAGAACTCAATGAGACCCTGTCTCTAATAAAATACAAAAAAGGGCTGGGGATGTGGCCCTGTTGTCGAGTGCCCTTGAGCTCAATCTCTGGTACCAAAAAAAAAAAAAAAAAAAAAAAAAAAAGAGAGAGAGAGAGAGATTGTATTACCAGGCACATCATAGCAGGGCTACTCCTAGGAGACACAGGGCAGGTGGGCCCAGATAAATATTTCCTGTCAGGCACCTGTCTATATAAACAATTTTGCTTCAGGCATCCCAAACCCATGCAATCCCAAGAAGGAAATGTGGGGAAAGCTAGTGGAGGGACCTACTTGCCAGAACCATCATCACAGAAACCATGAGCCCTAGGACTAATGCAGGAGCTCCTCAAGGCATCTGGTCAACCCCCAAATCATATAAAAGTGGAGAACATTCATCTCTGAAGGAGAGAAATGGACCAGGGTAGCATCTACCCCAGCTGATCCCCACCACTGCAGGAGGAACTCAAAAATTTCCAGGTAGCACCTCAAAACACAGGACTTCTTAAGGCTTAGAGCCTGGGGCACAGAATATGGGTACTTCCTCAGAAGATGACTCAATAATTTAAAGGATGTCAATCACTTAGAACAGAGGCCAGCCCCCAGCAAGTAAGTGCTCAATAAATACTTTTTGTGCTTAACACCAGGCATGGTGGCACATGCCTGCAATTGCTGTGACTCCAGAAGCTGAGGCAGGAGAATGGCAAATTCAAGGCCAGCCTGGGAAATTTAGTGAGAGCTTGTCTCAAAATAAAAATTAAAAAAAAAAAAAAAAAAAATCAAAAGAGCTGCAGCTGGGTATGGTGGCGCACACCTGTAATACCAGCAACTCAGGAGGCTAAGACAGGAGGATCACAAGTTCCAGGCCAGCCTCAGTAACTTAGGGAGACCCTCAACAATTTAGTGAGATCCTGTCTCAAAATAAAATAAAAGACTGGGCATGCAGCTCACAAATTAAAAAAACCCATTGTGGTAAAAAGCAATAAATCAATATTTAAAAATAAAATAAAAGCACCCCTGGGTTCAACCCTTCCCCGACAGAAAAAAAGGCTGAGGATGTAGTTCAGGTCATGCATGAGCCCTGGATTTGATCCCTAGCACTGCAAAATAATTAAGAAAAATGATAAAACACTTATACCTCATACACATGACCTGAAGGACTTTTACACACTACGTTTAGTACACCTGTGTTCTGTGAACCGTCATCATTTGAGGTCAGGTGTGGAATTTTCCACTTGTGGCGTCATATCAACGCTCAAAAGATTTTAGATTCTGAAATATTTTGGGCCTGGGATTTTCACACTACAGGCGCTTGATAGGTATTATTGTCTCCTGGGTAAAACCTGTACTGATTGCTGCCCAAGAATCAGGGCTCATGGTTGTGATTTTTTAAAAAGAGAACTCTCCTATTATTTTTTCTTGACAACTTCCTGCACTGAAAAAATGAAAATGAAACCAAAAATTATAAAGACAACATTGCGTGGACCCAGAAAATGCAGCTAAGGGTCAAACTTGCAGTCTGCCGCCTGTCACAGTTTTTCAATAAATATTTGCTGACTACCTGATCAGCCCACTCCAGGGACAGGCTCTTGTTATAGTCACCACTCTGTCCCCACCTTTGACCCCAGAGAAATCAGGGAACCCAGACATCCACAAAGACCCACTGCATCGCCCAGAGCTGTTCACCAGGGTCTTCCCAGACGTGTGCATTAAGAGCTCAGGACCAGGCTGGGATTGTGGCTCAGCGGTAGAGCACTCGCCTAGCACGTGGGCGACCCGGGTTCGATCCTCAGCACCAATTGAATAAAACGCATTGTGTACAACTAAAGCAAATAATAAAAAATCTTATTAAAAAGAAAAAAAGAAAAAAAAAGAAGGACCACTGGACAGGTGGTGAACACCTAAAATCCCACCAGCTCAGGAGGACCACAAGTTCAAAGCCAACCTCAGCAACTTAGTGAGGCCCTAAGAAACTCAGGGAGACCCTGTCTCTAAAAAAAAAAAAATACAAAAAAGGGCTGGGGATGAGGCTCAGTGGTTAAGTGCTCCTGGGTTCAATTCCTGGTACCAAAAAGAAAAAAACTCAGAACCTGCTTTTGTTCCAGGTCTCAGCTGGTCCCAATCACTACAGGAGGAACTTAAACATTGCCAGGAAGCACCCCAAAGCCTGACCCTTCACATCTCAAGGGCAGATGGTGACGACCGCCCGTCCATCCTGGTCCTTCTCCCGACAAGTGTCCCCCCAGCCCCCTCCTCGCTCACCTCCCCAAAGTGCATGTAGATGTACTCCCGGCGCGCTGATGCAGTTCAGCACAGCCGATCTGCTCGGCGAAGTTGGCAATGCCAATGGCGTTGCTGGGGTCCAGCTGCTGCACCAGGAAGTCGCTGCAGGCGCGGACCACGCTGTCAATCTGGTACATGACAGCGCCATTCATGACGTGGAGCACACACTTCTCACCCATGGAGATGGAGGCCGTGTAGGCGAACTCGATGAGCCGCTCCATGACCTGGGGGTGGATGCCCTCGATGGACACCACCTCCATGCCCTGCTCCCGCAGCCCATTAGTGAACATGGCCTTGAAGACAGGGCTAGACGAGGCCAGCACCACTTTGTGGGCCATGAACTGGACGGCCGGGATGTCCTTGTACTTGACCTGCAGCGTGACGTCGCAGAGCTGCTGGCTGAGCCGCAGTTCATTCATGATGCCGAAGGCCTGTTTGGTGTGGTCCTCCAGCGTGTAGCTGAAGGTGCGGTTGCCATGCTGGGAGGGAGTCACCTCAGCCTTGCACTCGGTGGAAGCGTACATCACCGCGTCCCCTGCCCCCTTGGGGCACTGTGAACACAGGGGCAGGAATCGGCTGCAGGCCCCAGCCCCGCTAGGCCCAGGTTCTGGCTGCATGGGGTTCCAGGTGACAAGGGGTAATACCACCGCTGGCAGTCAGGGGCCTGGAGGAGGGAGAGTACAGCAGCTGGGGGCAGGGTCGGGCTGAGCCAGCACCTGCAGGGCCTCCTAGCCAAGTAAACTGGGTGAAGCAGGGTCCATCTGTACTGCTATCTTCCTCCGACCTCAGCAGGGCCCAAGGGCCCCTCTAAAACCAGGTTAGATCATGCCCTTCCCCCACAAGGAATCCTTCCCGTGTCCTAAAGAGTAAAACCAAACTCCTCAATGGCCTGTAAGAGCCTATGCCCCTGCCCCTGCCCGCGGCTTCCCTTTAACCACTCTGCTGCCCAGAGCAGGTCAAGCTCATTCCTCATCACCTCACCAACACTTATGGAGCGCCAACTATGTACCAGGCGCTGTTCTGAGCACTGGGGACACAGCAGTGAGCCAGACAGACCCCAAAACCCGACCTTCATGGAGCTGACATTTGGAGCGGGAAGGACCATAAGTAAAATAAGCAAGTTCTGAGCAGAAGTCAGGGTCAGGAAGAAAATTACAACAGCACTGTAACTGCGAGACTCTGTCCATGAATCAGGCCTCTCTGAGAAGGGGAGGCTAGAGCCGAGACAAGAATGCACAGAGAAAGAGGAGGGAGAGGTTCCAGGCAGAAGAAAGCCAATGCAAAGGCCCAGGGGCAGAATAAGAGACAGCCTGGAGAATCAAGAAACAGGGCAGGAGAGACAGGGATTCGTGGAGACTCAAGACTAGAGCCAGGGAAAGAGTTATGTTTTAGAAGGGGTTGGGGAGGGTAGAATCTGCAAGAGGTTCCCTAGGTTCTGGATCTCATCTTTCTGAGGCTCAGCCCACAGTCACCTCCTCCCTGTTGTATCTCCATCACAGCACGTGTCAGGAAATGAAACGCTTTTCTTTGCTGTTTTGTCGCGGGTGGGACGGTTCAACCCTCTGCCCCAGCCCAGCGATTCAGAGGGCAGGGAAACCCGTGTAGGTCAGCGTTGTCCTCCCACCCCCGACGCGGTTCTGTGCGTCCGGCCCGGGCCTGGCACTGCTCAGGAGTCCATAAGCGGGTGGCTGGCTGGCTGCCCATTTCACTGTGTCTGCCAGAGCGCCCTCATCCACAGGGCCCAGGGCGCCTCTCGGCCCCTTTTCCCGTGCCAAGGGCCCGGGCTTGCCTCTCAATCTTGGGCCAATCGGTCAACAGTGACCCCTGGGCGCTGGACACTTTCCTCAACTAAGCGACAAGTGGGGGATTGCGCATGTCCCGCCTGAGCCCAGGCACCAAGGCCTGGAGAAGGGAGGAAGTGACCCCGCCGCAGCCTCTTCGGCTGCCAACCCCAAAGCGCAGATCCAGCCCCCTAACGCCGCGGGGTCCCCAGGCCTCCGTCCAGGCGGCGCCCCCTCGGCCTCTCGCGGGGTTTCAGTGGCTCTCTGGCCACCCCACGAGTCTCGCCGTCCAACAAAACGATCAGATCCGGGCCGCGCCCTCCTGGCCCTGCGCGGGGCCGCGCGAACTCGGGGGCGCCCGGGGCCGGGGCGCTGGGTTCCCCGATACCCCAGCACCACCGCAGGGGCGTGTGCCGCCCACGGTGGCCGCAGCCAGGGCCCAGGCCGCCTCACTCACCCCGCCATGGCCGCGCTCGGGCTCCGCCTCCGCCGCCCGGGCCCGGGCGCCTCCATCGCTGCGCGCCGGGGGGAGGCGCGGAGCGCGCGCAGGTCACCATGACTAAGCAGAGCCGGGCGCACGCCGTGTCACAATAAAAGTCCCCCGCGGCCCCTGGCCTCGGGCGGCTGGGACAGGAGGGGGCCTCTCTCCACTCCCCCGCCCCGCCCGCTGTCGCCAAGCTGCGCGGCCCCAGAGCGGCGACCACAGCGCCCGCCATTGCGACGCGACGCGGCGGGGCGGGAGACCTCGGAGAGACTGGCACCCGCCCGCGTGCCTGGAGTCAGAGCCCCGGGTTCGAGGCCCGGTGCGCCCTACCCTCTCCGTGGACACCCCTCCCCGCCGCCGCCGCCGCCGCCGGCTCGTTCGCTTTACCCCGGTGTCGCCTCCGTAGGTGTCCTCGGAATAGGGATGCCCAAGGCCAGGCGGCGGCTCTGGGCACAGTGGTGCCACCCACGCGCAGCGCTTCCGGGAAGCCCGAGGGACTGAGGCCTGGTCGGTGGCGACTCCAGCCTAACTTCTCAGTGTGGGGCAAGCTGTCGGGGGACCTCGGTTCCAGGACACAGTGGCCTGGAACCTCTCTACAGAGGCCGTCGGGTGGGGGATAGCCTCCCGAAGCGCGAGAAGGAGGCGGAGAGAGGGCGGAAAGGGCGCGGCGGTGAAGAAGAGGCGATTCCCCGCCCTTCCCGCAGGTGCCCGTCCTCAAGGAACCGGGCCTGAAGCTCAGCTGGCCTGGCTTACGCCCACTTTGTGTTGTCCCTTCCATCCGTCCAGTGTCGTCCCAGGACGACTCCACCACTTGCTCTTCTCCTTTTTACTCCATGCAGCCCTGGCCTGACTGTCCCGCAGCCTCAGGATCCTGTAGAATTATCTACCTTGTTGGGTTTTTGTTGTCTACCCTAGATCTGCCTCTCCTTAGCTCGGTGCCTTTCGCCCGTTCCTTGACCTCTCTGTGCCTCAGTTTCTTCCCTATACCAGGATAATAATAATAGCGCCTATCTGCTGGGTTATCGAGAGGACTAAGTGAGAATGCTAAAGCCCAATAAATATGAACGGTTGATATTTTTTATGGTAAGGGATTCTAGATTACGGTAGCCGTTTATGGGGCTACCCCTGAGCCAAATCCCCAGACATATAAAGTTAACTTGTAATAAATGTACTTAAATGTATTTTAAAGAGTCCATCTAACTGAAGAGAATAATAAAAGAAAACACTAGATGGAATAAGAGATGCTGATTTAAAAAAAAAAAAAAAAAGTGCTCCTGGAGCATCTGGATGAATCTGGGGGACTCGAAATTTGTCTCCTGGAATTAAAACTACCCAGGGGTTAAGGTGGAGTCCCGCCTCCTGCACACGCCGCCGCAAACTCCTTGTGTGAAGCTGAACTTCCTGACTTATCCAGAGGGGGCGACCTAGCGAATGCGCCGAGTGGCAGGAGTTGGGACCAGCAGGCTCCTGGCACATCCACCAGGACATCTTGTTATCACTCAAAAATCAAACCTACAGGTCCCCAAGTACGGGACTATGTACACAAAACATCTGCAGTATAATGTGTCAGGATTGGACTCAATCCCTATATAGAACCCCTACATAGAACTTGACCCCTTCAGTGTCTTAATAGGTGATGGCACATCCGTGCTGAGATTACTCAGCCATTTGAAAGAAGTAAGACATTTACTATGTGGAATATTTATCCCTATTTAAAGAAATGTAAGAAATGAATAAGTACCATGGACTGAATTACACACCTTCTGCCCATTCATGTATTAACCCAATGGGATGAGATTTTGAGATTTTGAGGTGGGGCTTTGGAAAGGCTTTGATGAGGTCATGAGGATGGGCCCCCCCCCCATGGGATTAGATTATTGCCTTTTTATTTGCTTGCTTGTTTGTTTTTTGGGCGGTTGAAGACAAGGTCTTGCTAAGTTGCTCAGCCTGGCCTCAGACTTACGATCTTCTGCCTCAGCCTCCCAAATAGCTGGGATTACAGCCTTGTGCCACTGTACTTGGTGGACGGGTGCCCTTCTAGTGAGATCTTGCAGAGAGAGATCTTGCTGTCTCTGCCATGTGAAGACATGGTGAGGATGCACTGATTTGCAAACCAAGAGAGCTCTCACCAGAACTCAACCATGCTAGCACCCTGATCTTGAACTTCCTAACTTCCAGAACTGAGAGAAATAAATATCTGTTGTTTAAGCCATCCAGTTTGTTATGTGTTTGTTATGGCAGTTCAAGCAGACTAAGACATCAAGACAGTATACACTGTGTGGATCATGGGGTGCAGCAATGAGAGCCTGTAGTTCCAGCACTGGGGAGGCTAAGGTGGGAGGGTTACTTGATCCCAGGAGTTCAGGGCTAGCCTGGGCAACATATCGAAGCCTGGTCTCAAACAGTTAAATGATGTTTCCAAAATATGCTATTAAGTGAACAAAGCAAGATGCAGAAGAGTGATAAATTTGTGTAAGGAAGAGAAGAGAAGAGATATGTTTGCATTTCAGTTCATTTATCTACAGAATAGGTCTGAAATTTCCCCAGGAATCCCAACGGTGATCAACAGTGATGGTAACCCGGAAGGGAGCTCGGTGCTTTTCTAATTTTTTTTGGGGGGGTTGCTTTTGTTTTTCAATCTATAAATCCCCTACCATCATACCACCAACAAAAGGAACCAGGGTGGGGTGTCCAAGGAGGCCTTGGATTCTCCTGGAAGATTAGAGAAGCCTAAGGGTAGGAGTTCTGGGAGACACCCAGGACCATGACCTCGGTTTGGGGTGTACTCGTGTTCCAGGAAACATGTTGGTATTACACGCATGTGGCCTGCAGAAGCAGCATGGCTGGCAGAGATGCTCCTCAAGACTGGGTCAGCGACCCCCACATCACTGGTCGCTGCGGCTGCCTGCAGTTCCGAGGCTTCCCGGAAGGTGGCGCGCCTCAATCTAAACCGCAAACCAGACGCCCCCTCTCTGCTCCGGGGTCAGCCCCTCAGTGCAGCAGTCAGGAATGTGCCTAGGGACTAGCCCAGGCCGTGGCCAGAGCGCCTGGAGCCTTTTATGGACACAAACGCGGCCCTGGTATCTCCCCCAAGCAAGAATGCCGACCGTAGGGAAGGGGCGCGTTGGCCTGGTCTTGACAGACCCATCCAGGGGCCAGATAGTGGGGTTGGCCTCCTCCCGCCTGGGGGCCAGACAGCTGGGCTAATATCCTGGTCAGGAACCTGGGACGAGGTGTGCACTGCTTGGAGTCTCTTTATCTGTAAAATGGGGGAAAGGACAGCTAGTTTACAAGGTTACAATAGGGTGAAAAAATAAGTGATTCCCGGGCATAGCACAGTGGAGGGGACTAGCCAAGCATTATAAACTGTAATCACTCTTATTATTTTATTACAATTGTATTGTTTTATGAATGATCTGACACCACACTCAAAGGAATTTTGTTGTCAGGATCTGGCTGAGTCTCCCAGAATCAAATTTTGGAATGCACCGCTCTTGGCGCTGCTCCTGACAGCTTTCTTTCCCTCATTCTCACACCCAATTTTTCAGGAATTCTGTCTGCGGCCTCCAAAATCTATCTAGAATCCACCTTGTGTGAGCATAATGGGGGTCCCCCTCATTACTCCTATGGGTCAGTGCTGTCCCTTCACCTGCTTCTGACTTTCACCTTTGCCCTGGGCACTAGCCATAAGGTGCCTGTGAACACCTGAATCAGCGCAAGTCCCTCCTCTGCTTAGAACCCCTCCCCACTCTAACTTCCTTCCTTCAGAGCAAAGTCCCAGGGTCCACAGGGTCTTCTACATTCTGCAGCCTCACCAACTGTTCTTGTCTCCTCCCTTTCCCTCCCTCTATCTGCTGTTCTACCCCCGCAGAGATCCTTGCTTTTCATAGAACACATGGGCACATTCCAGCCTCAGGATCTTGGCACTTGCTGTTTTCTCATCCTGAAATACTCTTCCTTCAGGTGCTCCCCAGGACAATGACATCTCAGCTCACATTACATGTCATCACTGTCCCATCCCATCCCTGTACTGTCACTGGAATTATCTCCATTATTATTATTATTATTATTATTATTATTATTATTATTTTGGTACCAGGGATTGAACTCAGGGGCACTCAACCACTGGGCCACATCCCCAGTCCCCCTTTTTTTTTAAATATTTATTTATTTGCTTTAGTTGTACACAATGCAACGCATTTTATGTTTACGTGGTGCTGAGGATTGAACTCAGGCCGCTCACGTGCTAGGCAAGCGCTCTACCGCTGAGCCACAACCCCAACCCTCCAGCCCTTTTTGTATTTAATCTAGAGACAGGGTCTCACTGAGTTGCTAAGTGCCTCGCCATTGCTGAGGCTGGCTTTGAACTCGCGATCCTCCTGCCTCAGCCTCCCAAGTGCTGGGATTACAGGCATGCGTCACTGCGCCCGGCTTCCATTATTTTTATTACATCACTGTGTTGTCCGTGCCCCCATCAGAACGTCAGTTCCACAGGGTAAAATTTTTTGTCTGTTCTTGTTGGGGAGTTTAGGCTCAATAAATACAATTTCCCTTTGTCTCTTCTGTCTCCACCATCTTTGACTGTGTTTCCTACAAATTTCTCCTTTTAAAAAAGAAAAAGTCTGCAAAGGAGCTCTTGGGAAAGGCAATGACAGATTGACGGTGTCAGTCTGCTACCGGTTCGGGTACCCGGGTCCGAGGAGCTGTGGGCGCGTTGGGGCTGCCAGTGGAGCCGCTGGTGTCCAGTCCATCTTTCTGGGGTGACGAGCGCTCAGAGCGGCTGGAGCTGTGGTCCAGGTCCTGGGGTAAGCAGCGGCGCAAGCCGCCCGAAGCCCCAGGTGCGCTTTCGGATCGCTGGGTGCTGTCCCGGCCTCTGCTGCAGGGACGGCGGCCACAGCAGACAAGGCGCAGGAGCGCGTGACGCAGGTCACGATTGGTGAGCGTGTAGATGATGGGATTCAGAAGCGAGTTGGCCATGGCCAGGCCCAGGAAGGGGTCAGCCTGCAGGAGCACAGGACAGGCGCGGGCGGGGCATGCCACGTCTAGCAACAGCAGCAGAAAGAGAGGGCCCCAACACACCACAAAGGCCAGGAGTACCACGCTAAGCGTGCGCAGCAGCGCCAGCGATCGTGGCGTGCGGCACGAGCGGGTCGAGGTGCCCCTGCTAGCCCCTGGTCGTGCTCGCAGTCGCCGTGCATTGGCTCGTACCCGGCAGTAGATTCGCGTATAGAGTGCACAGATGGCCGCCAGGATGCCCACGAAGGCGAGCACGCAGAAGAGCACATAGGCCTTGGCGTAGAGCGGCAGGACAGTGGAGCAAGCCTCCAGGCGACCCAGACAGTTCCAGCCGAGCGCTGGCAGTAATCCAAGGAGCAGCGACACGCTCCAAGCTGCGACGGCCATCGCCAGTGTGCGCCCTCGACTGGCAGCAGGCGCGGGTCCCCGGCGCGCCATGGTGAGATGGCGCTCGAGCGCAATAGCCAGGAGGCTCAGCACCGACGCGGCGAGCGCCACGAAGACGCCTCCCTCACGAGCGAACCAGAGCGCAGGTGACAATCGCAGCGTGAGTGGCCCGGACAGTAGGATGTTAATGGCGTAGGCAGCACCTGCTAACATGTCAGACAGCGTGAGGCTGCCCAGGAGCAGGAACATGGGCGCGTGGAAGCGCGGATGGCGCCCGAGTACCAACAACACCGCCAAGTTCTCTAGCACGATAAATGCGCATACCGCCAGGCACACCACAGCGTCCGCACGCAATCCTGCGCCGGGCTGGTAGCGCGCCCCGCGTAGCTTGCCGGTGTAATTGTAATGCAGGACAATGACCTCGCTCACCGGCGCTGGTCGCAGCAGCCCTGACTCCATGGGCTGCTGCCCCAAGGCTGCGAAGAAGACAGGACAGTGTCAGTCTGGCTGTTCTCCCTGAGGACTGTCCCAAAGCCAGCAAGGCAGGGACAGACAAAGTCTAGGAGACCCCGGGAAAGGGGCCCCAACCCCAACCCACTACTCTCTCACACTCACTCAGAGGAGGTCCAAAGAGGGTTCGGGGAAGGGAGGGGAGTGTCCATGGAGGTAGACACACATGCATAATGTCAGGAGGGGACAGGGTGACGCAAGTCCTCTATAAAAGGAACACTAATAGCACACAAGCAGGAATATCCAGAGGCATATTTAATCATGACAGACAGGAACACCCAAAAACACAAGAGACATGCAGAAAGAGACACACAAACACAGTAACAGGAGTACGTGTGCACACATGTTCACAGACAAGGGCAAAAATAGTCTTGCACCACCAAACAGAAGAAAAAGTGAAAATACGTTCAGACATGGACGTAGTAGTGACAAAGGCAAAGATAAGCAGGAACACAAAATTCAATCATGCGAAGACAGGGTCTCACACTGTGGCACAGGCCACAAATTCACAACCTCCATCCACCTACACCTAGCCTGCAACCCAGAGCCCCACACTCAACACGCCCTGCTACCCTAGAAGGCTTTTCCTGGAAAAAGAAAAAAGAAAAAAAAAAAAAAAAAGTGTGAGAAACCTGATCCTACCCACCCATTTGTCAGAGGCAGAGCTTGAGGGCAGCGGTCAGAATCCTTAGCATAGACGGGCTCTTGCAGGGAGACACACAGGTCATTAAATCAAAATAATACTTCCCACTTAATGAGTGTGCCAAGTGTACCCTTTAATCCTCTTGACAATTCTACCCTAAGTCCCAATTTCCAGATGAGGAAACTGAGGCTCAAAAGAAATAATTCGCATGGACGCCAGCGCAGAGTTTTTCTCCCTCTCACACAAATACAGTCACGCAGAAATGGTTTCACTGTCTCGCAGCTCCCACTTAGCAGACAAGAAAGCCAAGGCCTGGG
Organism: Tamias sibiricus; assembly: GCA_025594165.1. Classification (NCBI taxonomy): domain Eukaryota; kingdom Metazoa; phylum Chordata; class Mammalia; order Rodentia; family Sciuridae; genus Tamias; species Tamias sibiricus. The sequence goes on from CM046673.1 coordinate 10,287,666, forward strand.
GAACAGAATTTTTTTGCACACCGCCAAGGATAAGTGCATCCCAGAAAGCTTCAGTTGCACACCGGGAGCCACCCGCCAATACAAACAGGGAGTTACTGATTCAGCCACCCTGGGGGCGGGGGAGGTTCCAAATACACAGAGACGCGGGTTACGCATTGTCTGACCCCTACAGAGCGCAGAGGCTTCTGCACGGACCCCCTCGACCAGGGCTGATCTAGCGGAACTTGCAGTAGTCTGTCCAGGAAAGGTTGAGGGCAAGGGTTTCCGAAAGCCCCCCAGCCCCAACTCGGACCCTGAACCTAGCCAGGGAGTCGTCGGCTTTCCCTCCCTCGAAGCCTCGGGAAAAGAATCGGGAAACCCCAGCAAGGAACCCCGTGCGTTTCCAGACCCCAGAGTGGTCAAGGCGACCCCTTCCGGGCTATGCAGAGCCCGGTGCCCCCAAGGGTCCAATGCTGGATACTCACCCTCGTGCCCAGGTGGTGTGCTGCCTAGAGCGAATGTGCAGCTCCGGGGGCGGGTCTGGAGCTGGCAGGCTAGGGGGCGGGCCGAGGCGGGGAGGGACGGCGATCGCAAGCGGTTACCCCCTCCCCTTGGGACCTGGGCACGCAGCCCGTGGCTGCCAGCCTGTGCCACCCGCCGCGGCACCGGAGAGCGCCCCGGCGGCGACTGGCACCGGCGAGCCCTCAGCTTCCCGCTCGGGGGCTGGGCTGCGCTCCCAGGGACGCTCCGTCGCGGTGAGAGGACCCGGGGCAGTGGAGAGGCGCGGTTTCTCCGGTGCGGGCGGCCACAGCTTTTCCCCACTCGCATCAAAGAGGTCCTCTCGAGCCACAGCACCGCCACTCCCCACTCTCCGCCCACCTTTCAACTGGGCCTCTTGGGTGGCGCCCCAAGCGCCCCTCGTCAATGCAGGAACAGGCAGAGCAGATTAGCGGGGGTCTCGAGCAGGGGCGGCGTAGCTGGTGTCCTCTCGCTGTTGCGGAGCAGTCCCTACTGCTCCCAAGCAGAGGCCCCTCCCCATTTCCCTCCAGCTCCCCGCTCGGGGAGAGTGGGGAGGGGCTGACGCAGGCAGGATTTAAGTGGGAACTTCCCGGTCCCCAGATAAGGAGGGTCTGACTGGTCCGCCTCCTGATTCCTGCATCCCCCACCGGATCTCTCCCGCTCTTATCGCTCCTGAAGAGGTGATTTACTCATAGGTTGTGTTCTGGGCTGTGTCCCCACTGTACTGCCAGCCTGTCGCCCCCACGGGGACAGGGAACTGAATCTGTCATAGGTACTGTCGAGACAGAGCCAGTGAGTACCCTCTGAAGGAGTGTGAATGAATGAAGTTTCCTTCGCTTCCTCCGTGTCTCTCCTCGGTTCTCTCACGGTCTCTGTCCCCCCCCCCCCATCTCTGTGTCGCTCTCCCACGCCTCTCCCAGGAAGCAGCTCCTCCAACCCGCCACACACCAATCCTCCCCTTAGTTCCTGGAGCTTCCTGGAGGGCCCAGCGGCCCAACCCTCAGACAGAGGCCACAACCGGGAAGGGGCCTGGGTCTGGCCACCGTCCTTCACTGGGACGTGCCTTTTTTTTTTTTTTTAAACTGGGGATTGAACTCAGGGGCACTCAACCACCGGGCCACATCCCCAGCCCTTTTTTGTATTTTATTAGAGACAGGGTCTCACTGAGTTGCTGAGTGCCTCGCCATTGCTGAGGCTGGCTTTGAACTCGCGATCCTCCTGCCTCAGCCTCCCAAGTGCTGGGGTGACAGACGTGCGCCACCATATGGCTGGGACGTGCCTTTGCCTGGTGCCTCCAGGCACTGCTGGCGGCAGGTGGGGTGAGGATGTCACAGGAGAGGTGAGACAGAAGTTGAAGATGGGGATGGTTCCAGCAGTGTCCCTGTGGGAGGAATCATGAAGGCGCCCAGGCCAGGTCCCCTATATAGGAATCCTCGCAGGTCGCGCGCGCGCCACTGCGTGTTCCCTAGGGAATCCTGGCGGCTTCCACCCACGCAGTTCCCGAGTAGGCAGAACTGCTCCTGCTTGTTCAGACCAATCCAAGACACGCGCGGGGGCAGTGCAGCCAATAGGATCCGTGGGGGAGGGGCGTTAACCCTTAAGGACCCAGGTCCGTGAGCCCTGAAAACTAAGCCCTGGGCTCACAACCAGCAGAAATGAGAGCAGAAGGGCCCCCAAACGCCGCGGCGGCCTCTCCTAGCACCAAGTAGGTGCTCGATAAAAGACCTCCTTCTTCAGGGGAAACAGCACCCCAGGGTGGCGAGGCAGCCCCTTCACACCTCCCGGGCGGCAATCTCACCTCCCTGTGGGGCAAAGTGGGGCTCTTCCGGCACTAGGCCCCAAGCTTAGCACCCTCCACTCCCTCCTCCTCCCTGAATGCCTCTTTCCCACGGATTGGGACTCTGGGGACTCAGGCTGCGGCATATCAGGCTGATGTCAGAGTCCCCTGGAGAAACGTGCTTCCATCCCTAATGACCCTCCACCATGTAGCCACGGCTCCTAATATTCAGATTGGTGTCTCCCTGCTCTAAACCCTCTCAGGGCTCCCTATGTCGCTCAGAGTAAACTGCCCAGGTCTTCCCCAGAGCCCACAATTCTTTACTTGTCCCTTCTCTACACCCCCAGCTGCCTCGCTTACTTAATTCCAGCCCCACTGGCCTTCGGGTTCCTCAGACACTTCAAAAGCTTTGAATTTGAGGATCAATCTGCCAGGAATGTCCCTAGGTCTTCCCAGCTGACATTTCCTCAGAGAGGCCTTCCCTACTCTGTCCCCCTCCTCCCCATTCTCAGATGGCAGTTGGCATATCCACAATCATTTTGTTCACTTGTCCATCTGTGTGTCTCTGCCCTAGAGACTCAGTTCCCAGAAGGCAGGATCCCTGGCTGTCCTGCTGGCTGTCCTGATGTGGAAAGGTTAACGGCTCAGAGGCTGGAGCCAGGCTCTGCCACTTTGTGATCTAGAACCCTGGGCAGGCGAGGACCCCTCTGAGCCTTAGTGGTTTCATCTGTAAAATGAAGATAATCACAGTGCCCACTCCCAAGGCTGTTGTGGAGGATGAAGAGTTTTTTTTTTTTGTTTTGTTTTTTGTTTTTTTGTACCGGGGATTGAACTCAGGGGCACTCGACCACTGGGCCACATCCCCAGCCCTTTTTTGTATTTTATTAGAGACAGGGTCTCACTGAGTTGCTAAGTGCCTCGCCATGGCTGAGGCTGGCTTTGAACTCGTGATCCTCCTGCCTCAGCCTCCCAAGTGCTGGGATTACAGGCATGCGCCACCGTGCCCGGCATCCTGAACTAGTATTTATAGAGTTTAAACTCTATAAATACTCTTACATCCTTGCCGGGCACGGTGGCGCATGCCTGTAATCCCAGTACTTGGGAGGCTGAGGCAGGAGGATCGCGAGTTCAAAGCCAGCCTCAGCCATGGCGAGGCACTTAGCAACTGAGACCCTGTCTCTAATAAAATACAAAAAAGGGCTGGGGGTGTGGCCCAGTGGTCGAGTGCGCCTGAGTTCACTCCCCGATATCAAAAATATATCTATATCTATCAGTACAGATTAGCATTGATTGCCACTATACCCCTGAAGACAAATTAGGAAAGATCAGGCAGGGTTCAGGCCTCATCCGTCCAGGGCATCACCACCACCACCACCCCATTCCCACTCCCACTCACCAGGCAGTCGGGTTTCACCCTTGGCCTCCCTGATCCTGCTGCAGCCTGCCTGCCTAAGGCTTGCCTGGGCCAGCACACCTGCCCAGCAGGTTCTGCCAGGCCCTCGCCCACAGGGGCTGCCCAACCCAGTCTGTGCCCACTCTCTGGCAGAGCAGGGTCTGTGCCTCCCAAGGCCCCCTCACACCCCTGACCCACCCTGGGAGCCAGCGGGCTGCTTCAGGGCTTCCTATTCTCACCCCACTCCACACAATCCTGACACTTGAACTGGACTGCAGGAAGGTGTGAACTGACAACTTTCCCATGGCCAGATATGAGAGCCACAGGGTTTTGGGGGGTCTCAAACTGGAGACCAGAGGGCCAACTCTGGCTCCTACCCACAGGCCAATGTGTTCAGCTCAGCCAGATTTTCCCCCTCAAACAGCAGTCAGAAAAACTGAATTCTGAGCCGGGCTCGGTGGTGCCCGCCTGTAATCCCAGCACTTGGGAGGCTGAGGCAGGAGGATCGCGAGTTCAAAGCCAGCCTCAGCAATGGTGAGGCACTTAGCAACTCAGTGAGACCCTGTCTCTAATAAAATACAAGAAAGGGCTGGGATGTGGCCCAGTGGTCGAGTGCCCTGAGTTCACTCCCAGGTACAAAAAAAAAAAAAAAAAACAAACTGTATTCTTTTTTTTTTTTTTTTTGTTTTACTTGGGGCACTCGACACACATCCCTGGCCCTTTTTGTATTTTATTTACAGGGTCTCACTGGTGCTAAGTGCCTCAGGAGGCTGAACCCGTGGCCTGCAAAGTGCATTACAGTTTGTTTTTGTTTTAGTTGTACACAATGCCTTTATTTTTACATGGTGCTGAGGATTGAACCCGGCTGTGCTACCACTGAGCCACAACCCTAGCCCCATAAAAACTGTTTTTTGTTTGTTTGTTTGTTTGTTTGTTTTGGGTACCAGGCATGGAACTCAGGGGCACTCAACCACTGAGCCACATCCCCAGTCCTTTTTTTGTATTTTAGTAGAGACAGGGTCTCACTGAGTTGCTAAGTGCCTCGCCATTGCTGAGGCTGGCTTTGAACTTGCGATCCTCCTGCCTCAGCATCCCAAGTGCTGGGTAGAAAAACTGTATTCTTATCAGTAAGTTTGTTTCTCAGAGGTATATAGGTTAACATTTCTAAAAATATTTGCACACTAGAGTTGAACCAATACATTATGTTGGAGATATTGCAGCCAGATTTTATGCCATTTGAGAAGGAAGGTTACAAATTAGTTACAAATAAGCAATGTAGTGCTGGACTGGGGTTATTATATCATGTTTCTAGTAACACAGAAGAAAATAAAAATAGATACCTGTGTATACATGGGTTAGTACACAGAGACACTGCTATGGTTTTCCTCTCCAAAACTCATGGTGAAATTCATTCCCACTTGTGAAATGTTAAGAGTTGGAACCAGGGGCTGGGGTTATGGCTCAACAGTAGAGCGCTCGCCTGGCACGTGTGCGGCCCAGGTTCCATCCTCAGCACCACGTAGAAATAAAACGCATTGTGTACAACTAAAGTAAATAAATAAATATTAAAAAAAAGAAAACATGTTGTGTACAACTAAAGCAAATAAATAAATATTAAAAAAAAAAGAGGTGGAACCAGGTGGGACCTTGAAGAGGTGATTAGGGATCTTCCCTCATGAATAGATTAATTAATGGATTAATGGGCTACTGAGTTATCTTGAGAATGGACCTGCTATAAAAGTCAGTTTGGCTACATTTCTTCAGAGCTCCAGGTCTCTTGCCACATGGTGTCATGCGCCACCTTGAGACTCTGCAAGGCCATCACCAGAGGAGCCCCTTGACCTTGCACCAGAACCATGAGTCAAAATAGACTTCTTTTCTTTATAAATTACCTAGTCTGTGATATTATGTTATTTTCAAAATAAAATGGATTAAAACCACACACACCACCACACCCACACCCACACACATACTTCCCAGTTCTGCTGAGAATCCAATGTAATGACACCCCAAGAGCAATGTTATACCCAGCACCCTGATCTTGGTTTCTAAGTACCATTTTCTGATGCAAGGAACCACCTCTCCTTGGGGAAATGGTTAATTCTAGAGGTGGAGCAAAAAAAAACACGTATACACATACACACACACACACACACACACACACACACACACACACTGAGCCTGAAGCATCTTTCATTACTTGAAAGTGCTTTATTTTAGGCTGGACCAGTGGTGTATGCTTGTGATTCCAGTAACTTCAGAGGCTGAGGCAGGAGGATGGGAAGTTTGAGGCCAGCCTCAGCAACGTAGCAAAACCCTGTCTCAAAATAAAAAGTAAAAAAATAAAAAAGGACTGGGGATGTGGCTTAGTGGTTATCACCTCTGGGTTCCATCACTGGTAACAAAATAAACGAACAAATAAATATAAATTAAAAAAAGAAAATTGGTTATCAAAACTTTAGCACGATATTTGCGGCTGAGGTTGTGGCTCAGTGGTAGAGCACTTGCCTAGCATGTGTGAGGCACTGGGTTCAATTCTCAGCATGGTCTATAAATAAATAAAGCCCATTGACAACTAAGAAAAAAAAAAATATATATATATATATAAAAACCTTGGGCTGGGGTTGTAGCTCAGTGGTAGAGTGCTTGCCTTGCATGCGTGAGGCCCTGGGTTCAATCCTCAGTACTACATATAAATAAATAAATAAATAAATAAATAAATAAATAAATATTTGTGTCCATTTACAAAAAAAAAAAAAACTTTAGCCAGGCATGGTGGCGCACGCCTATAATCCCAGCACTTGGGAGGCTGAGGCAGGAGGATAGCGAGTTCAAAGCCAGCCTCAGCAATGGTGAGGCACTTAGCAACTCAGTGAGACCCTGTCTCTAATAAAATACAAAAAAAAAAAAAAAAAAAAACACACACAAAAAAAGGACTGGGGATGTGGCCCAGTGGTCGAGTGCCCCTGAGTTCAATCCTCGGTACCAAAAAAAGAAAAAAAAAAGGAATGAGGTCTCAGGACATAAGATGACACGAAAGAAGGTTAAATGTACAGACCTATGTGAGAGAAACCAATCTGAAAAGGCCACACACCACATGACCCCAACTACTTTCATTTTGTAAAGGCAAAGCTATGCAGACAGGAAAAGGATCAGTGGTTGCCAGAGGTTAGCAGAGAGGGGAAGAGACAGGGGGAACTCAGAATTTGGGAGGCAGTAATAGTATTCTGTATGAAACTCCAGTGGTGGATGCATGTCATTCTACATTTGCCAAAACCCACTGACTCTACACCCAAAAAGGACCCCTAATGTGAACTATGGACTTTGTGAGCTATGATCCAAATCACTGAGGAATCAACGTAGGTTCATTGACTAACACAGGTACCACCATGTTGGGGCTGTTCAGTGAGGAAGGCTGTGTATATGAGTTTTTCATCACTGTGACAAAATACCTGAGAAAGTCAACTTAAAGTGTAAAGATTTATTTTGACTCACAGTTGCAGAGGTTTCAGTCAATGGTCAGCAGGCCCCATTGCCCTGGGCTTGAGTTGAGACAGAACTTCATGGCAGAGGGTGAGGTGGAGAAAAGCTATTCAGTTCATGGCAGTATAGAAAGAGAGAGAGAGAAAGGGAGGGAGAGAGGGAGCAGGAGGAGTGAGGGGGCAGGGACAAGACACAATCTTCAAAGGCAGACACCCCAGTGACCTACTTCCTGCAACTGGGCCCTACCTCCTAATAGCCCTAATGACCCAAGCAAGTCCCACCTCTGAGCATTGCTGCATTAGGGATCAAGCCTTGAACATATGACTTTGGGGAACACGTCACCAAACCATAACACTGTGAAACCGTTCGTTGTGTGTATACGGGGATACATGTGTGAAAAGATAAAGGAAAGCCAGCACGGGGAGGCACAACCTTTAATCCCAGTGGCTCTGGAGGCTGAGGCAGGAGGATCGTGAATTCAAAGCCAGCCTCAGCAACTTAGCGAGGCCCTAAGCAACTCAGCAAAACCCTGTCTTTCAACAAAAATATAAAAAGGGTTGGGGATGGGCCTCAATAGTCGAGTGGCCCTGGGTTCAAACCCCAGTACCAAAAATAAAAATAAAGTTTAGCTAGGTGCAGTGGTGCATGCCAGTAATCCCAGCAAGATGGCGGGCTGAGGGATGTAGCTCAGTGGTAAAACACCCCTGGGTTTAATGCCCAGTACCAAAATAGCAACACCAACAACAATAAAAACAAATAAATAAAGTTTAAACTAGGGGCGCTGGTGTACACTTGTAATTTCAGCTACTTGGGAGCCTGAGGCAGGAGAATTGCAGATTTGAGGCCAGCCAAGTTAGTGAAGCCCAGTCTCAAAATGTAGAATAGTGGTAGAGCACCTTGGGTTCAATCCTCACTACAAAAAAAGAAACCATGCAGAGAGAAGAGAGGCAACCTGTTCCTAACAGCAGACTCTGCACTGGCAGAGGCAGGGCTCACTTCCTTTTTTTTTTTTTTTTTTTTTTTTGTGGTACCGGGGATTGAACTCAGGGGCACTTGTCCACTGGGTCACATCCCCAGCCCTTTTTTTGTATTTTTTTTTTTTTTTTTTTTTTGGTACCAGGGATTGAACTCAGGGGTACTCGACCACTGGGCCACATCCCCAGCCCTTTTTTGCATTTTATTAGAGACAGGGTCTCACTGAGTTGCTAAGTGCCTCGCCATTGCTGAGGCTGGCTTTGAACTCGCGCTCCTCCTGCCTCACTCTTCTGTCTTATTTGTAAACATAACATACAATCCTGCAGGCCGGGCACGGTGGCGCACGCCTGTAATCCCAGCACTTTGGGAGGCTGATTTGTCAAATGGCGAGGCACTAGCAACTCAGTGAGACCCTGTCTCTAAATAAAAATACCTGGGGATGTGACCCAGTGGTCGAGTAAATCCCCCGGTACCAAAAAAAAAAAAAAAAGAAATAATTCAGGGAAATGCATGGATGTAACACATTTACAACCATCAGCTCTATCCAGTTTGAAAATATTTTCATCACCCTTCAGAAAAACCCACACCCATTAAGGAGTTCTCCCTATTTCTTCCTCCCTGGGCCCCTGGCAACCACCAAATCTGCTTTTTGTTGTTGTTGTTGTTGAGGGTGGTGGTGGTGGTACTGGGGATTGAACTCAGGAGCACTCAGCCACTGAGCCACATCCCCAGCCCTATTTTGTATTTTATTTAGAGACAGGGTCTCACTGAGTTGCTTAGTGCCTCGCTGTTGCTGAGGGCTGGCTTTGAACTCAAGATTCTCCTGTCTCAGCCTCCCAAACCGCTGGGATTGCAGGTGTGCGCCACCAAGCCCAGCTCAAATCTCCTTTCTGCCTTTGTGTGTTTACCTATTTTTTTTCCCCTCATGGTGCTGGTGATTGAACCAAGGACCTCTCACATGCTAGGCAAATATCCACACCATTGAGTCACATCCCAAACCCTTTTTATTTTTTATTGAGATGTATCACTATGTTCCTGAGAGTCTTGCTAAATTGCTGAGGCTGGCCTCACAATCCTCCCTTCTCAGCCTCCTGAGATGAGATTACAGATATGCATCATAGCACCCCGCTCCTATTCACCTGCTCTTGATATTTCACATGAGTAGAGTCACATGCTGTGTGGTCTTTTGTTTTGAGCGTTGTTCCACCCTTGTTGCATGATGCAAGTCTTCATTTCTTTTTATGGCTGGATCATAATATAGCAGAGCAGTGTTTCATTTTGTTTTGTTTTTGTGGTGCTAGGGATCCAAGCCAGAGTCTCTCACAGCCTGGGCAAGTGCGGTCACTGAGCTACACCCCCAGCCCAGTGGGCTCCCTAAAACAAGCTTCGTTGAGGAGGGGGAAGGAGGAGAAGGTGGCCTGGTACTGGGAGACCCACCTGCTCCCAAGGTGCTGAGTGGTCCTGGGGTGGGGCCTGCCTCTCTGCTCTCACCTGTTTACCTGCAGGCCTGGAAAATTCCTCAGGGAAAAATCTGACCTCATCCACCCACAAGCGTCCTCAATTCCAGCTTGGGTTAAAGTGAAGTCAGGAAGAGAGAAAGCCCCAACACGGTGGGCGGTGGGCGTGGGTCTGAGGCCAGGCCCTCAGGAGGGAGAGGAGGGGCGCCCTCCTGGCTCCCTCAGGCATCCCCTCTCTGGGGACCCTCTGTAATCCCTTACCTCTCAGGTTCTAGGTTTGAAACCCTGGAGTCAGCGCTTCCTCCCTCTTTCTTGCTCCTTCACACTCAATTTCACAATTTGGAGAGGAAAACAGCAGCCAAGACAGTGGATTGGCAGCTGCTGAGGCCTGGGTTCTTTAATTGAAGAACCTGAAATCAGTTAGGCCTAATATGAGTTTGTCTTAGGGTGAAGAAGGAGGAAGGCTTGGGCTGGGCCCAGTGGTGCAGGCCTGTAATCCCAGTGACTTGGAAGGCTGAGGCAGGGAGGAAGGTGAGTTCAAAGCCAGCCTCAGCAACTTAGCGAGGCATTAAGCAACTCAGCAAGACCCTGTCTCCAAATAAAATATAAAAAGGGTGGTAATGTGGCTCAGTGGTTAAGCACCCCTGGGTTCAATCCCTGGTACAAAAAAAAAAAAAAAAAAAAAAAAAATTAAGGCTTGGGATAGAGTAAGGGTCAGGACTGGTGGGGTCGTGAATGCCAGGCCCCTGGAGTCTGGCCAAGTTCTAACTGCATAGTCACAGACAAATTGCTAAACCTCTCCTTCCTCATGGAGACATGAATGCCCCTTTCTTTCTCCCAGTGATCTTAGTAGAAATGTGCTCATTGGTTAAAAACTTCTGGGGCTGGGGTTGTGGCTCAGCGGCAAAGCGCTCGCCTCGCACGTGTGCGGCCCGGGTTCGAACCTCAGCACCACATAAACATAAAAAATGCATTGTGTATAACTAAAGTAAATAAATAAATATTTAAAAAAAAAAAAAAACTTCTGCACTTTGCCTGGCCCAGAGCTAACCACAAGATCAAAGTCAAGTATTAAATTTTAAAAGTTGCCGGGCACGGTGGCACACACCTGTAATCCCAGCACTCTGGGAGGCTGAAGCAGGAGGATCGCGAGTTCAAAGCCAGCCTCAGCAATGGCGAGGCACTTAGCAACTCAGTGAGACCCTGTCTCTAAATAAAATACAAAAAAGGGCTGGGGATGTGGCCCAGTGGTCGAGTGCCCCTGAGTTCAATCCCTGGTACCAAAAAAAAAAAAAAAAAAAAAAAAAAAAATTTAAAAGTTAATATTATTATTTTTACAGTACTGAGGATAGAACCCAGGGCCTCACACATGTTAGGCACATGCTCTAGCACTGAGACAAACTCCATCTTAATTTTTATTTTGAGACAAGGTCTCCCTCAGTTGTCCAGGCTGGCCTTGAACTTGTGATCTTCCTGTCTTATAAATAGCTGGGATTATAGACAGATGTCACAGTGCCTAGCTAACATTGCTTTAAGTTTATCAGCACTGTTGCAATATAATTCACATACAAAAAAAAAAAAAATTTTCACATACCATACAGTTTGCACATTGTGGTCCGGGGATGCGGCTCAGTGGTAGAGCACCTGCCTCACATAGGTAAGGCTCTGGGTTCAGTCCCCAGCACCACAAAACAAGGACAACAAAACAAAATAAAATAAAGCAACAAGAACAAAGAAAAAGACACATACATTTAACGTATACAAGTCTATGGTTTTTAGTATTCCGAGAGTCGGACAACCATCGCCATGATGAATTTTTTTTTTTTTTTTTTTTTTTGGTACCGGGGATTGAACTCAGGGGCACTTGACCACTGGGCCACATCCCCAGCCCTTTTTTGTATTTTTATTAGAAGCAGGGTCTCACTGAGTTAGGCTGGCTTTGAACTCGCGATCCTCCTGCCTCAGCCTCCCAAAGTGCTGGGATTACAGGCGTGCGCCACTGCGCCCGGCTGCGCCACCGCGCCCGGCGCCATGATGAATTTTAAAACATGTTCATCACTGCAAAATTAAGCCCTGTACTCGGTGCTAGTCACTCTCACCCCACCCTCCAACACTTTCCTGGGAAACCACTCCTTTGCTTTACCTTGATGGATTTGCCTGTTCTGGACATCACCTAGAAATGAAATCATGTGATATATGGCCTTCTGTGTCTGGCTTCTTTCACTGAGCTTGATGTTTTCAAGGTTTATCCTTATAGCATGAATAGGTACTTCACCCTTTTATAAAAACCTGACTTTAATTTTAACTTTTTTTTTTTTGAAAAAGGTTCTTTTTTTCTATATCAGGGATTGAACCCAAGGGCGCTTAGCCACTGAGCCACATCCCAGCCCTTTTTTGTATTTCATTTAGAGACAGGGTTTTGCTGAGTTGCTTAGGGCTTTGCTAAATTGCAGAGGCTGGCTTTGAATTTGTGATCCTCCTGCCTCAACCTCTCCAGCCACTGGGATTACAGGTGTGCGCTGCCACACCGGGCTTGAGACAGCGTCTTTTTTAAGTTGCTCAGGCTGGTCACAAACTTGAGACCCTCCTTCTCAGCCTCTGAATAACTGGAATTTTTATTCCTTTTTTGGCTGAATAATATTCCATTGGATGGATGGATGTCACACATTTTGTTTGTTCATTCATGAGCTGATGAACATTTGGGTTGTTCCTACTTTTTTTTTTTTTTTTTTTTTTTTTTTGGTACCAGGGATTGAACTCAGGGACACTTGTCCACTGAGCCAAGTCCCCTGCCCTTTTTTTGTATTTTATTAGAGACAGGGTCTCACTGAGTTGCTAAGTGCTGGCTTCGAACATTGCTGAGGCTGGCTTTGAACTTGCGATCCTCCTGCCTCAGCCTCCCAAGTGCTGGGATTACAGGCGTGCACCACCGCGCCCAGCTGTTCCTACTTTTTTTTTTTTTTTTTTAATTTGCTTTTAGTTGTACACAATGCGTTTATTTTACATGGTGCTGAGGATCGAACCCCGGGCCGCTCACGTGCTAGGCGAGCACTCTACCGCTGAGCCACAACCCCAGCCCCATTCCTACTTTTTGCCTATCTTGAATAATGCTCCTATGAACACTTGTGTCTAAGTTTTTATTTGCATGTGTGTGTGCATGTTTTTCATTTCTACTGCATATATACCTAGGAGTGAAATTATTGGGTCATGTGGCAACTATGTTTAACTTTGGTAATGAGGATTGACCCAGGGGTGCTTTGCCACTGATTGATCCCCAGCCCCCTTAATTTGATTTCAAGACAAGATCTTTCTTGTTAAGTTGCCCAGGAGGCTGGTCTTAAATTTTGCAATCTTCCTGGGCTGGGGTTGTGGCTCGCTTGTAGAGCGCTAGCCTAGCACATGCGCGGCTCGGGTTCGATCCTTAGCACCACGTAAACATAAATGCATTGCATTGTGTACAAATAAAGCAAATAAATAAATATTTAAAAAATTGCAATTTTCTTGCCTCCCAAAACATTGGGATTACAGACTTGTGCCACTGTATCCGGCTTTTTTTTTTGGGGGGGGGGTGTGGGTAGGGATATAGAAATGGAGCCCAAGACCTCATGAGTGCTAGGCAAGCACTCTATACCCAGGGCCTGTGTTGAACATCTGGAGGAGCTCTTTTCCAAAGCAACCACAGTTTCTTATATTTCCACTAGCAGTGTAAGAGTTCCAATTTCTGCACATCTTCCCCAACACTTGTTATTTTCTGTTTTGTTTTGTTTTTTCCAATTATAGCCATCTAGTAGGTATGAGATAGTATCTCACTGTGCTTTGAATAGTTACTACTTTCTGTTACTATTATCATTGTTTTTGGTTTTGCAATGGGGTCTCCCCATGTTGCCTAGGCAGGCCTCAAACTCCTAGGCTCAAATGATCCCTGACCTTTGCCTCCTGAGTAGCTGGAATCACAAGTGGTCACCACCACATCTGGCTACTATTTTTATTATTTATTACACTGCTGCATTGCAATCCATTCTTCTTCCTGTCTTCCCCCTGTTCACAACCCTCTATGGCTCCCTGGTGCCCTCTAAAGAAAGCTCAAAGCAGCCCAGGTCCTCGGAATCTGGCTTTTGCCCCCAAACCCAACCCCATCAGTCTCTGAATGTGGCTATCTGGCCAGTGCTCTGCTTCCCCGAGCTCAAGACAGATAGGCTTTGGGGTCAGACAGATGTGAATGGGAACCCTGGTTCTGCAGGAGCCCTGTTTGGGGAGATGACTTGAATTTGCGGTTGACTATGAGCCGTGGAGATTTGGGCATTGTCGCCTTCCGTAGTCTCACGGGACTTGTCCCAGGATCTCGAGTGACTTGGCCGAAATTGCTGATCGGGTCAGCGCCATTTTGGTGGTGTGTGTGTGTGTGGCGTGTGTTAGTCGTTGTTAGAACCAGAGAGAAAAGTTATCAGAATAGCCGGGCGCGGTGGCGCACGCCTGTAATCCCAGCACTTTGGGAGGCTGAGGCAGGAGGATCGCGAGTTCAAAGCCAGCCTCAGCAATGGCGAGGCACTTAGCAACTCAGTGAGACCCTGTCTCTAAATAAAATACAAAAAAAAAGGGCTGGGGATGTGGCCCAGTGGTCGAGTACCCCTGAGTTCAATCCCCGGGTACACACAACATCGGTACCACAAAAAAAAAAAAAAAAAAAAAAAAAAAAAAAAGTTATCAGAATAAAAAGCTGTTCATCTCCAGTTTGCCTCTGAACTTCTTCCCGCGGCTCCGTTGCTCCAAGCGCTTCAGGCGGCAATATGGTTCTGATGATTTGCATGGATGGATTTGCCTGTGTGAGCTTCAGTTTCTTCATCAGTTAAATGATAATTGCAATTATTCTTTCTCAATGGATTCAGGGAGACAATTCATATCAACTCTTTTTAATTTTTTTTTAGTTGTCAATTAACATAATACCTTTATCTTATTTATTTATTTTTATGTGGTGCTGAGAATCGAACCCAGTGCCTCACACATGCCAGGCAAGAGCTCTACCACTGAGCCACAAACCCAGTCCTCATACCAACTCTTTAATGTAATGCCTGGCAGGAAGTAAGAGCTGCATTTACAGAATTTTGTTTAGTTGAAAGAGGAGAAAAACGGGCTGGGGTTGTGGCCTAGCACTTGCCTAGCATGTGTGAGGTACTGGGTTCGATTCTCAGCACCACATATGAATAAATCAATAAAATAAATGTCCATCAACAACTCAAAAAAAATTTTTTTAAAGAGGAAGAAAACAAAAAACAGCTAAAAGATTGAGTTAATTCATTAAAAAAAAAAACAAAAAAAAACACCTTGGGGTCAGGGTTGTGACTCAGCAGTAGAGCACTTGCCTAGCATGTGTGAGGCGCGGTTCAATCCTCAGCACCACATAAAAATAAATAAATAAAATAAAGGTATTATGTCCAACTACAACTAAAAAAAAAAAATATTTAAAAAAATTGGACTGGGGGGCTGGGGATGTGGCTCAGCGGTAGAGTGCTCGCCTAGCACTTGTGCGGGCCGGGTTCGATCCTCAGCACCACGTAAAAAATAAATGCATTGTGTACAACTAAAGCAAATAAATAAATATTAAAAAAAAATTGGACTGGGGTTGTGGCTCAGTGGTATAGTGCTTGCCTGGCATGTGTGAGGCCCTAGGTTTGATCCTTAGCACCACATATAAATAAACAAATAAAGTAAAAAAATCCATTGGCAACTAATATATATATATATTTTAGTTGTACACAATGTGTTTATTTTTACGTGGTGCTGAGGATCGAACCCGGGAACCCGGGCCGCACACATGCTAGGCAAGCACTCTACCTCTGAGCCACAACCTCAGCCCCTAAAAAATATTTAAAAACAAAATTTTAAAAACAAGGCCGGGTGCATTGGCGCATGCCTGTAATCCCAGCACTTGGGAGGCTGAGGCAGGAGGATTGTGAGTTCAAAGCCAGCCTCAGCAATGGCGAGGCACTTAGCAACTCAGTGAGACCCTGTCCCTAATAAAATAGAAAAAAGGGCTGGGGATGTGGCTCAGTGATAGAGTACCCCTGAGTTCAATCCCCAGTACCAAAAAAAATAAAATTAAAATTAAATAAAATAAAAAACAAAAAATCCCCAAGCTGGGCATGGTGGTACACTCTTGTAATCCCAGCTACTCTGGAGACTGAGGCAGGAGGATTGCAAGTTTGATGCCAGCTTGGCCAATTTAGGGAAGACACCCTCTCAAAGTGAAAGTAAGGGGCTGGGGTGGGAGCTCAGCGGTAGAGTGCTCGCCTAGCACGTGCGAGGCCCTGGGTTCGCTCCTCAGCACCACATAAAAATAAATGAATAAAATAAAGGTACTGTGTCCAACTATAACTAAAAAATAAATATTAAAAAAAAATAAAAATTAAAAAGAGCTGGGGGTGTAGCTCAGTGGTAGAATGCCCTTGGGTTCAATCCCAGGTGCAAAAAAGAAAAACAAAAAGGAGGAAGTTCCAAAATGGCTTGCAGTGGAAGTGGTAGAGCTTCTCTAGCATATGCAAGACCCTGGGTTCCAAGGACACAGGATTCTAACTTGCCGTCTCTTGGCTTAGCCATGAAGTTTCTCTTCGTGCATCAACAGGAGCAAAGGACATCCAAGAGCCCAGTACTGAATTCATTGGCCCACTCAGATCACCTGGCCTGGGTGTGAGACTGCTCTTATTGGCCAAGCTGGAGAGTGTGGGATAGCTCTTCTCAAGGTTGTTCTGAGCACTTTAATGTGGGCCATCAGGAGTCCCCAAGGCACCCTGGGTTGTTTCTGGCATCTGAGATAGAAAGGTCATAGGGCAGATAAAAGGTCAGGGGTTCAGGTTGCGGTTGGTTGGGTTTGAGACGCCTCCCAGCCATCACGTGCTGCCTTTGAGTCAGTCACTGGCTGGAAATGAGACCTGCACCCACTTGGTATCTTGGTGGCTCGAATTCTTTTTATTGCTTTTAGGGAAATGTAATTTCATTTCCCTTTGAAGAATACAACTGAGAATTGTAATTATTACAAGGTATAATTTTTCCACCTGGAGCTAATTGCCCCCACTCCCTGTATTTGAATTTGCTTTTTCTGGCAGTGCCTCTAATTTTAACTTTTTCACATAATCAAATCTGCCAGATAACCTATAGGGAGATTCTGTTTTCCTTGGGTACTCTCTACTAGGGAATTCTATCAACTCAGGAGTGATAGAATTGAGCCACATCCCAGCCTTTTTAAAAATCTTTTTATTTGGAAACAAGTTCTCACTAAGTTGCTTAGGACCTCACTAAGTTGCTCAGACTGGCTTTGAACTTGCAATCCTCCTGCCTCAGCCTCCAGAGCTGCTGGGATTAAAGATGTGCACCACAGCACAAGGCTATGCTCCTGTATTATTCTTTGTTTTACTTATTTGTTTTGTTGGAGCACACCCTGCAATAGCTTTAATAGAACATGGGAGCATGGGAAGTATTTTTTTAAATATCTATTCATTTACTTTAGTTGTACACAATGCAATGCATTTATGTTTACGTGGTGCTGAGGATCGAACCTGGGCCGCGCACTGTGCTAGGCAAGCGCTCTACCACTGAGCCACAACCCCAGCCCATAATGTTTTTTTTTTAGACATTCCATGTTCTGAAATATCTTTACTTGTTCCTCACCTTAATCAATATTTTTTAAAATATTTATTTATTTGCTTTAGTTGTACACAATGTGTTTTTATTCGTACGTGGTGCTTAACATCGAACCCGGGCTGTGCACGTGCTAGGCGAGCGCTCTACTGCTGAGCCACAATCCCAATCCCCTTAATCAATATTTTGACTGAAAACAATGCACTGGGTTGAAAATCCTTTTCTGTCAGAGTTTTTTTTTGTTGTTGTTGTTTTGTTTTTTTTTTTTTTTTTTTTTTTGGTACCAGGGATTGAACTCAGGGGCACTGGACCACCGGGCCACATCCCCAGTCTTTTTTTTTTTTTTTTTTTTTTTTAATTTTATTAGAGACAGGGTCTCACTGAGTTGCTAAGTGCCTCACCAATGCTGAGGCTGGCTTTGAACTCGCAATCCTCCTGCCTCAGCCTCCCAAGTTCTAGGATTACAGGCATGCGCCTCAGCGCCCTGCTCTGTCAGAGTTTTAAGCCCACAGACCCATTGAGTTTTTGCTTGCAGTGGCCTTGACTGTGCTTTGTTTTGCTAGGAAGCAATTCTTTCTTCTCTTTTTTCTGGCTAATTCTTATTCATCATGTAAAATCCCATGGTAAACACTTCTAGTGTAGACCAATATTCACTAAATGAAAAAAACTACCCTTTACAGTTAGGTGGCTCCCTTGACTAATGCTGGCCATTGAAATGGGAGTCAAGCTGGGTGTGGTGGCGCAACGCCTGTAATCCCAGCACTTTGGGAGGCTGAGGCAGGAGGATCGCGAGTTCAAAGCCAGCCTCAGCAATGGCGAGGCACTTAGCAACTCAGTGAGACCCTGTCTCTAAATAAAAATACAAAAAAGGGCTGGGAATGTGGCCCAGTGGTCGAGTTCCCCTGAGTTCAATCCCTGGTACCACAAAAAAAAAAAAAAAAAAAAAAAAAGAAAAGAAAAAAGAAAAAAAGAAATGGGAGTCAAGAGGACTTCATCACTTCTGGGCAAGCCATTAAAAATCCTAAACATTGCGCCAGGAGGCTGAGACAGGAGGATCGCGAGTTCAAAGCCAGCCTCAGCAATGGCGAGGCACTTAGCAAATCAGTGAGACCCTGTCTCTAAATAAAATACAAAAAAAGGGCTGGGAATGTGGCCCAGTGGTCAAGTGCCCCTGAGTTCAATCCCCAGTACAAAAAAAAAAAAAAAAAAAATCCTAAACATTGCTAGGTATGGTGGTACATGTCTGTAATCCCAGCAACTGGGAGGCAGAGGCAGGAAGATCACAAATTCAAAGCCAGCCTGAAAACTTAGCAAGACCCTACTTTAAAATAAAAGGGCTTAGGGGGCTAGGGTTGTGGCTCAGCGGCAGAGCACTCGCCTAACACGTGCACTGCCCAGGTTCGATCCTCAGCAGCACATAAACATAAATGCATTGCATTGTGTACAACTAAAGTAAATAAATAAATATTTTAAAAATAAATAAAATAAATAAAAATAAAAAGGGCTTGGATGTTGCTCAGAGGTAGAGCGCCACTGGGTTCAATTCGCAGTACTGAATTAAAAAGAAAGAAACAAAGAAAGGAAAGGAAATCCTACCCATGCTTCTCCAGTCTTGCCCCTTTCTGTCAACTAAGACAGTGAATTTGATATGGTGTGGTCATAAGTTGGTGGCAGCCTTGTCATCCTGGACCCTTACATGCATGACTCTGTGGAACCGAATCCCTGCCAGTTCATGTAACATGAGCAATGTGAGCTAGAAATAATTTTTTTTTTTTTTTTTATCAGGGATTGAACTCAGGGGCACCTGACCACTGGGCAACATCCCCAGCCCTTTTTTGTATTTTATTAGAGACAGGGTCTCACTGAGTTGCTAAGTGCCTTGCCATTGCTGAGGCTGGCTTTGAACTTGCGATCCTCCTGCCTCAGCCTCCCAAGTGCTGGGATTACAGGCATGCGCCAGGGCTGGGAATGTGGCCCAGTGGTCGAGTTCCCTGAGTTCAATCCCTGGTACCACAAAAAAAAAAAAAAAAAAAGAAAGAAAAAAAAGAAATGGGAGTCAAGAGGACTTCATCACTTCTGGGCAAGCCATTAAAAATCCTAAACATTGCGCCAGGAGGGCTGAGACAGGAGGATCGCGAGTTCAAAGCCAGCCTCAGCAATGGCGAGGCACTTAGCAAATCAGTGAGACCCTGTCTCTAAATAAAATACAAAAAAGGGCTGGGAATGTGGCCCAGTGGTCAAGTGCCCCTGAGTTCAATCCCCAGTACAAAAAAAAAAAAAAAAAAAATCCTAAACATTGCTAGGTATGGTGGTACATGTCTGTAATCCCAGCAACTGGGAGGCAGAGGCAGGAAGATCACAAATTCAAAGCCAGCCTGAAAAAACTTAGCAAGACCCTACTTTAAAATAAAAGGGCTTAGGGGGCTAGGGTTGTGGCTCAGCGGCAGAGCACTCGCCTAACACGTGCACTGCCCAGGTTCGATCCTCAGCAGCACATAAACATAAATGCATTGCATTGTGTACAACTAAAGTAAATAAATAAATATTTTAAAAAATAAATAAAATAAATAAAAAATAAAAGGGCTTGGATGTTGCTCAGAGTAGAGCGCCACTGGGTTCAATTCGCAGTACTGAATTAAAAAGAAAGAAACAAAGAAAGGAAAGGAAATCCTACCCATGCTTCTCCAGTCTTGCCCCTTTCTGTCA
This sequence comes from Tamias sibiricus, assembly GCA_025594165.1. Lineage (NCBI taxonomy): Eukaryota > Metazoa > Chordata > Mammalia > Rodentia > Sciuridae > Tamias > Tamias sibiricus. The sequence goes on from CM046673.1 coordinate 10,307,587, forward strand.
ACTAAGACAGTGAATTTGATATGGTGTGGTCATAAGTTGGTGGCAGCCTTGTCATCCTGGACCCTTACATGCATGACTCTGTGGAACCGAATCCCTGCCAGTTCATGTAACATGAGCAATGTGAGCTAGAAATAATTTTTTTTTTTTTTTTATCAGGGATTGAACTCAGGGGCACCTGACCACTGGGCAACATCCCCAGCCCTTTTTTGTATTTTATTAGAGACAGGGTCTCACTGAGTTGCTAAGTGCCTTGCCATTGCTGAGGCTGGCTTTGAACTTGCGATCCTCCTGCCTCAGCCTCCCAAGTGCTGGGATTACAGGCATGCGCCACTGCACCTGGCTAGAAATAATTTTTTTTTTTTTTTTGGTACCAGGGATTGAACTCAGGGGCACTTGACCACTGGGCCACATCCCCAGATCTTTTTGGTATTTTATTTAGAGACAGGGTCTCACTGAGTTGTTAAGTGCCTCACCATTGCTGAGGCTAGCTTTGAACTCGCGATCCTCCTGCCTCAGCCTCCCAAAGTGCTGGGATTACAGGCGTGCGCCACCGCGCCCGGCGGCTAGAAATAAATTTTGATTGGTTGAAACCTCTGAGTTTTGGACTTCTTTGTTACTGCAATAAACCTTGACTTTTTCTCTCTGATACAAAGCCCTACTTAAATGTGACTGCCTCTGAGAAGTCCTACTGGGTCAAAGTCCTCAAACTAGATTACTTTCACCTATTGTAAAGCTTGTATTTTTTCCTACAGAACCATTATTTGAATTGTAGCTATGTAATTATCTGTTTAATAAGTTCATCATTTATCTCTCAGATCCCACCTGCAAGAGCCAAAGGGGAGACAACAGTATCTACAGCTACCACCTGGCATAGTGTTTGACATGAAGTAAATACTCAGATACATGTGTTGAATGAAAGAATAAGTTTACAATCTTTCAAGTGAAAAGGCAGCAATGAGAAGAGCTCATTTCTAGAACATTCTATCACAAAACCCCATAGTGTATCACTGACTTTTCTTTTAGCCACAGGCTTTTTTTTTTTTTTTTTTTTTTTTAGTTGTTGATAGACCTTTATTTTATTTATTTACATGTGCTGAGAATCAAACCCAGTGCCGCACACATGCCAGGCAAGTGCACTATCATTGAGCCACAGTCCCAGCCCCATTACCACAGGCTTTTTTTTGTTTTGTTTTGTTTTGTTTTTAATGCTGGGGATTGAACAGGACCTGCCACATCCATTGTGTAATAGATGCATAAGAGGCAAGACAGGATGACTCCAAAAAAAGCAGGGGAGGTTTGACAAGGAAAGTGATCTACCGTGAGAAAGCGCCTATCCACTTATTGATGTTTTCTTTAAGACTGTGAGATTTATTCCGGCAACTGCTCAGCCTGGGAGGGATTTCCAGGGCGTGATTTATTTCACCAAGAGGCATGGGAACTGGGTGGAGATGCACGGAGACATTTTTGGAATCGCTGAGAGTCCTATGATAAAATTAATGTGCACACACCATAGTGCAGTCACCAGGAGAAAATCCTACCTTTTTTTTCTTTTTTTTTGTGGTACCGGGGATTGAACTCAGGGGTACTCGACCACTGGATCACATCCCCAGACCTTTTTTGTATTTTATTTAGAGACAGGGTCTCACTGAGCTGCTAAGTGCCTCGCCATTGCTGAGGCTGGCTTTGAACTCACGATCCTCCTGCCTCAGCCTCCCAAAGTGCTGGGATTACAGGCATGCGCCACCGCGCCCGGCTGAAAATCCTACCTTATTGAAAGCTATTCAAGTGGAATTTTGAGTTGGTGTCCTAATGTCATCAACTGATTTTTTTTTCTTTTCTTTTCTTTCTCCCCCCCAACCCCATGCTGGGGAACGGACTGGAACCTGGGGTTCCTTGCATGCTAGGCAAGTGCTCTACCACTGAGTTTACACCTCTATCTACTTCTTTAAAAACACATTTACGAGAATATAAAAAATTATTCCTCATACTATTTTTCTGCTGGATTATGCTGCTCCAGATCTTTTTAGATCGTGTGGAAATTGTTCATAAAAATGATTTCATAAATAGACTACTCCTTCAAGTTACTGTGTGCATTTGAAGGATCAGAGATGACAGGAAGCCAAGGTCTGCGATGACAGGGACTGAACCCCACAAGGGCAATGGTGGAAATAAGATTCATAATTACAAAACCAGTAACAAGCCGGGTGTGGTGGTGCACGCCTGTAATCACAGTGGCTCGGGGAGGCTGAGGCAGGAGGATTGTGAGTTCAAAGCCAGCCTCCGCAAAAAGTAAGGCACTAAGCAACTCAGTGAGACCCTGTCTCTAAATAAAATACAAAATAGGGCTCAGTGGTCAAGTGCCCCTGAGTTCAATCCCTGGTCCCCCGCCCCAAAAAAGAAAGCCAGTTTCAATAACTTAGCGAGGTCCTAAGTAACTCCATGAGATCCTGTCTCTAAATAAAATATAAAAACGAGTTGGGGATGTAGCTCAGTGGTTAAGCATCCCTGGATTCAAAAAACTAAAAACAGTAACCATTCCCAAAGTGCTTGCTGGGTTCCAGGTACTGTCCTAAGCTTTTGCCATTAATTGTTTCATCCTTCTTCCAAACCCTAGGAGGTGGGTACCACCCCATTTGGCAGACACTGAAGCAAGGTCCCTTCTCCAAACCATCTGACTACATCAACTGCCTGGGTGGTCATGACTAATTGTCATTTTACTACTTTAGGGGAGCAAGGACAACTGGGATGGTAGAGGCTAGGAGTGCAGAGCTGGCCTCCTGGAAGCTAGAAGCACAGAAGGAAAAGTTTGTGGGGACAAAATTCAATACAGTTAGGTTCCCACTGATGCCAGGGACCCTGGCAGACCTCCCAGGGAGGAACACACGTGGTGACTGGACTGTGCACTGGAGACAGAGGTCCAGGTGGCGAGCTGATATTACAGGTGTCCTCATGGGGAGGGAGACGGAAGGGGGGGGGAATGCAGGTTCCTCCCTTAGCAGAGGAACCAACTGAGGCCACAGTGGGGTGGTGGTGAGCCACCAGATCAAAAATAGGCAGGTCAAGCCGGGCGCGGTGGCGCACGCCTGTAATCCCAGCACTTTGGGAGGCTGAGGCAGGAGGATCGCGAGTTCAAAGCCAGCCTCAGCAATGGCGAGGCACTTAGCAACTCAGTGAGACCCTGTCTCTAATAAAATACAAAAAAGGGCTGGGGATGTGGCCCAGTGGTTGAGTGCCCCTGAGTTCAATCCCTGGTACCACAAAAAAGAAAAAAAAATAGGCAGGTCATCTGTGGCGTCCAAAGCCCATCTCTCCCTTGTGAGGCAACAAGGACCCCTGCCTGGGTGTCAGCTGGGAGGACCCCTAGCCCATCTCGCCAACCCGTGGGCTCTGATCCCAGCCTTGGCCAGCTGGGTCTCTAGCTCTTCTCCCTGCTGCCCCCCACCCCATTCTGCTTCCTCCTTTAGCCCCCATTCCTCCTTTTCCTTCCCTTTCCCTGTTATCTTCATCACCCTTGCTTCTTCTTCTTCTTCCTCTTCCTCCTCCCCCTTCTTCCTCTTCTTTCTCTCTCCCCCCACCCCCAGTGCTGATGATTGAACCAGGGCCTCCCACATGCCAGGCAAGCACCCTGTACTGCTCTGTCCCTCTACCTCTTTTTATTTTTATTTTTTAATTTTTAAATATTTATTTATTTACTTTAGTTGTACACAATGCAATGCATTTATGTTTACGTGGTGCTGAGGATCGAACCCGGGCCGCGCACGTGCCAGGCAAGTGCTCTGCTGCTGAGCCACAACCCCAGCCCTCTACCTCTTTTTATTTTGAGATGTGGTCTGGTCTTGCTAAGTTCCGCTGGCTGGCCTTGAACCCAGTATCCTCCTGCTGGGCCACCTGAGTTGCTGGGATTACAGGCATGCACCACCTTACCTGTTCAGTTTATGATATTTGTGATGGCAGCCCAAGCTGATTAAGACAGTGGAATTGTAATAACTGCTCTGGAAAAAAATATATAAAACTGGGAAGAGGGAAGGAGGCCAGGGGTGTGAGTGAAACAGAATTTTGAGAGTGATTACCCCATGGGGGGTGACATTAGGATGACTGTGTGTGAGCCAGGCGTGGTGGCGCACACCTGTAATCCCAGCACTTGGGAGGCTGAGGCAGGAGGATGGCGAGTTCAAAGCCAGCCTCAGCAATGGCAAGACACTCAGCAACTCAGAGAGACCCTGTCTATAATGAAATACCAAAAAGGGCTGAGGATGTGTCTCAGTGGACAAGTGCCCCTGAGTTCAATCCCTGGTACAAAAAAAAAAAAAAAAAAAAAAAGAAGAAGAAGAAGAAAGAAAGAATGAGTGTGTGTGTGTGTGTGTGTGTGTGTGTGTGTGTGTGTGATGCTGGGGGTGGAACCCAGGGCATTGCTCACTCTACCACTGAAGTACATTCTCAGTCCCTGGAGATGATATGTGAATAAAGACCAGAAAGAGGTGAAAAAGAGTCATACTGAGAAGAGTGGCCCAGGCAGAGGGAAGGCAAGTGCAAAGGCCCTGAGATGGGACTGTAGCCATCCAGTTTGAGAAAGGAGACAGGTATGAGGGAGTAGAAGGGAGGCTAAGAGGAGGCAAAATCAGCAAGATGGCTGTTGTCTTCACAGCCCATATCCTCATCCAAATCCTCATCTGACTTCCTTCAGGTGACTAAGGCAGAACCTTTGAACTGGCCACTAGAGGCCACCCTCTCCGTGGTTCACAGAGTCACCTCATCTCCTGCTGTTGGCTCTTGCTGAGCCCTAACTGTCCCTCAAAAGCCATGCTAAGCACTTTACACGGATGAACTCAGCTCATCCTCCAAAGTCTTTATGAGCTAGATGCTTTTGAATTTTTTTACAGCTTTATTGAGGCATAATTCATGTATCATAGACCACACACCTTTTGTGTACATCTGATGAGGTTGCACACTGGGGAAACCTCCACCACAATCCAGGTATTGTACATGCCCAGGGCTTCAAAAGAGATTCCCCCGGCCTTTTTTAATCCCTCCCTCTCCCTCCTCCCTATTTCCATCCCCAGACAACCAATGATCCACCTTCAGGAACTACAATTAAGGTTGCATTTTCTCCAGTTTTATACTAAATGGAACCATAGTGTATGTAGTTGGTTTTTTTTTTTTTTTTTTTTTTTTGGGGGGGGGGAGGGGGAATGGAGTCTTTCCCTAGGCATTGTTCATACGTTTGTTTTGTGGCAAATTGATACGGCCTGTGATGAAAAAGTCCGTGTTCTGTTTCCCCAGATGAGAAGATTGAACACCCGAGAAACGCAGCTGCAAGCGCAGAAAACGAGTTTTATTTAAAGGATCGAGTAGAGATAGACTTCCCCGCGGAGAAAGCGCCCCAGAGCTGGGGACCCGAGGAAGTGGGGGGGGAGGCCGTCCTGTGCCTTTTATACATTTTAGAATTTCTTTGTTCTCATGGCCTCCCCCTGCATCCTACGGGACTTGTGACCAAAGCGACTCCTGATCAAAAGGTGGGCCAAAGGTGACCTGATCCAAGGGTGGGGATGAAGCGGTCCTGGGGTCCAGGCAGGATGAGCGCTTTCATTAACAGCCCCTGTAGGAAAAACAATTCCCTGGAGGCAGGTCAGCTTGACAACCTGTGGGGAAGGAGGGGTAAGGACTCTGGAGGTATTAGCATTTCCTTTCGAACCAGCCCCCATCTTCCAGATCAAACCCAATTATTTATTATCTACACTGTCTTTTTGCCTCCCCCCTCAGAGTGTCAGTCAGTGAGTGGTAGCGGGTTTCCCTAGCACTAGCACAAGAGAGGCCTTGAGTTCCATCCTAAGAAAGAAAGAAAGAAAAAAGGAAGGAAGGAAGGGAAGAAAGGAAGGAAGGAAGAAAAGATGGTTGATTTGTGTTCTTGCAGGTATGCATTCGAGCCTAGAGCCCATTATGCACGTTAAGAAAACTGGTATAGTGGCTGGGGTTGTGGCTCAGCGGTAGAGCGCTCGCCTAGCATGTGCGCGGCCCGGATTCCATCCTCAGCACCACGTAAAAATAAACTCATTGTGTACAACTAAAGCAAATAAATAAATATTAAAAATAATGGCATTGTGTACAACTAAAAATAAATAAATAAATATTAAAAAGGGGGGGGGGAGAAACTGGTTTAGCCGGGCGCGGTGGCTCCTGCCTATAATCCCAGCGGCTGCAGAGGCTGAGGAGGGAGGCTGAGGCAGGAGGATCGAGAGTTCAAAGCCAGCATCAGCAAATTAGAGGGGCCCTAAGCAACTCGGTGAGACAGTCTCTAAATAAAATACAAAAAAGGGCTGGGAAAGTGGCTCAGGTGCCCCTTAGTTCAATCCCCGTGCCCCCCCCCCAAAAAAAGGAAATAAACAAGCCAACCGGGGTATAGAGCCTCGGCTAGCTGGGCGGGACACAAGGTGGGGGGTAACACCCAGATTTGGGTGGAACAGCCCGCCTAGGGGGCGTTCGCGCCTTCTGCATTCGTTCGTGTGGATACACGTATTCGAATTCTATTTTGCACGTGAGGAAACTGAGGCGCAGAGAGGCACGGCTGGTCCCGAGGGTCGCACGCAGAAGACCCGTCCCCAGGCGGAGGCGGTTCTGGTCCGGAGCCGCGGAGGGCGCTCCGCGGTGGAGCGAGCGCCTGCAGGTGCGTCCTCCCGCCGCTGCCCCCGCCCCCCGACCCCGGAGGGGCGGTCCTGGGGGCGTGTTCGGGGAGGGGCTTCGCGGCTCTGGGGCTTCTGATAAGGGCCAGCAGGGGCTCGCGCGCGCCTGGGCGGTGCGATAAGGCGGGCGTGGGGGGCCGCGGGGAGGGACCGGGTCTTCGTGTCCTCGCGGGGCGACCCGGACCGGGACCGCAGGGGGCCGGGGCGGGGTGGGGCGTGCGGCCGGTCACGCCCGCCTCCATCCGGGGGCCTGGGCCGCTAAGATGGCGATGGCCGCGGCGGCGGCGGCGGCGGCGGCGGCGACAGCGCGCGCCGCGCCCGGGAGCCCGGGGCTAGGGGCCGAGTAGCCCCTTCCCCGGAGCCCGCGTCCTGGCCGCGGGGCGCCCTGGGGCGCGGCGGCCGCAGCCCCCACCCGGATCCTCGGTCTGCCCTCCTGGCGCGTCCATGAACTCGGTGTCGCCGGCCGCCGCGCAGTACCGGAGCGGGAGCCCGGAGGACGCGCGCCGGCCCGAGGCCCGCAGGCCGAGGGTTCCCCGAGTCCCGGACCCCAACGGCCTGGGGCCCTCCGGAGCCAGCGGCCCCGCTCTTGCCTCGCCCGGAGCTGCCCCGGTTGAGCCGGACGAAGTGGACAAGTTCAAGGCCAAGTTTCTGACTGCTTGGAACAACGTCAAGTATGGTGAGGAGGGGGCTTAGAGGTCAGGGTTGGAGGGACTCCAGGAAAACCAAATCCCGTCCCTGCCGATTATTCTACCAGTTGTTCCCATTCTGTGAGTCACCTGTGCGTCTCCGCCCTGCCGAACCCAGGGTGGACCTGGGGCAGGTCCCACAGGGAATGTTTCCAAGCCCCGCCCACTCCCCCGTTTGACCTTGGGCAAGCTTCGTTGCTCCCCTAAGCTTCCTTGCCCCCGTCGGTGAAATGGGTACAACCATCAGAAGTGCTCTAATTCATCCTGAGTTGTTGGTGGGACACACACGCAGCTGTTATCAGGGGCCCCACCTCCTCAGGAGGGTGTTACATGGATTTTCCAGAAGCATCCCTGAGTAAGGAACTAGAGTCATGTCCATTTCACAGATAGGTGAATGGCAGCCCGATTGCTGACAAGCAAGTGCTTCATTTCTCTGGCTACCCCACGTCTCCCCAGGTTGGGCGGTTAAAAAGCCGGACCAGCTTTAGCAAGATCTCCAGCATTCACCTCTGTGGCCGCCGCTACCGTTTTGAGGGCGAGGGTGAGCATGGGGCTGGGACCAGGGTTGGGTAGGCTTCGAGAGGTGTCCCTGATGGAAGCTGACAGGTCTGCTTTTGTAGGTGACATCCAACGTTTCCAGCGAGACTTTGTGTCACGCCTGTGGCTCACTTACCGCAGGGACTTTCCACCCCTGGCTGGGGGCTGCCTGACCTCCGATTGTGGCTGGGGATGCATGTTGCGCAGTGGCCAGATGATGCTGGCCCAGGGCCTGCTACTGCATTTCCTGCCCAGAGGTGAGCCTGCAGGGGAAAAGGGGTGTACTAGGAGTATAACGCCAACTATGTGTCAGCAATGTTAAAACTGTTTGCTGGCAGTTTAAAGCCATGTTAGAATGGTGTGTTAAGTGATTAGTTGTAGGGAGTGTGAGAGTTGTTTGTAAAATAAAGAGTTTCAGGAGCCAGGTGCAGTAGTGCATGCTTGTAGTCTGAGCTACTTGGAAGGCTGGAGTAAGATGGAAAGTTCTGGGCCAAACTGGGAAACTTAACAACACCCTGTCTCAAAGTAAAGTTTAAAAAAGGACTATGGTAGCCTGGTGCGGTGGCGCACGCCTGTAATCCCAGCACTTCCGAAGGCTGAGGCAGGAGGATGGCGAGTTCAAAGCTAGCCTCAGCAATGGCGAGGCACTTAGCAACTCAGTGAGACCCTGTCTCTAAATAAAATACAAAAAAGGTCTAGGGATGTGACCCGGTGGTCAAGTGCCCCTGAGTTCAATCCTGGGTACCACAAAAAAAAAAAAAAAAAAAAAGGACTGGGGATGTGGCCCAGTGGTCGAGTGCCCCTGAGTTCAATCCCTGGGACCCAAAAATAAATAAATAAATAAATAAATAAAATTTAAAAAAAAAAAAGGACTAAGGTGTAGCTCAGTGGTAGGATGCTTCCTAGCATATGTGAGGCATGGGTTCCATCTCCAGTATCACCCCCAAAAAAAGAAAGAAAAAAAAATGGAGTTCCAGGCATGTGAAAATCTAACCCTACAATTAAATTTGTGGTTCTCAGAAGTATTAGAATTGTGTGTAAAATATGAATAAATGGGAACTCGTCCCTCCATACACACACTAGCACTGTTTGACTGTGTACTCCATCCCCACCAGACTGGAGATGGGCCGAGGGCACAGGCTTGCTTCCCCCTGAGCTGTCAGGGGTAGCCTCTCCCAGCCGGTACCATGGGCCTGCCCGCTGGATGTCCCCACACTGGGCTCAGGGCACCCCTGAGCTGGAACAGGAACGTCGGCACCGGCAGATTGTGTCCTGGTTTGCTGACCACCCCCGGGCCCCTTTCGGTCTACATCGGCTGGTGGAGCTGGGACAGAGCTCAGGCAAGAAGGCGGGTGACTGGTATGGGCCATCGCTGGTGGCACACATCCTCAGGTGAGGACAGCTGCAGGGAATATGGGAGCTGCTAGGTACCCCCAGGAACTCAGGCCTTCCCTTCTACCCCTAGGAAAGCTGTGGAGAGCTGCTCCGAGGTCACCCGCCTGGTGGTGTATGTTTCTCAGGACTGCACAGGTAAGGGGCTAGGAGCCAGTCATTGCCTTAACTGCCCCTGAGGACTCGCCTATTGCAGAGGCTGAAAAAAGTTCTGGGGTGCAGGAATACTTGGGAAGGATTCTAGGCCCATGGCCTAGGAGGTGTACAGGGTCCCTTTCCTCTTCCTCTTTCTAGAACCAGCAGAGGAAACTTCAGGGGCGTCACCTTGAGTGATAGAGACATAGGTTCTCCCTCTCCCCCTGTCCCATTCGCTCTTGCTGTACTAACCTTAATAACATTTGGAGGTCTGTCTGGTCATCTCTGCCACAGAGAGTTATCAGGAGGATTTAGTGAATCAATAATACAAGTCCAGCCGGGCGCGGTGGCGCACGCCTGTAATCCCAGCACTTGGGAGGAGGCTGAGGCAGGAGGATCGCGAGTTCAAAGCCAGCCTCAGCACTGGCGAGGCACTTAGCAACTCAGTGAAACCCTGTCTCTAATAAAATACAAAAAAGGGCTGGGGATGTGGCCCAGGGGTCGAATGCCCCTGAGTTCAATCCCCGGTACCAAAATAATAATAATAATAATAATAATACAAGTCCTGCACTAGAGCAGGCTTTTCACAAGCCAATATTCACTCAATAGTAGTTATTATAATCTCCCACTCCCCTCCAAATCAGTTTAAAAAGGGTCTTGACGGGAGCACTATGGTTTCTTATCAGGGAATCTGCACAACCTATAAGCAAAATTGTAGGTGTTTGGGACAAGATTTGATTTTCAGAGAATGGGGTCTCCAAAAAGGGTTGAGTCTACTTGCTGGGAGCCAGGAAAGAGGCCTTACGGAAGGAGAAGGGGTTTGGGGATGAGCAAAGAGTGGTCTTGTGGAAGGGGGACACACAGGGCCAGAGTGCCTGGTGCTCCCATTTCCATGTAGGCAAACCACAGTGCTCTGTCCCTGGGGGCCAGTCCAGCCTAGGACTCCCGAGGGGTGTTTGGCTTAGAGGAGAGGCTGCTGCTTTCTGGTTTTACGCTCTTGATCTCTGCCTTAGTTGCCCTCTCTGTTAAATGGGGGTATCCCCATTTGCCTGGAGGTCCCGGGATTATCTGGCAGTTTCGGAGGGCACTAGAAATTTTTTGCTGACACTGATGTTATTGCTCACCAAGAGCTTGTACAGATAAGGTTGGGCCCCCGGGGTTTGAGGGCCACCCTCCAGGGCTTGAAGGGTAGGTAGCAAGGTGACCTACTGCTGCCCTGTCATCCCCCCAGTTTATAAGGCGGATGTGGCACGCCTGGTGGCCAGGCCGGACCCTACAGCTGAGTGGAAGTCTGTGGTCATCCTGGTGCCTGTGCGACTGGGTGGTGAGACGCTCAACCCAGCGTACGTGCCCTGCGTCAAGGTAGGTTTGGACAGATTTTGGCACCTCCACCTGGGAGCCCTCCAACCTTTTTAGCTTGGGTTAGGATCGCAGTTTGTGTCTCCTTCAACCCTTCAGCCTTTTTTTCAGTAGTCATGAGCACCTCCTGTATGCCACTTGCTGTCCTGGGTACTGAGATCCGGGGATGAACAGAACAGGCAGAAATTCTGAATGTGCCCAGTGGAAGTAGATGTTCTAAGAGGGGAATGATCTGTGATTAAATTGGCATTAGAGGGTGGGGATGTAGTTCAATGAGAGAGCACATGTTATTAGACACCAAAAAAATAATTTTTTTTTTTTTTTTTTTTTGGTACTGGGGATTGAACTCAGGGGCACTTGGCCACTGGGCCACATCCCCAGCCCTTTTTTGTATTTTATTAGAGACAGGGTCCCACTGAGTTGCTAAGTGCCTCGCCATTGCTGAGGCTGGCTTTGAACTCGCGATCCTCCTGCCTCAGCCTCCCAAGTGCTGGGATTACAGGTGTGCGCCACCGCGCCCGGCAAAAAAAAATTTTTTTTTTAATTAAAAATTGGCCGGGCTGGGATTGTGGCTCAGCGGTAGAGCGCTCGCCTAGCGCGTGCGTGGCCCGGGTTCGATCCTCAGCACCACGTAAAGATAATGCATTGTGTACAACTAACTAAAAGCAAATAAATAAATATTAAAAAAAAAAAAAGGCATTGTGTACAACCAAAACAAATAAATAAATATTTTTTTTAAATATTGGCATTGTGCCCTGGACTCTAAAGGGAAGGAAACTACTCCAATACATGGGTGCTATGGAGCATGGGAAAGCCCCTGCCCAGCCCAGAAGCAAATGAGGAACCAGAGAAGTGGTCCAGGCAAAAGGAACAGCAAGACAAAGGCCCAGAAGGTGGAAAAACCCAGGCACATTTTACTCAAGAATTCTCCCCGTAGCCCTCAAGGCGCTGAACCATTTGTTCTTGTCACCTCCGTGAACTTCTCTCCCAGACTCTTCTGTCACTCTGCTTCAGTCACATGGGCCTCCTGTTTGCACAGCACCCCTGCCTCTGCACCTTTGTATCTGTTCCCTTGTACTTGCACTTGGAGAGCTTTCTTCCTAGCCATGCCAATGCCTCCCTCTCTTTAACCCCAGTCCTTGCTGAGACTTCACCTCTCTGTGAGGCCTTTCCTGACTTAGTTTTGTTTTTTTTTTTGGTACTGGGGATTGAACTGAGGCGCACTTGACCACTGAGCCACATCCCTGGCCCCATTTTGTATTTTATTTAGAGACATGGTCTCACTTAGTTGCTGTAGCTGGCTTTGAACTCGATTCTCCTTTCTGAGCCTCCGGAGCCACTGGGATTACAGGTGTGTGCCTCTGTGCCCGGCTGACTTCCCTGTTTGAGATGGCAAAGTCTGAGAGCCGGGCACAATGGCACGTACCTCTAATCCCAGTAGCTTGGGAGGCTGAGGCAGGAGGATCACGAGTTCAAAGCCAACCTCAGCAAAAGCGAGGCGCTAAGCAATTCACCGAGACCCTGTCTCTAAATAAAATACAAAATGGGGCTGGGGATGTGGCTCAGTGGTCGAGTGCACCTGAGGTCAATCCCTGGTACTCCTGAAAATAAATAAATTAAAAGGGCTGGGGATGTGACTCAGTGGTTAAGCACCCCTGGGTTCAATCCCTGGTACTTAAAAAAATAAAATCGCAAAGTCTGCCCTGCACAGTGGCACACACTTGTAATCTCTGTGACTTGGGGGGCACAGGCAAGAGGATCACAAGTTCAAGTCTTGCCTGGGCATCTTAGTGAGACCCTGTTTCAAATAAAAAAAATTTAAAAAGAACTTAGTATGCAGTTCAGCGGTATAGTGCCCCTGAGTTCAATCCCCAGTACTACAAGTAAATAAATAATAATGTAATAATAAATAAAATTGCAAAGTCTGGTGCTGGACTTGTAGCTCAGTGATAGAGCACTTGCTTAGTGTGTGTAAGGCCCTGAGTTCAATCCCCAATACGGCAAAAAAGTAAGTAAATAAAATTTCAAGCCACCTTCCCTCCTTTATCCTTTCCCATAATGTTATTTCCTCTAGTAATTAATTCATCTTCTTTGTTCATTTCCCACACTAGAATGTCAGCTCCCTGAGGACAGGGGTGTGTTCATCTTGAAGGTTGTTACTCCCCCAGGGCTTAGCACAGGACTGGGTTTGTATACAGTAGGTGTCTGCTAAGTGTTTGAGTGACTGCCTGACACCACCTGCCTCTGCTTCTGCCCCCTCTTCCCTGCAGGAGCTACTGCGGTCAGAACTGTGCTTAGGCATCATGGGGGGCAAGCCACGACACTCACTGTACTTCATCGGCTACCAGGGTAGGCCTTGTCCCAACACGCCCTTCCCCACCTCCTTGCCCTTCCTCTGCTCATGCCTGTCCCCCTGCAGATGACTTCCTGCTCTACCTGGACCCCCACTACTGCCAGCCAACAGTGGACGTCAGCCAGGCTGATTTTCCCCTGGAGGTGAGCTGGTTTCCCCAGGGTGGGGTTGGGGTTATCAGAGAGGCAGCTGGGGTCCTCTGAACCGCCCTCATCTTTCTGCCGCAGTCTTTCCATTGTACCTCACCCCGCAAGATGGCCTTCGCCAAGATGGACCCTAGCTGTACTGTGGGGTTCTATGCTGGAGACAGAAAGGAGTTTGAGAAGCTCTGCTCAGAGCTGACCAGGGTGAGCGAGAATGGTGGGAGGCAAGGGCAGGGCTGCCGTTAAAAGAGGAACAGAGACCTGCGTCCAGTAGACCTGCGGGTGCAGGCTGGGTGTTAGTCTAGAAAATGTAAAGAATAGCTCCCTCAGGCTGGATGTGTTGATGCATGCCTGTAATCCCAGTGATTTGGGAGGCTGAGGTAGGATCACAAATTTGGGGCCAGCCTTAGCAATTTAGCAAGGCCGTAAGCAAAAAAAACGCTGAGGATGTAGCTCTGTGGTCAAGTGCCTGTGGGTGGCAGCGGCACACTGCTGTATCCCAGCTCTTCAGGGGGTGGAGGTAGGAGATCAGAAATTAGAGCAACCTGAGCAGATGAGCAAGACCCTGTCTCAAAAGGGCTGGAGAGCCGGGTGTGGTGGCACACCCCTGCAATTCCAGTGACTTGGGAGGCTTAGGCAAAAGGTTCATGAGTTCATACCCAGACTCAGCAATTTAGCCAGGTCCTGAGCAAAAACAAATTATAAAAAAGGGCTGGGGATGTGGCTCAGTCGTTAAGCCCCTCAGGGTTCAATCCCTGGTACCCAAAAAAAGTGGGGGGCTGGGAATGTAGTTCAGTGGGATAGTGCTTGCTTGGCATGTTCAAGGGCCTGGGTTCCATCCCTAGAACCACTGGAAGGAAAAATCTGGCAAAGATTATGGTGTCTACAAGACAGAAAAATCCCAGCTTTTAATTGATAAGAGCAAAACAGGGTGTGAATTAAAAAGGTTTGCGGCATTGCTGCCTTGGGGGCAGCTGCACCAATTTCAAGTGGCAGGACCCCTCCCTGTCTCTGTAGTACCTTTATTGTGGCATACGATGGCCACCAGTTCCTCTGAAGGGTGCTCAATTTTTACAGTAGCTCCTACAGATATCCCAGGGCCATATTCATTCTTTGCATTTGGCCCATGCCTTTGCCCTTGACCTGGGAGAGGGGGGCGCTACTGGGCTCTGGGAATGGTTACTGTTAACAGGCTGAGCCTCTTGCCTTCCAACAGGTTCTTAGCTCTTCAGCCACAGAAAGGTACCCCATGTTCACCCTGGCCGAGGGCCACGCTCAGGACCACAGCCTGGATGACCTCTGCTCCCAGCTTTCCCAGCCAGCCACCCTGCGCCTCCCTCGCACAGGGCGCCTCCTCAAGGCCAAACGGCCGAGCTCCGAGGACTTCGTGTTTTTTATAATGGGGTGGGGGGGGGGAGATGCAAGACTATTTATTTTTTTATTTATGTCATCTTGGAAATGGGATCTAGAACTCTGGTGACAGGATTCCCCACTCTCAACCCCTCCACTAACCCAGCTGAGACCTGTCCAGGACTCTGCAGGGCTGGGGCCAGTCAAGCAGTGGCCGAGCCCAGGCAGCCCCGCCTGCTGCAGCCGGGTCCTCCTCACAGGCAGGGAGTGAGGACTCCGGGCACTCACTCAGGGCCTGACTCAAGTACTGTAGTTTGCACTGGACCAGCTGTGCCCCACGTGTCCCCAAAGCCCCCTCCTAAGGGAACTTTGGCTGCTGGGGGATAATAAAGCTGCTGAACTTGAACATGGAAATGGCTGGGCTCAGCATTCATTGCAAGGGGATGTGGGGTCCAGGGTTGTTCAAGGTGAGGTTTCCAAGCCACTTGGGGAAGTTAGTTAAGCCAGCCTCAATTTCATCATCTTTAAGAGAGGAAGATGCCCTTGCCTGCAGGTAGACATGAGGCTCCCCAGAGCAGGTGCACAGCACAGGTTGGCAGGAGGGAAGACCTGGCCCAGGAAAGGAGCCCAGTAGCCTCTGCCTGCTCCAGGATCTTTAGGGGCAGCTTTTGGGCCCACGCTGTTTTCTTAGTTGCTTGCTCAGCTGGCGGAAGTGCAGCCTTTTGGGATTGAGGCCAAAGGCCTGAAGTCTCTGACGGCTGAACTCGTGGCCCCCAAGTGTCACAGTGGGGCCCAACAGCCGTGCCTTCTTGCTCCTCTTCCGTCTTTGGGGGGCTGGCTTTTCAGTGGGTGAAACAGACACCTCTTCTTCCTGTGCTGGGGGGCTCTCTGGCCGGGGCTGCTTCCTACAGGCCCCATCAGGCACTGGCAGCTGCCCCTGTGGGCCAGCTTTGTCCCTCTGTGGCTTCCTTGTGGCTTCTGTGGGCGTCTGTGTCCTAGGGGCAAAAAGTCAGGGATCAGGCCAGGCCAGTCATGATTAGACCTGCTCCACCATTTTACAGATAAGAAGCATCAACAGAGATTCAGGCCCTGCCTGGGTCTGATGTGAAAGTAGAGTTTTTCCGACTGAACACTAAGGATGGGTTGTGAGGCTCACAATTTTGGTATCTGTGGCTGGGCCTACTTTAAGCTATCCATATAAATCAACTAAGTTTTAAATCAACTCTGTAGCTGGGTGTGATGACACATACCTATAACTCCAGCTATTAGGGAAGCTAAGACAGGAGCATCTCAAGTGCAAGGCTAGCCTAGACAATTCAGCAATATGCTCTCAAAATTTAAATAAAAAGGATTGGGGATGTGGCTCAGGGGTACAGTGCTTGCCTAACTGTGAAACCCTGAACTCAATTCCCCATCTTGAAAAAAAATTTTAAGTAAACTGTGTAAGCTTCTATCATCCCTATTTATACACTAGGAGATAATGAGCTTCATAATAATAGCTAATAATTAGAGAACATTTTATATATTTTAAAGTTGTTGATGGACCTTTATTTTATTCATTTATTTATATGCAGTGCTGAAAATTGAACCTAACATGTATATATGTTATATAATAACTCAAACAGCCAGATGAAATAAGAAGCATAAATTGATCTCCATTTTACAGATGAGACAGGGAGTGACTTGCTCAAGATCACCCAGAAGGGCTGGGATTGTGGCTCAGTAATAGAGCGCTCGCCTAGCACGTGCGCGGCCCGGGTTCGATCCTTAGCACCACGTACAAATGAACGCATTGTATACAACTAAAGCAAATAAACATTAAAAAAAAAAAAAAAAAAAAAAAAGATCACCCAGCAGTGGTGCAGCTAGGACTAGAACCCAAGTCTCAGATAGGGAAGTCCATTGCCAAGGCCAGGCAACCAATGGCTGGCAAAGTGAGACAAACCCCAGCCCCAGGTTACCAGCCCAGCGGTGCTTACTCCTCTGGGCAGAGCGACTTGAAGATCTGCCTCTTTTTCCAGGAGTTCTTGGCCTTCTGGCTGTACGCCCGCTTGTCCTGCAGCTCCTCCTGCTCTGACCTGCAGGTACGCAGCAGCCTGTCACCTGGTGCTCTGGGAGATGTTCATACTTGCGGCCCATCGGCCTGTTCCCAGGCACCCGGCCCCACCCTGCCCCGTCACCTGTACATGCAGGTCTTCTTCAAGGAACACCACCGATTCAGCTCCTTGTCGTCAGCAGCAAGGATCTGTGTGGAAGGGAGAGGGGGGCCTGGCGCACGGCTGCTGGGGAGCCCTGAGCCTTAGTCACCTCAATGGTGGACACAGAATCACGCGGGGACTACCTAGCAGGGACGCGGTGATGGGGGAGTGGACTTCCCCAGTGGACACTTGAGGTTTTGGTGGATGGTCTCAAATGCAAGAACTGCTCAGGGAGGGGATTCTTGCTCCAGGTCATGGAGCCAAGAAGTTGGCTAGTTATAGATTCCAGGTTGAGCCCCAAAGCCCTGAGCCCTCACCTGCCATACAGTGCTGTCCCCGAAGCCTCAAATAAAGGTAGGGCAGGGGTCCCATGCCAACTACCTTTACAAAGATAAAGCCCAGGTTCCCAAGATTGCTTCCCCCATTTATGAGGAGGGCATCCCTTTAGAACCTCTGGAAGGTCACTGGGTAGATTAAGGGAGTGTTTCTACATGGGATAAGCTCAGTAAACACTGGCCATTTTTTTTTTTTTTTTTTTTTTTATATTTTCTTAGTTGTAGGTGGACACAATACCTTTATTTTATTTACGTGGTGCTGAGGATCGAACCCAGAACCTCACACATGTGAGACGAGTGCTCTACCACTGAGCCATAACCCCAGCCCCAACACTGGCCATTTTTACACACCATAAATCAATAGTCAAACTAGGGCTTGTGGCCATTCACAACCAGTCAGGTGCTGTTCAAAGGGCCACATATGTAGGCTGGGGTTGTGGCTCAGGGGCAGAGTGTTTGCCTCACTCATGTGAGGCACTGGGTCTGATCCTCAGCACCACATAAAAATAAATAAACAAAATACAGACATTGTGTCCATGTATAACTAGAAAAATATTAAAAAAAAAAAAAAGAGTCACATATGTTGGATCTCATTTCTGCTTCACAGCCTGAGGTGGGGGCTGTTTAATCCCATTTTGCAGATGTGGAAACTGAGAGGTGAGTGGTAAAATCATTTATCCAAGCTCACACTACTGCTCAGCTAGCTACCTAGCCAGGACTTGAACCTGGGCCATCTGGTTCCAGAGGTCATCGAGTCTTTTTTGTTGTTTTGAGGGGAAGGGGCTCATTCAGGATCCCAGCAAGTCCTGATGTCCACCCTACTGATACACACTAACAGAATTAAAAGTCATCTAGAAGGGGGCTGGGGTTGTGGCTCAGCGGTAGAGCACTCGCCTATCGCGTGCGAGGCCCTGGGTTCGATCCTCAGCACCACATAAATAAAGAAAGTCATCTAGAAGGACTGGTCCTGTAACTTTAGTGATAAAGCATGTGCTTAGCATGGGTGAGGCCCTGGGTTCCATCCTCACCATCTCCCCCAGCTCCCGGCCAAAAGGTCATAATGGATGGTGCCATGGGCACTGTCAAGCCCTCTAGCCCTGGGCCTCAAGGAGATCCTTTGAGACAGGTAAGGTTATTAGTGCCACCATTAGCACTATTGTTACTACTATATTTGAGATGAAGAAATAGGCCACAGTATTGTGGCATCTGTGGGCCTGGCCAGCTCTCTGCTCCCTCTTGCATCCTGGGTGCCCTCAGTGTCCCTTGCCCGCCCAAGGCCCTGACCTCCTCAGTACTGAGCCCAAAGTCACAGGGCACCACAGTGCGGTACTTGAAGCGACAGGGGAGGTCGTCAATGATGTCCTCATAGTCCAGCCGGTAATATTCATCCAGGTACTCCTCAAAGGTCTTGTCTTCTGCAGGGGAGACAAAGCCAGGTTGCTGGAATGTTCCAGGCCCTGTGAAGTCCCACTGTCACCCAGGGCCACTGAGCCTCACCAGGGTCGAACACAGGTTTTTCCTGCCCCACGGCTGTGGCAAAGGGTGATTTGCGCTTCTTCTTGCCCGTGGAGGGGACCTCTCGCTTCTTCTTCTGCTGCTGGCTGGGGTCATAGTCAGCATCCATCTGCCAGACACACAAGTTAAGATTCCAGCGGCCCTCTAGGCCCCGAGACATCCCCCAATGGTGACACATACATTGAAGTCGGGGTCCTCGCAGTGTGGCTCCTGCTGGCTCCAAGCTCCATCCTGCTCCTGTCCATCCCATGTATCCCAGTTCCAGTCCTCTGATTCCAGAAAGGACAGACAGGTGGAGTCGGGGTGGGATCCGGGCTGTAGGCCCCACTCCTACCCCAGCCTCCTGTGGAGTTGATGTCACCTTCCAGCCCTTCCTCTTCCTCAAACTGTGGCTTCTCCTCCTCTGCGGTGCCATAGAAGTCATCTCCAAAGCATTTCTGCAGGGTCAGAGCTGGGGGTCAGCAGGGCCTTCCTGCTTCACAGGAAGCCATGATGATGCTAACAACACCCTTGGCCCCTTTACTCCTGCACCTTATGTGGCTCCCAGTGGTCTCCCAAGACCTACCTCCTAAAGCAGGGGACCCTGTGGGTTCAAGACCCTCCACTGACCCCTGCTGGTTAGTTACCCTGTCGTTCTAGCTACCACTGTGTTCCACAGACACAGTTTTTCCCACCTTGCAGGCCTTTGCACCGTGGTCCCTCTGCCTGGCGCATTACCCTGTCTTGGGCTGGCTAACTGCTACTCGGGCGTTAGCACTTATTTTAGCTGCCTGGTCAGGGGACTCCTCTAAGATCCCACCGTGTCCTGCATGTCCCCATCACCACCCTGATCCTGGTGGGTTATACCCACACAGATATATTCCTGGCATACAGTAGGAGCTCAATAAATGTTAGATGGATTTTCACCACCATATGAAATCCAGAAGGGTGATGAAACAGGGCCCCTGCTGGAACCCCAGCATCCAGTGGGGGCCTGGCAAAGGCAAGTATTGTGAGCTGCACCCGGCTCAACCTGTATTTTATCTATTTATTTTTATGTGGTGCTGAGGATCGAACCCAGTGTCTCACCCATGCTAGGCAAGCGCTCCACCACTGAGCTACAACCCCAGTCCCAACTAAGCTTTTTTTTTTTTTTTGTGTGTGTACCAGGGATTGAACTCAGGGGCACTCGACCACTGGGCCACGTCCCCAGCCCTTTTTTGTATTTTATTTAGAGACAGGGTCTCACTGAGTTGCTAAGTGCCTCGCCATTGCTGAGGCTGGCTTTGAACTCGCTATCCTCCTGCCTCAGCCTCCCAAAGTGCTGGGATTACCGGCGTGCGCCACCGCGCCCGGCTCCAACTAAGCTTTAATGTGAATTCTTTCCAATCTATCCTTACAACAGCCCTGAGGTAAATGCTATCTTAGACCCACCTTACAGGCAGGGAAAGAGGCTCAGAAAGAGCAAGTCACTTTTCTGAGGCCACACAGCTAGGAAACAACCCGATTTCACAGTCAGGTTCCTGAGGACTTGGTGCCACGACTGAAGCATACCTGCATAAGCTGGTCGTGTCGGGCGGGGTCAAAATCATCCTCAAGGTCCTGCTCCTCCAGGCCCAGCGTCTGGTTGCCAGTCACCTGCCGCAGCTTCTCCAGCTTCGCCAGAATCTCCCTCCTCTTCAGGTTCTTCAGTTGCTTCAGCTCCTCCTGCTTCCTGGCCTTCTCCTACGGGCAGGGGGCAGGCCGTGGGCTTTCCTAGTGGGCTGGGGCCCCTCCCTCGCTGGCCTCCCCCACTCACCCTCTTCTTTCGCTCCCTGGTTTCCTCCCGCTTCTCCTTCCTGCGCTCATCCTTGCGGCGCACAGAGGACGCGATGCTGCGCGGGTAGGTCTTGACCTGAGCGTAGCAGAAGAGCCGCAGAGGTGACCTGGGGCTGTCCAGCCTGGAACCGAGGTCTGGGTCCTCCCCTGCCCCCAGCCCTGGCCACACACCGAGGCTGAGTCCGGCTCCTCAAAGCGGAAGTTGTACTTGTGCTCAAAGTCTTCCTGCTTCTTCAGGAACAGCTCCCCCTCATCTGAGGAATCGTCCACAGCCAGCTGGACCGGGGGGCCGAGGACCCTGAAGGGCAGCACAGGGCAAGGTTGGGGGTGCCAGCTGATAGGTCGGGCCACATGCATGGGTGGGTACGAGACGTATCTACTCATTTAATCCCCGCGAGACTCCTACAAGCTGCGTGACTCTATTACCTGTATTGTGTGTAGGGACACTAGGCACGGGGTTCTAGCACAGGGCCAGGATCAAAACCAGTGCCATAGGATTCCACAGCCCACACTTTGTGGCTCTTTCTCTACCTTTGTGTGAAAAATAATCAAGCACGTGGTGCCTTTGACTCCTGGCCAGCACTTCAGGAGGTACAGGTGCAGCCCTGGGAGGCCTGAGGCTCACCCTTCCCCCTCCTCCTCCTCCTCTTCATCCTCATCTTCTTCTTCCTCGTAGCGTTTGTTGAGGATATAATCCCGTAGGAATTGCTCCCCTTCATCCAGCGCTGGGTCATTCCAATATTCTTTGAGATGTGTCTGGAAAGGGGGGAGGGGGGGGGTGACGGAACCCAGGGACAGGGAAGGGGGTGGGCATGGGTGCCAAATGGATTTACCCCCATTTTATAGATATAGAAAACTGAGGCCTACAGACGGTACACCTCATCTATAGGGTATATGCCCTTGTTTTGGTTTTTGGTTTTCTGGTGCTGGGATGGAACCCAAGCCTCATTCATGCTAAGCAAGCATTCTACTACTAGACCCGGGGCGTGCATATGCCCTTGGCTACCCCTCAAGAGTCGTTTTCTGGAGGAGGGTTGGATGGAGGTGGAACAAGCAGTTTGGGGGCCGGGATTGTGGCTCAGCGGTAGAGCGCTCGCCTAGCACGTGCGCGGCCCGGGTTCGATTCTCAGCACCACGTAAAACTAAAACCACATTGTATACAACTAAAGCAAATAAATAAATATTAAAAAAAAAAAAAAAAGAAAGAAAGAAAGAAAAAGAAAACAAGCAGTTTGGGCCATCAGGGACAATGTGTGAGATCTCACCAGTTCCTTCAGGGACTCAGGATTCGGAATCTCCTTCTGTCCCTTCAGCCACTCGACATAGTCAGCCTCCTCCTGGGCCTGAGAAAGGCCAGTGCTGAAGGACTGTGGGAGCCCCAGCTGCCTGCCCCGCCCCCCAGCAGTCCAGCTGGGCCCCAGCACCCACCTTCTCTTCCTTGGTCTTTGCATGTTTCTGCAGCAATCCAGAGCCACCTTCCCCAGCACTGTCCTCATCCTCACTGTCCTCCACGAACACCCGGAAGCTGCATACAACAGGAAATAAGCCTCAGGACAGGCAGGTTGGCCCCAAGATTAGCCCTGCTTACTGAGCCCACAGCTTGTTCTCCAAAGCTCAGAGTAGTGCTGTGACATTAACCCCATATAACAGATGAGGAAACTGAGGCACACAGACAGCAAATGCCAGATCTTGCTTTGATCCCAGGCCTCCCCAACCCCCAGCCTCAACTCCTATCCATCTGGCCACTTTATCCTGGCCAAGGCTCACCTTTCCTTGAGCTGCTTCTGTTCTTCCACATAACTTTGCGACGAGATTTGCTGCAGAGGAGGGACTGATGTGGGCCTTGGGCCAGTCCTGGCCCCTCAGCCCATCCCCAGCTTCTTCCAATCTACATACCTTGACTCTCTGATTGCAGGTCTCCCCATCTGAGTTCTCCTCATCAACATACTTGCTGTGCAGGGAAAGATGGGGCTTTAGAATAAAGTCCCTGACTCGTGATAGCGCAACTTATGATGGTTTGATTTTACAATAGACTTCTGGGTATCAAATGCAAAATGATTTAAATTTATTTATTTATTTATTTATTTATTTATTTATTTATTTTTAATATTTTTATTAGTTGTTGAGGAACCTTTATTTTATTTATTTATTTACATGCGGTGCTGAGAATGGAACCCAGTGACTCACACATACTAGGCAAGTGCTCTACCACTGAGCCACAACCAAAGCTCTTAAATTTATTTTTTTAATATTTTAAATTTGGGGGGCTGGGGTTGTGGCTCAGGGGTAGAGCGTTCGCCTAGCACGTGCGTGGCCCGGGTTCGATCCTCAGCACCACGTAAACACAAATGCATTGCATTGTGTACAATTAAAGCAAATGAATAAATATTTTTAAAAATATTTTGAATTTACAACAGGTTTATCAGAGTGTAACCCTATCTGTATATGCTCCGTGGCCTCCCTGTCGAGGTGGGAAGCTATTTTCACCAGGGTAGTTCCATGGGAGTATATGAAGGATCTCAGAGGCTTCATTGAGTCTATGGAGTTTGGGGCTTCTACTTCTACCTGTAAGACTCCCAAGATCCCAGGAAGGTTGGGATCTGAGGGATAGGGACCAGGCTTTCTCCTTACCCTTCCTTCTCCAAGATGACCTTCCTCTCATAGTCTTTCAAATACATGGGCCGCACCTTCTTCTGCTTCTCTGAGGCTGCTGGTTCTTCCTCACTCTCGGAGGATGAGGATGACGCTGTGGAGCAGCCAGACACACGTGCTGTATCACCCATGATTCTCCTCTTCCCCCAGCAGAAAATCCCACAGGGCAGGGCCAGGGACAGAGAGAAGTTTCCCCAATCCACCACTTTCCTGCTATAAGACAGGCATCCCACTAGCCACTACTGGGTGGGGCTGGGATCATTCAGTTAGCAATTCATACCTTGGCATGCCACCAGTCCCTGACATAGGATGGCTCAACTTACCATTTTTAACTTTATAATGGCTTATTAATTTGGGGGGGGAGGGAGTACTGGGAATTGAACTCAGGGGCACTGGACCACTGGGCCACATCCCCAGCCTTTTTTTTTGTATTTTATTAGAGACAGGGTCTCACTGAGTTGCTAAGTGCCTTGCCATTGCTGAGGCTAGCTTTGAACTCGCGATCCTCCTGCCTCAGCCTCCCAAGTGCTGGGATGACAAGCGTGCGCCACAGCGCCCAGCTATTAAATTATTTTTTATCATACATATATATATATTTTCTAGTACTGAGAATTGAACCCAGGGGTGCCTTGCCACTAACCTATACCCCTAGCCCCTATTTTTATTTTTTTTTCCAGTACTAGGGATAAAACCCAAAGGTGTTTCACCCCTGCGCTATATTCCTAGCTCTTTTTTTTTTTTTTTTTTTTTTTTTTTTTTTTTGTGGTACCGGGGATTGAACTCAGGGGCACTCGTCCACTGGGTCACATCCCCAGCCCTTTTTTTGTGTATTTTATTTAGAGACAGGGTCTCACTGAGTTGCTAAGTGCCTCGCCACTGCTGAGGCTGGCTTTGAACTCGCGATCCTCCTGCCTCAGCCTCCCAAAGTGCTGGGATTACAGGCGTGAGCCACCGTGCCCGGCTTATTCCTAGCTCTTTTGAGACAGGTTCTTACTAAATTGCCCAGGCTGGCCTCGAACTTGTGATCCTTTTGCCACAGCCTCCAGAGTCACTGGAATTACAGGTATAAGCCACAGTGCCCACTTGCAACATATGGGTTCATAGGGATCTAACCCCATTGTAGATCAAGAGCATTTGTGATGGTTGTTACCACCCCACAAGGTAATAATCCAAGATACTCTCCTAAGCACTTTTTTTTTTTTTTGTTGTGGTACCGGGGATTGAACTCAGGGGCACTTGACCACTGGGCCACATCCCCAGCCCTTTTTTTGTATTTTATGAGAGACAGGGTCTCACTGAGTTGCTAAGTGCCTCGCCATTGCTGAGGCTGGCTTTGAACTCGCGATTCTCCTGCCTCAGCCTCCCAAAGTGCTGGGATTACAGGCGTGCACCACCGAGCCCGGCTTCCTAAGCACTTTTGATGTAAAATAATTCATTCAATAGTTATAAGAACCAGTAGGGCATAGAGGAAGCAGCACCCACACCTGTTCTCTGATAGAAGGTGGCATCTTTCTGATAAATGCGGGGGTCCTTCTTCTTCAACAAAGAAAGGGTCCTGTAAAAGTCACGCTCCTGCTGGGGGTCAAATTCCTAGGGCAGAAAAAGGGAAGAAGTCATCGGAAGGGAACAGCTCTGGAGGGAACTAGTGATGGGGACAGGTGGACCAGAGGGTATGGGGGAGAGGAGTGCGTGTTATAGGAAAGGGAAGAGATCCAGCTGGGGAGAGGTAAGTGGGGAGCTGGGTGTGACTGGAGATCAGAGGGGGTTGGCAGGGGACCAGCCACAGAAAGGTACAGGATATGGGCAAAGAATAGTAGAGGACAAAAGGAGGTACTTCCTGAGAAAGGGGATCCACAAAGGAGCAGGTGGGCTGAGGGCACTTGGGGAAAAGCAGGGAGGGGCCGGGCTGCACAATAAGGCCGAGAAGAATATCAAAGCTGATATGGGAAGAAGTTGGGCACCCCACGGAGAAATGGTTAGACTCTTGCAAATGAGAAAATGGGAAGAAGGGCTGAGGGGTCTCACCACCCATCAGGGGAAAGGGAAAGAGGGGATTTGGCGACACCTGGAGATAGAGAAGGTGAAGTATGATCCTCAAGGAATTGGGGGCGGGACTTGGGCTATAATGTAGGGCACTGAGGGACTTGGGGGACAAGGCGCCCCCTGTAAATCGGGGTCAGAGTGCGATGGGAGGCGTGAACGCCTGGGTAAGTCCAGAATAGGGATGGGGAAGCGCACCACGCGCTCCTCGCTGGAGTCGGACTCGGAGCTGGAGTCACCGCCGCTGTCCTGGTCCCCGTAGCGATCCTTCACTGGGGGGGCACAGACGGGATCAGCCTTGGCGACCAGATCAACCCCTGCCAACTTCCCCAAGACCCTTCCGAGGCTGGCGCCCCGCGCGCATGCGTCCCGCACTCACGGCGCTGCAGCTCCTCGCGCTCCCGGTAGCGGCTGTACCGCGCGGCAAAGGCAGCGTTCACCCGCAAGGGTGAGGACCCGCGCGGTTCGGGCATGGCGGCACTCCAGCCCACTGCGCATGTGTCGCAGGCCCCAAAGGGGCGTGGTCACGTTCTGTCACGCCCGCCTCGAACTTTAAAAGAGGTGGAGCCGCGCGTGTGGGCCTAACCTCGCCTCCAGCCCTTCCGGGATCCCTTTTGCCACGTGACTGCTGTCCCGCCCGTGGGTCACGCCCCTGCGGGGAAGGCCGCAGCCACCGCCCACCTCCCCACCCTTCTGGCTCCGGGCAGCCAGCTGACATCTGGGGGCCCTTTCTCCACTCGCGGTTTCCTGCCTCCCTTCCGTTCCGACAGCGCCAACCGCTGCCCCACCCAGCTCGCTCACCCCAGCGCTCTGAGAGTGACCACGTTCTCCCATCCCCCACAGCATCCACGATCCGCGACCCCGATGCTCATCCCCACCGACATTCAGGTCGTGAAAGTCTTCATCTCAACCTCACAAATCAGAAGCCACCCAAGCCGTAATCATGCACAAGTTTTAATTTAATGGGTAGAAACATTAAATTATCACACACAATTTTTTCCATAAAGCTTAATAAATAGAATCTCTTTTTTAAACGCTGTACAAGAGACTGGAAAACAAGCTTCCAACAAAATAAGAACTGATGCTACCCTTTTATTGATCTGAAACACTTCCCTCCCTGCCCCCCATGCCCAAAACAGAGCTCACACTTCAGGGATCTCTCTGAGCACAGCCTGCCAAAGTCACCAGGTTCCAGAAGCCTTGGTCATGATGACCTCACTCTGGGGCTGGGGCTTTAAGCACTTTGCGCTTGGGTCTTGTCTGCAGCCCCAGCAGCCAGGGGTGCAGACAAAATGAACCGTTTCGGTGGCTGTTGCCTATAGGAGCCCTTCTCTGTCCAACACACCAAAAGGGGTGAGAAAAACAAATGAGAAATGTCCCCCAAACACACCCCCCCCAAAATCAACACCAATAAACCACAAACTGGTCCTCCTCCCCCTTCTGTAGAAAGCAAGAGGAGGAGAGAAAGTGTTTCTTCTCTCCTCTTCTGACACAACCTAGCAGGTTCTCTTGCTGGATAGAGTGGCCCTGGCTCACAGTGGGATCACTGTGCACCCCTGAAGGATGTCCATGATGTCCTGAGACCCTCTCTGCCGTGCCAGCTCCAAGGGTGTAAGCCCCCTGGCGTCCCTGTGATGGAGATCAGACTCAGGAGCCAGGAATCTGACCACAGCACTATGGCCCTCCTGCACAGCTAGATGGATGGGGAGTGCCCCAGTGCCATCCGGCGCGTTGACATCAGCACCATGCTCCACGAGGACTTTCAGGGTGTCCAGGAATCCAGTGCGGGCTGCATCATGGACAGGACTGGTACCGGAGGCATCCTGAACATTGGGGCTTGCACCTTGCTTCAGAAGTTCTAGAGCGATGGTGGGACTGCCAAACATCATGACCTATGTGGGGACAGAGAGTCAGGAAGTCCCCAAGGAGGGGGTCCAGAAAGAGGGGTCTTCAGGAATAGAGAATGTGAGAGGAGAGGACCTCTAGAGAATGGAGACACTCCAGGAAACACCAGTCCCTAGGGAGTCTGAGACCACAGAGACCAAGTTCTGGGATTCCCAAGAAGCAGATCATCCCCTTAATAATACAGTGAGACCCTAACAAAAAGAGTAACCCCCATGAGAATGTTCTAGGGACCCAAGAAATTTCCCTACCTCAAGGAAACAGAGCCCCCCCACATATGGGAAATCACCAGGAAATCTAAAGCCCCCTCTAGGAAATGAGCCCGTCAAGACTGAGAACTGCCCCAAATAACTTGGCAGGTGTCTCAAAGGAAAGGAAATGCCCAGAGAACTTGAAAATGTTTTCTCCAGGAAAAAAAAAAAAAAAAAAAAAAGAAGAAGGAAAAAAAAAAAAACCCTCCTATATAAGGGAATGTTCCTGGGGATACCTGATGCCCCTCAAGAAGTGTGTGTGTGTGTGGGGGGGGTTCCCTGTAAAATGTTCCCAGGGAATAGAGACCTCATACAATATGACACTGTTCTATTGGGGCCCCTATAAAATGCCAAGAATCCATACAATCCGCAGGAATGAAGACTCCCCCCAAGTAACCAGATAACTTTTAGAGGACTACCCAGAAAAAGGGGGTCCCACCTCCCCAGGGAGACAAGAATTAATCTTTACAAAGACTGGCTCTCCGCAAGTCCCAAGAAACCTAAGCTGTCTCATGAAAGTGGGATCCAAAACAGCTGAAACCCCACCCGCTGAATAAGAACCTCCCAAAGGAACATGAGTTCTCCCTGCACGCAGAGAACAAGGAATCCTCAAGGGAAGATGAAAAAGCCCTCCCAACCCCCACCTTCCCCCACAATTACCCACCTAAAAAGGGGACCTTGAGAAACAATATCAGCCCACAGAAGGAAGACGGGAGCCCAGGGGGTTATCAAGGAAGGGGTCTAGGGCCTCGGTCCTCGCTGGGCTCCACTGGGCCCCGCCTTTGCCCCCGGCCAGCCGGGCCTCACCTGCAGAGCCGTTTTGCCGAAGCGATTCAGGGCGTCGGGGTGCACCAGCTCGCGGTGCAGAAGGCGGCGCACCTCCTGCACGTCGCCCCGGGCCGCGGCCCCACTCAGTCGGTCGCCAACGCGGACCTCCTCAAGCAACATGTCGATACTGGTGGCCTGAGAAGCCCCCCAACACAGCCCTGCCCGGTTAGTGCCGGGGAAGCCAGCCGTTACTGGCCCAAACAGCCCTTTCCGGGCTCGGCCCCGGTGCGCCCGGCCTACGCTAGACTCCTGGCCTGGCTCGCCGGCCCAGGGCTCCAGTGAGACCCCCGCCCTCGCAGCCGGCTCCTCCCCCTGTCAACCGGGCGGGCGGAGAGGGGCTGGGAACCCGGCCCAACCCTCCGCCGCCGGTAGGGCACTGCCCGGCGCCCGCCCCTTGGGGGCAGGGTCTCCCCGCAACTCACCCTCCCTCCTCCACGACGGGCGGGGTAGCTCTGAGCCTGCGCGGCCGCCGCTGCGGCAAAATCAGACGCCAGGGGGCGGAGTCAGGGCACTCGCGGCCCCACCCCCGAACACCGCCAATTTGTTTTCTTACAAACTCGCTACACAGTAGCCGAGCCTCGATGCCAAACCCTCAACCTTGCGGAGCTCCGCCCACATGCTCCTCGCAGCCAATGACTAAGCGTCGCCGGGGAGGTTTCGCGCTCCGGCGTGGGCGGTATCGCTCCTGATTGGCTAGGAAGCGGCGACCGGTGGGCCGCCCTCAATGGCGGGGTTTTCGGTTTTCAAACTCGCCAGGCGGGCGGGAAAGAGAGCCTGTTTAACTGCCCCGGGGAGAAAGGTCAGGGACAGGGTAGCGTGGACCTCTCTGGGATTTCGGTGCTCCCAGAGGGAAGGGAGGCAAGGCTGGAGGCTCTCAGTCTGGCCTCCTACCATCCATTCATCTAAGAAGCGTTTATTAGAACTTAATATACGCTAAGCACTTTCATTCATTCCTCCACCGCATGCAAGAACCGTTCTGGACGCTTGGGATCGCACATTCAAGCAGCTTTTAGCGTCAGAAACCACAAAAAAAACGAAAAAGGGGAAATGGGTTGCGTGCGTGAGAAAGAAATCATATTCTGGCTCAGAGTGAGCTAGTGAGGAAAGTTGACCCTACAGCTGCCACGTGGGCTAGTCTCCTAGGAGAGGGGCAGAAGGTGGCCACAGAGGCCTTTATTCAAATCTTTACAGAGCACCCCTTGGAGGCGCCCAACTGGAGAACTAGCCGGGCGGCTCCTGCTGCAGGACGCCCGAGGTCTAGAACTGGAGGAAAGAGTAATTAAATCTTTTCAGAGTGGTAAAAGCTCTGGAACTGATAAAACAGGTTAAGGGAAAGGAAAGCCTTTAACAAAGGAAGGTTGCATGAACGACCTCCCTAAAGAGGTGACATTTGATTTAAAACTTGAAGGTGAGGAAGGGAGCCACGTGGCTCTCTGGGGTAAATCAAGGCACAAAGGCCCTGAGGTGCATGTGCCTGGTATGACTTAGAAAGGAAGAGTAGGCCGGGCACGGTGGCGCACGCCTGTAATCCCAGCAGTTGGGAGGCTGAGGCAGGAGGATCGCGAGTTCAAAGCCAGTCTCAGCAATGGCGAGGCACTTAGCAACTCAGTGAGACCCTGTCTCTAAATAAAATACAAAAAAGGGCTGGGGATGTGGCCCAGTGGTCGAGTGCCCCTGAGTTCAATCCCCGGTACCACAAAAAAAAAAAAAAAAAAAAAAAAAAAAAAGAAAAGAAAAAGACTAAGCCGGGCACAGTGGCGCACGCCTGTAATCCCAGCACTTGGGAGGCTGAGGCAGGAGGATCTCAAATTCAAAGCCAGCCTCAGCCATGGTGAGGCACTTAGCAACTCAATGAGACCCTGTCTCTAATAAAATACAAAAAAGGGCTGGGGATGTGGCCCAGTGGTCGAGTGCCCCTGAGTTCAATCCCCGGTACCAAAAAAAAAAAAAAAAGAAAGAAAAGAAAGAAAGAAAGAAAGAGAAAGGAAGAGTGGGATGAGGCCAGGGCTGGTGGGTGGGAAATGGGGTGGGGTTGTGCAGATCAGGCTTGTGGGCTGCAGTGGCTTTTACTTTGAACAACACTGGAACCACAGGAAGGGTCTAGGTAGAGAAACCTTGATGTGACTAAGAAATTAAGAACCATCCGTTAGGCATAGTGGCACATGCCAGCAGCTCAGGAGGCTGAGGCATGAGGATCACAAGTTCAAAGCCAGCCTCCACAACTTAGCAAGGCTGTAAGGGGCTGGGAATGTGGCTCAGTGGTTAGGCTCCCTTGGGTTCAATCCCTGGAACCAAAAAATAAATAAATAAATAAATAAGTTAACAGCCACCACCAGACTGTCGTGGGGAAGTTCAGGCAAGAGCAGGTCACCAGGGTGATGACTGCCCTAGCCCAGGTGAGTGATGACCAGGGGTGAGAAATGGACATGTGTCAAATGCACACTCCCAACCAGCACTTCAGGGACATACCTGACATCCCCAGTCCCCAGCCAAGAAGCATGTACCCAGCAAGGAGATTCATCATTTTAATGACATCCTAAAGCTCAGAGTAATGGGCCAGAGGGGCCTCTGGGCTCAGCAGCTATGAGGATGGAGGGGTCCCCAGTACACCCTAAGGCAGGGCACTGCAAAAAGGCACTCATGAGGGGGGCTTCAAGCCCCTCTGACATTTCTTCATATAAAATCAGGGTGGGGGGCCCCAAAAGTAAGGGAGGCAAAGAGACCACCCTCCCAGCCCATGAGTAGAAGAAACAAGGAGGGGGTTGGGTGCAGGGAGCAGGAAACTTGCTAAGTCAGTGGCTGCCCAAACACACACACACACACACACACACACACACCACCACCATCACCACCACCACACCTTTCTAGCCCCTCTCTAAAATATGCAGTGGGGCCCTGAGGAGAGGGAGGGGGGCCCTGAAGAGAGGGAGCCCCAATGTTCAAACCCCCACTTCTTCTCCCATCTAGTTGGTACGAAGTTGATAATCTGCAGAAACACAATGAGCAGGGGCCCTATAAGAATTGAGGAAAAGAAAAACAGGAACAGTCCCCCAAAATCCATCCCCTGCCCCAGCATTCATAACCATTCTCAGGAGTGCTTCACAAAGCTTAGAATGGAGTTAAACAAGGTAACCTTGACAACAGTCTGGTTTCCAGGCAGCAGATGGAGGCACTAAATACTCAATCCCTTTGTCCTAACCTTACCCAACCTGGACCTGGCCACTGACCCCATTTTATTGATGTACAAACAGAGGTTCACCGTGGCTCGTGAACAGGCAGGGCTGGCTGTTGAATTTTAGCACTGTTTAAGCCCTGAGACCCCACTCCCCTCTGTCTCCCCGACCCCATCATCCCAGGAACTGGGGTGCCTTACCGCCACTCTGGGTGATATAACGAACCCAGGGCAGGGCCTGGTAACCGCTTTTCTCAATGATCTTCATATAACGGACCTGAAAGGGAACAAAATGAGGTGGCCCAGGCTTGTAGGAGTGAGATGGCATGGGCCAGAAGGGAACGCTGGTTTGGGCCAAGGGAATAGATGACACAGGGCAATAAGGAGGTGGCATGACATAAACAGAGAGAAGATGGTCCTGGACAGAAAGGAAAGAAGTGGCCTGGCACGGTGGCTCACACCTGTAATCCCAGGTGACTTGAGCCCAGGCCCAGGAGAAGCAGGGAACCTACTGAAGTCACAGAGAGGCACTTCCCTGCCCGCTTCCCTCACCTGAATGCCAGAGACGGTGAAGTAGGGAATCTCAAACTTGACTCCAATGGGGGGCCGGCCATCTACCTCTTCCTTCTCCACGCTGGGGAGGCCAAAGTGGGCTCGCATCAGGTATTCCTTGCCCCCCTGAGAATACATGGGGACATCAGACTCGCAGGGGTCCCCTACCCATTCCAGACCCTGGAGCAGTCTCTGCACACAGCCCATTATACAGTCAAGAAAATAAACAGCCAGGTGGGGTGGCGCACGCCTGTAATCCCAGTGACTCAGGAGGCTGAGGCAGGAGGATCACAAGTTCAAGGCCAGCCTCAGCAATTTTGCAAGACTCTGTCTCAAAATAAAATATCAAACGAGCTGGGCACGGTGGCGCACGCCTGTAATCCCAGCACTTTGGGAGGCTGAGGCAGGAGGATCGCGAGTTCAAAGCCAGCCTCAGCAATGGTGAGGCACTTAGCAACTCAGTGAGACCCTGTCTCTAATAAAATAAAAAAAGGGCTGGGGATGTGGCCCCGTGGTCTAGTGCCGCTGAGTTCAATCCCCGGTACCAAAAAAATAAATAAAATAAAATATCAAATGGGCTGGGGATGTGGCTCAGTAGTGAAGCACCCCTGGGTTCCATCTCCAGTACCACAAAAAGAAAGGAAAGGAGCCGGGCGCGGTGGCACACGCCTGTAATCCCAGCACTTGGGAGGCTGAGGCAGGAGGATCGCTAGTTCAAAGCCAGCCTCAGCAATGGCGAGGCACTTAGCAACTCAGTGAGACCCTGTCTCTAAATAAAATACAAAAAGCCGGGCGCGGTGGCGCACGCCTGTAATCCCAGCACTTTGGGAGGCTGAGGCAGGAGGATCGCGAGTTCAAAGCCAGCCTCAGCAATGGCCAGGCACTTAGTAACTCAGTGAGACCCTGCTTCTAATAAAATACAAAAAAGGGCTGGGGATGTGGCCCAGTGGTCAAGTGCCCCTGAGTTCAATCCCAGGCACCAAAAAAAAAAAAAAAAAAAAAAAAAAAAAGAAAGAAGAAAGGAAAGGCACCTGCCTAAGAATCATGGAAGATTCTAACTGTAAAACCCAGAGGTGGGGGGATTGAATTACCATCTCCTATCTTCTCAGACCCTGAGGACAACCCCCTACCCAGATGACATGAACAGATCAAATCCTCAGTACCTGAGGATAGTGGTACCCCAGTAGTCACCCCTCACAGCAGGGTGAGTCAAGAGATCACCTGAGCCCAGGAGTTCAAGGCCAGCCTAGCCAACATATTGGGATGCTGTCTCAAAAAAAAAAAAAAAAAAAAAAAAAAAAATTCCAGTGACCCAAGGATGTGGCTAAGTCATCAGTCAGCTTATTTGACAGATGAGAAAACTGAATCCATGAGGGGCAGCAGATTTTCCAAGCTCACCAGGCTCAGAAAGTCCAGGGTAAGAAATTGGAATCCAGGACTGGTTTCTTAAGAATTTGGGGGTGAGGCCGGGCGTGGTGGCGCACACCTGTAATCCCAGCACTTGGGAGGCTGAGGCAGGATGATCGCGAGTTCAAAGCCAGCCTCAGCAATGGCGAGGCACTTAGCAACTCAGTGAGACCCTGTCTCTAATAAAATACAAAAAAAAGGGCTGGGGATGTGGCCCAGTGGTCTAGTGCACCTGAGTTCAATCCCCAGTACCAAAAAAAAAAAAATAATTTGGATCCGGGCGCGGTGGCGCACGCGCGTAATCCCAGCACTTTGGAAGGCTGAGGCAGGATGATCGTGAGTTCAAAGCCAGCCTCAGCAATGGCGAGGCACTTAGCAACTCAGTGAGACCCTGTCTCTAAATAAAAAAAAATACAAAAAAGGGCTGGGGATGTGGCCCAGTGGTCGAGTGCCCCTGAGTTCAATCCCTGGTACCACAAAAAAAATATATATATTAAAAAAAAAAAAAAAGAATTTGGGGGTAAGATGTGGCATTTAAACCCACTTTCTGGGCTGGGGATGTGGCTCAGAGATAGAGCGCTCACCTAGCATGCGTGAGGCACTGGGTTTGATCCTCAGCACCACATGAAAATAAAATAAAAATATTGTATCCACCTATAACTAAAAAATAAATATTTAAAAAAAAAAAAAAAAAAAAAAACAAACCACTTTCTATCATGGAACCTCACGTTACCCCTCTGTGATGCAGACTGGTCTCAGTTCTACTTTCATCACTCCCACAGGATACACGCGTATGTACATATGCGGGGTCCTGATCCGTTCCCCACCTCATCCCCCCACCATGTCAGTCCCCTCTTTCCCTCATATGTCCTGCCTGTCCCCGGTACTCACTGGGAAGGACTTGATACTCCAAATAACGACATTCTTTTCTGGCACATACTTGGCACTGCCCACACTGGTCTTGAAGCGTGGAGAGTCAGCATCGCTGGGGACAGGAACAGATATCTCCACACCATTTGCCACTGACTGCTTCTTAAATTGGCCCTTGGCCTGTCCAGGGACACAGCATGGAGCGTGAAGAATTGAATCATATATTCCACCAATATCCACCAAGCCCTGTCTTTTAGTAATGAAAATGACCCAAAGGCCTCCCCTGCATGCTAGGCAAGTGTTCTGTCACTGAGCTACCTCCCCTGGGACTACAATGTTAAATGGGGGAAGATAGTCAGAAAAAGCTACTGGGAGGTGACATTTAAGCAAGGAGATGGAAGGTGCCAGGTGGGTATCTGTGTGGTGGTGGCAAGGTAATCCAGGAGAGGGAACAGCTAGTGCAAAGGCCCTGTGGTAGGATTTTGCTGGGTGTGCTTCAGAAACAGAAGGCTGGTGTGGCTGGGAGGGAGTGAATGAAGGGGACAGTGAGAGGAAATGCAGGCAGGGAGGTAACAGAGCAAACTGTGCAGGGACTCAGACCTCTATGGATTCCTGGCTTTTATGCCAGGTTGGATGGGAGCCATGGAGGGTTCTGAGCTTAGTGTTCACATGTTCATCTGGTGAATAGAATATAGGGGGCAAGAGTGGAAGACAGGGGACCAGGAATACCCAAGCCCAAGAAAATGGTAATAGAGCTGGGTTAGGACAGAGGACAGAGAAGATTAGGATCTCTCTCTCTCTCTATCTCTATCTCTTCTGGAAGTGCTGGGACTGTGTACCCCAACACCCAGCTCCCACAAAAAAACACAAAAAACTGAAGCTAGGGGCTGGGGTTGTGGCTCAGCGGTAAAGCGCTCGCCTAGCACGTGCATGGCCCGGGTTCGATCCTCAGCACCACATAAAAATAAAAATACAGCCGGGCGCGGTGGCGCACGCCTGTAATCCCAGCACTTTGGAAGGCTGAGGCAGGAGGATCGCGAGTTCAAAGCCAGCCTCAGCAATGGCGAGGCACTTAGCAACTCAGTGAGACCCTGTCTCTAATAAAATACAAAAAAGGGCTGGGGATGTGACCCAGTGGTCGAGTGCCCCTGAGTTCAATCCCCAGTACCACAAAAAAAAAAAAAAAATAAAAAAAAAACACAGAAACAGAAGGCTGGTGTGGCTGGGAGGGAGTGAATGAAGGGGACAGTGAGAGGAAATGCAGGCAGGGAGGTAACAGAGCAAACTGTGCAGGGACTCAGACCTCTATGGATTCCTGGCTTTTATGCCAGGTTGGATGGGAGCCATGGAGGGTTCTGAGCTTAGTGTTCACATGTTCATCTGGTGAATAGAATATAGGGGGCAAGAGTGGAAGACAGGGGACCAGGAATACCCAAGCCCAAGAAAATGGTAATAGAGCTGGGTTAGGACAGAGGACAGAGAAGATTAGGATCTCTCTCTCTCTCTATCTCTATCTCTTCTGGAAGTGCTGGGACTGTGTACCCCAACACCCAGCTCCCACAAAAAAACACAAAAACTGAAGCTAGGGGCTGGGGTTGTGGCTCAGCGGTTAATAAAGCGCTCGCCTAGCACGTGCATGGCCCGGGTTCGATCCTCAGCACCACATAAAAATAAAAATACAGCCGGGCGCGGTGGCGCACGCCTGTAATCCCAGCACTTTGGAAGGCTGAGGCAGGAGGATCGCGAGTTCAAAGCCAGCCTCAGCAATGGCGAGGCACTTAGCAACTCAGTGAGACCCTGTCTCTAATAAAATACAAAAAAGGGCTGGGGATGTGACCCAGTGGTCGAGTGCCCCTGAGTTCAATCCCCAGTACCACAAAAAAAAATAAATAAATAAATAAAAACACATTGTGTACAACTAAAGCAAATAAATAAATATTAAAAAAAAAACTGAAGCTAATCCAAAATAAGGGGCAGGGGGATGAAAAAAAAATATAGAAGAAGAAAGATCAGTGGAGTAGACGAAGAGGAATGAATGAAAGGAATGAAGGGAGAGAAGAGGAATGGGATAAGGAAAGACTGTGGGCCAGGCAAAGGGGTGCACGCCTGTAATCCCAGCAGTTTGGGAGGCTGAGGCAGGAGGATTGCGAGTTCAAAGTCAGCCTCAGCAACGCAGTGAGACCCTGTCTCTAAATAAAATATGAAAAAAGGGGCTGGGGTTGTGGCTCAGCGGTAGAGCACTTGCCTAGCATGTGCGCAGCCCCGGGTTCGATCCTCAGCACCACGTAAAAACAAAGGCATTGTGTACAACTAAAAACAAATAAATAAATATTTTTAAAAAATAAAAATAATAAAATATGAAAAAAGGGATAGGGATGTGGCTCAGTGGTTAAGCACCCCTCGGTTCAGTCCTGGTACCAAAAAAAAAAAAAAAAAAAAAAAAGAAAAGAAAGAGAGAGAAACTATAATAAAAAGTGCAAAGATTAGTATAGTAGAGGGAAGGGAACAGGGGGAGGCAGGGGAGGAAGTAATGGGCAAGTGGGCAAGTACTGAGACTGAATGGAACAAATTATATTCCATGATTTTATAATTATGTCAAAATTAATCCTAATGTTACATATAACTAAAAAGAACCAACAAAAAGAAAAGAAAGAAAGGGAAAATAGGAAGGAAATAATATTGTCTTTGAAATAAAAGAGTAGTAGACTCAGAAGGAATTGATACTTGGTATTTAAAGATCAACTAGGAGCCTTTTGCAGTGGCGCACGCCTGTAATCACAGCAGCTCGGGAGGCTGAGACAGGAGGATCACAAGTTCAAAGCCACCTCAGCATCAGTGAGGCACTAAGCAACTCATTGAGACCCTGTCTCTAAAGACAAAATAGGGCTGGGATGTGGCTCAGTGGCACCTTCAATCCCTGGTGCCAAACAAACAAAAAACATCATATAACTAATAGTTAATACTCCTTTTGTTATTGAAACATCATTGAGAACGTTCTTTGTGAAAATCACAAGTTAAGGACTCTGAAGAGGCGGGCACGGTGGCACATGCCTATAATCCCAGCTACTCAGGAGGCTGAGGCAGGAGGATCACAAGTTCAAGGCTGGCCTGGGCAACTTAGTGAGACCCAGTTTCCAAATACAATAGAAAGGGGTGGGATGTAGCTCCACGGTAGAGCACTTGCCTAGCATGGACAATGTCCTGGATTCAATTCCCGGTATAAAGGAAAAAAAAAAAAAATGAAGAGAAAAAAATGCAGCAGACAGAAGAATGACAGGAGGGTCAGACTAGGAAGAAGACAGGCGGCGCTGGGGTTGTGGCTCAGCAGCAGAGCGCTCGCCTCGCACGTGCGCGACCCGGGTTCGATCCTCAGCACCACGTAAACATAAAATGCATTACATTGTGTACAACTAAAGTAAATAAATAAATATTTAAAAAAAAAAAAAAAAAGAAGAAGAAGAAGACAGGTGGGAAAGACCATTCCTCCTTAATGTGTTCCCGGCAGGGCCCACCTTGACCATGATCTCCACTCGGCTATGGGAGAATTTCTCAATGACAGATTCAATCCAGATCAGCGGCTTGACCTGCAGACAGAAGAACAGAAGAGTTTTCAGAGACTCTGGGATCAACGCCACCACCCCATTCCCATAGGGCTTGACCATGTCTCACCTGGGTGCTGAGGCGATAGGACATAAGCTCAAAGTCGCCGTCAGGCGGGATGAAGGAGATGGTGCGGTCATTGTCGAAGCGTGAGAGTCGCACACACTGGTGGAACTTGACATCCTCCAGCTCCACGGACTTGTTCTTGCTGCCTGAAACTCGGAGGTCAGTAAAGACAGTGACCTTGGATGCCAGGGTAGGGTCTGTATCTCCACCTTCCCTACCCAGCACTACCAAGGCTTAGACAGATGAG
Source organism: Tamias sibiricus (assembly GCA_025594165.1). NCBI lineage: Eukaryota > Metazoa > Chordata > Mammalia > Rodentia > Sciuridae > Tamias > Tamias sibiricus. The sequence goes on from CM046673.1 coordinate 10,345,651, forward strand.
GAAACGGAGGTCCAGAGAGCATAAGCAACTGGTAGGGCAGAGGTAAGATGTGAAGCCAGAGCCTGGATCTTTCTGTCAGGCTTTTAAACATGATGCTAATGTGTCTTCTCCTCCCACTAGAATATCAAGGCCAAGAGGGCAAGATAGAGAGCTGTGCCTGGCATGCAGTAGGTGCACCATAATGAAAAAGCTTTTGCTCCGTGAAGTTGCAACTGCAGCACTGGGGTTGACCAGCAGAGGGCGCGCGAGAACTTATTTCCGAGCTGGCTGCAATTCTTTGGGTTCCCAGATGCCCGGGGGTCTCTGGTTCCCTTGTGCATGCCTTAGCGAGGGTGTCCCCCCCCCCACCCCGCCCCCAGAATCTTACGGCCAGTGAGCTCAAAGAGCACGCGGTCATTGAGGCCAAGCCGAAGCTCAGGCATTCCAGACAGAAACACCTTGAGCTTGATGGTCCCCACGATCTCGCTCAGCAGGACGCTGCCATTGGCATTGACCTGTGGACAGGCACACATGAGGTCAACAGGCAGAGGGGCCCCTCTCCTGCCCTCAGGCCGTGATGGGGGTGGAGTGGAGGTGTGCGGGCTCACCAGCAGGTTGACAGACTCTATGACATCAATGAAGACCTCGTTCTTCTTGTACTTGATGCCCTCAGAGCGCCAAGACACCGCGTTCGTTACTGTGGGTGGCACCCGTGACTTGCCAGTCTCCAGTTTGTTGCCCTGTTGCGTGATGTACCTGGCAGGAGGGCAACGGGGACCAGCAGCTAGTCCCAGGAACACCTCTGGGCTTTCCTGGATTCCTTCCACCCACGGCCCAGCCGCAGCTGCCCAGGTGGCCCACTCACTCCTGTAGGATCTTGCTGTCTGTGGTCTGTGGGAAACCAAAGTCCATGAGCTCATCCAGCAGCTCGTAGACAATGACAAAGTTGTCTCGGATGCTCTCCTCCTCTAGCTCCTTGAAGTACTCACAGAAGACCTGGAGTGGGGGAAGACAGATGCCCACATAGGTGTGGCTATGGCCCTGGGCTGTGTCTGCAGTCACTGAGCCCACCATCCAACAAACAATTTTTGAGTACCTACTCTGTGCCTGTGCTGGGACATTAATGTTGGACAAAGCAGACAGGTTCTCTCCCCTCACGGGGAAAACGGATGGATCACAGGACCAATACAATCCAACCAGGGACAGTAAAGAGGAAAATATAAGCAGCCACAGGAGCCTAGAGGGCAGAGAAGTCTGGGAAGATTCTGGAAAGAAGACTTCTGGAGGAAGGAATTAAAAGGACTTTTATAAATATGTGTATTAAGTATGTGTGTATTATTTTGGTGTTGTGTTTGAGTCATAGAAAACTGTGTAACTAGCCTGGCATAGTGGCGCATGCCTGTAATGCCAGCAGCTCGGGAAGTTGAAGCAGAAGGATCACAAGTTCAAAGCCAGCTTCAGCAAAGTCAAGGCCCTAAGCAACTTAGTGAGACCCTGTCTCTAAATAAAATACAAAATAGGGCTGAGGATGTGGCTCAGTGGTGGAGTGCCCCTGAGTTCATTCCCCAGTACCAAAAAAAAAAAAAAAAAAAAAAAAAATGTATATAAAACATAAATTATTTTCTTTTTTTGAGGGGTGGGCACTGGAGATTTAAGTCAGGGGTGATTTGTCAATGAGCCACACCCACAGCACTTTTTATTTTTTTTGTTTTGAGACAGTCCAAGTTGCTGAGACTGGCTTTGAACTTGCAATCTTCCTGGCCTCCACCTCTCTTGAATCACCCGGATTACAGGTGTATGCCACCACCTGGGGAAACATAAATTAATTTCATGTTTGAACCTGGGTCACATCCCCAAGATAGCTCAGTGGTAAAGCATCCTTGGGTTCAATTTCTAGTACAAAAAAAAAAAAAAAAAAAAGAAAAGAAATGTGCATGTTGTGCTAAACTTTGAATAAAATTTTGACATGACTCCCAAACAATACAATCTATAATTTTATATAGATTTACATAGCACTTGGTATTATAATTCATCTTGATATTGTTTAAAGTCTACAGAAGGATGTGCATAGGTTCTATGAAATGCTAGAACATTTTATACAAGGGACTTGAGCATCCTTGGATACTGGTACCTTGGAGTGTCCTGGGACCAAATCCCCAGTGGATGTCAAGGGACTGTTCTAGGCACTTTGTAGGTATTAATTTCATTAAATTGCACAACAACCCTGAGGCAGGACTTGTTTAAGGTCAAGTAACAGGAAGTGGGGAAGCTGGGGCTGGATCCCAAGCCCACTGGCTCCGGGATCTCCCTGGTTCCTGCATTAGAGGAAGAGATGATTTTTTTTTTCCTTTCTTTTTGTGCCAGGGATTGAACCAACCGGTGCTTTACCACTGAGCCACATCCCTAGCCTTTTTTTATATTTTATTCAGAGACAAGGTCTTGCTGAGTTGCTTAGGGCCTTACAAAGTTGCTGAGGCTGGCTTTAAACTTGCAATCCTCCTGCCTCAGCCTCCCAAGACACTGGGATTACAGTGCGCCCAGCAGAAAAGATGATCTAAACAGCTAAGGAAACAAGAATGAGGATCCTTTGATGGGGAAGCACAGGCTAACCCAGAGGCCCCTAGGGAAGGCCAGGGAAGGCTGGCTTCCTAGGAGATAGGACTCTTGAAAGAGGTGGGCAAAACAGGCAGATAGCCGGGCGCAGTGGCGCACGCCTGTAATCCCAGCACTTGGGAGGCTGAGGCAGGAGGATCACGAGTTCAAAGTCAGCCTCAGCAATGGTGAGGCAGTTAACAACTCAGTGAGACCCTGTCTCTAATAAAATACAAAAAAGGGCTGGGGATGTGGCCCAGTGGTCCAGTGCCCCTGAATTCAATCCCCAGTACCAAAAAAAAAAAAAAAAAAAAAAAAAAAAAAAAAAAAAACAGGCAGATAGGCAGACCAGTTGGCCAATGAGAGGCCAGTACTTACCTCCACAGTCTTGTAGAGGAAGGAGTATACCATGGAGGCATTGGCGTTCTTCAGTGTGGTGGCCACCACTGGGCGCAGCCAGGTTAAGGAAAAGGTGACATTGGAGGGGGACTCAAATGCAGTACACATCCTGAACTTCCAATCTATGCCCCACCACTACCCACTTTGCAAACCATGCCTACAGATAACCTGAGTCGCTGTAGATGTGCTATGCAATTCCTGTCCTTAGGTCACCCTCTCAGGGCCTAAGTGCCACAGCCCTAAGCCCCCAGGGGCCCCACCTGGGCTGGATACAGTAGAGGTTACTGTGTTTGATCCACAGGAAGTGGACCCGGCCATGGCTCAGCAGTGGTGCCAGGGCACCCTCCTCCTCCCGTTGCATGAGTAGAGGCATGAAGTGGTCGATCTCACTCATAGCCACATCACCCTTATAGTTGCGGCTGATCAGGGGCTAAGGGTGCACAAAGGGGATGACCTAGTCACCCCCAGTATCTGAGAACCCACAACGCTGGGGGCCTCAGAGTATCCAATTCTGACTGGATTTCCCAGCTGAGGGGACTTGGGCAAAGCTCTGCCTCTGTGTGCCTCAGTTTCCCTGCCTGTAAAATGGGCACATGGTAACAATAGCTAATGTATTCAGAGCCCTCACTGAAGCCCAGTCTGCCAAGGAATGATTGTGCCAGCACAGTGGTGCCCAGCCTGTAATCCCAACTACTCCCAATGACTGGGGAGGCTGAAGCAAGAGGATCGCAAATTCAAGGCCAGCCTGAGTCATTTAGCAAGATCCTATCTTAAAATAAAAAAAGGGCCAGGATGTAGCTCAGCGGCAGAGTGCTTGCTTCAGATGCATGAGGCCCTGGGTTCGCTTTCCATCACCACAAAAAAAAAAAAAAAAAAGGAAAAAGAAAGTTTGATGTTTCTCAGTTTATTTCATTCTTGCTACACCCCTGTAAGGAGGTGTTATCAGCATCTCCATTTTACAGATTGGGTAAATTGAGCTTATAAGCCATATCCATAGGAATTGAACCAAGGCTTCAGAATTCTGCTCTCGTCCATGGGCGAGGTTGGGATTCCTTGTTTTTTGTTTTTTTTAATTTTTATTTGTTTGTTTTCTTGAGGCTGGATTTCCCTATGTTGTCCAGGCTAATCTGAAACTTGGTGATCCTTTGCCTCGGCCTCCTGAGTAGCTAGACTACAGGCCAACACCCCTGGCTGGGCTCTCACTAGTTTTTTTGGGGGGGTGGCGTGGGGTACCAGGGATTGAACTCAGGGACACTCGGCCACTGAGCCACATCCCCAGCCCTATTTTATGAGACAGGATCTCACTGAATTGCTTAGCACCTCGCTATGGCTGAAGCTGGCTTTGAACTCGCGATCCTCCTGCCTCAGCCTCGCGAGCTGCTGGGTTTACAAGCATAAACCCCCGCGCCCGGCTCTCTCGCTACTATTATTGAGAACTACTGTTTTCATCACATTTAAGAGCAAGAGGCTTCAGGAAGGGGCAAGGCAGTCCCCTAGGGAAATGAGGGCTCCCCCACATGTGCTATTAACACCGCTGATACCGGTGGGGATGGGATGAATCTCAATTTCTGGAGCGCCTTAACTTTGCAGCAGCGCTACTGTGCTAAGTGGTTCATGCGTACTCAGTCCTATTAATGCGCACTGGGTGGGGACCTTAGTTGTTCCCGTTTTTTTGCATAAAGGGAAATCGAGGCTTCTAGAGACTAATTGCCCCAGGCACTTGGGTAGTAAACGGTGGAGGCGGGATTGGACGCAGGGCTCCTAGGGATTGCTGGGGAGGGCGGAGTTCCCACGCCTCTAAGACCTGCCTAGCAGGTGCGGAGAAGAGAGGTCGGCCCTGGATCCCGCGGAGCGCGCCTCACCTGTCGGTCCCACAATCCCTTTAGTCTACCCTCACCTTGCCCTTGACGTCAAGAATGAAGACTGCTGAGGCGGACATGGTCGAGGCCGATGGACCTGGGAAGCGGACGGGGAGATCCAAGAGGCGACGACCGTGCAGCTTCCTCTTCCTGCGGAAGCGCCCGCGCCCAGGTGAGCGCCCAGGTGAGCGCGTCTTAAAGGGGAGGCCGCCAGGTGAGCGTCGCGGTCGGCCGACCCGAAGACTGGCTACAGGGACTGGGAGGGGCAAGACTAAGTGCGGGACCACTGCCCCGCCTCATTTTCCCTTGGCACTCAGGAGTGCTGCTGCGCAGAGATCCCGGTCCAATTATCCACCCAACCCTCCATTCGCCCAACCATCTGTCCCTCCCTCCATTCATCCCTCCATCCATCATCCATCCAATCACCCTTTGGGTTCATTCCCTGTCTCTCCCACAGGAATGTCAGTCCCAGTAGGGACTGTTTATGTTCAGGTCCCCGGTGCCCCTCGCTGTCTATTCAGTATTTGTCCAATTCATTCATCCATATAATAAATTTTACTAGCTCAATGACTCTTTCACTCAATCGTTTTTTCCATTCAGTGCCTGAAGCTATGGGTAGCACCCAGAGTAGGACAAATGTAGCTGCTTTTGTTATTGCTAATGTTCTTTTTCACTCATTTAAATATATGGGCTGGAAGTGTAGATCAGTGTTCCTGCAGTAGTATGTATGAGGCCTTTTTTGCCATTCTCAACAACAACAACAACAACAACAAAATTTTTTTTAAATACTCCTAGGCGGGCTGGGATTGTGGCTCAGCGGTAGAGCGCTCACCTAGCACGTGGGCGACCCGGGTTCGATCCTCAGCACCATGTACAAATAAAACGCATTGAATAAAACGCATTGTGTACAACTAAAGCAAATAAATAAAAATATTTAAAAAAATACTCCTAGGGGGCTGGGGTTTCGGCTTAGCGGTAGTGTGTTTCGCCTAGCACGTGCACGGCCCAGGTTCCATCCTCAGCACCACGTAAAAATAAAGGCATTGTGTACAACTAAAGCAAATAAATGTTTTTTTTTTGTTTGTTTGTTTGTTTTGTTTTTATTAAATACTCCTACTCTGAGCCGGGCGCGGTGGCGCACGCCTGTAATCCCAGCACTTGGGAGGCTGAGGCAGGAGGATTGCGAGTTCAAAGCCAACCTCAGCAATGGCAAGGTACTTAGCAACTCAGTGAGACCCTGTCTCTAATAAAAATACAAAAAAGGGATGGGGATGTGGCCCAGTGGTCGAGTGCCCCTGAGTTCGATCCCCAGTACAAAAAAAAAAAAAAAAAAACTCCTACTCTGATACACCTAGATGTTGATAGAATGTCAGAAAATAAGTGGATTATTATATAAGCATAATAATATTCATTTAACAAATATTTATTGAGGCAACTACTGTGTGCTAAACTGGGCATATGGCATATGGAAGCTGTTTTCTTTTTTTCTTCTTCTTTTTCTTCTTTTCTCTTTGGTACCAGGAACTGAACTCAGGGGCACTTAACCACTGAGCCACATCCCCAACCCTTTTTTCTTTTTTTTTTTTTCTTATTTTGGAGACAGATTCTTGCCAAGTTATCCAAGGCCTCACTAAATTGCTGAAACTGGTTTTGAATTTATGATCCTCCTGCTTCAGCCTCTTGAGCCACTGGGATTACAGAGGTGCTGGGATTACAGGAGAGCACCACCATGGCCTACTGCCTCTCAAATGCTGGGATTACAGGCATGCGCCACCGCACCAGGCCAATCTCCTGTCTTTTGGCCTCCTGGAAAAAGAGCAGTGACTTTATCTATTTCAACTCTTACTGAGCCACAGATGATATTTAACAAATAAATATTCACTTATTAAACCGGGTGCAGTGGCGCATGCCTGTAATCCCAGCACTTTGGGAGGCAGGAGGATCACGAGTTCAAAGCAAGCCTCAGCAATGGTGAGGCACTTAGCAACTCAGTGAGACCCTGTCTCTAATAAAATACAAAAAAGGGCTGGGGGGGTTGGGATTGTGGCTCAGCGGTAGAGCGCTCGCCTAGCATGTGGGCAACCTGGGTTCGATCCTCAGCACCATGTACAAATAAAATGCATTGAATAAAAAACACATTGTGTACAACTAAAGCAAATAAATAAAAATATTTAAAAAAAAAAAAAAAAAAAAAAAAAAGGGCTGGGGATCTGGCCCAGTGGTCTAGGGCCCCTGAGTTCAATCCCCAGTACCAAAAAAAAAAAAAAAAAAAAAAAAAAAAGATTGAAACAAACAAAAAAAGAGATGATCCCAAAAGAAACAGAAAAAAAAAAAAAAAAAAAAAAAAAAAAAAGGCCAATCATGGCAGTACATGCCTGTAATCCCAGCAACTCTGGAGATTGAGGGAGGATTGCAAGTTTGATGCCAGACTCAGCAATTTAGGGAGATCCTGTCTCAGAATAAACAATGAAAAGGGCTGGGGATGTGGCTTGGTGGTAAAGCACCCCTGGGTTTAATCCCCAATTGCCAGATAGATAGATGGATGGCCTGGACATGTATCTTGGTGGTACAGCACCTCTGGATTCAATCCCAATACTTAAAACCAAAATCACACTGCAGGGCTTTTTGCTTGTTTGCTTTTTTCAGGTTGTGGATAGGACCCAGGACCTGGATCATGCTAGGAAAGCTCTCTACCACTGAGCCTTACCCGCCACCATAATTTCCCTCTGGTGCTGGGGATGGACAGCAGGGGGCACTCTAGCACTGAGCTACATCTTCCGCCCTTTTATTTATTTATTTATTTTTGAGGAGGGTGGTACTGGGGATTGACTCAGGGGCACTGGACCACTGAGCCACATCCCCAGCCCTATTTCTTATTTTATTTAGAGACAGGGTTTCACTGAGTTGCTTAGTGCCTCGCCATTGCTGAGGCTGGCTTTGAACTTGTCATCCTCCTGCCTCAGTCTCCAGTGCTCTGGAATTCCAAACATGCACCGCCTTGCCCAGCTCAAAATCCAAAACTTTGAGTGCTGACGTGATGTGGCCACAGGCAGGAAATTCTACACCTGACCTCATATGATCCTGTGTGCTAAAAATGTTGTATAACTTTTTTTGTGATTGCAACACCTGCAATTCAGTTTCCCTTCTGTTAAATGGACATAATGGACCTGGGTGTGGTGGCTCATACCTGTAATCCCAGCAACTCAGGAGGCTGAGGCAGGAGGATGACAAGTTCAAGTCCAGACCTAGCAATTTAGAGAGACCCTGTTTCAAAATAAAAAGTAAAAAGAGGGCTGGGGTTGTGGCTCAGCGGTAGAGCATTCGCCTAGCACGTGCGCGGCCCGGGGTTCGATTCTCAGCACCACGTAAACATAATGCATTGCATTGTGTACAACTAAAGCAAATAAATAAATATTTTAAAAAATAAATAAATGCATTGTGTACAACTAAAGCAAATAAATAAATATTAAAAAAAAAAAAAAAAAAAGGTAAAAGGGCTGGGGCTGTAGCTCAGTGGCAGAGAGCTTGCCTAGCATGTATGAGGCACTGGGTTCCATCCTTAGCACTACATAAAATAAACAAATAAGGGCTGGGGGTTTAGCTCAGTTGGTAGAGTGCTTGCCTCGCATGCACAAGTCCTGGGTTCAATCCCCAGCACCACAAAAGAAAGAAAGTGAACAAATAAAATAAAGGCATTCTATTAATCTACAACTACAAAACATTAAAAAAAGAAAGAAAGGGCCGGGGGGTGTAACTCAGTGCTTAAGCATCTGGGTTCAATCCCTAGTTACCCCAGCCCCCCAACGGACATAACAGTCATGATCCCCTTTCCTCAGACTGTGTGATGCAGCGATGCCCCAGGAATATCATCTGTAGAGGACCCGGGTTCCACCCGAGGGCTTTCTATGATCTTAATTAACTTCAGGACAGTTTGGGCGAAGATGGAGAAAAGAAACTAAACCTCAGCATATCTCAGAAGCACTATGGCCTACTCTAGAGGCCCAGCCAGCCCAGGTCTCAACTCTCCTTCCCGTATCCCAGCCCCAGACCTTTATTAGCTCCAGAGAATGGGGATTTAAGGGAAGAAATTGAAAAGGCAACAATCATCAGACCCCTGCCACTCCTTCCTCCTCTCCAATCCAACATCTCCAACATCTCCAACAAGACAGCAGCAGTGCGCATTTATTAAGAGCTTATCATCTGACACAGTTTTTGTTCATATCATCGGCAGAACAGAAAGGTCAAGCCACTTACTCAAGGCCACACAGCAAGGAGGTGGTGAAACTGGAATTTGAAGCTGGAACCTGGTCCAACCAAGCCTGCTAACTACTTTGCTGACCTGATTGATATGAGTATTTCTATTGGTAACACTACCGGAGGACTGGAGGGTGCACATTATATGCAGGCACTGCCCTGAATGTCTCCCAAGCAGGGATCCTCAAGAAAGCGCTTTGGTTTAGGAAGGCTGTTATCTTCGTTTGACAGACAGGGAAACTGAGGCTCAGAGAAGATAAGTGACCTGCACAAAGTCATCCAGCCGGAATCCCAGCTCTTCTGAGCCCAAGCCTGAGATTTTATGCTGCCTCTGTCCAAAGGAGCGGGGGTGGAGGGTGCTCCCTGTTCCTACCAGCCCCTGCTCAGAAGGCGATCCAGGAGGAGGCAGGCATCTCCAGGCCCTCTAACCAGCCTAAGAATCAATGAACCTTGAAGCCTGGCGCGGTGGCGCAGCCTGTGATCCCAGCACAGCACGTGGGCGGCTGAGGCGGGAGGATCACGAGGTCAAAGCAATGGCGAGGCACTGAGCAACTCAGTGAGACCCTGTCTCCAAATAAAATACAAAAAGGGCTGGGGATGTGGCCCAGGGGTCGAGTGCCTCTGAGTTCCATCCCCGGTACCAAAAAGAAAAAAAAAAAAATTAAAAAAAAAAAATCAATGAACCTTGAAAGAATCCCTCTCCTGGGGCCCTGAGATGTTTTCAGACTGTATAGAGAACCCAAAAGCCTGGGCCCAGCGCCCTGGAATCTGAAACTCAAGGTTTGTTTGGCTGAAAAATTCATGAGCCCAAAAGCTTCAGTGGGGTCAGAGAACAGAACAGCTCTGTGTTCTGGCTCTGCCCAGCCTGCCCAGCCTTAGATACAACCACCCCCATCCCCCAGAGGCCATAGCCTTGTCCCAATTCCTCCTAAATGACTGCATCCTCCCTCAGGGACCCTGCCTCCAGGCCCCATCCTCATTCCCTTCTCCACCCACTAAAGGGATCTCTCTGAAAGTCACAGCTACTAGGGCCCTCCCTCACTCTCCCATCCCCCATGGCTCCCTATTACCCCAAGCTGCCCTATCTGGCAGGACCACACCCTGCTGACCACAGGGCACCACTTGAACTCCTTGCCCCAGACATAGTGACTTCCCAAATTTCAGTTCCTCTCTCTCCCTTCTCTCTCTCTCTCTTCAGGTCCTGACCTCTGCTTGCAGAACTCTCCCCTCTTTGGCTTTCTTTACCTCTTGTCACTTGGAGCTCAGTTCTCCTCTCAGAAGACTTCTCTGACTGCCCACTCCTGTCTGGGGCAGATCCCCCTCTGTGCTTTCCCAGTGCCTAGCACTACCCTGCACGGCCCTGTTGCATCTTATATTTTGAGTTGATTTAAAATTTTTTTATGGTGGCAAAATATACATAACACAAAATGCGTCATTTGAACCTTTTTAACAGTCGTAGAGCCGGGTGCAGTGGTGCACACCTGTAATCCCAGCACTTTGGGAGGCTGAGGCAGGAGGATCACAAGTTCAAAGCCAGCCTCAGCAATTGTGAGGCACCTAAGAACTCAGTGAGACCCTGTCTCTAATAAAATACAAAAAAGGGGGACTAGGGTTGTGGCCCAGTGATTGAGCACTTGCATAGCACATGCGCCGCCCGGTTCAATCCTCAGCACCACTTAAAAAATAAACTCATTGTGTACAACTAAGGCAAATAAATAAATATTTAAAAAATAAAAATACAAAAAAGGGCTGGGGAGGTGGCAAAAAAAAAAAAAGTCATAGAGCCGCTGGGATTGTGGCTCAGTGGTAGAATGCTCGCCTAGCATGTGCGGGGGCCCTGGGTTTGATCTTCAGCACCACATAAAAATAAATGAATGGTGGGACTGAGGTTGTGGCTCAGTGGTAGAGCGCTGGCCTAGCATGTGTGCGGCCCGGGTTTGATCCTCAGAACCACGTAAAAATAAATGCATTGTGTACAACTAAAACAAATAAGTAAATATTAAAAAAAAGTAAATGAGTGCTGGGGTTGTGGCTCAGCGGTAGAGCGCTCGCCTAGCACGTGTGCGGCCCGGGTTCAATCCTCAGCACCATGTTAAAACACATTGTGTACAACTAAAAGCAAATAAATAAATATTAAAAAAATAAAGTAAATAAATAAATGGACTAGAAGTATTGTGTCCAACTACAACTAAAAATAAATATTAAAAAAAGAGGCATAGAACACACTCCTGATGCAACCATCACCATCACCCATTTCCCGAACTTTCTCATCTCCCTAAATTGAAACTGAACTCATTAAACACTGACTCCCCGTCCTCCCCCTCCATCCACAGGCACCCACCTTTGGCTTCCTGTCTCTACATGAGAGGACTCTAGGAACCGCCTAGGAGTGAAATTCAAGTATTTGTCCCTTCCTGACAGACTTATTTAAAGTTATATTTTGCAACAGGTTTTTTTTTTTTTTTTTTTTTTTGTGGTACCGGGGATTGAACTCAGGGGCACTCGACCACTGGGCCACATCCCTAGCCCTTTTTTGTATTTTATTTGGAGACAGGGTCTCACTGAGTTGCTAAGTGCCTCGCCATTGCTGAGGCTGGCTTTGAACTCGCGATCCTCCTGCCTCAGCCTCCCAAAGTGCTGGGATGACAGGCGTGCGCCACCGCGCCCGGCTATGCAACGGGTTTTTTAATTACCCCAGAAACACATGAATCCTTTATCTTAGAGAGAGAATGTTACAGATAAAGCAATCCCCTTTGATTACCACCCCCACCCCCCACCATCCTGGTCCTTCTATTAACTGCAGACATACTCAGATCTTTCTCTGTCTGGCTCCATGTGTGTGGTGTGTGTGTGGTGATGTTCCTAATCATTGTTCTTCTCTCCCTCTCTTTTCCCCATACCATCTTGTGTCACATATTCCTTGGGACAAGTGAGCAAGGCTCCTTGTCTGAAATAATAGGGAGAGAAAGCAAGGCATCTCTCCCTCTTTCAGGAACAATGTTAGACAAAAATGGCGCCGCAATGGTTAATTCTATCTCTCTATTCTCACTGTGTTTCTGTGTGACCACTAGGGGCTCATAAGTTAGCTATTAAACATAAATCTGACCACACAAATTTACATTGTGAAGTCTGAGTCAGGAGCTCTATAGCAAATTCATTAGTTCCTGAGAAAAACAGGTTTATGATTAGACATTAGGCTTGTAAGTAATGATTAAACTTATGGCTCTTGCTGTGCCCCATAGTTCAGACTTTTCTAAGTTATAGTTATAAGTTTTTTTTTTTTTTTTTTTTTTTTTAATTTGCTTTTAGTTGTACACAATGCCTTTATTCTTAAATTCTTACGTGGTGCTGAGGATCAAACCCGGGCCACGCACGTGCTAGGCGAGCGCTCTACCGCTGAGCCACAATCCCAGCCCCTAGTTATAAGGTTTTAAGTTATAGTTATAAGGTTTTCTTGTGATTGATAAGGATTCTTTTATCTTAGGTAAGTTTAGGATATTAGTTTAAGATATATTGATATAAGTATTCCATGGTAGAGACCCCTTAGATCTAACACCTGATCAAAGGATAATTACCTGTTAGCTTAACTTCTGAGAAATAGCTGTACTTCCTTCTTTCTAATTCAGAACAAGTTATTATAGGAAACAATAGTAAGCTGAGTTCAGTCAAGTTTTAGCTATGATGTATTAGGGCAATCAAAGTGTGGGACATTGTGAATGATCTTAAAGGGCTGTAAGAATAGTTTTAGGTAAAAACAGTTTTTGTTCTTGACACTTAAGATTGATCAATATATGCTTTCTTTACGTTTTTAGATAAGTTTAATCAGTAATATGTACTTAGAACAATATCCTGTTTTCCCTCAGAATGTATAACCCTGAAATTCTTTAATGTAACTTGTTTCCTCATAATGTATAACTCTGAAATTCTTTAATGTAACCTCAAAAGCTGTAATGCAAAAGACTGTGCTGTCTGGGCTATAAAAACTCGGGTAAAAGAAGTAAAGTTAGAGTTAGCTTCCAGACTTGTGTGCTGCGTGGTCTTTCTCTCACCTTTCCGCCGACGTCCTCGACCACCACCCCCCCCACTCCCCGGCCTGAGCTGGTCTCCGGCAATCTTGGACTATGTGACTAAGTGTAACTTGCTAGTCTTACTCAACAATACAAGCTGGGAGCCTAGCTAGGTTATGCAAAAGGGATATGGTGGGCAATGGGGGTGGAGAGTATCTAGGGATCCTGGAATCCCACTCCATGGGTTCAAATCCTTATACAATTTCACGTTCACTGGCTCACCGTGTGACTGTGGATCAATTGCTTAACCTCTCTGTGTCACTTTCCCTCACTGGAAAGTGGTTACAAAGATTTAATATGAAGCACTTAATGCCTTGCCTAATGCTGAATAAGCTCTATGTAAACATTCAGTCCTATTATAACCTGCCAAACCACCTCCTTTTTTCCCCCATGCTAAGGGATTGAAGCCAGGGCCTCACACATGCTAGGCAGACGCTTTGCCACTGAGCCCTTTCACAAACTATTTTAAATTTTTCCATTTAAAAAATGAAACATATACTGAGAAAGGGCAGAAGTCAAGGTTTCACACACTGAAGCCACCCGTGTAAACCACACTTCTGTTTTCCGTCACCCGGAAGCCCCCCCTTCCCCCGTGAGACACTGTGGCCCCTGAAGGCAAACTGTAATCTATGCTCTGCTCTCTTAAGTTGATTATGTGTTCTAGAATTTGATGGAAAAAAGTGTCTGATCTCTCTCACTAGGCATTATTATTCCTATTTTGGTACTGAAGATTGGACCCAAGGGTGCTACATACAACTTCAGGAGCTACATACATCTTCAGGCCTTTTTCTTTTTTTTTTTTTTTTTAATATTTATTTATTTGCTTTAGTTGTACACAATGCGTTCGCCTCTACATGGTGCTGAGGATTGAACCCGGGCTGCACACGCGCTAGGCGAGCGCTCTACCTCTGAGCCACAATCCCAGCCCCTTCAGGCCTTTGTATCTTATCCTGACACAGGGTCTTGCTAATTGTCCAGACTGGCCTTGGACTTGTGATCCTCCTTTCTCAGCCTCCCAAGCTGGTGGGATTCAAGGTGTGCACCGTGGAGCCCAGCATGCTTTTTCTTTTTTGATACTGGGGATTGAACCCAGGGGTGCTTAACCACTGAGCCACACACACACCCCCCGCCTTTTTTTGTGGTTCTAGGGATTGAACCCAGGGCCCTGTGCATGCAAGGCAAGCACTCTACCAACTGAGCTATATCCCAGTCCCCAGCCCCTTTTTATTTATTTATTTATTTAAAAAAAATATATTTATTTATTGCTGGGCGTGGTAGCGCACGCCTGTAATCCCAGCACTTGGGAGGCTGAGGCAGGAGGATCGCTAGTTCAAAGCCAGCCTCAGCAATGGCGAGGCACTTAGCAACTCAGTGAGACCCTGTCTCTAAATAAAATACAAAAAGCCGGGCGCGGTGGCGCACGCCTGTAATCCCAGCACTTTGGGAGGCTGAGGCAGGAGGATCGCGAGTTCAAAGCCAGCCTCAGCAATGGCCAGGCACTTAGTAACTCAGTGAGACCCTGCTTCTAATAAAATACAAAAAAGGGCTGGGGATGTGGCCCAGTGGTCAAGTGCCCATGAGTTCAATCCCCAGTACCAAAAAAAAAAAAAATACAAAAAAGGGCTGGGGATGTGACCCAGAGGACGAGTGCCCCTGAGTTCAATCCCTGGTACCACAAAAAAAAAAAAAAAAAAAAAAAAAGGGCTGGGGATGTGGCCAGCTGAGGGGTCAAGTGCCCCTGAGTTCAATCCCCAGTACCAAAAAAAAATTTTTTTTTATTTGCTTTAGTTGTACACAATGCATTTATTTTTACATGGTGTTGAGGACTGAACCAGGCCGTGCATGTGTTAGGCAAGCACTCTACTGCTGAGCCATAACCCCAGTCCCCCCAACCCCCTACCCCCCCCCCCCGCCAGCCCCCCTTTTTAAACACAATATTTTACTTATAGATAGGGTAAGTTGCTGAGGCTGGCTTTGAACGTGCTATCCTCCTGCCTCAGACTCCCCACTGCACCACCACACCCAGCCCCAGCATGCTTTTGTTTTTAGATTCATCCTTGCTGTATGTATCAATAGTTCATTCCTTTTATTTATTTTTTTTAATTTTTAAAATTAATTCATTTTATTTGTCCATATGGTGGGATTCATTGTTATATATTCATACATGCACACTATATAACAATAGACTTTGGTCAATATTATTCCCCAGTATTTCCCCTTTCCCAGTCTCCCTCCCCCTAGTTCATTTCTTTTATTGCTGAGAATTACATGATATGGAAGGAACACAATTTCTTTAGCATTTACCTGTTGATGGACATTTTGTTTGCTTCCAGGTTTTGGGCCACTATGAAGAAAGTTGCTAAGAACATTTATATAAAAGTCTTATGGGTCTTTTCTTTATTTTTAAATCTTGCCAGGTGTGGTGGTGCACGCCCTTAATCCTAGCTCTTGGGAGGCTGAGTCAGGAGGATTGCAAGTTCAAAGCTAGCTTCAGCAATGGCGAGGCACTTAGCAACTCAGTGAGACCCTGTCTCTATAAAACACAAAAAAAGGGCTGGGGATGTGGCCCAGTGGTTGACTGCCCCTGAGTTCAATCCCCGGTACCAAAAAAAAAAAAAAAAAAAAAAAAAAAAAAAAGGCTATTTTAAAATCTCATTAATAAATTAAAGGTATAAAGTAAAGGTATAAAGGATTGAACCCAGGGGCACTCCAGTCCCCCACTCACCTGTCTGACAGGGCATTGCTAAGTTGCTGAGGCTGGCCTGAAACTTGCTGTCCTCCTGCCTCAGCCTCATGAGGCACTGTGAATATAGGTGTGTGGCTCAGAGCCTAGCTGGGGGTGGGGTGGGGGGAAAATATATATATATATAAAATACTTTTCTTGGTTAAATACCTGGGAGTAGAATGGCTCAGTCATTGGTAGACATCCATTTAACTTTATAAGAAACTGCCAGTTCTTTTTTCCCAAGAGACTGTGTCATTTTGCATTCCTACCAGCTCCAGCTCCTACTCACTTGGCAAGGTCAATCTTTTTAGTTTTGGTTCTTCTTGTGGGTGTATAGTAGTATCTCACCAAGGTTACTGGGGTTTTAATTTGTATTTCCTCTTGCGAATTTTGTTGTATAACCCCACCCCCGCCACAGTTGATGGACATGTATATTTTGGGCAGTAAGGATCAAGGCTTCTGGGAACACCCTTTGACACATACGCCCCATGCACGTATGAGGAGCTACACAGTGTGAACACGGTTTGGAATCCTTCTGTCAGAGACCATTCTGCCCTGCAGCATTTGCTCACTCCTGTTTGATGTTACCAAACTCAAATTCTTGCCAATCTGATGAATGAAAAATGGCATCTTGGGCTGTGGCTGTGGCTCAGTGGTGGAGCGCTTGCCTCGCACGTGTGAGGCACTGGGTTGGATCCTCAGCACCACATAAAAATAAATAGCCCGGCGCGGTGGCGCACGCCTGTAATCCCAGCACTTTTGGGAGGAGGATTGCGAGTTCAAAGCCAGCCTCAGCAATGGCGAGGCACTTAGCAACTCGGTGAGACCCTGTCTCTAAATTAAAAAAATACAAAAAAAGGGCTGGAGATGTGACCCAGTGATCAAGTGCCCCTGAGTCCAATCCCCGGTACCACAAAAAATAAATAAATAAATAAAGATATTGTGTCCATTTATAACTTAAAAAGATTTTTTAAATGGTATCTTTTTGTCCGTTCATCGGCACACGGTCAGCGCTCGGTATCTGTTTGAGGAATCCATGAATGGATGAATGGATGGATAAATGATAACCAACCTCTCCAGGCCGATCACACTCAGTAAGAGGGGTCTCCAGAGCACCCAGATTAGAAACAAAGGTTGGAGCCCCACCCCTCCGGGTCCCGCCCCCTCCCGCGCAGGGCTCCTATTGGAGAGGACACGCGGGGGCTGGCCAGGCGGGCGGGGAGGGGCGGGGCCCCGACCCGGGGCGGGGCGCTGCAGCCCGCGGAGCCTCGCGCCCGCCGGGGCTGGGGTCTCGCTGGCTGGGACACCCTTCCCCGCCTGCTGCGGCCATGGAGGACGATCGGAAGGACGGAGCCTACGGTAGGGGTCGCCTCTGCGGAGTCGGGGGGCTGCGGATCTTGAGGGAGTGGGACATCTGAGACCTTAAACACTCGCGCTGCAGTCTGAGGTCCTCCGCCTCCAGGCCTCTGCATCCTGTGCTCCGCTCAGCCCACGTTAGTGCTCACTCTGGTTGCCCGCGTCCCCTCCCCAGAGCCCCAGCTCCCCCTCCGGCTGATGGGCCGGGGCTCACCGCGCATGCTCTGCCCGTGGAGGTCCCGTTATCTGGGCGGCTCGGATGGCAGGCGGGGGAGGGGAGGAGTGGTGATCGCGGCTGGGAAAAGGAACAGGGCCCCGACCTCTCCAAATCCCCCTCTTCTTCCAGACCCCTTTGTTTACTTCTTCTTCCAACCCACAACCCCCTTCCCCAAGGAGTAACCATCCCGGGCTTTTGGCTAGATGGGGAAACTGAGGCAAGATTGGGGAGATCGAATACTGAGATGGGAGACCACCCGGTCTGGCCGGGAGCCTAGGAAGGGCGGAAACAAGGGCGCCTCCGGTGAGGAGGCAGGAAGGAAGCAGGAAACAATTGAGAAACTTTCCTTGCCTTGTGCAAATAACCTGGGATGCCCGCCTCCCGTTTTAGCAGGTCCTGGAGACTGAGCCCCCCTTGGTGAACCTCTGAGGGCGGCCTTAGCCTTTTGGCACTGGGGATGGGGCCAGGATGTGCGCGCCCTGCGGTGAGGCCATCCTCTTGGGTTCCCACGGGCGGGTGTTGCCGTCTTGAGTTTCTTCTATCTCTTCTTCATTCTGGGTGCCCAGGACAATTCGGTCCAAGACTCAAGTGGCACTGCCCTGGGGTAAAGGGGCCCTGTCACTCGCCCGTTGTGTGACAGGAACTTCCTGGAAACTGCAGAGAATCAAGGGCCCTGGGAAGGGGGCCGGAAACTGCTAAAAAATAATCAAGAAAAACAAGTAGGCTGGCGTTATGTCTTCCTTTCCCCTAGGGACTGTGGCTTCTGGAGGCTGCAGGGAGAGATAGATGGGAGAGGCTGGAACCCCTCCCTGCCCAGCCTGGCCATCTCCTTCAAACACCTCCCTGGCTGTTTGAAGCCGCCAGCCTAGACCTCCAGAAGGGTCCCCAGGCTCTTGGTTTTGGATCAAGTCCTAGACTTTCCGACTGCTCTGTGCTGTGCATCCCTTGGGTGTGGCGGTCTGTCTCTGAACATGGGGTACTGGCCAGGTCCTGGCTGCCTGTGGTCAGTACCTGAGGAGTCCTTGGTTTCCATGAGGTCTGGCTGGGATGGGGGTTGTGAGGACAGACTGGACAATGATGTGATTCACCCAGTTTTGAATTTGGCCAAAGGCTAAGACTGAGCCATGGATGGAACTAAGTAAACCAGTAAACCGGTCTAGGTCCAGTCAGACTTGCCCAGGAGACGAGACAGGCCACCTCTGTCCGATAGATCTGACAGCCCTGGGGCTGGACTTTGGGATCACATTCCACTCCATCATGATTGTTTTTTTTTTTTTTTTTTTTTTTTTTTTTTGTGGTTGTTTTTTCCCTGCAGTGCTAGAGATTGAACCCAGGGCCTTGCACATGCTGGGCAAATGCTCTACTGCTGAGCCACCGTCCAGCCCCAATCAACAAGTATTTACTAAGCGTCTTACAGGCAGAGGCCTAGACACTGGGAAGGTAGCAGTGGACAAATAGAAAAATCCTAGACCGCAGGGAGTAGACAAGGGAATAACTATGTAATTATAGGTTGTTTAAGGTTGTGAAGCAAAGAACAGGACACAGTGTGGAAGAATCATCGGGCTCTATTTTAGGCCACTAAGGACTGAATGTGGAGCTGGCCGTGGGAAGATTTCAGGGGAGTGTGTTCTAGGCAGAAGGAACAGCAAATAAACCACATAGTTGCTTAATTAGTTCCCTCTATGAGACTGAGCAGAGCCTGAGATGGAAACTTCTTCTGAATCCTGCAGTCAGTCCCTCATGTCCTGAGAGGGGTCCCCTGGCTTGATTTCTTTTCTTTTTTTTTTTTTCTTATTATTTATTTTTTAGTTGTAGTTGGACACAATACTTTTTAAAAAATATTTATTTATTTGTTTTGGTTGTACACAATGCCTTTGTTTTTACGTGGTGCTGAGGATTGAACCTGGGCCACGCATGTGCTAGACGAGCGCTCCACCGCTGAGCCACAACCCCAGCCCCCCCCCCCCACAATACCTTTATTTTATTTATTTTTATGTGGTGCTGAGGATTGAACCCAGGGCCTTGCACGTGCTAGGTGAGCACACTACCACTGAGCCACAATCCCAGCCCCCTGGCTTGATTTCTTGCTGGGTTCTTGCTTAGCTTGTAAATCCTTCCATCTCATTGGAACCAAAAATCTGGGGGCTGTTGGTCTTTCCTAGGAAGAATGTCAGATAATGGAGAGCTTTTCCTTTGAAATGAGGTGCAAGACTGAGTGGTTCTTATACCCTTCTCTATGACCCCCATGGCTTCCCACTGGTTACCTTGAATTTAGAGGTGACATCAGACAGACCCAGCCCAAATTGTGATTCTGACATTTAACAGGCTGTGTGACTAGGTGAGCCACTGACCTCTCTGAAGCGTTGCATCCTGGCAGATGGCACTCACCTGTGGGAAACAATTTGCATGGGGCCTGGCAAGCTCAATGTGCTCAGGAGGCCTTTGGGGTTGGTGACACTGAGGACATGGTTTTTGTACAAGCTAATAGATTAACAGCCCTCTCTGTCAAGACATAGGCTTGGGCTGAACTGGGCAGAACTGAAAACTCCTTCCTGAGCAGAGCTATATCTCTAGAGGAAGGCGGCAGCTCCAGGGGAAACAGCCCGGCCGGGGCGGATGTCCTTAATGGGCACTGCCATTCTTAGCCCATCCATGACATAAGCAGCACAGAAAAGAATTCCAGAGTCCCAAGTAGTAAACTTTGGCTGCTTAGTTATAAAGCTGATTCCTGGGCCAGGGTATAGCTCAGTGGTAGAGTGCTTGTCTTGCATGCCAGAGATCTTGGGTTTCATCGCCAGCACTGAAGAAAAAAAAAAAAAGAAAGAAAGAAAGAAAATAAAAGGCATGTGTGTGAGAGGTATTTAATTATTAATGGCAACTTTTGGGGGAACATGATAACACATTTACGTGCTTCAAAGTACAAACCATATGCTAGGTGCAGTGACGCACATATATAATCCCAGCTGCCCAGGAGGCTGAGGCAGGAGAGTCGCAAATTCAAGGCCAGCCTAGGCAACACGGTGAGATGCTGTCTCAAACTAAAAAAATAAAAAGGACTGGGAGCTGGGCACAGCGGCACACGCCCGTAATCCTAGCGGCTCTGAAGGCTGAGGCAGGAGGATTGCAAGTTCAAAGTCAGCCTCCACAGCTCAGCAAGGCCCTAAGCAACTCAGTGAGACCTTATCTCTAAATAAAATAGATTAAAAAAAGTGCTGGGGATGTGGCTCAGTGGTTAAGCACCCCTGGGTTCAATCCCTGGTGGTGGTGGTGGTGGTGGGGGAAACTGTCTCAAAATAAAAAAAAAATAAAAAAATAAGGGCTAGGAATATAGCTAAGTTCGTGAGTGCTTGCCTTGCTTGACTTGGCCCTGGGTTCAATCCCCAGCACCACAAAAATAAAATTAATTTAATTAAAAGGTCTGGGGATGTGGTTCAGTGGTTAAGCATCCTGGATTTAGTACTTAAGGAAAAAAGAAAAGAGAAAAAAAAAAAAAAGGAACTGAGAATTGAGCTTGGTGGTGGAACACCCCTGAGTTCAGTCCCCAATACTGAAAACTGTCGCAACACACAACTAAACCAGTCAGGGTCACTCCAAGTGAGCTGAGCTGGCACAAAATAATCACACAGAAACAGAGAAATACCTTTTTCTTTGGGTTCTGTGATGGCTCCTCCAACCCAGTTCCCACAAAGGAGTCAAGACAGGCAAGAAAGAGAGAGCATACTTATTGGGGGGAGACTGTTCCATGGAATATTCTATCCAAAAAAGGGCAAAGGGTAGGGTTACAACAAACAGGTAGGTGTGACCCAACCCCATCGGGTGACACTCACTCCTGGAGCTGCACCTTGATTATCCCAGCAGAGGTAAGACCCAATTGCATCGCAATGTTGAGAACCTCTTTACTCAGGACTTAAAGGTGTGTACATAGCCCCTACCCATAGCAGCTCCCGAGATAAAACAGTTGTAACACAAATGTGTGTATGATTTTAAACTCTTGTACAACAAAATTAGTATCTTCTCTCTTTTGGAACAGGGAGACTAAAAACTAAAAATAAATAAGCTCTGAAACACGTGGAAGATTTTTAGCTTTCCATGTGAAAGAACCTTCTTCAAGCCCCTGGCCATCTGTCTTCACCCCAGACATAACAGTCTTCTTCTAGAGCTTAGTCTATTTGTTTTAGTGCTTGTGTGCAACATCTGTATCTTTTTAAAGCTCCTTGGGCTGGTTTAATGAGAAAAATGATAGGGTTCCCCAGTGGAATACTATGTAGTCTTTTTAAAAAGACGAAACAGTTCTAGCCTTGCTAGTGGGAAACACTGTCCCCTTATGTTGTTCCTTGAAATAGTCCAACTATGTTTTCTGTGAAAAAGCAAAGAGGGGAACAATGCTTGACAAGATTGGGTTAGGGGTTGGGGTGTAGTTCAGTGGCTCAGCGCCAGCTGAGCATGTGCAAGGCCCTGGGTTCCATCCCCAGCAAGAGAGAGATGAGTTTGGTTACAAATCTGCTTGTGTCTGCGACTCCTAGGTAGTGTCTGGGAAGAAAGAAAAGGGAAATTGGTAAGAGGAACTTGCCCCAGGGAGAACAAGTGAGGGTCCTAAGAATATAGGTGAAAGGGATAGTGATTTTTTTTTTTTTTTTTTTTTTAGTCTAAACTGATTTTTTTTTTTTTTTTTTTTTTTTTTTTTTTGGTACTGGGGTTGAACACAGGAGGCACATTACTTTGCCAGTGAGTCACATCTCCAACCCTTTTAATCTTTTATTTTGATACAGGGTATCACTAAATTGCTTAGGGAGTCACATCCCCAACCCTTTTAATCTTTTATTTTGATACAGGGTATCACTAAATTGCGTAGGGCCTCCCTAAATTGCTGAGACTGACCTTGAATTTATAATCCTCCTGCCTCAGCCTCCTGAGTCACTGGCTTTACAGACATGCACCACTGCACCCAATTCTGAACTGAAATTTTGATTTTTTTTTTTTTTCTTTTTGGTTATTGGGGATTGAATCCAGGGGCACTTAACCACTGAACCACATCTCCAGTCCTGAAATTTTGATCTTGGTAAGTGTACAGGTTGCTTATGTAAATAAATTTGCTTATAG
Organism: Tamias sibiricus; assembly: GCA_025594165.1. Taxonomy (NCBI): domain Eukaryota; kingdom Metazoa; phylum Chordata; class Mammalia; order Rodentia; family Sciuridae; genus Tamias; species Tamias sibiricus. The sequence goes on from CM046673.1 coordinate 10,368,199, forward strand.
CTTCCAGTGAACATTCACTGAACCAGTGCTGTGTGCCAAATTCTATACTAGATCCTGAAGACACAGCAGTGGACAGAACAAAAATGCTACCTTCATGGAACTGGCCTGCTAGAAAGAAAGACAGATAGAACTAAGATGAATGATTGGGAAACACTTAGAAGATCCCATAAGGGTTCTGGAGAAAAATTAATTATGTGAAGAGGGGTGGGAGTGATCTCTAGGGTCTGGAGTTGGGTGTGAGATTTAAAGTATAGGGATCACACAGGGCGAGCCTGACAGATGACCAGAGGAGGGAGCCAGAGAGATGTGAGTGGTATTTCAGGACAAGTTTGTGTGCAAAGGCCCTGTGGTAGAAGCAAGTCTGGTGTGATGGAGCAATGAGGAGGCCTAAGTGGCTGGAGGAGGTAAAGACAGAGGGGAAAGGACAGAGAGTCCAGAGAGTCCAGGGCCTTGTTGGACTTTTATTATTTTTTTTTTTTTAGTTGTCAGTGGATTATTTATTTATTTATATGTGGTACTGAGGATCCAACCCAAGGTCTCACACATGCCAGGCAAGTGCTCTCCCACTGAGCCACAACTCCAGCCCCCACTTGTTGGACTTTTGTTAGAAAAAAAGTGAGGCCCAGTGGGAAATCTTGGACAAAGAAGGGATGTGGCCTGACTCTCACAGGCTCCCTCTGGCCTCTATGGGATCCAATGTCAGAAGTCAGGAGGCCAAGACAGAGGCCATAGCAATAGTCATGGATGTGAATCATCTGATTCCAAGGTGTAAATAAGAGAACACATCTAAGCGGGGCATGGTGGCACACGCCTGTAATTCCAAGGGTTCGGGAGGCTGAGACAGGAGGATAGTGAGTTCAAAGCCAGCCTCAGCAAAAGCAAGGCACTAAGCAACTCAGTGAGACCCTGTCTCTAAATAAAATACAAAATCGGGCTGGGGATGTGGCTCAGTGGTTGAGTGCCCCTGAGTTCAATCCCCATTACCAAAAAAAAAAAAAAAAAAAAAAAAAAAAAGAGAGAGAGAGAGAGAGAGAGAGAGACACATCTAGATGGGCCCAGTGGTGCATACCTGTAATCCCAGCTACTGGGGAGGCTGAGGTAGGAGAATGGCAAGTTCACAGCCAGCCTAGGCAACATAACAAAACAGTCTCAAAATAAAATTTATAAAAGGGCTGGAGGGGGCTGGGGTTGTGGCTCAGCGGTAGAGCATTCGCCTAGCACGTGCGTGGCCCGGGTTCGATCCTCAGCACCACATAAACATAAATGCATTGCATTGTGTACAACTAAAGCAAATAAATAAATATTAAAAAAAAAAAAAAAAAAAAGGGCTGGAGGTATAGATCAGTGGTGAAGTGCTTGCTTAGCATGCCCACGGGCCTGGATTCAATTCCCTGTACAATTCTGACTCTGTCAGGTTCCAGAACCTGGCACCAGTTCTTTGTGAATCTCAGCTCAAACCTGTTCACTCTGCACCACCTGCTATCTTGCATAGCCCTGAGCCTCAGTTTTCTCCATTCATAAAATGGAGCATACAGGCCGGGCATGGTGGTGCATGCCTATAATCCCAGTGGCTTGGCAGGCTGAGGCAGAAGGATGGCAAGTTCAAATTCAGCCTCAGCAACTTAGCCAGACCCTGTCTAAAATGAAATATAAAAAGTGTTGGGGGGCTGGGGTTGTGGCTCAGCGGTAGAGCGCTTGCCTAGCACGTGCGCGGCCCGGGTTCGATCCTCAGCACCACGTAAACGTAAATGCATTCCATTGTGTACAACTAAAGCAAATAAATAAATATTTTAAAAAAAGTGTTGGGGATGTGGCTCAGTGGATAAGTGCCCTTGGGTTTGATTCTCGGTATTTAAAAAAAAAAAAAAGTATACAATAGTATGGACCCCAGAGCCTACTGAGAGGGCTCAGTTAGCTGATGTGGGTGCAGCCCTTGGCCATGAGCTAGGAGAGCATGGTAAATGCCACTTACTGGGGATTATTTACATAACATAGAGTTCAAGAGCATAGAGTCAGAAACAGCATTCAAATCTCAGCCCCCCACCCCTGCCCGTGTGACCCTGAGCAAGAGTCCTGAAGATTTTCTTTCTTTTTCTTTTCTTTTCTTATTTTTTGTATTAGGAATTGAACCCAGGGGTGCTTTACCACTGAACTACATGTCCAGCCTTTTTTATTTTTTATTTTGAGACAGGATCTTGCTAAATTGCCTAGGACCTTGCTGAATTGCTGAGGCTGGTCTTAAACTTGAGATCCTCCTGCTTCAGCCTCCTGCGTCGCTGGGGTTACAGGCCTGCGCCACCGCATCTTGTTCTCTGTGCCTCATTTTCCTCACTGGGCCCTCTGCCCTCAGAGCATCATTGTGAGAATGAAACATTCTCGGAAGAAAATGTCTTGTTCAGTGCCTGCCAAGTACAGTGGGCACTCTATTTTATTTTCTGTTAGTATTTCTAAGCTTCTCTATCCAGTTGTTTTCCTTAAACCCTTTGTCAAAGGGACTTGTCTGAGCAGCTGGGATGCTCATTACTTAGGGACAAACTTCTGGCAGGGTGGGGGCTGCCTGGCTGTGTGGGCGAGGCCTTGGGCTACTGTAGCCCTTGGGGACTTGGCTGGTGTCCGGAAGCTGTGGGGACTGGGTGGCATCTGATGTCCTGGCACAAGCATTGTGTTGGGGCAGCCTGTGTCATGGCCTGATCTAACAGCCCAACTTTCCATTCCCTCTCCCCCACTATTACCCTCTCAGGGTCTTGGTCCATTTTCTGTTGCAAATAACCTCAAACCATAGACTGAGAAAGTTAGAAAGAAAAGTTTACTTAGCTTGCAGTTCTGGTCCCAGTTTGAGGGGCTGCATCTGCCCTTTTTGCTGGTGGCGTCCCCAAGTGACACAGAAAGGGAAATCACATGGTGAGAGATAGGGCGTGCACAGATTTAGAATTTCTTTCTCTTCTTGTGCTGGGGATGGAACCCAGGGCCTCTCATGCACCTCAGTCCCTGAGCCACTGAACCACCGGGAACTGAACGCAGGGTGCTCGACCTCTGAGCCACATCCCAGCCCTTTTTTTTTTGGGGGGGGGGGGCGGGGTACAAGAGATTGAACTCAGGGGCACTCCACCACTGAGCCACATCCCCAGTCCTGTTTTGTGTTTTATTTAGAGACAGGGTCTCACTGAGTTGCTAAGTGCCTCGCCATTGGTGAGGCTGGCTTTGAACTCGCGATCCTCCTGCCTCAGCCTGCCAAAGTGCTGGGATTACAGGCGTGCACCAAAACGCCCGGCAGCATTTATTCTTACGTGGTGCTGAGGATGGAACCTGGGCCACGCACGTGCTAGGCAAGCGCTCTAAACCGCTGAGCCACAACCCCAGCCATATTTATTTATTTATTTATTTTATATTTGTTTTTAGTTGTACACAATGCCTTTATTCTTACGTGGTGCTGAGGATCGAACCCTGGCCGTGCACATGCTAGGCAAGCACTGTACCGCTGAGCCACAACCCCAGCCCCAGCCAGCCCTATTTTTAAAAAAAATATTTATTTATTTGCTTTCATTGTACACAATGTGTTTCTTTACGTGGTGCTGAGGATCGAACCCAGGCCGTGCACATGCTAGGCTAGCGCCCTACCACTGAGACACAACCCCAGCCCCTCTCCCTCTTCTTATAAAACCACCAGTACTCAGGGGGACTCAACCCAGATGATCTCCTCTAATCCTAACCATTTCCCAAAGGCCCCTCCTCTAAACATCATGGTCCCATTCAGTTTCTACCCTCTTTTTTTTTTAGTTGTTGATGGACACAATACCTTTACTTTACTTATTTATTTTTATGTGGTACTGAGGTTCGAACCCAGTGCCTCACACGAGCTAGGCAAGCTTTCAACCACTGAGTAATAGTCCCAGCCCCAGTTTCTATACTTTTTTTTTTTTTTTTTTGGTACCGGGGATTGAACTCAGGGACACTCAACCACTGGGCCACATCCCCAGCCCTATTTTGTATTTTGTTTAAAGATAGGGTCTTACTGAGTTGCTTGGCACCTCGCTAAATTGCTTGGGCTGGCTTTGAATTTGCGATCCTCCTGCCTCAGCCTCCCTAACCACTGGGATTACAGGCGTGCACCACCGTGCCTGGCAGTCTCTACCCTCTTAATACCTCACAAGCAGAAATCAACTCCCATGAGTTTTGGATAGGACAAACTATATTTGAACCATACCACTCAGGATCTGCCAAAGAAAAGGCTTATTGGGTTCCAGAGAGGGTCTGATTCCGGTCTCTATCCTCCACCTGCTGTGTGGCTTAAGTGAGTGATCTCGGTTCCCCCTATCAAGTGAGAACAATTTATATATAGTTAGCTTATTTATTTATTTTTTCCTTCTGGCATAGCTGGAGATTGAACCAAGTGCTGGGCAAGTGCTTGACCACGGAGCCACACCCAGCCCTTAGCACTTCTTGAAGCTGTGAACCTCCAGGCCTGCACTAGGTGCTTTTGGAGCATAAAGTTCTTGCAACACCTTCAAAAGAAATGTCAGTATTAGTTTCTCCAGTCAGGAAAATGGCAGCAGAGAGATGGAAAGGTGTGTCCAACATCATCCAAGAAGGATGGGAGGGCTGGGATTGTGGCTCAGAGGTAGAGCGCTCGCCTAGCATGTGCGCGGCCCGGGTTCGATCCTCAGCACCATGTAAAACAAATGCATTGTGTACAATGAAAGCAAATAAATAAATATTTTTAAAAAAGGATGGGAGCCCCTCTGGGTGTGACACCCCTAACCCCCACTCCTAAACTGTGGACCCTTTGGAACAATTACATTCCTTCTCAGTGCCTCCACTCCCCATGCCCCTTGTGGGGAATAAATGACAAGATGTACCACATGTATGTAATGCTGCCATTGTAGTGGACAAGCAGCCAAAGAGAATATGAAATGTATGAGTCTGATGTGTGTGAAGAAAACTTAAACTGGACACAATCGCGCACACCTGTAATCTCAGCCACTCTAGAGGCTGAGGCAGGAGGATCGCGAATTCAAAGCCAGCCTCAGCAATGGCGAGGCACTTAGCAACTCAGTGAGACCCTGTCTCTAAATAAAATACAAAAAAGGGCTGGGGATGTGACCCAGTGGTCAAGTGCCCCTGAGTTCAATCCCCGGTACCACAAAAAAAAAAAAAAAAAAAAAAAAAAAAAATTATTTTTTTAAAAAGGGCTAGGGATGTGGCTCAGTGGTGAAGTGCTAACATAAAAATCCAAGGGTAAGCCGGGCGTAGTAGCGCACACCTGTCATCCCAGCACTTGGGAGGCTGGGGATGTGGCCTAGTGGTCGAGTGCTCCTGAGTTCAATCCCTGGTACCAAAAAAAAAAAAAAAAAAAAAAAAAACCCAAAAAACCAAAAAAACGTATATTTTGGTACCAGGGATTGAACTCAGGGGCACTTGACTACTGAGCCACATCCCAAGCCCTATTTTGTATTTTATTTAGAGACAGGGTCTCACTGAGTTGCTAAGTGTCTCGCTATTGCTGAGGCCACTACGCCCGGCTTACCCTTGGATTTTTATGTTAGCACTTCACCACTGAGCCACATCCCTAGCCCTTTTAAAAAAAATTTTTTTTTTGTCGTACCGGGGATTGAACTCAGGGGCACTCGACCACTGGGTCACATCCCCAGCCCTTTTTTGTATTTTATTTAGAGACAGGGTCTCACTGAGTTGCTAAGTGTCTCGCCATTGCTGAGGCTGGCTTTGAACTCACTATCTTCCTTCTTCAGCCTCCCAAGTGCTGGGATTACAGGCGTGCTCCACCGTGCCCAGCTGTCTATATTTTATTTATTTATTTATTTACTTACTTACTTATTTTTTATTTGTCCTACTTATTTGTTAACATGTATATTTCACATCATTTTGTCATCAAAAATATTCCTTTTAATTAAATTTAATTAATTAATTAAAACATTTTGGGGGGTTCTTTATTCTTTGGATTTTTTTCTTTAAATATTTATTTATTTGCTTTAGTTGTACACAATGCCTTTATTTTTACGTGGTGCTGAGGATTGAACCCGGGCCGTGCGCATGCTAGGCGAGCGCTCTACTGCTGAGCCAAAACCATAGCCCCTGGATTTTTTTTTAACCATTTAAAAATATGTGGTACTTGCCTATAATCACTGCAGCCCAGGCTGAAACAGGAGGATGGCAAGTTCAAGGCTAGTAGCAGCAACTTAGTGAGGCCCTAAGCAATTTAGCAAGAGTCTGTCTCAAAATAAAAAGGGCTGGTAGTGTTGCTCAGTGGTTAAGCACCCTTAGATTCAATTTCTGGTACCAAAAATAGACAAACAGACACAAATAAATAAGGACTGGGGCTGAGATATAGCTCAGTTGGTGGAGTGATGTCTAGTACGCACGGGCTGCAGATTCGATCCCAGCACAGAGGATGAAAAATTGAAGCAGCAGCAGCAGCAGCTATGGCAGGCAGAGTACTAGCTCCCAAATATGTCCCCACGGTAATTTCCTGAACCTGGGCATATATTAGTTTACATGGGAAAAATGAGACGTTGAGGATGAATTTAAACTAAGGATCTTAAAATGGTAGATAATTCTGGATAATCCGGGTGAACCCTTGGGCACCTTGACAAGAGTCCTTATAAATGAAAGAGGGAGGCGGGGAATCAGAGAAGGACATGTGACAACAGAAGCTGACCTGGGCTTGAAGGGATTATGAACTTTGAAGATGGTTAAAAGCCTGCTGTGCTGGTGCAGGCCTATAATCCAGCTAATCCCAGCTACTCAGGAGGCTATGGCAGGAGCATTGAAAATTCAAGGCCAATTTGGGGAGTTGAGCAGGACCTTGTTTCAAAAGAAAAAAAAATTTTTTTTTTTTTGTACCAAGGATTGAACTCAGAGGCACTTGACCACTGAGCCACATCCCCATCCCTTTTTTCTATTTTTATTAGAGACAGGGTCTCACTGAGTTGCTAAGTGCCTCACCATTGCTGAGGCTGGCTTTGAACTCCTGATCCTCCCGCCTCAGCCTCCCAAATGCTGGGATTACAGGCCTGCGCCACCGCGCCCGGCTTCAAAAGAAAAACTTTTAGAAAAGGCCTGGGGGAGGCTGGGGTTGTGGCTCAGCGGCAGAGCGCTCGCCTCGCACGTGCGCGGCCTGGGTTCCATCCTCAGCACCACGTAAACATAAATGCATTGCATTGTGTACAACTAAAGTAAATAAATAAATATTAAAAAAAAAAAAAAAAAAAGAAAAGAAAAGTCCTGGGTATGTAACTCAGTGCTAGATCAGTTGCCCAGCATGTATGAGACCCTAGATTCCATCCTCAGTACCACACATGCAAGAAAATAAAGGTGTAAGAAATGAAGCTTCTAGAACCTGGAATCAATTCGTCCCTAGAATCTCAGAAGACTCTACACTTTCTCAGAGAATTTCAGAGAATCTAGAATCCCCAGAAGACACGGACGCTTCATCGCAGCCTAGGGAGGTGCTTATTGAACTTCTGATTTCCTGAACTGTAGGATAATTGGCTGGGGGTGCACCTTGTGGCAAAGAAGGTGCTGAGTATGTGGGAGGTCCTGGGTTTGAGCTCCAGCAGCTGTAAAAATTAAAAATAAGCTGGGTGAGTTGGCGCCAGCCTCAGCAACTTAGCAAGGCCCTAAGCAACTCAGTGAGACCCTATCTCTAAATAAAATACAAAATAGGGCTGGAGATGTGGCTCATTGGTTAAGTGCCCCTGAGTTCAATTCAACTGTAGCTGGACACAATACCTTCATTTTTTAATTTTTATGTGGTGCTGAGGATCGAATCCAGTGCCTCATGCGTGCTAGGTGAGCACTCTGCCCCTAAGCCACCACCCCAGCCCCCTATTTTGTATTTTATTTAGACACAGGGTCTCACTGAGTTGCTTAGCACCTCACCATTGCTGAGGCTGGCTTTGAACTTGCAATCCTCCTGCCTCAGCCTCTGTGTTGTTTAAATCATCAAATTGTTGGTTTTGTTACAGCAACCATAGGAAACTCATACAGATGCTAGTTCAGGAGTTGGACAAGCTGTTTTCATTGCTCACAGACTTTGAGATCATGGGCATGTTATTTCTCTCTCAGTTCATTTACTGTATCTGTCCAATAAACTTAATGGTAGGATCAATCTCACAAAGAAGTTACTCTTCAGATGAAATGAGGTCAACTCTGTGACTTTATTTATTTCTTTTTGGTACTGGGGATTGAACCCAGGGATGCTCTATCACTAAGCTGCATCCCCAGCCCTTTGTATTTTTTTATTTGGAGACCTTGAACTCAAGGTCCTCAACCTCGGCTGAGATTACAGGCATATGCCACTGGACCTGGTAACTGTATAATGTTTTAGAGGAGTGCCTGGCACATGGCAAGCATCAGCAAAATGGAGACCTGAGTACTGTTCTGAGGGCATCTTCCAGCATGTTTGCAGAGATTTGTTCAGCAAATCCCCATGCGGCAGGTTTTGGATTGGGCTCAATTAAAAACCATTAGTACTTGCCGCTCCCTTCCGGTCATCCCCACCCAGTAAGGTTCAGGAGAGTTAATGGAACCCATCAGATGGCAAGGTCAATGTTCCCTCTTGTGTCTCCGTAGAGCCCACAGGGCCAGGACTGGAGCCAACCCTCTCCCGGGTGCCCCTTTGTATTTTTAGCTTCATCGCACAGAGGGGTGATTCATGTTCACCCAGCAAGATCCTGCTGCCACACCCCATGGTGCCAAATCCTCAGGCTGGGCACTCTTTCCCTGAGTGAAAGTGCCATCTGAGACCACCCCGAGTGTCTCCCTTCCCTAGTGTGGCCTCGTCATGCTCCAACACCCTCAGTGGCCCCTACTTGACCAGTCAAACCTAGATTGGCGATGGACCACTTTGGTGACAGGTAAACTGCATCCCCTCCCTGAGTCTTCATTTCCTCTGCCTTCCTCTGTGTTGATAGAGTCTCCATTATGTCAAAGAGGGTCTGAAAGGTCTTGAGACCTCCTGGGTCAACACTGACTGTTTCTTTCTTTCTCTCTCTCTCTCTTTTTTTTTTTTTTTTTTTTGGTAGTGGGGATTGAACTCCGGGGTACTCACCACTGGGCCACATCCCCAGCCCTTTTTTGTATTTTACTAGAGACAGAGTCTCACTGAGTTGCTAAGTGCCTCGCCATTGCTGAGGCTGGCTTTGAACTCGTGATCCTCCTGCCTCAGCCTCCCAAGTGCTGGGATTTACAGGCATGGGCCACCATGCCTGGCTTCTTCTTCTTCTTCTTTTTTTTTTTCCCTTGTGCTAGGGATTGAACCCAGGAACTTTTTTTTTTTTTTTTTTTTTTTTAATATTTGTTTTAGATGTTGATGGACCTTTATTTTTTATTTATTTATTTATTTATTTATATTTTTATTTATTTGCTTTAGTTATACACAATGCGTTTTATTCAATGCATTTTATTTGTACATGGTGCTGAGGATCGAACCCGGGTCGCCCACGTGCTAGGTGAGCGCTCTACCGCTGAGCCACAATCCCAGCCCTATTTATTTTTTAAAAATATTTATTTATTTGCTTTAGTTGTACACAATGCAATGCATTTATGTTTACGTGGTGCTGAGGATCGACCCTGGGCCGCGCACATGCCAGGCGAGCGCTCTGCCACTGGGCCACAACCCCAGCCCCTGGACCTTTATTTTATTCATTTATTTATTTGTGGTGCTGAGAATTATTTTTTAAAATATCTATTTATTTATTTGCTTTAGTTGTACACAGTGTGCTGAGCCACAACCCCAGCCCTGGTGCTGTGAATTGAACCCAGTGCCTCACACATGCTAGGCAAGTGCTCTACCACTTGAGCCAAGACTCCAGCCCCTGAATCCAGGATCTTATGCATGCTGGGCAAGCACTCTACCACTGCTACACCCCAGCTTTTCTTTCTTTCTTTCTTTTTTTGAGAAGGGTCTTTCTAAGTAATCCAGGTTAGCTTCAAACTTGTGTTCCTCCTGCCGTAGCTGCCCGAGTCGCCGTATAAACAAAAGCTTGGTCCTTGTCCCCAATGCCAATTAATGCCAATTTAATAATAAGGACATAGTTTTGTGAAAAAGGAAAAAGTTGTTTTATTGCTTTGCTAGCACAGGAGAAACACTGGGGACTCCTATCCCAGAGGCTGTGATTCTACGCATCAGGAGGACTGACCCGGGGATTTTAAAGGAGCTATTCAAAGGCTAAATTCCTGGTGTGCTGGGACAGGGGCCCTGGGCACCCTGATGGTGTGTTAGAATTCACTTGTTAATTTGGGAGGTATTCACTTCCTAGATCTAGCTGCCGTCTCCTTCCTGTGGAGCCCAGATAACTCCAGGTAATCTGATTTGCTGCCCCAGGTTAAGGAGGGGGAGAGGGAGAACAGGGAAAGGAAAACACGTCCCTTTTATGTGTTTGTTTGTTTTGTGGTGCTGGGGATTGAACCCAGGGCTTTGCATGAAAGGCAAGCACTCTACCATCTGAGCTATATCCCCAGTCTGAAAACACATTCCTTTTAAAAATAAGCCTCACGGGCTGGGGCTGTAGCTCAGTGGCAAAGCGCTTGCCTAGCATGCATGAGGCACTGGTTTCGAACCTCAGCACCACATAAAAGTAAACAAATAAAATTAAAAATAAGCCTCGGAGCTATATTCAAAAGCTGAAGTGGGGGGCTGGGGTTGTGACTTATCGGTAGAGCGCCTGCCTAGCATGTGTGAAGCGCTGGGTTTGATCCTCAGCACCACATAAAACAAATAAGTAAATAAATAACAATAAAGGTATTAAAAAAAAAAAAAGGTGAAGTGGACCACTCTTACAGCTGGACTCCAGGCATGTGCCACCACTGAGTCCCCTAAAGTTGTCTGTTTTTTTTTGGTACCGGATATTGAATCCAGGGACACTTAACTACTGAGCCACATCCCCAGCACTTTTTTGTAGTTTCTTTTTCTTTTTGCTACCAGGGATTGAACTCAGGGGCACTTGACCACTGGGCCACATCCCTGGCCCTTTTTGTAGTTTGTTAGAGACAGGGTTTTACTGAGTTGCTTAGTGCCTCACCATTGCTGAGGCTGGCTTTGAACTCGCGATGCTCCCGCCTCAGCCTCCCAAGTGCTGGGATGACAGGCGTGTGCCACCACGCCTGGCTACTTTTTTTGTATTTTCTTTAGAGACAGGGTCGCGCTGAGTTGCTTAGAACCTCGCTAAGTTGCTGAGGCTGGCTTTGAACTTGGGATCTTCCTTCCTCAACCTCCCTGAGCTGCTGAGGTGACAGTAGGTAAATTGTCTGCTTATGTGGCTGCCACCCCTCTGGCAGTCTGTAGATATTCCAGCTGACACCACAAACTTCTGGCAATCCCTTATCTCTCCTTCCACATGCCTTGCTGGTCTCACCTCCTATCACAGGGTAGATGTTTCTCCTGTGTTTTCCTTCTCATACTTGTCATACTTCTGTTTTTATATATTTGCATGATTAATCCATGTGGAATTTATTTTGCTATGCGTTTGGGGGTGGGGTTAAGTTTATTTTGCTCCAAATGTGCATCGAGGCTACTGACCAAATAATTTGCCCTCTCCTTGAAGACTGAGAATTCTACCTTTGTCATATATTATTTTAAGTAAAAAAAAAAAAAAAAAAAAAAAAAAAAATCCTGAAACTAACTTTTTTGTTGTTTGTTCCTTTTTGTCCTGAGGATGGAACCCAGGACCTTGCAAGGTAAGCACTCTTCCACTAAGCTACACCCCTAGTCCATTGCAAATTTGTTTTTAAAATGTGTGTACCTTGGGCTGGGACTGTAGCCCAGTGGCAGAGCCCTTTCCCAACACGTGAGGCACTGGGTTTGATCCTTAGCACCACATAAAAAATAAATAAAGGGCTGGGGTTGTGGCTCAGCGGCAGAGCGCTTGCCTCGCACGTGCGCGGCCCGGGTTCAATACTCAGCACCACGTAAACATAAATGCATTGCATTGTGTACACCTAAAGTAAATAAATAAATATTTAAAAAATAAATAAACAAATAAAATAAAAGGTATTCTGTCCATCTACAACTACAAAATGTGTGTGTGTGTGTGTGTGTGTGTACCTTTAGCCTTGTGTAGTGGCACACTCCTAATCTCAGTGACCGGTGGCTATGGAGACTGAAGCAAGAGGATGACAAGTTCAAGGCCAGCCTGGGCAAGGTAGTGAGACCCTGATTTAAAATAAAAATAAGGGCTGGGATTGTGGCTCAGCGGTAGAGCGCTCGCCTAACACGTGCGCAGCCTGGGTTCGATCCTCAGCACCACGTACAAATAAACGTGTTGTGTACAACTAAAGCAAAATAAATAAATATTTAAAAAATAAAATAAAAGGGCTGGGGATATACCTCCCTGGTAAAGTGCACCTGGGTTCAATTCCCAATACAAACAACAACAAAAACAACCCTGCACATTGATAGCTCTAAGCTTTACTTCTCAATCTTAGTTCTATCTGTGTGGATTGTATATCGTGGTTATTCATTCGTCAAACCCTTACTGAGGTCCTGGTTTATGCCCTGGGCTATGCTGGTCACTGGAGAGGGAGCTATGAACAAAAGAGACAACTTCCTGCTCTTTTCAGCCAGGAGACAAGGGGGCACACACTCAACAACCAATAAGGAAAAGATAGTGATAACAAACAACATTTAAAAGGTAGTGGAGGGCCGGGCATGGTGATGCAAGCCTGTAATCCCAGCACTTTGGGAGGCTGAGGCAGGAGGATCTCGAGTTCAAAGCCAGCCTCAGCAATGGCGAGGCACTTAGCAACTCAGTGAGACCCTGTCTCTAAATAAAATACAAAAAAAAAAAAAAAAAAAAAAGGGCTGGGGATGTGGCTCAGTGGTCAAGTGCCCCTGAGTTCAATCCCCGGTTCCACAAAAAAAAAGGCAGTGGAGGGCCGGGGTTGCCGCTCAGTGGTAGAGCGCTTTCCTCACATGTGTGACGCCCTGGGTTCAATTCTCAGCATCACATCAAAAATAAATAAATAAAAATAAAGATATTACAAACAAACAAAAAAAGGCAGCGGAGCTGGCTCAGAAACAAGCACACCCCCATGGTTCTAGTTACTTGGAATGCTAAGGCAGGAGGATCTCTTGATCCCCCAGAGATTTCAGGCCAACCTTGGCAATGTATTGAGACTCCGGGTATAGAAAATGTTAAAATGAATGTGATGAGATAGGAAGAGAATGGGACCCTGTTTTATCTATTTTGTTTATTTGCTTATTTATTTTTGGGGTAGTGAGGATGGAAGCCAGGGCCTTGTGCTCACTAGGAATGTGCTCTACCACTGAGCTACGCTGTTTAGATAAGCTGGGCAGAGAAACCTCTCCAAGGAGATATTTCAGCAGAGGCCAGAAGGAGGTGCTACACATAGACATCTGGAAGAAGAGTTTCTATGCAGAGGAACAGAGGTGCCAGTGCAAAGGTCCTGAGGTGGGACCATGCTTGGTGATTTTGTGATACAGACAGGAGGCTGGTGAAAATGCTCAGAGCAAGCAAAGGGTAGAGTGGAAGGACACGTGGGCAAGGAAGAAGCCACCAGGAGGAGTTCCGCTTTTCCTCAGAGCAAGGTGGAGGCCACAGAGGGTTCTGAGCAGAGGGGGGTGCACTCTGATTTAGCTGTCCCCAGGCGCCTGCAGGGGAATCGACTGGAGGCTGGACACCAGGAAACTGGAGCCAGGAAACCAGGTGGGGGTGCCTGCACTGATCCAGCCAGGAAATGACCGGCTGCGTGACAGGGTGAGGGTAAAGAGGGGCATGAGGAAAGCTTGGTTCTGGATGGGTCTGAAGGCAGGGCAGGTGTGTCGCCGAGGGGACGCTCAGGTTTCTGGCCTGTGCATCTGGAAGGATGGAGCTGCCAATTACCACGTCTGGGCAGACTGAGGGACAATCAGGGGTTCAAACATGACCTTGCTGAGCATGAGGTGACAGTGAGACCTCCGTGTGGAGTGAGGGGAGGGAGGTGCCTCACAAATTGTGGGGTGAGGGAGGGGCATGAGACCTGTGTGAGGAAGCAGACATTTTGGAGTTGTGAGGACCTGTAGGTGGGGTCTTGACCAGGGACCAGGTGGCCAGGAACAGATGAGACTTGTGGCTTGATCTCAGTCTACTGCACAGACTGGGTGGGGTGGGACCAACTGGCCTTAGGGCTGGCAGGGACTTCAGGAACCACAGGGTTTCTTTGGGAGTCCTGGTCACCCAAGGGCATGGCTTGGCGCCCTGGGCCTCGCCTGTTTGCTGAAGCCTGTGGTCGGTCCAGGGGTCAGGCAGGGCCTCCTTAGCTGGAGGCCACCAGGGGAAGTGGCATTTTCTCTAGAGGCAAAGTAAGTCAGTGACCAGAGCCCCCACTGGGGGTGTTTTCACTGAGGTAGCAACTACTACAATGACGGAACACCAAATGTACTGTATTTCTCCACACTGATTGTAGACCCCACATTGCTGAATACACCCCCATACCGACTGTATAAGACCATGATAACTGTGTGGTGGGCTGTACTGTATACAACTGGCCTTAAAGAGCAGTTTGGGTGGTGGATCTGTAGTCCAAGCTATTGGGGAGGCTGAGGGAGGAGGATCGCTGGAGCCCCAGAGGGAGACCCTGTCTCAAAAAAGAAAAAGGCCGGGCACAGTGGCGCAGGCCTGTACTCCCAGCACTTGGGAGGCTGAGGCAGGAGGATCTCAAATCCAAAGCCAGCCTCAGCCATGGCGAGGTACTTAGCAACTCAGTGAGACCATGTCTCTAATAAAATACAAAAAAGGGCTGGGGATGTGGCCCAGTGGTCGAGTGCCCCTGAGTTCAATCCCCAGTACCAAAAAAAAAAAAAAAAAGAAAAAGAAAAAAAAAAGAAAGAAAGAAAGAAAGAAAGAGATTAAAATAAATAAAATTTCCTCCACCGATTTGAGTTTTCTACCCCAATACCTCATAGTTAGTTGTTGGGGCCCAGCCATCTGCCAGACCTCCTTTGCCTCAGTTTCTACACCTGCAGAATGGAACAGTGGAGGCGCCCTTTTAGGGTTGGAAACTGTTCCCTGCAGTGTCGCTCCGTGGGTGGCAGGAGGGTGGGCTGAGGACCCTGGGTGAAGCCACCGGGTTCCCGGGTGGGGGCTGGGCCGGTGTGGGGGCGGGGGAGGGCTAAATCCGGCGGTTGGTGAGTGGCGGGAGCAGCTGCGGTCCGGATCGGCCCCTCTTCCGTCCCTCCCCTCCGTCCCTTGGCTCGGGCCGGTCTGACCGGTTTGGGCCGCCCAGCCTGGCTCTCGGCTGGGAGGAGCCGCCGCCAGTCGCTCGCTCTCCAGCTCGGTGCCTCTCTCGGGACGTCTGCGCGTCCGGACCCCGGGACTGAGAGGGCGCGGGAGCTGGCGGGCGCCGTCGGGGCCCCGCGCCCGCCGGGATGGGGGCCGATCGGCGGGATTACTACGGGAAGCACGGTAGGCTGAGCCCCTTCCCGCACCCCGGGCCGGCTGCTCGGAAGGCGCAGCGGGGCACCTCGGGGAGGGGAGGAAAGCCCACTAGAGGGAGGAGCGGAATTGCACATCTCTGCCTGAGCCCCCCAATTCCCTGCCAGCCCCCCTCACCCCAGTTCTGTCCAGAGCTGCCTCTCATACCTTCCTCCTAACCCCCTTCCCCTGAGAACCTGCTTCTGTAGCCCCTTCCGCTGCAGAAGCCCCCTACCCCCATGTCACCTTGAACCTTCCCCTTTCCGCTAGGTTCCCTGGTGGCAGCCCTTCCTGGTGTCCCACCTCTGGCGGGCCACCAGCTGATAAATCTCGCTGTTAACAATGAGGGGCTCTCCCGCCCCGTGCTGTGGTATGCACTGACTGAGGACTTGGGTGTGGTGGCCTGGAGGTACAGTGATGCCAAAAATTTGCACTTGGGTTCTAAATTTTACTCCTGCCCAAGCAAAGCACGCCTACCTTCATCTGGGGCAATGGGTTTCCCAGCCTTTTCTTAGTACAGATTTTCTGACCCACCCAGCTTAATCCTATTGACTTTCAGGAACTCCCCAGAAGTACGATCCTACCTTCAAAGGACCCATTTACAACAGGTAAGGGCTTTGGATTCCTGGCAGCAGGCGATGCTATTTCTGCTTATACTGCCCCAACTCTTGTTTCTGCACCCCTCCCTTCTGTTCTCCAATAGACTGGTGATAAATATTTGCAACCTGATGGAAGGACTGATTTCTGTAATATACAAAGAAGACCTTACAGTTTTTTGTTTGTTTGTGTGTGTGTGTGTGTGTATGGTACTGGATATTGAACCAAGGGGCACTCTCCACCTCTTTTTATGTTATTTTATGTTGCTTTGAGACAGGATCTCACTAAGTTACTTGGGCCTCACTAAGTTGTTGAGGGCGACCTTGAACTTCTTGTGATCCTCCTCCCTCAGCCTCCCAAGTCACTGTGATTACAGGCGTGCACCACTGCACCTGACTAGATTTCTTCTTCTTCTTCTTCTTTCCATCTTTTCTTTGTTTTGTTTTTCTTTTTCTTTTTTTTCTTTTCTTTTCTTTTTCTTTTTTTTGTACTGAGGATCAACTTTTTTTTTTTTTTTTTTTTTTTTTTTTTTTTTTTTTTGATACTGGGGATTGAACTCAGGGGCACTTGACCACTGGGCCACATCCCCAGCCCTTTTTTGTATTTTATTAGAGACAGGGTCTCACTGAGTTGCTAAGTGCCTCGCCATTGCTGAGGCTGGCTTTGAACTCGCGATCCTCCTGCCTCAGCCTCCCAAGTGCTGGGATTACAGGCGTGCGCCACCATGTCTGGCCAAATTTTTTTTTTTTTTACATTTATTTATTTGTTTTAGTTGTACACAACGCCTTTATTTTTATTTTTTTTTTTTTAATTTTTAAAAAAATATTTATTGGGGCTGGGATTGTGGCTCAGCGGTAAAGCGCTCACTTAGTATGTGCGCGACCTGGGTTCAATCCTCAGCACCACGTACAAATGTACAACTAAATAAATAAATATTTTAAAAAATATATTTATTTATTTGCTTTAGTTGTACACAATGTGTTTATTTTTACGTGGTGCTGAGGATAGAACCCGGGCCGCGCATGTGCTAGGCGAGCCCTCTACCACTGAGCCACATCCCCAGCCCAAGCCTTTATTTTTATGTGGTGCTGAGGCTCGAACTTGGGCTGAGCACATGCTAGGCAAGCACTCTACCGCTGAGCTACAATCCCAGCCCTAGGGATCAACTTTTCCACTGAGCTACACCTCCAACCTTGCAAATGGATTTTAAAAACAAGCCAAAGGGGGCTGGGGTTGTGGCTCAGTGGTAGAGCACTTGCCTAGCACGTGCGCGGCCTGGTTTGATCCTCAGCACCACATAAAAATAAACACATTGTGGGTTGGGGATGTGGCTCAGCGGTAGAGCGCTCGCCTAGCACGTGCGCGGCCCGGGTTCGATCCTCAGCACCACGTAAAATAAACGCATTGTGTACAACTAAAAGCAAATAAATAATTAAAAAAAAAAAAAAAACACATTGTGTACAACTAAAAGCAAATAAATAAATTTATTTAAAAAATAAGCAAAAGGCAGTATCAGATCATTGACCGAATAAGAAGTACTGTAGACAGTGAACTTAAGAAAAAATGCTCAACTCTAGGAAGAAATAAAATTAAGGAATGTAATTTAAAATCACACCAGATCATATTTCCCCATCAGAGATTAACACCAATAAAAGATTGACACATATTCTGCTCTAAAACTAATTGGTGCAGTCTTTTTTTTTTTTTTTTTTTTTTTTTTTTTGGTACCAGGGATAGAACTCAGGGGCACTCGACCACTGGGCCACATCCCCAGCCCTTTTTTGTATTTTATTAGAAACAGGGTCTCACTGAGTTGCTAAGTGCCTTGCCATTGCCGAGGCTGACTTTGAACTCTCTATCCTCCTGCCTCAGCCTCCCAAGTGCTGGGATTACAGGCATGCGCCACCTCGTCCAGGTTAATTGGTGCAGTCTTTATTTGTTAATTGATTTTTTTTTTTACAATACTGGGAATCTGATCTGGGATCTCAAAGATGGCCAGGCAAGTATTCTAGCACTGAGCTACATCACTAGCCCTGATATTTCATTTTGAGGTAGGTTCTCACTAAATTGCTCAAATTGACCTTGAATTTGAGATCCTCTTGCCTCTGCCTCCAGAATAGCTGGGTTTACAGGTTTGCACCACCAAGCCCTGCTAGTGTTTATTTATTTTTGAGATAAGGTCTTCCCATACTCCCCAGCCTGGTGTAAACTCCTAGGCTCAAGTGATCTTCCTGGGTAGTGGGGACTATAACTGGCTGGTGCAGTCTTTTGGGGAGGTAATTGAAAATGTAACCCCCCCACCGCACTCACGTACTAGGGATCGAACTCAGGGGGTGCTCTACCACTGAGTTACGCCCCCAACTCTTTTTCTGTTTTATGATAGGGTTTCTCTAAATTGCCTAGACTGACCATGAACTTGTGATCCTCCTGCCTCAGCCTCCTGAGTCTCTGGGATTGCAGGTGTGCGCCACTGTGCCCAACTGGAATATAAAATTTTCTTAATGTAAATCTCTTTGTTCCCAAACCTTTAATTCTTCTTTTTAAAAAATTTTTTGGTTTTGGTTGGTTCATCTGTTTTTGTGGTGCTGGGGATGGAACCCAAAGCCAGGAGCATGCTAGGCAACCACTCTACCATTGAGCTACGCTCACTGCCCCCCAAATTTTAATTCTAGGGAAAAACAATTCCCAATAAACCTTGCACACATGGACAAAATGTTACTAGAAATTGCTGGTAAAGATGTGGTAAAATAGCCAGGTGGAGTGGTACATGCCTGTAATCCTAGCCACTCAGGAGGCCGAGGCAGGAGGATGGCAAATTTGAGTCCAGTCTCAGCAACTTAGTGAGGCCCTAAGCAATTTAGTGAGACCCTGTCTCAAAATACAAAATAAAAGATAAGAAGGACTGGAGATGTAACTCAGTGGTAAAGTGTCCCTGTGTTCACTTCCTAGTACCGAAAGAAGAAAAAGAAAATGACGTGGGAAAGTGGACACTGAGGCCCAAGGGAGCTAGCTACACATTGCTGTAATAGCCTGTCTCGAGGACAGCGTAGCATTTAGATATCAAAACATAAAATGCAAGCCGGGCGTGGTGGCGCACGCCTGTAATCCCAGCACTTTGGGAGGCTGAGGCAGGAGGATCGCAAGTTCAAAGCCAGCCTCAGCAATGGCAAGGCACTTAGCAACTCAGTGAGACCCTGTCTCTAAATAAAATACAAAAAAAAAAAAAAAAAAGGTCTGGGGATGTGACCCAGTGGTCGAGTGCCCCTGAGTTCAATCCCCTGTACCACAAAAAAAAAAAAAAAAAAAAAAAACCATAAAATGCATATGCCCTTTGGTACAGCATTCAAGCTAACCAGGAAAATATATATTATGCGTGGAAACAGGTATATAAGGGCCAGATGAACCCTTGCCCTGACACTGTCCCTCTGTTCCCAGGGGTTGCACGGATGTCATTTGCTGTGTGCTGCTTCTTCTGGCCATCGTGGGCTATGTGGCCGTGGGCATCATAGGTGAGTAGAGGAGCCTGTAGGAGAAGGCGGGGACCAGGGTGGGAGGGGACAGTGTAGCCTCTGGGGCAGGGTAGGGCTGCTGCTCCAGGGTGGCAGTAACTTAGCACTGCTGAATCCCTCCACAGCTTGGACCCATGGGGACCCTCGAAAGGTGATCTATCCTACTGACAGCCGCGGGGAGTTCTGCGGGCAGAAAGGCACAAAAAATGCGTGAGTGGGCTTCCGCTGGAGGGCCGAAGGGCTTCATGAGAACAGAGGATGTGGTTCCAGGCTTTCCCCATCCAGTCCATCGTTAATGCAGTCCACAAGTACAGTCATTCCTCAGCAGCCAAGGGGGGTTTCTTCCAGGACCTCCTGCAAAATGTTTGGATGCTCCAGTCCCATATTAAAGGGAATAGTATTTACACAGGATCAAGGCACATCCTTCAGTAGACTTTAGCATCTCTATTCATTTAAGATGACTCAGAGTGCACAATACAATGTAAATGCTACACAAACCATTGGTATACTGTGCTGCTTAGAGAATAATAAGAAAGAGAAGTCTCTACTAGTTCCTTTTTTTGGCACGTGCAAGTGGTGGGGACCCAGCCCAAGGCTTCAAGTTTGTACCATCTATCACAGAGCCATGCCCTTGGCCCCTGAGCCTCCTTTTCTTCATTCCTAAAAGGAGGATCAAAACAGTCCTGCCTTCAAGGGTCTGTTTTGAGTTAGATGATCTAAGACCTGAGCAGAGTTTGGATAGTGTCTTTTATGGAACAGCTGCTGTGACAGTTTATTTTACTTTTGTTTGTTTGTTTTTACAGAGGATTGAACCC
Source organism: Tamias sibiricus (assembly GCA_025594165.1). Lineage (NCBI taxonomy): Eukaryota > Metazoa > Chordata > Mammalia > Rodentia > Sciuridae > Tamias > Tamias sibiricus. The sequence continues at coordinate 10,388,548 of CM046673.1, forward strand.
AGGGAGACTCTACCACTGAGCCACATCCCCAGTCCTTTTTTCATTTAAAAAAAATTTTTTTTTAGTTATACATGGACCCAATATCTTTGTTTATTTATTTTTATGTGGTGCTGAGGATCGAACCAGTGCCTCACATGTTCTAGGCAAGAGCTCTGCCACTGAGCCACAACCCCAACTGGCTTTTTTATTTCTGTGTTGAGATAGAACTTTGCTAGGTTGCCCAGGCTGAACTTGAACTTGCTATCCTCCTGCCCCAGCTCCCCAAGTCGCTGGGATAACAGGGGCCTGGCTTCCGTTTTTTTTTTTTTTTTTTTTTAATATTTATTTATTTATTTATTTAGTTGTACACAATGCAATGCATTTATGTTTACATGGTGCTGAGGATCGAACCTGGGCTGCACATGTGCGAGGCGAGCACTTTGCCGCTGAGCCACAACCCCAGCCCTGGCTTCTGGTTTTCATAAAGATTTTTTTTTAAAAAAACCAGGGATTGAACTCAGGGGCACTCGACCACTGGGTCACATCCCCAGCCCTGTTTTGTATTTTATTAGAGACAGGGTCTCACTGAGTTGCTAAGTGCCTTGTCATTGCTGAGGCTGGCTTTGAACTCGCGATCCTCCTGCCTCAGCCTCCCAAGTGCTGGGATTACAGGCGTGCGCCACCGCGCCCGGCTCATAAAGATTTTTATGTGGGATAGTTGAGAAGCCTTGACTATTCCCATTCTCCCTTTTCCAACCTTAGGAACAAGCCCTTCCTATTCTACTTCAATATTGTGAAGTGTGCCAGCCCCCTGGTTCTGCTGGAATTCCAGTGTCCTACCCCACAGGTAACTTGTCCCCACCTCTCCACTTTCCTCTCCTCGTTTACTTTCTTTCTTTTTTTTTTTTTTTGTGGTACCGGGGATTGAACTCAGGGGCACTCGACCACTGGGCCACATCCCCAGCCCTTTTTTGTATTTTATTAGAGACAGGGTCTCACTGAGTTGCTAAGTGCCTCACCATTGCTGAGGCTGGCTTTGAACTCGCGATCCTCCTGCCTCAGCCTCCCAAAGTGCTGGGATTACAGGCGTGCGCCACCGCCCCCGCCTCCTTCACTTTCTATGCCCCGTACATGTAGGGTAGAACCTCGGCCCTGAGTGGGGATCTGCTGTCTGTCTTGATGGCATCTGCTCTTGTCTTTCTGCCCCCAGATCTGCGTGGAGAAATGCCCCGACCGCTACCTCACCTTCCTGAATGCCCGAAATAGTCGGGACTTTGAGTACTACAAGCAGTTCTGTGTTCCTGGCTTCCAGAACAATAAGGTGAGCAGGAGGCTGCCCTGGGCGCTCAGGCCTGCATCTCGTGGTGCCAGCCTGGGGGATTGCCCGCTTCCCTCTCTCTCTTGGCAGGGTGTGGCGGAAGTGCTTCGGGATGGCGACTGCCCCGCTGTCCTCACCCCCAGCAAACCCTGTGAGTCTGGAGTTCCATAATGCTGAGTGGGGGTGGGGGAGGGTCTGCAGGGCTCAGCCTGACAGCTTATGTCCCCTGTTGCCTCCAGTGGCCCGGCGATGCTTCCCAGCCATCCATGCCCACAAAGGGGTCCTCATGGTGGGCAACGAGACAACCTATGAGGATGGGCACGGCTCTCGGAAGAACATCACAGAACTGGTGGAGGGTGCCAAGTGAGGACTGAGGCCCCCGCACGGGTGTCCTGCTGTGCTGGTTGGGAGAGGGTATGCCCTGGGCCGGGTCGTGTGTCTGACCTGAGCCTCTTCCGCCTCCCCCCAGAAAGGCCAATGGGGTCCTGGAGGCACGGCAGCTGGCCATGCGGATATTTGAAGATTATACCGTCTCTTGGTACTGGATTGTCATGTGAGTTAGAGGGAAGGTGGCTGTCCCCTGGCTGCCCCATCTGAGGCTCTTGTAGGATGGGATCTTCTAATGTCCCTTTTTTATCCCCCAGAGGCCTGGTCATCGCCATGGTGCTGAGCCTCCTGTTCATCATCCTGTTGCGCTTCTTGGCTGGCATTATGGTCTGGGTGATGATCGTGATGGTGATTCTGGTGCTGGGCTACGGTGCGTCCCCCCCACCCCTTTTCCACCCTTGCCTACAGTCTATAGAATGCCTGTGCCCTTTGACCTGTTTATAAGAGCCGCCATTTGAAAACAACCTCAGTGCCCTCAATAGGGGATGGGTTAAATCCAGCTCTCTGGCACTGGGGATGCAGCTTTTTGGTAGAGTACTTGCCTAGCATGTGCAATCCCCTTGTGTTCAGTCCCCAGTGCCACAAACAAAAACAAGACTAAGGGCTGGGGTTGCAGCTCAGTGTTAGAGCACCTGCCTAGCATGGCCAGAGCCCTAGGTTCCTTCCCCAGGACTACCCAAAACAAACAAAAATCCCCCAAACCTCTGGCTATTTGTAGCCTTCCAACCAGGACCTAGGTCAGTATTTTATCCACACCAAGAGACATTCTTGGCCAGGCACAGTGGCACACGCCTGTAATCCCAGCACTTGGGAGGCTGAGGCAGGAGGATTGCGAGTTCAAAGCCTGCCTCAGCAATGGCGAGGCACTTAGCAACTCAGTGAGACCCTGTCTCTAATAAAATACAAAAAAGGACTGGGGATGTGGCTCAGCGGCAGAGCGCTCGCCTCGCATGTGCGAGGCCCAGGTTCGATCCTCAGCACCACGTAAACATAAATGCATTGCATTGTGTACAACTAAAGTAAATGAATAAACATTAAAAAAAATACAAAAAAAAGGGGGGGGATGTGGCCCAGTGTTTTATTTATTTATTTATTTATTTGTTTTAGTTGTACACAAAGCCTTTATTTTTACGTGGTGCTGAGGATCAAGCCCAGGCCCTGCACATGCTAGGCTAGTGCTCTACTGCTGAGCCACAACCCCAGCCCCAACCCAGCCCTTTTTTTGTATTTTATTAGAGACAGGGTCTCACTGAGTTGCTAAGTGCCTCGCCATTGCTGAGGCTGGCTTTGAACTCGCGATCCTCCTGCCTCATCCTTCCAAGTTCTGGGATTGCAGGTGTGAACCACCATGGCTAGCCCCCAAAAGATATTCTTTTTTTTTTTTGGTGCTGGGGATTGAACTCAGGGGCACTGACCACTGGGCTGCATCTTCAGCCCTTTTTTGTATTTTATTAGAAACAGGGTCTCACTGAGTTGCTAAGTGCCTCACCATTGCTGAGGCTGGCTTTGAACTCATGATCCTCCTGCCTCAGCCTCCCAAGTGCTGTTATCCTAAGTGTTGGGATTACAGGCGTGCGCCACTGCTCACGGCTCCAAAAGACGGTTCTTTTTTTAAAAAATATTTATTTATTTACTTTAGTTGTACACAATACAATGCATTTATGTTTACGTGGCGCTGAGGATCGAACCCGGGCCGCACACGTGCGAGGCGAGCGCTCTGCCGCTGAGCCACAACCCCAGCCCTCCAAAAGACATTCTTAATCTGGCTTTTTAGCACCAGGGAAAGGGGTGCCTACTCAGGCACCAGAGTGCCGGGGCATCAAATCCTGGCTCTGTCACTTCCTAGCTCTGTGTCCTTGGGCAAGTGACTAAGCCTTACTATACCTCAATTTCTTTCTCCATGTTATGGGGATAATTAGTATTTACTAGTTTGGAGGCTTAATGAAAAGGAGACAATATGAGGATAAAATCAGGGGAAGGGCTTGTGTAGAGCAGGACAGTGAAATAATCGCTGGCAAACCAATGCTTCATATGCTGATTCTTTGGTTCAGCTTGCCTCAGGCTAAAAGCTTGGCAACCCAATCTGAGGACACAGTATCCAGATGTTTAGGTTTATAGTGGTTTCTTGCTGGGTGCTGGCATTTTAGGTTACTTGATTTGTTTTTAATAACTGTATTTACTATTTTATTTATTATTTATTTTTGTGCTGCTGGCGATGTAACCGATGGCCTTGTCTACACCAGGAAAGCATTCTACCACCAAGCTCCACCCTTGTCCTACAGTTTTCTTTTACAAAGAGCTAAGTGGTCTGGGCGAGGCACCGAGATCACAAGTTCAAGGCCAGCCTCAGCAACTTAGGCCCTAAGCAACTTAGTGAGACCCTGTTTCAAAATTAAAAATAAAGAGAAGGGGAGCCGGAGCGGTGGCGCACGCCTGTCATCCCAGCACTTGGGAGGCTGAGGCAGGAGGATCGCGAGTTCAAAGCCAGCCTCAGCGATGGCGAGGCACTTAGCAACTGAGTGAGACCCTGTCTCTAATAAAATACAAAAGGGGACTGGGGATGTGGCCCAGTGGTCCAGTGCCCCTGAGTTCAATCCCCAGTACCAAAAAAAAAAAAAGAAAGAAAGAAAAGGGGGTGGGGGGGGGATGTGGCTTAGTGGTTAAGTGCCCCTGGGTTCAATTCCTGATCTCAGAGGAAAGAAAATGTGGCATGTATACACAATGAAGTTGGTGGGCTGAGGTTGTGACTCTGTGCAGGAATATTTCACTGCTACATGGAGTATGCCCGACTGCGTGGGGAGGCTGGCTCGGACGTCTCCCTGGTGGACCTTGGCTTCCAGACAGACCTTCGAGTGTACTTGCACTTACGGCAGACCTGGATGGCCTTCAGTGAGTTGCAGCCCCCTCCTCTTGCCTCTGACAGAGCCTGGGTGGTAGTGGGGATCCCACACGGCTCATGCTCTGCCTCTTACAGTGATCATTCTGAGCATCCTTGAAGTGGTCATCATCTTGCTGCTCATCTTTCTCCGGAAGAGGATTCTTATCGCCATTGCACTCATCAAAGAAGCCAGCAGGTGGGGTCCCGGGCACAAGGGGACCTGGCTGGGTTTTTCCCTAAGGCTCTTCAGGTCTTTTGGTTTTGGTACTGGGGATTGAACTCAGGGGCACTCGACCACTGGGCCACATCCCCAGCCCTTTTTTTTTTGTATTTTATTAGAGACAGGGTCTCACTGAGTTGCTAAGTGCCTCGCCATTGCTGAGGCTGGCTTTGAACTTGAGATCCTCCTGCCTCAGCCTCCCAAGTGCTGGGATTACAGGTGTGCGCCGCTGCGTCCGGCTGTTCAGGTCTTGATGCCTCTGTCTCTGCTCCTCCCCAGGGCTGTGGGATACGTCATGTGCTCCCTGCTGTACCCTCTGGTCACCTTCTTCCTACTGTGTCTTTGCATCGCATATTGGGCCAGCACAGCTGTGTATCCACCTCCAGACCCCAGCCTGGGAGACAGGGGGACCATGGTGGTTATGGTGGTGATTGATGGAGGTGGCGGTGGGGGTGTGGATCCTTTCTCATAAGCCCCTAGGGTTCCCAGTCCCAGATTTCAAGTTCCTTAATGAGCCTCCAGCTTCCTGTCCACTTCTAATGAAGCTGTCTATAAGATTTTGGATGATGCCACCTGCTCACTAGCTGGGAAAACCTGCAACCCTGAGGTGGGTGTCCCCGAGGTAGGGAGGGTAGGTATTGCTCCAGCAGCCCCCAGACATTTTGAAACCTCTCATCCCCACCTGGAGATCATGTGGCAGACATTTGGCACCTTCTGTATGCACTGTATTGGGTATCAGTGGCATGGAGTTGAAGAGAGCCCCATGCCTGGATCCGGCAATATTCCTGAACAAGCTGGGAAGTGATGCACTTGGCCTTTCCCCCCTCTTGGGTGCTGAACTACACATCTTGTTCCCCCTCCACTTCATATCCTGGGCCTACACTCTTTTCTTGACCACTATGATGACTGTTCTTGTTTTTAGAACCCCTTCTTCTGTTCCACGAGCCCCTATCATGAACCCCCATTCCTTGGTGGCACCCCGATCCTCATGACTTCTGTCTTATCCCGTGGTCTAACCTGACTGGCAACTCAATGACGCCCAGAGCCTAGTTGAACTCCTGGCCCCTGTATTTTGACTTGGCCTTGTGTCCCTCCCCCAGACCTTCCCTTCTTCCAATGAATCCCGCCTATGCCCCAACGCCCGTTGCCAGTTCGCCTTCTATGGCGGTGAGTCGGGCTACCACCGCGCACTGCTGGGCCTGCAGATCTTCAATGCCTTCATGTTCTTTTGGCTGGCCAACTTCGTGTTGGCGCTGGGCCAGGTCACACTGGCTGGGGCATTTGCCTCCTACTACTGGGCCATGCGCAAGCCCGACGACCTGCCAGCCTTCCCGCTCTTCTCTGCCTTTGGCCGGGCACTCAGGTAGTCCCGGGCTGGGGATGGGTTGGGGTGGAGGCGTTCTGGCCCAGCCACTGACCGTCTCCTCTGACATCAGGTACCACACAGGATCCTTGGCCTTTGGCGCCCTCATTCTCGCCATTGTGCAGATCATCCGAGTGATGCTTGAGTATTTGGACCAGCGCCTGAAAGGTGTGGCCCAGTCACAGCTGTTATTGTCTCTTGCTGGGGGCGGGACTATGTGACAAGCTGTGGATTCGGTCTTGCTTGGGTGGTGGGTGAAAAAAGTGGTGGTGGGACTGGGTGTACAGCTCAGTTGGTAGAGTGCTTGCCTCGCGTGCACAAGGCCCTGGGTTCAATCCCCAACACCCAATAAATAAATATATAAATTTGGTGATCGCTTTGTTAAATACAAAAAACAAGTGGTGGGGCCATAGTTGGTTTCTGCCTGTTGGGGTGGGGAGCAATGGGGCTACTGAGATTGGTTCCTGTGGTAGAGGAGCCACAGAGGAGGGAGCCCTCTGTAGCCCTGAGGGGCGGGTCCAAGAGGCCTGACCCACCATTGGCTCCTGCAAGGAGGGTGGGGCAATTCTGGGATTGAGGGAGGGAACCAGGACTATGGGTTTAGGGGTGGGGCCTGTGTAGCAGTATATTGATTGAGTTGTCTTGGGGGTGGGACTTTGCAATGGGCTCACTCATTAGGGGCGGGGCTGAGGACTCTGGATGAAGTCTTCTGCTTGTCTTTGACACGGAGTTTCCACTCACTTTTGCATCCCTTTATTTCTCTTCCAGCTGCGGAGAACAAGTTTGCCAAGTTTCTCATGACCTGTCTCAAGTGTTGCTTTTGGTGCCTGGAGAAGTTCATCAAATTCCTCAACAGGAATGCCTACATCATGGTGAGTGAACCCAACCGAGGGTGAATGAACTCACCAGCTCCTGCCAGGTGAGTTCCCCACCCACTGGGCCTGATCCTTCCTCCTCCTTTTCAGATCGCCATCTACGGCACCAACTTCTGCACCTCAGCTAGGAACGCCTTCTTCCTGCTCATGAGAAACATCATCAGGTCAGGGAAGACCCTCCCTCCGGCTGCTTCCCTCTCCCCACAAGTCCTTGAGCCAATATTCACACCTCCCCCTCACTGTTTCCTGCAGAGTGGCTGTCCTAGACAAAGTCACCGACTTCCTCTTCCTGTTGGGCAAACTTCTGATCGTGGGCAGTGTGGGTGAGTGCCACCACCCAACCTGTCACAGTTTGGCAGCCTGTTGGGAATGACATGCCCCATCTCTTCTATGAAAAATGTCATCTTGGGGGGTTCTTTTCCTATAGCCAGAACTCTCAACCATGTTTGTTTCTTTCTCCCTACCTCCAGGAATCCTTGCTTTCTTCTTCTTCACCCATCGTATCAGGATCGTGCAGGATACAGCGCCACCTCTCAATTATTACTGGGTTCCAATACTGGTATGGAGATGTTTGGGGTCAGAAAGAGGTCGGGGGGTAAGGGGGTGTTGGGACTTGCTTGACCTCCTTTGGATAGATTTGGATGAAAGTCAGATGATGAAGGACTGAATATTTATTCAGTCCACAAATATTTTTGGAGAGGTCCTTTCCTGCAGAAGCTTTACAATTTAGAGATGAACAGACATTAATCAAGAATTGACACCAGGCACTGTGGTTCACGCCTGTCATCCCAGCACTTGGGAGGCTGAGGCCGAAGGACTGCAAGTTCAAAGCCAGCCTCAGCAATGGCGAGGCACTTAGCAACTCAGTGAGACCCTGTTTCTAATAAAATACAAAAAAGGGCTGGGGATGTGGCCCAGTGGTCCAGTGCCCCTGAGTTCAATCCCTGGTACCAAAAAAAAAAAAAAAAAAAAAGAAAAAAAAAAAAGTTCAAGGCCAGCTTTAGCAAATTAGCAAGGCTCTATGTAACTTAGTGAGACTCTGTTTCAAAAATGAAAAAGGGGGGGGGGCTAGGGATGTAGCTCAGTGGTAGAGTACTTGCTTGGCATGATCAAGACCTGGGGTTTGGTCACCAGAACTTTAAAAAAAAAAGAAAACGATGATGGGAGAATGATATTGGTGGGTATATGGTTTCAATCTGGATAAGTCGTCGGCATATTTACACACTACAGGGAATCATTAGGTCTGATTAGGTCTGTGGTGAAGGATCTGGGTAGGTCAAGGGGTCCAGGTGACTTCATTATGCAAGTGATACTGAATCTGAGATCTGAAGATGGAGGTGACGTCTAGGTAGAGGGATCAGCAAGTCCAGAGGCCCTGAGGCAGGATCCTGCACCAGGAGCAGCGAGGAGACCCGTGTGTTTGACGTGGAGAGAGTAAAGAGGGAGCGATGAGGATAAGAAGGTGACAGGGTTGGATGGGTTGAGTCTCCATCCCCAGAGCACTGAAGGCCTTGGAGCCCAGTGACCTAGATTTTTATTTATTTATTTATTTATTTATTTATTTATTTATTTATTTTTTTTTTTTTGTGGTACCGGGGATTGAACTCAGGGGCACTCGACCACTGGGCCACATCCCCAGCCCTTTTTTTGTACTTTATTAGAGACAGGGTCTCACTGAGTTGCTAAGTGCCTCGCCATTGCTGAGGCTGGCTTTGAACTCGTGATCTTCCTGCCGCAGCCTCCCAAAGTGCTGGGATTATAGGCGTGCGCCACCGCGCCCGGCTTTTTTTTTTTTTTTTTTTTTTTTTTTTTTTAATCTTAGTTCCTGTATTTGCTAATTCTAAGGAGAGTAACTGGGCAAATTATTTAATCTCTCTAAAGTCAACTTCAGTGACTCAGGACACTGAGGCAGGAGGGTTAAAAGTTCAAGGCTGGGGGCTGGGGTTGTGGCTCAGCAGTAGAGCGCTCCCGGGTTCGATCCTCAGCGCCACGTAGAATGAACGCATTGTGTACAACTAAAGGAAATAGATAGGTATTAAAAAAAAAAAAAAAAAATTCAAGGCTGGGCTGTGGCTGTGGCTCAGAGGTAACGCACTTGCCTGGCATGTGTGAGGCACTGGGTTCAATTCTCAGCACCACATATAAATAAATAGAGGTCTATCAACAACTAAAAAAATATTAAAAAAAAAAAAAAAATTCAAGGCCAGCCTCAGCAAATTAGCAAGGATCTATGCAACTTTGTGAGACCCTGCTTCAAAAATGAAAAAAAGGGCTGGGGATGTAGCTCAGTGGCAGAGTGCTTGCCTGGCATGATCAAGACCTGGGGTTTGGTCGCCAGAACCTTTAAAAAAAAAAAAAAAAGACAGTTCCCAAGGCCCTAGAAGTCTCCAAATTGCTAGGGATATAGTAATAAATACACCCATACAGTCTAGTAGGTAGGTATTAAACCCATGATGCCCTAAAAACATGCATGAAATTGAAGCTGAATGCAGGCCTGAGGTAGGATGCACAGTACCAGGAGAGCACAAAACAGGGTCTAGATGTTGGAGGCAACTTCTGGAGTAGGTAGTACTTGAGGACTCGCTATTTGGGCTGAAAGCAGAAAGATGATGAGGCATGAATTACACTTAAAAGTCAGGTCGGCAGCATGTACAAAAGCCCTGAGGTTGGTGAAAAGAAGATGTGATCGTGGGTGATGGGATCCCATCAGCAGTGGTGAGAAGTTGTTACTCCAAAGAGGGCTGATCAGCAGGGGATTGACATGATCCCAGTCTGGGAAGGACATGGTGGGTGGCATTGCGCTGGGCAAGAGCTGGGGCAGAAACGGGCCATCTCTCCTCACCCAGACGGTGATCGTTGGGTCCTACTTGATTGCACATGGTTTCTTCAGCGTCTATGGCATGTGTGTGGATACGCTGTTCCTCTGCTTCTGTGAGTGACCCCTCACCCCAGCCCTCATGGGGCCCCGACTCCCTCGTTCCCGTGGGTCACAACATCTCCCTCCAGTGGACACACACCAGTGTTCGGTGCCCTCTGCTTCCCCAGGGCCCCCGCATGCCTTCCAGGCTTCCCCACTGCACAGAGCTGCTCCATCCTATGGTCCCCAGCCCAGGCCACAGCTGGGACACTCTGCCCCTGGGTCTTCAGCTTTGGAGTTTCTGGCTTTGTTGGGGGGGTGGATCTGTGGCTGCCACTAACTCTGGTCTCTCCATCTGTCTGTTTTTGTTTTTTTCTTCTCTCTTCCTCTCCTCCATGCCTGCTGGCTTCCCCGTTCTTCCCCTGCCTCCCTTTCCCCCTCCTTTCCTGACTACCCCATTTTCCCCCTGCCGGTTCCTGGGGGGCCCAGGTGAGGACCTTGAGAGGAATGACGGCTCTCAGGAGCGACCCTACTTCATGTCGCCCGAGCTGAGAGACATCCTGTTAAAGGGGAGTGCGGAGGAGGGCAAGCAGGAGGAAGTCGAGGAGTAGAGAGTGAGGGAGACTGGCGTGGAGCCAGGTGTCCTCCCTGTAGGCCGGGGGAGGTGCATGTGGGGGGGCTCCCTTGCCTGGGAGTGTGGGATCAGGTGGTCCCTTCCCAAGCCCACTACAGTCTGCCCCCCTGGTCCTCGTGTGTCTTGCTTTCTAACCCTCTGAGGCTTCTCTATGGCCCTCATCCCCTCACCCTGTCCCCAAGGCCCCTGCCTGTGGACCCCCTCTCATGCCACCTGCTCTGGGGCCTCTCTCTGCAGTGGAGGATCTGGAGAGAAACGATGGGTCAACTGAGAGGCCTTACTTCATGTCTTCCGCTCTCAAGAAGCTCTTGAACAAGACCAACAAGAAGCTGGCAGAGTCCTAAAGATCCAGGTCCCCCCTGCCTCTCCAGAGCCCTCCAACTGGGTGCTTGGTCGGCAGCTTGGGTCAGTACACCCAGCCCTTCGGACTTGCCTGAAGTCCTGTCACTGCCTCTCTGCCCCCTCTTCATGATCCAGTTACTGCCAGTTTCTGGGGACCTGGAGGATTCTGGGTAGCTCTTCCCTATGCCAAGGGGTGCTCAGAGTTTTCACAGCAGCCCTGCAAGACTAAGATGAAATGAGTCATTTTAGCTCTCACTGAACTGGATGGGGACAAATCCGGTGTAGCCTTTTGACGTCTGGGATGGGAGGTGGCCAGACTTCTGCAGGCTCCTTCATGCTTCCTGTCCTCATGGACGACAGTGGGACAAACAATGGGAAGGACTGTGATTGTATGAGGGAGCAGCGGCTGGGTTGAACTTGAGTTCCAAGTTCCCCCTGCCTGCTCCAGCCGGGACTGAAGCCCATCTCCATGGCTGAAGAGTTGGCTCAAGGGCCGCCGGATATATTTCTTTATTATTATTTTTTAACCTGGACATGCATTAAAGGGTCTATTAGCTTTTATTCCATCTGTCTCCACAGCTGGGATAGAGCTGCCAGGGAGTGCCTTCATTTGTCCTCGCCCCTACTGGGTGTGGCTGGGGTGGGAGTATGTGCATGCAAGTCGAGTCCCCACTAGAGAGGCGGTATTGGGGGGGGACTCATTGAGGACAGCCCTTGATGGGAGGAGATGGGGCCAGATGGTTGGGAGTGGCAGCAGGAAGTGGGCTTGTGTGACCACCAGAGCGCCGAAGGAGATGCTAATGATTGCTTATTGGAAACCTGCTGGCCCGTTTCCCGGCTAGTGAATTGGACCCAATGTCTCCCGCCCTCCTCTGCCCTCCCTCCTCTACCGATATTGACACTGCTCTCTTTGTAAGAGAGAAAAGAAACTGAATCCACCCAAGGGATGGTATTCAGGGGACTGGAGTGGGTGGGGCAGGTGCCCTGGGCTAGTAGGGCCCTCTGCCTACTCGCCCATCTTGGGGATTCCTTTTGCCAAACTGTTGAACTCAGGGGACCTGGTTGTCTGGTTCCCCTTTTGCCCACCACATCCCCAGCAACCCCCCACCCCCACTTCATGCCTTTACCCATCCGCACGATCAGCACTGTCCACCAGGATCCTGGAGAGGGAGCATTCCCAGCCTGTGGTCTCCTGTCTCCTGTGCCTGCCACCTACCATCCCCTTCCTGTCTGCCCAGCTCTATGCATCTGTTAACTGCATTCCAACCACTAATAAAGTGCCTATTGTACAGATCTGGGTCTGGTGTGTTTGTTATTTTATTTTATTTTTAAATTTTGGTTGTTAATGAATATTTATTTTATTCATTTATTTATATGCGGTGCTGAGAATCGAACCCAGTGCCTCACACTTGCTAGGCAAGCGCTCTATCACTGAGCCACAATCCCAGCCCGCTCTGGTGTATTTGTGGGGGGAAATGAAAGGATGGTAGGAGGAACCCCAGCTTCTAGTGCTCTGGGATTCTCAGAAAAGGGCAAGGAGGAGGGGTGAAAAAGGGGAGGGGAGGGGAGGGGAAAGGGGGTGAGGGGAAGAACAGGAGGGAGAGCAGGAAACCCACTGTCTGCTGGTCTCAATCTCCGCCCCAAATTCTTCCACTCAAGCTGCTCAAGTTTCTCCTGAAGGCGGCAGGCTGAAAAATGGCCCTTCTGCTCTGATCCCTGGAGTCCAGAAGGCAGCCACCTCCCACTCACCTCCTCAGTCACATGTTCTGGTCACATCCCCCAGGTCGTCCAGTGCACCTCACCTGAGGCCCCACAGTCTAGCCCTGCCGCTTCGGATCCGTCTTCCTCCCTGCAGGCTGCTTCTGCCCCCTGGTGCCAGCTGTTGTCATTGCCGCCAAGCCATCTGCTCTATAAGGTTACAATGTTAATTCTCCTCTCCTGGAGTTTTTTTTTTTTTTTTTTTTTCCTTCTTTTTTTCCCTTTTCCCCTTTTTTCCTTCCTTCCCTTCTTTTTTTTTTTTTTTTAATATTTATTTATTTGCTTTAGTTGTACACAATGCAATGCATTTTACGTGGTGCTGAGGATCGAACCCGGGGCGCGCACGTGCTAGGCGAGCGCTCTACCGCTGAGCCACAACCCCAGCCCCCTTCCCTTCTTTTTGTTTATTTATTTTTTGTGGTACCCAAGGCCTTGAGTGTGCTAGGCAAGCACACTACCACTCAGCTGCACCCCAGTCCCGTTTTTTTTTTTTTCTATACCTGGGATAGAACCCAGGGGTGTTTAACCATTGAGCCACATCCCAGCCCTTTCTTTTTCTTTTCTTTTCTTTTCTTTTTTTTTTTTTTAAATATTTTTTAGTTGTCAATGGATCTTAATTTATTTAATATGTGGTGCCTCACATGCTAGGCAAGCACTCTACCACGGAGCCACAACCCCAGCCCTTTATAAATATATATATTCTTTTGGTACCAGGGATTGAACTCAGAGGCACTCAACCACTGGGCCACATCCCCAGCCCTTTTTCGTATTTTTATTAGAGACAGGGTCTCACTGAGTTGTTAAGTGCCTCACCATTGCTGAGGCTGGCTTTGAACTTGAGATCTTCCTACCTCAGCCTCTCAAGTGCTGGGATTACAGGCAAGATTTTGTTTATTTTTATGCGGTGCTGAGAATCGAACCCAGTGCCTCACACATTGCTAGGCAAGCGCTCTATCACTGAGCCACAATCCCAGCCCGCTCTGGTGTATTTGTGGGGGGAAATGAAAGGATGGTAGGAGGAACCCCAGCTTCTAGTGCTCTGGGATTCTCAGAAAAGGGCAAGGAGGAGGAGCAGGAAACCCACTGTCTGCTGGCCTCAATCTCCGCCCCAAATTCTTCCACTCAAGCTGCTCAAGTTTCTCCTGAAGGCGGCAGGCTGAAAAATGGCCCTTCTGCTCTGATCCCTGGAGTCCAGAAGGCAGCCACCTCCCACTCACCTCCTCAGTCACATGTTCTGGTCACATCCCCCAGGTCGTCCAGTGCACCTCACCTGAGGCCCCACAGTCTAGCCCTGCCGCTTCGGATCCGTCTTCCTCCCTGCAGGCTGCTTCTGCCCCCTGGTGCCAGCTGTTGTCATTGCCGCCAAGCCATCTGCTCTATAAGGTTACAATGTTAATTCTCCTCTCCTGGAGTTTTTTTTTTTTTTTTTTTTTCCTTCTTTTTTTCCCTTTTCCCCTTTTTTCCTTCCTTCCCTTCTTTTTTTTTTTTTTTTTAATATTTATTTATTTGCTTTAGTTGTACACAATGCAATGCATTTTACGTGGTGCTGAGGATCGAACCCGGGGCGCGCACGTGCTAGGCGAGCGCTCTACCGCTGAGCCACAACCCCAGCCCCCTTCCCTTCTTTTTGTTTATTTATTTTTTGTGGTACCCAAGGCCTTGAGTGTGCTAGGCAAGCACACTACCACTCAGCTGCACCCCAGTCCCGTTTTTTTTTTTTTCTATACCTGGGATAGAACCCAGGGGTGTTTAACCATTGAGCCACATCCCAGCCCTTTCTTTTTCTTTTCTTTTCTTTTCTTTTTTTTTTTTTAAATATTTTTTAGTTGTCAATGGATCTTAATTTATTTAATATGTGGTGCCTCACATGCTAGGCAAGCACTCTACCACGGAGCCACAACCCCAGCCCTTTATAAATATATATATTCTTTTGGTACCAGGGATTGAACTCAGAGGCACTCAACCACTGGGCCACATCCCCAGCCCTTTTTCGTATTTTTATTAGAGACAGGGTCTCACTGAGTTGTTAAGTGCCTCACCATTGCTGAGGCTGGCTTTGAACTTGAGATCTTCCTACCTCAGCCTCTCAAGTGCTGGGATTACAGGCAAGATTTTGTTTTATTTTTATGTGGTGCTGAGGATGGAACCCAGTGCTTCATGCATGCTAGGCAAGCGCTCTGCCACTGAGCTATAGCCCCAGGCCTATTTTGTGTATTTGTGATGGGGATGCAATCTACAACTTTTATTTTATCTGTTATTTATTTATATGTGGTGCTGAGGATCGAACCCAGTGCCTCACATGTGCAAGACAAGCGCTCTACCATTGAGCCACAACCTGCCCCTTATCTGTTTATTTATTTTTTAAAAAATATTTATTTATTTACTTTTGTTGTACACAATGCAATGCATTTATGTTTACATAGTGCTGAGGATCGAACCCGGGCCGCGCACGTGCAAGGCAAGTGCTCTGCTGCTGAGCCAGGACCCCAGCCCTTTATCTGTTTATTTTTATGTTGTGCTGAGGATGAACCCAGTGCCTCACACATACTAGACAAGGGGTCTGCCACTAAGCTACAGCCCCAGCCCCTACAACCTTTTGTGAATGCATATGCTATAACCATGAGCTTCAGCCCCATTTAGTCATCCCTCAGTATCCATGGAGAATTTATTACAATTTATCCCCAAAGGATACCGAAATTTGCAGATTATCAGATTCCTTATATGTAATGATGTAATATGTGAGCAGCCTCCCATAGACTCACTCATCTCTAGGCAACTTGTAATACCTGATGCAATGTAAATGATATGGAAATAGTTGTTATGCTGTTGTTTAGGGAATAATGACAAGAAAAAAACCTGTACTTGTTCATAATAGATGTATTACACAGGACCATGTGAATGATAGGCAAAAAGAAAAAAGCTCTTGGGTTTGGGGTATAGCTCAGTTGGTAGAGTGCTTGCTTCAAATGCATAAGGCCATGGGTTCAATCCCCAGCATCACAAACCCAAAAACACCTTCAAAAAAAATATTTTCCTTATGCTGTTGGTTGAATCTGCAGATGCAAAACTTACAGAAAAACACGGCCAACTATCCTTCCTTTGTTGTGCACAGTACCCCACTTCTATTACTCTCTTCATTTTGCCAAGAATGAAAGTGAAGGCAGTTTTGGTGACATGGCTAAAGGATGCCCAGTTGGAAAGGGGCCAAGAAGGCATTTCAGATGATGAGATCAGGCGCTTTCAGGGTGGTATGTCTGCAGGCCCAAGAAGGCATTTCAATGCACATCTCCACTCAGTCTCTACCCTTACTGGTACTGACCCCTCTGTATGCCATCTTTTTTTTTTTTAATCCTTAAATTTGTTCTATTTAGTTGTATGCTGACTTTCCCCTGGATTTTTTTTTTTTTTTTTTTTTTTTTTGGTGGTACTGGGGATTGAACTCAGGGGCACTCGACCACTGGGTCACATCCCCAGCCCTTTTTTTGTATTTTATTTAGAGACAGGGTCTCACTAAGTTGCTAAGTGCCTCACCAGTTGGCTGGGTTTTGAACTCGAAATCCTCCTGCCTCAGCCTCCCAAAGTGCTGGGATTACAGGCGTGCGCCACCGCGCCCAGCTCCCCTGGATTTTTTTTTTTTTTTTTTTTGGTGGTAACCGGGGATTGAGCTCAGGGGCACTCTCCTGGGCCACATCCCCAGCCCTTTTTTGTATTTTTTTAATTTAGAGACAGGGTCTCACTGAGTTGCTAAGTGCCTCGCCGTTGCTGAGGCTGGCTTTGAACTCGCGATCCTCCTGCCTCAGCCTCCCAAAGTGCTGGGATTACAGGCGTGCGCCACCGCGCCCAGCTCCCCTGGATATTTTGAATCCGGTTTTTCCTCACCTCCAGCTCCTATAAGCCATACCTGATTCCAACATGGCTCCTAACCCCACCCACTTCTTTCCACCTCTCCAGCTTTCAATTCCCAACAGCAATCATCTGGATCACAGCAGTCCTGTCAAGCTGTTCCCCAGTTCCTGCCCCCACTTCCTAGACACATTGTTGCCCCTACAGGGGAAGGAAGGCTCTTGTGAACCCCTGAGGAGGTCATGTCCCCTTTTCAAGAATCCTCCTTTGAAAGATCAAGGCCAGCCTGGGCAACATAGCAAGACTGTGAAAATGAAAAGAGTGGCCGGGTGTGGTGGCACACGCCTGTAATCCCAGCACTTGGGAGGCTGAGGCAGGAGGATTGCGAGTTCAAAGCCAGCCTCAGCAATGGCGAGGCACTTAGCAACTCAGTGAGACCCTGTCTCTAATAAAATACAAAAAATGGGCTGGGAATGTGGCCCAGTGGTTGAGTGCCCCTGAGTTCAATCCCCGGTACCAAAAAAAAAAAAAAAAAAAAAAAAAAAAAAAAAAAGAAAATGAAAAGAACTGGGGATGTAGCTCAGGACCAAAAAACGAACAATAAACAAAAGCCAAGGTAACTAACAGGATGCTACGATAGTTCGCAAACATTGTGGTGGACTGCAAGGTGGTCACAGTATTATGGAAAATGTTCCATTTTGGATATAATTTGAAGATGGAACTGGTTTGATTGATTACACGTGGAATGTGATAGAAAGCAAGGAGTCAAAGAGGAGGGGTAGATGAGGGAAGGAAAAAAAACCAAACAAGGCAAGGGTGCAATGTCACAAACATTCCTTTAGAGGCACCCACCGCTTGATCCTCTTGTGAGCTTGGCAAGTGGATTGCACCTTTGTGTATTCTTGCAAAGAGAAGTCAATAAGGAAAGGCTACTCTGGGGGAACATAAACTCCCAGAGACTTCTGATTCTCTGTGTAGTCAGAAGTGCACTGGCAACGTGGTCCTGAGTCCAAGGACAGCGCCTGAGGAAGAGCTGCAGGTGTCGGGTATAGGCAATATTTCACAAAGCCCAGACAAGGGTGCAAAACCACCCTAATAAAACAGATCTGTTGCCAGGCGCAGTGGCACATGCCTGTAATCCCAGAGGCTCTGGAGGCTGAGGCAGGACGATCCCGAGTTCAAAGCCAGCCTCAGCAAAAGCGAGGCGCTAAGCAATCCAGTGACCCTGTCTCTAAATAAAATACAAAATAGGGCTGGGGATGTGGCTCAGAGGTCGTCGAGTGCTCCCGAGTTCTATCCTGGGTATCCCCCCCCCCAAAAAAAAAAAAAAAAAAAAAAAGGACCTGTCAAACACATGGCAGATGTATTTGAACTCCCGATAATTTCAAACTGGAAGCATGATGTACTGGAGATTGAACCCAGGGCTAGCTTTACCATTGAGCCACATCGCCTGCCCTTTTTAGTTTTTTTTTTTTTTTTTTTTGTACCGGGGATTGAACTCAGAGGCACTCAACCACTGGGCCACATCCCCAGCCCTTTTTTGTATTTTATTAGAGACAGGGTCCCACTGAGTTGCTAAGTGCCTCGCCATTGCCGAGGCTGGTTTTGAACTTGCAATTCTCCTGCCTCAGCCTCCCAAGTGCTGGGATTATAGGTGTGCGCCACCGCGCCCGGCTTTCTTATGTTTTGAGGCAGGGTCTCACTAAGTTGCTGAGGGTTTTGCTAAGTGGCTGAGGCTGGCTTTCAACTTGTGATCCTCCTGTCTCAGTGTTCTGAGTCACTGGATTTACAAGTGTGCAGCACCTTGCCTGTCCTTTTCTTGACATTTTTTAAAAAAGTATTTATTTGCTTTGGTTGTACACAATGCATTTATTTTTACATGGTGCTGAGGATGGAACCCGGTCACGCACGTGCTAGGCAAGCGCTGTACTGCTGAGCCACAACCCCAGCCCTTCTTTTTTTTTAATACCTTTATTTTATTATTTTTAAAATATTTATTTCCTTTAGTTGTACACAATGCAATGCATTTATGTTTACGTGGTGCAGAGGATCGAACCTGGGCCGCGCATGTGCGAGGCGAGCGCTCTCCCGCTGAGCCACAACCCCAGCCCAATACCTTTATTTATTTTTTTTTTTCATTTTTTTTAATGTGGTGCTGAGAATTGAACTCAGTGCCTCACGCATGCTAGGCAAGCACTCTACCTTTGACCCACAATCTCAGCCCCTTTTCTTGACATTTCTAACCCAGCCCAATGGATCTTATAAAACAGTGCAAGTTGGCCTGGCGCAGTGGTGCAACTACTCAGTACTCCCAACTGCTCAGGAGGCTAAGGCAACTTTAAGCAACTTTAAGGCCAGCCTCAGCAACTTAGTGAGACCCTGGCCTGAAGTAATTATAAAGGCCTGGGATGTAACTCAGTGGTAGAGAACTTACCTAGCATGAATGAGGCCCTGGGTTCAAACTCCAGTACTAAAGCAAAAAGACCAGGTAGGATGGGGTGCCAGTCAATAGGTACCAATTGTAAGCATGACTGCTTTTTTCAAGCACTTGCTCCATGCCAGGTCCTCAAGAAACTCCCTGAGGTTTGAATAACTACAAATTAGTCCTGGGCTCCTCGTGGAGGAGGTTCTGGTTTGATCCAAGGTCTGTGCTTAAAACTGTGATTTACCTTCTCTTAATTGGGTTTGCAGGCCCCTTTGATGGGAGCTGTCCTATAGTAATGAGAGCTTCGAAAGCATTTTCTTCAGAAGAAAAAGAAAAAAAAAAAAAAACAGGAAAATAAAACAACAGGAACAAAGATATTTTCTTCAGAAATGCTAACACGAGGTCCTCTAAAAAACTTGTCCTCTGGGGCTGGGGCTATGGCTCAGCGGTAGAGTGCTCATCTCGCATGTGTGAGGCACTGGGTTCGATCCTCAGCACCACATAAATAAAATAAAGGTACTGTGTCCACCTACAACTAATAAAATATTAAAAAAAAAAAACAAACAAAAAAACTTGTCCTCTGGGAGTCAAAAAAAACTAGAAACCATTCTTGTTCTGCCACTTGGTAGCGCTGTTAGCTTAGGCAAGTCTCTTGGGACACAGCCTGTTCCTTCCAGTGTCAAAAAGAATTGGTCTTTCTTCAAATAAGATCATGTATGTTGAAAACAACTTAGGTTCTGTTATTACCATCCATTATCATCAGCGTTCTTGAAACATCTATGAGTTAGTGAATTTTTATCTGAATGCAAGACCCATTCTGGTTACTACATTTTTCTTTTAATTTAGAAGTTTATTTGAATGAGGGCTGGGGATATAGCTCATTTGGTAGAGTGCTTGCCTCACATGCATAAGGCCCTGGATTCAATCCCCAGCAGCACCAAAAAAAAAAAAAAAAAAAAAAAAAAAAAAAAAAAAGAAAAAAAAAAAAGAAAAAAGGTTTATTTGAATGAGATGATCTCTGAAACATACCAAATAAATTAAAACGGTCAGAGGCATTCATCATCTATTATTTGTGTGGAAAACATCAATAATTCCTGCAGAAGCAAAACTTTTACAATTGCTGCCAAGAGAAAGGAGTCCTGGGTGCCTGAGATTGACTTTACTCTTTCTCTTTTTCTTTGACACGTTATATCATGTGAATATATGATCTACTAAAAATTCTTTTTTTTTTTTTTTTTTTTTTTTTAAACGTTTATTTATTTAGTTGTACACAATGCAATGCACTCATATGGTGCTGAGGATGAACCCGGGGCCGCGCACGTGCGAGGCAAGCGCTTTGCCGCTGAGCCACAACCCCAGCCCCTACTAAAAATTCTTTAATCTCAGCTATACAGGGACAAGGCAAGATCCTGTCTCAAACAAAAACAAAAAAACCTTAGGTAAAGTGTAAATAATACAAAAGCAGTAGGCACAGCAGGCATCCATTTAGGTAATCATATTTTTACACTTTATGTTCTTTTTTTTTTTTTGGTACCAGGGATTGAACTCAGGGGCACTCAACCACTGGGCCACATCCCCAGCCCTTTTTTTTGTATTTTTTTTATTAGAGACAGGGTCTCACTGAGTTGCTAAGTGCCTCGCCATGGCTGAGGCTGGCTTTGAACTCGCGATCCTCCTGCCTCAGCCTCCCAAGTACTGGGATTCCAGACGTGCGCCACCGCGCCCGGCTACACTTTATGTTCTTAATAAAAAAAATGTTCTTAAAAATCATTTTGAAGAGCTAGAGCCCGAGCGGAGGTGGTGCGGAGCGTTTCGGCTCTGAGCGGCTCGGCAACCCGTGCGTCCTGCGAGGCTGCGGCGGAGCCTCTATCGAGAAGGCGCAAGAGGTTGGCAGCTTCGATTGAAGCCCAGCGAGCACCGACGTCAGCCAGGAGTCATGAGCGACAGCGGCGAGCAGAACTACGGCGAGCGGGAATCCCGTTCTGCTTCCAGAAGTGGAAGTGCTCACGGATCGGGGAAATCTGCAAGGCATACCCCTGCAAGGTCTCGCTCCAAGGAAGATTCCAGGCGTTCCAGATCAAAGTCCAGGTCCAGATCTGAATCTAGGTCTAGATCCAGAAGAAGCTCTCGGAGGCATTATACAAGGTCCCGATCCCGCTCCCGCTCCCATAGACGTTCCCGTAGCAGGTCTTACAGTCGAGGACTATCGCAGACGGCATAGCCACAGTCATTCTCCCATGTCTACTCGAAGGCGCCATGTTGGCAATCGGGCAAATCCTGACCCCAACTGTTGTCTTGGAGTGTTTGGGTTGAGCTTATATACTACAGAACGAGATCTGAGAGAAGTGTTCTCTAAATATGGCCCCATTGCTGATGTGTCTATTGTATATGACCAGCAATCTAGGCGTTCAAGAGGATTTGCCTTTGTGTATTTGAAAATGTAGACGATGCCAAGGAAGCTAAAGAACGTGCCAATGGAATGGAGCTTGATGGACGTAGAATCAGAGTTGATTTCTCTATAACAAAAAGACCACATACCCAACACCAGGAATTTACATGGGGAGAGACCAACCTATGGCAGCTCACGCCGTCGGGATTATTATGACAGAGGATATGATCGAGGCTATGATGATCGGGACTACTATAGCAGAACATACAGAGGAGGAGGTGGAGGAGGAGGTGGATGGAGAGCTGCTCAAGACAGGGATCAGATTTACAGAAGGCGGTCACCTTCTCCTTACTATAGTCGTGGAGGATACAGGTCACGTTCCAGATCTCGATCCTATTCACCTCGTCGCTATTGAAGCATGAAGTTGAAGACTTTCTGAAACCTGCCATAGGGCTGGGATATTGTTTGTGGACAATATTTTTTATTGTCTCATGTTTAAAAAGTGAACAGTGCCTAGTGAAGTTAGGTGACTTTTACACCTTTTATGATGACTACTTTTGGTGGGAGTTGAAATGCTGTTTTCATTCTGCATTTGTGTAGTTCGGTGCTTTGTTCAAAGTTAAGTGTTTTCAGAAAAGTATGTTTTGCATGTATTTTTTTACAGTCTAAATTTTGACTGCTGAGAAGTTTCTATTGTACAAAAACTTCATTTAAAAGGTTTTTCTACTGAATCCAGGGTATTCTGAAGATCGAAGCCTGTGTGTAAAATGCTACCAAATGGCAAAAAGCAACAATAAACAATTTGATTTTTACTTTTCTTTTCTAAAAAAAAAAAAAAAAAAAAAAAAAATCATTTTGAGCCGGGCGCGGTGGCGCACGCCTGTAATCCCAGCACTTTGGGAGGCTGAGGCAGGAGGATGGCGAGTTCAAAGCCAGCCTCAGCAATGGCGAGGCACTTAGCAACTCAGTGAGACCCTGTCTCTAATAAAATACAAAATAGGGCTGGGGTGTGGCCCAGTGGTTGAGTATCCCTGAGTTTAATCCCCAGTACCACCAAAAAAAAAAAAAAAAAAAAAAAAAAAATCATTTTGGGGGATTCATTCCACACAAATAGCTGTGCTGATGCTTTATTTTACTTTAACAAGATAGGGAGGTTCAGTGTGACTGGTCACACCGGGGACTTAAACCCTGAGCAAGGACTTGATTCTAAATATTTTTCTTTTTTAAAAATTTGTTTATTTATTTATTTATTTACTTTAGTTGTACACAGTTCAATGCATTTATGTTTACATGGTGCTGAGGATCGAACCCAGGCCGCACACGTGCGAGACGAGCGAGCGCTCTGCCACTGAGCCACAACCACAGCCCTACATATTTTTCTTTTTAAAATATTTTATATAGAGACAAGATCTCGCTGTGTTGCTTTGGGCCTTGCTAAGTTGCTGAGGCTGGCTTTCAACTCATAACTCCCCTGTCTTAGCCTCCCCAGCCACTGGGATTTCAGGTATGTGCCACCGCACATGGCTTGATTCTACATCTTTATAAATACGCTGCACTGCTGGGTGTGATGGTGCACGCCTGAAATCCCAGCACTTGGGAGGCTGAGGCAGGAGGATCTCAAGTTCAAAGCCAGCCTCAGCAATGGGGAGGCACTTAGGAACTCGGTGAGACCCTGTCTCTAATAAAATACAAAAAAGGACTGGGGGTGCTGGGATTGTGGCTCAGTGGTAGAGCGCTCGCCTAGCGCGTGGGCGACCCGGGTTCGATCCTCAGCACCACGTACAGATAAAATGCATTGAATAAAACTCATTGTGTACAACTAAAGCAAATAAATAAAAACATTAAAAAAAAAAAAAAAAAAAAAAGGACTGGGGATGTGGCCCAGTGGTCGAGTGCCCCTGAGTTCAATCCCTGGTACAAAAAAAAAAAAAAAAACAAAACAAAAACAAAACACAAACAAAAAAACTGCACTGTCCTTGTACTTTTGCAAGAAAAATCCGTTATTAAATGTTTTTGTTCGTTTCCCTATGTCCCCAACAAGTCTTCTCACCTGCTTCAGCAACTTCCCCCAGCCCCCAAGGGAACCTCCTACCACTGAGCTAAAACCCCAGACCCTTCAGCAACTCTTTTTTTTTTTTTTTTTTAACTACAAAATAATAGCAAAAAATATGGAACGCTTCACGAATTTGCGTGTCATCCTTGCGCAGGGGCCATGCTAATCTTCTCTGTGTCGTTCCAATTTTTTAGTATATGTGCTGCTGAAGCGAGCACCTTCAGCAACACTTTTTTTTTTTTTTTTTTTTTTGTGGTACCGGGGATTGAACTCAGGGGCACTCGACCACTGGGTCACATCCCCAGCCCTTTTTGTATTTTATTAGAGACAGGGTCTCACTGAGTTGCTAAGTGCCTCGCCATTGCCGAGGCTGGCTTTGAACTCGCGATCCTCCTGCCTCAGCCTCCCAAAGTGCTGGGATTACAGGCGTGCGCCACCGCGCCCGGCACCTTCAGCAACTCTTTACTCCGAATCCTGGCAACTGTCTAACCCAACAAACATGGCATCTGTCAACCTTCCTAGCAACTAACGTGTTGCGTTTCCAATGGACCCTGGACCTGAGCCGGGGTGTTGACGTACATTCGGTCCTTCTCAAGGGGCCTGTGAAGACTCAGCCACACAACGCTCGTAAGGTACTCGGCCACCTGTCCCTTCCCTTATGAGCCCGAGCGCACCATAGCTAAATGTCCCGAGCCAGCCTGCCTCTTTCAAGGACCGGCGGGGAGCCCTGCAGTGAGGTTTCATCTGTGTGGCTCCGTCCAACTGCCAAAGGGGTGGGAGAGCTGGAGGATCCCGACCAACTCTTTTCCCGTCTTTGGCGGCTCCGGGCGGGAAAGACCAGCGGGCTCTACACCGAGGAAGGTTTTTGGGACCAAAGAACTGGGGCGCTCAAGCGCCAGTCCCGGGCTTGATTTACAAGATCGAGGGACGCAGTACGGACGTTTTCGTCTTCGCGTGCAACTGAAGATGGGAGGAATGCGGCCTCCTTCCACTGGAGGCCGAATCCCGCGGGACAGCGTGCCCAGCACAGAAGATACACACGTGCCGCACTTTCAGAGCCGCGGCCAACGAACTCCTGGCGACCAAGATGGAGGCCGCGCAGCCGCAGAAAGGCCCAGTCCCTCCGGTGCATCACATGGCAACAACTGCTCGAAAACCGCCATTGAAAAAAAAAAGTCGTCACGTGACGCAGGTCTACCAATACAGAAAAAAGGAACCGCGAAAGAACTTGTCACGTGGAAAGGCGGGTCCGGCCTGCGCCGGTATCACGTGACAAAGCAAAGACGTCGAAAGGGGAGGGACCAGCGCCGGAGACACGTGAGCAGCCACACTGAGCCTAAGTTCCTGTCACGTGAGCAGAACACACCTCCTTCTCCTTCCGCCCCTCCCTCTTATTCCGGCTGGGCTTGCGTCGAGTGAAAACGCGACGAAAGGGCGGGGCTTCGGCCGGTCACGTGTTCCCGCACCTCCCCGGCGCGCGCCCGCCCGCCCGCTCGCCCCCGGCCCCGGCTCCTCCTCCCTCCTCTTCTCGCCATTGCAGTTGGACTCAGCCGCCCGGCGCGCACCGCGTGGCTTTTGGGGGGAGACCCCGGTGGGTTGTGGCAGGAGGGTGGCGGCGGCGGCTGCGAACGGGGAAGGGGACGCCGACAAGGTAAGCGTCAGTGTGGCGGCGGCTGGGCCCGCTCCCGCCTCTGCCCCTCCCCCCCGTCCGTTCCCCCTCTCAGCACTGTCCCAGTTGAGCAGTTGCGGTGACAAGGCTGGTGGCCCCCGGTGCCTCTTGCTTGCATTTGGTTCCCGGGTTCAGACGTCCGATTCCGTTCTCCCTTGTCGGCCTCGCTCCCGCGCTTGGCCGTTACTCTCTCCCATTGTGCCCAAGAAACAAAATGGCGGCGGCGGTGGCGGCGAGGGCCCAGTGCGCGCGCATCCTCCCCCCCCCCCACTTCGTGGCCCCTCGGCCCGCGTCGGCGCCTCTCGCGGGGGGTGCGCGCGCACCGGACCCTCGCCTGCCGTCTCTCCCGGGCCGGGCTTTGTCTGTTGGTGCGCTGGGCGCACGCGCGCACGTGCCTAGAGCACACACCCCCTCCGGTCCGGAGCATCCTTGCAGGGACGTCCCCCGTTTTCACTCTCCTCCTCTTTGTCCCAGTCTCTTTCTGGGTTTCTGGAGGGTCACAGGTTTCTAAGGCGGGAAACGTCGCCTCCTTTGTCCTCACAGAGCGAGGGGAGACGGATTTCCCCTTAACGTAAACCCTTTCTCTGGGCATATCACAGAGGGAGCCTTTGTGGGTTCGTCGGGTCCCCAAATCTCTGGTCCAGAGGCCTCCACGAGATAGTGGCCAAACTTGGGAGGATTTAAGATGGCTCATTCTTTATATCAGGTGGTTTTCATTGATGTTGAATGTTTTCCAGGTTGTTTAGGATTAGCATCCTACCCCAAAACGGTGATGTGGTGTGATTCTTGGGGACTGTAATCTGCAAAATTGGGACTCAAACGTGCGTGCTTAAATCCTTTTCTACTTTTATTTTCTGGAGTAGCTGAGCAGTTGAGATTCTTGAGGTTAACCATGAGGTTCTAACCCAGTTAATCTGCTCCTGGATGAATTATTTGTGCTGTATGATGACCTGCATGTACTTTCCCTGTTCATTGACCAAATTTGGAAAGAGTAAGCTTACTTCTCTCAATATTTCCAAAATTGCTTGAAAGTTGCTGCTTAGGGACATGATGGATCAGCAAGAAAGCATCTTTTTCCGTGATAAACCTCTCTTTTCTGGATACAGGTACTTCAGTGATTGTAAATCTTTCTTGTTGTTCAAGATTCTGCGGTCTTTACCATGAGTGGTGTGGTAGCATATTTAGAGTCCAGGAAAATAAGACTTGCTATCTGAAAGTAGGGTTCAAATTTAGGACTTTACACTCTCTTTTCCTCAGGTATTTGATTGGTGACCTCCGTAGATTGCTCACGGTGCTGCCACTATGCTTTGTGCATGATGCTTTGTGTGTGGTCTCCTGGGATGTGACCACCAGCGGCCACTCAGACTGTGAATGAAGTATGTAGACTAGAGCCTCATTTACAGCTGGAAAGAGGAAGGGAAAAGGCTTAGGGAGCTGACAGGTGTTACAGAACCTGCCCAGTAGTGCTGGGGTCTTTGCCTCTAAGCTGTCTCTTGGCTGTTTGGAAAGCTCCAGCACCCTGGGATTTGTGAATGGAATCCACAAGTTTTAGTCTTGTCTGCAGTATTCTATAGCTCTGATTGGAGGCTAGTGATTACTGTCAAGGCTTGCCCTTGCCAACACTGGATGCTGATTTATCAGTCTTGCTATCTTTTAGGGAGTTTGGACATCATATTCTTTTTGCAGCTGAAAGGTGCCTGATTTACAGTTTTGTTTCTCCTGATGTAACTTGCTTAGTACCTAGAAGCAAGAATTCCTTTAGCTTGTTCTAGTATTCTTATGAGTTTCACAGGCTTATATTCCTTGGAGTGAAGAATCTAAATTTGTTCCTTTGTTCCTTATTATTTATTTTTAATCCTGTACTGGGGTTTGAACCCAGGGTCTTATGATAGGCAAATACTCTACCACTGAGGTCCTGATTTTTCTTAAATTCTTCCTGTCCAATAACACATTGACAAGAATAGCTGCTAAGATGTTGATCCTCGCAGATGATTTTTTTAGGATCTCTGGATGAGGTCTTTACGTAGGACCGGGAGGAGCCACTGTTGGGCAATGGGTCTTCTGTAAGTTGACCTCTTTCCTTTGGGTAAAACCATAGGCAGCATCTTTTCTGTCTTTAGGCTCTAGCAAGATGTGGGATTTAGTAATTTTTTTTCTAAAAAAGGCGTTAGAGCAGGGCACGGTGGCGCACGCCTGTAATCCCAGCACTTTGGGAGGCTGAGGCAGGAGGATCGCTAGTTCAAAGCCAGCCTCAGCAATGGTGAGGCACTTAGCAACTCAGTGAGACCCTGTCTCCAATTAAAATACAAAAAAGGGCTGGGGATATGGCCCAGTGGGTGAGTGCCCCTGAGTTCAATCCCTGATACCACACACACACACACACACACACACACAAAAGGCGTTAGATGTTTCCTTTGGGGTGAGGCAGCACTCTCTTACCTCTTTCACCCTTCTTTCCAGTGCCTTCCAGTCACCCCTTATGGCCTCATGGGAGTGATTTCTTTCCCCAAGAAACATGAATTGGCCTTGGTGCCCTGCTACATTTTGTCAGCAAGTTAAATCCACCTTTTGCAGTTGTGAAAGGTGGGTAATGTCACCATCTAGTGTTAGCATGAATGACCCAGAAACTTAGGACCCTTTATTTTGATCTTGCTTTGATTGAAACTTTGCAGCAATTTGGGTTTTCTAGGTTTTGTGTATTGGGTGCTTTGTATTTTAGCAAAGTCCCAGGAGAGAGATTTGGTTACTGTTAACAGTGATTTGGAGTTACAGGCAAACAGTGAGTTAGTGGAGTGTGCTTGGGGCTCTGTAGAGATGATGTGGATTTCAGTTTTGTTCTGTAGCATTTGGCAGTTTTATCCAAAACAAGTAGGTTATCTCTGCTTTATTATTTAAAGTAAGTGCTGAAATCGTAGTGAAGGCAGATGTGTATAAGGGAACCTTATGTTTTTAAACATTGTTTGTGGTAGTTATCTTTTTTCTAAGACAACACATAGGTGATCCCCTTATTAACGATTGGAAATTTAAGCATTTTAAGTTATCTGCTGTTTTTCAGATGTCTTGAGAAATATCCAGTTGAAAATTTTTTTCCTGCTTCTCATTAAATGTCTGTGTAGCAGTCTAGGGTTGTGCCTCAGTGGTAGAGAGAGCACTTGCCCAGCATGTGTGAGGCACTGGGTTCCATTCTCAACACTGCATATAAATAAATGAATAAAATAAAGATTCATCAACATCTGAAAAAAAATGTCTGAAAAAAACAAAGACTGAAAATGTAACTATGTTGATGGGGATGGAACCCAGGGCCTGTTGAATCTGAGGTAAGTGCTCTACCAATGAGCTACACTCCCAGGGCTCAAAGATGTAACTAGTTTTAAAACCAAAATGTATTTACTATCTAAGGGCTATGTTCTTGTAGACCATTTATGACTACCAGAGATCGTTTAGTTACAAAGTTGAATGTGTGTATCTTTTTTATTAAAGTGTGTAAACTTGCTTCAGATTATTTTTATAATCTTAGTTATTAGTGAGAAGTGGCCCTGCTGGCAATTTGAAATCTATAATTTTTCTTGAACTTGCCAAACAGCTTTCTTTCTTTTTTATTCTCTTTTGCAGCAATCTCTGAGCTACATCCCCAACTCTTGTTATTATATTTTGATACAAGGTTTTACTAATTGCTCAGGGTGGCCTTGAACTCTAGGGCTCAAGTGATCCTCCTGTTTCTGCCTCCAGTAATTTATAATTAATTAAAAAAAAAAATCTGAAGCCAGGCCCGGTGGCGCATGCCTGTAATCCCAGCACTTTGGGAGGCTGAGGCAGGAGGATCGCGAGTTCAAAGCCAGCCTCAGCAATGGCGAGGCACTTAGCAACTCAGTGAGACCCTGTCTCTAATAAAATACAAAAAAAGGGCTGGGGATGTGACCCGGTGGTCGAGTGCCCCTGAGTTCAATCCCCAGTACCACAAAAAAAAAAAAAAAAAAAAAAAAAAAAAAAAAAATCTGACCCATGAATTTATGTAATCTCAGCTACTGTGGAGGCTAAGACAGGAGGATCAGGAACCCAGGAGCTCAGGGCCAGCCTGGGTAACGCAGACTCAATATTAAAAAAAAAAAAAAAAAAAAGACTAAATGTAAAAAACGTGCAAATAAACAGCTCAGGGTCATAGGAGAATTTAACAATCATTTGATCCATAGGTGCAGTGCAGTATCTTTATAGGAGGGAATAATTGTTGACCAGTTAAGTGTGGAGGTTCTGTGGGCTACCTGGTAAGTGATGACTACAGTTTCGCAAAGCAAATGTATAAACTGACAGGAGGGGAGAGCAGGAATTAAATTAATTTTGGTGAAGTTACTTAAGTCTTTTTTGTTTGTTTGTTTAAATACTGGGGGTTGAACCCAGAGGTGCTATACCACTGAGTCACATCCCCATCCCTTTTTATATTTTAGTTTGAGACAGGGTCTCACTAAGTTGCTTAGGGCCTCGCTGAGTTGCTGGGATTACAGGCTTCTTCTTCCGTACACCACATGTGAGTCTCTTTAATTTCCCCCAAATTATTTATTGTTTTGCAGTGCTGGTGCCAAAACCCAGAGACTCAAGCTTGCTAATAAGCAAGTGCTGTACTACTGAGCTACATTCCTACCCCTCAGGTCTGCTTTTTAAAATCCAAGGTAGCAGCTTGGAAAACAGTTTTGCAGTTTTTTATAAACTGGAACTGACAGCTGGGATTGAAAGCCGTAGCTCAGTGGTAGATCACTTGCCTACCATGTGCAAGGCCCCTGGGTTCAATCCCCAGCACCCCAAAATACTAAACTGGCTACTACCATGTGATGGAGCAGTTACACTCTTGAAAACATACATGTTCATAGTGGCTTTAAGAGTCAAGATCTGGAAACAACCCAGATGTCTTTCAGTCTGTGAATGGTTAAACAAACCATAGCACATGCATCTTAATGAATATTATTTAGCAACAAAAGAAGAACTTCTAAGCCGTGCTCGGTGTAATCCTAGCACTTGGGGGGCTGAGGCAGGAGGATCGCGAGTTCAAAGCCAGCCTCAGCCATGGCGAGGCACTTAGCAACTCAGTGAGACCCTGTCTAAAATAAAATACAAAAAAAGGGCTGGGGATGTGGCCCAGTGGTTGAGTGCCCCTGAGTTCAATCCCCAGTACCAAAAAAAAAAAAAAAAAAAAAAAAGAAGAAGAAACTTCTATTGAGTGAAACAAGGAAACCATGAAAGGTTACATATTCTATAATACTATTTATGTGACATTCTCTGTGCCTGTGTGGGGGATTGAATCCAGGGCCTTGTGCATAGTAAGAACTTGCTTTACCACTGAGATAAAGCCCTCAGTCCTCTGTGACTTTTATTTTTGTTGGTACCTGGGATTGAACCTAGGGTGCTTAACCACTGAGTCACATCTCTAGCTCTTCTTACTTTTTATTTTGAGACAGTCTCACTAAGTTGCTGAGGGTTTCACTAAATTGTTGAAGCTGATATCCAATTTGCAGTCCTCTTGCCTCAGTCTCCTGAGTCACTGGGATTATAGGCCTGTACAGCCATGTCCAGTTTTTTTGTACTGACATTCTTGAAATGACAAAATACAAAATGGTTGATTGGATTAATAGTTGCCAGGGGCTAGGGAGTAGGGAAGGTTGAAAAATGGATTTAAGCACAAGAGCAGCAGGAGGGATCCTTGTGTCATGGGGGCATTCTATAATTTGTTTCTTCTCTTTCTTTTTTCTTTTGTGTGTGTGTGTGTGTGTGGTTTCTGGGGATTGAACTCAGGGGTACTCGACCACTGGGCCATATCCCCAGCCCTTTTTTGTGTTTTATTAGAGATAGGGTCTCACTGAGTTGCTAAGTGCCTCGCTGCTGAGGCTGGCTTTGAACTCCTTCTGCAGCTTCCCAAGTGCTGGGATTACAGGCATGTACCACCTTGCCAGGCTACTATGTTTCAATGTCCTATGGTAGTTAAGCTATTGTGCTATAATATTTTTGCAAGACATTACCACTGGAGGAAAAGAGTACAATTGATTTTTTTTTTTTTTTTTTTTTTTTGTGGTACTAAAGATTGAAACTAGGGCCTAGGGTAGACCACTAAGCTTCATCCCCAGCTCTTTAAATTTTTATTATTTATTGGCACCAGGGATTAAACCCAGGGTTGCTTTAGCACTGAGCTACATCCCCCCCCCGCCCTTTTTTTTATTTTTTATTTTGAGATGGAATCTTGCTAAGCTGCTGGGCCTGACCTCTTGGTTCAGCCTCCTTAGTCACTGGAATTACAGGTGTGTGCCACCACTTGACACTAAAAATGGAGGAAGAAAATAAACTTGATGGTAATAGCCCTTTAAATAGAAAATATTAAAGGGGCTGGGATTGTTGGCTCAGCGGTAGAGAGCTTGCTTAGTACGTGCGCTGCCCGGATTTGATCCTTAGCACCTCTTAAAAATAAATAAAAGCATTGTGTACAACCAAAATAAATAAACAAACAAACAAATAAATAAATGCTTTTATAAAAAAAGAAAATATTGGGCTGGGATTGTGGCTTAGCGGTAGAGCGTTCGCCTAGCACGTGAGCGACCCGAGTTCGATCCTCAGCACCACGTACAAATAAAACGCATTGAATAAAACATTGTGTACAACTAAAAGCAAATAAATAAAAATATTTAAAAAAAAAAAGAAAATATTAAAATCAATTTATTACTTTTTTTTTAATCTGTTTTTATGTGCTAAGGATCAAACCCAGTGCTTCACTGGTGCAAGGCAGGTGCTCTACCACTGAGCTACAGCCCTTATTCCTAACTTTTGACCTGTTGATCAGTAGAAACATTATTGCAGGCAGAACTAGGAACAATTAAGACTTTCAAATTTGTGGTGGATTTTAAATTTCTCAAGAGTAGCATAGAATTTAGATTAGCATCGTCTGGCTGGGTTGATTAGTATAAAATTGCTTTCCATATGTTTGTTTGTTTGTTTTTTTTCATTTTTTTTTTTTTAGTTGTTGATAGATCTTTATTTTATTTTATTTATTTATATGTGGTGCTGAGAATCGGCTCAGTACCTCACACATGCCAGGCAAGTGTGCTACCCCTGAGCCATGGCCCCAGCCCTTTACATATGTTCTTGATGTGAATCTATAAAAAGTTGTAGGAATCACTAAGAGTAGCTTGTTTGTATCATTTTACTTCACAGCCCAAGATGGGCTAGCTTTAGAGACATCCAGAAGCTGGTTTGAGTCTATGCAAACTTTAAAACCTAATTCAGTCTTTTTAAGATGGACATCCACTTCAAGACCATTCTCCAGAGTCGCTGGGAAAGCTTTTTTTTTAAAAAAAATTATTTATTTGTTTTTAGTTGTACACAATGACTTTATTTTTACGTGGTGCTGAGGATCGAACCCAGGCCGTGCAGGTGCTAGGCGAAGGCTCTACCACTGAGCCACAACCCCAGCCCTGGGAAAGCTTTTAAGATTTTGTGCAATGCCATGACAAGTAGGTGGGCCATACCTGTTTATTCTCCAAACATTTGTTGATAAGTGTTCCAACTTGGGCATGCTTTTTTCCAGCTGCAAGTTCCTTGAACTGCATATTGTAGTCAGTGAGGTTAGGAAGAAGGGCCATAGGCATAAAGGTGTTATAGCTTTACCTCTTACTCTGCATGCTGTAGGTGGGCTGGTTTCAGGAACAAAAGAAAGAAACTAATTCATGCTTTTTGAATATCCAAATCAGGGCTGGGTTTGTGGCTCAGTGGTAGAGCACTTGCCTTGCACATGCGAGGCACTGGGTTCAATCCTCAGCACCACATAAAAATAAATAAATAAAGGCATTGTGTCTATCTACAACTAAAAAAAAAAAAAACAAAACAAAACAACAACAAAAAAAGAATATCCAAACCACACACAAAACGTTCTTCACTTACCACTTTTTCCTGCCTTGGGTCTCCCCCACATGAAGCTGGTCTTGCCTGGTGCCAGGCTGAGTCATGAGCATGATTACACCAGCAGCTTTTGTGTAGGTAGATTGCTAGGGGGCAGTGGGCTTCCCTCCCTTATTGGTCATTCCCTAGAAATCTCTTGAAAAGGAGGTTGATGCTCACCTTGAAGACTCTGGAGGAGGTCAGTTCATGAGATGGAATCCCTGGTGTTCAAGGCCAGGTCAGCTGTCTTGACTGACAGATCTGGACTCATGGAGACATTTGATGCTAGTTTTATTGCCTTGCAAAGAAGAATAGTTTTTTTTTTTTTTTTTTTGTGGTACCAGGGATTGAACTAAGGGGCACTCAACCACTGGGCCACATCCCCAGCCCTTTTTTGTATTTTATTTAGAGACAGAGTCTCACTGAGTTGCTTAGCACCTCGCCAAATTGCTGAGGTTGACTTTGAATTCACGATGCTCCTGCCTCAGCCTCCTAAGTAGCTGGGATTACAGGTGTGCACACTGTGCCTGGCCTGGCCACTTACATGAAGATGTGTTTCTGGGGCATGTGCTGTGCTTGAGGCATGTTAGTAGAAGGTGGTTTTTTTTTTTTTTCTTTTTTTTTTTTTTCTTGTTTTTGTTCTCCATTTGGAGTGAACTCAAAGGCACTTTGCCACTGAACTACACCTCCAGCCCTTTTCAGATTTTATTTTGAGACAGAGTCTTGCTAAGTTGACCAGGCTGGCCTCAAACTTGTGATTCTCCTGCCTCAGCCTCCCCAGCAGCTGGGATTACAGATGAGTGTCAACTGCGCCTGGCTATGGGATGATATTTTGACTGTGAAATAGCATTCCCTACTGGTGGAAGAGTGGTTTTCTTTCTTTTCTTCTTTTTTTAAAATATTTATTTATTTGCTTTAGTTGTACACAATGCGTTTATTTTTACGTGGTGCTGAGGATTGAACCCAGACCGCATACATGCTAGGCAAGCGCTCTACCGCTGAGCCACAATCCCAGCCCAAGGAAGAGTGGTTTTCTATTGAGGACCCCTGCTGCAACTATGGATTAAGGGATTTGTATAAATTTAAATGTGTTGAAACTATTTTAATTGTTTTTGTAATAGTATTATAAACATGTTCAAACATAAGAGAAATGTGACAAAAGTGAGCATCTACTTTACACACAGCTACTGTTATGTCATTGCCAAAGTGTGTGTGTGCTGGGGATTGAACCCAGAGACATTTGATTAAGCCTGTGTTTCACACATTGTCCACCATCTATCTGTATTCTATTCGTCCCTGTCACTTCACTTTTTTAAAAATATTTATTTACTTACTTTAGTTGTACACAATGCAATGCATTTATGTTTACGTGGTGCTGAGGATCGAACCCGGGCCGTGCACGTGCGAGGGGAGCGCTCTGCCGCTGAGCCACAACCCCAGCCCGTGTCACTTCACTTTTTATGGTGTATTTTAATCTAAATAGCAGCAGAAAGTTGAAGTTTTCCCTGTATGTGTTATCTGGAGTTATTTTTTTGTGTGTGGGGGTGCTGGGGATTGATTGCAGGGGTGCTTTACCACTGAGCTGCAATCCCCATCTTTTAAAATTTTATTTTGAGACAGGGTCTAAGTTGTTTAGCTTTCAATGTGTGCTTCTCTCCTCAGTCTCCCAAGTAGCTGGGATTATAGGTAGGCAACATTGTGTTGGCAGTTTGGGTAGTTTTTTAGGTAATTTTGTTCTTTTTCTTTATTCCCTCCCTTCTTTCCTTTCTACCTCACTCTTCCTACCCCAGTACTGGGGAATGAACATAGGGGTGTGCTCTACCACTGAGTGACATCCCCAGCTCTTTTCTTTTTATATTGGAGATTGAACTTTGTGCTCAACCACTGGGCCATATACCCAGCTCTTTCTTTCTTTCCTTTTTTTTTTTTTTAATATTTATTTATTAGCCGGGCGCGGTGGCGCACGCCTGTAATCCCAGCACTTGGGAGGCTGAGGCAGGAGGATCGCGAGTTCAAAGCCAGCCTCAGCAATGGCGAGGCACTTAGCAACTCAGTGAGACCCTGTCTCTAATAAAAAATACAAAAAAAGGTCTGGGGATGTGGCCCAATGGTCGAGTGCCCTGAGTTCAATCCCCGGTACCACAAAAAAAAAAAAAAAAAAAAAAAATTATTTATTTATTTTAGTTGTACACAATGCCTTTTATTTTTATGTGGTGCTGAGGGTTGAACCTGGGCCGCGGACTTGCTAGGCGAGTGCTTTACCGCTGAGCCAAAACCCCAGGCCCCCATTCTTATTTTTTGAGACAGTGTCTTACTAAGTTGTTTAGGACCTCAGCCCCCCAAGTCACTGGGTGTGTGCCACCACACCAAATCTTTCCTAACTCCCCTCAGCTGGCCTCAAATTTGCCAATCCTTCTGCCTCAGCCTTCAGAAGGATGGGGATTACAGGTGTGTGGCACTGTGGCTATCTCCTAACCCCCCCCCACTTTTTTTTTTAAACATTTATTTATTTGCTTTAGTTGTACACAATGCATTTATTTGTATGTGGTGCTGAGGATCGAACCTGGGCCGCGCATGTGCTAGGCGAGTGCTCTACGCTGAGCCACAACCCCAGCACCCCCATACACACTTTTTAAAGTTATGTACAGATCTTGAGTATGGTCTTTAGTGTGTTTTTGTTTTTGTTTTTATTTTTGTGCTGGGGATTGAACTCGGGGCTTTGTACATACAAGGCAAGCACTCTACCAACTGAACTATGTCCCTAGCCCCTCTTCAGTGGGTTTTGACCAGTGCATCATCCTAAAAAGCACCCTTAGGGCTCCTTCCCAAAGTGGGCCCTACTACCATACCATCCTCACACATGGTTCTGGATTTTTTTTTTTTTTTTTTTTTTTTTTTTTTTTTTTTGCCAGGGATTGAACTCAGGGGCACTCGACCACATCTCCAGCCCTTTTTGTATTTTATTAGAGACAGGGTCTCACTGAGTTGCTAAGTGCCTCGCCATTGCTGAGGCTGGCTTTGAACTCTCGATGCTCCTGCCTCAGCCTCCCAAGTGCTGCGTCACCACACCCAGCTTAGAACTTCTTATAGATGGAAATATTAATTCATTTTGGTTCTCAGTTATCCAAAACAGTTAATAGGAGCCCTCACAAGTCAGTTCCCGTGTCTTCTGGGAACCTGTATTAGTCTCTAACACTTCTGTATTTTCTTTTTTTTTTTTTTTGGTACTGGGGATTGAACTCAGGGGCACTTGACCACTGGGCCACATCCCCAGTCCTGTTTTGTATTTTATTAGAGACTGGGTCTCACTGAGTTACTAAGTGCCTTGCCATTACTGAGGCTGGCTTTGAACTCGCGATCCTCCTGCCTCAGCCTCCCAAAGTGCTGGGATTACAGGCGTGTGCCACCACGCCCAGCCACTTCTGTATTATTCTGACAGTGCAGTATAATCCTGGTATATGTCCTGTTTTAGTCAACTACTTCTCCAGGGAACTTGTTTTAAACTAACAGTCTATAAACCCAGTAATAAAATGGTCTTAGCCTTAACCTTGCTGTGAAATCTGTTTAAGATCTGTAGTGAAGGGCTGGCGTTGTGGCTCAGCGGTAGAGCACTCGCCTAGCACATGCGCGGCCTGGGTTCAATCCTCAGCACCACGAAAGAATAAAGGCATTGTGTACAAGTAAAACAAATAAATAAATATTTAAAAAAAGAAGAAGATTTGTAGTGGAGATAGATTTTGAAATGAATAGGTGGTAAGGTGTTTCATGAACCTTGGTGCCTGGCATGATGTTGCACCTGAAAGGAAGGAATGATTTTCTCCTTTAGGATGTGCCAGATGGTCAAGTCCCTAGGAATGGGACCATTTGGCCTTACCCATCATTGTCCTGACATCTGTAGCCTAGGACCTGGCAGAAAAGCGAGATGCATGCTAAATACTTTTTCACTAAGTAAATAGATTTTTTTTTAAACATTTTAGTTGTAGGTGGACATGATGCCATTATTTTGTTTATTTTTATATGATGCTGAGGGTCCAACCCTCACACAGGCTGGGCGAGTGCTCTACCGCTGAACCACAACCCCAGCCCGATAAATTAAAAAAATTTTTAAACTGCACTCTTCATGATCATATTGATGAGACTGCAGCATAGATAAGACCAAGCCTGGTGGCCATGTGACACAGGACTTGGGAGGACGGTCAGAGTTTACTCTTCACCTTGTAGCTCAGGTTTTTCTTTCTGTCAGAAAACAGGCGGAGTTTGTTTCATTTTTTAGTTTATCTGCCATATCTGTACCTTTGTAGAAGGTTTTTCAGTTTACTCTGTTAAAAATAAGAATGGGCTGGAATGGTGGCTTAGTGGTAGATGCTTGCCTACCATGTGTGAGGCACTGGATTCCATCCTCAGCACCACATAAAACTAAATAAAATAAAGGTATTGTGTCCATCTACAACTAAAAAAAATTATTTAAATAAAGAAAATTGTCATGGAGGGGCTGGGGTTTTGGCTCATTGGTAGAACACTTGCTTAGCACATGTGAAGGAAGTGGGTTCAGTCCTCAGCACCACATGAAAATATTTTATTATATTTTTTGGTACTGGGGATTGAACTCAGGGGCACTTGACCACTGGGCCACATTCCCAGCCCTTTTTTGTATTTTAGTAGAGACAGGGTCTCACTGAGTTGCTAAGTGCCTCACCATTGCTGAGGCTGGCTTTGAACTTGCGATCCTCTTGCCTCAGCCTCCCAAGTACTGGGATTACAGGCGTGCCCGGCTACTACTACCTCGCCCGGCTTCCACATGAAAATAAATAAATAAATAAATAAATAAATAAATAAATAAATAAATAAAAAAATAAAGGTGTTGTGTCCATCTACTACTAAAAAAAAGAAAAAGAAGAAGAAGAAGCAAAAAACATTGTCATGCGTGCTGGGGTTATGGCTCAGTGGCACAGCACTTTCCTCACAAATGTGAGGCACTGGGTTCAATCTCAGCACCACATAAAAATAAATAATCGGGCTGGGGTTGTGGCTCAGCGGTAGAGCGCTCGTCTAGCACATGTGCAGCCCGGGTTCGATCCTCAGCACCACGTAAAAATAAACGCATTGTGTACAACTAAAGCAAATAAATAAATATTAAAAAAAAAAAAATAAACAAAATAAAGATATTGTGTGGGAAAAAAAACTGTCATGGAACTTTTTGAAC
Source organism: Tamias sibiricus (assembly GCA_025594165.1). NCBI lineage: Eukaryota > Metazoa > Chordata > Mammalia > Rodentia > Sciuridae > Tamias > Tamias sibiricus. The sequence continues at coordinate 10,426,652 of CM046673.1, forward strand.
ACGCACAAATGAACCCCAGTATATCTGTCTCCCAGCTTGAGCAGCTGTCAGTGTTGAATGTTGAACCCAGGGGCACTTGAGATATAATCTTCAGTCCTTTTATTTTTTCTGGTACTGGGGATTGAACCTGGGGTGCTTTACCACTGAGCCACATCCCTAGCCATTTTTTCTTTTTGATACACGGTCTCTCTAAGTTGTTTAGGGCCTTGCAAAGTTGCTGAGGCTGGTCTTGAATTTGTAATCCTCCTACCTCTTACCTCTTGAACTATTGAGGACTGCACCCAGCTCAGACCTTTTATTTATTTATTTTTGGTACTAGGGATTGAACCCAGGGGTGCTTTAATATTGAGCTACATCTCCATTTTTTTTTTTTTTTTTTTTTTTTTTTTTTTTTACTTTTTGATCTTGAGACAGGGTTGAGGATTGTCTTGAATTTAGGATTCTCCTTCCGCAGTCTTGAGTAGCTGGGATTATAGGCATGTGCCACATCATCTGATAGGTTTAGTATGTTTTTTTTTTTTTAATATTTATTTATTTGCTTTAGTTTTACACAATGCAATGCATTTATTTTTACATGGTGCTGAGGATCAAACCCGGGCTGTGCACGTGCTAGGCAGCGCTCTACCACTGGCCACAACCCCAGCCCTAGTATGTTTTTTTTTTTTTTTTTGGTACAGGGATTGAACTCATGGGCACTCAACCACTGGGCCACATCCCCAGCCCTTTTTTGTATTTTATTTAGAGACAGGGTCTCACAGAGTTGCTAAGTGCCACGCCATTGCTGAGGCTGGCTTTGAACTCGTGATCCTCCTGCCTCAGCCCCCAAAGTGCTAGGATTACAGGCGTGCGCCACCGCGCCCGGCTCCTAGTTGTTTTTAATAATCCCTCTATCTCTATCTCTAAATTGGTTCCTTCCCCTCATTCTCTTCTTCCTGTTTGGGGCTTGAACTCAGAGGTGCTCTACCACTGAGCTACGTCATCAACTCTTTTCAGTCTGAGACAGGGTCTCCCTCAGTTGCCCAGGTTGCCCTGGTATTTCATCCTGCTACATATTTCTCCTTTCTGGAATATTTTAAGGTGAATATCAGGCATGTAATTTTAATTATAAATGTATCTGAAGCCGGGCGCGGTGGCGCACGCCTGTAATCCCAGCACTTTGGGAGGCTGAGGCAGGAGGATCGCGAGTTCAAAGCCAGCCTCAGCAATGGCGAGGCACTTAGCAACTCAGTGGGACCCTGTCTCTAAATAAAATACAAAAAAAAAAAGGCTGGGGATGTGGCCCAGTGGTCAAATGCCCCTGAGTTCAATCCCTGGTAACCACAAAAAAAAAAAAAAAAAAAAAAAAGTATCTGAAATATGTATAAAATAGATAGTGATGTTCTTTTTTAAAAGTATTTATTTATTTGCTTTAGTTGTACACAATGCATTTATTTGTATGTGGTGCTGAGGATCGAACCCGGGCCGCACATGTGCTAGGCGAGCGCTCTACTACTGAGCCACAATCCCAGCCCGATAGTGATATTCTTTCCAGACATAACCACAGTATCACGTTCCTAGTTGAAAGATAATTCGTTAATACAGGACACACTTGGGCATGCAGTTTGCTCATCACTTAGCTTCATCAGTCTGGTAATGTAGATTTTGTTGGGGAGTTGTTTTTTGTAGTTACAGATAAGCAGCATGCCTTTATTTTGTTTTATTTTTATGTGGTGCTAAGGATCAAAGCCAGTCCCTCACACATGCTAGGCAAGCGCTTTGCCACTGACATGGCAAAAGCGCTTTGCCCCAGCCCCAAGTTGGTACTATTTTTGAGGGTCCCTGGGATTTGTAATCATATACTTTTTGTAGGTTGACTCCTCTAATTTTCATCGTTCCCCTGCATAGAATAGAGGGACTACAGCCTTGCGGGGTGGTGCACACCTGTAATCCCAGCACTTGGGAGGCTGAGGCAGGAGGATCGCGAGTTCAAAGCCAGTCTCAGCAATGGCGGGCACTTAGCACCTCAGTGAGACCCTCTTTCTAATAAAATACAAAAAAGGGCTGGGGAGGTGGGGCTAGGGAGGTGTCCGGAGTGGTCAAGTGCCCCTGAGTTCAAGCCCCGGTACCAAAAAAAAAAAAAAAGAAAGAAAGAAAGAATAGAGGGATTACTTCCATGCTTCAGCTGTAGGTTGGAAGCTGCACTGAAACTATTTTAAGAGGGCACAGCTAGTGGCTGAGCACACAGGGTTTCAGGCTCAGGTTTGTGCAGAAGCTCCCACTTGATTGAGTGGCTCACCAGGGGTCCAGGCACAGGGATCAGCTAAGCCTCAGACTTGGTCTCCCACTTTTCCACCCCATGCTCTCTCTGTTCCTTTATCTCTCTCTTCTCATGAAGACTTTAACCCTCCCCCATCCTGTTGCCTGGCTGTGTGAGGGTGTCACCTACTGTCTTCCCTAGGTGTTAAGGTTTAGAAACTTAAATGTTTGCAATCCGAATTGCTAGGTAGTCCTGAAGCACTGAGAAATACTCGATTTGGCCAGTTATGTTAGAATTTGTGAAATTTGTGTCTTTCCAAAGTTTGGGCCTACTAACTAGATTGAAGGGGCTTGTTGTTTGTATGCTTGAGGGGGAAGGTGGAGTCATCTGGTATGTGGATGGCTGTTGTTCTTTGTTGTTCTTTACTTTTTTGGAAGATTTCAGTATGGGCAGACTGTTTGCAAAGAGTGGGAATTTAGGAGGTTGGAGTCAGCATGTTATTTAGTAGAGACCAGAATTGTAATTATGGCCACTTTTATTGTGAAGACTTATGTTGTCCGTTTTCGTTTGTCTCAACCTCTCTAGAGTGCAGCCTAAAGGGGTACCACTTGATGTAGTATGTGCCTGTTAATTTTCAGAAGATTTTTGCCTTTCTATAAAACCAGAAGCCTTTTGGCTTACTCTCATGGCTGTCTTCTATCCCTTTAGCACATTTAAGGTTTAGAGTTCTTCTAAAGCTCTTTTTTTCCTTCTCTAAGCACCAAGATTTTGATGAGCTTTTCTGCTTTTTACTGTTTTTGCAGGTTTGTTAATATTTTTATGTTCTATATATATATGTATTTATTTATTTTGGTCCTGTTGATAGCACCACTTACTGTTTATGAAGAGATGATGAAGTAAGTTTGAAAAATGAGTTAAAACTGACTGAATGCAGCCGGGCGTGGTGGCACACACCTGTAATCCCAGCACTTGGGAGGCTGAGGCAGGAGGATTGCGAGTTCAAAGCCATCCTCAGCAATGGCGAGGCACTTAGCAACTCAGTGAGACCCTGTCTCTAATAAGATACAAAAAAGGGCTGGGGCTGTGGCCCAGTGGTTGAGTGCCCCTGAGTTCAATCCTAGGTACCAAAAAAATAAAAACCTGACTGACTGCATTCTTGAAGTCAGACTTGGCTTCTAGAAACTAGCTGTTTTCATTTTAAGGGAATTTATAGTTGTTGTGTGCTTTGGCTTAGCCGTGGTTACGTGGAAACAAAGATGTGTCCTCCTATGTTAACAGGCCCCTTTGTGAGTCAGCACCCATGTTGTTACTGCTAAATATCTGACTGCTAAAATGAATCTATCTATAAAATATTTGCAACTAATAAGATTTTCTGGTCTTATAGATAGTTGAAGTATTGATAACACCAAGGAAATCTGTGACAATTTGAAAAGATAAGCAAAAGTTTGATTTGCAGACACTACAGAAAAAGAAGTAAAAATGGTAAGAAAGTTGTGTTTTTGTTTTTTTCATTTATGTGCAAAGATATTTGTAGTATTTCCCCAAAGCATTTTGTATTAGACTTTTTGAATTATAAAGTAATGTGTGTCATAATAATTCAAATACAGTAGTCCCCCCTTATCCGCGTTTTTGCTTGCCATGGTTTCAGTTACCTGTGGTCCATCGTGGTCTGAACATATTAAATTGAAAATTCCAGAAATAAACAATTCATAGGTTTTAAATTGTGCACCGTCACAATGCCTGCGTCATTCACCTCACTTCATCTCATCACGTAGGCATTGTATCATCATCACTTCATCACAAGAAGAAGAAGGGTGAGTACAGTGCAATAAGATATTTTGAGAGAGTCCACAGTCACAGAATTTATTACAGTTTTTGTTGTAATTGTTATGTTATTATTGTTAATCTTTTACTTGCCTAATTTACAAATTAAACTTTATATACTTACCAATGTAGAGGAAAAACATAGGATTATGTCGGGTTTGACACTGTTAACCGTTTTAGGCATCCACTGGGGTCTTCCAATGTATTCCCTGCGGATAAGGGGGGACTACTGTAGTATAGAGGTGTATATTGCCCCATTCCTTTTGCCTGGAGAAAACAGCTATATTTGCTTGTCCAGCTTCCCTGTCCTTCAGTTGTATTCGTTACAGTCATCTTTTATGTGACTATTTAGAGATGTGCAACTCAAATGAGAAGTGGTGGGTTGCCTGGTCTCTTTACATCATTTTTAGCTTAGTTTTCACATTTCCAGCGTCCAATGCGAATTTTTGTGAATGATGATCGCCACGTGATGGCAAAGCATTCTTCGGTTTATCCAACACAAGAGGAATTGGAGGCAGTGCAGAACATGGTGTCCCACACTGAGCGGGCCCTCAAAGCAGTGTCTGATTGGATTGATGAGCAGGAGAAGGGCAGTGGCGAGCATGCTGAGTCTGAGAACATGGATGTGCCCCCAGACGATGAGAGCAAAGAAGGGTCAGGGTAAGTTTGAGACTTTGTGTTGTTAGGCAAGCCAGTGTAGAGGTCAGCATCTCTTTTTCCTAAGAAACTCCACCTCTCTGGGTCCTGGCTAGACCCACTCTCCACTGAGCCAGGCTTTGGTCTGTCCCTCAGGGAACAGAAGGCAGAACACATGACCAGGACTCTGCGGGGTGTGATGCGGGTTGGCCTTGTGGCAAAAGGCCTTCTCCTGAAGGGAGACTTGGATCTGGAGCTGGTGCTGCTATGTAAGGAGAAGCCAACAACTGCCCTCCTGGACAAGGTGGCTGACAACTTGGCCATCCAGCTTGCTGTGAGTGTTAACACCACCAGTGGCCTGGGGTGGGGGCAAGCAGGAGGGTGTTATGGAGGACATGAGGCAAAGGATAAGGATCATGCAGGCTCCTTCTTAAACCTTTATGTGGACACCTCCTCTGTAGGTAATAGGAAGAACACCACAGAATAACTGAGGTTCTGTAGGAAGTCACCTGCTGTTGATAGTGGCATCCAGACATTGCCAGCTAGTAAGCACCCAGTGGTTGTCATGTACAAGGCTGCACAAGATCATAGCCAGATTCTATTGGATGGGTGGATAGATGATACAAGAATTAATGCTTCCTTCCTCAGCCATACCTGGTTATGTACAGACTTTTTTTTTTTTTTTTAAATTGTTCTTAATTTGTTCCATTAAAAAAGCATTGCAGGGCTGGGGTTGTAGCTCAGTGGTAGAGCACTTCCCTAGCATGTGTGAGGCACTGGGTTCGTTTCTCAGCACCACATAAAAAATAAACATAAAGCTGGGCGCGGTGGCGCACGCCTGTAATCCCAGCACTTGGGAGGCTGAGGCAGGAGGATTGCGAGTTCAAAGCCAGCCTCAGAAATGGCGAGGCAGTTAGCAACTCAGTAAGACCCTGTCTCTAAATATATACAAAAAAGGGCTGGGGATGTGACCCAGTGGTCAAGTGCCCCTGAGTTCAATCCCCGGTACCACCAAAAAAAAAAAAAAAAAAAGAAAAAAAAAAACATAAAATAAAGGCATTATATCCATCTATAAAATGAAAATATATTAAAAAAAAAAAAAAAAAAACATTGCAGGGCGCCCAGGTTGTGGCTAGTGGTAGAGTGCCTGAATGGCATGGGTAAGGCACTGGATTTGATCCCCAGTACCACATGAAAATAAATAAAATAAAGGTATTTTGTTCGTGTACAACTAAAATAAAAATTTTTTTAAGTGTTAAAAAAAAAATGTACGCAGCTCAACAGTTTGGGAGGCTGAGGCAGGAGAATTGCAAGTTTAGTGAGACCCTGTCTCAAAAAATAAAAAGGGTTGGGGTTATAACTCAGAAGTAGAGTGCCCCTGGGTTCAATCCCCAGTAGCAGAAAGAAAGGAAGGAAGGAAACAAGGGAGAAAGAAAGCCAGGCAGGCAGGCATAAAAGTAATGTGGTGTCACTCTCCTATAATCCCTGCTACTTAGTAGGCTGAGCCATCCCCCCTTAGGCCAACCTGTACATCACTGCCACATGCTGCCTCTTCAGAATGATCTCTCTGGATTTAGCTACAAGAAAAGGAAAGAGAGGAAATTAAAAGTGAGTCCTAAATCTTATTCTATCGAAAAGAAAGCATTTTCAATTGTAATCATTTGTTCTTGCACATGGGACTGATAGTTTGGGATTCAGGTCAAAGATCATAATTGAGATCTGGAATGAGTGTAGTACAATAGGAACATTTAGGAGCTATTAAAGGGGATGCCCCCATAGTATTTATTTTTAGTCTTGATTTATTTATTTATTTATTTATTTATTTATTTATTACCTGGGATTGAACTCTTGGGCATTTGACCATTGGGCCACATCCCCAGCCCCTTTTTTGTATTTTATTAGAGACAGTCTCACTGAGTTGCTGAGTTGCTAGTGCCTCGCCATTGCTGAGGCTGCCTTTGAACTCATGATCAGGAGCCTCCCACGTGCTGGGATTACAGGCGTGTGCCACCTGCGCCTGGCTTTTAGTCTTGATTTTTAAATTCATTTTTTAAAAAATATTTGTTTTAGTTGTACCCAATGCCTTTATTTTTACGCGGTGCTGTGGATCGAACCGGGCCGCACATGTGCTAGGCGAGCGCTCTACAGCTGACCCACAACTCAGCCCCTTAAATTAATTTTACCATTGTGTAAAAAGTATATTAAGTGGAGCAAATTGCTGTTTTTTTTTTTTTTTTTTTTGTGGTACCGGGGATTGAACTCAGGGGCACTCGACCACTGGTGGGCCACATCCCCAGCCCTTTTTTTTGTATTTTATTAGAGACAGGGTCTCACTGAGTTGCTAAGTGCCTCGCCATTGCTGAGGCTGGCTTTGAACTCGCGATCCTCCTGCCTCAGCCTCCCAAAGTGCTGGGATTACAGGCGTGCGCGCACCGCGCCGGCTAAATTGCTGTTTTAAAGGAAAAATTTGTAGTGCTCTTCCCCCACATTCCCCCTTGAGTGGCACTGGATTCTTTATTATACTCGGCATTGAGCCCTGGGTTCTTATGGCCTTTGGCATTGAGCCCTGGGTTCTTCATTATAGTCGGGAAAGGGTCTTACTAAATTGCTGTGGCTGACCTTGAACTTTGAATCCTCCTGTGTCAGCCTCCAACATTGGAATAATCCAGCAAGAGTCTTTCTTTTAAAAAAGTAATGGATCAGGGCTGAGATTGTGGCTCAGCAGTAGAGTGCTTGCCTAGCAATGTGAAGCACTGGGTTTAATCCTTAGCACCACATATAAATAAATAAAATAAAAAGGTATTGTGTCCACCTGCAACTAAAAAAATATTAAGGGGAAAAAAAAAGGTAGCTGGGCTCGATGGCACATGCCTGTAATCCCATAATCCCAGCAGTTTGGGAGGCTGAGGCAGGAGGATCGTGAATTCAAAGCCAGCTCTAGCAATTTAGCGAGGTACTAAGCAACTCAGAGAGACCCTGTTTCTAAACAAAACAAAATAGGGCTGGGGATGTGGCTCAGTGGTCAAGTGCCCCTAAGTTCAATCCCGAGTCCTCCCCAACCCCCCAGAAAAAATTATAATTAAGACCAGCCCCTTTTACTCAGGAGGCTGAGGCAAAGAGGATCACAAGTTCGAGGCTGGCCTCAGAAACTTGGCAAGACCCTGCCTTAAAATAAGAAAGAGAAAGGACTGGGGGTGTCCTATAATCCCAGCACTTGGGAGGCTGAGGCAGGAGGATCGTGAGTTCAGCCAGCCTCAGCAATGGCAAGGCACTTAGCAACTCAGTGAGACCCTGTCTCTAAATAAAATACAAAAAAAGGGCTGGGGATGTGGCCCAGTGGTCGAGTGCCCCTGAGTTCAATCCCTGGTACAAAAAAAAAAGAGAGTTATCAAGCCCAAATTGAGCACAATGGCACACACCTGTAATCCTAGCAGTTCAAGAGGATGAGGCAGGATGATGCCAAGTTTGAGGCCTGCCTTGGCAATTTAGAAGATTTTGTCTCAAAATACGTAGGGCTAAGGATTTAATCCATTGGATTTGTTTGTTTGTTTGTTTGTTTATTGGTACCAGGGATTGAACTCAAGTGCACTTGACCACTGGGCCACCTCCCCAGCCCTTTTTTGTTTTTTATTAGAGACAGGGTCTCACTGAGTTGCTAAGTGCCTCAGCCTCCCAAATGCTGGGATTACAGGCGTGCGCCACCACACACTGCAATCCATTGGATTTATTCCCGGTACCATTAAAAAAAAAAAAAAAAAAAAAAAAAACACCTCAACCCAGAAGGTTGATTGTGCCCAGATGGAGAAATTAAAAAAAAAAAAAAAAAAAAAAAAGTTACTTATTTGCTTTAGTTGTACACAATGCGTTTATTTTTATGTGGTGCTGAGGATTGAACCCGGGCCACGCATGTGGTAGAGAGCACTCTACTGCTGAGCCACAACCCCAGCCCATGGATAAATCTTTTTTTTTTTTTTTTTGGTACCAGGGATTGAACTCAGAGGCACTCACCCACTGGGCCACATCCCCAGCCCTTTTTTTTGGTTTTTATTAGAGACAGGGTCTCACTGAGTTGCTAAGTGCCTCACCATGGCTGAGGCTGGCTTTGAACTCGCGATCCTCCTGCCTCAGCCTCCCAAAGTGCTGGGATTACAGGCGTGCGCCACCGTGCCCGGCTCCATGGATAAATCTTTTTATTGGTACTGGAGAACCTAGGGGCACTTTACCACTGAGCTACATGTCCAGCCCTTTTTATGTTTTTTTTTTTTTTTTTTTTTTTTTTTTTTTTTTTTTTTTTGGTACCAGGGATTGAACTCGGGGGCACTCGACCACTGGGCCACATCCCCAGCCCTTTTTTTGTATTTTATTAGAGACAGGGTCTCACTGAGTTGCTAAGTGCCTCGCCATTGCTGAGGCTGGCTTTGAACTCGCGATCCTCCTGCCTCAGCCTCCCAAAGTGCTGGGATTACAGGCGTCGCCACCACGCCCGGCTTTTTTTTTTTTAACATGTTGATGGACCTTTATTTTATTCATTTATCTATATGTGGTGCTGAGAATCGAATCCGAGGCCTCACACATGCTATGCAAGTGCTCTTACGACTGAGCCACAAATCCAGCACCAAAAGAAATCTTAATTCATATTTTCTGGTCCCTTTATTTTCTCCACAACACAGTTACTTTGTTTTCCTTTAACAAAAGTAATAAAAGTTTGAGGTTTTGTCATGAAGTGCTATAAACTGCAATAAAGAAAGGAAAAGTCAGATTGTTATAAACATCCTTAGAGATTTGCATTTGTAGTACATACTTACATAAATGTCATGGGATACATACTTTGTGTGTTTATATACCAGGGATTGAACCCAGGGTTGCTTAACCCCAGAGCCATATCCTCAGCATTAGTTTTTTATTTTGAGACATGGTCTCACTAAGTTGCTGTGGCTGGCTTTGAATTTGTAATCCTCCTGCCTCAGCCTCCTGAGCTGCTGGAATTACAGGCCTGCAGCACTGGGCCTGATAGAGATAGGTGGTTTTTTTTTTTTTTTTTTTTTCCGTGGTGGGGAACCTCATGTGCTTTGTATTCCACAGTCTGGCAGCTTAACACAGCATGAAAATAGCCGTGGGGCTAGGTTGTGGCTCAGTAGTAGAGTGCTGGCCTAGCACATGTGCAGCCCAGGTTCCATCCTCAGCACCATGTAAACATAAATGCATTCAACTAAAGCAAATAAATAAATATTTAAAAAAAAAATAGCCGTGGCTGGATATCATTTGCCTTCCCACAGACTTCAAACTGTCCCTGCAGCCCTATGGTGTGGGCATGTTAAGTCCACTTTACAAATCAAAAACCTCAATCTTTTTTTGTGGTACCAGGGATTGAAGCCAGGGACATTTTAACCTCTGAGCCACATTTTTTTGTTTTTAATTATTTTTGTAGTTGTAGATGGATAGAATGCCTTTATTTTATTTATTTTTATGTGGTGTTAAGGATCAAACCCAGTGCCTCATACATGCTAGGCAAGCACTCTGCCACTGAGCTGCAGCCCCAGCCCCCCACCACTTTTTGTATTTTATTTAGAAGGAGCGTCTCACTGAATTGCTTAAGGCCTTGCTAAGTTGTCAAGGCTGCCTTTGAACTTGGGATCCTCTTCCTCAGCTTCCCAAGCCACTGGGATTACAGGCATGCAGCACCACCACGCCTGGCTCAGAAACCTCAGTCCTAATAAAATTGATTAATTCAAAGTTATTGATTACTAAGTAACAAAAGGAAGATTCATACCCTGTTCTCCTTCAGTAATTAAAAAAAAAAAAAAAATCTTTTGTGGTGCAGGGGCTTGGACCCACGGCCTTGTACTTGCTCGTCAAATGCTGTACTACCGAGCTACATCCCCAGCCCCACATCCTGTTCTCCTGCCTGATCCTAAACTCTTTCCTATTGCATTTTTTGTTTCATGGGGGTCTCACTATGTTGACCACAATGACTTTGAACTCCTTGGCTCATGTGATCCTCTTTCCTCAGCCTCCATAGTAGCTTGGACTTCTTGCACAGTTCTCAGCCCTCATTGCTTTTTCTTTTTTTGGTACTAGCAATTGAATCCCGAGTACTTCACCATTGAGCTATGTCCTCAGCCCTTTTTATTTTAAGACAGGGTCTCACTAAGTTACCCAGGCTGGCCTCCAACTTGGGATCTTCCTGCCTCGTCCTCCCCAAGTCACTGGGATTACAGGTGTGTGCCATTGTGCCTGGCACCGGTTGCATCATAAAGCTATTGGAAATGATTTCTCTTGCCTATGAAATTAGTGACTCCTCCGAAATAGCAAGAAAAAGCCCTAACTAAGGCTGAGCTAAGGGACAGGTTAGATGGAGGCTCACCTTGGTATGTTATACCCTGAAAAGTTGGCCCCTGCCACAGGAACTGGCAGAGTCAACCAGAACCATTGGTTGCCCTGAGGGAGAGTCTTTTGAAAGTTGCATTTTCTATTTCAGGCTGTAACAGAAGACAAGTACGAAATACTCCAATCTGTGGATGATGCTGCAATTGTGATAAAAAACACAAAAGAACCTCCATTGTCCCTGACCATCCACCTGACATCCCCTGTTGTCAGAGAAGAAATGGAAAAAGTATTAGCTGGAGGTAGGAAAGCTGGAGCAGGCTGGCAGGACATTGAAAACTTGGTGTTCCCTTATTGTTCAAATGTGCTATTCAGTTTTAGACTGCTTTGATTAGAGGGTATAGGTGTAGATTTGTCCACCTTTACTCTTGAGGTCACATCTCCTATTGGCTTTGGTCACTAGGAGTTTGTCCAATTGGTGGCACTAAAAGTGAGTAGCACTTTTCATAGGGAATTGCACCATTGTTTTTCTTAATCCTTGGATGTTCTTGAATATAAGCATTAAACTTGTCTCCCTGTTGAGCCATTCTCTGGCCTCGGAAATATGGGTCCCTGGTAACCTCACAATTTTGCAGTTGTTAATGACAAACAGATGGCTTGTGCATGAATGTCACATTGGAATTGTTAGGTCAGTTTGTGTTGCAGCAGAACTGAGGGCTGCTTCCTTTGTCCTCTGCCATTGGTGCTTCTGTCGGGTCAAATGTCTGAGACACCAAGGGCCCATGCAGAGTGTCGGGTGACATTGTAAACTGTTGCAAGCCTTTCCAACTGAATCTTTGCACATAGGACGCTGATTCTGTGTCCACAATTCATTGTTCACCCTGGACCCCTCCCATCACTGTCTCAGACTTTATCCAAGTCCCAGATAGATGGCAGAACAGAAATACTCCGGCTCTGCTGCAGCATAGAGTGACATGGCACCCTTTTTGCAGTTATGTTAATTACCTTTGGCTCTCATATCTGAAGCTGAAAAGCAAAAGCCCTCTAGCTTATCCATTTAGGGACGCTGGACCTTTGACCAACAGGACTCTCTCTGTCAAGGGCTGGGGCTAGGGCAGTCCCGCCTAGTGGGCGGAGGTGGTCCCCTTTGCTGCAGATGCCTTGGGATGGCTGTTGTGGGAAGCAGAGCGGGAGTTTATTTCCCCTCCCCCACCTTTTTTGTCATTTTTTTCCCTATTGAAAATTCCTAGTCTAGCTAATTTATGGGGAGGAAGCAAGGGAATAGTCTATTAGAAGATAGGATCCACCTATCTTTTCTCCCTTCCCCATGGTTTATTCCTTTTAGAATAAATTCCCACTTTTAATTTTATTTTTTTTGTTTTTGTGGTTTTTTTGTTTTTTGGTTTTTTGTTTTTTTTTTTAAATTTTTTTTTTTTTTTAATTTTTTTATTTTTGGAGGGGGCCTCCAATTTTTCTGATTTCCTCTCAGGGCAGAGTTCATTGTACTCTAGCTTCTCCTTCCCTGGTCAAGGGTGGAGATGAATTCAGATTCTGGGAGACTCAGCTGCCCTTTAGGAAGCTGCCATATCCCCTTTCCACCTGACAGAAACCCCTTGGTCAAACTGTACCTTGTCTTCTTATTCCATCCATGAATAGAAACGCTATCAGTCAACGATCCCCCGGATGTTCTGGACAGGCAGAAATGCCTTGCTGCCTTGGCGTCCCTCCGACACGCCAAATGGTTCCAGGTTTGCATTTTGTTCTTCTCTTTGTCTTTTGGTAGAGAATTCCTAAGTTTTAACTTGGCTAACTTTTACCATAAAGTTTCTGTAACATTGACGATAGCCGTGCTGATCTTAGCACCTGTGGCCGTGCAGCTGCTAACAGAGAGCACGTAAACAAATTTGACACCCCTGAGGAGCCTTGTGACCAAGTAGGTGGGCTGCTGCTGCTTTGTGTTAAGAGTAACAGCAGTGTCATACACCCGGTGAAGTCACTGCTGACCACACACTTGGTGGTTGTGCACACTTAACCGTTTACCCTTGGCAAAGCAGCACCGTGAAACTTGTGTTGTCCATGTTGGCCTTGTTTCTAGGAAAGTGCTTTCATGTAAAGAGTCTGTCCTTTCTTCTTTAGGCCAGAGCCAACGGGCTGAAGTCATGTGTCATTGTCATCCGAGTTCTGAGGGATCTGTGTACCCGTGTACCCACCTGGGGCCCCCTCAGAGGATGGGTAAGGCACCTGTAGCCATGACCAGCAGGGTTGTATAGAGCAGAGGCTGTCTCATATTTCAGGAATACTGGGTGATACCGGGCATGTGTGGCCTTTCAAGGTGTGGCTATCATGTCCCTTCACTGTTTGTTGTTGGGCAGTTACTGTTGTCCAGACACTGTGTGGTCTAAAAGCCAGACAGGGACCCTCCGTGGGGGATGTGCAGGTTTAGACCAGGGAAGAAGGTGGGCCAGCTTGTACAGTGTGACTTGCTTCGTAAGAAGGATTTGCAGATGCTCTTGGATAGTCTGCATACTAGAGCTTGCGAACCATTCCTGGCCAGCTGCTCATTTTCTTTGGGTGTTTTATGTACCTACTTGTGTACTCAATATTGTGTATCGGTACACACAGCCTAAAAGATTTTTTTCCTGGCACTTTAAGAAAAGTTGTGCAAGCCAAAGTTGTGCAAGCCTATGGTATGGCTCAGTTAGAGCACTTTCTAGGCATGTGCAAGGGCCCTGGGTTCCATTCCCAAAATCTCCCCCAAAAAGAGAAAAAGGAGGTTGCCCCTTTGAAGGTAGCCTGCATTCTCCCTTGAAAGTGTATTTTTTTGCTTCTTACTCTCAAGATGGTCCACATTCTTCCTTGAATATGTCTCTGGGGGCGGGGGGAAGGGGGAAAGAAAGAAAAATAGTGTACTGACTCCTGCCTTAGGTCTCACCTTTGGCTTTGACATAACTGGATGGCTATGATTCTCCTATTCCCCACCCCCATTTCACTCACCCAGTAATATTGCCTTGCTTTGGATTTAGCCAGGCCCCTCCCAAAGCCATTGACTCACTTTCACTTTTTCCTTTCAGCCCCTGGAACTCCTGTGTGAGAAGTCCATTGGAACAGCCAATAGGCCCATGGGAGCTGGCGAGGCCCTAAGGAGAGTGCTGGAGTGCTTGGCGTCCGGCATCGTGATGCCAGGTTGGGGCCTTGTGGTTTGCAAGTTGCAGGGAAAGGACAGGGAACAAGGCCCTTTGGCCACCTCCTCGCTGGTCCACTGACTGGGTTAGGGCAGCAGCAGCAGCAGCAGCAGCTCCTCCCTGTCCCCCCCTAGGGCTGAAGCATGTGATTACCCTCTTGCACCATCATATCCAGCCCTGTGCCGGGTCCGCAGCTGAGATTCAGAGGGCGGATCCGGGGGCAGTGGTGACCCACTCCCACGTGACTTTCTTGCTCTGAGACATATGTGGATTATTTCTGTCAAGGGCTGGATGCCGAGTGGGTCACCGAGCTCGGCGTGTTTTCCAGAGCTGGGTGTGGATGGGGCGCGGGGGGAGTAACGCACCTGGTCCCCTCAGCCAGCACAACTCTTCCGAGATGCTAAAAGATAATCCTCTGCATATCTTCCTTGTTTCCTGCCTTCAGATGGTTCTGGCATTTATGACCCTTGTGAAAAAGAAGCCACTGATGCTATTGGGCATCTAGACAGACAGCAACGGGAAGATATCACACAGAGTGCGCAGGTATAGTTGTCGCCATTGCCAACGTGAGCCCGTACCCAGTTTGCACTCACTGGCTCCCAGTTCCATTACTGGGTATTCACAGGGCAGCCCCCTGGATCATAGGTTTAGGTTGGGAACTGAAGGCAAGGCATGGATTTTGATACAGGGTGCCCCAATCTGGGATTCTTCTTTCCCCCTGGCGCCATGCGTGGTTGTTGTCTGCCCCTCAGTCTGCCTGAGTGCCCTGTTGGCACATTGAGTGCAGCGGGGAGATATGTTTGCTATACAGACTGCTCCAGGGGTCCTTCCCCTGTGCAGGCCCACCACCTGGCTCCGTGTGGCAACCAGTGCCCAGGTTGGGGTCTCCTGTATTCTTCTTTAAGGGGGGTGGTCACTGGCTGGCCTTCCCCCACAGCAAGGCTGGGCTGAAGCAGTCAGGCCCTGCCCTGGCTGTCGGGGGACCCCTCCTTGATGTAGGGGAGATCATTAGCAGTTATCCAGCTCCTGCTCCATCTCAGAAGGCATTAGTGAGCAACACACGCTGTAGCCGTGAGCGCAGGGCAGCCAGGTCAGACTCCTCTTCCCCTTCTCCAGCATGCACTACGACTTGCTGCATTTGGCCAGCTACATAAAGTACTGGGAATGGACCCCCTGCCTTCCAAGATGCCCAAGAAACCAAAGAATGAGAACCCAGTGGATTACACCGGTAAGCATACGCAGACATTGGGTGACTAGGTTCTCCAGAGTGGCCACCTACAGCCATTCCACCCTGTTTTCCTCTTTCAGTTCAAATCCCTCCCAGCACTACCTATGCCATTACGCCCATGAAACGCCCAATGGAAGAGGATGGTGAGGAAAAGTCCCCCAGCAAGAAGAAGAAGAAGATTCAAAAGAAAGGTACAGGCATATGTCTTGTTAGTGGTGCTGTTGCAATTAGGTCAACCCTAACTGGTGATCACAGCACCAAATTTTGCCCGTCCACCCCCCCCCCCAACCCCCCTCCCAATACTGGGGATTGAACCCAGGTGCACTTATCACTGAGTCACATGCCCTGTCCCCAGGCTTTTTTTTTTTTTTTTTTTTTTTTTTTTTGAGACATGGTCTTGCTAAGTTGCTGAGGGCCACATAAGTTGCTGAGGCTTGCCTCAAACTTGCTATCCTCCTGCCTCGGCCCCCCCGACTTGCTGGAATTGCAGGTGTGCACCACCACAGCCAACACCTTGATTTTTCTTTCTCTTTTTTGTTTTGTTTTGGTATGGAGGATTGAACCCAGACCACTCAGTGCTTTTTCATATTTTATTGAGTCAGGGGTCTTGCTAAGTTGCTAAGGACCTCACTAAGTTGCTGAGGCTGGCTTCGAACTAAAAATCCTTTTCTTGAACATGATTTTTAACTCCTTTTAAAAATTAGGTTTTGGTTATATCTCAGTGGAGAGCCCTTGCCTAGCCATGTTCGAGGTTCCAGGTTTGATCCCTAACACTGAATAATCACTAACTCTCATAGATAGGACTGGAACACATGGGGGTGGATGTGCATCTGTGGGAGAAGCACAGGCCAAACTGCCTGACACTGCAGCATGTAGCAGTCACTGAGATTTTAGCATCACCTGGGCTTTCTCTGACAGAGGCATTTTGGTGTCTCATTCCAAACTGTCTTGGTGTTTTCTCCTCAGAGGAGAAGGCTGAGCCTCCCCAAGCTATGAATGCTCTGATGAGGCTGAACCAGTTGAAGCCAGGATTGCAGTACAAGCTGGTTTCCCAGACGGGGCCTGTCCACGCCCCTATCTTTACCATGTCTGTGGAGGTGGATGGAAGTTCCTTTGAGGCCTCTGGGCCATCCAAAAAGACTGCCAAACTGCACGTGGCAGTTAAGGTAAGTGTGGCTAATGTCGTCTGAATGGCAAAGCCAGTTTCCTCCTGGGCTCCTTTAGAAGAGTCCTCATTGCCTGTCGGTATAGCATGCATCCTGGGGAGAACATGGATACACTGAGGTTAGATTTTCAAACATTTGCCACGTACCACGTGGCAAGAATGTCTTTAGAGGGTCCTCAAAAGTAGCTGCAAGTTGTGGGGTTCTACCCTCAGTTTCTGATCCAGGATGCCCCAGGCAGCTGTAGGGTGCTGCAGAGACCTGCAGGGATGGCTCCACCCTGATCCTTTCCTCATCGGGGCTCTGGGTCTGGCCTCCCTGCAGGTGTTGCAGGACATGGGCCTGCCAACGGGCGCTGAAGGCAGGGACTCCAGCAAGGGGGAGGATTCTGCAGAGGAGACAGACTCTAAGCCAGCAGTGGTGGCCCCGCCTCCTGTAGTGGAAGCCGTCTCAACGCCCAGTGCTGCCTTTCCCTCAGATGCAACTGCCGAGGTGAGCGTGTGTGGTGGGTGCTGGGAGTGACTGCCAGGGTAGAGTAGGCAGCCATTGATTGTTTCTTTTGTCTACATAAGAAAAGATTCCCCCATGCCTAAAATGTAGCCACAGCATACAGGGGACGATTTTGGCTCACGAGAGTGGGGACTGGTGAGGTTGGTTACCTTACTTGGTGTAGGCATTTATGAGCTGGCATATACTCAGATGGGGGATGGCAGGGGATGTGGAGCAGAGGGCCTCAACCCCTATTGAGTTGTACCCCATCAAGTGTTCGGATAGCCTGTAGCTGAGTTTGTTGGTTTTCTTTTGTATTTTCCCTGAGAACGTAAAACAGCAGGGGCCGATCCTGACTAAGCATGGCAAGAACCCAGTTATGGAGCTTAATGAGAAGAGGCGTGGCCTCAAGTATGAGCTCATCTCTGAGACTGGGGGTAGCCACGACAAGCGATTTGTCATGGAGGTGAGTGACCAAAGGCCAGTCCTGAGCTTCTTGGATTGGGTTCTTTGGAGAATGGTTTGAGGTGGGACTCTGCCAGAGGAAGCCACTGTGTCATCTCCATCCCCCTCCATTCTCTTCAGGTCGAGGTGGATGGACAGAAGTTTCAAGGTGCTGGTTCAAACAAAAAGGTGGCAAAGGCGTATGCTGCACTTGCTGCTCTGGAAAAGCTTTTCCCTGATGCTCCCCTTGCCCTCGAAGCCAACAAAAAAAAGAGAACCCCAGTCCCTGTCAGAGGTGGACCTAAATTTGCTGCCAAGGTAAGCACACGCCCTTGAACCCTTCAACCTCAGCAGAAATTCTCTGATAATGTGAGGGGGAGGCCACCCTCACTTGTCTGCTCTCTTGCAGCCACACAACCCTGGCTTTGGCATGGGAGGCCCCATGCACAATGAAGTGCCTCCACCTCCAAATCTCCGAGGGCGGGGAAGAGGAGGTAACATCCGTGGTCGAGGGCGAGGGCGAGGATTTGGTGGCGCCAATCATGGAGGCTACATGAATGCTGGTGAGGGCCCTTGTCCTGCGATGTCCCCATCTACCCACCTTATAGTTCTGGGTGTGTCCGTGTTTCTTCTGGGGTGAAGGGCCTTGGGTGGGGCTGAAATGCAGAACTCGAGTGGGCAGGGGCAGGACAGACACACATAACCCTGTCTGTTCTCTTCCAGGTGCTGGGTATGGAAGCTATGGGTACGGAGGCAACTCTGCGACAGCAGGCTACAGTAAGTGTGCTTCTCTCTGTGTCCACGTGGGAGGAAGCGGCAGCTTAGTCTTGGGCCTGAGTTAGTGCAGGGCGGCCCAGCCGCAGCCTTCATGAGGCTGAAGAGCAACCCGCACCTTTTTGCGGGTATTAGGTCAGACAGCCCTCAGGTCTCCCCCGACCCCACAAGTGTGTCCTTGACTCTTTAGTGCTAATACACCAACTTGTGTGACTTCCAAGCTCCTTAGAAGTCAGAATTTTAAATTTCTCTGCTTTAAGCCATGCGAAGCACCCATCCTGCAAATGCACCTTTCCTGCCAGTGCACCGCTCTTGTCTTGAGAAGGAGCCTTCATTGGGGGTCACAGGAGCAGAGAAATCTAAAACATGAATTTCAAATGTGGCGCTCTGTGCCATTTTTCAAAAGAATTCTAATTTCTTCTCTCTGCTCTGTCTCCCCCTTTTGTAGGTGACTTTTTCACAGACTGCTACGGCTATCATGATTTTGGGTCTTCCTAGAGCGTCTAAAAGTATTGCACACAAAATCAACTTTTTACTCCAATTTCCTCCAACTCCAAAACCCAAAGTGTCCGTGCTGTGTCCCTGTGCTTCACTGGGTTTCTCAACCGTGGCTTTCCACCGCAGCTTGTCTGAAACTCTTAGCCTGCAGAATTTAAGACAATGGCAGTTTTTATCGTGATTTGCCTTTGAACTTGGTCATATTGAAGTTCACAATAAGTGGAAAACAATTTTCTCAGAGAATGTATTTTTGTGCAGACTTGCACAGAATTCTAGAGCCAGCGTTGTTCAGCATCAAGGCAAAAGCCCACCTTTGCTTTTTATGGAAAGCATTACTTTATTTAAAGAGACAGATAATGACGCATTTTAATCTACCTTTGTCTTAATTTACAGCAGGTTTTGTATGAATTTTTAACCTTTTAACAAATTCCCACAACTGGTTGATGCCTTTGACAGTGATGAAAATGATTTCACCACATCTGAATCCAGAGCAACTGAGTTTATTTTATTTTTTTTTAAAACAAGCATGTAAAATGTTGGGAACATGGGGAATTGTACACTGTGCTAAGTTACCTCCTCCCGCCTTTGTAAATGCTCTGGTGGGTTCTTGTTTGGGGTGCGATATTTTGTGGCTGGTTTAGCTAGAGAGTGAACTCTCAAAGGTATCAAAACTGTGCTTCCATTACCTGTGCAAGACACAGACAGGCTTTAAGGGGTAGAAAACATGAAATTTTGCAAGTCTTGGCCACAGTTTCAAAGGCATGGGATTTTGGATTTTTTTTTCTTTTCTTTTCGGGATGGGGCTTGAAAAATAATCTAGTAGAGCTGAGGTGGCACACATTTATAGTCTCAGCTACTCCAGATGCTGAGCCTGGAGGATCACAAGATTGAGGCCAGCCTGGGCAACTTACTAAGACACTGTCTTAAAAAATATATAATAAAAAGGTTGGAGATATGTCAGTGGTAAATTGTTCCTGGGTTCATTCCCCAGTACCATTAAAATAAAAATACATGACCTGGAACTCACTGGTAGCGGGCTTGCTCACAATGTGGGGCCTTGGGTTCAGTCTCCAGCACTGCAAAAAGGAAAAAAGAAAAAGAGCCTGGTATATTCCCAGATTTCTACTGAGTACACAGCTGTAGACTCCAGAGGCCTGGATATATTTCTGTGTGTGCAAAGGCACGTGTTCTTTTTGGCTGTTCACTGGAACCCCCATTTTCTGGTGGGAGCCATCCTTGAAAACTGGGGTTTTGGCTGTGCTCAGCAGTTCTTTTTGTAGGAAAGCCTGCCTCTGTGCTGACTTGCAAGATTTTGCGTTTATTCAGGCAAAAACTGGTCAAAACGGTTAATATGTGATTTGTTCCCCAAGGTTTGAAACATTCAGTGAAACTTTTTAAAAACTTTGATTGCATGATGTATTATTATTTTTTTTAGAAAGTTATTGTTTGAGAATAATGTCTTTTTATACCAGGAAATAGTTATCCTGAATGACGTTGAAAACTTCCCCTTCCCTTTATTTTTTTTTTTAATCAATACATGTTAAAGTAACGAGCCCTCGGTACTTGCGTCTTCATTCATTCCCGGCTTCAGGCAGGGCAAGGTGGGGTGCTCAGTGCAGGACACTGGGGAAACTGGGATTTGGGGTGGTGGGGGCATTGCTCTTGAGGAGGGGGGTATGCTGAAGCTCTCATCCTCCCAGTCTCCTCACTGAGCTTCCACACGTTTGCTTTCTTGCTTTTGTGGTTCACATCCTCCTCCTTCGTGTTGTGGCTTTGTGAATGGTGGGAGGGAAAGGAGGCCTGCCTGAAGAAACAAACTCAAGTTTGCAGACCAGATCTGTCTCTCCAAATGCTTAGCCCATGGCACATCAACATGGGCTACACATCTGCAGAGGATGGAAGGCATGTGAGAACTCCCAGTGTCCCCATCCAGAAGGCATGGGACCCTCATGCTTGATATGGGAAGAAAGGACAGGCTGTGTGGGAGCATCCCCTCCCATTCCCTTCCACCCTGGAACATAGCAGGGCAGCCACCTTTGATGTCTGTGGGCAAAGGTGCCTGCGTGTCCAGTCCTACCTTCTCCAGGAGCCCAGGAACACTGCAGTCCCTGTTAAAGTGCTGGTGAACGTCTAACTGGGCTGGAGAGCTGCCCCCACAGCCTGGCCTCCCAGGCCTCACGCCTAGTCCATTTTGGGACTTCTCACAGCCAAGCCTGAACCCTCAGATAATAGGGGTCCCTTGTAAAACTGGGGATGAAGTGTTCCTTAGCCCATTCCCTGTTCCCACCCCAATTATAGCTATAGCAGTGTGTTGCAAGCCTAGTTACTGGAAGCCAGGTCCTCACTGTAACATCCTACCTCAGGATTGAGCACGTGGCAGCCACAGTGCAAGTTTGTCAGTCCTGCTTCTTTGTCCCACCGGTGCCCCAGAAGCTGTACTGGCAATGAGGAAGGAGCCTTGGGGAGACCACTGAGGCTTTATTTAGCTTAAAGCTCTGCCTGACATCCTGATCCCAGCCTCAGCCTAAGCTAGTCTCCCTGAGAGGCTGGAAACTTTCACTGCTTGTAGTCATGTTTTTCTGTAAGTAGTAACCAGGGAGCGGCCCCCATCATTTGAGTCTCAATTTGTTTTTCGAAGATCCAGCTTCATACCAGTTGGTCTTCTGAGTGAGGGTGGTTTTAGGGACCTTACTACAGGGCACTCCTGGGGTCCCCAGGTCTCTGCCTGCTGAGCCTGTTTCCAGCACAGAGGGGAGGAGGTAGGGGTGGCTTGCTGCTTCTCTGGGGCTTTGCTTTTCCTGTCACCGTTGGGGGACATCTGGGTACCCGTCAGCTAGTCCTGAATGTCATCTGCGCTGGGAGCCCATCTCATTGTAATGTTGACATCTGCTGCAAAAGCTGCTGTCGTGCCGCTGCTTGGCAAAGATCCTTTGTTGTCGTCAGCTGATGGGTGAGTGGAGCTGAAGGCTGGGCTGCCCGAGCCAGGCGCCTTACCAGCAAAGCCAGGGCTCTCCTTCCTCCTTGCTGCCTCTGGGCAGCCAGCTTATGGGTCAGCCTTCAGGGCCCACAGCTGCCACCTCCTTCCTCCTTGCTGCCTCTGGGCAGCCAGCTTATGGGTCAGCCTTCAGGGCCCACAGCTGCCACCTCCCTTTCCCTTCCCCCGCCCCCTTGTCTTTCCTTTTCCTCCACCTGACCCGCTGCCTCCCTGTTTAGGTCAATTCTACAGCAACGGAGGGCATTCTGGGAATGCTGGTGGTGGCGGCGGCGGGGGCGGTGGTGGCTCCTCCGGCTACGGCTCCTATTACCAAGGGGACAACTACAACTCACCAGTACCCCCAAAACATGCTGGGAAGAAACCGCCACATGGGGGTCAGCAGAAGCCCTCCTACAGTTCGGGCTACCAGTCCCACCAAGGCCAGCAGCAGTCCTACAACCAGAGCCAGTACAGCAACTACGGGCCCCCTCAGGGCAAACAGAAAGGCTATAACCATGGACAAGGAAACTACTCCTCCTACTCCAACTCCTACAACTCTCCCGGAGGCGGGGGCGGGTCAGACTACAACTACGAGAGCAAATTCAGTGAGTTGGCTTCCGGCATCCCTGGGTCAGCTTGGCATTGAGTCCTGTGGAGTAGCAGAAGCCCGGCAGTGCCCAGACCTCTGCCCGAGGAACTAGGAGGAAAACAGGTGGTGTTGGCCACAGGCAGGTGTTAGGAAGGATCTTATGGCCCAGGTCTCTGTTCTTTCCTCTGCTTTTCCCCATGGGCAGGTGTAGCTGAAGCTTCTCCTGAGGGCTGGCCAGGCACGAGGGTAGAAGCTGAGAGGGAGGGAGTCTCTTAGGATAGTTCTCAAGTGTTACTAATATCCAGCCCCCAAAGCCAAATTCTTTTCCTTCTACCTCATGCACAGACCCAGCAGGCAGTGGCTGTATTGTTGGTCCAGGTGGCAGAGTAGGTGTGTGATTATCCTTGATATAGAATAGTGGTCACAAGCAAGGCTGGAGACTTGAAAGGAGGTGTGCTGTGTACGTGTAGGCTGGAGGAAGCATCATGTCACTGAATTTACATCTGAAAAGTTGGGTTGCAGGGACAGGTTGGAAGGCTGGAGTAAACATTGGCTTCAGAGCCTGGTGACCAGGTTGAACCCTGGGTGGGGTGACCTTGAAGGGCTGTGGTTGACCTTGTTACTTTCTTGGCCTTATGTATGCCAAATTTAAGCAGACAAACATCTGCCAAAGCCAGGGGTGAGGCTTTGTCTAGGGGAACCTCGCTAGGGCCCTGGACTGTGTCATACACGTCCAGGCCCCCGATCCCTTAATGACATTGTCTTCTCTCCCCTAGACTACAGTGGTAGCGGAGGCCGAAGCGGCGGGAACAGCTATGGCTCAGGCGGGTCGTCCTACAACCCAGGGTCACATGGGGGCTACGGTGGAGGCTCTGGGGGCGGCGGCTCATATCAAGGCAAACAAGGTGGGCCTGGGGCAGCAGGTGGCACAGCAGGGTGGCCCTGGGCCTGGCAGGAACAGCACTGCCTAGGTAGGGCAATGGTGGCAGCTTATACCACTGCTTTCTTGTCGGGTGTTTGGGGCCCTTTAAAAGTTGGGGCTCTGGCCACACTAGCTACTTGGGGTTTTCTGAAGCTGGAGACCAGAAGTTGCCCTACTCAGTGCTGGTACCTGCTTGAAGAGATGTGGACAACACTGAGGGCCAAACTGAGTCATGATCCTTAGATGCCACCTTTGGTTCAGGGTGGTGAGCTCAGACAACTCCCAGTTCTCTAACCAGGAAAATCACCATTTGCCATCACCCTTGCTAGAAGCCAGGGTCACAGTGGTCCCACCTCTCAGTGTGCTGGGTCCCAATTAGAAGTGAAAGGCACTTAGAATAAAGTAGGAGCCTGTGGAGCTCCCCACCTGGGGACACAACTCATGTACAGCTGAGGTCCTGAGCCTTGGTGGGCAGGCAGATCCTTGTCTTCCACCTCTAACCTACCCTCTCTCTTGTAGGAGGCTACTCATCACAGTCGAATTACAACTCTCCAGGGTCTGGCCAGAACTACAGCGGCCCTCCCGGTTCCTACCAGTCCTCACAGGGTGGCTATGGCAGAAACGCAGACCACAGCATGAACTACCAGTACAGATAAAGGCCCCGGGCTGCCCATTTGTACCTTCTGCATTTACGCCGTTGGAAGATTCAGTTTTACGTATCACAGTTACCATGTCAGCCGGTCCTCCAGGCGCCCCCACCCGTCCACGTTGCTGTGTTGTGAGGTTCAGCAGTTCCTCCTGGGACCTGTGCTGTGACCCATATTTAGCCGTGTTTGGGACTCCATGTCTTCAATGGTTTGTTAGTTGCCATTACAACCTTGTCTGGGTAGAGTTTTTCGTTCTTGCCGTTCAGTATCCCTCTGTCTATTTACACTTGGTGTTAGTGTTGACTCAGTTTGTCTTCAAATAGTTACAGAAGGGATACGTCATCTGTTAATGCTTTTGTGAAGTGAGTTAAATGAGCTTTCTGTATTTTAATGCTTTAGTGTTTCAGTTTTATAAGTGAAGATTTTATTTTAAAAAACAATGGGAAAGAGTGGGGTTTTTGTATGTCTGGCTCATTCAGGCACTACATCTGAATTCAGCTGACTGTAGAAAATAAAGAAAAAGAAAACCGCGCCTGTCTCAGGCCTGGGTGTCTGACCCTCCAGCAGGGCAATGGGCAGGTTCCTCCACTCTGTTCCCACTCTTGGGAAGCAGGCTGGGGATGGCAGGACAGTGCCTGGTCAGCATAGAGGGTCCAACTCCAGGCCTCCAGACATTACTCAGTGCTTGGCAAGGGCCACCAACCTGTTTACCTGAGACCTTGTCAACCCAGTGGGCTCCACAGCTCTAAATCTCAGCAGTGTACAGTGGTCCTCAAGGTTGGATCGAAAAATGGAAGCATGTTCTTTGCTACTCCATAAATACCAATGGTTGTAAGTGCAATTTTACATCATCATGGAATAAAATGTCCCTGTAGAGTACTCTATTCCCATGGTACGTGTACCCCAATTGGAAAGGGCATATGTGACTTGTCTAATGTAACCAACCCAGGCACAGGTGAGCTGTGCCCTAGGAAAATCTGGTGTCTGCTGTGGCCTTGCCCCAAGGTGCTCTCCCACAGGGAGATTTACATGGAGAGTTTGCTCTTTTTAGTTGTCCAGCTTTACTTTAGCAGACTTCCCTGGAGCAGTGATTGTTGCTCCCAAGGGAGATTGTGCAACGTTTGAGGGACATTTATCAGAGCTGGAAAGATGCTCCTGGCATCTTGTGGGTAGATGCCAAGGATGCTTGTGAACAATCTGTACCACATGGAACAGTGAGTGCCCCCCTGCAGAGAACTGTGTTTCAAAAGTATCAGCACTGGAAGTGGAGAAACCCACCCTAAAGTTGCCCTGCCCATGGGAGTGGGGGTTGTGGGGGTGATAGGGCTGCATTCCAGTTGAATTTACCCAGTTTCCAGTTCAGTGTTTGGGAAGAGCCTATGCACCTCTCAGCAGTGTTCCTCAGCCTTCCACTTTCCTCATTATCTGGGAGCTGCCTCTCCAGCTTCTGAGACGTGGTGGTATTGGCAGTCTGAGCTCCAGGTGCCCCTTGGCCTCCCTTGTGGAGTAACTTGCCACTGGAAGAAGCGAGAAATATTCTACACTTGGAAACACAGCAAATCAACTATACTTTGAAGGGGTGAAGGTTGGCTTTCTTGGATTGGTGAAAGAACGGAATCCTGTATCAAATGAGAAAATACAGGCGCAATTCTGTTTTATGCTAGTGTAGAGGATGTCCCACATACAGTGTGAATCCAGCCCAGAAGAGGCAGGAAGGAGTAGGTGACCCACAATTGGAGCTTTCAAGTTATCCTTAAGTGTTCCAGGATCCCACCAATGCACACAATAGCGGAGAGACGAGTCCTAACTACAATGCTGTGTCCATGATCTGCCTCTCCGAGCCACATCCAGGGGCTGGGAAAAGAAGAAACTCATTGGCGCTTTGAGCAAAGAGAACATGGAGTGGAAGGGAGCCTGCATTGCCCAGAAACCCACGGGGAAGGACTTCCCCAGCCTTACCTGCCAGCACCATCAAACCAGTCAAGCACCTATATCCTTAACACAAGGGTTTTCTTTCCAGTTGATTTTCAGTCAGCAACAACCACCATGTTCAAGTTTCTCAATACAGACCCATCAAGAGAGAAGGAATCATACCCACCCACACCCCAAGAATTGCAGTAACCTATCCAAAGACAGTTGGAGAGCACGGTGCTTTTGGTATCTTGATTCTACTGGGGTATCTCACTGATGCTGATAGTGACACGTTTGACCAATGGCAGTATCCTAGCCCTCAGGATCTGTCGAACTAGAAGCTGGCTTCAGGAAGACAATGCTGTTAAGTTGAGCAAAGAGAAGTCCTGGGGCTGGTGTATCATATCTGGAGCTAACAAGCCATCCAGCTGGTGACCCTGTGATTCCAGGAAGCTGATCTGGGGGAGTGCTTCTTGGGCCCAGCAAAATATAGGCAAGAACTAGCATAAGATGGAGAGACTCCTTGTGCAACATGATTCAGGTGAATGGTGTCCAGCATTTTGAGTCACCAGCAGAGGTCACCAAGAGATTGAGTAGGTTTACTACTTGCTCTTCATGGATTTGATCAGGGTGGGGGGTACTTTGTGTGAGCTGGTGTCAGCAATGGGGCACCAGGCACACACCACCCCAGGCAGCTCAGCTCTGGATGCTGCTGGGGGAAAGGAAAAGAAAAGGATCACATGAAGACAGGAGTAGTTGACTGAGATGACGTTTGGGAGAGTGGCAGGGCCTTAGGGAATTTGGACTGATCCTTGGGTTCTGGAGGAGTATTGGGCATTGATGACTAGGAATGAAGGGATGTCAGCATTTCCACCTCCCTGGTTAAGCAGTGCCACCAGGGCCGTTTTTTCTACCTGGGAGCTACCACTCAGCTGCCTGATCACCCTCTTCTCTGTCAGGAAAGTATACTTCTTGGTTGCTGACCATTCTTGTGCAGTTCATAAGGCTCATCTTACCCTGAAGCTTTGTGTGTACCTGGTCACTGCAGCCTGGCTCTCTGCAGCTGGGGCGTTTGTCTGCACATTCAGTCTTGGTGTTAACTCCACATTGGCCATGCACTTTACATGCCTGAGACTTCTGGATAAAATTTTGGGCAACAACCTTATCAGAGGCTCAGATTCTCACTCTAATCCATCCCAGAATAAAGAGAGACTTCATGTGTTTGTTGCTTCATTCACTTATCATGTGTCTATTGGGTGATACTTGTTATGTCCTGTGCCTGGGTGCTAGGAATAAAATGGTGAGCCTAGTCTGCCTAATGGATGGAGCTTAGAGGCCCCAAGAGGGCCCTGTCCCTGCTGGTCAGGAAATGTCTAGGAAGGCTTCCTGTCTCCAGCAACAGGACTGGTGTAGGGGACACCAGAGGGAGCAGCATGCACAAAGATTCAATTGGGGATGGGAATGAATTTGAAGGAGCTGCTGCAGGTTTGTTGGTTTGTTTATTTATTTATACCAGGGATTGAAGTCAGGGGCACTCAACCACTGGGCCACATCCCCAGCCCTTTTTTGTATTTAGAGACCGGGTCTCACTGAGTTGCTAAGTGCCTCATCATTGCTGAGGCTAGCTTTGAATTTACGATCCTCCTGCCTCAGCTTCTCAAGTGCTGGATTACAGGCATGCGCCACTGCGCCCGCCAAGCTGCTGCAGTTCGGCAGGTGAAAGATTTTGAATGCAAGAGGAAGGGGAGGTGAGAAGTGTGGCTGGAGGTTAGTGGAGTGGACAGTGTCTTCCCTGACTGCTGGGCAGAGGGTTCCAACCCTTATAAGATCCCTGAAGCACACAAGGATCCTTAACCTGGAAATAGCTAGTCTAATTTTGCTTTAGACTAATCCTTGGGCTGGGCTTGGTGGCATACATATCTGTAATCTCAGCTACTTAGGAAATGAAAGGAGAATGACAAGTTCAAGGCCATCCTGGGCAACGTTTTCTCAGTACTGGGGATTGAACTCGGGTATTCGGCCACTGAGCTACATCACTACCCCTTTTTGAGACCGAGTAAAGAACTCTCATCCTGTTGCAGTGAGGTGAGGAAGGTAGGGAGGCCAGCAGAAGTTTGGGTTCCCAGTGGGTTTTGCCTTTTTTTTGGGGGGGGGGTGGTGTGTGCGCACGCACGCGACAGTGCTGAGGATTAAACCAAAGGGTGCCCTGCACTTGGTGAGGGAATTCCTCTTGAGATGCAATGGTTTAAGAAACTGCATGCACCAGAGTTTCCAAGATGTCTGGGCCGTTCTGGTCACCATGGTCTGAGCCCCAGGTTCTTCCCAGTGTCTTCTAAGAGCCGAGCCTGTGTGACACCTGGACTTTGTAGAGGAGAGTACACCTCCAAGTACATATAGATAAACCTGAGCAAATGTGTGTCCTCCAGATGACCCAAGTCCAGGGTCCCAAGGATCCCTATTTCAAAATTAGATGTGTTCAAACAACCAATTCTCTACCAGAAATTACCCTTTCTCTGCTCTGTGCACCGAAATACAGCTCTTGCCTATCTCAGTTTCCAGGTCTCGGCACCAATGCTCCCTAATGCCAATCACATAGTCCCCAGATTGGGAGCTTTCCAACGAAAGGTGCAGCATTCCCAGACTGGCAAAGTTGGTCTGATAGTCCCAAATATTTTGTCACCGCACCTAGTGGTGATGTATGCACAGGCCTTTTGGCCAAGTGCGCAAAACCCCCTACAGGTCCAGTGCCTGAGAACACTACCCTTCTAAACCTCTGATGTGCCCCAGAGTCGCCCCACACTTACTGCCCCTTTCTTCCCCAGTCAACAAGCTCCACTCCTTATATCGAAGACAACGCCCCCAGGGTTGTCAGCCCAGTGACTTCAGCCAGGTTTTTCACAGAACACCCATCAAATTATTTAATGTAAGTTGAAATATCTGCCCCGGGTACGGTGGGCATAGTGCTTAAAATACGACACTACCACGGGTCCCGCCCAGTAGGACGTGCTCGGTGTTGTGGAGCACCGCGCCTAATCAAGACATTTGAAGGCTCGAGCATGGTGAGTGCTCTGTGCATAGAGTGTTGCAATTTCTCATAAGACACTTGCAGAACCCGCTCCATAGATGTGCCGCCTTCAGGGAGCTCGCTGGTTCCTGTAGGACGGTTTCATAGGCTCCGCCCCCAGGAAGACCGCTTTCCGAGGCTCCAGGCCAAGGGCTAGGCGCTGTCCGTAGTGCTGAAGGCGCGTTCTCAGTGCCTCAAGGGAGCACTCGGGATGCCCCCAATCCTCCCAGCGGCGCTAATACCATAAGGCAGGGTGTCACGGAGCCTCCAATTATCCTTCCTATCCTTTGCTGTACCTTTTGGTGACGAGGCTCATTACCTTCCTTTATCCACTAAGAACGTTCCACCCTCCACCTAAGTCCATTCTGCAGATCCTGAGGCCCTTCACTACCACTAGCAGTCACCTCTCTGCCTTCTTCCCTCAATCTTTCCAGCCACATTGACCTCCTCCCTGCACAATCTTGGCACATTCCTATCCCTGGGATTGACTCTGTCTCCGCTGCCTGCAAAGCTTTCTCAGGTCTTGGAATAACTCCTGCCTCTTTCTTTCAGGCATTAATTCAAACCCGTAACTTCTCAATTGACCAGTCTCTGGCCACTTTACTTAAAATAGACCTCTTAAGCAGGATGCAGTGGCGTAAATCTGTAATCCCAGCTACTTGGGAGGTTGAGGGTTTTTTTTTTTTTTTGTTTTTGTTTTTTGGGTGTTGTACCAGGGATTGAACTCAGGGGCACTCGACCGCTGAGCCACATCCCCAGCCCTATTTTGTATTTTATTTAGAGACAGGGTCTCACTGAGTTGTCTAGTGCCTCGAGGTTGCTGAGGCTGTCTTTGAACTCGCAATCCTCCTGCCTCAGCCTCCCAAGTGCTGGGATTACAGGTGTGTGCCCCCGCACCCGGCTGAAAAGGATTAATTTTTCTACGATAGTGCAAGTTGCTTCAGGGACCCATGCTCCATAAAACTAGTGAAATTATTAAAGGACAACCATTTAGAGGTTGGGGTTTCTGTTCAGTGATGTGTGCTTAGTATGCACTAGGTGCTGGGTCCAATCCCCAGCACTGCAAAAGAAAAAGATAAAAAACATTTAAAAAGTAATCCCAGTGGCTTGTGAGGCTTAGGCAGGAGGATTGCAAGTTCAAAGCCAGCCTCAGCAATTGTGAGGCGCTAAGCAACTCAGTGAGACCTTGTCTCTAAATAAAATACAAAATAGGGCTGGGGTTGTTGTTCAGTGGCCAAGTGCCCTGATTTCAGTCCCCAGTACCCCTCCCACAAAATTAACCAACACAGGATGAACAAGTCTGAGGTTTTTTTTTTTTTTTTTTTTTTTTTTTTTTTTTTTTTTTTGGGTACCGGGGATTGAACTCAGGGGCACTCAACCACTGGGTCATATCCCCAGCCCTTTTTTGGTATTTTATTTAGAGACAGGGTCTCACTGAGTTGCTAAGTGCCTCACCATTGCTGAGGCTGGCTTTGAACTCGCGATTCTCCTGTCTCAGCCTCCCAAAGTGCTGGGATTACAGGCGTGCGCCACCGCGCCCGGCTAGTCTGAGGGTTTTTGTTTTTGTTTGTGTTTTTGTTTTTTGGTACCGGGCATTGAACTCAGGGGTACTCGACCACTGGGCCACATCCCCAGCCCGGCTCAACAAGTCTGAGTTCTGAGTCAAATTGTTTAGGAGATTTATACTGTTTGGGATCATGGTAAAGGTATTGGCTAACACAATTTGTATGTACCACTTAAACTGATAGTGTACGGTGGCACACACCTATAATCCCAGCACTTGGGAGGCTGAGGCAGGAGGATTGCGAGTTCAAAGCCAGCCTCAGCAATGGCGAGGTACTTATCAACTCAGTGAGACCCTGTCTCTAATAAAAATACAAAAAAAAAAAAAAAAAAAAAAAAAAAGGCTGGGCTAGGGATATAGCTCAGTTGGTAGAGTGCTTGCCTCGCATGCACAAGGCCCTGGGTTCAATCCCAGCACCACAAAAAAAAAAAAAGGGCTGAGGATGTGGCCCAGTGGTTGAGTGCCCTTGAGTTCAATCCCTGGTTCAAAAAAAAAAAAAAAAAAAAAAAAAAAATTACAGAATGCAAAAGTTTCTTGGTACTAGAAGGAAAACATGAATTGAAAGCTGGGTGTGGAAGCACATACATATAATTCCAGCAACTCCAGACCCTCAGGCAGGAGGAATTTAGCAAAACCCTACATTTCAAGCCAGGAGCGTGGTGGCACACACCTGTGATCCCAGCACTTGGGAGGCTGAGGCAGGAGCATTGAGAGTTCAAAGCCAGCCTCAGCAATGGGGAGGCACTTAGCAATTCAGTGAGACCCTGTCTCTAAATAAAATACAAAAAAGGGCTGGGGATGTAGCCCAGTGGTCGAGTGCCCCTGAGTTCAATCCCCGGTACCAAAACACAAAACAAAACAAACCTACATTTCAAACAATAATGTTTATTATATATTATGTGATATTATGCATTGTTATTAATGGAGCACAACCATCACACAGTAAGTCCATGACTCAACATCCCTCACACCCAAGCATCTCGGAGAATGGCTATGTACTTACACATATGTATGTATAGATAACGTGTGTGTGAAAAAATAAAAATAGGAGCTGTGTTATATAGCTCAGTGGTTGAATGACCCTGAATTCAATCCCTAGTACCCCCCCCCCCCCAAAAAAAAAAAAAAACATAAAAAATAAGGGCTGAGGATGTAGCTCAATTTGTGGAGTGCTTGCTTCACATACACAATGCCCTGGGTTCAATCCCCATGCGGTCAAAAAAAAACCAAAAAATAAAATATAAAGTTATTGTGTTCATCTACAACTAAAAACCAACAAAAATAAAATAAGGAAAGGTTAGGGATGTAACTTTATAATAGAGCACCCCTGATTCTATCACCAGCACTGCCAAAATTAATTAATTAATTAATTAGGTCATTGCCAATGTATAGAGAGATCTCACAAAACATATCAGTTATAAGTGATGTGACAAGCAGTGATGGAGGATGGAGCATTTATTTATTTATTTACTTCTTTTTGGTGCTGGAAATCTAATCCAGGAGCACTCGACCGCTGGGCCACATCCCTTTTTTTAATTAGAGACAGGGTCTCACTGAGTTGCTAAGTGCCTCGCCATTGCTGAGGCTGGCTTTGAACTTGCCATCCTCCTGCCTCAGCCTCCCAAGTGCTGGGATTACAGGCGTGTGCCACCTTGCCCGGCAGCCCTCCCCTTTTTGTGGTGCTTATGGGGATTGAACCCTGGGGCCTTATGCATGTTAGGCAAGGACTCTACCACTGAGCCACATCCTCAGCCACCACCTCGTTTATTTTATTTTTTAAGTATTTATTTATTTGTTTTAGTTGTACACAATGCCTTCATTTTTATGTGGTGCTGAGGATCAAACCCAGGCCGTGCTCATGCTAGGCCAGCGGTCTAATGCTGAGCCACAACCCTAGCCCCTTATTTTATTTTTTGATATAGGATTTTATTAAGTTGCCCAAACTAGGCTTAAATTTGTGATCCTCCTGCCTCAGCCTCCAGAGTCATTGGGATTACAGCCATGCACCACCATGCCTGGCTTGGGTAGAGTGGTCTTGAGATTTTGTAGTGGTTTTAGAATTTTCCTAGGAAAAGCAAACACTGAAAAATACAAGTCGTAGGGAATTGGGGAATTCAGAGGGGATGAATAGTCACAGGCAACAGCAAGTACAAAGGTCATGAACTGAACTACCTTGATGGGTATTTTTCAGGTATGACCTTACTGAAGCCTCTCCACTGCCTTCAGAACCTGGCATCACTAACCTTTATTACAAAGTAAGAGGCCTCTGGCTTCCAGAGAGGCAGTCTTGCCCAGAGCAGCAGTTTAGGATACTTGACATATAAGTGAAAGTGTTTTAGATCGATGGCGCTCCCTGCTGGCCACATTTCAGCTGCATTTCCAACAGTGAGGATTATTAGATATTATGTAATATTATGTTTTTTTTTTTTTTTTTTTTTTTTTTTTTTTTTTGTGGTACCAGGGATTGAACTCAGGGGCACTCAACCACTGGGCCACATCCCCAGCCCTTTTTTGTATTTTTATTTAGAGACACAGGGTCTCACTGAGTTGCTAAAAGTGCTGCCTCGCCACATTGCTGAGGCTGGCTTTGAACTCGCGTGCCTCCTCCTGGCTTTGAACTCGCGATCCCTCAGCCTCCCAAAGTGCTGGGATTACAGGCGTGCGCCACAGCGCCCGGCTTTATGTTATTATTATTAATGGAAAACAATCAGTGCTCAGTAAATCTGTGAGTCAGTCTCCTTCACTCCTGAGCTGCATGGAAGAAGGCACAGTGGGGATATACATATATGCGTGTGTGGGTTTGTGTACATAAATATATGTACACACGTGTATGCACTGAATGAACAAACCAATACATGTGGACAGGTTAGCAGCCTTAGTAGACTCCCCTGTCTTAAATCTAGGATTCTTCTGCTGGGCGCCGTGGTGCACGCTTATAATCCCAGTGGCTCCACAGTTTGAGGTAGGAGAATTTCGAATTCAAATCCTGCCTCAGAAATTTAGTGAGGCCCTAAGCAACCGAGACCCTGTCTCTAAATAAAATGTTTAAAAGGGGGCAGAGGATGTAGTTCACTGGTTAAGAGTCCCTGGGTTTAATCCCTGGTAAATCCCCCTCCCCCCCCCCCACCACCAAAAAATCTAGGATTCTTCCTTTATTGAGTGAACTAATGTTTACTGTGTACTTTCTGTGTGCTAGGTATGGATCTAAGCTATTGGGACAGAGTAACAAAAAACCAGAGCCAAGCCGGGCGCGGTGGCGCACACCTGTAATCCCAGCACTTTGGGAGGCTGAGGCAGGAGGATCGTGAGTTCAAAGCCAGCCTCAGCAATGGCGAGGCACTTAGCAACTCCGTGAGACCCTGTCTCTAAATAAAAATACAAAAAAAAAAAAAAAAAAAAAAAAAAAAGGCTGGGGATGTGACCCAGTGGACGAGTGCCCCTAAGTTCAATCCCTGGTACCACACACACACACACACACACACACACACAAAACAGAGTCAGTCATTGGGTAAAAAGTTATAGTATAACTGTCCTCATTATATATATATATACATATATATATATGAATAAATATACATTCCTCCCCCCATCCACACTGGGTATTGAAGCGAAGGGCGCTTTACCACAGAACTACATCTCCAGCTTTTTAAAATTTTGCGCGCGCGCGCGCACACACACACACACGTTGGTCTCTTTTTTCCTTTTCTTTTTTTTTTTTTTTTTTTTTGGTGTGGGGGGGTCCTGATATTGAACCCAGGGGTTCCTTACCAATGAGCACCAAACCCATCCTATTCGTTTATTATGTATGTAAGCACGTAAGCATGTATTTATCGATTTTAACATAGGGTCTTGCCAAGTTGCTGAGTCTCGCTAATTTGTTTACCCTGGGCTCGAACTCGTAACCCTCCAGTCTCATCCTCTGGCGTTCCTGGGATTAGAGGTGTGCCGCACATGACCAGATCCTCAGTCTGTACGAGGTCCTTAGGCCGAATTGGCTATACGAGGTCCTTAGGCCGAATTGGCTACATTTCGTGCAGGAGAATATGATGGCTGTGAGAGGCTTTGACTGTAGAGCGAAAAGTCTCGCGTGTGGAACTTGTACCTAGAGACGTTTTGAGTCTTTGCATTACAGCGCTCCGGGAGGGAGCGCTCAGGAAATGCTGCTAAAACGAGCACGCAGACGTAGGTTGCCATGGTCCCCCGACACTCTCCGGGTTTCTCCAGCTCTGCGCCTCACGTGATTGTAGCAAGTATGGCGCCGCCCACCGGGTTCCGCGGCCCACATGGTTCCGGTGGCCAAGATGGCGGGAGCGGCTACCCCGGTTTCCCTGGAGTCGGCCCCGCGAATCATGCGTCTGGTGGCCGAGTGCAGTCGCTCCGGGGCTCGCGCGGGCGAACTGCGGCTGCCGCACGGCACGGTGCCCACTCCAGTGTTCATGCCCGTGGGCACTCAGGCTACCATGAAGGGTATCACAGCCGAGCAGCTGGACGCGCTGGGCTGCCGCATCTGCTTGGGCAACACCTATCATCTGGGTTTGAGACCGGTGGGTGTACTCTACTCTGGGAGGGTTGTGGGGAGCGTTGGGGTGGTGGTGGGCCTCAAGCATCTCCCAGGTCTGGGCATGGCTCCAAAAGTCAATCGATACATGTGTACTGAGTGCCTCGGGATGGCCAGGCCTTGTGCGGGGCATGGGAGAGCTGCGGGGATTGAAGCTGGCAGCTCTGTCCCCAGTACGGGCCCCCAGAACTGTGCTCACCAGTAACCTGATACTTTCTTCTCCCAATGCAGGGGCCTGAGCTGATCCAGAAAGCAGACGGTCTCCATGGCTTCATGAATTGGCCCCACAATCTGCTGACAGTGAGTGGAGTGGGGTTGGGGTAGGGAGCCCACTAAACCTCTTAGCTTCTCTGTGGTGAGGAGGCCGCCATCTCCACACCATGACAGCTCGGCGGTGGGGTGTCCTCCAGGACAGCGGTGGCTTCCAGATGGTGTCCCTAGTTTCCCTGTCCGAGGTGACAGAAGAGGGCGTTCGCTTTCGCTCCCCCTACGATGGCGATGAGACCCTTTTGAGTCCGGAGAGGTCCGTGGAAATCCAGAACGCACTGGGTAAGTGGAACTGCCCCTTTAAGTCTGTAGTGGATGGAAGTCAGAAGGGTCATGCCCCTTAGGCATTGTGTGGTTTGGGGGAAGTCACTCCCCCTCCTTGAACTTCACTTTTGCAACTCAAATATGGTAGTACGTTCTTGGTATGATCATTGACAAGAATAAATGAAGTAATGTTGGTAAATCTCTTAGAACAGTGCCTGATATGTAATAATTTTTGTTTTCATTATTGCTGTTATTTCTCAATAACAAATTATCTGGACAAGTAACTGTTGAAATTCTGGTGGCAACAAGAGGAGATAGGGGAGGCTTCTGGCCCCTGATTGCATCAATATCCTCAATTCTTTCATAAGGACAATTCATATTTCTTATTTCTCAATCTTTTTCTCTCTCTCTCTCTCTCTTTTTTTTTTTTTTTTTTTTGGTATTGGGGATTGAACTCAGGGGCACTCGACCACTGGCCACATCCCCAGCCCTTTTCTGTATTAGAGACAGGGTCTCACTGAGTTGCTAAGTGCCTCGCCATTGCTGAGGCTGGCTTTGAACTCCTGATCCTCCTGCCTCAGCCTCCCAAGTGCTGGGATTACAGGCGTGCGCCCAGCTTCTCTTTGTATTTTTTTGTGGCCCTGGGGTTGGAATTCAGGACTTTGGGCATGCTAGGCTTGTGCTGTACCACAGAGCTACCCTCCCAATCCCAAATCATGTGTATTTTATGCTGGGTTTGATGATAAAGTGATAGTTATGAAGAAGTATTTTCACTGGAGAAGAGGTGTCTCTAACGAAGGGTCTAAGGAGCCCCCAAGAGAAGGGATAACTGGACTTAGGACAGTGGGGTTCTTGGCTTACCTGATGGAAAAGAATTTCACCCAGCACCAGAGACATAGAGGTTTATTTAGGAACGTAGATACACCTTCAAGGTAGAACCTCGATAATCTCAAGAGAGAGGCCTTTTGGGGTAAAGCAAGGAATACACATTCAAAATAGAATGTGGGCCATCTTGAAAGTGAGAGATGTGTTTTGGGGGTTCTTAGTTCTTCTTTTAAGAACTAAAGGGGTGGTTATAAGAAGTTTTGTAGGAATGATATCAATCTGGTGATCTCAAGATGATTTATTGTGGTCTGGATAATCTCAGAATCCTCAGGCTGAGTAGATAGCACTGAAAAGTCCTTTAATTTGTAGGTTTCTCAAAATATCATCTCTGTCTTTACTTAATTCATTTATGAGGAGAGGTTAATTAACAGTACACAGGTAGATTTACAGATTCCCAGGAATTTGGGAGTAATAGGCCTGAGAAAGAGGCTGACTTAGGGAGCAATAGGCCTAGAAAAGTATGCAGATTTTTTTTTTTTTTTTTTTTTTTTTTTTTTGGTACTGAGGATTGAACCCACAGCCACTTA
Organism: Tamias sibiricus; assembly: GCA_025594165.1. NCBI lineage: Eukaryota > Metazoa > Chordata > Mammalia > Rodentia > Sciuridae > Tamias > Tamias sibiricus. The sequence continues at coordinate 10,463,622 of CM046673.1, forward strand.
ACCACTGAGCTACATGCCCAGCCCTTTTTATTGTTTATTTTGAGATAGGGTCTCACTGAGTTGCCTATGGCTTCACTAAGTTGCTGAGCCTGGCCTCAAATTTTCTACCCCCCATCATGTTTTTATTGGTGCATTATAATTATACTGGTCTCAAACTTTCAATCCTCTGCCTCAGCTTCCTGAGTCACTGGTATTATAGTCATGCACCATAAATTAAAATTTTATTTCTTTGTCCTTCTTTATGTCTCCTTCCTACTTCTTTCTTTTTTTTTTTTTTTTTTTTTTTTTGGTGTGTGTGTGTGTGTCTGTGTGTTGGTGATTGAACCTAATGGCACTCTCCTACTGAGCTCAATCCCCAGCCTTTTTTTATTTTTTATTTTGAGATAAGGTCTTATTAAGTTGCTCAGGCTGGCCTTGAACTTGGCAGTCCTCCTGCCTCAGCCTCCTGGGTTGCTAGGACTACAGTTGTGCACCACTATGCCTGGTTTCCTTTCTACCTATTTCTTACTCCTTTTATTCTACCTCAGTATGATTGGACAAATGGTATGTCATCTACTTATAATAGGCTGAGGGGAACATGGCACAAACAGAGATTCTTCTTTGTCTTCAGAGGGAAGGACATGTTTTTCCTTCAGGTATAGGGTAGGCCCAGTGACTTGCCCTGTCTTACCTCAGGCTCAGACATCATCATGCAGCTGGACGACGTGGTCAGCAGCACTGTGACAGGTCCACGTGTGGAAGAAGCCATGTACAGGTGTGTGTGCATGTGTGTCTTGGAGGGGCCCTGGGTCCTACAGCCCTGTCTTGCTCCCCTTTTTCAGGCCCCTTAGGGCTCGTGACCAGAGCCCTCTTACAGGTCAATCCGCTGGCTGGATCGGTGCATGGCAGCCCATCGGCAACCGGACAAGCAGAACCTGTTCGCCATCATCCAGGGTGGGCTGGATGCGGATCTGCGGGCCACCTGCCTTGAAGGTAGAACTACATGCTGGCAGGACCAGGGCTTGTCCCTTGCTGAGGCCCTCACACAGGCCTGGCATGCAGTGCTGCTCCTGCAGTGGTTGTTAATGGGTCAAAGGGTGTTCCAGGTGGAAGGAGCAAGGCAGAGGCCCTGAGGAAGCGTGCAATAGAATGTATTTGAGAATGGGAGATTGACCCTTTGAGTCCTTATAACCATACTGTAAGGTAGAGCCTGCTGGACTTCCAGGGTTACAGATGGGAAAACTGAGGCAGAGCCCTATTAAGTATATGTCACTTGTTCCAGGCCTCAGAGCTTGGATGTTTTAGAGCTGGGATTTGGACCCAGGGTTTGGGCTACAGAACTCACAACATTAACTGCTATAGTGTGTTGCTGCTGCCTGGGATAGTGGGATACACGGGGTCAGGAGGGAGGGGCTAGGCTTGGGGCATTGCTCAATGGTGGAGACCCAGGGACACTGAGAGCCAAGGGACATCATAGAAAAATTTATGGGCGGGGGCAGGAATTTGGAGACCTATTGGGAGGCTGGAGTAGTTGCTCAAGGAAAAAATGATAAGGTTGTGACCATGTAGTTAAAGTCGCGGGCAGAGAGGAAGGTGAGCAAAGTCAGTGAGATGTTCTGAGCAAACTTCTGGGCATGCACTTCTGTCCATCTGAGTCCCTTGCCTTGTGGCTGTGTGCTCTTGGGCTGCTTTTTCATCTCTCTGAGCCTCTCTTCCTCTGTAAAATGGAACCTGACTCCCAGTATCTTGGAGTGGAGGGAGGATTGAATGGGAAAATCTGTTTGAATCGTCCTACCTATTAGCAGGCGCTGAAGAGGTCCTTGTTGTCCTCAGACCTCCTCTTCCCCCATCCCTGGTCCAGTAAGTCTTTTGAACAGAGACCCACAATGAGAGATTCACTCGTGTCATGGTTCAGTGTGTATGGATGTTTACGAAACCAAACCTTTGCGAAGCATTACTTTTATACATCTGGTGCTTTCTGGTATTTTCTCTTCTCTTTCGTTAAAAAATGAAAAACAAAAAATAAAACAGGGCTGAGGGCTTGTGTTGTAGCTCAGTGGTTGAGCGCTTTCCTTGCATGTGTGAGGCACTGGGTTCGATCCTCTGCACCATGTTAAAAAAATAAATAAATGAAACAAAGATATTGTGTCCCTCTACAACTAAAAAAAAAAAAAAAAAAAAAAAAAAAAAAAATTAAAACAACAACCCCCTAAAACAAAGCTGATATCCCTTGGACAAATTCATTTCTTGGCCACCTGTACCTTGACAAGCACCAAAGTGCTCAAAGTGTTGTTTCAAGGCTCAGAACAGTCCACAGGGCTTCTAGGCATATGCAGCCTTTTGGGCCCCTCTCCCATTCCTGGCCTCAACAGTTTATTGAGGCCATCAGGAACTTAGCAAGACCCTGTCTCAAAAGATTAAAAAAAGATTGGGTATGTGGCTCAGTGGAAAGCGCCCCTGGGTTCAACCCACCCTACCAAAAAAAAAGGAAGAAAAGGAAGAAAAGAATCCCCGCCCCAGACAGTACCTGCTTCATTGATGGTGTGGCCTCACTAGATTGAACTGGGGTCTGAGACATGCACGGGTTGGGAGGACTGGTTGCAAGTCAAATCCAGTCTCTGGCCTGGGCTAAAGGTTTTAAGCTGTGAAGGCTTAGTTTCCTCATCTGTCAGGTGAGTTGAATGACACTACATTTGCACCTCCTTTCCTGTGGGTTCTACAACTGTACACTTAATCAATCATGGTCTGAAAATACGTGAAAAAAACACAATTGCATCTGAGTCAGGTGCAGTGGTGCATGCCTATAAACCCAACAACACTCAGGTGGTTGAGACAGGAAGCTCACAAGCCTCAGCAATTTAGTGAGACCCTCAGCAACTTAGCAAGACTCTTTCTAACAACAACAACAACAAAAACTGGTTACATAACTCCATGGTAAAATGTTCTTGGATTCAATTCCTGGCACCCCCAACCCCAGATCTTATCTGTACTGAATATGTACAGATGTTTCTCTTTTCATTATTTCCTATACAGTACCATATAACAACAATGCACATAGCATTTATATTATATATTATAAGTCATCTAGAGATGATTTAAATTCTATAAGAGGGCTGGGCATGGTGGTGCATGCCTATAATCCCAGCGTCTTGGGAGGCTGAGGTAGGAGATCACTAGTTCAAAGCTACCCTCAACAACTTAGTGAGGCCGTAAGTAGTTTAGTGAGACCCTGTTTCAAAATAAAACAATAAAAAGGGCTGGGGTGTAGCTCTTGGTTAAGCCTCTCTGGGTTCAATCCCTGGCACCAAAATAGAGAAAGAAAGTCTATAAGAAGGTATACATAGATTCTATGCAAATACTATACCATTTGATATAAGGGGCTTAAGCATTTTTGGGTTTTGGTAGCCACAGGGGTCCTAGAACCAATCCCTTGTAGAAACTGGGGGATAACGTTACAGGTCTTTAAACATATTAGTCATTCTAGAGGTTCAAGTCTTTTTTTTTTTTTTTTTTTTTTTTTTTTGGTACCAGGGGTTGAACTCAGGGGCACTCGACCACTGGGCCACATCCCCAGCCCTTTTTTGTATTTTATTAGAGACAGGGTCTCACTGAGTTGCTCAGTGCCTCGACATTGCTGAGGCTGGCTTTGAACTCGCGATCCTCCTGCCTCAGCCTCCCAAGTGCTGGGATTACAGGCGTGTGCCACCGAGCCCGGCTCAAGACCCAATTCTAAAATCCAGTATGCTTTGGAATTTGCCGTTCTTTTGGTGGCCTACCAGAATTCACATGTTACATTGTAGAAATGTTAGAAGGTTTGATGCCAGGATCTTACTCAGCATATGGAATGTTTACATATTCTCAAACCTGGAAAATTCTGAACTCCTAAACTCATCTGACTCTAAAGGTCTCAGCAATGGTCATGGGCTTCTCCTGAGAATTCAGTAGAGGGTCTTTCATGTGGCAGGCACTCAGTGAGAGTCAAAATCGTCAGCAGCATCCACAGATTCCTTTCCTCCTGTTCATTTCTATCTCCCCTTCCTTCTCCTGTTGTATGGATATCTGGACAAAGTCTTTCCTGGGGATAAGGATATGAGGTACATTTCCTTTTTGCCTGGTCACCCCTCACCTTACCCTACTCAGCTCAGTGATGAGATTACACCCAGATAAACCCATTATAAGTTGAAAATATTGTAAGTTGAAATGCATTTAATACATTTGCTCTAGCGAACGTCTTAGCTCAGCTTAGGCAACCTTAAATGTGCTCAGGACACGTACATTAGCCTGTGGTTGGGCAAAATCATTTGACAAAAAGCCTGTCTTATAAGAAAATGCTGACGTTCTCATGTAATTTATTTAATACAGTCCTGAATGTAGAAAAAACAGCGGTTGTATGGGTATGCTTTTGCATCTTCGTAAAGTGGAAAAATCAGAAATGATTGTAAGTCAAGGATCATCTGTACCCTCAGAGATGACCAAGAGGGACGTGCCAGGCTTCGCCATTGGAGGCCTGAGTGGGGGCGAGAGCAAGGCCCAGTTTTGGAAGATGGTGGCACTGAGCACCTCCAGACTGCCTAAGGACAAGCCCCGCTACCTGATGGGGGTTGGGTATGTTGGGGTGAGGGGAGACAGAGCCCTGCCTACGGGGAGCAGATTCCTGAGCATCCTTTCCCTCGCTTGTAAAAAACATGGGGGAAGGATACAGCCCTGCAGTGTGGGGACTAAGGACATGGCTGTTCCCAGGGGATGGTTTTGGACAATGTGGCCCAGCCAGGGGTGGGATAGGGGCCTGGGAAGCCCATGTAAGGGCTTCAGGCTCTTATTCCCTCCATGGCTGCCCCCCTGCCCCCAGCTATGCTACCGATTTGGTGGTCTGCGTGGCTCTTGGATGTGACATGTTCGACTGTGTGTATCCCACAAGGACAGCGGTGAGGCCCTGGGCAGGGAGCTGACAGATGGGCAGGGTACTGGCAGGGAGGGAGGATGGGGGGAAAGGGAAGTGGGAGAGGGACCAGGAAGGATATAGATCTCGTGACCTGCCATTCGCTGCCATTCTTGATCCCCAGCGCTTTGGCTCTGCCCTGGTGCCTACAGGCAACCTGCAGTTGAAGAAGAAGCAGTATGAGAAGGACTTCGGCCCTATAGACCCTGAGTGCACCTGCCCCACTTGCAAAAAGTAGGTGATGTAGTGGGGGGCTGGAGGTGGGGAAAGTCGGGCTCTGCTCAGCCACCCCCTGCTGACCTACAGGCACAGCCGGGCCTTCCTGCACGCTCTACTCCACAGCGACAACACAGCTGCCCTGCACCACCTCACTGTCCATAACATCGCCTACCAGGTGGGCCTATACCTGGGGGTGGGTGAGGGCAGGGGCAGGTCTCCAGGGTGCCCCTGGCCCATGCTGATGCCCCCTTCCTGCAGCTGCAGCTGATGAGTGCCGTGCGCACCAGTATCGTGGAGAAGCGCTTCCCTGACTTCGTGAGGAACTTCATGGGCACCATGTATGGGGACCACACCCTTTGTCCCACCTGGGCCACTGAGGCCCTGGCCTCTGTGGGAATAACATTGAGCTGACCTGGCCAAGGGAAAGGGAGGTTGGGGCTGGAAGATACTGAAGGATTTTTTTAAGCTTTTAAAAATTCTAACATAGTGTGTGTCTGTTTTCTTTCGGGGAGGTGGCCTGTCCCCATCACCTTCCCAGTGTGTGCAGTTGGATGTCTGCCCCTCCCACTGAGAGTAAGAAGTGACCACACTGGCTCTGTGGTAGCGAACATGCTTAGCCTGCAGGAACCCCGGGTTCCATCCTCAGCACTGCAGGGGGGCGGGGGGAGGAACCATGGCAGCAGCTGGTAACTGGAAACCATGTGGCGCAGCCCAGCATGTAGGATGTAGGCTCGGGGTGGGAGCTACATCCTTTTTCCTGTGGCCCAGGCTCCCCAACTACTCTGGAGGTGAGCACTCTTTTTTTTTTTTTTTTTTTTTTTTTTATTAAATATTTTTATTTATATGCTTTAGTTGTACACAATGTGTTTTATTCAATGCATTTTATTTGTATGTGGTGCTGAGGATCGAACCTGGGCCGCCCACATGCTAGGCGAGCGCTCCACCGCTGAGCCACAATCCCAGCCCCAGGAGGTGAGCACTCTTGTCTGTTGACAGGTGAAGAAACAGTCCCAGGGAGAGGAAATAGCTTACTGAAGGTCAGCATCAAGGAAATGGCAGAGCTGGGCGCGGTGGCGCACGCCTGTAATCCTAGCACTTGGGAGGCTGAGGCAGGAGGATCACGAGTTCAAAGCCAGCCTCAGCAATGGCGAGGCGCTTAGCAACTCAGTGAGACCCTGTCTCTAATAAAATACAAAAAAAAAGGGCTGGGGATGTGGCCCAGTGGTCGAGTGCCCCTGAGTTCAATCCCCGGTACCAAAAAAAAAAAAAAAAAGGAAATGGCAGTTTGATTCTGCTTTTAATCTTGACTCTTTTTTTTTTTTTTTTTTTTTTTTTTAATTGTAGATGGACACACTAGCTTTGTTTATTTTTATGTGGTGCTGAGGATCGGACCCAGTGCCTCACATGTGCAAGTGCTCTACCACTGAGCTACAGCCCCAGCCCTTGACTCTTTTTTGGGGGGAGTGGGGTACTGGGGATTGAACCCAGTGGTGCTTAACCACTGGACCCACATCCCCAGCTCCCCCCCCTTTTTTTAACATTTAATTTTTAGTTTTTAGGTGGATATAATATCTTTATTCTGTATTTATGTGGTGCTGAGGAACGAACCCAGTGCCTCATGCATGCTAGGTGAGCACTCTACCACTGAGCCACAACCCCAGCCCCCTCAGCCCTTTTTTGTAGTTTATTTAGGAACAGGGTCTCCCTGAGTTGCTAAGTGCCTCGCTAAGTTGCTGACCCTGGCTTTGAACTCAAGATCCTCCTGCCTCAGCCTCCTGAGCTGTTGGGATTACAGGTGTGCACTATGGCGCCTGGCTAGTCTTGACTCTTTTTTTTTTTTTTTTTTTTTTTTGGTATTGGGGATTGAACTCAGGGGTACTCAACCACTGGCCACATCCCCAGCCCTTTTTTGTATTTTATTAGAGACAGGGTTTCACTGAGTTGCTTAGCTCCTCGCCATTGCTGAGGCTGGCTTTGAACTCGCAATCCTCCTGCCTCAGCCTCCCCAGTGCTGGGATTACAGGCGTGCGCCACCGAGCCCAGCTTAGTCTTCACTCTTAATTGAACCCAGGGTCTCACATATGTTAGGCAAGTGCTCCGATCCTGAGCTACATCCCCAGCGCTGCCCTTTTAAATTTTATTTTGAGATGGGTCTCACTTGCCTCAGCTGCTTAGAACTTGTGGTTCTCCTGCCTCAGCTTTCCAAGTAGCTACGATTACAGGCATGTGCCACCATGCCTGGCCTTTAGTTTCAACTCTGTAGACATGTGGCACTGTGTAGCTGTCGGTAAGTGGTGTGGTAATACATGAGATCTAACATCCTTACACTATGGCACCATTTTCTTTTCTGGGGACCATCTTGGGGATGGAACCCAGAGCTTCTGGCAAGCTAGGCACACACTCTGCCACTATGCTGCACTGTCATTCCCTGTGCCACTGTTTTAAAGAGTTGTCATGTATATTTAATTCTTGCAAAGTTATGATGCAAGATACAGGTATGTTCTCATTTTACAGGTAAGGAAACTGAGGTTCGGAGCTATGAAGCTACTTGGTCACTATCAGTGTCTGCCTGTTCAGACATGAACTGGGTGGTTTAGAAACTACAGAAATTTATTCATCACTGTTTTTTTTTTTAATATTTATTTATTTACTTTTAGTTGTACACAATGCAATGCATTTATGTTTACGTGGTGCTGAGGATCGAACCCGGGCTGCGCACGTGCAAAGCGAGCGATCTGCCTCTGAGCCACAACCCCAGCCCCTCATCACTGTTTTGAAGACTGGAAAGTCTTAAGATCACAGTGCTAGCAGATTTGGTATTTGGTGAGGATTTGCTTCCTGGTTCATAGGCGGATGACTATCTTCTGTGTTCTCACTTGGTATAAGGGACAAGGCAGCTTCCTGGGTTCTCTTATATGGGCACTAGTTACATTTAAAAGGTCTCTGCCCAGGGGCTGGGGTGGCTCAGTGGTAGAGCTCTCAGTGGTAGAGCAGTGTGCTGCCTGGTTTGATCCCCAGCACCAGGTAAAAATAAAGGCATTGTGTACAACTAAAGTAAACAAATATTAAAAGAAAAGGTCTCTGCCCTTATGACCTAATCAGTTCTCTCATCCAAATGCCATCACTTTGGGGGTTAGGTTTCAACATGAGTTTTGGGGAAATCAGAAACATTCATACCATAGGATCACACAGTAAACAGTGGCCCATGATCTAACCCAAATATGAGCTGTTACAGAGCTGGTATTTTTAAATTAGTTTTTTTAAAAAAATATTTATTTATTTGTTTTTAGTTGTACACAATGCCTTTGTTTTTACGTGGTGCTGAGGATTGAACTTGGGCCGCACACGTGCTAGGCGAGCGCTCTAAAGCTGAGCCACATCCCCAGCCCTAAATTAGGTTTTTGAAACTCAAAAGTTGTGAGGAACAACTCAATAGTGTAACTATTTGTATTTATGCATTCGAGAAATTTTCCATGTATGTACATTGTTTTCCTTGAATTTTATTCCTCCCCTTAGTATTCTCAAATTGTATATAGGCCAGTACATAAAGAGTTTTCTATTCTTTTCTTTTTTTCTCTTTTCTTTCTTTCTTTTCTCTTCTTTCTTTCTTTTTTTTACAGTTTCTGCTTATTATTCAACCAACTCCTTGAATGGACAGGGTGTTTCTAGTTTTCTGCAACTGCGATCAAGTCTGCAATACCAAACCTTGTCTGTCCTCTCTCACACACATTTATTTTCAGTTTTGGAGAGCAAAAAGCTCTTTATTATCTCAAAAGGAAAAAAAGTTAGATTTTTTTTCCAGTGTGTAAATAATTTCTTTGACCGTTTTTGAGACCTGTCATGGAGCAGGCAAATACTATTGGCCAGTCTACCATCCTCCTTCTCACTGTTTCTGCATATCACAGTACCCACTCATGTCAATCCAATTCTGCATTCTATGTTGCTCCTATTAACTCACTGAGTTACCTGTTCTCTGGCCCACGTATGCCCAGAGGGATAAAATGACTTTTGGTCAAGAGTTCCAGTTTCCAGAACCCCAACCTTTGTCTGAAAAATAGCGTCTTTGCATTAGGGAAAGGATCCTGTTGTTTCATTGGGTTCTCAGATCCATTATGTGCTAAAATTGAAAAGGCTGAGAACGTTGGAGCATTTCCGGCATTAAGATGGGACACGAGCAGATGGGGGCACCATATTTGCAAAGGCGTGACTTTATGACATCTCCCTAGGAAGCAATAATGTCGTCTGACTCATCTTCAAAGCGTGTAGGGACCCTGCTCCAAAAGCTGATTTGCGGGCTGGGAGCCAAGATGCATTCTGGGACTTGTAGTTTTTGAAGATCTCGGAAACTCAAGTGACAATCACCGACTACTACCACGAGGTGTCACCCCTCGGTAAGTGCGGTGGCTCTTACCCTCCCCTTCAGACGACTGTAACAGGAACATCACTAGTAAAACGGAGTTACTTCAACTGACAGGTACAGTCTTCAATCAAGAGTCAAGATTCGGATGTCAAAGCCCACCCTCTTTTGTCTTATTGGCCGGAATTACGAAGTGATATTTATATAAGCCAATAGGAAATTTATAGGGAAGTAGGTAGCGTCAAGAGACAAATCAGTGTTTTATGATCGGTTCCTAACATCATTGGTCAGGTTTCACGACTGGCGTGTCTGCCTACCAGTAAGACGGCAGATTTTCCTACTGGGCGGATCCAACGTGTATTTTCCCGAGACACCGCCTCGCCGCTTTGACAACTCGGTTTCCGCTCCTATTGGCCTTTGGACACCAGCGACAGTTCTTTCATCCAATGAACTTGCGTGACGTTCCCTAGGGGGAAGGCTTACATACCCTTAGGTCCGTGCCTCGCTTCCATTGGCTCTTGTGCAGGAGTGATAGCGGGACTGACCAATCGGCTAAAACACAAGTACTTTGGGAGCAGCCCACAGGCCGGGGCGGGAGGTCGCTCAGGTCGGATGTCGCCTGAGAACCGGATGAGGCGGCGACCGTGAGGCCGAGCCGGGAGCGGGCGTCGCGCCGAGGCCCGGGCGGGCAGGGAGCAACCGCCACAGGCGCCGCGGGGCCGGGTCGTTAAGGGTCGGGGGCGGGCGGGGAGCGCCGGGCGCTCGGGCCGGGGCCGCCGGCGCCATGGGCAACCGCGGAATGGAAGAGCTGATTCCGCTGGTGAACAAGCTGCAGGACGCCTTCAGCTCCATCGGCCAGAGCTGCCACTTGGACCTACCGCAGATCGCTGTGGTGGGCGGCCAGAGCGCCGGCAAGAGCTCAGTACTGGAGAACTTCGTGGGTCGGTGAGCGAGCGCGGCGGGGACTGCGGGAGGGCGGCGGCCTAGGGCGCGGAGGGCGTACCGGGAATGGCGCTCCCTGCGCCGCCGGCGTAACTGCGGCGTTTGAGTGCCCGCGACTGGGACGGGGAGGCGGGTCCTGGGCAGAGGGTTCCCTGCAGCGGCTGGGGCGCAGACCCAGGGGTGGTCACATGGGCTGGGTAGCGTCGAACAAGAGGTGCGGTAGACCCCCGCAGTGTTATCTGGTTCTACTTTTCGTAGGTCACTTCTGCCACTTGGTTACCTGTGGGTCGGGATAAATCCTTCTGCTCATCTGTTCTTCCATCAGGGATGAAACCTGCCACCTAGATGTTTATTGGGAGACCCCTGCGGTCTGACTGGCGGTTCATTATCAGGGGCAGCCCCCGTTGTCTGGTTGGCTGTCTTTCTGTTCTGGATGTGCCTCCCTAATACCACCATTTGGCTGTCCATCTGTCCAGACCCACCCCTCATTCCCCCCTGTCTCCGCCCGTTGGCTGGCTAGCTATCCAGCGTGATCTCTGCCGTCGGTCTGCCCATCTGTGTCCCTTTCAGACTAACAGTTATCAGTTCCTCCCGATTACCCTAGCTGGCCTCCACTGTCTTACTTGACTGGATTCTCCACGGAGTCCCTGTTGTCTGGTTCTCCAAGCCTGACGTTTCAACTTTGTGTCTGCTGGCTCCTCCCTTGCCATTGACTCCTATCTGCCTTGGTGTCCACTCATTACTTCCTTGGTAGCTCCTAACTCTCTTTCTCTGCCCTTCTGGAAGAGGCTGACAGGAGGGTGGAGAAGAGAAGAACTCAAGGGTGAGATTTGAACCCTTTCCTCTCTCAAATGGAAATAGGACCCTGAAGGGAACTTTCTCCAGGGATTTTTTACTGGCCCATGTCAGGGCATTCTGGAGTCTACTCTTGCACACAGGGGCCAGCCCCTAAGCTAAGGCTTGCAAATTAGGGGCTTCTGGGAATAGGGTACTTGCTGATCAAGCCAAAGAAGCAATAACTGGGATGTAAACTTCCTTGGGCAGCCCTGAGAAGCCTCAGTTTGTTCCATTTGTCCAGTGGGCAAATTCCATTCTTGGGATTTGGGAAATGAATGAATGAGAACAGTGCTTGCTGCCACCAAGGGGTGTTGATTTACCCCTTCCCCCTCCCTTCTTGTCCTGCTTCCCACATGGGCGTCCACTTCTGCATTCCAGGAAGTACTCCATTTGTGATGGTGTGCCTGCCAAGTGATAACATCCTCATTGCTGTCATCGTCATCATAATTATTGTTATTATTCTTGTTATCAGTCTTAAGGGATAGAATTCATCCAGCAGGTCTCAGACTAAGCTCCTCCTTGGTTCTGTGTTTTGAATCCCAACAATGAGCAAGTGGCAAGGAGGTTTTTTTGTCACCTCCTTAAAGATGAACTGGGAGGTTCCGGAAGGACTTTCCATCCATCCAAGGCCACGGGCTGGTGCACACAGAGCCTGACAACACTCAGGCCTGCCCTACCTTCTCACAGCAGCCGGCATTTCCTCCTTTGCTGCTTTGTCTCTGGCACATCATTCCCTGTCTACTGTGGCAGAAAGGTGTGGAGTTGGGGGCAGCTGGGCCTAGTCTGAAATTCAGACCAGGCTGTGGGGCCCTTCTGCATAGCTGTCTTCCTTCCTGCCCAGGCTTCCAGTAGGCATCTTCAGAACTCTTTTTCATTTGCCTTGTGACCTTGCACAAGTGGTTTGGCTCCTCCAAGCCTTGGTCCCCCTGCCCCCAAAATTGAATTATGGTTCTTCAAAAAGAATGTGTCAAGGATACAGTGATATGGTGCATTGAAAGCACTTGCTTTTCTTTCTTTCTTTCTTTCTTTCTTTCTTTCTTTCTTTCTTCTTTCTTTTTTTGGTGCTGGGGATTGAACTCATGGCCTTGTGCATGCAAGGCAAGCACTCCAGCAACTGAGCTATATCCCCAGTCCCTGAAAGTGCTTGCTTTAAGGGCAGGGGATATGGCTTGGTAGTAGAGCACTTGCTCAGTGTATATGAAACCCTGGGGGAGAAGAAAGAGCTTGTTTTAGCTGGCTAGTAGGTGTGCTAATTTGTAGTTCCAGCTAATTTGGGAGGCTGAGGCAGGAAGATCCCTTGAGCCTGGGAGTTCAGACCAGCCTGGGCAACATAGTGAGACTATGTATCAAAAAAAAGAAAAAGTGCTTACTTAGTGCAATGCCTGGTACACAGTAGGTCTCCATGGATGGGGCTATTATCTAGCTGGTTCCTTTTATATCAATGGCAAAATTGAACTGGAATTAAAATGCTTTCAAATTATGTATTGGATTACTACTTCTTTTTTTTTTTTTTTTTTCCCCCTTTAATTTTGAAACAGGGTTATGCTAAATTGTTTAGGGCCTTGCTAAATTGCTGAGGCTGGATTTGAACTTGGGATTCTCTTGTCTCAACCTCCTGAGCTGCTGGGATTACAGGTGTTCACCACTGTGCCTGGCTGAACTTCATTTTTTTTAATTAATTAATTTTATTTATTTATTTTTTTGTGGTACTGGGGATTGAACTCAGGGGCATTCGACCACTGGGCCACATCCCCAGCCCTTTTTTTTTCTTTTTTCTTTTTTTTTTTTTTGGTACCAGGGATTGAACTCAGGGGCACTCGACCACTGGGCCACATCCCAAGCCCTTTTTTGTATTTTTTATTTAGAGACAGGGTCTCACTGAGTTGCTAAGTGCCTCGCCATTGCTGAGGCTGGCTTTGAACTCTCGATCCTCCTGTCTCAGCCTCCCAAAGTGCTGGGATTAAAGGCGTGCACCACCGCGCCCGGCTCCTTTTTTGTATTTTATTTAGAGACAAGGTTTCACTGAGTTGCTAAGTGCCTCGCCATTGCTGAGGCTGGCTTTGAACTCGCAATCCTCCTGCCTCAGCCTCCCAAAGTGCTAGGATTACAGGCGTGCGCCACCGCGCCCGGCTTAAATTAAATTAATTTTTTTAATTGAACTTTATTTAAGTTTCATGAGGGTGGCACTGTAGTGGTCCCCATTTTACAGAGTAGGAAACTGAGGCTTGGATAGCTGAGTCATGCACTCTTGCTTGAAGCTGTTCAATGAGGAATTGGGATTCTGGGTTGGGGGCTCATGTCTCTGACCCTTCCCCACCTCCTTCAATCCCTCTGCCCCTTGCCTTGCTTCCTTACACCCAACCTCTCCCTGTCCCTCCAACCCAGTGCTGGCCACTGACTACTGAGGTGGCTCCCATGGCATTGTCTTCCCAGAATCCTGCAATGTAGACATCAGTAGTTAAGATCATTAATTCAGTGCCTGAAAATCTGCGTTGTAAAAAGACTTTTTCTTGGGTACAGGTACTCAAAGAGAGCTTAAATTCTTTTATTTCTGGAATGTGGGTAAGGCCTCTCAGCTACAAAGCCCTGCTAGGAGGCGACTGAAGGTGGGCCTCACTTTGAATTCCACTCCCTATTTCCTTTCATGAATGTAGCCCAACTGAGCTATAGCTGAGAACCTATTTCTTCTCTCCAGTGGGTTGTGCATATATAGTGGGCATCCTGGCGGGTTTAAGGAATGAGTGAAAGTGAGTCAAGGGCCAGCACCTAGGGGGTCAGCACAGCTGCTTTGTTTCATTGCTTCCTCCTCGCGGATTTTCTGAGAATGGCCCAGTTAGCTCAGCCCTATACCAGGGTTTGCAGATCACTGGCCCTGGGAGCTGAGAGGTGCCAACATTTTAAATGTAGATTTCACATTAAATCTAGATTCCTGTGGTGCTAGGAAAAACCCCACATCTTTTAGAGGTTAGTTAATGTAGTGCACAGGCCTGGGATCCACCATGTTTGATTGTGTGACTTTGCCAAATGTATTTGGCTTTCTGGGCCTTAGGTTCCTTTTCTGTACAATGGGGGTGATAGCACTTGGGTGTAGCTGTGGTACAGTGTGTGCTTAGCCTGTGCAAGGTCCTGGGCTCCCTCCCAGTATTAAAAAAAAAAAAAAAAAAATAGGGGTGATAACTGGATCCTCCCTTAGGGCCTGGATAAGTTAATGATTAATTCCTTTAGTCCTCTACCTATGGCTGCAGTCACTCTCATTACTACCCCACTCTGCTGAGCCTGCATCTGGTGTAGCACTAGCTCTTTGAATTTCAGAACCAGCAGTTCCTGCCCCATCAGGCTACATTGGAGTTTGAGATCCCTGGTTTTTCTGCTCTGCACTAGCAGCTAGATCTATAGACCCGTGGGGAAACCCACCCTCTCTCTCTCTCTCTCTTTTTTTTTTTTTTTACTATTTATTTATTTGCTTTAGTGCACACAACGCAATGCATTTATGTTTACATGGTGCTGAGGATCAAACCCGGGCCGCGCATGTGCTAGGCGAGCGCTCTACCCGCTGAGCCACAACCCCAGCCCTCTCTTTTTTTTTTTTTTGAGCCAGGGATTAAACCCAGAGCCTTGCAAGGAGCTGGCAAGTAGGAGGGGCTGGGGAATTTTTTTTCTTTCTTTCTCTTTTTGTGGTTTTGGGGATTGAACCCAGGAGCTGTCTACCATTGAGCTACATCCTCAGCTCTTTTATTTAATTTATTTATTTAAATTTTTTTTTTTAATTTTAGTTGTAGGTGGACACAATACCTTTATTTTATTTATGTGGTGCTGAGGATTGAACCCAGGACCTTACACATGTGAGACGAGTGCTCTACCGCTGAGCCATAGCCCCAACCCCAGCTCTTTTATTTTTTAAGACAGGGTCTCACCAATTGCTGAGGCTGGTTGGAATCCTCCCTGTTCAGCCTCCCGAGTTGCTGGGATTACAGGTGTGCACCACCATGCCCAACAGAATTTTTTTCTTCTAACATGGAGCAGGAAGAAGGTGGGGCCTCCAATTTGGGTGGCCTCGTCTGGGCTCGACCTCATGCGTTTATTACCTCTCTGAGCCTCAGTTTCCTCAGCAAGGAAGTGGGACTATTAACACACCAGGCAGGTCTGTTTCACCTCGGGGGCAGCCCTCACTGCATACTTGTGGGTCCTTAGGCAAGGAACTTAACTCTTCTTTAAAATGGGAGTTATAATAAGGCAAAAATTCTTAGGGTTGAGTGGGGATTAGATGAGACCATTTTAGAATGCTTGGAGTTAGCACAGAGAAAGTACTTAAAACAAAAAGTATTCATTGAAAAATGTTTTTAACACTTTGGAGCAATTTTTCTGTGTGCCTGGGGACATGGCCCTGAGACAGATACCAAAACTCCTGGCTGGGGGGAGCTGATCTTCCAGCAGGGAGCAGATAAAGGAGAAACTGTGGTAGAAGGTGATAACGCTTATGAAAGAAAAGATAAAGGAGAGATCATAGTGTGGGGGGGATTATATTTTAAATAGGGGAGTCAAGTGACATTTGAGTAGAGACTTGAAGGAGATAAGGAACAGAGCTTATGGAGACTGAGGGAAGAGCATCCCAGGTTGTGGGAATAGCCAGTGCAAAGGCCCTGGGGTAAGATGGTACCTGGATGCCACTGTAATGAGAAACAAGGTCAAAGAGGAATTGGGGTGGTGTTGCCTGCCATCTTGAGCCTTGGGAGCAGGGAGGGATCCAAACAGGAAAAGTGGCCCCTGACACTGTTCCTATCTCTCTGAACCTGGTCCCAAGCAAGCTGGAGGGTGCTCTCCTCTGATTTTCAGCTTTCCCTTGATTTTATTAGAGTAGATTCTTCTGCATGTAGAGGCCCTTGCCCTTTTTCATTTAAAAAGAAGCAGCTGTCTGTGGGACTCCACCATCTCCAGCTACATTAACATTTGGTCATGGTAATGTGTTCCTCCAGGGAGCTGTGGATGAGCCACAGGACTGCTGCCTGTGCCTTGGTGAGTGCTGGACAAATGCCAGACGGTCATTCGCTCGCGGCCCTGCCACACTGGAGGGCACCGCCTGGACTGGTTTGTTCCTTAGTGAATCCTAGGTGTTCAGAGCTACTTGGAAATGATGGCGGTTATTTCCATTGACCTTTCTTTTGGTGAAAACCAAATTGCATTTTGAAAATGCCATACCCTTCCCCGGTGGTCTCTAGTACCTGGGCCATCCCGAATAGGTAGAATCCAGAGGTATCTAGGAGTGTGGCTTTCCTGGTGCTGCCACACACCATCTGAGTGACTTCATTTGTCTGGGCCGCGGTTTCCTCATCTGAAAAATAGGATCATGATGCTTTCTGTCTTCTGGGAGTTGCCTAAGAATCCAATGAACTAATCCTTGTGAAACATAAAACAGTGTTCTTTTGCCATCTTGGTCTTGAGTGCTGTCTGCCTTTAGCCTGGATCAGGACTCTGATGATCAATGTTCATTTCTTTTTCCTTAAAGAGGAGAGCATTACTTGTTAATGCCAGTAACTCCTCATTTTAGCACATACTTTAATTGAGTGCCCATTAGGCCAGGTAGTGTTATGGCTCTTGGGGGTACAGCTGTGACCAGGACCTGTGAGACGCTCGGCCTCACATAAGAATGCACATCCCGATCCTCAGATCCCGACATGCCAGCTGGAGGCTGTTCCTGGTTTGTTTCTAAGTGGGAATCATGGCTGCAAACAAATATTTGGCTGTGAGCATTATTTACACCCATTTTGTGTCTGGTGGTGGGAATTTGGGAGCCGAAACACCCAACAATAGGGGATTTGGCCAAACAATGTGTCCAGACAACTGACTATGAAATACACTGAGAATGATCTAGAAGAATACTTAATGATCCAGAAAGCTGTAGAAGACTCGTTATATACCAGACTGAATGGGCAGCATGGTCCCCTCTTGTTTGTTTATTTATGTATGTATAGACACTTGCATTTTAGTGGTACTAGAGATTCAACCTAGTGGTGCTGTAACACTGAGCTCCATCCCCAGCCCTTTTTATTTTATTTATTTATTTATTTATTTATTTATTTATTTATTTATTTATTTATTTATTTTTGTGGTACCGGGGATTGAACTCAGGGGCACTCGACCACTGGGTCACATCCCCAGCCCTTTTTTGTATTTTATTTAGAGACAGGGTCTCACTGAGTTGCTAAGTGCCTCGCCATTGCTGAGGTTGGTTTCGAACTCGCGATCCTCCTGCCTCAGCCTCCCAAAGTGCTGGGATTACAGGCGTGCGACACCGTGCCCGGCCCCTTTTATTTTTTATTTCGAGATAGGGTCTTGCTAAGTTGCTGAGGCTGGCTTCAGGCTTGTGATCCTCCAGCCTCAGACTCCCTAGTTGGTGGGATTACAGATGTGTGCCACTGTACCCAGCACCAGTCTTGTTTAAAACAGTTGTATTTTTGAAATAAAAAGCCTGGAAAGTTGTACACCACCCTAATCCCTGATGTGGTATACCTCCTGTGATGGTTTGATTTGCTTTTACTCATTTGGAGATTATTTTTATAACTGGAAAGACAAATGTCTCTAGAGCTTAGCTCTGGGCTGTCCCAAGTGGGGTTGTTTTGGGAGCTTTTTGTTCAGGGGTAATGGCCCTACCTATGTACAGGATATTGAAATTCCCTGGTAACAAGCTGGGTCATTTTGAGTGAGCATGGAGCCTTGTGGATAGTTCTAGAGCTTTCAGAGCTGGGAAAAAAGGAATTGGTCACCGAATGGAACCCCACATTTCTTTCTGCATTTGCATTTGTCTGAGAGCAACAGCTGCCAACTTTTGCCCAATTTAAATGTGAATGCTGAAATTATAGGTTCCCCAACTGCTGAAAAAAATGGGAGCACCCGCTAAACCCTAATTTACTGGGGTAAAGCCAACTGCATGCTGTAATTAGGCCCTTATTGTGCCAAAGCTTTGGAGAAATGCAAGCCAATAATGAGATATTTATAGGGCATTAGCTGCAATCTGAATAAAAGAAAAAAATTGCCAAGCCTCCAAACAAGATGGCACAGGAGAGAAAAGACTCCGGCTTCCGGGTACATTTTAGGTTCCTGTTAGTATTTGGCAACTAGGGCCTTGCTGGGTGATGGGGAATTTTCCCTGTGGAGTCACTCTCAGCTTGAACCAGGGGCTGGGTGACCATTTTGGTTTCATCTACTCTTGGATGTTTGTGACGTAATAGCTGTCCTTTGTAGAGGTGTCCTGCCTGGGGACTTACAGGTAAAATTTGATCATATGGTCCCAGCACCCCTGGTCAGACAGCTGCACTTTTAGGATCACTGCTTAACAGGAAGGGAAACTAAGGCCAGAGCCAGAGGACTGGCCTGAAGTCCCTCCCACAGGGAGGAGCATAGAGTCTGGAGTGTGACCAGGTCTGTGTCCTCCTGTACCCTTATTGGGAATAGTGGGGACGGGCAGGTATGGGTCTGGGCAGGTGTGGGCCCGTCTTGGGAGCTGGGCTGAGTGGTAGACTTGGCACTTGTGACTGAAGATGGGGCTGAGGTCACATAAGGGAGCAGCTTTTGGTCCTCAAGATCCGCCCCCCCTGCCCCCCTTCCACTGAGCTACACCCCCAGACCTTTTTATTTTTGTGACAACTTATTTTACTAAGTTGCCCAGGATGACTTTGAGTTTGTGATCGTCCTGCCTCAGCCTCGTAACTGCAATTGTGGACATGTGCCACCGCACCCAGCTTCTTTGGATCCTTTAAGGTCATCAGCTGTGTGTCCCACTGACAGGCTTAAATACCTACTCTGAGCCAGGTGCTGGGGACCCAAGAGGGACTCAAATGTTCAGAAAAACAGAAGAATAGATTGAAGAACAGTTTGAAGAATGAGGGGTGAACATGGGGGGTCAGGGAGTGAAAAGGTGGCTGGGGTGGCTGCTTTGGATGGAGCTGTTAGGCGGGTGTACTACAGTTGAATCAGCTCTTGAAAGACTTGGAAACGCACCCTAGGCAGAGGGAACAGCAGGCACTGAGGTCCCTGCACGCCCCTAGCCTGCTGCTCGCCTCCTGCAGACTTGCAGTGAACCAGTGGGCACGTGAGGGTCAGGAAACTACCCATCAGATGCCTGCTTTGCCTAAATTTAATTATGCAAGTTGAGCATGAAGACAGCATTCTTGTAAAAAGGGAAATCATCACATATGAGGAAGAGCACGCCAACTACCCTGTCCCTTACTCCCAGCTTCATGTAGGAAAACCATTGTCAGTTTGGAGTCTGTCCTGCCATACCCCTCTGGTCTGTCAGTGGGTTCGGTCTGTCTGTTGGTTGATCTATCTATTTTGGTACTGGGAAATTGAACCCAGGGTTTGTGTTTTTTTTTTTTTTTTTTTTTTTTTTGGTACCAGGGATTGAACTCAGGGGCACTCGACCACTGGGCCACCACATCCCCAGCCCTTTTTTGTATTTTATTAGAGACAGGGTCTCACTGAGTTGCTAAGTGCCTCACCACTGCTGAGGCTGGCTTTGAACTCGCGATCCTCCTGCCTCAGCCTCCCAAAGTGCTGGGATTACAGGCGTGCGCCACTGCGCCCGGCTGAACCCAGGGGTTTTAACCACTGAGCCACATCTCCAGCCTGTTTTATTTTTTATTTTTGAGACATGGTCTTGCTAAAATACTCAGGGCATTTTAAGTTGCTGAGGCTGACTTTGAGCTTGTGATCCTCTCTGCCTCAGCCTGTCAAGCTGCTGGGATTATAGGCATATGCCACAGGGCCTGGTCCCTCTGGTATATTTATGTATGTGCTGGTACTAATAGAAAATATGCAGCATTGTTAGGGGTTGGGCCTTTTTGGGCATGTTTTCTTGAACTGGGATCATCCTGCTTATATCATACGACAACTAGTTTTCCAAACAAAGGACAGTCTGAAGAGAAGTTTCCGTATTGGTATGTTTGTAACTGCAGCTTGGAGCATTCTGACTACGCCAAGGGGTAAGGAATAGAGGCAGGGATGGGACAGCATTGGGGTGTCACCTTGACTGTCCCAGTGAGAGACAACAGCATCTTGAATGTGCCATGATCTACTACAGGGCCTTGGTACAAGGTGCCTTGCCCACTTAGGGACTAGTGCTTGATCCCATATTTATCAATGAGGAAACTGAGGCATTGAGTTTATCCATGGATGCTGTCGTTTTAGTGTGCAGACTTGAACCCAGAGCCTTGGCCTTCATGGGTGGCCCTGCCCCTTGACTTGCTGGCCTGTAATTTACCCCTTGCTTCATTGGATTTTCCAGGCTTCCCTTTCCCCTGGTTTGGGGTTATGTCTGTGGCACACTTTCCATGTGCCAGGCAGGTGATTTTGGTCACATGGGTCCAGAATTTAGAATGCACTTGGACATTTAGGGAGGACGTGCAAGGGTAGGTGGCCAGTGCAGGCTGTGTGGCCCTCGCCCTGGCTTGTGGGAGCCTCACTGCTAGAATTGGATGAGTGGGTCTGGACCAGGTTAGCGAGTCTGCCACAGTATCCCCATGTCGCACGGCAGTGTCCACACTCCATCCCTCCTCTGCTTGGAACCCTCCACGGCTCCCACATCGCTCAAAGCAAACCTAAGACCTCCCATAGCCCACCAGGCCCTGTCGCCTCCCTGCCCTCAACTCTCCTTTCTCTTTGTCAACCTCCACCCACATGACCTGCCTGCCCAGGACCCTCAGGCACACTCTGTTCCCATCATCTGCATTTCCTTTGTCCCTATTTCTCTGTGACTTGCTCTGCCCTCACCAGTCCCTTTGCAGATCTCATGTCTGAGAGGCGTCCCCTTTCCCTGGCTGGTGAAAAGCCCCTGCCGTTCTCAGGATGGCTGGCTGGTGGGTTTTCTTTAAAGTGCTCTGCAGCCCTGCAGCTATTTAGTGCGCGTTTGCTTGCTCTCCCGGGTCTCTCAGAACATCAGCTCCTCAAGGCCCAGGATTGGGCCTGCTCGGTCCTTGCTGTCCTGGTGTGTCACAGGAGCTTATATATTTGTTGAACGAATGTGTCTAGACCAGAGTGAATGGATAAATGCGCATTTACTGAGCAGGGGAACCTGACGACAGCCTTGAGACTTGCCTTTGGGGGCTCACAGTCTGCCTAGGCTGCGTGACCCTGAAGCAAGGGCATCTTCCTTCCGGGGAGGACTGAGCCTTGCCCCTTCTGATGCAAAGAATAACAATAATAGGGCTAAGGGGAGAAATGGCTACAATCCTTAGGCTGGGCGGCAGTGGTATCTCTCCCGATTGGCTTCTCTGGTGGTAAGATGGGGCTGAGCAGGGTCCCATACCAGTGGGCCATCACCTCTGACTCCTGCTTCTTGTATGGGGGTCAGGTGGCCCTAGAAAGTGTGTGCTCCCTGCTGTCTTTGTAACAGGAGACCTCCTTGGGTCACCCTGAATACACTCTGTGGTCCCCTGGGTGTGGGCAAGAGGCCAGCAGTTGCTCAGGACCCTAGTGACACCCCCATGCCCAGATGAAGGAGGAGGCATCCTAGAGACCCTGACCTATGACACATTTTTCCAGTGATAAGAGTCTTTCAGGGCTGCAAGGCTGGCGGGTGTGCTGAGTAGGAAGCAGCAGTTCCTGCTGGGTGATACACCCTGGCACAACCAGGCCAGCCCCAGACGAAGCGCCCAAGGTGGACTGGGGACACAGCCCCATCTATCCTGACCCTGGGGCCGTCTCCTGTGCTGAGAGAGGGTGGCAATCTCCTGGCCTCAGAGGCCTCCAGCTGGCCCTTGGGCCCAAAATTTGCACACTGTAGAACAGTGCCTTTGGATTCTTCTTTTCTACCTGAGGGCCATGGAGTACTAGGAACCCATAAATCAAAATCAGGAGACTGTGGCTGGATACTAGAGCCACCAGCTCAGCTTGAGGGAGTCTTCCTGTGGTTTGGGTTGGTATGTCTTTCAGTTTTGCAACACTGAGCTCCCTGTCGTCTGGGCGGAAGCCAGTCAGACGGAAGCCCAGCTTCTATAGCATCTGCCTTGGTGGCATCACTTGGTGGCACTGACTGGCACAGGCTGCCAGGGAGCTCCGGGCAGGCTTTCTTTTATTTATTTATTTTTAAATTTATTTTTATTGTTTTTACATTTCTTTATTTGTTTTAATTAGTTAAGGCTTTCTTTTTTAATTTTTATTTTTGAGGCACTAGAGATTGAACCCAATAGCACTCTGCCACTGACTTCCACCCCTAGCTATTTTATTTTTTATTTTGAGACAGGGTCTTGCTAAATTGCTGAGGTTGAACTTGAACTGTGATCCTCCAGCTTCAGCCTCCAGAGTAAGCTGAAGGTGTACACCATGGCTTTGGTCTCTGAGTGTTTTTTTGTTTGTTTGTTTAAAAATATTTATTTATTTACTTTTAGTTGTACACAATGCAATACATTTATATTTATGTGGTGCTGAGGATCGAACCCGGGCCGCACACGTGCGAGGTGAGCGCTCTGCCTCTGAGCCACAACCCCAGCCCCTGTTTGTTTGTTTTTGTTTTTGTGGTGCTGGGCATAGATCCTGGACCTCCTGTATGCTCAGCAAGTGCTTTTTTTTTTTTTTTTTTTTTTAAGTTTATTCTAATTTGTTATATATGATAGCAGCATGCATTTCAATCCATAGTACACATATAGAGCACAATTTTTCATGTCTCTCTGGCTGTACATGAAGTAGAGTCACACCATTCGTGTCTTCATACATGTACTTAGGGTAATGATGTCCATCTCATTCCACCGTCTTTCCTACCCCACTGCCCCCTCCCTTCCTTGCCCTCCCCTTTGCCCTATCTCAAGTTCCTCCATCTTCCCATGCTCCCCCCCCCCACATCCCCAAGCAGGTGTTTTATCAGTGAGCCTCATCACCAATGCCTAAGTGAATTTTTGTACGAGTTATGAGGTGTATGTTGAAATTTTATTTTTCTTTGGTTTTATTTTGCATAGGAATGTCCAATTCTTCTAGTACTATTTATCAAAAAAGATCATCCTTTCTCCATTGAGTTGCCTCTGTCAGAAATCAGTTGGCCAGATTGGCGTGGGTCCTTTCTGGGCATTCTTCTCTAGCATAGATCTGTGCATTTGTCCATTTTCCAAAACCACATTTCTTTATTACTGTAGCTTTATGGTTAGTCCTGAAATCAGGCTGTGGGTGTCCTCTGTTCTGAGTTGCTTTGGCTAGTCTAGTTCCTTTAAAGATATATTTTAGAATCATCTTGTTTTCTACAAATAAAAGACCTTTGTGCATCAACACATGGAGAGCTTCGTTATTGTTTTTTGTGTGTGTGTATGTGTGTGGTACTGGGGATTGAACTCGGGGGCACTCGACCACTGGGTCACATCCCCGGCCCTTTTTTGTATTTTATTTAGAGACAGGGTCTCACTGAGTTGCTAAGTGTCTCGCCATTGCTGAGGCTGGTTTTGAACTCACGATCCTCTTGCCTCCGCCTCCCAAGTGCTGGGATTACAGGCGTGCGCCACCGCGCCTGGTTCGTCATTGTTTTTATTACTGTTTTGTTCTATCCACTGTCACTGTCCACCTGGACCAGTGCGGTCTCTACTGCTTCAGTCTTGTACCTTTTGACCCCTGCCCCCACCCCCTGGGCTATTTGCCATACAGGGAACAGAGGGGGCCTGTTAAGAACAGTTGTGGCCCAGGCATGGTGGCGCACACCTGTGATACCAGCTACTTGCGTGGCTGAAGCAGGAGGATCACAAGTTTGAAGCCAGCCGGTGTGAGTTAGCAAGACCTTGTCTCAAAATAAAAATTTTTTTTTTTTTTTTTTTTTGTGGTACCGGGGATTGAACTCAGGGGCACTCGACCTCTGGGCCACATCCCCAGCCCTTTTTTTGTATTTTATTTAGAGACAGGGTCTCACTGAGTTGCTAAGTGCCTCGCCATTGCTGAGGCTGGCTTTGAACTCGCGATCCTCCTGCCTCAGCCTCCCAAAGTGCTGGGATTACAGGCGTGCGCCACCGCGCCCGGCTTCAAAATAAAAAATTTTAAGAGGGCTGGGGATGTGGCTGAGTGGTCGAGCAGTTGCCTAGCATATGTGAGGCCTTCGGTTCAAGATCCAGCACCACCATGAAAACAAACAAACCCCAGTTGTCCCTGGGTATGCACATGGGATTGGTTCCAGGATCCCCACTGATGCTAAAATCCTCTGATGTTCAAGCCCTTTATAAAAAATGATATAGTATTTGCATAGAATCTATACACATCCTTCCAGATATTTTAAGTTATCTCTACATTAATTAGAATACCTAATAAAATGCAAATGCTATGAAAATACCTGTTGCTGCTCATGGAATAATGATGAGGAAAAAAAGACTCTACATGTTCATTACAGATGCAGTTTTTTTTCACATATTTTTGATCTGATATTGGATGAATCTGCAAACACTGTGGATTCAGAGGCCCGACTATATCTCCTTCTGCTCAGAACCCTCGTTGGTTCCCAGCTCCCTAGGGACAAAAACCAAAAGTACACTGCAGCCCACAAGGCTCATATGGTCTTCCTATATCTCATTATCACTGTCCCTGCCCCCTACTACCTCCCTGGTTTGTTCTCCAGCCAGCGGGTCTCTTGCCAATCCTCAAACATGTCAGGTTCCATCCCACCTCAGGGCCTTTGCATGTGCTCTTCCTCCACCTAGATTGCTCTTCTCCTCAGGTAGCCCTAGGCTCATTTTGTCAGCATCATGAGGCTTCTGCTTAAATGTCTCCTCTCCAAGAGGCCTTCCCTGGCCTCTCTACTCAAATGTCCCACCCTATCACTCCGCCCCCTTGCCCTCTATATAAATTTTTTTTTGAAACACTTATCATAACTCTGCCCTACCTATTTGTTTGGCACAATGTTCATCTCCACCCATGAGAAGGAGGGTGAGTACCCGAGTACCCAATGGTTGGGCCTTCTTCCTGGCTGTGCCCTAATCTTGCTCCGGGCCCATCCTGTCATAGGTAATCAGGAAACCCATCTCCCTCTCTGTGTAAACTTATGATTGGTCTATGCATCAGTCACTACATAGATTTACTCAGCAAAGGTGGCCGGGCCTGCTCTGCTAAACTCTTAACCTGGGCCACCACCCAGCTGGGACTAAAGTGACCCAGTTGCCACTTCATCAAGGTGGGGGAGACACATCACAAAGAAGTGGAAGCTCTAGTTAAGATAGGGGCCATGGGGCTGGGGTGGCTCAGTGGCTCAGCGGTAGAGCATTGTGTACAACGCTGGGGATCGCCTAGCATGTGCGCGGCGCCGGGGGTTCGATCCTCAGCACCACGTAAAAACGCATTGTGTACAACTAAAAGCAAATAAATAAATATTTATTTATTTAATTTGTTTTTTGGTACCGGAGATTGAACCCAGGGGCACTCAACCACTGGGCCACATCCCCAGCCCTTTTTTGTATTTTATTAGAGACAGGGTCTCACTGAGTTGCTAAGTGCCTCGCCATTGCTGAGGCTGGCTTTGAACTCATGATCCTCCTGCCTCAGCCTCCCAAGTGCTGGGATTACAGGCGTGCGCCACCGTGCCTGGCTGTTTCTGATTCTTTTAAAAATTGTTTTTTCTGGGGTTGTGGCTTAGTGGTAGAGCCTAGCATGTGTGAGCACCACATAAAAATTTAAAAGAAAAAGATTGTTTTACTATTTTCTATTCCATTTATCTCTTTTGTAATCTTTATCAATTTCTTTTTTTCTGTTAACTTTGGGTTTGATTTGCTCCTCTTTTTCTAGATTATTAAAATTGAAGATTAAGTCATTATTTTGAAATTTTCTTCCTTTTTTGTACATTACTTAGATCCATACCCTCTAAGATCTTTAGCTGTATAAAATATTTATTTATTTGCTTTAGTTGTACACAATGGGTTTTATTTGTAAGGATTGAACCCGGGCCGCGCACTGCTAGGCAAGCGCTCTAGCTGAGCCACAATCCCAGCCCCTATACTGTGGTTTTTGTTCTTGTCTTTTTGAGATAGGATCTTGCTTCATGGTCCAGGCTGGGCTAAACATGTTCCTTTTACCTCAGCCTCCCAAGTTGCTGGGACTATAGACATGCATCACTGTTCCCAGCTAGGTCGTACTTTTTTTTTTAGTACTGTGGATTGAACCCAGGGATGCTTAACAACTGAGCCACATCCCCAGCCCTTTTTATTTTTTATTTTGAGGTAGGGTCTCACTGAGTTGCTTAGGGTCTTGCTAGATTGCTGGCTTTGAATTTATGATTCTCCTGCCTCAACCTCTTTTTTTTTTTTTTTTTTTTTTTTTTTTTTTTTTTTTTTTTTTTTTTTTTTTTTGGTACCGGGGATTGAACTCAGGGGCACTTGACCACTGGGTCACATCCCCAGCCCTTTTTTGTATTTTATTTAGAGACAGGGTCTCACTGAGTTGCTAGCTGAGGCTGGCTTTGAACTCGCGATCCTCCTGCCTCAGCCTCCCAAAGTGCTGGGATTACAGGCGTGCGCCACCGCGCCCGGCTGCCTCAACCTCTTGAGCCTCTGGGATTATAGGTGTGTGCCATTGTTGCTAGGTCCTATGTTTTGATGTGTTATATTTTCATTTTCAGAGTGTTTCCTAATTTCTATCATGTCTTTTCCTTTCTTCATTTTTATTTATTGGTATTGGAGATTGAACCTAGGTGTACTCTACCTCTGAGCTATGTCCTTAGCCCTTTCTTTCTTTTTTTAAATTTTTTTATTTTTTTTTATTTTGAGACAGGTCTTGCTAAGTTGCTGAAGCTGGCCTCCAACTTGCAATCCTCCCCAGTAGCTGGAATTACAGGCATGCACTACTGCACCTGGCTTTCTTATTTCTGTTTTCATTCATTGAATATTTAGCAATATGTTAACTTCAACTTGTTGAAATTTTTGTTATTGATACTAATTTTATTCTATTATAACTAGTATATTATAATATACTTTGATTTCAGTTCTTTCATATTTATTGATTCATACTCTGTGGCTTGGCCTAAACTATGATCTGTAGTGGAGAATGTTCCATGTGTGCTTGATAAGAATATGTATTTTTCGGGCTGGGGTTGTAGCTCAGTGGTAGAGCACTTTCCTAGCATGTGTGAGGCACTGGGTTCAATTCTCAGTACTACATATAAATAAAATAAAGGTACATTGACAACTAAAAAGATACTTAAAAAACAAGAAAGAAGCTGGGCGCGGTGGCACACGCCTGTCATCCCAGCACTTTGGGAGGCTGAGGCAGGAGGATCGCGAGTTCAAAGCCAGCCTCAGCAATGGCGAGGCACTTAGCAACTTAGTGAGACCCTGTCTCTAATAAAATACAAAAAAAAAAAGGGCTGGGGATGTGGCCCAGTGGTCGAGTGCCCCTGAGTTCAATCCCTGGTACAAAAAAAAAAAAAAAAAAAAAGGAAGAAAGACTATGTATTTTCTGTTGTTGGGTAGAGTTTAACCATACATGATTTAGTTCATGTTGGTTTGTAGTCTTATTCATATTTTCTGTTTCCTTATTGATCTCTCATTCTGTTTTGTCTGTTATTTTTTGCACTACTAAGGACTGAACCCAGGGTTTCACACATGCTAAGCAAGCACTCTACCACTGAGCTACATCCCCAGCCCTTTTTATTTTATTTAGAGGAAGGGCCTTGCTAAGTTGCTCATGCTGACCTTGAACTCCTTCTACCTCATCCTTTCTAGTAGCTAAGATTATAGGTGTGTGCCTGACATCCCCAGTCTTTTTTTTTTTTTTTTAATGTTATTGTATTTTTTTATACTTTATTTTGTTTATTTTTGTGTGGTGCTGAGGATCAAACCCAGTGCCTTATATGTTGAGCTACAACCACAGGCCCCCAATTCTTTTTCTTTTTCTTTTTTTTTTTTTTTTTTTTTTTTTTTTTTTGATACTGGGGATTGAACTCAGGGATACTCAACCACTGAGCCACATCCCCAGCCCTATTTTGTATTTTATTTAGAGACAGGGTCTCACTGAGTTGCTTAGCGCCTTGTGGTTGCTGAGTCTGGCTTTGAACTTGTGATCCTCCTGCCTCAGCCTCCCAAGCTGCTGGGATTACAAGTGTGCACCCCTGTGCCTGGCTCCCCACGTTCTGTTTAATGGTTGGGTAGTAGTCCTTTGTCTCACCCAGTCTGCTAAGTCCAGTCACTTTCCTACAGGCATTTCCAGGTTGTTTCCAGGTTTTCCCCACTTGACAGAGCCTTCAAGGTCTCCAGCCATGTATGTCTACTGTGCTCAAGGTTGATCCTCTGAAGTGGGCAGCCATGTTGGAAGGGAAGTAGATTTAAGATGATGTTGCTAGGCCCACCAGGGAAGGCTACCCCATGGTCCTTGTGGGTTTACCAGCGAGAAAGGTCTGCTCCTGTTGTAGTGGTACTAGTGATTGACACCCCCCCACTCTGTCACTTGTGTCAACTAATCCTATGCAATAGGACCCTACATGTACCCAGCACCAGGCTGCATGTGTCTCAGCCTTCTAGTCCTGCTGACAGCTGATAGGTTCAGTGCTGTTACTATTCCCATTTTTTGCATGTAGAAACCAAGGACAGGGAAAATGACAACCCTCATGCCAGTCACATGGTGAGGTGGTCGGTTGAGCCATGAGGCAGCCGAGCCCGTGTCCTGCCTCTCTGCTCCAGGTGTCTCCACAGGGAAGCCAGGACTGGCTTTTGTGTGTTCAGAATTCAGTCACCTTGGGCTGGGGCTGGGGCTGGGGCTCAGCGGCAGAGCGCTTGCCTCGCACGTGCGTGGCCCAGGTTCGATCCTCAGCACCATGTAAACATAAATGCATTGCATTGTGTACAACTAAAGCAAATAAATAAATATTTAAAAAAAAAAAAAAAGAATTCAGTTACCTTTCCAAATTTGCTCCCAGACATGCTGTGTGGTGACTGGATGATGCCTGGCAGATGGGGACAAGAGCAAGGCAGGCTGGGTTGGCCCTCATTCGTCAGGAGGGCAGCTGTTAGCACTGTCGCTTTATTCTGGGTGACTTGTCTGCTCTAGCCACCATTTTTCCATTGCACATTGGGGTTGGTGAGAGTCCTGTGAGGGTGAGACAAAAGCCCATGTCCCCAAGCTCCACATAGCTCCTGCATTTTATTTGTACCCTGGAGGTGCCAGCCACTCTGCTGTGAGCCAGGCACTGTGCTGGGTGCTGGGGACATGGCTGTGAACAAAGCAGACAAGATGCCCTGCCCCTGTGGGGCAGCCTGGTGGGGGGCTGGGAGATATAAAGGAAGTGTAACTGCTGGATTGAGAAACAAGATCATGCAGGTGACAGGACAGTCTGGTCCTGGAGGTGCCACTGAGCCAGGCCCCAGCAAGTGACGAGTACTGTGCAGGCAACTGGTGGCTGAACTGCCCAGGCAAGGAATCGGCCAGAGGATCATTCACTGCAAGATCCCAAGGAGGAATGTGCCCTGTCCCTAGAGTCCAGTGTGCCTGAGGCAAGAAAGCAAGCAAGGAATAGTAGGGAGGTGACCAGGTAGTAATGCAGGCCAAAGGAAGGGACTGGATTTTGTCTTGAGGGTGACAAACATGGTTGGGTTTTAAGTACATGTGCATTATGATCCAACTTGCAGTTTGGAAAGCTCTGGGCTGAGCTTGGGACACATGGAAGAAGTGTTGTGCTGACTGAGGGGACTTGGCTTAGGGACGTTGGGACAAAGTAGGTGAGCAGGGCATGCATCCTGGATGCATTGAAACCAGTGCAACAGGATTTGCTTAGAGATGCGCTGTGGACTGTGGGAAAGGGGTGACCCAAAGAACAGAGATGAAGCTATCCTCTCCTTTGTGACACTGAGGACCAGCTGCCTGGACAGTCCCTTGGGGTGTGGCTGGAAGGGTACTGGGACATCCTTGTCTGCTCTCCTGCCTGATGAAGGCACCTGCGAGGAGGATGGCTCTGGAGTGCTGGGGGTGGCCTGAGACGTCCCCGACTTTCCTTCTGCATATTACCAGAATCCTGACTAGGAGTTAGTTTGGGCCCTCAGGGTTCTGACTTGTACAGAACTTAGAATCCATGTGTGGCCACCCACCTTACAGGACTGCGGAGACGCATCGAACACTCACTTTGCTCCAGCACCTGCCTTGTCTCCCCGCGCCTCATTGCACCCCATTTCACAGAGGAGGACAGCTGGTCCAGGATGTGAAAAATTCTCCTACCAAGGTCACCCAGCTGTCATGTGGAAGGGCTGGTTGTGGGACTCAGGCCATAGGCTGAGTGTAGAGCAGTTAGGACGACATCAAAGGGACCTCCAGGAAGCAGAGTTGAGAGCCCAGACCCCAAAATGCCAGCCGTTTTCCCACCATGCTTGCAGATACTGCCTGGTTAACCAGTTGCTTTGGGGCTTCTCAGTCCAATGGACAAGTTAAATATTTGCCTATTATAAAAATTATAAGAAGTTATAAAAGAGTCATAAAA
Organism: Tamias sibiricus; assembly: GCA_025594165.1. Classification (NCBI taxonomy): domain Eukaryota; kingdom Metazoa; phylum Chordata; class Mammalia; order Rodentia; family Sciuridae; genus Tamias; species Tamias sibiricus. The sequence continues at coordinate 10,494,300 of CM046673.1, forward strand.
GACTGAAATTCGTGTCACAGTGGAGCCTCTATGAAACAGATACTTTACCATTCCCATTTCACAGATGACCTCCATCAAGCCTCCACAGAGCAAGGAATATGGCTGTGCCCCAGAGCCCTGGATGGCAGATAGCTTCCGGCATATTGAATCTGGTCTGCACTGCACACTTTGCTCTCAGCACTGCAGTCTGGATTGCTTCCCAGACTAGTTCCCAAGATTGATTGAGCCAGTTCCCTGCTGCTGGACATTTAGGTCGTCGGTGGTTTTTCCTCCGAAAAGTAGTGCCCCGGGCAGTTGGCTGACCCCGCAGTCCCATGCGGCAGTCCGGGTGTGGGGCTATGTGCCAGTCATTATGGGGCCCGAAGGAGGGGAGTACATCTCACAGCCCTTCCATCAAGGTGCTGACCTTCTAGTTGGGGCCGATCAATAAATAGATAAGCCAGAAAAGTGCTGTCTCCTGAAGGGTACTGTGTAGAGAACCAAAGAGGTTGGCCAGGTGCAGTGGTACACGCCTGTGACCCCAAGCGGCTCAGGAGGCTGAGGCAGGAGGCCAACAATTTTTGAGACCAGTCTGGGCACCCTAGTGAGATCCTATCTCTAAAATAAAACAAAAACGGTGACATGAGATAAGGGTCAGTAGGGTCAGCCAGGCCTTTTGGGGGAGGTGACATCTAAGCTGAGCCCTGAGTGACCAGAGGAAGCTGGGGTTGTCAGGTGTAGGGTTGTCCTTCCCTTGGATGCCAAGGTCATTCAGCAAGTGCAGAGGCCCTGAGGCAGGAATGTGTATGGCCTTGGCCTTCCAGTTGTTCCTTGACCACGAGTGTGCTAGAGGGAGTGAGCAGAGAGGAAGGTGGGGGGGGGGCTGAGCGCCGGGAGGTGATGGCCTTAGAGGCTTGGGGAAGCCTTCAAGGTTTGAGCAGAAAGAAACATGATCTTGCTGCTTATTGAGTTTTGCTTTGGGTTTTTTGTTGTTGTTTTTGTTTGTTATATATTATGTTTTTTAGTTGTAAATGGACACAATACCTTTATTTTATTTTTTTATTTTTTATTTATTTTTTAAAAATATTTATTTATTTGGTTTAGTTGTACACTATGCGTTTATTTTTTTTTTATTTATTTATTTTAAATATTTATTTATTTACTTTAGTTGTACACAATGCAATGCATTTACGTGGTGCTGAGGATCGAACCCGGGCAGTGCACATGCTAGGCAAACGCTCTACCACTGAGCCACAACCCCGGCCCTTTATTTTATTTTTATGCAGTGCTGAGGATGGAACCCAGTGCCTCATGTGTTCTAGGTGAGCGCTCTATCACTGAGCCACAACCCAGCCCTTGAGTTTTACTTTGATTTTACAAACAATGGCTCTCTATTTGGCACCCATGGAAGAACTTTGCAAACTTCCCACATCCCTCTGAGGTAGATGGCATCATCCCCATTTAACCAATGAGGAAACCACATCTTTGTGGCCCGTTCTGCCCAGATTATCCGGAAAGGACATGATAGTTCCTGGATTCTGGTGGGGCCTTGAAGAGTCACAGAGCCATGGCCACAAATCTCAGTGGGCTGCTTCTTGCTTTTTTTTTTTTTTTTTTTAAATATTTATTTATTTGCTTTAGTTGTACACAATGGGTTCATTTGTATGTGGTGCTGAGGATCGAACCCGGGCCGCGCATGTGCTAGGTGAGCGCTCTACCGCTGAGCCACAACCCCAGCCCTGCTTCTTGCTTTTGCTGCTACCCTGGCTTGTCCCTCAGATGAGACCACAGAGCAGGTGACAGACAATAAGGCCTGAGTGCCAAGGGTGGGGCTCTGGAAGCTGCAGGATTCCTGAGAAGGGAAGAGCTGCTGGGCTAGGCGGGTGGTGGTGGAACCGTGCGGGGTGAGCTTGTCAAGGCCAAGCAGGCAGTGGCCTCTACCACTGTCTGAGCCTCAGTCTCCTTCTCTGTGAAATGGCAAATTTGATCCTTCATTTTACCCGCGTATTGTACCTGCTTGATGCCTGGGTCAGGAGAGCTGAGATCCAGTGGTCACAGAATCCCGCACCCATGAGGCTGCCACTGGAATGGGTGGGTGGAATGGGACAGGGATGCACTAGGAGGAGGTGACAATTAGGAAGAGATGGCAATTGAACTGGGAGTTGCCAGCCTGCTCTGAGCGCTGCAGGAAGAGGGTTCCAGTCCAGGAAAGCAACCTGTGCACAGGCCCTGAGTGGCATGTGCCTAGTGTTCGGGAATCTTGGAAGAAGCCTGCATGGCCTAGCAGAGCAAGCAAGGGACAGAGGAGGAGGAGGGGCATGCAGGGAGGGGACAGTGCAGGGTCTGGTGGAGAATTTGGGCTTTTCTTCTGAAAGAAATGGGAACCATTGTCATCTTCAGGGAGAGGTGGCCCTGGGAGGCCTGGAAAAGAAGAGAGGTGCCCTGACTTTGTGTTTACAGGTACCTCATGGCCCCTGGGAGGAGGGACACCAGGGCACCTGCCTGGGGATGCTGAGAGTGGGCTAGGCATGTGACAGCTGGAGCATCCACATCAGGTGACCAGTTGTCACTGTTAGGAGTTCAGAGGCGCCCGGTGAGTTGGGCACAAGAGTAGCACCATGAGCTGGCCGTGGCGCTCCACTTTTGCTCTAGTAAAAGCACAAGGAGGCTCCAGGGTGGCTGGATCAGCCTCATGGTGTCTCACCTGCATCCCCGTCAGGGCTCCGTTCCCTCCTCTGTGTGGCCTGGGCAGGATCTAGTCTGCCCATCTATGAAATGGAGGTATTGTTTCTGGCGTCAGTTCTTTGGGGTTGCCAGCTCAGCAGCAGCAAGTGTGGTTCTTATCAGAGCCCTGAGGGGGGCCAGGTGTGGCCAGGGCCCTGGCGTGTGGTACACCTGTTGAGGGACTCCTTGTGGCCCTGTGAAGAGGTCTGCTTGTGGCATTTCTTGAGTCCTGCCAAGCCACCTCAGGCTGTGAGAAGCTGAGAAAACCCTCAAGTGTATGACCCTTGAGGTAGGGACACCAACCCAGGGCCTTTGCTGGGCACCCTGCCAGCACTGGCCTGCTCAGGTGACAGGTGGCTTGGGCCTTCCTGCTGACTCATCCTCTATTGGCTTATCTGTTTGTTCCCTGTTGCCTGTGAAGGGCCCTGGTTGTCAGCCTCCATTGTTCTGCCATAGCTATCCCCACCCTTATGGGGCTAGAAGTCAAAGGGCCCCTGGTGCGACCTTGTGCTCTGTTCAAGACTATAAATAAATAGTCTGGCCTTCTGATCTGACTAGGGGTGCCACCCGGACCACACCCTTCCCTCCCTGTCCCATACCAGGCATCCTCATCACCTTCCAGGGAGAGAGAGCCCAGTTGCGAACTCTGAAACAAGCTTCGGTGGGGTGAAGTGATTCTTCCAGCTCCTATAGCTAGCTGGGTGGACAGACCAATGCCCAGAGACGGACACAGACCTGCCTAGGACTCCACAGCCCATGGTCATTCAGCAAACATTTAATGAGCTGCTGGTGCAGTGGTCCTCCCTGTCACAGGACTAGCTTCTATCCAAGGTCTTGTTAGCAGAAGCATTTGGTGAGGGACAGGCCTAAGCCATGGCCTCTGATCGTGGCTAGGTTGGAGGGCCTATGTAGGTTTCCTGGCAGGGAGAGCAGCCCCTGCAAAGACTTGGAGGCCCAAAGTGCCAGAGAGATCCTAGAGGCCAGGGGTGGTGGGGGTGGCTGGTGGCTGGAGGACCTCTGCATTCCTGGAACTGGCCACTTGGCTTCTACAGGAAAGAGTCTTGGAGATCTTTGTTTTAGAGATAATAGGAGGGGGTGGGAGGATGGGCTAGTAGATTAGAGGCCAGATATAGAAATGATACAATAGTAAACACTTAACTGAGTTACTGTGTGCAGCCCCGTCCTAGGCCTGGGGACACAGCCCAGGAGATCCTGCCCTGGGGAACTGATGTGGGCTGTACTTGCACAGTAAGAAGCAGCTGAGTGACATTTAGAATGTTAGTGTATGGAGAGAAATGAGGAAGGGAAGGAGATGGGGACTTCGAGGTATGGCTGAGGTGAGAGAAAGCTTTCTGACTAGGTGTTCTTGGAGCCAGAGCCCTCAGAGGTTGGCCCAGTTACTGTGTCTTATATTCCAGGAAAACTAGACCAGAGAGGCCTGAAAGTTGGTTCAAGGTCACACAGCACAGAGGTAACTAAGCTGGGTCTGGAATATAGGGTAGCCTGGGTGCACTGAAGCCATTATAGCCGCAGTGAAGAGAGAGGAGAGGGGAAAGATGGCTTTCAGTGACCAGGAGAGACGTGGTAACCTGTGGGATGTGGGTGAGATCAGGGACGAAGAAACAGATGAGGCTTGAATTGAAAGTCATTTCCATTTCCAGTTTAGTGGACAGTCAGTGTTCTGGGTACAGCTGCTTAGAAGGTGTTTCCAGAAGGCCCTGAGAGTGTTCCTGCTGCTGTGTCCAGGAAACCCTTTGGACTAGGCCCCTCCTCGTTGAACCCTGGGATATTGGTGGGGGGTGGGGGTTGTCCAGGCTAAGGGTGGGTTTTGCTGCCCTTAGCACTCAGCAGTCCGAGAGCTTCCAGCTCTTCCATTGTATGAGTTCCAGGGCTTCTGGCACCCCCAACCTATCATGTGACATGCCTGGCCAGTCTCATCCTTAGCCTCTTCCTGCATTGAGCTCTGTCTCCCTCACACGGGCTGCGCCCTCCCCTTGTCTTTCCTGCTGGCCACCAAGGCCTCAGTCCCAGAAAGCTGCCTTCTCCTGTGAGGGCCAGAGCATCTCTTGGGCATCACACTACCTCCTGTATTTCTGAGGCTCTGATTGTCCCTTGTGTGTGATGAATGCTGGTGGCATCTGGGGTGTCACCATTGTCCTCACGGTGCCTGGTGCCTGAGACGTGCCCAAAGCACAGCCACAGGACAGGACACAAGCAAACACCAGTGGTTTGCAGTCTTGTCCTGGCTGGGGAGTTGTGTGGCTTCTGTATCGTGTGTTCACACCGAGAGGCAGCTGGCTGGTGGGCAGAGGGCTTAAGCCCCATGGGGCCCGTGTATATTCCCACCATTCCTGCATGTTGTGTGACCTTGACAGGCAGCCAACCTCTTGACCTAAGTTGCTTTTTAAGATGGAGCCAGCGAGATGTGAGGGGGATCTGGCTGCCCATTGATTACCAGGGCTGATTGCTCGGATCTGGCTGTCAGGTGTCCCTTTCCCCCTTGACCACTCCACGTGCATTGCTCTTCTGTCAAAGAAGACCACCTTCCCGGGTAGAGGAGGGCCCCTCTTAGTTAAGGGTATAGTAGAATATACAGAGAGAGCAGCTGAGCTCTCCTGCTGCACCCTCCAGACACTTCTCCAGGTGAAGCCAGCAGACCCGTGTCACTGCGTCTCGCCATGATCTAACTAGCCAATCCATTGCATGATTCTCGCCTCCCTGCTTGGCCTTCAGTGAGCACTCCACAACTCTTAGTTCCTCTTATTTTGTTGTTGTTGTTTGGTACCAGGGATTGAATTCAGGGGCATTCAACCACTGAGCCACATCTCCAGGCCTATTTTGTATTTTATTTAGAGACAGGGTCTCACTGAGTTGCTTAGCACCTCACCAAGTTGCTGAGGCTGGCTTTGAACTTGCGATCCTCCTGCCTCAGCCTCCCAAGCCACTGGGATTACAGGTGTGCACTGCTGCGCCCGGCTCCTCTTATTTTTTCTTTCTTTCTTTCTCTTTTTAAAAAATATTTATTTATTTGCCTTAGTTGTATACAATGTGTTTTACTTTTATGTGGTGCTGAGGATCGAACCCGGGCTGTGCACGTACTAGGCCAGCGCTCTATTGCTGAGCCACAACTCCAGGCCCTTCTTTTTCTTTTTCTTTCTTTCTTTTTTTTTTTTTTTTTTTTTTTAAATATTTATTTATTTGCTTTAGTTGTACACAAAGCGTTTATTTTTATGTGGTGCTGAAGATCGAACCCGGGCCGCACACGTGCTAGGCGAGCGCTCTACTGCTGAGCCCCAACCCCAGTCCCCCTTATTTTTCTTAAAAGTAATTTTTTTTAGCTATGTACAGTGGCACATTGCCTATAATCCCAATAACTGGGGAGGCTGAAGCAGGAGGATCATAAGTTCAAGGCCATCTTAGCAACTTAGCAAGACCCTATCTCAAAAAATACAAAGAGGGGCTGGGGTTGTGGTTCAGCGGTAGAGCACTTGCCTAGCATGTGCACAGTCCAGGTTCGATCCTCAGCACCACATAAACATAAATGCATTGCATTGTGTACAACTAAAGCAAATAAATAAATAATTAATTTTTTTTTTTTTTTTTTTTAGTGTACCGGGATTGAACTCAGGGGCACTCGACCACTGGGTTACATCCCCAGACCTTTTTTGTATTTTTATTTAGAGACAGGGTCTCACTGAGTTGCTAAGTGCCTCACCGTTGCTGAGGCTGGCTTTGAACTCGCGATCCTCCTGCCTCAGCCTCCCAAAGTGCTGGGATTACAGGCGTGCGCCACCGCGCCCGGCTTAAATAAATATTTTTTAAAAAAATACAAAGGGCTGGGGATGTAGCTCAGTGATAAAGTGCTGGGTTCAATCCCTGGTACAATTTTTTTTTTTTTTTTTAATGTATATATATTTTTTTTGCTGTGCTAGGGATTGAACCCAGGGCCTCATCTATGCTAGGCAAGCACTGTACCACTGAGCCACATCCCCAGTCCTTAAATATTTTAAAGTGGTTTTTGGAAGCAGTAATGTATGTATATGATGTGCAGTTCAAAGATGTTTGAGAACATGCAGTGCCTCTCAGGACAGTGCCCCACTCCCAGGGCTCTATTGTGTTTTGTTTTGTTTTCTTAGTCAAAAAGCGCAGACGTTTTTTCCGCACCTTTTCCCCCCTGTTCACTTGGTATATCCAGAAGGAAGTTCCATGTCAGGAGATAAAAGACTTTTTCTTTTTATGTGTGTGGCTGCACGGTGACTCGGATGGGCTGTCATTATTTAACTAGTGTTCCCTACCCCCACAGTGCTTTAGAGTTACTCGGATGTGAGCTTTTCTTCTAATTGTGAAAACAACAAGAGCGCAAGGACTCTGGGCACATTTTAATGGAGTGGTAGCTTTCTGCTTTCATATCTGAATCTTCATGAGCTATGTCTTCCTGGATTTTATAATTGTAACTTTTTTATGTTCTTTTTGTTGTTTTTGGTGCTCGAGATGGAATCCAGGGCCTTGAGTATGCAAGGCAAGCACTCTACCAATGAGCCACACTCCCAGGCCCACTTTCTTATGTGTATATGTATATTTTTTTTAGTTGTACACTGACACAATACCTTTATTTTATTTATTTATTTTTATGTGGTGCTGAGGATCGAACCCAGTGCCTCACACTTGCTAGGCAAGCGCTCTACCACTGAGCCACAACCCCAACCCTTCTTGTTTTTTGATGCTCGGAATGGAACCCAGGGCCTCACACAGGCTGAGCACGTTCCCAGGCCAGTGAGCCCTTTTTTTGAGATTTAACTTAGGTAGACTAAATCACATAATTTTTTGTTTGTTTGTTTGTTTGTACTGGAGATTGGACTTGGGGTCGCTGGACCATTGAGCCACATCCCCAGTCCTATTTTGTATTTTATTAGAGACAGGGTCTCACTGAGTTGCTAAGTGCCTTGCCATTGCTGAGGCTGGCTTTGAACTCGCGATCCTCCTGCCTCAACCTCCCAAGCCACTGGGATTACAGGTGTGCGCCACCATGCCCGGCTAAATCACACAAATTTTAAGTGTACACTTTGATTCTTTTTATAACTGCATGGAACCCTGGTGATCACTGGGTAGATCAAGATTTAAGATGTTTTCATCACACCAGAAAATTCCCTTATTCCCCTTATAGCGAGTCCCCCTAAAGGAAACCCTCCAGTGCTCTGATTCCTATCACCAGAGACTTGTTTTGCCTGTTTAAGTTCAAATCCACCCTATGACTCAGCTGGAGAAACCAGGGCATATGTCTTCAAAGGGTGTGTATAGGAATATCCAGAGCAGCTTTGTTTGTTATAGCCCCAGACTGGGACCCCAGTCATCTCTGTCAACTGATGAAAGGACAAACACACGGTGCTCCGTCCGTGTAACAGGGCACAGTTTGGCAATGAGAAGGGATGAATTTCAGTGTCTCCGGACAGGACAGAGGCACTGCACCAATGTTGGTGACTTCGCTTACATGCTGCCTTCGTGTTGTCTAGTCATTGAGCATTCCTCTTCCGTGGTTAGAAAACAGTCATCAGGGGCTGGGGTGGTGGCTCAGTGGTAGAACACTTGCCTAGCATGGGTTCGATTCTCAGCACCACATATAAATAAATAAAAGATCCATTGACAACTAAAAGAAAGAAAAGAAAAAAAAACCCGTCATCAAAGGGGGTATCGTGGAACAGGGGACTCTCGTTCTTGTGAAGGTGGCACACTGTCATTTCTACAGCTGGTGACTCTGTTAGCACCCATGGTTTTGTATAGGGTGCCTCCCATCCCTGTCTTTTGGGTCCTGCATGTGAGTCTGTGGGGCCCCAGGAGGGCCTGCGCCAGGGCTACATGTGGTATCCTCAGGTTAAGTCTCAGCAGACCTATCGTGTCCTTCAAAGAGCCTAACATCACTGTGTCCACTGGGAAAGGGAGACTGTAGGGTGCCCTTCCTGGGTGCAGTGGTAAAAGCCAGTGTTGGGGTCTAATGACCCACATGTGGCTTCCTTGCTCTTTCTCACGCTGCCCACTCCACACCAGGGCTGCATGTGTCTTGACCCTCGTTCCACCTTCTCAGAGAGTCCTCTTTGACCAGCCCAGCCCCCAGCCCCTTGACCCCCACAGCATATCTTCCTTACACCATCCCAGCAGAGGCAGTGAGTAATACTAGAGTCACCCTTGAGCAGGGGACCTTGGCTAAGGTACAGGATCTTCTTCCTCCCCTCAGTCTCCTCACTGGCCAAATGAGGGACTACTGGGAGGATCCTCGGTGTGTCAGATGAAGTGGGCCATCAGTGTCAAGTGCTCAGGGCAGGGCAGCCAGCATCTTTGGGCTCTGTCATCCTCTGGAGTATGACACCTAACCCTAGTACCCAAGGTGTGTAGAGTTGACTTTGTTGCCATAAGACTGCAAGAGACAAGGTGTAGGGCAGGCACATTTCCTTGGGGTCTTTTCCCCTCCTTGCACCAGGTGTTTTAAAAAGCTGATATTGGGCTGGCGTTGTGGCTCAGCAGCAGAGCGCTCGCCTCGCACATGCGCGGCCCGGGTTCGATCCTCAGCACCACGTAAACATAAATGCATTGCATTGTATACAACTAAAGTAAATAAATAAATATTAAAAAAAAAAAAAAAAAGCTGATATTTGGGCTGGGTATGGTAGTGCACTGCCAGCAAACCAGAAAGCTGAGGCAGGAGAATTACAAATTTGAGGTCAGCCTGCACAACTTGTTGAGACCCTATCTCAAAATCAAACTAAAGGACTGAGGCTGTAGCTCAGTGGTAGAGCACTTGCCTGGTCTGTGTGAGGCACTGGGTTCGATCCTCCGCACCACATAAAAATAAATATATAAAATAAAGGTATTGCGTGCATCTACAACTAAAAAAAAAAAAATTTATTTTTAAATTTAAAAATAAATAAAACTGGGGCTGGGATTGTGGCTCAGCGGTGGAGCGCTCGCCTAGCACGTGGGCGACCCGGGTTCAATCCTCAGCACCACGTACAAATAAAATGCATTGAATAAAAGACACATTGTGTACAACTAAAGCAAATAAATAAAAATATTTTTTAAAAAAATTAAAAATAAATAAATAAATAAATAAAACTAAAGGAGGTAAGGGTGTAGCCCAATGGCAAAGCACTTGCCTAGCATGTGAGACTCTGGCTTCAATCTCTAGTGCCACAAAACCAAAAAAAATCCCCCCAAACATGACATTTGCTATCATCAAAACCCCACAAATGATGAGCAGCTTCTTCATTGTTACCCCCACCCTCTCCCTCAATATCACCCCTGCTGGATCTGTCTACTGGAGGAATATTTGGGGACTTCAGTGCTTGGCTATGCTGCTAGTTAACAGTGTCTTCATGGGTGCTTCCAGAACTCTGATGCCTGTGGAGGTCCACATAAGGCTGCAGGTCACGTGGTCACTGCCGTGTCTCTGCACCCAGGCAAAAGAAGTGCTGCATAGCTTGCTGGGGTGGCCCGCGGCTGACATATTCACACCTCATCATGCACCTTGCTTGGCAAGTGTGCCTCTCCGCTCGCCTCTGTACACTGCTGTAGGATTCTGACCCCTGTCCAGGCTGAGAACCAGCACTTTCCTTTGGGACCTTCAAGGGTCCCAATCAGGGGTTCCCAACATGGGAAGGGCACCTCCATGCTAGGGAGGGCATAGTACTAACGGCATTTGGTCTACATCTGGTTGAGAACTGGGATCTGCTGTTTGTCTTGCCATGTGTGGGATATACATGCCCACAACTGATTATCCTGTGTCCTGTGTGAATTTTGGACAATCTTTTGGTACAAACCTTGTTTAAAATTCCCCATGTGTAGCCAGGCACAGTGGTGCACACCTGTAATCCCAGCAGCTGGGGAGGCTGAGGCAGGAGGATCTCGAGTTCAAAGCCAGCCTCAGCAGCATCAAGGTGCTAACCAACTCAGTGAGACCCTGTCTCTAAATAAAATACAAAATAGGGCTGGGGATGTGGCTCAGTGGTAGAGTGCCCTGGTGTTCAGTCCCTGGTACCAAAAAAAAAAAAAAAAGAAGAAAGAAAAAAAAAACAGCCCTGCACCTAAAGCCTTTTTCTTTTTCACATAAAATAAGAGGCTTTTGCACTGCTTTAATGTCCTCTAAACGTGTGAGTCCTTCCTAAGGGACCATTTGGGCATTCTTGCTTTCCTTTTATTTATCTATTTTTTAATTTTTTTTGGTACTGGGGACTGAACTCAGGGACACTTAATTACTGAGCCATATCCTTGGCCCTTTTTTTTTTTTTTTTTTTTTTTAATTTAATTTAGAGACAGAGTCTCACTGAGTTGCTTAGTGTCTCATTAAGTTGCTGAGGCTGTCTTTGAACTTGCAATCCTCCTGCCTCAGCCTCCCAAGCTGCTGGGATTACAGGTGTGTGCCTCTGCGCCCAGCTCACTTCCCTTTCTTTTAATTTTGTTTTGAGACAGGGCCTTGCTAAGTTACCCAGGCTGGCCTCTAACTTGCAATCCTCCTGCCTTAGCCTCTCAAGTCGCTGGGGTTACAGATATGCATCCTTGGCCTGGCTTAGTTTAATTTTTCTGGACATGAAATATCATAATTTGCTGTCAACTACTTCTATTTTGCCTTTATACATGTGGCAGTGTAGTAACTTGAGAAAGGTAGAAAATATATTGGGGGAGGTTGTCCAACTACTTTTTAAGGAGAGGGCCCTCTGGTATTGGGACACAGCCTGCCAGAGGGAAAGAGGTCTATCCTCTTGACCTTTGGTTCTTCCTCTGTCCCTTGGGCCTCAGGACCCTCTAAGACCAGACTGTTCCCCAGAGATTGGTATCTTTGCCAAGGTTTGCAAAAGCAAGTTGTTGCTCCACCGTTTGCTGTCACACTTCCTGCCCCTTCAGCCCGACATGTGAGTAATTTCTGTTCCTTTGTTCTCTCTCAGTGACTTCCTTCCCCGTGGATCAGGAATCGTCACCCGGCGGCCTCTCATTCTGCAGCTCATCTTCTCAAAAACAGGTATGGTGTGGCTCCCACAGTTTCAGCAGGAAATAAACTTGGACATGGTGCCCAGGAAGAACTGGGGCTTAGGGTAGAATCCTGGGTTCTGGGCTGTCATTTGGGTTTGACTTCACATATCCCACGTGTGTGGGGAAGTTGGAAAACAGTTCAGTGAATACCCACCCTCCCAGAGTCCTCAGCTGTGACCAGGCCCTCTGGTGTCATAGTTGCTTTCTAACATGTTTGTGCTGAATCCTTTCAAAATCAGTAAGTAGCACACTTCAACCGGAAATGCCTCAGCACACTTCTGTGCAATGAGGACACTTTCCTGTCATCACAGAACCAGGCTCAAGAAAAGGAATCACTGCTGCCTGTTGTCTGAGGCTCAGTGCAGACTCACATGTTGCCCGTGGGCCCCGGATGTTTCTGTAGGTGCTTTCACAGACAGGGAAACCAGTTTACCTGCCTTTCCAGTGAGAGGCAGGTCTGGGATTCTCACCTGAACATCTAGATCCCGCCTGAGACCCGGCTCCTGCCTGGACCTTCTCACCTTCACCCCTTGACTGTTTTGCCCAGCGTGGGGCGTGTAGCTCTGACGGGAGGTGGCAGCAGATTGGCCCCGCTCTTCCTCTTTGTGAACTGCCCCTAGGTCACAGGTGGGCCAGTGGACTACTCCCTCTGGGTCAGGCACCCCGACAGCTGTGCTAGTCTAGTGCCGTGGCAGAGCTGCTGGTTTCAGATGTTCCCCTGAACCCCGTCACTCGGAGGCTTGTCCTGCATTGCGTTTCCATTTCTCATTCAATGAATTGGGGTGCAGGGTTGAGAATCAGCATTTTTCATGTGTTCCCAGGGTATGTTTCTGCCACTACAGCTGCTGCTGCTGCTGCTGCTGGCTCCCAGTGGCACTGGAAAGCCTGCACTGGTGGCTGGGGACTGGGAGCCAGGACAGTCCAGGTTCCCGTCCTGGCCCTGGGGTGGGACCCCTGTTCAAGGCCTCGTCCTGTCTGCACCTAATGCTGGGAAGATGTTGGCATTCAGCACATATGCCTGGCACACACCAGGCCCTTGCTGAGTGCTGCTGCCCTGATGGCTGTGGTTTTGTGCTTGTTGCCAGTGTATCTTGGGATAGCATGGGAAAGCAGGTCAGCTTCCTGCATTGAAAGGTGGCTGCCAGTCTTCATGTTGGATTAGGGGGTGGCTCCCTTATCACTCACAGAGCCCATCACCCAGCAGTGGTCTGTTGGGCACTTTTGGTGTGTCACAGGCTGGTCCAGGAACTAGGACATGCCACCATCTGCCACCTTCCATCCTGGAGACAGGTCTGCAGGCTCAGGGTATGATCAGGAAGAAGATGTGCTGGGCGTGGTGGCGCACGCCTGTAATCCCAGTGACTTGGGAGGCTGAGGTAGGAGGATCGTGAGTTCAAAGCTAACCTCAGCAATGGCGAGGCACTCAGCAACTCAGTGAGACCCTGTCTCTAATAAAATACAAAAAAGGGCTGGGGATGTGGCCCAGTGGTTGAATGCCCCTGAGTTCAATCCCTGGTACCCAAAAAAAAAAAAAAAAAAAAATGCATAGACCTAGCCCTCACTGGATGGGAGGATGGTAGTGGTGGAGGAGGACTTAACTCTGACTGGGAGCGCATGGCATCCCAAGATTATCTGAGGAGTGACTTTGGAGCTGAGGCTGACAGGTCCTGTGTGTGATGAAAGAGGGAGCTTCCTTTCCTAGCAGAGCATGGGGTGCATGAAGACTCGGAGGCGGTGGTGGCCTGTGGGAGGATTGAAATCCCTTCTCCCGGGTGAGAGGAGAGACATGTGAAGGGTCTCAGCTACTAGAGCACCAAGGACAGGAACGTGCACCAAGGGCCTGGTGGAGGGAGGAGGTACTGTATTCCCCATAGTCCCGCATTAAGGAGGAAGGAGCCGAGGCTTCCTGACCACTTTCTCGAGGGCACAAGGCAGGCTTGTTTGAAGTCTGACCTGGAGACTTGCTCTGGGGGGGCCTAGGTCAAGTCGTGGCCTGACCACATCCCTATGGTTGCCGCTAGGGAAGGGACCTGGCGGTAGGGGTACTGAGATGGGGCCTCTGGGGACAGGGTGGCACTCATGAAGATGTAGGTCTAATTGGATCCTGTTGGGCTGCAGGGGTGGATGGAAGGAGAGGGAACCCCAGGGGTGTCTCACATGGGAGTGTCCTGTCTTGTCTCACCTTGAATACCCGCTGCCCGATCATGGCATTTCTAGTCTCATTACTCCAAATAGGTGCCTATTCTATGCTGTGCCTTGATGGCACATTAGGAGGCAGCCTGAGTGCTCCACCATGGTCCCCACCCCAGCACCAGCCTGGTGGGGGAGCAGGCGTAGAGTCCCCGTGTTCGGCCTGAGCGGAGCATTCAGGGCGCTGTGGGAGAGTGCATGAGGATTTGCATATACTTTGGGGCCAGGGGCCCAGGGAGAACATTCTAGGAGGGGCAGCAACATGTGCAAAGCCGGGGTGGGAGGCTGTGAGGCCAGGGTGGGTCCAGGAGGCAGGTGGGACGGGACCAAGAAGGCATGGTGAGGGATTTAGGCAGCGGGAGCCAGGGTGGCAGAGGGGTGGAAAGAGTATGGTTCATCCCACTGGGGGGGGACAGGTAGGGACAGCAGTGCAGGTGGAGGGCATGGGAGGGAGAGGTAAAGGGAACGGCATGGCACCCGGTGACCGGTGATGGAGGCCTTGCCCAGGCAGTGCTTTGGTGGCGAAGGGCAGCCTGGAGTGGTCTCCAGGCCAGGCATCAAGTGTAAGAGGAGCCTGGGCCGGGGGAGGCAGGATACTACTAATAATAGGAGGGGCGGCAGATGGGCACCCTGTGGGACTCTGTGGGGCACTGAGGGGGCCACACAGGGCTGTGTTGCTCCTAGAGATGAAGTTCTGGGCACTGAACTCCAGAGCCAAGCCGTTAACCACTTCCTAGCCAGCTACTTCAGTAGGCAGTTTTCCTTTCTATACTTCAGTTTCCTCAACTATAAGTGGGGGTGACAGTGTGCCTCCATCATGGTCTTACTTGGCCGTGGCCTCTCTGTCCTCCCGTGGGTTCCAGAATGCAAGGACATGGTCCCTGAAGCTGCCTCTGGGTCCTTCTGCGTGACTCCTGAGATTCCCAGGGTTTCAGGTTTCTCGTTCAGTCTGGTCTCAGTGAACCATTCATTACTTTTCCAGTGCAGTTTAAAAATTACCTAAGACTGCAGCCGGCAGGGACTTTAGTGGTCCATGGGTGAACCTTCCTTCACTGGGAATCACCCCTGAGCCTCATAAACTCTGTGTGCTAGGGACTCTTCTGTGTGAAATGTGGGTGACGTGGCCTGCTGAGCTCCCTGCCCTCAATCTTGACTTTGACTTGGTCTGTCCTCACAGAAGCCAGAGAAGAGATGTCAGGATTTGACTCCCAGGCTTCCCATTGGCCTCGGAATAAAATTCAGCCTCCTCCTCAAGGCTCTGTGGCCTTGACCAGTCCCTGCTGGTCTTATGGCCCCTCCTGGTCCGTGGCTGCCCTACAGTCTCCCTCCTGACCCTCAGGCTCATTTGTTCTCCACCGCTAGGCCTTTGTGCTCACTGCGCTCTCTGCCTGGAATGCCCTGCCTAGCTCTTCCCCTCTGCTCCATGACCTCACCCCTACTCCATCTGGTTACTTGCTGCCTTAGTCCCCCACCGCGTGCATCACGTGGCACCATCCTGTTCTTGTGTGTTTGCCCTGGTTTCTCCCTACTGCAGTGTCCGTGCCCTGAGGCCTTCATGCAGATCCACTTGGTTTCCTGCTCTTCCCAGGGCCCAGACCAGGCACCAGGCATGGGCTCAGGGTCAAGGGTATTGTGAGGACCTTTGTGTGTCCCTTCTCTTCCTGTGGAAAGTGGGCTAAACCAGGCATGGTGACACCTGTAGCCCCAGCTGCTAGGTAGGCTGAGGCAGGAAGATTGCTTGAGCCCAGGAGATCAAGACCCCATCTCAAAAAAAAAAAAAAAAAAAAAAAAATTAGCTGGGGTTATCAGCCACTCTTTTGTGTGTGTGTGTGTGTGTGTGTGGGGATTGAACTCGGGGCACTCGACCACTGGGTCACATCCCCAGCCCTTTTCATGTATTTTATTTGGAGACAGGGTCTCACTGAGTTGCTAAGTGCCTCGCCATTGCTGAGGCTGGCTTTGAACTCGCGATCCTCCTGCCTCAGCCTCCCAAAGTGCTGGGATTACAGGCGTGCGCCACCGCGCCCGGCTTTTTTAATTTTTTTAATTTTTTTTTTAATCTAGTTGTGGTTGGACACAATACCTTTATTTTATTTAGTTTTATGTGGTGCTGAGGATTGAACCCAGGGCCTCACATGTGCTAAGCGAGCGCTCTACCACTGAGCCCCAGCCCCAGCCCTCAGCCACTCTTTTTTTCTTTTTGAAATATTTATTTATTTACTTTAGTTGTACACAATGCAATGCATTTATGTTTACGTGGTGCTGAGGATCGAACCCGGGCTGTGCACTTGCTAGGTGACTCGCTCTGCCGCTGAGCCACAACCCCCAGTCCCCCTCAGCCACTCTTTATCTAGCACTTTCTTCCTGGGCCATGCACTCCCCCACTAACTCAGCGTTTTATTTTATTTTTTCATATACCTGTCCCCATAACACTTTTCCTGGCCATGGTAAAACTGCCTGCCCATCTTTCTTTCCTTCTTTCTTTCCTTCCTTCCTTCCGTCCTTCTCTTCCTTCTTTTCTTCTTTCCATTTTGGGGATTAAACCCAGGGGTGCTCTACCACTGAGCTACACCCCCAACCCTTTTTTTTTTTTATTTTTTTAGTTGTTTATGGAGACGATATCTTTATTTTATTTATTTGTTTTTATATGGTGCTGAGGATCGAACCCAGTGCCTCACACATACAAGGCAAACAAACGCTCTACCAACTGAGCTACATCCCGAGCCCTACCCACAACCCTTTTTTTTTTTTTTTTTTTTTTGTGGTACCGGGGATTGAACTCAGGGGCACTCGACCACTGGGTCACATCCCCAGCCCTTTTTTGTATTTTTATTTAGAGCTGGGTCTCACTGAGTTGCTAAGTGCCTCGCCATTGCTGAGGCTGGCTTTGAACTCGCGATCCTCCTGACTCAGCCTCCCAAAGTGCTGGGATTACAGGCGTGCGCCACCGCGCCCGGCTCCCATTTTTATTTTTTCTTTGGAGACAGGATGTTGATAAGTTGCCAAGGCTGGCTTCAAACTTGAGCAATCCTTCTGCTTTGGCCTCCTGAGTTTCTGGGATTACAGGTGTGTGCCACTGTGCCTGGGCATAGCAGGCTCCTTCCTTAAGCATGACAGTCTTCATCAGTGTGGGTCAGGTTGAAGACTGAATCCTGGGTGACTCCCCAGCAAGAGACTAAGTATGCTGTTCTCTGGGTGCTCTTTCTCTAAGAGGAAACAGCCTGGAGCTAGCATGGCTCAGACTGGGGGCTGCAGTGTGTCCTCTCCTGGGAGATGTTGACCACTTATCTCAAATCCGAGGGAGTTCAAGAGCCAAGTGGGAATGGAAATGTCGTGTGTTGTACCCTGTCTTGGGTGGCTGACGGCTCTGGAAAGTCCTGTATGAACGGATTCTGTTTGACTGTAGGGCACTCAGGGGCTCCCAAGTGTGTCTGAGCCCTGAGTCACTCATGCCCAGGCACACCTGTCACAATGCCCGATGGAAGGAGGCAGATCTTGTCTTTCTTCTGTCAGGAACCAGCCTGGTGTCTTAGAGCTGCTGAGTTCTTTCTTTCTATCTATCTGTCTACCTATCCATCCATCCATCCATTCGTCCCCCTACCCCCGTCCCGTCCAGTACTCCCACCAAAGGCCTCACATATACTAGACAAGTGCTTTACCACCGAGCTATACCCCAGACCCTTTTTATTTTTTTTATTTATTTATTTTTTTTTTTGTGGTACCTGGGATTGAACTCAGGGGCACTCGACCACTGGCTCACATCCCCAGCCCTTTTTTTGTATTTTATTTAGAGACAGGGTCTCACTGAGTTGCTAAGTGCCTCACCATGGCTGAGGCTGGCTTTGAACTTGCGATCCTCCTGCCTCAGCCTCCCAAAGTGCTGGGATTACAGGCGTGCGCCACCGCGCCCGGCAAGACCCTTTTTATTTTTATTTTGAGACAGGATCTTGCTAAGTTGCCCAGGCTGGTCTCAAACTTGTAATCCTCCTTCCTTAGCCTCCCAAGTAGCTAGGATTACAACTGTGCACCACCGCACCCAGTGCCTCTGACATATTCTTTGAGTCAGTGCGTCATTAACAAAATCATTGTCAGCATTTGACCACATACAGGAATGGGGACATTTCTATGAGGACCTGCAGGAGGACATGGGATGCTATTTGACTTCTGAGGCTCACTTGCCCTCCTTTTGTTTCTTTTTGGCGTGGGGGGCTGGTGCTAGGGATCGAACCCAGTGCCTTGTGCGTGCAAGGAGAGCACTCTACCAACTGAACTATATCTTTTTTTTTTTTAATGCTACTGGGGATTGAACTCAGGGGCACTTACTTGACCACTGGGCCACATCCCCAGCCCTTTTTGTATTTTATTTAGAGACAGGGTCTCACTGAGTTGCCAAGTGCCTCGCCATTGCTGAGGCTGGCTTTGAACTCGGGATCCTCCTGCCTCAGCCTCCCAAGTGCTGAGATTACAGGCGTGCGCCACCGCGCCCAGCTCCAACTGAGCTATAACCCCAGCCCTCACTTACCCTCTTTTGACTCCCTCTTGTTTAGGTCAGGGAAATCCAGAGCCCTTGGCCCCCATCACTGTCCTTGCCATATTGTGCCATGGGGTCCTTTGCCCACTAATAATTTCAGTGCTACTGGTTGCTGAGGTGCCAGAGCTGGTGGGCCGCATGAACAGAATGCAGACTGAGCTCAGATAGGGAAGGAAGCCAAGATGCAGGATTCAGGGAAGTCTGTCTGGAAGAAACGACAGGCAGGGAGGACCTGAAGGAGGAGGAGGAAGTGAGGCCAGGCCCTCCAGCCACCAGGCCTGGTAGGGGAGAGGACTTATGTCCTGGTCCTCAGTCTCTCTTGTGTCCCATATCCCTTGCACTCCTCTCTTGGGGGCCAAGCCAGGGCCCGGAACTGGAAGAGAACTGAGGTTCTGTGGGGGTTGGAGGATATTCCATTTTTAGTGGCTGCTACAGGAAGAGTAACCAAGTGTTTCCTCTTGTCCCTGTGGAGGGCCAGAGTATGACTGTCCTTGGGAACTGGGTCAGCTGATAGCCTGGGCGGGGCGGGGGAAGGGATCCTGACTCCTCTAGCTGGTGTCCTTACTGCTCTGCTCCCGGGTGGCCAGTGCTTGTGCTGAACATGAATCTGGGCCCACTGAGGCCCCCAGACCCTGCAGCAGAAGCTGAGAAGTGAAGATACTGCCGGTGGCTTCATGGAGGCCCTCTGGCTTAAGTCACTAACCCCACCTGGCTGTCTGGGGCCCAAGTCCTGTCTTCACCACTGAGCTTTGTCCAAAGTCATTTCACCTCTCTGGGCCTCAGCTTTCCAGTCTTTGAAATGGGGGTCATGGAGATGACCTACCTGCTAAGGGACTCGGGGAGAGTATGGGACCACAGACAGCGCCTGGCCACAGTGAAGGAGGGTTGAAGTTTGGTGTAGTCAGGTAGGTCATAGTGATAGGAAGGCACTGCCTTCTTTTGGCCTCCTTACACCTCTGGACAGTGGTACTCCAACAGTGCAAGTTTTCTGTATCTCTGGGACCCTCTTGGTCTTTTCTGTTGAGGCAGCTGCTGCTTTCTTTCTTTCTTTCTTTTTCTTCTTTCTTCTTTCTTTCTTTCTTTTTTTCATACTTGATGGACAGAATGCCTTTGTTTTATTTATTTATTATTATTGTTTTTTAACATGCTGCTGAGGATTGAACCCAGCTCCTCACACATGCTGTGCACGCGCTCTGCCACTGAGCTGCAGCCCCAGCCCGAGGCAGCTTCTTGATGGCTGTGCTGTTATTCGTGCAGCCAGGTCTCCTCCTGGTGGGCGTCTTGGATGTGTCCAGTTTTTCACTCAGAAATGCCGTGTCGGTGCTCATCTTTTCATCTCTGCCCTAGGCCGGTTCTCCAGCCCACGTGGCCAGTGTGACTTGCTTCCCTTGACTTTTCAGCATCACTGCGGGAGCTATGATCTCTGAACCTCCATGGTCCCTCCTTCCCAGAAGTTTACTGTGAAAATTCAAATATCTGGAAAAGTCTAGAAATTATTATATAATGTACACCTTTGTGTTCAGCATCTACATTCGATGATGAACGTGTTCTTTATTATTATTAGTTTGTGTGGTACTGGGGATTGAACCCAGGGGTGCTCTACTGCTGAGCCACATCCCCAACCCTTTTTATTTTTTATTTTTATTTTTATTATTTTGGCACGGGGGGAGTAAGCCCAAGGGCACTTTACCACTCAGCTACATCCCCAGTCCACTCTGATTTTTTTATGTGAAGGTCGGGTCTCCCTAGGTTGCCAAGGCTAGACTTGAACTTGGTATCCTGCCTCAGCCTCCCAACTTAATGGTATCACCCATGTACGCCATCACACCAGACTGAACATTTTTCCTATTTCCTGTCCCATCTCTGTGCTTTAGGACTGGATTCCCTAGTTCAGGACCCACACTGCCACGTTAGTTAATTATTTGTTTTCCTTCCCAGTGTGGCTTTCAGACACCCCTAGCTCCTACATCTGCTTGAGGTCCTGCCCAGAAAGCAATTCTCTTGAGTGATTTATATCAAGGTGGGGTTCCCCTTGAACATACAGGAGGGGAAGGAGAGACATCAAGATGGCTTTGGCAAGGCCAGCAGGGGTACTCTGTTTTCCATACCTTGGGGAAGGACAAAATACTATGGGAGCTGGGTGGCACGTGCTTGTAATCTCAGTGACTTAGGAGGCTGAGGCAGGAGGATAGCAAGTTCAAGGCCAGCCTCAGCAACTCATCAAGGACCTAAGCAACTTAATGAGACCCTGTCTTGAAATAAAAAATAAAATGGGCTGTGGATGTAACTTGGAATAAAAGCACCCCTGGGTTCAATCCCCTGCCCTCCTCAAAGTACTACGTGAGAATGTGTATTACACACTTAGTCTGCTAGCACAGTTTGAACATCCCTGATTGAAAAATACAGAATCTGAAATACTTCAAAATCAGAACTTTTTGAGTACCAACATGACTCCTAAATGTTAAATTTTTATACCTGACTGCATGGATGTTTGCAGTCAGTATAGGGGTTCACTCTAAATGTTGTGTAAAATCACCTTTAGGCGTGTATCTTGGGTGTATAAGAAACAAATGAGTTTCACATTTAGACTTGGGTCCCATCCCCAAGGTGGTTCACTAAGTATGCACGAATATTCCAGAATCTGAAGAATCCCCAGATCTGAAACACTTGTAGCCTTGGGCATTTTGGATAAGAGATACTCCACCTATCATTTCTTATGGAATCTCCAGGTCTAAAAAGGGGCTCTGTCTGTAGGAGCCCCACTCAATACTGGTCACAAGAATGAATCTCTTGCTCCCAACATTCCTAGAGTGATTGTAACTATTTCTGTTCTTCCCCTGCTTGACAAAGCACTTGTTCCAGAAGTCAGTCTGTTCTCCACCCTCGACAAGACGGCTTCTCTTTCTCATATTGGGCATCTCTCTTCCTTTTTCAGAATATGCCGAGTTTTTGCACTGCAAGTCCAAAAAGTTTACAGACTTTGATGAAGTCCGGCAGGAGATCGAAGCAGAGACCGACCGGGTCACGGGGACCAACAAAGGCATCTCCCCAGTGCCCATCAACCTGCGCGTCTACTCGCCACATGGTAGGCACAGCTCAGAATGGGACCCACCACACATGGGAGGCAGAAGAATGCTGGCTGGCTGCCAGTCATGGATAGATTACTTACTCACTAAGAATATGCTTCCTCTTTTCTTCACATAACCACAGCTCTGAGAAAAACCACATGCCAGGAAGACTGCTGGGAGTACTGGGGACTGGGGCAAATTGCAGCTCTCTACTTTTTTTTTTTAATATTATTTATTTGCTTTAGTTGTACACAATGCGTTTATTTGTACGTGGTGCTGAGGATCGAACCCGGGCCGCGCACGTGCTAGGCGAGCGCTGTGCCGCTGAGCCACAACCCCAGCCCCGCAGCTCTCTACTTTTAATCAGGGCATCGTTCTTGCTGCCTCTCCTATTGTGCAGGGGACACCAGAAACCAGACTTATTTGCAAATGTCCTCATTTACAAACTCTGAATTAAAACAGCAGCCTGCAGCCATATGTTGCTGTTGGCCCAGAGGCCTGGATGGTGATATCAAATGCCATTTGGGGACCATCTCAACATATTTTCTTGAGATGGATTCCTGGTGACATCTTTTAAAATGTATTTATTTTGAATCAATGATGACTATATATGGCTCAGAATTTTAAAATTACCTGAGAGGCTGGATATATTGCTCAGCAGTAGAGCACTTGCTTAGCATGTGCAAGGCCCTGCGTTCCATTCCCAGTACCAAAATATATATATATATATATCAAACAGTATGTGGCAAAAACCTACCTTGCTTTGCCACCAATGTTACACATATATTTCATGTTTGGCAAATGACAGTGCACATGCAGTTGTGAATATGTACATATATATATCATGTGTGTGCATATCATCAATTTTCCTGAAATTGTAGCATACCATAGAAATCACTTGTGCCTCTTATTTTGTGTGATACATCTCAGAGTGTTTCTTATGGTTCTTTGGTATTGGTTGAATGGGTGGACAAATGGGCTGGAATTTAGCCATTTATGAATTCCAGTCTGTAGCTGCAAACATCCTGCTTTAAACTTCTATATCACTGAATGGAGTAGGTAGAGGGCAGAGGGTGTCTATTGAGTGGGATCCTAGGAAGGGTACTGGCTCAAAGGTATGGTTAGGGTTGGGTGTGGCTCAGTGGTAGAGCTTGACTAGGATGCATGAAGCCCTGGGTTCCATCCCTAGCACCACATTTTAAAAAGAGGGTGTGAGCCGGGCGCGGTGGCGCACGCCTGTAATCCCAGCACTTTTGGGAGGCTGAGTCAGGAGGATCGCGAGTTCAAAGCCAGACTCAGCAATGGCGAGGCACTTAGCAACTCAGTGAGACCCTGTCTCTAATAAAATACAAAAAAGGGCTGGGGATGTGGCCCAGTGGTCGAGTACCCCTGAGTTCAATCCCCGGTACCAAAAAAAAAAAAAAAAAAAGAGGTGTGGTCCAGTTGGAGTGTCCGGGATTCATCCTGAAATCTGATCCCCTCCAAGACATTAGGGGTGTCAGTTGGATCTGTAGGACTGTGTGTGCTTTGCCTTTTGCAGGTTCTGACCACTTTTACCTCTGATTTCCTTTTCAGTGTTGAACTTGACCCTCATCGACCTCCCAGGCATCACCAAGGTGCCTGTGGGGGACCAGCCCCCAGACATTGAGTACCAGATCAAAGACATGATCCTGCAGTTCATCAGCCGGGAGAGCAGCCTGATTCTTGCTGTCACACCTGCCAACATGGACTTGGCCAACTCAGATGCTCTTAAGCTGGCCAAGGAGGTTGACCCTCAAGGTAACCAGGAAGCAGCTCCTTCATCCAGCCCCCGTATTGGGACTTGCCCAGAACCCTTGATTCTAAGGCCTGGCATTCTCCTTAGCACATGGCCCTTTAGGAAAAGACCTCCTGTGGAAATCCTCAGCATTCCCTGAGAGGACTTGTGATGGTGGTGGGTGTCCCCCAGGGGCCCACAGTGGGGCAGTTGTGTGTCCGTCCTTGGACGTGATGCTTCCCACTTTGCCAGTGCAGGAGGGTAGCCTAGCAGAGAGGGAACAGTACAACTGTGTTCGTCATCTTTCTGTTACTTTAACAAATAATGGAGATAATCAACTTACAAAGAGAAAAGGGTTATTTTAGCTCACAGTTTTGGAGGTTCCAGTCTGATTGGTTGGCCCCATTGCTTGGGGGCCTGCGGTACGGCAGCACATGACAGCACATTCATGTAGCGAAACCACTTACCTCATAGTCAGGGAGCAAAAAAGAAAGAAAAAGGAAGGGACCAGGATCCCATGATTTCCTTCAAGGGCTGCCCCCCAAAACCTCCCTCTAAGTCTCCACCTCTTTCAGATCCCACCACCTCCCATTGTTGTCACTCTGGGAAGCAATCCTTTAACACATTGTCCTTTGGGGGGGCATTTAAAATTCAAACTAAAGCACCAGCCCTCACGGGACACAGATGCAATTCCAAATCTCCTCTTTAGAAGTTACTTATCTTCTCAAGGTTTGGTTTCATTCTGTCAAAACTGGAACATTAGCCGGGCGTGGTGGCGCATGCCTGTAATCCCAGCACTTTGGGAGGCTGAGACAGGAGGATCGCGAGTTCAAAGCCAGCCTCAGCACTTAGCAACTCAGTGAGACCCTGTCTCTAAATAAAATACAAAAAAAGGGCTGGGGATGTGACCCAGTGGTTAAGTGCCCCTGAGTTCAATCCCCGGTACCACCAAAAAAAAAAAAAAATAATAATAACTGGAACATTAATTCCAACCCATAGAGTGGCTTTGAGGTCTACAGATAATCTCCATAAACTGCTTCAGAGCCAGGCAGGTAAAGTAAAAGAGTAACAAGTTACTGAAGGAAGTTGGGGTCATAGTGGGTAGTGGAGACTGTGGTATTCCTGGCCAGAGGCATGCAAAATCAAACTTTTAAATGGCCACTGAGTGTTAGTGAAGCACCTGCTACGGGCCAGGCTTAGGAATGCAGGCTTGGGAATGGAGCAGGAAAGAAAATCAGGAGGCTCCTGAGATGCTGATATTACATCGAGAGTATAGAATAATAACCAGGAACAAGAGAGTGGGATCCTTGCAGGTAATGGCAAGTGTTGGGGAGAACATAGCGTGGAGAGAGGCCAGGGTTGAATGGTCAGGGACCTCTGTGGAGGTGAGGTTTGCTCATGACCAGAATGAGAAGAGAAAAAAAAAAAAAAATCAAGAAAATTGGACAGTGGATACTAATAGCTGGGGTGGGGAAGGGGATAATTTGAGGCTGGGGTATTCAAGATGCAGCAAGGAGACCCTGTGTGGCTTAGGCAGAGGGAGCTAAAAGGGTGAAGGGGTGGAAGGAGACAGACTAGTTAGACTAGTTGAACAGGGCCTCGAGGCTGCTGTAGGGGGCTGTGGTTTATTCTGAGAGTGTTGGGGATTTTTACCACGTATGACACAAATGGAAGTGCATTTTGTGTGATGTTCTCTGATTTCCAGGTTCTGAGTAGTTTGGAGGAAGTTGGGTGCCAGTAAGGAGCTGGGGGAGTTGTCGAGGCCAGGCAGGCTTGTAGCTCATGCTACCAAGTCCAGGGTCAGGCCCAAGGGTTGGTCAGTCTTGTATATGACTGAAAGCTCCTCAAAATCCAGGGCTGGGGGTATGTTCGGTGGGAGAACACTTGCCTATCATGCTTGAGGCCCTGGGTTTCATCCTTAGCATTGTAAAATAAAGTTTAAAAAAAAAATGTTCAGGGCTATTCACTGAGCACTTCTTTTTTTTTTTTTTTTTTTTTTTAATATTTATTTATTTGCTTTAGTTGTACATAATGCAACACATTTTATGTTTACATGGTGCTGAGGATCGAACCCGGGCCGCGCACGTGCTGGCAAGCTGAGCCACAACCCAGCCCTTCACTGAGCACTTCTGTGCTGCTGAGGAGGAGGCTGTGCCTGCTCCTACCCTGAGTCTTCCAGGGCACTTGTGCACACTTTCTTGGGAGAGGCTGCCCCTGCCTTCCCGTCAACGCCAGTCTTGTCCTCTGCTGTCTTCACGTGAAATGGGGTGTGGTTATGAAAAAGGTTTAATCAGGTGGTGCAAAAGTGGGCAGCAGTACAGTTAAGTGCCATTTGTGAACCCAATGCTGGCCTTAACATTTTTTTCTGTCTTCGAAAGCATTCGTGATTATTACCCAAAAATAAAAGTCACCATGGAAAAATAGAGAACTCAGAAAGTGACAGCTCCCCTCCCCCTGCAGAGATACGGCTGGCTACATTTGGTAAATATCTTTCCAGAGTCATTTTTACCCATAAACTGCATTTTTAAAAGTGAGACTAAGCCGGGTGCGGTGGCGTGCACCTATAATCCCAGCACTTGGGAGGCTGAGGCAGGAGGATCGCGAGTTCAAAGCCAGCCTCAGCAATGGCGAGGCACTTAGCAACTCAGTGAGACCCTGTCTCTAATAAAATACAAAAAAGGGCTGGGGATGTGGCCCAGTGGTCGAGTGCCCCTGAGTTAAATCCCCGGTACAAAAAAAAAAAAAAAGTGAGACTATCGGCCAGGTGCGGTGGTGTGCACCTGCAATCCCAGCCACTTAGGAGGCAGAGGCAGGAGGATTGTGAGTTTGAGACCAGCCTGGGCAACAGAGTGAGGCCCTGTTTTGAAAGGAAGGAAGGAAAGAAGGAAGGGAGGGGATGAGGGAAGAAAGGAAGCTTGGCTTTCATCCCCTCAATGCCCAAGTTGGCACTTGCCAGTGATTTCCCTGGGCTTCTGTCTGTCCCCTGTGTCCACATGTGACACAGCTAGCACAGCCCTGAGCTCAGGCCCTGCATGGACATTTGATGTGCAGGTGTGAAGCTATGCTATGAGGAGGTCCTTGATTTTGGCTGAGTAGGGGAGAGGAGGTATTCAATGGGGTGGGCCCCAGAGTGGCACTTTGCCATTCAGGTGAGAGAAAACCCTGGAAACAGTCGCTTCAGGTACAAGTGTGATGTTGGGACTTATATACAACTCAGAGCACAGCATTGAAACTGCATAGAAACTGACTGGGGATAACTCAGGTTTCCATGAGGTTCCCCCTAGACCCTGAAGCAGCAGGTTCTGTTGCTAATAAGAGTGATGATGATGGTGGTGGTGGTGGTGGTGGTGGTGGCCACTGTTTATTGAGCATTTGAATGTGCCGGGTTCATCCTGTGGATCACCCTCTGAGATCAGAGCTTGTAACTGTCTTCATCTGATACTTGAGATACTGGGGTCCAGGCAGTTAACATGGTTTTATCACCATATGACCTGACAGTGGCAGGGCCAATTGGACCCCAGGTGGCCCGGGACCATTAGCCTGTGTTCCTTCCTCATGGTGCTCTCTGGCCTCTGGACTTTTTCAGGCCTGCGGACCATTGGTGTCATCACTAAACTCGACCTGATGGACGAAGGCACAGATGCCAGGGATGTCCTGGAGAACAAGCTGCTGCCACTGAGAAGAGGTGTGGCTGGGGACAGGAGCTGGGACCTCAGGGTGGGGAGTGTGGAACTTGGGAAGCCATTGGGTGCTCGTGGAGCAGGGAGAAGGGCTGGGTTCTGTTTGTCTTTTTCTTTCAAATGTTATACTTTGATTTTTCAGTTACACAGTGAACACCTGCTCCTTTTTGGAACATTAGTAAACAAATATACAGAAAGAGGAAACTAAACTCACCCACAGCCTTACTTCCCCAGACAGCCAGCAGTTAATACTTTGTGGCTGTCCTTCCAAACAATTCTCTAAAGTTTGAAACTTTTTTTCCTTTTTTTTTTTTTTTTTTTTTTTGGTGTTGTGAGCCCAGGGCCTTGTGCATGCCAAGCACATATTCTACTCCTGAGCCACACCGCCAGCTCTTTGTACTGTTACTAATTTATTTTATTGTGTGTTTGCTTGTTTGTTTACCTTGCTGGGGATAGAAGCAGGACCCTGCATATGCTAGACGAGCATTCTACCACTGAGCTACATCCCCCCATCTTATTAATTTTTTAAATTACTTTCTATTATGAACATTTCCAAATACCAAAAAGTAGGAAAGTTTTACCAGTCCCTGTGGACCTGTGACCCAGCTTCAGTGGGGGTCACACAGCTAATTTTTAAATCCCCTGAATGTCCTTGTAAACTATTGTTATTTTCTTCCTGGGGGATTTTTAAAGCAAATCCTAGGCATTATATTATTTTATACATAAATATGTACATTTCTTTTCAAATACTACTTCTTCTCATCCCTTTGCTTTTTCTATACCATTTATTTGTAGAAGAAACTAATCAAATCCCACATTTGGAATTTGGTCAGTTGTCATTCCCTGTCAGCTGGTAATTAGATCCATATGGAAACCTGATTATCTTCAGAAGGTTCAAGTTCAGGGTTGGGTATTCTCATAGGAGTACCCTCAGCATTTTAATATATTTTGATTTTTCAGTTTTTTTGTTTGTTTGTTTGTTTTTGTTTGTTTGTTTTTGGTACCGGGGATTGAACTCAGGGGCACTTGACCACTGGGCCACATCCTCAGCCCTTTTTTGTATTTTATTAGAAGCAGGGTCTCACTGAGTTACTAAGTGCCTCGCCATTGCTGAGACTGACTTTGAACTTGTGATCCTCCTGCCTCAGCCTCCCAAAGTGCTGGGATTACAGGCGTGCACCACCGCGCCCGGCTTGATTTTCAGTTTTTAAGATTTAAAAATATTTTGGGTTGTAGATGGACACAATACCTTTATTTTGTTTGTTTGTTTGTTTATGTATTTATTTATTTATTTATTCTTTTTTTTTGGTACCGGGGATTGAACTCAGGGGCACTCAACCACTGGGCCACATCCCCAGCCCTTTTTTGTATTTTATTTAGAGACAGGGTCTCACTGAGTTGCTAAGTGCCTCGCCATTGCTGAGGCTGGCTTTGAACTCGTGATCCTCCTGCCTCAGCCTCCCAAAGTGCTGGGATTACAGGCGTGCGCCACCGCGCCCGGCTGTATTTATTTTTTTATATGGTGCTGAGGATCAAGCCCAGTACCTCACATCTGCTAAGTAAGAACTCTACCAAGGATCTATAACCCCAGCCCCAAGATTTTTTAAAGTAGCAGTGTTAGATTCACGACCAAACTGAGGGGAAAGTACAGAGATTTTTCCAAAGTTTCTGTGTGCCCCCGCTATCAACATCCTGTCCCAGAGAGGTGCTTTCAGTATAATTCATGAATTTCCATTGACACATCATCATCACCTCAAATCCATAGTTTACATTAAAGTTCACTCTTGGTATTATAAATATTTTTGTTTTCAAAATATGAGAATAAAAAGGTGAGTATCTTCACACAACATGTAATGCTTAGACTAACATCTGTCAGCTATTTTGTGAGAATATTGCCAAAATGTAACATTTATCTTAGCAAAACCCAAAAACATAAAATAGCAAGCATTTATTGAGTGTGTGTACCCGACACTATTCTAAGCTCAGTAAGTGAGAACTCATTTAATCCTGATAGCAGTTCAACCAGGTGGTTCAGTCTGTTCTCATCCCATTTTATAGAAGAAACTGAGGCACTGAGAGACTAAATCCCTGTACCCAGCTTCTAGAACTAGGGAGTAGCAAAAGTAGTTTTTTGTTTTGTTTTGTTTTGTTTTGTTTTGTTTTGTTTTGTTTTGTTTTTGGTACTGGGGATTGAACTCAGGGGCACTCGACCACCGGGCCACATCCCCAGCCCTTTTTTGTATTTTATTAGAGACAGGGTCTCACTGAGTTGCTAAGTGCCTCGCCATTGCTGAGGCTGGCTTTGAACTCGTGATCCTCCTGCCTCAGCCTCCCAAGTGCTGGAATTACAGGGCCGCGCCTGGCCGCAAAAGTAGTTTTTGAGCCCTAGCCCTTCAGCACCTTGCGACTGTGACCCTCTTTTACATTTCAAACATTTCACCGTGGCAGGTAAATAGTCTTCAATGTGACTTCAGGATGTCTCAGGGAATTCCTTATATGGGGCCCAAAGGCCATCATATCATCCCCATTTGTTGGACACTGAGGCCACTTCCTGAATTTCACCACGGCATAGTGTCTGGCTATTTGATTTTTTTAAAAAAAATATTTATTTATTTGCTTTAGTTGTACACAATGCCTTTATTTTTACGTGGTGCTAAGGATCGAACCTGGGCTGCGCACGTGCGAGGCGAGCGCTCTACCGCTGAGCCACAACCCCAGCCCATGGCTATTTGATTTTTTTTTTTTTTGGTACCGGGGATTGAACTCAGGGGCACTTGACCACTGGGCCACATCCCAGCCCTTTTTGTATTTTTATTAGAAGCAAGGTCTCACTGAGTTACTAAGTGCCTCACCATTGCTGAGGCTGGCTTTGAACTCGCGATCCTCCTGCTCAGCCTCCCAAAGTGCTGGGATTACAGGCGTGCGCCACCGCGCCCGGCTCTATTTGATTTTTAAGAACACCCTTCTCTTTAGGATCTGCTCTCAGCTGTGGGCATCTTCTGGTCTTCATCCCTGCCGGCATCGCTTAGACCTTTTCTTTTGCTCCTGGGGGTTCCTGCCTTGATGACTAAGATGGACCTGGGAAAAACATTCATACTTTAGTTGTCACCCTCCCCTAGCACTGCTGAGACACTGAGTAGTGAGGTGACCCCAAATCAGAAGGGAGCATGGTTAGAGGCCAAATCTAAAAACCTATTTGGCTGTGAGGATCAGGGTCTGAGAAGTGAATCAGCTACCAACCAGCGTTGGGCTCCCTTGAATACTCTTGAAAGCCTCCCCCTTAGGCTCCGGGGGCAGAGGCATGCTCTGTATCTAGGGGCACTAGCTGAGCTAAGACTCCAGTAACATGGACCTCGTGCACCTCATTCCTCACTAATGTCCACATAAGCCCTTCCTCTGTTGTCGATCACGGAGGACAGCTGTCGTGGGTCTGCTCCCACATCGTCTTGTGACCTCAGGCTCACTCTTTCTCAATTTTCTTCCCTCTCCATGTGGCTTCAGAACTCCTCCCACTGAGATCTGAGGGTGTTGTGCAGAAGGCCCTGAATTTCATCCCCTAGCACCACAAAATAAAAGTCCGTCCCACTCGATCCTTATTCCTGATTAACAAGACATTTGGAACTCTAGCACTTTTTTTTTTTAAATATTTATTTATTTGCTTTAGTTGTACACAATGCATTTATTTGTATGTGGTGCTGAGGATCGAACCCGGGCTGCACACGCGCTAGGCGAGCGCTTTACCACTGAGCCACAACCCCAGCCCTGGAACTCCAGCACTTTTAAGGGAACCCAAGTCTAAGCCAGACGGCCTCTGTCTGCCCCACCCTGCTGTTTTCCTCTGCACTCCCTTACATGTACAGTATTGAGTATAGCTTGACATGGTTCTAGGTTCAGAGTTTGGTTCACCTACTATGACTTCACGTTGGCATGCCTCAGTTTCCCCATCTATAAAATGGACATAGTGACAACTTATGAAGACGACAGGAGATATCCTGCCTACACAAGCCTTAGCAATGTGAATGGCAGGCACTACTCCTCTCCCCAAGAGAAACATGGACAACCCCCACCACTGGTATTCTCATACACCAGGTGGAGCATGAGTACAAGGTATTTGTCACTTTAGACCTTTGTAACTAGCTTCCCAGTTTAATTACATTGATAAACCAATGAACAGCAACAACTGTATCTGTTTGTTAAGCACCTACCCTGTGTCTGCTACTAGGTGATGTTTTTGTTTTTGTGGCACTGAGAATTGAACCGAGGGATGCTCACTTCTACTGAGCTACATCCCCAGCCCTTTTTGTTTTTTCATTTTATTTTTGAGACAGGTCTTGCTAAGATGTTGAGGCTGACCTCAAACTTGTGATCCTCCTGCCTTAGCCTCCCAAATAGCTAGGTAAAGTTCTTTATTTCCCATGATACCCATCTGTATACCCTTATTGCTGAGTGCCTCATGCCTGTATTCAGGGAGTCCTGGCTGTTCTGGGTTTCTTTTTTTTTTTTTTTTTTTTTTCCTTTCTCTCTCTCTCTCTCTCTCTCTCTTTTTTTTTTTTTTTTTGTTGTTGTTGTTGTTGTTGTTGTTGTTGGGGGTTGGGGCTATGCTGGGGATTGAACCCAGGGCCTTGCTCATGCCAGGCAAGTGTTCAACCACTGAGCTTTATCCCCACTCATTTTTTTAAATATTTATTTATTTACTTTAGTTGTACACAATGCAATGCATTTATGTTTACGTGGTGCTGAGGATCGAACCCGGGCCGCGCACGTGCGAGGCGAGCGCTCTACTGCTGAGCCACAACCCCGGCCTTATTATTATTTTTTAATCTGTGTGTTCATTCATTTAAAAAGACAGAGTTCCCTGGCTGGACCCCAACGTCCTGGGTTCAATGCATCCTCCCATGTTCTAACTTTTTTTTTTTTTTTAATATTTATTTATTTACTTTAGTTGTACACAATGCAATGCATTTATGTTTTTACGTGGTGCTGAGGATCGAACCTGGGCCGCACACATGCTAGGCGAGCGCTCTACCGCTGAGCCACAACCCCAGCCCCATGTTCTAACTTTTTGTTTGTTTATAGTGCTAGGGATTGAAACCAGGGCACTCTACCACTGAGCTACATCTCCAGCCCTTTTTATTTTTTACTTTGAGACAGAGTCTGGCTAAGTTGCCCAGGCTGGCCTTGAACTTGCCATCCTGCCTCAGCCTCCCAAGATGCTGGGATTACAGGTGTGTGCCCCTGCACCAGCCCATGCTCTGCCTTTTTCAGTGCCATCCCTTGCCTATCTTTGCTGCAGGTTTCTTTCTTTTCGAATACTGTACATCTTTTCTCCAAACTAGCATTTTTATTCTAAAAGTGTTTTTTACCATTAGAAAAGTTAAAAAGGATACTGAAAGCAACAAATTGAGATTATCTCCTGATTTCCCTAAGTTCCACTAAGCCACACCTCCAACCCTCTCACTTGATCACTTTTAACTATTTTCTTGTGTTTCATTCCAGAAAATTTTACTACAAATGCAATCAATTTTTTTTTTTTTTAAATCACTCATGTTTTCTTCAATTCTTTTCTAATTTTGTGTTTTCTGTGTGGATCTGTGATCCCTTGAGAGTTCATTTTGGTAGGTACCCAATGTTGATTCTTTGCCAGCAGAACCCAGATTTTTTTCTTTGCCAAATAATTTTGGCAAAGCTTTTATGCCACCAATTTTGAAATCTTGACCTTTAGTTCCCACCTGCTTCTAATGATGTTTTTGGACTTTTTATTTGGTGCCATTCATCTCTCTGTGCACAAGGTCCCAGGATGCCAAATATTGAAAATATAGTAGCTTTGTAGTGGTGGTGGCATTTGTTTGTTTGCTTACTTTTTTAAAAAAATACTTATTTATTTATTTGTTTTGGTTGTACACAATGCCTTTATTTTTTACGTGGTGCTAAGGATCGAACCCAGGCCGCACACGTGCTAGGCGAGTGCTCTACCGCTGAGCTACAATCCCAGTCCTGTTTGCTTACTTTTTTTGTCTCTATGTTTTTTTGCTTTGTTTATCGGGGTGCTGGGGATGGAACCCAGGGCTTCTTGCATGCTAGTAAGTGTTCTGCCACTGTGCCATATCATCTCAGCCCTGTAGTGGCTTTTAATGTCTAGCAAGATTTAGCTGCCTTCTGATTGCCGTGTTTTGGAGATATATTTTTTTTTTTTTTTTTTTTTTTAACCTGTCTTTAGCTTTTTCCTGGCATCTGTCACACAGACTGGATATGAGTTACCTTTCCTCCAAACTTTTCTGTTGCTTTTCCAGACTGCTTTCTGCTGCATTTGCACCCTCAGTTGTTTCTGAGTATCGTGTGTTGACCCGTATGTCCCAATCTCCACAGGTCCATCTCTACACCCAATCCTGGCCCTGCCCATTCTATGTCCATAGACACCCGGGCACCTTAGTTCTCCTGACCCCAAGGCCTTAGCCTCACTGTGTCTTCCCACAGGCTACATTGGTGTGGTGAACCGCAGCCAGAAGGACATTGAGGGCAAGAAGGACATCCGTGCGGCCCTGGCAGCGGAGAGGAAGTTCTTCCTCTCCCACCCGGCCTACCGGCACATGGCTGATCGCATGGGCACCCCACACCTGCAGAAGACCCTGAATCAGGTACAGTGAGGATTTGGGGTCTCTGTGTATAGCGGGACAGTCTGTACACTACACAACAGCTACTGTCCACACTTGCACCATCTTCAGTCTAAACCAGCAGTTTTTTTTTAGTAAAATGTTTCCAATCCACATTTATTACTCTATAACAAGTGCTTTTAATTCAGAACCTGATAAAGATTGGGCTGGTTCGATTGGTTGGTATTTGACTTTTTAATATTCCTGTTATTTTTGTTCTTTTTTTATTTTAATATTTCTTTTTTTTTTTAAGTATTTATTTATTTGCTTTAGTTGTACACAATGCAATGCATTTATGTTTACGTGGTGCTGAGGATCGAACCGGGCCGCGCACTTGCTAGGCGAGCGCTCTACCGCTGAGCCACAACCCCAGCCCCAATATTATTTTTTAGTTATAGGTGGATACAATGTCTTTATTTTATGTTTATGTGGTGCTGAAGATCGGACCCAGTGCCTCATGCATGCTAGAAAAGCACTCTACTTCTGATCCACAACGCCAGCTCCTATTTTTGTTCTTTTTTTTTTTTTTTTTTTTTTTTTTTTTTTGGTACCAGGGATTGAACTCAGGAGCACTCAACCACTGGGTCACATTCCCAGCCCATTTTTTTATTTTATTAGAGACAGGGTCTCACTGAGTTGCTAAGTGTCTTGCCATTGCTGAGACTGGCTTTGAACTCGCCATCCTCCTGCCTCAGCCTCCCAAGTGCTTATTTTAGTTCTTTTAATTACCATTGTAATTTAGTCAAATGCTCAGAAGTTTGCAAACAATTCTGGAGTTGGTGACCTGGATTAAGGTTGCCTGGACTAAAGCAAGGCCAGGTGGCCTTTAGTACCTGACTGCAGCTAAGTAGGAAGATTCTGCAGTCTAAGTCTCGAGGTTCCAAAACCCAGCCCAGCCTTAGATGTGTGGTCCTGGCCCAGCTTTTCATGGCTCCCTCCTCTTGGGTCCACCGATTCAGAATGATCACTATGCCGCTTCCTAGGGCTGGTATCTGGAATCAGCAAGGCCATGTGTGTTCAGTGGACAGCACAGATGCTGCATGCAATGTACTAGTGCACGGCAGCTGCCACACTGGCACTGGACTGCTTTCCCATCCATCTTAGGTAGTGGATTCCTGGGATTCACAAATGAAAATAATATTGAAAGCCGTACAACGAAGCCTCACCTTCCACAGGCTCCACCATCATTACTCTGCCTGAATTTTCTTTGTCCATGAAAACAGAAAGAGCTCAGAGAAGTCCCTTTTCTCCCTTACCATGAACAATGGTGTGTCAGGGATTCCTGCTGCGCTTGCTTCTTTCTGCTCCATACTTACCTTGGGGAGCTCCATCCCTATAGTTAAGAGCCCTTCCTTACTCCCAGAACTGAGCCCTGATCTGCCCAACAGGCTTTTTTATTTTTCATCCAAGCTTTAAGGATGATTTCTAATCTTCCCGGTCAATAAATGGCTATGGTTTGTATCATTTTATAGACGTATAGACGTGCACATTTCCCTGGGGGGTGAACTCCCTGCTGTGGGGATGTGTAAAAACAGGTAATAGGTTGTAGCTGGCCTGGCCTCCACTGATTTCCTGGTTTTCCCAGCCAGTATTGCCCTCTCAGCTGTCCCTGTGGTTGAGCAGATCAGGGCCCAGCTCTTGGGAACTCAGCAACTACAGCAAAGAGTGAAGAAGGGCCCTTTACTACAGGGACCGAGCTCCCGAGATAGTATGGGCAGAAGAGAGCAAGTGGAGTCGGGATCCCTGACTGCAGTCATTGTTTATGACAAGAAAGGGAGAATGGGGGGCTGGGGGTGTGGCTCAGCTGTAGAGCGCTCACCTAGCACGTGCACAGCCCGAATTCGATCCTCAGCACCATGTAACATAAATGCATTGCATTGTGTACAACTAAAAGCAAATAAATAAATATTTAATTAAAAAAAAAAAAAAGGGAGAATGGGGACTTCTCAAAGTGCTTCCTGCTTTCTGGCAGCTTTCAGGATGATGGCCTCAGAATGGCAATCTGAAAGTCATACCTTCGTGCACAAACTGGGGACCCCGTGGCATTGTGAGAAGAGGGCCCTGTCCATCGGGAGGGCTTTCTTCTTGTGCCTTTTGTGTGTATGTATGTGTGGTACTAGGGATAAGGGAAGGTTTATTTTTAGTGGTGGGCCAGAAAGCAGGCCACCAGGTAAATGCATGATCAAGTGTTAACTTGGGCTGGAGTGGGGGCCCGAGGAAACACGCAGCAGACAGCTCAGGGGAGAGAAGAGGGAAGTACGCCTCCTTGGGAGGGGCCGTCCAGGGCCGGAAGTAGGCAGGCCTGGGCAGAGGGGTGGAGGCAGAAAAAAGGAAGGAAAACTCCACTGCAGGTGGCTAAGGCCTCCCAAGGGTCAATGGGTGAGTGGTCCAGAGGCCCCCTAGGAGTCAGGAAGGGGTTGGCCCCTTTCAAGTTGGGGGACTTCCTGGGGCAGTGGTTACCTCTGCCCCTGTGTTTCCCTAAGTTAAATACTCTAGGATGCTGTCACAGACCAGAATAAAGGTCTGCAGCGCCCCAAGCATCAATCCCCACCATTTGAGACTCACAGCTGCCATAGAGAGGGCCTGTGAGGGGGGTCATGGGGGCAGGGACCCCTGGTTACAGAGGACTCTGGAGTGGCCTGTCAGATCCATATTACAGATGAGAGGCTTCTTTAGGCCTCTTTTCTAGCTTGCTAGATACTTAGTAAATGCTCTTCTATTAGAGGACAGATGGCAGCAGAATTCTGGTGTTCACTTTTTGGGTAGTGGCTGATTTCATGGTTTTTGTTGTTTTATTCATTTTTTCCTTTATTTTGTATTAGTGAGGGGAACAAAAAGTCATCCATCCCCAAACTAGTGACTGTCCCATTTCTTCCTATCCTGTAATGGATGTTTGTGCCTTTTCCAGAGGTGACCTTTGTCATCACTTCCTGTGTTTCCTTCTAGGGACGTGTCTGTATACTGTATATCCCTCCTCCCCCTCCCCAACTCCACTTCTTCTTTCTCTTTCTTTCCTCCTCCTTTCCCTCCCTCCTTCCCTTCCTTTCCTTTCTTTCCTTCTTAACTTTTTACTTTTCTCCCTTTTTTTCCTTCTCTATCTTTCTTTTTGGAGGGGGTGCTGGGGATTGAATCCAGGGGTGCTCTCCCACTGAGTTACATCCCCAGCAGCCCCGCCCCCCTTGTTTGAGATTGGATTTTGCTTAATTGCCCAGGTTGGCCTCAGAACTTATGATCCTCCAGCCTTAGCCTACTGAGTAGCTGGGATTGCAGATGTGCGCCACTGCAACCCACCTTCCTCTGTTCTTTTTCCTCCTTTATCCCTTTCTTCCTTACCTTTTTTCCCCATTAGGTGGGGGATGGAACCTAGGGCCTTATACATGCTGGGCAAGTGTTCCACCACTGAGCAACATCCCTAGCCCTTTCCCTAGACGGCAATAGCTTACCCCCATTCCATATCTAGTTTTCTGTCAAACAGCAAATCTTGTGGGCCATTCCCTGTCTTTTTTCTGCTGTGAACCTCCCTTTCAGAGATTAGCAGATTCATACAGTTCAGAAGCAGAATAAGGGGGCTGGGAGTGTAGTTCAGTGGCAGAGCGCTGGCATGTGGGAAGTCCTGGGCCCCGTTCTAAGCACCACAAAAAATGAATTAACTAAAGCAGAACAACAGAGCAAAAGGGAGCACTGAGAAGGTTATCCTTCCAGCCAGCCCTCTGCTCCATTCTACTGTCTTCCATGTTATTTTCTTCAGAAACTCTCCTGTTGAGGCAAGTGCAGGCCCTGCTTTTCTTTTGTAGCAGGGAGCGCATCGTTTGTGCAATGTGTGCTTCTCAGGGTGTCTTCTCACCTTACTTTGCAGGATTGTCCCTGGGTCTGCTCTTTAGGCAAGCATGTCATGGTCTCCACGGACCGCCCTGCCGCTGTCAGTTCTCACTGGGCTCTGCGGGGCCGCCTGGGCTTCTCGCTGAGCGGTGCCGTGGCAGGTGTCCTGGGTCAGCAGGCCTCCCTGCCTGGTCCGTGCCAGCATCCGTGTATCCTCCTTGGAGTAACTGCCTCATTGATCAATCACCGAGTGCCCTGCAGCAAGGGTGATCACTCCCATTGTTGCCCCTCTTTTAGCCTGGGTATGAGCATGCCTGTTGCTGGATGCTTTCTCTTTTCTTTTCTTTTTCTTTTTTTTTTTTTTTTTTTTTACCGGGGATTGAACTCAGGGGCACTCAACCACTGGGCCACATCCCCAGCCCTTTTTTCTGTTTTATTAAGAGTCAGGGTCTCACTGAGTTGCTGAGTGCCTCGCCATTGCTGAGGCTGGCTTTGAACTCGCGATCCTCCTGCCTCAGCCTCCCAAGTGCTGGGATGACAGGTGTGCGCCACCTCACCCCAGCTTGGATGCTTTTTCTGTTGCTTTTTCTTGAGGCTGTGGAGTGTGCTCGTCTCAGGTGGCTTTGGCCCTCCATGGGGAAAACAGGGCCTGCACCTTCCTGGTTTCCTTCCCACAATGACCTCTCTGATGTCTGACCTTTCTCTTGCAGCAACTGACCAACCACATCCGGGAATCTCTGCCAGCCCTGCGCAGCAAGCTGCAAAGTCAGCTGCTGTCACTAGAGAAGGAGGTAGAGGAGTACAAAAACTTCCGTCCCGATGACCCCACGCGGAAAACCAAAGCCCTGCTACAGTATGTGCCTCTCCTTTTTCTCCCACTCCCCACTGCAGCCCTAGGCTGGGTGCCCACTTGACCTTGTCTGTCTGTTCATTCATTTAACAAGTATCTGTTGAGAACCACCTGGGTGCCAGGCCTTATCCTAAGCACCATGGTGTGGCGGTGAATAGGGCAGACTCCCATCCCTCTCCCCAGGGTGTGTAGCAAGTGGGAATAGGGAAGTAATGGGACAGAAAATAAGTACGTAACAAAATGTATGGTAAAAAGCTGAGCATGGCAGTGTACACCTGTAATCCCAACTAATCAAGAGGCTGAGGCAGGAAGACGGCCAGTTAATTTCTGGCATTGGGAATCTGAGGTGAAATACTATTAGTTGGAAGTATTTTTCTTTTTTGTGGGTGCACAGAATAACTATGTATTTTAGGGTCAGCGACTCCTTGAAGTTGATGAAATCCAAAAATGCCTTCAGTTCTAACAGTGACAGTGTGAGGTAGATGTTGTTCCTATCCTCCACCTTGCACATGAAGAAACTGAGGCACAGAGGACAACTTTGCCTGTCCAAGGCCTCATCACCCATCAGTGGTACAGACCCCACCTGAACGGGCTGGAAAGGTAGTGGGAACCTGTGTAGCCACCTAAGTTACTGGAGAGGCTACCTTTTTTTTTTTTTTTAATATTTATCTATTTGTTTTAGTTGTACACAATGCCTCTATTTTTATGTGGTGCTGAGAATGGAACCCAGGCCGTGCACATGCTAGGCGAGCACTCTACTGCTGAGCCATAACCCCAGCCCGGGGACTACCTTTTATTAAAATTATTATTATTGGGCTGGGATTGTGTCTCAGCGGTAGAGCGCTCACCTAGCACGTGGGCGACCCAGGTTCGATTCTCAGCACCATGTACAAATAAAACGCATTGAATAAAACACATTGTGTACAACTAAAGCAAATAAATAAAAATATTTTTTAAAAATTATTATTTTTATTTTTATTTTTAGTTGTTGATGGACCTTAATTTTATTTATTTATTTATTTATTTATTTATATGTGGTGCTGAGAATCGAACCCAGTGCCTCAAATATGCTAGGCAAACACTCTACCACTAAGCCACAGCCCAGCTCTGGAGGGGCTACCTTTTTACACCACCATCTGCCAAATCAAGTTGAGCCTCAGGGCAGAGGTTGAGTAGCTGTGATGTCAGATCTTCATCTACAGACTAAGAATAATAATTGACCTCCTCAGATTCAGTGAGTGGATAATCGCAAGAGGCTTTGCAAGTGTTTGCCATCAGCAGCTCTTGCATTTTGTTTATTTGTTTTAACGTAAGCATATATTTTGGTGCTAAAAATGACACAAGCAAGTACACCATGGGAACATAATTCCAGAGCTATGCAGACACCTCTGCTTTGACATTTGTGTTTTCTTTTTCTTCATAGGATGGTCCAGCAATTTGGGGTGGACTTTGAGAAAAGAATCGAGGGCTCAGGAGACCAAGTGGACACGCTGGAGCTCTCAGGGGGCGCCCGAATCAATCGCATCTTCCATGAGCGCTTTCCCTTTGAGCTGGTGAAGGTAGCACCCCAGAGATGGGCCCCACCTCTAGCCGGGCACCCTCCCTCTTGGCCTTGACTCTGGCCTCCTTTCTGGCCACAACGTCTGTCGGCAGAGCATGGCCCAGAGGAGGCGTCCCCGTGGGCTTTCTTCCCCCAGTGGGCAGCTTAGGAGTTTGGGACAAAACTATATTTAAGACCCATTTGTTTCCATTGATAAAAACCAATATATGTTCTTGGCTAATTCTGTCAGCCCTCCAAGTTCATGTGTTTCACATCCGCAGGTTTAACCAAGTGCAGATTGAAAATACTAGAAAAGAAAAAAACATCTATACTGAACACTGGAGACTTTTTTCTTGTCATTATTCCCTGTGCAATACAGTGTAGCTATTTACATAGCATTTACATTGTGTTAGGTATTGTACATCATCTAAAAATGATTTAATGTCTGGAAAGATGTGCATAGGTTCT
Organism: Tamias sibiricus; assembly: GCA_025594165.1. Lineage (NCBI taxonomy): Eukaryota > Metazoa > Chordata > Mammalia > Rodentia > Sciuridae > Tamias > Tamias sibiricus. The sequence goes on from CM046673.1 coordinate 10,534,570, forward strand.
ATGCAAATACTACACCCATGGCATGGTATGTATAAAGGACTGGAACATCCCTAGATTTGATGTACTAGGGGGAGAATCCTAGAGCCATCCACTGTGGATACCAAGAAACGACAGAAAACGGAGGTAAACTTGCAAGGAAAAATGTCCTCAACCTGTTGTGAAAGGTAGAACCAGTTATGAAGCCTGCAGACACACAGTAGCATGTAGATGGCATAATAACAGCCTTCTGTATGAAATTGTATGTATATGTCTAGGACTACGTCTGTGTGGACAGATCTGCCAGGATGTTCTTGAAAATGTCAGCTCTGGAACCTGGGATTTGGGATCCTTCTTTCCTCCTTCCCTTCCTTTTTTGGTGATTTGCTTGACATTTTACATTTTTTATAATGAGCACATAACATTGTAAATAAATAAATGAAATGCTTTTCAATAAAAGGAGAGAAATACCCATAATCCTAATAGCCACAGACAAGGCCTATTATCATTTGGCTAGGCATCTTTTCAGAATCATTTCTGTGCAGGTGGGTAAGCCTGCCACAAACACAGCATGTGTCCTTATCCATAATTGTGTATACATATCTATTTTGTAATCAAAAAACAAATTATGCCTCTTTGTGACCTGCATTTTTCATGCAGTAACCATCTTCCCAAACTAGTTATCAACATATAGCAAATTGTTATTGGCAAAATAGTATCCTGTTTTATGGCTATACCATCATGTACTTAATCTTTCTCCCATTTTTGATCATTTAGGTTGTTATTTACACTTTTCGGCAGCTACCAATAGTAATGTGCATGTTGCTAAATCTTCGTTAATTCCTTAAGATGAATTTCTAGAGTATTGGAACTCTAGTAAGTGACAGTATAGGAATGTTTGGGGGCGATTGTTGCTTTATATAGACCATGTGAGAGTGTTAGTTTTAGGGCATCTTTGCTGAAACTGGGTTGTAATTTTTTTCATTTTTATTCTTGAATTAAATATTTTGCTGTGAATACAACTGTACTAGGAAATCACCTTCCCCAAATACATACCTGTCGTGGGGTACCCCAGGGACCTCCCTGCATTTGTTTGGCTTATCTCTTTTCAGATGGAGTTTGATGAGAAAGACTTAAGACGAGAGATCAGCTACGCCATTAAGAACATTCATGGAGTCAGGCAAGTTCCCTTCCCCTCCACAGTGACGCCCTCTAGCCAGTTGGGCTCCCCAAGCCTCTGGGCACCCAATCGTGAGGCTCTTGGGTGATTTTTCAGGAGCTGTAAGCCTGTCCTTTTGGGTCAGTGAAGGCATTGAGGGTGGGCATGTTTCAGTCTTTCTTGGATCTGTTGTAGGCCACTGGGCTGTCCATGGGCCCAGGGTTAGACACAGCTGATTGGTTGAGCCTTACTCACTGGTAAACTAAGAGAGCTTACCACAGATTTGCCTGGGGCAGGGTAGGGCAGATCTGAGTCACGTTCATAAATCTAGCATTTATCCTCATCAAAGGTCCCTTGTGAGACTCTTGGGTCCCCTTATTATTCCAACAAAGGTAGTCTTCCCAGTTGTGTAGCCTTTATTGCCATCAGGTCCTCAGGTCACCCTGGGTTTCCCCACTGTGGACTCAGGCATCTGATCCCCAGATTTGATGTCGCCTTCTTCCTCCTTGGGGACCCGGCCAATACTTAGGAAATTGCTGATCATGCTTTGTTTCTCTCTGACTTATCTCCCCTGCCCCCGGGTACGGATGGTTTTAGGACTGGGCTCTTCACCCCGGACTTGGCGTTCGAGGCCATTGTGAAAAAGCAGGTCGTCAAGCTGAAAGAGCCCTGTCTGAAATGTGTCGACCTGGTTATCCAGGAGCTAATCAATACAGTTAGGCAGTGTACCAGTAAGGTATTGGATCCCTGGCAGGGTGACTCCTGGCCTTGTGGAAACCGGGGTATGGGAGTTTGGTATCAGGCCCCCAGTGCTGGTCATCCCCCAAGTTACCTAAATTTCCAAGAACTTGATCTCTATGCAGAGGAAGGGATGGGACCATGTCAGCCGGGGCCCACTGAGGGGGTGTCAGGCCTCCAGAACTGGCCAGACATGTGGACAGGCCACCCTGGGATCCTGATACCAAGCCTAGCATGTGTCTGGTGGAATTGGGGCTTCACTGGGCTGTTGCTTTGCTGCCTTCTGGGAATCAAAGAGGGACCCCACGTCAGCTGCTGGAGGCTAAGCCCCTGAGTCTACCTGACTGTCACCCCTTCTTGACAAATGCCCAGCATCCTCTGGCTTCTTTGGAGCCAACCCCTTCTGTGTCCCCATGGTGCTGGGAAAGGCCCAAATCCCAACAACACAACAAGTGCTTAGTGCCCAGCTTGACAAAGCCGCCTGATCTCCCAAGTGCCCCCTGCCATCTCCCCGGCACCCCATGCCACACACCCCACCCGCTTCCCAGCCTGTCCTCTGTCCACCTGATCACAAGTGCCTGTGTGCCAGTTTTCACAGGTGGCTGCCTCCACTCAGCAGGACGTGCCGGGCTCCCCAGAAGGGCCTGTTTCCCAGGGCAGCGCGCTGTGGCCAAGCCACTCAAGTGCTTCCCAGCGGGCAGTCTGTGCTTGTTGTGACCATGATGCCCTCAGCGCTCTGGGTTGCCAGGGAATTTCTGCTTGATACCTTTGTTCTAAGTCTGGAAAAGCCCCCATTTGCTTCTTAAGCTCCTTCAATTGGAAAAGGGGGAAACCAAACCTGCTTGGGTTGCCGATTATCATCCTAGAACCCTTCGTCATGAATGTCACCATTCAAGACCTCCCCCCATCATAGCTGTTCATAGATGGTGGTGACCCATAGCACTTCCATAATTAAATGCCAGACCAGCCCTCCCCTCCCCTCCAGGCCTCTGTGACCTGAAGCAGCTTCCGGGGCAAATGTGGGCACAGTCCCTCCGTGCACGTACTAACCAGCTGATTCTCGTTTCTTCTCTCTCTCTGTCTCCTGTCTTGTGTGTGTGGCCTGCACTATCCCTGGGTGTCTTTCTACTTCGTCCCACCCTCCGCATGACCCAGGACGGGGCTCTTCACCCCGGACATGGCCTTTGAAGCCATTGTGAAAAAACAGATTGTAAAACTCAAAGAGCCAAGTTTGAAGTGTGTTGATCTCGTGGTCTCAGAACTGGCCACAGTCATTAAAAAGTGTGCTGAGAAGGTAACAGGTTTTGTTCTTATCGTCTCTGCATTTGTCCCCCATCTTATCCCTTCCATTTGTTTGTCTCAACCCAAGCATCTGGAAAATTCTGCCTCGGTAGGAATCCCCTTCTGTGGACCAGGTGTCACCTATTGATATCTCAACTTTGCATGGGCAGCTATGGGAGCTGGGTCACAAACACAGCCCACCTTTGCAGTTTCAGGTACAGCGGGGACTGGAGGCCTTTGACATCATCAGATGCATTGCTTTTACAAAGCAATGTCTATCCCTGGGACCCTTGGAGAAGAGTGGTTTCCCAACTGTCACCAAATCACTGAAACATATTGTCAACTTGTAGACCCACGTGTTTTTAGGTTACAGGGCATTTGAGAGGTTTTCAGGAGCAATTTGACCATCCACTCCATTTTCCCCAACTTGTGGATTTAACCCAAACTACAAAAGTTGTGACTCCCACACGAGTGTGGTTTGGTTCAGTCACTGCTGCAGACAAAGGTGAGGGGCCCTGGGGTGTTAGCCCAGTGGGTGCCAGAAATGCAACAGTCAGGGATGGTGTCTGGCAAGGGGGTCCCTCCGAGGTGGATGGCCCAGATGCTGCCCTCATTACCCTAGAGGAGGTGCTGAACACTCACACACTTGGCAAGTGCCTTCATGGCCTTATCACCCAGCACTGAGCAGGAGGGGCCTGCTGGAACCTTGGGTGGCAAATACATGCCATTTGCTTTCTCTGCCACCTTTCACCTACCAATCTCTGGCTCGCAAAGCAGCTCCTGGTGCATGCATGGGCACCTCTCCCTCTCTCCACTCCACCCACCCCTGCCCACCGTCCTGTTCTTGTCTCCCAGCTGGAGCAGCTGTGAGATGGGAGCAGAGTGAGGACTTGGCCCCTCGTGTCACTCCCCTTGCATTTTCCACTTGTGTGGTTCATGTTTCTCCCTGGACAGGCCACTGGGACCCCACCAACACGAGCCCTCTGCTTGTTCCCTAGCTCAGCTCTTACCCGCGATTGCGAGAGGAGACAGAGCGAATTGTCACCACTTACATCCGGGAGCGAGAGGGGAGAACCAAGGACCAGGTATTGGCACTTTGTCTTATTTTTCAGGTATAAATTTTATGCCATCAATTTTGAGTGTTGGTTCTATAAGTTTTGACAGATGCATAGAGCACTAATCAAGGTTTAGCGTGGTGGGCTAAGGATATGGCTCACTGGTAGAGTACTTGCCTCATGTATGTTTGATCCGCAGCACCACTGGTGGGTTTTTTGGGGTTTTTTTTGTTTTTGTTTTTGTTTTTGGTACTGGGGATTGAACTCTGGGGCACTCGACCACTAGGCCACATCCCCAGCCCTTTTTTTTGTATTTTATTAAAGATAGGGTCTCACTGAGTTGCTAAGTTGCTAAGTGCCTCGCTATTGCTGTGGCTGGCTTTGAACTCGTGATTTTCCTGCCTCAGCCTCCCAGGTGCTGGGATTACGGGTGTGCACCACCATGCCTGGCCTCCCAGCACTATTTAAAGAAAAAAAAAATCCCCAAATCTATCTTATGGTTCTGTCACCACCCCCCCAGGTTCCCACCCTTGTGCCCCTCTATGGGAGACTCTTCCACCCCCAGGCCCCAGCTCCCCTGAGTTCCTCCCTGTTCCTGCAGGTGTTTGTATGGGCTCCTATCTATGGTACCTGTGTACCTATTTGCAGCCCAGGTGGACCACTATAATACCTATAGTTCTGGTGACTGGGCTGCCCTGACCCAGCACCATGCATGTCGAGTTCATGGTCATGCCTGTTGCACGTGTTGGGAGCTCGCGGCTGTTGGTGCTGAGCAGCAGCCCCTGTGGACAGAGCCCAGCACCTGTTATCCACGTGCCCGTGGTGGAGAGTGGGGCCTACCCCCATATTGCCACCTTCCTCTGCAGCAGTCTCGTCTGTCACCTGCTGAGCCCTGGGAGTCACAGGTGACTCCACATGTGAATTGTGTCACTGTTCCTGAGTTGTCCTCCTTTGTGGCCTTATAGAAACTGTTAAATCCACATCCAAAATGAACATGTGTGTTGTGTTTGCTTGTATCTTGCTTTATTTAGAACAGTCCCCTGTTCTTGCCATCACTGGGGAATAAACTGGCTCATTTGTCCTGCAGGGCCTCCCCTAGTTTCCACTGGACCATTCGTTTCCTCTGTGAGCCAGGCCACTGTCGCCTCGTTGCCTCGTAGCTTCTGGAGCCTGGAAGTTTTATCAAAAGCCTGGGGGATTCCAATTCATTTTGTCATTGTTGGCAGAAATGCTGCTGTCCCTTGCAAATGTACATAGCCCCTGGTGCCCCATAGTTGACAATGCCAGGCTTGGTCCAAGAGCTCTAGGATGATAATTTGGGCTTTACAAAACCAGCCCTAGGAGTTCCCTTGGCACTCTCCAACAACCCCAAAAGTCCCATTTTATCCTTAAGGACTCAGAGGCACAGAGAGGGAAAGTGACTGGCTACGGGTCAGTGGGAGCCTGGTTGGGGGCACCAGAGCTCCTCCTCCCCAGCAGCCTGGCCTGGTCTTAGTGGGAATTGGGCCAGAGAGCTCTCTGAGCCTGGGCTTAGAATCAAACACCTGCATCCTGGCCAAACTCAGACAGGGAGTGGGGACGGGGGGGTATTTCCACGGTGTGGTGCCTTTGCAGGTGCCTGTCCCATGTGTGAGACTGCATCCTTCCTGACACACGTGGCAATATGTGCGCACATGTGTGGGTGCCTGTGTGGGTGTGTCTTATTTTAATGTTCTCACTTGGCCAGTTTACTTTTGCAGTTTTCATTGTTGTCCTTTTTGGTTTTAACATTTTATTTGGAAGTGATTTCACTAGGGAAAATTTTCAAAAATAGAACAAGAATCTGTACACTGCTTACTCAGAATTAGCTGTTACCTTTTTACCCATACATTTTTTCATCCAATCTGTGTGCATTACAATAGAATATATGCATTTATAATGTATATATTGTGTTGGGTGCTAAAGATTTGATGCACTGTGAATGCTGGAAACCCAGCTGGGGCAGAGGTGAGTGGTGGAGCGCATGCTGAGCGAGTGCGGGGCCCAGGCTCCCCTCACTAGCACTGCAAAGAAAAAAGAAAACATTGAACCCTGTGCAGTGGAGCCTCCCATTAATTGCATTCCACAGCTTAGTAATAAAAGGTCCAGGGTCACGAGGCTACTTAGAGGCGGAACTGAGACTCCAGCTCTAGTGGTCCGCCTGGGCTGCCTGGCACTGTTCTCTTTCAGTGCAGTCCCCCCCCCCCGCCCCCCGCCACTAGGGTTAGAATCCTGAGGACTTTACCAACAAGCTACAATCCCAGTTCTTTTTTTTTATTTTGAGGCAGGGTCTCACTAAATTGCTGAGGCTGGCTTTGAGCTTGTGATCCTCCTGCCTCAGCCTCTCAAATTGCAGGGATTACCGGCATGTCCCACTTTGCCCAGTGAGCCTGGTCTTGCTTTTGTGTGAGGTCCTGACTATGGAAGTACCCTGTCCCCTCTGTATGCTTGTGGGCCCCCAGCCCCACCCATCCTGGCTCTTGCCTGGGAGGCTGTGGGGTTCTAGGCCCCTTGCTGACAGGGTACGTGATGTGCTCTGGCTGCTGCCTCTTCTATCCTGGTTGGGCTTTATACCCACAGCGACCCCCCTTTCCCCCAGATTCTTCTTCTGATAGACATCGAGCAGTCCTACATCAACACGAACCATGAAGACTTCATTGGATTTGCCAAGTATGTACTTTTGGGGGACAGTGTCTGGTGGGGCGGCCCCTAGGGAGGAGTTAGGGTTTCCTCAAGAGGGCAGGAGCCAGAGGGTCTCTGTCATCGGGGTCCCTGGTTAAAGCACCGAGCCATTAGAGAGTTTGTGGCCCCTGTCCCAGTGTCTCCACCCAACATGCTCTCTGTGGGCATCCCTGTCCTTGGTCACACTCAGATGGGGGTGGGTTGGCCAACTGCAGGGCTCCTCTCTTCTGAGAACGCATAGAGCGTTTCATGGACCAGTGTGGCTTGTTCTCAACTTGGCCCTTTCCCAGCCAGAGCCTCCTACAGGCTCTGAGTTTCAGAGGGTCTCTATGCTGTTTGGGGTGTGTCTGACTTCTAGGCATGTTAGAGGTTTAAAACCAGAACCTCGTGGCATCCAGATGTGGGATGGGCTTTGATTTAGGCAAGTTGTAGACAAAAATGGTATGGTCTTGGGTGTCACCTCCTGATTCCATTACCTCTGGGTCCCCTTGACAAGCTTGAGCATCACTTGAATTGTTCCATTCCACCGGGCACCAGCTTCCTTGTACCGATTTAGCAGGTACTGCTGGTCTGCCTTCTTGCACCAGACCTGGTGATGGAATGGCATGCAAGCTCAGGCCCGGTGCCCACCCTCGAGGAAGGCCCTGGCAAGGAACAAGCTTGCACCCTTGCAGTTAGCATGCAGGATGTTCAGGGCCAGGTGGGGACTCTGAGAGTCCCAAGGGTGGCTTTGGGGACTGGTCTTGAAAGTCCTGGAGGCTTCCTTAAGGTGGGCCTCCTGGCGCTGAGACCTGAGCAGTGCAGGTCTTTGGGTAGAAAATGTTCCAGTGCACTGGACAGAGTTGATGGAGGGTCTGCTCTGTGCCGCGTGGGTGGTAGATGAGTGGAATGAATGAATGGATGAGGGCATGATCAGGGGCTCCCCCCCAAGCCCAGGAAGCTGAGGGCCCCTTCTGGGCTGTCCCCACTGGGGGTGGGCTGGGGAGCCCTGGATGTGGACTGTGCTCAGGTGCAGTTCTCAGAGACAGCCCTGAGACAGCCCCTCCCACCCCTGTTCTCCCTGCAACCAGGTGTGCATGGGCAGAAAACGCTGGTCCCTCTCTTTGGTTTGCTGCTGTTTTCCTCACTTTGATGTCTCTGCTTCTCACACTTCATCCACAGTTCCTTCTCACAATCTCTCCTGTTTTTCCTTTGACCACTCCACTCTTTTCCTCTGGATTCCGGGGCCTTCCCACTTACCCCAGCTGTTACTATACTGAGCAGCTGGTCACCGGGTGGGTATTGCCTGCTGTGTGCCTTTTCCCTGGTGTGTGAATGGGGGATGCCTGGGCTGGGTGGCCCTAAGGCCCAGGGGGGCATCTCAGATGTCCACTGAATAGCAATGGAACACTGTCTCAGAGATGGGGCCAGTTCAGGGTCTTTGGATAAGGTCAGTGTATGAGGCAGCTGTAGCCCCTGCCCTTTCAGAGCTCACAGCCTAGGAAGATGGAGTCATTGATCAAGTCATCACAGAAAGAAAAGACTGGAAAGGAGAATAGACAGGGGGCTGTGGGAGAGGAGAGTGAAGACTAGAGAGAGATTCCTGAGGAAGTCATGACAGCTGGTGACAGGCAGGGCCCCCCCAGGGAAGAAAGGCCAAGAAACAGGAGCATGGGGCAACCAAGGCAAGGTGGAAGTGACAAGAGCTGGTGGGGGCTGGGGTTGTGGCTCAGCGGTAGAGCGCTCGCCTAGCACGTGCGCGGCCCAGGTCCTATCCTCAGGACCACGTAAAATAAAGGCATTGTGTACAACTAAAACAAATAAATGAATATTTTTTTTTTAAAAAAAAAGAGAAAGCTGGTAGCCACACCCCTCACCAAGAGCCCTGTGGGCTGCAGGGAAGAACTTTGAATTTGGTACCTGGAAATCCCTGATTGGGTCCGGCATAGGGCAAGGGCCCACCACATGGGCTGCTGTTTGAGGGAGGTTGGAAACCTTTAGGAAGTAGTGTATCTGGGACCTCCCTGCCACCCAGCCTTGCTGTGACTGTTCTGTGTTCCTTCTCACCTCCTCCAGATGCCACTGATCACACTCCTTTCTGTGCTTAGATGTCCTACAAATGTTACAAACAACTCAAGTAAATTGCCTATGTTAATCGCATTGAATACTAGGACAATTGTTCAGTAACATTCTGTCTTCACTCTTAATATTCCAACCTTTACTGATTTAGAACTAGAAGCTTCCTCACACACACACACACACACACACACACACACACACACACACACACACACACTCATTCTGCCTTATCCATCAGCCAACTAAACCGTAAGACAAAACCCCAGAGGTAACAGAATGAAACCAAGCTAGTTTGCTTTTTTTTTTTTGGTACCGGGGATTGAACTCTCGACCACTGGGCCACATCCCCAGCCCTTTTTTGTATTTTATTAGAGACAGGGTCTCACTGAGTCGCTAAGTGCCTCACCATTGCTGAAGCTGGCTTTGAACTCGCGATCCTCCTGCCTCAGCCTCCCAAGTGCTGGGATTACAGGCGTGCACCACCGCGCCCGGCTCAAGCTAGTTTGCTTTTTTATATTATTCTCCAATTTCCAGCTAAAGCAATGAGATAAGAAAAGAAAATATGATGGAGATGTAAATTGTTTGCAGGCAGTGTTATGATTATTTGAATAGCAAATATATTAGAATGGGGGTTGAGTAGGTGCACACATAAAACACAGTGGCCTTCATCTGTATCTACATGAAGTAGCTAGGAAATAGGATGGACAGAGAAGAAAAGAAGCTGGGTGTGGTGGCACACTCCTATAATCCCAGCTGCTTGGGAGGCTGAGGCAAGAGGATTGCAAGTTGGTGGCCAGCCTGGGTAATTGAGCGAAACTCTGCCTCAAAATAAAAAAGGGATTGGGCATGTGGCCCAATGGTAGAGTCTGGGTTCGATCCCTAGTACCATTGAAAAGAAGAAGGAGGGCAGGAGGAAGAGAAAGGAGATCAGCAACTATAGACAAATAAGGTTTCCTGTTGAACTTAAACGTCCTCTGACCTCCAGGGCTGGATTGCTTTGTGGTTAGGGCTGTTTACAACCTGGCATTGGTGTTAGGGATGGGAAGCGAGTGTAGGGAGAAGCCTCAAGTGTCTGACGCTCAACCATCCTGGTGCAGAGGGACCCCTCGAGTCACCTCCTGCCTGCCTCCCAGCCACCTGGCACTCCAGCTTCTCCTGTCCCCTCTTTGAAGCTCCAGGATCTTGTGAAAATAACTAGCACTTTTGGGGTAGCTGAGATTAGGGTCTAGAAGCCTTGGTTCAACCACGTATGCTTTCTTATTCTGTGGGCTCCAGCTATTTTTCCTGGGCAGCTCTTTGCATGCAGAGAGCATCTAGACCCTCGGTCCACAGCTGGTCTGTTGGCCTCCCCCTAGGTAAAGAACCCCACCTGGGCAACCAGGGCCCTTGCTCCTTTATCCCTCCTGGCATCTCATCCACATGTGCCTTCTCTGCTTTGATTTCAGTGCCCAGCAGAGGAGCACACAGCTGAACAAGAAGAGAGCCATCCCCAACCAGGTAGCTTCACCAGGCTGCAGCCACCACTCCACCGTGGGGGTGGGGGAGGGTGCAAGGGATGACTGAGACCCAATAATGGCACTTGGCACATGAACTGCCCTGCCAGGAGCCTACCCCTAAGGACGAGACCCTCCACCTGTTAGCCTCTGAAGTCCACTTGGATATCAGTGTTTCCGAAAATAGTCTGAGTGCTGAAGCTTTGGTAGTGCCACAAGGGGCAAATTTCACACACAGAGGGGCCTGTCCTATTTGACATCTAAGGCCAAGATTAAAGCCTGGCCCTCAAGATGGGGTGACACAACCATCACCCAAGGTGTCTATAAGCAAATTGAATTTCCCATATACTGCCCCAAGGATTGGGGACCTGTTGGTGAGAACCACGGAGGCTACATGGTCAGGCAGCTCAGAGAAGTCTGGGATGGTTTGAACCCCACACCCAGACAGATCCTGAGCCTTGATAACTTGTCCCAGCTAGAGGCCTTGCAGTGCCTTTATAAATGCCAATATTAGGTGTCCTCTTTTTTTTTTTTTTTTTTTTTTTTTTTTTTAAGAAAATATTGTCTTTGTTAAGTTTCTGCCACCTGTCCCCCACCTTTTCCACATGAGGCTGGGTGGGGGTGGGGTGGGGGCTCTGCTGTATATCTTGCACGATTACAAAGTTGATGAAAAAAAAAAAGAATGTAACCTCTGCATGATTTTTTTTTTTTTTTTTTGCTGCTTGCCATAGGTAATATGTACATTGTTGCTTTTTCATTTTGAGAGATGATAATGAATTAAATATTAACACCATGAATATAATTAATAGCATGTAATTTTTTTCTTTTGCTGTTTTTTTCCCTGCTCCTCTCTTCTCCCATTATTGTGCTTTTTCCTGCTTTTTCTCTGTCCCCTCATGTCCCTTTCGTCTCTTTTCCTCTGCCTGCTCTTCCTTGATTTACCCACAACCCTAACTTTGCATTCTCAAAGGGGGAGATCTTGGTAAGTACCTGCTTAGTGTGGTAGCAAACATTAGAGAATCTAGTATCGGTGGAGATCCCGCCCACCCCATAACATTCCCTTCCCCACAAAATAACAAACAAACAAACAAAAACTAAAAATAGAGCTAACCTGAAAACCCCACGTCACAGTTGTCATTGGACTTTGCATTGTCCTGGTGTCAGTTGCCCTCACGCATACACTAACCTGACCACCACCTTTGTAAGAAGCCCACTCCTCCAACTGATGCCTGACAAGTTCACCTAGTGTCCTATAGGTCAGGGATGGCAAATATTCAGCTTATATATTGTCCCTGCCTCTGCCCAACTTCCCTGGCTATGGAAGATACCCCTCAAGCCCTACTGAAATTTTTTATTGCTGCTGCCACTCCTCTTTCTGCCTCCAGTGCAGACATCACTCACTGACCAGAACCTGTTTATCCATATGCAGAAATTTCCCCTCCTGTGCTCATGGCAGGCATGGCTAATTGATTCAGCCCTCTTCTCCTTATACCTTTCCTCCATCATATGCCAGTGACAGACATTGCTAATCAGTCCTGACATTGTCTCCTAATACATATGCCACCACTCCCCATTCTGTGACTGATGTGACTAACTGATCAAAGCTTTTAAAATTTCTTCATATAATACTGCTTCTGTATCCATGGCAGGCATGTCTAATCATTCAAGGTCCTATTTCCTGGATTGCTGCCACTAGCCTCCTGCCTCTATAGCAGATATGACCATTGATGAGACGGTTCTGTTCCACTTGCCCACTTTCCTTATCCTTTGCCTGGGACAGACATCAATAATCAATCTAGTACCTATTCCTGCCATTCTCAGAAGTCTCACCACAGTGCTCTGGGCAAGGTGAATTGTATTTGCCATCCCTGCTGTAGGTAACGCCTCCTCCCCTTGCTCAAGCCCTTGACTGGCCCAGCCCAGCCCAGGAGTGGGCCAAGGCCACTTGTGTCTGAGAGCTGAGTCCAGTTCAAGGCACTCACTGTGGGCAGCTGGCCTAAGCCCCAGGCTGCACCTCAGCCTGCTCTAGCCTTAACAGAGGCCCCCTTCTCCAGGACATTCTCCCACTGCCAGCCTCTGAGAACTGGGCAGGCCCCGCTGCTGTCCTCTGCAGAGATCTTCCAGTAACCCCAGGATCAGTAGCTGAGACAATGCTGTCTCAGGGCTTTGATGTGCCTGGGTTCCTAGAAGATGAAGATAGAGCCAAAGCAAAAGCCTGGACCCCTGGGGAGGATGCTGTGGAGAGAGATTGGCTTTAGGCCTGTGCTTCCCTCTTGGCACACACCCCTCTTCTCGCCACGTTCCTTTGAACTTGATAAATTTCCTCCCCAGACGGTTCAGGCACATGCCTGCTTCTCCTCCCCACATCCCAGATGTTTAGTCATTATTCTTTTCCTATCAGATTCTACAACCCTGGCCATAAAGCCTTGAGTATGGCTGTGGCCTCTGGGTGTCCCAGCCATGGTTTCCACCCCTGCCTGGGACCCCGACTCGAGAGAAGGCTGGCCTAGCTGCCCGCTGACCCCAGCTGCACTGCTGCTTGCCTGCTGCCCCTGGCTGGCCCCGCCCACCTCTCTGCGCGCCTACCTGCTGTCAGTTGTGCACCCCAGACCTCGGGAGCCCTACCTGTCTCTCCTGTCTCCCTGCCCCGTACCACCCCGCTTTCTTACAAGCGCAGTCCCCGGGGATGGCCCCGTGGCACTCCCTTCCTTGTATCGCCACGCGTGTCTGCCGTGGCCCACAGCTCACTGGAGAGGGACGGAGGCTCTGACCCTTCCGAGCTCTCGCGCAGGCAGCTCTCTAGGCGGCGTGAAGGGAAGGGCGCCTCGGGGCTTTCGCTAGTTCTCACCGTAGCCTGCACTCCCCAGCCTCCTGCACCAGCGCCTGGGTATGCCATTCCCAAAGGGTGTGCTCTGGGAAGGGTCCCCTCCCGTGGGCCACGTGCCCTAAAGCACAGTCTGTGGGCTCCGGCCTCCCCTAGCCTCAGGTGGAAGCAGACAGCCTAGGCCACAGAGGGGTGGTTGGAGCAAGCTCTCTCCCAGGAGAGCAGAGACCACACCATGTGGTATTTCTTCTTTGGGGAGCAATGACAGCCTGGATCCCTATTTTCATTCCATGACTGAACCTAGGCCTACTGTGCTCTTAATCTGTGCCAGCCCCTGGGCTAAAACTGGGTAAGGCAACCCTTCTGTCACCTTGGGTAGATGAAGGAGCAGAACTTGGCCATAGAAAGCTACTCAGGGCTGGGCCATATTGTTAGAACCAGGGGGTCCCTTCTGGGTCCTGCACAGTTTGGCATTGGCCTCGGTCTGTCTGGAGACTAGCTTGCTAACAACAACAGTCCCGGTGAGTCTGGGATTGAGCACATTTCAGAACACTGAGCCTTCCTTCCATGCTAAAATCAGGACATCCTGGAAAAAATTAGAATGACCTGGTCACCCTCTTGTCAGGGAAAATATCATGACCTTGTTGGGACTGCTGGCCTACGTTCCTGATGGCTGCAGGGGTCCTGAGATCTCTCTGTCATCCCAGCAAGGGATGAGTCTATACCCTTGATCTTAACAGAAGGGTGCCAGGTGGCAACTTATGCTGTCCCCAGCCTGGGCAGGGACTTCAGCATAGCACAGGGTCCCTGGGCTTTCAGTGGCCACTCTAGTCTTCCTGGTCTTCTGCAGCTTGAAGCCAACATGCAGTCACCATGGACAGGCAGGGCCATGGGCGGGTGGCCCTGTGAGAATTTGATAGCCTGGAGGGAGGTCTAGTAGGCACAGCGAAGCCCCTCCTGAGAGCTGCCTGCCAGGAAGGCTCCAGGCCCCAGGCTCATCCCTAGAGACCCCCTCTCAGGTCTCCTGCCTCGGGCTGCCCTGGGAGGACCCAACACCAGCTCTTCCCAGCTGTTCATGCCGTGTGCAGCCCACCCTCAGAGCTTGGCCCGTCTGCTGCTGGCTGGCCCCAGGCAGCCCTGCCCTGCCTCCATGTGCTTTCCCGGTTCAGGGGGGGGGCTCTGGTCCACGTGCACCCACCTCCATGTCCCAGGGTTCATGGGAGCATAAGAACATGGCCAGCCCCTAGGCTGCCTGCATTTAGCCATCAGGTAAGTCTCTCTGCAGGCCTGGGCTCTTCCCTGCACTCGATGACAGCGACAGCCAGACATCCCAGGGCCTGAGAGGCCATGCAGAGAAAGCTGCAGTTGCTGGGCTTAAAGCCACACTGGGGCATGGTCCTCCCGCGGGTAGTCCTTGTAGGGTCCCTGAGGAGGTTCCTCTGTGCTCCAGACTTTGTCACCAGCCCTCTAGGTGGAAATGTCCCCCCAGTCCTAGTGACCTGGGCACAGAGGAGCCAGTCGTGAGGCAGCAGGCAGGGCTGTGCACGTGGGGCTTCTGCCAGTTGGCCCCGAAAGAAGAGGGAGCCGTTCAATGGCGTGGGCTCCTGCAGCCTCCAGCAGCAGCCGCCTGCCAGGGGGCATGAGGAGTGGCACTGAGGGCACCCCTGGTTACCTTATCTCACCCAAAGAAGATGTCACCTTCCACGTGCCCCTGCCCTGAACACAAGCCCCAGATGTCCCCCCTAAGCCTCTTTTTACCAGATGGGTGTGCACTTGGCCTCCTGAGTTAGCCAAGTCAGCCCCAAGCAGAGTCCCGGTTCCCCGTCAGCCCTGGAGCCAGCCAGTTATTGTCTGTCTGTCTGCCCACCTGCCTGGGCACCCTGCTGGGTTTCCAACTGGGGGTGCTTGGGGTGAGACGGAGTGGGTTCCTGGCTTAGGGCTAGAGGTGTCTCTGCCATGGTCCCCAGCTTCCTGCCTTGCTGTGGGGTGAGGGTGCTGGCTGCTGTGCTGGGGGGTAGCCAGGGTGACGGAACACTGTCCCCCGCTAAGCCGTGTCATCCCCCCCAGGTGATCCGCAGGGGCTGGCTGACCATCAACAACATCAGCCTGATGAAGGGTGGCTCCAAGGAGTACTGGTTTGTGCTGACAGCTGAGTCACTGTCCTGGTACAAGGATGAGGAGGTGAGTGGCTGGTGGCAAGGGCTGGGTGACCGGGAGAGTGGCTGGGCACGTCCCGCACCTGCTCCCTCTTGGCAGCAGCCGTGCCTCCGCTCGCTCCTTCACTGTTCGTTTGGGGAAGGTTCTCGAGTGCCACTGTGCCCCAGGAGCACAGCATCAGGACTAGAGGGCAGGCTTGGTGTGCTGGGCACTTCTCATCATAACCCAGCCCCTCGCGGTCCCCTGTGGGGGTCTAGCCTGATGGCAGTCAGGGGTACAGGAGGCTGGAAATGGACTCTAGGCCTCAGCACCATAACGAAGGGGGCCCTCGCTCTCATGAGAGGGGCCACAGCTAAGGGTTGGGAACTCAAGTGCACGGCCAGGCTGCTGGAATGTGGGTTTTGTCGCCCATGGACTTGGCCAGGCTCTCTGGGCCTCAGTTTCCTTACCTGTGAAGTGAGGTAGAATGGTCCCTGCCCCCTGTGCCGTGCATACCCGTAATGAGTGTCTTTTGACCAGTACGCACATTCGTGTCATTGTGAGAAGGAGGTGGGGAGGCCTCTGGGGACTGTGGGAGTAAGAACTGCGGAATCCTACCGAGGTGCTCCTCCGTTCGGCTTGCCGCTGCCCTCTTGGTGGACCTGTGGGCAGTGGGCCATGAGCCAGCTCAGCCCTGGCCCAGCGGACACTCTTCTGAGCAGTTCAGCCGGGCATTGCCACCAGGCCACGTCTGCTCTGTGCTCACCCATCCTCCCCTCCTGACTGACCCATTGCTTGGTCCTATCAGTGTAATGACAGCCACAGCTTAGCAGCTTGGGAGTGAAGCCACTTGTTCACGTTCAAGTAGGCCGACCACCAGGGATACGGCGTTTCTCTCCATAAACTCAGCCAAGATCGCATTAAGCAGGTTGTTAATTTAGATCTATAACAGAGGTTCCGCAGCGAAGGCATGCAGAAATTCAGAAATCTGTTTCTTGTTCATGTGTCTGTGACCTTGGTGTACCCCTGCTGCCCGAATGTCCAGGGCCTGGGCTCCGCCTTCTCCATCACCACCTGAACACATGGCTCCTCCTTGCTTTCCAAGACTGCCCCCATGCCCATCATCATGTGGCTTCTAGCAGCCCCAAGAAGGAAAAGAGGAGTTGGGTGCGGTGGCACACACCTTTAATTCCAGCGGCTCAGGAGGCTGAGGCAGGAGGATCACAAACTCAAAGCCAGCCTCGGTGACTTAGTGAGGCCCTGAGCAACTTAGCAAGACCCCTGTCTCAAATAAAAAATAAAAAAGCTTGTTGATGTGGCTCATAGGTTAAGCACCCCTGGGTTCAATCCCATGTACCAAAAAAAAAAAGGAAAGGAAAAAGAAGGGGGCCAGATGAGGGGACGCTGGCTCCGTTTGTGGGCGTCTGAGAAGCACTCTGTGGGACTGGGCACCTAGCTGACAGTTCTGTCACTCTAAAAGAAAAGGAGCATCAATAGTTCCTGAACATGGGAACTAGAGCTTGGCGCCTGGTGTCCCGCCAGGGTAGTGAGCAGGTAGCCCCGCCCCTCTGTGAAGGAGGACCGCGGCCTGCTTTCTCTGGGGCTGTGAGAGGCAGAGGGGTAGTCCTGGTTCTGAGCTAAATGCACAACCTGGCTCTTAGCATGTTCTTGGTGATTTGTCCTGGTGGTCGCCTCAGGTTGTCCTCCAGCCAGTCTGCAAGAGGGAACACCCCTCAGTGCACAGAAGGGAAACCAGAGTCTTTGAGGGCGTTTTCCCCAAGATCCTGCTGGGTGCCCCGCTCCAGGTCATGGCGTGCACGTGTATGCAGCTCCTCCCTGTGGCGGGTTCCAGGGCTAGGCGAGGTCATGGAGGCCCCCATAAGGCACCCTTTCCTCAGCAAAGCCTCTGGCCTGCCTTCGGCATGGCACTGTCACCCCTCATTTGCCAGTTTGGAAAATTGAGACTCTGAATAGTGACCTGCCCCCATGGCACAGTGCAGAGAGGTGTCCCTGTGTGGTGGGCACCCCTCGCCTATGACCGTCTGGGAGCACATGCAGCTGGCCTGAGGGCCATCTCCCGCTGTGTTCAAGCCCTCCCCATAGCTCAGGCTGGACGCAGTCACTCCAGAGGAAGGTGCGGGTGGACGGCGGCCATCCTCTTCACACAGGGCTGCAGACTCAACCCTGTGCAGCTCCTGGAGCTCTCAGAGCCCTGCGCCCCTTGGGGGACCCTGCTGGGGCCTGTTCTAATCCTAGGGTGGTGGGCTCAGCAGAGCTACCACAAGAATTTCTGAGGTAGGCCTGGAACCCTCCAGAACTCCAGGCCCAGCAAGCCCAACGAGGTTGACAAGTAGAGGGAGGTCAGGGCTGGGTGTGGTCTGCCCTCCCTCCACCCACCCCCACCCCCGCCTCCCTGTCCAGCCAGGCGTGGTGGTCAAGCCTGTGATCCCAGCTACTGGAGAGACTAAGTCAGGAGGTCACAAGTTTGAGGCCAGCATGGACAACTTAGCATGACCTTGTCTCAGAATAAAAAAGGAGGCTAGGGATGTAACTCAGTGGTAAAGCGCCCCTGGCTTTGATCCCCAATACTTTAAAAAAAAAAAAAAAAAAGTGGCCGGGCGTGGTGGCGCACACCTGTAATCCCAGCACTTGGGAGGCTGAGGCAGGAGGATCGCGAGTTCAAAGCCAGCCTCAGCAACGGGGAGGCACTTAGCAACTCAGTGAGACCCTGTCTCTAATAAAATACAAAAAAAGGGCTGGGGATGTGGCCCAGTGGTCGAGTGCCCCTGAGTTCAATCCCTGACACGAAAAAAAAAAAAAAAAAAGCAGAAGAATAAGCAGCTGCAGCGGCCATGGGATCCATCACTCCTCAAAATGGCCGGGGTGGGGGGTGCAGCCCTTTCGCCTTCTCCCCCCTCTTTTCACCACCAGTCTAAAACCCAGTCTGCTTTGTGGAATGTCAGCTGTCCAGGGTTTTGGTCCCCCAGGGCAGGACCGGGCGGGAGCACCCAAGATGGCAAGGCATTGGGTTCCCATCTCCAGCACTGCACAAGAGTAAAAAGAAAGCTGAGGCTGGCCCCCGCCTTTTGTTGTTTCAGGGGTGTGCGGATCTTCTGGGCTCTGCCAATGGAAAGGCTAGGCCTTGGGCAGGGTGCCGCAGAGCGGCTGCCGGGCCAAAACCTGGACCTGGCAGTCCCTGTGTGGCAGCACTGTGAGTCCAATTTTAAGAGCTCCTCTGGGGCTGGGGCTGGGGCTCAGTGGTGGAGCGCTTGGCTTGCATGTGTGAGGCGCTGGGTTCGACCCTCAGCACCACATGAAAATAAATAAAGATACTGTGTGTCCATCTACAACTAAAAAAGTATTAAAAAAACAAAAAAAGAGCTCCTCTTCTTTACCTTGAGGAAGGGCCCTTTGATTTTTCCTCTTGGCTGGGGGGGGGCATTTTAAGCAGGAGCCCCCTACCCTCCCTTGAGGCCCCAGGCTGGAGGCAAGGGCAGGGTTGGGAGGGGGGCCGGGCGCTGGTGGTAATGAGAACCAGCCAGACCTGTGAAAGGGGCCCTGTGTGTGCCCCAGACACAAAGCAGTCTAAGATCAGAAGGGACAGGCACAAAGTACTGCGCCCCCTGCACCATTGCCCAAGTTAGGGTCCTAGCAGGGACCCTCAGCCGTACGCATGGCAGTCACCCCCAAGGGCCAGGCCACCTTTGTAGACAAGCTTTGGTGAGAGGCAAGATGTCAGGGTTTCTTTATTTCAGAAATAAACGAGGGGACATTCACAGCGAGTGGGGAGAGGGAAACATTTCAGCTAGAGACCCCCGACCCCAGTGCTCCCTTGGCCTTTATCCAGCACCTCTTCTCCCGCCCAGACCCTTCTTCTTTGCTCCAGAATCTTCAGTTAAGTCTCCAACCCAGTGGCAAACAGGACTGTGGAAGATGACACTTACCTCCAGGTCTGCCTCACTCTGGGGGTGGCGACAAGTTTAGGGGACCGGTGGGGGCCATCCTGAAGAGCTGCTTGCCCAAGCCCAGCCTAACCAATGTGCAGACTACTGTACACATCCAGAGCCTCCTGAACAGGTAGTCTGAACACTGGGATGGCGGGGCCGGCTGTTCATCCCTTGGGCCCCCAGCACAGCGATGGACGGCAGGGCCGCCACGCCAGGCCATGCCTCAGCTCCTCTGAACAGGCGAGAAAGCCACTGCTCCTCCTGCGACAGTCTGCTATGTCGTCTCTTCTGACGTGGCAGGGCTGCAGCCGGCTCACATCTGGAGAAAGTTGTGGGTTTTCAGGAAATCCGAAGGAGGGGTGGGGGAGGAGGTCGGTGGGAGGGAGGGCTGGGTCGGTGGCCTGTGCGCAGGAGGCGATCTCTTGGGGTGGGGGAGGGGTGCGAGCCCTCCTCTATGTCTGTGTGTGTCTGTTCTGTGTGTGTGTGCGCGTGCTCTCGTGTCTGTGTGTGCGCACGCGCATGTGCCGACAGCTTCAGGAAGGCAGCCACCAGGTTCTGGGCGGAATCGCACTATAAACAGTTCCAGATGTGGTGTCTCGCTAGGAGCCAGGATGGCCTGTGACTCAGTTACTTGGCCTGGCTGGTTGACTGCAAGCTTCCCGCCTCATGACATGATGGGGCCGGGGCCACAGAGGCCCTTCCACAAACTTCCTGGCAGGGAACAGAAGTTTGTGCCGAGGCCCCAAACCTGGCCCCTTCTAAAGCCCCAAGCCCTTCCACAAGAAGTTGGAGGGCCCTGGGCCCTGTGTTCCCCCCGTTGTGTCTCAGCGCTGTGACAGCCTTTCTTGGATGCCATCTCTCCCCGGGCTCTCATGTCCTCCTGTCTCATGGCCAGAGGGCCCCGCTGCCTGTGCTGTGCCCTGAATCCTCTTGCCCAGAACCCTGGGGGCTGCCCCTGGAGCCATTCATAACAGCAGGAAAACCCCGGGGCTCAGCGTGCTCCATGCCTGGGCTCTGCGGTGTCACAGCGATCCTCACTTCCGGTCAGGAGTATGGAACTCAGATGTCCTCCGCTGACAGATGGGGGAGGCGATTGGTCCCAGGGCACACCGCCAGGAAGGGGCCTCAGCCAGGCACCCATGTGGCCAGCCCCGCTTCAGTCCTGAGCCTCTGCCTGCCGGGGAGCCCCAGCTCCCTTCCCTTCCATCGCTGCGGCTGCTCTTGAATTCAGAGGTGGCAACAGGGTTAGACTTCATTCTGAGGCTTTCCAACTACATGGGACAGGACATGTGACAAAGTTTCTAAAGACATCTGGGTGGCGAAGAAAGGAGAATCGCAGAGAGAACCTGGCTTTGTGTCAGGTGGACGCAGAGTCCCACAGTGGCCCGCGCCACCTGCTGTGTGCCAGTTTTCCTCACTGAGCACAGTGTCGTCCTGAGGAGACTGAGGGAAGGTTCCATGAGCTGATGGATGAACAGCACCTGGCCTTGGTCACTGAGACCTCTGCTGCCGCTGTGGGTCACATGCGTGTGGGAAATAGGGATCCTAACTGCTTTGGTTCCCTGCTATAGAAAATGATTCATGGCCCGGGTGGGTGGCTCGATGGTAGAGCGCTTGCCTGGCACACACAGGCCCTCGGTTCCAACCCCAATACAGCAAAAATAAATAGAAATAAAAGCAAGTGACAACACTGAAGGGGCTCAGCCCCATGTTGGGCACATAGGAACTGCTTAGTTGATGTGAGTGGGTTAGTGCAGGTCTTGTGGTGCCACCTCCAGCTGTGACTTGCAGGCGGAGGATCACACCTCTGAGCTTCCTCCCCAGCAGCTAATGGAACTGCCATGCCCAACATTTGGTTGGCACTCCCTGAAGGGGGCCATCCTTACAAACCCACTGACAAAGGGGCATGTCAGTGCATGCCTATAATCCCAGCCACTCAGTAGGCTGAGGCAAAGAGATCACAAGTTCAAGGCCAGCATAGGCGACTTAGTGAAACCCTGTCTCAAAATATAAGGGGTGGGGATGTGGCTCAGTGCCCCTGGGTTCAACCCCAATACCAAACCAAACAAAAAGCAACAAAGCCATGAATAATGCCTGGGCATCAGATTTCCAGCTCTGGGGTCATGTGAAGCAGTCAAGGTGTAAAACCCAACCTGCCCCCACCTCTGCCTGCCCCTCTGCGCCTCCGTCTCTCTCCCTGCAAAATGAGATCATCATGGTAGCTCACTCCTAGGCCCTTTGGGAAGTGCTTCCATTCACTCACTGCAGGTAGGTAGGGTTGTGTTCTTCATGTCCCCACTGAACAAAATAGATGGGCATCTGCCCTCTAGGAACTATTGAGCCAGCCCAGGTGACAGGCTGTCACCTGGATCACTAAGAGCAAGGCCCATGGGGGTGTGGGGTATGGTCAGCCTATGAGGGTCCCTTCTGCATAAAGACATGAGGTAGACCAAAGAAACCCTGGTAGTTCAAGGCCATTGGTGTAGTTCAAGGCCATTGACATAAATGGTGTAAGAGCATTCTGTGCAAAGGTCCTGGGGTAGGAACCCACTTGGAATGTACTGAGTGTCAGGAGGACAGAGTAAGGGGGAGAGCTGTGGCAGATGAGTTAATTCACATAAAGTCAGGAGCATGGGAAGTGCCACGTGCTGGCGGTGGCCCTGGCTGAGCATTCTATTCTGGCTTAAACTTCCTCATGTTGCTGGACAGCCAGAATGACTCCTCTGCCCTCTGCCCTCAGGAAAAGGAGAAGAAGTACATGCTGCCCCTGGACAACCTCAAAATCCGTGATGTGGAAAAAGGGTTCATGTCCAACAAGCACGTCTTTGCCATCTTCAACACAGAGCAGAGGTAAGGGGTCCGCAGGGCTGGAGGGCTGGGTGCGGACAGATGGCCTCCTTCCTAACATGCACATGTCCTTGCTCTCAGCAGTCCCTGCTGCATGTTCCAGAAAGGAAGTAGGGTGAGAAACAGAAAAAAACATCATAGGTGTTTCTGAGGAGTAGTCAGGGAATACCTCTCTGGGCAGAGGTGAGGATGAGGTGAGGCCAGTGAGGTGGAAGGTGCAGAGGCTTCTGAGCATTTTTCATTTGTTTTATTTCATTTTTTATTTGTTTTCTTGCTTACTGAATATCTTTCCTAAGGAATTGGGAATCCTGGTCCACAGTTTCATGACCAGAATCAGTGGCTGGATATTTATTGAATTAATAAAAAGCCTAATGAAGCCGGGCGCAGTGGCGCACGCCTTTAATCCCAGCACTTGGGAGGCTGAGGCAGGAAAAACTGATCACGAGTTCAAAGCCAGCCTCAGCAATGGCGAGGCACTTAGCAACTCAGTGAGACCCTGTCTCTAATAAAATACAAAAAAGGGCTGGGGATGTGGCCCAGTGGTCGAGTACCCCTGAGTTCAATCCCTGGTACAAAAACAACAACAACAACAACAAAAAACTGGTGTCCAGGAATGAGTCCCAGGCAGAGATGTGAACTGGGGAGTCGCTGCTGCACGGATGGGACTGAGTCCTAAAATCAAATCAGCGGGGTGGGGGGTAGCTCTGTGCTAGAGCACTTCCCTAGCGTGTTCCAGGCCGTGGATTTCATCCTAGTACCGCAAAAAGGGAAAAAAGAAAGAAAACAGTCCTGAAATCACATGTGTCCCCCTTCAAGGGCAGATGGAAATGAGGGAGGACCCAGGAAGCTCTAGGACCTACCTGAGTAGGGGATCAGCTATTGCAAAGGCCTGGTGGTTCTGTGTGACCAGCCGGTGGGCCTCAGGGTCCTCCCTGCTGGCCCCAGCGCCATCGTCCCCACTGCTCATCCCAACCATTCCTGCTGTCTCCTATTTTCTGTAAGAAAAGTTCTGTCCTGCCCTGTGCTAGCTGGCCCGTGACCCTGAGACCCAGTTTGGCCACCAGCCAGTTCCCAAAACCTTTTAGTTCTAGATTCAGCTCCCTGCCCAGAAAGCCTTCGTGTGAATAGGAGAACCTGGGCTCTCCCCGCGACATGAAGCCCTTCCTGGCTGCAGGAAACAATGCAGCCATCCCACCCCAACCCCTGCGCAACCCTAGACACGGGCACAGTGTTACCAGATATGTCTTTTAAGACCGGGACCAAGGCAGCCAGAATAGTAACGGGAACAAGATAAACATTCCTTGTGTAGTTAGGGAAATTAAGTCTAAAGAGAAGGGAGGCAGCTCTAGGTATTGGGGCCCAGACCCCACTTCTTGATTCTCAGACTTCCTGAACACATGGCTCCCACCTCTTTGTCCAAGAGGGCCACCCAAATTCCAGCCACTGTGAAGCAGAGAAAGAAGAAGAGCCACAAAGGCCTGCCCCTTCCCTCTGACTCCCTCCAGAACTCTGTCAGGGCAGCCACTTACCCTTGCTGCTTGGTCAGAGCTCTGTGCTGGAGCCATGCCTGACCTCAGAGCCAGGACTCACTTGCGAACTTTAGGGCCACTTGCCGCCTCAGCCCTACCTGTGTATGGGACAGGCTGGCAGTGTGCCCTGTGACACCGAAGGGCCTGACCCATAGAGCACTTAATAAACACAGTCCCTCCTGTCTTGCGTCCGTGTTCTTGGTGCTCTGCTTCTGCCCACCAACTTGCCCAGCACTGCACAGGCCTTGCCAGGCTCTTGGTCCTGTCCCTGGAGCTCCCTTTCCGCCCACTCCGAGACTGCCGCATACATGCTCGACCTCTGATGTATAGTAGCCAGCTTGGGAGGCCGGGGTGGGAGGATTACAAGCTCAAAGCCAGCCTCAGCAACTTAGCAAGACCCTTTCTCAAAAAATTAAAAGGGCTGGGGATATGGGTCAGTGGTTAAGCACCACTGGGTTCAATTCCTGGTACAAAAAGAAAAAAAAAAAAAAAAAATCCACCGTCACAGAAAGTTCTGGTGGAGTTACCTCTGTAGCCTTCTTCATTGGGAGCTTCCCAACCGAAGGAGGGTGTTATGACACACATGCCCACCTTGGGGCTTTTTGACAGCTTTTGACCCCCACAGGAGAACTCAAATGAAGGGTACGGGCAGTTCCCGGGAAAAGAGTTGGCATGGGCAGGGGTTGTGGCTCAGCGGCAGAGCGCTCGCCTCTCACGTGCGCGGCCCGGGTTCGATCCTCAGCACCACGTGGACATAAAATGCATTGCATTGTGTACAACTAAAGCAAATAAATAAATAAATAAATAAAAAAGAGTTGGCATAGCCAACAAAAACTGAAAGCCATAGGTGCTGCTACACCAGGCATTCCCTGATCCTGTGCTCTGTGCCTGGTTCTGTTTTACGTGCTGGACACGCTAACTCACAGTGACCCCTCAGCCTCATGTGGGAAGGTACTGAGCCCAGGTCAGGTCTGAGTCCCTGCTCAGGCAGAGAGACCCCAGAGCCCACACCTCTGAGAGGTCATTCAAGTGCATGGGCAGGGTCAAGCACATGCCCCTTCCTCCTACCCCAGGAATGTCTACAAGGATTTGCGGCAGATCGAGCTAGCCTGTGACTCCCAGGAGGATGTGGACAGCTGGAAGGCTTCATTCCTACGAGCCGGGGTCTACCCTGAGAAGGATCAGGTGAGGAGCCGCCGTGCCCTGCCCTGCCCGCCCAACACACCTTCCGCTGAGCTGACCTGGCTGAGAGAGGAAGGAGGCGGGTCGTTACTAGGCCTTGTTTACCCCACTGAAGCAAGAAAAGCAGACACAGGATCAACTTATCATCAGAATCCCAAAAGTTGGGCTAGGGTTGTGGCTCAGTGGTAGAGTGCTCGTCTAGCACATGTGCGACCTAGGTTCAATCCTCAGCACCACGTAAAAATAATAAAGGCGCCGGGCGCGGTGGCGCACGCCTGTAATCCCAGCACTTTGGGAGGCTGAGGCAGGAGGATCGCGAGTTCAAAGCCAGCCTCAGCAATGGCGAGGCACTTAGCAACTCAGTGAGACCCTGTCTCTAATAAAATACAAAAAAGGGCTGGGGATGTGGCCCAGTGGTCGAGTGCCCCTGAGTTCAATCCCTGGTACCACAAAAAAAAAATAATGATAATAATAATAATAATAAAGGCATTGTGTACAACTAAAACAAATAAATAAATTTTTTTTTTTTTTTTTTTTTTTTTTGTTGTACCACAAAAAAAAATAATGATAATAATAATAATAATAAAGGCATTGTGTACAACTAAAACAAATAAATAAATTTTTTTTTTTTTTTTTTTTTTTTTTTTTTGTTGTACCAGGGATTGAACTCAGGGGCACTTGTCCACTGGGTCACATCCCCAGCCCTTTTTTGTATTTTATTTAGAGACAGGGTCTCACTGAGTTGTTAAGTGCCTCGCCACTGCTGAGGCTGGCTTTGAACTCGCGATCCTCCTGCCTCAGCCTCCCAAAGTGCTGGGATTACAGGCGCGAGCCACCGCGCCCGGCTAGCAATAAATATTTTTTTAAAAAATCCCAAAGCTCTTCAAGTGAAGCCTCAGACAAGGGTCTACATGGACTTGGGTCCCATCTGCTTGGTTCTCTTCTCTCCTCCATCCTTGAGGTGGGCCGAACATGGATGCCTTTGGTCTCCAAATATGTTGCTACCACACCTAGGGGAAAGGACCTAGGGGTAGAAGGACCTACAGGGCTGTCAGGGACCCTGACAACCAGAGGTGTTTGGTTATTGGTGGTACAGGGCAAGCAGTACCCAAAGACAGGGGACTGACCACAGTCACGCCTCACCGCCTCTGCTCCCTTTTGCAGGCAGAGAATGAGGATGGGGCTCAGGAGAACACCTTCTCCATGGACCCGCAGCTGGAGCGGCAGGTGGAGACCATTCGCAACCTGGTAGACTCATATGTGGCCATCATCAACAAGTCCATCCGCGACCTCATGCCAAAGACCATCATGCACCTCATGATCAACAACGTGAGTGCAAAATTCAAATTAGAATGAGCCACACCTTTTAAACATTGGAACCTGGATTGCAGGCCACACTGGGCTCCTGGTTCCATTTAATCAGGTAATTGGAGCTAATGCTACGCTTTGCGCACTTTGTCTAAACCCAGTATTCCCAGCTCTAAGAAGTCTATGGCCTGAACACACCCATCTTACCTAAATTCGTCCTACCCTGGAACAAGTATAAAATTAGTAAACAAAAACTGGTAGTGCTTAAAGAAAAGCAGTTAAAAGATATAATGGAGGGGCTGGGGTTGTGGCTCAATGGTAGCGCGCTCACCTAGCGTGTGCGTGGCCTGGGTTCAATCCTCAGCACCACATAAAAATAAAGGCATTGTATACAACTAAAACAAATAAATAAATATTTTAAAAAAGAAGATATAATGGAGCCGGGCACGGTGGCACACGCCTGTAATCCCAGCACTTGGGAGGCTGAGGCAGGAGGATCAAGGGTTCAAAGCCAGCTTCGGCAATGGCTAGGCACGTAGCAACTCAATGAGACCCTGTCTCTAATAAAATACAAAAAAGTAGGGCTGGGGATGTGGCCCAGTGGTCGAGTGCCCCTGAGTTCAATCCCCAGTACCAAAAAATAAAAAAAAACCCAGAATCTTGTGAGCACGGGAAGAGCATTTTGAATGCACCCTGAGGATCTGGGCAGACAGCTGGTGGAAAGCTTAGCAGATACACTTCCAGCTGTGCACTCCAGTGTAAAGGAAAAACCAGACCAGGCATGTGGCACAAGTTCAAGGCCAGCCTGGACACAGTTCATTGAGACCCAGTCTCAAAAAGGGCTGGGGATATACCTCAGCGGTAGAATGTCTGCCCAGCTTGTGTTGGTTTCAATTTTTTAATACTGCAAAAAGTGAAGGGGGGAAAAAAGAAGGAAAAGCCAATGGAATCTCTGCTGTAGGTAAGGGGTGGTTTTTCAGTCATGGTAGGCCACTGAGTTCTTGGCTGGGGTGAGGGGAGGGGGCCTGACCTCCCAACCTTTGTCTCCAGACAAAGGCCTTCATCCACCACGAGCTGCTGGCCTACCTGTACTCGTCAGCGGACCAGAGCAGCCTCATGGAAGAGTCAGCCGACCAGGCCCAGCGGCGGGATGACATGCTGCGCATGTACCACGCACTCAAAGAGGCACTCAACATCATTGGGGACATCAGTACCAGCACTGTGTCCACCCCCGTGCCCCCACCTGTCGACGACACTTGGCTCCAGAGCACCAGCAGCCACAGGTCTGGGAGACTCTTTCCCCTGCGCGCAGCGGAAGCTGCTGCTTGTGGGTGCCCAGCTCCCTCCACGTGTCCTTCAGAGTCCTGGCAGGAAATGGGGCACGACCAAAGGGTAGGAAGGGTGACGGGGCCCAACCCCAGATGGCACAGCACCCAGGGCTGAGCTACTGCCCTGCCCAAAGAGACAAGGGGAGAGGTGGGTTCCAGGTGCCAGGCAGGGCTGGAGTGGCAGAAACTGCATATGTAGAATCCTGACTCCTTGTTTTCCTGCTTTTCTGCCTTCTGGTGCTTTCCATTAGTTAAGCCCTACTGAGAGCAAGAGGCCCGGGTGATGCTGGCCATAGGGGTTAGCGGAGAAGGGAAACAGGCAGGCAAATGGGTTCCTAACCAGCATATTCCACCAGCCAGAGCTGTTAGGTAGAACCATTACCTACTTGCATGGGGTTTGGGAATACCGAGCAGGGACACCTAACCAGCACAGGAAAGGTAGCTGCCCTGCTGAGACCTCAGAGCACCAGAGTTCCTTAGAAAGAGGACCCAGTGTCCAGGTCTGGGGAGCAGTGGGTGCCCAGGCTCAGCAGGGAGCCCACATAGGGGCTTGCTGGTTCTGCAGCATCTGGAGGGTTAGGACTGGATTCTGGAAGGGTCTTGAGCTATGAGGGAGGCTCAGAGGCCATGGGGGTGGGGGCAAGTGGGAGCTGCTGAGTGGTAAATGCCCCTTGGGGGCGCAGGCATAACATCAGGGAAGCCGGAGCCCTTGGTGGCAGAGGGGAGGCAGTGCCCGGGCATGGCTCCAGCTGTGGGTGGGATGGTCATTGCTGAGCAGGTTTGGGGAAGGGCAGTGGATCTCCCTGGACCTTTGTTGCCTGTGTGGCCAGAAGCCCCCCGAGTCAGGGCCCCCAGTGCCACACTGACAGGGCCGATGCTCACAGCCACCCACGTCACCTCACAGCCTCTCCCCTTCCTCCACAGCCCCACTCCACAGCGCCGACCTGTGTCAAGCGTGCACCCCCCAGGCCGGCCCCCTGCAGTGAGAGGCCCCACACCAGGGCCCCCTCTGATTCCCGTGCCTGTGGGGGTCGCAGGCTCCTTCTCAGCGCCCCCCATTCCATCCCGGCCTGGACCCCAGAGCGTGTTTGCCAACAATGACCCCTTCTCGGCCCCGCCTCAGATCCCGTCTCGGCCAGCTCGGATTCCCCCTGGGATACCTCCTGGAGTGCCCAGGTAAGGCTGTACCCCACTGGCTGCCTGTCACCTAGAGCCCCAGCCTGCACACTGGGGTCTCTCCTCAAATCTGACTCCCTCCCTTCTCAAGATCTTCTGCCATGGTCTAAGCACAGAGTAGAGGAGTTGTCACCACCCTGGGGAAACTGAGGCCCAGACAGGCCAAGTCCTTTGCCCAAAGTCACAAAGTGGTAAAATCAGGGTGACTCCAGAGCTCTTGGCTCGTCCTTTAGACCTAAGTAGTGGGCCACCATGTATCTTGGCACCCCTCACCCTGGGGGCCTTTGTTTCCCTACTGAAGACAAATGCCCACACCAGCCATTGCAGGCTTCACTCGCCTCCACCCACCCTGAGGGCCAGCTCTGTTCTTCCCACTTCCGTGAAGAACCTGAGATCCAGGGAGGGCAGGGGACGTGCCCAGGATCCCACAGCAAGCCAGTAACTATGACACCACCAGACAAATGCCTGGATTGTCAACTCCCTCCTGGCACCTGAGCAGCCTATGGTGTACCCATTACTGGGAACACTTTGGGGTTGGGTGGGCTGGGCTGGGTCCTCATAGTTGCCCTGTTTCTAGCCTCACTGCCCTCTCCCCCTCCCATCTGTCTTTATTCTCTTTGCAGCAGAAGACCCCCTGCTGCGCCCAGCCGGCCCACCATTATCCGCCCAGCCGAGCCCTCCCTGCTCGACTAGGCCGCACAGGGGGCATTTCCTCGGGGGTCCTCACGCACCCGCGGTGCAGGAGCTTCGGTGGTCTGGGCCCCTCTGCTGCCCCTGGCCCTCCTGCCCCTGTTCTGGGACCAGGCTCCCGTGGGCAGCCCCTGCCTCTTCCTCCCTAACCTTGGCCCGTCAGGGGCTGGCCCGGCCCCCATTCCTGACTGGACACCAGAATGAAGGGGCCCCGGAGCCCCAGGCGGGGGGTTCCAGGGCACTGCACTTTGCGGGGTGGGGTCTCAGGGTGGCAGCGGGAGTAACCACCTTGGATACCAACTTGAATGAGGGATCCCGGCTGTGGTGGCAGGAGCTTCTCTGGCCGGAGAAATTCATATAGGAACAGGCTTTATGGAAGCCGGGGTGCCAAGGGCATCCGTATCCCCTAGTCCTTGTGGGACAAGGAGTATTTCCATCTCTCACTGGCAGCTCCCCAGCAGCAAGCCAGGCCCAGTGGGCGCAGGACTGCCCACCCGGCCCAAGTTGTATATATTCCTTCCTAGGCCATATTAACCACAGCCTGAGCCCAGCCCGGCCTTGGCTGCCAGAGGTGCCTTCACCAGGCCTGGAACCCTCAGCCCAGGCCAGCCGCACTCTTTCCTCTCTGGGTGCCCTCCTTCTTCTGGGACCCTCAGGGTGGCTTGGGCTCTGTGTGGGTTACGGAGGCTTTGGGAGTCTCAGCTCCCATCAAGCCTCCTCCACCAGGCGGCCCGGGCACCTCTCAGAGCAGAACTTCTTGCTCACTCCTTGCTCGGTTTGACCACTGTAAGTGCCTGCACTCTGTATCCTATTAATAAACTAAAATAAAGGGAAGAACCTTCTGGTGGCTGCTGTGTGGGCCTTTTGTGTCAGTGTTCAGGCCGAGGTTGTAGTCGCTAGCCTCCCCCTGGGCCTCTCGCGGGGACCCCTTTCCCCTCCCCGAGGAGCCCTGTACACCTCACTCAGCGGGGGCTCTGCTCTGCTCTCCGGCACTCATATTTTCTGGAGGAAGCCTGACTCCAGGGCAGAGCTTTCACCTTCCTCAGCACCCCAGGAATCGGGACAGATGCTCCCTGCTCACCCCTAAACCCGCAGCCCCACGCCTGGCTGCCCCCGGTGACCAGCACTGATGTGGAGCAGGACTCCCAGCTGCTACCCAGACGCCGAATGGTCTGCCCCCTCCCCACCCCCAGGTCCCTCTTCTCCCTCTTGCCCTCTTGGGGGGCCCAGGCCTTTTTGTCCAGCCGGGTACACAGTTAAACTTTGCTTTCTGATTTTTCTTTTGTGCCCAGGCGACCACCTCCATCGGCTCCTGCCCGACCTTTCTTCTGAGCTTCGTGGGAGATCCCTCCCGCCTGCCTGGCTGCCCTCTTGGGGGCAGGTCTGTCCCAGCTGGTGTCCCTGAGCCCCAATCACCAGGCTCTGATTTTCTGACCATAATTTATTGACTCCAGTATGCAGGCCGGACCACCCTTTGTTCCTTGGGGCTCCTGTAACGGCTTTGGCCAGTCCACCTCTCAGCCTTGTCTGGGCCCCCTACACAGGGAGGGGTGGGTGGTCCTGCAGACCCCCTCCGGGAGTTCTGTTACCAGACCTCACACCCAGCAGGCCCCCCCGCTGGGCCGAGGGGCCAGGGCCTCTTCCTGTCAAATAAAGTGACTATCCTGGCAAGAACTCTGCAGCCCTGTCTCCTTCTCAGCCCCTGCCACGAGCAGGCCACCCCCAGCCTAGGAGAGAAACTAAGGCCTAGGGTCCCACAAGCAGCAGGCACCCTCCCACCACAAGCTGGCTTGGGGAGCCCAGGTGGGGACTCGGGAAGTCTGCTTCCCGCTCCTGTCCCACTCTGGGTAGCGCTGATGCAGGCTGGAAGACTTGAGCTAAGGCACATTTACAAGGGGCGGGGACAGGAAATCCCAGGGTTGCATTCCAGCGCTGCGTCACCCACCATGCACAATTTCCAGGAAAGTAGAAGCAGACGCTGAGCTGCCCTTTGGGGGGCCCAGGTTTGCAAGCCAGCGGTGCTCTCTGCACAACCCAGGAGAGGAGGGGATACACAGCGCCGCACTTGTGGCCCTTGCTGCACAGCCTCCCCTCCTGCAGGAAGCTTCGTGGGGAGAAATCCCCAATTCACACCCGCACACACCCGCTGCCCCTTTTTTCCAGTTTGTCCTCCAGGGCAGGGGCTACGTGGGTACTGGGTGCTTGTCCTGGAAGAAGCGCTTGAGCGTGCAGACCTGCAGCACGGCCACCAGCAACAGCACTGCCACATTGACAGCTGACCAGAAGTTGACCCGCTCCAGGTTGCCTTCCTGCAGGTTGCGGTCCCGAGCCTCAAACGCCCGCAGCAGTGTGAGCATCTGGATGCTGCGCTCCAGCCGGGTCCTCATGGTCTCGATGGATTCCTGCAGAGTGAGGGGCAGAGTTGGGCCTCCAATAAAACAAGGAAACAGAGCAAGGCCATGCTGGGCAAGAAAGAGAGAACAGAGGACACAATTTGGCCAGGCTGCCTAAGTCTGAATCCTCACTACCACTCACTGGCTGTGTGACTGTAAGTAAGTTAAAGAACCTATGTAGGCCTCAGTTCACTCGCCACCACAACCTTTGGACACTGAATTAAAGGGCTCTCTATTTGAACTACATCCCCAGCCATTTTTATTTTGAGACTGGCTCTTGCAAGGTTGCTGAGGCTGGTCTTGAACTTGCAATCCGATTGCCTCAGCCTCAAGTAGCTGGAATTACAAGCACTTGCCACCACATCCAGCTCTGTTTACTCTTCTATTAACCTCAGCATTGCTGTGGGAGTTGAATGTGTAGGGCTGTGGATGAAGCTCAGTGATAGAGTGCCTTCTTAAGGTCCTCAGTTGAATTCCCAGCACCAAAAAAATTTTAAAAAGGAAAAGAAAAAAGGTTGAATGTCTAGACACAAGTGTACAGAACATATTTACTAGTGATTAACAGAATAATTGCTGCAGCCAGGCACAGTGGCAGACTCCTGTGATCCTAGAAACTCAGAAGTTTGGGAGGCTGAAGAAGGAGGACTGCAAATTCAACTTGCCAGTCTTGGCAACATAGGGAGACCTTGTCTTAAAATAAAAAATAGAGGGGCTGATGGAGCTGGGGTGGTGGCTCAGCGGCAGAGCGCTCGCCTCGCATGTGCGCGGCCCGGGTTCGATCCTCAGCACCACGTAAACATAAATGCGTTCCATTGTGTACAACTAAAGTAAATAAATAAATATTAAAAAATAGAGGGGCTGGGATTGTGGCTCAGCAGTAGAGTGCTCGCCTAGCACGTGCGCGGCCTGGGTTCAATCCTCAGCACCACGTAAAAAAAATTAAGGCATTGTGTACAACTAAAATAAATAAATATTTTTAAAAAAAAATAATAAAAATAGAATGGTCTGGGGATGTAGTTCAGTGATAGAGCACGCCTGTGCTCAATCCTCAGTACCAAAAAAAGATAGTTGAAGTCACACTGGGTTCAAATACCAGTTCTCAGGGGCTAGTTGTGTGGTCTTTTTTTTTTTTTTTTTTTTTTTTGTACTGGGGATTGGACTCAGGGGCACACAACCATTGGGCCGCATCCCCAGCCCTTATTTGTATTTTATTAAAGACAAGGTCTCACTGAGTTGCTAAGTGCCTCGCCATTGCTGAGGCTGGCTTTGAACTTACGATCCTCCTGCCTCAGCCTCCCAAAGTGCTGGGATTACAGGCGTGCGCCACCGCTCCAAGCAGCTGTGTGGTCTTGTGTGAGCTACTTGACCATTTTGTGCCTCAGTTTTACTACCTATGATATGGGGAGACAGCACAGCCCCTAATTCATGGAGTAGTTATGGAGACTTGGTATATGAGTTATTTGTGACATAATTATGCATTATAAGTCTTAGAACAGCATTTACTCCTAAAAATGAGCTATTATTTTAACTGACATACTACTATTAAGTTGGGGACAGCACTATGTAGGTGAGGCAGAGTCAGGCCAAGAGGGAGACACCAAAGAGGGAGAGTAGGATGCTCTGCTGATAAGTGCCAGAAATCTGAAAAGCAGCCCAGCTCAGCCTGATCGCACCTTGATGTCCTCCATTTTGACATCCAGCATCTCCTCTGGCTCCACAGCCTCTGCCCAACCCTCCACCTCCTCATCATCTTGCAAGCTGTCAAAGATGAGCTCGAAGAACACCAGCTTTTCGGAGATGGTGCTGAAGGAGTTGTCAAAGCACAGCTTGTAGTCCCCGGCCTCTGTAGGCTCCACGCTGGACAGACACACACACAGACGTGACCATTAGTGCCAGCAAGACGGACTCTGGGGCAGGCAGGGCGGTAACCCGAGGCCACTTCGGAGGGGCAGGGCTGTAACTGAACCCAGGCAGGCAGCAAGACTTAACTCACGTGTGCACCCCCGTCAGCCTTGCGGGACTCGCTGACCAACAGCACACCCTGAGGGCTCTCCAGCGTGAAATCCACGTCCAGCCCAGCACCTCCGATCACCTGGGGGGCAGGTAAGAATGGGTAGAGATAAGAGTATACTAAGGGCACCTACCACAGACGTTCCCGGCTGAACCAACCCGCCCAGACGCACATAGACCACCAAGGGCCTGAGTGCTGACACCTACACCTACAAGCGGGTCGGGCTCCCAACTGCGCCTCTAGCCGCACCCTTAGCCCTGCCTTAGTCCTCACTGATTTGACAGCCTCAGGGTGGGTTTTTTCATCAGGCCATACCCCGTCAAAAGTACTTCATCGATGTTTACCTCGCCTTGCTTTACTTGGCACTGCTCCAACTGAGATGCCAGGGCCCTGCTTTCCTTTAAGCCAAACTCCGAGAAACCCTCACGTTGACTACTCCCTTTATTTTAGCCTACATATAAACATGGACACGCCCACTCGCGACGGTGCTGCCCTGAATGCCTTCTTTTACTTCCCATTGGCCCCGCCCCCTCAGACAGTCTCACTGTAGCCCCACCCTCTTCACTATTCCCACCCCTTCCGCTCCCACGCGCCGCGCCGTCCCGCTAAGCTCTCACTAGCCCCGCCCCCGCATCATGCAATGGCTCCTCCCACTTCCCGACTTAATGCACGCCTTGCCTAGCTGCTTGGCCACGCCCCCCTTCCCCTGGCCCCCACTAGTTCCAGGGTCCGGGACCCTCTACCTGGTACTCGGCCTCGAGGCTTGCGTTGGCCGGCGCGGACTGGTAGAAGCACTGCTTCCTACCCGCGGGCAACAAGAACGTGAACTCGCCGTCCTGGATCGGCGGGGGCCCTGCCCCTCCCACCCCCACTGGCGGCAGTAGCAGCCACAGGGCCAGGAATAGGGCCGAGCTGGCCGCCATCATCCGGGTCACCCTCTGGTCTGCAAACGGGTCGCGGCTCCTTTAAGGGATAGCCCTGCCCACTATGTTACTTCGTGGAGCTCATTGGTAGCGACTTCACGTTGACCTATAGCCACTGGGGGAAGTGGGAAGGACCCCCTGAGAGAGGAGCTGTCCTGATGAATGCCGTACGCGAGTGAAAAGACTTAACCGAGAGATTCTTTTTCTGAAAGGCCTCAAGCTTTAGTCTCAATCGTTGGGGGTGGAGAATAACAAAACTAAGCACCATGATGGCACATATTTCGCAGGCCTAAGTTAAGACAACTAAGGTAGAGGTGGCCCGGGTCCTTCTAAAGCGCCTCGCTGGGGTTTTCCCAGAGTACGCGGCGCCAGGACCCTCGGTTGATCTAATCTGAACAGAGCGGGCCTGTGATAGTTGCTTGATATGTTCCTGCGTGCGACCCGTAGGGCTCGCCTATAAAAGATTTCAGTTGCGGCCGGTGGAGATGCTTCACTATTCTCTAGTGCCATTGTTGGTTGCTGAGAAGGGGCCGCCTCCTCCAAGATTCGACGCCCCACCCCCCATTCTCTTTGCACCTTAGACCAGAACTTTCAATTTTGTCTTTAAGTTGGGGACTATGGTGCGCCCAACCCTTAGGACGTTTGTGAGAGGAGGTTGGAGGCTTGACTCATAGTGAGCGCTTGGCTTTCCTTGCTTGAAGTCGACGTGGCCACAATTTGCATCCCATGGGTCTTAACTAGAAGACCCGCATATAAACTCGAGGCCTTGGGTCAGGAAGACGACAGCCATGGTGGGGAGAAGTGAAAGTGTGGCCTGGGAACCTCATTGCCTAATTCACACCCCACTCTACCCTTTACTTAAGGCGATTGACCTGCTAAACCTCAGTCTTCTTGTCTGCAAAAGGGGGATGATGATAACCCCAGCTTTGAGTAATAATAATAATAGCAGCCAAGTGGAAACTGAGATAATGCTTGCCAAGTGCTTACTTTGCATTATAGTGCTGAGCACATTTAGGCTAGTGAATAATTTTTACTTGGTTCCTGGTTTATTGTCCTCCATTGAGCAGTCTGTCATTTAGCCGCTTTCAGCATGGCTTTGGACAATCTGGAGGCCACCAAAGAAGTAATTGGGTCAAACGGAATCTACATCTAAATACAAGAAGAAAATGTTAGCCGGGCATGCTGGTACACACCTGAAATCCCAGTGGCTCGGGAGGCTGAAGCGGGAGGACTAGTAGTTCAAAGCCAACCTCAGCTGATAAAATATTTTTAAAGCCAGGTGTGGTGGCGCACACCTGTAATCCCAGCAGGAGGATCTTGAGTTTAAAAGCCAGCCTCAGCAATTTAGGGAGGCTCAAAGCAACTTAATAAGACCCCATCTCAAAATAAAAAGGTTTGGGGATGTGGCTCAGTGGGAAAGCAACCCTGGGTTCAAGCCCCAGCACCACACACACACACACACACACACACACACACACACACAAGCAGTAAAAGTCACATTACATAAGATTAGCCACTTCAAAGAGAACAATCAAGGCTGGGGTTGTGGCTCAGTGGTAGAGCGCTTGCCTAGCATGTTTGAGGCCCTGGGTTCGATTGTCAGCACCACATAAAGATAAAGGTATTGGGCCGGGCGCGGTGGCGCACGCCTGTAATCCCAGCACTTTGGGAGGCTGAGGCAGGAGGATCGCGAGTTCAAAGCCAGCCTCAGCAATGGCGAGGCACTTAGCAACTCAGTGAGACCCTGTCTCTAATAAAATACAAAAAAGGGCTGGGGATGTGGCCCAGTGGTCGAGTGCCCCTGAGTTCAATCCCCAGTACCAAAAAAAAAAAAAGATAAAGGTATTGGGGCTGGGGTTGTGGCTCAGCGGTAGAGCGCTCGCCTAGCACGTGTGCGGCCCGGGTTCGATCCTCAGCACCACATACAAATGAACCCATTGTGTACAACTAAAGCAAATAAATAAAGGTATTGTGTCCATTTACAACTAAAAAATATTTAAAAAGAACAATCTGTGGCATGTAATAGATTCATAGTATTGTGCAATCATCACTTCTATGTAGTTCCAAAATATTTTCATCATACCCAGGTGCAGTGGTGCATACCTATAATCCCAGTGACTCAGAAGGCTGACAGAGGAAAAATCGCATGTAGGATGCCAGCCTCAGCAAGTTAGTGAGACCACGTCTCAAAATCAAAAATGAACTGGGGATGTAGCTCAGTGGAATCACACCAGGGTCAAATCCCCATACCAAAAAAAAAAAAAAAAAAAAAAAAAAAAAAAAAAAAGTGTATTTCATCAAAAAGAATCCCTAGGGCTGGGGTTGTGGCTCAGCGGTAGAGCGCTCACCTCGCACATGCGCAGCCTGGGTTCTCTCCTCAGCACCACGTAAACATAAATGCATTGCATTGTGTACAACTAAAGCAAATAAATAAATATTTTTTAAAAAATAAACGCATTGTGTACAACTAAAGCAAATAAATAAATATTTTAAAAAATAAAGGCATTGTGTACAACTAACTAAATAAATATTTAAAAAAAAAAAAAAAAAAAAAAGAATCCCTACAACCTTTAAGTGGCTATTCCTCATTCCTCCTCACCCCAGCCCCTGGCAACCACAGATCTAGTTTCTGCCTCTATGGATTTACCTACTCTAGATATATAGTCCATAGAAATTGAATCATATGGGCTGGGATTGTGGCTCAGTGGCAGAGCGCTTGCCTCGCACGTGTGCGGCCCGGGTTCGATCCTCAGCACCACATAAACATAAATGCATTGCATTGTGTACAACTAAAGTAAATAAATAAATATTAAAAAAAAAAAGAAGTTGAGCCGGGCGCGGTGGCGCACGCCTGTAATCCCAGCACTTTGGGAGGCTGAGACAGGAGGATCGTGAGTTCAAAGCCAGCCTCAGCAATGGCGAGGCACTTAGCAACTCAGTGAGACCCTGTCTCTAAATAAAATACAAAAAAGGGCTGGGGATGTGGCCCAGTGGTCAAGTGCCCCTGAGTTCAATCCCTAGTACCAAAAAAAAAAAAAAAAAAAAAAAAAAAAGAAGTTGAATCATGTGACCATTTGTATTTAGCTTCTTTCACATTTCTTTTTCATGGCTGAACTGTATGCCATTGTATGCATATACCATAATGTGTATCCATTCATCCACTGATGGACATTTGGGTTGTGTCTGTCTTTTGGCTGGGGTAAAGAATGCTGCTGTGCCGGGCGCGGTGGCGCACGCCTGTAATCCTAGCACTTTGGGAGGCTGAGGCAGGAGGATCGCGAGTTCAAAGCCAGCCTCAGCAATGGCGAGGTACTTAGCAACTCAGTGAGACCCTGTCTCTAAATAAAATACAAAAAAAGGGCTGGGGATGTGACCCAGTGGTCGAGTGCCCCTGAGTTCAATCCCTGGTACCACCAAAAACACCAAAAAAAAAAAAAAAAAAAAAAAAGAATGCTGCTGTGAACACGTGTGTAAGTATTTTTTTGAATATCTTCTTTTAGTTCTTTTATGTATGTACCTAGGAGTGGAATTGCTGGGTCATATGGTAATTGTATACTTAACTTTTTAAGAACTACCAAAGGATATTCCACATTAGCTACATTTTCCATTTCTTCTCACCATATATGTGATTGGAACGTGATTGTTTTATTGAGACAGGGTCTAGCTATGTTGCCAAGGATGCCTTCAAATTTCTGGGTTCAAGATATCCTCCTACCTTATCCTCCCCAGTAGCTGTCACTGGTCACCACAGTGCACACAAACATACCTGGCCTGAAATGTAGTTTGTTTGTTTGTTTGTAGTATTAAGATAGAACCCAAACCCTTAAGCATGCTAGGCACATGCTCTACCACTGAGCTACATCCCAAGCCTTCTTCTTATTTTTTTACTTTTATTTTATTTATTTATTTATTTATTTATTTATTTATTTATTTTTTTGGTACCAGAGATTGAACCCAGGGCCACTGAGCCACATCGCCAGCCAATTTTGTATTTTATTTAGAGACAGTGTCTCATTGAGATGCTTAGGGCCTTGCTTAATTGCCGAGGCTGCTTTGAATCTGCAACCCTCCTATCTTAGCCTCCCAAACCGCTGGGGTTACAGGTGTGCATCACTGCATCCAGCCCCCTTTTTATTTTTTTTTTATTTTGAGACAGGATCTCATTAAGTTGCTGAGACTGGCCTTAAACTTGTGATCTTCCTGGTTCAGCCTCTCAAATTGCTAGGATTGCAGGTGTTTATTGCCCTGCCCAGCTTGGAATATGAGCTTTAAAAACTTAGTAATCTACAATGTTTGTTCAGTGAAATAAAGCCCATGCCACCCTGGGAATCTAAGTGTTCCAATTTCTCTACATCCTCATCAACACTTATTCTCTGTTTTATTTTATTTATTTGTTTGTTTGTTTTTAATATTTATTTATTTGCTTTAGTTCTACACAATACATTTTTTTTTTTTTTTTTGTACCGGGGATTGAACTCAGGGGCACTCGACGACCACTGGGCCACATCCCCAGCCCTTTTTTGTATTTTATTAGAGACAGGGTCTCACTGAGTTGCTAAGTGGCTCGCCATTGCTGAGGCTGGCTTTGAACTCGCGATCCTCCTGCCTCAGCCTCCCAAAGTGCTGGGATTACAGGCGTGCGCCACCGCGCCCGGCTTACAGTTTTATTTTTACATGGTGCTGAGGATTGAACCTGGACTGCGCATGTGCACGG
Source organism: Tamias sibiricus (assembly GCA_025594165.1). Classification (NCBI taxonomy): domain Eukaryota; kingdom Metazoa; phylum Chordata; class Mammalia; order Rodentia; family Sciuridae; genus Tamias; species Tamias sibiricus. The sequence goes on from CM046673.1 coordinate 10,574,038, forward strand.
CGAGTGCTCTACCGCTGAGCCACAACCCCAGCCCCCTCTCTGTTTTATTTTTATTATATCACTCTAATGAGTGTAAGTGATCTAATTTTGGTTTTGATTTACATTTCCCTAATGACTAAGGATGTTGAGCATCTTTTCATACATTTGTTGGTCATTTGTGATCTTCTTTGGAGAAATATTTATTCAAGTCTTGCTACATTGTTGAGTTGTGAGAGTTTTTGTTATACAGACAAAAGAAAGAACAAAATGAAACTCTTGCTCAGCGCAGTGGCACACGCCTGTAATCCCAGCACCTGAGAGGCTGAGGCAGAAGGATTGCAAGTTCAAAGTCAGCCTCAGCAATGATAATGGCACTTAGCAACTCAGTGAGACCCTGTCTCTAAGTAAAATAAAAAAAAGGGGGCTGGGATTGTGGCTCAGCGGTAGAGCGCTCGCCTAGTGCGTGCGCGGCCCGGGTTCGATCCTCAGCACCACGTACAAATAAACCCATTGTGTACAACTAAAGCAAATAAATAAATATTTTTAAAAAAAAATACAAAAAAAAGGGCTGGGGATGTGGCCCAGTGGTTGAGTGCCCCTGAGTTCAATCCCCGGTACCAAAAAAAGAAAGAAAGAAAAAAAGAAAGAAAGAAAGAAAGAAACTCTCAGTCCTTGTAAATCTATGCTGGGGTACTCCAGTGATAAGCAAGGGCATTTACATCTCTACCTTAGTCTTTTCTTTTGGTACCAGGGATTGAACTCAGGGACACTTGGCACCACAGTGTCCTAATCTAATTGATAGTTGCAGATAATTGATATAATTGGAATAATAATTGATATTATTCCAAATTACTGCAGAGTACAGTTTCATTTCTATTACACACCAAATGTGAACCAAGATATGGTTGCTAGACCATTAAAAAGTGTCAATAAATTTCAAAGGATTGAAATATATAGAGTATATTCTTTGACCACATAGGAATTAGAAATAACTAACATTCAAGCTACCAAAAAGCCCAAATATTTGAAAAGTAAACTGCAGACTCCCAAATAATCTCTGGGTCATAGAAAAATTCAAAAGGGAAACATGAATATAACAATGACATTGAAGCACAATATATGTAGATGTGTGAGGTGAAGTTAAAGCAGTGCTTTAGAGGGCAATGTAAAGCTTTAAATGCTTTAGAACAAAAATTTTTATCTGGGTGCAATGGCCCACACCTGTTATCCCAGAGGCTCTGGAGGCTGAGGCAGGAGGATCACAAGTTCAAAGGCAGCCTCAGAAACTTAGTGAGATCCTATCTCAAATTTTTAAAATTTTTAAAAAGGGCTGGGGATGTGGCTTAGTGGTAGAGCACTTGCCTAGCATGTGTGAGGCACTGGGTTCTACCCTCAGCACCGCATAAAATTAATAAATAAACAAAATAAAGGCTTTGTGTCCATCTACAACTAAAAAATTACTTTCAAAAAGAAGAAAAGTTTTAAGACAAATAACCTAAGCTTTCATATAAAGAAGCTAAAAAAAGAAGAGGGCTGGGGATATAGCTCAGTTGGTAGAGTGCTTGCCTCGCATGCACAAGGCCCTGGGTTCAATCCCCAGCACCACAAAAAAAAAAAAAAAAAAAAAAAAATTGGACTGGGGTTGTGGCTCAGTGGTAGAGCATTTGCCTTGCACGTGTGTGGCCCAGGTTCAATCCTCAGCACCACGTACAAATAAACGCATTGTGCACAACTAAAGGAAAAAAAAAAAAAAAGAAGAGCCAGTTAAACACAAGGTAACTAAAAGGCAGAAGAGAATAAAGGTAACCCCCAAAAAAGAAAGATTATTATAGAGAATAGAGGGAGAAAAAAGTCAAAAGTTAGTTCTTTGAAATGATGAACAAAACTAACCCCTAGCAAGACTAATCAAGAAGAGATGGGGCTGGCGTTGTGGCTCATCGGTGGAGCATTTGCCTGGCATGTGCGCGGCCCGGGTTCGATCCTCAGCACCACGTAAAAATAAACGCATTGTGTACAACTAAAGCATATAAATAAATATTTTTAAAAAAGAAGAAGAAGAGAAGCTGGGTGCTGTGATGCACTCCTCTAGTCTCAGGGTCTAACAAAGCTGGGGCAAAAGATCGAAAGTTCTAAGCCAGCCTCAGTTATTTAGCAAGGCCCTAGCAACTCAGTGAGACCCCAATCTCTAAATAAAGTATTAAAAGGGGCTGGGGATACGGCTCAGTGGTAGAGCACTCACCTAGTATGTGTGAGGCATGGGGTTCGATCCTCAGCACCACATAAAAATAAATAAAAGTATTGTGTCCTATACAATTAAAAATATTTTTCAAAAAGGGCTGGGGAAAATTAGATAAAATATTAAAAAGTGACTCAATGGTTAAGCATCCCCGGGGTCAATCCCTGGTATCAAAGAAAAAAGAAAAGTCTTGGAATATAACTCAGTGTATGTATATCACCCCTGGTTTCAATCCCTAGTCTCTCTTTCTCTCTCTCTCTCTCACACACACACATACAAAACAATGCTAATTGCAATAAACAGAGACCACAGGGCACTATGGGAAAATTTAATAAGAGAAGGAGTCCAGAGGAGTTTGGAATGGTTTTCCAGAAGTGATATTTAAGCTGAGATCTGAAGGAAAAGTGGGATTTGGCCAGGTTGAAAGAAGTATGGTAAGGAAAACAACATGTTGCAAATACCCTGGGGTTGGGGTGAGCTTTGTGTGTCCATAGGAAAAAGTCCTTTTTTTTTTTTTTCCTTTCAAAATGTTTTTAGTTGCCAATGGACCTTTATTTTTATTTATTTGTATGCAGTAGTGCTGAGAATTGAACCCAGTGCCTCACACATGCTAGGCAAGTGCTCTACAACTGAGCCATCACCCCAGCCCCAGACAAAAAGTCCATTCTAATGGGTCTTTTATTTTCTGGTGACCCTAAGCTACCTCCTTCTCAGTGTGAACTTCCAGCTGGAGCTGTTTGTCTTAAACACAAACACATAGCAGAACCAGAGCAAATCTACCCATAAGACCAAAACTTAGAAATTTCTGGGCTGTAAACAGGAGGCAATAAATCCTGCAAACTATACCATTTCCTCAATTGTAGACAAGTGTTACTTTTTCCCTGGTGAAGTCCCTGTCAATGCCCATTGGGAGCATTACTACCCTCTAGCATTGTCTTTTATGCCATGAGTTCTTTGGATCTGATGCCCACTAATCTTAGCCCCATCCTACAGAGCAGCAAACTGAAGCTTCAGAGAAGTCAGGCCTCACCTGCAGTCAGAGAGAGGCCAAACCCTAACCACCGTGCCCTACCACATTTCACCCCACATTTATTTTTGTTTTGGCATTGCTTGGGCTCTGGTTTCTGTCTTGGGCATGAGTTTCCCAAGTTGCCTCTGTGGTCGGTCACCCATCCTCGTGCACGGGGGGTTCTCCTAGGTGGAGGGAGGGGGAAAAACCAAACACCTCCCCATCTTAGTCATTCTCCCTCCAGTCTGCAGAATTGCGCAGGGGCTGGGTCCATGGTGCCCTGCATTTAGGGAAGGGGTGGGGAGGAGAGAGAGTCCCTTTCGGTGCCTGAGTGTGTGTGCAACTTCCTGCCACTGAGGAAGCCTTCAGTTCGAATCAGCCCTGCTTCTCCTTTCCCTACTCAGGCCTCACAGGAGGAGTTGGCGGGGAGCCCTGGACCCTCTGGTCCCAGCCAGATTTCCCGGCCAAACGCAGGAGGAGAGATGCCTTGGACTGTCCTGCTTTTTGCAGCCGGTGAGTCTAACAGCCCCTCCGGCACCCCCAGCCTGCTCCCCCCTCTCCCCCCACATCGCTGCTCTGAGGACAGAATCCCAGGTGGGGCTGCCCATCCTAGGTGATGGAGGAGGCCGATCCTGGACTGATTTGCCCGAGAGCCTTAGGAACTTCTCAGCCTTTTCTTCTTAGGCTCCTCCAGGTGTCCCAGCCAAGACTGTCAGCAATAACACCCTCCTGGAGAGAGCTGTGCCTACAGCCCTTGCCTCAGCCCCAGCTGACCTCCACAGACTCCTGCCTTGGAGGGCAGGAGTTGGGGCAGCAGGGGCGTCTGCCTGGGGGGAGACGAGCCGCAGGGCCACGGAAGGCTTGTGCTGACCGTACCTGCCACCCTGCCTGGGGGCCTGTGGGCAGCTGGAGAGAAACTCATCCCTGGGAGCGGCTTCCTCTGCAGGAGCCCCAGCCGGCTGCACACTCCTCAGCACAGCCTGGGAGAAGGTGGAACCTCCCCCAGTGTGCTGTGCTGCTTTCTCCCTTGCTCAACTCCCCGCAGCCACCCGGCCTCCTCACCTCTCCTGGGTTTCCTTCCTTCCTTCCTTCCTTTTTCACTAAGGACGGAACCCAGGGCCTTGCGAGTGGCAGACAAGTGCTCTACCACTGAGTGGTACCCCCAGTTAGATTCACTCCTCCTTAAACTCACCCCATGTCCCATTCATCCTCTGGGCCTTTGCCCTTGACGTAGCTTTGGCCTTGAGTCTCTCACCCAGCTCACACCAGTTTTTCATTGTCACAACTCAAGTCACATGACACCTCTTCCAGGAAGCCCTCTGGCCCAGGCAACTTTCCTATTTCCCAGAACTCCTTGTCTCCTTGAGAACATCAGCTGCTTGAGACAAACATGTCTCTTTATTTGTCTCCTTCATTAATTTGTCCCTAACACCTTGAACAGGGCCTGGTGCATAGCACTGCTGATTGAAGTCACTATATAATAGCCAGGCCTATCATTATAAAAGACTCAACCAAGCCGGGCGCGGTGGCGCATGCCTGTAATCCCAGCACTTGGGAGGCTGATGCAGGAGGATCACAAGTTCAAAGCCAGCCTCAGCAATGGCGAGGCACTTAGCAACTCAGTGAGACCCTGTCTCTAATAAAATACAAAAAAGGGCTGGGATGTGGCCCAGTGGTTCAGTGGTTGAGTGCCCCTGAGTTCAATCCCCGGTACCAAAAAAAAGAAAAAGAAAAAAGACTCAACCACTGTGACCCCTATGATGTGCCAGGCACCCAGTGCTCTGAACATTGCAGTGGGGTAGAGAGTGCTAGCCTCCTGGTGCACAAGAAAACAAGGCCCAAGGCCGGGGGTATAGCTCAGTGGTAGGGCACATGCTAAGCATGCACTAGGCCTGGGTTTGGTCCCCAGCACCAAAACCAAAATGAAAACAAAACAAGGTCCAGTTGGGCAGTTGGGCGTGGTGGCGCACGCCTCTAATCCCAGCACTTGTGAGGCTGAGGCAGGAGGATCACGAGTTCAAAGCCAGCCTCAGCAATGGCGAGGCACTGAGCAACTCAGTGAGACCCTGTCTCTAATAAAATACAAAAAAGGGCTGGGGATGTGGCCCAGTGGTCGTGTGCCCCTGAGTTCAATCCCCGGTACCACAAAAAAAAAAAAAAAAAAAAAAAAAAACAGAGATTTCTCCTACTCCCCCCATCCCACACCACAATCCCCCATGTGAGCATAGGTCACACAGTGCTCTCTAACCATGCACCCACACTGCCACCTCCCCTGATGCCGCACCGCAGGTTCCTTGGCCATCCCAGCACCAGTCATCTTCCTGGTGCCCCCCTACCCGAGGAGCCAAGAGGACCCCATCCACATCTCATGCACGGCCCCCAAGGACTTCCTGGGGGTGAACTTCACGCTGTACCGAGAAGGACAGATAGTCCAGTTCCTGCAGGCCCCAGCCGACCAGCTCGGGGTCACATTCAACCTGAGCGGCGGTGGCCCGGCTCCTGGAGGGAAATTCCGCTGCCAGTACAGTGTGGTGGGCGAGCACAGCCAGCCCCAGCTGTCGGACCTCAGCCAGCCTGTGCACGTCTCCTTCCCAGGTGAGCCCTCCCCTGCGCCCCCCGGCTGCCGCAGGGGCTGTTCCCTCTCTCCTGGGAGGGCTTCTCAGGAAGGCCAGGTCTACCACTGGCCAGAGGTCACTCGCCTTTCCCTTTTCTGTCCTCATACCTGCCCTCCACGTTGGGTACGGTGATTGTCCTTTCTGTAGATAAGAAACAGAAGCCCGCCAGGTGTGGTGGCGCACGCCTGTCATCCCAGCACTTGGGAGGCTGAGGCAGGAGGATCGCGAGTTCGAAGCCAGCCTCAGCCATGGCGAGGCACTTAGCAACTCAGTGAGACCCTGTCTCTAATAAAACACAAAAAAGGGCTGGGGATGTGGTGGAGTGTCCCTGAGTTCAATCTCCAGTACCAGGAAAAAAAAAAAAAGAAAGAAAGAAAAAAGAAACCGAAGTCCAAGATGTGCAAGGACTTGCCCAAGGCACACAGGTAGCAGAGCCCAGAGGCCATCAGCCCCTCACACTCCAGATCTTGGGTCTCCATGCTAGTAGCTCAGGGGCAGAGCACCTGCCCCGCACATGTGTTCTGGGCTCAGTAGTGGCAAAAAAAAAAAAAAAAAAAAAAAAAAAAAATCTCCATGGTCCACTACACCTTCCCCCCCCCCCCATTTTTTTTAATATTTATTTATTTGCTTTTAGTTGTACACAATGCGTTTATTTTTACGTGGTGCTGCGCACGCGCTAGGCGCGCGCTCTACCACTGAGCCCCACCCCCAGCCCCCCCTCCCCTTCTTGGACACAACGTGTTTGCTCATCCACTATGCATCAGATTCTGGCCTTATCACTGGAAGTCCAGCAGGGAACAGAACAATGTTCCAAAACAGACGTTCCCAGGGGGTGGGACAGATGATAAGCCCAGGATCCAATAAATATTCAGTGTGCCAATAAAGTGCAAAGGATGATAGAGATCCCGGTGAAGGGTGTCATTTTAAGGGGAGAGTAGGGCAACCAAGGAGGACCTCTCTGAAGAGGCTATGTTGGAGAAAAGATCTGAATGAAGTCAGGGGTGGTAGGGCTTGCCTGTAGTTCTAGCTACTTGGAAGCTGAAGCAGGAGGATTGCTTCAATCCAGGAGTTTGGGGCCAGGCTAGGTGATATAGTGAGACCCCGTATTGAAAAGAAAAAAAAAAGAAAGAAAGAAAGAAAAGAAAGATCTGAATGAAGAGAAGGAGCCAACCATGTGGATTTCGAGGGCAAGAGCATAGCAAGAAGAGGAAACAGGCTGTGCAAAGGCCCTGAGGCTGAAACATGCCTGTGTGTTTGAGAAGCACAGAGGACCCCAGAATGGCTGAAGCACAGTGAACAAGGAAGAATGTGTGGGGAGACAGGGAAGAGAGGTGGTGAGGAGGATCACGCAGAGCCTAGTGGGCTGCAGCAAGGACTTTAGCTTTTCATCTGAGAGGGCTGATGTCTTTCTCTGGTCTTTCCAGGAGAGGGGGTTGAGCATGGATTGTGGATCAAGAGGCCAAGGGATGGGGCTAAGGAGGTAGCTTTGGCAGAGTGTTTGCCTGGCATTCATAAGCCCCTGGGCTCAATTCCCAGCACCAGGGGTGGGGCGGGGGAGCGGTGTGGGAGCAGAGGGAGGAGAGCGCCTCCCCTGGTCCTTTGCGTCACAACCCCACCATCACCAGGACTTTCCCACTGCAAAGAGGACCTTGCTGCCAGCCAGTCTTGGAGCTGTGATGACAGAGGGTTCTCTGTGTCCTTCCTGGCCTCACGCTCCTCTGTCAATGGCTCCCTTCTCTCACCTTGGCCTTGTGGTCTGAGAGCGGGGTGGTGACAACAGCCCTGTACCCCAGGCGAATGAATGGACAAGGCCTAATACTGTGAGACTCTCCCCCCGTACCTCTTTCCTTCCCCTCCTGGCTCTGCAGCTCCTGACCTCCACTGGGGTCAGGGGACCTTCCCTCAGGGCCCTTAAGAGATCCCCTCTCTCTTCCAGGAGGGAAGCTGAGGCCTTTACTTTGGTTCCATTTCCCAGTGGCTGACCTCTATGTGACTCTCAGGGGTCTCTGTGTGGCTTGGGGTGGATGTCAACTGACCCCTTCATAGCTAGGACAAGCAAGTAACTGAAAACCTGACTCACATTGGCTTCAGAAACCAAGGGAGATTTCGTTGGTTCACTGAACCGTAGTTAAGTTCATATTAGGACTTCAGGCGTGGCTGAATCCAGAAGCTTGAAGTTGTCAGGAATTATTTGCCTCCTCTCAACTTGGCTTTGTTCTAGGTCTTATTTTCGGGTAGGTCCTCGACATTGTGCTGGCAAAATCATGCCCAGAAGCCCCAGAGAAATATCTTATCGGGGATATAATACAAGCCAAAGGAATAATCTTTTTTTCCCCAGTGGTCCCGCTAAAATCCCAGGATTATCTTTCATTGTCTTGGTTTGGGCCACACACTCCATCTCTGAACCAATCACAGGGACAGGGGGAGGGGATATGCTAATTGGTCAGACATATGCTAATTGGCTAATTCCCAGAGTCCAGCTACACCCAAATCACAAGGTTGGGAGGGGGTTCTTTTGGAGAGGGCCGGCACCTCAAAGTAACCTGGAGAGATGAGAGAGGTCCCACCCTGCCCCACAGCTCCATGATCTGCCCACTGGCTCTCTTCCTGTTTTCCTCTAGTGCCCACCTGGATCCTGGCCCTCTCGCTGAGCCTGGCTGGAGCCCTCCTCCTCCTCACTGGGCTGGCTGCTTTTGCTGTGGTGGTCAGGAGAGGTGAGAGTGCTTAAGAAGACAGGGCTCCGTGCTGCCGGCTGGCATGTGCCCTGGATGTGCCATGTGCTCACACGCGCAGGCCCATGTTTCCAGAAGCACAGAGAGACAGGCAGTTTGGGGAGGTCTAAATTCCACAACTTAGCAGTGAACAAACCACATCTAAATAAATAAATAAATAAATAAAATAAAGGCCCTTCAACAACTAAGAAATAAATAAATAAATAAGTGCCCAGGTTGGCCTCAAACTTGTGATCCTCCTGTCTCAGAATTCTGAGTTGCTGGGATTACAGGTGTGCACCCACGTGCAGAGCCATGATATTTTTTTTCCCATGATTTTTTTTTTTTTTTTTTTTTGGTACTGGGGATTGAACTCAGGGGCACTCGACCACTGGGCCACATCCCCAGCCCTTTTTTGTATTTTATTAGAGACAGGGTCTCACTGAGTTGCTAAGTGCCTCGCCATTGCTGAGGCTGGCTTTGAACTCGCGATCCTCCTGCCTCAGCCTCCCAAAGTGCTGGGATTACAGGCGTGCGCCACCGCGCCCGGCTTGCTTGAAGTTTTTTAAAAAATATTTTATTTTTCTATTCTTTCTTTATTTTTTATTTTTTTCTTAGATGTTGATGGACCTTTATTTTTTCATTTATCTATATCTGGTGCTGAGAATTGAACCCAGTGCCTCACACATGCTAGGCAAGTGCTCTACCACTGAGCCACAGCCACAGCCCCTTGCTTGACGTTTTTATCAACATATTGTAATTGAATAAGTAAATTAAAAAAAAAAAAAAGATTTAGGCTTGGTGACATGTGACTGTACTCCCAGCTATTCAGGAGGCTGAGGCAGGAGAATGGTGAGTTGGAGATGATTATATGGGCAACAGTGAGACCCCATCTGGAAAACAGAAGAAAAAAAGTGTTTGTTAGTAGCAGGTCTCGCATTGAGTGGCAAGTTTGTCCCAGACAGGCAAGGCTGGGTTAAAGAGGTAAAAGGGGGGTATCAGATCTCTTGGGTGTAGAAACTTGTTTGGTGCCATCAAAACCATAATCTAACAAATGCTTATTTATTTTTGCAGTGAAAATAAAAAATTTACAGAGAAAACGGTAAGACCATCCCTAGGGACCCTCATAGAATGGTTTGGGGTCAGAAGGGCACTCCCTTGGCTGGGCAGGCTTTCCACTGCATACAGCACCCTCTGGTGGGAGGATTGATGAACAGGGACAGGTGGCATTTGTTAAGCACTGTGCCAGGAGTGATCCCACCTTATCCTTACAGCCCCGGAAGTAGGAGTGATGAATAACCTTATTTCACAGGTGAGAGGACAGAGGCTCCATGCTCAGTCACACAGGGAGCAAGGGGCTTAGTTTTCCTCACACCCCCTTACAGCCAGCTGCCAGAAAATTGTTGTGATACTCTAGATCCCCTTGGGGTTGTGCAGTGCCCAAATTGCACTAGAAGTGGGCCTGGTTCTTGACAGCCAAGGACCGTCGCACAGGGTGATAGCTCTGGAAATCAGGGCATTACCTGCTTTCTCACTTTGTGGGGGGGATGTGTAGGTGGGTGGGTGGGGGGTCAAAGACCCAATCTTGGGTCTGGTTTGGGTCTAGGACTTTCCAGAAGCCTCCTGTCTCATGAGGCAACCTTTCTTCTGAATCTCTTTGCAGAGAGCAGGAATCCTGTTGGGCCCAGATAAACTTCACCACCACAGGTCTGTGCTCCTTGCTCCTGACCCCCACAGGATGAGGTCACTGCCTCAAAATGCTATGGTGACTCAAACCTTCTGCAGCTGTTTGTTCCTTGTTAGGGTCAAAACACACCCTCGCCCTCCTTTCCCTGGGTTCCCACTCTCTCCTGGTCCCAGACTCCTACCTGCCACTGGCTCCGCCCACTGCCTAGAATACTCTCCCTCTTCCAGGTCCCAGTCACCTCCTCTTGGTCACCTTCTCCAGGAAGCCTTTCCAGGCTCTTTAGACAGGTTCTGTGCTTGCTACTTACCTGCCTCCACAACCTTGTAGTCCTTACCCCTGGTGGAAACCCAATGACATAATCTTTGGGATCTGCATTTCAGTGCTAGAGTGCTTACCTAGCCTGCGCGAGGCCCTGGGTTCCATTGCCAACACCGGGGGGAAAAAAAGTAATCTTTGGATGCTTGTGTATTTATTTATTTATTTATTTTGGTACCAGGGATTGAACTCAGGGGCACTCGACCACTGGGCCACATCGCCAGCCCTTTTTTTTTTTTTTTAATATTTATTTATTTACTTAAGTTGTACACAATGTAATGCATTTATGTTTACGTGGTGCTGAGGATCGAACCTGGGCCGCGCACATGCGAGGCAAGCGCTCTGCAGCTGAGCCACAACCCTCGCCCGTCTTTTTTTCTTTTTTTTTTTTTTTTTTTGGTGGTACCGGGGATTGAACTCAGGGCACTCGTCCACTGGGTCGCATCCCCAGCCCTTTTTTGTATTTTATTTAGAGACAGGGTCTCACTGAGTTGCTAAGTGCCTCGCCATTGCTGAGGCTGGCTTTGAACTCGTGATCCTCCTGCCTCAGCCTCCCAAAGTGCTGGGATTACAGGCGTGCGCCACCGGCCCGGCTCCGCCCGTCTTTTTTTGTATTTTATTAGAGACAGGGTCTCACATGAGTTGCTAAGTGCCTCGCCATTTCTTTTTTCTTTTCTTTTCTTTTTCTTTTTCTTTTCTTTTTTTTTTTTTTTTTTTTTTTTTTTTTTTTGGTACCGGGGATTGAACTCAGGGGCACTCGACCACTGGGTCACATCCCCAGCCCTTTTTTGTATTTTATTTAGAGACAGGGTCTCACTGAGTTGCTAAGTGCCTCGCCATTTCTGAGGTTGGCTTTGAACTCGCGATCCTCCTGCCTCGGCCTCCCAAGTGCAGGATTACAGGTGTGCGCCACCGCGCCCGGCTAGATGCTTGTGTATTTAATAACTCACTTGCTTCCACCGCTAAACGGCCAGCTCCACTGGGGAAGGACCGCCTGTGTCTGGGTCACGCGGGTCTTCAATGAATGGCCCGCTTGCCTTCCGGAACCTGTCCTTCCTTCTGCCGGCTTCCACTGGGAGCGCGAGGCAGCTGGTCTCTGTGCGCGCTGCTCTCTGAAAGGGGCCCAAGCGCAGAAAACTTCATTCTCTATGCTTGATTAACTGCACGGCACGTGTATTGAGCTCCTACTACGGTTTAGGAGGGTCCTATGATGACCAAGATAGACCTGGTCTCTACCCACAAGCCCAGACTCCAGTTGGGAAAGAGCGGATGGCGGGTCTGAACCGACAGGGCAGGCAGTCCCTAGAAGAAGCAGGGTTTAAGCAGAGACCTGCAAGAGGAGCACGGCGCACCTGGGTGAAGAGCGGGGCGAGCTAGCAATAGGGTGGGCTGGGGAGTGGGAGGGCTGACAGGTGCTCCTTCTGAAAGGTGGGAGTTGACGGAAGGCCCCGGGAGAGAGGAGGCATGGTTCAAAATGTAGTTCAGATTCGCGGCTCATTAGCAGAAAGGGTGGGAAGGGAGCAGGAGCGGATGCTGGGAGGTGGGTTCCGCCCCTTCCCCTAGGTAGACTTTGAACTGGGGAATGTGAGTAGGGGTGGGAGGATTAGGGCGGTTCACAGGGAAGTGAAAACTGGCCCCCGCCGGGCGCGGTGGTTCACGCCTGAAATCCCAGCGCTTGGGAGGCTGAGGCAGGAGGATCGCGAGTTCAAAGCCAGCCTCAGCAATGGCGAGGCACTTAGCAACTCAGTGAGACCCTGTCTCTAATAAAATACAAAAAAGGGCTGGGGATGTGGCCCAGTGGTCGAGTGCCCCTGAGTTCAACCCCTGGTACCAAAAAAAAAAAAAAAAAAAAAAAAAAAAAAAAAAAAAAAAAAAAAAAAAAACTGGCCCCCAATCCTGGTTTTCCTTTCTTTTTCAGACATGTCCTTCGATAACTCCCTGTTTGCCATCTCTACGGTGAGTGGCTTCTTTTTTTGGTTCCCCTTTCCTGCTGACCATCCTACTTGGTCAGGTGGAGGCCACCCCTAGCCTGGGTCTACCCCATGACTCTTGAGCTCTGGGGTCAGGAAAAAGCATAAAATCGCAAAAGTGGGATTTATCAGTGAGCCCAGGGTTGACTCGGAAATTCCCAGGAGGCTGAAGGGGACAATGTTATCACATGGGGGGTATACACTGTGGTGGTCAGTTCTCCCTTTGGATTTAGGAAAATGTTCCAGAATGGTGATAGTATTCAAGGTAACTTAGTGGTCTCTCTGGGGTCCTTCATATTGCCTTAGAACAACCTGATGTATTCTGTGGTTCGCTCTTGGCTTATTTTTGTTTTAATTCCAGGGACTTCACCTTAAGTGTCCCACTGTGGGTTTCCATGTAGGGGGAGGGTCAGAACCCCCTATTTTTTAAGAGGTGTCGCTCATTCCCTGTCACACAGTGCCAGTGCTGGGATTTAAAACTGAATCTATAGGACTCCTCTGCACAGCTGCATTTTGGGGTGATCTTGGCACTTATACTTTATTATTATTAACCGAATTTGCAATTCTGACCCATGAACTCCACGGATCAAGGAAATGTCCAGTCAATTCCTCTCCATAGAGGGGGTTCCACTAGAGGGAGCCTCAGACGTCCCATTCGGACGCATGAATGTTGTAGAACTTTGACTTTCCTCAGGTAAAACGGGAGCCCTGGAGGGTTGCGAGTAGAGGTGGGACACGATAAGCTTCGGGTGCGCACCGGCGCCCTCTGGTGGTTCCTTCGGGAAAACATTGTGGCAGGCAGGCGCTGGAGCTCCGGGACCTACCTGCATGGAGGCAACTACCGTGGTCAAGGGTTCCGCGGGTTGGCAAGAGAGGTGGCAAAATCGAACAGGGTAGATCCAGGTGATGGGAAACAGGATGGAATGAACGGGCCAAGAGAGAAGGAGGAAGCCTTGGGGGAGGGCAGGCTGATAGGGATAAGAGCTGATATTGCAACCCCGTCAGCATCAGGTGGTGCCTGCCAGCAGGTGGAGCCTGAGCCTGGAGGCCAGGAGAGAGGGCAATGCTGGAGATAAGGACGCGGGGTCCCAGATGTACAGATGGCGAGAGGAAGGGAGCTTGGCACTGGCTGGTTAAGCCCTCTGAGGTCTCAGTTCCTAGAACAAATCCTGACCCATTAAGACAAATACAACAGGCCAGGCAGGTTCTAAAACTCCATGAGAATCTGCAATGCTCAGGACACCATCTTGGGACATACCCACACCCATCTTCCCTCTTTTATTTGCTACTGGGGATTGAACCTAGGGTCACTTAACCAGCGAGCCACATACCAGCCTCTTTTTTTTTTTTTTTTTTTTTTAATGTTTTTGAGACAGGGTCTCACTAAGTCCTTAGGGCGTTGCTAAGTTGCTGAGGTTGGTCTCAAACTTCCAATCCTCCTGCCTGCCTTATCTCCTGAGTTGCTGGGATGACAAGCTACCACACCCAGTGAAAAAGTCCTATTAAAAAAACTTTTGGAGCCGGGCGTGGTGGCGCACGCCTGTAATCCTAGCACTTGGGAGGCTGAGGCAGGAGGATCTCGAGTTCAAAGCCAGCAAAGTCGAGGCACTTAGCAACTCAGTGAGACCCTGTCTCTAATAAAATACAAAAAAAAAAAAAAAAAAAAAAGGGCTGGGGATGTGGCCCAGTGGTCGAGTGCCCCTGAGTTCAATCCCCGGTACCAAAAAATAAAAAAATAAAAAACTTTTGGGCTGGGGATGTAGCTCAGTTGGCAGAGTGCTTGCCTTGCACGCACACAGGCCCTGGGTTCAATCCCTAGCACCACAAAAAAGTGTTGTTGGTTTTTTTTTTTTTTTTTTTTTTTTTTTTTATACTGGGGATGGAACCCATGATTCCTCTACCATTAAGCTACACCCCCAGCCCTTTTTGAGACAGGTTCTCTCTAAGTTGCTCAGGCTGGCCTTCAAACTTTGATCCTCCTGTCTCAAACTCCTGAGTAGCTCAAACTACAGGCTGCACCAGCACAGTCAGCTTCAGTTTCTTTTTGAAGCTTTGTACAGCTGTGCTGTTGGCTGAAATGACTACGAAGTAGCTGACTCTAGTTTTTACTGTTACCTTGTGGAAGGCCTGATATGCAACTTTATAACAACCTGCTAAGTGAAGTTGACAGTTTCTCTTTCAAAGAAGTTCCCTGAGGTTGGACTTGGACCTTACTGTAGTCACCCAGCTAGGGAGAGGCAGGCTGGAACTTTACCTGCTCTTAACCACCTGGTTTCAGTTCTAGTAAGTTCATTTGTCCTTGATTAGTGTTTCAAGTATTCAAGATAAGAGGGTAGATCTTGGAGGTTTTGAGGGACTCAGAAGGAGAGGAACAAAGGAGAGTGGCAATGGATGTGTTCATTTAACAAGGCTTATGAGATGCCTGCCCCCGTTTTATCTGTTTTACTTCTTAAGTCTCATAGCAACCCTAGAAGGTGGGTATAGCATTCTCTCCACCATTCAAAAGGGGAAACTGAAGCACAGGGGTTAAGTCACTCAACCAAGCTCACACTGCCAGGAGGTGACAGAACTGGGATTTGGACTCCTGCTCTCTGGTCCTCTACTCAGCAGGGAGGAACCCTGGAGAACAGAAGACCAGGACAGGAGGAGAAGGTCCCTGAGGCTCAGGGTGTAAAGAGATATAAGAGCTGACCTGAGACCTGATGGGCTGAAGTAGTCTCAGGTTCAGAATATGGGGGAATCCTAGATTCTGATGCTCCAAAATACCCACTTCTGATTTTTTTCTTTCATGGACCAAGAAAATGACCTCAGAAGAAGACCCAGCAGCCACCCTAGATGCTTGCCGTGGCAACTGTGGGCCCCGAAAGAGGCCCGCCTCCACATCATCCTCACCAGAGCCCCCAGAATTCAGCACTTTCCGGGCCTGCCAGTGAGACTGAGGATTGGGGACCACTTCTATTCAGCTCTGTTCCTCCACCTGCCTTGGTCTTTCCAGGGCCTGAGGTTCCCTTCAGCTACTTCAGGGCTGGCAGGGGTTTATGTTCCCTGGCTGCTGCCTTCTCAGGGAGTTGAACAGACATGAAGGGGACCTCTGAAGGGGACTTGCTCACACAAGTGGGAGAGGGGGTGAAGGCAATGGCATGGAGGCTGAGCCCAAAGCAGGAAGCCCTTCAGTGGATTCCTTCTTCTCAAGACCATCAGGGAAGATGTCAGGATTACTTCTGGCCCCCCAGCTGGGCATAAGAGGTCCACACTCTCCACAATGCCCCCAGTTCTTCCATTTCCAGTCACTCTGATCCAGGTACCTGACTTCCCAACTGGGTTTTCGAGCTCAGGGTTGGGAGGGGGGTGTTCTGTGTGTTCCTCCTTTTGGCATGCCTAAGTTATTAATTATAACACATGTTGAGGTGTTCCCAAGGTCATTCTGGCGTGTGATCGTTCAAGCCTGGGACCTCCGGCATCCAACTCTTGGATGGCTGAGGAGTGGGTAGCATGCCCTAATCCACCATGTTTAAGGTATCCCTGAACTGAGTCAAGATGGCGTAGGAGACCTACGCGGGTGTGTATGTGTGTGTTGTGTGTGTGTGTGTGTGTGTGTGTGTGTATGAAAGGAGGGGACAGTGCCACAAGGGGTTTCTGCTAGAGTCCCTCAACTGCAGAGGAACAGGAGGTAGAATGATTTTGTGTAGGGGTTTAGGGGTGTTGGGGAAAATGAGGCGTAAATGAGGACCAGAGAGGGTGAATTGGAAAGTCAGACCCCGGGACCTCTAAAACGGATGAGCCCTGAAACAACAGGAGCAGCCACTGTTGGAGCCATTGGGGAAAGGGAGAGGCCTTGAGGGAGGGATGTTTTGTGTAGAGGAAAGAAAGTGAAGGGCAGGGGCTGGGGAGGGGCAGTGGGAGGGGCAGAGACAATGGGGAAGAAAGGAGCAGTAGAGGGACTGAGTTCAGGTTGAGGGTGGAGGCCCAGAAGCACCTCAAACTGCTTTTCCATTAGGGTGGCCAGGATAGGGCCACGGGACGGGGGCGTGTCCCCAGGCTGGGGCCACGCCCTTCACTCAGCTCTCCAGCAGAGCCGAGAGCCTCACAAAGTCTCAGTAGGAGGGGAGCGGGCAGGTATGGGGGCGGGCCCCGGTGGCAGCTCGGCCCCGCCACCGCGAGACGCTTCCCCAAATCGGGCGGGACCAAGGGGTGGAGCCCGGACCCGGGAGCGTGTCCGAGCCGTCCTGGCGTCAAACCCGCTCCTGACCTCCCGGAGGCCGGGGAGCCGCCTCACAAAGGGCGGCCGTTTCTACGGGGCGGGGCCGGGAAGTGTCCGCGCGGCCAAGTGCCGTCCCCGCCGGCGCCGAGCATCAGCACCTCCTTACAAAGCGCGGCCGTTCGTGCGACGCGGGGTGTGGGCGGGGCCCAGGTCCCCTGGGGGCGTGTCCACGCGAGCCGGTACCGCCCCGTGAAGCACGCCCCGCCCCGCTGTCCGAGTTACCGCACCTCGTTACAAAGCGCGGCCGTTCGCGCCACGGCCTGGGGGCGGGGCCCAGATCTCCTAGGGGCGTATCCGCGCGGCTGTGCACCGCCCCCTGACGCACGCTCCCGTCCCTGCCGTCCCTGTGCAGCGGAGCCACCTCACAAAGCGGCGACCGTTTGCGCGGTGGGGGCCGGCCCCGCCCCCGGGTGTATTCTCTCGTTCCCCGCGCCCAAGACCTCCGGCAGGGGGCGCTGTGCCACGGGGCCGGGCCGCGGCGGCGGCGGCGGCGAGGCGTGGCGTGGCCGGCAGGTGGCGCTGCCCGGCTCGGCCTCGGCCTCGGCCTGCGCGGCGGCGGCGGCGGCGGCGGCGGCGGCGGCGGCCTGGGCCCGGGCGCGGCGGCGGTGGTGGCGGCGGCGGCGGCAGGGCCTGGAGCCGGATCTAAGATGGCAGCGGCGGCGGCGGCGGTGGGGCCGGGCGCGGGCGGCGCGGGGGCAGCGGGCCCTGGAGGCGCGGGGCCCTGCGCGACAGTGTCCGTGTTCCCCGGCGCCCGCCTCCTCACCATAGGCGACGCGAACGGCGAGATCCAGCGGCACGCGGAGCAGCAGGCGCTGCGCCTCGAGGTGCGCGCCGGCCCGGACGCGGCGGGCATCGCCCTCTACAGCCGTGAGTGGGGACCCCGGGCTTGGGCCGAGGGCCGCGCAGCGCGCGGGGGTTGTGCACGAGGCTGGCGGGTCTGGGGGCCCCGGGGAGGCCCCGGGCCTGGGGGGCACCTGGCTGGGGGTCCCGGGGGCTGAGTCGCGGCCGGGAGTGAGGGGGTGTGGAGCGCCGGCGTCCAGGGACAGAGAGAGAAAAGAAGGCGTGCGTGGTGGCCAGAGGGGAGAGGTGCCCCGAATAAAGAGGGAAGCGCGAAATGGGGAGTGAGGGGCCTGAGATTTGGGAGGGGGCGGTGAGCAGGAAGTGGGGACAGACAGTGGTAGGGGTATTCGGAGGAAGCCGGGCCAGGGGGTGTCGGGAGCGGGTGTGGCCGCCCTGGCTGGGAGCAGGGTGGGGTGTGGGCGGCCTCTGGCCATCTCAGGGGACCCCCCTGGACTACTAAGGACTGTTGGAAAGTAATTCCCAGTCTGGGGCGGCCGGGAGGACGGGTGCCTCCTCTATGCAGGTCTTGGCTTCCAGGACCCTCCGAGTGGGGAACTTCTAGGGCTGGGGAGAAGGGCCCATGTGAGGGTGGTGCGGGCCACTAGAGGGGCTCCGGATGAAAACGTGGAAGGGGAGGGCCGCTTTCTGTTAGGCTTAGAAGTAAGAGGTAACACAGCCACCTCCTTCACCACGCGCCTGCTGTCGCCTTTTTGGGGATGTGAGAATCTAGTTGCATTTTCAGAAGCTGCTTTCAAAACTGACTTTTCAGTAGGGGGAAAATCGCAAAGCTTGCCAAGACGTCCCCCAGCCCTAGTCTTTGCAATGCATCCTTTTTCTTTTTTCTTGTTACTCTTTCTTTTCTCCTCTCTTCTCTTAGATTCCTCGTTCACATTTTGCTATTCTGTTTCATTCGCCTTTGTCTCACGGGGATCTCTTGCACTGATGCTCTAGGGAGCCACGAAGAAGGCCTTTACTAGCTTTGGCCCCGTGGGAATTTTTTGCCACTTTGGGAACTGGGTGTTCTGAAGGGAAGTGTGTGAGGCAGTAGGTTCACATGGGCTTCTCCCTTTGCCTTGACTTTGAAAACAGATTAAAGGAGTGTGTCTGTCACCCAAGTGTGACACCTTATGTCACACTGGAGAGGAGCTAGGGTCTTCTTGGACCTGATGAGAGGGAAGAAGGGTTGGGAGCTCAGGACAGACATCTAAGCTCAGCAGGACCTCAGAGCCTAAGCAAGCCCATTCATTTGGCTAGCATTAATAAGCAGTTTCTCAAGCTAGTGTCCCTGGCCTTACACTCAAAAGAGTTCCAGGAGGCTTGGTTTTCTTTCTCTTCTTTCCTTCTTGTGTGTGTGTGGGGGGGGTTATAGGGGGTTTAACCCCAGGGTGCTCTATCTCTCTGAGCTACACCCCCAACCCTTTACTATTTTGAGACCGGGTCTAGCTAAGTTGCCAAGTCTGGCCTCAAACTTGGAATCTTTCTTCCTCAGCCTCCCAAGTTGCTGGGATTACAGGCATGTGCCACTGTGACTGTTCAAATGAACTTTAAGAAGAAAATTTAGAAGAGTTTTTAAGTTTATAAAATTATTGGAAACATAGTACAGGCAATTCTCAAATACCCCACACATAGTTTCCCCTGTTCTTAGCATTTCATTTCAGAAGAATTTTTGCATTTTGTGTTTTTGTTGTTGATAATCATGAAAGTGGGCTGGGGTATCTGCATGTGCGAGATCCTGCATTGGAACTCCAGCACCACAGGAAAAAGAGAGGGAAGGAACCAGAAAGAAAAAGATAAGGGAGCCGGGCGCGGTGGCGCACGCCTGTAATCCCAGCACTTTGGGAGGCTGAGGCAGGAGGATCACGAGTTCAAAGCCAGCCTCAGCAATGGCGAGGCACTTAGCAACTCAGTGAGACCCTGTCTCTAATAAAATACAAAAAAAGGGCTGGGGATGTGGCCCAGTGGTCGGGTGCCGCTGAGTTCAATCCCCAGTACCAAAAAAAAAAAAAAAAGATAAGGGGCTGGGGTTGTGGCTCAGCGGCAGAGCGCTCGCCTCTCCCGTGCGCGGCCCGGGTTCGATCCTTAGCACCACGTGGACATAAGTGCATTGCATTGTGTACAACTAAAGTAAATAGATAGATATTTAAAAAAAAAAAAGAAAGAAAAAGAAAAAGATAATCCTGAAGTGTCATGAGTTACAGGCAATCTTCTGTGAGAGGTAATTCATAAGTAAAATGACTGTAAAGAGGGAGAAAGTCCACATTTCTCAAACGGAAATCCTCAGTCCCAGATAATATTCTCAGGGGTCAGAAAGAATTTCTTCCCCTTTACATTTTAGTAACATTAGTGGAGAGTTAAAAACATGGGCTCTCGAGGCAGTCAAAGCTGGGTGTATTAATTTCCCGGGGCTGCCATAACAAATGAAACACAAACTTGGTGGCTTAAAACAACAGAAATGTGTTCTTTCTTAGTTTGTGGCCAGAAGTCTGAAATCAAGGTGTCAGCAGGGCCTCGCTCCCTCTGGAGGTTCTTGAGGTTCTCGGAGAATCCTTCCTCCACTTTCCCAGCTTCCAGTGGCTCCAGGCACTGCTTGCTTGTGGCAGCAAAACTCCACTCTGCCTCTGTCTTCACAAAGTCTCTCTCTGTGCTCTCATCTTTTTTTGGACACTGGGCATTAAATTAAATGTAGGACAGTGTCATCCTGAGGTCCTTAATGATATGGGTAAAGACCCCGTTTCCAAATAAGGTCACCCTCCTAATTCTGGGGATTAAGACTTGGACAACTCTTTCTTGGGTCATATGTATAGGCTAATCTTGTGCCCTGCCACTTTACTATTAGCTGTGGGACTTTGTGTCACAGTTTCCTCATGGTTCAGGCTGTTGTAGCTCAGGGTCTTTGCTTAATGAATGAAGACCTCCTTGGCAGTGGTACCTGCTCCCTTTAGGGGCTGGCAGTGGCTTTAGAGTGGTTGAATTGCTGCTTTGGGCAAAATAGCCTGGACAGTGGGGACAGAGTAAGAGCATAGGGAGGAACTGCTCTGAAGTGTGTTCTGTGAGTTCGTCTCGGGGCTGGGGTGTGTGGCTACATGCACCCCATTCGAGAGCAGGTGTGGCCCGTATCCTCTGGGAGAAGTCTGAGATACTGCAGGCAGTTTGGGACATGGGAGGGGGGATGTGGCAGTTGGGTGGGCCAAGGGGGAACTCCCCCTAGGCCTCCAGGTTAAAGCAGGCTGCTGGGAGGGTCGGGCCTTCTCTTGGGATGAACTTCCTTCCCTGGCTTCAGTCTTTTTCCACCTGGACCCTTCTGTGGCCTAAATGCTTTGGCCCAGAGAGAAAGCATCAGGAGCGCTGACACTCACCTATCCTCACAGATGCTGTGACCCACTTGTGCTTTTAGACTCCCAGGATTTGCATCTGTGTAAGTAGGGACATAGGGAGAAATGGCCAGGATCGGCCAGGGCACAAATCTTCTCTTGCCTTGAATATTTGCCATGGACCAGAGTCTTCTGTGGGTGCTAGGGAATATTCTGACAGGTTCTGGTCAGATGTGTGGTCCTGAACTAGCTATTTGACCTCCCTGAGCCTGTTTCTCACCTGTAGCAACACTTACCTTTGCATGGCCTCTGTTTCCTCTGCAGTGGGAATCATGCCACTTGGGGCCCAGGAAAGT
Organism: Tamias sibiricus; assembly: GCA_025594165.1. Taxonomy (NCBI): domain Eukaryota; kingdom Metazoa; phylum Chordata; class Mammalia; order Rodentia; family Sciuridae; genus Tamias; species Tamias sibiricus. The sequence goes on from CM046673.1 coordinate 10,595,328, forward strand.
GGGCGAAGTTGATTGGGTGTGTGGAGCAGGGTGTCCAGCGTATAGCAAGCATTCAGTAAACAGTAAGTTTTTCATAGATGCTATTGAGAGTGATGGCGTTGTTGTGGCATAGGGAAGACCTGGCTGTTCTAGGACAGAACCCCTTATTCCGCAGGCCTGCCCAACTATCTTGTACCCCTGGTGATGGGAGAGAGACTCCTGGGCCCTGTTTCTTGACACCTGTACCTTGTCTGGTGGGAAGGATGACAGCTGCAGAAGGTCCTGCTGTGGTCGTCCTACTTCAACCCCAAGCAACCCTTGCTGCCCCTTCTAGCCATTTGGTCACCCTAGCTTTTATCCATGGGATTGACCAAATGGCAGGCAGCTACTAAATCCAGGCTGTTGTACCTGGGCAGAGGTGGAGGCCCTCTGGCATAGTCCTTCTGAGCCTTGAGGAAGCTCTGGCACAGCCTCAGGCATTCTGGGAGACAGCTCTGCTCTCCTGGAGAGGAGGTGGGGCGGCCAGGGCGGAAAGCAGATCAGACTCTCAATCGCTGGGCTCCACGGCGTCTTTTCAGGAGGTAGCTGTGTCATTTTTCTTTATTGATCAACACAGGTCAGTTTGGCAGTGCTCTGGGCTCTCCCTGCCGCTTGTTTAAGAAGAGACAAGGGAGACAGACTTTGAAAGGGGCTAAATTTCAGTTTGGGGTGGGGGGGCATGCCAGTGTGTGGAGAGCCCAGTGAAAAACTTTTTGTCAAAAGAAGGTGAAGAAAGGCTGGCTGCCACAGAACCAGGAGCCCTTGTGACTTGGGACCCCTCTGACAGCTGGGGTATTTGTTATGTGCCCAGCCCTTAAAACACTTTATTGTCAAGCTGGGTTGACAGTTGAGAAAGTTGGTAACACCAGAAGGGCATTCATGTTTCAGTAGTGTCTGTATGTTGCTAACAGCTACTGTGAATTATTGAGCACTTACTATGTACCAGGCTGTGCAAAAACTTGTATAGACAGACTCAAGTGCTTGACCTCGGGGGCAGCTAGGGAAAGGACAGTATAAATCCAGGCCTGTGGGCCAAATGTAGCCTGCAGCCTATTTTTATACAGTCAGAGCTGGGAGAGGCTTTTATAGTTTTGAAGCAATGAATTAAAAAAAAAAAAAAAAAAAAGCCAACCCGCAAAGAGGAATATTTAATCGAGACCATAGTGTCCTATAAAACCTAAAATATTTACTTGTTGGCCCTTTTTGAAAGAAAAAGATGGCAAATCCTGAGATAAAAGAATGAGGCTGGTAGGAGAAGGGAGCCATTGGGGAAGATGGCCCCAGTCAGACAGGCCAAAAACCCTTTATTTCTTTTCATTGTGAAGTGTCCTGATGATGGCTCAACACAAATGCGTTACACTTTCTGGATTGTGTAGGCCAGTTGGCTTGCAGGTTGTGGCCCTTGCATTATGTTAGCACTGGTCCCTAAAAAGTCTTGTGAAGAGCTGGGCGCGGTGGCGCACGCCTGTAATCCCAGCACTTTGGGAGGCTGAGGCAGGAGGATCAGGAGTTCAAAGCCAGCCTCAGCAATGGCGAGGCACTTAGTAACTCAGTGAGACCCTGTCTCTAAATAAAATACAAAAAAGGGCTGGGGATGTGGCCCGGTGGTCAAGTGCCCCTGAGTTCAATCCCCGGTACCAAAAAAAAAAAGTCTTGTGAAGTCAGTGATTCTAATCCCATTTTACTGGTGAAAAAACAGGTGAAAGGGCTTGACCAGCTGAAATAACATGGTGGGCTGGCAGCAGAGCTGGCTTTGAAGTGCAGGGCTACCAGATGCCCACCTCACTCTGTGTGTGTGTGTGTGTGTGTGTGTGTGTGTGTGTGTGTGTGTGTGTTTCAGAAAGGGAAAATAAGCAGCACTCAATTTATCTGTGCAGAACAGAGACCCAAAGTAGCAGCTGCTTAAACAAGATGGTATTTAACTTTTTGTGCTCTTATGCTTAAATCCAAAGGTTGGCAGGTGCCCAAGTCTCTAGGGATGGATGGTTTAGAAGTCCCCAGACCCACATCCTTAACAGCTACCCCTCTCTACCACTTCTAAGGTGAGGTCTTGGCCTAGCTCGGTGGTGCATGCCTATAATCCCAGTGGCTCGGGAGGCTGAGGCAGGAGGATCACAAGTTTAAGGCCAGCCTCAACAACTTAGCAAGACTCTGTCTCAAAATAAAAAATAAAAAAAGAGCTGGGGATGTAATTCAGTGGTTAAGTGCCCTGGGTTCAATCCCTGGTACCAAAAAAGAAAGAAAGAAATGTGGGAGAGCCGGGCGCAGTGGCTCACGCCAGTAATCCCAGCACTTAGGAGGCTGAGGCAGAAGGATCGTGAGTTCAAAGCCAGCCTCAGCAATGGCGAGGCACTTAGCAACTCAGTGAGACCCTGTCTCTAAATAAAGTTCAAAATAGGGCTGGGGATGTGGCCCAGTGGTCGAGTGCCTTGGTACCAAAAAAAAAAAAAAAAAAAAAAAAAAAAAGAAAGAAAGAAAGATGAATGAGGTCTTGTCTTCATGGTTCAGCATGGCTACTGGAGTCCAGTCTTGACACTCTGGTTTCCCAGTAGTAGGGTAAAGGAATGGGGATAAATGAGGAAGGGTGCAAAGGACACAGAACAAATTATTAAGGAAGGTTTCTGAAGATGGCTTAGGGTACTTCTGCTTCCATCCCATGGACTAGAATGTCAGTTGTATGCAAAGGAGACTGGGAAATGTAGCCTTTAGCCGAAGTAGCCATGTGCTAAGCTAGATTCAGAGCTGCTTTTTTCTGTGCGGGGAAGGGAGAACATAACTGGCAAAGTTGCCCTGGCTGCAGTGGGAAGATAGTGGACCTTGCCAGGACCTTTCTGGATTATGGAGAGGTGCTCAAGTACATGGTGAGGAGGGACAGCTTGAAACAAAGGGTCCCCTTTAAGAAATGGAGTAGCTAAAGGGGAAAATGGGGTTGTGTTGTGTCAAGATTGCCTTTTTTTTTTTTTTTTTTTTTACGGTACTGGGGATTGAACCCAGGGTGCTCTTCCACTGAGCTACATCCCCAGCCCTTTTTATTTTTTATTTTTTTAGAGACAGAGTCTTACTTAGTTGTCTAGGTTGATCTTGAACTTTCGATTTTCCTGCATCAGCCTTCAGAGTTGTTGGGATTATAGGTGTGCACCACTGCACTTGGCCAGAATTGCCTTTTACAAGCCTTTCACTGTGTGGTCAGGAGATGTGCACCCTTTGGGAGATGTGATAAAAATGGTCTTTTCTGAAGACTGCTCTGGCAGCAAAGCACCAGGTCTCCTGGAGCAGGGGGAGAGACGCCTGTGGGGCTTCCTAGGCTGGAGAGTGGAACGGGAGTGGTGCTGCAGAGTGGCCTCCCATCAGCCTGCTGCAGAGCAGGTGAGTGCTCAGAAATTGTATTCTGGAACAAAAGGTGACTTCTACCTGGTGCCTCAAGGACTAGATCATAAAGCTTTAAACTACCCTGTCTAGGAGTTGCAAATGCAGTTAAAATCTAGGTAGACTCCTCCCTGTCCCCCCATTGGGGACTGAACTCAGGGGTACTTAACCACTGAGCCACATCCCTAGCTCTTATTTTTCATTTTGAGATAGGCTCTCACTAAGTTGCATAGGGCCTTGCTGAATTGTTGAGGCTGGCCTTGAACTTGTGATCCTCCTATCTCAGCCTTCTGAATTGCTGAGATTACAGGCAAGCACCACCACACTCCACTCCCAGCCCTTCTTAACTTTTTTTTTTTTTAATTTTTTTTAGTTGTAGATGGACTCAATATTTTTATTTTTATTTATTTATTTATTTATTTTTTGTGGTACCAGGGATTGAACTCAGGGGCACTCGACCACTGGGTCACATCCCCAGCCCTTTTTTTGTATTTTTATTTAGAGACAGGGTCTCACTGAGTTGCTAAGTGCCTCGCCATTGCTGAGGCTGGCTTTGAACTCGCGCGATCCTCCTGCCTCAGCCTCCCAAAGTGCTGGGATTACAGGCGTGCGCCACCGCGCCCGGCTTATTTATTTATTTTTATGTGGTGCTGAGGATTGAACCCAGGACCTCACACATGCAAGGCTCTACCACTGAGCTACACCCCCAGTCCCCCCTTCTTCTTTTTTTTTTTTTTTTTGTGGTATCCGGGATTGATCTCAGGGGCACTCGACCACTGGGTCACATCCCCAGCCCTTTTTTTTTTTGTATTTTATTAGAGACAGGGTCTCACTGAGTTGTTAAGTGCCTCGATATTGCTGAGGCTGGCTTTGAACTCGCGATCCTCCTGCCTCAGCCTCCCAAAGTGCTGGGCCCCCCTTCTTCTTATTTGAAGACAGGTTCTCCGTGAGTTGCCCAGGCTGGTCTTAAACTTGCAATCCTTCTGCCTCAGCCTCTTGAGTAGCTGGGATTACAGATATGTGTCACTATACCAGGCTAAGAAGCAATTTTTCAAACCCAGGTTTTCATCAAGTGTGGATAAATGTCTCTCACCTCACACCTGTAATCCCAGTGACTCAGGAGGCTGGGGAAGGAGAATGGCAAGCTAGAGGCCAGCCTCAGCAAATTAGGGAGACTCTCAACAACTCAGTGAGACCTTGTCTCAAAATAAAAAAATTTGGGGAAAAAGAAAGAAAGGACTGGGGATGTAGTTCAGTGGTAAAGTTTACCTGTGTACAAAAAAAAAAAAAAAAAAAAAAAAAAAAAAAGGCTCTTACCTCTTTAGGCCCCCAGTCCCTTTTTTCTAGATGTCTGAGTTTGAGACTATGCTGGCATTTCCAGTAAGGTGGACCTGGCTTCCACCCTATTTGCAGAGTTCTGGCCTCCTGGCCCCTCTCCTTCTATACCCATATCTGGTCCTTGCACAGGCCCACAGCCTCATGTGCAGTTTGAAAATTCAAAAGTTCTGAAAATGTAACTTATTTTTACTATTTATTTGACAGCATATTCTGATGTGAGCGGCCATGTGGGGCTTTTTATAAATTTCTGTGTCCAGTTTAGTGGGACTAAGTCACATTCTGTTAAAAAGACATGCTTGGTTATGAGAGTATTGCAGAGACTGCAGAGGAATGATATAAGTTATCGGTACATTATCATCTTTCTAAAAACCAGAAAAGTTGTCATCTGAAACAAACTGGCCCCTGAGGACTATGATGTGTACAACCTACCAGGGTTTTGTGGGCCCTTATATGAGTTTGTGAGTGGACAGTGGCCAGCACAGGCCTCAAGTGCTGGGCTCCCATGTCGGGGTCTGGATGAGGTGGACAGGCAGGGCCTTTCAAACTCACTAATGACTTGGAGGTACCAGCTGAGACTAGCTCAGGGTACTCTGGACGGCATGTGTGGCTTTTTCCAGGGAAGTCTGCTCTGCCTCTAGGATCTGCTCAAGAACCTGGGAATATGGTGAGTTTGCCAGGACATCAGGGGAAATGCCACTGAGGAGAGGGCTGGATGGAAGGACAGGCCCAGCTGTCCCAGGTGGAGTATTGAGGCTTGGAGGGGCTTCCAGCTCTCAGAGCTGGCTTTCTGAATCTTGTCTGTAGATGACCCCCGGTGTGCATGGGGGCTCACATAACCCCCTCAAAATTATACACACACACACACACACACACACACACACACACACACATTTTTTGTGTGTGTAGGGGGGAGGTACCGGGGATTGAACTCAGGGGCACTTGACCACTGGGCCACATCCCCAGCCCTTTTTTGTATTTTTATTAGAGACAGGGTCTCACTGAGCTGCTAAGTGCCCGCCATTGCTGAGGCTGGCTTTGAACTTGCGATTCTCCTGCCTTAGCCTCCCAAGTGCTGGGATTATAGGCGTGCACCACTGCGCCTGGCAAAATTATATATTTTTAATTTATTATTTTTCTGTGGTGCTGGGAATGGAACCCAGGGCTTTGTCCATGCCAGGCAAATGCTCTACCATCACTGAGTCACATCCCTTGCTCATGAGTCCCTAGAAATTGATCACAGGTTTGCTTCAGGGTAAAAGGTGAAGAGTCGGTGACTGTGACCTCAGATGAGGCTGTGAGCTTCTCTTTCAATCCCTGACTGAAAAGGGGTTCACAGCAACATCTTCCTGGGATGGTGTGAAGCGAATACATTTGAGGTGCCCCTCCAGTGTGCCTGACTCTGTGTATGCACCCTGCAAACTGGTTTGGGTGTTATTGTGAGTTCTTAGCACATTTTTGTGGGCAGAGCCTCCCTTGGTTTCTATCAGATTCTTTTCTTTTCTTTTGTATTTATTTTTTAGTTGTAGTTGGACCCAATACCTTTATTTTATTTATTTATTTTTATGTGGTGCTGAGGATCGAACCCAAGGTCTCGCACGAGCTTGGTGGGCACTCTACCACTGAACCACAACCCCGACCCTCCATCAGATTCTTAGAGAGGGATCTGTGACCTAAGAAAGAAAGGGTGACAGCCACTGGAGGAACCATCCCTAGGATGACTCAGCTGGCCCTGGCTGGTCAGCTGCAAGTGCTGTGGGTGTACCGGTTGAGACCCTGCGAGGAGCTGGGGTGTCCTGGGAGAGGTGGGGAGAAGACATGAAAAGAAGGAGAGGCCAGTGGTTCCAGGTGCTACAAAAAGTCAGAGCCAGAGCCAGAGCCAAGGGCAGACAATGGTTTTCCCATCTAGAGGGCACAGGCAACCTCAGATAGCAGTCCCTATCCTGCAAGACTGAGGTGGGGGCTGGACCCAGCAAACTGGCAGCTCTGGGGAGGGGCCTGTGAAGCTACAGAGTGAGGTTGGATGCTAACCTCCCCCACAGTGGGCCTGGAGACCCACTCTTTCATTTATTCAGCCCGGAAGTAGGCCTGGAGAATGGCCTCACTGTCTCTAGTGCCGTGGTTGTTAGATAAATTCCAGGCCAACAGGCCACACTTTCCTGGTACTTTGGACAGGCCACACCTCCCAGGTGCCTTAAACTAACTAAAGGAATTTATCTAACAGTGGTCACCACTTATCCAGCTTCAGACAGTCAGCAGAAACTCGTGGAACAGGTGCTGTCTGCCAGTTGCTGTTTTAGAAGCTGGGGATGTGGTGACACCCAAGGCAGACACGTGGTTCCATACCTGCAGGACCGAGGACATGGTGCCATAGGCACTAAATCAGCCATCACTCAAAGTTCCTTGTTCCCAAAAGGGTTAGTGCCTTGGGGATTTTTGAGGATGCTAGGGGAGGGTCTCTACATAGAATCTGAGGGGAGGGCTGGTCACAAGTCCTCCCTGCTCAGGAAGGAGCATTAAGCTCCCCAAAGAAGAATAAGTGAAGCAGGAGGCACAGTAGGGCTGTGGCCAGCCACCAAGTCTTGACTCTACTTGTCACCATCCACATGACCACTCTGTCTATGCCTCAGGTTCTTTGGCTACAAAGTGGGGAACTGGACAGCATCTCTGTTAGAGGGTTGTTGTGAGTGGTGAGCTGACAGAATCCAGTGCTTAAAATAGCTAGCGTCTGGAATGCTATACTTCCCTGGCGGTGGGAAGACCTGCTCTGGGAGTGAACTCTCAGGCCTGGCATAGCCAAGGGCAGCAGAGTGTGTGGTGACTTTCATTCCAGCAGTGACAGGGAGGAAGTGACACCCATGGTGGAGGTGAGGCTCAAGCCTAGCTCTGCCCTCCGTCCTTTCTGAGTGGGGTGGTCCTGGACAAGTGCCTCAGCCTCTCCAGGCCTTAGCTTCCTCGTTGGTGGGGAGATGGCTTGGGCCAGGGTGGACATTTGTGGCTGGACACATCCCCTCAAAAATCAGACACAGCGTCCAGCCCTAGCACAGTTCAGTCTTAGAGAATGTGGACTCCATCTCCTCCCTGCTGGGGCCCAGGGACCCCCTTTGGAGAATGGCATTGAAGGGCTGGGGAAGAGGCTGCCTGGCCAGAGAGTTGACAGGAGGGAACTCCTGGGACAGGGCAGCAGCTGGCCCACTGAGTGAGTGGCAGCAGGGCTGTGCAGTGTCTCAGTTTTCAGTCCCACTATACTCCTGGGTCCCCTTCGTGGCAGGCCAATATGGCTTTCCCCGGCTGGTTTGCCTTTGCCTTCCCCCTTCCTGGGCCAGAAGCTGCTGGTGCCTGAGAACACAGGCTTGGAGCCACGCTGCTTCCTTTCCTTTCAGTTTCTTCTTGTAACGTGGAAGGGTTTTTTGAGGTTAGTGAATAGCTCGGTAAGTAAGTGACGGCTAGTTTATTATTTGACTCCTAAGCCTGCTGTGTGGCCTGAAAGACGACTGCTTCTGCGGTGATCAACTGTGCAGGTGATCACAAACCCCAGAACAGGGAGAGCTGAGCTGCAAGGGGCACAGAGGGGCTTTGGAAAGCCTCCTAAGACCCTGTTTTAGGGACCTTCCTGGACTGCTCCTGGATCCAGAGCCCCGGGAACCGGCAGAGGGCCCTCAGCCTCCTTCCGGTCTACTCGCAGAAGCCCTGGTCCCCCTCTGCGCTTTTGACACTGTCCAGCTCGGACTTTGGGTTAAAGACTCTGGAGGCCCTGACTCCCCACCCCTGCCTTTGTTCCCCCATAACCAGTTTTATGAAGGAAATTGAAACCAGACTTGAAGGAGTTGGGGCTGGAGATTCCGAGGAGCTCCCAGGCCGCCTCTGGTGTCTTCTCTTTTATTACTTCTTTTGTTGCTGTTGAGGCAACACACACACATGCCTGGGCCTCAGGTGTCCTGTTTGATGCATTTGACAGTTGTGGTCACCTGTGTAACCCATGTTCTGCCACCCAAAAGCCAGCTTGTCCTTCACTCTCTGGGTAATTTTTGTTTATTTGAGCAGTCCCTCCTTCACACGTCTGCTCCTTTCTCTATGGGCCGTTTGTCCCTTGCTGTCAGACTGGCCATTCTTGAAAACAGGTCCAGACTGGTTTTGGGGGGCTCTGCTCCCCCACCCTGCTTCTTGCACAGAGCCTGAAAGCCCCTTTCTCTTTTATTCCATCTTTTTGTCTGTCTCTTTAAAGCGATTCATTACAGTTTTGGCAGGAGCGGTCTGGGCTGTTTTTCTTTAACATTGTTGGCAGGTCTTTCCTCCTGCTAATTGTGTTCTTGGAGGTGGGGTTCATTTTCACTGGGTGCATCACACGTGTCAGAGTATAATGGTTTTATGTATAGAAGCCTGCCTGACAACACAGGTGTGGATGAGACTTGGGGCCTGCTAAAGGGCCCTGGCTGATCTGTGCTCTAATGAAAAAGGGATGTCCTTGTCACATGAATAACTAATCAAAGCCAGATTGAGGGACCCAAGAAGCACATTCCAGAGAATTCACACATTCTTCCTGAAGCTGTATGGGAAGGTGAAATGTCCTTTTGACCAGACTGGAGCTTCCAGATTTCTGACTTGTGTCCTCTGCTTCTGAGCCCCTAGGTGAGGGTGACAGGGCACGTGGCTCCTACTCCCCATTCCTCACGCCTGTGCCCCTGCTTATGAGTGCTTGCAGGCCCTACCATAGCTAATATTTACTGAACATGACCAAAGTGCCAGGCGGGCCCTGTTCACAAGTGCTTTTCATTTATTGACTGGTCCAATCATAACATCCCTGAAGGTTGGCAGGTCCTCACAGGGAGCCTCGGTGGCCACAGATCACTCCCTTCACTTTTACAAATGAGGAAACTGAGGCATTGAAGGTTTGGTGGCAGCGTTATCAGCCACCCACCCTGCAAACCCTCACCCTGCCTTTCCCAGCCTCTGATTGCTCCTCGGGTCAGAGCCACGTAGTCAAGTTAGCACTTGAAATGGAGGAGGTCTCCACTGAGGCTTGTTCCTCTTCCCCTTCTGGTCCTTATCCTGTGTCACTGGATTGGCCATGGCAGACTCCTAGAAGCTCACTGAAAACTCCTGGCTTTCCTGTGTGGTGATTCTATTGCTGTGTCAGGCAGCCTCAGCGGCGCTCTGTTGCGTGTGCCACATCTGGAGTTACATCTGGTGAGGCCGCCTGCGGCCCTGGGCAGGACATGGCCCTCCTAACTCAAACATCCTGTTTCTGAGCTGAGGTGGGGCCTGAGGGGCTCTGGGAACCCTCAGGGGCCTGGCGGAGGCCCTTCCTGCAGCCAGGCAGCCCCGGGACATCCTGTTTCTCTTCTGGGTCCATGGTCAAAATCTTTCTTCCAAGATGGGTCCTGGATAGGGACTTTGAGGGGGGGCTCAGCTGCTGGCAGCTTCTTCTTGCCCATCTACAGTTTCCCCCAGGCTTCGTCCCTGCTAAAGCTGCCCCAGCCTGTCCTCTTACCTGGTCTAATCTGGCCTCTTGGGAGCCAGCCCTGGTCTTCAGCTGGAGGCCCTGAGTGGCCTGAGTGCTGCTATCCCTGAGAGCCGGTTTCCCTGTGCACTCCGGGGTGCTCCTGCTGCTCACTGATCAGCCTCATTCTATCCTGGTCTTTGGGGCCTCTGAAAATGGCCCCTCTGCTAAGGATCTCACAGAGCACTGCTGCCTCAGCCATGTGTCCCAGACTATGGTGACCCTAGGAGGCAGGCTCAGTTACCTCCCTGCAGTGGGGAGGGCAGGTGTCTATGTCGTTACCAGTATGCTGGCCTTCCCAGCCAGATTCTCCTTTGACTTCAGAGACTGGGATGGAGTTTGGTCACTCTTGGACCAGTTGCTGGGTCCCCAGGCCTTGCTGCTCTCGGCTAAGGTGGCGGGCGCAGAGGGTGATTGGGTGCCTACACTGAGACTTTACATAGCTCGCGCTCTGCTGCCTGGTGTTCCATAAATCACAGCTTCAAAGTCTCAGCCGAGAAGAGGGGGCTGGGGAGGCTGTTTTTTTTTTTTTTTTTTTTTTTTTTTGCGCCTTGCCCCCGTTTTTCATAATTATCCACTAAGCTTCACATTTGCAGGGGATGTAGAACCCCCGGGCACATCTGCCATCCCTTTTGTAGCCCACAAAGTAGGGGCCAGTCACAGCGACTGATTAGCATGGCCAGGGAGACATTTGCATGTAATTGCCCCAAGTGTTCTTTTCAGAAAAGCCAAGTTCTTTCTTTGTCTTGTCCTATTCTTGGGGTTGCTCTTCTACACACCCCACAATTAGACTCCTGTTCAGGGCCTCTACACCAGGCCTGGTGGGTTAGAAGCCTTTACCCTTGAAGGCAGGGGCTGGCCTTACCTCCTCTGGACCAGCCCTTTGCTGGGAACACCCCCACCCCCAGTTTTTCCCCCAGGCCTCTGACCTGCCAAAACTGATTTGTGAGGTCTGGATGTCCCCAGTAAGGGAAACTTGCTCTATCCCATGGTCACCCCGGAGGCAACTTGACCTTTCTCCACATGCCACCTTCAACAGTGTCTTGAAATCAGACCAGGTGGGGTGGGGGTGAGGATAGGCCAGCCTGGGGCCATGGAGATGCTATCAGGAACCCTGGAGGAGGATGTCACCATCCCCAATTGCTACCTCTTGGCCCAGTTCTGTCACTGAGTGGTTTTCAGAATTGTTGCCATTCTCCTGGACACTTATGTTCTTGGGGACTCTCCTAAGGTAGATTAGACTCTCTTGAGTTGTCAGCCCTATACCCGAGAGTGGCTTTTTGGGCCACGAGAGATTGCTCAACATGTTAAAGGCCGGTGTGCCTAGTCGCTCTGCGCTTCTCATCCCCACTTCACAGAGTTAAAGCACACCGGGTGTGGCGGCTCCACCTGTTATCCCAGCAGTTTGGGAGGCTGAGGCAGGAGGATCACAAGTTTGAAGCCAACCTCAGCAATTTATCAAGGCCATAAGCAACTTAGCAAGACCTTGTCTCAAAAATCAAAAAGGGACTGGGAGCCGGGCGCGGTGGCGCACGCCTGTAATCCCAGCACTTTGGGAGGCTGAGGCAGGAGGATCGTGAGTTCAAAGCCAGCCTCAGCAATGGCGAGGCACTTAGCAACTCAGTGAGACCCTGTCTCTAAATAAAATACATGAAAGGGCTGGGGATGTGACCCAGTGGTCGAGTGCCCCGAGTTCAATTCCCAGTACCACAAAAAAAAAAAAAAAAAAAAAAAGGGACTGGGCTGTGGCTCAGTGATTAAGTGCCCCTGGGTTCAATCCCCACTATCAAAAAAAAAAAAAAAAAAAGAAAAAAAAATCAAATAAAACACTGCGTAGAGAATGGAGTATAAAGGGGCCTTTCCAACTCTTCCTGAGGTATCTTTACACCACTGCTGGGGGTCAACCTTTAGGGGGTCATTCTGAAATGAACTAAAAACTTAAGTTGTTACCTATGAAACTTAAAATGAAGAATGAAGAGGGCTGGGGATATAGCTCAGTTGGTCAAGTGCTTGTCTCTCATGCACAAGGCCTTGCATTCAGTCTTCAGCATCACAAAAAATAAAAATAAAACGACGAAGGGCTGGGAGTACAGTTCCATGGTAGAGCACTTGCGTAGCATGCCCAGAGCCTCTGGCTTCCATTCTTTTTTTTTTTTTTTTTTTTTTTTTTTTTGTGGTACCGGGGATTGAACTCAGGGGCACTCGACCACTGGGCCACATCCCCAGCCCTTTTTTTGTATTTTATTTAGAGACAGGGTTTCACTGAGTTGCTAAGTGCCTCGCCACTGCTGAGGCTGGCTTTGAACTCGCGATCCTCCTGCCTCAGCCTCCCAAAGTGCTGGGATTACAGGCGTGCGACACCGCGCCTGGCTTGGCTTCCATTCTTAGTAATGCACACACACACATCTCAAATGGTGTGGGAAACCCATTTCTCTCTCGACCACAGCTTCAGCCTTGTGTTCAGATGGCCACTGCCTGGCTGTAAAGATTGTTTCTTAAGGGGCTTCCAGGCAGATGGGTCTCGGGGTGGCTACTTGGGGAACAGGGCCAGATGCCTGGACTGGACCTGCCATTGACCTTTTGTTCAGAATTCTCTCTGGGGTTCCTGCTCTGCCTCACCCTAGAGCACCTTGGGGACATGGGGGCTGGGACCCATGTTTTGTGCCAACACCACCCTGCTTTGTGCCTGTGGGCACAGGGTGTGTCCATCCTAACAGCCTGAGCCATGCCTCATTTTATTTTTCTAGACAATAAAGCTGAGGCTTAGGGAGGGGAAGGGCCCTTGCTTGCAGGTGGCCAAGCCCAGGTTCAGATGTGGGTCTGACTAAGTCTAGAGCCAGGCTCTGGTAACTGCACCTGGCCTTGGTCTTCCTGGCAGTAGAGGAGGAGGGCTTTCCCAGGTACAGCTGCCTGGAAAGCAAGCCAGAGATATGCTGCCCTGGGGCAACCAGTCGTGGTCCAGCCTGCTGCCCCACCTCCATCACATCCTCTGGGGACTAGGGGCGGTGGCATGGGTGCGGGGCTTACTCTGGAAGATACTCTGCGGAGAAGGCAGAGCTGACCCTTCCTTCCTGCTGGGGCACAGCAGAGGCCATGCCTGTTCCCACTGCTCTCCCCACCTGAGCAGGGTCTGAAAGGGTGGGTTGGGGTCCAGAGTCAGGCCTGCCCACTCTGGAGTGGACTGGAATGGACGTCAGGCCTCCCCTGCTGTGGCAACTGCCTTTTGTCTGGTTATCTTTTATGTACAGGGTAGAAATTCAGCTTACTGGAGAGTGACGTGATCTTCTCTGCACACTGCTGCCCGCTTCCCTTGGGTTTTTTAGGCACACGTGCATAAATCTCTTCATGTTAAAGTTATGCACATTTCAACAATGAGAGGGGAGGGTGCGATGGAAGAGTATTTTTTGCCTTCCCAGAGGCAACTGCTAAAGTCATTTTTTTTTTTTTTTTTTTTTTTTTTTTTTGGTACTGGGGATTGAATTCAGGGGCACTCGACCACAGGGCCACATCCCCAGCCCTTTAGCCCTTTTTTGTATTTTATTTAGAGACAGGGTCTCACTGAGTTGCTACGTGCCTCGCCATTGCTGAGGCTGGCTTTGAACTCACGATCCTCCTGCCTCAGCCTCCCAAGTGCTGGAATTACAGGCGTGCGCCACTGCGCCTGGCTTGCTAAAGTCATTTTGTTGTTTCTAGAACAGCTTTTTTGCTGCCCCCAGTCCCTGTCCGCTCATTTTTACTCATATGATACAAATGGTCACTTTAACATATCAGTGTCTACAGATTGAAATCTGCTTCTTTTAATTGGCTGTATCTTCATTCATTCAATGGATATTAAGTTTCCTGCTGCTTTGGACTTACTCATATCTAGGTATGTCTTTCCTTATGTTTGCAAGTAGGGTCTTTTTTTTTTAAGTTACTTTTATTTGTTTTAGTTGTACACAATGTTATTTTTACGTGGTGCTGGGGATTGAACCCGGGCTGCGCTCATGCTAGGCGAGCGCTCTACCGCTGAGCCACAACCCCAGCCCCCGCAAATAGGGTCTTATAGGGTCAAGACCTGTAGGTAGATTTTGGGGTCACTTGCCCTTGGAAGAGTTGCCCAGATTTGGTGCTACAGTGCACCAGGGGCAGTGCCAGACCAGGGCCCCCAGGTCTGCATGCCCAAGGGGAGGGGCTGGGATCCATCCAGAGATTGGGGCCAGTTCAAAGGAGCCCAGGGTGACTTCATGGCCCTTAAATACTACTGGGAAGGGCAGAGTGTGGCAGCAGCTGCTCTGGATCTTCTCTGAGGATGGCACTAGAGAATGGAGTTTAGGTTATGGAAGGTGAGTGAGGCCAGGCTGGGTTAGGATTCCCGGGGCTGGGATTTTCTGCTGAGACAGGCATTGATCTGTCACTGATGACAGTAATAGTGACTGATTCCATTTATTAAGCCCTTGCTACAATTACTATTACCTCCATTATTGTGGAATCTTAACAGCAGGGAAGGATTTTCTTTCTTTTTTTTTTAATATTTATTTTTTAGTTGTAAATGGACATAATACCTTTATTTTATTTATTTTTGCATGGTGCTGAGGATCGAACCCAGGGCCGTGCACATGCTAGGTGAGCGTTCTGCTGCTGAGCCACAACCCCAGCCCCAGGGAAGGATTTTCATCCTCAATTCATGCCCATTTCTCCAGTGGAGCTCCTGAGGTTGGGTGAAGGCAGGCACTGGGCTGGGGAGGCAGGAGGTTCAGAATCCCACACCGGCACAGTTCTCCAGGCTCTGCTGCCTGCCAGCTGTGACCTAGAGCAGTTCCAGGATAGTGCACTGGGCTGGCTGCCAGGCCCTCCACGTGGGTTATGTCATCGAACCCTCAGGATATGTCAGGATGCCATTGGACAGATGAGGAAACTAAGGCCCAAGGTCACACAGCTGGAGAAGGGTCCTTTTAGATTTCAAAAGCCATCACTTTAACTCCATCCCTGCTGGATGACCCCAGAGTGATCTTTTCCTTCTGACCACTGGGATGCTAAAACCACAAGAGACAGAGGACGCGTCTGATGCCGACTGGTTTGGAAGCAAGATTGTCACTGCAGGGGTGGTAGTGGGGGTGGAGGGGGGATCCCAGTGTCTTGCCTCCTTTACTCTAATTGTGAATCTCACCACCCTGTCTGTATGCATCAGTCTGTTTTCCTTCCAGCACTTACCGCCAGCTCCTGCTGTTCTGTCTTCTCACTGGTGTGCAGAGCTGTCTGCCTCTCACCCTCAGCTCTCGGGGGGGGGGGGGGTCTGACCTTCATGTTCACTGCTGGGCTCCCTGTCCCCACCTTGGCATGGAGCAGGCTGTGCCTGGGTGAGCTTAGGAAGGCACCTGATTTTTCCATGTCTTCAGTTTGGGAAGGGGTAGGGGTCCCTTTCTTTTTCTCACCTACTCTCTTTTACCATTGGAATGTTTTCCTCCAGAAGGTATGCAGGCTGTTTTTTTGGCAGTAGGAGGTGATTTAATAAAAGATCGAACATTTGGACAAGCCTTTCCACATCTCTCGTCCCCCACAAGTTGGCCAAGATAAATAGCCTTAATTATTCCTCTGTTTGGTGGTAGTAATAGTTTTCCCACTGCAGAGGCAAAGGCTTGAGATGTAGCCTTTTTGTTCCCGCTGAGCTGGTGACTGCTTTGCAGTCTCATTCTCAACCTCTTCTGTCTTGTGGAAGGTTGGAAGGTTCCACAGGAGTAAAGAGCTTAACTCCAGGCCCTGTCCCCCTTCTGCTTGGTCCATCTGACCCAGGTCTGTCCAGCCTGAGGTGTGGATGACCCTCACTTTTTCACTGCTTTCTAGAAACAAGGAGGAAGGGAAGGAGGACAGAAACAGCAGGGAGCATTACTGTGTTGCTGCCCAGTACTTACCACCTCCTAGTAGTGGAGGGGCCCCCAGCTGAGGCCATACTCATGGACAGGGACAGGCTGGCATTGGACTGGGGTCCCTGAGCTTCCATACTCTCTGCCTCCTGTCCTGGGGGACACCATTCAGGTCAGTATCCTATTGAGTACCCCCATGAGCCAGGTGCTGTGCTCACGTCCAGAGCCCTGAGTCCATACTTCACAGGTTGGTCAGGTGGCTGGGCAAGGCAGGCGTCAACTGAGGAGTCACCATGCAATTAGAGCTTATCCAGAAAGTGCTGGAGGACCTTGTGGTGGAGGTGCCAAAGAGGCAAGGGACGAGAGGGGAGGGTGTTCCTGTCTAAGGAGCCACAGAGCCAGAAATAACTTCTGTCAGTGGTCTTGGGGGGATGAGGGAATGGCAGAAACCAGTGTGACTCTGCAGGAGGGACAAAGCACTGCAGTGAAGCTGCAGATGCTGGCAGGGGGATGTGACCCTGTGTGGGGTTGGAACTTGTCCTGGAAGTCTCTGGGAAGCCATGAAGAACTGTTTTGAGTGTTTTGTTTTGCTTTTCATTTGTTTGTTTGTTTTGGTATCAAAGATTAAACCCGGGGTGCTCAACAACTGAGCCACATACATCCCCATCCTTTTCATTTTGAGACAGAATCTTGCTAAGTTGCTTAGGGCCTCACTAAGTTGCTGAGGCTGGATTTAAACTTGGATTTCTCCTGCATCAGCCTCCCAAGTCATGGGGATTGCAGGCAAGCACAACCACACCCAGCTCATTTTTTGTTTATGAGATGGTGTCTCACTGTGTTGCCCAGGAGACAAGCCTGGGCAAGTGATCCTCTTGCCCCTGCCTCCCAAGTAGCAGGGGCTATAGGCATGCACTAGCGGGAGGGGTGCTAAACAGAGGAGAGAGCCAAGCAGATGAGCTGTGTTAGACACTATGTGACTTGTAGGGTGGACCAGGAGATGACTAGGGCTTGGCGTGTCCCCCTTGCACAATATGGTCCAAGTGCCCCAAGACAGGTCTCCTTGTTTGTTGAAGCTCCCCTGGGTATCAAGCCCTGGGGCAGGTCCAGGGCATGCCAATGAATGGTATAGGCAGGCCTCCTGTTAGCCACAAGCACCTTCTTCTTCTTCTTCTTCTTCTTCTTCTTCTTCTTCTTCTTCTTCTTCTTCTTCTTCTTCTTCTTCTTCTTCCTCTTCCTCTTCTTCTTCCTCCTCCTCCTCTTCTTCTTCTTCTTCTCCTCCTCCTCCTCCTCCTCCTCCTCCCCCTCCTCCTCCCCTCCCCTCCCCCTCCCCCCCCCCCCCCCTCCTCCTCCTCCTCCTCCGTGTGTGTGTTTAAAGTTCTTGAAGTCCTGGACCATGGAGCCCCCCTATAGCTCAGGGTTCCCCAGATTCTTCTGTCCTGGATCCCATGGTGCTGCCCTGGGGAGCAAACAAGGAAAGAGCATGCAGGGTGGGGAGCAGCAACCTGAATCCTGCAAGAGCCACCCTCTTGCCCGCTGCCTGGCTGCTTAGCCCCTCCACCCCTAGCCCCAGCACCTTCCGCCTGTCTCTCACAGCACGTGGGCACTCCTGGGGCTGCTCCTGCTGTGGAAGCAGCCAGGTTCTTGTCCAGGAGTCCTCCAGAGCCTCCTGGGACCCTGCGGCAGCTTGCCCGTACGTCAGCCTGCCTTGTGTGGAAGCCTGTCAGCAGCCTCCCTGGCCAGTGTGCCCCTTTTCCTACCCTCTATGTGCTCCTTCCTCTCACTGGAGGATTTGTACTCAGTCTGCTTCCAAGGCTGGGTCAGGTGTACCTCTAGGCTCTCATAGTACACATGAGCCCATCACCTGGGGATACTTGTCACTTTGCCACTTGGCTATCCTTAACTCCTCTGGGATGGGAGCATGTCTTCATTGCCCAATGCCTGGTGAACAAATGAGGAAATAGATGGAGGAGGGGCTCAGCACCTAGTTTCTACACCTGTAATTCCAGACATGATGACCTTGCATGGTTTTGTAGATAGTTTACTGGCACATAGCCATGTTCCCTCATTTACTTATTTTCTGCCGCAAGGCAGAATTGAGTCACTGTAACAGAGATCATACTGCCCACAAAGCCAAAAATATTTACTGTCTGGTCCTTTACAGGGAACATTGGCCTAGCCCTGCACCAGGATGCACAGAGAAGTCATAGGGCACATGGGTTAGGAGCAGGGACCCTTGAGCAACAGCCACAGCCCCCTCTTGGTGTATGACCTTGAATAAGAGGCTTCACCTTTCTAAGCTCTCTGGTGAGGTGAGGGGGAAATAAGGGGCCCTGTGAAAAGCTAAACAGAGCCTAGCCTCTGCTAAGGATTGTTACTTGTTCATTAGCCCCAGATCCCAGTCTCAGCAAGGTGTGAAGGGGCTTTTGAGGCCTCATGGTAGAAATTGGGTGTTTATGACATGGGACCAGGGGTCTTGCTTCCTGGGGAGCAAGAAAGGATGCCTCAAAGGTGGGTGGTTTTCCTACCCATTAGGGATCTGCTTGAGTAATACTTGCCTTATGGAGCTGTCTCCTGCCATTTTGGCCCCAGAACTTCAATAGGACAGGCTGCCATGCAGTAGGCCAGCAAGTAGTGCCAGGCTGGGCCCAGGAGCAGGACAGCATACTTGGGGGGGGGCTACAGCATTGTTCATCCTCCGCTTGTTGATTCCTTGAGTTCCATCCCTCCCTGGAGAGGCTGCTCAGATAGGGCCTGTTCACAGCTGTGGCCAACCCCCTCCTCTTACTTATGGGAAGAGAAATCCCAGCTCTGACCTAGTTGTGGTTGGCTGGAACCCAGCATAACCACCCCACCTGAGAGACCCCATTGAGTCACCTCTAACTGCTAAATCCTCTTCTTGCCCCTACCTCTCTGGCCCATGTACATACAGCACCCCCCACACAATTAATCCAGTCTGTGTGACGACTATGGGGCCTTCTGGATTGGTTTCTAGAGGCTGGCACAGAAGACCTTGCCAGGTCTGGAGCCCTTGAGGCTCTGTTCCTCCCATGGCTCACACTGTGATGGCTGAATCGAGAGTCAGTGTGAGGGCAGTTTACAACCTCGCAGTGTACCAGGAGTTTCCTGATGGACAGGGCCTAGGCTGTGGGGGGTATCTTAACTCCACTGCCAGATCCAGGCCCCTAAAGCTTCCAAGGCCCTAAAGCCTGTGGGGAGGAGAGGTGCTCTTCCAGCATGCCTTTGCCCTGGGGTCCATCCAGGAGGCAGGAGGTGTCTTCTCTGGCAACAGGTGTTCCTTGGTCATTGAGTATCAGCCCAGGAATGCAGTTGTCCAGAGGGCAGCTGCAGGGAGGGAGAAAAAAGAAGGAGGGTCAGCTTGTTCAAAGGCCCAGAGCACATGACTCTCTGGAGCTGGAGGATTGTGTGGGGTTTTGGGGAAGGGGCCCAGGAGGGAGAGGCTGGGTGAGCAAGGGGACAAATGCAGGACCCTGACTGCCAGTCCAAGAGCTCAGGTGTCTCCTGAAGTTAGGTTCCCCCCCACTCTGAGGCAGGAGGATCGCGAGTTCAAAGCCAGCCTCAGCAATGGCGAGGCACTTAGCAACTCAGTGAGACCCTGTCTCTAATAAAATACAAAAAAGGGCTGGGGATGTGGCCCAGTGGTCTAGTGCCGCTGAGTTCAATCCCCAGTACCAAAAAAAAAAAAAAAGTTCCCCCCCACACACACACACACAGTGCTGAGACCTTGAACCCAGGACCTCAAGCATACCTAGCAAGTGCTCTACCACTGAGCTCCATCCCCCAGTCCCCTCCCTTTTAGAAAGCAGGGAGGGACACAGTCGCGGTGTGTTGGCTTGCCAGATATTTTCATGGTGCCTCTTGTGTGTCACGGACTGACTTGAGGTCCAGCTATGACTGTCAGGAAATGCTTGCATGGGCTTTGCCTGCTACTACTATGAGGAGACAGGTCCTCTGGCTTCTCTGGCCTGAGCCCAGCTCCTGTTCCTGGCCACAGCCAAGCGTCCGTCAGCCGCAGGTGCTGTGGTCGCCCGCCTGGTGCCAGGTTGCCTCATAAACAGAGGCTCTCCCTGGGTCTCCTTACTGTCAACGAGGCACAGCTGGCAGGTGAGATTTATCTTCAGCCCCAGGAGAGGCGTGTATGCAGGCACCATGCCAAGGTCCCTTCCTCGGACCCACTTAGAGCTGAATTTGGAAGCACCTTGTCTTGGGTTCGCTGTGGCTATAGTGGGACCAGAGCCAGCAGTGGCTGATGCGTACCCTCTTCCCTTCTGTCTATGGGAGGGAGTGTGGCAGGGCCCAGGGTGTGGGGAGCAACCCCCTCCAGGCCCTGGCCCTTTCCATTGCTCAGGCTAGAGCAAGGGCCTTGAGTACCTGTAGGCCCTTGAGTCCAGTCACAGATCTGGAATCTTCGATTGG
The DNA here is from genome assembly GCA_025594165.1 of Tamias sibiricus. NCBI lineage: Eukaryota > Metazoa > Chordata > Mammalia > Rodentia > Sciuridae > Tamias > Tamias sibiricus. The sequence continues at coordinate 10,615,824 of CM046673.1, forward strand.
GAACATTTCTCTTTTTCTATGGAAGTAGAACTCCCAAAACCTAAAATGAACCGACCTCCCTTCCTTCCTTCCTTTGCTTTCTTTTTTCTTGCATTCATTTGTGTACTGGGGCTTGAACGCTGGGGCACTGTACCACTGTGCTACGTCCCCAACCCTTTTTATTTTTCATTTTGAGACAGTCTTGCTAAGTTGCTGAGGGTCTTGCTAGGTTGCCTAGGCTGCTTGAACTTGAAATCCTCCTGCCTCAGCCTCTGGAATCTCTGGGATTACAGGCTTGTGTCACCACACCTGCCTAAAATAAACCATTTTAAAGTGTACAGTTCAGTGGCATTTAACGTATTCAGTGTTGTGTAACTGTGACCGTTGTCTAGCTCCCAAATATTTTCATCCCTCCGAAAGAAAACCCCACATCCATTAAGCACTTGCTCCCCATTCTTGCCTTCTTGCAGCACCTAGCAACCCCAGTCTGCTTTCTATCTCTGTGAATTTCCTTGTTGTGACCTTTGTGTCCATCTTCTTTCACTGAGCATAATATTTCTGAGATTCTTCCAGGTTGTAGCAGGTGTCAAGACTTGGTTCTTTTCTGTGGTCAAGTTATAGTCTATTTTATTCTTTAAGGACTGTGAATAATATGTTCTTTTTTTTTTTCTTTTTTGGTACTGGGGATTGAATTCAGGGGCACTTGACCACTGGGCCACATCCCCAGCCTTATTTTGTATTTTATTTAGAGACAGGGTCTCACTGAGTTACTAAATGCCTTGCCACTGCTGAGGCTGGCTTTGAACTCTTGATCCTCTTGCCTCAGCCTCCCAAGTGCTGGGATTACAGGTGTGCGCCACCGCGCCTGGCTCAAAAGCCCCACTTCTAAATATTACTGCATTAGGGACCAAGCCTTCAACACACAATGAGCCTTTGGGCTTCCAGGTCCCAACTAGAGCAGTTTCATACCCAGGAGTCCACTGCGAAATTGAAGGCCACGAAGATTTACCCCTGTGTTTTCTTCTAAGAGTATTAATAGTTTTACCTCTTATATTTAGGTTATTGATGCATTTTGAGGTTTGTTTTGTTTTCCCTCAGTGCTGGGAATCAAAACTCAGGACCTTGTACATGCTAGGTCAGTCACTGATTTATATCCTGAGCCCATTAGTTTTTGGTATGGCATGAGGTAAGGATCCCCTGTCATTTTTTCCAGTTGTCAGGGAACCCTTTGTTGAATAACCTTCTTTCTCCTTTAAATGTTCTTAGCACCCTGATCTAAAATCAATTGGCCATAAGTGGAAGGAGTTTAAGTCTATTCCACTGATCTATGTGTGTTTTCTTGCCAGTAGTACCTTTTTTTTTTTTTTTTTTTTTGGTACTGGGGATTGAATTCAGGGGCACTCGACCACTGGGCCACATCCCCAGCTCTTTTTTGTATTTTATTAGAGACAGGGTCTCACTGAGTTGCTAAGTGCCTCGCCATTGCTGAGGCTGGCTTTGAACTCATGATCTTCCTGCCTCAGCCACCCAAGTGCTGGGATTACAGGCGTGCGCCACCACCACGCGCGCCACCACCACGCCTGGCCTGTACTGTACCTTTGTAGTCTGTTTTGAAATTGGAAAGTGAATTCTGCAACTTTGTTGTTGTTTTTCAACATTATTTTGGCTACTCAAGAGTGATTAGAAACACCCCCCCCCCCCCGTTGCTGCCTGAAGCGATGGCCGCTTGGAGCAACGAAGCCGCGGGAAGAAGTTCAGAGGCAAACTGGAGACAAACAGCTTTTTATTCTGATAACTTTTCTCTCTGGCTCTAACAACGACTAACACGCGCCGCACACACCACCAAAATGGCACTGACCCGATCAGCAATCTCGGCCAAGTCACTCGAGATCCCGGGCCAAGTCCCGTGAGACTACGGAAGGCGACAATGTCCAAATCTCCATGAATCATAGTCAACCGCAATTCGAGCCATCTCCCCAAACAGGGCTCCTGCACCCCCCCCCCCCAATACTGGGGATTAAACCCAAGGCCTCAGGGGTGCTAGACAAGCATTTTAACGCTGGGCCACACTCCCAAGCCCTTTTAGTTTTAGTTTAGACAGGGTCTCACAGGAGTGGCCTTGAACTTGTGATCCTCCTGCCTCAGCCTCCCTTGTAGCTGGGATTATAGGCATGTGCTATTGTACCCCATTTGGAAGCATTTTCTTTGACAACACTAGCACTCTATAAATTTAGCTATTGTTTGATGAGCCATTTGAAAGCAAGCTGCAAGATATCACACAAATTCACTCTAAGCACTTCTGCATGTATCTTCTAAGAGTAAGGGCATTCCTCGAAAACCACAGTGCCATTGTCATGTCCAGATAATTTCAGACTGTTGTACATATAGTCCATGCTTTGGCTGTTTACAGTTTTTTTTTTTTTTTTGTTTGTTTGTTTGTTTTGTACCAGGGATTGAACTCAGGGGCACTTGACCACTGAGCCATAGCCCCAGCCCTATTTTTGTATTTTATTTAGAGACAGGGTCTCACTGAGTTACTTAGTGCCTAACTGTTGCTGAGGCTGACTTTGAACTTGCGGTCCTCCTGCCTCAGCCTCCCGAGCTGCTGGGATTCAGGCTTGTACCACCATGCCCGACTGTTTACAGCTTTTTAGTTTTTAAATTTATTTGTTTTTAATATCTTTATTTTATTTTTTATTTTCATGTGGTGCTGAGGATTGAACAGTGCCTCACACTTGCTAGGCAAGCACTCTACTGCTGAGCCACAACCCCAGCCCCTGTTTACAGCTTTTTAAAGACCCAGGATCTACTTGGCATTTGTTGTCCTCCTCTCTCATGTCTCCTTCACTCCGGAATAGCTCCCAGCAGTTTTTCTCGCTCTTGACATGGGTTGTTTGGGGAGAGCAGGCTGGTTTTCTTGCAGACTGTCCCATGATCTGATGTTGTCTGTTGTCCCCTTGTGATGGGACTAAAGTTAACCTTTTGCCAATACTACACAGACACTGGCTGTCCTGCTACTACATGGCAGGAATACAGTGTCATTCGATTGGTCAGTTCTGTTCCTGAAGACACCAAGTTTCATCCTTTGTCCAAGGTGGGGTGTTGTCGCCTGAAGCGATGGCCGCTTGGAGCAACGAAGCCGCGGGAAGAAGTTCAGAGGCAAACGGGAGACAAACAGCTTTTTATTCTGATAACTTTTCTCTCTGGCTCTAACAACGACTAACACACGCCACACACACCACCAAAATGGCGCTGACCCGATCAACAATCTCGGCCAAGTCACTCGAGATCCCGGGCCAAGTCCTGCGAGATCCCGGGCCAAGTCCCGTGAGACTACGGAAGGCGACAATGCCCAAATCTTTTTTTTTTTTTTTTTTTGTGGTACTGGGGATTGAACTCAGGGGCACTCAACCACTGGGTCACATCCCCAGCCCTTTCTTGTATTTTATTAGAGACAGGGTCTCACTGAGTTGCTAAGTGCCTCGCCATTGCTGAGGCTGGCTTTGAACTCCCGATCCTCCTGCCTCAGGCTCCCAAAGTGCTGGGATTACAGGCGTGCGCCACCGCGCCCGGCTTGCCCAAATCTTTATGGCCCATAGTCAACCGCAATTTAAGCCATCTCCCCAAACAGGGCTCCTACAGTGGGGCACACTGCTCATTTGTAAAATGGTAGCAGTGGTGATGGGCACAGAATGTGGTGCTTCCTTTGTGCTGCCCTCTAAGTACCCATAATAATCCCGCCCCCATTAGCCCCATTTGACAGATGAGAAAATGAGCCTTCAAGAAGCTAAGTGACTTGACCATATCACACTAGGAGGTGTGGGTGGGGCGTAAACCCAGGAGGTCTGGCTCCACAACCTGAAAGGGTCCCGCAGAGTGGGCAGAGGCATTTCCCGGCTGATGGCTGTGGTATTGAAGGCAAGTGACCCCTCTTCTCACTCAGCTGGGTCCAGGGCACCCTGCCATGTTTTGGTTGACCCCATAACCTTGCTCTGGTTGTGCTTTACTATGTCTCCATATGGACAATTCCCAGCCAAGTGGCCCTGTCTGCTGTCTCAGCTGTCATGGGGTCAGGATGCTTCCCTTGGTGCCCAGGCCCTTCCCCTGTGGATGCCTGCTGCTTCTCCCACTTGACACAGCTCATGGAGGACACGCACTGTGTTCTTCTTCCTGATTGGGTCCCAGCTCATCCTCACTGTGGGCTGGACATGCAGGGCACCTGGCAGCACTTCCAGGTTGGGGAGATAGAGTGGGAAGGTGGCAGGGACACAGAATCAAACAAAGGCAGCCCACAGGGTAGTGTTGCTCTTACCAGCTTCTCTCTCTTGCAGATGAAGATGTGTGTGTGTTTAAGTGCTCAGTGTCCCGAGAGACGGAGTGCAGCCGCGTGGGCAAGCAGTCCTTCATCATCACCCTGGGCTGCAACAGTGTTCTCATCCAGTTTGCCACACCGAGCGGTACGTGTCAGTGCCGTGGTGGGTGGGGGCCCTGGAGTCCAGTGAAATGGTGGCCTGTCTGTCCCAGCCAATGCTCCACCACTGTCAAAAATCATTCCAGCTGGGCGCTACATCTCAGCCACCCTGTATGACTGTATTCTAAAGTGGTTCTTTCAGTTCTAGGTAGGATTTTTTAAATTGTGGTAAAATATACATAACAAAATTTGATTATTTTAACCCTCTTTAAACATGCAGGTCAGTGGCATTATTCTTTTTCAGGGGTGGGGGTCTCATTGTATTGCCCTGGCTGGCCCCAGACTCCTGGGCTCAAATGATCCTCTCTCAGACTTCTAAGTAGCTACAACTACAAAATGCACCATTGTGCCCAGTTGCAAACTGTGTATTTAATTTAATTTATTTGTTAATATATACATTTTAAAATATTTATTTATTTGCTTTTAGTTGTGTACAATGCGTTTATTTTTTATATGGTGCTGAGGATTGAACCCAGGCCACACACGTGCTAGGTGAGTGCTCTACCGCTGAGCCACAACCCAGCCCCTTTTAATATATATATATTTTTTTTTTTTTTTTTTTTTTTTTTTGGTACCGGGGATTGAACTCAGGGGCGCTCGACCACTGGGCCACATCCCCAGCCCTTTTTTTTTTTTTTGCATTTTATTAGAGACAGGGTCTCACTGAGTTGCTAAGTGCCTCGCCATTGCTGAGGCTGGCTTTGAACTCGCGATCCTCCTGCCTCAGCCTCCCAAAGTGCTGGGATTACAGGCGTGCGCCACCGCGCCCGGCTTTTAATATATTTTTATTTTATTTATTTATTTTTTATTTCTTTAAAAAATATTTGTTTTAGTTATATACAATGCCTTTATTTTTATGTGGTGCTGAGGATTGAACCCGGGCCGCACACGTGCTGGGTGAGAGCTCTACTGCTGAGCCACAATCCCAGCCCCAACAAATATATATATATTTTTAAAAATATTTATTTATTTACTTTAGTTGTACACAATGCAATGCATTTATGTTTACGTGGTGCTGAGGATCGAACCTGGGCCACGCACGTGCGAGGTGAGCGCTCTGCCGCTGAGTCACAACCCCAGCCCCAAACATATATATATATATATATATATATATATATATATTTTTTTTTTTTTTTTTTTTTTTTTTTTTTTTTTTTTTTTGGTACCAGGGATTAAACTCAGGGGCACTCGACCACTGGGTCACATCCCCAGACCTTTTTTGTATTTTATTTAGAGACGGGGTCTCACTGAGTTGCTAAGTGCCTTGCCATTGCTGAGGCTGGCTTTGAACTCACGATCCTCCTGCCTCAACCTCCCAAAGTGCTGGGATTACAGGCGTGCGCCACCGTGCCCGGCCCAAATATATATATATATATATATTTTTTTTTTAAATATTTATTTATTTATTTTAGTTGTACACAATGCCTTTTTTATTTTTACGTGGTGCTGAGGATCGAACCCAGGTCGCGCATGTGCTAGGCAGGCGCTCCACCGCTAAGCCACAAACCCAGCCCCCCAAATATATTTTTTAAAAAAAATAAAAATAGCGCTGGAGTTGTGGCTCAGTGGTAGAGCACTCGCCTAACATGTGCGTGGCCTGGGTTCAATCCTCAACACCACTTAAAAATAAAAAACGCATTGTGTACAAGTAAAGCAAATAAATAAATGTTTAAAAAATTTAAAAATATATTTGTAGTTGTTGATGGACCTTTATTTTATTTATGTTTATGTGGTGTTAAGAATCGAACCCAGTGCTTCACACATACTAGGCAAGTGCTCAACCCCAGCCCTTATTTATTTACTTGTTTGTTTGTTTTTTTTGGTACCAGGGATTGAAACTCAGGGGCATTTTAACCATGGATTCATATCCCCAGCCCTTTTCTTTTTTATTTTGAGACAGGGTATTGCTAAGTTCCTTAGGGACTCACTAAGTTGCTGAGGCTGGCTTTGAACTCACAGTCCTCCTGCCTTAGCCTTATGAGCTGCTGGGATTTCAGGCATATGCCACCACACCTGGCTATATTTAATTAAATTAATTAATTTACTTAAAAATTTTTTAGTTGTAGGTGGACACAATACCTTTATTTTATTTATGTGGTACTGAGGATCGAACCCAGGGCCTCACATATGCGAGACGAGCGAGCACTGTACCGCTGAGCCATAGCTCCAGCCCCTTATTTTATTTATTTATTTATATTTTTGGTACCCGGGATTAAACTCAGGGGCACTCGACCACTGGGCCACATCCCCAGCCCTTTTTTGTATTTTATTAGAGACAGGGTCTCACTGAGTTGCTAAGTGCCTTGCCATTGCTGAGGCTGGCTTTGAACTCTTGATCCTCCTGCCTCAGCCTCCCAAGTGCTGGGATTACAGGTATGCACCACCATGCCCAGCTCCCTTATTTTATTTTTAGAAAAATATTTTTTAGTTGTAGATGAACCGAATACCTTTGTTTATTTATTTTTTATGTGGTGCTGAGGATCGAACCCAGTGTCTCACACATGCTAGGCAAGTGCTCTACCACTGAGCCACAACCCCAGCCCATGTATTTTAATTTTTTAAGAAATGGTTTTATGGCCTGGGGATGTGGCTCAGTGGTAGAGCACTCGCCTAGCACGTGCGCGGCCTGGGTTCGATCCTCAGCACCACGTAAAAATAAAGGCATTGTGTACAACTAAAACAAACAAATAAATATTTTTAAAAAAAAGAAAGAAAAAAGAAATGGTTTTATAAACCAAGTATGGTGGTGCATGCCTATAATTCCAGTGACTTGGGAAGTTGAGGCAGGAGGATGGCTAGTTCAAGAGCAGCACCTACAACTTAATGAGACCTGTATCAAAATTAAAAAGGCTCCACAAAAGGGATTCATATAGCTCGGTGGTAAAGTGTCCCTGGGTTCAATCCCAGTACCTCCACAAAAAAGATGTCTTATAGCCGGGCGTGGTGGCACATGCCTGTAATCCCAGCACTTTGGGAGGCTGAGGCAGGAGGATCGCTAGTTCAAAGCCAGCCTCAGCAATGGCGAGGCACGTAGCAACTCAGTGAGACCCTGTCTCTAATAAAACACAAAAAAGGGCTGGGGATGTGGCCCAGTGGTCGAGTGCCCCTGAGTTCAATCCCCGGTACCAAAAAAAAAAAAAAAAAAGATGTCTTATAAATATGTTCCCTCTTATATTTTTTTTATTTGATAAAATTTAGTGGCCATCTTTCTACTTCTATATTAATAACTTTTGTTTGTAAATATATTTATTTATTTACCCGTTTGTATTATTTAAATTAAACGTGTGGTATGGCTGAATGATTTCGTTAACCCATGGTTCGCGCATCGTTGCTAGGCAGGCGGCGTCCAGACCCGCTTAAGGCCACAAACCCAGCCCGCCCAAATATATTTTTTATAAAATAATAACAAATAGCGCTGGAGTTTGTGGCCTCAGGTTGGTAATAGAGCACTCGCCCTTGAACATGTGCGTGGCCTTGGATTTCAATCCCTCATACACCACCTTAAAAATATAAAAAAAAACGCATTGTGTTACAATGTAAAAGACAAATGAAAATAAATGTTTTTTTTACAAGTACTTTAAAAAATACTAATTTGTTTAGTTGTTGATGGGGACCTTTATAATTTATTTATTGGTATATGTGGATGTTTTTTTTGTTTTTTTTTTTTAAAGAATCGGAACCCAGGTGCTCTTCACACCATACTAGGCATTCAGTTTTTGTGCATCCAATACCCCATCAGCCATTATTTATTTAACTTGTTTTGTTTGTTTTTTTTTTGATACCGAGGGGATTGAACTCAGGGGGCATTAATTTTAACGCATGGGATTCATATGCCCATAGCCCTTTTCTTTTTTATTTGGAGTTACATTTGAGGGTTTATTGCTAAGGTTTCCTTAGGGACATCACTTACGTATGCTGATGGCTGGTGCTTTTGGAACTCACAGTCCTCCTGGCCCTTAATGCCTTATGAGCTGTCTGTGGGATGGGATTTCAAGGCATTATGCCACCACACCCTGGCTATATTTAATTAAAATTAATTAATTATAACTGTTAAAAATTTTTTAGTTGTAGGTGGATCATCAATACCTTTATTTTTAATTTTATGGTGGTACTGAGGATCGATACCCAGGGCCCTCTTCATTATGCGAGACGGAATCGTGTGCACTGATTAACCGCTGAAAGCCAATAGCAACCAGCCCCTTATTTTAATTTTATTTATTTATATTTTTAGGTTACCCCTGAATTTTTTAATAATTTAACTCAGGGGGCACTCGACCACTGGGCCCACATCCCCCAGCCCTTTTTTGTATTTTATTAGAGACAAGGGTCTCCATATGAGGTAGTTGCTTAGGATAGTCCTTGCCAAATGTTGCTGAGGGCATGGCTTTGTAACTCAATGATTCCCTCCTTGCGCTCATGACTCTCCCAATGTGGCTGTGGATTACAGGTATAGCCACTCACCATTGCCCCAGCTCCCCTTAATTTAAATTTATAGTAAAAAATATTGTTTTAGTTTGTAGATGTAACCGACATTACCTTTGTTTGATTATATATTTTTATGGTTGGTGACCTTGAGGATCCGAAACCCAGTGTGCTCACACATGCTAGAGCAATGTGCCTCTAGCGGCACTGCGAGCCACCAAACACCCTAGCCCATGGTATATTTTAACTTTATTAATTAAGAAATGGTTTATTTAAGGCGCTGTGGGATGTGTGCCAGCAGTGAGGTTTAGAGCACTATCCTCCCGCCTTAGCACGTCCATGCTTAGATTGCGCGGCCTGGGTTCGAATCCTCAGCTACCGCCACGTAGTAAAATAAATAATAGGCATTGGTGTACAACTAATAACAAACAATCTAATAAATTTTTTTTAAAAAAAAGGAAAGAAAAAAAGAAATGGTTTTTTTTATAAAACCAAGATATGGTGGTTTGTGCATGCCTATAGATTTCCCAGTTGACTTGGGAAAGTTGAAGCAGGAGGATGGTCTAGTTTCCAAAGAGCAGCACCTACAACTTAAAATGAGACCTGTATCAAAATTAAAAAGGCCTCCACATTAAGGGATACATATATGCCTACGGGTGGATAATTTGTGTCCCTGGGTTTCAATCCATTAGTTACCAAACACTTCCACAAAAAAAGATGTCTTAATTAGCCAGAGTAGCCGGGCTTGGCTGGCACAGGTGCCTGTAATTCCCAGCACATTGGTGAGGCTGAGGCAGGAGGATCGCTAGTTCAAAGCCAAGCCTCAGCAATGGCGGAGGCACGTTAAGCAATCTCAGTGGAGGACCTGTTTTTTGGTCTCTAAGTTAATAACACAAAAAAGGGGCCTGGGGATGTGGTCCCCGGCCCAGTGGTTCGAGACAGTTGCCCTGAGTAATTCAATCCCCCGGGATACCAATAAATAAAAAAAAAAAAAAAGGATATGTCTTATAAATATTGTATCCCTCATTTATATTTTTTTTATTTGATAAAAGTTTTAGTGGCCCATTCTTTCTACTTCTATTTTAATAAATAACCTATTTTGTTTGTAAATATAAATAATTTATTTAGAAATGGTAAAACCCACAGGGCCTCACGCTAGGCTGCCTTAAAGTGCAAGTACTCTGCCACTATTTGCTTTGATAAATTCATTTTAAAGGACTAACCAGTAACATCATCAAACCCAGGGGGAAGGGTGGTTGACAGCAATCCCTAATATGCCATCCCTCTGGGTCCAATGAGAATTTATTGGGGGCAAAGCAAGGGTGGTTAGTCTCTTGTGCCGAAAATGCCACACATAGACATCTGCCATCAGCTTACCCACAGTGTGAGGCGTTTTGTGGGGTTGCTATGCTGGAAGATCTGACATTTTTAGGCCAGTGGTCCTGTAGCGCTTTTGAAAGCTTCACCAAGCATGACTCTTAGGGAAGGGGCTTATAGTCCTCAGGCCCCATTCTCAGTGCTGGCAACCCTTGCCATCATCCTAGTGGTGTGTTCAACCAAGTCTGGGTGTTATTTTTAGCCTGAATTTCTCCTTTTTCTTTATTTTCAATTTCATTAGGTCCTCTGAATGCGGAGATGTTAAGACTCAGCACATCACATCCATGCATAGGCAACAAGCATTGTTCAAACCACTGGAGCTTATATCCATCCTTGCCATTTTAATTTTTTTATTATTTGAGACAGGGGTCTCTCTTGCTCAGGCTGACCTTTATAACTTGCTATTTCTATGCCTGCAACAGCCTCCCAAGTAAACCTGATGATTCCGGGTATATGTACCTGTGCCTAGCTACCTTCTTTTTACTCTTTTATAGTTAGTACATTATTTGGGGGTCAAAGAAAATCATCAAATCACACGAGGTTTCAATGTACCAAAAAGTCAGATGGTTGGATCCAGGTCGGATGTTTTTGGCATCATGCCCTGTGATTCCCATTGTAATAGGGAAGACGGCTGCCCTGATTGATTCAAGAAGAATTTTGTAGTTTATTATAAGGCCATGCCTAGACAACTTAGCAATGGGACCCCAGTCCTCATAAATTAAAAATAAGTTACAAAGGGCTGGGAGCGGCTGGGATTTAGGCTGCAGCGGGTGGTAAGCGCTCGCCGTATGCGGCATAGTGGTCGTGGGGGACCGGAGTTTGAATCTTGCTGACAGCACCACATACTGAATTATAAAAAACGCATTATGTAATAAAACGCATTTGTGTATCAACTACAAGTCATTAAAATAAAATAAAAATATTAAAATTAAAAAAAAAAAAAATTAAGGGGAGTACTGGGGAATCGTGGTCTCAGTGGTAAGAGCACGCCCATGGGTTTTCAATTCCTACAACTAGTCAAAAATCAAAAATAATACGGTGTGTGCATTACCTGAGCGAGAAAAAGTCAGCCTGATGGGGGCCCGTATCCATTAATTCCCAATAGGCATGGAGTGCACGGAGCACCCCCTTTTGAGGGATGGGGTCTAGGTCCTGCGACCCCCAGGGGTAGACTTAGCTTCACCCAATTCCCAGATTTTCTTGTTTCTGGTTTTCTACAATATTTACCATGGGAAAACCTGCACTGGGGGGGAACACGACCATTGGAACGCGTCACTGGGGGTAAATCAGCGAAATCGGCGGGACGGAGGGGTGGGAGTCCTCAGCTTTGTATGCAGTTATAACGTTTCAGGTAGGTTGGCCGCCCATTTCTGGGGCCATGGCCCCAAAAACCTCTGCTTTAGTTGGCCCTGTCCCATCTTTCTGCAACCATGGGGAAAGCAGTTGTGCAAGCAGGAGGGCATGGCCCCACATGATGTTGTTTTCCTATACAGGTTTCTGGTCCCCTACTAGCCATGTAACCTTGGGCAGGTATCCTCACTTGTTGTGCTGGGCCCTCAGTTTTCCTCTATACTTGTGAAGCCCTGAGAGGATTGTCTGGGAGTGATCCAGAGTGTGGGGTTGTAAAATGCCCCAGGATTTCCCAGTGTGTTTTGGGTTTTTATATTTTTTTTTTTTTTTTTTTTAATTATATATTGCTTACAGCGATTTGTACACAATGGCGTTTATTTTCTTTATGTGGTGGGCTGAGGATTCGGGAAAACCCGGGACGGCGCACGTGCGCTTAGGCAAAAGCGCTCTAACCGCTGTAGCCACAACCCCAGCCCTCCCAGGTTTGTTTCCAATATAATGATAGAATGGTTGCAATGTCCTTTAACCCTTAGATTGTTGTTCAAAGGCGCAGTTGTTGGTGTTTTAAGTGGGTCTTTATCATGCCCAGAAGCTACGTCAGAACCCCTCCCATCAACTAGAGCGAGGAGTAAGTGCTGGTATTAGTTCCCCGATTTTACATGAATAGGTGGAGGGAAAAAAAAACTGGAGGCCTCAGAGAGGGTTTTTATGGTGACTTTGCTCCAAGTCACAACCAGCTCAATTGCCAAACAGAGTCCAACCTGCCAGAAGCCAAGGTTCCTGGCCTTGTGATGCCAAAGCCTGAGGCCATAGCCCTGGATGCCACAGCCACACAGTGCCGTACCCGATCAGCCTTGTTTGATCTTACAGAGTGAGGAACACTGCACCTCATCTGCCTGGCACATCTAGAGCTCTAGCATTCTGTTCCCACCCTGCTCCTCTTCTTTAGGAGTCCCTAAGATGGGGTCCACATGGCCCCATGATATCAGAAACCCTCACTATGGTTACATTCTTTGGCAGTCTTCTGAGTATGCTTCCAAGTCCAGGGTCGGTGCCATCTACTGTGTCCTTCTTGGTCATGGTGAATGTGTGATGGTGTCACTGTTCTGTGGGGGCCTGCCCTTTATTGGTCTCCTTCGCTTCCTTCTTCCTAGAGCCACGTTGGTGGGTATGAGGTGGTACTAGCAGGTCCAGACCAGCTGGGGGTACAGCAGCACTCCTTGGAGGAGGTTTATGACCTATAGAGGAGCCTGTTCCAAATCTGTCACAGGGCTGGCACCATGGGCCCCTTGGAACCAATATCTTACCATGCTGGTTGTTTTGGCCCATGATGCCTATCTGGGTTATATCCCTCTGTTTTCCGAGTATTTATGGCTACCTGTCCCGTGCAGCAGAACAGTGATGCAGGGACTATGTATGGCGGACGGGGCACTTAACCAGCGTGCCAAATTCCCCGTGCAGAAACCACACTTGACTTCAAGAGACAAGGTGAGTGGCTGTGCTGACCATTCCACTTCCTCTGGGCCAGGACAAGTTGTGCTGAAAGCACGAGGTTAGAGGCGAGGTTGCTGGTGGGGTTGCCCAGGGCCTGGAGTGGCAGAGGTGGTAGCAGGTAGTAGGTGGGCCTGGTACATCGCCTCCCCTGTTATGTCCCCCTCCTCGGGGCCCTAGGCCCCGTTCCTCTCCTATTATAATATTGCCTCTATTTTTTCCTATATTGCCTGTTTCATTAATTATATTTTTATATTCATTTAATTTTATTTTTTATAATTTTTTTTCTGTATTATTTATAAGAGTTAAAAATCTGGGGCTGGGGCTGGGGATATAGCCCAATTGGGTTGACATAGAATGCTTGCTCATTCAACACTAGCAATAAGGCCTTGGTTTCAATCCCCGAGGCCACCACACAAAAAAATAATAAAAAAAAAAAAATATAAAAAAATAAAAACATATAAAAGTAAAAATCTAATGTCTATAAACTCAACCACATATGTACAAGGGTATTGTGCAATGAATTTGAGCCCCTCTCTTATCTATTCTCCCTTCAGAACCAATCTATTGCTATACAGTTATTAAGGGGGGTCTCTTTTTTCCAAGGGCTGGGTGTATTTTTTTTTGTTGTGTAGTGGCGACACACCTGTAATCCCCAGTAGTGGGATTTGGTGGAGGGCTAGAGGCAGGAGGGAGGGATACAAGTTCAAGGCCAAACCTGGTGACAAACATATTAGACTCTGTCTCCAAATCAGAAAAGAAGGGCTGGGGGTTGCTGGTTGGTTGTGGGCTCATGCGTGTATTATAGAGGCCAATTTTGCCCTCTAGCGACATGGCACAGCCTGGGGTTTTTTGATCCTCCACACCATGTAAAAAAATAAAGGCCGTCCGGTGGCCGCTGGTGGCGACACTGTCCTGTTATTCCCAGCACTTCTTTGGGAGGGCATGAGGGCAGTTGAGGGAGGCACCGAGGTTACCAAAAGACCAGCCTCAGCAAATGGCGAGGGGGCGGGGGGGGCACTTTAGCAACATCAGTGGGATAGGACCCTGAGATTCTATAAAATAAAATAGAAATAAAGTGCTGGTGTATTGAGGTCCCAGTGATGAGTGCCCGCCTGTGTTGTAATCCCAGCACTTTGGGAGGCTGAGGCAGGAGGATCCGAGTTCAAAGCCAGCCTCAGCAATGGCGAGGCACTTAGCAACTCAGTGAGACCCTGTTTCTAAATAAAAAATAGAAAAAAGGGCTGGGGATGTGGCCCAGTGGTGGAGTGCCCCTGGGTTCAATCCCTGGTACCAAAAAAAAAAAAAAGGCATCATGTACAACTAAAACAAATAAATATTTACCAAAAAAAAAAAGAAGAAGAAGAAGAAGAAGAAGAGCTGGGGTTGTGGCTCAGTGGTAGAGCACTTGCCTAGCACATGTGAGACACTGGGTTTGATCCTCAGCACCACATGAAAATAAATAAAATAAAGGTATTGTGTCCATGTGCAACTAAAAATAAAAAAAGAAAAGGAACTGGGGATGTAGCCCCATGGTAGAGTGGCCCCTGGATTCAATCTCCAAGATCACTCATACACACACACACACACACACACACACACACACACACACACACATGCACAGAAGAGTTCTGAAATGCTCCTCATGCATGTATCAACATGTATTTTAAAATTATTTCAGTCTTCTTTTCTTTTTCATTAAATAAAATCATAATCTACCTACTGCTGGAAAAATTTTTTTACTGCTTAATTATATGGCTTAAGACATTCTATCCTCTCCTCCTTTATTCAGGTATGATTGACAAATAACTGTATATACTGGGCTGGGATGTGGCTCAGTGGTAGAGTGCTTGCCTAGCATATGTGAGGCTCTGAGTTCTTTCCCAGAACGCAGGGGAGAAAAGTTGTATATACCTCAAGTGATATTTTTTAGATACATATCCATAGCTGGGCATCATGGTGCACACTTTAATCCCAGCAGCTTGGGAGTCTGAGGCAGGATCACGAGTTCAAAGCCAGCTTCAGCAACTTAGTGAGACCCTGACTCTAAAATATAAAAAAGGACTGGGGATGTAGCTCAGTGGTTAAATGCCCCTAGGTTCAATCCCCCAGTACAGAAAAAAATGATACTTATCCATTACAGAAGCTAATTAACATTCATCACCTTACCTGGTTACTTGTTTTTTGGTGGGGGAGCATGGGGGGTTGAACTCAAGGGTGCTCAGCCACTTGACCACTGAGCCACATCTGCAGCCCTATTTCACATTTTATTTAGAGACAGGGTCTCACTGAGTTGCTTAGTGCCTCACCAAGGCTGAGGCTGGCTTTGAACTTGCATTCCTCCATCTCAGCCTCCCGAGCCATTGGGATTATGTGACTGGCTCACCTATTTTACTTTTTAAAAATAGTTATATGTAGGAAAAACAGTAAAAAACAGTGTCCTTTTTCCTCCCCCCTCCACTAGTTATTACTTCTAAAGGTGGGGATTTCTCTCACCAGCAAGCTAGCCATTCTGCAGCAGACACCAGCTGGGCATCCTCTATTCCAGTTCATTTGTGTCACTCTCACCAGGAGATAGCTTTAGACCTCATAGGTTGGGGGCTCCGTCCTTAGACTACCCAGCACCTCAACACACATGTAAATGTCAGTTACCCAGCCCATGGTGGATTTCCCTGTGTTTGTGAGGGACTGGCTCTAAATCAGGCTCCCACTCAGTATTCAGTTAATCTTCTTGAGCGGATCACAGACCTCAGGGAAGCACAGTTGTTGGTGTGGTGTAAAGGATTACAGAAGATACAAATGAAAAGTTGGATGGGGTGAGGTGTGTAGGAAGCTCCAGGAAGCTCATGAGTTCAGCTGTCTGGAAGATTTCTTCTGGGTGTTTGTGGAGACTTCATTGCATATCTAATGCTAAGAGACTGGCTGCGGAAACCCAGCAAGGCCTGTCCAGATTCTTCTTGGCCACTCTGTCAGCATTCTTCCCCCCAGGGTACAATGGCTGGACCCTCTGAGATGAGGAGGATCTTATGACCTATCATTGAACAAGGGTGGTTCAGTTCCTTAGGGCCACTTTCAGAGCAGACAGCCTGGAGAAGAATAGAGGTTCTTTGACCCACTACAGGGAAGAGAAATTCTCATTTCTATGGTCTGCCTTGCTGGGGAGGGGATTAGAAGCCAGGAACTGCAGGTGAAAACCAAGATGTATATATCAAAAATATCACAAGTGAAAACCTGTACAATCTCCTTTCTGAGCCAATTCCAAGTGCACAGTTCAGTGCATTAACCATGGCCAGCATGCTGCACTTCAGGTCCCCAGAACTCCTTGGGACGTGCTCTTCAGGCACACAGATTTAACTATAATGGATCTTGTCACTTTTCTAGCTCCCCACACCCAGCCCTTTTATTCCCCCATAATGCTGGGCCTTGTGCATGCTGTGCGAATCATCTACCACTGTGCTACAACCATTATGGTTTTTTTTTTTTTGTTTTTGGTACAATATTCAATAAACTACACGAGATCATCAATACATTATTATAAAATAGGCTTTGTGTTAGATTACTGTGCCCAGTTGTATACTTAGAAGTACTCTGAGTATTTAAGGTCAGCTAGACTAAGCTGGGATGTATGGTGGGACAGGTGTATTAAATACATTTCCCACTTAAAGGGACATAACCCCTTCGTGAGTCGAAGAACATCTGTGTATTTCACAGTGGAAACGTGCTTTCTTCTCATCCCATACCCATCTAATTTAAAAAATATTTATTTATTTGCTTTAGTTGTACACAATGCATTTATTTTATTTTTACGTGGTGCTGAGGATCAAACCCAGACTGTGCACGTGCTAGGCGAGCGCTCTACCGCTGAGCCACAACCCCAGCCCCCCATACCCAGCGTTTTTTTTGTGTGTTGTTTGTGTGTGTGTGTGTGTGTACCGGGGATTGAACTCAGGGGCACTCGTCCACTGGGTCACATCCCCAGCCCTTTTTTGTATTTTATTTAGAGACAGGGTCTCACTGAGTTGCTAAGTGCCTCGCCACTGCTGAGGCTGGCTTTGAACTCGCGATCCTCCTGCCTCAGCCTCCCAAAGTGCTGGGATTACAGGTGTGAGCCACCGCGCCCGGCTCATACCCAGCATTTTAAAAAAAATATTTTTATTTATTTGCGTTAGTTGTACACAATGCGTTTTATTCAATGCGTTTTATTTGTATGTGGTGCTGAGGATCGAACCCGGGTCGCCCACGTGCTAGGCGAGCGCTCTACCGCTGAGCCACAATCCCAGCCCTACCCAGCATTTTTTTTTTTTAATATTATTTATTTGCTGAGCCACAATCCCAGCCCCTACCCAGCATTTTTTTTTTTTTAATATTTATTTATTTGCTTTTAGTTGTACACAATGCGTTTTTATGTGGTGCTGAGGATCGAACCCAGTGCCTCACACATGCTAGGCAAGCGCTCTACTGAGTCCCAGCTGCAGCTCCTTTGTTCCCTTTTGAGTGAGTTGGAAGCTTGTGTTTTCCCTCAGCGTGTCTTGTGCTTTCCTCCTGGATCTGTGTGGATCTGTCTCATCTGGTATCTTTTTTTTTTTTTTTTTTTTTTTTGGTACCGGGGATTGAACTGAGGGGCACTTGACCACAGGGCCACATCCCCAGACCTTTTTTATATTTTATTAGAGACAGGGTCTCACTGAGTTGCTAAGTGCCTGGCCATTGCTGAGGCTGGCTTTGAACTTGCGATCCTCCTGCCTCAGCCTCCCAAGTGCTGGGATTACAGGTGTGCGCCACTGTGCCCGGCTTCATTTAGTATCTGTGTCATGCCCCTTGAAATTGCCAGCCATACCCTCGGACACTGGGCCTGGATCCCAAGAAGGAATTGTCCTGATGGGGCAGCCATCACCGACCTTGCTGGCTTCTCGATGAGCCATTCTGAGTGTTTTCCTAGTTGCTGGCCTAAGCTGTGCTAAAGCTGTGGTTGGGGCTTGGAAAGTCCATGCATTTTTTGGTGACATCCTTCTGATTCTCCCAGGACTGAGATCCATTTCCTGGTTCCTCCAGGGCTCCAGGAGGCACCAAGGTTCTCCCCTGGCCACTTTCTCTGGGTCCATCACTATGCTAAGTACATTTCTCCCCAGGAAACTTACACATCACCCCAGAAATATAGGTCCTCATTCTACTCAGGCAGAAATAGCCACAAAAATCCAGAATATGGAGCATTCTTAGCAACTTAGCAAGACCTTGTCTCAAAATAAAATATAAAATAAGGAAAAGCACTTTGGGAGGCTGAGGCAGGAGGATCGCAAGTTCAAAGCCAGCCTCAGCAGTGGCGAGGCACTTAGCAACTCAGTGAGACCCTGTCTCTAATAAAATCCCAAAAAAGGGCTGGGGATGTGGCCCAGTGGTCGAGTGCCCCTGAGTTCAATCCCTGGTACAAAAAAAAAAAAAAAAAAATACATTCAGCTGTCATGTACAACTAACAGGAACAAATAAAATAAGAAGGGTTGGTTGGGATGTGGCTCAGTGGTTGAGTGCCTCTGGGTTTAATCCCTGGTACCTCTCTCTCTCTCTCTCTCTCTCTCTCTCTCTCTCTCTATATATATATATATATATATATATATATTTTTTTTTTTTAAGTGACACATAGTGGGGATGGGGCTATGGCTCAGTGGTAGAGCGCTCATCTCTCATGTTTGAGGCCCTGGGTTCGATCCTCAGCATCACATAAATAAAAATAAAGGTATTGTGTCCACCTACAAGTAAAAAAAAAATAAATAAAAAACAACAAATTAACTTAAAAAAGAGTTCACGTAGTAATTGCCTATTCATGGGTGCAGCGTGGCATTTCAATGCATATCTGTAACATGTGATGATTAGACTGGCATGTCCACCACCTCAGACCCGTGTCGTTTCCTCAGATCGTCCTTGATGTTGGCTGTGGCTCTGGGATCCTGTCATTTTTCGCTGCCCAAGCTGGAGCCAGGAAGATCTATGCAGTGGAGGCGAGCACCATGGCCCAGCACGCCGAGGTCAGTGTCCCCAGTACCTCATGGTTCGCCTTCATCTCTGCCTGCCACGAACTCCCAGGAGACCTGACCCCTGGGTCCAGAGGAGCCTGAGGATATCTCTTCTGTGCTTTGTCCCTAAGACCAGGTGGTTGTGGATGAGAGGGGCTTGCTGGGCCTGAGGTAGCCTTTCCTCCATGACTAGTCATCCATCCAAAGGCTGGTTTTGTGGAGGCTGGATGGCCTCATGCTTGTGAGGCTGGGCCATGAAGTCACACAGACCCTGGTGGGACTTCTCAGACACATACCTGGGCCACTCTAGTTGAGCACCAACCTCCACCCACTGGAGAGAAAGATATATTCTAGATCCTTGTAGAGCTGTTCTGTGGATATGCAAGCAAGCATGTATTTCTATTCCTGCTGCCCATCTCTTGTGCAAATGGAGACACACCACTGCCTTACCCCTTGCTTTACCTTTAGGAGTAGATCTGGGATTGTCTTTGTTCTTACAGAAATACCTTCCTCCCTCTTTGCATAGCTGCAGAGCATTACTGTGTGTGGGGCTCACCGCTGTATAGGAACCCACATTTGGTCTATTGTGCCATTGACTCTTCCCCATCTTTACATCATAAAACTATGGTCACACTGAGCCCTTTTAAATACACATCACTTCTCTTGTGTATGATTGCAGAGGACAAATTCCTGGTGCTGGAGTCACTGGGTTGGGGGATATCCAATTCCTGCTTTGGTGGCTGTTGCAAAGTTGACTCATCCGCATTTCTACACCCACCAGCAGCTGTGTTCACAGGGTGTGGGGGAGGACCAGGGATGCTGCAGCCCTGAGAGAGGTCTGGGCTGCATTAAGCTCTTAAAGGGTCATTGCTGTGGTTAGGATGCCAACAGAGGAGGCAGAGGGGTGTTGGGTAATATATATGGACAGAGGCCCTCCCTTGAGAAGGGGTCCAATGAGGGCACTAGGCAGGTAGGTGTAGGGAACCCCCAGTCACCCCTCCTGCCTGCCTGCCCACAGGTTTTGGTGAAGAGTAACAACCTGACCGATCGTATCATTGTCATACCTGGCAAGGTAGAGGAGGTCTCCCTCCCTGAACAAGTGGACATCATCATCTCAGAGCCCATGGGCTACATGCTCTTCAATGAGCGCATGCTCGAGAGCTACCTCCATGCCAAGAAGTACCTGAAGCCCAGCGGTGAGTGTCCCCTCCTACATGCAGGGAGAGCAGGGCCGGGCCAGGTGCCTGCAGCTGTGAACTGTAGCCAGCCACCATGCAGGGGGTTTTCTGGCCCAGAGACCAGGGTAGTGTCCACCAAACCAAGTATTTTGCCCCCTGTCAAGCTCCCTGGCTGCTACACAGTTTGCCCATAGATGGCTTAGTTCCTGGCTCGCCTATGTCAGTGGCCTGGTGTGCAGGGCATCTTGGTCTTTGCCCCGCTTCCTACCCCAATCTTGCCTCTGCTGACTGAGGCTTTGGGAGTCCTATGCCCCAAAGAAGAACAGGCATCCAGCTGCCCACCAACCCAGCTGAGCTCAGAGGGACTCCCCTCGGGCTCCCCGAGAGCCTCTGGCACCTCTGCCACCTATGTCCTATACTATAAGATCGCTTCTAGCCGGGCGCGGTGGCGCACGCCTGTAATCCCAGCACTTTAGGAGGCTGAGGCAGGAGGATCGCGAGTTCAAAGCCAGCCTCAGCAATGGCGAGGCACTTAGCAACTCAGTGAGACCCTGTCTCTAATAAAATACAAAAAAGGTCTGGGGATGTGGCCCAGTGGTTGAGTGCCCCTGAGTTCAATCCCCAGTACCACAAAAAAAAAAAAAAAAAAAAAAAGATCGCTTCTGTCTGGGAGCAGGGGTTGGGACAGGTGCACAGACTGTAACTTGGTCCTGTGGTTGGTGGTTCTCTGAGGGGCTTCAGTCCTAGGCCTGAAAACTTTTCCGTGGGCAGATGCCCTGACAAGCCCTGCTCTCCTCAGAGCCTGTGAAGTGAACAGACATGCTTGTGTACAAGTGAGGATGAATGGGTATTGTGTACCTGCGTGAGGGCATGTGGGCACCTGCTGGGAGTGAGTGGAGGAGGCGGCTCTCTGGTGAGCCTGTCTGTGCTTCTGTGCACAAGCCTCTGGGGCACTTTTTATATCTGCCTGTCTGTATTGGGTTCTGTACACTGTGCTGAGCACCAGAAGTGTGTGTCCATTTCTCTGCTGAGTTCTAGGTGTGTATCCATGTCTGAATATTTCCATATAGGCAGGGAGTTGTGCGTGAGTGTGTGGAGCACAGGCCAGGGCCTCAGCCAGGGCAGCAGCTATGGGTGGAGTATGGGAAGCAGTCAGACTGCCCTGTGGGCAGGGCTTGGTGGTTTGCAGGGGGAAATTCCTACCTGGGCTTCTTCCTTGGGGCCTGCTACTTCCAGAGGCAGCTAACATGCCATACAGCTGTGTTCTCTGCCCCAGGTGTGAGTGTGGGACTCCAGGCTGCCCCAGTGACTGTCCTGGTTCTACTGTCCTTCCATTATGCCATGCTGGTGGCCAGGTTTGCATTGGGGTGGGAGCAGGCCCCAGCCGAAGGAAATACTCCCCAGCTCAGCATGAGGCCAGGAGCCAATCTACAAAAATGAAACTTCCAGCCAGGCACGGTGGTGCACGCCTGTAATCCCAGCACTTAGGAGGCTGAGACAGGAGGATCGCGAGTTCAAAGCCAGCCTCAGCAATGGCGAGGCACTTAGCAACTCAGTGAGACCCTGTCTCTAAATAAAATACGAAAAAGGGCTGGGGAGGTGGCCCAGTGGCTGAGTGCCCCTGAGTTCAATCCCTAGTACAAAAAAAAAAAAAAAAAAAAAATTAACCTTCCAGCAGCTTGGGGGGTGGGGGCTGAGGCAGGCGGATTGCGAGTTCAAAGCCAGCCTTAGCAACGGTGAGGCACTAAGCAACTCAGTAAGACCCTGTCTCTAAATAAAATACAAAAATAGGGTGAGGATTTGGCTCAGTGGTTGAATGCTCCAGAGTTCAATACCTGGTACCACCATCCCCCTCCACCTTCCCCCCACAAAAAAAAGAAAGAAAGAAAAAACAAAGAAATGGGCCTTCCATCCACATGAGATGCTCCTTTGAAGCTGGATGGGTGCTGTGAACATACCTGTAATCCCACTACTTAGGAGGATGAGGCAGGACATTCTAAGTTCAAGGCTAGCCTTGGCAACTTAGTGAGACCCTATCTGAAAATAAAAATAAAAAGGGCTGGGGGTGTAGCTCAGTGGTGTAGTGCCCTGGGCTCCAATCCCTAGTACTGGGGGGTGGTGGAAGGGGAGGGAAGCTCCTTTGAGCTATGGATGTAGCTCAGTGATAGCTTCCCTAGCGTGGATTTCATCCCAACCACTGCAACATAACAACAAAACCGCTTTTGAGGATTCTAGGCAACCCTCCCCCCAGCCTTCTGGCCTGCAAGAGCCAGAGGTGCCTTCCAGGCTAGGGCACCTTCCCATGATGCTTCAGTCCTCTGGGGCAGGTGGTCTGGCCTGTGGCCCATGAGCTAGAGCTGAGTGCCTCTCTCCCCTGCTCAGCATTACTAGCCTGCTGGAGGCTATGAGTCAGCACCTCGGGTCTCCCTCCCTTCCCCTTGCATGGAAGCGTAGACTGAAGCCCACATCTGGAGGCCAGGTGCTCTCCCAGATCAGGAACAGCCTCTGGAACCCTGGCTCTCCCTGCCACTGGTCCTGACTCATCTCTTTGTTGAATCACAGATGAGGACCCTGCCCTGCCTCCCCTTTTAGGCCATATGCCAAGCCAGGAAGTGGTCCACCCTGTCTGCCACAGCCTGGGCAATCCTGGTGGTGGAGATGAAGCTGAACCTCGACCCAACCTGTGGCCTCAACTGAGGCCTTTGACAGCAATGTGTAGCCTGGGGCCATGCTCACTCTGGCCAGAGTGACCCTACTTGGCTTCTCCTGCCAGCTGTGCACACTTGGCATATGTGCATGTGACTGCCTGAGAGGCAGTGCTGGCTACTTCCCAGCCACTCCTGCTCATTATGAGGTTCTGGCTGGTTCTTTCATGTCCCCCAGCCCAAGTAATGGGACATAAGGACAGGCCCACCTGCCTCCTGGGGTTTGTGCAGGCCAATGGCTTCCCCAGCACTCAGCACACAGCAAGCATTTGGGACAAGTGGACTGTTAGTAGATTGATTGATCCTTGGTGAGCCGATTTATTGATTATACTTATTGTGATTTTTGAATTGATACATAGATCCATGGTTCAAAAATCAAGAGTATAAAAGAAAAGAACCTCCCACACCTCAGTCTGGATGCAGTGAGGTTGCACAGGTCAAGCACTCCTCCGTGGCCACTGATAGAGTGGGCACTCTAC
Organism: Tamias sibiricus; assembly: GCA_025594165.1. Classification (NCBI taxonomy): domain Eukaryota; kingdom Metazoa; phylum Chordata; class Mammalia; order Rodentia; family Sciuridae; genus Tamias; species Tamias sibiricus. Next base: position 10,639,284 of record CM046673.1, read on the forward strand.
ACTGTGTGTCATGTGAATGCATGAATGAATGAACGAGAAGCTGGAAAGCCCAGGGTTGGGGTTCTTGGGGCCCTCTGGAAGCTCTGCCTGGCCCTGCGGGATATGCCACCCTGACACCAGCACCCCTCCCTGCCCCCCACTCCCAGGAAACATGTTCCCCACCATTGGTGACGTCCACCTCGCACCCTTCACGGATGAACAGCTCTACATGGAGCAGTTCACCAAGGCCAACTTCTGGTGAGTGTGCCCTGGGTGTCCGGCCCGGGCCCCACGGCCTGCCTGCTCAGGGATAACCCCCAGCCCCCAGGTGGCCCCACCTCTCCTCTTTTTCTCCTCATCCTCAGTAGGACCTGAAGAGCTTGGGCTGGACAAGGGCCAGCTGGGAGAAAAGGCAATGCTATCCCACCTGCCTCTCCTGCTGCTGATGACCTTGCTGGTGGGGGTGGGGGCTCTCTGCAGGTACCAACCATCATTTCATGGAGTAGACCTGTCGGCCCTCCGAGGCGCTGCTGTGGATGAATATTTCCGCCAGCCTGTAGTGGTGAGTAGGGGACATGGGGTGCTATGGCATTACTAGTGGGAATGGCCCCTCCTGTGGAGTGACAGAGTGGAGCATGGGCTTCATCATCAGGCCTTGTCTAGGTGGTGTAGTACTGCTGCCCCTCTTAGGCTCACTTCTGCCCAGCATAGAACTCTCAGAGATGTTGAGGCTACAGAGACACACTCAGCACATAGCATGCAGAGGACATGGGGACTGGTAAATTGATCCTTGGTGAGGATTTTACTAATGGATTTTACTTGCTGAGATTTTTTAATTGATACATAGGTCCATAGTTCAGAAACAAAGAGTATAACAGAAAAAAGCCCCCCAACCTCTGTTCCCAGCTGCAGTTCCCCTTCCTGCAGGCAAACTATTTCAACTTCTTCCCACTCATGAAATATAGCTTAATCAACAATACTATTCTGTCTTATTAATTTCTTTGTGGTCAGAGAACATACATCGTACGATTTCAGTCCTTTGAAATTTGTTGACACTTGCTCTAAGTCCAGTATGTGATCTCTCTTGGTTAATGTTCTGTGTGCACTAGAAAAAAATGTATGCTGATCACTTGCTGAGTAGTGTTATACTCATGCCACTTAGGTCACATTTGTCATCATGTTGTTCAAATCTCTATTATTACTTTTGTTACTTGAATTTGTGATCCTCCTGCCTCAGTCTCTCCAGCAGATGGGATTACAGGAGTGCACCACCACACCCACTTGGATACTGATTTTTAAAAATCTGCTTTTCCTCTCTATAACTGAATGTGGACTTGTTTATTTTCCCATTTCATTATATTCATTTTTGCCTTATATATTTTGACATCGTGTTATTAGGTTCATACCTAATAGTATGAATTAGTATAAATCCTAGTTTAGGATTATTATTTTCCTGTTGGATAGATCTTTTTATCATTATGAAATGTCTCTTTTTATTTGTGGGTGCTCTTATTTTTTATCTTTTTTTAAAAAAATGTTTATTTATTTGCTTTTAGTTGTACACAATGCGTTTTATTTTTACATGGTGCTGAGGATCGAACCCAGGCCGCGCACGTGCTAGGCGAGCGCTTTTACCACTGAGCCACATCCGCAGCCCTCTATTTCTTATCTTAAAAGTCTTTTTTTTTTTTTTTTCCTGATACTACAAGTTCAGATACACTTGCTTTCTTTTGGTAATCTTTATATATTTCTGTTCTACTTTAAATCTGTTTGTATCCTTATTACTTAACCTTTGTTTCTAGGAAGCAGCATGTTGTAGATTTTTTTTTTTTTTTTTTAATTAGAATGTTTAGACCAGGGGTTAGGGTTGTGGCTCAGCGGTGGAGCGCTAGCCTAGCACATGCGGGGCCTGGGTTCAATCCTCAGCACCACAAAAAAATAAAGGCATTGTGTACAACTAAAACAAATAAATATTTTTAAAAAACATTTTAAAGAATGTTTAGACCATTTACATCTAGTTTTTTTTTGTTTTTTTATCTGCTTTAGTTTTACACAATGCCTTTATTTTTACGTGGTGCTAAGGATCGAACCTGGGCCGCACTTGTGTTAGGCAAGTGCTCTACTGCTGAGCCACAACCCCAGCCCCTACATCTAGTTTAATGCAGATCTCTGTGTGGTTTATTTTACTGTTCTGTCCCCTCGATGTCTTTCAGATGTTTGGGGGATATTGTTGGACAGCATCTTTTTGACAGTCTCTGCCCCATTCTCTCTCTCTTTGGGACTCTGATCATGTGTACGACAGATCTCTTTGCCATGTCTCAGATGATTCTCTTACATTACTTTACACAGACACACACACACATATACATATAGTGTATGTATGCTACAGATTGGACCTAGGGGTGTTCTACCGAGCCACATCGCCAGCCTCCCCGTTTTTTCATTCTTTTCTTTTTTTTTTGGTATATGTACACAGTATTTGATTTATTGATTTATTGATTTATTTTGGTGCAGGGGATTGAACTCTGGGGCACTGGGCCACATCCCCAGCCCTTTTATTTTATTTTATTTTATTTATTTACTTTGGTTGTACACAATGCAATGCATTTATGTTTACATGGTGCTGAGGATCGAACCCGGGCCGTGCACGTGTGAGGTGAGCGCTCTGCCGCTGAGCCACAACCCCAGCCCCCCAGCCCTTTTTCTTTATTTTATTTAGAGACAGGGTTTCACTGAGTTGCTAAGTGCTTTGCCATTGCTGAAGCTGGCTTTGAACTTGTGATCCTCCTGCCTCAGCCTCCCATGATTTATTTATTTTTATGTGGTGCTGAGGATCTAACCCAGTGCCTCACACGTGCTAGGCAAGTGCTCTACCACTGAGTCATAACCCAGCACACCCAGTCTTTTTTACTTTTTGAAACAGGGTCTCTCTAAGTTGCCCTCAAACTTGCAATCCTCCTGCCTTGGCCTACTGAGTCTCTGTGATTAGAGGGTTACCCCACTGCACCCTGCTCATTTTTACATATTTAACTGACTCCTCTTCCAGCTGCAACCCTTTCTTCACTGTCTAATCTGCTTTTCTAATTCTTTTTTTTTTTTTTTTTTTTTTTTTTTGGTACCGGGGATTGAACTCAGGGGCACTCGACCACTGGGCCACATCCCCAGCCCTTTTTTGTATTTTATTTAGAGACCGGGTCTCACAGAGTTGCTAAGTGCCTCGCCATTGCTGAGGCTGGCTTTGAACTCGCGATCCTCCTGCCTCAGCCTCCCAAAGTGCTAGGATTACAGGCGTGCGCCACCGCGCCCGGCTTGCTTTTCTAATTCTTAATTTCAGTTATAATTTTTCAGGTCTATAATGTGAAATTTTTTTTTTTTTTTTGTGGTAACGGGGATTGAACTCAGGGGCACTCGACCACTGGGCCACATCCCCAGCCCTTTTTTGTATTTTATTTAGAGACAGGGTCTCACTGAGTTGCTAAGTGCCTCGCCATTGCTGAGGCTGGCTTTGAACTCGCGATCCTCCTGTCTCAGCCTCCCAAAGTGCTGGGATTACAGGCGTGTGCCACCGCGCCCGGCTTGTTGTTTTTGTGTTTTCTTGACAGGGGGTCTGGCTGTGTTGCCCAGGTGGGGCTAATCCCTCTGCCTCATTCTTACAAGTAGCTGGAATTACAGGTGTGCATTACTGCACCTAGCATGGGATTTTTATTTTTTTATGGTGCTGAGGATTGAACCTAGGGCCTTATGCATGCAAGGCAAGCACTCTACCAACTGAGCTATACCCCCAGCCCTGGGATGATGATTATTATTTTTAAAAATATTTATTTATTTGCTTTAGTTGTGCGTGGTGCTGAGGATCGAACCCAGGACACGCACGTGCTAGGCGAGCACTCTACCACTGAGCCACAATCCCAGCCCCATCTGGGATTATTTTTTGTCATCTTAGTTCTCTTTAAAAAATTTTTCCCATAGTGCTGGGATTAAATCCAGGGCCTTGTGCGTACTATACAAATGCTCTACCACTGAGCTGCTGTTACACCCCAGCCCTTTTCAGTTTTTAAAATGTTAATTGAGTCTTATGATCATTTTCAGTATGTGGAAAAAGGTGTGTTTTCTGTGTGTTTATTCCCTTGGTTTTGAGTCCTGTTTCTTTGGTCCAGGCTCTTCCTATGCCTGATCTTTGCATGCCAGAAGGAAAAATAGTTGGCTTTGGATGTTTCTCCTTGCAAGCTTTTGTTTTTCTCTGGGAAGTTAGCTGTATAGACAGATCATAGTCCTATCATGAATCTGAGATATTTGGAAATTGCTTTGTAGACTATTTGGCTGGCCTCTTCTCTGGCTTCCCTACCTCAGGACCCCTTATATTCACAAAAATTGAAGATCCTCAAGAGCTTTTTTTTTTTTTTTTTTTTTAATATTTATTTACTTGTTTTGGTTGTACACAATGCCTTTATTTTTACGTGGTGCTGAGGATTGAATCCGGGCCGCGCACGTGCTAGGCGAGTGCTCTACCACTGAGCCACAACCCCAGCCCCCTTCAAGAGCTTTTGTTTATGTGTATTCTGCCTCGATACAATAGATCAATGTCTATTAGTATTAAAAATTAAACCCCATAAACTTTAAAATGTTAACCAATTCATTTAATAAGCCCATTCCATGTTAACATAAATAGTATTTTTATGAAAAAGAAACTATTTTCAAAAAAATTTCAGTGAAAGGGGCTGGGGATGTGACTCAGAGGTTTAGCGCTCGTCTAGCATGTGTGCGACCCGGGTTCGATCCTCAGCACCACGTAAAAATAAAGGCATTGGTACAACTAAAACCAATAAATAAATATTAAAAAAAATTTTTTTCAGTGAAAATAATGGTATCTTAGTTTACAAATCTAATATCTGACTTAATAGAAAACAGCTGGACTCTGCTTCTGCCTTTAGCCTGTTGTCATCACATATGAGCAGATATTCAGAAAGCAAACATCTTAGCATGATTAGAAAATAGTCTTGACCCAAAGTTGAAGGGTGCCCTGGATGGGACTACACTTTGAGAACCACTGCTTTAGGACTAGCCTTCAGTAACCATTTTTGGTTTGGGGGTTTGTTTCTATTTTTGTGGTGCCAGTGATGGAACCCAGCGCCTCACATACGCTAGGCAAGTGCTGTACCACTGAGCTGCGACCCAGCCCTTCTCCAGCAGTCTTTTTTTTTTTTTTTAGTATTTATTTATTTTCTTTAGTTGTACACAATGCAATGCATTTATGTTTACGTGGTGCTGAGGATGGAACCCAGGCTACACAGGTGCGAGGCGAGCGCTCTGCTGCTGAGCCACAACCCTAGCCCCTCCAGCAGTCTTGGTGCAAGTGGAGCTCACAAGGCGACTCCTCCTAGCCTCCCTAGGACTCTCTAATGGACCTATTTAGTCTCTTAGGAGTGGTTTTCTAGTTGAATTCTTGGCCTGTTAAGTTCCTCCCCACACATAGCTTAGCAATTGACCAATGCCACAAAGTGAAATTGCAAGCACAACATACCTCCTTTTCTGCATTTCCCTTTGCTTATGCCCTCTTGAGTCCTAGCTGTCTTGGTTACTCTGAGCTCCCATTTTGCTTTCTCCACCCAGGGAGGTCACTGAAAGACCTAGGTGTTTTCTGCCCTCCTTAAGAGGAAAAAGCATGGGCCCAAATGGGCACCCCTCAGGGGCTGGGGATATAGCTCAGTAGGTAGAGTGCTTGCCTCACATGCCCAAGGTCCTGTGTTCAATCTCTGGCAACACACACACACACTAGCTCCCTTCAACACATGTCCTTTCTCTCTCGGATCTTGGCCCCAAATATCTGCCTGTTGGGATTACCCCCTGAGGCTTTAAACACTGATTTTTTTCTTTGGATTAGCTTCAGCTTTTGGTAGAAGTGAATGTCAGCACTCAGTTCTCTAATTTACTTTTTTTATCTGCTTAATGGATTATCTTAGATCTTTCCCCATCCAGCCACAAAGACCCTCTTCATTCTTTCTTGTTCATCATTTGTGGATAATCTGTTGTTGGTTTAGATGGTTTCCAGTGTCATTAGTAGAAACAGTTATACATGTAGCTTATACATGTCCATGTATGCCTATAGGCTAAATTCCCAGAAATGCAACTGCCAAGTCTTTAATGTGTATGGACACTTGTCATTTTGAGAGCTGTTACCTAATTGCTCTCCCTGGTATTGTGCCAGTACATCTTCCCCTAGCATCTCTAAGAAGGGCAGGCATTTTAGCCAAATGGCTTATAGGCTATGGCCAGACTGGGAGAAGCACTGGGGTTCTCCTTCCTCTCTGGTCCCTGCAATAGAAACCAGGTCATGCCTGTGGTCTTTCCCAGGACACATTTGACATCCGGATCCTGATGGCCAAGTCTGTCAAGTACACAGTGAACTTCTTAGAAGCCAAAGAAGGAGATTTGCACAGGTACCAGCAGCCACACCCCATCCCAACTTCCCCACCCCCATCCTGGCTCATGCTAAAGGTCAGGGCCACTACTGGCTCTTGCTGACCTTCTGTTCTCTTGGGGCAGGTGGTCAGGGGATCCCGGCCTCTGTACCTGGCCACCCTACCCCCCCTTTTTTTCCCCCAGCAGCTCATTTTGGCTTCCCCAGCAAACCACTGTCCTTTACCTTCCAGGATAGAAATCCCATTCAAATTCCACATGCTGCATTCAGGGCTGGTCCACGGCCTGGCTTTCTGGTTTGACGTTGCTTTCATCGGCTCTATGTGAGTGCAGCAGGGCAGACCATGCTATCCCACCCACTCCCCAGGGCTCCCTATAGCTGTGTCCACCCAAGACCTGGCTGGGTAGTCACTGCATTGGGGGCTGGGAGGGTAAGACACAATTCCTCAGGTTCCTCTGTCCCATTCAAAAGGCAGTGAGAACATGTCTTTGAGCAAAAAAGCCATTGTGGGAGGGGGTGCATATCTGTTGTGTTCAGAGGACCTGTCCCCTCATGGGCTCTTGTCTTTCTCACTGCATATAGATGTCACGGTGAGAAGGCACCCCATGGCTGCAGATCCCTTGTGCACTTGTTTAAGCTCACATTTGCCTAGGCTGCTGGGGTTCCAGCCTGTCTTGGTTATGGGGCCCAGGGGACCAATCAGAGGGGGCAGGCACTTTTGGAGAGCCCAAGGTATACAGAGCAATGACCCAAGTGGTGGCACCAGCCTAGTCAAGTGAATGCCTGTGCCTGCTTGACAGAATGACCGTGTGGCTATCCACTGCCCCAACGGAACCCCTGACCCACTGGTACCAGGTCCGGTGCCTATTCCAGTCACCGCTCTTTGCCAAGGCTGGGGACACGCTATCAGGGACATGTCTGCTTATTGCCAACAAAAGGTATGACCTGCTGGCCAGGGCCGGGAGTGCAGGGGTCTGTCAGTTTGGCCACCTCACAACTGCCCTCCTCTACCTCTTTACAGACAGAGCTATGACATCAGTATTGTGGCCCAGGTGGACCAGACAGGCTCCAAATCCAGTAACCTCCTGGATCTGAAGAACCCCTTCTTCAGGTAAGAGGGCCTCTGTCTGCCTATGTGGGGGGTATCCTGGGCCCCACATCCCCTCAGCCCTGCCCACCAATCCATCTCTGCCACAGATACACAGGAACGACTCCCTCGCCCCCACCTGGCTCGCACTACACCTCTCCCTCTGAGAACATGTGGAACACAGGCAGCACCTACAACCTCAGTAGCGGGATGGCTGTGGCAGGTAAGTCCACCATACCCTTGGCATAACTGCTGACTTTGGTGGCCTGCCTGGACTCCTGCCTGCCCAGCCTGCCTCTAGCACTAGTGTCCAGGACACTGTCTCCTACCCCTGACATCTCCCTCTCTGGGCACAGGGATGCCAACTGCCTACGACCTGAGCAGTGTTATTGCCGGCGGCTCCAGTGTGGGCCACAACAACTTGATTCCTTTAGGTGAGTGACCCCTGGGGTTCAGGGAGTGGCTGGGGGAGGGGGCAAATAGGACCACCCTATAGCAGGAAGGGCTGGTGGCCAGTCAATCAGTGCTTAGTCTTTTGGCACCACTGTCTCCATCCTCACCTCTTCCTCCTCCTGGGGGCTCTCAGCTGAAGCTCTGCCTGGCTCTGTCACTGCTGCATCTGCCCTTCCCACACCCGCTGTGAAAGCGTGAGTGGGTTGGGCAGGCTGGGGGGTGGTGACGCTGTCTCCCTTCCTTCCTTCCTTCCTCCCTGTCGCTGCGCAGCCAACACAGGGATTGTCAATCACACCCACTCCCGGATGGGCTCCATAATGAGCACAGGGATTGTCCAAGGTAATGGCGGGTGGAGGGGTCTGGGGTCCCATGGGCAGGGCCGCGTTAGCATGGGAGTGTGGCCCACCTGCTGCCTCACTTGCGCGTGTGCTCTTACTTTTGGGGGAGCTGGGTAGGCACAGGGGTCGTGCTGGCCCCTCAGTACCCACTGCCTGCCCCACAGGCTCCTCGGGTGCCCAGGGCGGCGGCGGTGGCGGCGGCTCCAGTGCCCACTACGCAGTCAACAGCCAGTTCACCATGGGTGGTCCTGCCATCTCCATGGCCTCGCCCATGTCCATCCCAACCAACACCATGCACTACGGGAGCTAGGCACCTCTGCCCGACGGACTGACAGCACCAGGAAACCAAATGAAGCCCCCGCCCAGCACCTTCGCCCGGGCGGCTGTCCCCCTTGTACTGGAGAAGCCCAAACACCCAGTCACAGCCCTCTTTGCTATGGGAACTTGGACACTTTTTTTACACGATGTTGCCGCTGACCCTACCTGACCCTGCCCACACCCTGGCCCTAAGCGAGTGTTGCTGCCATATTTTAGACAAGATCATGTGTCGGGGGAGCCTTTGTCCCCCTCCAGCCCTCTCCACTCTGACCTGGCTTTGACATATGCTGTAACAGGCGTGTTGGGGCCAACAGCTGCACCCTGGTTGGGCAGGAGGAGGGAAGCAGCTGCCACGATGGTCCAGGCTGCCCTGCCCCCCAGACCCCCCAGCCCCTGCCCCTATCACCTGTCTCCAGTGGAAGGCAGCCCAGCTGGGCAGGACCTCTCTTTCAACTACCAGGCCACCATGGTCACCATGGGCGTGACATGCTGCTTTTTTTAATTTTATTTTTTTACGAAAAGAACCAGTGTCAATCCACAGACCCTCTGAGAAACCCGGCCGGCCGGGCCCAGCCAGCAGCCCCTCTCCCCAGGCTCAGAGGCTCAGTGGTGGGGGCAACCCTGGGCCAGGCCTCAGGCCCCTCCCCACCAAAGGGTTCACCTCACACTTGAATGTACAACCCACCCCAGCTGTCTGAAGGCCCTCCGTCCTCTGCCCCGCCTCTTGCTGCTGTTCTGTCCTTGAGCCCCTGCAGGTCCCCCCTCCCCCTCCACCAAAAGCTGGAATAGGCAGCCTGGAGGGAAGGTCATGTGGGTTGCTTTGGACAGACAGAAACCTCAAGGATCTGTCAGAGAAGGCGTCCTTTTCCCTTGTAGCTAACATTAGGCCTGTGTATTTCCCCTCCAGACTCATAGATACTCCAGTCCCCACCACCATGATGGCATTTTGGTCCCTCTCCATCCTGGGAAAGGACCTTAAAGGGATTTCTCCCTCCAAAAAAGAAAGAAAACAAAATAAACAAGGAAATGTATGTTTCAGCACAGGCAATTTTCTTCTACTTCTGCTCCCCTTGTTCCTAGCACCCCCAACCTCAGAAGCTGGAGCTCAGGCTAGGCCTCACACCCACTCTGTGCCCCCAGGGAAGGGCTAGGGCTCCCCACCAGCCAGGCTGCCCTCCTTCCTCTGTCCTTGGCAGAGCTGTCAGGGAAAGTATAAGGCCCATGGGCAGGCTGGAGGGCTTGGGAGTCCCGTCCTATCCTGCAGCTGTGTTGCCTGAGCCACCCCCTGGAAGCTCCCTGCTCAGCTGCCCCTCCCCCACCTTTATATAAATTCTCTGGATCACCTTTGCATAGAAAATAAAAGTGTTTGCTTTGTAAGAAAAGTCTGGAAAGTAGCAGAGTGGTCTCAAACGGTCGAGGGAGACTTCAGTCATCATCAGGAACAGGACAGGCTTATCCCCTTAGGTTTTGCCTGAAAGAGAGAGACTTCTAGAAGCAGCCTCAGAGAGAAGGGAAGGTGCCCCCTCAGACAAAGCAGAAATGGTCCTTTACCTATAGGATGGGCCTTTCTAGGAGGTTGCCATGAACCGGGACATGGTGGGTGTCAGTAGTATGTTTGGGGGCAGAGCTGTGGCTTGGGATGGAGGTGCAACGTGTTCTGGAGGCAGCGGCTGGAAGAAGTACAGCTGAACAGAGACCTTGGGGTCAGTGGCAAAAGTAGACAAGCAACCCACTCCTGCCCCACAACCCAGCCTGGGGCCAACAGAACCCATACCTTACAGCCCATGGCCAGGAGGGCATGGAGCACCACCACAGTGGACAGCAGCGCTGCAGCCACCAGTCTAGTGTCCTCACGGACGACAGGCCAGAGGGCAAACACCAGCCCAGCAGCTGACAGGGTCAAGGCCAGTGCCCCAAAGAGCCACTGCAGCCATGGCACAGGGATGAGCCACAGGACCTGGAGTGACAGGGGCAGCTAGTGACATGCCAGATGATCCCCTTGGCTCCTACCATCCACCCATCACCAGGCCATACTCACCACAGTGGGGATAAAGATGAAGAGGGAGTAGCCGTAGATGCACACGGTCTCTAGGAAAGTGTAAAGTCCCATGCGTTCCCGGACACCCTTGCGCCACCGCAGGAAACCCCATAGCGCCAGCGGCACCAGCCACGCATAGCAATAGATGGTGATGCCTGCCACAGTTACTGGGGGACAAGGCGGCAGTTACCTCTCATGTCCTGGGGCCCTGTGGCTGCCAGGAGCTGAGCTCGTCCACTCTACTCACCCTTGTGAAATTGAGGGCTATAGTGGACAGAGGGGTCCCTCCTCTGGGCCAGCACCAGGGTCAGGTTGCCAGTGACCGCCAGGACGAAGGCCAGGGTGGCACAGATCCAGAAAGGGCCTGTTAGGAGATTATAGTCTGAATCCCAGGCTCAGTGTTCCCAGGGGAAGTGGATTTGTCTTGTCTCTGTTCCTGGGGAGGTGGGGAGACCCCAGCCACTCATCTGACTCTCAGTTGTGACATTATGGTGGCTGGATTCAGTGCTGCCTCTCAGCTCATCCCTCTCTGCCTGGGAAGGCTCCATATGGCTTCCAGAACCCCACACTCTAGCTCTTGTCTCACGCCACGGCCAGCAATTCCTCAACCTTTTCAACTCTCTGATAGAGCCATCAATGGAGAGCAGCTGGGGCCCAGTCCTTGGCCCTGCTCCATGTCCCTGTTCACCCCTGGCATAGTCTTGTTCAGCCTCAGGGTTCCCTGCCATCTCTACATGGATGATTCCTAGATGGCGGAGTGTCCTGAACTGTATACTCATGCATGTTCGCTTTTCAAGGTGGACGTCTTGCAGTGTCTCCATCTCCACCCCACACTTGCTCCATCCCATCAAACCTGCCCAGCTTTTCCCATCCACCCACAGCAGCTCCATCCTGGCGGTCCAGGCCAAAAGCCTTGGGGCTGCCCTTGGCTTCTCTCGCCACCCTGACTAGTCAGCAAATCCTGTTGGTTCTGCCTCGATAACACATCCCAGAATCAACCACTCTCTCTACCCTCAGCCTCTATGAGTTGTCTCCTGCCTGGTCTCCTAGCTTCCATCCTTATTCCCCATGTGGCCAGAGGGGAACCTCACTAAGATCCTTTTTCACCACAGTATGGTAGCCTGTGCCACTTGTCCGAGCACCTCAGTGGACCTGCTCACCAACTCACTCCTTTCCAGTGACAGTGCAACCCTCCAGTGCAGGGATGTCTCCACCATAGGGCATAGGCCCTTTTAGGGACCCTCCTCTAGATCTGTCCACCCCTAACCAATGCCAATAAGGCTCATTCTCTCCACTCAGAGGCCTTCCCGGACCCACATGGACACAATAGCATCATCATTCACTCTAAATTGCTTCACTTCTCTTCCCAGCCCTATCACCCACTACAGTCTGTTATGACTCAGTTTCTATAAACAGAGCACAAGTTTCACTCTTGGTGACTACTTTGTTATCAGCTGTACAGCAACACCTGCCACTCAGTCCACATGTGCTGAATGAATAACTGAAGGAACCAAATGCACAACCTTACTTACCGTACAGATCTGGACGGTTTCGCAGATGGTGCCGTACAAAGTTGAGGCCAGGCCGAGGTAGGAGTGAGCCTTTGATCCGGTCCAGAACCTGGAGGACAAGGCCACAATCCAGGATGGAAGCCCACTCAGGGTTCCTCCTGTACCCCACTGACCTTCTCTCTCCTCTTTCCACGCCCTACCTGAAAGAGCTCAGCTCTCCCCTCTAAGCCTTTTTTAAATTTTTTTTTAAATTGAATCCTGGAGCACTCTTCCATTGAGCTACATTTCTTTGTTTCTTTTTTTTTTAATTTTGAAACAGGATCTCACAAAGTTGCCAAGGCTGGCCTCAAACTTTTAATCCTCCTGAGTCAGCCTCCCAAGCAGCTGGGATTATAAGCATGCACCACCATGCCCATCTTCCCTCTAGGCTTTTGACAAGATCTTCCCATGGCCTAGAGCCCCTTCCTCTGGCCAGCTCTCACTCAACTTCCCAACACTGAAGGCTATCCTCCAGGCCTGCCACCTTCCTGTGTGCTTCCCCTTAGTTAGCTTGGCTGCCTAAACTGCCCTTGTTACTTCCCAGCCCCAACAAGGACAACCAATAAGTCCTGGGAAATCTCCCCATTACATCTCTGTCTAGTATGTCCCATATTCCGTGGCCCTGATTTATTCTCAATAAGCCTGGCCTGGAGCTGGGTATGGTGGCATATGTCTGTAAGCCCTGTAACTCAAGGAGGTTGAGAGAAAGGATAATCACAAGTTCAAGGCCAGCATGGGCAACTCAGCAAGAGCATAAAAAGATAAAAAGGGCTGGGGATGTAGCTCAGTGGTAGACTACTCTTGGGTTCAATCCCCAGTATCCCCCCACCCCCACCCCCAAATAAAGCCTGGCCTAGAGCTTTGATCCATGTGTACATTTCTCTCCTGCTCTGACCCTTCTGACTCCCCAACACCCTCACAATGAAACCCAAATCCCAACTCCTTAACACAGCTCACAGCTGGGTAAGGTAGCACATGTGTAGTCCTAGCTACTCAGGAGGCTAAGCTAAGAGATTTGCTTGAGCCCCTGAGTTTGGGGCTAACCTGGGCAACAAGGCCAGACCCTATCTCAATAAACAAAACAGTAAACACAAAAAACTGAAAACATAGCTTGTGAGGTCCTCTGTGATCCACCTTCTGCCTGTCCCTCACCTCATACTCTCCCACCAGATTTGGTGATAGGAAGCTTCTACTGTTCATGCCTCCTCTCACCTTTAGTCTTCTGCATATGCTGTTCCCTGTGTCTGGAACATACTTGTGCTCCCATCCACCCTTCCTGGGTAACTCTCCTTTCTCTGTTAGGTCTCAGCAAATTCCTCATTTCCTCCTGGAGGCCCTTCCCTATTTACCAGATCATGTGTGTGTCCCCACCTGCCTTGTTCCCACAGCCCATCACCAAATTCCTTACAAAACACCACCATTCCTTTTACTAGTCTGGGTAGGAGTACTTGTTCTCCCACGTAGCAGTTGCTAGCACTCTGTCTCAGCCTGGTGCTCAGTGGATACTGGCTGAACCACAAGCATGACTCTGAGCCCCTCCCATCAGCTTCTCAGGCCTTACCTGTGAGGTGTCCACGTCAAAAAAGCTCTGATAGTAGCTGAATGTCCAGAATCCCGGCTGTGGCTTCTCCTCCTGTAAAAGCTGCAGAGTGTGGGATTTCAGTACTTGCCTTTACAGCCTACCTCAGCCAGGGGGTGGTCAGAGGCAGGGAATGGGGACTTAGGTGACTCACCGCTGTCTTGTCACCCTCCTCCTCCACCTCCTCCTCTACTCCATAGCTGCCACCAGAGCCGACAGCCACAACTACGTGCCCTTGTGGGGTCAGCTGATCACTTTTGCTGGTGGTGGCTGCATCTGGGGTCTCAGCCAGAAGATTAGCAGCTTCCTCAAATTCTATGGAGAAGGGAAAATGGGACACAGGCGTGTTTTGAGGGTCAGTCAATTCTGCATGGCCCGCTCTTCATGGCGGGGGCTGAGGTTATAACAGGACTCCCGAGACAGGACACAACTTCCTAAGTTCCGGGGCATGGGAAGCAAGACTGTTCCCTTACTCCTAACACGGGAATGCAACTTAGGGTTGGTCCTCGGATAGACTCAGGACCTTGGGATATGAAGTCTAAGTTCAGGACCGGAGCGCGGTTCGAACGCGGATGGGGCTCATTCTTGAGTCAGGTTTCCGGTCAGTGTTCACAGCCGCTTGGGATTCGGGTTAAGTGAGAGATGGAAGCTGCATGGGAGGTTCTGGCCAGGGGCGAGAGCAGAAGTTCCCGCCACGTAGGGTCCGCACTCACCGTGAAAGGCCAACCCGTCAGCCGCTGCCATGGTTGTTCAGGGGCGTCACCGCATCCCGCTCTGAAGACAGAGGCCGTTCAGGCTCGCGCTCCTCTCGAACCCTATTCCTCAACCCCGAGCCCTGCCGGGTGGCTAACAACACCCACCGGCACTTAAGCTCGCCGCCGGGTCCCTCAGTGGCACCCCGCCCTCCTCACCTGAAGCTACCTTAGCCGGCGTGGCCGGGGCTCTCTACGCCTGCGCGGGCCGCCTACTGGTCAGAATCAACCCAGCTTGGATCAGAAAGCAACATCCGGCGCTGGTCCGTTTTCTATTCTCCTCCGGTGGAAATCCATGTCCGGTAACTCGCAGAAGAGACCCTACCCCCCCCGGGGCCGGGCCTTTTACTTCAGGTATGAGGTGTTTCTCTTCGGACGGAGGGCCCTACGCCGGAAGAGGATGGCGACGGCTGCTCTGAAGAGATTTTGGTCTCGAGGCCGCGGAGAAGGGGGCGTTGAGGCTGGAAATGCGGCCGTGGCGGTGAAGCCAAGTGTGTGGGCGCGGCTGGGTGAGTAGTGGCGGAAGGCGGCGGGGTGGGTGCCCGCAGCGGCTGAACAGCTCTGACAGCGTTTCTTTCCCCTTAGGCGACTGGGCCCGCGCGCTGCTCCGGGACTATGCAGAGGCTTGCCGGGACGCGGTGACTGCGGCGCGGGCTCGGCCGGGGCGCGCGGCAGTGTACGTGGGGCTGCTGGGCGGCGCCGCAGCCTGCTGCACACTGGCGCCGAGCGAGGCGGCCTTCGAGGAGGCGTTGCTCGATGCGTCGGGGACTCTCCTGCTGCTAGCGCCAGCCACGCGCAACCGCGATTCCGAAAGCTTCGTGCAGCGGCTCCTTTGGCTGCGGGGCCGCGGTCGCCTGCGCCATGTGAATCTGGGGTTCTGCTCGCTCGTGTACGAGGCGCCCTTCGACTCCCAGGCCAGCCTCTACCAGGCCCGCTGTCGCTACCTGCAGCCCCGCTGGGTCGACTTCCCCGGACGAATCCTGGATGTGGGCTTCGTGGGCCACTGGTGGATACTGGGCACTCGGATGCGCGACTGCGACATCAACGATGACGAGTTCCTGCACCTACCGGCACACTTGCGCGTTGTCGGACCCCACCAGCTGCACTCCGAGGCCAACGAGCGGCTCTTTGATGAGAAGTACAAGCCTGTTGTGCTCACCGACGATCAGGTGGACCAGGCGCTGTGGGAGGAGCAGGTGTTGCAAAAGGAGAAAAAGGACAGGCTTGTCCTGAGCCAGGCTGACTCGCTGGTGCAGTCGCAGGTCGCAAGATGAAACCCAGTAAGGCGTGAGGACTGACTGGGGCCTGAGCCCTGGCAGACTGTGCAATTGATGAGAGTGAGACATAGATAAATTGTATGCACTGTTCTCTAACTGCTGTTGTTGAAAACAAGTTTGAAGAACCATACTCCCTATCTCTTTGTTCCTTATTAGTTCACAGTCTTGTTGGTCTAGGAATTGGGTGTTGAATAATATTTATCACTGCCAGAGCTAGTAATGAGCCTTTTACATAAGTCATTTTCAGGCTGGGGATGTAGTAGCCCAAGTGGTAAAGCATTTGCCCCTAGCATCCCTAAAGCATTAGGTTTGATCCCCACTATCACAAAAACAAAAGAAAAATACTTCATCCTTTTTCACTGTGTGACACAAGCCCCTTGACAGAGGTACTACATTGGTCAAGTGACTCCCAAACTCTCTTCCAAGAGCATTCATATTTTCTTTTTTATTTCTTTGTGTGTTTTCCTCCTCTTGTTCCTTTTTTTTTTTTTTTTTTTTTTTTTTTTTTGTATGGGGGCTTGAACTCAGGGGCACTCAAGCACTGAGCCATGTCCACAACCCTTGTATTTTATTTAGTGACAGGGTCTCACTGAGTTGCTTAGCTCCTCACATAGCTGAGGCTGACTTTGAACTGGGGATTCTCCCATCTCAGCCTCCTGAGCTGCTGGGGTTACAGGTGTGAGCCACTGCGCCCTGTTCCTATTGTTCCTTTTTATGAGTAACATTTTTGTTTTGATTTTTAAAATATTTTTGAGCCAGGGCTGGGGCTGTAGCTCTGTGGTAAAAGCGCTTGCCTCGCATATGTGAGGCACTGGGTTCAATCCTCAGCACCACATAAAAATAAATAAAAGCCGGGCGCAGTGGCGCACGCCTGTAATCCCAGCACTTTGGGAGGCTGAGGCAGGAGGATCGTGAGTTCAAAGCCAGCCTCAGCAATGGCGAGGCACTTAGCAACTCAGTGAGACCCTGTCTCTAATAAAATACAAAAAAAGGGCTGGGGATGTGGCCCAGTGGTCGAGTACCGCTGAGTTCAATCCCCAGTACCAAAAATAAATAAATAAATAAATAAATAAAGATATTGTATGTCCATCTACAACTAAAAAAAATTGGGGGCTGGGCTTGTGGCTCAGCGGCAGAGCGCTCGCCTCGCGTGTGCACAGCCCGGGTTCGATCCTCAGCACCATGTAAACATAAATGCATTGCATTGTGTACAACTAAAGTAAGTAAATATTTTTTTAAAAATTTAAAAAAACCGGGCGCGGTGGCGCATGCCTGTAATCCCAGCACTTTGGGAGGCTGAGGCAGGAGGATTGCGAGTTCAAAGCCAGCCTCAGTAATGGCGAGGCACTTAGCAACTCAGTGAGACCCTGTCTCTAATAAAAACACAAAAAAGGGCTGGGGATGTGGCCCAGCGGTCGAGTGCCCCTGAGTTCAATCCCCGGTACCACAAAAAAGAAAAAAATTTTTTTTTTTTAAATATATTTTGAGCCAGGTGTGGCAGTACACACCTCTAATATGAGCTACTCTGGAGGCTGAGGCAGGAGGATGGCAAGTTTGAAACCATCCTGGGCAGCTTAATGACACCATCTCAAAATAAAAAGGGCTGGGGATGTTGTTCAGTGGTAGAGCACTGGCAGTATGAGTGAGGCCCTGGATTCAAATTCCATTACCACAAAATAAAGTAAAACACTATTTAGAAATAATTGTAGTGTTGGGCTGGGGTTGTGGCCTAGTGGTATAGCACTTGCCTAGCATGTGTGAGAGACTGGGTTCGATTCTCAGCACCGCATATGAATAATTGAATAAAAATAAAGGTCCATTAACAATTCAAAAAATATTAAAAAAAAAATAATCATAGTCTCACAGGAAGCTGATAAAATAATGCATCTTGTTTATTCTTTACCCAGTTTACCTTAAATGGTATTGTTTTTCATAACTAATACTAAAGGAGGATATTGATATTGGTGTGACTGTTTGGTTTTGGAAGGGAAATGTTTTTGTAAAAACTACCTGGTTTTACCATATGTGTATTGACAGTGATTAGAAGTGGCTTGGAAGGAAAAGTAGGTCATGATCTCAAAATCTATATCTAATTTTGTAGCTCCTGTTGATGTCATACTTCAGGTATCCTGAAAGCAGAATTCTTTGGAAAGCAATAAGTTAAAGTACGTAGTTGGTACGTAGCTAAGTTATGATAATCGCACCTCTTAGGTTAAAATATTAGGGGAATGAGACTACTTCTGTCACCTTGGGGCCTGTAGCTAGTTAATAAAACCAGGAAATGAAACAATAGTCTTTGTTGTTATGGGGTTTTGGTTTTTGTTTTATTTTTGTAGTGCTAGCGACCAACCAAGGGTCTCACACATGCTAAACACACACACCCTACCATTGAGCTGCTCCCAGTGCCCTTGTGATTTTTTTTTTTTTTGGTACCGGGGATTAAACTCAGGGGCACTCCACCACTGGGCCACATCCCCAGCCCTTTTTTGTATTTTATTAGAGACAGGGTCTCACTGAGTTGCTAAGTACTTCACCATTGCTGAGGCTGGCTTTGAACTCACAATCCTCCTGCCTCAGCCTCCCAAGTGCTGGAATTACAGGCGTGTGCTACCGTGCCCAGTCCCTTGTGATGTTTGCTTTTGGATTTTTGCCACTTTTAATTTTTGGCACTTGAGTCTTCCATTCATAATGTAGATGTACTGAATACATGATAGTTCTTAAATTCTTATTTTGGGGCCAGAGGAGTATCTGCATCTCCATTTTACAAAGGAAAATTTGAGGTATATACAAAGTTAATATTTTTTTTTAAGATGTTGATGGACCTTTATTTTATTCATTTATTTATATGTGGTGCTGAAAATTGAACCCAGGGCCTCACACATGCTAGGCAAGTGTTCTTACCACTGAGCCACAACTCCAGCCCCCAAAGTTACTATTTCCAAGGATATGATAGGTCCATCATCAGGCCAACTGCACAACTGCCAATCCTGTGACTTAGCCTCAGATTTGTGGTACAGTAGTATCTTTGATCTTAACATCTTGCCAGAATTTGTGTGTATGATACTGGGGATCAAATCAGAGCCTCATGCATGCCGGGCAGACACTGTGCCATTAAGCTATAACCCACAGCCCTCTCTGCCAGAAATTATTGAATTTTGCTATCACTTGCCTTAAATAAAACTTGAATATAGAAATAAATAAATAAGAAAGATGAAATGAAAACAAAAAACAAATGATTTGAAATTCTAATCCTACACTGTTAAATTGCCAGACTCAAATCCCTGTATTCTTTGTTAGATTAGCCAACTTCAAGAGAGGGTTTAAGTCCCACTGGTGCTGTGCACAGTGCCCACCTGTAATCCCAGCCACTCAGGAGGCTGAGGCAGGAAGATCACAAGTTCAAGGTGGCCAAAGTGAAATGTGTGTTCTGTGAAAGAGTATTGTACACCATTATTGCCTGAGTCAATTATCAAATGCCATTTCTGACTTCTGACTTCTAGTTGGGGGTGTTTCATTCAGGCCTCCAAAATCTGCAGGCAGTTATGAAGGTGAAAGTAGTGGATGGCCACAAACTCAAGAACACTCATCTGTGGCTAGGAATTGTGGTATTTGGTCAGACTGAAGTCCTTGTGACTTGTTTTTTGCCAAAGGGTTTGCCTTCTCAGAGGAGGGTCCTACTGTATTTTGGCCCCTTCACCGGTCCTATCAAGGAAGAAGCTTTTATATGTGACAGAGGACTAGGTGGACCTTGTGCTGTGCATCTTTGGCTATACACTAGTCCCTGAGGGTATATCTAGGTCTGTTCAGTGTTGAGCTCCTAGAATCCCCCAGTGCTCACTCAGCCTAGTGTGGGCCTCAGCAAATGTTGAGAAAGGTAACAAAATACTGCATGTTTACACTGTTGATACAAGTTGATGTGGTCTTAGTGTGGAAGGAAAGCAGGTGAAGCCTGAAACCTCAACCTTTAGCTAGCCCAAGGAAAGAAACTCCCTTGTCTAAGTCCTGCTCCCAAACCTGGAATAACAAAGTGGACATGTTGTCTGTGTTTTTGTAAGGGAGGATTTGAATCTACCTCAGGGTTTGTAGTAAGTGATGTTCTGGATAACTCAGTCCCAGGATGCTGTCAAGACCAAAGAAAGAAGCAGACAGATCCAGGATTGCACAGAGTGCAATTTATTGGGGACTTACTGACAAGCATAGTTGTGGGCAGTAGCAAGACCAAGTGGATCCCTCCAACTTAGGTTAGAAGGAGGAGCATATGTATTGTTCAGGACAAAAGTCACTTCATCCTGGCTGGAGTGTATCTGGCTTATCTTGAGCCAATATCAAAAGAGTTAGGGGGGCTGGGGTTGTGGCTTGGCGACAGAGCGCTTGCCTCGCACGTGCGCAGCCCGGGTTCCATCCTCAGCACCACGTAAACATAAATACATTGCATTGTGTACAACTAAAGCAAATAAATAAATTAAAAAAAAAAAAAAAAAAAGAGTTAGGCACTCTGGGCGCCCGATGGCGCACACCTGTAATCCCAGCACTTGGGAGGCTGAGACAGGAAGATCAAGAGTTCAAAGCCAGCCTCAGCAATAGTGAGGCACAATTCAGTGAGACCCTGTCTCTAAATAAAATACAAAAAAGGGCTGGGATGTGGCCCAGTGGCTGAGTGCCCCTGAGTTCAATCCCCAGTACTAAAAAAAAAAAGAAAAAAAAAAGCACATTCCTGGCACCAAGTCCAGTTGCAAAGCTCCACACATCAACTCTGATGGTTTGGTCTGTTTATAGTTTACTGGGAAACTAGGAAAACCCTGCTGGGTTTACTCTGGTAATCATTGCAATTATTACTCAAGATGGCTGCAGAATGTCAAACTGAATCCATAAAGTGACCTCAGATGGATGAGTGACCTCTCCTTATCTGTAAGTGGAACTCAGAAAAATTGGAAATCCTTCAGTTTGGGTACGTTGTGGATATTCACAGAGCATACAGTGTGGCTATGTGAGGAAGATTATGTTTGGTTTTGCTCTTTTGGTACTCGGGATTGAACCCAGATGTGAATAACCACTGAGCCACATAACCAGCATTTTTTTTTTTTAGACAGGGTCTGTGTTTAAGGGCCTCATTCAGTTGGTGAGGCTGACTTCGAACTTGTGATCCTCCTTCCTCAGCTTCCCAAGCCACTGGGATTACAGACTTGTACCACCACACCTGACTGTGAGGAAGATTACGGTTCTTGAGTCCATGCTGTGCCTTTCCCTGGTAGAGAGGGCTCAGTGAATATCATAGCAGTAGAGCCAAGGTGTGCTTGTTTCTCAGGGCCCAAAGAGACTTGGTATCTAATATGTGAACATTTTCAAGTTCTCCTTTTTTCTTAAAATGTATTATTTTTTTTTTTTAATGCAGTGCTGGGAGTGGAACTCAGGACCTCACACATGCTAGGCAAGTGTTCTGCCACTGAGCTACACCCTGGCCCTTAAAAATTTTTTTTAAATATTTATTTATTTACTTTAGTTGTATACAATGCAATGCATTTATGTTCACGTGGTGCTGAGGATCGAACCCGGGCCGTGCACGTGCGAGGCGAGCACTCTGCCGCTGAGCCACAATCCCAGTCCCCCTTAAAATGTATTGGCGTTTTTTGTGGATTTTTTTGTTTGTTTTCTTGTTATTGTTTTTGTTTTTTTAATAAAATTTTAAACTTTTTTAAAAATATTTATTTATTTGCTTTAGTTGTTCACAATGTGTTTTTATTTTTACGTGGTGCTGAGGATCACGCACATGCTAGGAGAGTGCTCTACCGCTGAGCCACATCCCCAGCCCCTTGTTATTGTTTTTACTATCAGCAAAATTTAGCTTTTATTGTTTATTACAAGATTTTTTTTTTTCTTGTACCAGGGATTGAACTCAGGGGCACTCAACCACTGGGCCACATCCCCAGCCATTTTTTTTTTTTTAAGTATTTATTTATTTGCTTTAGTTGTACAGAACTACGTGGTGCTGAGGATCGAACCCGGGCCGCGCACGTTCTAGGCAAGCGCGCTACTGCTGAGCCACAACCCCAGCCCCCCATTTTTTAAAAATATTTATTTATTTACTTTAGTTGTACACAATGCAATGCATTTATGTTTACGTGGTGCTGAGGATTGAACCCGGGCCGCGCACGTGGGAGGCAAGCGCGCTGCCACTGAGCCACAACCCCAGCCCCCATTTTTTTTTTTTTTTTTTTTTTTTTTTTTTTTGTATTTTATTAGAGACAGGGTCTCACTGAGTTGCTAAGTGCCTTACCATTGCTGAGGCTGGCTTTGAACTCACGATCCTCCTGCCTCAGCCTCCCAAGTGCTGGGATTACAGGCGTGTGCCACCGAGCCGGCTTACTACAAGATTATTAGTCAAAAAGATCAAAGCCCATGTCATTATTGGACTCTGGATTCTTCTCTCTTCACTTCTACTTCTCAACTGGGGCAGCAGTGGTGGAGTGGGCAGGACCTCCTGCTGGTGTTGCACCAGCTACTGGATCTGGCCAACCAGTCTCTGTTGCAAATGAGGCTCCTCCCAATATTGACATTAGCCAGGGTCTTTGCAGATAACCAGGTCAAAAGGTTCAACGTTTATACCAGCTGCTTTAATGATGGCATTGATCTTTTCCTCCATGAAAATTACCTCATTAGCAAGCAGGTTGAGGACAGAGTAAATGCAGGCCAGCTCAGAGACAGAGGCCATGGTGCTGGCTGCTGGGTGTGGTTCTGGTTGCCAGATGAAGTGAGGGCCTCAAGCCCCAACATGGCCTTAGCTTCCTTAGAAGGGCTGAGCACCTTGTTGGCAGCAAAGCAAAGAAGTATTTTGGTGATGGGGATTGAACCCACTTAACCACTGAACTACATATCCAGCTCTTTTATTTTTTATTTTGAGAAAAGTTCTCCCTAAGATGCTTAGGGCCTCACTAAGTTGCTAAGGCTGGCTTTGAACTGGTGATCCTCCCACCTCAGCCTCCTGAGCTGGTGAGATTACAGGTGTGCACCACCACGCCTGGCACTAAATTTATTTATTTATTTATTTATTTTAGTTGTAGATGGAAACAATACTTTTGTGTGTGTGTGTGTGTGGTACCAGGGATTGAACTCAGGGGCACTTGACCACTGGGCCACATCCCCAGCCCTTTTTTTGTATTTTATTAGAGACCGGGTCTCACTAAGTTGATAAGTGCCTGGCCATTGCTGAGGCTGGCTTTGAACTCACGATCCTTCTGCCTCAGCCTCCTAAGTGCTGGGATTACTGGCGTGAGCCACTGCGCCTGGCTCTCCCAGCTTTCTTTCTTTTTTAGTACCAGGGATTGAACCCAGGGCACTTAACCACTGAATTACATCCCCAGCTCTTTTTTTATTTTTTATTTTGAGACAGAGTCTTGCTAAGTTGTTGAGGCTGGCCTTAAACTTGTGATCCTCCTGCCTCAGCCTCCCGAGCCACTGGGATTATAGGCATGCACCACCGAGCTAGGCCAAGACCTCACCTTAGAAGTGGTAGAGAGGGGTAGCTGTTAAGGGTGTGGGTCTGGGGACTTCTAAACCATCCATCCCTAGAGACTTGGGCACCTGCCAACCTTTGGATTTAAGCGTAAGAGCACAAAAAGTTAAATACCATCTTGTTTAAGCAGCTGCTACTTTGGGTCTCTGTTCTGCACAGATAAATTGAGTGCTGCTTATTTTCCCTTTCTGAAACACACACACACACACACACACACACACACACACACACACACAGAGTGAGGTGGGCATCTGGCAGCCCTGCACTTCAAAGCCAGCTCTGCTGCCAGCCCACCATGTTATTTCTGCTGGTCAAGCCCTTTCACCTGTTTTTTTCACCAGTAAAATGGGATTAGAATCACTGACTTCACAAGACTTTTATTTTTTTTGGTACCGGGATTTAACTCAGGGGCACTTGACCACTGGGCCACATCCCTAGCCCTTTTTTGTATTTTATTAGAGACAGGGTCTCACTGAGTTGCTAAGTGCCTTGCCATGGCTGAGGCTGGCTTTGAATTTGCCATCCTCCTGCCTCAGCCTCCCAAATGCTGGGATTACAGGCGTGCACCACCGTGCCGTGCCTGGCTCCTCTTGATTAGTTTTAATCTCAAATTTCTAGGCCAGTCCTGGGATTGTTCTCAAGCATATTTTGTGGAAAATATCTCCCCTGTTGTTATGATTGGAAACACCAGCAGAGGGCACCAGAAACTCAGAGAACTTGGCTGGCTCTTGCCAGCCTTGCAGGTGGTAGCTCTTTGGGAATGGCTAGCCCCAAATTGTTTTTTTTTTTTTTTTTTTTTTAATTTATTTATTTACTTTAGTTGTACACAATGTAATGCATTTATGTTTACGTGGTGCTGAGGATCGAACCCGGGTCGCGCACGTGCAAGGCAAGCGCTCTGCCGCTGAGCCACAACCCCAGCCCCCAAATTGTTTTTTTTTTTTTTTTTTAATATTTTTATTTATTTGCTTTTAGTTGTACACAATGCGTTTTATTCAATGCGTTTTATTTGTATGTGGTGCTGAGGATCGAACCCGGGTCGCCCACATACCAGGCGAGCGCTCTACCGGTGAGCCACAATCCCAGCCCCTGTTTTTTGTTTTGTTTTGTTTTTTTAATACTGGGGATTGAACTTGGGGGCATTCAACCACTGGGCCACATTCCCAGCCCTTTTTTTTTTTTTTTTTTTTTTTTTTGTTAGAGACAGGGTCTCACTGAATTGCTAAGTGCCTCGCCATCCTCCTCCCAAGTGCTGGGATTACAGGCATGCACCAGGCAGGAGGATTGCGAGTTCAAAGCCAGCCTCAGCAATGGCGAGGCACTTAGCAACTCAGTGATACCCTGTCTCTAAATAAAATACAAAAAAGGGCTGGGGATGTGGCCCAGTGGTCCAGTGCCCCTGAGTTCAATCCCCGGTACAAAAAAAAAAAAAAAAAAAAAATTACACCGTTTTCTATGAAGGGCCTGAGCGTCTTCAGAATTTGGTGTCTGCCTGGGTCCTGGAACCAATCCTATGGATACTGAGGAAGGACTGCATTGGGGAGTTACAAGAATGACAAGGGGGGCTGGGGTTGTGGCTCAGTGGTAGAGCGTTTGCCTAACACGTGTGCGGCCCGGGTTCGATCCTCAGCACCACGTAAACATAAATGCATTGCATTGTGTACAACTAAAGTAAATAAATAAATATTAAAAAAAAAAAGAATGACAAGGCAGAAGCAATAGGACTTTAAGTTTTGAGAGCAGCTAGCATTCTGAAACATTTTTGTGTGAAAAATTTCTAATAGTGTTTGATCCCCATATCCTTATCACCCAATTAAACAGTTATTATAATTTTGTCACATTTGCTTATGCTGACCTCTTTTTTTAATATGTATATTTTTATAGTAGATGGACACAACACCTTTATTTTATTTTTATGTGGTGCTGAGGATCCAACCCAGTGCCTCACATGTGCTAGGCGAGCGCTATACCAAGTGAGCTATAACCTCAGCCCTAGGCTGTCCTTTTTTTAATTTTTTTTTTTTTTTTTTTTTCTTTCCTTGACTGGAGTGCTTTAAAACAAATCTCAGAAATCACATCATTTTACCCCTAGAATTTCTTTCTTTTCTTTTTCTTAACTGTGTTGCGGGTCCAACTCATGGCCTTACATATCCTGGGGAAGTCCTCTGCCACTGAACTGCATCTCCAGCCCCTTATGTCCCTTTTAATAATCTATAGAAGTTCCCCACATGTATCTTTTTTTTGTGAGGGGCGAGGTGGGTACTGGGAATTGAAATCAGGGGTGCTTAACCACTGAGCAACACACCCAGCCCTATTTTGTATTTTATTTAGAGACAAGGTCTCACTGAGTTGCTTAATGCTGCGCCAGGCTTTACAACTAAAATTTTTTTTAGTTGTAGAAGGACACAATACCTTTATTTATTTATTTATTTTTAAAAATATTTATTTATTTGCTCTAGTTGTACACAATGCATTTTATTTCTACGTGGTGCTGGGGAAAGAAACCCGGGCCGCGCACATGCTAGAGGAGCCCTCTACCGCTGAGCCACAACCCCAGCCCTCACAATACCTTTATTTTATTTTTATGTGCTGCTGAGGATCAAACCCAGTGCCTCATACGTGCAAGGCAAGTGCTCTGCCACGGAGCCACAATCTCAGCCCCTGTTCATTTATTTTTATTTTGGAATATAGTCCATTGTCTGGATGTTTCACAGTTTGTTTACCCATTCATGTATGAAAGGCCATTTTGACTGCTTTGGAGCTGACTTGGTGGTGTTTAGCAGATAGTTCTTAAAAGGCACAGCCGGCTGGGCCTCTGGCAGGTAGTGACCACCAGAGGGCGACAGAGTCCCTCATTGTCTCTACCCTGGTAGATGTGAGACATTTCTTTTTTGGTGGTGATGTGGGGAGAGTTTACTGGAATTGAACCCAGGAGCACTCAACCACTGAGCCACATCCCCAGCCCTATTTTGTATTTTATTTAGAGACAAGGTCTCACTGAGTTGCTTAATGCCTTGCTGTTCTGAGGCTGGCTTTGAATTCACAATCCTCCTACCTCAGCCTCCCAAACTGCTGGGATTACAGGCATGTAATCCCACTGTACTTGGCAAATGTAACCCATTTCTTGCTGAACTAGACTTGATCTTGTATTTTTTATTTTTTATTTTTTTTGTGGTTACCAGGGATTGAACTCAGGGGCATTCGACCACTGGGCCACATCCCCAGCCCTTTTTTGTATTTTATTTAGAGACAGGGTCCCACTGAGTTGCTAAGTGCTTCGCCATTGCTGAGGCTGGCTTTGAACTCGCGATCCTCCTGCCTCAGCCTCCCAAAGTGCTGGGATTACAGGCGTGCGCCACCGCGCCCAGCTGATCTTGTATTTGCTTTGAGCTAGACCTTTGTGGGAAAAAGATAAGTTGGACTGATTTTCTTTTATGTAAATACCAGTGTTTCATGACTAGCTGTTTCCTTGAAATTGACTACAGTTTTCTTACTTCATCATTTATGAGGCTTGTCTAGACTAGCATCTTGTCTCAAAGAAGCTAACTGAAATGCCAGCTGGACTGTTTAGCTATAGAGATGAGAGTGGGGACAGCAAGGAGAAAAAGCTGCCTCAAGTCCTGATTTACTAGGAGGGCAATGCCAGGCAGCCCCTTGCCCAGGCATGCTTGGCCTGGTTGGATGAGAAACCAGGGGGCTCAGTACAAAGTGGAATCACTTGTTGTGTTAAGTTCATTTCCCATTACTGTAATGAAATACCTGAGGCTGAAGACTTTATAAAGAAAAGAGATTTAAGCCGGGCGCGGTGGCGCACGCCTGTAATCCCAGCACTTTGGGAGGCTGAGGCAGGAGGATCGCGAGTTCAAAGCCAGCCTTGGCAATGGCGAGGCACTTAGCAACTCAGTGAGACCCTGTCTCTAATAAAATACAAAAAAAGGGCTGGGGATGTAGCCCAGTGGTCGAGTGCCCCTGAGTTCAATCCCCGGTACCACACAAAAAAAAAAAAAGAAAAGAAAAGAAAAGAGATTTAGGGCTGGGGATATAGCTCAGTTGGTAGAGTGCTTGTGTCACATGCACAAGGCCCTGGGTTCAGTCCCCAGCACCAAAAAAAAAAAAAAAGAAAAGAGATTTAACTGGGCATCGTGGTGCAAGCTTGTAATGCCAGCAACATGGGAGGCTGGGGAAGGAGCATCACAAGTTTGAGGCCATCCTTGACAACTTAGGCCCTAAGTGACTCAGTGAGACCCTGTCTCAAAAACAAAATTGGGGGGATGCTGAGGATGCTCAGTGGTAGAGCACCCATGGTTCATTCCCTAGTGCCAAAAAATTTTAAAAAGAAATAAAAGAAGTTTACTTAGCTCACAA
Source organism: Tamias sibiricus (assembly GCA_025594165.1). Classification (NCBI taxonomy): domain Eukaryota; kingdom Metazoa; phylum Chordata; class Mammalia; order Rodentia; family Sciuridae; genus Tamias; species Tamias sibiricus. Next base: position 10,666,948 of record CM046673.1, read on the forward strand.
TTTTTTTTTAAATGTTTATTTATTTGCTTTAGTTGTACACAATGCAATGCATTTATGTTTACGTGGTGCTGAGGATCGAATCCGGGCCGCGCACGTGTGAGGCGAGCGCTCTGCCGCTGAGCCACAACCCCAGCCCTACTTAGCTCACAATTTTTGAGACCAAGATCCAGGATCAGGTGGCCCCATCAATTCAGCCTCTGGTTATGACTCCCTTGGCTGGATTGCATCGTGGTGGAAGCATGTGCAAGAGAGAGCAAGAGATCACATGCCAAGACAGGAAGCCACAATGAAATTGGGATCCCACAATCTCTTCTGAGGTAAGCATCCCAATGACCTAACAACCAACCTCACCAGTTCCACCACCCCCCAGCATCACCACACTGGAGACCAAGCTTCCAACATATGAAACCTTGGGGGCACACACTCAAACCACAGTACTTAGGAAACATGCTTTCTCACTTTAGTCTGAGGGACTCACCTCAAAATGATGTATCCCCTATCCAGTGATGTGTTGTTGTTGTTTATAATTTTTTAAGTTGTCAATGGATTTTTTGGTTTTTTTTTTTTTTTTTTTGGTACCTGGGATTGAACTCAGGGGCACTAGACCACTGGGCCACATCCCCAGCTCTATTTTGTATTTTATTAGCGACAGGGTCTCACTGAGTTACTAAGTGCCTCACCATTGCTGAGGCTGGCTTTGAATTCACAATCCTCCTGCCTCAGCCTCCCAAGTGCTGGGATTATAGGCGCGTGCCTCTGTGCCCGGTTTGTCAATGGTTCTTTTATTTTATTTATTTATTTATATATATGTGGTGTTGAGGATCAAACCCAGGGCGTCACACATGCCAGCCTTCCAGTCCTGTGTTGAGTGGTTGTTGCCAGCTGAAGATGGAACTTCCTCCCAGTGTATATGTAGGGCTCCCCAGGGAGCTTCAGACATGGGTATGCACAGCCACCTGAGCACTGGTCATCATTGCCTTCACCCTGTGTTGTCCAGCAAAGCACTGTAATACAGGTATTTATCACAGATACTGATCAGGTTTTGTGTGTTGTTTCGTTTTGTTTTGGTACTGGAGATTGAACCCAAGGGTGCTTTACCAATGCACCAAATCCCCAGTCCTTTTAATTTTTTGTTTTCAGACAGGGCCTTGCTATGTTATTACAGTAAGTTGCTGCTGCTTGCTTTGAACTTGCAATCCTCCTGCCTCAGCCTCCTGAGTCTCTGGAATTATGGGCATGTGCCACAACATGCAGTCAGAAAATACTCTTAAACTGAGCATTCTTTTGAGACTACAGAGAAGTCTCCAAAGTTGTATAATAGACAGTTGCATGTCGTCTTCAGAGATGACAGTGATGCTCACATTGCTGCTTATCCATCTGCATTCCTTGAGGCATGACTTCTTTCTTAAAAACAAAAAAACAGGGGCTGGGGTTGTAGCTCAATGGTAGAGCACTTACCTAGCATGTGTGAGGCACTGGGTTCGATTCTCAAGCACCACATATAAATAAACAAAGGTCCATTGACAAACTAAAAAAAAAATAAAGAACTCAAAGAATAGAAGGAGGGGAGGGAGGAGAGGGAGGGGGAAGCGTAGGAGAGTGATATTGGCCAAATTTTATTTGTTATATTGTGTGCATGCATAAATATGTAATAACGGGGTTGGGGTTGTGGCTCAGCAGCAGAGCACTCGCCTCGCACGTGCGCGGCCTGGGTTCGATCCTCAGCACCATGTAAACATAAATGCATTGCATTGTGTACAACTAAAGTAAATAAATAAATATTTTTAAAAATATGTAATAACGAATCCCTTCATTATGTACAACTATTATGCACCAATAAAAACAGGGGTTGGGGCTGGGGCTCAGCAGTAGAGTGCTTGCCTAGCACGTGCACGACCCAAGTTCGATCCTCAGCACCACGTAAAAATAAAAAGGCATTGTCTACAACTAAAAACAAATAAATAAATTTTTTCAAAAATGGGGGGTAACAGAACAAGGGGCTGGGGTGTGTCCCAGTGGTAGAGTGCTTGTCTAGCATGCACAGGTCCTAGGTTTCATCCCCAGACCACAAGAACAAACAAACCCAGAAGGGCTGGGGTTGTGGCTCAGTGGTAGAGCACTTGCCTAGCACGTGTGCGGCCCAGGCTCGATCCTCAGCACCACGTAAAAATAAAGGCATTGTGTACAACTGAAGCAAATCAATAAATATTAAAAACAAAAAAAAAAAAAAAAAAAAAAAAAAAAAAAAAACCCAGAGACCAAAGGACAGACTTTCATGCATGTGCCACCAGCCATGTGTGATAGAACTATACACCTGCACTGGGCTTTGGACACAGACTGGGCCCAACACACCCAGATGCACTGGTACAGCTATTTGCTGAGGGAAGATGGCAAGTGGAAGACCACTTGAAATAAGACTTTTTTTTTTTTTTTTTTTTTTGGTGTACTGAGCATGGAACCCAGGGGCACAATACCATTTACCTCCATTCCCCCAATTTTTTTTTTTTTTTTTTTTTTTTGGTACCAGGGATTGACCTCAGGGGCACTCTACCTCTGGGCCACATCCCCAGCCCTTTTTTGTATCTTATTAGAGACAGGGTCTCACTGAGTTGCTAAGTGCCTCGCCATTGCTGAGGCTGACTTTGAACTCGCGATCCTCCTGCCTCAGCCTCCCAAGTGCTGGGATTACAGGCCTGCGCCACTGCGCCCAGCTTAGTTTTTTTTTTTTTTTTTTTTTGTACCAGGGATTGAATTCAGGGGCATTCAACCACTGAGCCACATCCCCTTTATATTTTACTTAGAGATAGGGTCTCGCTGAGTTGCTGAGCCCCGATCCTTTTTATTTTGAGACAGTTTTTTTTTTAATAATTTATTTATTTGTTTTTAGTTGTACACAATGCGTGTTGGGTTGTTTTTTTAGCCTTTGACTCCTCTCAACCCACAAGAGAAGGGGGAGCATGCCCCAATAAGGTTGGATCGGGAAAGGTAAGAGCTTACTGACCACCGGAACCTAGCCCTTCTTTCGGAGGACAATCAGAGGTGTCAGGGAGACCGTCAAGGCAGGAGCTCACTTTTATAGAAGACATGGGCCAATCAGCAGAAAAGTTATAGGGGAGCATGGGGAGCATGAGCAGATCACATTGGAGGAACAGCCACTAGCCTATCCTAGTGCTGGTTTGATTTTTTGTTGTATATCAGGGCAACACCCCTGGGCTAGGCCAAGTCCACGTATCAGGAAGTGGGAGACAGCCAGAGAGTTAGGTTTTCACTTCCTTGACTTAAATTTCTATTCTTTCGGCTGACATGTTTTTTTTTTTTTTTTTTTTTTTTTGGTACCGGGGATTGAACTCAGGGGCACTCGACCACTGGGCCACATCCCCAGCCCTTTTTTTTTTTTTTTTTTTTGTATTTTATTAGAGACAGGGTCTCACTGAGTTGCTAAGTGCCTTGCTAGTGCCGAGGCTGGCTTTGAACTCGCAATCCTCCTGCCTCAGCCTCCCAAGTGCTGGGATTACGGGTGTGCGCCACCACGCCCGCCTCGGCTGACATGTTTTTAATGTCCCCAACAAATGCGTTTATTTGTACGTGGTGCTGAGGAGCGAACCCGGGTCGAGCGCGTGCTAGGCAAACACTCTACTGCTGAGCCACAACCCCAGCTCTTGAGACAGGTTCTTGCTAAATTGCTGAGGGTCTCACCAAATTGCTGAGTCTGGCCTCCAACTTGTGATCCTCCTCCTGCACCCTCCCAAGTGGCTGGGATTACAGGCACGTGCCACTGCATCTGGCATAGAGGCTCTGATTTTAGAAACAAGAAAAGCTATTTTTGCAATAAAAATAATATACATACATGGACACATACATATATTTTTGTCTTTCCATTCTATTGGAAATTTTAAATTGAAAGAAAAATCTAAATCCGAGCTTCTGGGGCTGGGGTTGTGGCTCACAGGTAGAGCACTTGCCTAGCATGTGCACGACCTGGGTTTGATCCTCAGCACCACGTAAAAATAAAGGCATTGTGTACAACTAAAACAAATAAATATTTTTTTAAAAAATCTGGGCTTCTAAGTGAATCTGAAAGGCAGTTCTGTGATATTCGATTCCACCACAACAAAGGGAACGGCAGATGATCCTTAAACGGAAAGCAGCCTTTGAGCTGCTGAAAGAGCAGCAGTCTTGCCAGGAATGACCACACATGCACCATAGCCGCTGCCTGATTGATGCTGTCTTAACCCCATTCTGTCATGTGAAACCCAGAACTGACCTCAAGGGGCTAAGGAGGAGAATGTCTTGATAGGGATCTCCCTGTCCCCTCGATTTTGAAACAGCCCATAAATACTGATGTTGTGATCTTGGACAGATGGAAACTCTCACGAAGGGTGCAATGGTGCACAACTATAATCTCAGTGACTCAGAGCTCAGTCAGAAGGATCACAAATTCGGAACCAGCCCTAGCAATTAAAGGATGCCCTGTTTAAAAAAAAAGAAAAGAAAAGAAAAGAAACAATACTGGGGTGTGGCTCATAGTGCTCCTGGGTTCAATCTCCAGTACAAAAATAAATAAAAAAACAAAAGCCGGGCGCCTGTAATCCCAGCATTTGGGAGGCTGAGGCAAGAGGATCGTGAGTTCAAAGCCAGCCTCAGCAATGGCGAGGCACTTAGCAACTCAGTGAGACCCTGTCTCTAATAAATCACAATAAAAAAGAGCTGGGGATATGGCCCAGTGGTCGAGTGCCGCTGAGTTCAATCCCTGGTACAAAAAAAACAAAAACAAAAAAACACATACACATAAACACACAGAGTTTTCCAAATTTTCCAGGGTGACCAGATAAACAATCAAATTTTTATTATCTTGGGTGGATTATGCCCATTTGGAGATTAATACCATCTCTCAGTTGGCATCTGGGATTGGTGGTAAGGACCTAAGTAACACTGAATGGAAATTAGAATGGTCTGAATTGATTGCTGTTTAGGACATTTATTTATTTATTTATTTAGTTAGTTAGTTAGTTAGTTAGTTTCGAGATAGTAACTTGCTACATGGTCCAGGCTGGCCTCAAATTTGCTATCCTCTGGCTGGGGCTGTAGCTCAGTGGTAGAGTGCTTGTCTTGCACATGTGAGGCATTCTGTTCAATCCTCAGCACCATATAAAAATAAATGAATACAGGTATTGTGTCATTAAAAATTTTTTTAAACGTTTGCTATCCTCCAGCCTCAGCCTCCCAAGTAACTGGAATTACAGGCATGTGCTACAGCACCTGTCTTTTGTTTTTTCTTCGCTTTTTTCTTTTCTTGTGGTATTGGAGACTGAATCCAGGGGTGCTTTATCACAGAGCCATGTTCCCCAGCCCTTTTTATCTATTTTGAGACTGGGTTTCACTAAATTGCCCAGGCTGATCTCAAACTTGTGATCCTTCTGTCTCAGCCTCCTGAGGAGCTATACCAGACGCTGGCTTTTCCACTTTTAATAGTGAACACCCTAAGGGTGTGAGGTGGAAGATATGCATTAGTTTTAGAAGGTTGCTTCTTCCTTCCTTTAAGTGTATCTCTCATGTCTGTAAAGTCATCAGAAAATTTGGTGATCAGCCCCAGGGGAAAGAAACAACCAAATGAGCCCAGAAGAAGATAACTTCCTGTGGGACCAACAGAATCACCGAAGCCCAGACTGGCTGTGTTCCCACTTCTGAAGGGAGCAAATCTGAAGGCCATGTTTACAGAACCCCAGCTTAGCTAGAGATGACTTCTGGTTACTCTAGTTCAGGGTTGGACAACCTGTTCTGCCACAATCTCACAGAAGCCATCCAGGCTTGCTTAACTTGTGCTTCAGAGAGAAGTCAGAGGAGGAAAGGAAGGAGAATGTAACAGGAGGTGGAGAGAAAGGGTAGGAGAGCTGCTGGGTTCTATCAAGCCCAGACCTTACTTCAGGATCTGTTTGCCACGAGTATGGGTCCATTCAAACCCTGGACTGGGTGATGAATCATTCTTGCTATGGCCTTCCCAGAAACGGGTAAAGTAGTAGAATGGTTAGAAAGTAACTTAAATGATGGGCTGGGGTTGTGGCTCAGAGATAGAGTGCTGGCCTAGCATATGGCCTAGCACTGGGTTCGATCCTCAGCACTACATAAAAATAAAATAAAGGTATTGTGTCCACCTACAACTAAAAAATAAATATTTAAAAAAAAAATAGAACAAAGTGGGGCCAGAGTTGTGGATCAGTGGTAGAGCACTTGCCTGGCATGTGTAAGGCCCTGGGTTTGATCCTCAGCACCGTGTGTAAATAAATAAAATAAAAGATCAACTGACAGCCGGGCGCGGTGGCGCACGCCTGTAATCCCAGCACTTTGGGAGGCTGAGGCAGGAGGATCGCGAATTCAAAGCCAGCCTCAGCAATGGCGAGGCACTTAGTAGCTCAGTGAGACCCTGCTTCTAATAAAAATACAAAAAAGGGCTGGGGATGTGGCCCAGTGGTCAAGTGCCCCTGAGTTCAATCCCCGGTACCAAAACAAAACAAAACAAAACAAAAAACAAAAACAAAAAAAAGTAACTTAAATTATGATTGAAGTTACTTTTTTTTCTTAATAAGTGCCTGGAGACATTTTTGATTATCACAACTTGTACAAGTCCACTTTCTGTTACTATAATAAAATACTTGGTGCTTTATAAAGAAAAGAGGTTTAAGCCAGCACACGCCTGTAATCCCAGCACTTGGGAGGCTGAGGCAGGAGGATTGTGAGTTCAAAGCCAACCTCAGCAATGGCCAGGCACTTAGCAACTCAGTGAGACCCTGTCTCTAATAAAAATACAAAAAAGGGCTGGGGATGTGGCCCAGTGGTCGAGCGCCCCTGAGTTCAATCCCAGGTACTGAAAAAAAAAAAAAAAAAAAGAGGTTTACTTAGCTCACAGTTCTAGAGGTCCAAGTGCACAGTGTCAGTATCACCTCAGCTCTGGTGAGGATCTCATAGCAGAGAAGGAGAGATCACATGGGCAAGACAGGAAGCCAGAGTGTTACACTAGAGACTATGTGAGGTGCCACAAAAACCACATACTCCCTTCCTAGGGCACAACCCCAATGACTTAAGGACCTCCCACTAAGCCCCACCTCTTTTTTAAAAAAAATTTTTAGTTGTTGATGGACCTTTATTTTATTCATTTATTTATATGTGGTGCTGAGAATTGAACCCAGTGCCTCACACATGTGAGGCAAGTGCTCTACCACTGGGCGACAACCCCAGCTCTAAGCCACACCTCTTAATATCATACGAAGGACATCTTAATATCACACTAAGGATCAAACATCCAACACATGAACCCTTTGGGTACACACTCAAACCATATCCAAACTACAGCACAATGTTTTTTTGGAGGAGGGAGACTGTTTCTGTCCTTTGAGGGGTTGAGGTCAGTGTGGCTGCTTAACATCCTACAATGACCAGGCCAGCCTACAACAGCAAATTATCTGTCCCCAGTTGTCAGGTTAAGGTGCGGTGGCACATGCCTGTAATCCCAGTGGCTCTGGAGCCTGAGACAGGAAGATCGCAAGTTCAAAGCCAGCCTCAGCAATGGTGAGGTGCAAAGCAACTTAGTGAGACCCTGTCTCCAAATAAAATACAAAATAGGGCTGGGGATGTGGCTCAGTGGTTGAATACTCTTGAGGTCAATCCCCAGTACCCCACCTCCCTAGAAAAAAGAACCCTGGCCTTACCAAATTATATTGTTATGTTGTATACATGTATAAATATGTGACAACAAATCCCACCATTTGTGCAACTATAATGTACCAATAAAAGATGTGGGGGGGGGCCGGGCGTGGTGGCGCACGCCTGTAATCCCAGCACTTTGGGAGGCTGAGGCAGGAGGATCGCGAGTTCAAAGCCAGCCTCAGCAATGGCGAGGCACTTAGTAACTCAGTGAGACCCTGTCTCTAAATAAAATACAAAAAAGGGCTGGGGATGTGACCCAGTGGTTGAGTGCCCCTGAGCTCAATCCCCGGTACCACAAAAAAAAAAAAAAAAAAAAAAAAAAAAAAAAAGATGTTGGGGGGGGAGAAAAAAACCTGGCCTTAGGCCCTCTCAGACCAAACCCTTGGGAAAATGACGCAGGCAATGTGGGTTAAATCTCATACACAACTCCTAAGTATTTTCTCTACACAGAATGGGAGAAAAGCTATATTTTTAGGGGTTTTCAGTTTATACTTTACTATATTCTTTTCTGTTTTTTTTTTTTTTTTTTGTGCTGGGAATTGAACCTACCATCTGGTTCATGCTAAGCACATGCTCTACCACTGAGCTGTTCCCCAGCCTATTATATTTTTCAAAATAGCTAGAAGAAAGGATTTTGAATGTTCCCAGCACAAATAAGTTATAAACTTTTTTGGGAGGCGGGTACCAGGGATTGAGCCCAGGGGCACTCAACCACTGAGCCACATCCCCAGCCCTATTTTGTATTTTAGAGAGGGTCTCACTGAGTTGCTTAGCACCTCACTTTTGCTGAGGCTGGATTTGAACTTTCGATCCTTGTGTCTCAGTCTCTCTTGACCTGCTGGGATTACAGGTGTGAACAACCGCGCCCAGCAAATTATAAAATTTTTGAGATGGTGGATATGCTAATTAACCTGATTTGTTCTCTGTTGTTGAATACATATGTTGATATAGCACATGAATATGTACAATAATTATGTGTCAATGGAAGAAAACCCGTTCAATTTCCTTCCTTTTTAAAAAAATTTTTTTAGGGCGGGGGTTGTGGCTCAGCAGCAGAGCGCTGGCCTCACATGTGCGCAGCCGGGTTCGATCCTCAGCACCACGTAAACATAAATGCATTGTGTACAACTAAAGTAAAATAAATATTTTTTAAAAATTTAAATATTATTTTTTAGTTGTAGTTGCACACAATACATTTATTTTATTTATTTATTTTTATGTGGTGCTAGGGGTCAAACCTAGGGTCTGGCACATGCTAGGCAAGTGTTCTACCATTGAGCCATAGCCCCAGCACCTTAAATATTTTTGTTAGTTGTCAATGGACCTTTATTTTATTTTTTGATACGCTCTGCTGAGAATTGAACCCAGTACCTCACACATGCTAGGCAAGCACTCTGCCACTGAGCCACAATCCCAGCCCCAATTTCCTTCCATTTTAATGCTGAGTTGTATTCCCGCTTGGCATTTACCCAGTCATCCTTCAGTGGACACATGCTTTATTATACATGATAGTATAATATTAGAGTTAGAATATTGACATTGAAGCTGGGCGCAGTGGCACATGCCTGTAATCCCAGCACTTGGGAGGCTGAGGCAGGAGGATCGCAAGTTCAAAGCCAGCCTCAGCAATGGTGAGGCACTTAGCAACTCAGTGAGACCCTGTCTCTAATAAAATACAAACAAGGGCTGGAGATGTGGCCCAGTGGTCGGGTGCCCCTGAATTCAATACCCTGTACAAAAAATAAATAAATAAATAACTATATTGACATTGATATAATTCACTGATTTTTTTTAAATATTTATTTATTTGCTTTTATTTGTACACAATGCAATGCATTTATGTTTACGTGGTGCTGAGGATCGAACCCGGGCCGCGCACGTGCTAGGCGAGCGCTCTACTGCTGAGCCACAACCCCAGCCCTGATCTTTTTTTTTTAATATTTATTTATTTGCTTTAGTTGTACACAATCCAATGCATTTATGTTTACGTGGTGCTGAGGATCGAACCCGGGCCGCACACGTGTTAGGCAAACGCTCTACCACTGAGCCACAACCCCAGCCCTAATTCACGGATCTTGTTCAGATATTTTCTTTTCTTTTTTTTTTTTTTTTTGGGGTACCGGGGATTGAACTCAGGGGCACTCGACCACTGGGTCACATCCCCAGCCCTTTTTTTGTATTTTATTAGAGACAGGGTCTCACTGAGTTGCTAAGTGCCTCGATATTGCTGAGGCTGGCTTTGAACTCACGATCCTCCTGCCTCAGCCTCCCAAAGTGCTGGGATTACAGGCGTGCGCCACCACGCCCGGCTAGATATTTTCATTTTTACTTGCTCTCATTTGTGTGTGTATGTATGTGTAAACTTCTTTATAATCTAATGATTGTGTTGGTTTGCATATCCACCATCACAATCAAAATATCAGAGTCCTAACCCTTCAAGAATCACTCTAGCTGGGCGTGGTAGTGCACACCTGTAATCCCAGCACTTGGGAGGCTGAGGCAGGAGGATCACGAGTTCAAAGCCAGCCTCAGCAATGGCGAGGCACTTAGCAACTCAGTGAGACCCTGTCTCTAATAAAATATGCAAAAGGGCTGGGGATGTGGCCCACTGGCCGAGTGCCCCTGAGTTCAATCCCTGGTACAAAAAAAGAAAAAAAAAAAAAAAGAATCACTCTTCTTCGAGGCATGGTGGTGCATGCTTGTAATGCCAGCAACTTAGGAGGCTGAGACAGAAGGATCACAATTTCAAAGCCAGCTTCATTAACTTAGTGAGGCCCTAAGCAATTTAGTGAAGCCCTAAGCAACTTAGTAAGACTTGGTCTCAAAAAATAAAAAGGACTGGAGATGTAGCTGTGGTAAAGTGCTGCTGGGTTCAACTCCCAGTAAAAGTAAACAAATAATTAATAGGAAAATTAAAAGGATCACTTTCCTGCCTTTTCATGACCATGCCCACTTCCCTCTTGGCAATTCCTACTCTGTCTTCATTTTGTTTTGTTTTTACTGGGGATTGAACCCAGGAGTGCTTAACCACTGAGCCACATCCCCAGAGCCCCCTTTTAAAAATTTTAATTTAAAAAAATTATTTTTAGTTATATATTTCAGTAGAATGTATTTTGGCAGAATATACATACATAACTTATTCTGTTTAGGTCATTTTTCTAAAATTTGAGACAGGGTCTTGCTAAATTTTGTAGGGCCTCACCAATTCCCAAGGCTGGCTTTGAACTCATGAGCCTCCTGCCTTGAGATCCTCTTGCCTCAGCCTTCCACGTACTGGGATTACAGGCATGCACCACCATGCCCTGCTGTCCTTATTTTGAAAATTTTACCATTTAAAAAAATGTTATGTGGATGCAGTTAGTATGGAACCCTTTAGGGATTATTTGTTTTTCCTCCTCTGCAAAATTCCATAGCAATTCATTTATTTGGGTGGCTGTATGTCTCAATATCTCCTTTTATTTTGGAATAGTAGTCCATGGAATGTATGGATCTTGATTTGTTGAATCATTCACCTGCTAAAGGATACCTGGACTCATTCCAGGCTTTGACTATTACAGATAAAAGCTGCTGTGGCTATTCATAAGCAGGTTTCTTTTTTTAAAATTTTTTTAGTTGTCGATGGACCTTTATTTTATTAATTTATTTATATGCAGTGTTGATAATTGAACCTAGTGCCTCACCCATGTGAGGCAAGCACTTTACCACTGAGCGACCACCTCAGCCCTCATATGCAGGTTTCTGTGTGAACATTAAGTTTTCCTTTTTTGGGGCTGGGGATATGGCTCACTTGGTAAAGTGCTTGCCTAGTTTGCCCAAGTCCCTCAGTTCAACCCCCAGCACCACCACAAAAAAAAAAAAAAATTTTTTTTTTCCTTTTTCTACTGGGTGTAGTGATGAATGCCTACAAACCTGGCAACTCTGGAGGCTGCGGTAGAAGGATCACAGGTTCATGACCAGCCTCAGCAACCTAGCAAGGCCCTGTCTCAAAATAAACAAAAGGGCTGGGGTTGTGGTTCAGTGGTAGAGCCCTTGCCTAGCATGTGTGAAGCACTGGGTTTGATCCTCAGCACCACATTAAAAAAATAGATAGGAGCTGGGGCTGGGGCTCAGCGGTAGAGCGCTCACCTAGCACATGTGTGGCCCGGGTTCGATCCTCAGCACCACGTAGAAATAAAAGCATTGTGTAGGGCTGGGATTGTGGCTCAGCGGTAGAGCGCTCGCCTAGCACGCGCGCGGCCCGGGTTCGATCCTCAGCACCACATACAAATAAACACATTGTGTACAACTAAAGTAAATAAATAAATATTTTTTTAAAAAAAGCATTGTGTACAACTTAAATAAATAAATATTTTTAAAAAATAAAGTAAAGATAAAACAATTTTAAATAAATAATTAAATACATAAATGAAAGGGCTAAAGAAGTGGCTCTGTGGTTAGGCACCCCTGCCTTCAGTCCTTGGTATAAAACAAACAAACAACAACAAAAAAATACACACAAACTACTTTTTCTAGGATAAATGCCCAAGAGTGCAATTGCTGCATCCTGCTATAATTGTGGTTTAGGTTTTTCCAGAAAGTACTAGAGTATTTTCCAGAGTGGCTATATCATATTTTTTTTTTAAATATTTATTTATTTGCTTTAGCTGTTCACAATGGGTTTATTTGTACGTGGTGCTGAGGATCGAACCCGGGCCGCACACGTGGTAGGTGAACGCTCTACCACTGAGCCACAACCCAAGCCCCTCATTTTTTTAATATTTATTTATTTGCTTTAGTTGTACACAATGTGTTTATTTCTATGTGGTGCTGAGGATCGAACTTGGGCCACACAAGTGCTAGGTGAGCTCTCTACCGCTGAGCGACAACCCCAGCCCAGAGTGGCTATATCATTTTTTTTTTTTTTTTTTTTTTTTGGTGGTACCGGGGATTGAACTCAGGGCACTCGACCACTGGGTCACATCCCCAGACCTTTTTTGTATTTTTTTTTATTAGAGACAGGGTCTCACTGAGTTGCTAAGTGCCTCACCATTGCTGAGGCTGGCTTTGAACTCGGGATCCTCCTGCCTCAGCCTCCCAAAGTGCTGGGATTACAGGCGTGCGCCACCGCGCCCGGCTGGCTATATCATTTTATAATCTCCCAATATATTCTATTTGTGTCCCAGTTTCCCCACAGCCTCACCAGTATTTGGTATTTATTTTAGTCATTCTGATAGGTGTGTAGTGATAGCTCATTGTGTTTTGTTTTTTTTTTTTTGAAGTACTGTGGCTTAAACCTAAGGCCTTGCATATGTAAGACAAGTCACTCAACTGCTGAGCTACATTCCCAGAAATTTTTAAATTTTTTCGGTTTATTTTTTAAAATATTTATTTATTTGTTTTAGTTGTACACAATGCCTTTATTTTTACGTGGAGCCAAGGATCGAACCCGGGCCGCACACGTGCTAGGCGAGCGCTCTGCCGCTGAGCCACAACCCTAGCCCCAAGAACTTTTAATTTTTTATTTATTTATTTATATTTATTTATTTATTTATTTTTGGTACTGGGGATTGAACTCAGGGGCACTCGACCACTGGGTCACATCTCCAGCCCTTTTTTGTATTTTTTTTTTTTTTTTTTTTTTTTTTTTGTGGTACCAGGGATTGAACTCAGGGGCACTCGACCACTGGGCCACATCCCCAGCCCTTTTTTGTATTTTTATTTAGAGACAGGGTCTCACTGAGTTGCTAAGTGCCTCGCCATTGCTGAGGCTGGCTTTGAACTCGCGATCCTCCTGCCTCAGCCTCCCAAAGTGCTGGGATTACAGGCGTGCGCCACCGCGCCCGGCTTCTTTTTTGTATTTTATTTAGAGACAGGGTCTCACTGAGTTACTAAGTGCCTCGCCATTGCTGAGGCTGGCTTTGAACTCGCGATCCTCCTGCCTCAGCCTCCCAAAGTGCTGGGATTACATGCATGCGCCACCGCATCCAGCAACATTTTACTTTTAATATTCACTTATTTATGGTACCAGGGATTGAATTCAGGGGCATTCAACCATTGAGGCACATCCCCAGTCCTATTTTGTATTTTATTTAGAGACAGGGCCTCACTGGGTTGCTAAGTGCCTCACCATTGCTGAGGCTGGCTTTGAACTAGCGATCCTCCTGCCTCAGCCTCCCAAAGTGCTGGGATTACAGGCGTGCGCCACTGTGCCCAGCTTCGCTTACTCTTGATGAAGGCCCAAAGTGTCATCAGAACTAGTGACTTAGAAGTACTTAATAAATTCAACCTAAGATAAAACATAGTAGAATTAAGATAAAACACCCACAGCTAGGGGAAGCTCATTGGTGGAGTGTGTACTCAGTATGTACAAGGCCCTGGGTTTGGTCCCCAGAAATCAGAAACAAAATAGTTACAAAACTCATGACTCTTGGAACAGTTAGTTCAATTCACTTGTGTGTGGTGGGATAGGGTGCTTTAGCATAAACACAGTGTGACATGCCAGTTCTCTACAGAGTTGTGTTAAAACTACAACTACATATTGAAGGAAATCTATTGCCCTGAGTTTCTTTCTTTCTCTCTTTTTTTTTTTTTTTTTTTCTTTTCTTTTCTTTCTTTTTTTTTTGGTACTGGGGATTGACTTCAGGGGTACTCAACCACTGGGCCACATCCCCAGTCCTTTTTTGCATTTTATTTAGAGACAGGGTCTCACTGAGTTGCTAAGTGCCTCACCATTGCTGACGCTGGCTTTGAACTTGCGATCCTCCTGCCTCAGCCTCCCAAGTGCTGTGATTACAGGTGTGTGCCACCGAGCTCGGCTTGCCCTGAGTTTCTGATTTGGAAGGATGACTTCTTGTTTTGGTCACCAAACATCTTTTTTTTTTCTTCTTAGTGCTTATCATTATGCATAATAGTGGGGTTGACTCTGACATATTCATGAATACATTTAACATAGGTCCATTTCAGTCCTTAGTATTTGCCCGTGAACCATACCTATTAATACTTGGCTTAGAGAACAATTTTGTGTATGTGCATGAGGCCTGTATTTGAGGGCAACAGGTCATGTTTCACAAATCCATGCATGATTAATAAAAAAGTGATTTCGAGCCGGGCATGGTGGTGCACGCCTGTAATCCCAGCACTTGACAGGCTGAGGCAGGAGGATCACGAGTTCAAAGCCAGCCTCAGCAATGGTGAAGCACTTAGCAACTCAGTGAAACCCTGTCTCTAAGAAAATACAAAAAAGGGCTGGGGATGTGGCCCAGTGGTCGAGTGCCCCTGAGTTCAATCTGTGGTACAAAAAAAAAAAAAAAAGTGATTTCATGTTTCAAGGAAGATCTGAGCTGGCTGCTGTGGCAGAGTGTGCCTGTCATCCCAGTGGTTCAAGGGCTAAGGCAGGAGGATTGCAAGTTCAAAGCTAGCCTCAGCAATTTAGAGAGGCCATAAGCAATTTAGTGAGACCCCATCTTGAAATAAAAAGGACTGGGGATGTGGCTCAAGTTTAAACACCCCTGGGTTCAAACCCCCATAACCCACCCCCCAAAGAAGAAAGATCTGAAAATATTACTGAAAAATTATTCATCTTAACAGAGGAGGATGCAGTTTATATTTTCAGGCACTAGACTCAGATGAGCTTTTTATTTCAAGCTCTCAATGTTGAGTCATCAAGAGGAATCCATTCTCCCCTATGATGGTTCATTTTATGCACCAACTTGACTAGGTTATGGTACCCAGTAATTTTTAAACACCAATATGGATGTTGTTGTGAAAATAACTTTATAGATGTGATTGAGGAACTGGGTGTGGTAGCACAACCCTATAATCCTAGTAGCTCAAGAGACTAAGGCAGGAGGATCACAAGTTCAAGGCCAACCTGGGCAATTTAGCCAGACCCTGTTTCAGAATAAAAAATTAAAAGGGCCAGGCACGGTGGCGCATGCCTGTAATCCCAGCACTTGGGAGCCTGAGGCAGGAGGATGGCAAATTGAAAGCCAGCCTCAGCAATGGCGAGGCACTTAGCAACTCAGTGAGACCCTGTCTCTACTAAAATACAAAAAAATGGCTGGGGATGCGGCCCAGTGGTCGAGTGCCCCTGAGTTCAATTCCCAGTATCAAAAACCAAAAATAAACAAACAAATTAAAAAATATTAAAAGGGCTATGGAAGTATCTCAGTGATAGAGCACCCCTGGGCTCAATCCCCAGAATGCCCCACCCCCAACACACACACAAATATGATTGAGGGATATAGATGTAGCTTAGTGGAAGATCCCTTGCCTAGCATGTGCAAAGTCCTGGGTTCTATCTCCAGCACTGCAAAACAAAATGGATATGGTAATGTTTTTTATACTTTGTAGTACTGAATTTTGTACCCAGTGGTGCTCTACTACCAAAATGCATCCCCAGTCCTTTTTTTTTTTTTTTTTTTTTTTTTTGTGGTACCAGGGATTGAACTCAGGGGCACTCGACCACTGGGTCACATCCCCAGCCCTTTTTTGTATTTTATTTAGAGACAGGGTCTCACTGAGTTGCTAAGTGCCTCGCCATTGCTGAGGCTGGCTTTGAACTCGCGATCCTCCTGCCTCAGCCTCCCAAAGTGCTGGGATTACAGGCGTGCGCCACCGCGCCCGGCTTCCCCAGTCCTTTTGTCAAAAATTTTTTTCCACTTTGAGACAGTCTCTCAAAGTTGCTAAGGCTACTGGGCGCGGTGGCACACACCTGTAATCCCAGCACTTGAGAGGCTGAGGCAGGAGAATTGTGAGTTCAAAGCCAGCCTCAGCAATAGTGAGGCACTTAGCAACTCAGTGAGACCCTGTCTCTAATAAAATACAAAAAAGGCCCAGTGGTTGAGTGCCCCTGAGTTCAATCCCTGGTACCAAAAAAAAAAAAAAAAAAAAAAAAAAAAAGTTGCTAAGGCTGGCCTCAACTTGTAAACTTTATGCCTCAGCCTCCAGAATTGCTGGTATTATAAGTGTGTGCCACCACGCCCAGCTCTATAACAACCTGTTTTTGTGGGAATTTACCAGAGTCCCAAGAGAACCACATTAATCCCCCTGCCCCCATATTAAGGGTTAAATCCAGGGGCACTCTACAACTGAGCTACATCCTCAGCCCTGTTTTTATTTTTGAGACAGTCTCACTAAATTGCCCATGCTTGCCTAAAGCTTTCAATCCTCCTGCTTCTGCCTCCCATATAACTGGGATTATATATGTGTGCCAACAATCTTGGCTATGTTAATCCCTTATGAGGACAACACCCCCAGTGATCTAATTACCTTGCATTTGGCTGTACCTCACAGTGGACCAAGCTTCCAACACCTGATCCATGGGGGATGCACTCAAACCATATCCAAATTACAGAAGAGGTCTACCCAACGACTCAATCCCAGGAAGGCCCTATATTATGATCTCATTCCACCCTGGGTTTTTCTTCATGCTATGGTGCATCAGGGTCATCAGCTTGGAAGACAGTCATCTAGTCACATGGATTGCCCTTTTTATGGGCAGCAGTCCTGCCTCCTTGGTGCATTGCTGTGGGCCTGTTACTAGCTCAGAGTTTACTGGCATATTTTTTCTTTTGTATTGTTTTTGGTAGTAGAGATTGAACCCAGGGGCAGTTTACCACTGAGCTACATCCCCAGCCCTTTGTATATTTTATTTTGAGGCATGGTCTCACTAAATTGCTGAGACTGGCTTCAAACTTGTGATCCTTCTGCCTTAGGCTCCTGAACCACTGGGATTATATGTTTGCACTATCACATCCACCTTACTGGCATGTGGAAGGAATTTAAGAAACAGTGAGTGAGGAAACCAAGATGTAGACCCCACGTACCCTCAGTAATACTACCTCAGGTTCAGAGAGCTACCAGGTGGCCTGCTTTCAACAATTTCCTGTGCAAATATGTACTATTATTATTTCAATTTAACAGATGGAAATAGTGAGGCATAGACTGGATCCAATAAACTTGCTGGGTGCTGGGCGCGGTGGCACACACCTGTAATCCCAGCACTTTGGGAAGCTGAGGCAGGAGGATCACGAGTTCTAAAGCCAGCCTCAGCAATGGCGAGGCACTTAGCAACTCAGTGAGACCCTGTCTTTAAATAAAATACATAAAAGTGTTGGGGATGTGACCCAGTAGTCCAGTGCCCCTGAGCTCAATCCCCAGTACCACAAAAAAAAAAAAAAAAAAAAAAAAACTTGCTGGGTATCATTCAGCTGCTAACAATTGAAGTCTAGTTTAAAAAAATTATTTTTTTAATTTGTTTTAGTTATACACAATGACTTTATTTTTAAAAATATTTAGTTATTTGTTTTAGTTGTACACAATGCCTTTATTTTTACGTGGTGCTGAGGATTGAACCAGGGCTGCACACGTGCTAGGCGAGCGCTCTACCGCTGAGCCACAACCCCAGCCCCCTATGACTTTATTTTTAGGAGGTGCTGAGGATCAAACCAGGGCTGCAAACATGCTAGGTGAGTGCTCTACCGCTGAGCTATAACCCCAGCCCTTGAAGTCTAGTTTTAAACCCATTCTGACACTTGCATAAGATCTGACTTTCCTTTCTATGCTGCAAACAACCTAAGCTGGGAATAGAAAGACCCAACTTGCTGATGCAGGTACAATGCTTGGCATAGAAATACACACATCAGGCAGGCAGTCTCTTGTTTTTTCAATAGGTTATCAATACTGGAGAATGAATTCAGGGGTGGTCCATCCCTGAGCTACACCCCTGCCTTTTTCTTTCTCTCTCTCTTTTTTTTTTAGTACTGGGAACAGTCCCAGCTTTTTTTTTTTTTTTTATAGAGACAGGGTCTCACTGAGTTGCAAGTGCCTCACTGAGTTGCAAGTTGCTGAGGCTGGCTTTGAACTCCTGATCCTCCTATCTCAGCCTTTCGCCCCGCCTTTTTTTTTTTTTTTTTTTAATATTTATTTATTTACTTTAGTTGTACACAATGCAGTGCATTTATGTTTATGTGGTGCTGAGGATCGAACCCGGGCCGTGCACATGCAAGGCGAGCGCTCTGCCGCTGAGCCACAACCCCAGCCCCCGCCTTGTTTTTTGAAACAGGGTCTGAAGCTGGCCTTGGATTCATGATCCTTCCTTAGCCTTCCAAGTCACTGGGATTAGGGGTGGGCACCATAATACCGGGCTCAATAGTTTTTAAAATTATCTATCTAGTATGTGGCAGAGAGGGTTACTGTGGTAAATGCTGGATATTCCCTAGAGAGTAAAATCGGTAACATATTTGCTACTTTTACTGGGGTGAGGGAGGCATACTTCTTTTTATTTTTTATTTTTCCAATATGGAGCAGAGAAAAGAAGGTGGTGATCAACCAGTTGGCAAGGCTGAGATGGTGTCAGCTGAGACCTGAAAAAAACTAGGAAGAGTCCAGTGTGGTGATGCAGGCCTGTAATTCCTGTAATTTGCTAGTCTGAGGCAGGAGGATCCCAAGTTCAAGGCCAGCCTAAGCAATTTAGAGAGACCCTGTCTCAAAATAAAAAAGGCTGGGACGCGGCCCAGTGGTAAAGCACCCCTGGGTTCAATTCCCAGTACCAAAAACAAAACAAAAACCCAAAACAAACCAGAAACAGAGGGCATGAGGAATAGGAAGTAGGGGTAAGGACATTAGGGGCTGAAAGGCTACAGGCTTTAAAGCTGTTCTGGAGGAGTGCTTGTTCCAGTTGGGTGACCAGATTAGAGGTCTAGAGTCGCAAGTGTCTTCACGCTTGAACAAGGTTCTGTCCCTCTCCACTTTCAGGTCTATACTCACATATCTCCTTCACGCTGAGGCCTTCCCTAGCTGCCTTATTTAAAATTCCCATGACTCTCCTAATGTCTATCTCATATACTGTGCATTTTACTTATTTTATCTTGCTTCTCAGAGATCCTGAGCTCCACGCCCGCTGGGACACAGTAGCAGATCCATAAATATTTGCTAAGCTAATTAACAGCACAAAGAAGGTTCTGCAGAGAAGGCAGTCAGAGTAGGGCCCCACTTGGCCTCGCAGAACAGGCCCTGCCGCCCCACGCCAAGGATCAAAGCGGTTCCCAGGTCCGCCCTTGTTCTGCAGGCCGACTGTCTGATCTTGGTCCAGTCTGACCGTCTCTCAGCTTCACGCACAGCCCACAGTGCCAATTTCCGAGCTTTCAGACCCTCTGCCATCACTACCTGAAGGAGCTACGACAGCCTGGGTGCCCTCCCCCAATTCCCCGGCGCCGCCGCAGTGGTTCCCGCTCCGCGCATGCTCGGCTGCGTGGGGACGCGCAGCGTGCGCAGGACGAAGGCCACCGTGCGCAGGCGCAAAGCCGTGTGGGAGGGACGTCGGGAGCGCGTGCTTTCTCTGGGTTCCGCCCAGTTCTCCCAGTTTAGGGGCGGGTGCGCACGCGCGCATCAAGCGGAAGGGCGAGCAGGCGCGCACACGAGGCCGGGCGGGCGGCGGAAGCTGAAGCGTCCGCCCGTGGGGGAGGGGAAGCGGCGAGTGCGCGCGCAGCGGGGACGCGGGCGGTGTGGGGGGGCGGCCGAGGCGGGCGCGCGCGCGCGAGGCTTCCCCTCGCTGGGCGGCAGCGGCTTCTTTGTTTCGTGAAGAGAGGCGAGACGCCCAATCTGCCCCTGGCCCCGCGCGGAGGGTTGGGGGCGGTGCCGGTAAGGCGACGGCGCCGCCAGCTCCTGGTAAGGAACGCGGGCTGAGACTGCAGCGCGGCGCGGGGCTTGGGAGGACGGTTTGAATGGAGCCGGGCGCCGAGGGGGGAGGGGGCCGCCGGCGCCCGGAGCGGGGCTGGGGTACGGCGGCGCCCGAGGGTCAAGAAGCCGGCCCAGCAGTCGCGCGCGCGGGGAAGGCCACAGTGTAGCGAGGCCGCGGCGGCTACAGTATCCGCGGGCCAGTGGGGTGGGGGGGACCGGTCCGCGTGGAGGCCGCGCGTCCCCCGCGCGCGCTCTCGGCGGGGTCTCTGGACAAAGCTCGCCCCCCCTCCGCGTTCCAGGGTCCCGGCCCCTCATTCGCGATCTCTTTGGTCACTACTCCAACAATGGCCAGGCGTCGGGGCTTTTCTGGCTACGTTGTAACGGGTCCTACCCGAATGTTGCATTTTTGGCAAGGCTGTAGTCGGGGCTCGATAGCAGACATCTCAAATGTGTACAGCGTCGCCTGGACACAAATATTAGTAGCCCGCGTGGGTCACCAGGCTAATATTTTATTAAAAATTGCATCGTTCCAGATTTTCAAGGCAAGAAAAATAACTCCCTTAGTCCTTTGCAGGCAGTGACTTTAAAATGTTGGTCCAAAGTGAGGGACGATTCGCGGCAAGTGGGGGAGAACGGAGGGAGGAGACTGTCTGCTGTTGAAAGCATTGTTTTTCTTTTGCGTCCTTTTCCCTCCCTCGCAATTGATTTTCTAGATTAAGGCTTTTAAACCTGGTCCTTTCAGGCTAATGTTATGTGCTGGTCCGGAGTCACCACTCTTTATTTTTAATGTTTTTTTTTTTTCCCCCCCGGTGACTTCTTAGGGAAAGCAGACAGGGAATGAGAGGAAGAGCCACTTCCCAGGAATTTGAAACAAGTTTTCGGTTTCACTTGACAGCCTGGATTGGAGTTTGACTCCTGGCGAGGTTGGTCACTTAGCTGTGTGACCTTAGGCAAGTGGCTGAATCTTTCAGAACCTCTTTGCAAAAGGGGTATAATCTCAGAAATGGAGTTGGTGAAAGCCTGTTTAAGGGTTTCTGGTAAATGGAACCCACATTGTTGTTTTTGACTGGTCGGATCTCCTCTCATTGTTCAGCAAATACTCAAATCCTAAGAGAGTCAAATGGTTGGAGGTTGGCTCCCTGAGGACCCTCTCCAGTCTTAGGGGGAAAGGCCATAAATAAGGGAACAAACTCTTGGCCTACCAGTCATCACAGTCTGCACTATGAAAGGGCTACAGTGGATGTGCAGGGGAGATGTTGGAACCAGAGATCAGAAAGGCTGCTTGAAAGAGAGGACCTAGCCGGGCGCGGTGGCGCACGCCTGTAATCCCAGCACTTGGGAGGCTGAGGCAGGAGGATTGCGAGTTCAAAGCCAGCCTCAGCAATGGCGAGGCACTTAGCAACTCAGTGAGACCCTGTCACTAAATAAAATACAAAAAGGGCTGGGGATGTGGCTCAGTGATGGAGTGCCCCTGAGTTCAATCCCTGGTACCACAAAAAAAAAAAAAAAAAAAAAAAAAAAAAAAAAAAAAGAGGACCTTCATTCAACATTAGGGAGGATATCCAGGCTTGTCTTTTGACTTTCCCAGATCCCTTTGGACCAGTTACTGTTCCCCTCTCCTAAACTCCCCATCTCTGTGGTTCTTTCTTATGTAGCTGTCATTCCCAGTGCCATCAGAACATGGCCTGTGTCTCCCTGGTTTGCAGGGTACCCTGGATCTGGCACAAAGTAGGTCCTAAGCAAACATGTGGAATGAACAAGGAAGGTCCTTGGGAAGATCAACTGAGTATCTGTGTAAAGCGCTTAGCCCAAAATTAAGCAGTAAATGTTAGTTGCTGTGTGTGTGTTGTTGGGGATTGATCCTAGGACCTCTCTCATACTAGGAGAGGCTCCCATCAGCTACATTACCAGTCCTGTTGATGCTTTGGAAGTTTCTAGGCCTTTGTTTCCCTAAGTGAATCGTGGGGCAATGGTTTCTGTGGGATGGTGGTGAGGAATCAGACCTCTTTGATTCTTTTTTTTTTTTTTAAATATTTATTTATTTGCTTTAGTTGTACACAATGCGTTTATTTGTACATGGTGCTGAGGATCGAACCCGGGACACGCATATGCTAGGCGAGTGCTCTACTGCTGAGCCACAATCCCAGCCCTGAATTCCAGCTCTCTTTAAGTCCTAGCTCTGCCTCTAGAAAGGCACTCACCTGAATGTACCCCCACTTGTGAAACAGGTATGCCCAGGATGCCACCTCAAATGGTGGTTGGACCAGTTGCTGTTCCCCTCTCCTAAACTCCCCATCTCTGTGGTTCTTTCTATTAGGGTTGAATGAAATAACCTGCAAGGTCATTTGAAAGAGAGGATCAGCAGCTCCTGGCACATAGTGAGCACTCCTAGTTTTTGAGGTTTTTTTTTTTAAATATTTTTATTTGCTTTAGTTGTACACAATGTGTTTTTTATTCAATGTATTTTTTTATTTGTACGTGGTGCTGAGGATCGAACCTGGGTCGCCCACATGGTAGGCGACCGCTCTACCACTGAGCCACAATCCCAGCCCTTTTGAGGTTTTTTTTTTTTTTTTTTTTTTTTTTTTACTATTTTTAGTAATAGGTGAACACAACGACTTTATTTTATTTATTTATTTATTTTTTTATGTGGTGCCGAGAATCGAACACAGTGACTCACGTGTGCTAGGCAAACACTCTACCACTGAGCCACAACCCCAGCCTGTTTGTTTTATATTGTTATAAACCTTCTTTTTTTTTTTTTTTCTTTTGGTTCTGGGGATCAGAGCCAGGCCCTTACACATCCTAAGTCATGTGCTCTACATGTGAGCTATATTCCCAGCCTAAATCAACTATTTATTTATTTTTACTTTCTAGTTTAGAGCTGCTTTTTTTTTTTTTTTTAACCTTGGTACTGGGGATTGAACTCAGGGGCACTAGACCACTGAGCCACATCCCCAGCCCTATTTTGTATTTTATTTAGAGACAAGGTCTCACTGAGTTGCTTAGTGCATTGCCATTGCTGAGGCTGGATTTGAACTTGCAGTCCTCCTACCTCAGCTTCCCGAGCTTACTAGAGCATTTAAAAACAATTTTTTTGTTGTTGTTGTAGATGGATACAATATCTTTATTTTATTTACTTATATGTGGTGCTCACATGTGCTAGTCGAATACTTTACTGCTGAGCCGCAACCCCAGCCCCCTACTAGAACACTTTTTATTTGTTTTTTTTAGGTAGAGTGTATTTTGACATATTATACACACATGGAATATAAGTTATTCTAATTAGGATCCCATTCTTGTGGTTGTACATGATGTGAAATTTCACTTGTCATGTATTCCTATATGAACATAGGAAAGTTATGTCCGATCATTTTACTATCTTTCCTATTCCCATCCCCCTTCCCTTCATTCCCCTTTGTCTAATCCAATGAACTTCTATTCTTCCCTCTCCCTAAATTAATTGTTTAAAAAACTAATCTCCCAGGCTGGGGATGTAGCTCAGTTGTGTAGAATGCACAGGCCCTGGGTTCAATTCTCAGCATCACAAAAAACAAACAAAAAACTAATCTCCCCCTGTTATTTAGAGTTATCTTCTATCTCAGCACACCCAGGCTTGATGTGCTATAGACTACATATGTGTGTGTGTGTGTGTGTGTGTGTGTGTGTGTAATACACACACATATATAACATTTAAAAATTTTTCTTTAAAATCATTATGTACCCAGCCCCCTTCCCCCGCTTTACTAGGGATTGAACCCAGTGTGCTTTTCCACTGAGCTACATCTCCAGGCCTTTTAATTTGTTTTTTTAAAATTTTTATTATTTTTTTTTAAAAAATGTTAATTTATTTACTTTAGTTGTACACAATGCAATGCATTTATGTTTACGTGGTGCTGAGGATCGAACCCGGGCCACGCATGTGCTAGGCGTAGGCGAGCGCTTTGCCGCTGAGCCACAACCACAACCCCTCCAGGCCTTTTTATTTTTAATTTTGAGACAGGGACTTGCTAAGTTCCTGAGACTGGCCTCGAATTTGAGATCCTCTTTCTTTTACTTCCTGAGGAGCTGTGATTACAAGTGTCTGCCACCACAACTGCCTAGGCATCCAGCCCTTTAATACATACTGATTTTGTAGGTTTTGATCAGGGGAAGTGACATCATTAGAACTGTGATGTAAGCCGGGCGCGGTGGCGCACGCCTGTAATCCCAGCACTTTGGGAGGCTGAGGCAGGAGGATCGCGAGTTCAAAGCCAGCCTCAGCAATGGCGAGGCACTTAGCAACTCAGTGAGACCCTGTCTCTAATAAAATACAAAAAAGGGCTGGGGATGTGACCCAGTGGTCGAGTGCTGCTGAGTTCAACCCCCAGTACCAAAAAAAAAAAAAAAAAAAAAGAACTGTGATGTAGGATAGTGTAGTTGTCTCCAAACTTTTTCTGTCCTTAAAAAGCACCCAACATATATGGATATTTATTTACAGATTATTAGCATACTTTTGCCACTCCTGTGGATCCTGAAAACATCTGGAGGTAATTGTTTGTCTTAGCCTTTTATTGAATCTGGTAGATTAGGAAGGGACTAGGTATTTTGGTTAATGTCTGCTGAAACCATTCTACCAGTGAAGACCAAAGTCCAGGTTCTCTAGGGGCTTTCAAGTCAATCAGCTGGGTTTTACTCTTGGCTCTGCAAATTTCACATTTGGTTCCTCAGAAATGAGGATGACAGTCTCTGGCACATAGTAAGTTCTCAAATGTGCTATCTGTTTTTGGCCTGGTCACTGGGGCTGCCGTGGCACAGAGGAACCCATTCACATTGATGAAAGAACACATCATGACTGGCGCCCCTTGGAGTAGTGCAAGAAGTGACCCAGCCACTCATTCCTTATTTATGTAGTGAACAAATGTACATTGAGCGCCTACCACCAGGCACTGCTGGAGATTCAGCGGGGAACAGGCAGACAAGGGCTCTGTTCTGGTATGCTTACATCCAGGTCTTTATTTGCAAAGAGGGACAATAATAGTACCCAACTTGTAGGATTGTTGTGGGGACTGAACAACAAAATGACAACTGTCAAGTGCTTATAACAGTGCCTGAACCACTGAGCTACATCCCCAGCCCTTTTTTAAAAAAATATTTTATTTAGAGACAGGGTCTTGCTGAGTTGCTTAGGGCCTTGCTAAGTTGCTGAGGCTGGCTTTGAACTGGGGATCCTCTTGCCTCGGCCTCCCGAGTTGCTGGGATTACAGGTGGGTGCTACCACGCCTGGCCATGCTCTGGGTTTGATCTCATTTATTAGGATTCCTGCAACATTCTGGTAGAATGAGATAGATAACATATTCTTGCTGTGTTGTAATGGTTCTGATCTGTTTATTTTCAAGGTTGTTGCCAATAAATCAACTCCATTTTGTCCTTAATTTTTTTAAAAAAATATTTATTTATTTGCTTTAGTTGTACACAATGCCTTTATTTTTACATGGTGCTGAGGATCGAACCCGGGCCGCGTACGTGCTAGGCGAGCGCTCTACCGCTGAGCCACGACCCCAGCCCTTGTCCTTAATTAAAAAAAAAAATTTATTTTTTTAGTTTTAGGTGGACACAATATTTTATTTTTACGTGGTGCTGAGGATCGAACCCAGTGCCTCACGAATGCTAGGCAAATGCTCTACCACTTGAGGCACAACCCCAGCCCCCTAATTTTTTTTTTTTTTAAATTATGTTTGTAATTTTACTATAGGCTTTGGAAAGAAAGGGATATGTTTGGTGGTATGGCTTTTTTTTTTTTTTGTGTGGTACCGGGGATTGAACTCAGGGGCACTCAACCACTGGGCCACATCCCCAGTCCTGTTTTGTATTTTATTTAGAGACAGGGTCTCACTGAGTTGCTAAGTGCCTTGCCATTGCTGAGGCTGGCTTTGAACTCGCGATCCTCCTGCCTCAGCCTCCCAAAGTGCTGGGATTACAGGCGTGCGCCACCGCGCCCGGCTAGTGGTATGGCTTTGTTGTTGTTGTTGTTGTCAATGGACATTTATTTTATTTATTTATATGTGGTGCTGAGAGTCGAACACAGTGCCTCACACACACTAGGCAAGCACTCTGCCACTCACCCACAACCCCAGCCCAAGGTGGTATGGCTTTTTTTTTTTTAATATTTTTATGTATTTGCTTTAGTTGTACACAATGTGTTTTATTCAATGCGTTTTATTTGTACATGGTGCTGAGGATCGAACCCAGGTCGCCCACGTGCTAGGTGAGCGCTCTACCGCTGAGCCACAATCCCAGCCCTGGTATGGCTTTTTATAGATATTGAATGGTTGGACATTGTGACGCAAGCCTGTAGTCCTGGAGACTTTAGAGGCTGAGGCAGGAGGAGCATAAGTTTGAAGCCAGCCTCAGCAATTTAGCGAGATCATGTTTCAAAAATAAAGCAAATGTTAAGTTTTTCATTTTACATATTTTTTCTTATAACCTGTGTGTAGTGTTGGAACACTTGAGAGACTTGAAATTTCTAAAAAATCAGAATAAAAGGAATGTATAAAACCTGAAAAAGGAAAGTAACATATTGGCCTGGAATATTGGGAGTGAATGAAAGAGAACATAATCATAATCAAGGCTGAGACTTAATTGAGCTGCTGTTGCTGTCAATCAAGTGTTAGGCTCATTAATGTGATCAGTGATTTCCTGGGGTTACCTCTTTTTTTTTAATATTTATTTATTTGCTTTAGTTGTACACAATGCAATGCATTTATGTTTACGTGGTGCTGAGGATCGAACCCAGGCTGCACAGGTGCTAGTCGAGGGCTCTACCGCTGAGCCACAACCCCCGCCCCTGGGGTTACCTCTTGACTGCATGCTGCTGATACTAACCACTAGGACCTGTATCGGACAGGCATGTGAACTCCATCCTCCACTTCTCCTCCACTCCTCTTCTGGTATGGGAAAGGATCTTGAGGAAGAAGCCTGGGTAGAGCTGGTTTGTGGGAAGATTGCATTTCACAGGGCAGAGGGAAGGAAGGGGATGCACCCATTTCCCTCAGGAATTTTTTTTTTTTTTTTTTTTTTTTTTTTTTTTTTTTTTTTTTTTTTTTATTTAAGAAAACAGGTAGATGTTAGAAGACATAAGTTAGCCTAGCCCTGGCCCCTTCCTGTTATTTGATCCCCAGACTGTTTTCTAGGGCTTCATTTTGAGACTTAGTTACTGTGCTTAAGGGGAATATTTTCAGTTTTAATAGGGAAACACTTGCCCTTAGGAACAGCATGGGTTTGCTCCTTTTCATTCCCCAATTGTGTGTGTGATAAAGGAGAATGGGACCTTTATTTTTTTGGTACCTGGGATTGAACTCAGGGGCACTGACCACTGGGCCACATCCCCAGCCTTTTTTTTTTTGTATTTTCTTAGAGACAGGGTCTCACTGAGTTGCTAAGTGCCTCGCCATTGCTGAGGCTGGCTTTGAACTCGCCATCCTCCTGCCTCAGCCTCCCAAGTGCTGAGATTACAGGCGTGCGTCACCACACCCAGCAGAATGGGACCATTTTTAAATGATGTCTCTTTGGGGTTTTAAGATCTCCTCTTTTAGCCGGGCGCGGTGGCGCACGCCTGTAATCCCAGCACTTTGGGAGGCTGAGGCAGGAGGATCGCGAGTTCAAAGCCAGCCTCAGCAATGGCGAGGCACTTAGTAACTCAGTGAGACCCTGTCTCTAATAAAAATACAAAAAGGGCCGGGGATGTGGCCCAGTGGTCGAGTGCCCCTGAGTTCAATCCCCGGTACCAAAAAAAAAAAAAAAAAAGATCTCCTCTTTTGCCAGCTAGTCATGCCCTGCTGGCTCAGGAAGCAGGTGGCTAAATGACAGTTGTTGTCTCACTTATGACAGTGGGAGACTTGGGGGTGGAGCATCTGATGTGCATCACCCTGGCTTGCCCTGAAAGTCCCAGTAAAGTGGCATGGTGGATGATTTCATTGTGCTCTGGGAGTTGAATCTGAGTTCATGAAGGCTGAGTGCTGTGCTGATCACAGCCCAGACCTTAGAGCACCCTTCAGCCCTGCCTGCCTCCCTGGAACATCCCCTGGACACTTTTGCCTGTTGACTGCTACCTTTATTTGTACTTTTCACCCTTTCAGTCCTGCAGGGCTTTCTTCTTTGTCCCTTTTGATTTTCAGCCTGAATTACTCAGGCCTTTGGAATCAGACTTTAGGCAGAACTCTACACTTTGATTTTTGGGGAAATGACTTAACCTCTGTGGACAAAATTCCTCTGTTCCTTCCAGAGTCTCCCTGGTTTCAGTAAAAGTCTACCTTTTTTTTTTTTTTTTTTTTTTTTTTTTTTTTGTACTGGGGATTGAACTCAGGGGCACCGACCACTGGGCCACAACCCCAGTCCTTTTTTTTTTTTTTTTTTTAATATTTATTTATTTGCTTTAGTTGTACACAATGCAGTGCATTCATGTTTACGTGGTACTGAGGATCGAACCTGGGCCGCGCATGTGCTAGGCGAGCGTTCTACCGCTGAGCCCCAACCCCAGCCCCAACCCCAGTTCTTTTTTGTATTTTCTTAGAGACAGGGTCTCACTGAGTTGCTAAGTGTCTCACCATTGCTGAGGCTGGCTTTGAACTCGCGATCCTCCTGCCTCAGCCTTCCAAGCAGGGATTACAAGCGTGCACCACCGCGCCCAGCTTCCCCTTGCCGATCTTTATATATATATATATATATATTTATTTATTTATTTATTTATTTGTTTTGGTTGTACACAATGCTTTTATTCTTTACGTGGTGCTGAGGATCGAACCCGGGCCCCTCATGTGCTAGGTGAGCGCTCTACCGCTGAGCTACAATCCCAGCACCCCGATCTTTATATTTCAAACTCCTGTACTCAAGTGGTTCTGCCTCAGCCTCCCTAGTAGCTGGAACTACAGGGCTAGCTGAAGTCCTGCTGGTCACCTTTATCATTCTTTTTTAATATTGATAGACCTTTATTAATTTATTTATATAAGGTGCTGAAAATCGAATCCAGGTTCTCACACATGTTAGGCCAGCGCTCTTACCACTGAGCCACAACTCCAGCCCCTCACCTTTGTCATTCTTGATTCCTCTTTCACATTCATTCTCTCAGCTTGTCCAGAGAAATGTTTTTTGTTTTTTCCCCCTTACAGGGGATTGAACCAGGGTCTCATGCATGTTAGGCTTATACACTACTACTGGGCTACATCCCCAGCCCCCCCTCTCCAGCCCTTTTATTTTTAGGTAGGGTCTTGCTAAGTTGCTTAGGCTGGCCTTGAACTTTTGATCTTTCTCCCTTAGCCTCCTAAGTAGTTGTGATTATCAGACCCTGTCACTCCTCTGCCCAGTATGTTCCAGTGGCTTCCCATTGCAACTGGATACAACTAGTGTAGAATCCTCTTTCCTCACTGAGGCCCTTTAGACTTGTAACCTGCCCCCACCTGCTACCAAGACCCTCTTGCCCTTTGTGATATAACTTGAAATACATTGGATCTTTGCATCCCCCCATATGAGTGATAGGACGTTTTTGTTATTCAAATAGAACCCCTTTTGGGTTACTTCTGAGTTCATGCCAATGAGGTGATTTAGGGTGTGGTTCCTGGCTAACCCAGGATGGGGCTGGTCACCAGAAAGTAATTAGAGAGAGGGCAAGTACAGAGAGGGCCTGGCATCATGTATCACTTCCCCTGTGCCTGGCCCTGGGCATATGTTATATCTGGTTGTTACAGAGTTATAATTTTTATAATAAACTGGTAATAGTAAAGTACCTTCCTTTGTTCCTAGGTGCTTCACCAAATTATTATTATTATTATTTTTTAAAAATATTTTTATTTATTTGCTTTAGTTGTACACAATGCGCTTTATTCAATGTGTTTTATCTGTACGTGGTGCTGAGGATCGAACCTGGGTCGCCCACGTGCTAGGCGAGTGCTCTACCGCTGAGCCACAATCCCAGCCCTTCACCAAATTATTTAAAGTGAGGAAAGGGTTGCAGGGTTAGAGGAGAGGGAAGCCAGACATGTGATTGGCATCTGAAGTGGGGGACTGTCTTGTGGTATTGAACTCTTAATTTTTGGATCTAACTCTACCTCTAGGTAGAGTCAATTAAAGTGTAAAACCCCTACCTGCTGTTCATAGAGTTGGAGAATTGCTTGGTATGTAAACCTTCTCCTCCACCCACATCTGGTCTCAGGAGTATTCTTTATTTTGGTACTGGGGATTGAACTCAGGGGCACTCAACCACTGGGCCACATCCCCAGCCCTTTTTTTTTTTTTTTTTTGGTACTGGGGATTGAACTCAGTGGCACTCGACCACTGGGCCACATCCCCAGCCCTTTTTTTGTATTTTATTAGAGACAGGGTCTCACTGAGTTCCTAAGTGCCTCGCCATGGCTGAGGCTGGCTTTGAACTCACGATCCTCCTGCCTCAGCCTCCCAAAGTGCTGGGATTACAGGCGTGCGCCACCGTTTTTTTTTTTTTTTTTTTTAATATTTATTTATTTGGTTTAGTTGTACACAGTGCAATGCATTTATGTTTACGTGGTGCTGAGGATCGAACCCAGGCCGCGCACGTGCTAGGCGAGCGCTCTGCCGCTGAGCCACATCCCCAGCCCTTTTTTGTATTTTATTAGAGACAGGGTCTCACTGAGTTGCTAAGTGCCTCTCCATTGCCGAGGCTGGCTTTGAACTCACAATCCTCCTGCCTCTGCCTCCCAAGTGCTGGGATTACAGGCGTGCACCACGGCGCCCGGTTCCTATTTTATTTTTTAAAAAATATTTTTAAGTTGTAGATGGACACAATACCTTTATTTATTTATTTGGGTACTGAGGATTGAACTCAGGGGCACTTGACCACTGGGCCACATCCCAGCCCTATTTTGTATTTATTTAGAGACGGGTCTCACTGAGTTGCTTTAGTGTCTCCCTTTTTTTGAGGTTGGCTTTGAACTCCTGATCCTGCCTCAGATGGGATTACAGGTGTGTACTACTGCCTGTAATTTATTTATTTTATTAAAAAAATTTTTTTGTAGTTGTAGATGAACAAAATGCCTTTATTTTATTTATTTTATGTGGTGCTAAGGATCAAACCCAATGCCTCACACATGCTAGGCAAGTGCTCTACCACTGAGCCACAACCTCAGTCCAGATCCATCATTATTTGTGGGGAAGCGATCACTAGTAAATCCTCTGCTCTCGTGTCTGGGAGAACCCAAATGACATTTAGTAGGTTGGATTCTGTGTCTGCCTGCCTTCTCTTGGCCACTCTTCCGCCCTCACTTATTGTGCTTGAGATTGAATGTGCAGCAGGCAGCAAAGCAGACCTTGTGGGGGGTGTCTAGTGGGGCTTGACTAGCTCTAAGCCAGACAAAGAATAGAGGCCATCAGTGTTTCCCAGGGAGCATGGGGCAGGGCAGATTTATGAAACCGGCTATGGTTACTTAATGTAAATTTGTGTTATGACTCTGGTTATAGTCAAGTGAGTCTTCCAGTGGATAGATAGGGTACCATTTGAATTCTTATAGTTTAGACCAGTATCTCTCTACTGGATTAGAGGGAACTCCTTGAGGGCAGAGAATCATCCTCCTTGACTTAGATCCTCTGGCTTGTTCTGAGGTGTGTTTTTTTTGTTTGTTGCACTGGGGATTGAACCTAGGGGCACTTTACCGTTAAGCTACATCCCCAGCCCTTTTATTTTTTGTTTTGAGATAGGGTCTCACCACATTACTGATGCTGGCCTTGAACTTAAGATCTTTCTACCTCAGCCACAGAGTCTTTGGAAGTACTTTAGCCACCACACCCAGCTGGAGTGGTTTTTAAGGGAATGAAAATAAAAAGAGGGAAGATCCAAGTGAATGAAATGATACATAATTCCCAGTGCTAAAAATAATACCTGGTAACAACTTGGCATGTCTACTATATAGGTAGTACTGAAAAGACATTGTGTTTGTCATCAGGATGTGATCCTCTTACTTGTCTCCCAAGTAATTGGGATTACAGGCATGTGTCTAGCCAGACATTTCTTTCTTAAATGATTGTTTTTTGCAGGATTGAAAGTCTAATACTGGGGCACTTTACTTGAGTTACATTCCCTTCCCCTTTTTTTTCTATTTTTTTTTGGGGGGGGGTGCGCTTAGGGTTGAACTCAGGGGCACTCGACCACTGAGCCACATGCCCAGCCCTATTTTGTATTTCATTTAGAGGCAGGATCTCACTGAGTTGCTTAGCGCCTCGCTGTTGCTGAGACTGGCTTTGAACTTGTGATCCTCCTGCCTTCACCTTCCAAGTCACTGAGATTACAGGCATCTGCCACTGCACCTAGCTCCTTTTCTAAAATTTTTTTTTTTTTTTTTTTTTTTTTTTTTTTTTTTGTACCGGGATTGAACTCAGGGGCACTCAACCACTGGGCCACATCCCCAGCCCTTTTTTTGTATTTTATTAGAGACAGGGTCTCACTGAGTTGTTAAGTGCCTCACCATGGCTGAGGCTGGCTTTGAACTCGCGATCCTCCTGCCTCAGCCTCCCAAGTGCTGGGATTACAGGCGTGCACGCCGTGCCCGGCTAAAATTATTTTTTATTTTGAGACAGGGTCTTGCTAAATCACTGAGGCTGGCCTCCAGCCTGCACTCCTCCTGCCTCAGCCTTCCTGAGTACAGGCATGTGCCATCACACTGGCCCCAGAGTACTTTTACTTCCCATCACATGGTTTCTGACTGTCCACCAGGATTTCCAGGCTCTGTTTCCTTTTCTGGAGGCCCTAGGCATGCCTAACCCGAGAGCCACACATGTCTGGATTGGCTCTCAGACAGACACATATGCTATCTACTTTCACCCTTTTGTCTGTTTCTGTTTGTCCGTTGCTTCTTTCACTTGTGAGGTGTGGCCTCCCGGTTTGCCACAGGTTTCAGTGCCCATCAAGGAACTTGTAGAGGGACTCCAGGGAGCCTAGGTAGCACCTTACAAGCTCCCTGCAAATTCAGAGACCACAGTAATGATCTTAGGGACTCAAGCTCTTTGCTGAAAATACCACCAACTTTAATTTGGAAAGGTCAGAGATGGGAAACAAAAGGCTAGGGATTGGGGCATTCATCACTCTCTGATCCCATCCCTATTGCTGTTCCTGGCTGAGCTTGCTCAGTCCTTGCTCTGGGTAGGCAGCTTGCTGGAGCCCTGTGGCACCTAGTTCCACAGTGTCTTTTTTGGGGGTGGGAGTACTGGGGATTGAATGGAGGGGCACTCACCCACTGAGCCGCATCCTCAGCTCTATTTTGTATTTTATTTAGAGACAGGATATCACTGAGTTGCTTAGAGCCTTACTTTTTTCTTTTTTTAAATATTTATTTATTTGTTTTAGTTGTACACAATGCCTTTTTTTTTTTTTTTTTTTTTTTTTAACGTGGTGCTGGGGATCGAACCCGGGCCGCGCACGTGCTAGGTGAACACTCTACCGCTGAGCCACAACCCCAGCCCCTAGAGCCTTACTTTTGCTGAGGCTGGCTCATTGAACTTGCAATCCTACTGTCTTAGCCTTAGGCTGCTGAGATTACAGGTGTGAGCCACTGCACCCAGCCATGTTGTCTTATTGTATTTTCTGTTACTATAATGGAATACCTTAAACAGGGTAATACATAAAGACAAATTTTTTTTTTTTTTTTTTTTTTTTTTTTTTTTTTTTTTTTGGTGGTACCGGGGATTGAACTCAGGGGCACTTGACCACTGGGCCACATCCCCAGCCCTTTTTTTGTATTTTATTAGAGACAGGGTCTCACTGAGTTGCTAAGAGCCTCGCCATTGCTGAGGCTGGCTTTGAACTCGTGATCCTCCTGCCTCAGCCTCCCAAAGTGCTGGGATGACAGGCGTGCGCCACCGCGCCCGGCTTAAAGACAAATTTATTTGGATCATAATTCTGGAGGTTGGGAAGTTCAAGGGCATGGAGAGAGCAGCACCTGATGAGGGCTTTCCTACAGTATTATATCATGGTAGAAAAGAGACAGCATGTGGGATGCACTCACTTTTATGTGTGATTCACTTTCACGATAACCAGTCTGTTCCCACATTAATGACATTAATCCACTCACGAGGACTCAGTTTATCCTTAGTCTATTGTAGAGTTATATAGCCTGCTACAGTGTGGATGTTTGTATATTACCAAAATTCCCATGTTGAAAATCTGCTGCCCAGTGTGATGGTATTAGTTGGTGTGGCTTTATTCAGATGACTGTCCCCAGCCCTCTGGAATGAGATTAGTGCCTTAGAGACCGCAGGGACCCCACCTCTTCTGCCAACTGATACAGTGTTAAAGTGCTATGAGGAAATAGGCCCTCACCAGACACTGAATCTGCTGGTTCCTTTATCTTGCACTTTCAGAACTGTGAGAAATGAATTACTATTTTGTATATGCCACCCAGTGTAAGGTGATTTATGATAGCAAATTCCCTTTAATCTTATTTTGGGGGGAGAGGGTGATTCTGGGGATGGAAAACCCAGGGCCTTATCAATGCTAAGCAAGCACTCTACCAGTAAGTGTACCCTCAGCCTCTCCCTCTAATCTGATAGTTTAGTAATGCCATCTCATTGTTGATACTTAGAAAACACAAAAGTAAAGAAGTCTAAAATCACCCATGATACTTACTACCACACATGGTGGGTAAGTTTCTATTGTCCCTTCAAATGGCAAAGTGTTGTGTGCTCTCATACCCAGCTAAATTTTGTGGCACTCAACCACTGAGCCACATCCCCAGCCCTTTTTGTATTTTATTTAGAGACAGGGTTTTACTGTGTTGCTTAGGGCCTCAGTAAGTTCCTAAGGCTGGCTTTGAACTTGTGATCCTCCTGCCTCAGCCTCTCAAGCCGCTGGGATTAGAGGCATGCGCCACTGCTATGGCTCACTTTCTCTTGATGAAGGCCCAAAGTGTCATCAGAACTCGTGACTTAGAAGTGCTTAATAAATTCAACCTAAGATAAAACATAGTAGAGTTAAGATAAAACACATACATGCTGAAGGAAATCTGTTGCCCTGAGTTTTTGGTTTGGAAGGGCGACTTCTTGTTTTGTGCACCATACTTTTTCTTTCTTTCTTTTCTTTCTTCTTCTTTTTTTTTTTTTAATATTCTTTTAGTTGTCAATGGACTTTTATTTATCTATATGTGGTTCTGAGAATCGAACCCAGTGCCTCACACATGCTAATATTCGTGAGGAACCTGGGTTCAATCCGCAGTGTGCCACACATATATCTCCACATACCACCAGCTCATGGTCCTGGCACAGCAGCCATAATTTACCAGTATCATCAGATTTTTTTCTTCCCCAGTACTGGGAATGGAACCAGGGCATTGCACATGCAAGGCAAGTGTTCTACCACTGAGCTATAGCCTGTACTCTTTTTTTTTTTTTTTTTTTTATATATATTTATTTATTTGCTTTAGTTGTACACAATGAGTTTATTTGTATTTGGTGCTGAGGATCGAACCCGGGCCGCACACCTGCTAGGCGAGCGCTCTACCACTGAGCCACAATCCCAGTCCTCAGCCTGTACTCTTTTATTTCAAGCCACATCATGCTAAGTTGTCCAGGCTAGCCTTGAACTTAAAACAATTCTGCCTCAGCCTCCCAAATAGCTGGGATTACAGGTGTGCACCACCTTGTCCAGCATCACCAGAATTTTTTGCATCTGTGGAGGCTGTGGGCTATAATTCTGGGTATCAGTTTTTAGTTTATAGCACATTCATCATCTTCAGACATTTGATATTACTGTGAAAACATATTATGGTGCCATTTTTTGTGTGTGATACTAACGTTTGTATCAGCTTACTTTTTAAAAAATATTTTGTAGTTGGAGATGGACACAATACCTTTATTTATTTATATTTGTGGTGCTGAGGATCGAACCCAGTCCCTCACACATGCTAAGTGAGTGCTGTACCACTGAGCCACTACCCTACCCCCCAGCCTACATTTTTTGTTGGCTTGGTTGAGATTGAGTTCAGGGTCTTGCTCTTGTTGAACATGTGTTCTACCACTGAACTACACCTCCAGCCCTGAATTTACTTTTTGAATTTAAATTCATTTAATTAATTAATCGATTATTTTTTGGTGCTTGGAATTGAACCCAGATGCACTGAACCACTGAGCCACGTCCTCAGCCCTTTTTAAAATTATTTTATTTTGAGACAGGGCCTTGCTAAGTTGTTGAGGCTGGTCTTGAACTTGCAGTTCTCTTATTTCAGCCTCCTCAGTTGCAGGGATGATGTGTGCCATTGTGCCCAGCCCAGATTCATTTATTTTAAAGAAATTTGTTCTCACTGCCTTCAGTGGAAAACTGGTGTAACTTGCCATAAATATTTGCTTTGACTGAAATTATGAACTTTCAATCAGATGCTGTTTGAGCCTTAGTTGTTACGAAATATGAGGATTTGCAATCTTTAGAGCAGTATGAAGGGTAGATTAGCACCTCCTCAGGCAGTTTTTCCTTGTGATCGGAAAGATGGACAGGGAGCTGTAGAATCTAGTGAGGCAGTGGTCCTTGGCTCTTATCTGTGTGCCACCCCTTCCTAGGTGGACTGTAATTTGATTTATATGGCTGAGATATATTTCTTTCTCCAAAAGGAATTAAGAAAAGGTTTGGGGCCAGGGCCTGCAGGTCAGGGTAACAGGGCACTGTCAGATGGATGATTCTGACATGAGTATTTTGGCCTTCCCTTGCTGCTCTTGACCTGCCTAACCCATTCCCCCAAACCCTAGACTGACTGGGACTTCTTTTCAGCAGGAGACCACCGTCTGCAGCTCCCGTGAAGATGTCCACTCCAGACCCACCACTGGGTGGAACACCTCGGCCGGGCCCTTCCCCAGGCCCAGGCCCCTCGCCTGGAGCCATGCTGGGCCCCAGCCCAGGCCCCTCACCAGGCTCTGCCCACAGCATGATGGGGCCCAGCCCGGGGCCTCCCTCAGCAGGACACCCCATCCCTACCCAAGGGCCTGGGGGATATCCTCAGGACAACATGCACCAGATGCACAAGGTAGGAGCCCGGTGCCCTTCATACACCATTCACTTGCTCTTTGGCTCTGCCTTCGGCTGGGCTCCTGGCTGCCTCCCACCCCTGTCCTCCAGGCTGTGGGCAGTCTCTGGACTTGAGCCTCTCCTGAAGGCCAGTGGGAAAGTCTCCTTGTCAGTGGTGGCTGACTTGGCCCAGACATCTGCCCCAGGGTCCGTGTGAACAGAGGGGTCAGGCACACAATCGTCCTGAGCCGGGAGGGGTGATCAGCTGCCCTACCTTGTATCCCCTGCACGCCTTGTTCTGCTTGGAAACTTTCAGAACAGTGCTCTGAAATTTCTTCTCATCAATGGAGAAAAATGCCTGAATCACTAAAGGAGGCTTAAGGTACATGGTTTCCTCTTGGCTACTCTGCCTAACTGGGGAACACACAAAGCAGGGCAGTGGCGCCTCAATCCCTACCCACATCTCGTGCTTGAGCCACTGTCTTGACTTCTTACCTGAGCTGATCAGGGCTGCTTTTGCTAGGAAGGCGGATACATTAATTTCCATCCCTTTATGTCATTTTACATCCCTTTGTGTCATTGAGGGCGGTTAGAGGAAGTATTCCCTTATATGTACCAGCATCTGTAAGAAATGGTGACATTTCTGTCAGGGCTCTCAGGAGGCCTGGGTCTACATAGATAAACATGGAGGGGTGGGTCTAGGAGTAGGTCCCACCACCTGGCACTGACAGCTGTTTACCTCCCTACCAGGCTATTCATGTGTTTACACCTCATTCCACTTGAATACCTCCCAAACCCACTAGGTCTAGTGGTTATTACATACTTTTTTTTTTTTTTTTTTGTGGTACCAGGGATTGAACTCAGGGGCACTCAACCACTGGGCCACATCCCCAACCCTTTTTTGTATTTTATTTGGAGACAGGGTCTCACTGAGTTGCTAAGTGCCTTGCCATTGCTGAGGCTGGCTTTGAACTCGCGATCCTCCTGCCTCAGCCTCCCAAAGTGCTGGGATTACAGGCGTGCGCCACCGCACCCGGCTATTACATACATTTTATAGACAAGGAATCAGGGCCGCAGTCTACCTGATGTCTCCCTCTGGGCTCTCTTTGTGCTCTGCAAGTGTGTTGTTTCTGAGGCCTTCAGCACATTGAGGTATTCCCCTGCCAATCCTCCTTATCTCCTGTACGTTTCTCTCAACTTATGTATAATATCTGTCTTGACCCTTCTGTCCTGGAAGCTGTTGGTAACACACACTCTTGGTTTACAGGCCAGCTCCTTCTCCAGCACAGTACCCACTTTCCTTCTCTGCCCATTTAGTTTTGCCCTTCTGGCATGGCTCATACACACTGTACACCTCTGACATAGGTTTGTCAGACAACTGCCATATATCCCCCACCCTGCTAAGATCAGGGTCCCATGCTGAAATGGTGCCTGTGACTGCGCAGAGCTCAGTCTCTCCCATTATCAGGGAAAGAAGGGTGGAGCAGGCCTGTACCTTGGGTCTGGTCAGCATCCTGAGGACCCAATCTGACCCTTACCTGGCCCCTCTTCTCCTTGAGCACAGCACACATTGAGTTGTAGGTTTCTTTTGTAAGCCACGAGCCTGTGTGTTCCCAGAAAGTAGAATACTTGTGCTAACCCAGGCCTAGTGGGGGCCCACAAAAAGATTTTGGATGGTGTCCCCTTGGCAAGCTGTTTCCCTGGAGGAATACCCTGCTTCTGAGTGTTAGGAGGGAGATACACGCCATCATTCTGCCAAGACCTGCCCTTGCCTCTTGTGGGGCTACAACAGGCCTGTGGCTGGCCTCCTTCCCTATCAGCAACTGAGGAGGCGCAAAGTTGGGGAGATGGCGGACGTTTTTACAGTCCTTGTGGGCAGACCTGTCTGTCCATCTCTCTAATTTCTAGTCCCTAAGGAAGAGGGTCCTTGGTCCCCAGATTCATGTTCTGTCCTGTCACAGTAAGCAGTGAATCTTATGTCCTGGATGAAAGTGCTCCCTCACTAAGACCTATTGCTAGTGTCTTTTCCTTTCCTCCTGTGGTTGCTGACTGCCTCTAGAACATCTTCCTGCCCTCTCCTGGTCCCCTAGTGCAGTTGCTTTCTTGCCTCCAGGCTACCAGTTGTCCAGTTGGTCACCCTTCACCGGGTGGCATTTATTTTGTGTGTGTACTATGACACTGAAGTAGGTGTCCTGTTCATGCCTTAGATCTGAGCCCTTGGTCATATTGGCGATTCAGTGGATGCTATGGCAGCACTGGGTGGACGTTTGGTGACATCCATCTTCTCCCTGGTGATACTTTGTTGTGTCGCCTCTTCCTGTTCCCCTTGTTGACCCTGCGTTATTGTTGGCCACTTGCAGCCTATGGAGTCCATGCATGAGAAGGGCATGGCCGACGACCCACGCTACAACCAGATGAAAGGAATGGGGATGCGGTCAGGGGGCCACGCAGGGATGGGGCCCCCGCCCAGCCCCATGGACCAGCACTCCCAAGGTACTGTTCTGTATCCCTTCTTGCTTAGTGTTGGTTGAACACAGGGAGCCCTGACAGGGTTTTCCTCATCAGGGTTCCCACAGATGGGTTCTGTGAGGACCTAAGACATAAAGAGTGTCTGGTTGAGGCTTGGTTGGTGGTCTTTTTTGGCCCTCCTGTTTTGGAGCAGCCCTAGAAGAGCATACAGAGTTGGGCAGAGTTGGGTGTTAGAGGAGAGCCTGTTAGGAGCTCCAGTGCCATCTGGGAGCTTAGCAGAGATAGTGTCTCAGGGCTCGGGACTCTGCCTTAACAGGCCCTCCAGTTGGCTTTTCTATATGGGGATGATGGGGAAATGATATGGGAGGTGACTCATGGAGCACTTCCAATCACCAGGGACAGGAGGCTTGGGCTCCTGAGGAATGGAAGTGAGAGGAGTGGGTCTGGCTGATGTGGAGCTATGCAACCTACTCTGCCCAGGCAGGAGGGCAGGCCTGGAAAGATCCTGGATTTCACATCATAGCTTCACCATTAACCATCTGTACTCTACTGAAACATGGGCCAAAGCACTTGGGGGTGCTGAGCCAAGGCTGTGACTTGAGAATGTGTCCTCTGGGTGCCTTGTGTTTGGCTCATGAGAATGAAGCCATCGGGTTATTCTGTGTCTTGAAGGATGAAACAGTGTAGGTATGGCAGAACAGTTTATTGTTTCTGCCTTAGTCTCAAATGCATGCTGCCAATTGACCATTGGATTGGTCTTTCCCTGCAGGTTACCCCTCACCCTTGGGCGGCTCTGAGCATGCTTCCAGTCCAGTTCCAGCCAGTGGCCCATCCTCTGGTCCCCAAATGTCGTCTGGGCCAGGAGGGGCCCCGCTAGATGGTGCTGACCCCCAGGCTTTGGGGCAGCAGAACCGGGGCCCAACCCCATTTAACCAGAACCAGCTGCACCAGCTTCGAGCTCAGATCATGGCCTACAAGATGCTGGCCAGGGGGCAACCTCTTCCTGACCACCTGCAAATGGCTGTGCAGGGAAAGCGTCCGATGCCTGGGATGCAGCAGCAGATGCCAACACTACCTCCACCTTCTGTGTCTGCCACAGGACCTGGGCCTGGCCCTGGCCCTGGGCCTGGCCCAGGTCCGGGACCAGCACCTCCAAATTACAGCAGGCCTCATGGTAAGGCTTACCATCCCTGGTCCCTGGGGTCGGGAGGAAGTCCAGAGTGAACTGGCCAGAGCCTGGGCAGCAGTGATAGATGATCCTGAGCTCTGCTGTTGCCGGGCTCCTCAGGTGACTGCTCAGGCGGCCAGGTTGCTGTCATGATAAATGTCATTTTTCCATCTCCCCTTGAGACCTACACCTAAGGGCTTATGGATGGATGTGTGCCCTGAGCTCATGGGATAGGTATGGGTATGAAGACAGTTCATGTTTTATTCTCCTTTGTTTGTTTCCCCTGCATGTAGGTATGGGAGGGCCCAACATGCCACCTCCAGGACCTTCAGGTGTGCCCCCTGGGATGCCTGGCCAGCCCCCTGGCGGGCCTCCCAAGCCCTGGCCTGAAGGTAAGATCCTCTCTCTCTCTCTCTTTCTCTATCTTTATTTTGTTTATTTATTTTTATGTGGTGCTGAAGATCAAACCCAGTGCCTCACGTGTGCAAGGCATGCGCTCTCCCACTGAGCCACAACCCCAGCCCAGATCCCTTCTCTCTTGATGGCACGTCTATGTCCTGCCTCCATATCCTGAGCTTGGAGTGTGCAGGCTCTGAGATGAGCCTGATCAGAGAGTGCTTAGGACACTTCCTTGAATAGAGCAGAAACTTATATGTTTTCATGTGGTGTCCTCTTGGTCTCATCTGTCCCTGGTCAGTTTCCAAAGGCCTGGGCTTGGATCTGCTTCATAGTTACCTTTTTGCCTGTGTGGGTCAAGTTTATCCTGGGGTTTCTTTCTTTTTTTTTTTTTTTTTTTCTTTAAGAAATATTTTATTTATTTGCATTAGTTGTACACAATGCGTTTATTTTTATGTGGCGCTGAGGATTGAACTCGAGCCGTGCACGTGCTAGGCGAGCACTTTACCGCTGAGCCACAACCCCAGCCCCTGGGGTTTCTTTAAACCAGTAACAAGCAGAAGAGAGCAATGAATGGGTCTACCATGAGACTCAAGGGAAAGGCCTGAGAGGTGCAGCTGGGGCCACAGACAAATTTCTTCGGGATGTAGTACCTGGAGGGCACATCTTGACCTGCCTTCCTTCCCAGGAACATCCTTGTGGAAGGCAGGTTAATATGATAGGAGAGTTTAGGGTCCTGTCACCCTCACTGACTATGTGTGGCCTTGCTCCAGTGTTCTCTGAGACTCCATGTCCACCTCCATAAAAGTTAGTTGGTTGTGAGTATTTCAGGGTCCATATCTGTTTGGGATAGAGATAGTGGGTAAGAT
Organism: Tamias sibiricus; assembly: GCA_025594165.1. NCBI lineage: Eukaryota > Metazoa > Chordata > Mammalia > Rodentia > Sciuridae > Tamias > Tamias sibiricus. The sequence goes on from CM046673.1 coordinate 10,709,198, forward strand.
GGACTGATTTGCTGCCATCTTAGAGTCTGAGGTTCGTCAAAAAGCTAGTTACTAAAATTGGATTCGCTTGGAAGTAGGGTGCAGTGGTTCCCACTTTTCCATGGAGAATATGTTCCAAGATCCTCTGTGGATGTTAGCTACCGTGGATAGGCCCATACCCATCTTTTCATCCTTTTCTTTTTTTCTTGCCCCCCTCCCCCATTTCTTTCTTTTGGGGTACTGGGGAAGTGGGGATTGAACCCCGAGGTTCCTTACCACTGACCTACGCTCCCAGCCTTTTTTATTTTATTTTTCCATTTATTTATTTATTTATATATTTATTTATTTAATTTATTTAACTGTTTGTAACAGGGTCTTCCTAAATTGCTGAGGCTGACCTTGAACTTGTGATCCTCCTCTCTTAGCCTCTCAAATAGCTTGGGATTACAAATGTGTGACACACTCCCAGTTACTATTTTTTTCTTAACATGCATACTGGTGACAAAGTTTAACTTATAAATTAGTCACAGAGATGAGAGACAACTAACAATAAAATGGAACAATTATAATAGCATAGTGAAAGGTGTGAATGAGGAGGTCTCTGTCTCTAAAATTATCTTATTAGCTGGGTGTAGTGGTGCATGCCTGTAATCCCATTGTCTCAGGAGGTTAAGGTAGGAGGATGGCAAGTTCAAGGCCATCCTGGGCAACTTAGTGAGACCCTAAAATAAAATTAAGCTAAGTACAGTGGCACACATCTGTTATCCAGTGACTTGTGAGACTGAAGCAGGAGGATCACAAGTTCAAATCCAGTCTTAGCAACTTAGTGAGGCCCTAAGCAACTTAGTGTGAGACTCTGTCTCAAAGTAAAACTTAAAAAGGGACTGGGGGGGCTGGGGCTGTGGCTCAGCAGCAGAGCGCTCACCTCGCACGTGCACGACCCGGGTTCGATCCTCAGCACCACGTAAACATAAATGCATTGCATTGTGTACAACTAAAGTAAATAAATAAATATTAAAAAAAAAAAAAAAAAGACCCTGTGTCTAAATAAAAATATTAAAAAAAAAAAAAAAAAAGGGACTGGGTATGTGGCTCAGTGGTTAAGTGCCCCTGGGTTCAGTCCTTGCTGCCAAAATAAATAAATAAATAAATAAATAAATAAATAAATAAATGGACTGAGGATGGAGCTCACTGGTAAAGCACCCTTGGATTCAATCCCCAGTGCTATAAAAAATAAAAATATCTAGCAGGGCGAGGTGGCGCACGCCTGTAATCCCAGCACTTTGGGAGGCTGAGGCAGGAGGATCGCGAGTTCAAAGCCAGCCTCAGCAATGGCGAGGCACTTAGCAACTCAGTGAGACCCTGTCTCTAAATAAAATACAAAAAAAAAGGTCTGGGGATGTGACCCAGTGGTCGAGTGCCCCTGAGTTCAATCCCTGGTACCACAATAAATAAATAAATAAATGAATGAATAAATATATCTGGGCTGGGACATAGTTTAATGCTAGAGTACTTTCTTAGCATGCAGGAGGCCCTGGGTTCAATCCCCAGTGCTGCAAAAAGCAATCCTGATTATATCGTACTCACTCTTTCTGATGATGTGAGGTGATACAGTGCCTGCGTGATAAGGTGGAGTGAGGCAGATGCTGTAAGCACTGTGATGTGACCACTCAGGACAGATAAAATTTTAAATTAATGAGTTGTTTGTTTCTGGAATTTTCCACATAATATTTCAGACTGTGATTGACTGAGGGTAACTAAAACAGCAGGAAGAGAAGCTGCTGACGAGAGGGGGAGCTATTGTAGAGGAATGACAAGGAAATGTGGGTCCTGTGAAGCCATAGGCCAGAAGATGTGGGTGAGTGAGATCTGGAGTCAGGGAGCGGAGCAGAGGTCGGAAAGAGAGATGAACCCCGAGGCTGGAGGGAGGCAGACCCCTGGGTGAGAAGCAGGGTGGCATTTATAGGAAGGAGGTAGGGAGAAGTTGGTCTGTTCCCAGGTAGCAAGCCGCCTGGCAGGCTTTGCATTTTCACTGAAAAATTGTCCCTGGACTCAGCATGTGCCCATCCTGCTCTCCTGTCCTCAGGACCCATGGCGAATGCTGCTGCCCCGACGAGCACCCCTCAGAAGCTGATCCCCCCGCAGCCGACAGGACGCCCTTCGCCTGCGCCCCCTGCTGTCCCACCCGCTGCCTCACCTGTGATGCCACCTCAGACACAGTCCCCCGGGCAGCCAGCCCAACCTGCACCCTTGGTGCCGCTGCACCAGAAGCAGAGCCGCATCACCCCCATCCAGAAGCCCAGGGGCCTGGACCCTGTGGAGATCCTGCAGGAGCGGGAATACAGGTGAGACAGAGCCCACTGGCTCCACTGTGATTTGCTGAGGCTTGGTTCCCCATCCTGAGAGTCACTGGAGTAGTGATAGCTTCGCCCACCTTCCCCAGGAGCCTCCTAGCCTCCCAGGTTTGCAATGCATCCTTCAACACAGCAGTGTAACTCCTCCTTCACAATTGATTTATATCACATCCATTTCTCAGGTTCAGACTTATCCTTGGCATTCCGCTTTTGTCCAGTAAATTCTCTGTTCAGCTCCAGCCCAATGCCCTCCCCTCAACTACCTGTTCCGTGCTCCCAATTCCTCTTTCTTTTTATTTACTTAGACTTAACCGTGCCCCAAGGCCTTTGCATGGCTGTACACAGCCCCATGTGGCCATTGTGGTCTCATTACTGAGGTTACCTTCGCACAGAAGCTCTTCCCAGTCCCCCTCACCTCCAGGCCTATCCTCAAAGCATTAGCCACTCGGGAATTTGTGGCAGGATTTACTCCCCTCTCACCCTTGCCCCAGTGCTGAGGATCAAAACTGTGGCCTTCCATCTTAAGCAAGCACTGAGTCACATCTGAATCATGTCCCCAGCCCACCATTTATTTCTTTATCCCCTCTGGCCTTTCTTCCCAATGAGACTGCAAGTGCCACGGGAGTAGCAACCTTGTTGGTCCCATTCAGTGCTGAGTCTCTATACCCTAAAAGATCGGTGCAACATAGTAGGTGCTCTGTAAATAAGTGTGGAAAGACTGAGTAAGGGGATTATTTCATTTAACCTTCAGATTAAGCCTGTAGATTACTCTCAGGGTGTTCTTAGTTTATGGATGAGGACACTGAGGTTTATAGGCTCCACAGATTTATTGTATTTTTATTTGTAGATGGACACGATACTTTTATTTATTTTTATGTGGTGCAGAGTATTGAAGCCAGTGCCTCACTTGTGAGGCAAGCACTCTACCACTGAGCCACAACCCCAGCCTGGCTCAATAGATATAGATGTGTGTGTGTGTGTGTGTGTGTGTGTGTGCGCGCGCGCGCGTGCGCGCACACACTTTTGTTTTTATTTTGATTAGAAGCTTTGGAACTTTGTTTTTGGATATTATTCAGCTGTAGATGGACACACGCTATCTTTATTTTATTATATGGTGCTGAAAATCGAACCTAGTGCCTCACACATGCTAGGCAAGCACTCTACCACTGAGCCATACCCCAGCCCCTGGAACTACTTTTTTTTTTTAAACATTTTTTTGTTTGTTTGTTTTTTAAATACACGTCAGCAGAAAGTATTTTTACATTATCCATACATGGAGTACAACTTCCCATTTTTGTGGTTGTTTATGATGTGGAGCTTCACTGGTTGTGTTGTTGTTGTTGTTGTTGTTTTTGGTACCAGGAATTGAAGTCAGGGGCACTCAACCACTGGGCCACATCCCCAGCCCTATTTTGTATTTTATTTAGAGACAGGGTCTCACTGAGTTGCTTATCACCTTGCCATTGCTGAGGCTGGCTTTAAACTGGCAATCTTCCTTCCTTAGCCTCCTGAGCCCCTGAGATTACAGGCAAGTGGCACTGTGTCTGGCTCTTTAAAAAATATATATGTTTTTTGGGGCTGGGGCTATGGCTCAGCGTTGGAGTGCGCCTGTTGCATGTATGGGGCTGTGGGTTTGATCCTCAGCACCACATAAATAAAATAAAGGTATATGTCCACCTATAACTAAAAAAATGTACCCCAGCCCTGACCTTTGGTTTTTTTGGATTGGCTTATTTCATTTAGCATGATAGTTTCCAGTCCCATCCATCTACCAGCAAATGCCCTAATTTTATTCTTCTTTATGGATGGGTAATATTCCATTATGTATATGTACCACAGTTTCTTTATCCACTTATCTGTTGAATGGTACCAAGGTTGGTTGCATAGCTTAGCTATTGTGAATTGATCTGCTATAAACATTGATGTGGTTGTGTCACTACAGTATGTTTTTTTTTTTTTTTGGTACCGGGGATTGAACTCAGGGGCACTCGATCACTGGGCCTCATCCCCAGCCCTTTTTTGTATTTTATTAGAGACAGGGTCTCATAGAGTTGCTAAGTGCCTCGCCATTGCTGAGGCTGGCTTAGAACTCGCGATCCTCCTGCCTCAGCCTGCCAAGTGCTGGGATTACAGGTGTGTGCCACCACGTCCGGCTACAGTATGTTATTTTAAAAAAAATATATATATTATTTATTTTAGTTGTACACATGCCTTTATTTTTATTTTTTTTATTTTTTTTTTTTTGGTACCGGGGATTGAACTCAGGGGCACTCGTCCACTGGGTCACATCCCCAGCCCTTTTTTTGTATTTTATTTAGAGACAGGGTCTCACTGAGTTGCTAAGTGCCTCGCCACTGCTGAGGCTGGCTTTGAACTCGCGATCCTCCTGCCTCAGCCTCCCAAAGTGCTGGGATTACAGGCGTGAGCCACCGCGCCCGGCTTACATGCCTTTATTTTTATATGATGCTGAGGATTGAACCCAGGCCACGCACGTGCTAGGCTAGCGCTCTATCGCTGAGCCACAACCCCAGCCCCTACTATGTTGATTTTTTTAAGTCCTTTGGCTATATGCTGAGGAGTAGGATAACTGGGTCAAATGGTGATTCAATTCCAAGTTTTCTAAGGAATCTCTATACTGCTTTCCAGAGTGGTTGTACCAATTTGCAGTCCCACCAGCAGTGTATGAGTGTACCTTTCCCCCTATATCCTTGCCAACATTTATTGTTGCTTGTGTTCATGATAATTGCCATTCTGTCTGGGGTCTGGGGTGAGGTAAAATATGAGTGTAGTTTTTTTTTTTTTTTTTTTTTTTTTTTTGGTACCGGGGATTGAACTCAGGGGCACTCGACCACTGGGCCACATCCCCAGCCCTTTTTTGTATTTTATTAGAGACAGGGTCTCACTGAGTTGCTAAGTGCCTTATCATGGCTAAGGCTGGCTTTGAACTCGCGATCCTCCTGCCTCAGCCTCCCAAAGTGCTGGGATTACAGGCGTGCGCCACCGCGCCCGGCTAGGTGTCTTGATTTTGGTGGTCCATGTGGTCTGGTCCTAAGAAACTCTCTGGCTGCCTGCTTCTCTGTTCTGTTTTGGTTGTCATCCTTTTTGAGGGAGCTTATGTCTCAGGGCCAGCTTTGCCTGCCTTGAGAGAGAGATTCTTCAGAAGCTTTAGCTTTAAAGACAGGGACCAGGTGACTTCTTATAAATATACTCCCTCTTACCACCTATCCTTTTTTTGCTTTTCTTTGTGCCTAGGCTGCAGGCTCGCATTGCACACCGAATTCAGGAACTTGAAAACCTCCCCGGGTCCCTTGCTGGGGATTTGAGAACCAAAGCGACCATTGAGCTCAAGGCCCTCAGGCTGCTGAACTTCCAGAGACAGGTGAGCTCCAGTGTAGTCCTGGCTCTAGGGAGTAGGCCCTTCCACCAGCTGTCATGCTGAGATCCCAAGAACTTCTTGCAGGACCATCATCCAGAGTGCCTGTACGGTTTAGGCAGCCATGCCAGCCCACATGTATTAACCTACTGTCTTCCCCTCTCTCTGTGTATTGCTCCATGGTGGGGCAGTGCTGCTTACATGATGCGTAAGCTTGGGCCTTCCCTAAGCTGCAGTTGTCAGTAGGAGCAGGAGACTGGCATGGCTCTCTAGTGTTTCATAAGGAATTGTGTGTGTGTTGTGGGAAGACAAGCTGGAGACCCGAGATACAAGAAGACTTTCTGACCAGATGTACAGAATGGTCACCTTCTGCTCTTGCCTGCACCACCCATGGGTGCATAAGGCAGTTAATTAGGATACTTTGGGAGGCAGCATCGCCTCCCCTGTATGTGATCAGTGATTATATACTTCACTGTGGGCACAGCAGAGGTATCATGCACTGCATCATTGTCTCTTCTTCCTCCCTGAAGCTGCGCCAGGAGGTTGTGGTGTGCATGCGGAGGGACACAGCCTTAGAGACAGCCCTCAATGCTAAGGCCTACAAGCGCAGCAAGCGGCAGTCCCTGCGAGAAGCCCGCATCACTGAGAAGCTAGAGAAACAGCAGAAGATTGAGCAGGAGCGCAAGCGCCGCCAGAAGCACCAGGTTTGTTCTAGAACTGTTCCTTGACTGCCTGGGTGCCTGCTTATCACAGCTTGCTCTGGGATGGGGCCTTGTATGTTTGGTTTCTAGACACACTAGTCTTTTTTTTATTTATTATACCAGTCTCCTAGGCACTGAGAGTACGCTAGTGGACAAAACCAAATGACAGGGAGGAGACGGTTAATAATGAAATCCCTGTATCACACTGTGAAGGTGATAGGGTGTGAGGAAAGTGCAGTAGGGAAAGAGTGAAGAGGACACATGATCAGGGAAGCTTCTCTGGGAAAGTGAGAGCTGAACAGAGAGACCCAAGGAAGGGAGTCACAGGGACATGTGGGCAGAGAGCAGTCCAGATAGAGAGGCAGGTGAAAACGCTGTAGGGCTAGAATGTGCCTCTGTTTTCTCTGAAAAGCCAGGATCCCAGTGTACCAGAGTGGAGTGAATGACGGGAAGAGCTGGAAGAGGTGAGGGCAGGGAGGTGACAAGGCAGATGGTACAAGGCCTGTGACTGTGGGGAAGACTTTGGCTTTTGCTTGGCGTGGGGTGAGAGCCATGGAGGGTGCTGAGCAGAGGAGAGCCTGACATGACTTTATGAGGTCCGCAAGCAGACTAAAGTCCTTGTTGGAGAGGATCTGGAGAAGATTCTGTGCAATTTATTGCTCAGTGATATTTCCTGAAGTTTTTTTTTTTTTTTTTTTTTTGTGGTACTGGGGATTGAACTCAGGGGCACTCGACCACTGGGTCACATCCCCAGCCCTTTTTTGTATTTTATTTAGAGACAGGGTCTCACTGAGTTGCTCAGTGCCTCGCCATTGCTGAGGCTGGCTTTGAACTCGCGATCCTCCTGGCTCAGCCTCCCAAAGTGCTGGGATTACAGGCGTGCGCCACCGCACCCGGCTCTGAAGTTTTTAATAATGAACATGTATTTCTGGTATCTTTTCAAAAAGTCAATATTCAGTGTTAACTACTGTTAACTTTTTTTTTTTTTGGTACTGGGGACTTGAACTCAGGGGCACTGGGCCACATCCCCAGCCCTTTTTTTTTTTTTTTTTTTTTTTTTTTTTTTTGGTACCGGGGGTTGAACTCAGCAGCACTCGACCACTGGGTCACATCCCCAGCCCTTTTTTGTATTTTATTAGAGACAGGGTCTCACTGAGTTGCTAAGTGCCTCGCCATTGCTGAGGCTGGCTTTGAACTCGCGATCCTCCTGCCTCAGCCTCCCAAGTGCTAGGATTACAGGCGTGTGCCACCACGCCCGGCTACTGTTAACTTTTTATTTTTATTTATTTATTTTTTTAAAATATTTTTATTTATTTGCTTTAGTTGTACACAATGCGTTTTATTCAATGCATTTTATTTGTATGTGGTACGGAGGATCGAACCCGGGTCGCCCACTTGCCAGGTAGGCACTCTACCGCTGAGCCACGATCCCAGCCCTGTTAACTTTTTATTATTTGCAATTCCACCCTTTTTTGTGTATACATGTATTAGTTAAAAGCTAAAAAAATTTGTATAAATTTACACACAATCTGTTTTTCTTGCTTGTTTTGCAAAATTCTGGGGATTGAACCCAGGGCTTCACAGGTGCTAGGCAAGTGCTCTACCATTGATCTACATCCCTAGCCCTTTTCATTTAATTAATTCAATTATTAAAATTTTTATTTATTTATTTATATTTATTTTTTGGTACCGGGGATTGAACTCAGGGGCACTCGACCACTGGGCCACATCCCCAGCCCTTTTTTGTATTTATTAGAGACAGGGTCTCACTGAGTTGCTCAGTGCCTCGCCATTGCTGAGGCTGGCTTTGAACTTGTGATCCTCCTGCCTCAGCCTCCCAAGTGCTGGAATTACAGGCGTGTGCCATTGCGCCGGGCTTTTATTATCTTTTTCAAGATAAATAGCACTTTATCACTGAGCTACATCCCCAGGTCTTTCTATTTTTTATTTTGAGGAGGCTGCTTTATTTATTTATTTATTTTTGGTACCAGGTTTTTGGACTCAGGGGCACTCAACCACTGAGCCACATCCCCAGCCCTATGCTGTATTTTATTTACAGACAGGGTCTCACTGAGTTGCTTAGTGCCTCACTGTTGCTGAGGCTGGCTTTGAACTCATGATCCTCCTGCCTCAGCCTCTTGAGCGGCTGGGATTACAGGCGTGCACCACCGCACCCGGCCATGCCCAGCTTTTATAAACAAACAGCCTACAGAGTCCCATCTGACTTCGAGTGAGATTGTAATGACTCCCGTTGAGTATTTAGTTTCCTCTTTTGCACGTGTCTCTGCAGGAATACCTCAATAGCATTCTTCAGCATGCCAAGGATTTTAAAGAATATCACAGATCAGTCACAGGCAAAATCCAGAAACTCACCAAGGCAGTAGCCACATACCATGCCAACACAGAGCGAGAGCAGAAGAAAGAAAATGAACGAATTGAGAAGGAAAGAATGCGGAGGCTCATGGTAAGAGTTCTGTTTTCTTGCTCTTTTTATATATTTATTTATTTATTTTTGTGGTACCGGGGATTGAACTCAGGGGCACTGGACCACTGGGCCACATCCCCAGCCCTTTTCTGTATTTTATTTAGAGATAGAGTCTCACTGAGTTACTAAGTGCCTCGCCATTGCTGAGGCTGGCTTTGAACTCGCGATCCTCCTGCCTCAGCCTCCCAAGTGCTGGGATTACAGGCGTGCGCCACTGCACCCGGCTGTTTTCTTGCTCTTGGTCCCTTGTGTGCTTTGAGTGTTGCAGGTGCCAGCAGCCTATTACCCAGGATCATGCTGAGCACTCTGCTGCTTGGATTAGAGCTGGGGCTTGGGTTTGGGAGCGAGCCAGTCCTGGGCTCAGATCATCTTCTGGTCCCTCTGGCCATCATAGTGGCTAATGTGGTCTTAGGCCTTGTTCACTGGCTGTCCTGTGTCTCCTGAGAGAAGGAGCTGGTGCTCTCTGCCCTGGGTCTAGTGAGAGCCACAGAAAGATGCAGTCCATACTCTTTACCCTCAGAATCAATGTGTCTTGACTGCTCATGAGTCACTAGTTGGGCAGATATTGATGGCCCACTCTGCCAGGCACTGCTAAGTGTGCAGAGGATAAACTGGGGGAGCAGGATATAGTCCCTGCCCTCCTGGGGTGGTACATTTGAGAGAGATTTTTTTTTTTTTTTTTTTTTTTGGTACCGGGGATTGAACTCAGGGGCACTCGACCACTGGGTCACATCCCCAGCCCTTTTTTTGTATTTTATTAGAGACAGGGTCTCACTGAGTTGCTAAGTGCCTCGCCATTGCTGAGGCTGGCTTTGAACTCGTGATCCTCCTGCCTCAGCCTCCCAAAGTGCTGGGATTACAGGCGTGCGCCACCGCGCCCGTTGGTACCAGGTTTTGGACTCAGGGGCACTCAACCACTGAGCCACATCCCCAGCCCTATGCTGTATTTTATTTACAGACAGGGTCTCACTGAGTTGCTTAGTGCCTCACTGTTGCTGAGGCTGGCTTTGAACTCATGATCCTCCTGCCTCAGCCTCTTGAGCGGCTGGGATTACAGGCGTGCACCACCGCACCCGGCCATGCCCAGCTTTTATAAACAAACAGCCTACAGAGTCCCATCTGACTTCGAGTGAGATTGTAATGACTCCCGTTGAGTATTTAGTTTCCTCTTTTGCACGTGTCTCTGCAGGAATACCTCAATAGCATTCTTCAGCATGCCAAGGATTTTTAAAGAATATCACAGATCAGTCACAGGCAAAATCCAGAAACTCACCAAGGCAGTAGCCACATACCATGCCAACACAGAGCGAGAGCAGAAGAAAGAAAATGAACGAATTGAGAAGGAAAGAATGCGGAGGCTCATGGTAAGAGTTCTGTTTTCTTGCTCTTTTTATATATTTATTTATTTATTTTTGTGGTACCGGGGGGATTGAACTCAGGGGCACTGGACCACTGGGCCACATCCCCCAGCCCTTTTCTGTATTTTTATTTAGAGATAGAGTCTCACTGAGTTACTAAGTGCCTCGCCATTGCTGAGGCTGGCTTTGAACTCGCGATCCTCCTGCCTCAGCCTCCCAAGTGCTGGGATTACAGGCGTGCGCCACTGCACCCGGCTGTTTTCTTGCTCTTGGTCCCTTGTGTGCTTTGAGTGTTGCAGGTGCCAGCAGCCTATTACCCAGGATCATGCTGAGCACTCTGCTGCTTGGATTAGAGCTGGGGCTTGGGTTTGGGAGCGAGCCAGTCCTGGGCTCAGATCATCTTCTGGTCCCTCTGGCCATCATAGTGGCTAATGTGGTCCTTAGGCCTTGTTCACTGGCTGTCCTGTGTCTCCTGAGAGAAGGAGCTGGTGCTCTCTGCCCTGGGTCTAGTGAGACCACAGAAGATGCAGTCCATACTCTTTACCCTCAGAATCAATGTGTCTTGACTGCTCATGAGTCACTAGTTGGGCAGATATTGATGGCCCACTCTGCCAGGCACTGCTAAGTGTGCAGAGGATAAACTGGGGAGCAGGATATAGTCCCTGCCCTCCTGGGGTGGTACATTTGAGAGAGATTTTTTTTTTTTTTTTTTTTTTTTTTGTGGTACCGGGATTGAACTCAGGGGCACTCGACCACTGGGTCACATCCCAGCCCTTTTTTTGTATTTTATTAGAGACAGGGTCTCACTGAGTTGCTAAGTGCCTCGCCATTGCTGAGGCTGGCTTTGAACTCGTGATCCTCCTGCCTCAGCCTCCCAAAGTGCTGGGATTACAGGCGTGCGCCACCGCGCCCGGCTCTTGAGAGAGATTTTTTAATGTGCTAGTTTGGGACGGTGAAAGAACAGTGCAGAGAACAGAGCAGGGAGTGATGGGGTGGTGTGAGAAGGCCTCAGAACAGAGGCCCAAAGGGTGAGCATGATCCTGCAGAGATGTGCAGGAAGAACCCCCAGGAAGAGAGGGCAGAGTGGTGGACAGCCAAATACAAGACAGAAGCAGTGGCCCTGTGTCCATGGAATGTTGTTGTGTTGGGGCAGGAAGTGAAGTCATGAGCTTGCAAGAGCAAGCCATGTGGGCCCTATGGGACCTGCAGGCCATTGCGAGGACTGGAAATTTATTCTGAACATAAGGGAATGCTCCAGGAGTGGTTCAGCTCAGAAAGGGGAGGGATTGCTTTGGGATTTTTGTGGCAATGATGCAGCTTCGACAAGTGTAGAGAGGGTTTTGGATTTGGGATGTGTTGTTTTCTGTACTGAGATGACAGGATTTGGTTGTGGTCTGTTGAGTGGCTTGTGGCAGGTCCATGTCTGCTTTGGGGTCCAGCACTGGGTATGTGTTGAGGAGATACTGAAGGGGGAGCTGATGCCTGTGAAGCAGGATGGGATAAGAGCCAACTGCTCTGAAATGTTTTGCTGGTTGCTGGTTAATGAAACCCCCAGTGGGGCTGTTGCCACTGGGTTTGCTAGAGGCCAGCAGATGTGCAGATCCTACAAACCAGTGTCACAACTCCACACTTCTTAGGCTGAAGACGAGGAGGGCTACCGCAAACTCATCGATCAGAAGAAGGACAAGCGCTTGGCCTACCTTTTGCAGCAGACAGATGAGTACGTGGCCAACCTCACAGAGCTGGTGCGGCAGCATAAGGCTGCCCAGGTCGCCAAGGAGAAAAAGAAGAAAAAGAAAAAGAAGGTGCGCTGGGCCCCGTCTGGAAGAGTTTCTGTATGGGTAGCCTTAGCCTGTAGGGTCACTGTGTCTCTCTTTACTTTCAGAAGGCAGAAAATGCTGAAGGGCAGACACCTGCAATTGGACCAGATGGCGAGGTGAGGAAGCAGGGATTTCTTATGGAAATGCCAACGGCCCTGCAGTGTGGGTCTGTATCATTTTTTTAGAAATTCTTTTTTTTTTTTTTTTTCCTTGAGTGGGGCTGGGTATGGAATCCAGGGTTTGTGTGTGCTAGCTTCCAAAGGCTGTACCACTAAGCTCTATCCCTAGCCCAGAAGTCTTTTGTTTATTTTAAAAAATATTATTGATTTTCTAATTATATTTATTTTTTTCCTGAACCCAGGCCTTTATACTAGGCAAGTGCAGTGTGAAAGGCATCCTGTCCCCACAATCTTTTCTTTTCTTTTTTTGGTACCAGGGATTGAACTCAGGGGCACTCGACCTCTGGGCCACATCCCCAGCCCTTTTTTGTATTTTATTTAGAGACAGGGTCTCACTGAGTTGCTCAGTGCCTCGCCATTGCTGAGGCTGGCTTTGAACTCACGATCCTCTGCCTCAGCCTCCCAAAGTGCTGGGATTACAGGCGTGCGCCACCGCGCCCGGCACAATCTTTTTTTTATAAACCACAAAAGCCATATATAATGAGGATTTATAAGAATCCAATGTCTCCATCCCTTTCATCCCACTCATTGGGTGTGTTTGTTTCTAGACCCCCTTTTTTTTTTCCCTTTGTTTTGGAATGAACCCAGGGCCACTTTACCACTGAGCTACATTCCCAACCCTTTTTATTTTTTTATTTTGAGACAGGGTCTTGCTAAGTTGCTTAGAACTTTGCTGAGGCTGGCTTTGAACTTGACATCCTCCTGCTTTAGCCTCCTGAATTTGCTGGGATTACAGGCATGCACCACTGTGCCCAGCTAGATATTTTTTTTTTCTCTGCCCTTTCTTTCTTTTTCTCCCCCTGCTCCATTGTGCGCGCGCGTGTGCGCGTGCACGGTGCAAGTCCTGTCTTGCCTTATTTGAGGGGGGAGCTGATGCCTGTATTTGTATGTAAATTTTTACATTGTTGTTTTCACCTGTCTTCTTTCCTACATAGTTTAATAGTAAAGTACATGCTGATAGCCCTTCACCTCCCTGATCTTGGTGTGTACTTCCCAAGGGCAACTTCATTCTCTTCCATACTGCACCCTGGTGGTTTTGATGTTAATGTGGTAGTCTCATCTCATATACACCTTCTCGTATGATTTCCCCCATGTCCCTCCAACACCCTTCCTATAACAAAAAGCCCCAGTGGCACTTACTAGAGATCCCCATTAGTCTTTTTCAATCTTGAACCTCTCTTCACTTTTTCTTTGACCTTCATGACCTTGATATTTCTGGGGAACACAGACTGGTATTTCATCTGGAGGTTCTCAGTTTGGGTTTGATGTTTCCTTGTTACTAGATGCTTATGTGTTTTTTGGCAAGAAGACCCCCAAAGTAACCCTTTGTCTTCCTCTGTGCATTATGTTGAGAGTGTGTGGCATAGGTTTGTAATATCACTGATGACATTGACCCTGATCACTTGCTGTCTCTGTTAAAGTTAGTTTGTTTTTTCCAGTAGTCATTAACTACCTTGTGGTACTAGAGACTGTTTGAATATGTTGTAGCTCTCCAAGTTTTTCATCCTGGGCTTCTTTTTGTCTATATATATATTTTTAATATTCATTTATGTGTTTTAGTTGTACACAATGCCTTTATTTTTATGTGGTGCTGAGGATCGAACCCATCCTTGGTCCTGGGGTTTGAACCAAGGGATGTTTTACTACTGAGCCACATCCCCAGCCTCTTTAAAATTTGTTTATTTTGAGACAGGGTCTCATTAAGTTACTGTGGCTGACCTTGAACTTCCAATCCTCCAGCCTCAGCCTCCCAAGGCCCTGGGATTATAGGTGTGCACCACCATGCCTAGCTTATCTTGTCCATTCTAAAGTTCCCTGTTAGAGATGGCTGCCACCTGCTTAATTGTATATCATCCTTAATGTAGGGAAAAAACAAAAAAAAAAAAGATTACATAAAACAAGTTCTCTCATAGGCTGGTGATACATACATAGACTTTTTTTTCATTTAGGAGGTGTTTTGGGCAATTTTCCTTATTAAGGCATGTCCTTCTATTTTTTTAAGTCTTTCAAATTTTGAGACAGGGTCTTGCCATGTTGCCCAGATTTTTTTATTATTTATTTTTTAGTTGGGCACAATACCTGTATTTTATTTATTTATTTTTATGTGGTGCTGAGGATTGAACCCAGGGCCTCGCACGTGCTAGGCGAGCGCTCTACTGCTGAGCTACCACCCCAGCCCTTGGCCTGGAATTCTTTTTTTTTTTTTTTTTAAATATTTGTTTATTTACTTTAGTTGTACACAATGCAATGCATTTATGTTTATGTGGTGCTGAGGATCGAACCCGGGCCACGCACGTGCGAGGCGAGTGCTCTGCCGCTGAGCCACAACCCCAGCCCTGGCCTGGAATTCTTGATCCTATTGTTTCATTCTCCTGAGTAGCTGGGTTTCTCTCTCTCTCTCTCTCTCTCACTCTTTTAATACTATTTATTTGCTTTAGTTGTACACAATGTGTTTTATTTTTACGTGGTGCTGAGGATCGAACCTGGGTCACGCACATGCTAGGCGAACGCTCTGCCGCTGAGCCACAACCCCAGCCCCTGGGGTTACTCTCTTTTTTTTTTTTTTTTTTTTTTAAATATTTATTTATTTGCTGTAGTTGTACACAATGGGTTTATTTGTACGTGGTGCTGAGGATCGAACCCGGGCCGCGCACGTGCTAGGCGAGCGCTCTACCACTGAGCCACAATCCCAGCCCTCTTATTTTTGTTTTAATTTATGTGTGTTTTTAAGTTTTGTTGCTCTTTAAGGTTAATAGCTTTTTAAAAGATTGTTCATAGCTGTTGCAAAGGTGCTGCTCTGAACTGTTCTCCTGTACCACGTGTGTTAACTCTTACCCTGTAGGGACTATTTCAGTTGTCTCCTTCCATCCTGTTGTACATCCAAGTATTGGCATCATTGTCAATTATGTGTTTTGTTTTTCATTGTTTTTTCTTTTTATTTTTTGAGACACAGAGTCTCTCTCTGCTCCCCAGGCTGGTCTTAAGTTTATGATTCTCCTGCCTCAGCCTCCTGAGTAGCTGGGACTTCAGGTGTGCACCACTACACCTGGCTTGTCCATTATATTTTCATCCTGTCTTGGTTAGCTCGTGTTGCCATAGTAAAATGGGATAGACTGGGGGAATTACACAACATTCATTTATTTTCTCACAGTTCTAGAGGCTAAGAGTAAAGATCCAGGTGTGCACAGTGTTGATTGTTGGTGAGGGCTCCCTCCTGGGTTATGGGTGGCCATTGCTATGCTCACATGGGGGATTGTGGTGTGGGATGGGGGGAGTAGGAGAAATCTCTGGTTTTTTTTTTTTTTTTTTTTTTTTTTTTTTGGTACCAGGGATTGAACTCAGGGACACTCGACCACTGGGCCCCATCCCCAGCCTTTTTTTGTATTTTATTAGAGACAGGGTCTCACTGAGTTGCTAAGTGCTTCACCATGGCTGAGGCTGGCTTTGAACTCTCTGTTCTCTCTGGGTGCCTGAGGGATGGAAACTAGGGAGGCTCAGGTCATGTGGGTAAATTCTCTTTCAGCCTCTTGATGAGACCAGCCAGATGAGTGACCTCCCTGTGAAAGTCATCCACGTGGAGAGTGGGAAGATCCTCACAGGCACAGATGCCCCAAAAGCTGGGCAGTTGGAGGCCTGGCTTGAGATGAACCCAGGGTGAGTTGGACCTCGCATTCCTGATGCAGCCAGGTTACTAAGGCAACAGAGAGCTCCCTTCCAGGCATTGGGAGCTAGGGTTATTTTGCTTGCATTTTGATATCATTGTCAGGGAATGTGAATTCTGCAAGTTCTCAGGAGGTTTTATGTTAAAATACTATTTTTTCTAGGTATGAGGTAGCTCCAAGATCCGATAGTGAGGAAAGTGGCTCAGAAGAAGAGGAGGAGGTAAGAGTTCATTTCCTGGCTTTCAAGACCCTCAACTCTCAGTAGTGGGTCCTTCCACCCTGTGCGCGTCTGTCACCCTGTGCGCCGTGACCTTCCCTGGTGGGAAACCTTATGGGGCAAGGGGCAGCTGAGGCCCCAGCTGAGCTGAAACTTGATGCTTTAGATCTGCGCTGACCCATGTGGAACCTTCATATCACATTGACTATTTCCATTTAAAATTAAATTAATCATTATGTAAAATTTAAATTTGTTTTTTTTATTTCACTAGCCACAGTTCAAATACTCAGTCAACATCCCTTCTCTGTGAATGGTCTGCTTTGCTTGTTCATTTCTAATCAGTTGTGTGTGTTTAACTATGAATTTTATGCACTCTTTACACACACACACACACACACATACACACACATACAACATATATATTTAGTCCCAGCCTGAAGCCACTTCCATGTTCATCACATGTTTCTTTTGGCTCTTCTTGGTGTCCCCCTTTCTTGTTTAGTTTTTGTTTTCCTCCTCAGGTTTTCTGGAATTTAGCAGCTATAGGGTTTGTGGTGAACTCTGATTTCTTCCCCCACTCCGAGTATTAAGTCAGTCAGTGTGCCATTTATTATATCCCTTTACCATTGCCTTATGCTACTTAAAAATTTATATATGCTGTTTTTATATCCACTGCAATCTTCTGAGAGTCACCTGTCATGTCCAGGTTTTTTTTGAAAAATATTATAGTAAGTCTTAAGTCAATAACATTTTGTTAAGAATTTTTAATATTATTGATATATGACTTATATGGTACAAAAATGTACCCATTAGAAGTGTTTCTTCATAAATTTACAGCTGTGTAGACATCACCACACACCAGTGTTAGTGCATTGTCTTCACCCACCAAAAACAAGCCTTTTGGCATTTAGCTCCTGTTCTCTCCTCCAGCCTCAGGACACCACTGATGTGCTTCTGTGTCTGTAGATTTGTCTCTTGTGGACATTCGTATAAATAGTCATAACAACATGTAGTCTTTAGCATTGGACTTTCTTTTTTTAATATTTTTTTTAGTTGTAGTTGGACACAATACCTTTAATTTACTTATTTATTTTTGTGTGGTGCTGAGGATCAAACCAAGTGCCTCACACATGCCAGGTGAGCACTCTATTGCTGAGCCACAACCCCAGCCCTTGACATTTTCTTTTTTTTTTTTTTTTAAAGAATGTTTTGATTTTTTAAAATATTTATTTATTTGCTTTTAGTTGTACACAATGCGTACTTACGTGGTGCTGAGGATCGAAACTGGGCCGCGCACGTGCTAGGCGAGTGTTCTACCACTGAGCCACAACCTCAGCCCCTGGACATTTTCTTATGTAGCATAATTTGAAGTTTATCCTTATCATTATGAGTGTTAAGAACTTGTTTTCCTTTATATTGCTGAGTTGTACTTTCCATGGAATGGATATCACAATTTATTTATCCACACATCCATTGATGGGCAGTTGTGTTTCCATTCTTTTTGCTATTATGAATAATGTTGCTGTGAACATTTGCAAACATGTCTCTATGTGGACATATGTTTTCATTTCTCTTGGGTAGATACCTGGGAGTGGAATTGCTGGGTCATATGGTAAGTTTTTGTTTACCTTTTTAAGAAACTGCCAAACTGTTTTCCAAAGTGGCTATGCCATTTCACGGGTTCCTGTTCTTCCATGTCCTCACCAACACTTGGTATTGTGTGTCCTTTTGGTTATAGCCATTCTAGTGAGTTTGTGGTGATTTTTCATTGTGATTTTAATTTGCATTTTCTTAGTAACTAATGGTGTTCAGTATTTTTTCATATGCACACATGTACCATTCATATACCTCCTTTGATAGAAGTCTGTTCAGATTGTTTAAACCATTTTTAATAGAGTTGTCATCTTACTGAGTTGTCAATCCTTTACATAGTGTAGATCTTCATCTTTGATCTCATATATAACTTGCAAATATTTCTTCCAGTGTGCTTGGTTTATAGGGATTGAACTCAGGGACACTCGACTACTGAGCCACATCCCCAGCCCTATTTTGTATTTTATTAGAGACAGGAGCTCACTAAGTTGCTTTTGATGAGGCTGGCATTGAACACATGATACTGCTGGCTCAGCCTCCAGAGGTGCATGCACCTCTACACCCAGCTCGTTTCTAATATATTTTTTTAGTTTTTAGTTGTAGACAGACACAATTCCTTTATTTTATCTATTTGTTCTTTTTTTTTTTTTTTTTTTTTTGGTGGTACCAGGGATTGAACTCAGGGGTACTCGACCACTGGGTCACATCCCCAGACCTTTTTTGTATTTTATTTAGAGACAAGGTCTCACTGAGTTGCTAAGTGCCTCACCATTGCTGAGGCTGGCTTTGAACTCTTGATCCTCCTGCCTCAGCCTCCCAAAGTGCTCAGATTACAGGCGTGCGCCACCGCGCCCGGCTCTATTTGTTCTTATGTGGTGCTGAGGATCGAATCCAGTGCCTCACATATGCAAGGCAAACACTCTACCAACTGACCTACAACGCCAGCCCCGGTTTCTAATTTTTTTTTTTTAACCTTTATTTTACTTAAGTGGAGCTGAGGATCGAAACCAGCACCTCACACATGCAAAACGAGCACTCTACCGCTGAGCCATAGCCCCAGCCCCTCTAATATTTTTAAAATTTTTATTTTTTCCATGATAACAGGATTGAAACCAGGGCCATTATACCACTGAGCTACATCCCCAACTCTAATATTTTGTTATAGCGTCTCAATAAGTTGCCCAGGCTGGCCTTAAACATGTCGTCCTCCCTCAGCCTCGCTATTCACTGGGGTTCTAGACTTGTGCCAGTGTGTCTGGATTTTAACAAATTATTACCACCACACCAGCCCTACACCCTGGTCCAAGGGATGGAACCCAGGATGCAATGCATGCCGGGCAAGCACTCTACCACTGAGCTGCACTCCCAGCCTGACTTTGAACAGTGTTCTTAGTGGTGTTGAGTCTTCCAGTATATGAATGTTGAATGGCTTTCTTTGTGTTCAGATCTTTTTTTTTTTTTTTTTTTTTTTTTTTTTGGTGCCAGGGATTGAACCCAGAAGCATTTAACCACTGAGCCATAACCCCAGCCCTTTTTTGTATTTTATTTAGAGACAAGGCCTTACTAAGTTGCTGAGGTTGGTTGAGAACTCCCCATCTTTCCACCTCAGCCTCCTGAGCTGCTGGGATTATAGGTGTGCAACACCATGCCTGGCTGTTTAGATTATCTTTAATTTCTGTATGCAAAGTATATAGTTTTGCCACACACCCCACCCCCCCCACATGACTTTTCTTTTTTTCTTTCTTTTTTGTTTTTGGTACGGGGGATTGAACTCAGGGGCACTCGACCACTGGGCCTCATCCCCAGCCCTTTTTTGTATTTTTATTTAGAGACAGGGTCTCACTGAGTTGCTAAGTGTCTCACCATTGCTGAGGCTGGCTTTGAACTCACAATCCTCCTGTCACAGCCTCCCAAGTGCTGGGATTACAGGTGTGTCCCCGTGCGCCTGGCAGTTTTGCCATTTTTTAAAAATGTATCTTTACATATTTTATTCTTTTTGATGCTATTGTGAATAGGACTATTTAATTTTATCTTTCGATTATTTTCTGTTTTCTGATTGGGTGTGGATTCTTTAGTGTTTTCACATACAGGACTATGTTATCATTGAATAAAGTTTTCCTTCTTTCTTTTGTCTTATTGCTCTTGGTAAGTCCTCCAGTATGGTGTAGAATAAAAACTATGGGATCAGAAATCTTTTCTGCCTTTTCCATTTTAGGGGTAATATGTTCAGTCTGCCACTATTGATATTAGTAATAAGTATGTCATAGATATTCTTTTTTTTTTTTTTTTTTTTTGTGGTACTGGGGATTGAACTCAGGGGCACTCGACCACTGGGTCACATCCCCAGCCCTTTTTTGTATTTTATTTAGAGACAGGGTCTCACTGAGTTGCTGTTGCTGAGGCTGGCTTTGAACTCCAGTTTCTCCTGCCTCAGCCTCCCGAGTGCTGGGATTACAGGCGTGCACCACCTCGCGCAGCCAGTTCCCTTGTTCTAAAATATTTATTGATATCTTGGGTTTAGGTGTTTTGTTTTGGTCTTTTATTTGTTATAATGCTTCATTGGTTTAATTAATTTCTGGGCATTCAACCAAGTGTGCAATCCAGTTTGTCATAGTATGTATTCATGCATATTATAATCATATATGTTGCTGTGTTGACGATGTTTGTTTTTTTAACATTTTTTTAAAAAATATTTATTTATTTGCTTTAGTTGTACACAATGCAATGCATTTATGTTTACGTGGTGCTGAGGTTCGAACCCGGGCCGCGCACGTGCTAGGTGAGCGCTCTACCTCTGAGCCACAACCCCGGCCCTTGACGATGTTTTCTTGAGGTCTTTGGATCTGTATTTAAGAAAGTTTTTGTTTTTTAGTATTTTTTTAGTTGTATATGGACAAAAATATCTTTATTTTATTTTTGTGTGGTGCTGAGGATCAAACCCAGTTCCTTTCACCTTCGAGGCGTGTACTCTACCACAACCCCAGCCCTTGTTTTTGTTCTGTTTTTGCCTTATTTGTGGTTGAACATAGGGCCTCACACATGCTAGATGCATGTGTTTTATCCCTAAGTGATATATACTCCTAGCCCTGTGTTGCTGTCTTTTTCTTCTATCATTGTCTTTGTCTTTGTTTTAGGTTAATATTGACAATAAAATGGTTTGGGAAATATTCCCTCTTCCTGTTTTCTGAAGTAATTTTTTTGTGAGAACAGGTGTTCTTATAATTGATTGGGTTTACCCCTGAATTACATTAAGCCTGATCTTTTCATTGCAGCTAAATTTTTTCTTTTTTTTTGGAACTGGTGATTGAACCCAAATGATTCTTAACCAGTGAGCCACATCCCAGGCCTTTTGATTTTTTTACTTTGAGATAGGGTTTTGCTAAGTTGCTTAGGGCCTCAAGAAGTTGCCGAGGCTGGCCTCAAATTTGAGATTGTCAGCCGGGCGCGGTGGCGCACGCCTGTAGTTCCAGCACTTTGGGAGGCTGAGGCAGGAGGATCACGAGTTCAAAGCCAGCTTCAACAATGGCGAGGCACTTAGCAACTTAGTGAGACCCTGTCTCTATATAAAATACAAAAAAGGGCTGGGGATGTGACCCAGTAGTCGAGTGCCCCTGAATTCAATCCCCAGTACCACAAAATAAAAACAAATTGTTTTGAGATTGTATTTTCTCCACTCTCCTGAGTTGCTGGGATGATAGGTATGTGCCACCATGCCCGGCAATTGTAAGATTCTTTTCAGATTTTCTGTTTCTTGAGTCCATTATAAACCATTGTAAATTTTTTAGTTATCTAATTTGATTTTGTGTGTGTTTTTGTGTGTTTCAGGCATTGGGTTCAGAGCCTCATACGAGCTAGGCAAGCACTCAACCACTGGTGCACATCCCCAGCTCTTTAAAATTTTTTCTAACTTGAAATAGGTTCTTGCTGAGTTGTTAAGGCTGATCATGAACTTGTGATCCTTCTCTCTAAGCCTCCTGAGTTGCTGGGATTGTGGGCATGTGCTACAAGAATTTTTGTTGAAAATCTAGTTATTTAATTATGTCACTTTTTTTTTTTTTGACTGGGCATTGAACCCAGGGTCTCATGAATGCTATCTCTGAGCTGTACACCCCAGCCATTTTCGTTTAACATTTGAGACAATCTTACTAAGTTGCCCAAGACAATCTCACTAAGTTGCCCACACTGGCCTTAAACATGGAATCCTCATGCCTTAGCCTCCAAAGTAACTGGAATTATAGATGTGTGCCACTATGCCCTGCTTTCGTTCCATGTATTTTGATGCTGTGTTGATAGGTGTGTGTACTCTTTTTTTTTTAAAAATATTTATTTATTTGCTTTAGTTGTACACAATGCAATGCATTTATGTTTACGTGGTGCTGAGGATCGAACCCGGGCCGCACACATGCGAGGCGAGCGCTCTGCCGCTGAGCCACAACCCCAGCCCAGGTGTGTGTACTCTTAGCAATTGTTTTATCTTCTTTTTTTTTTTATTATTTTTTTTTTAATTTTGGTACTGGGGATTGAACTCAGGGGCACTCGACCACTGGGCCACATCCCCAGCCCTTTTTGTATTTAATTAGAGACAGAGTCTCACTGAGTTGCTAAGTGTCTCACCATTGCTGAGGCTGGCTTTGAACTCGGGATCCTCCTGCCTCAGCCTCCCAAGTGCTGGGATTACAGGCATGCGCCACCACGCCTGGCTGTTTTATCTTCTTGGTGTATTATCCTTTTATGATTATTTTGTCCCCAGTGATATTTCTTTTTCTTTTTAACCAGGGATTGAACTCAGGGGCAATCGACCACTGAACCACATCCCTAGCCCTTTTTTGTATTTTATTTGGAGACAGGGTCTCACTGAGTTTCCAAGTGCCTCGCCATTGCTAAGGCTGGCTTTGAACTCGTGATCCTCCTGCCTCAGCCTCCCAAGTGCTGGCATTACAGGCGTGTGCCACTGTGCCCTGCCCTAGTGATATTTCTTATTTTAAAGTCTATTCTTTCTAATATTTGTGTAGTCACTCTGGTTTTTTATGATTTTTTGTTTGTATGGCATATTTTTTCCATTTTAAAAATTATTTCTTTGTTTCTTTAAATTTGTTTTATTATATTTTTATTTATTAGTTGTACACAATGTTTTTTTATTTTTACATGGTGGTAAGGATCGAACTCAGGCCACGCACATGCTAGGTGAGCACTCTACTGCTGAGCCCCAACCCCAGCCCCTGTTTCTTTGAACTTAAAAGAACTTACAGCTGGATCTTGCTTTTGTAGTGTCATGTGGCACTAATTGTCTCCCTCCCATCCCCCAGGAGGGATTGAACCCAGGGGTGCTTAACAACTGTGCCACATCCCCAGCCCCCCCCTTTTTTTAAAAATATTTATTTATTTACTTTAGTTGCACACAATGCAATACATTTATGTTTACGTGGTGCTGAGGATCGAACCCGGGCAGTACACGCGCGAGGCGAGCGCTCTGCCGCTGAGCCACAACCCCAGCCCCCCAGCCCTTTTTATTTTTATTTTGAGAAGGTCTTGCTCAGTTGGTGAGCCTGGCTTTCAACTCAGGATCCTCCTGCCTCATCCTCCTGAGCTTCTGGGATTACAGGCATGCACCACCGTACCCAGCTGTACCCACCTCCAGTAATTGCCTTTCTGTTGAGTTAATTTTTGTGATACAACATATGATGAGGTTAACATTTGTCATTTCTTTTCTTTTTTGTGTATGTGGGTTTTTTTTTTTTTTTTTTTTTAAGAGACAGGGTCTCACTGAGTTGCTAAGTGCCTCGCCATTGCTGAGACTGGCTTTGAACTCGCGATCCTCCCGTCTCAGCGTCCCAAAGTGCTGGGATTACAGGCGTGTGCCACCGCGCCCGGCTGTCATTTCTTTTCGTTGTCATGTTTTTGTTCTTCCATTTCAGTTTACTGCCTTTTATAATTTTTAGTGTAGGGACTTATTCTGTAAATTTTAATTTTTACAGTGTTTTAAAGATTTCTTTGATAGCAACATGTTATCTCATTCTCTTAATCTGGGATGTATTTCTTTTGTCTGCATTGTGGAAGTAGTTTAACTGGACATAGAATTCTTGGTGTCACCTTTTTTTTTTTTTTTTTCATCACTTAGAACATGTTATTCCAGTACTTGCCATCCATTTATTTCAGATAAAAATTTTGCCACCAAGTAATTGTATTGCTGCTCCTCTTTATTGTGGGATGATTTGTTTTTCTTGTTCTCCTTTCTAGACTTACTGTTTCTCTTTGGCTCTTAGCAGTTTGACTGCAGATCGATCTCTCTCTCTCTCTCTCTCTCTCTCTCTCTGTTTATTCTTTTTAGTGTTTGGTTAACTTATTTTATGGGTAGTTTTGTTTTTCATCAAATTTGGGAAGTTTATCATTTGTTTACTATTGACTTTCTGTATTCATTGATTCATTGTGCTTAAATTAAACATAATTTCCTTTAGTTCCTTGAATATATGTACAGTAGCTTTAGACATTTGTAATAATAGCTACTTTGAAGACTTTGTATGCTAATTCCAGCATCTGTGAAGAAAGGATCAGTTGACTGCTCCACCCACCCCTTTTGAAGTTTATTTTAGCCATATTGGATTCTGATGTCCAACCCTTAGGTGGGGGGGCTATGGTGGTATTTTTTATGTTTAGTTACTATTTGAACCAATTATGTGAAATGTTTTCCTCAGGTTGTGTGCTTCATCCAGTGTCTGCTTAGTTTATTTTTTGTTTTCTCCTTTTTAAAAGTCCTGGCTCTCTAGGAGCAGATTGTGTTTCTTGGTTGCTTAATCTCATGAAGTAAGTGTTTGAGGTAGAAGTTGTATTCAAATGCTTTTGATCCAGAAAGCCTGTGTCCTTCCAAAGGATCTGCAGGTAGCAGAACATATTCCAAAATGGGCCCATTTTCACATCTGCACTGGCTGGTACTTGATGTAGGACCCTTTCTTGTCTCCTCTGCATATGTGTACAGTGTTGCCAGTATTGTGCTTTCTTTTGCCACGTTGAGCACCCCACCTCCTCCAACAGTGCCACTCCATGTGGGCAGTGCCATTGCTGCTGCTGTATGACTGAACCCTCTCAGCCACAGCTGCCAGACCTCGTGTTACCCTGGCCAGCAAAACCTTCATGTTGAAGGCGATGGGAGAGACAGAAGTGGTTCCAAGTAACAGTGCTATAAGCTTCCACTCTCCTTTTCCCAATTCAGCAGTTTTTCAACGATTAGTGCTTTTTTGAGTCAGGTTGACCCTAGACTTCTGAAATAGTCACATTTTCCAATTTTGTCTAACTTTAATGTTAATTCCCTTCCCTGTTTTAATTCCAGTTATCATGTTGTTAGTTTGGATAAGTTGGTACCAGGTGCGGTTGTTTGCCCCACATTTTAGCATTGTCCACCATTTATTTATTTATTTATTTAGGTATTGGGGATTGAACTCAGGGACATTCGACTACTGGGCCACATCTCCAGCCCTTTTTTGTATTTTATTAGAGACAGGGTCTCACTGAGTTGCTGAGTGCCTCGCCATTGCTGAGGCTGGCTTTGAACTCGTGATCCTCCTGCCTCAGCCTCCCAAGTGCTGGGATTACACCTCATCTGGCTCCTTTCTCCTTTTTTTAATATAAACATTTCCATTTGTTTACCATTTATTTTATTTTGTTTTTAATATTTATTTATTTATTTTTAGTTGTACATAATACCTTTATTTTTACGTGGTGCTGAGGATCGATCCCAGGCCGCGCACGTGCTAGGCGAGTGCTCTATCTCTGAGCCACAACCCCAGTCCCTCCACCATTTTATTTATTTATTTATTTATGTATTTATTTATTTATGTATTTATTTATTTATTTAAATATTTATTTATTTGTTTTTAGTTATACACGACGCGTTTTTTCGTGGTGCTGAGGTTCGAACCCGGGCCGTGCACGTGGTAGGCGAGTGCTCTACCTCTGAGCCACAACCCCAGCCCACCATTTATTTTAAATGATTTGGAAAACCATTTTGCATGATCCACAGATTATCTTGCTGTTCTTTGATTGGAATTATTTAACATATCAACCACAGATGCTTTTTTTTAAAACTGCATAAGAGTTTCATTACAGATAAGGAAAATAATCCACTGTGGTATTTATACAGGAGTACGAGAATGGTTCAATGCTGGGAAATGTGTTTGTGTCTTTTATTAATCTGTCAAGTGAAGTCCCATTTTCACCTGTTCAGTAAATGCAGAAAAGCCCTTTAAGGAATCCCAGTACTCCCACTTACTGTACAAGCTGACAGAAAACCTCTTAGTAAGCTGTCTGCTGTCAGTAGAATTCTTACTCATATTTTAGACATTTTGAGCCATGTTAGTAAAGCTGAAAGTAAATTATTAGCAGTACAAATTGAAAGTTGGCTATGAAATGTTTAAAATCTAGGGAATCTTTAGAGAATCAACTGAAAAACTGCTTGAGTAGGTCAGGCAGCAAATAAAGTTTAAATGTTCATTACCTAATGGTGGTGGGAGGGATATGGTGTGTGTGTCCCCCCCCCCCCCCCCCCCCCGTAGTTGTAGATAAGACAGCGTGCATTTATTTGTTTATTTTTATGTGGTGCCAAGGATTGAACCCAGTGCCTCACACATGCTAGGCAAGTGCTCTTCCACTGAGCTACGGCCTCAGCCCCTGATGTCTACTTTTAATAACAACAGGAGTGTAGAATACCCTAAGGTACCCCTTTGAAAGAAGTATGTGGAATTGGTTAGGAAAATAAAATAATTTACTGATTAATTAAGAGGCATGACCCATTCTGGTACAGGAAGAGGGAGTGATGGTTACAAAAATATATATGTATAAAATTTGCTTCCAAACTCTCTTCCTCTTGTGAGCCCTGTACCCCACCCCTGGGATGAACTGGGATGACAACAAGCTTATCTCTTGGTAGGAGGAGGAGGAAGAGCAGCCGCAGCCAGCACAACCTCCCACCCTGCCTGTGGAGGAGAAGAAGAAGATCCCAGACCCAGATAGCGATGATGTCTCTGAGGTGGATGCCCGGCACATCATTGAGTAAGAGATCCTGTCACACCCTCTCTCAATAGCTTCCTGTAAGGTGGTACAGGCAGAAGCAGCTGGAGTCTCCAACTTTTTCTAGATAGGATTCCCACTGCCCCATCACCAGCCACAAGGGACCACAAACAGACCAAATTTGTTTACTGCAGATTTTATTTATTTTTATAGGACTTGATGTAGGAAGTGCTTTCAAATGGTTCATCATGGGCTATGAGGTACAGTAGTTTGGAAGACAGAAAGCTTCTCTGTTCTATCAGTTTTCCCAGCCCCTCCCCACCATTTTCTTGCTGAAGGACGCTTGCTTCCAGCATTGTGTGTGTCATCTTCCAGAGAGATTTGCTCCATTAATAAGCAAAACGTGTTTTTTCATTTGTATGCATGTATCAAGGTCATACTGGGGCAAGCCTTGTTTTTCTCACCAAATCATCTCTCCTATATACAGTCCTGTGTCTTTGCACAGGGAGAGTGTCCCCACTGTCTTCCATAGCTGAATATAACAAATAGCTGTACTCTACTTTTCCCCCTGGTGGTGGGCACTTAGGTTATTTCTTAACTGTTGCTCTTACAAGTGCAATTATAATTAATGTGCTAATTTTTTTTTTTTTTTTTTTTTTTGGTACTGGGGATTGAACTCAGGGGCACTTGACCACTGGGCCACATCCCCAGCCCTTTTTTGTATTTTATTAGAGACAGGGTCTCACTGAGTTACTAAGTGCCTCGCCATTGCTGAGGCTGGCTTTGAACTTGCGATCCTCCTGCCTCAGCCTCCCAAAGTGCTGGGATTACAGGCGTGCGCCACCCCGCCCGGCTTAATGTGCTAATTTTATCATCAATTATGATAAGGAGGTTATGGGGATTGTTACAACAAAATAGCAAATTGAGGGTCTTATGGACATGATAGTTATGAAGGTCACTGCTAGAACAGAAAAAGATTGCAGGTTGAGCATCCCTAATTTGAAAATTCAGAATGGTCTAAGTTCAGGAAAGTTTCAGGTTTCAAGACATTTTGGATTTCAAATTGGGGATTCTCAGTCAGTTACTCTATGCAAATATTGCAAAATCTGAAAAATTCCAAAATCGGATATACTTTTGGATTTGCATAAGGATTTTCATGAGGAATTTTCACCCAAAACATTGATGTCGACAAAAGTATATTAGGGGCAGAAACTTACACTAAGTAAGAAAACACAGCTCACTGTGAATGATTCCTAAGAACATAAAAACAGAAAGCATAGTATAAAGTGAAATGACAGAAGATCACACATTTCTTTTTTTCTTTTCTTTTTTGGTACTGGGGATTGAACTCAGGGGCAGTCGACCACTGGGCCACATCTCCAGCCCTATTTTTGTATTTTATTAGAGTCAGGGTCTCACTGAGTTGCTAAGTGCCTCGCCATTGCTGAGGCTGGCTTTGAACTCCTGATCCTCCTGCCTCAGCCTCCGAAGTGCTGGGATTACAGGCGTGCACCACCGCGCCCGGTAATAGATCACACATTTCTAATGTAAATACGTGTAATTGATAATAGGTCACTTTTTATTTTTTTTAAAGTTTTTTAAAATATTTATTTATTTGCTTTAGTTGTACACAGTGCAATGCATTTTATGTTTATGTGGTGCTGAGGATCGAACCCGGGCCGCTCACGTGTTAGGCGAGCGCTCTACCACTAAGCCCAACCCCAGCCCCCAGGTCACTTTATAAAAAGGAAATAATTCAGAATTGATCCTCAAACTATAAATGGTTCTGATTTTTTTGTCGAGCTGTTATTTATTTCTCTGGAGGCTCTGGGAGCTTTCAGTGTAATAGAAGAACCACATGACCAACTTCTCGCTAGCGGCAGTGTTGCTTTCCCTAATGTGACAAGTTATAGCATACCTGGGCTGCAAAGGTGTAATGGGGCCCCACGGCACTCAGTCTCTGGTCCTCCTTGGAGTGTGTTGGCTGCCCTTCTTGTCCTCTGGCTGTTGGTCGTACTTCTTCATATTTTCTAGTTTAGGCCAAAGGTCATTGGACAGAAAGGGCCACTCAACACAGATGCTTCAGCAGCTCATTGCCACAAATAGGAACATGTGTCCTCATAGAACTTCATCTTGCTCCCAGGAATGCCAAGCAAGACGTTGATGATGAGTATGGTGTGTCTCAGGCCCTGGCTCGTGGCTTGCAGTCCTATTATGCAGTGGCCCATGCCGTCACTGAAAGAGTGGACAAACAGTCAGCGCTTATGGTCAACGGTGTCCTCAAACAATACCAGGTGAGGCTAGACATGGCGGGGAGGCCCCACCATCATAGCTGCCTCGATAGAGGTTACAGGTATCGGCTATACTCAGACCTGAGTTTATATTCCGCTTTTTGTGTTTTGGCAACCTCCCCCACGTTTTTTTGGTATGGGGGATTAAACTTTGAACCCAGGGGCACTTTACCACTGAGATACATCCCTAGCCCTTTTTATTTTTTATCTTGAGACAGGGCCCTGCTAAGTTGCTGAGGCTCTTCTAAAACTTGCGATCCTCCTGCCTCAGTGTCATAAGTCTCTGGGATTATAGGCACGCACCAGTGTGCCTGGCCCCTATTCCTCTCTATAAAGCAGACATGATCTATTAGGTTAGCTACCATGAGGAAATGAAGCTGCTGTAAATAATTTGTTGGGTGCCTGATCCATATAGGTAAAATTAGAATCCTTCATTACTCTGGGTTTCTAAATCCTTTGATAGGCCTGCAATGTAGGCCCCATTTTCTCCTCAGGATGTGTTATGGTGGTGAGGAGAGCACAGAGGTTTAGTAATAGCTCAAAATCACACAGCTTAGGAAAGGCCACATGTGTTCTGGAACTTACCATGACTGCTCTCTATCTGTGTCACCTGGAGCTCTGGGTAAAGTAAGAAGCTTAGAGTCAGGAGGTAGCAGCCGTGGACTTAGCCCTTTCTTGTTATAGCAAGGGCGCAGGCCCTTCTGCAGGTCCTTTTTCCATGGCCCCACATCCCTATCTCATCTTTAAGGTCCCAGAAGGTAACTGGCTTAACTCCAGCCAAAAAACACATCTCTCTTGATTTTGTTTGATTATAATCTCTATTCTCCGACTTTTCATTAGAGAATTCTCATATCTTACATACTCATATCAGCTTTCAGAATCCCACTGGAATACTGGCAAGGCCACTGTAAGCAAAAGAATTGCAAATTAGCCAGAACTTACTTCCCTAATCATTTGGGAATAACTAAAACTTTTTTTTTCCTTCATAATTTTGTATTTAGTGTAACAGCAGTGTTCACTTTGTTGCCTGTATTTTTGAAAGCTCCCACGTTTCAGAAAACCCTTAGTTCATCTCAAGATGCTGTTTTGGGATCCACTGGTCATGTGATAGCATCATTACCATGTGTCCCTGAAGCCCTAATAGTTTCTGGAATTTTAAAAATCACACAGTTTGGGCAGATTTCCCCAGGTGCACTGCATGGGTCAGTGTCAGGAGGGTCAGATGGACATCATAAAGGTTAGAAATGAAATGTTCTAATGTGCACAAGAATCTCATTTTTTTGTCATGCTGGTGATGGAACTAGGGCCTCGTACATGCTAATTCATCACTGAGCTAAAAACCTTACCCTTGCGAAATAGAGCTTTTATGTGCCTACATTACTAAAGTGCTAGCCACCCTGTGATTTCACAGAAAAGATTGCTAAGGATGAGACTAAGCAAAAAGAATTGGGTTGGCCCAGAGCAAAATCCTTAGGTTGGTGGCTATGGATGGAATGTGGTCTGTGTGGGTCTTGTGACCAGCAGTGCCTTGGAGTGTTGACTGGGGTCTCAGTTGTACGATGGCCATTTCTGTTCCTGCAGATCAAGGGCTTGGAGTGGCTGGTGTCGCTGTACAACAACAACCTGAATGGCATCCTGGCCGACGAGATGGGTTTGGGGAAAACCATCCAGACCATCGCGCTCATCACGTACCTCATGGAGCACAAGCGCATCAACGGGCCCTTCCTCATCATAGTGCCTCTCTCGTAAGTGCACCTGCTCCCAATGCCTGCAGCTGGACTTCCCTCATACACCCTGCCTGTGTCTGCGGGGCTGCCCTAACAGTTTCACAGACTGGCCAGCTTAAATAATAGAAATTCATGGGGACGTTTGTATTGGATTGGGCCTACCCTTTGATCTCATTTTAACATCATTACCACTAAGGACCATGTCTCCAAATATGGTCACATTTTGAGGTATTAGGTATCAGAACTTTTGTATGTGAATGGTGAGGGCCACAAGTCAGTCCTCACCAGCCTGCCTCTGGCTTCCAGGGGCTGGTGGAAGGGTCCCTGTCCATCCATGCCCTGGGGCAGCTTTTTTTTTTTGTGGTACTGGGGATTGAACTCAGGGGCACTTGACCACTGGGCCACATCCCCAGCCCTTTTTTGTATTTTTTTAGAGACACAGGGTTTCACTGAGTTGCTAAGTGCCTCGCCCTTGCTGAGGCTGGCTTTGAACTCGCGTTTCTCCTGCCTCAGCCTCCCAAAGTGCTGGGATTACAGGCGTGCGCCACTGCGCCCGGCATCTGGGGCAGCTTTTGCGAAATGTTTTTGGCTTCTCCTTTGTGCCCACAACCAGGCAGTTGCATACATGGGAGTTGCAGGAGACAAAAGCCTGCCATTACAGAGTAGAGTGTCTGTCTGTGGCTCTGTTGAGCAAATGCTGTTTCTACTCCCTTGTTATCCAGTGCACCCTGCCAGGGGCCCCAGAGCCCTCTTAGCCCCATTCCAGTTTGTCCCGCATATCACAGATGCTCAGGTATGGTTGGATCTGGGTACCCGGGAACTATCTGGGGGATCTGTCACTTGTCATCTCTTCATTTTCCTTGGTATCTTCCCTCCAGCAGGCTAAGAGCCTGCCAGCTACCCTGGACATCCATTCCTCTTCCCGGTTTGGCACCTGCCACAAAAAGGGTTTGCTCTAAACCTTTTCCAGAAGCCACAGGATGTCTCTCTTTGGCCAGGTAGGGTCAAACATCTGGCCCTAAACCAATCTCTTAGGTGATATGGTCTGCTCCAGTTAGCCAGGCCTTCGCATATTACCTGACCGGGCCCTGGAGCACAGCCCCTGAAGGCCAGCCAGATGCTAACAGGGCTACTTTATCCCGGAGTCAGCGTTCTCTAGGCCATCTTTTTCCTTCACAAGCTTGACACATCTGAATCCTGGGCAGGCATCTGGGAGACTGGCTCTTGGTTTGGATTTGTCTGGTGTGACCTGCTGTGGTGCTCTGCCTTGTTCAGTGTGTGGTAGCCAAAGGCACCAGCTGCGGGACACTCTGTCGTGGGAGGATAACTTCAGTTTCTCAGTTATAAGGTGCCTGCAGTTTCCCTGCTGTAAACCTATGCGGTTCTCTTTGTAATTAATATCTTGTGGGTGGCACTCAGTGAATATCCCACTTCTCCTCCTTTCCTATAATTGCAGTCACCAGTGGGTGAGCCTTGCCTGAAATGATCATTACACAGGAGTTGCCAAATTCATGGTCATGTGTTTCCATCATTCCTCTCAGTGTATCAGTTGAAATTCTGCCGTTAAAAGAGCTGTCCCTCCCCTCATTTATTTGGCTGCTCAATTCTTTACGGTAGAATGAGCTCATGGATACTATCATTATTTGTTTGTTGCTTAAATTTTCCTGGATTTGGCCTGGGAGTCTCTCCTGTTGGTTCCTGTGTTCTTTTTACAGGAGACTGTTACTTTGTAGTAGCGTTGGTTTATAGTCCTTTTAGATTTAAGGAACACTTGCCAGCTCCAGTGTCTTCTCATCTGGTTTCTCTTGATGTGGATCATGTCTTCCCTTCTCTCTGCCCCATTTCCAGGACTGTGGAGCCAGTGCTAGCACATTATTACTAAATAAACTATGTACTTTATTTCGAGCTCACTTGTATTTTCCTCACTGGTCATTTCTTTTCCAGGATCCCATGTTACATTTAGATGTCACCTTCACCTCCAGATCTGTGACAGTTCCTCCAACTTGCCATAGATAGTTTTCTTTTTTTTTAATATTTATTTATTGGGGCTGGGGTTGTGGCTCAGCGGTAGCGCGCTCGCCTACCATGTGCACGACCCGGGTTCGATCCTCAGCACCACGTAAAGACCAATGCATTGTGTACAACTGAAGCAAATAAATAAATGTTAGAAAACTGCTGAAACATAGTTAACTTAGCTGGGAACACCGTGTTAGTGAAATAAAAGGGTTTATTGGGGTGCCACATGGGCAAGGGTAGGGAAGGGAAGGGGGGGGTAGGGAAGGGATGGAGGCAGGAACAGAGAGCAAGAACAAAAGGCGGCAGGAACAAGGAAAAGGGGCGAGTTCAGTCCGGGGCTGGCTTAAATAGAGTAGGGGCCATAAAACCCCCTTGGAGTGAGTCCTTGTCCTATAGGCCAGCAGAGGTCATGGGGGGAGGTAGTGGTAGTGGACAAGGGACTTGCTGGTCAGGTTTTGGTCACAAGGCACCTGGGGAGGTGTGGCCTTCTGCCTGGGAGGTGCAGCCTCTGCCTAGAATCCAACATTCCCCCCTTTTTGATTTCTTAGGAAGCGGGGCGTCGTGTTTCGATCTGGCTGCTTCGGAGCTGAAATGGGGCGACGTGGGGTAGTTTTGGGGGGGGGGGGAGATGTGGGCAGGCAGGTCCAGCTGGAGGGTGAAAAAATTCCCAGGAGGTAGGCGTGGAAAAGATGAATCTGTTCAGGTGTGGGATGGGTGAAGTTTCTTTGAAGCCATATGTTGGTGAGGGTGTCAAACCAAATAAATAAATTTAAAAATTTATTTATTTGCTTCAGTTGTACACAATGCAATGCATTTATGTTTACGTGGTGCTGAGGATCGAACCCGGGCCTCGCAGGTGCGAGGCGAGTGCTCTGCCACTGAGCCACAACCCCAGCCCTTGCCATAGTTTTGATGACCTTAGAGTTTGTATAAGTTTTTGGTTTTTCTTTTGGTAGTGGAGGTGGAACCTGGAGCCTTGTTCATGCTAGGCATGCATCCTCTACTGAGCTATACCCCCAGGCCTCCAGTGTGACAGTTTAGACTGGTCAGGTGTTTTGTAGACCATTTTTCAGTCTTGGGTCTCCCTCTTGCTTTTTTTTTTTTTTGGTGATTGACCAAGGGCTGACTTTTAGGCAGAAGACCACAGGGGTGAAATGCCCTTCTTAACTCATCCTATCAAAGCTACACACTGTCACCTTGCTCTGTCACTGCTGATCTTCAGCATTGACGCAGGTTGATCACATGGCTTGCTATGAAGTTACTCTTTTCCCCCCACTTTCTTACTGTATTCTTTGCAAAAATGTTCCTAAACTTGGTCCACACACAAGGCTGTGGAGTGCAGTTCTAGCTCTCTGAGTGGTGAGGTTGTGGACATTATTTGGAATTCTCTCCCATTTATTACTTTACTCAGTTACTTATTTATATCAGCAAGGACTGGTGGATATTTAATTTGTACATTGTACTACACACCATTACTGGACCATTTCTCTGTTTTTTATTTTTTTTTTTCAATTCTTTCTGGCTTTGGCCACTGGGAACTCTCAGGGACATGAATGTCCCTTTGACAAGCCCCTCATTGTGGTGGTTTGGAGATAATCCAGGCTTATCTGTCCATTCCCTGGAATTTGCCTGTTCTGTATGCATACAATAACTATTTATTTATTTTTATGCAGTCCTGAGGGTGGAACCCAATGCCTCACCTGTGTTAGGCAAGTGCTCTATCACTAAGCTACAACCCTAGCCGTTCCTCTTCTCCTGTAACCCTGCTTTCTCTAATAGGATGGTGTTAGAAACCATAAACTGGGCCTTGGTGGTAGAGCACTTTCGTAGCATGTGCAAAGCCCTGGTTTCTGTTACCAGCACCACAAAACAAGCTAACTAAACCAACCAAAAAAACAAAAAAACCCACAAGCTGGGTTCCAGATGAGCCTGTTGCTTTTGAGGTATCATTGATTCCAGGCCCTCAGAGTGGATAGCAGTAGGAAGTCCAAGTCTCTGTACTGCCCTGTGCACACAGAGTCTTTAGCAGCTTCTCTGTCATCTTCGGCTATGTTGAGCTGACCGCAGGTCATGCAGGTAATTTTCCACTTAGCCTGGTCTGCAGGATGCATGCTAACTCTCCTTCCTTGCTAATACATTCATTCCCAGTAGCTGCACACAGCAGTCACAGAACAGTTCACCCACAGAGAAGTCATTTCCTCACTGAGTACAGTGTGCTTTGGATCTTTTCCCTTGTCTCCTAGCTCACAGATTGCAGTTAAAACCCCTTTACCAAGGTTGTTGGTGTCAGCTCACCCTGCTCACCTCAGTGAAGTTGTGCCCCAGCATGCCTCACCCAGGCAAGCATCCACTCTGTCCAGCATCATCTCCTCCAGTCCAGAAGAGCTACCGTGCCCCAGGAAGTGTTTTGGTGTTGTGGCATCTAGCTGTCCTATTCTACCCATTAGGACCTGACTACTCTCTGCCATGAACCACTTGCTTTGCCTTGGACTGTTGTCACTCCAGCCTGTCTTCTCAGTTCCTTTCGTGACACAATGGCTCTTGCCCCACCTACTGCAGCTCTTAGGCTTTGGCTCTCAATTTCTCTCTCTGTCCCTCAACTTTCTCTTGCTGCTCCTTGTTATAGAAATAGGACCTCTATGACTGAACCAGGGAGTTGTTGCTGATCATAGGGGAGTTGCAAGCCAGACTATCTGGAGCAGGTCTGGCAGCCTCACGATGCCATCAGGTGCTTAGGCTCCTGACATTTCCTGCTCACACCCTCAGCCAGTGACTTGCTTGCAGGTTCCTTGCCACATTGGTTGCAAGATGGCTATACTGCCTCCACCATCTGCGTTCCTAGGCTGATAGGCAGGGCAAAGGGCAACAGTAGCTTTTGGTAGCCAAACACTATCAGATGTTACAAGTCTACCTGCTTCCTACCTTTCACCCCAGCAATTTGAGCTTCATCTCATTGGTTGGAAGTATGCCTACTCCAGTGACTGTGGCTGCTAGGGAGCCTGGGAGGTGCGAGTTTGTGGTGGATTCACCACCACCCTCAGTGTGGAGGTGCTAAGGGAAACTTGACCATCTCTGCTATTCATCTGTGAGTCTTGTCTTTACAAATCACCTGGTCTAGATGTTCTGAGTGGCTTCCTTCCATTACCAGAAACTCATGTCTCAGCCTTTCTCCCAGAACCCTACTCTTGTGATCTTGGCTTATCATCGCCTTCGTACTCTCCTGAGTGTGCTCCTTCCAGGAAATGGTCCCTTACTACTCCCTCTACCACGTTCCACCTGCCCCATGTTCTCCTGTCTCTGCCTGTATCTTTCCCTTGCCCTCCTGTCCTCATCTGGCCTAGGTTGTCCAGGAGGACCAGCCTCAACTTCTTGCTCCTGCACTATCCTGCTGCTCCAGCCTCTCCCTCCCACTTGCATGACCAAGCTTCTGCTCATGGTCTGTATTCCATCTCTCACTGTCGGGAAACGTCAGTAGTGCCATTTTTATGGCAAAAAGAGATGGCAAAAAGAACCCTCAGTGTCTTCTACCTTCCCAGGTGTGCACAGCATGGTTCTGAGCTTGAGAGCCAGCTCTAAGAGGCTGTGTGATTTTCCTGGCACCAGTATGTGGTGTATTCCCAAGGAGCCATCCAGGTTCATTCTGGCTTGCCCCATCGGAGCAGCAGCAACCCCTGCCCCTGTTACCAGTTGGCATGCTTCTAATCCTACCACCTGGAGTGCCTTCCTCTTCTCTGCCCAGCTGCCTCCTTGGGGCCCCAGGAAGGGGCCTCCTAGTGCTCCCTGGCCCTCCTTCCCACACTCAGCTGCTATGTGACACACTCAGTTACCCTGCCTGCTCTAAAGCTGTGACCATGTTGACCCTGATGTTGCTGACTGACATGGAACTTGACTCTCCATTCCTTATGCCATCAGGACGCTATCAAACTGGGCATACGAATTTGACAAGTGGGCCCCCTCCGTGGTGAAGGTCTCCTACAAGGTATGTGAGAGCCTTCAGAGGTTTCCTGTGACTCTTTAAGAGATGTGGGCAAGGGCGGCGGAGGGGAGAAGAAAATTGGCTCATCCGTGCACACTAATGGTACAGGGTTTTTATGTACACTTTCATGTTTTATATATACAGGGTCATGATAGCATTGCAGAATTGGGGTCATTGGGGGCATAAATGCATATTTTTAAGACTTAAGTTATGGACTCAAGTTGTGGAATGTGGTTTTCACGTGGTATACATTGAAACACATAGCAAAACATCCGTGCTTTGCTAGAGGTTCTCAACCAAGCTTTGATTAAAAACCCATTTGCGGGGCTGGTGTTGTGGCTCAGAGGTAGAGTGCTCTCCTACCATGCTTGAGGCACTGGGTTCGATCCTCAGCACCACATAAAAATAAAATAAAGATACTGTGTCCATCTATAACTCAAAATTAAATTAAAAAAAAAAAACCATTTGCGTATGAGGACTTAATGTACATACATCATGGGCTGTTGGGTGACAGGGTACACAAGGTTCAGTGGGCCCAGGGCCAGGCCTGCTCAGCACCAGCTGCCCTTGCTGCAGATCTCCCAGGCCCAGGCCCTTCATCCTGTGCTGTGAGGCTCTCAGCCTGTGGCAGGTTAGAAGCTTGACAGAGAGCACTTTGTGTTTGAGGGCCTAGAGAGGGCGGCAGCTTTTGGGTTTGAGGGACCGTGGGAGGCTCTATAGACAAGAGTTTAGTGGGGCTTGACGCTCAGTGTGTCTGGAACGTGATCCTGGACAAAGCCCTGGTGCCCATCTTAGACCTTTCCATGTGGGTTAGGGATTTGGAAATGAGGAATGGGGCAGGTTTGTGGCTAGGGAAAAGGCTGGAATGATCATAGTGTCTGTCATTACACATAGGAGGGGCTCTAGCTTCCGGGTTGGGAACTTATGAAGAGTGGTTGCTCAGCCACCAGGCATGCAGGTGATGGTGGCACAGGCAGCACAGCTCCCCAAGGGGCCCCACACTCTGCTGTCCTCACCCCGTAGTGGGTGCTGTGCACATCAAGGTCAGCACCAACTAGTACCTTACCTACCACCTTTGCACACCACCTCTGGTGAGACCAAGCCCTCCTCCCCTGTCAGGAGTGCCATCCGGGCAGCTGCTGGGGTGCCCCACTCACTTGCATTGCCTTTGAGGCTGAGGTGTATTTGTCCTGTCCCCACAGGGCTCTCCAGCAGCAAGACGGGCTTTCGTCCCCCAGCTCCGCAGTGGGAAGTTCAACGTCTTGCTGACAACCTATGAGTACATCATCAAAGACAAGCACATCCTCGCCAAGGTAGTGTTTTCTGCCTAAAACACACCAGACTGGGGGCTCCCAGGCTGCTGGGAAGCTGGTACTGCCTGATCCATGCTGTCATTGTGTGTGTGTGCCCCAAAGCCCCTTGCAAGGAACTTCTCAGTGACTCACATAAGTGTGCACACATAAGAAGACAGCTAGGTGATATTGGCGCCTCTGTCTATATTCCTGGGCGTGTAGGAGGTGACCACAACTTTGCCTTTCTGCCCATCTCAAGGCTGGCCCCAGGTCAGATCCAAGGGCTGGGGCTGTCCTCAGATCATGTGGACTAGCTCCTCTTGGGGTATCTGCCCGGAGATGCTTCTCACACAGTCTCCTGACCTGCCTGTGTGTCCCACTTGGGCTGAGGATAGACTGGCCTCATCTTCCCCTTCTCAGGTAGCCTCAATTTCCTCTCCCTGGGGGCCATGCCCCCCACCACAAACCATAAAACAGCGAGGATTTGAGGAAGTGGATGACGGCTGAGAGCTCAGGCTGAGGTGCTGTTGGCCTGTCAGCCTTGGGCCTTTATGTTGGGGCATTCACTGGGGGAATGTTCAGGCTTGGGAGTTTCTTGGGTGATGTGACCGAAGGCAGCTCCAGCCTGGCCATTGGTGAATTACTGAACATGTGCCGTGGTCCAGGTGTAGGCAGACACAGTCCCATGCCTGCTGTAGCTGCTTCTCCTGTCTGGGAAACTTCAACTGAATAGGGCACAGCAGGTCTCACTGCCAACCATCTGTGTAGGGAGCACTGAGTGGAGAGTTTTTGACCCAGGGACAGAGGGACATTTGCAAATTACCACACTCTTCACCGTATGCTGATAATGGTGGTATTGGCACTTCTGTGTGTATTCCAGGGCTGACAGGTGAGAAAACCGAAACCCTGGGAATTGGGTATTTACTATGCAGAATCGTGCCCTCCATTCTGTACTGTTGTACCTCTCCTGCAGGTCTCCCCTTCTGATGTGGTATAAAGCTAGGCCCATCATGAGCCCAGGAACAAGGCCCTGAAAATCCTGCTTATCTGCCATGATTGGAATTAGCGTGATTGCTAAGTGCCGGATATTGGTTGTGGAAGGAGGCTGCTGTAGCCCCGGATCAGGACTGCCCTTGGGTACCTGACCTGACATATTCTGCCTTCCTCAGGCTTCGCAGTTTCCGTAGGAGGCCTGCATGGTTCCCATTACAGAGAGATCGAAACTGGGCTCATTGTGGTCCAGAGACTTAACTTGAAACACCCCAGGCCTCCTGCCTGTGGTCTCATGCTGTGTGGAGCCCTGTTCCATCTGACAGAATCACCCATAGACTCTCATGAGTGGCCGGGTAAAACAGGGCTCCTTGGCACTGGAGCGCCTCACACTCTAACCTCTCTGGGCCCTTGGCTGCCTTTTGAAGTATGCCCTGCTCATTGAAATGGAGTTGTCACCAACCTTGTTGCATACTCCATGATCCGGGGGGCCTTACTGACCAGTGAAGTGTATTACATGGGCATTTTCTATGTGCTAAACGCTAGCATATATAAGTTTTTTTTGAAAACCGGAGTACTGTTCTGGTACTTGCTCTTTACCTGACAGTGCATCGGAGGCTCATCTCCCTGCTGTGCATCCTAGAGCCTGTGTTGTGTGGCTCTTGTGTGTGGGGGGGGGGGGTGGGGGTGTACAGTGTAATGCCATGTTCTTGGGAGCTCTCTCCCCTGGAGTCTTCCTGGTTGGTGGTGACCATTGCCTCTGTCTCCAGCATGAGGTCCTTCAGGGCAGCCCTGCTGTTCCCTGACCACCTGTGCTCTGACCTGTAGATCCGCTGGAAGTACATGATTGTGGATGAAGGCCACCGCATGAAGAACCACCACTGTAAGCTGACACAGGTCCTCAACACGCACTATGTGGCCCCTCGTCGTCTGTTGCTGACAGGCACACCACTGCAGAACAAGCTCCCTGAGCTCTGGGCGCTGCTCAACTTCCTGCTGCCCACCATCTTCAAGAGTTGCAGCACTTTTGAGCAGTGGTTCAATGCTCCCTTTGCCATGACGGGGGAAAAGGTGGGTGTGCCTGGCCAGCCAGCTGGCAAGGTTGGAAATGGTGGCCACGGTCATGCACCCTGAGTGAGCAGCCACACCTGCGTGGATCACCCTGGCTGAGCTGGCTCCCAGCATCAGCATGTATTGAGTGCCCCCACAACACACTGCCCCTGGGCCCTGAGGCTAGCGGAGCCACAAGGGGACCCCTGGGCAAGATGAACCGATCAGGAGAGAAGTCCCAGGGGTGTATATGGCCCGCAGATAGATGGCCCTGGGCCCTCAGGGTGTGAATGGCACAGTGGACTGTATCCTGTTGGGCACTTCAGGGAGTCCAGGATTCACCCTGAGGGCAGGAGGACCTACACGGTCTTGGTTAAGGCACCTGTGGTTGGGCTGTCTTATGTTGTTTTCAGAGACTATTGTGGCCAGTGTTGAAACGTCTGGATACTGCTAGTGGTACGGTCGGTCTGAAGGCCACACAGAGACACATTGGCTGTGAGGGGCCAATCTTCATGGTTGATAACATGTCCCTGAACTAGCTCTGAGCACAGAGTCCCCAGCACCTTGTGCTTTGGGGGTTTGACATATTTTGTGGGATGGCCTGTGTCCTACTGTTGAAGTGGGTAAAGCGAACAGACCCTGCAGACCTGGGCAGAACTTAGAGAGGTTAGCAGTAGCGCACAGCTCCTGGCAGTGGCCCTGCCACTCTTCCTACCGGCCACCTTTCTGTTTACAGAAGGGCCTTTGCTGTTCTCATCCTCCTGGTCCCCACTGTCTACCACAGATCAAGACAGCCGCCCTTCTGAAGGAGAAGCCAAGGCTTTCTCCAGGTCCTCATGATGAAGGAACCACAGTCCTTAGGCCCAGGACCCCTTCCCCAGACCCAGGACCAGATCCTACAGTTTCATTTCTTTACAAGCAGGGCACTTCTACCAAGGGATGACCAGGGATTGACAGAAGAAAAGTTCAGGCTTTATGTGTATTTTCTTCTTACATTTTTTTCCCTTTCTTTTCAAAAAAATTGTCTGTGGCCATACGGCCCTGAGCACGCCCCATCTCATCTGATTAAAAAAGATAAATTTTTGGCCAAGGAGCAGGCACCTGGGAAAGCAGTATTTATTTTACTTGGGCCTCCTCAGCCTGAGAGAAAGAGGGCTTGGGGTCCCCAGTGACGGACCCCTCCCTGGGAATTCTGCAGTTAAAGTCAGTTTTCTGTGTGCTCAGCTTGCTCCGCTGCTGTCTTGTTTTAGTTTTATGTGTGTTTTTAGGTTTGCAGGCACACAAGTCCATATTGCCCTTAAGGAAGCCATTCAGCAGGCTGCCACCTTTTTGTGGGGAGGCATATGGAGCATGGTCTCCCGGTGCCCTTGGTTCCATCCCAAAAAATTCTGTGGGCAGCAGATCCTTCAGTTATACCAAGAAGGATAGTGTACTCCTTGCCCCTGAAAGCTTAGAGCAGTGTGGTCCTGCCTCCCCTCCTTTTGAGGTAATATATGGATTTTGTTTATGGGGCTCCAGGTGGACCTGAATGAGGAGGAAACCATCCTTATCATTCGTCGTCTCCACAAAGTGCTGCGACCCTTCCTGCTCCGGCGGCTCAAGAAGGAAGTTGAGGCCCAGTTGCCTGAGAAGGTAAGTTCTGCCTAGGAGAAGGTGCCTTGCTGCAGCATGCCATCGGCTTTCCCAAGGTTGGGTGTGCTCGGGTCCTCCCCAGGGTCCAGATCCTGGTCCTATTCCATCCAACCTGTGCATGGCAACTCAGCCCCACTAGTGAGAGCCTCAGTTCCACTTCCTGTCATTGTTGATGCTGCATGTCTTCCCTTTGTCTATAGCATGAGGCTGTAGGCCTCCAGTTTGGGATGGCTCTGGATTTTTGGTCTCTCTCCCTGACCACATTCACTCCCCAACCCCACACACTACAGTCAGCCTTGCCCTTTATTTCCTGGCTGATTAGAGAACCCTCCAGAATGTAGCCACCTTGCCCTTTCTTGCCCAGAATCTGCCTGTCTTTACTGTCTCCCTTGTTCCCCAGCCTCAGGGGATCCTCACTATCACCCCCTTGTTCCTTAATCAGAGCTCATGTCCTGAAGCTTCAGGTGCTCCCAGCAGGGCTTTGAGACAAAAATTGGGTCTAGAAGAGGGTTGGGCGTTGGGGCTGCTGCAGCTCCTCTGAGCTCACCATTTGCCCTGCAGGTGGAGTATGTCATCAAGTGCGACATGTCTGCTCTGCAGCGCGTGCTCTACCGGCACATGCAAGCTAAGGGGGGGTGCTACTGACCGACGGCTCCGAGAAGGACAAGAAGGTTGGCTTTGGGGATCCCTATTATCCACCTGGATGTCCCAGGAGGGTGGAGCAAAGGCAGCCTGGAGTGTGCATAAAAACCTAGAGATAAGACCTGCTTTTGACCTTTTTGTCTGCTTCCCTATGCACACTGGAGTGTGCACTAACCAGTGTGGTTCTCACCTCCGTAGCCTTGATTGTCCCCAGCAAGGCCCACCTAGGTGGCTGTGGTCCCAAGGGTATTTAAATAGTCATGAGTATAAGTACCAGTGTTCTTTCTTGGGGGGGCACTTTTGAGACACTGGCTCCTTCCTTGGCACTGTGGGGCCCATTCTAACCCCAGCAGGGTTTGAATGTTCTAGTTAACTGTTCCACCCACCCCCTTGTTACAGAGTTACTTTGGAGAGGGCATACAATGATAAGGAGTGGGAGTAGGGAGCTCTCTCTTTCTAGGACCACTCTGAGGGTCCCAGGCCCCTCCTATCTGGTTCCTCAATCCTGTACTCAGTATCAGCCAGGATCCTAACTCCCCATTGCTTCCCCTCCATGTTTATTTAGGCCCTTTCTTCTCTGAGCTCTTAGAACAGTGTGCATCTTGGTTTTCTTCTCAGCCCAGAGCACCTACCCTGCCACCTTTGGCCTTCCCTCTACTCTGCAGCCTGAGGGACCCTTCCAGTGACTCCTTGCAATGCCCAGGACAGAGCTGGTTGTCACAAAGCATTTGTGTTCATTCAGTTCAATCCTAATGGCATCTTCCTACCCTAACCCTACAATGTGCCAGGTGGTCTCTGCATCCCCAGTGCTACTTGTGACCTCTAGGTCTTCACTTGAGCTGTCTCTGCACTCCTGGTTGCTCTGCCACAAGCCACACTCCCAGCTTCCCCAGAGCTCTTCTCCCATTCTGTATGACAGTTCTACCCTAACCTAGAGATAAGACCTGGTTTTGACCTTTTTGTCTGCTTCCCTAGGGCAAAGGTGGCACCAAGACCCTGATGAACACCATCATGCAGCTGAGGAAGATCTGCAACCACCCGTACATGTTCCAGCACATTGAGGTGAGGCCCCATGTGCCATGCGCCCAGCCCCAGGGACAGCAGGCCCAGCTGTACCCAGAGAGACAACAGTCTGTACTAAGCTCCTAGGTTGCTTGTCTTGGATGGCTTTTTAAAAGTTTTCAGTATTTAGAATAGGTAATGCATGTATGTCTGCCTGATTTGTTTTCTTTTTGCAAATTATTTATGTATGTATGTAGGTGTGTTATTTACTTTTTCTTGGTGCTGGGGAGGGAACCCAGGGCTTGGCGTATGCTAAGCACATGCTGTACTGCATGTGCTCATGTATGCTGATTTTAAGAAATCCAAATATTTATGTGAGAGAAATAAAGTTCCTGAAACCCC
Source organism: Tamias sibiricus (assembly GCA_025594165.1). Lineage (NCBI taxonomy): Eukaryota > Metazoa > Chordata > Mammalia > Rodentia > Sciuridae > Tamias > Tamias sibiricus. Next base: position 10,752,939 of record CM046673.1, read on the forward strand.
TCCCTCAAAGGTTCCCTGAGACTCCTCTTGGGGATGATCCCCAAGAGTTGGGTCACATCTGCTCTTTGGCATCCTGGCCTTTTCCATGTGGGGGAAACAAAAGAGCAGCCTCCCCATTCAATCAAGGGTGTAGACCAGAACCCTTTGGGGATTTAGTACTCTTTGAGAGTCTGGATTCTTGTTCCTGAAATGTATACATGTGTCCTTATTTCTTGGCTTAAAGTTCAGGGTGGTTGAAGATCCCTGGTGCCCACTACAAATGCCCCTGGGGTTCTGTTGAGGATAGTTTTGGATAGACACTGTCCTCTTGCACTCATGTGGGTGGCCAAGAGTGTCACGCATTACTTTCTTCCTTTTGTTAGAGCTGCATGAGGCTTTGGGATTTGGTGGGATAAAGCGGTGTTCGGCGTCCTTCTCTTGACCTTGGTGCTGCCATGGGCCATTGCTGAGTGCTTGATATGAGGGCTCCATCCTTTTACAGCAGAGGTCTGGACCATGAGGTGGGACTGCATGGCCTGTCCCTGTCTCAGCACTGACCCATCTCTTATTCCATTGCAGGAGTCCTTTTCTGAGCACTTGGGCTTCACCGGTGGCATCGTCCAGGGGTGAGAAGCTGCCCAACTGTGTAGGGTGGGCTGGTTGTCCATGTGGAGGTGTTTGCTTTCTCATTCATTTGTCTTTCTTGCTATTGTTACTTTTGTCCGATTTCCAAGGCTGAACATTTAGAAAACATAGAGGAACCTAAAGAAAAGATAGTGATCTTATATACTCTGAGAGTTGACCACCATTCACCCCCAAAGGCAGGACCCTGGATGGTTTTTTTTTTTGGTAGATAGACACAGTACCTTTATTTTTACTTATTTATTTTTATGTGGTGCTGAGGATCGAACACAGTGCCTCACACATGCTAGGCAAGTGCTCTACCGCTGAGCTACAACCCCAGCCCTGGATAGCTTTCTTAATATCTCTGAGTCTACACATAATCCACTAATACAGAAAATTTTTTTAAAAAAATATTTATTTGTTTTAGTTGTACATGATGCCTTTATTTTTACATGGTGCTGAGGATCGAACCCGGGCCGTGCATGAACCCAGGCCACGCATGTGCTAAGCGAGCGCTCTACTGCTGAACCACAACCCCCACCCTACAGAAATATTTTTGTACCATGGGAATGTGTTTTCTGCAGCGTCCTTTGTAAAAGCACAGGCCACACTTCTAGGATTGAACCTGTGGGTGCTTAATCACTGAACCACGTCCCCAGCCCATTTTTATATTTCACTTGGAGATGACATCTCACCAAGTTGCTTAGGGCCTTGCTAAATTGCTGAGGCTTGCTGGGCGCCGTGGCGCACACCTGTAATCCCAGCACTTGGAAGGCTGAGGCAGGAGGATCGCGAGTTCAAAGCCAGCCTCAGCAATGGCGAGGCACTTAGCAACTCAGTGAGACCCTGTCTCTAATAAAATACAAAAAAGGGCTGGGGATGTGGCCCAGTGGTCCAGTGTCCTGAGTTCAATCCCTGGTAACCACAGGAAAAAAAAAAAAGTTGCTGAGGCTGGCTTTGAACTCATTAGCCTCCTGCCTCTAGCCTCCTGAGCCACTGGGATTACAGGCATGTCCCACTGCAAGTGGCTAGGCCACACTTCTCAAAGTCCCTGGTATTAAACATGGATGCTTTCTCTAGAGTTTCACTTTTGCAGAAAGCCTTGCTACAAGTTCCTTTTATGACCCTGGGATACTAAAGCTCTCTCAGGAATAGCAACACTTAATGGAAGGACAAAAAATCGTTTGTTGTGTATTTTTTCATCACATCGCATGGTGAAGTTTCACACGTGTGGGATCACCGTGTTCCTGTCCCCCAGCTTAGTTTCCACATCTCTAAATCCAGGGGCTGTTGACTGGAAGAAATGAGAGAAGCTTCATGGCCCCAGTTCTAAGTCTGGCAGGGTGTGGGCACTCTCCAATGTGAGCATTTGTTCCTGAATGTTCTTTAACAAGAGGGAGATAAGGCCTGGGTTTCTGGGAGTAGTCCTGGTCCTCACTTCCTGTCCCTGCTGTATTACAAATCACAGCTCTTTCATTCTCAGAGGAATCAGGTTAGATGATAAGGATGTGGTCGCTTTTCTGATGTGTCCTTGGCCAAAAGTGACCTGAGTTTATTTTAGTTGGGTTGAAGTGGCTTTGCTGAAACTGTGGTAGGAGGTCTGCTTGGGAAACCTCTGTGCCCTCAAGCCAGTGTGGGGGACATGACACACTCCTGTTCTTTAAAAATGCCCAGAGGAGGCATTTTTAACATTCTGAATGTTCTTCCCCTCCTCCTGCCACGCCTTAGACTGGACCTGTACAGAGCCTCGGGTAAATTTGAGCTTCTTGATAGAATTCTTCCCAAACTCCGTGCAACCAACCATAAAGTGCTGCTCTTCTGCCAAATGACCTCCCTCATGACGATCATGGAAGATTATTTTGCATATCGTGGCTTTAAATACCTCAGGCTCGATGGTGAGTAGAAGAGAGACTTGTTAAGGGGCTTTGTTGTCCAAGGTTACCCCAGCTTTGTGCCTGTGGTTCTCCCTCCTGTGTCACAGTGGGCCAGCAGCATGCTGAGCTCCTCCGGCTTGGAACTGGGAGGCCGGGCCCTGGAGGTGTCATGGCAGGATTACAAGCTGAGTCTCTGAACACTGGCCTTCTTTTCACTACAGTACTAGGTTCAATGGGGAAGGGGTGCTTGACAGTTCTGCTTAAACAGGAAGCAACAAATCCATGTAAATGCATAAGGTAAAAAGCATCACTGGGACTCAAGGGTTGGCTTGCTTTAGCCTCAGTTGTATCTAGGTACAACAGTAATGCTGCAGGGCTTTTCTTCAGCTTGGGGCTCCAGTCTCCTCTAACGTGGCCTCATCCTCAGGCTTCTCTCCAGGCGTCCCCCTACCTGCTCTGTGTCTCCAACAGAGAGGCAGCCCAGCTTTCCTCAGTCCAGGGCTGGCTCTCCTTTAGCTACTTGGAGTCACATTCTTTTCTCTGGACTTTTCACAGCAGCCAGGTGGGTGTGGCCCTGTCACTCAGTGGTCAGGCCTGGAGTTGGAATCAGGCTTGCCTGTATTAGAATCAGGAGCCACTGAGGGAGGGAAGCAGATGCAACAGGGCAAGAGCAAAAGCTTCATCCAAGAGGCTCTAGGCCCTAACCCTGTGTCCAGTGGTCCCTGATAGACATGTCACCATGAATATTTCTGCTTCCCCTCACCTCCAGGAGGCTCTTCAGGGAGGAAAAGGCTGAGCCAGATGCCTGCACAGCCTACAGGACAGGTGGCCAGCAGTTTTGACTGGTTGGGAAGGCCTTGAGCGAGTTCCCCACCCTCTTTTTGCCTGAGTGGTAAATGGGGCTTACCAGAAAAATGGGCTTAGAAACTAGCAAAGATGCCAGGCAGAGTTGCACACACCTGTAAATCCAGCAGCTCCGCAGGCTGAGGCAGAAGGATTGCCAGTTCAAAGCCAGCCTCAGCAACTTAGCAAGGCACTTAGCAACTCATTGAGACCCTGTCTCTAAATAAAATATTAAAACAGGGCTGGGGGGGGTTGGGGGTGCTGGGGCTATGGCTCTGCAGTAGAGCACTCAACTTGCATGTGTGAGGCCCTGGGTTCCATCCTCAGCACCACATAAATAAAATACAGGTATTGTGTCCACCTACAGCTAATAAAATATTTAATTAAAAAAAAAAAAAAAAAACAAGGGCTGGGATTGTGGCTCAGCGGTAGAGCGCTCGCCTAGCACGTGCGTGGCCCGGGTTCGATCCTCAGCACCACGTACAAATAAAACCATTTAAACTCCTTGTGTACAACTAAAGCAAATAAATAAATATTAAAAAACAAAAAACAAAAAAAAACAGGGCTGGGAAGTGGCTCAGTGGTTAATTGCCCCTGGATTCGATCCTCAGTACAAAAGAAAAGAAAAGAAAAGAAACCAGCAAGGCAGTTCCCCTTGCACAAGGTCTTAGAGCCTTTACTAGGTTCATGTGCAGGGTGTGTTGCATGGCATGACACCCCGAACCTTTGTGCACCTTCCCTGTGCTCCCAAACCTGTTCTCACTGAGGATCTTTTAGAAATGTTGTATCACAGACTATAGGGCTGTGCTTGCCGGGCCAATCCTTCTGTCCCTCTCTGGAACTTTACCCAGAACATGGCCCACACACTCAGAACTCTCCAGGACCACCTTCACAAAATGCAGATCTGACTTTTTGTCTCCCTTGCTGCCCTGTCCTCTCCTGGGACTTCCCACTGTTTTCAGGCTGTGGGAAACCAAAACCCTGGCAAGGCCCATGTATCCAGGTCTCTCCTTACTGCTCCAGCCCTTCATGTTGTCTCTCCCCATCTTCTTGAAGGCCAAACCTGAGCCTCCTGAGTGCTGATCCCCGTCCCTGCAGAGGACAAGTGCTTCTGTTAACTTGGCCTCAAGTGCATCTGCAGCACCTCATATATAGTTCCAGCCACAGAGGCAGAAGGTCTATTGCAAATACGAAGGAAGACTGGGAGCTCAATTAAATGTCATGACATTAAGTCTCCTACTGTGAGGGTGATGAATGTGAGCCATGTGCTGGCATCTTGGGGATCATTGGGCCTGTGGCCTCATTCCCCTCTCTGAGGTGGGATGGCTGTGGTTGCATCTGGAGCCCAAGGGAAGGTGGCATGTGACAGATGCTTTGCCTACAGTAGATACCAGGCTCTTGTGCTTGGCCTGATGACTCGTGATGCCAGTGGCAGGAAGTGTTTAATTTTCATTGTGTCACCAGAATGATTCCTCAGTTCACCAAGAGCAGCTTTTGTTGGAGCTGATAGCAGCCTGATAAGCTTAAGACAGCCTATGGATGCTCATAATGCCAAAGATCCATATCCTGGGCTGCTACTTGAAAGTCCCTGGGAATCCACGCTGGCTCTCTGCTTAGGTCTGGGAGAATGGAGCCAGAGAGGAAACAAGTCCCCCTATGAGGCTTCCCTGAGGGGGTTGGGGGCATGGCTCAGTGGTAGAGCTCTTGCCTTGCACATGCAAGGCCCTGGGTTCCCTCCCCAGCATCACACACAAAAGAGTAAAACTCCCCTGCTCTTCTGTGAGGATTGCCTGTGAACCAGCAGAGCCTGTTGGAGTGGGTTCAAGAGCACATGCCAGCCCTCTGGCTATTGGCTTATGTCCACAGCCACTGTCCAGCCACATTGAAGCCCCTTGTATTTAGGGGAGTCGTTAGCCACTGTGCCTCTTGCCTCTATATAGCAGAGTAGGCACTTGGAGAAGTGCCAGGGTCTGGTAATACCAACAGCGCTGGTTAGGGGCTCCCTGAGCTCTAGCCCCAGTACATGTAGTCCTCCCCGCAGCCCACATCACATGGAGATGCAGCCAAATGAGGGCCCGATGGAGCCTGTTTTTATGTCCTGGGATGGGAGAGGCGCCCTAGTGTAGTGATGTTCTCTGCATCCAAGTCACTCGCTCCCACTTTTGTAGAGTGTAGCTTTGGCTCTTGTGGCCTCTGGGTCATGGTTTCTGCTCTTTCGAGTTCCTCGTGTCTCCTCCTGACCCCTGATCCCAAACCACCCTGCTGACCCCCTTGTTTCCTGTGTCTGTCAGGAACCACAAAGGCAGAGGACCGGGGTATGCTGCTGAAAACCTTCAACGAGCCCGGCTCCGAGTACTTCATCTTCCTGCTCAGCACCCGGGCTGGGGGGCTGGGACTGAACCTCCAGTCAGCTGACACTGTGATCATTTTCGACAGCGACTGGAATCCCCATCAGGTAAAAGCTGCCAGTGCCCTGGTGAGAGAGGGGAGAGGAGCTCTGAGAAGCTCTTAGAGGGGCTGCCCAGTCTTAGTGCCCACCAGCCTTCTTGTGGGTCCCAGGAGCTGGCAGGAGCGACACCTACCCCAACCTAGTCATCAGGAAACAGATTTATCTTTCTCTTTCTAAAAGTAGACACAGCCTTGTCCTCTGGTTAGGAAAGCAGCATAGCCCCCCACCCTTTTTTAAATTTCTGGAATCGCATAACTGAGAACAAGGTAGAAGGTGCTGTGAGTCCTGTTGGCCACAGCCGCCAGGTTATGGGGCACAGCTCTGCAGACTTGTTCTGTGTGGAATAGTTGACCCATGTCGAAGAAAATCTAGGGCAGACTCTTGTTTCTTAATCACATACTCCATGTGGGCCTCCATACCAGTAGGTGCCAGGGCATGCTGTTATAAACTAGCAGTTTTAAAATGAGTAAAACTTTCTCTGCCTCATTATAACAGTAATATGCTCTTGCTTTTTATTTCCAATGCAGATACTAATAACGCAAAATAAAGAGGCCTCTTTCCCTTCCCCACCAATCGCCTTCTTTGCTGAGAGCCTACCAGGAACACATGGATGTGCTGATTTTGACACAGTGTCTCCCATTGGAGCATGTGCCTCTTGTGTTCAGCAGCTAGTGTCAATCACCTCTCCTCCAGAGGACACATCTACTCCACTATTATATCAACTCCAGATGCCCCAGTATATATGGTCCCAAAACATCTTAATTCCAGCTCTGTTTCCATTTACCAGCAAAACCACCAGCCCCTCAGGAAACCCTCTATCCCTCTTTGGGTACTTGTGTAATGTCGCTCCAGCTAGGTCAGCCCTGAGAAGTGGTATCCCCATGCCTGTGGGAGTCTTCTCTTCATATTCTGGTTGTTTCTGCCCAACTATTTTTATTTCCATTGATGGAGTCCACCCATTGGTGGGGTCCAAGTGTGCCCTCTTCCACAGCCTGGTGGCCCCATCATGATCAGTGCCTTAGTCTATGCATTGGGTGAATACCCTGGATGACCCCCTGAATTTTTCCCCCTGATCAGTCTGCCATGTAGTTCCAGCCCAGATTCTGGTGACTGGCCAGTTTCCTGAAAGATGGTCAGAGTGTGCAGTCAGCAAGCAGACTTTAGTTAAAACCCCATTACCAAGGTTGTTGAGGTCAGTTCCTTACCGTCCTCCTCCCTTCCCATGCTTCTCAGTTTGAGGAGCATGGTACCTCAGTGGCCTATACACTGGGCCCAGAGACATGGTTTCAGGGAGCCTCCTTGTTCTAAACTAGGGATAATGATAAAAAATATTTGCACTAGGCATGGTGGTGCGTGTCTGTAATCCCAGCAGCTCGGGAGGCTGAGGCAAGAGGATTGTGAGTTCAGAGCCAGCCTCAGCAACTTAGTGAGGCACTTAGCAACTCAGTGAGACCCTTTCTCTAAAATAAAATATAAAAAGGGCAGGGGATGTGGCTTGGTGGTTAAGCATGCCTGGGTTCAATCCCGGGTACCAAAAAAAGAAAAAAAAATTGCAGCCAAGGCTACCACTTTATCAGGAGTTGCTCTCCCAGTTGCTGGGCCATACTCCTGACACCTCTTCCCTCATGTATTCTATACAGAGCCATCAGAAGAGGGGCCACATGTCATCATAGTGAATTCTGAGGTTGGGTCAGAAGGTTACGCCCAGGCCTGGGTTGTACAGCAGGGAAGCATGTGGACCCATAACCAAACCAGACCCTGCCACACTGCTGCCAGTGTTACCCCTGACCTCTAAGTGGTGCCTCGGTTGTTACATGGCCGCTCTGAGGACCTCTGGGTCCATGATAAGGGCTGCTGGGGACTTAACCCCTTAGGGGTTGTCCTCTGAAATGGTTCTGTCTTCTTGAATATTTCTCAGGTCCCAGTAGGGGAGAAAATAACAACTGGGTGTGGTTCAGTGGAGGAGTGCTCGCCTGGCATGCATGGGGCACTGCATTTGATCCTCAGCACCACATTAAAATAAAGATATTGTGTCCACTTAAAACTAAAAAAGAAAATAAATATTTAAGGAGAAAAACAAATGAAAATTACAACTGGGCTCGTCACCTAGTCCCCCAGAACAGGTGATGCAAGCCAGGTCACATTCCTGAGCTCTGGCTCGTGCCACTACTGGTGAAGAAGGGTAGACGTGAGGGTGGGGGCACACACAAAAAGAAGGAGACCCTGCCTCCGCACCCTCCTCCTCAAAGCATCTGCCCTCTGGTCTGGAATTGACTCGTACTTCTCCCCAGGACCTGCAAGCGCAGGACCGAGCCCACCGCATCGGGCAGCAGAATGAGGTGCGTGTGCTCCGCCTCTGCACGGTCAACAGCGTGGAGGAGAAGATCCTGGCCGCAGCCAAGTATAAGCTCAACGTGGACCAGAAGGTGATCCAGGCGGGCATGTTCGACCAGAAGTCATCCAGCCACGAACGGCGCGCGTTCCTGCAGGCCATCTTGGAGCATGAGGAGCAGGACGAGGTGAGCACAGCACCAGCCCCGACCCTGAGCCCTCCCCAGTGTGAGTGGTGGACGCATGAGCGGCTTTCATTTTTGTTTTTGTACCTTTTTTTGCACTCTTATTTTTTTTGCATCCCTTTGGAGTAAAGGGAGTGTGGGCTGAGCGGAAAGAGGATGAGTACTTGCTTTCCCTTTGAAGTGGTTTTTTTTTTTCTAAACTGCTGGTGACAGACGCCGGATTGACAGCCCTGGAGACTGAAGTCCTCTATTTATCCACAGAGCAGACACTGCAGCACGGGCAGCGGCAGTGCCAGCTTCGCCCACACTGCCCCTCCGCCAGCGGGCGTCAACCCCGACTTGGAGGAGCCACCTCTAAAGGTGAGAGGGGTAGTTCAGTCTCCACGCCCATCCAGTCCTCGGCTTCTCAGCTGGGACGGCCAGCAAGGGCCCTGATCCCACCGAGCGTGCGTGTGCGTGTGCGTGTGTGTGCCTCTCGCTGCTGTGTGGGTCCCCATCCACCGCAGCCGGACTGGGACCGCCAGCTCATTTCCCACGGATCGCCATGCTCGCCTCCGAGCCTGGCCGCCGCCGCCCAGCCCAACCCCTCCGCAGTCAGACTAAAGGTTTGCAATCTTGTAGGAAGAAGATGAAGTGCCCGACGACGAGACTGTCAACCAGATGATTGCCCGGCACGAAGAGGAGTTCGACCTGTTCATGGTGAGCGCTGCGTGCTGCCGCGAGGCGGCTGTTCGCCCCACAGCCTCGGGGTGCCCTGCAGGGCTGTGCCCACCCTGCCAACACCAAGATCTATGCAGAAAGTCTCAGTGATGCCAGATGTGGTGGCCCGCACCTGTAATCCTAGCTATGTGGGACACTGAGGCAAGGAGGGTCACAAGTTCAAGGCCAGCCTGGGTAATGTAGCAAGACTCTGTCTCACGATAAAATATTAAAAGGCTGGAATATAACGCAGTGGTAAAGTGTCCTTGGGTTCTGTCCCTGGTAAACTCCCCAGCAGCGAATGGACCTGGGGACATCTCTCAGTGTACCTGCTCATGGCTCTAACTGACCCATCCTTGTTCATCCTTGATCTCCCAAGCTAGTCATAGGGACAGCCGGGCACACACTGGCCTCTGTGCTCTATGTGACCCTCAGACCTGCCTGTCCTCCTGAGTCTGTTTGCTGACAGCTGTTAAGGGCTCCGCTCCCTTTCAGAGGGAGCCAAGACCATCAAGGCCATGGGACTTCAAGGGCCTCCATGGCAGGCCCAGGCCCAGGGTGATGGGGTGAAATTGGAGCAGAGGTCCTCTCGGCTCTAGCAGGCCTGTCTCTTCCACCCAGGCTGTTGTGGAGCTGCCACCCTGTTGCCCCTTTCCTGGGGTCTGTGTTCCCCTCTTTCCCATCTTCTCCAGAGCCCCGAAGCAGGGTCTGTTATAGCAGCCAGACCAGGTCAGCCCCTGCAGTCAGAGCTGCTGTGTTAACTCCCGTGCCAGCGATGGGCCCTGTGAGCCTTTGACATCCCCTACTGGAGCCTGCCCTCTGGAGCGCTCCCTTTTGTTGACCCCCCCCCCTCTGTCTCTCCCTCATTTTGCTTCTCTCGCTTCCCTCCTCCTCCTGCCCACACACTGCAGCGCATGGACCTGGACCGCCGGCGCGAGGAGGCCCGCAACCCTAAGCGGAAGCCACGCCTGATGGAAGAGGATGAGCTCCCATCCTGGATCATAAAGGATGACGCCGAGGTGGAGCGGCTGACCTGTGAGGAGGAGGAGGAGAAGATGTTTGGCCGGGGTTCCCGCCATCGCAAGGAAGTGGATTATAGCGACTCTCTGACGGAGAAGCAGTGGCTCAAGGTACATGCTGGAGAGGGCCGTGCCTTCCCCCGGCTGGTGCTGGGCAGGGCTTACAGAGCAGAGGTGCAGCCACCAGTACAGCCTGGGTCCAGCCACATGAGGCACCTTCTAACATAGCTGGCTTCATTAACACCAGAGGGCCTCTGAGGTGGGCCAGGACCCCCACTGCTGCAAGTAGGGGGATGCCCAGGCTCTCTCTGAGCAGCTCCAAGCCTACTGCCAGCCCTTAGAAGCCCTCTGAGTGTGAGGGTTTACCTCTTCATAAGGTTAAAAAAACTGCTGCCAAGGTGCTGTGTTGCAAGCACCTGTCGCTAGAGAAAGCATGGTGATAAGTCAGTCAGCGGCGCCCTGGAGGTGGGCAGCAGTGCTGGCTTGGGGCGGGGTCAGGGAGCTCCACTTCAGGCAGGCTGCCCCTGGAGCTGGCCTCTCGCTGGCTCTGAGGAATGGGGGATTATAATCCTGAGGTCTGCTGAGCTGCCGGGCACTGCCTGAGGCCACTGCTGCTTGTGGAGATGACATGAGTCCTCATTTCAGTAGATGGCACCAGTCCCTACAGTAGCAGCTGCAAATGGCTGAGTCAGAGCTTTGGGTCCTGCAGAGGTCACCTCCCCTAATCTGGGGCACACTGTGCCAGGTGACTGGCTTTAGTAAACACTGTTATGTTGACAAATCAGACCCTCCCCACTTTAGGGGCTCGGACTGTAGAAGATGACTAAGCCCAGCTAGCCCGGGAGTTGCATCTGGGCTGGGCCATGCTGAGCACGCACCCAGGGATGAGCCATGAGGCCCTGCAGTGTGGCCAGGCAACTCCAGCCCCTTCTGGGAGCTCAGGACATCAGACTTGTAAGCCTGCCCACTGTCCTCTGCACAGTGGGGAGCTGTAAGGACACCCCAGCAAGCTGGGAAAAACTTAGGGTGGGCTGCTTGCTTCCCAGGATGCTCTAGGGCCAAGAAGGGAACCCTCAAGAAGAGGGGTGTAGGCCCAGCCACAGACCTATGTGGCAGCCTTTGTGCCTTTTAAATTTAAAATTAGACCACCTGCTAATGTTTTGTGTTATGAGATGTAATTTACATGCCATACAGATCACCCAATTCAATGATTTTTATATATTTCCAGAGTTGTGCAGCCATTATCATAGTCAGCATTAGATCATTTCCTCTCTCCAAAAAGAAGCCTTGCTCCAGTTTACTGTTTCCCCTTAATTCCTTTGTTTCCCAAGCCACGGGCAATGACTAATCTTCTGTTTCTCTATGGTTCTGTCTGTCCTGGACCTTCCATGTCAGTGGCATCATACAATGTGTGGTCCTTTGGAGTTGGCCCTCTTATTTATTTATTGTGCCAGGGATTGAACTCAGAGGCACTTAACCACTGAGCCACATCCCCAGCCCTATTTTGTATTTTATTTAGAGACAGGGTCTCACTGAGTTGCTTAGTGCCTTGCTTTTGCTGAGGCTGGCTTTGAACTCATGATCCTCCTACCTCAGTCTCCTGAGCCACTGAGATTACAGGCATGTGCCAGCATGCCCGGCTTTATTATTTTGAGACAGTGTCTAAGTTGTCCAAGCTGCCTTGAACTTATGGTCCTCCTGCCTCAGCCTCCCAAGTAGCTGGGATGAAAAGCATGAGCCACCATGCTAGCTGTTATCTCACCTTTTCTTTGTTTTGTTCTGCAGTGCTGGGGATCAAGCCCAAAGCCTTATGCATAATAGGCAAGCACTCTGCCACTAAGATACACTTTATCTTTTGATTCTGATGTCCTGTAGATGTGAAGTGATGTGGTGGGTTTGATTTTTGTTTCCCTGGTGGCTCATCATGTGGACTGTCTTTCTGTGTGCATGTTAAGCTATTCTGATATCTTTTTTTATTTATTATTTTCTTGGTACCTGGGATTGAACTCAGGGGCATTCGACCACTGGGCCACATCCCTAGCCCTATTTTGCATTTTATTAGAGACAGGGTCTCACTGAGTTGCTAAGCGCCTCACCATTGCTGAGGCTGGCTTTGAACTCGTGATTCTCCTGACCCAGCCTCCCAAGTGCTGGGATTACAGGCGTGCACCACCATGCCCTGCTCGAAATCACTTTTTTATTCGACAGTATACAAGAAGTCATGAGGAAAGGTTACTTAAGGTCAAAGGCATATCCGAATGTGAAAAAAATAATTGTTCTGGGGTTTTACCTTGATAAGCAATTTTTTTTTTTTCCTTTTTTTTTTTTTTTTTTTTTTTTTGGTACCAGGGATTGAACTCAGGGGCAATCGACTACTGTGCCACATCCCCAACCCTATTTTGTATTTTATTAGCGACAGGGTCTCACTGAGTTGCTAAGCGCCTCACCATTGCTGAGGCTGGCTTTGAACGTATGATTCTCCTGACTCAGCCTCCCAAGTGCTGGGATTACAGGCGTGCACCACTGTGCTCAGCTTTCTGATATCTTCTGTAGAAAAATGACTGTTTGCATGCCTTGCTTTTTGAAACAGGGCCTCATAAAGTTGCTGAGGCTGGCTTCAAACTAGGGATCCTACTGCCTCAACCTCCTAAGTCACTGGGATTACAGGCATGCGACATTGCACCTGGCTCATAGTGTCCTGTGAAGCATAAATTGTTTTTGTTATACTTACCATTCATTTTTGTTTGTTTGTTTGTTTGTTTGCTTCTGCTTTGGTGTCATATGTAAGAAACCACTCTTAAATTCAGGGTCAAAAAGATGTACCCCTTTGTTTTTTTCTAAGAGTATTATAGTTTTGCCATGATTCATTTGGAGTTAAATTTTACTTATGGTGTGAGAACAGGCCCTCTGCTGTACTACTGGTGGGCGTGTAGCATTGGTGCCACTTTTTGTTAGCTACTCTGGGTGCTCTATGTACCAGAAGCTGTCAGGATGCCTGGCTGTTACCCAGCTTAGCCGACTCCCTTCCTTCATTGTTTCCCGTGGGTATGGTGATAAAGTGCTCTGACTGTGGCAGCTTCATATATCAGAAATACATTTTTTTGCTATTCTGGAGCCAATCCTGAAACCAGTGTGTGTTGACAGGTCATGAAAGCCACAGTGGAGGGTCTTTCCTTGGCTCTTCCAGCTTCTGGTGGCTCCAGCAGCACTTGGCTTTGTGCCCACTATACTCCAGTCTCTGCCTCCACCTGCCATGACCTTCTCTATCTCGCCCTGCTTATTGCTTTCTATCTCTCGTGAGGACAGTACATTGGATTTAGGGTCCACTCTGGTGCAGGGTGATATTCATTTTCATCCTAAACTGATAACATCTGTACAGATTCCATTTTCAAGGTCACATCCTCGCCTCAGGTATGGGTTGAGAGGACAGTCTTAAGCCCTCTTCTCTTCCCTGGGATGCAGCAGGACTTACAGACTCAGTCCTTCCTGCCTGTTGCACCGCTCCCTCCCCAATCCCTCCCATTCTCCTTGGCTCTCAGCTTAACTACCCCCTCCTGCAGAAGGCTCTCCCAGCCAGCCTCAGACCCCACTCAGTCTTTTTCCTGCCTTCTCCGTACTTGTCACCTTGGCTGTGGTAGTCACTGATTTCTGTCTCCCTTTCACAAGGACAAAGGCCCCACCTGGTTCTGTTCTTTGCCAAACCTAGTGTCCAGACCTACAGGCCTTTCTAATTCCAGGATTCCCTGGAAACCTGACTTCCCATCACTTGGGATAAAACATACCAGTTAATTATTATCACTGAAAGTTAATAGTCAGGGATTCTTGTGAGGTTAGTATTGTTCAGCACGAGGAATCTGTGTTAATGAGTCAGCTGTCAATCTTGGCTTTACTTAGAATAGCCAAAAATGGGGGTAGGGGAACAGCTTGGAAAAACAAGTGCTCAGTGGTAGAGCACTTGCCTAACATGCCTGAACCCTGGGTTCATCCCCCAAAATAAAAAACCAAGCAACCTAAATGCCAAGAATAGGCAAAGGTTAACCCTAAGGCACATTGTCCACTGATAGACTGAGCAGACATAGAGAAGTTATTCTGTGGGGATGACAGGAAAAATATCCATGACCCAGGCATCTGAGGTTGTGGCTCAGCGGTAGAGTGCTCACCTTGCTCGTGCGCAGCCCAGGTTCGATACTCAGCACCATGTAAAACTAAAGGCATTGTGTACAACTGAATCAAACAAATAAATATTTTTAAAAAAATATTCATAGCCGGGCGCGGTGGCGCACGCCTGTAATCCCAGCACTTGGGAGGCTGAGGCAGGAGGATCGCGAGTTCAAAGCCAGCCTCAGCCGTGGCGAGGCACTTAGCAACTCAGTGAGACCCTGTCTCTAATAAAATACAAAAAAGGGCTGGGGATGTGGCCCAGTGGTCGAGTGCCCATGAGTTCAATCCCCGGTACCAAAAAAAAAAAAAAAAGAAAAAAAAATATTCATGACACGGTAAGCACCAAGGCATATGGGCAGTTCAGGTGTTCTCAGTGGAGCACATGGGGAACAGGAAGAGAAAGGCTCTGGAGGTGACAGTGGGGATGTTTGAGCTCTGTGCTTATAACTGGTTAAAATGAGCAGTTTTGTATTATGTGTAATTTATCACGACTTGAAAAAATTAGTGAGAATGCATTTGGCAGGGTTGTTGATCACAACAGCTCCAGGTGGGAGGATTTCAGAATTACGTCCCTCCTGGTCTCAGTGCAATGGGATAGGACCCCTCTACTGGCAAAGAACAGATTTTTTAAGGCTGGCTTGAGTGGGGGCTGGGTCTGCGCTGGCCTTTGAACACTGCCTGGAAACCACCCAGGAGCCTTGGTGTGTGTTGCACCCCGAGCCAGCCATGCTGGGAGGATGATGGTGTGGGGCCTCCTCCCTGCCCCAGCCGGGGGCCCCAAGTGTGCGTCACGGCCTCTTCTTGTCAACCTGGGTGCTGGCTGTCCTATTTTACTACTATTGACCCTGAAGGCTATCGAGGAGGGCACGCTGGAGGAGATCGAAGAGGAGGTCCGGCAGAAGAAATCGTCACGGAAGCGCAAGCGGGACAGCGATGCCGGCTCCTCCACACCGACCACCAGCACCCGCAGCCGAGACAAGGATGATGAGAGCAAGAAGCAGAAAAAAAAGCGAGGGCGGCCACCTGCCGAGAAGCTCTCCCCAAACCCACCCAACCTCACCAAGAAGATGAAGAAGATTGTGGACGCCGTGATCAAGTACAAGGACAGGTAAGTGGAAGGCGGGCTCGCGCGGGGCAGGCTGGGCCTTTGCGCTCCAGCCTCCCATGTGCAGCGTGTGGGTTGTGTGTTAAGTCATTCTCAGACACTGGATCTTTGCCTCTGCCCTGCTGTCACACCACTTATGTTCTGGAACAGGGAATTACGCAGTCACATCACCATGAAAGGGAAGATAATATGCAGCAATGAGAAGGGGCAGCCGTGTGGGTTTCAGGGGAGTGACGTGTGAGTGTTCCCCAGGGAGGAGGAAACAGTCTGCTTGGCCTGCCTGGCAGCAGCAGCAGTGGATCTGTGACCTGGTGAGATTGAGGATCAGTGCTGATCATGTGGCCAGGTAGATAGTCAGGGAGGCCCTGTGGCTGGAATGTGGCAAGTAGCTTTCCTGCTCCACGCCTCTCTTGCCCCCATGGCCCTCCTAGTCTCCCTGTGCCCTTGAGGGTCAGTCCAGTGTTGAGCGATGCTCTCTGCCAGGCCCATTCCCCACATTAGGGTCCCTTTTCCTCACAGACTCAGGCTAAATATGAAGCAGCACATAATTTCATCTATGGCCAGGACTCTGTAGTAGGACATAACCTCCATTTGTGCTTCACGTGGACCATTTAAAGAAGAAAGTAAGGCTTCTTGGTGGCTGTCCAGGAAGACACATGCACGTTCCTCCCACTCAAGGCAAGCTTCTTGCAGCTAGGCAAAGGCCTGTCCCTGCCACCTTGGGGTTCACTCTCCCCCTGCTTTCTGCTGCTTGGCATCTTTTTTTTTTTTTTTTTTTTTTTTTTTTTTTTTTTTTAATATTTATTTATTTACTTTAGTTGTACACAATGCAATGCACTCATGTTTACGTGGTGCTGAGGATCGAACCCGGGCCGTGCACGTGCGAGGCGAGCGCTCTGCCGCTGAGCCACAACCCCAGCCCTGCTTGGCATCTTATTTCTCTTTCTGATCCATGTTAGCCAAGACTGCCCCCATCAGGGGAGGGTTGTACAGTTTGAGTTTATAGTGACGTTAACAGTGAGTCAGGACTTTTTTTTTTTTTTTTTTTTTTTTTTAATTTTTCTTTTAGTTGTTGATGGACCTTTATTTTATTCATTCACGTATATGCAGTGCTGAAAGTTGAACCCAGTGCCTCACACGTGCAAGGCAAGCACTCCACCACTGAGCTACAACCCCAGCCCAGAGTTTGATCTTTCATAGGGAAAATATCAAGGTGTGAGCTGTTGTGCCTGGGGACTCGACCCAAGTGTGGAATTTTAGGGAGTGGTGATGGTTGTGGTAACTGAGTGAATGGGTACAAATTCTTAAAAAGACTAGTTTAGTATCAAAAGAGAAACAAATAATGAAGTTAACCAGCTAGATATGAAAATATAATGTGCAGATGTTTTGGAAAAAAAAAAAAAGTATTGATTCTAATTTGCAAACTTTTATATCTGAGGCAAACTCCACAAAGAAAGAAGTGGAAAGCTAAGATAGCAGATATGCAAAAAATCTCATGAAATAGACAGGCCTCCATATTTTGTTTTATTTTTTTGGTTTTGGAGACAGAACCCAGGGTCTCATCACTGTTTAAGACATGTCCTGCCACTGAGCTGTACTTCTGCTCCATCCTATTTATTTCTGTTGATTTTCTTGAGACGAAAACTTGAAATTACTACAGCGAAGAAGACCTTTTAAAGGTCAGTGAGGAAAGTAGGGTGGGCTTTGTAGTCAGTCCTGCCAATGTTTTAGATTATCTACATACAGAACGACCTTGACCCCCACTTTCCACCATACACATGTATTCCTTTGAAGTGGATTATGGAGATAAAACTGAAAGGTAGAAGCAGTGTTCTACGTGTCAATGGAAGGAAGATTGATTCTCTATAACAAAAAGACCGAATACCCCAACACCAAGAGTTTGCATGGGGAGACCAACCTATGACAGCTCATGCAGTTGGGATTATGATGACAGAGGACATGATCGAGGCCGTGCTGAGCAGGACTGCTACAGCACATCATGCAGAGGAGGAGGAGGATGCAGAGCTGCTCAAGATCAGCTTTATAGAAGGTGGTTACCTTCTCCATACTATAGTCATGGGCGATACAAGTCTCATTCCAGATCTTGATCCTACTCTCCTCATCATTATTAAAGCATGAAGTTCAAGACTTTCTGAAACCTGCCATGGAGCTGGGATATTGTTGGTGGACAATATTTTTTATTGTCTCCTGTTTAAAAAGTAAATAGTGCCTAGTGAAGTTAAGTGACTTCTACACCTTTAATGATGAGTAATTTTGGTGGAGTTAAAATGCTGTTTTCATTCTGCATTGGTGTAGTTCAGTACTTTCTTCAAAAGTGTTTTCAGAAAAGTATGTTTTATATGTAATTTTTTTAGAATCTAAATTTTCACTGCTGAGAAGTTTCTGTTGTACAAACTTCATTTAAAAGGTTTTTCTACTGAATCCAGGGTTTTCTGAAGACGGAAGCCTGTGTGTAAAATGCTACCAGATGGCATGAAGCAATAATAAACAGTTTGATTAAAAAAAAAAAAAAAAATGCAACAATGTTCTAGAAGAAACCGTGGGAGATCTTCATGTCCTTTCAGTGGGCAGTCTTTTCAACGGGACACAAAGCCATGGGCCATTAGCGACCTCACTAAGATTAGGAATGTGTTCAGCAAAGGATACTCTTATTATGACAGTGAAGACCCGTTCCATAGACTGGGAAAGACGAGCTAGATTGCAGACCAACAGTGAATGTGAAGAGCCGCCTCCCGGGAGGATAGCCTGCTGACTGCTCAGCATGGCGACGCACATGACAGCGTCGGGAGATACACATTAGAACCAGAGCTGCTGCCTCCACAGCCACCAGGAAGGCCAGAGCTCCTGCTAGCAAGGCTGTGCAGCACCCAGACCTCATGTCCTGCTTTCCAGGAATGGGCCATTCTCAGCAGCATCTAATCCTGTCATCTCCCCCAAGAGCCCAGTGCATGTCCACACAGATGAGGTTGTGAGGTCCCAAAAGAGGAATCAGCCCAGTGTCCATCCTCAGGAGAACAGATGCTCATGTTCTTGCTATGCAGAGATTTTTTTTTCTCAGCCTCCCGAGTAGCTACTTGGAGAATCATATCTTTTTGAGTGCAGGAAGCTGGACACTAGAGCGTGCCACCAGTATGCTCCCGGGCATGTGAAGTTCAAAAGCTGATTCATGGACTCGGGAGTTAAAACCTCTAGACGGGAAAGCAGCACAAGTGGGCTCCTGGGATATCAGGAAATTTCTGAATGTGGATGTGAAAACACTCCAGTCTGGTATACCTCAGTTTAAACAGCAACAGAAAGACCTAGAAAAAGGCTGTGGATGTTTCTAAGATAAATATCATTTAAATTATCAGTGCATTCCCTGTCTCATTAGCATCATGCTTACCTGTTTAGCATGTGAGGAGAGAAAATGGCTCAGCCTGCTGCTGAACATAATGCTCTCCCAGCCTCGGACCTGAGATGACAAATCAACAGGAAGGTGAAAGTAACTCCTAGGCTTTGGGAAGGGACTGATTCGTCAAGACAGTCCAGCCGCAGGACACCCAGTGTGCCATGAAGACCAGCTCTGGACTCGGCTGCACTCCTTGCTTCTGTCTGACTCGTGCGGTGAAAAGCTGCACAGGGGTCGATGTGTGGTTTCCGCATAGCCTAGCTTCCTGGAATGGGTGGCTTTGCAGAACTGGGGGTTATTTATTGGGCACACCTATAGTCCCAGGGACTAGGGAAGCTGAGGCAGGAGGATTGCAAGTTCAAGACCAGCCTCAGTAACTTAGCAAGACTCTGTCTCAAAATGAAGTGGAGATACAGCCCCTGGGTTCAGTCCCCCATCCCCCCCCCCCCCAAAAAAAAAAAAAAAAACCTGGGAGTTACCAACAGACCAGGAAGGGACCATAGAAGAATGACAAGTGGCACAGCACTTGTGATTGTCAAGGGAAGCCTGCAGAGTAGACTTGGAGGAACAGATGGTGTGCACTCAGAACTGCTTAGTCCATTCCTTAGAATATGGTTTGCTGGTGGCCACACAGGAAGAGATCTAGCTGGATACATTAACTAAGGAATGGGCACGCACCTGGGCATGGTGGTGCACATGTGGAATCCCATGTGATCGGAAGGCAGGAGGTTGCAAGTTGGAGGTCAGCCTCAGCAACTTCGCAAGACCCTGTCTCAAAAACCAAAAAGGGCTGTGCGTAGTGGTGCACGCCTGTAATCCCAGCACTGGGAGGCTGAGGCAGGAGGATCACGAGTTCAAAGCCAGCCTCAGCAACCGCGAGGCACTTAGCAACTCAGTGAGTGAGACCTTGTCTCTAAATAAAATACAAAAAAGGGCTGGGGATGTGGCCCAGTGGTCAAATGCCCCTGAGTTCAATCCCCAGTACCAAAAACAAACAAACAAACAAAAAAAAACCAAAAAACAAAAAGGGCCAGGCATTGTGGCACATGCCTGTAATCCCAGCAGCTCTGGAGGCTGTGGCAGGAGGATCACAGGTTCGAAGCCAGCCTCAGCAATGGTGAGGTGCTAAGTAACTCAATGAGACCTGTCTCTAAATAAAATACAAAATAGGGCTGGGATGTGGCTCAGTGGTCATGTGCCCCTGAGTTTAATCTCCAGTACCTGCCTCCTGCCAAAAAAAAAATAACTAGGAGCATATGACCTCATTTGGCAGATAATTTTAAAAATGGTGTTTACACACAAAATTGACTCATTTAGCAGATGTTTCTGACAACCTTAACTAAATTTGAAACTGTAAAGGAAAACCATGATAGGGTTGACCTATCCCTTGTGAAGACAGGGAACGTCTGGAGGCCCCCCGCCCTGCCATAGCTCAGAGGGTCTCTAGAAGGATACAGGACTCACTGGAAACTGTTACTGTAAAAGGGGTGAAGACCAAAATCACCAGAGGAAAAAGCACACAAGGCAGCTTCCAGGAGAGCCCCGAGCTGAGCTTCCTGTGGAATTGCAGTCAGCACTTTCCTAGGAACTGTGAGACAGTGCAGTGTTTCCAGCAGGAAGCCTCCATGTCCAGGCTTTTTTGGGGGTTTTCTGGGATCAAGTAGATATGACTGACAGCCCGTACGACTGACCTTCCAGCACCTCTGCAGGTCAAATTGATGCCATGACCCCGAGCTACCATCCTAAACCACCTTCAGGACATTCTAGGCCTAATGCCCCAGAGGAACAAGGCTACCCTGTTGGGCATGACATTTCAGGGGCGTAGAGATTACCTTGCAGGATCTTAGAACCAAGGTCATACCTTATTTTGGGCCAAGGGTAGATCCTTTACACTTGTCAGACACTTGGAAGGTTCCAGGCCACCAGCCGCTATGGCAGGGGGTATTCACAGCCATGCGTGGTGACCCTTTGCCCTGTATGCCTGCACCACCCCCAAGAGAACTTGAGTGGAATAAAATGAGACAGAGCATCGCAGTTCACTGTTCTCTCTCAAAGTTTCTGTTGTTTGCTGGGCACAATGGTGCATGCCTGTAATCCCAGTGACTTGAGAAAGAAGCAGAGACAGGAGGATCTCTCAAGTTTGAGACCAGCCTCAGCAACTTAGCAAGACCCTGTCTCAAAATTTAAAATGTTCTTGACACAGTGGTGCATGCCTATAATCCCAGTGGCTCAGAGAATAGCAGTTTCATACCCAGCCTCAGCAACTTAGGCCCTAAGCAACTCAGTGAGACCCTCTCTCTAAATAAAATACAAAAAACAGGGCTGGGGATGTGGCTCAGTGGTTAAGTGCCCCTGGCTTCAATCCCTGGTACCAGAAAAACAAATAAAATAAATTAAAAAGGACCTGGGATTTGCATTAGTGGTAAAACACCCCAGATTCTATCCCCAGAACCGAAAGAAAAAGTAATTTTCTATTCCTTTGCAAAAAGAAAATGTTGAAGGAAACATTTGGATTTTTTGTTTTTTAATTTGCCTTCCAGAACCCTCTAATCTGCTAAGTTCTATAATTGAGTTGAATGTGGAACCTGAAGAGAGAAGCAGTTATCACAACTCAGTTCTTTGTGAACATGGAAGAATGGGTATGGGCTGGCATCATTTGAATTAATGTCAGGAGCCTGCTTTATCAAGCAGGAGTACATGATGCTGCTTGTACCATGCCCGGTGACCTTAGGTGGCAGCCTGCTTGTACCTCAGTGCAGTAGCACCCAAGAGACAACAGTGGCACAGCCATGTACCAACTGCTGTGTTGCACCAGACGTTCATGGAGAGGCAGGGGTACCCTTCCTGTCACTTGCCATTCCAGATGTTACTTTTGATTTATGAGGTGGAGGTTTTGTCCCCCAGTCTGTGTTGACACTGTGTTGTGCTTGGTACCACCTTTGTAGTACTCCTTCAGATGTTTGCAACCTTCTCGCTTAGGAAACTCTCCATCCACTCATACTCCAACTCAGCCAGTGGGCCGACCCTCCTGAGGCTCCCTGGCGCAATGTGTGGGTGCTCCTGGAGTGGTGTGTGCCCAGCCCCTATCACTGTATGCAGTGCGTGGACTGAGAAGACATTTTACACTCTGGTACTACAGGAAAGGAAGACTGGACAGTTTTGCAGATCCTTGTGCCCAGTACTGGTCAGGGGCTGGAGGGCCTTCAGTAGGAAGGACCACCTAAGGAGAGCCTGAGGAGCAGGTCCACTGGGAAAAGAGGAAGAACGAGTATCACTGGCAGAGGGCACAGTGTGTGCTGAGGGCTGGAGGATGCTGGCTTCCCAGGTCCAGAAGAAGCTGAGCAAGACCAAGGGGCTCAACAGGGACTGAGTCCATGCCGAGGAATTCCCAGGGGCCCCAGGCAGAGAGTGCTTCTTGTGATCTGAAATCTCAAACCACATTAAGGAACTTCCGGAATCGAAATCAGAATGGTGCCTGGCAGCCAGGCGCGGTGGCGCACACCTGCAACCCCAGCGGCTCAGGAGGCTGAGGCAGGAGGGTCACAGGTTCAAAGCCAGCCTTAGCAACAGTGAGACGCTAAGCAACTCAGTGAGACCCTGTCTCAAATAAAATACAAAATAGGGCTGGGGATATGGCTCAGTGGTCGAGTGCCCCTGGGTTCAATCCCTAGTACCAAAAAAGAAAAAAAGAATGGTGCCTGGCATGCCCAAGGCTCTGGGTTCCATCCCCAGCAAGAAACCAGAATAAAGAAATGAAGTTGGAAGTAGAAATTTTTACTTTAAACATGAAACATGCGTAAAAGTTAGGCATGGCTTTGGGGTCAGGGTAGGACTATGTCAAGGGGCTGTGTGTGCCGCCAGATGGTATCTGGTTCCCTTGGATCCTTGAGAAGCTGTCGGTAGCTAGTGGCCAAGGCAGCAAGTGGGTGTCCTGTGTGCCCCCTTGATGCTTTTGGGGCAGTTTTAGCAACACAACTGCTGGAAAGTGCTGGCTTGCTGGGCCAGGCCGGGCAGGGTGCAGAGGAGCTCTACCACTGCAGCTGGCCTTCAGGGAGGTTCCTTGCTGTGCTGCAGGCTGTGTGCAGCAACAGGGGGCCTGGTCTCTGGAATTTGACCAGAATGAGGCCATGTTAGAGAACGTGCTGCTTGTTAGGAGATGTACCGTGGGCTCCAGGACAAGGAGCAGGATGTCTGCAGCTGATACTCAGGGGACTCAGGAAGATGTCATACATACGAACTGCCCAGGCTAGGCCTGGCCAGGGCTATGAGCCCCTCTAGGCAGGCCTTTGGGCTCCCAAGGCCTCTCTGCAGTTCTCTGCCCTACCACAAACCTGTACCACCTCATTGAGAATCAAGTGGGTGACTTTACAGAGCTGAAAGGCTACACGTTGGACAAGAAAGACACAAGACATGCAGGTTGTCAGGCCAAGGTGTGCTCTGGTGAAGGAGGTTAAGAGGATGGAGGGGGCTTGGCACATTCCCAGGCCCCAGGCAGGACCCTCCACGAAAGGGAGCAGGGGGAGTGTGAGTGGGTCTGGGGTCCCCTTTTGACAGGGCAGGAAAACTTAAAGTCTTTCTGGCCCTCAACCTTCGGAGGGCCACCCTGGACTTGTCAGTAGCCCAAGGGCGAGTGGGTAAGCACACTCCATCAGGAAGTGGGGGCCCTCAGTTCCAGCTATGTGGTCAGCACTGTCTGGCAGCTAGCCTCAACTTGCTACATGCCAGCTCTGGCCAGACAAGGGTATCTAGCTGGTGAGCCCCAGATAAGGCCGAGGGCACAGCAGGGCTTACATTCATAGAGTAGACCCAGGAAGCCTATGGCTGGGGTGTGTGTGTAGCTGAGCTGAGGTTCTGAACTTGCCTTGGAATTTGTTAGAAAAAGCTCCGGCTGCCCTATTTGTAAGGCTGACTCCATCCTGGGCTTCATGCCCTGTTCCAGAGACGTTTATATGCTCCCCACCTCCAGATCAACAGCTGTTGTACAAAAGTTTAAAAACATAAATATACATTTAACATAATAGCTTAAGGCAGATAGGGACCAACAGAGGTGTAGGTGTCTGGAGCCCCGAGCAGATGGATTTGGATGGCCAGCCCACACATTTTTTCTTTTTTTTTTTTTTTTTTTTTTTTTTTATTTGGTACCGGGGATTGAACTCAGGGGCACTTGACCACTGGGCCACATCCCCAGCCCTTTTTTTTTTTTTTTGTATTTTATTAGAAGCAGGGTCTCACTGAGTTACTAAGTGCCTCGCCATTGCTGAGGCTGGCTTTGAACTTGCGATCCTCCTGCCTCAGCCTCCCAAAGTGCTGGGATTACAGGCGTGCGCCACCGCGCCCGGCTCCACACATTTTTTCTGCCTGCCCCCAGGAGTGTCTTCATGAAGTTCAGCAACAGTTCCCATGTCCTGCTTCCTTCCCCCGCCAGCATTTGCCAAGCACCTGCAAATGCCATGTGGGCAGTACCTCAGTGGTATATTCTCCAAGCCCATGCCCCAACACCCCCCTGTTCTTCCTGCTAGACCAGAGCACCCTGAGACACCCCCACCCCCCATTCCCAGTGTCAGGATTCTTAAGCAGTTGCCATTTCAAAAGGACCTTGAGGCACCCTGTGACCGTCACTTGGTTTGTTGCTGATTCAGAAAAGGAACTATGCATCTGGGGCTGCTGGCACCAGCCTGCAGTCAGGCCTTGTGTGCTGGACTCTAAGGCTGCGCCACCTGGGGAGCTGCAGCTTGCTTTCACCTCTGCTTGCATCACTCCCTGGTCTAGAGAAGTGTTCCTGGCATTGCCACAGACCTGGGGTCACTGCGCTATTCCTGGGATGTGAAGGCACAGTCCCTGCCTGCCCAGTGGTGTTGGGGAAGCTGTCGCCACATACATGCCAGGTAGATGCCGTGCCTGGGCTATGATCCAGATTTACTGCAGACGGGAGGGTGGGTGTCAGGATTTCATTATGAAACCCACAATAAGAAATGGTGCCCCCAGACACATCGTTGGCTCATCACAATCTGTCAGCTTGTCAGAAAGTTGGCTCTTGGGGAACTATGCTCATGGGAACCTGCAGCCAGGCTGGCTCTTGGATGCGCAGACTCCAAGCTGCAGCTTCTACCTTCTCTGTACTGGAAGAGTGCTGAGGTTGCAGACCACTGTCATGGGGGAATTATGTTTCACTCATTCGTGAGTGAAATGAATTTTTCTGTAAGTAAATGAATCTACTCTAGATTTCTCATTTTTAAAAAATTCTCAAGGTACTTCTTAACTTCTAATGTGTCAAACATTGAACCTAGAAATTTGTTTTGTACTAAGAATATGTATGCCTCTTTTATGTGTTTCATTTTGGAACTTTATGTGATTGTCCTTCAGACTATTGTTCTACTACTGAATCAATTTTCAAAATCCTGAGCTGTTCCTTTCTGGGACTCTTGCTGGGTCTATTTATTGATTTAGGGTCAAGAGAGACTGGTCTCAGCTGGGCATGGTGACACATAACTAATCCCAGCGGCTCGGGAAGCTGAGGCAGGAGTATCATGAGTTCAGAGCCAGCCTCAGCAACAGCAAGGCGCTAAGCAACTAAGTGAAACCCTGTATCTAAGTAAAATGCAAAATAGGGCTGGGGATGTGGCTTAGTGGTCGAGTGCTCCTGAGTTCAATCCCCGGTACCAAAAGAGAGAGAGAAGGGGAGAGACTGGTCTCAGAAACAGAGAGGTTGGGCAGGGGTTGTGGCTCAGCGGTAGAGCGCTCGCCTAGCATGTGCGCGACCCAGGTTCAATCCTCAGCACCACATAAAGACCAATGCATTGTGTACAACTAAAGCAAATAAATAAATATTAAAAAAAAAAAAAAAAAAAAAAAAAACAGAGAGGTCAAAGAATGATGGTCTTAGTGGACCATAGGAAGGCAAGTAGAACTGGAGTCCTGTGTCAAATGAACCAGGACCATTTCTGTAGTGGGTAGACAGGATCTAGCTTGAGCACCATCTTCAGTTGATTGCTTTTTTGGGAGGGTAGGGGGCTACCAGGGATTGAACTCAGGGGCATTCGACCACTGGGCCACATCCCCAGCCCTTTTGCGTATTTTATTAGACAGGGTCTTACTGAGTTGCTAAGTGTCTCGCCATTGCTGAGGCTGGCTTTGAACTAGCAATCCTCCTGCCTCAGCCTCCCAAGTGCTGGGATTATAGGCGTGCGCCACCGCGCCCGGCTTAGTTGATTGCTTTTGCCTAGATGATGCCATTCAAGCTCAAGGTATGAGGCTGCGATCCATTTACAGTGTCTGCCATGGTCAGAGGATTAGGAAGCCGGGTACATGTTACTCCTGATTCAGACATTCCTTTGTTGATTTTAGGATTCACCACAGAGGTCAGTGAACCAAAACTGTAAATCAGCAA
Source organism: Tamias sibiricus (assembly GCA_025594165.1). Lineage (NCBI taxonomy): Eukaryota > Metazoa > Chordata > Mammalia > Rodentia > Sciuridae > Tamias > Tamias sibiricus. The sequence continues at coordinate 10,779,004 of CM046673.1, forward strand.
ACAAGAAAACAGCCTGGCACAAGCCTGTAAGTCCAGGTACTCAGGAGGCTGAAACAGGAAGATGGAAACTTCTATGTCAGCCTGGGTAACTTAGCAAGACCCTGTCTCAGAAATTAGAAAGGGCTGGGGAATGTAGCTCAGTGATAGAGGAACCCTGTGTTCAAGCCCCGGTACTGGACAAAGAAAAAGTAAATAAACATAAATGTGGCCCAACGCCTGCTTATGTACAGAAAATCAAAGGAAGGCCATTTTAAGTTGCAAAGATCATCAAATTCAGCCCGGCGTGGTGGCGCATGCCTATAATCCCAGCACTTGGGAGGCTGGGGCAGGAGGATCTCAAGTTCAAAGCCAGCCTCAGCAGTGTCTCGACATTGCAACTTAGCAACTCAGTGAGACCCTGTCTCTAATAAAATACAAAAAAGGGCTGGAGATGTGGCCCAGTGGTCGAGTGCCCCTGAGTTCAATCCCCAGTACCCAAAAAAAAAAAAAAAAAAAAAAAAAAAAAAAATCCAACTTTCATTGTTCACAAATGCAGTTTTTTTTTTTTGTTTTTTTTTTTGGTACCAGGGATTGAACTCAGGGGCACTCGACTAAGTGCCTCGCCATTGCTGAGGCTGGCTTTGAACTCGCGATCCTCCTGCCTCAGGCTCACAAATGAAGTTTTAGTGGAACATAGCCAAGGCCCATTCTTGTACATACTGTCCCTGGCTATCTTAACAATAGTAGAACTGAGTAATTGTCCCCAGAGTGTCAGACCCACAAAACCTAAAATCTCTACACTATTTGCAGAAAACATTTTCTGAAGCTGGGTGTGGTGGGGCACACTTATAATCCCAGCAACTCAGGAGGCTGAGGTAAGAAGAAGATCACAGGTTTGAGGCCAGCCTCCACAATTTAGTGAGACCCTGTCTCAAAGTAACTTTGCTGACCCTTGATTTAGAACAGTAAATGAGAAAGTGGGTGGAACTGGGTAGAGTCCATGACTCAGCCTGAGTCCTACCTGTCACCAGCTTCCTGTTGGTAGCCTACTCTTCTAACTTCTCTGGTTTCTCTATTAAGGGGATATGGACAGGTGATCTCTCACGTTCTGTCTTATTTAGGGGCCTGCTGGTCTCTTCCAATTCCCTGTCTCTTCATGTTGTAATTTGGGATTAAAACTAACTCAATAATATGCTTGAAGGGATGTGTCAGGACAACAAAGGTCCCCACTAAGGCTGCTTTCTCCAAGAAGGGCCTGTGACCTCATCAAGACCCCTTCCCTGGTGAGACCTTGATCACTCTGAGCCTCTACTACAAATTGTGTCCCTTCCTAGGGAATGAGGTTGAGGAAATCCCTGCTCTAGGAGTTAATATCCAGAGGTAGGGCAGCAAAGGTGGCTTTGTCATCGTCATGACTCAGCAGTTGTTTCCAAGGCAGTGAAACCTGGTCCGGGAGGCCCTAGTCATGGCGGCTGCTCTTGCCTGTGTCTGCGTTGGGGTCACAGGGCTGGTCTGACAGCCTGAGGACTACTTTCCAACCCACTGCTACCAGGCCTTAGGGGTTCCCAGACAGTGCCCAGCCCACAGAAGCTTCTCCCAGAGCCGACCCCACAGACAGAAGGCCCTCCTGTGGCCGCTGCTGCACTGCAGGGAGCTCCTGGTAGAACAGATCTCCCAGTGGGCCGCCTCAGGGGTGACCTTGGTGAGGCTGAGGTTGGAATTCCTACTACTCTGTGACCCAGAGACTTTTAGCCTAAGTGCCCATCATTCAACAGATGGGCACTGCTGTGTGCCAGGCTTTGTTCCAGATGCCAGTGACAGAGGGGACAATCTTCAGGCATGGGTCTCTGCCCTCGGGGCCTGCGTTCTGGCTGGGGGAGGCCATGGTAAAGATGTGCTGATGAGGCTGATGTGGGGAGAACTCACCAGGGTGAATGGCCACAGAGTTAATCATGTTAAAAGGGAAGAGGTCGGGGGCTGGGGTCGTGGCTCAGTGGTAGAGTGCTTATTTCACATGTGTGAGGCACTGCATATAAATAAATGAATAAAATAGAGTTCATCAACAACAACAAAAAAGTGGTGGGGGAGAGATCAAAACTTCTAGAGAGAGCCGGGCGCGGTGGCGCACGCCTGTAATCCCAGCACTTTGGGAGGCTGAGGCAGGAGGATCGCGAGTTCAAAGCCAGCCTCAGCAATGGCGAGGCACTTAGCAACCCAGTGAGACCCTGTCTCTAATAAAATACAAAAAAGGGCTGGGGATGTGGCCCAGTGGTCGAGTGCCCCTGAGTTCAATCCCCGGTACCACAAAAAAAAAAAAAAAAAAAAATTATTTGTTTTAGTTGTACACAATGCATTTACTTGTACGTGGTGCTGAGGATCGAACCCGGGCCGTGCACATGCTAGGCGAGCTCTCTACTGCTAAGCCACAACCCCAGCCCCCTCTGAGATGTTAGGTTAGGCATTGTGTGTGTGGTGTTTGGCCATGCTGGGGATGCAACCCAGGGCCTAGTGCATGCTACCACTCACTGAGTTGTTAAGGCTGGCACTTGACCACTGGGCCACATCCCTGGCCTTTTTTTGTATTTTATTAGAGACAGGGTCTCACTGAGTTGCTAAGTGCCTCAGCCTCCCAAGTGCTGGGATTACAGGTGTGAGCCACCATGCCCAGCTTCCCAGGTAAGTTTCTTGAGAGAAATATGAACCAAGCACTGGATTTTGAGTGCCCACAGGTACTGGCTTCTAATATCCAACACGGGACATGGCTCAGGCACTTGCCAGCAATAGTGGACACCCCTTTGTGTTCACAGTGGAGCACAGAATAGCAAGGACCCGTCTCACAGCAATGAGGCTGGCCAGCACAGAGTGGGAGTCTCCTGTGGGATTCTGTCACACAAATTCAAGAGGAGGCCAAGCCCAGCTAGAGCCCAGGGCCACCACAGAAGCCCAGGGTATAGCCGATGGTGTTACATCTTGTATTAAAGAGGTGCGAGGGGCTGGGGTGGGGCTCAGACCCTTACCTGGCATGTGCAAGGCGCTGGTTCCATCCCCGCACCACAATGAAGCCAACGTAGCGAGAGAGGAAGACGTGCAGGTTTAGAAGAGGGAGGGCTGCCACTGAGCCTCCAGAGCTGTGAGGCTGGTGTCCCCAGGTGGAGGGGTGTGGGTGTCCCACTGCACAGTGCCAGGTCTGCTTCTCCAGAAGCGAGCAGCCCGCACGTCTGCTGCATAGAGTTTTCAGAACTTGTGTCAACCAGTTCCATTTCCTGTGGCTCCCTGGAAGCAGGAAGCACACTGTCCAGCAGGGGGCGTCTGGCCCCACACACGGGGCAGGGACAGCAGCTGATGATACAGCCTGGGAGCAAGCACACGTCCCCACACATGCCATGGAAGCTAGAGCCTGGAAAGGAGGACCCCGAGGTGGGTGGGGCACACGGAACTTCCGTCTGGCCCGGCTCAGCATGGTTGTGGTCATGGGGGAGGTGTCCCTGACCATTGGATCAGGGGCTCCGTGACACACACACACACACCAAAATGAGCACAAGGGGACCCATGACCCAGGCTGTGAGCAGCCCTGGGCAGGCAGGCTGGCTCATCTGCCCCTTGAGGGTGCTGAGAAGTCAGGCTTCATTTCTGCTGATGGTTACGAAAGAAGGTTCAGGAACGGTGCTGTGGTCGGCCATTTCTCCCTGCCACCTGTCTAGGGTCTGACATTGAAAAGCCCAGGTGGCACAGCAGCCAGGAGGAGCAGGGCAGCACATTGGACATTTGGACATGAAGCCCTGGGTGGCGCATGTGGCAGGCAGCCTGCGTGCGGAGGGGGCCCTTCAGAACAGGATCGACTGGGTCACGTGGCTCCTTCGATGGCCACCCCACATGCCACGTGCCGTAGCCAAGCCCACCATCCACACCTACCCAGCTGTCCATACCTTGCGGGAACCCTGGATAGGCCAGCCAGGACTTGAGGACAGAGGAGGGTGCTAGAACGCAAAGGGACATCTGCTCTCTATGTTCTTTTTGTGTTTTGGTGCTGGGCCAGAACTCTGGGGTGCTTTAACCTCCATCCCCAGCCCTTTTTTATTTTTTGAGATGGGGCCTCCCTAACTCAGTTGCTGAGGCCGGCCTCGAACTCATAATCCTCTGCCTAAGCCTCCAGAGCCACTGGGATCACAGGTGTGCCCCACCACGCCGCCCTCTGCGTTCTGCTCTCGAGCATCTGCCCACCCTTCTCGGGCTGTGTTCCTGGGTGGCCCATCCTGTAGAAGGCAGGGCTCCGGCTTCATCAGGAGACGGGTGCAGACCCAGCCACATTGTGTGGCCTGTGACTCTTTCCTCTGCTCCCTTATACAAAATGGGTACTCACCCAGTGGGAAGCCCTGGAAGACATCTTTCTCCTCAGATTCTTCCCACCTTTTCTGAAGGTTGGTGGCTCATAGTGCCGCCTGCAAGAGAGAACCCCACAGGTGAACCCTGTGGTCTTTGGAAACGTGTGCAATGCCACCAGCTCCAGCAAACTCCTTGTAGCATTAGATAAGAATGCCAGCAAGGGGGATGGGGTTGTGGCCCAGCGGTAGAGCTCTCGCCTAGCACGTGCACAGCCCGGGTTCGAGCCTCAGCACCACAAAAAAACAAATGCATTGTTTACAACTAAAAGCAAATAAATAAATATTTAAAAAAAAAAAAAAAAAAAAGAATGCCAGCAACTGGTGAGGCGCCTGTGCCGCGGGCACTGTGCCGAGGCCACAGCCATTCCCTCCGTGGCTGGGGCTCAAGCGGAGTTTCCAGTGTGGTTCGTTGCCTCTCGGCAGTGTTGCAGAAATCCCAAGGCAGTGCTCGGGTAGCAGCTCCTGGGTCCACGTTAACTTCTCATCCTCTCTGTCCTCGGTGGTGGTGGGTGGGGTCTTCCCCAGGAGGGCGGCCTGGGAGTGACGCGCTCCGCCTCCTGCCTTACAGTAGTAGTGGACGTCAGCTCAGTGAGGTGTTCATCCAGCTGCCCTCGCGCAAGGAGCTGCCCGAGTACTATGAGCTCATCCGCAAGCCTGTGGACTTCAAGAAGATAAAGGTAACCCCAGCCTGGGGCGGGCGCCAGACCTCTTGGCAAGGCCATACTCCACACTGGTGTTGGGGACGATGACACAGAGCCCAGAGGCTTCCGTGGGTAGCCCCATCTGAAAGCCACAAAGGCATATGGGGAAGATACTCAGGGACCCGCAGGGACGTGGCCCAGGTTGTCAGAAGCCAATGACTGGCCTTGGGGTTTCTAGTGGCCATAAGCATCCCAGCAGGCAGCTGGTGTCCAGGGCTTCCTGGAGGTTACCATGGCCCTGGGCCTCTGGGTTAGCAAAGGGGGCCAGTGGCTGCACTGCAGGGTCCACAGCGCATGGTGGGGGCAGGGTTGAGGAGGCCCTGAGGTGAGACTGCCGTCCCCCCGCAGGAACGCATCCGCAACCACAAGTACCGCAGCCTCAGCGACCTGGAGAAGGACGTGATGCTGCTGTGCCAGAACGCACAGACCTTCAACCTGGAGGGCTCGCTGGTGAGCAGCCCCGCGGGCCGGCCCCCCACCCTGCAGACAGCGTGCCCCTGCTGCAGTCGATGGGACTGTTTCAAGATTCCCAGTCTGGGATCTTGGGCTAATGTATCGTTTAATGTAATGGCATGCAGAAAATGACCACCAGCCCCACTGAGGAAATGGCCTTAGTCCTGTCCATCCCGGTGGCCACGTGCAGGCCAGTGGAGATGCTGGGGTTTCGATGCTCTAGGGGTCTCTTTGAAAGGGATCCTGTGGGCACTGTGTGAACGGGATGCAGCCCACACCCTCAACTTGGCAGTTTTCCTCAGTGTGTGTGGGACGGGCGCCTCCAGGAGTGGGGTTTTCCTTTGACGAGTCTGTGCAGACAGTGGCTTCTGCAAGGGACGTGCATTTCTAATTCCACTGCCACCTTCTCGGAGCCTTTAAAGAGATGTTTGCTGGGGCTCTTCAATGGAAGGGGGGCGCTGTGATCTTTCAAAAATTAACACCCAGCCAGCCCTCTTCTCCAGGAGCGTTTAAAAAGCCTGATGCTCTGAGGGCAGCCGGGGGAGAGGACTGTGGACACAGGCCTCCTGCTCTGTGGGGACAGAAGCCCCGGCTCACCCAGGGCTGGGCTGGCCACTGAGCCTCCGTGTAGAGACTGGGGATAGGGTAGCCCTTCTGACCGCCCCCAACTCAGCCCTGTGTCCCCACCAGATCTACGAGGACTCCATTGTCCTGCAGTCAGTCTTTACCAGCGTGAGGCAGAAAATTGAGAAAGAGGATGACAGCGAAGGCGAGGAGAGTGAGGAAGAGGAGGAGGGCGAGGAGGAAGGCTCGGAGTCTGAATGTGAGTCCCGGAGAGGGAGGTGAGGGCAGGAGGCAGCAGACTGCGCGGGCTCCGGTGTCGCCTGGCTCCCCAGGCTCACCTCCTCTCCCTCCTTCCTGCTTTCCGGCGTCCCCCGCAGCCCGCTCCGTCAAAGTGAAGATCAAGCTCGGCCGGAAGGAGAAGGCACAGGATCGACTAAAGGGGGGCCGGCGGCGGCCAAGCCGTGGGTCCCGGGCCAAACCGGTTGTGAGTGACGATGACAGTGAGGAGGAACAAGAGGAGGTGAGATCCCCACAGCCCTGCAGCAGCCAAACTGGACCAGCCAGGGCCGGTGGGCAGCGGGGGACCCAGAGGCCACACCCCAAGCAGCTGCTGCAAGTGCAGGCAGAGGCAGTGGCCCGGGGTAGTGGCTGCTGGAGCGTCCTGCTCTGCAGTGAGGGGACCGGGGCTGGCTGTTAGGGGACTTGCCACAGGTCAGCCAGCCCATGGCAGACCACCACCCCAGCCTAAGTCTGTGACCCCAGAAGCCAGTTGGCATTCAAGAGGGGACACAAGAGGCCTCGGGCTTCTGGTGATAGCCCACTGCGTGGCCCACCCTGGGACACCAAGGCCCTGTCCAGGCAGATGGGCAGGATCTTTTGCAGTGTTGGAGGCAGCACTAGATAGTCCCCTTGGACAGATGTGGCACCCTCCGCAATAGGGGCATTCCTAGTTTCCTGTACCTGGGTAACACGCTGTGCCCTTGGGCCTCTGGTCCTTGCTTTCTGCAGTGGCCCTTCAGGACAATCTCCCAACAACACCTGTGCGTTTAAAAAAAAAAGGCTGGGGTGTGACTCAGTGGTGGAGCACATACAGGGCCCTGGGTTCCGTCCAAGGCACTGCTCACAACCCCTAGACATGTGACGACAGGGCTGTGCCACTGTGACAAGCCCACAATCCCTGACACTGGTGGTCCCTGGACCCAAGGAGAAGTGCCACACCACGCCCACAGCGAGCACACTTCAACAGGGGGAGCTGGCAGATGCCCTGGCCAGCCTTAAGCTTGGCCACTTCCTGATGTGGGACCTGGAGGTCACTTTTTTCTCAGGCCTCTGTTTCCTCTGTGGCAAAGTGGAGAGGTCCTGTGGACTCCAGGGACACCACAGCCCAGGGCCAGCTGCCACAGAAGTTCGGTCAGCCCTCTTGTGTTTCCGGGTTTCTTCTTGGAGCTTTTGCAGTAGCTTCAAAATAATGTCCCAGGGAATGAATCTGACCTTTGAGGACATTAATGACGTCCTGACCATGAGCTGGCCGGCCCTGGGACTGGGTTGTAACAGCGTCCCCTCTGCACAGTCTAGGTCCTGCAGGGCATTTTGTGGCCCTTGCCAGATAAACTTGATTACATGGAACAGCAGAGATCAGGAAGGTCAAGAGGGACGCTCGTGGTTTTGAAGCCACAAGTTTTGGCACAGGGACAGGCAGGCAGCAGCAGAATGGAACAAGGGGCGCTGTGTGGGTCCCCAGATCCCTAGGGGGAGGGGTGTGGATGCAGAACCAGGCCTCTGGGAAGAGCTTGAGTTGCTAAAGTCACACAGGGAAGGGGCTCTGTGGCCTGCCTGGCGCTTTGCTGGACAAATACATTTAAAGCCCAGTGACCCCAGTGGGGTGCCTTGTCGTGGGGTGACTCACACACTCTCCTCCTGTCCCTTGTCTAGGACCGCTCAGGAAGTGGCAGTGAGGAAGACTGAGCTCCGACATTCCAGAGTCTTGACCCCAAGCCTCGTTCCTGAGCCGACGGAGTAGCCCTTAGCAGTAACGGGTAGCAGCAGACGTAGTTCCAGACTTGGGGAAACTGTATAAACAAAAAATCTTCCATATTTATACGGCAGAGAAGATGTAGGACTGTTTGTGTCTGGCCCTGCCCTGGCATCAGTAGCGTTCGTAACAGCATTAACTGTTTAAAGAGAGAATCATGCATCGGGGGGGGCCGCGCCCGTTGTCCTTCCCGGCAGCACCGCTGCGGCGGCTGCCTGGAGTCACTGTAGTGTAAGCGTGGGTGCATGCGTGTAGCCGTCCACTCCTCGTACTGTATTTTCTTGGACAGGTCAGACTCGCCGGGGGCCAGGGGCCATGGGCCCGGTGGGGTATGTCAGTGTCACTGGATGTCAAACAGTAATAAATTAAACCAACCACACAACGCAGCCTGCCCTCTGCTCGACTCCTTCCTGGCTCCTGGGTTCCACTGCCAGGAGTGGGGGGCACGCTGTGTCCAGGTGCCTGTCCTCCCATCACCAGGGCCCACGGGGGTCCATTTTCACAGAGAGCACTGAGGCCTCGGGAGAGAAAATCTTGACCAGGTCAAGTGCTTGGGCTCTTGGCCCTGCCGTGCGGGCAGCTCCAGCTCACCGGGCAGCAGCCACACGAGGCAGGCGGGGGCCGTGCTGTGCCACGGGACATGGTGCTCAGGGTCCCCAGTCCAGCGCCAACCTGGAGTTGTGATGCGTCATTGTCGCCACACTCGCGACCCCTCCCTCGGTCTCTGGACGTATTTACAGCTGCCTCAAGTCTTAGGTCAGGCCCGCGCACGCTCCACCGGGCGCCTGCTGCCCTTCACACAGCACGACGAGCCTCACGCTGACCCGTGATCACTTTGGACAATTTTGTCTAGTTTCATATTTGTTTTTATAAAGAGGATTTGCTGAGATCCTTGCTCCATTATCCTGGAAGCCCCCTTTCCCTTTGTTTTTTATAATAATTTGACTTAATAGACCTGATTTATTTTAATATTATAGAAAACCAGCTCACTCACCAAAACTAATTTCATGGTATTCAGTATAAATTGGGACCAATTTTATTTTATTTATTTACTTTTTGGATACTGGAATTGAACCCTAATCCCAGAGGCACTTTACCACTGAGCTACATAGCCAGACCTTATTTTTTATCTTAAGACAGGGTCTCACGCCGGGCGCGGTGGCGCACGCCTGTAATCCCAGCGCTTTGGGAGGCTGAGGCAGGAGGATCGCGAGTTGAAAGCCAGCCTCAGCAATGGGGAGGCACTTAGCAACTCAGTGAGACCCTGTCTCTAAATAAAATACAAAAAAGGGCTGGGGATGTGGCCCAGTGGTCGAGTGCCCCTGAGTTCAATCCCTGGTACCACAAAAAAAAAAAAAAAAAAAAAAAGACAGGGTCTCACTAAGTTGCTGGGGCTAGCCCCAAATTTGCAATCCTCCTGCCTTAGCCTCCACAGGCTTCTGTGATTACAGGTGTGGACCACCACACCAACCACTGAGGCCAGTTTTAAAATTAGCCCCTTAAGCACTGGGGAAACAAGGACATGCGAAACCTGTATATTGCAAAGTATGTGTCATGATGATACAGTTTTGTTTGTGAATGACAACAAAATCCAAAATAATACTCACTTAAATTAGACTTGAGATATGACTTCTTATCTCTTCCCTGTCAGTCTGGTGTTGGTGTCACCCAGTATCAGAAATAAGCTTCTATGTTACTTCTTCACTGCACCACCTTTATGTCCAAGGTTACCTCATGGTCCAAGATGACTGCCATGGCTTACTCCATCCAAACCACACCTCAGCTGTCCGCAGGGAGACAACACAGAGAAAGGCTCACCCATTTGGAGGTATCTGACTCCTTACTTGCCCCACCTGCCCTTTTTCTTTGTAGAATTAGGGATTAAACCCAGGGCTTCACAACAAAGTGCACTGAGGTACACCCCAGCCCATTTCTTAAATTTTAAGTTTCCCAGGCCTGGGGCTGGCTCAGCGGTAGAGCGCTCACCTGGCACGCGCACGGCCTGGGTTCGATCCTCAGCACCACGTAAAAATAAGCAAATAAAGGCGTGCTGTCCATCTACAACTACGAAAGTTTTTTTTTTGTTTTTTTTTTTTTTTAATTCTCGGGCACCATCTGAAAGCAGTGGTAGGTTAAGAAATGGGAAGGTGGGGCTGGGGTTGTGGCTCAGCGGTAGAGCGCCCGCCTAGCACGTGTGCAGCCTGGGTTCGATCCTCAGCACCACGTAAAAATAAACACATTGTGTACAACTAAAGCAAATAAATAAATATTTAAAAAAAAAAAAAAAAAAAAGGAAGAAGAAGAAAGAAAAGGGAAGGTCTCTGTCCCCCCACAGGACCAGGGGAGGTATCTGCAAGACATGGGTGAGCAGGACCTTAAGACTGGGAAGCCCACCAGATACAGTGGCGCACCCTGCCATCCCAGTGGCTCTGGAGGCTGAGGCAGAGGATCAAGAGTCCCAGGGCTACAGTTGGCAGAGTGCTTGCCCTGCATGCACAAGGCCCTGAGTTCAATCCCCAGCACCACCAAAAAAAAAAAAAAAAAAAGAAAAGAAAATCCAGAGCAACTTAGGCTCTAAGCAACTCAGTGATACTCTGTCTCTAAATAAAAATTTAAAAATTCAGTGGTTAAGTGCCCCTGCGCTCAATCCCTGGTACCAAAAAATGACTGGGAAGCCAGGTCTAGGCACAGTGGCAGCCCATGCAGGGCCCTGACACGGCCTGGACTGGGAGGCCAGTGGTCAGGAAGGCTCTGGAGCATCCTGCACGGCAGACAGCCACACATTGTCTCCCACCCCAGATCTTTCCACTCCCCGATTGAAATCACAGAGTCTAATTTCCTTCTCTTATTTGAGTGGTCATTACCAGGCTCACTGGTACCTGACGAAGGGCAGTGGAAACAGCACCCTGGCTGCTGCAGGTCGCCACACGAGTGCTGCTCTCGCGCCCTTCCTGCTGCAACATGCACTCAGCTTTAAGCCACTGGCTGTCAAAGAACAGCCCAGCTGCCAGTAAGCCACCATCCTGAGCAGAAGCCTAAATGTAACAGCGGGACCATGTGGGGAGTGGGGCCCGGGCCAGCCCTGAGCCCTGACCCTCAACTCTCATCTGCAGCCTACACCCCAACTTGAAGCCAGAACCAGCTGGCTGAGCCTGTCCTACAGAAACCAGGAGACAATAAACTGATCTCTTTAACCACTAAGCTGTGGTGTGATGTGTTACACAGTGACAGTAACTGGGACGCCATGAAGCAATTTTTAAATAAGACAGATCTCACTAAACTAAGAGAGCTTTAGAACATTGTAGGGTTGGAAAAGCAAGCTGGACCATGAACCAGCCCGCCAGAGGCCGGTTTTGGCGTGTATGCAAGATGGCCTTGAACTACATCACTGCCACGTCAACATTTAGAGAGGTCCTTCAAGACGTGCTCCAAACTGCCCAGAACTACTGTCCTCCAGGGCGGGGGAGGAGAGGGTGGAGTTTGCTGTCCATGCTGGCGGGGTTCTGGTCACTGTCCACTTTAAGACTCTACACAGGTGGCCTGGGGCTGGGGCTGGGTGGTAGCACGTCTGCCTTGCGTGTGTGAGGCACTGGGTTCCATCCTCAGCCCCACATAAGAATAAACAAGATATTGTGTCCATCTACAACTAAAAAAATATTAAAAATAAAAAAAGATTCTACACAAGTGATTTAAGTCAACAGAATAGCTGAGCTTCTGTCAGTGGCTTCAGATTTCTTTTTTGTTTTTTTGGTACCGCGGATTGAACTCAGGGGCACTCGACCACCGGGCCACATCCCCAGCCCTTTTTTATATTTGATTAGAGACGGGGTCTCACTGAGTTGCTCGCCTCGCCATTGCTGAGGCTGGCTTTGAACTCGCGATCCTCCTGCCTTAGCCTCCCAAGTGCTGGGATCACAGGCGTGCGCCACCACACCCGGCTGTGGCCTCAGATTTCGACAGCAACAAGACAATCATCTTCCAGAGGAAGATATCTTAACAAAGTGTCCAAAGTCCAGTTAAGTCCACCTGCTTCTGGTTTTGCTCCTGCGTCGCCACCTCTCACGGGGCCCCACTGGCCCCACCATTTCCTGCAGTGCAGGTCAGCTTCTGCCCCTCCATCAGGCCCCACCACTGCCCCGCCTCCACCTCTCCCCACCTGCTGCCCTGTGTCCTGGGCCCCACCACCACCGTCCCTGGTCCAGACCAATGAGGTCAACTCTTCCCAGTGGTCTTAGTGTCCCCCTTGCTCCCCTCCCTGTAGCCAGGGAATCCGACTCTTACAGTTCCCAAATGCATGTGGGGCCTGGTCATCCAAGCTTGGCACGTCCCCAGCCCCATCTAACTCTCAGCCCCACTGAAATTGCATCTCTCACAATTCTGGGCATTAGCACATGCAGGTAGGTCCTTCTTCCCATAATGCCTCAGTGGCCAATCTCCTTCCCTGAGCCTCATCTCAAATGTCACATTCCTGGCCTTTAAGCCTTCTTTGATAATCTTGGGCTAATTTGTAGCTCTCCCCAGGAGAGGCTTCAAAAGGCTTGATGTGTTCTGAGGCCCTGGGGTGGAAGCTGCACCTCCCAGCCTCCCCCTTTTTTAAAATTCTATTTTCAGATAGGTCACATGCTACTGGAAACAAGGAAATCTGGGGAACATATTTTTCATTAAGTGCCTGATGGCGTGACAAAAGATTAGGATACTATGAGTAAAGCAGAAAAAGGAATGGGCCGCAGAAAATGGCGTAGGCGCTATGGGAACAGTGCGGCAGCTCCTCAAAACATCAAGCGTGGGCTGGGGTTGTGGCTCAGCGGTGGAGCGCTCACGCCTAGCACGTGCGCAGCCCAGGTTCGATCCTCAGCACCATGTAAAAATAAAGGCATTGTGTACAACTAAAGCAAATAAATAGTTTAAAAAAAAAAAAAAAAAGCATCAGAATCACCATGTCCTTAGGCTGGGACTGGGGCTCAGTGTCATAGTGCTTGCCTAGCACGTGAGGCCCTGGGTTCCATCCTCAGCACCACATTAAAAAAAAAAAAAAGGTATTTGTTAATCTACAACTTAAAACAATAATTTAAAAAAAAAAAGAATCACCATATCCTCCGGCAATCCCATTTCTAGATATACAACTAGAAATAGTGAAAGCAGGGCTCAAAGAGGTGTGTATACACCATGGTCACAGCAACATTACCACCACACCAAAAGGTAGGAGCAACTTGGGCATCCATTGATTGGTGGGTGAGCACAATGGTGCGTGCACCTAATGGAATATTACTCAGCCTTTAAAAGGGAGGAGATCCTAGCACATGCTACATGGATGGGCCTCAAGGTCATGCTCAGTGAAATAGCCAGTCCCAAAAAGAGAAGTCCTATGGGAGTCTACTGATGGCCTGTCCCTAGAGTGGTCAATCTCAAAGACACAGGAAGTAGAATGGTAGGTGCCAGGGCTGTGGAGGACAGGGAGTTGGTATTTGATGGGGGCAGAGTTTTATGTTGGGAAGAAGATGAGAAAGCTCTGGAGATGGATGTGCTGACGGCTGTGCCACAGTGTGAATGTGCTGAACCCCACAGACACCCAGATGTGGCCGAGGTGGTTAATGTTGGGTTATGTGTATTTTATCACAGTCATTCAAAAACAAGTAGTTGTTCTTAATTTTTAGAAAAGAAACGTGTAGGGCGCGGTGGCGCACGCCTGTCATCCCAGCACTTGGGAGGCTGAGGCAGGAGAATCCCCAGTTCAAAGCCAGCCTCAGCAATGGCGAGGCACTTAGCGACTCAGTGAGACCCTGTCTCTAATCAAATACAAAAAAGGGCTGGGGACGTGGCCCAGTGGTCGAGTGCCCCTGAGTTCAATCCCCAGTACCACAAAAAAAAAAAAAAAAAAGGAGAGTGCCAGGGCTGCAGGCAGCTAGTAGTGGCCAAAGCCCCCCAGCAGGGGGTTGGGCTGGGTCCCCGGGGAGGCCAGGGTCACCTGCATCCTGAAAAAGGACTGGGGTGGGGCAGGGGCTGGGGACATAGCTCAGTTGGTGGGGCGCTTACCTTGCACGCATCAGGCCCTGGGTTCAATCCCAAGGACTGGGGAGCTGCTGGGGTTTCTGACGATTTTTTTCTCCTTGAATTCCTGTGGGTTTCTGGTACCAGACAATGTCACCAGACAAGAGATGACGGAGGCTGTGATGCCCTTGTGGCCCGTCAGCACTGACGCAGAGAAGCCACGGATGCCAAGGCCAGCCAGGTGGCGTGGAGAAACTCTGAGCACACTCGCTCCTGCCCTGCTCCCTGCCACCTTCCTTTTTCTTTTCTTTTTTTTTTTTTTTTTTTTTTTTGGTACTGGGGATTGAACTCAGGGGCACTCGACCACTGAGTCACATCCCCAGACCTTTTTTGTATTTTATTAGAGACAGGGTCTCACTGAGTTGCTAAGTGCCTTGCCATTGCTGATGGCTGGCTTTGAACTCACGATCCTCCTGCCTCAGCCTCCCAAAGTGCTGGGATTACAGACGTGTGCCACCGCGCCCGGCTCACCTTCCTTTTTCTAACTGTTGCAAGAAGTGCCATCTCCACCCTGCCTGAGGGACAGTTCCGTGGCGTTAAGCTCCTTCCCCCTGTTGTGCAGCCGTCTCTACGTCCCCTCCAGAGCTGTCTCATCTGCCCCAACTGACCTCCCCCGCCCGCTGACCCTCCCTCCCCTCCTTAGCCCCGGACCACCGGCCTGGCCCCGTCTCTTCCCTGCAGTGGATGCTGAGGAGCCTGGTGACCACTCATTCCTCTTCTCAACCACACAGGCCACGCTGGGCCACAGTGGGCCCTCTCCCCACTTCTCCCAGCCGGGACCCAGGACTACGTGGGTCCCTGGGCTGGAACCCCTGGACGGGCTGCCACCCTGAACTCCCCCGGGGCGCCAGGCTCCTGCCCGCGTCCCCCTCAGCCTTGATCTGCAGCTTTCAGGCAAATGTCCAAAAGTAGAGCTCATTCCCAGCCACTGTCCCCAACACCAGGACATGGACGCCCAGCTCTGCAGGCCTGGAGGTCTCCCGGCCGGGCCTTGGCAGACAGGAGCAGGCTGCTGGCAAAGAACCCCCTGGCCTTGGCCTCTGGACCCCACGGCCTCTCTGCCCTCGGAGAACGGACTCTGGCCCCTCCAACCTTGCCCTTGGCCCACACTGGCCCAGACCCCTCATCTCCTCCTGGACCACCACCTCCTGCCCTCACGCCCTGTTTCCCAGGCAACCACAGGAGGGCATCTGTGGGCACCTGAGGCAGGGTCCCACCCTTTTATCTCCAAAACCCTTCACAACTCTCACCCTGCCCTGGGTAGAAGCCAGTGTCCTCCCTTGCAGTGACCCAGAAGGCCCTGCACATTCTGCTTTGTCACCTCCCTGCCTCGCCTTCCCTGACGCCCACGCTGGCCTCCCGCTCCTGCTGAACCTCATTCGCTCCCCGCAGCCCTGGCCACCCTCCCGCAGCCGCGCCTCCTGTCAGGCAGCTCTGGGCTCCACCAGCCGGTCCTCAGAGGGGCCTCCCTGCCTTCCCGCCTTGGGGAGGCGTGCAGGGCGGCAGGGCGTGCTGCCAGGGGTCTGTTCTACATCTTGCTCTGTGCCGACGGGCCAGGGTGAGGTTCAGGACACCCTATCTGAAATGTGGCACCTTGGCACCTAATGACAGAGCAGAAAAGGGAAGGTGTAACCTCCCCCCTTCTCTGCTGAAGCAGGCCATGAAAACCAGCAAGAATCCTCTGATCCCCTCTCTCCTGAAGTGGGCTGTAAAACCTCCCTGGACTTCCCCTGCAGAGGTCACAAGACTCTCATTCCAGAAGTGTCCTCCCTATGCTGGGAGGAAAAAAACGTTCTGATCTCTGAAGACACAGAGACACAGGAAAGACCCAGAAGGAAGAGCCCTCGCTCAGTCCTGCCAGTTTATGACAAGTCGGTCTTTCCCCTCTGATCAGCCAGGCCTCCCCGTGACCAACCACCTCGCCAAGGTCAGCACCACACGCAGATTCTAGGGCTGGACCGTAGCTCTGTGGTAGAGTAGTTGCCTAGCCTGTGTGAGGCCCTGGGTTCCATCCCCAATACCGCAAAGCAAACAAACAAAATCCCCCACAGATTCTCCTGTTTCTTTGGGTCTTCATTAATAAAGGCTCGTGTGTCACATAAAAGTCATATCAAGCCAGGCATGGTGGCACATGCCTATAATCCCTGCAATCCTACTGACTTGGGAGGCTGAGGCAGGAGGATCACAAGTTTGAGGACAACCTCAGCAACTTAGTGAGAGACCTTGTCTCAAAACTAAAAAAAAAAAAAAAAAAAAAGTTGGGCGTGGTGGCGCACACCCGTAATCCCAGTGGCTCAGGAGGCTGAGACAGGAGAATCGCAAGTTCAAAGCCAGCCTCAGCAATGACGACGAGGCGCTAAGCAACTCAGTGAGACCCTGTCTCTAAATAAAATATGAAAATACGGCTGGGGGTGTAGCTCATCGGTTGAGTGTCCCTGAGTTCAACCCCTGGTATGCGCCTCCCGCCTGCCAAAAAAAAAAAAAAGAAAAGAAGTTTCTTGGGCAGGGCTCAGTGGCAGAGCACCTGCCTAGCATGCGTGAGGCCCTGTATTCCATGCCCATCGGTGCAAGAAAAGAAAAAAGGAAGTTTCTTGAATAAGGAATAAATGTGAGGAGACCCAAAAAGGAGAAGGCATTTGTATGAAATGTGAGAAGTGCATCCACAAGATGAACCTCTGAACTCTTCCTACCTGCCACCAGGCCCTCCTCTCTGAGCTTTCTAGGCACTTCTTGGTTCATTCCAGATACTTCAAAACCAGTCAGGAAATCCTCTAGCTAGGAGCAGTCTATGAACAATCCACTTCTCCAGCTAGGAGCAGTCTATGAACAATCCACTTCTCCAGCTAGGAGCAGTCTATGAACAATCCACTTCTCCAGCTAGGAGCAGTCTATGAACAATCCACTTCTCCAGCTAGGAGCAGTCTATGAACAATCCACTTCTCCAGCTAGGAGCAGTCTATGAACAATCCACTTCTCCAGCTAGGAGCAGTCTATAAACAATCCACTTCACACAGACATGTTCATAAGCAGGACAAGACAAGGATGGTGAATGGCCAAAATGTCAGCTTCATGATTCACATAGATCAATAACCAGCCTAGAAGTTAAATGGAGTTAAATGAAGTCTGAATAAGAGGTGTAAACTTAACCTGCTTCCTCCTCTCTCTGCCCTCCCCCCATTCCTGCCCAGCCCTCCTGTCAATCTCCTGTCCCCACTCCCAAGGAATAACTGAAGAGTACTCTGCCCAAATTACAACTTTAATCCTGCCACTCCCAGGCTTAAGGGTCTCTGAGGTTTCCTACTGCTATAAAAATAGCTTCCTTCATTCAAAGGCTGCTCCCAGCCTCTATCGTGGCCCTGTTCCAGCCTCCCCCCATTCCACACCTGTCTCAGCCATCTTCTCTTCCTACCTCTGCCCCTGCCTGTGGAAATCCTGACCATCCTGGCCTGACTGCAAAGTCATCTGTTCCAGAACATTCTTTAGGACACATTAGTGAAAAAAGCAGAGGTGTACACCTGTGTGAATGGGTGCTGCACTTTGTGGAGAAAATATAGGGGCATACTTCCTTGTATAAGCTCACGGTTTCTAGAAGGATACGCTGGAGACTGCAGAAGTCCAAACTGTCAGAAAGGAGGGGAATGGATGGCTGGGAAGTGTGAGACCACCAACACTGCTCCTTGTTCAAGATTGGGATCCCTTGAGAGTTCATATGAATTTTTTTTTTTTTTTTGGTACCGGGGATTGAACTCAGGGCACTTGACCACTGGGCCACATCCCCAGCCCTTTTTTGTATTTTATTAGAGACAGGGTCTCACTGAGTTGCTAAGTGCCTCGCCATTGCTGAGGCTGGCTTTGAACTCGCGATCCTCCTGCCTCAGCCTCCCAAGTGCTGGGATTACAGGCGAGCGCCACTGCGCCCAGCTTAAACTTTTATTTCTGCAAAGAAGTCATTGGGACTCTTTTTTTCAGGGCTGGAGATGAAACCCAGGCCCTTGTTGGCAGGGGTTCTACTGTGCAGCTAAACCCCCAGCACTTTCTGTGGCATCTTTAATAGGCTTATTTTCATCGAAGATCATGTCACCTGTGAACAGGGATAATTTTATTTCTTCCTTTTCAATTTGGATGCCTCTCATCTCCTTGTCTTGCCTACTTGCTCTGAAGAGGACTCCTCTAGGAGTTGTGGGAGCAGGTGTCCTTGTCTTGTTCCTGATCTTAGGAAAAAAATCTTTGTACTTTTAAACTATAGGAATATTTCACCTACTCGAAATAAAATATATTTTCTATCTAGTAGCTTCCCGCTGCCCATAGTAGAGGCAGCCTCTGTATTCTCTGGGTACTGCACAGGTCTGTTTTTTTTTTTTTTAATATTTATTTATTTACTTTAGTTGTACACAATGCAATGCATTTATGTTTAAGTGGTGCTGAGGATCGAACCCGGGCCGCGCACATGCGAGGCGAGCGCTCTGCCGCTGAGCCACAATCCCAGCCCACAGGTCTATGTTTATAGGTAGCACCTGTCCTGTTCATCTCCCAGGCTTTTGTTCTATATTCCCTCCCAGTATTTGGGACTGAACCAGGGCCTGCACATGTTAGGTGAGCCGCTACCACCAAGGTGCTCTCGCGCACCTTCACTTCACTTAACAGTTTCCAGTGCTGTGTGCAGCAGGCGCTAGGAGAAACCATAGGGTCTGCACCCAGGTGGCTTATGGGCATCTGGGGAGATGTTGGTGGTGAGCCCAGGCACACTCTGAGCTATTCCCATGGGAAGTCACTGTGGGCTGTGCAGTTACCCTTTCTGTGCTGCCTGCCAGGCCAAAGGCCAGGCCCCAGCTGCCCTGACTCACCTTGACCAAAAGCCCGTCTGTGGCCAAGGCTGGGGTGGAAATCTATTGTGGTGTGAGGCACTTCATGAATTAGAGGAAGAAACCAGGACAAATTAGACAGCAGGCTGTTTGTTAGGAGATTGTATGAGATACCTGGGCCAAATCAAGATCAAATACGCTGGATCTGGGGTATGCTCAGAGGTAGAGCACTTGGCCAGCATGCACAAGGCCCTGGTTCCCTCCCAGTACCACAAAAAAAAAAAAAAAGTAAAGGATCCCATAGAAGGGATTACTTACTCAATGTCTACTAGGAGGAGGGCAGAAACAGACAGATCTTCCCCAAAGAGATTAAAAGACAAAAGGGAAAAAATAACGCAGCACACAAAGAAACCAAATAAAAAAAGCGAACTATATATGGCAATTGTTAGGTGTCCCAGGTGCTCTGATCATACTCCGTCCACCAGCTCACTCAGCCCTCCAGAGAACCCTGTGAGCTGGCTCGAGTAGCTTATGGAAGCTCTACAAAACACAAGCAGAAAAACAGAGTGTAGTCGGGCGCGGTGGCACACACCTGTAATCCCAGCACTTGGGAGGCTGAGGCAGGAGGATCGCGAGTTCAAAGCCAGCCTCAGCAATGGTGAGGCACTTAGCAATTCAGTGAGACCCTGTCTCTAATAAAATACAAAAAAGGGCTGGGGATATAGCCCAGTGGTCAAGTTCAATCCCTGGTACCAAAAAAAAAAAAAAAAAAAAAAAAAAGAGTGTAATCTGTCCTCAGGGCAACACAGGACCACAGCCTTGGGTGTCAGGGACAGGAGAGGCCTGAGATTTCTGCAGTCAGGTGGGAGGGCTGGGAAGTCTTGTCTTGGAAATACTGGCAGTGGGGACAGTGCAGTTTGGAGCATTTCAGAGTTTGGAAGCCAGCACTGATCTTTACCTCTGCAGGTAATTTAAGATAAGTCCCTTTGGGGAAAAGATGACTTCCTGGTGACTGTTTCTAGGCCTGTTGGGAAAGAAGGACTACTTCCAGGGGGATAAAGAGAGGTGGTTTGTGTGGTGGTGCATGCCTGTAATCCCAGGGACTCCGGAGGCTGAGGCAATGTAGCAAGACGCTAACCAACTTACAGTCTGTGTCAAAATAAAAAATGAACAGGGCTCAGGATGTAGCTCGGTGGTAAAGCACCCCTGGGTTCAATCCCCAGCAACAAAAAGACAAAAACAAGAGAGAGAGCCAAGTGTAGCACAGGGCTCATACCTGACATCCCAGATACTTGGAAGGCTGAAGCTGGAGGACTGCTGGAGCCCAGGAATTCCAGGCCAGTCTGGGCAACACAGGGAGACCTGGTCAAACAAAAAGAAAAAAGAAAAAAAAAAAGAGAGAGCGCGAGAGAAAGACGAAGAATGAGATATCAAAAGAGAGCTTGTTATATCTTGTCATTTTTCTAAAGGAAAACCAAGCCTAGCGATTCTAATCTATTTATTTATTTATTTTGGGGGGGTGGTACTGGGGAGTGGACCCAGCAGTGCTCACTCAGCCACTGAGCTACATCCCTGACCCTTTTCATTTTTTATTTTGAGATAAGGTCTCACTAAGTTACCCAGACTGGCCTTGAACTTGTGAACCTCTGCCTCAGCCTCCTGAGTAGCTGAGATTACAGAAGTGTGTCACTGCATCTATCTGAATTTATTTTTTAATTTAGCATATGGGATAAGGAATGAAATTCAGTGGGGACATGTTCATAAATGTTGTGACAACTCCTACAACTTGCTTATCTTTAAACACTTCCCTTGTGATTGTTATTTATCTCCTGTAACCCTGACTTTGACCCCGGCAAAGAAGCTCAGGAATTATTTCCCTTTACAGGCTCAGAAAGCTAATTTACTTGCCCTAAGGCCTGTTGTTGTTGTTGTTGTTGTTTTGTTTTGTTTTTGGTGCTGGGGATTAGAACCCAGGGCCTTGTGCATGCAAGGCAAGCACTCCACCAACTGAGCTATATCTCCAGCCCTGTTTTGTTTTTATTTTAATATATTTGGTTGTAGATGGACACAATACTTTTGTTTTTCTTATTTATTTTTATGTGGTGCTGAGGATGGAACCTAGTGCCTCACACATTCTAGGCAAGTGCTCTACCACTGAGCTACAGCCCCAGCCCCTAAGGTCTGTTTGATTCAGAAGGCTCTCCTTACTACTAAACACTCTACTTATAAGTTTCTGCTTCTGAATTAATCACATTTTCCTTCCCCCCACCCTGGCCCCATACTGGAGGGATGCTCTACCACTGAGCTACATCCCCAGTTTTATTTTTTATTTTGAGACAGGATCTCATTAAATTACCCAGGCTGCCCTTGAACTTGTGATCCTCCTGCCTCAGCTTCCCAAGTATCTGGTGACCAGTCATGAGCCATAACTATGCCAGGCAATCATATTTTTCTCAGAGTTTAATTGTCCTCCATTCTCATTTCTGCATTCTATTTTGGGTTTCCCTAGAATCCTACTGAGTAGTCCCCACCCCTGCTAAACTCAGTTTGCAAAACCCCAGAACACTGGCTTATTATCTGAGGATAACTCCAAGCCTTTTAGATCCACAAAGGATCTACCAGGCAAGTTTCTCATTGGTGCCTTTTAAATTTATTTATTTTTGTCCAGTGCTAGGGATGGAACCCAGGGCCTCACACATGCTAGGCAAGTGCTAGACCACTGAACTACATCCCCAGCCCCACAGGCACCTTTTTAGCAGATGGCCTCTGGATACACCATACATTCCAAAAAAGAACCAGGCATGGTGGCACTTGCCTGGATTCCCAGTGGCTCGGGAGGCTGAGGCAAGAGAATTTTAAGTTCAAAACCAGTCTCAGGGGCTGGGATTGTGGCTCAGCGGTGGAGCGCTCGCCTAGCACGTGGGCGACCTCGGGTTCGATCCTCAGCACCATGTACAAATAAAATGCATTGAATAAAAAACACATTGTGTACAACTAAAGCAAATAAATAAAAATATTAAAAAAAAAAAAAAAACAGTCTCAGCAACTTAATGAGGCAACTCAGAGAGACCCTGTCTCTAAATAAAATATAAAAAAG
Organism: Tamias sibiricus; assembly: GCA_025594165.1. Taxonomy (NCBI): domain Eukaryota; kingdom Metazoa; phylum Chordata; class Mammalia; order Rodentia; family Sciuridae; genus Tamias; species Tamias sibiricus. Next base: position 10,801,062 of record CM046673.1, read on the forward strand.
GGCTGGGGAGGGCTGGGATTGTGGCTCAGCAGTAGAGTGCTCACCTAGCAGGTGTGCAAGCTGGGTTCAATCCTCACCACCACGTAAAAATAAATAAAGGCATTGTGCACAACTAAAATAAATAAATAAATATTTTTTTAAAAAAAGGCTGGGGATGGGGCTCAGTGGTTAAGTGCCCCTGGGTTTAATCCTGGGTACAAAAAAAAAAAAAAAAAAAAAAAAAAATCCAAAAAAAGACTCCTTGATTCTTAAAAGTTGCTCTGTACGGGCCAGCTGTGGTTAAGGTTCTCAGGCTTTACTGTGAAAGCCCCGTTCCCTGTTTGGTTCTAATCTGGCTTTGGGGAAAGGAAACTATCCTCTGTTTGTTTAACTCTCTGTCCTAAAATCAATATTTCTGTCCAGACCCCAAGTATTGGGCCAATTGATTTTTTTTTAATATTTATTTATTTGCTTTAGTTGTACACAATGTGTTTTTACGTGGTGCTGAGGATCACCCGGGCCGCGCACGTGCTAGGCGAGCGCTCTACCGCTGAGCCACAACCCCAGCCCCCAATTGATTTTTGAGATGTTTTTGTTCGTAATTCATCCAAGTGCTAGACAAAACAAAATAATGTTTTGGCTATACTTTCCTGAAAGTTTTATTTAAATTCCTCATTAATTACTGTTTATAAGGCAATTTGGAATATCCATCAAAAAACTATACACAACTAAACTTAGAATCCACACGCAATTCCTAGAAAGGAAAAGATAAATAGAGAAAGGAGAGGAGAGGAGAGGAAGTTTCCAATATTTCTATTTTCCTTCTGTGGCAGAAAGGAGATACATTCTCGGTAGACCATGGGATCATTTGAAAGGATGATGATTATTCTTTGAGAATGAAAAGGAAATGTAGCAGATTCAAAAGCTGAGACATTTCAAGGAATCTTTCAAGAGACGCATTTCAATTGGGGGGGGGGAATCTACTCCTCACAAAGGTCTAAAATACAATAAATCAAGTTCCCTGTTTTGAAGCAGTTTTGAAAGAACTGGAATCCAAGTCAGGGCTTCACGGGTTAAAAAGCCGATGTCACATCGGCCGTTCGAAGCTCCTCCTCCGCAGTGAGGTGAAGAGTTTTGAAAATCACCCCACTGCAAACTCCTCCCCTACTAGAAACCTCACATAGAAATGCTGCAAATGACTCTGGCCCCGCGTGTAGTCGCCACTGAGCAGTAGCACGAAGCCCTGGTTTCCAGCAGGGATACTGCAGGGTTGAAGTCCAGGCGAAAACACTGTGGGTGGACGCTGTGAACATGAGGACCGCCGACTGGGGGCTGCACTGGGCTGTCGCTCTACTCTTCGCTGTGGCGGGGGCTACAGGTAAGGCTTGCTCCAGGAGCCCCTGCGGGGTAAAGGCAGCCCACTGATCTCCGGGAGCCTTTGGCTAATTTAGAAGTGAGGAGCGAAAAAGAATCACTCCTTGCTTGGGGAACTTGTGGGTACACGACACAAGGACCTTCCCAAACGGCTGGAGAGAGTACTAAGAGGGGGAAACAAGGATTGCGGTAGTCACTGTAGGCTCAGCGGAAACCCAGCTCGGCTTTTCCAAGTCTCCGCCAGGTATGGGGCCACCGCATGTTCCTCAAAGTGGGTGGGGGACATCCAGTCCTAAATGTTGGGATCCACCCCCATGCTTGGGGCGGGGGCGATTCTAAGCCGCGCTGCCCAACTTGGAGGACTGGTATACTCCTCATCTCTGCCCACTGGCAGGGGTTACCATAGTGTCCGGATGGGCTTTGTGCCGGCTGGGACTCTGTAGCCTCCCATGCTCCCAGCGCGGGCTAGCCTAGGGGTACCGCCCTCAGCCCCGCCCCTTGGGCCCGTCCCCAGGCTCTCATTGGGCGCAGTCTGAACAGGCGAGCCTCGAGCCACTCCCCTTGTCCAATGGGAGTCAGAGCCGGATGTGTAAGGTGTGGCTTGTGGATACGCAGGGCGGGGCTGGCGCGGTACTCTGGGCAGGATGAGGCCATCCGGGACTCCTGTCACAAAGGAGGCAATACGTTCTGAAGCTGCTTCCGGGAGCGTGGGAAGGGGCCCGCTGAGCACCTCTGGGCAAAGGCTGCAGTTTCTTCTCCAGCTCCACCTTGTTCTTCACCGCTCCGGTCAATTACACAGATGTGGCCCAGGCCACCCTCAAGACCTCAGGGCTGAAATGTTGCCTTAGAAACTCTCCCATTGCTCCTTGGTCCAAACCTGAGACTTGCAGCCAGGGCGGGACGGGGACCACACCCTTTAGGGTGGCCTTGTTCGGAGGTTCTAAATGGGTTTGGCTGAGCTGCCCCTTGTAGCGAGTTTGAATTTCGATTTGGCCAAGAGGCCGGTTGGTACAAGATCCCGAGTTGCGGCTTTCTTAGATGGCTTTAAACAACAGCTAAACGGTCTTTTTCTTGTTTAGAACCGCTTAAGCCTATGAAAGGGTAGACAATGCCTGAACAACTGTATAGAAAAAGATGGTTTTACTGGCTGGCGTTTGGCTTCGGAGGGAGAATTCTGAATGTCTTGTCTTGAAATTCCCACTGTGACACACCCGTTTCCGCTGGGAGTGGAAGGAAGGAGGATGCTTCAAAATAGCCAGGATGCCTGTTGGGATATTTCAGATGTATATCTAGAGTGGAGAGAGCCGGCATCCTCAAGGTGCACCATATTACTTTGTCCTTCATTCACTGATCCACTTCAGAAAATGTTGGCAGTGAGGTCTTGAGCAAGACTAACTTGAGTGGCTCAGTTTAGTTTCCGGTCTCTCCGGATGGCCGGGCTGAGGATCCTGGTGTGTCTTCTCTTTCCGGGAAGGCTCTTTTCCCCAGACTTCAGAGACCCATCATTCTGTATGTTTATAGTAGCCCTAACTACTCCAGCTAGCTCCCTAGCTGTCTTCAAAGCACTTCCTGGAACCTTTCTTGTCAGTTTCCTTTAAGAATGGAAGTAGTTGAATCCAAACTGCTTGCCTTCATTTAGATAAAAAATCAGATCAAGACCAGCCAACTGTTGTGTGTGAGATGTCTAGTGTCAAAGGCTCAAACTCAGCAGTCAGTCCTGTTGAGTTTTGTGTGCTCTGGTAACATGTCCCAGGAGGATTCATCTGTCCTTGCCACACATTTCTTCCAGGGGTAAATTAGTAAAAGATAGGGTGATCTTTCTTGAGAATCAATTCTTTCTAGGAGAATCATGTTCCTATTCTTTCTAGGCAATTCCTGCTCTTATCAGTAGGATTACACTTCTGATAAGATACACTTCTAGATGCTTCTGTTGCTTGGTGCTTTGATGAAACTTTTTATGTCCCCTTTCCATATTAAGTACATTAACAGCATCCACACCCTTCCGGGATGTAAAGCAAATGGTCTTTTGTTGCTAAATGACTCTGGAATTAACCAGCCTTAAACAGTGACAGTCTACCCTTCCCAAAAGGAGCAGGTAACAAAATATACCTATCTTTGGAAAAAAGCATTGGTGCACCACTGTCTTGTGATTTGTTTGTTGGTGCTAGAAATGAAACCCAGGACCTCTCTTTTTATTCCTTTTCTTTTTTTTTTTTTTTTTGGTTTTGCTTTTGGTACTGAGAATTAAACCCAGGTCTGCTCTGCCACTGGACTACCATCCTGGCCCCTTTAATTTATTATTATTATTATTATTATTATTATTATTATTATTGGTACTGGGGATTGAACTCAGGGGCACTCGACCATTGGGCCATATCCCCAGCCCCTTTTTGTATTTGATTAGAGACAGGGTCTCACTGAGTTGCTAAGTGCCTCGCCATTGCTGAGGCTGGCTTTGAACTCGCAATCCTCCTGCCTCAGCCTCCCAAGTGCTGGGATTATAGGCGCGCTCCACCTCGCCCGGCTAATTTTTAAGAGTTTCGCTAAAGCGCTGAGGCTGGTTTCAAACTTGCAATCCTCCTGCCTCAGTCTCCTGAATTGTTTTGCCCTTTTTTAGGAGACAGGGTTTTGCTATATTGCCCAGGTTGGCTCCTAACTCCTTGGCTCAAGTGATCCTCTCACCTTAGCCTCCAGAATAGCTGGGACCACCAGAGCATGACACAATGCTCAGTGGTCAATTGATTTCTCAATTTCTCATTTATTTTCAATTTGAGTTTGTGTCCGACAGTGGATTTTCTTTTTTCAAGGAAACAATTCTATATACTATTTTGTTTTCTCTGTACCACAACTGTGTTCAATAGCCTGGGAAAAACATTGAAAGCATTCACCACATGATTTGTGTGTGGGGATGAAAAGCAGAAATGTGTGTTCTCCTTTCCTGTTTCGATAACCTTGTTCCTGGCTGGCTTGTCATTCGTGACAATGAGAGCGTTGAGGTTTGAGTCTAAGAAATGGGTTTTTTCTTTCTTTTTTTTTTTTCAATGCTGGGGATGGAACCCAGGGCTTTATTTTATTTTTTCCTGAATTTTCTTAGTTGTAGATGGACATAATATCTTTATTTTATTTATTTATTTTAATGTGATGCTGAGGAGCAAACCCAGTGCCTCATGTGTGCAAGGCAAATGCTCTACCACTGAGCCACAACCCCTGCCCCCGGAACCAAGGGCTTTTGCATGCTAAGCAAAGCACTCTACCACTGAGTGACAGCCCCAGTCAGGGAACTTTTTTTTTTGGTACCAGGGATAGAACTCAGAGGCACTCACCACTGGGCCACATCCCCAGCCGTATTTTTGTATTTTTATTAGAAACAGGGTCTCACTGAGTTGCTAAATGCCTCGCCATTGCTGAGGCTGGCTTTGAACTCGCGATCCTCCTGCCTCAGCCTCCCAAATGCTGGGATTACAGGCGTGTGCCACCGTGCCTGGCTCAGGGAACTATTTTTTAATTTGGTACCACGGATTAAACCCAGGGGCACTTATCCACTGAGCCATATCCCCAACCCTTTTTAAAAATATATTTTATTTTGAGACAAGGTCTCACTAAGTTGCTTAGGGCCTTGCTAAGTTGCTGAGGCTGGCTTTGAACTCACAATCCTCCTGCCTCAGCCTCTTGAGCTGCTGGGATTACAGGCATGTGCCACCATGCCTGGCCCTTAGATCTTTTTTTTTAAGGGAGGGTGCAGTACTTAGAAAATTGTAGGCATCCCTAGCATATAGATCTATGATCGTCGTAAGCCGGGCATGGTGGCACACGCCTGTAATCCCAGCACTTGGGAGGCTAAGGCAGGAGGATCGCGAGTTCAAAGCCAGCCTCAGCAATGGCGAGGCACTTAGCAACTCAGTGAGACCCTGTCTCTAATAAAATAGATCTATGATTGTCCATAGAAATCTTGAGCACCACCGGGCGCCAAGGCACTTAGCAACTCAGTGAGACCCTGTCTCTAATAAAATACAGAAAAGGGCTGGGGATGTGGCCCAGTGGTCGAGTGCCCCTGAGTACCAAAAAAAAAAAAAAAAAAAAAAAGAAATCTTGAGCACCTGTGCTGAAAATCTGAATTATAGCTAGGGGAAGACTTTATGTCCAAGAAAGGGGTTTTATTTTATTTATTTATTTGTTTATTTATTTGTTTATTTATCTGGTGACGCTGGGCATTGAAGCCAGGGGTGATTTACACCCCCAGCACTCCTCCCCCTGACCCTTGGTTTTTGAGACAGGATCTGCTATGTTGCTGAGGCTGGTCTTGAACTTGTGATCCTCCTTCCTCAGCCTCCTGAGTAGGTGGGCTTATAGGAGTATGCAATGACTCCCGGCTTCTTTCACTCTTTATAGGGCTTTAGGTGTTATTAGCATTTCCTGTCCTTTAACTGGCACATTTTGTTTATAACATGGTCCCTTATGCAAAGATGAGAGGAATGGATTGATGGTCACCAGAGCTGCTGTGGCCTGATGGGGTGACAGAAGCTCCTCCCCCAAGATCTTTATTGCCAGAGCACTGTACCTGACCTTCCCTTTTCATTTATTGTAAGTCCTGCAATCCTAGTTGCTTTTTGCCCACTCTGTGTGTGAGTCATTTCCTTCTTTTAGCCAGATCACTATGCAGCTGTGAGTCAGTAGGGTGTGGGGTACACTGTGGCACCTCTAAGGCATTTATCCTGTTCAGATAAGTAGTAGGGCAACAAAATTATCAGTATCCTGTAACCACAGCTGACTTCAGAACTCATTTGCTTCTCTCTTCCCTTCCTGTTTTCTACCATATTCCTATCATATGGCTCCCAACTGGGGCCACCTAGGACAGGCCTCCTTGGAATTTACAGTTATCAAGTTCTTTTTATTCTTCTGAACCCTCCTTTATATCTCTCCATCTTTACAACTTCCAACCTTCTTTGGGCCTTCCTTATGCCTTTCCTAACCTCACCTGGACTGCTTCCTAACCTCTGCCAGAGGCATTGAACTTGAATTTGGAAGATCTTTTCTTTTCCATGCTGTGGATGGAACCCAAGGCCTTGTGCATACTAATCATGTTCTCTATTACTGAGCTCCACCCCAGCCCTTTTTTTTTTTTTTTTTTTTTTTTTTTAATAAATTGAGATACAACTGACATTATTAAGTGGACAAATATTAAGTGACCAGTTATGTGAGTGTTGATCAGTGTCTACATTCATAAACCACACACCTACCATTCGGATACAAAATACTTCTAGCCTCCCAGAAAGTTCCATTGCACCCCTTTTCCAGCATAATCACTCCTCTCACAACACACACACATCTCAGAGACAATCACTAATCTGATTTCTGGGACTGGAAATTAGTTTTGCCTATTAAAAAAAAAAAAAAAGGAACATAAATGCAGAGTATGTACTCTGGAGCAAAAGAAGTCAAAGACAAGGTTTTTGAGATCTGTGTTGATTTTTCCTTTGGCTCTTATTCCTGAGTAATACACCATTGGATAAATATGGTGGAGAAGTCTCATTATTATGATTTTACACACACATATATATGTGTGTGTGTATATATATATTTTATTTTATTTATTTATTTATTTATTTATTTTTTGAGAGTCTCCCTAGGTTGCTTATAGCCTCACTAAGTTGCTGAGGCTGGCTTCAAACCTGCATGATCCTCCAGCCTCTGCCTCCCAAACCACGGGGACTACAGGTGTGTGCCACCATGCCCAGCCTATATCTCTGCTTTTTTCTAAATTTTATTTAATTTTTTTTTGTGTGTGTGCCAGTGATTGAATTCAGGGGTGCTTAACATGAGTCACATTCCCAGCATTATTTTTTTTTTCCAATTTTGAGACAGGATCTCACTATGCCTAACTAAATTGCTAAGGCCGGCTTTGAACCTGTAATCCTCCTGCTTCAGCCTTTTGAGCTGCTGGGATTATAGGTATGAGCCACCACACCTGGCTTATTTATTTTTATGTGGTGCTGAGGATGGAACCCAGTGCTTATTTATTTATTTATTTTTGGGTACCAGGGATTGAACTCAGAGGCACTAGAGAGGCACTAGACCACTGAGCCACATCCCAGCCCTATTTTGTATTTTATTTAGAAACAGGGTCTCAGTTGCTGAGTGCCTAGATTTTGCTGAGGCTGGCTTTTAACTTGTGCTCTTCCTGCCTCAGCCTCCAGAGCCACTGAGATTACAGGCATGTGCCACCATGCCTGGTTTATTTATGTGGTGCTAAAGATCAAACCCACTGCCTCTAGCCGGGCTTGGTGGCGCACACCTGTAATCCCAGCACTTGGGAGGCTGAGGCAGGAAGATCGTGAGTTCAAAGCCAGCCTCAGCAATGGTGAGGCACTTAGCAACTAATTGAAACCCTGTCTCTAATAAAATACAAAAAAAGGGCTGGGGATATGGCCCGGTGGTCAAGTGCCCCTGAGTTTAATCCCTGGTACCCCCCCCCCAAAAAAAAAAAAAAAAAAAAAAAAACAGTGCCTCACATGTGCTAGGCAGGGCTCCACCACTGAGCTACAATCTCAGCCCCCTATATCTCGTCTTCTTTTTTTTTTTTTTTAATATTTATTTATTTTGCTTTTTGTGTACACAATGCCTTTATTTATTTTTATGTGGTGCTGAGGATTGAACCTGGGCCACGCACGTGCTAGGCGAGTGCTCTACCGCTAAGCCACAATCCCAGTCCTCTGCTTTTTTAATTTATTTATTTTTATTTATTTATTTGCTTTAGTTGTACACAATGCAATGCATTTATGTTTACGTGGTGCTGAGGATCGAACCCGGCCACGCACATGCTAGGCGAGTGTTCTACCGCTGAGCCACAACCCCAGGCCCCTTAATTTATTTTTTAAGTTTTAGTTGTAGGTGGACACAATATCTTTCTTTCTTTCTTTTTTTATTATCTTTATTTCATTTTTTTTTTTAATGTGGTGCTGAGGTTTGAACCCAGTGCCTCACGTGTGCTAGGGGAGCGCTCTACCACTGAGCCACAACCCCAGCCCTATATCTTTGTTTTTAAATTGATGTTATTGTGTCAGCATCTGGGTGGGGCTCCTTTTTTGTTCTGTTCTCTTAATCCTCATGATACCCTCTGGGAAATAGGGACCACTGTTCTCACTCATTTCACAATGAAGAAAATGAGGCCCAGCAACATTGGGTCAGTTACCCAAGCTCTTCTAGTTAAATAGCCTGGAAAGCTAATTAAACCCAAGGCTGTCTAAGCACCTTATGACAGTGCCAATCTGGGAATCTCTACAAAAATCCTGAGTAAGCTATCAGTGCTGAATGTATAAAGGGTCAGACCTTTCTTTTCTTTTTTTTTTTTTTTTTTTGGTACTGGGGATTGAACTCAGGGGCACTCGACCACTGGGTCACATCCCCAGCCCTTTTTTGTATTTTATTAGAGACAGGGTCTCACTGAGTTGCTAAGTGCCTCACCATTGCTGAGGCTGGCTTTGAACTTGCGATCCTCCTGCCTCAGCCTCCCAAGTGCTGGGATTACAGGCGTGCACCACCGCGCCCGGCCACCTGTGCGATTTCTTTCTTTCTTTCTTCTTTTTTTAATGTTCAAGAATAAAACATTCTTAAAACCAAACACTCCTAGGGGCTGGGATGTGGCTCAGCGGTAGGGTGCTCGCCTAGCACGTGTATGGCCCGGGTTCGATCCTCAGCACCATGTAAATAAACGCACTGTATACAACCTAAAGCAAATAAATAAATAAATAAAAGAAAAAGAAAAACTCCTAAAGCGAATAATAAAAAGAAGCCCCCCTTGTCGCGATTTCCTATGCGACACACAGATATAGCGGGTTACTGGGAGCTACAAACTCCTGCACCTTGGCTTCTCCCGGCTTAGTACGTTGTGGGCCGGGCCGGGCCGCCGTGTCTCCTCCTGGATGACTGACGCCAGCCTTCCGATGGCTGTGGAGGAGTCACATTATCATACTTTTTACTTGGCTATCCATGTAGATATTCTGTATATAAAAAATATATTGTATATAAAGGAAAATTATTTAGCTCACGGTTCCGAAGGTTGAAAGGCCAACACGGGACCGGCACAACCCGCCTGGGCCTCGCGCAGGGAGGAAAAAGCGCAAAGGCGAAGTGCCCAGAGTTCGCATGCGGAGGCGAGAAGCCCAGGGCAGCTTGCTTTAGAACCGCCTGCTCGCGTAACTGTCCAGTCTCGCGAGAACTGCGTGACTCCTCCTACCAGCCCAATCACTTAAAAGTCCCATCATTCTCCACATCCGCACACCCTTCTTTTCTTACTTAGCTTTCCTTTTTTTCTTTTTTCTTTTTGTGATACAGGGAATTGAACTCAGTGTTGCTTTGTCACTGAACTACATCCCCTGATTTTATTTGATTTTTTAAAAAAAAAACTTTTTGTAGTTGTAGATGGACAGAATGCCTTTATTTTATTTTATTTTGTGGTGCTAAGGAACGAACTCAGTGCCTCACACATGCTAGGCAAGTGCGCTGCCACTGAGCTACAGCCCCAGCCCCTGATTTTTAATTCTTTTTTTTTTTATTTGTCAATGGACCTTTATTTTATTTATTTGTATGTGGTGCTGAGAATAAAACCCAGTGCCTCACACATGCTAGGCAAGTACTCTACCATTGAGCTACAACCCCAACCCTGTTTTTTGTTTTGTTTTGTTTTTTTAACACACGGTCTGGTTAAGTTGGCCCCGCTGACTTCTAACTTGCTATCATTGGTCGGCCTCAGCATCCCAGCTGCTGGTAGTGAAATTTCTTTTCTTTTCTTTTCTTTTTTTTTTTAAGTATTTATTTATTTGCTTTTAGTTGTACACAATGTGTTTATTTTTACATGGTGCTGAGGATCGAACCCGGGCCGCACACGTGCTAGGCAAGCGCTCTAACCGCTGAGCCACATCCCCAGCCCCTGAAATTTCAATATAAGTTTGGATGGATTGAATCATATTCAAGTCATAGCCTATATTATATATAGATCTATAAAATAAATGTGTATGCCTATATAATATTTAATATCAATATAGATGCGTGTAAATCTATTATATATGTAATAGATATGTAGGTATAAATATAAGTGTGACTATGTGCTATCTATTACAAATATTTAATAGACATGGAAATGTAAATGCGTGTGTAACGTGATATTTTTATTATAGCCATATAATATATGTATAGTTATAAATCTAGATATAGATAAATCTGTACAATATTCTATAGATGCTCTGTATTTCATGTATACTATGTTTACATATGTATAATATATGTAATATAATAACATCTATAGATAGACTTTTTCCCTTGCAGTGTTGGAGATGGAATCCACAGCTGGGCAGTTGCTCTATCACTGAGCTCTTCTTCCAACCCACCAGAGATACCTTTCGCATTAGGTTATATGTTAATTATCTGTTGCAGCCTAGCAAGTTACTCCAAAAATTAATGCCTTAAAACAACACATTACAGTCAGGTGCAGTGGCATGCATTTATAATCCCAGCAACTCTGAAGACTGAGGCAGGAAAATGGCAAGTTTGAGGCCAGCCTGAGCAACTTAGTGAGACCATGTCTCAAAAAAAAAAAAAAAAAAAAAGAAAAGAAAAAAAAAGAAAGAAAGAAAGAAAAAGAAACAGGCAGTGTAGCTCAGTGATAAAGCACCTTTGGGTGTAATCTCCAATACCAAACAAACAACAACAACAAAAATAAACACATTACTATTTACTTGTTTCTGTAGGTCAGAAACTTGGAAGCAGCATTGCTAAATAGTTGTAGCACAAGGCCTTTCACCAAATTGCTGTTAAAATGCACTGCAAAAACCATATTTGCAGGGGCTGTAAGTATAGGAAGGCTTGGCTGGGGTGGAAGGACCCATGTAGTGGCTTTATTTACTGGTTGTATGAAGCTGTCCCTGGGGCTGCTTGAGTGACCTCATGACAAGCAGCTGACCTCCCCTGCAGCAAGAAATGCAAGAAGTTACAGTGCCTTTGGTGACCTAGGCTCTGAAAAGACTCCCCAGTCACCTTCATTTTTCCTATCTGGTAGAAGGAAGTCACTCAATGTCTAGTGCACACTCCTGAGGAAAAGCATCAGGCCTCACCTTTCAAAGGGAGCACCGCTGAATTTGTGATTGTGTTTTCAAACTACTGCCAGTTCTTCCTCCTTTTCTCTATTATATAAAGTAAGGATTCACTGGACATCCTCAAACTTATGTGCACATGTGTTAGTATTTCTGCAGAATCCTAAGGACTTACTTGGCATTTTTTTTTTTTTTTTTTTTCCTGTGTGGTGCTGGGGATTGAACCCAGGGCCTTGTGCATGCAAGGCAAGCACTCTACCAACTGAGCTATATCCTCAGCCCCGGCATTTTAAATTTTGATAGATTCTGTCCTATTGCCCTTTCAAGTGTGGAAGAGCAGCCCTTTTATCCAGACCAGGTGATGAATTAGGCCATGATTTTTCCTTTCTCTTCTCTCCTTTCTCCTCTTTTTTTTTTTTTGGTGCTAGGAATGGAAACCAAGGCTTCATGCATGCTAAGCACTTGCTCTACTACCGAGCCACCCTGCTTTCCTAGGTCATGATTCTGTGCATACCTGTTGAATGCAGTGATTGTGTCCATGTCCGGAATTGGGCTGAGACTGCATCATGCTGCAAGGATGACGATGACATCCCTTATTCTGAAAGAGTTTTAACTCTGGGCTGGGAGATTCATAAGTAAACAGATCTTTTCTACGGAGTGTGGTAGGATGAGAAAAGAATATACTTGGAGTTAGGAACTCCCATGTTTTTTTATTTTAGCAGGTTAGCATCCATGTTGACCGGAACAAACAGTGGGGGTTAACTGAGCAAAGGGGTGGATTTGTGAGGGCACATTGCCTGAAGGAGGGACCACAGTGGGGCCTGAGGTTGTAAAACATTTAGGTGATCCAGCATCAGGTGACACTGCACTTTTCACGCAGTTCTGGGAAAGGAAGGGCCATCCTTGATGTTGTCATAGTCGGTGTTGAGGGCTGGGTAGAGGGTGAAGTCGCATGACCTCCCAGCATCTCTCTCTTGCTGGCAGAGGAAGTTTCCCACTGGTGACTTGCGGGTCTGCAGATGGACGTGTCTGAGAGGAACTGAGATGGGAGGAGGAAGCACTGGCCGCAGATGTATTGGGCACGTTCTTTCTGTTTCGTTTGGGCTGTGGGTCGTCTTCATCTGAAAATGGCTCTGAATCTTGGTGTTGACTTAGGTAGAAACCACAATTCTTAATTCTTTTTTTTTTTTTTTTTTTTTGTGGTACCGGGGATTGAACTCAGGGGCACTCGACCACTGGGTCAGATCCCCAGACCTTTTTTTTGTATTTTATTTAGAGACAGGGTCTCACTGAGTTGCTAAGTGCCTTGCCATTGCTGAGGCTGGCTTTGAACTCGCGATCCTCCTGCCTCAGCCTCCCAAAGTGCTGGGATTACAGGCGTGCGCCACCGCGCCCGGCTAATTCTTAATTCTTCATTGTAGCCAAGGATGTGCTGAGCATTGGTCCCAAGGTCTTGTCTAAGTTCCCCTAAAGTCTACCAAGGTCTTGTCTAACTTCCCCTAAAGACTTTTTTTTTTTCCCCCAAATAGTCCATGGTCCATGGTGAATAAGAGTTTTTTTTTTTTTTTTTTTTTTTGTGTGGTACCGGGGATTGAACTCAGGGGCACTCGACCACTGGGTCACATCCCCAGCCCTTTTTTGTATTTTATTTAGAGACAGGGTCTCACTGAGTTGCTAAGTGCCTCGCCATTGCTGAGGCTGGCTTTGAACTCGCGATCCTCCTGCCTCAGCCTCCCAAAGTGCTGGGATTACAGGCGTGCGCCACCGCGCCCCGGCTAAGAGTTTTTTTTTTTTTTTTTTTTTTTTTGTACTGGGGGGTGAACTCAGGGGCACTCGACCACTGGGCCACATCCCCAGCCCTTTTTTGTATTTTATTTAGAGACAGGGTCTCACTGAGTTGCGAAGTGCCTCACCATTGCTGAGGCTGGCTTTGAACTCGTGATCCTCCTACCTCAGCCTCCCAAAGTACTGGGATTACAGGCGTGCGCCACCGCGCCTGGCTGTGAATAAGAGTTTTGTTTTGTTTTCATGTGTGTGTGTGTGTGTGTGTGTGTGTGTGTGTGTGTTTCTGGGGCTGGAACCCAAGACCTCATACATACTAGGCAAGTGATCTACCACTGAAGTCCACAAGTTCAGAAAAAAAATTTTTTTCAAAATATTTCCAATATGTGGTTGGTTGAATCTGTGGCTGAGGAGCCTGTAGATTTGAAAGGGCAACTGTGCTGTTGATTTGTGAAAGTTTGCCTGATTCCAGTTCACATATAAACATATAAATATAAATATACATATATATGATTTTTTTTTACATGGGTATGGACTGTGGACTCCAGTCCTTTTTATTATTATTTATTATTTTAATTTTTGAAGTTGTAGATGGACAGAATGCCTTTTTTATTTTGTTTATTTTTTAAATTATTTATTTATTTGTTTTAATTGTACACAATGCATTTTATTTTTACATGGTGCTGAGAATCGAACCCGGGCCACGCACATGCTAGGCGGGCGCTCTACTGCTGAGCCACATCCCCGGTTCCTTATTTGTTTGTTTGTTTGTTTGTTTGTTTTTGGTACTGGGGAGTGAACTCAGGGGCACTTGACCACTGGGTCACATCCCCAGCCCTTTTTTGTATTTTATTAGAGACAGGGTCTCACTGAGTTGCTAAGTGACTCACCATTGCTGAGGTTGGCTTTGAACTCTTGATCTTCCTGCCTCAGCCTCCCAAAGTGCTGGGATCACAGGCATGCACCACCATGCCCGGCTTATTTGTTTATTTATTTTTATTTTTTATTTTTAAAATATTTATTTATTTACTTTAGTTGTACACAATGCAATGCATTTATGTTTACGTGGTGCTGAGGATCGAACCTGGGCTGCGCACGTCCAAGGCGAGTGCTTTGCTGCTGAGCCACAACCCCAGCCCCAGTATTTGTTTATTTATTTATTTATTTTATTTTTTTTTTTTTGTGGTACCGGGGATTGAACTCAGGGGCACTCAACCACTGGGTCACATCCCCAGCCCTTTTTTTGTGTTTTATTTAGAGACAAGGTCTCACTGAGTTGCTAAGTGCCTCGCCATTGCTGAGGCTGGCTTTGAACTCGCGATCCTCCTGCCTCAGCCTCCCAAAGTGCTGGGATTACAGGCGTGCGCCACTGCACCTGGCTATTTGTTTATTTTTTATGTGGTGCTGAGGATAGAACCCAGTGCCTCCCACAAGCTAGGCAAGTGCTCTACCACTGAATTACAGTCCCAACCCACTCCAGTTCTTTCTTTTTTTTTTTAATATTTATTTATTTACTTTAGTTGTACACAATGCAATGCACGTGCGAGGCGAGCGCTCTGCCGCTGAGCCACAACCCCAGCCCTACACTCCAGTCCTTTTTTATTTTTAATTTTGAGTGTTGCTCAGTTGCCCAGGCTGGCCTTGAACTTGTGATCCTCCTGCCTCAGTGTCCCAAGTAGCTAGATTTATAGGTGTGTACCACCACACTTAGCTTATAAACAATCTAAATCAAAGCTACATGCCGACATTAGCATTTTGATCTGTTTTCTAAGATAAAAACATCATATACATGGGGAAATTTCCCAGGTATTTACAATGTCCTCTCTTTTGTCTAAAATTCAAATTTTTACTTTCCTATGGAAGTTTATTTTATTTATTTTATTATATTTTCTTTTTGATTCCAGGGATTGGACCCAGGCATGCTTAACTCCTGAGCCACATCCCAGCCCATTTTATATTTTATTTAGAGACAGGGTTTTGCTAGGTTGCTTAGAGCCTCACTAAATTGCCCAGGCTGGCCTCAAGCTCACGATCCTCCTGCCTCAGCCTCCTGAGCCTCTGGGATCGTAGGTGTGTACCACCACACCTAGCTAATTTCTTTATTACTGTGCACAGAAGTTCTAGCATCTTGCTTCTGTATCTCAGTGGATATGTACTTTGCATTCAACAGCCAGGGTGTCAGAACCTTCAACGTGATTGGCAAGTCTTTCTTTTGAGTTTATTCATTGCATCCTCCAGTCTCCTTGGGGTTTTGATATTTCATCTGGTGCTCCTGTTTAATTTCCTGGGAATTGGACCATGATGGATGGGATTATATTTCTACTTCATTCTTTGGTTGACAGGAAACAGACACGGGAAATATGGTCAGTCTCTGACTCTAGTATTAAGTTATTTTCTTCTTCCCCTTTTCTTCTCTTGCAGTGGAAGGCAAGTGTGGGAGAAATGAGTTCCAGTGCCAGGATGGGAAATGCATCTCCTACAAGTGGGTCTGCGACGGCAGCCCCGAGTGCCAGGACGGCTCTGACGAATCGCAGGAGACTTGCAGTGAGTTCCTTTGAGTGTGCCCCGCCATCTACCCCATCTCCACCATCTCCACTACTAAGCCACATCCCAGCCCCTCCTGACTCTTTTTAATAATGACCTATACAAAAGTAGCCAAATGAATGAATGAACCACAAATTAGGAGATGGGGAGAGATGTTCCAGGTTGAGCCTCCCTTATTCAAAAATCTATGATTTGAGGGACAGTGGTTGTGGCTCAGTGGTAGAGCACTCGTCTTGCACGTGCGTGGCCCGGGTTCGATCCTCTGCACCATGTAAAAATAAGGGCATTGTGTACAACTAAAACAAATAAATAAATTAAAAAAAATAATGCATGCCTAATAAAACATTTAAAAATAAAAAATCCATGGGCTGGGGATGTGGCTCAGCGGTAGAGTGCTTGCCTAGCACGTGCACGGCCCAGGTTCGATCCTCAGCACCACGTAAAAATAAACGCATTGTGCACAACTAAAAGCAAAATAAAATAAAATAAAATAATCCATGATTTGAAATACTTCAAAATCCAAAACTTTATTGTTAATATTAGGTACTGGGGATTGAACCTAGAAGTGCTATATCCCCAGCTTCTTTTTTTTTTTTTTTTTTTTTGGTACCAGGGATTGAACTCAGGGGCACTTGACCACTGGGCCACATCCCCAGCCCTTTTTTGTATTTTATTTAGAGACAGGGTCTCACTGAGTTGCTAAGTGCCTCGCCATTGCTGAGGCTGGCTTTGAACTCGCGATCCTCCTGCCTCAGCCTCCCAAAGTGCTGGGATTACAGGCGTGTGCCACCGCGCCAGGCTTTTTTTTTTTTTTTTTTTGTACCAGGGATTGAACTCAGGGGTACTTAATCACTGAGCCACATCCCCAGACCTTTTAGAGACAGGGTCTCACTGAGTTGTTTAGGGCCTCACTGAATTGCTGAGACTGGCCTTGAACTTGTGATCTTCCTGCTTCAGTCTCCTGAGTTGGTAGGATTATAGGCGTGTACCACCTTGCCCAGCAAAATCTAAAACTTTTTGGGTGTTGATATGTAAGTGGAAAATTCCATACTTGACCTTATGTGAGGGGTCACAGTCAAAACACAGGTGCTATAAAGATAGCATATAGAATTACTGGTCTGTGTATATAAGGTGGACCAGGAAACATCAGTAGATTTCCTGTTTAGACTTTGCTCCCATCCCCAACACATCTTATTATGTATATGCAAATATTCCAAAACCCCAAATCTGAAACTCTTCTGATTCCAAGCATTTGCATTTCTGATAAGGGCCCCCCTAAACCTGTACTGGAATTTTCCTTCTTCTTTTTTTTTTTTTTTTTAATATTTTTATTTATTTGCTTTTAGTTGTACACAATGCGTTTTATTCAATGTGTCTTATTTGTACGTGGTGCTGAGGATCGAACCCGGGTCGCCCACATGCTAGGCGAGCGCTCTACCGCTGAGCCACAATCCCAGCCCCTTCTTCTTTTTTCTTTTTTGTATGTGCATGGTGCCAGGATGAAACCCAGGGCCTCGTGCTTCCTAACTAACTGCATGCTCTACCTCTGAATGGCACCTCAGCCTCTCTGGTTGTATCTTTATTGAGGTAAATGGCCCCTACTATAAAATGAACAGCTTGGAAGTGTTAATGCATTCGCAGTGCTGCTCAGCCACCACCTCTAGCTCCGTGCAAAACCTTTCATCACCATATGTCTAATTTTTAACAAATGCCATTATGTGCCCTTCGTTTTGACCTATAAAGCTAGACTTGGCCTCCTTTCTGAAAAGATCTGGAGTTTTCTTTCACAAACGTGGGCCTGGTGAGAACAGCTCATCTGCATTCGAGTTAGGGCTTAATCTTTTTTCTCCCCTTAGTGTCTGTCACCTGCAAAGCAGGGGACTTCAGCTGTGGGGGCCGTGTCAACCGCTGCATTCCTAACTTTTGGAGATGCGATGGCCAAGAGGACTGTGAGAACGGCTCGGACGAGCAAAGCTGTCGTAAGTGTGTCCCAGCCGCTTGCTCACCCCAGGCCGTTTGTGTGCGACAGGCCCAGCCTGTGCCAGAGCCCACCAGGGCCCTAGGGAGTGGGAAGTGGACAAGTGTTGTTCCCCAGGGGGCTGTTCTTTTTTGAGGGGGGACCCGGGATTTAACTCAGGGGCTCTTAACCACTGAGCCACATCCCAGCCATTTTTTTTTTTTTTTTTGGTACCAGGGATTGAACTCAGGGACACTCAACCACTGGGCCAGATCCCAGCCCATTTATTGTATTTTATTACAGACAGGGTCTCACTGAGTTGCTTAGGGCCTCGCTAAATTGCTAAGTCTGGCTTTGATCTTGAGATTCTCCTGCCTCAGCCTCAGTAGCGCCTGGTCCACTTAATATTTTTTAGACTGAGATTCACTGCTGGCAACGAATCTGTGGATTGCGGAGCAGGCCTGCTGTATTTTTTTTTTTTGGTTTTTGGTACCTGGGATCAGGGCTGCTCAGAATGCCACAGAAAGTCCTGGGGATGGTGGTCTGCCATCGCCACCCCGGTCCCCCTCCAGGTCTGTGCTAACTGGGCTGTGGCCCGGGCAAGGCAGTGTCCCCATCTGTAGAATGGGCTGGTGTTGGGAGGTGGGAGCATCCGCGGTGACAGGGTGGCCTCCTCCCGTCTGTCCCCGCAGCTGCCAAGACCTGCTCCCATGACGAGTTCCGCTGCCACGACGGGAAGTGCATCTCTCAGCTTTTTTTCTGTGACGGGGACCGGGACTGCTTGGACGGCTCGGACGAGTACTCCTGCCCGGTGACCACGTGCGGCCCCGCCAACTTCCGCTGCAACAGCTCCAGCTGCATCCCCGAGCTGTGGGCCTGCGACGGTGACCCCGACTGCGAGGACGGCTCAGACGAGTGGCTTCAGCGCTGCGGGGGCCGCAACACATCCAGCCCCCAGCAGGACTCTGGCCCCTGTTCCTCCCTCGAGTTCCACTGTCGCAGCGGCGAGTGTATCCACGGCGGCTGGCGGTGCGATGGTGGCCCGGACTGCAAGGACAAGTCCGACGAGGAGAACTGCAGTATGTGAGGGGAAGGGGTCTTGCCACTGTTCCCTAGCGGTGGTCTTGTGGTAGCTTTGGGAGCTTAATAACTTTGAATTGCACAGCAAGAAAGTTGGTTCTATTTCTTTTTTTTTCTTTTCTTTTCTTTCTTTCTTTCTTTTTATTTTATTTTATTTATTTATTTATTTATTTTTTTTGTGGTGCCGGGTATTTTATTAGATTTTTGTATTTTATTAGTATTTTATTTGATTAGGTCTCACTGCGTTGCTAAGTGCCTCGCCATTGCTGAGGCTGGCTTTGAACTCGAGATCCTCCTGCCTCAGCCTCCCAAGTGCTGGGATTACAGGCGTGCGCCACCATGCCCGGCCCTATTTCTTTTTTGTTGTTGTTGTTTTGGTGTTTCTCAGGTGTCACCCAGGGCTTTGCCCTATGCCAGGCCAGCACTTGACCACGGAGCTACCTCCCTAGCCCAGGCTGGTTCTGTGCTGTTTCTTATGGTCATTCTGATCCCATTAAGGAGGAAACAGCCCCTAGAGCAGAATTGTCTTTAATATCTAATAAATCTTTTTTTTTTTTTTTTTTTTTTTTGCAATACTGATAATTAAATCCAGGGGGTCTTTACCACTAAAACTACATCCCCAGCCCTTTTTAATTTTTATTTATTTATGTATTTATTTGGTACCAGGTACTTAACCATTGAGCCACATCCCTAGTCCTTTTTTGTATTTTCTTTATAGAGACGGGGTCTGAGTTCCTTAGCATCTCACTAAGTTGCTGAGGCTGGCTTTGAACTCACATTCCTCCTGCCTCAGCCTCTGAGTCACTAGGATTACAGGTGTGCACCACTGTGCCCAGCCTTTTTAAATTTTTTTTTAAATTTTGAGACAGGATCTCACTAAGCTTCTGGAATTTCAAAGTTGTGATCCTTCTGCCTCAGTCTCCCAAGTAGCTGGGGTTACAAGCATGCTAATCTTTTTTTTTTTTTTTTTTTTAATATTTATTTATTTACTTTAGTTGTACACAATGCAGTGCATTTTATGTTTACATGGTGCTGAGGATCGAACCCAGGCCACGCACATGCGAGGCAAGCGCTCTGCCGCTGAGCCACCCCAGCCCCCGCTAATCTTTTTTTTTTTTTTTTTTTTTTTTTGGTACCAGGGATTGAACTCAGGGACACTCAACCACTGGGCCAGATCCCAGCCCATTTATTGTATTTTATTACAGACAGGGTCTCACTGAGTTGCTTAGGGCCTCGCTAAATTGCTAAGTCTGGCTTTGATCTTGAGATTCTCCTGCCTCAGCCTCAGTAGCGCCTGGTCCACTTAATATTTTTAGACTGAGATTCACTGCTGGCAACGAATCTGTGGATTGCGGAGCAGGCCTGCTGTATTTTTTTTTTTTTGGTTTTTGGTACCTGGGATCAGGGCTGCTCAGAATGCCACAGAAAGTCCTGGGGATGGTGGTCTGCCATCGCCACCCCGGTCCCCCTCCAGGTCTGTGCTAACTGGGCTGTGGCCCGGGCAAGGCAGTGTCCCCATCTGTAGAATGGGCTGGTGTTGGGAGGTGGGAGCATCCGCGGTGACAGGGTGGCCTCCTCCCGTCTGTCCCCGCAGCTGCCAAGACCTGCTCCATGACGAGTTCCGCTGCCACGACGGGAAGTGCATCTCTCAGCTTTTTTTCTGTGACGGGGACCGGGACTGCTTGGACGGCTCGGACGAGTACTCCTGCCCGGTGACCACGTGCGGCCCCGCCAACTTCCGCTGCAACAGCTCCAGCTGCATCCCCGAGCTGTGGGCCTGCGACGGTGACCCCGACTGCGAGGACGGCTCAGACGAGTGGCTTCAGCGCTGCGGGGGCCGCAACACATCCAGCCCCCAGCAGGACTCTGGCCCCTGTTCCTCCCTCGAGTTCCACTGTCGCAGCGGCGAGTGTATCCACGGCGGCTGGCGGTGCGATGGTGGCCCGGACTGCAAGGACAAGTCCGACGAGGAGAACTGCAGTATGTGAGGGGAAGGGGTCTTGCCACTGTTCCCTAGCGGTGGTCTTGTGGTAGCTTTGGGAGCTTAATAACTTTGAATTGCACAGCAAGAAAGTTGGTTCTATTTCTTTTTTTTTTTTTTTTTCTTTCTTTCTTTCTTTTTATTTTATTTTATTTATTTATTTATTTATTTTTTTTGTGGTGCCGGGTATTTTATTAGATTTTTGTATTTTATTAGTATTTTATTTGATTAGGTCTCACTGCGTTGCTAAGTGCCTCGCCATTGCTGAGGCTGGCTTTGAACTCGAGATCCTCCTGCCTCAGCCTCCCAAGTGCTGGGATTACAGGCGTGCGCCACCATGCCCGGCCCTATTTCTTTTTTGTTGTTGTTGTTTTGGTGTTTCTCAGGTGTCACCCAGGGGCTTTGCCCTATGCCAGGCCAGCACTTGACCACGGAGCTACCTCCCTAGCCCAGGCTGGTTCTGTGCTGTTTCTTATGGTCATTCTGATCCCATTAAGGAGGAAACAGCCCCTAGAGCAGAATTGTCTTTAATATCTAATAAATCTTTTTTTTTTTTTTTTTTTTTTTGCAATACTGATAATTAAATCCAGGGGGTCTTTACCACTAAACTACATCCCCAGCCCTTTTTAATTTTTATTTATTTATGTATTTATTTGGTACCAGGTACTTAACCATTGAGCCACATCCCTAGTCCTTTTTTGTATTTTCTTTATAGAGACGGGGTCTGAGTTCCTTAGCATCTCACTAAGTTGCTGAGGCTGGCTTTGAACTCACATTCCTCCTGCCTCAGCCTCTGAGTCACTAGGATTACAGGTGTGCACCACTGTGCCCAGCCTTTTTAAATTTTTTTTTAAATTTTGAGACAGGATCTCACTAAGCTTCTGGAATTTCAAAGTTGTGATCCTTCTGCCTCAGTCTCCCAAGTAGCTGGGGTTACAAGCATGCTAATCTTTTTTTTTTTTTTTTTTTAATATTTATTTATTTACTTTAGTTGTACACAATGCAGTGCATTTTATGTTTACATGGTGCTGAGGATCGAACCCAGGCCACGCACATGCGAGGCAAGCGCTCTGCCGCTGAGCCACCCCAGCCCCCGCTAATCTTTTTTTTTTTTTTTTTTTTTTTTTTAGTATTTATTTATTTGCTTTAGTTGTACACAATGCAATGCATTTATGTTTATGTGGTGCTGAGGATCGAACCTGGGCCGCACACGTGCGAGGCGAGCGCTCTACCACTGAGCCACAATCCCAGCCCCGCTAATCTTTTTTTTGACAAGGGGAATGTACTAGTTCATTTGGTGTTCCTATAACAAAATACCTGAGGCTGGGGAACTTTATGAATGAAAGCAGTTTATTTAACTCAGTTCTGGGGACGCAAGGGCATTGGCATCAGCTTGGCAGATGGCATCACAGTATAGGGAGTGTGTATAAGAGGGAGCAATTTACAGGTGAGGCAGGAAGTCAGAGACAAAGAAGAGGCTAGTGATGGGCTCTCACTATGACCCAAGTCTTTTATTTTTCTTAATTAATTAATTAAATAATTTAAGTAGAATGCATTTTGACACACTGTACACAAATGGAGCACAACTTCTCATTCCTCTGGCCGTGCATGGTGCAGAGTCACTCCAGTGGTGAAATCACACGTGTATATAGGGTGATAATGTCTGTCTCATTCTACCATCCCTCCCATACCACAGCCCCACCCCTCTCCACCCTCCCCTCTACACAAAGTTCCTTCATTCTTCCCTATCCCTTACCCCACTATGAATCACCATCTGCTTATTAGAGAAAGCACTCTGCTTTTGTTTTTTTGTGATTGGCTTATTTCACTTAGCATAATATGCTGTCCTTCTATCCATTTACCTGCAAATGCCCTAATTTTATTCTTTTTTGTGTGTGTGTGTGTGTGGTACCAGGGATTGAACTCAGGGGCACTCGACCACTGGGCCACATCCCCAGCCCTTTTTGTATTTTATTAGAGACAGGGTCTCACCGAGTTGCTAAGTGCCTCGCCATTGCTGAGGCTGGCTTTGAACTCGCGATCCTCCTGCCTCAGCCTCCCAAGTGCTGGGATTACAGGCGTGCGCCACCGCGCCCGGCTTATTTATTTTTTAATGTTTTTGTATTTTTAAAAAATAGTTTTGCCGGGCGCGGTGGCGCACGCCTGTAATCCCAGCACTTGGGAGGCTGAGGCAGGAGGATCGCGAGTTCAAAGCCAGCCTCAGCAATGGCGAGGCACTTAGCAACTCGGTGAGACCCTGTCTCTAATAAAATACAAAAAAAAGGGCTGGGGATGTAGCCCAGTGGTCGAGTACCCCTGAGTTCAATCCCCTGGTACAAAAAAAAAAAAAAAAAAAAAAAGTTTTTAGTTCTAGATGGACACAATAACTTTATTTATTTATCTTTTTTTTTTTGTGTGTGGTACTCAGGGGCACTCAACTACTGGGCCACATCCCAGCCCATTTTTGTATTTGATTAGAGACAGGGTCTCGCTGAGTTGCTAAGTGCCTCGCCATTGCTGAGGCTGGCTTTGAACTCGCGATCCTCCTGCCTCAGCCTCCCAAGTACTGGAATTATGGGTGTGCACCACCATGTCCAGCTATTTGTTTATCTTTTTTTTTTTTTTTTTTGATATTTATTTGTTTGCCTTTAGTTATACACAATACGTTTATTTCTATGTGGTGCTGAGGATCGAACCCAGGCCGCGCAATGTGCTAGACCGGCGCTCTACCGCTGAGCCACAACCCCAGCCCTGTTTTTGCATTTTTTATATATTTATTTATTTTATGTGGTGCTGAGGATCAAACCCAGTGCCTCACATGTGCTAGGCAAGTACTCTACCACTGAGGCACAACCCCAGCCCCCCACATTTTCTTTATCCATTCTTCTGTTGAAGGGCATCTAGGTTGGTTCCATAGTTTAGCTATTGTGAATTGAGCTGCTATAAACATTGATGTGGCTGTGTCACTGTAGTATGCTGTTTTTAAGTCGTTTGGGTATAAACTGAGGAGTGGGACAGCTGGGTCAAATGGTGGTTCCATTCCAAGTTTTCTAAGCAATCTCCATACTGCTTTCCAGAGTGGTTTATACTCCAACTCTTACAGGTTCCATCACACTGGGTACTAAACTTCCAACACAGTAACTCACGGGAGACAAACCACATGCAGACCATCATAGGAAGCAAGTTGCAAGTTGCAGTATTATTCACCCAGAAAGAATCCTGGGCTTCAGGCCTGGTTGGTAACAGCTAAGCTTTGTGACCTTTGGCTGAGCACTTACTTCACTATGCACTGGTCGCCCCTGATAGGGTTGGGCAATGGCATTGATCTTTGTAGGCTTTGACTAGCTTCCAGGGCCACCAGGTGCAACTTTCTGCAGTGGTAGCAATATCCCAGGACCCTGCATGGCCAGTGTGGTGACTTCACCTGATGAACAGAATTTTGAACTTTCTGAATTTTGTTTTTTAATATATAAGTTGTTCATGGACTTTGTTTTCTTTATTTGTATGCCGTGCTGAGATTTGAACCCAGTGCCTCACACGTGCTAGGAAAGCTCTCTACCATTCAGCCACAACCCTAACCCAACTTTACTGAATTTTAAGTAATTAAAAGTTAAATAGCAAGCCCAGTGTGATGGTACACACCTGTAATCCCAGCACTTGGGAGGCTGAAGCAGGAGGATCACGAGTTCAAAGCCAGCCTCAGCAATGCCAAGGCACTTAGCAACTCAGTGAGACCCTGTCTCTAATCAAATACAAAAAAGGGCTGGGGATGTGGCCCAGTGGTTGAGTGCAGCTGAGCTCAATCCCCAGTACCAAAAACAAATACAAAAAAGATATATATATATACAAAAAAAAAGGGCTGGGTATGTGGCTCAGTGGTCAAGTGCCCGTTCAATCCCTGGTACCATAAATAAATAAATAAATAAATAAAGTTAAACAGCTACACATGGTCAGTGGTTTGTGTGTTGGAGAGAGTTTAGATTAAAAAAAAAAAAAAAAAAAAAAGTGACTCTGGATCTAGCCCAGTGTTTTGGTTCCTTAAACACAATGTTTTAGTTCCACTGTGTATCCAAAAGGCGATTTTGCTTTTCTGGGGTTATTCATACCTATGCCCAGATACACAGTGGTGTTCAGAGTTGAAAGCACTGTGTGGGTGTAACTGGGCTGTTTTGTTTTGCTGGTGCTGAGGATTGAACCCAGGGTCTTGTGCATGCTAAATGAGTGTTCTACCATGGAGCTACACCCCTAGCCTTATACTGTTTTTTTTTTTTTTTTTTTAATTATTTATTTGCTTTAGTTGTACACAATGGGTTTATTTGTACGTGGTGCTGAGGATTGAACCCGGGCCGCGCACGTGCTAGGCGAGTGCTCTACCGCTGAGCCACAATCCCAGCCCTTATACTGTTTTTTTTTTTTTTTTAGTATTTATTTATTTACTTTAGTTGTACACAATGCAATGCATTTATGTTTACGTGGTGCTGAGGATCGAACCCGGGCCGTGCACGTGCGAGGCGAGCGCTCTGCCGCTGAACCACAATCCCAGCCCTTATACTGGTTTTTAAAATCACATTTTATAAAAAGACCAAAGGCATTCTGCGTGATTTGTTGTAAAACTTGACAGAAACTCATTTGTCCCCCATATCTCATGAGCAGGATTCTTCCACTCCTCTTTACAGATGGGGAAACTGAGGCATAGAATGGCTATATAACCTTTCCAAGTATTTAGACCATGAAATCAAAATCCCATTTTCTACCATTTCAGCCATCAATTTATATTTTGATATAGGCACATTCAGGCTTTTTTTTTTTTTTCCCCTCTTTCGTGCAAAGATATACGATGGATTAAAAATTAGAGAACTGGCTGGGTACAGTGGCACATGCCTGTAATCCCAGCTGCATAGGAGGCTGAGAAGGGAGGATCCCAAGTTTGAGGCCAACCTCAGCAACTTGAGTACTTGCCTAGCGTGTGAAAAGCTTCGGGTTCAAACCCCAGTATCTCTCCACAAAAGTTTATTTTATAAGTTATGCAGAGGAAAAGATTAACAACAATAGCTAATAATCGAATAATAATAACATTATATAGTGGCAAAATTGTCGCCATCACCATTCTAGTGCTTTGGGACCATTATTCAGGAAAATAAGGATTATTTGAATAAGAACACTGCAATACTGTGACAGTTGATCTGATAACTGAGGTAGCTGTATAGAGACCAACAGGTGGGTAGCATATACAGCATGGATACACTGGAAAAAATGATGACTCACATCCTGGGCTAGGTGGTATGGGATAGCACAAAGTTTCATCGTGATACTCAGTGCACGATTTAAACCTCATGTATTGTTTATTTTTGTAATTTCTATTAATATATATTATTTATTTATTTATTAGTTCTAATTAGTTATACATGACAGTAGAAAGCTCTTCCATTCATTGGACACAAATGGAGCATAATTTTCCCTTCTGGTTTTGCATGAAGTAGAGTCACACCATTCGTGCACTCATACATGTACCTAGGGTAATGATGTCCATCTCATTCCACCATCTTTCCTACCTTTCTTCCCTAGCCCCCCCCCCCGCTCTTTGCCCCATCCAAAGTTCCTCCACTTATCCCATGCCCTCCCCCCCACCCATATCAATTAGCATCCACTTATCAGGGAAAACATTTGGCCCCTGTTTTTTTGAGATTGGCTTATTTTGCTTAGCATGATATTCTCCAGCTCCATCCATTTACCTGCAAATGCCATAATTTGATTCTCTTTTAATGCTGAGTAATAGTCCACTGTGTCTGTGTGCCATTAATATTTTGAGACTGCAGTTGAATGTGTGGCTGAAACTGTTGAAAGTAAAACTATGGAGAAAGGCAGACTACTGTGTTTCTTTTTCTCCAGTTGCCCCTCCTTGGCAAATCAACACAATTTTTTCTTTCCTAGCTGTGGCCACCTGCCGCCCTGACGAATTCCAGTGCTCAGATGGGACCTGCATCCATGGCAGCCGGCAGTGTGACAGAGAACATGACTGCAAAGACATGAGTGATGAAGTCGGCTGCATCAATGGTGAGCTGGGCCTCCGGTTTCCTGTTAGCATCTTTCAGTGCTTTACTGTTTGTAAATACTCCATAATGTTGGGGGATAGTGGGTCTCAGATAAGGGAAGGCACCTGCCTGGTCACTGCACTAGCTGTGGGTTCTTGGGCAAGTGATCTGACCCTCCCTACCCTCGCTTCCGCTGATCTGGAAAATGTGCATAAGGATAGCCGTGACTTCAGGAACCCATCACACACAGCCCTCTGGCTCTGAGATCACAGTTGAATATAAGATACAATTTCAGCCGGGTGCAGTGGTGCACGCCTGTAATCCCAGCAGCTCTGGAGGCTGAGACAAGAGGATCACCAGTGCAAAGCCAGTCTCAGCAATTTAGTGAGGCCCTAAGCAACTCGGTGAGACCCTGTCTCTAAATAAAATACAAAGTAGGGCTGAGGATATGGCTCAGTGGTTGGGTGCCCCTGAGTTCAATCCCCAGTACCAACCCCCTGGAAAAAAAAAAAAAAAAAAAAAGGCAAGGAACAAGTCAGGCGTTGTGGCACATGCCTATAATGCTAGCAGCTTGGGAGGCTGAGGCAGGAGGATTGAGAATTCAAAGCCAGCCTTTCTTTTTGGTACCGGGGATTGAACTCGGGGGCACTTGACCACTGGGCTACATCCCCAGTTCTTTTTGTATTTGATTAGAGACAGGGTCTCACTGAGTTGTTAAGTGCCTCTCCATTGCTGAGGCTGGCTTTGAACTCGCGATCCGCCTGCCTCAGCCTCCCAAGTGTTGGGATTACAGGCGTGCGCCACCGAGCCTGCCTTTTTTTTGTGTGTGTGCTGGGGATTGAACCCAGGGCCTTGTGCATGCAAGGCAAGCACTCTACCAACTGAGCTATATCCCCAGCCCAAGACCCTGTCTTTCAATAAAATACAAAAGAGGGCTGGGGATGTGGCTCAGTGGCTGAATGCCCCAGAGTTCAATCCCCAGTGCCCCCAGGCCCCCCCCCAGTGAGACCCAGTTCACTTGTAAAGCCCTTCCCTGGGTTCACAAGGCAGCTCCCCTTCTGGGAATGCCCTCAGGAGATGACCGCGTCCTGCACTAGGCTCTGCAGTGTGCCCCCAGCACCCTGGAGCACGACACTGGGTGCCACCCAAGGTTCCTCAGTGTGGGATTCATTTTTTTTTTTTTTTTTTTTTTTAATTTGTTTATAGCAAACACACATCCTGCCTAATGAGCATCTCAGGCGTGTTTTTGTTCTGTTGTGCTGCAGACTGAACATAGGGCCGTGGCACATGCTAAGCACGCACGTAGGTATTTCCAACCGTGCAGCTCGGTGACGTTGAACACATTCCCATTGTCGTGCAGCCATCATCACTGTCCATCTCCAACTCTGTCCCCATTAATTGCTAACTCCCCTCCCTCCTCCCCTAGTCCCCTCCACTCACCATTCTACTATCTGTCTCTGTGGATCTGATGACTTCATGGACCCCTGTGAGTGGAACTGTGTAGTAGTTGTCCTTCTGTGACTGGCTTATTTCACTGAGCATGTCTTCAGGGCCCAGCCATGTTCTTGACTTTGTCCAGATTTCCTTTTTTAAGGCCAAATAATATTTCATCGATCATGTGGAGGGATCCTGTTGCGTTTGTCCCTTGGGTTGAATCCTTGGGTTGCCTCCATCTTTTGGCTGTGGAATAATGCTGCTGGGAATGTGGGGTACACAGTGATTTTAACCTAGTGGGGTAACCACACGGTGGAATGTGCAGCCAGGAAATGAGGCTTCGGCCACCAGCGTTCACCCAGGAGAACCTTATAACCTCACTGTTGGGCGAAGAAGCGCGTTGAAGATTATGAGGTGTCATTTTATAAGGTTCCAAAACAAACTAAATCATACACCATGTTTTTCATTCACACGTTTCCATGAAGTATTAATGAAGGGGCTGAGGATGCGGCTCAGGAAGTTGAGTGCTTACCTGACATGATGAGGCCCCACCACCAAAAAAAAAAAAAAGGAAACGATAAAGCCAGGATTCAGGATACATTTTTTTTTTTTTTTTTTTTTCAGGGCCAAAGGACCCAACTCAAGGCCTTGCATGTGCTAGGCAAGAGCTCTACCACTGAGCTAAATCCCCAGCCCCATAAGTCAGGATTCTTATTCCTTCTATGGGTAGCAGGATGGGTCAAAGCCTGCTAGAATAGTCTCCATTAGGGAGTTGGCAGAATTTTACCATAAAGCACCAGATAGTGGCCGGGCGCGGTGGCGCACGCCTGTAATCCCAGCACTTTGGGAGGCTGAGGCAGGAGGATCGCGAGTTCAAAGCCAGCCTCAGCAACGGCGCGGCACTTAGCAACTCAGTGAGACCCTGTCTCTAAATAAAATACAAAAAAAAAAGGTCTGGGGATGTGACCCAGTGGTCGAGTGCCCCTGAGTTCAATCCCTGGTACCACAAAAAAAAAAAAAAAAAAAAAAAGCACCAGATAGTGGATATTTTTGGCCTTGCAAGGGCCAAAGTCTCTGTCACAACTACTCATCTCTGTTTCATATTATGAAAACAGCCACAGACCTTCTGTAAATAAATGGGTGTGACTGTGTACCAATAAAACTTTATTTAAATAAACAAGCAGTGGGCCGTTGTTGCTCCAGGGGCCTTAGTTTGGTGACCTCCTGCTCTAGGTGACATTGTAAGTTTTAAACTGGGTGTTGGGTTCTCAAGTGTTCAGTAACCAATTACTGGGCCGGGTGTAGCTCCGTGATAGAATGCTTCTAGCATGTCTAAGGCCCTGGATTCTGCACCCAGAACAGACAAAAAATTATTATGTTTTACTAATGAACACATTTATGTCTATTCTTGTGTAAGTGAACTATTATACTATAGAGGGCCAAGCAAGCTCCTGCAGCTCCGATGCACCTGACTGTTCTCTTGGACTCTCATAGTGACGCTGTGTGAGGGGCCCAACAAGTTCAAATGCCACAGTGGTGAATGCATCACCCTGGACAAGGTGTGCAACTCAGCCAGAGACTGCCGGGACTGGTCAGACGAGCCCCTCAAGGAGTGCAGTGAGTCCCAGATGTGGGCAGCTGGGGGAGTGTGTGGAGAGCCAAGTGGGGGTACTAAGGTGGTGGGGAGGGGAGGCCCACCCACTATGGTTTTAGGGCTCATGGGCATCATTAACCCAAGGGGCGTTGCTACTCAGGGCTGAAGAGACAGAGGTACACGGGGCACAGTAGTGCACGCCTAAAATCCCAGCTACCCAGGAACCCAGGTAGGAGGATCACAAGTGCAAGGTCAAGGCCAAC
Organism: Tamias sibiricus; assembly: GCA_025594165.1. Lineage (NCBI taxonomy): Eukaryota > Metazoa > Chordata > Mammalia > Rodentia > Sciuridae > Tamias > Tamias sibiricus. The sequence goes on from CM046673.1 coordinate 10,831,167, forward strand.
CTGGGCAATGTAGCCAGACCCTGTCTCAAAATAAAGTAGAAAACACTAGAGATGTAGCTCAGGGGTGGAGCGCTTGCAACGCTTCTCAGCTCCACCAAGACACACCCACCAGCCCCATCAACCTTCTTTTTCCTCCCAGTATGGGGAATTGAACCCAGGGGCCCGTTACCACTGAGCCACACCCCAGCCTTTTTTACTTCTCAATTTTTGAGAATCACTAAGTTTCCCAGGCTGGCCTTGATCTTGCAATCCTCCTGCCTCCACCTCCTGAGTCACTGGGATTACAGACCTGCACCACTGCGCCTGGCCACGTTAACCATTCTGAAGTGTGTGTTTGGTGGCAGTAAATGCATTCACACCAGGTGTGACCATCCCATCCTCCCTCCCTTGCACTTTTTTCATTTTCAAAACCAAACCCGTGTCCTCATTCATCACTAGCCCCCCACCAACCTCCTCCCCAGCACCCACTTTTTTTTTTTTTTAATTTTTGGTACTGGGGATTGAACTCAGGGGCACTCGACCACTGGGCCACATCCCCTGCCCTTTTTTTAATATTTTATTTAGAGACAGGGTCTCACTGAGTTGCTAAGTGCCTCGCCATTGCTGAGGCTGGCTTTGAACTCGCGATCCTCCTGCCTCAGCCTCCCAAGTGCTGGGATGACAGGTGTGTGCCACTGCGCCCGGCCTACACCCACCTTTCTACTTCCTGTCTCTGTGGATCTCACTATTCACGTGGGATCGCTCAGCATCTGTCCTTTTGTGACTCCGTCAGCACTGTGTCCCCGAGTGACCGTGCCTTCTCAGTCCGATCATGGGTCAGGCTGCTGTACCCCTCCGACGATGCAGTGGCAGGGGTGGGCAGTGAGAGGCTCGAGGTTCCAGGGTGACCAGTGTGTGTCCCTCACCCCACGCAGGGACCAATGAGTGCTTGGACAACAACGGGGGCTGTTCTCACATCTGCAACGACCTCAAGATTGGCCACGAGTGCTTGTGCCCCGATGGCTTCCGGCTCGTGGACCAGCGCAGATGTGAAGGTGATTGCCAAGCAGGGCCTCCTCACCCTTGTTCCTACCAAATGCTCTGTGTCTCAGTCTCCCTGTCTGTGAAATGGGCGGGACAGTAGTCCCCAGCTCCTGGGCGGGTGCTCTGTGGGTGGAACACTGGGCTCAGACCTGACCGTCAGTGACCTGCGAAGGGCTTCCCCCCCGGGAGTCATCATTAGGAAATCTCTGCTGATGTCACTCGGCCCTCTGATCTGGGCCCCTGAAGTGAATGGTGAGGTCAGGGTCACTTTGGGGGATGACATTCAGTTGTTTCTTTCCTCCCTCCATGTGCCACCCTCAAAGACGACACCTCCTGTCTCTTTCTGTGTCCACTCAGATATCGACGAGTGTCAGGACCCTGCCACCTGCAGTCAGCTCTGCGTGAACCTGGAGGGCAGCTACAAGTGCGAGTGTGAGCAGGGCTTCCAGATGGACCCCCGCACCCAGGCCTGCAAGGCCACAGGTGAGCGCCCGGGCCACGGCAGGCGGCGCTTCCTCATCTGAACTTTGCACAGGTTAAAATCAGCAGGGCCTCTGGCAGGCGCAGAAGCAGCCGGCTGAGACTCAGCATGCCAGGAACCTGCCACGTGTGACCTACTCCTTGGAGTCACAGGGGACGCATACAGGACCCAGCTCTGCTAGCACAACAGGAAGCAGAGCTCAGCTTCCAAGACAATTTAGGGAGGGATTTCAGGGGGGTGTCATGAACTGCCCACACCCCCTCCAACTAGGGTACTAAGGACTGAACTCGGGTGCTTTCTCACTGAGTCACATCCCTAGCTCTTTTTATTGTTTATTTATTTATTTTTATTTTTTTAAATATTTATTTATTTGCTTTAGTTGTATACAATGCAGTGCATTTATGTTTACATGGTGCTGAGGATCGAACCCGGGCCACGCACGTGCTAGGCGAGCGCTCTACCGCTGAGCCACAACCCCAGCCCTTTATTTTTTATTTTGAGACAAGGTCTCAGTTGCTTAGGGCCTTGCCACATTGCCGAGGCTGGCCTCAAGCATGTGATCCTCGTGCCTCAGCCTCCTGAGCCACTGGGACTATAGGTGTGCACCACCATGCCTGGCTCCAGCTGGGTTTTTTTTTTTTTTTTTTTTTTTTTTTTATTTATTTTTTTTTAATATTTATTTATTTGCTTTAGTTGTACACAATGCAATGCATTTATGTTTACGTGATGCTGAGGATCGAACCCGGGCCGCGCACGTGCAAGGCGAGCGCTCTGCCGCTGAGCCACAACCCCAGCCCTTTTTTATTTTTTTAATATTTATTTTTTAGTTGTAGTTGGACACAATACCTTTGTTTCAGATGTTGATGGATCTTTATTTTATTTATTTATTTTTATGTGGTGCTGGGGATCGAACCCAGCGCCTCGCTTGTGCTAGGCAAGCACTCTACCACCGAGCCACAACCCCAGCCCACAATTCCTTTATTTAATTTACTTATTTATTATTATTTTTTTGACTTTTTAGTTGTAGATGGACACCTTTATTTATTTATTTGTATGTGGTGCTGAGGATCAAATCCAGGGCTTCGCACGTGCTAGGCAAGTGCTGTACCGCTGAGCCACAACCCCAGCCCTCCAGCTGTTTTTAATAACTAAAAGAACGTGTCTCAAGGAAACAAAATTTATTTAAAACAAAGACCAAAATAGAATAGCACATTATGGAACAGACAATAGAAATCCAGTCATCCTTCTGTATCTGTGGAGGACTGATCGGGTCCAAGACCCCCTGCAGCTATCAAAATCCACAGAAGTTCAAGGCCCTTATGCACTGGTGTAGTATTTGCATAGAACGTACACATCCCACATAGACTTAATCATCTCTAGATGACTTAGAGTACCTAGTACAATGTAAGTGCTCTGTGTGTTTATTCCACTGTTTTATTTAGGGAATGAGAGAAATATAATAATAATCTGGGGGCTGGGGTTGTGGCTCAGCGGCAGAGCGCTCGCCTCGCACGTGCGCGGCCCGGGTTCGATCCTCAGCACCACGTACACATAAATGCATTGCATTGTGTACAACTAAAGCAAATAAATAAATATTTTAAATAATAATAATAATAATAATCTGTTCAGTATAGATGCATTTTAACCCCAAATATTTCAATTTACAATTGGTTGAATCTGAAGATGCAAAATCCACTCCTACAGAAGGACCACTGTTAGGGCTGGGGGTGTGTGGCTCAGTGGCAGAGCACTTGCCTAGCATGTGTGAGGCACTGGGTTCGATCCTCAGCATCACGTAAAGGTGAATAAATGAAATGGAGGTATTGTGTCCGTCTACAACTAAAAAAATATTTTTTTTAAAAAAGGACCACTGTAATTGGATTTCCTTTCTATCCCGACGTTTAGGTTATAATCCCCTTAATCCAGGGTTCCCTTGTTTGCATGTGCAGTATCCTGGGGGAGTTGAGTTGTCTGGACATGCAAAGGCCCTTTGCTTCATGTTCTGTTCTAGCAATGTAATTACAAAGAGGCCGGATTTTGCAGAAATAACAGCCAGGCTCAGTGATGCAGGCCTGTAACCCCTAAGACTCTGGAGGCTGATGCAGGAGGATCGCCAGTTTGAGGCCAGCCTTGATGATTTAGCAAAACCCTGTCTGAAAAGAACTTTTTTTAAAAAAGGGGCTAGCAAATAAAATCTGAAAAATTTTAAAATTTAAAGAAAAAAGGAAAGTATTGGACTAAGCATGTGGCTCAGTGCAGAACACTTGCTTAGAATGCACATGAGGCCCTGGACTCTGTCCCCAGCACTTCTTTTATGAAAACAAACAAACAAATAAATAAGAAAGGCTGGGGGTATAACTTGGTGGTAGAGCACCCTGATTTCAATTCCCAGTGTTAGGGGGAAAAAAGGAAGATTTTTTTTTTTTTTTTTTTTTTTGTGGTACTGGGGATTGAACTCAGGGGCACTCAACCACAGGGTCACATGCCCAGCCCTTTTTTGTATTTTGTTAGAGGCAGGGTCTCACTGAGTTGCTAAGTGCCTCGCCATGGCTGAGGCTGGCTTTGAACTCACGATCCTCCTGCCTCAGCCTCCCAAGTGCTGGGATCACAGGTGCGCGCCACTGTGCCTGGCTCCATGAAAAATTTAATATGAAAAGTACTAAGAATTCTTAGCCCTTAGGAATTGCTTTATAAACATTAGCCAAAGTCATTCTTAGTTTTTGTTTTATTTTGTTTTGTTTTTGTGTAATGTGCGGGGTGGAACCCAGGGTGTCCTTGGTCAGGGTATGAATGGGTGAGGCTGACGACCAGGCTCAGGATTCACAAGTGTGAATCATTTCCATGCACTCTGGGTCCTGCAGCTGTCCCAAGTTGCCAGGTTCCTGGCTTTAGGGTGAGTAGGGTAGACAGAGTGACCTTAGATGTCAGGGCCCCCATCGCCCAGGTGGCTGCGATGTGGGCTGGTGAGTCATTTCCTGTCCCTAAGAGTTGGCTAGCCCCCAGGTGGGGCCACCCCTGCAGGGTGACCAAGACCACAGGTGGCTAGTCCACAGGGGATTTCCATCCTGCTACTCTGGGTGTCTCTCTCCAATCCGGCCACACCCTGAAGAGCAGAGTGACGTGTTGGGGACAGAGGTGCTGTCAGCTCCCGTGGGGGGTCTGGTCCGCTCCGCCGACGGCCCGTGCCCTTCCCAGGCTCCATCGCCTACCTCTTCTTCACCAACCGGCACGAGGTGCGGAAGATGACGCTGGACCGCAGCGAGTACACCAGCCTCGTCCCCAACCTTAAGAACGTGGTGGCCCTGGACACCGAGGTGGCCAACAACAGAATCTACTGGTCTGACCTGTCCCAGAGAAAGATCTACAGGTGAGCCTCAGCCCTGCCGGCCTGCCTGGCCCCCCGTGGGGACAGGGCCCTGGCCCTGACGGTCTGCCCTCCTCCTGCCTTAGCACCCAGATTGACAGAGCCCCCAGCCTGGCCGCCTACGAGACCGTCATTGGCAGTGACCTCCATGCTCCCGACGGGCTGGCTGTGGACTGGATCCACGGCAACATCTACTGGACCGACTCGGTCCCTGGGCACCGTGTCCGTGGCCGACACTAAGGGCGTGAAGAGGAGAACACTGTTCCAGCAGAAAGGCTCCAAGCCGCGGGCCATTGTGGTGGATCCCGTCCACGGGTGCGTACTCACAAAGGTGTGGGGTGTGCGGAGGGAATGAAGGGTGAAGGTGTGGGTCCCAGAGCTGTTTAGGCAGCTGTTTAGGCATGTTTGCCCTGAGAAAACTATGGGGTTGTCCGGCGACTCTGTTGTCTGTAAAGAAACAGGAATCAGCCCGGTGTGGTGGCGCACGCCTGTAATCCCAGCACTTTGGGAGGCTGAGGCAGGAGGCTGAGGCAGGAGGATCGAGAGTTCAAAGCCAGCCTCAGCAATGGTGAGGCACTTAGCAACTCAGGGAGACCCTGTCTCCAAATAAAATACAGAAAAGGGCTGGGGATATGGCCCAGTGGATGAGTGCCCCTGAGTTCAATCCCCGGTACCACAAAAAAAAAAAAAAAAAAAAAAAAAAAAAAAAGAAAGAAAGAAAGAAAGAAAAGAAACAGGAATCAGGCGCAGTGGTGCATGCCTGTGATTACAGCAACTTGGGAGCCTGAGGCAGGAGGATCACACACTCAAAGCCAACCTCAGCAACTTAATGAGACGCTGTTTCAAAATTTAAAAAAGGGATTGGGGAGGTAGCTCAGCTGTAAGGCATCCCTGGGTTCCATCACCAGTATCCCCCCAGAAATAAATGAAATAGGAATCCCGAGTTGTCAGACTGCCCCATCTGCCTTTGGGGCCCCAGGGATGGAATCCTCATGACAGTATTATATTACCTGACAGGGAAGCAGGGCTTGTGATAAAAATTCGAAACCAGAAATTGAAATAGAGATGTTCTTGGTGGCACATGGCTGTAATTCCAGCTACTCAGGAAGCTGAGGCAGGAGGGTTCAAGTTCAAAGTCAGCTTCAGCAATTTAACGAGACCCCATCTCAAAATAAAATTAAAAGGGCTCGGGGCTACAGCTCAATGGTAGAGTGCTTGCTTAGCATGTGCGAGGCCCTGGGTTCCATCCCAAGAACGGCAAAGAAAAAGAAAGAAAATTAAATGAGAAATTAAACAGAATTTGGTTAGTATTTTGTGTCAGACTCCGGGGTCAGGATAAGTTTAGAGAGAGAAGAACATGAAGGTCCTTCTTCAAGTCGGTTTTGGGCAGCCCTGTGTTTACAAAGCTCTGGTAGGGTGGTTGGGCGAAGGTCACTACCCCGTGAAGACCAGGAGCACGTGGCTGACTCAGCACCTCAGCCACTGACCAGTGTCCCCTGACAGGAAGCATTGTCCCCGTCCCCTTGCCCACTGCATATTCTGCCCGGTAGGCTCCCTGGCATGTGACAGGAGTCGTTTCACAATTGCAAAGGGGTGTTGGTAATCTGGGCGGCACCCTGTCCTGGCACCACAATTGGAGGCAGGGGTACATTTGACCCAATGCTGAGGACGTGCGAGAAGGTGCACTTGGCTGTCCTCAGGTGCCATCAGCAAGGGCAGGTTAGAGAGCGGCTGGGGCAGAGCCTGCGGGCGGGGGTGGAGCCGGGCGGGGGTGGGGGGGGAGGGTTGGGGGGGGAGGCCTGGAATCTGGCCTGGCCTGGATCCCACCTAACAAGGAACAATGCCCAAGGGTGTGGATGCCTGTAGGTTGGAGGGGCGAGCGTTTGAGAGTTTGGTCATGCCACCCATAGGAAAGAAGGAGAGTGCCTACCAGTCCCACGTGTGTGTGTGTGTGTGTGTGTGTGTGTGTGTGTGCGTGTGCGTGTGCGTGTGCGTGTGTGTATGTGTGTGCGCATGTGTGTGTGTGTGTACGTAGCCCCCCCTTATCCACGGGTGGTTCATTCCAGGGCCCCCAATGGATGACTGAAACCGTGCTCAGTACTGAACCCTCTCTTTTCCTGCACGTACACATCTGTGATGAAGTTTAAATTTCAAATTAGGCACAGAAAGAGATAAATAAACATTAATAACTAATAATAAAATAATGAGAACAATATACTGAAATAAACTTTTGGGAATGAACTCCTCCTTCTTGCAGTGATGAGATGATAAAATTCCTCTGTGAAGGGGCTGGGGTTGTAGCTCAGTGGTAGAGTGCTTAGGGTGCACCAAGAAGCACTGGGTTGGTTTGCTCCTCAACACCACATAAAAATAAATAAACAAAATAAAGGTTTAAAAAATTCCTATGTGCGCCGGGCATGGTGGCGCATGCCTGTAATCCCAGCACTTGGGAGGCTGAGGCAGGAGGATCAAAGCCAGCCTCAGCAATGGCGAGGCACTTAGCAACTCAGTGAGAACCTGTCTCTAATAAAATACAAAAAAAAAAAAAAAAGGGCTGGGGATATGGCCCAGTGGTCAAGTGCCCCTGAGTTCAATCCCTGGTACAAAAAAAAAAAAAAAAAAAAAAATTCCTATGTGAAGAGATGAAGTGAATAATATAGGGATTGTGACATGGCATTAGGCCACTGTGTAAGGGTTACTTGAACATAAACACTGTGACATCATGATAGTTGATCTGATAATGAGACAGCCACCAAGTGACTAACAGGAGGGTAGTGTATACACTGCAGACACACTAAACAAAAAGACAGTTCATGTCTCCAGCAGGACAGGGCAGGATGGTTTGAGATTTTATCACCTTATTCATAATGGTGTGAAATTTATATCATATGAATTCTGCCTGGATTTTTTTATTTAATATTTTTAGACCATCACTGAAGCACAAACATGGATAAGGGGGAATGGCTATATTTTGCTCTCTTGTTTCTTTTTTTTAATATTTTTTATTTGTAGATGGACATAATACCTTTATTTTATTTTTTATGTGGTGCTGGGGATCGAACTCAGTGCCTCATGCATGCTAGGCAAGCACTCTACCACTGAGCCACAACCCCAACCCTCTTGTTTCTTTTTATTCAAACAAATTATGCATTTCGTTCTCCACTGGTTGTGCAGTTCCCATGTCTGGGATCCTTCCCTGTGAAATGTGGTTTATTCACTGGATGGGCCATGTTTCTCTGCAAGATTATGGATTACATGTCAAAGTATATGTAATTAAAAATAAAATAAAATTTTGCCTGGCATGGTGGCCTATGCCTGTAACCCCAATGTCTCAGGAAGCTGAGGCAGAAGGATCATGAGTTCAAAGCCAACCTCAGCAACAGTGAGGTGCTAAGCAACCCAGTGAGACCCTGTCTCCAAATAAAATACAAAATAGGGCTGGGGATGTGGCTTAGTCATCAAGTGCTCCTGAGCTCAATCCCTGATACCAAAAAATATAAAAATAAAAAAAATTTATATTATGTGAATTTTACCTCAATTAAAAAATTTTTAAAATATTTATTTATGCCGGGCGTGGTGGCGCATGCCTGTAATCCCAGCACTTTGGGAGGCTGAGGCAGGAGGATCACAAGTTCAAACCCACCCTCAGCAATGGCGAGGCACTTAGCAACTCAGTGAGACCCTGTCTCTAATAAAGTACAAAAAAGGACTGGGGATGTGACCCAGTGGACAAGTGCCCCTGAGTTCAATCCTCAGTACCAAAAAAAAAAAAAAAAAAAAAAAAATATATATATATATATATATATATTTTGCTTTAGTTGTACACAATGCAATGCATTTATGTTTACGTGTTGCTGAGGATCGAACCCGGGCTGCGCACGTGCTAGGCGAGCACTCTACCACTGAGCCACAACCCCAGCCCACAATTTAAATTTTTTAAAGAATATTTAAAAGGCAAGAAAAAAATATTATGAACTGAGGTGCATATTCCAGAACCCCCTCCCTGACTTTGGCATCAAAATCTCCTGTTACTCCAAGATTTTTCATTGTTTTGACCTTTTTTTTTTGCAGTTCTGGAGATGGGAACCAAGGCCTAGAGGGCTAGGAAAGGGCTCTATCACTGAGCCACACCCCAGGCCCACACAGAGGCTGGGAGAAAAAAAAAAAAAGAATCTGGAGTCCCTAGTGGGGGCTTACGGGAGCCTGAACCTGTCCCAACGGGCGTCCTCATCTCTGTTTTCCCTGTCGTCCCCCCAGCTTTATGTACTGGACAGACTGGGGCACCCCCGCCAAGATCGAGAAAGGGGGCCTGAATGGCGTGGATGTCTACTCGCTGGTGACGGAAGACATCCAGTGGCCTAACGGCATCACACTGGGTATGTAGAGGGGAGGGTTGTCCCCACCAGAGTCGGGCCCCATCTGGGGGACACAGCATAGTGGCCAGGGGCTCCCACGCAAGCCCACCCAGCTCCCTGAGGTTTTATAACCCACAGTTTTCCTTCTTCCTGACCTGGGGGGCATCAGCATGTGTCACGAGGCACTGGGGCAAAAGCCACCATGTACCCTTCAGGCTCACGCTGTTGGGACTGCTTCCCTGGAAGTGTGTTTTCTCTGAGTTCTTTGAGGGTTTCTTCTAGGAGAGCAGAGTAGCCCAATTCCAATGCTGAACCCTTCACCCCAAAATGTACAGAGCCCTGGAGTTTTCTAGAATTTTCTGGCCTATCTGATGATCCTCTCATTCTTACCCCTGGCACCTAGCACCCACATGTGACCGTCCCTTGTCCATCTGTGCATTCTAGATCTCTCCAGTGGCCGTCTCTATTGGGTAGACTCCAAACTCCACTCCATCTCCAGCATCGACGTCAACGGGGGAACCGGAAGACCATCCTGGAGGACGAGAAGCGGCTGGCCCACCCCTTCTCCTTGGCCATCTTTGAGGTGAGACCTGGAAGGAATTCACAGCTCATCTTTCATTGACTTAACTGTCCAAGGTTCAGCTGTGTAGGTAATGGTGGGCGCACCTTGTCCAGTCCCTTCAAGCCAAGACTAACTAGGAAAGCTGCTCTTGACCAAGGAGAGGTCTTAGAAGTGAGGACCAACCGTGTTCTTTTTGTGGTGCGGGTAGGTGATACTGGGGATGGGGTCCAGGGCCTCATGCATGCTGGGAAATGCTCTTCCACTGAGCTATACCCCAGCTCCACGTAGTCACAATTGGATGCCACCTTGCCCTTCAGGGACCATTTTGCAATTTCTGGTGAGTTTTTGGTCGGCCCAACTCAGTGAGGATATTGCCAGCAACTCAAGTGTAAAGTCCAGGGTTGCTAATAAATGTCCCAACCCACAGGACTGTCAGGTCCCTAATAGAGCCACAGAGGGGAAACCTGCTCTAAAGAAATGATGCTATATTTGTACCCCACATTCACAGCAGCATTATTCATGATGGGTGCAAGGAGCAGGCCAAGTGTCCGCTGATGAATATGTGAGCACAGTGCGACCCATGCACACAGTAGAATACTAGTCAGCCTTGAAAAGGAAGGAAATTTTGCTCAGCGCGGTCGTGCACATCTGTATTTCCAGCAGCTCAGGAGGCTGAGGCAGGAGGATCTCGAGTTCAAAGCCAGCCACGGCAAAAATGAGGCACTAAAGCGACTCAGTGAGATCCTGTCTCTAAATAAAATACAAAATAGGGCTGGGGGTGTGGCTCAGTGGTTGAGTGCCCCTGAGTTCAATCCCCAAAATAAAAAAAAATAAAGGAAGGAAGGAAATTGTGACACATGCTCCAGTGGGGAGGAGCCTTTAGGACATTATGCTCAGTGAACTAAACCAGTCAATTCCACTGATAGCAGGGAGCTAAAATAGGCAAATTCCCAGAGACAGGAAGTAGAATGGTGGGTGCCAGGACTGGGAGTGGGGACCAGAAAGCTTAATGGGAACATAGTTTGAGTTTGATTAAAAAAGTTCTGGGGCCGGGCACGGTGGCGCACGCCTGTAATCCCAGCACTTTGGGAGGCTGAGGCAGGAGGATCGCGAGTTCAAAGCCAGCCTCAGCAATGGCGAGGCACTTAGCAACTCAGTGAGACCCTGTCTCTAATAAAATACATAAAAGGGCTGGGGATGTGTTCAATCCCTGGTACCAAAAAAAAAAAAAAAAAAAAGTTCTGGGGCTGGGGTTGTGGCTCAGTGGTAGAGCGCTTGCCTAGCACATGTGTGGCCCGGGTTCGATCCTCAGCACCGCGTACAAATAAACGCATTGTGTACAACTAGAGCAAATAAATAAATATTAAAAAAAAAAAAGTTCTGGAGATGAATGACAGTTCTGGCTTTACAACGAATGTGCTTAATGCTGGTGAAATTTACACTTAAAAGTAGTGCTGATGTGTCGGGCAGCCGTGCCAGCCTCAGCGCACTTAGCCAGTATCATAAAATACCCAGTGGTGCGTGTACCAAAAAAAAAAAAAAAAAAAAAAAAAAAAAAAAAGGTGCTGATGTGTCGGTGGCGCACGCCTAATCATCCCAGTGGCAGGCAGGAGGATCACAAGTTCAAAGCCAGCCTCAGCAAAAATGAGGCACTAAGCAACTCAGTGAGACCCTGTCTCTAAATAAAACACAAAAAAAAGAGCTGGGGATATGGCTCAGTAGCCGAGTGCCCCCCTCAAAAAAAACATAGTGGTACAAAGGGCCGGGTGTAGCCACGTGCAAGAGCATGTGTCGAGCATGCACGAGCCCTGTGTGCTATCCCTAGCACCTTACCCCCAAAACAGCCATGGTTATAAACGAAATAAAGAGGAGTTGATGCAGCCGGGTGTGGTGGCGCACGCCTGTAATCCCAGCACTTGGAAGGCTGAGGCAGGAGGACCAGTTCAAAGCCAGCCTCAGCAATGGCGAGGCACTTAGCAACTCAGTGAGACCCTGTCTCTAATAAAATACAAAAAAGGGCTGGGGATGTGGCCCAGTGGTCGAGTGCCCCTGAGTTCAATCCCCGGTACCAAAAAGGAGTTGATGCTATGGCCTAGCATTGCTTCTTCCCGCAAAGCCCCAGAGATTAGGAGGGAGTCGGAGGTCTGTGTCCTGTCCCAGGGGCTAACGGGATGGATCATCTTCCTTAACCCTCCTACAGGACAAAGTGTTCTGGACAGACGTCATCAACGAAGCCATTTTCAGTGCCAATCGCCTCACAGGCTTGGATGTTGATTTAGTGGCAGAAAATCTGCTGTCCCCCGAGGACATTGTCCTGTTCCACAACGTCACACAGCCGAGAGGTAAGGATGGACGGGGCTGCACACCACCAATACCCACCCCTGAGAAAGGCATTTCCCTGCTAGTGCCCTGGAATTTTCTAGAACTTTCTGGTCTCTCTGATGACCATCTCATTCTCCCCTCGCCTTTCTTCTTTTTCCGCCCCAGGTGTGAACTGGTGCGAGAGGACAGCCCTCCCCAACGGTGGCTGCCAGTACCTCTGTCTGCCAGCCCCGCAGATCAACCCCCGTTCCCCCAAGTTCACCTGTGTCTGCCCAGATGGTATGCTGCTGGCCAAGGACATGAGGAGCTGCCTCTCAGGTAGGGCATGGGTCTTCCAAGCCTCATTTTGCTCATCTGTGCTATGGGAGAACAAGGGCATTACAGGTCATGAATCCGTGCCACCATCCTTTGCCTTTCTTTAATGCCGGTGCATCAGCTCTGTGCTCCCCATTTAGATCCAGTTCCCCTTTGATGTTTGATTCCCTCTCTCATTCCCTCTCTCAGCCTTTTAGGGAGGTGATCAGACTTTAGACCTTGGCTCCTTGGTCAGTTCTTCTAATGCTCTGAGAAAATTTTGATTTGGAGCTGGGTCTGTTCTTGTTGCTATAACTGAATACCCGAGGTCAGGCAATTTATAAAGAACAAAAGTTTATGTGGCTTAGTTCTGGAAGCTGGGAAGTGCCAGAGCAGAAGGTGAGGGACTTCTTGCTGCATCATAACATGTGGGGGCGTCACACATTGAGACAGAGCAAGTGAGCAAGTGTGCTCAGCTTCCTCTTCCCTTTTTTTTTTTTTTTTTTTTTTGTGGTACTGGGGTTATCCCCAGTACCCAGGCTCTACCACTAAGCCACATCCCTGCCCAATTCTTCCTCTTCTTATAAAACCACCAATGCCATCAGGGGCATCCCACCTTCATGACCTCATCTAATCCTACTCACCTCCCAAAGGCCCCATCTCCAAATCCTGCTAACATATGAATTCTGTTGTTGGGTTATTTTTTTTTTTTTTTAATATTTTTATTTATTTGCTTTAGTTGTACACAATGCGTTTTATTCAATACATTTTATTTGTACGTGGTGCTGAGGATCGAACCCGGGTCGCCCACGTGCCAGGCGAGCGCTCTACCGCTGAGCCACAATCCCAGCCTCTTGTTGGGTTATTTTTTGTTGTTGTTGTTGTTGTTGTTGTTGTTTTTTTGGTACCAGGGATTGAACTCAGGGGCACTCGACCCCTGGGCCCCATCCCCAACCCTTTTTTGTATTTTATTAGAGACAGGGTCTCACTGAGTTGCTAAGTGCCTCGCCATTGCTGAGGCTGGCTTTGAACTCACGATCCTCCTGCCTCAGCCTCCCAAGTGCTGGGATTACAGGCGTGCGCCACCGCGCCCGGCTAACATATGAATTTTGAAGTGAAGTTTCCAACATACAAAATTGGGGGGACACAGTGAAACCATAGCAGGGGCCGAGGTGTCCGTAGTGCCTCCTCAATACCTTCAAAGCCGGCGTCCAACAAATAGCACTGGAAGAACAACACAGACACCGACGGGTGATTACGTCCAGTGCGTTGGTGGCTGACGGCACTTGCTACCTACAGAGTGGCGCTCGGGCCTGTGGCACTCAGGAAATGCCTATTGATTCCCTCAGAGGCGGAGCCTGTCGTGACCACCCCGGGGCCGTCCACAGTCAGGCCCGCGGTCAGCTCTACAGTCCAGGGGCCGAAGCCCACAGACCACAGGCCTGCTTCCAGCACCTCCTGGCGTCCTGCGGCCATTCCTGGGCTCACCACAGCGGAGTCGGTGACTATGTCCCACCAAGGTAAAGGCTGGGCCCACTCTGACTCCCAGTTGTGGTGACAAGGATTCAGATGGGCCCCGTCAGTGGCTGCGAGCAACTTAGTGACGAAATGGAGTGTGGGTGGAGTCCTGGCCCCTGGGTGACGATCTCCAGTTTGGGCTGTATGTCCTGGAAACCTCAGTTCCCCTCCCTGTGAAATGGTTCTCGTGATAGCACCCGCCCATCTCCTGGGGACTAAGTGAGCTAACACGTGGGGAGAGCCTGTTCTGTTGACCCTGAGTGGGACAGGGACTGGGACCAGGAATCCATCCGGGAGCCGTGAAGCTGTAATCCCAGACACTGGGAGGCTGAGGCAGGAGCATAGCAAGTTCAAAGCCAACCCTGCAACTGAGCGAGACCTTGCCTCAAAATAAGAAAGGATGAGGTTGTAGCTCAGTGGTGAATTGTCCCGGGGTTCCACCCCAGTATTGCAAAAACCAAGAAAGAAAACAACTCAGGAATCCGATAACAGTTTAATGCAGAGATTTTTCGTGCTGAGATTTGAACCAGGTCTCACACGTGCTAGGCAAGGCCTTTAGTTTAGTATTTTATTTTATTTTATTATTATTTTTTTTTTTTTTTTTGTGGTTAATTAATTAACTCGACCACTTAATTTATTTATTTATTTTTGAGTTTTGCCTCGATTGCTGAGGCTGGCCTTTGAACTCGCGATCCTTTATTTACCGCGCCCGGCCCTTTATTTATTTTATATGTGAAGGACCTGCTGAGGATCGAACCCAGTGCCTCACACATGCTAGGCAAGTGCTCTACCACTGAGACACACCCCCAGTCCTTTTTTTTTTTTTTTTTTTTTTTTTAACTGTACACAATGCTTTTTTGTTGTTGTTAAATATTTATTTATTTGCTTTAGTTGTACACAATGCGTTTTATTTTTACGTTGTGCTGAGGATCGAACCCGGGCCGCGCACATGCTAGGCAAGTGCTCTACCGCTGAGCCACAACCCCAGCCCCCCCACAATGCTTTTTATTTTTTCGTGGTGCTGAAGATTGAACCCGGGCTGCACATATCCTAGGTGAGTGCTCTACCGCTGAGCCACAGCCCCAGCCCATTCCCAGTCCTTTTTATTTTTATTTTGAGACAGGGTCTTACTAATGCCCAGGCTGGCCTTGAACTTGTAACCCACCTGCCTCAGCCTCCCAAGTCACTGGGATTATAGGTGTGCATCATGTCCTTTTGTCGATTCGCATTGCTGGGGATGGAACCTCAGTCATACTGAGAATGACTTTTTTATCACTGAGCTACATCCCCAGCTCCCAGATGTTGTCTTGAAAATTTGGATGATTTTATTCATCATGGAGTTTTTGCATCCGTTATGGTATTTAAAAGTAACATTAAAATAATATTGCAGCTGGGCACTGTGGCACACGCCTGTAATCCCAGTGGCTTGGAGGCTGAGGCGGGAGGATCATGAGTTCAAAGCCAGCCTCAGCAAAAGCAAGGCACTAAGCAACTCAGTGAGACCCTGTCTCTAAATAAAATACAAAATAGGGCTGGCATGTGGCTTAGTGGTAGAGTGCCCATGAGTTCAATCCCCAGTACCCCCCCACACAAAAAAAACCAGTATTGCATTATAGTCAGCCTTCTATACTATATCTACATTTTCAGATTTGATAAACTACAGATTGAAAATGTTTGGAAAAAATAATTACATCTCTACCGACCACATGGGTTTTTTCCCTTGTCATTAGTCTCTAATGATACAGTATAAAAATGGTTTAGAGGGCTCAGGATATAGCTTAGTTGGTAGAGTGCTTGTCTTGCATGCACAAGGCCCTGGGTTCAATCCCCAGCACCAAAAAAAAAAAAAAAAAAAAAAAAAAAAAGGTTTGCGTAACATTTACATTGTATCAGGTACTATAAGTCATCTAGATATGATTTAAAGTCCACAGGAGGATCTGCCCAGGTGACATGCAAATAACACCTCATTTTATATAAGGGGCTAGAGCATCCTTGCATTTTGGTGTCTGCAGAGGGAATGGGGTCCAATTTCCATTGATGCTGGGGGGCCACTGTATTGAGCTTTTTGGCTACACCTTCGGTTTTATGGCTGTGGCCAGTGCCTGGCTGTCCTCACCCCACCCAGTGTCCTTGGACATGGTTGGAACCCAGCTTGTCAGGGAATTAATCAGTCGTTCATCCATTTGTCCATCAGGGGGCGCCCACCCACCTTCTGGTGCCGAGAAAAGGAGCTCAGATTCTTAGAGCAGAAAAAAAAAAAGCACATCAGCAAGTTTCAGACCTCTTTTTTTTCCCCCCCTTTCACGTAGCTGAAGGCTTTGTTCAGCTATTAAGGAGATAAAGCAGGAACTCCTGTACTTGAGGGAGGCCAGGAAAACTTTTCGCTTAGTGGAGAGGGGAACTGCTAGAAAATACCCCCTCAACCTGGTGCAGTGGCGCCTGTGTAATCTTAGGTAGATGAGGCAGGAGGTCTGAGAGTTCAAGCCCAACTTGGGCAACTTTGCAAGACTTGGTCTAAGAATATAAAAAGAGCCGTGGATATGGCTCAGTGGCAGAGTACCCCTGGTTTAAATCCATGATCCTGGGGTGGCACTGGGAGGAAACTTCCACCAATAGCCTCACTGAGCATTAAGAATGCATCAGGGGCTGGGGTTGTGGCTCAGCGGCAGAGCGCTTGCCTCCCATGTGCGCGGCCTGGGTTCGATCCTCAGCACCATGTAAACATAAATACATTGCATTGTGTACAACTAAAGTAAATAAATAAATATTAAAAAAAAAAAAAAAAAAAAAAGAATGCATCAGTGGGGCTGGGATTGTGGCTCAGCGGCAGAGCACTCGCCTCGCACGTGCACGGCCCGGGTTCGATCCTCAGCACCACGTAAACATAAATGCATTGCATTGTGTACAACTAAAGTAAATAAATAAATATTAAAAAAAAAAAAAGAATGCATCAGTAAGCCGGGCGCGGTGTCGCACGCCTGTAATCCCAGCACTTGGAAGGCTGAGGCAGGAGGATCGTGAGTTCAAAGCCAGTCTCGGCAATGGCAAGGACTTTGCAACTCAATGAGACCCTGTCTCTAATAAAATACAAAAAAAGGACTGGGGATGTGGCCCAGTGGTCGAGTGCCCCTGAGTTCAATGCCCGGTACCAAAAAAACAACCAACCAAACAAACAAAAGAATGCATCAGTGGGCTTTATTCTCAGACCCATGGCGGCTTCCCGGATGTTTCATCAATGTGAAGCTAAAGCAAGCAACCCAGCACCACACATGCTAGGCAAGCTTTCTACCACTGAGCTAGCTGCACCTCCCACTCCTAGAAGAGACTTGTCTTTTTTTTTTTTTTTTTTTTTTTTTTTTTTTTTTGGTGGTGCTGGGGATTGAACTCAGGGCTCACACATGCTGAGCAAGCACTTTACCACTGAGCCACATCCCCAGCCCCTAGAAACTTAAATCCATGTTAAATAGTATAACCCCAATTTCACTCAGCATTCTCTCACCATATCGTCATGTTCTACATTTGCGGATTCCTCCAACTGCAGATTGAAAACTTTCGGATCTTAAGATGTTGGGCGTGGTTGTGCACACCTGTACTCCCAGGGACTGGGGAGGCTGAGGCACAGGATCACAAGTTTGAAGCCAGCCTGGGCAACTTAGAGATCCTGTTTCAATACTAGAAAATAAAAATGACTCAGTGGTAAAGTGCCCAGTTCAACAAAAGAAAATTTAAAAATCGTGTCTGCCAGGCATGGTGGCACACACCCATAATCCCAGCCACTTGGGAGGCTGAGGCAGGGAGATTGCAAGCTGGAGGCCAGCCTCAGCAACCTAGTGAGGTATTTGGCAACTTAGTGAGACCCTGTTTTTTTTTTTTTTTTTTTTTTTTTTTTTTTTTTGTGGTTACCGGGGATTGAACTCAGGGGCACTCGACCACTGGGTCACATCCATCCCCAGCCCTTTTTTGTATTTTTATTTAGAGACAGGGTCTCACTGAGTTGCTAAGTGCCTCGCCATTGCTGAGGCTGGCTTTGAACTCGCGATCCTCCTGCCTCAGCCTCCCAAAGTGCTGGGATTACAGGCGTGCGCCACCGCGCCCGGCTGAGACCCTGTTTTAAAATAAAAAATAAAAAGGGCTGGGGATGAGGCTAAGTGATATAGCACCAGTACCAAAAAAAAAAAAAAAAAAAAACAAAAAAAAAAAAAACTATCTTTTGAACACATACAGACCATACTTTCCCTCATCATTATTCTCTAAACAATACAGGGTAGCAAGTATGTACGAGAGTATTTTCATTGTATCAGGAATTACATTGTCCCTTGAGATGATTTAAAATACATGGGCGGTATATGATATATCAAAGTGCATACCTGTATTCTACTTTCATGTATAACTAATTAGAACAAATGAAAAAAATTAGGGCTTGGGCTGTAGCTCAGTGGCAGAGTGCTTGCCTAGCACGCGTGAGCACTGGGTTCGATCCTTAGCGCCACATAAAAATAAATAAATACAATAAAGGCATGCTGTCCATCTACAAGTACAAAAAAACTTTTTTTTTAATTATAGTACATGGGAGAATGTGGATATGTTCTGGCAAACACTGCTCCCTTTAAAAAAAAATACTTTTTGTTGTAGATGAACGCGATAGCTTTATTTTATTTGGTTATTTATTTACTTATTCATTTTGCGTGGCGCTGAGGATGGAGCGCACTGCGTCACGCAGGCTAGGCCAGCGCTCTACCACTGAGCGGCAGCCCAACTAGCCCTTTTCTATCAGAGACTTGGGCATCTGTGAATTTTGGTGTTTGTAGAGGTTCCTGGAGCTACCCCCAGGGGTGCTGAGGGCCGCTGTGCTCAGGAGTAAGCCAGCGGGGCCTGACTTGACCTTGGGAGGGCCTCCATGTTCCCTTGAACTTGAGCAGGGTGATGGCATGTGTCAGCCATTCCTTGGCACGGCCATTGGCTCTGCTGTGCGACGCCTGTCGTATCTGGGCCTCACTGTGTCCCTTCTCCCCCGCAGTCCTGGCTGAAGTTGGTGGCAGAGGGACGGAAGAGGAGCCCCGGAGCGTGGGGGCTCTGTCCATCGTCCTCCCCGTCGGTAAGCAGGGCCCGCGCAAGCCTCCTGGGACCTCACACGCAGCCTGCTGGGCCCTCACCTCCCTCAGGCACGGAGCAGCCCGCCGCCCACGGCCACGCGGCCTGTCCACCACGGCCACGCCCCCAGCTTCATTCATTTAACCAATTTAATTGAGCACTGACTGTGTACTGAGCCCGCTTCCTGGCCTGCACTGGGCACAGAGCCAGGCAGCAACATGTCACCCCCGTGGGACTGCCAAGGAGCAAAGTCAGGCAGCCGAGGTGCCAGACAGGGAAGGGGCAGCCTGGGTAGGTGCTCCATCCCGCGGTGCCAATGCGGCATCTTCTGCAGAATGGTTCTCTTGCAGGGGCCCTAACACTGTCCCTCCCTCGCCCCTGCTAAGAATAGCGCAGTGACCTTTCTTCTTTTTCTGAGGAAATCCTGTTGGGGGAGGCCCTGGCACACTCGCAGAGACCCGTGGCCTGAATTTCGGTGCCCAGTTGTGGCTTGACAGACATGGCGGGTGGCACCCACCTGGGGTCTTCCCAGCAGAGCCCAGGCCTCTAGAATCCTGAAACCCAGGCAGAGGGAGCCCTTGCCCGTCCCCGGGATCCACTGAGGTTGGCCCTGGAGGACTGCCTGGTTCACAGAGCAAGGAGCTGCGCAGCTCCCTCGCTGGCTCTGCATGGGACAAAGACCACCTGTCCCCTTCCGCTGTCCGGAGCACAGTGAAGTCGGGGGTCGGCTCAGCTCAGCCTAACATGCTTGAGGCTCTCAAAACAGAAGAGTGAATTGTGGCCCCGTACACAGAGGAAAATCCCATTTCTAAAAACGCAGTTGCCCCCGTGTGCAGTTAATCCTGGAAGAATTGAGGACAGGCAGCTATTTCTGGCTCGAGGCTTCAACTTGGAGATCGGTCCTGCCTGCAGAGCTTTTCCCTTTTGACAAGGAGGAAGGGGTGCTTGTGTTCATTACAAAACCACTCTCAGGGGCTGGGGCTGGGGCTCAGCGGTAGAGTGCCCGTCCCGCATGTGTGAGGCCCTGGGTTCGATGCTCAGCACCACATAAATAAAATAGAGGTATCGTGTCCACCTACAACTAAAAAATATATTTAAGCCGGGCGCGGTGGCACACGCCTGTAATCCCAGCACTTTGGGAGGCTGAGGCAGGAGGATCGCGAGTTCAAAGCCAGCCTCAGCAATGGTAAGGCACTTAGCAACTCAGTGAGACCCTGTCTCTAAATAAAATACAAAAAAAGGGCTGGGGATGTGGCCCAGTGGTCGAGTGCCCCTGAGTTCAATCCCCGGTACCACCAAAAAAAAAAAAAAAAGAAAGAAAGAAAGAAAAAATATATATATATATATATATTAAAAAAAAAAAAAAAAAAAAAAAACCAAAACACTCTCAGGTAGAGGCCTGGAGTGGCATTGTCTGTGCCACCGAGCAGGTCTCGGGGTCAGCCGTGTGACAGGGCCACCTCCCCTCCCACAGCGCTGCTCGTCCTCCTCTGCTTCGGGGCCTTCCTCGTCTGGAAGAACTGGCGCCTGAAGAACATCAACAGCATCAACTTTGACAACCCCGTGTACCAGAAGACCACGGAGGACGAGGTGCACATTTGCCGCAGCCAGGACGGCTACACCTACCCCTCGGTGAGAGCTGCTGCAGGCAGGCCAGAGCCCTGGTGCCCCTGCCCAGCTCCTGCCTAAAGGTCTTCGAGGGCCAGGGCAGGCCCAGGGTGGACTCTGCTGTCTGTGTGCCCGCTCAGGCCCACCAAGCACTGGGCCTTCCCCTCAGACCGCTGAGTTTCTCGGCTGGGAGTGAAAGAGACATGAATGAGCAAATAGATGAGTCAGCTGGTGGTAGAGTGAAAGAAAGCCAAGGGCCAGGGTGTGGCTCAGTGGAAGAGTACTTGCCTACCAGGTGCAAGGCCAGAGGATGGCAGAGAAGGGTTTTCAGAGGTTGGGAGCAAGGTGATGTGATCTTAGATAAAATAATCCAGAGCAAGCTGCTTTTGAGTGAGTGGGGAATGTGTGGAATGCAAAAGTGGTCAGTGCAAAGGCCCTGAGGCAGGACAATGCCTGTGGGTTTGAGGCCCATGTGGATGGATTGGAGTCTGTGGGAGGAAGTGAAGGCAGGGAGGTGATAGGGGCACACCCCAGGACAATCTTGTGGGCTGTCAGGAGGACTTTGGCATTCCCTGTGAGTGAGGTGGGAGCCATGGAGGGTTTTGAGCAGAAGCCTCTCCTCTGGTTTTCACCAGCGCCCTCTGGTGGCTGTGCAGGGAAGAGAAGGTCAGGGGCCAGGGTGGAGTCCCTCAAGGGCCTGGGCTGGGAGGTGAGAAGTAGGTGGACTCGGGCCATGTTTACTGAATGTTGGACTGATCATTTCCGGTGTTTGCCCTTTTGTTGACAGAGACAGATGGTCAGCCTGGAGGATGATGTGGCGTGAACAGCTGCTGAGAGCCCAGTCCCTTCCCGGAACCTGCTGCCACTCATGGGCAGGAAGGACACTTTCTCCAAAGGCCCTTGACCATGACTATCACCTACTTCCCCAAAACCCTTCCGACACCCCCAAGGCTTCCGTCTCCTTCAGAGTCAGCAAAGACCAAAGGCACTGCCGGCAACCAAAGCCTGGTGCCTGTCTCCGGAGCTTTGTTTTATATATTTATTCATCTGGGAGGCAGAGCAGGCTTCTGACGGCGCCCACGGAACGGGTTCTGCCTGGGGTGTGGAGGAGGAAAGACCCGAGGAGCCGGGATGGAGTCTCGGTTCCTCTCGGAATAAGGTCAGCCCTTTTCTTTCCTGCATCATAAAGAAGCAAAGGACAGTGGAACACAGGTGGAGGGACAGCGAGTGGCTTGGAACATGTGGCAGCAGATGCTCCCGACGGGTCCCTGTCACGGCCGTAGCCACCCACGCACCCCAGCCCACGCCCCTCAACTCAGGAGCACGAGTCCACCCCCACCCTCTCACCTGCCCTGCGGCGGAGGGATCCTGACCCCGCTGCCCCGCCTCCGCTCCTTCACCCGGGAAGGGCGCCCCCTACCTATAAGGTGGGGCGGGGCGGAGGGCAGCACTGTCCCAGCGCCTTCCCTCGCCAAAGCTTTGCCAGTTCCCCAGGAAAAGCCGGAGTCACCAGTCGCCCTTAATACTCGTGAAGTGCCTGAAACACCCCGTTACCTTGCTCCTGGGGACGCTCAGCCTCCGCCCTCCATGACTGTGCTGTGGCCCAGGTGTGGTTGTCACGCTGCGGCCCTGGCCCTGCCCACGCGGAGCCTGCACTTCTTCTTCTTCTTTTTTTTTTTGGTACTGGGGATTGAACTCAGGGGCACTCGACCACTGGGCCACATCCCTAGCCCTTTTTTGCATTTGATTAGAGACAGGGTCTCACCGAGTTGCTCAGTGCCTCACCATGGCTGAGGCTGGCTTTGAACTCGTGATCCTCCTGCCTCAGCCTCCCCAGTGCTGGGATGACAGGCGTGCGCCGCCGCGCCCGGCACTTCTCTTCTTTTGATCTCCTTGCACTTTTTCAGTTCAGGGTTGTACATTGTGTAAATTTGACATTCTTGTTATTATTTTGCACTGTTTTCTGTCGTGTGTGATGGGACGGGATCACGGGCCGGAGGGGGCCCTTGTTGGTGAATGCAGGAGGAGATGCATGTGGAGGAGAGAAAAGGTCAGATCGCTGGGGACCGCTTCAAAGCCATGACTGTGAATATTTGGAATAGCCATTTCCTTCCTGCCTTCCCCCCCACACACACCACTTTTTGCCAGTGCTGAGGGTCAAACTCAGGATCTTATGCAAGCCAGGCAAGCTCTGCCACTGAGCTGCCCCCAGGCTGCTTGCTTGCTTTTCTTAACATTTGTCAGGTCACTTCTAGGCAAATGTCCCAGAGCCATTAACCTCCCTGTCTGTGGTCCTGAAAGGCTGTTCGAGAAACTCTCTAGGGCTTTCAGCCCTGAAGAAATCCTCTGCTCTAGGTTGTTTGGTGGAACTTGAAAAGCCAGGATTCTTTCTGAAATGGCCCCAGATTGTATCGTTGCTTGGTTGCAGGGATAAGTCAAGAGACGGATCCCCACACAGAGAAGTCCGGAGGGACCCTCACTGGCTCACTATTCAGTGATCAAACACTGTGACCCCTGTAGGAAACTGTGATATGGTCTTTTCTTTCTGAAGCATGTAAATAGAGCACTCGTGGTTATGTTTGCACTTTGTATATTTTTGAAAGTTGTCATATATTATATATATATAGATATGATTATTTATTTTTGCAAACCCTGTTTGCTGCAATCGTTAGTGACATTTCTAGGGGCTCTGCATTGGGGGTGATGGTCTCAGAGATGCTTCGTCTTTATGTACAAAGATTATCCGCACGGACTCGACCGTGCGGCTCGCTTCAGGAGCATGACGTCCACGTGTCCGTGTGAGTTGCTTTGGAGGTATGGTCACTGCTTTTTAAAACACTGTATAGAATGTTTTTTTTTTTATAGCCTGAATGTCTTACTGTGATCGATTAAATTTCTTAAATGAGCCATCTGGCTAGACCTGATGTGGTATTCCTCTGTTTCTTTCTTCCTCCATTGAGTAGTGGACTAGACTCCCCCAGAGAAAGATCCAGAAGGGGACCCTGGAGCATAGAGTGGGCCGCAGCCTTCATGGGGTGCTGCGATTCCTCGTGGGTGATGTCACACTCGCTGGTGATTTCACACTGCACCGGAAGCTGCTGTGAGTTAGAGCTTTGCCCGCTTCCCAGCTCCATCCACTCACTTGGTAAACGTTTATTGAGTGCTTACTGTGTGCCAGGCACTGTCCTCAGCATTTGGGACAACTGTGCATTAAAGAAAGTCCTACTCCCTTCCAGGAACTAACATTTTAGAAAGAAGAGGAAAAATAGAGACAGCCAACCCTACACGTACGAGTTCCACATCCTGGGGTTCAGTTCACCTGCCACTGCGGACATTTGGGGAGAAAAGCTGTGTCTGTGCTGAGCATGGGTGCACATCGTGTTCATTATTATGCCCCGAAGAGTAAAATGTAACAGCCATGTCCCTAGCATTCGCCTGGCAGTGAGTATTACGAGTCACCTAGAGCTGATGTTGGGAGGATTGCGTGGGTTCTACGCAGATGTGACACCTTTCTATATGAGGGATTTGAGTGTCAAAGACTTTGGTATCTGTAGGGGTCCTGAAACTAATCCCCCATGATGAGAAGGAAGATTACAAATAAGTATTTGAGAAGAATGTTTTGGAAAAATTAAACACGGCAATGGGCAGACAAATGATTGGCAGGGAGAAGGACCCTCATCTAAGGAGGTGACATTTGAGTTGAGTCCACAAGCAAGAGAATGAACTAACAGGGGGAGACTTGAGTGTTTGGTTAACAGAACAATATCCCAGCCCCGCTCCGGCCCTTGGTCCCATCAACACCATCCCTCTCTCTTTCTCTCTCTCTCTTTCTTTTTTTCCAGTGCTAGGGACTGAACCCAGGGCCTCCTGCATGCTAAGGCAAGCATCTACCACACGGCTACACCCACAGCCCAATGCCTACACTTCTGAAGGACTTTTCCCTTCATGCCCTTGGGCTTCTAGACTGGTTAGCCTAAGACGAAGGCTAAAACTGTCACACTCAGTGCCCGAAATGAAAATTAAGAGATTTCACAGCCCACATCTGGGCAGTCATAAATTCTGCCAATCCTGATCTTATTCTGTGGAGGGGGTTGTCTGGTTAGAGTCCCAGGTCTCTGGGCACCACTTTGTATTTTATTTAGAGACAGTCTCACTGAGTTGCAAGTGCCTTGCCATTGCTGGGCATGGCGGTGCACAGCCACAGTCCTAGCCACTTGGAGGGCTGAGATGAGGATCACCTGAGCCCAGGAGCTCAGCACCAGCACATAGGGAGACCTCATGTCTAAAAAATGTTTAAAGGAAAAAGAAACACAGCCTACAGCAGACAAAAGAACCTAAGCATTGAGGATGTCACTCTGTGGTCGAGCAGTTGTCTACCTGCCCGGCACAGCCCCGGGTTCCGTTCCCAGGACTGGTGGGGGAGGGGGACGTAGAAGAAAGGAAGGCTAAAAAAGACAAAACGGGGGGAAAAGTCACAAGGAGGTAGCAGCACACACTTCTTGGAGTGGCTGACATTGGCAAAACAACATGAAACAACAGAAATAACCAATGTTGGCAAGGATGTGGAGAAATCGGAACCCTGGCACTCTGCTGGGAAACTGAGGGGGTGCAGCCACTACGGAAAGCAGTACGATGACCGCCCCCCCCCTACCCCGCAAAAAAAATCATCTAATTACCATAGGATCCAGAAATTCCACTTTTGGGTAAATACACAAAGAATCAAAAGCAGAATCTTGAATAGACACTGGCCCAGCAGCATCGGTCCCAGCCCAAAGGTGGGAGTGACCCGGTGTCCAGAAAGATGAAAGGAGGGACAAGCTGTGGTCCCTCCACACAAGGAAGTGTGACTCAGCTTTGAAAGGAAGGGATTCCTGGCATGCCACACAGGGCCGGCCCCCAGGACATTATGCTCACTGAAGTAAGCCAGGCACAAAAGGGCAAATGCTGCCAGGCGCAGTGGCCCATGCCTAGGTGGCCCATGCCTCGGATCCCAGCAACTGAGGGGCTGATGCAGGAGGATCGCAAGTCCAGGGCCAGCCTTGGCAACCTAGCGAGACACTGATTCAAAATAAAAAATAAAATAAGAAAGCCTGGGGAGCCGGGCGTGGTGGCGCACGCCTGTAATCCCAGCGCTTCGGGAGGCTGAGGCAGGAGGATGGCAAGTTCAAAGCCAGCCTCAGCAATGGCGAGGCACTTAGCAACTCAGTGAGACCCTGTCTCTAATAGAATACAAGAAAATACAAGAAAGGGCTGGGGATGTGACCCAGTGGCCAAGTGCCCCTGAATTCAATCCCCAGTACCAAAAAAACAACAAAAAAAGAAAGGCTGGTGATGTAGCTAAGTGGTAGAGCACCCCTGGGGTCAATCTCCAGTATAAAAAAAAAAAAAAAAAAAAGAGGCTGAGATGAATAACTGTCATCCCCACACAGGAGGTCCCAGAGTGGTCAGATCTTGGAGACAGGAAGTGGGACTTTGGGAGCCAGGGGCTGGGGAGGGGATGGGAGAGAGTGCTTCCTGGGAATGGTTTCAGTTGATGGACGCGGTACACAACAACAGGGAAGTCCCTACTGTCATAGGCTGTTCGTTCAAAAAGGGTCACGATGGCAGATTTTATATTGTGTATTATTAGAAATAACATAATTTCCAGCTGGGCAGAGTGACTCAGAGTAATCCCAGTGACTCAGTCGAGGTAGAATAGCATGTTTGAGACCAGTGTTGGCAATTTAGTGAACCCTATCTTAAAAATTAATTAATTAAAAAAAATTTTTGTACTGGTGATTGAACCCAGGGACACTTAACCATCCAACCACATTCCCAGCCCTTTTGATTTAATTTTTTATTTTGAAACAGAGTCTTACTAAGTTGCTTAGGGCCTTGCTAAATTGCTGAGGCTGGCCTCAAACTTGTGATCTTTCTGCCTCAGCCTCCCAAATCATTGGGGTTATAGGAGCGTGCCACTGCACCTGGCATTAATTTTCTTTTCTTTTTTTTTTTTTGTACCGGGGATTGAACTCAGGGGCACTCAACCACTGGGCCACATCCCCAGCCCTTTTTTGTATTTTATTAGAGACAGGGTCTCACTGAGTTGCTAAGTGCCTCGCCTTTGCTGAAGCTGGCTTTGAACTCACGATCCTCCTGCCTCAGCCTCCCAAGTGCTGGGATTACAGGCGTGCGCCACCACGCCCAGCTAATTTTGTTTTGAAAGACCAAATTTGAGCTGGGTGCAGTAGTCCTTTATTAGAGACAGGGTCTCACTGAGTTGCTCAGGTGCCTTGCCATTGCTGAGGCTGGCTTTGAACTCGCGATCCTCCTGCCTCAGCCTCCCAAGTGCTGGGATTACAGGCGTGCGCCACTGCGCCTGGCTACCAAGTGGTTTCTGTTGGGTTCAGCCAGAGGCAGATGCTGGTAGGGGTAGGGGCCCCTAAATACAAAAAAGGACTGGGGATGTGGCCCAGTGGTCGAGGGCCCCTGAGTTCCATCCCTAGTACAAAAGAAAAAGAAAAAAAAAACAAAGAAAGAAAAGAAACCACTTGGTAAAGGAGCCTGGGAAACCAAGGGACACTGGGGAACACACCAGGCCAGCGACCTCGGATAAGATCCTGGCCCTGCTCTGATTCTCTGGGTGACGTTGGGCACTCTAGAGCCTCAATGTCCCCACCTGAACCCGGCTGGATGCTAGTCCCCACGGCCGGGCCTAGGCGAGGGGTGGGGGCTCTGCAGCGGCCGGAGACGCGCACGGGGCCTGCTGCTATCTTTTCGGTGTCCACAGGGTGGCACTTCCTTCCTTCCTTCCGCCTTTTGTTTTGGGAACGGTCCAGATCGCCTCCGGGAGAGAAAACCGAGCAGCCCACACGGGCTGCGTCCCGGGGCCTGCACAGGGCGTTCGATAATTGCTTGATTGAATGAATCGATGCTCAACCGCGTGGCAAACAGGATAAGCGAGCCGGGGTGGCTCCAAGGACAATGAGGAGGGCCGGGGAGGGGGCGAGGGCGCCCTCAGTGGGAGGGAGGGCACGACAGGGTGGCCCAGGCTGGGCAGGGAGGCTGGGAGCAGGGCTGGCGTGGACAGGGTGGCCCGAGGAGGCCAGCGTGATGGGCATTCCTGACGGCTGGCCTGGGCTGCTTACTGTGCAAGAAGTTACTGAAGATCTTGGGGGGCTGGGGGTGTGGCCCAGTGGTGCTTGCTTAGTTAGCCCCTGTGCATCCCCAGCACCGCAAAAAATAGACTAAAAAAAAAAAAAAAAAAAAAAAAAAAAAAAAAAAAGCTTCTCAGGGTTAATTCTGCTTCTCATAACGGTCCCCTGAGGAACGGACAGTGACAGCTGACCATTTTATAAAAGGGAGAGGGGAGGCACGAGGTCCCTATGGCTGGGTTCCGATGCTCTCTGCCTGCAGTTCTCTGGGTCAGAAGGGGGCCCTAGGGAAAGGTGTGCCGCTGCGGGCTCGTCCCCGCGCCAGTCTGCAGGCTCAGGACCTGCCCAAGGGTGCGGACCCTGCGTGGTTAGGGACTGCGCGCGCATGCGCACACACGCAGTCGGCGCGAACGGTCAGGGTCTCTTCTGTCCCACTTGGAAGGCTCGCAGGTCTGGCCAGGACAGGGTGGGTAGTGGGAGGAAGCAGCTTCCCCAGCCTGACTCCTGACTGGCATCCCGGCTGCCCGCTCCTGCCCCCTGGGCTGATGTCCCTTCCAACCCAAGGCGTCGCAAACCGCAGCTGTCTGCGGTGAGTCAGCCTGGAGCCCAGGGGTGCGCAGGGCTGAGGGCGGAGGCGGGCGGGGTGCTGCTCTGGCCCCAGCTGGCTGCGCACCTCCCCCACCCCAACTTGCTGGCAGTGATTTTCCGCCCTGACAGGGATAAGAAAGCAGCTGAGGTTCTGTGTAACATGGCCCAATTCATGTCACCCCACTGAGCAGGGCGGCTGCTCTCAGGCCTCCTGGGTTTAGTCCAGCTCCCATTTCTATGCTAATTCCTGCTCTGAGAGTGGGGGTGTCCCTCCTTGCTGAATCCTGCTTCTCCCTGAGGCCTGGGTGCCTCTAGGATGGGGTTGTGGGGGATTGGTGGGGGGAATTTGGGGGTAAACAGTGAGATCAGTCACCAAGATGGGCCAGGCTGCTGCACTTTGACTTATGTCAAGAGGTCAATGGCAGAGAGCTGGGATGTAGCTCAGTGGTAGAGCCCTTGCCTAGCAAGCACAAGCTCTTGTGCTCCATCCCCAACACCACACACACACACACACACACACACACACACACACAAAGGGGGGGGTGGTCAATGGCAGGCAAGTTCCCTTGGGTCCTTACGGGAATTTGAAAATTCTCCCCACATTCCACTGTGGACTGCAGGCCCAGTGTGATCAAGGACCCCTCCAGGCCAGTTTCCTCACTGCACTTTGAACTTTCTGTCCCCCTGCCTGGGAGTTTGTCTCTACACCTTTGTTCCCTGGGGACTCAGGTCTGGGCCCGATGACCCTGGGTCCTGGGGCCCCTACAGAGCTCTCCCTCCCACAGCGTTTTATTTTCTTTAGTTCATTTATCACCAACTGAAATGAGCTCATTCGTGGTCAGGATTAACAGGACATGCTCTGGCTCCAGAGGGCGGCTTGGATTAAAACCCCAGTTCTGCCACCTGTCTGCAAATCCTGAGATAAATCGCTTTATCTAGGTTTCCTTTCCTGCCAGGAAACACGCAGCCAGGTGCGTGGCCCTCGCTGGACCTCATCACGGCCCTCACTGGGTGTGCTCCCGCAGGAGGGCTGGCAAGACCCAGGCAGCCAGTCTGCACTTCTAAGTGACCAGGAGAGGCCACCAGGAACTTCTGCAGCCACCCGGTGCTGGCCACAGGTGGAGGCAAGCCACCTGTAGGCTCCAGTCCCAGACCCACTCATGCCCACAACCCACAGCCAGTCCTCTTGGCCTCTTCTCGGCTTGTTGAGGCCAGCAGGAGGACAGAGGCTTTGCCCCTTGGAAGTGACAGCTGACGCCCAGGGTCCCAGCAGTGCGGTTCAGTATCCAGGGTGTCACTGTCCT
The DNA here is from genome assembly GCA_025594165.1 of Tamias sibiricus. Lineage (NCBI taxonomy): Eukaryota > Metazoa > Chordata > Mammalia > Rodentia > Sciuridae > Tamias > Tamias sibiricus. The sequence goes on from CM046673.1 coordinate 10,860,810, forward strand.
GTGACTTAAGGCAAGTGCCCAAGCCATCCGTGCCTCAGTTTCCACATCTATAAAGGTGTCTTGGACAGTGCTGGGGCCGAGTCCCCCTCTTACAGGTGACCTGGTTCCTCGTTCCCTGGTTGTGGGGACTTGGATTTTGTTCCTACCTCAGCAGGGCTGGGCCCAGCACTCGGGGAGCCTCTTGAGCTTGAGAACAAGCTGGTGGCGATGGGACGGCTGAGAGCGAGCCACCAGGGTGGGGGTGGGGTTTGAGCTGGAGGCTGCAGCCCGAGGCTGTCCTGGGCACTGGGCCAGCACTGAGCAGTGAGTCAGGGCCCAGGCATGGGAGAACGGGGGCCTCCCCGTCCCTGTGAGAGCAGGACCTCCCTGCACCCGCCTGCTGGGCCCCGCTCGGCCATGCTCCTCACCCACTCGTCCCCTCTGTAGGTCAGTGCTTGAGAACCAGGGAGGGCAGGGGAGGCACACAAAGTCCCTCTGAGCTGGGCGCAGCCCCCCTGAAGGGACCGTCTTCTCCTTGGGGAAACAGGTCCTGGATGCTGGGGATGAGTGGCTAGGAGGGGGACACCTCCTCGGCCCCTCCCAGAACAAAGCCAGGCTACCCCTCGGGGTGAGAGCTGCCCCTGGTAGTGGGGGCGGGGGTGGGCACTTAGGGCCTGGGCCAGGGCCAAAGATAAAAGCTCGCAGTGCCCTTATCTTGTGCCCTGCAGCCTGCCGGTCTGTTTGCAAGACTAGAGGGAAACACGCCTCCTCTCCAGCCCCTGGACTCAGCCCGGGCTGCCGTTGCGCCACGCCTGGCTCCTGGGGTGCTGCGGGTGAGCAGTCTGGTTTGAGCGTCCTGCCCCATGTTGGCAGGAATGGCCACCAAGGGGACAGCAGCTCCTTAGCCAAAGGCCAAGGGGCTGACGCCAGACTTGCAGACACTGGCCTTGTGTGCGGCTTCCCCCCAGGGACACCCAGCATTGGCTAAGACATTTCCTGTTGTCATGACAGTGCAGGAGCTACTGGCATTTGGTTGGGGGAGGGAAGGAAGGTGCTAAATACCCTACATGGTCCAGGACAGCCCTCAACAGACTCACCTGTCCCCTGTCACTGGGGCTGAGGCGGGAAAGCCCCATCTGGTCCCAAGCCTTTGCTCCCTTTTCATGTCACGTCAAAGAACCTGGAGCGGCTCGCAGGAGGGAGAGCACTGGTGGCCAGCCCACGGGAGGCCTGGTCCCCTCTCCAGCACCAGGGGAAGAGATAAGCACACAGAATCTGCTGTCCTGAGCTCTGGCAACATTTGCAAGGCAAGGTTAAATCAGTGTCCTACAGCTATGTCACCCAGGTCAGGCCAGGATCCGAGATCAAAATCGGAGGAAAAGAAACATTGTAGCCAGGCACAGTATCCCCCGCCTGTAACCCAGCCACTCAGGAGGCTGAGGCAGGATCCTAAGTTCAAAGACAGCCTCAGCAACGTGGGGAGGCCCTGAGGGAGGATCCTACTAAGTTCAAGGCCAGCCTCAGCAACTTGGGGAGGCCCTAAGCAACTCAGCAGAGACCATCTCAAAAGAAAATACAAAAAAAAGGGGTGGTGAAAAAAAAAAAAAGCTTTTATGAGCTCATGTAGCAATCAGATTATCCTGTGGATTGGTAATAAATGAACATGACATATAGTTAAATTATAAAAAAACAGGATAGTAAAAAGTCCATTTATACATATATATATTTTTGGTACTGGGGATTGAACTCAGGGGCACTCGACCACTGGGCCACATCCCCAGCCCTTTTTTTTGGATTTTATTAGAGACAGGGTCTCACTGAGTTGCTAAGTGCCTCGCCATTGCTGAGGCTGGCTTTGAACTCGCGATCCTCCTGCCTCAGCCTCCCAAAGTGTTGGGATTACAGGCGTGTGCCACCGCGCCCGGCTAAAAGTCCATTTATATTCAAACATTTTTTCTTTTTTTTATTTGTTCTACTTAGTTGGACATGACAAGAGAATATATACAGACATTTAACTTTAAGCCGATCGTCATGGAGCTACCCACCACCCGCCACGGTGGGTTCTGCAGGTCACGAGGCTTCTCGTTACCACTCGGTGTCCACCAGGCTCCAGAGGTAGTCACTGATGAATTTCTTGGAGAGCTGGGTACTGTCCAGGTGGATGGGCTGGGCCACGCTGGGGCCATGATGGACTGAAGGCTCCAATGCAAGGAAAACACCTCCAACACATGGCCCTTCCGCAACCCCGGGGCGTAAAGGAAACCGCCATTTTAAAAATTGATTAATTATTATTTTTTTTAATTTTGAGAAGGGTCTTGCTAAGTTGCTGAGGCTGGCCTCGAATATGGGAATCTCTTGCCTCAGCCTCCAAAGTAACTGGGATTACCTGGCTTGGCCAGCCTTTAAAAAAATAATATGTTTTAAGATATTCAGGTCTGACACAGTGGCATGATCCGGTAAAATCCCAGCTATTCAGGAGGCTGAGGCAAGAAGACAGAAGTTCAAGGCCAGCCTGAACAACTTGGCAAGACCTTGTCTGGAAAAACAAACCCAAAAGCAATCCTACCAAAACAAAAAAGATATTTAGGGGGGCTGGGATGTAGCGCAATTGTAGTTCATGCTTAGCATGTTCCAGGTCATGGGTTCAATTCCCAGCATCCCCTACAAAAAGATATTTAGAGACTAAAATACATTTTCATGAACAAAAAATTAAAATTAAATTCTGATAAGGTACTATCTTCTTAAAAAATGTGAAGTAAATTAGCCAGGCATGGTGGCGCACGCCTGTAATCCCAGCACTTGGGAGGCTGAGGCAGGAGGGTCGCAAGTTCAAAGCCAGCCTCAGCAATGACAAGGCACTTAGCAACTCAGTGAGACCCTGTCTCTAATGAAATACAAAAAAGGGCTGGGGATGTGGCCCAGTGGTTGAGTGTCCCTGAGTTCAATCCCCGGTACCAAAAAAAATTTTAAAAATAAAAAATGTGAAGTAAGGCTGGACGGGTAGCACACACCTGTAATCCCAGAGATTGGGAGGCTGAGGCAGGAGGATTCCAAGTTCAAAGACAGCTTCAGCAACTTAGCAAGACCCTGTCTCAAAATAAAATATAAAACTGGCTGGGGATGTGGCTCAGTGGTGAAGTACTACTGTGTTCACTTTGGGTTCAGTCCCTGGTACCAAAAGAAGTAGGGGACTGGGGCATGGCTCAGTGGTAGAATGAGCCAGGCCCTGGGTTCCATCCCTAGTGCCACAAAAAAAATCCCCAAAGCAAAACATTTTTGTAGCAGGGCATGGTGACCTGTGCATGTTTGTGGTCCCAGCTATTGGGAGGTAGAGGCAGAAGGGGCCTTTGGGCCCAGGAGTTAGAGGCCAGCCTAGGCAACACAGGGAAACCCTGTCTCAAAAACAAGTTATAACAACAAAGTCCACATCTTACCCACATTTAGGTGCGGTTCTTGGCATTAAGCACCAAGATGGTGCTGGGCAACTGTCACCACCGTCCATCAGTAGAATTTTTTCCCCCAAACTGAACGTCTGTCCCCATGGAACACTAGCCCCCCTTTGCCCCTGCTCAGCCCCTATGAAGTGGCCCTTAGCCCTGGCGGAGCTGCACACAACAGTCTCTGCAGCCGGCTTCTCCCCTCAGCCTAGGGTTCTCACTGGCCGTGGGGGCAGCAAGCCTTAGGCCCTCCTTCCTCAGGGCTGCTGCTTCCTGGTCTGGATGGAGCACACCTTGCTCATCCACTCACCTGCTCCCGATGCCGGGCTCTGTCTCCTGGCGATCTGTGACCAATGCTGCTGTGAGCAGCATACACTAGAGGCTCCGCCCACCCAGCTCTCCATTCTTTGGCGGCTATTCCCAGTAGTGGGACTGCTGGATCCTATAATGATTCTATTTCTAATTTTTGAGGATCCCACACACTGTATCCAGAGTGGCTGCACCACGTCACGTCCCCACCAGTTCCTTCAAAAAAAAATAAAAGGAAGCCGGGCGCGGTGGCGCACGCCTGTAATCCCAGCACTTTGGGAGGCTGAGGCAGGAGGATCGCGAGTTCAAAGCCAGCCTCAGCAATGGCGAGGCACTTAGCAACTCAGTGAGACCCTGTCTCTAATAAAATCCCAAAAAAGGGCTGGGGATGTGGCCCAGTGGTTGAGTGCCCCTGAGTTCAATCCTTGGTACCAAAAATAATAATAATAATAATAATAATAATAATAATAATAATAATAAATAAATAAACGAATAAAAATAAATGAAAGGATACTGCCTTTGATCATTCCTGGCTCGCTCTCGTAATCCCATTCTATCTTACTAATTCGGTGATAAAGTTGAGCCACATACCTAGACAAGACGGGGGCGAGAGAGAAGAAAGTTACCCCGGCATCAATTTGAACGTGCGGCCGCAGGCTGAGCCCCGGCACAGGTTCCTGGACCTACACGGCAGAAGGGATGGTGACTGTCGTGTCCTCATCAACGTCTCTCTCCTGTCTCTCCAGATCGGCCTCCAGCTCCCTGAGCTCCTGCAGCTCTCCGGTGAGCTGTGTGCGGCAGGTGGTTAAGGACCCTGGCTTGGAAGGAGGCCACCGCACGGCGCCCCGGGGCAGGCCCAGGCACCGGGATCCCAGCGCAGTTCCCTCCTTCCTTCCACCTGGCGGTGCTGGGATGGAACCAGGGCCTGGCGCTCGCCAGGCAAGTGCTCGCCACACCCAGCCCCATGCCATGATCTCCGGGGACGCCGCTGGCTCGGTCAAGGATATCGGAGGCTGGCCTGCAGGTGAGCGTCGTCCTCAGCCATCCTCTGGAGCTCGGCCTCCAGCCGCTGCAGCTCCGCGCCCCCCTGGCCCGAGCGCTCCTTCGCCTGGAGAAGGCCTTGGGCCACCTCCTCCTCTGCAGCCAGCGTCTCTGCAGAGGGAGAGAAGAAGGCTCCCGGGTCTGTCCCTCCCCCAGGAGGGCCCAGGGAAGGGCATTCCACCCCCATGGCCAGCTGTGTGGCCACTTCAGTTCACCGGTCCATTTCCTGAGTTCCAGTCAGGACTCGCGCAGTGCCCCCATTTTTTTTTTTTTTTTTTTTTTTGTGGTACCGGGGATTGAACTTAGGGGCACTCGACCACTGGGCCACATCCCCAGCCCTTTTTTGTATTTTATTAGAGACAGGGTCTCACTGAGTTGCTAAGTGCCTCGCCATTGCTGAGGCTGGCTTTGAACTTGCGATCCTCCTGCCTCAGCCTCCCAAGTGCTGGGATTACAGGCGTGCGCCACCGGGCCCGGCTACAGTGCCCCCATTTTTGCCATGATACATTTAAATACGCCAAAAATCATAAAATCTGGGATCTGGCCCTCCTCTCTCTCTCTCAATCTTTCTTTCTTTCTTTCTTTCTTTTTTTTTTTGGTGTGGTATTGAAGATTGAACCCGGGGTGGCCCCAACCCCTTTTATTTTGAGTCAGTGCCTCTCTAAGTTGCCCAAGGTGGCCTGGACTTGGGATCCTCTTGCCTCGGCCTCCTGAGGTGCTGGGAATACAGGTGTGAGCCACCGTGCCTGGCTCCGGTCCTTCTTGGAACACCTAATGTTTTGTTTTATTTTATTTTATTTATTTATTTGAGAAAGCATCTTTCCATGTTGCCCAAACTGGGTTCAAACTCACAGTCCTCCAGTCTCAGCTTCCGGAGCAGCTGGGATGGACTGCAGGTGCGTGCCATCGAGACTGGGCTGGTTTTGTGTTGGTGGTGCTGGGGATGACGCAGAGCCTCACATATCAGGTGACCGCTCTACCACCAAGGCGCACCCCAGCCTCTGGTCTTGATTTACAGCAAGAACCAGTCATATCAGGACGACTCGAAGCCCAGGACTCCGTTTCTACTTCCAAGTCGCCATCGAAGCCTGGCAGCTCCTCTCTCTGGCTCTGATTCTCTCCCCTCCTCGTGTGAGTCCACTGTTCCTCCAGGGCCACACAACAGTCCCTCACTGTCCCCCTGCTTTGACTTCTCCCTCAGTCAATATGCCGATCTGTTTTGCTCTCGGCCTCAAGTGGCTGCATTGGAGGACGAGGCAAAGCCATTTCCTGCTACTGAGGCTCCCGCAGTCTCCAGAGACACCCGAGAGTCTCTTTTTTTGTTTTGACTTAGGGCCTCACTGTGTTGTCCATGCTGGCCTTGAACTTCTGGGCTCCAGAGATTTTTTCTGCCTCCACCTCCCGAGTACTTGCCCGAGTACTTGCCCCAGTACTCGGGGTCTCAGGCAGGCACTGCCATGCCGGCTTCCCGAGGACCCTCACCAGCTTCTCACCCTGCCACCCGCTGTCCTCTCTGCCCTTCTTTCTTCAAAGGTGACACAGTTCCCACAGTCCTGGGCTCCCTTCTCCAGTGCGCCAAGATGTCCCTGTGCTCCTGCCTCCAGGCACACCTAAACCCAGCCTTAGAGATCGCCTGGGAAGCTGGGCAGGGTGGCACACGTCTGTAATCCCAGCTACTCAGCCACTTGGGAGGCCCACTCAGGAGGATCAAAGTTCAAGGCCAGTCTCTGCAATTCATCGAGACCCTGTCTCAAAATACAAAATAAAAAGGGCTGGGGGTGGGGCTCAGAAGTGGAGCGCTGGATTCAATCCTCAGTACAAGAAAATAAACACAGGGGCTGGGGTTGTGGCTCAGCGGCAGAGCGCTCGCCTAGCACGTGCGCGGCCCGGGTTCGAGCCTCAGCACCACATACAAATAAACGCATCGTGTACAACTAAAGCAAATAAATAAATATTTTTTAAAAAAGAAAATAAACACATAAATAAGGTTCCCTGGGAAACGTGCCTCTCTGGCAGGTGGGCTCCCTCGTGCCCCCTCCTCGGTGAGACTGCTTCCATGGCCGCCCCACACGCTGAATGATTTATCCCTTGTTTTCTTCCTTGAATCAGAAACCGCATCTTTTGTTCCCCACATATCTCCAGACACTACCCGGAATAAACACATGTTGAACAGAATACTGAGAGAAATCAAAAACATCTTAAGAAGGCTATAGTGTTTCTTCCCGAGTCGGAGCAATCTGCCGAGCCACAGAAGGCACAGGTTAAAATGCTTCCCCAAGGGCCTGCATTTAAGCTCTGAAAAACTGACATTAATGTTTCATCAAAGTACTGCATGTGGCCAGGTGTGGGGGAGCACGCCTGTTATCCCAGAGGCTGGGGAGACTGAGGCAGGGGGACCACAAGTTCAAAGCCAGCCTCACCAACTGAGCGAGGCCCCAAAGAACTTAGCAAGACCCTGCCTCAAAATAAAAAGGGCTGGAGACGTGGCTCAGTGGTTAAGTGCCCCTGGGTTCAATCCTGGTACCAAAAAGAAAGAAAGGAAAAAGTATTACATGTATTTGTGAAAACCTAAATAAACACACACACACATACACACACACACACACACACACTCGCCCCTCTCTAGCCCCTCCATCCCTCCGAGCAGCCACTTTGAACTTTCAATGGTTCTCCCTGGCATGGACATCCACGTTTCTAAATAATTCACTTGTGTGGCTATTTCTTCACATGTCTGTGCGGCATGGTGCCGACCGATTTCCTGTGCTGATGGCGGAGAAGGGCTGGCTGCAGACAGGCTTCCCATCCCTTCTCCACCCTCCCACCCAAAGCTCAGCAGGCCCCCCTTGCTTCTGCCTTGGGTCGATCTCTTCCTGTGGATGTCCATAGGCAGCTTTGTTTACTGGAGTGTTGACCAAGTGCCACGGGATGACCCGAGAGTTCTTGTCTAAACATTATCAAAAACTCTCTGCTGGGGCTGGGGTTGTGGCTCAGCGGCAGAGCGCTCGCCTCGCACGTGCACGGCCCAGGTTCGATCCTCAGCACCACGTAAACATAAATGGATTGCATTGTGTACAACTAAAGTAAATAAATAAATATTAAAAAAAAAAAAAAAAACTCTCTGCAGAGGGTGCTTTTTATTTTTATTTTGTCTGGTGCTGGGGATGAAACCCAGGCCACACACATGCTCAACACTCCACCCCAGTCCCAAGGCGGGTGTTTAAACCCATCCCTCCATCTGGGAAGCAGAGAGAGACTAGCACACAGCTCCACACTGGGTCTGTGTGACTCAAAGCCCAGGTTTCCTGGAACAATCTCAGTCCCTTCAGTCCCCAAACTCTACATCTACTCTGCTAAAACCCTGGCAGGCTGGATCATGCTGTTCTCCCCCCACCATCAGTGTAGGGGCAAGTAAAGAGGAGGGAGGGGGCCAGGCGTGGTGGTGCACACCTGTAATCCCAGCAGCTCAGGAGGCTGAGGCAGGAGGATCGCGAATTCAAAGTTAGCCTCAGCAATGGCGAGGCACTTAGCAACTCAGTGAGACCCTGTCTCTAATGAAATACAAAAAAGGGCTGGGGATGTGGCCCAGTGGTCGTGGATCCCTGAGTTCAATCCCTGGTACCAAAAAAAATTTTTTTTTTCTAACAAGGTTAACTGCAGTGAGAGCAGGCCCTTCCCGCCCAGGGCACCACACTGCACAAACAACCTGAGAACCCTCACAGGTGCAGCGTGCACACCTGAAATCCCAGTGACTCTGGAGGTTGGAGCAGGAAGAGCATAAGTTTGCCACCAACCTGGGCAACTTAGTGAGACTCTGTCTCAAAAATAAAATAAAAAGGACTGCAGGTTAGCCAGGCGCGGTGGCGCACGCCTGTAATCCCAGCACTTGGGAGGCTGAGGCAGGAGGATGGCGAGTTCAAAGCCAGCCTCAGCAATGGCGAGGCACTTAGCAACTCAGTGAGACCCTGTCTCTAATAAAATAACAAAAAAGGGCTGGGGATGTGGCCCAGTGGTCGAGTGCCCCTGAGTTCAATCCCCAGTACCAAAAAAAAAAAAAAAAAAAAAAAAAGTAAACGCATTGTGTACAACTAAAAACAAATAAATAAATATTAAAAAGAAAAAAAAAACAGCCGGGCGCGTTGGCGCACGCCTGTAATCCCAGCACTTTGGGAGGCTGAGGCAGGAGAATCGCGAGTTCAAAGCCAGCCTCAGCAATGGCGAGGCACTTGGCAACTCAGTGAGACCCTGTCTCTAAATAAAATACAAAAAGGGCCAGGGATGTGGCCTAGTGGTCGAGTGCCCCTGAGTTCAATCCCTGGTACCACAAAAAAAAAAAAAAAAAAAAAAAAAAAAAAAATCAAGGACTGCAGGGGATGGAACATAGGCCCTTGAGCACTCTAGGGAAGGAATCTACCATTAGCTACAGCCCCAGCCCAGATTAAGACATTTATTAGCTTTTCCCTCCTTACCTAAGGTAAATGTTTTACATTTAGTGGCATCTTGGATCAAGTGAAAATGGTACTATTTATCCTGTATTCTCTACCTAACATGCAAGGCACTTAACCTACATGAATTTTAAGTCTTCATCATAGCCTTCCCTCCCTTACCTCCTTCACTTTTTACTTAACAATCTTTGCACAAGGCCCTTGCTGACCCCACCCCAAAGGTGGCCACCCTTAATTACACAACCTAATCTGCCTCCTTAGCCCATCACCTCATGACATACAGATTTTCCTGTCCCTTTCCTCTTCCACTAGCATGTCAGCCCCCAAGAGCAGGGATTCTGTTCTGTTCCCTGCTGCCACCCAGGGCCAGGCTCACAGCAGGTGCTCCACAACACTGAACAACCGGAGGAAATCATGGATTACTGTAAGGAACATATGACAGCGAAGGAAATGGGGCACAGGAAGGTTAAAAAATTCACCTCAAATCTCACAGGTAGGGAGTGGGGAGGTGGGCGTGCCAGGATTCCGGGCCGGCGTGGACTCCTGAGCCCCAGCACAAATCCTGCATGCCCCAGCTCTCGCTCGCGGGCGCTCAAGAGGGGCCAGTCCCTGCGAACTCCCACATTTGCCTCTAACACCCCGGGAGGTGGCTGCTACTGTGAAACCCATTTCACGGATGGGGAAAACGAGGCTCAACGGGGCAGTCCCCACCAGACTGTCACACGAAGGGACAGAGCAGGGGGATGGTGAAGCCTAGGAGGGAGGTTTCGAAGCTGGCGTAGCCGCCTCCCCCAGCACGCAGACCCGGGCCGCAAGCTGCCCTAGCTGCGGCGCTCACCTCGCAGCCGCTGCTCGGCTCCATCTTGCGTCTCCAGCAGCCGGTCCAACATCTGCTCGTGGCGCCCCAGCAGCCGCCGCTGCTGCGCCTCGGCGCGGTTAGCGCTCAGCAAGCTCAGAAGTCCCTGGCTCACCTCCTCAATATCGCGGAAGGCAGCCATAACGATGCCACGATCAAACCCGCGCAAATTTGACTGCCCGGGGGATACGCCCCTTTCCGACAGACTTGGTTTCATTGGCTCTTTTCTCCGTCAGTCAAAAGCAATGGCCAGTAGGTGCAGCGAAGGGGCGTCTCGGTATGTGGGAGGATGCCTCCGGTTTGGCCTGGTGCGCTTGCGCCGACTCTTATCATCAAAGATGATAACCAATCGGAGCGAAGTGGGGTGGGGAACGTCTCCCGGAGGCCCGCCTGATGCGCCTGCGCAGGCTGGAAAGTTGTTGCGCGACCTTGAGGATTTTCTGGTCCCAACGTCCAGTGCCTGCTACGTGCAAGCAGCAGTTGCAGGGGCAAAGCAACGGACTGCTTCTTATGGAGCTGACGTTTTATGGTGTGTGTATGGGATACACACAACAAACATAAAAAAAAAAAAATTGTTAGCAAAATGAAGTCTGCAGTCTCATTGGGTTCCATATTCAGCTTTGCTACTTACAAGCTGTGTTATCCTGGGCTAGTCACTTAACCACTCAGTGCTTTACTATCCTCCTCAGTAAAGGAGGGCCATAATTAGTGCCGAGCTCAGGGTTGGTGTTAGGATAAAATAAGAATTGTGCCTGGTGTCAGTAAAGTGTTATATATAGGTGTTAAGTGAGACATACACATGGAATCTAGTGGGTGGAGTGCCTAAAACACCCCCAAATCTCACACTATGTGAGGGGTTACAGTTGAGGAAAGACAAACGACACAATTTGGTAAATGGTCCTCAGACTGCATGTAAAGGTATTGCTTTGTGGGGGCGGGTGTCATGATTAGTAATTTCTAGAACATAGAATAGAGAAAAATCAGTACGTGCACACAGCAAGTTCCAAGCTAGACTCCAGCTGCCAGGAAGCAAGGTGAGGCTTCACAATGGAGCCTTCAGCAAACTGTCAGGATCCTGACTGGCTCTATCATCTCCCTCCTCAGCTTATTTACAAGAGACAAGAGTTGCCAAGGGGCTGCTTATATTGTTTAATTGCTTATATAGAGAGAGACACTGCATTTCTTGGGTCAGGGATTCCTTTGAAGTCCTAGGAAAGCAAGGAGAGAGGCTCTTTCTTGAAAAATGTACCCAACATCCATACATTTTTGGATTTTATGCACCTTTTGGCTTGTTTGTTTTTGCAGTACTAGGAATCAAACCTAGGGCCTTGTGCATTCAAAACCAGTGCTCTACCATTAAGCTGCATTCCAGCCCTTACACACCTTTTGGGGAGGTCTAAGACCCTGCAAGGCTATCCTTAGATTTCAAGTTAGGAATCACCCCAGCATTAGGGGTGTAGCTCAGCAGTAGAGTGCTTGCCTAGTATGCACCAGGTGCTGAGTGCCATCACAGAAGCGAGAGGGGGAGGGAGGGAGGGAGGGAGGGAAGGAAGGAAGGAAAGAAGGGAAGGCTGGGTGCGGGGGCGGGGGTGGGGACACAGCCAGGCCCTTTGGCAATGCCTGGAATCCCAGTGACTCTGGAGGCTGAGGCAGGAGGATTGCTTGGGTGTGGCTCAGTGGTAAAGCGATCCTGGGTTCAATCCCCAGTATGTCACACACACACAAATCTTGGGTTCAGTTTCTGGCTGTGCAGTTTACCTGTGTCCTTGGCAAGTTCACAGTCTTTCTTTCTAAGCTCTGGGGCTAAAGATAGCCTTCTCCTATCAGCTGGGGCGGGATGTCCAAGAGATAAGCCATGCAAGATTGTGCAACCAGAGCCTGACAGACAGAAATACTGCCAAAAAAGGCCACCCACCTCCCTTCCAAAAAAAACAGTGAGGTCCACCTGACAGTCATTAGGATGGTCACTATCCAAAACAAACAAACCAAAAAAAAAAAAAAAAAAAAAAAAAAAGCCAGCAAATAACATGCTGATGAGGAGAGACTGAAACCCTCATGCACTCTTTTAAAAATATTTTTTAGTTGTTGATGGACACAATACCTTTATTTTATTTATCTTTATGTGGTGCTGAGGATCAAACCCAGTGTCTCCCACATGCTAGGCAAGCGCTCTACCACTGAGCCACAACCCCAGCCCCCTTGTGCACTCTTTTTTTTTTTTTTTTTTTCCTGGCACTGGGGATTGAACTCAGGTGCACTCGACCACTGGGCCACATCCCCAGACCTTTTTTATATTTTATTAGAGACAGGGTCTCACTGAGTTGCCAAGTGCCTCGCCATTGCTGAGGCTGGCTTTGAACTCGCGATCCTCCTGCCTCAGCCTCCCAAGTGCAGGGATTACAGGCGTGCGCCACTGCGCCCGGCTTCTTGTGCACTCTTGATAGTGACATGAAATGATGCAGCTGCTCTAGAAAACAGTATAACGATTCTTAAAATAGTTAGAAATAGGGGTGGGCTCGGTGGCTCATGCCTGTAATCCCAGCGGCTCAGGAGGCTGAGGCAGGAGGATCGCAAGTCCAAAGCCAGCCTCAGCAACTAAGGGAGGCCCTAAGCAACTCTGTGAGACCCTGTCTCTGAATAAAATATAAGAGAGCTGGGGATTTGGTTCAGTGGTTAAGCACACCCACGTTCAATCCTCAGTACCAAAAATAAACAAATAAATAAATTTTTTAAAAAAGAAATCAAATTGTCCTATTAGGAATCCTTCTCCTAAGTACACATCCTAAAAGATGGAAAAGCAGGGATGGAATAGAAATGATCAGGCACATGTTCACAGCAGCATTATTCACAAGAGCCAAGAGATGGAAACAACCCAAGTCTGCATCACTGGACAATGGTTGGTGCAATGTGGTCCTTCCATACAAAGGAAAAGGATTCCATCTCGAAAAGGAATTCCTGGCAAGTGTGATGCAGTCAGATTCACAGGTATGTAGAGCGCAGGCTGCGGCCAGGGAATGGGGTTAGTGTTTAACAGGGACAGTTTCAGTTTTGCAAGATGAAGGGCGTTCAGGAGATGGGTTGCACAACAGTGTGGGTGTACTTGATGCCACTGAACCGGACACTTAAAAAAAGGTTCATGGGGCCGGGCCATAGCTCAGCTGTAGAGTGTACGCTCAGTACCCGTGAGGCCCTGAGTTGGATCCCAGGTACCCCCAAAAAGCAAAATTTGGTTAAGATGGTAAATTTTTAAAAAATATTTATTTGTGGGCTGGGATTGTGGCTCAGGGGTAGAGCTCTCGCCTAGCATGTGGGTGACCCGGGTTCGATCCTCAGCACCACGTACAAATAAAACGCATTGAATAAAACACATTGTGTACAACTAAAGCAAATAAAAATTTTAAAAAAAAATTTATTTGTGCTGGGCGCGGTGGCGCACGCCTGTAATCCCAGCACTTGGGAGGCTGAGGCAGGAGGATCATGAGTTCAAAGCCAGCCTCAGCAATGGTGAGGCACTCAGCAACTCAGTGAGACCCTGTCTCTAATCAAATACAAAAAAGGGCTGGGGATGTGGCCCAGTGGTCGAGTGCCCCCGAGATCAATCCCCTGTACCAAAAAAAAAAAAAAAAAAAAAAAAAAAAAAAAAGGGCAGCAAAAACCGGTCCTGGCAACTGCCTTATGAGAAACAATTCTTCATTTCCTAAAGGCCCCTTCTTGGCTCACAATGTCCTGGGAAACTGACTAGAGCCAAGGACCTTCCACTTAAAAGCACACTCCTTTGCATTAAATGTTTTGGACCTCCAAAAACTGCTGAAAGCCACCCGTTCTCCGTCTCCTAGCTGAACAGCCCAGGGGAAAACTGAAGGGAGTGGAGAAGTCCGGGAGCATGGGCAGTTGAGAGGAGGGGGCTGGCAGGCTGCTGGGGCCGAGGGGCGCTCCACTTCCTCTCCTGGTGCTGGTGACCCGTTTGTAGAAGCCACAGGACCACACATTTTTATGTACAATTTGTGCACAAAAGGTATGTACTTAAAAAAATAAAAAGTAAGGACTGGGCCAGGCATCGTGGCACACGCCTGTAACCCCAGGGGTCAGCGAGGCTGAAGCACGAGTTCAAAGCCAGCCTCAGCAACTCAGCGAGGTCCCAAGTAAACACGCACAAAGCCCCGGGCTCCATCCCCACATGAAAAACTACAATGACACAAAGACAAGAAATGCATCCACATTATTTGTAGCTTTATTAAATTCTTTACCTTCTAAAAAAGAGATTACAAAAAGAAAGAATACTTCATTTAAGTGTAATACTGTCTTTATGGACGTACCGTGGTCAGAAAGTGAAATTAAAGCTCAGGAATACACGTGGGCAGAAGTTGGGGACAGGGCATGACCCTGTGCGGCCCATTGGACATGGAGAGAGGAGGAATGACCCAGAGACGGGGGTGATGGCAGGGGTCAGCACTCCTGGGCCTAGAGGCTGTTTCCAGGAGCTTCGAGTCAAGCACCTTGCTGCCTTGCTGGCTGCAGGTGCGAGGGAGAGGCACGCACCATGGGCACCAGCACACGCCAGCAGCCATGCCCAGCCAGCACCTGTGGTTTTCTCTGCAGTTTCTCACACACGCGCGCGCGCATGCGCCACCCTCCCACCCATTCTGACCGCCTGGGCCCCACCCAAGCCTTCCTGTCCACGATGCAGACCTTCTGCAACAATCCAAGCAAGCCAGACCACATCAAGCCCAGAAGCCTACTTCTCTAGGCCAGCAGACAGCACCGTGCACTCCCGGGGCTCACTCTGTCCTGCTGAGCTTGGGCTTCAAAGCCCTGTGGACCTGGAGGGCAGGACGGGTCCCAGTAGGGCTCTCCCTCCCCTAACAAGGCGCTCTGAACAGCCTGGAAGTCTGATCTTTCTCCTGCTTGTGAGAAAAGGAACAGGAAAGGGAACCACGTTGAGATTCTGGGGACAAAACAGACCCAGAAGGAAACTGTAAGCCTCTCTAGCGAGCCCTGTTTCCAGCGGCTCTGTTCCAGGCAGCTCCGGAAAGTCTCTAGGTTGTTTAAAAAAAAAAAAAAAAAAAAACCCAGCTGGCCTTTGTTTGGTTTTCGGCAGAGCCTGTCTCTTTAAGCTTGCGCGGGGAGTCCTTGGGGGCAGCCAACTTTTAATTGTGTACACATGGGGTTTGTGGCGCTTGCCCCGGGCTTTGCCAACACACACATTCCCTGCTTTCTTTCCTTTGAGGAGAGAGAGAGTCTGGAGACCTGAGGAGGAAGAGGAGGGCCCCGTGACCACGGTTCTGGGCTCTGGATGTAGCAGCCACTCTGAGAACTGGATCTTTTTCTTTCAACTCTAGGTCTGAAGGATTTTCTAGGAAACTTGCTCTTCTGCCAGGGCCTCTGTGCAGGGACGGATGGATTTCTGGGTCATTTCTCCTTGTGAACCGGTTACCTACCGGTTGGAGGCTACCAGGGCATAGGCCACAGGGTCCTGAGTTCCCCAACCTGAGTGGGGGTGACGCTGGCAGAGGCAGCAAGAAGACAGAAGAAAGGGCTGTGCCTTCTGCCCCCGGCGCTGATGTGACAGGGGCGGAAGTTATTTTGCGAGGCAGCCACAAGAAATATCCCCTAAGAAAGCCATCTGGGAGTGGGGGGCAGAGGCCACTACGACAAAACCGGCCAGTTACATGTGGGGGAGGCGGGTGGTGGGCAAAGCCACTTGAGTGACCACCGTGGGTTTTGACATTCAGGACGAGAAGGCGAACACGCAATTCCAGTGACTTTCAAATTTGGCAACACACAGTATGATCGCGCCCCTCCCCCCCCGACAATGATTCAAAAACATAAAATTTTTCCCTCCTCCGCCCATAATTGCCGGCTGAT
Organism: Tamias sibiricus; assembly: GCA_025594165.1. Classification (NCBI taxonomy): domain Eukaryota; kingdom Metazoa; phylum Chordata; class Mammalia; order Rodentia; family Sciuridae; genus Tamias; species Tamias sibiricus. The sequence continues at coordinate 10,876,739 of CM046673.1, forward strand.
TGTTCTTAACGTTCTTTATAAAACCCACACCCCAGCCATCAGCCACTGGCGCCGCGTTAGACAAGAGTTTAGCTTTGGTCGGGGCCGTTGCTTTGAACCCAGTGCCGGGAAAACCCGATTGGAGCTGGAGTGTCCCCCCCCCCCCCCCCAGTCCGAGTCCTGGGCTCCCCCTGGGCTCCCCCGGGGTGGGGGAGCGGAGGGCAACCTGTTTGCCCTGGAGATTTGGGCCTGGGGGCGTGGGAGGAAGGCCCAGGAGAGAGGGGCAGAGAGGAGACAGGACGGCTGGCTGGCGGGCCAGTGGCCCCAAGGGAGGCTCCGGCCTCCCTCCCTCGGCTACTCTTCGGCGGAGGATGAGGCCGGGCTCTCGTCATCCGACATCGGGGCGAACTGTAACGAGAAGCGGAGGGCTTTTTGTTTGGCGCTATTTCAGGTCCCCTTTCTGAGGCGCTGGCATTGAGCCTGGCCCTGTGGATGTGGAGGGTGGGCCTGTCCTGCCAGAGGTGTGGCCCTTGGCTTCAGATAAGGGATGCCTTGAAGAAACAAAGGCTGGAGAGGACTGTCACGGGGGAATGAAGGCAGAGCGGGTGGTCAGGGACTAATTCCAGAGGCTGTCAAGAGGCAGCTAGAGGAACAGTAAGTGCAAAGGTCCTGGGGCAGAAGCAGAGGAGCTGTGATATCATGGCAGGAGTCAGGAAGGGTGGCTGCGCAGGGCCTGATGGACTCCTGTAAGGACTTTGGCTTTTTCTCCAAGTGAGGTGGGGGTCCTAGAGGTCTGTGAGTGGAGTGAGGTCCCCGGACTCCAGTGTTCACAGTGGCCTCTGGCTGCTGTGGGGAGAATAGGCTGGCGGTCGGGGTGCAGGGTGAGGCCAGGGAAGTGGGGACCAGGGGGGAGGAAACCGCAGTAAGCGTTCCAGGTGGCTGGTGATGGATTAGGGTTGGTCCCTCAGGGGTCTCTGGGGACAGGGCCACAGGTCAAACAGCAGGAACACTTAGGACACTACAGGGCCCTGTCACTCCCGTCTTTAGTTGGAAACAGGCCCACAGCCGATGCCTGCAGGACCAGGACTGAGGCCCCAGCGTCCCAACACCCTGAGGAAGGGCGCAGGGAGAGTGGGGCTGTAGGAACGCGGGCTTCCCTGGGAGCCTGGGCAGCGGGAGGCGACGGCTCGTCCCGGCAGTCACCACCCTGGGACTCCTTGGGGAGCTGCTCTAGTCGGTGTTTTCTCTCTCTGGCACTGGGCATGGAATGGGGGCCTCATGCCTGCTGGGCCGGCACTCTACCACTGACAGTCCTGCTCAGGTGCCCAGGCTCCCTGCCTCAGCATCCCAAGTTACTGGGATTATGAGCGCCTGGCCCACCACCCACTGCCATGCCCAGCTTAGGCAGGATTAAAAAAAAAAAAAAAAAAAGATTTCTGCGGTCAAATAAGAGAAATGCGGAGTTACACAGAGTTAGATTTCTTTACAGTGAGGTTTCCTAGGACTTTAATATGCTGACATGTTGAAGTCTAAGCCAAAGTCCTTGCTGGGGCCCACCCTGGTCTCCCACAGCCTGCCACGTCACCCTGCTCTTGCCTCTTCCTCCTGGGATCCCTGATGCTCCTCAAATGCACCAGGCACGTACCTGCCTCAGGGCCTTTGCACTGCCTACTTCTTCTGCCTGGATTGGCCACATGACTCGCTCCCTCACTTCTTCAGGTACAGGTTGAAATGCCACCTCTTTGCCGAGACCTAAAATAGCTCTCCTTATCACTGGCCATCCCTCTTACTGCCTCATTTCTTTTCAGTGCTGTCACCTGGCTATTACATACTGATTTGCTTAAGGTGTCTCTTACTAGATGCACACTCCAGGAAGGCAAAGTATTTTTTTCAGTTTTGTTCACTGCTGGGACCACAGAAGCTACCAACACACAGTAGGTGCTCAGGAAATACAGTCTTCAAGTTGTGGTTTGACTTGTGACTTCTTTAGTTTGTTTGTTTGAAATAGGGTCTTGTTATGTTGCCCTGGCTGGCCTTGAACTCCTGGACGCAAGCGATCCTCATGTCTCAGCTTCCCATACCTTATGATTTTGTGGGGAGGGTACTAGGGATCGAACCCAGGGGTGCTTTAATATCTAACTATATCCTCAGTCCTTTTGGAGACCAGGTTTGGCTAAATTGTGGAGGCTGCCTCAAACTTGTGATCCTCCTCTCTCAGCCTCCTGAGTCACTGTGACCACAGTATGGGTCCCTGTGCCTGGCCCGCCACCCACTCTTCACATACACCCGCCTCCTCCCAGCGCCCCGCCCCGCCCCGCCCGAGACTCACGGAGCACTTGATGTTCATGCGGGAGTACAGCATGGACGCGATCTCGCTCTGCCCGGCATCCAGGGCCACCATCAGGGCGGTGCTCCCATCCTGCAAAGACGCCCTCGCTGTGCTGCTGCCCTGCGTCCCCGTCACACAACCCCACCCGCCTGGGAGCCCCTGGGCGGCACTCACGCGGTCGGTGAGCGAGATGTCACAGCTGGGCACGGCCAGCAGCAGCCGCGCCATCTCCTTGTGGCCGTGCTCACAGGCGCACATGAGCGCGGTGGAGCCGTCGTCGTCCTGCACGTTGACCTCGGCCTCGCAGGCCAGGAGGGCTTTGACCACGTCCACCCGCCCGTGGCTGACCGCCAGCATCAGGGCCGTCTGCCCCGCCTGGGCAAGGAGCACAGTCACGGTCCATGTGGGACCAAAGGTACCACGGCCCTGCTCCGGCACCTTCCAGGGCTCCCGAGCGGAGCGCCCCCACTTGCTGCATCGCGGACACCCCTGCCAGCATGCCGCGGGCCTGGCTGCCCTACCCTTTCTTCTTTGGTGGGGCGCGGGGGGCGGGGCAGTGCTAGTGGTGAACGGAGGGCCTCGTGGGCCGCCCGGCGGGTCATGCTGAGCAGGACTCTGCAGCTCCACTGCGGTTCCGTTCCCACCTCCTTGACTTTGACCTTGAGAAATGAGGAGGCCCAGGGCCCCGCCCCTACCTGACTGGCTTTGGCATTGACATCTCCAAGCCGGAAGAGCTGAATGACAGTCTCGATGTCATCCTGGGTCTTCAGGGTGGCCAGGGCGGTGAGCATGATGGGGCTGTAGCCCGCGCGGTTCTGCTTGTCCACCTGGCAGACGCCTGCGCAGGTGGGGAGGGGCGGGGAACGGTGGGTGAGCGCCCCGGGGCCGCCAGGCCTCTGCCACCAGGCTGCAAGCCTGCGTCACCCCACAGCACCGAGCCACGCGCATCTCCTCCCCCGTCCAGGCCCGGCCGAATCCCTCTGGAAGTCCTCCCTGCCCAGGCTCTCCCCTCTGCCATCACACCCTGGAGGAGGCGGTCCTCCCTCAGACCCCGGCACCCACGTCTCGGGCTGCCGGGGAGCTGGGCCGGCCGCTCCTGCAGCACCGGGGTTGAGCCAGCGGAGCGTCACCCGCCAAGCCACGTCCCTGGCACTTTCTATTTCTTACCGAGACAGGGTCCCACCGAGTTGCCCAGGTTGACCTGGAACCTGCCACCCCCCACCTCAGCCTCCGGGGTTGCTGGGGTTCCAGGCACGCCGCTGGGCCCGGCCTGCCCTGTGCAGCCTGCACGCTGGCTCCTGTCCCCTCCGCCAGCCAGAGGACGAGGAGTCAGCCCGGGGAAGGGCCAGTTTCCCCTGCCGGGGCCTGCTCTTCTCCCCTGGCTCCAGCCACCCCCCTCCCAAGAGGCTTCCGACGTGGTCTCCTCGGGGATGGTGCAAGGGCCCTGAGATCAGGCCACCTTTCCTGTTCTGCTGGCGAAGGAGAGGCCCGTGCCTCCCCGGCGGACGGGAGGCTGCCTCCCCAGCAGCCCCGAGGGCCGGCCCCTGGAAGCCCCTTGGGGCGCAGCGAGGCCCCGCTCACCGCTGTCCAGCAGCTGCCGCACCACGGGGAAGTTGGCGTGCGACACGGAGTAGTGCAGCGCCGTGTTGCCGTTGCTGTCGGCGATGTTGACCACGTAGTCCAGCAGCCGCGCCGACATGGCCCGGAACGTGACCAGGTGGCGCCGCACCAGCTCGGGGTGTGCGTCGCTGCGGCAGGCCAGGCGCAGCCACTCCTGCAGCACCGTGGTGTAGGCCACTTTCTAGGTGGGGGAGGGGCGTGAGGGACAAAGGCCCGGATGGGGGAGGTCCTCCCACCGCAGGGGAGCCCCTGGAGCCAAACAGGGCGCCCCACGTCCTGCACAGGGCTCTGAGGGGCAGAACCCCTGTCTCACTAAGCCCCTGGGGCGGGAGTAGACAACAGGGTGCCAGGCGCACTCCCGGAAGCCTCCTCTGCCCTGGCGACAACCTCCCAAGGCCAGGAGCAAGGGAGCCCGGCCCCTCGGGCTCCAGAAGCAAGAGGAACCATTGAACCTGGGTCCCTCTCTGCCTCCCTGACTCCAGTCCCCCCCATCCCGGAGGCCCGGCTGTGGGTCTCAGGTCCTCCCTAGGCAGATGGAGGGGCCGCCAAGGGCCAGAAGCAGCCAGAAGCAGAGGACATGTCCTGCAGGACAAGTAGGAGCACGCAAAGTGGAGGGCAGGCGTGGGAGGGCGCTGCCCATAGAGGACCCAGCCGGGCAGGAGGAGAAGCAGGAGGCCGAGGGAGCTGTGGCCAGTGCGGGGCGCCAGGGCCAGACCCAGGAGCTTAGGGTAGGATGGGGTGGAGGGGGTCCGCTTAGGCCCGCGGCTCAAGTGTACCAGCTCACGCTCCGTGAGGGCGTTGGGGTTGCCCAGGTACTTCTCCAGGGCCAAGCAGGCCGAGATGAGGTCGGGGCTCAGCTCCATCCTGCCAGAAGCAACGAGCGGACCGGACGTTGGTCTGAGAGGCAGGTCCCTGGTCTCCTGCCCCGCCCCACATCCAGCTGGGGAGCTTGGGGAGGGCTCAGCGCTCTCTACTGTGGCACCCATGAATTCCTGCCAGGGGTCAACTGAAGGGCCACACTGCAGACCATCTTCACCAGGGTCACCCGGGAAACACACAGGTCACAAGACAAACGTGGACACGTGGGCTGGGTTATTCCGAATGGCCAGGAGTGAATAGAAAATCTTTCCCGCCTGGCCCGGTGGCACACACCTGTACTCCCAGCTGCTTGGGAGGCTGAGGCAGGAGGATCGGGAGTTTAAAGCGCCAGCCTCAGAAATTTAGCAAGGCACTAAGCAACTCAGTGAGACCCTGTCCCCGAGTTCAATTCCCAGTACCACACCAAAAAAAAAAAAAAAAAAAAAAAAGAAAGAAAAGAAAAAAGAAAATAAAGAAAAAGAAAATCTTTCCCCAGGGCAAACTTTTCATTAGGAAAAAAAATAGGAGCCGGGCGTGGTGGCGCACGCCTGTAATCCCAGCACTTTGGGAGGCTGAGGCAGGAGGATCGCGAGTTCAAAGCCAGCCTCAGCAATGGCGAGGCACTTAGTAACTCAGTGAGACCCTGCTTCTAATAAAATACAAAAAAAGGTCTGGGGATGTGGCCCAGTGGTCAAGTAACGCTGAGTTCAATCCCTGGTACCAAAAAAAAAAAAAAAAAAAAAAAAGAAAAAAAAAAAAAAAAAAGGAGACATAGTAAATAGGATGGGTAGGTGGAATAAGGAGAAACTTTGGCCCCCTAAAGCCTAATACTGGCAGCTAGAAAAAAGCTTTGATGGCTTCCAGAACTTGCAATGCTCAGAAGGAGAAAGCACTTGCTCACTAACTCACACTATGGTGTGCATGACTGATAGGTGGGTTCTCAGAGGGCTTGGTTGGATCTGAGAAAGGGATTTACCCACCCTCGACCCCGTCTGAATCTCTCCCCCCCCAGAAAACTGACCGGATCTCCTCCTCCGAGTTGGCCCCCGAGGCCGTGGGTATGTGCTGAGACTCCCGAGATAGCCGACACTCTTGCCGGCTGGTCTTGGCCACCGCTGTCCCTGGCATGGGCTGGGGGACCGAGGCCACACTTGGAGCCCTGTCTTCGGGCTCTGTGGTCTCGTTCTCTGTGCTGTCGTTATCTGAGAAGTTCTCTGCAGTGCTGGAGTCTTCCGAGGAGGACTCGTACCTGGGAGGAAGGGCGGGCAGTGAGGAGCCGCCGCAGCCAGAAGGGGACCCGGCACCCGGCACTGTCCGTGCTGCGGGACCAGCAGCTGTGACTGGCCACGCCGGGTGCTGCCCTTCACCTTCTGCCCTCAGTGCCCCCTGCCCCTGCCCGTTACTGTGACCTTTACCCCCTTGCACAGGACGCTCTGGGTTTCCTGCTGCTTCTGGACAAACTCTAAGCTCCCGGGTCTGGCCCTGGCGTCCCCGCACTGGCCACGGCTCCCTCGGCCTCCTGCTTCTCCTCCTGCCCGGCTGGGTCCTCTATGGGCAGCGCCCTCCCACGCCTGCCCTCCACTTTGCGTGCTCCTACTTGTCCTGCAGGACATGTCCTCTGCTCCGGGGACTCCTGTGGGGTCAGGGCCAGCAGTGCCTCCTCAGAGGCTCCACACCGCCTGGAACCCGCTCTCAGGGACCACCGCCCCACTGGATCAAGGGCTGCGACAGAGCAGGGGTGGAATCGGCACCTCCCGGGGCAGGATGGTACAGTGGCTAGGCCGGCCTCAGGCTCTGGAGCCAGGGCGGACTCCTGGTCACTGTTTTTTTTTTTTTTTTTGGTACCGGGGATTGAACTCAGGGGCACTCGACCACTGGGCCACATCCCCAGCCCTTTTTTGTATTTTATTAGAGACAGGGTCTCACTGAGTTGCTAAGTGCCTCGCCATTGCTGAGGCTGGCTTTGAACTCGCGATCCTCCTGCCTCAACCTCCCAAAGTGCTGGGATTACAGGCGTGCGCCACCGCGCCCGGCTCACTGTTTTTTTTTTTTTTTGGTACTAGGAATTGAATCCAGGGGCCCTTTATCATTGAGCTACATCCTCAGGCCTTTTTAATTTAATTTTAAAAAAAATTTTAAAAAAACATTTATTTATTTGCTTTAGTTGTACACAATGCAATGCATTTATGTTTACGTGGTGCTGAGGATCGAACCCGGGCCGCGCACGTGGCTGCTAGGCGGGCGCTCTACTGCTGAGCCACAACCCCAGCCCCTATTTTATGTATTTGTTTATTTTTGGTACCAGGGATTGAATTCAGGGGCACTCGACCACTGGGCCACATCCCCAGCCCTTTTTTGTGTTTTATTAGAGACAGGGTCTCACTGAGTTGCTAAGTGCCTCACCATTGCTGAGGCTGGCCTTGAACTCAAGAGCCTCCTGCCTCAGCCTCCCAAGTGCTGGGATTACAGGTGTGTACCGCTGCACCAGGCCTTTTTTATTTTATTTTTTTTTTTTTTTTTTTTTTTTAAATATGTTTATTTACTTTAGTTGTATACAATGCAATGCATTTATGTTGTAAAGGATCGAACCCGGGCCGTGCACGTGCGATCTTGAGCCACAATCCCAGCCCCTATTTTATTTTTTTATGTTATTGTATGGATCTTTTATTTTATTTATTTATATGTGGTTTGAGGATCAAACTGGGTTTCACACATGCCAGGCAAGTGCTCTACCACTAAGCCATAACTCCAGCCCTTTTTGATTTTTATATTTTTTTAAAAATATCTTTTTTTGGGGGGCTGGGGCTATGGTTCAGCAGTAGAGGTCTCGTCTTGCATGCATGGGGCCCTGGGTTCAATCCTCAGCACCACATAAATAAAATAAAGGTATGTGTCCACCTACAACTAAAAAAAATATATTTTTTTAAAAAAAAAAAAAACTTTAAATTTTGTAGTTATAGATGGACATGATATCTTTATTTTGTGTATTTACTTTTACATGGTGCTGAGGATTGAACTTAGGGATCCACATGTGAGAGGCAAGGGTTCTGCCACTGAGCCACAATCCCAGCCCTTATTTTTAAATTTTGAAACAGGGTCTTGCTAAATTGCTGAGGCTGGTCTCAAACTTGCCATCCTCCTGCCTCAGCCTCCAGAGTTGCTGGGATTGCACTGAAGACACACAGCTTCCTCAGGCCTGCTTCCTCATCTACCTGTTGTCGTCTGATTCAGGCTCAGTGGTAAAGTGCTTGCCTAGCAAGCACTGGGTTCAATCCTCAGCACCATATGAAAATAAAATATTGTGTCCACCTAAAACTAAAAAATAAATATTAAAAAAAAGGTGCTTATTATGCTTTTTCTTATATATGAATGAACTGAAAAAAAGGGGGAGGGCGGGGGGGGGCTCCTCTCACCCGCCGTTGACGCCCACAAACTGCAGGCTCCTGCGACGGGCCGCGGGGTCCGCGGGCTCCTCTTTCCGCTTCATGATGGACCGCACTCCCGCCAGGGCGCCGCCTAGAGGGAGGACCGCGTCACGGCAAGCGCTCAAGTCAGACCCCATCCTGGGCGTCCTGGTCCTGTTCCTCTCCACGGCCACCACCCTTACCTGCACCCCTGGCCTCCTCCGACTCATGAGAGGCCACCTGCCTGGTGGGCTCCCTGCTGGCGCAGTCACCGGCGGGCACGGGGCCCGTGCTCCTCTCGGGCTCTGCCAGGGCAGCGGCTGCAGACCCTGGGGGGGACGAGGACTCCGTAGGCGTCTGTGGGAGAGCTGGAAGGGCACGAGATGAGGAGTCGGCAGGGGGTCAGGACAAGCAAATGACAACAGTCGTGACAGTTGCTGCTTGTCGCTCACATGTCCTGAGCCAGGTGCTGTCTTGCATTACATCACTGAAACTTCCCAGTCTGGGGTCAGGTTATGACGGGGGAGGAAACTGAGGCTTGGTGGTTCTTAGAGGTGAGGGGCTGAGACAAGAGCTCCGAGGTCACCCCAGCAAGTGGGCAGCAAAATCCTGCTAACCCTCGCCTGTGGCTTGCCCTGAAGCTGATCAGGGACAGGGTCCCTGTGGCCCCACGGTCCTGGCTTGAGAGTCCCCACCCCTGATGCTGTATTAAGTATTCTCTAGACAGTGGCTTTGATCACAGCCTACAGCATGGTGGTCAGAGCAGAGACTCACATGTCTCTCCTATGAGCTGTGTGACCTGGAGCAAGTCACTTGACTTCTCTGGGTCTCAAGCAAATGACGTTTCCTACTTCACGGCATCAAAAGAAGGCAAAATGAGGTAAAGGGCTTAGCAAGATGCCAACATATCAAGAGTCCTGGAGAAATATTTGCTGCTTCCAGATGACTGTAAACTTTTTTTTTGTAGTGGGGATTGAACCCCAGGGGCTCTCTACCACTGAGCCACATCCCTGCCCCTTTTTAAGTAGCATAGTGTTTTAGAATTCATTTCACATCCAGCTTTTCTTCTTTCTTTATTGGTACCATGAATTCAACCAAGGGACGCTTAGCTGCTGAGCCCAGCCCCAGCCCTTTTATGTTTTTTTTTTTTTTGTGTGTGTGTGTGTGTGTGTGTGTGTACCGGGGATTGAACTCAGGGGCACTCGTCCACTGGGCCACATCCCCAGCCCTTTTTTGTATTTTATTTAGAGACAGGGTCTCACTGAGTTGCTAAGTGCCTCGCCATTGCTGAGGTTGGCTTTGAACTCGTGATCCTCCTGCCTCAGCCTCCCAAGTGCTGGGATTACAGGCGTGCGCCACCATGCCCGGCTCTACTTTTTTTTTTTTTTAAATATTTATTTATTTGCTTTAGTTGTACACAATGCATGCATTTTTACATGGTGCTGAGGATAGAACCCGGGTTGCACACGTGCTAGGCGAGCGCCCTACCACTGAGCCACATCCCAGCCCCCCCCTTTTTTTTTAACAGTAAAAAGAACACAAAATGTATTCTACAAGCCAGGTGCAGTGGCACATGCCTGTAATCCCAGAAGCTTTGGAGGCTGAGGCAGGAGGATCGTGAGTTTAAAGCCAGCCTCAGCAAAAAGCGAGGCACTAAGCAACTCAGTGAGACTCTGTCTCTAAATAGAATTTTAAAAAGGGCTGGGGAGGGGCTGGGTTTTGGCTCAGTGGTATGAGCACTTGCCTAGCATGTGTGAGGCCCTGGATTTGATTCTCAGCACCATGTATAAATAAATAAATAAAATAAAGGTCCACCAACACTTAAAAAAGGTATTAAAAAAGGGGGGGGGGCTGGGGTTGTGGCTCAGCGGCAGAACGCTCGCCTTGCACGTGCGTGGCCCGGGTTCGATCCTCAGCACCACGTAAACATAAATGCATAGCATTGTGCACAACTAAAGCAAATAAATATTTTTTAAAAAGGGAGGGGCCTAGGGGCTGGGACTGTGCCTCAGGGATCGCGTGCCCGAGTTCAATCCCCGGTGTCCCCCCCAAAAAAGTATTACATGCCTAAAGCATGGTAGTGTTAGATTCCCTGACTTGATGTTAGGCAGGCACTGCTTTAATAATCATCAGGAGCCGGGCGCGGTGGCGCACGCCTGTAATCCCAGCACTTTGGGAGGCTGAGGCAGGAGGATCGCGAGTTCAAAGCCAGCCTCAGCAATGGCGAGGCACTTAGCAACTCAGTGAGACCCTGTCTCTAAATAAAAACCAAAAAAAGGGCTGGGGATGTGGCCCAGTGGTCGAGTGCCCCTGAGTTCAATCCCTGGTACCACACACACACACACACACACACACACACACACAAAATCATCATCATCATCATCATTAGGAAAACGAGACCGTAAGGGCTATTAGGAACCTAGGACTTGGGGCTGAGGTGCAGCTCCGGGGTGTGGCACCTGCCCAGCACCAGGAGACCTTGAGCTCCACCCCCAGCACTGCACCAAAAGATAAAAAGGTTCAAGTGGTAAGTTTTTTATGTATATTTTGTCACAGTTGCAATGACTTCCTAGGCACAATCCCTGGTCGTTTGCTGCCCAAGCTGGGGTGGGGACAGCGGGGAGCTAACGCCCCAGCCCAGCAGGTGGGACAGGGAATGACCGTCCAGCTCCACTGCGCCAGGCCGTCCTGTCTTGGGATCCATTCAGGCCCCCAGGCCACGTGTGGCCTCCGAGATGCCACTTCCTCGGGGCTTCCCCTTCCTGCCACTGGGCACAGCTGCTGAAAGCCAGTGCTTTCAAGTCCCTTTAATGGATAGAATCTTGGTGACACACGCACTATGACTTCCTCAAGTTCACATGCAACACTCAAGGGAAGAAGGGAGTGGAGGCCCGGCACAGGCCAGGGCAGGGCAGAGAACTCTGGAGGAGACGCTGGGCCAAGGAGACCAAGGGCAGCCGGACCAGGGTGTGGGCAAGGCTCGCACTCACACAGGAGCCAAGGGCAGGTGCCACAAGTGCGGCGTACATGAACTCCCTATTTCATTATATTTTTAACATTTATTATTTTTTATGCAGTACTGAAGTTGGAACCCAGGGCCTCGTGCATGCTGGGCAAGTGCTCCACCACTGAGTGACACACCTGGCCTGTTTCCTTTTAAACCTTGGCAATAAATCACATCAAACACTCCACACAGCCAGGGGGAACATGTCGGGTGCCAGACGGTCGTTCCCAATTTTCGTATTTATTTTTTTATTTTGGTGCCGGGCACTGAACCCAGGGGCGCGCGACCACTGAGCCACACGCTCAGCCCTTTTCCTTTTTTTTTTTTTAATTTAGAGACAGGGTCTGGCTAAGTTGCTTAGGGCTTCGCTAAGTTGCAGAGGCTGGCCTTGAATTTGCGATCCTCCTGTCTTAGCTTCCTGAGCCACTGGGATTACGTGTGTGTGCCAGGGCACCTGGCTGTCACTCCCTATCTTAATCTCTGCCCCAGACTCAGGGCTCCTGACTTAGAGTCACAGGAGAAAGTACACAGCACGGTCAGTGAAGTGAGCCGGATATGAGGCACAAACACAAGCCCGGCACGGTGGCACACACCTGTCATCCCAGCACTTGGGAGGCTGAGGCAGGAGGATGGCGAGTTCAAAGCCAGCCTCAGCAATGGCGAGGCACTTAGCAACTCAGTGAGACCCTGTCTCTAATAAAATACAAAAAAGGGCTGGGGATGTGGCCCGGTGGTCGAGTGCCCCTGAGTTCAATCCCCGGTACCACACACACACACACAAAAAAAGTTTTAACTAGTAAATTTCATGTTGTGTGGGGTTTTTTTGGTTAAAATTTTTTAGTTATCAATGGATCTTTTATTTATTTAATTATTTATTTATATATGGTGCTGAGGATGGAACCCAGGGCCTCACGCGGGCCAGGCAAGCGCTCCACCACTGAGCCCCAACCCCAGCCCTCCTGTTGTGTGTTTTACCATCATTTTTCCGGGGAGGCGTTGCTGGCGAAGGAACCCTGGGCTCCACCCGGTCCAGTTCAATTGCTTAAAAATATAAAACACTTCTCAGCTGAGGGCCACAAAACCAGGCGGCAGGTCATTGTCTGCCACTCCCCATGCTGGACGACGCCAAGAACCTCTGAAAGCTACTCCTAGAGAAACCGGCTCTCAAGAGGGTCTCGCTCCACACCAGGGGAGACCCGCTCCTCGGCGCCCCAAACCACAGAAATGCAGACTGAAACCTCCAGCAGTGAGAACTCCGCACCGGCCGCGACGGGCAAAACAAGAAAGGGGGACGAGACCCCGCGGTGGAGACGGGGAGGGAGGCACGCGCCCCAGGCCTGGGGGTGCTTGCCGAGACCATCAGAGGTGCTCTGTCTAGCATCCGGAGCCAAACCGGGGCTCCCTGCAGCCCCCCACCCCGGAGCCACCTCCCCGGCTCCCTCCACAAGGGGATGAGACGGGAGAGCGTGGGATCCACCCAGGGCAGCCATCTACTCAGCTTCTCAAAAGTAACAACCAGATTTAAAAACATCAGTGAATGCACAGCAAGGACAGGGGTGGGGGGTGGCTCAGTGGGCCGGCCGTCACCAAGCCTGCGTGAGGGCCAGTTCCAACCCCAGCACAGCAAAAAAAAAAAAAAAAAAAAGAAAGAGATTTTTGTTTTTCTGAAACACAATACCATTTAAGGAAATTAAACACACACAGGGCATATTTTTCAGGGACACCAAATATCTAAATAAACTTGCGGAAGGTAGAAAACCAGGAATGACAGAAAATGGGAGGGGAGGGCCGGGCGTGGTGGCATGCGCCTCTAGACCCAGCTGCTCGAGAGGCTGAGGCAGGAGACAACTCAGAGAGACCCTGTCTCAAAATAAAAATGGGAACGTGGCTCAGTGGCAGAGCACTGGCATACCACGTGCAAGGCATCAGCTCAACCCCCAGCACGACATATGAAAAAAAAAAAAAAAAGGGGGTAGAAATGGAATCAATGGTGGGGGTCGGGGGTACTTGAATGACACAGAGGAGATTGGATAAGAGGTCTGTGGGCACAGTTTTTACTTTTTTTTTTTTTTGGTGCTGGGGACTGAACCAGGGTAATCCCCACTGAGCTACACCTCCATCCTGTTTTATTCCTTTAAAAAAAAAAAAATATATATATATATATATATATTTTTTTTGTTTTGTTTTAGTTGTACACAATGCCTTTATTCTTACGTGGTGCTGAGGATCGAACTGGCCACATATGTGCTAGGTGAGCGCTCTACTGCTGAGCCACAACCCCAGCCCCTGTTAAGCCGGGCACGGTGGCGCATGCCTGTAATCCCAGCACTTGGGAGGCTGAGGCAGGAGGATCACAAGTTCAAAGTCAGCCTCAGCAATGGCGAGGCACTTAGCAACTCAATGAGACCCTGTCTTTAATGAAATACAAAAAGGGGCTGGGGATGTGGCCCAGTGGTCGAGTGCCCCTGAGTTCAATTCCCGGTACCAATAAATAAATAAATAAAGATAGATAGGGCCTGGGATGTGGCTCAGTGGTAAAGTGCTCCTGGGTTCAATCCCCAGGACCAAATTAATAATAATAATAATAATAATAATAATTTGGGGGCTGTGGCTCAGTGGCAGACCACTTACCTAGCACACGAGATAATGGGTTCCATCCCCAGCACCACAAAAGAACAAGAGAAAAGAAAATTATGTTGGTGTTAAAAAAAACAGCGTGTCCAAAGAATTTAGACGAAAAGTTGAAAATGCTCCTAGGATAATGTTAAACTACAGTTTTGGCTTTGAGTGTTTTGAGTTTTGTGAGTGTTTTTGAGTGTTTGGTTTTGAGTGTTGGCTTTGAGAGCAAAGGGCAAATTCCTTCACCTCCCTGGGCCTGGGTTTCCTCACCTGTAAAATGAGGATTAAAACACCAACATTTCACAGGATCGTGGTGAATTTAAATGAATAGAATCAAAATATGAAAAAGGCATTAAATAACACCCTGGCATGCCATAATCCCCCCTCTGTACTAGGGATGGACCCCAGGGGTGCTCTACCATGAGCTACATCCCCAAGCCTTTCTACTTTTTTATTTTGAGATGGGGCCTCACTAAGTTCCTGAGGCTGGCCTTGAACTTGCAATCCTCCTGCCTCAGCCTCCGGAGCCACCAGGATTGCAGTGACTGGCTCTGTTCAACACTTTGAGGAGCTCAAGTCCTTCCTCACCTCAGGGCCTTTGACAGGCTCGGCCCTCACCTGGAACAGTGTTTCCTGGTTTTTTCACATCTTGGTTGGAAGATGCCACAAGGCCTGGAGGTGACCTTGCACCCTACCACATGTCCTGGGCCCTGCTGGCCATTTGATGCGATTTCCACCTTTTTTTCCTTTTTTGTGGTGTTGGGGAGGGACTCAGGGCCTCACCCATGTAAATCCTGGTGCTCAAACCACTGAGCCATGCCCTTGGCCGTGACTGAAGGCTCAGAGTGCTCCAGTAACAAGAGACTGTTAGGACCCCCAGTTTGCAGATGGGCAAGCGGAGGCACACAGGGCTTAAGCAGCATGCTGCGGAGCCCAGGAGCAGGGTAGCCAGAAGTTGAACCCAGGCCACCACCCTATGTATCTGTCCCCAACTCCACGTCTCTACTTCTTTGCTTTAATCACATGAATTCCCTGAAATGACATTTCTGATCATTGCAGTCTCCTGTTTATGTGTTGCAGGGGCTTTTATTTTATTTTTTTGGTACCAGGGGTTGAACTCAGGGGCACTCGACCACTGGGCCACATCCCCAGCACTTTTTTGTATTTTATTAGAGGCAGGGTCTCACTGAGTTGCTAAGTGCTTCGCCATTGTTGAGGCTGGCTTTGAATCGTGATCCTCCTGCCTCAGCCTCCCAAGTGCTGGGATTACAGGTGTGCGCCACTGCGCCCACCTTGTTGCAGGGGCTTTTATGTCTGTCTAGTTCACAGCTGCATTCCCAGTGCCTGTAATAGTCCAGCACGTAGTATGCAGTCCATAAAGGTCTGCTAAATGAGATGTTGAAATGAATGAATACACTCCAGCTCTGCCAAAGCAAGGCAAAGACCGAGGTTGGATGCAGCAAGAGGGAGTGGAGTAAGACACGAGGAAGGACTTTCAGGGGCAGCAGCTTGCACAGGGGGTGGACATTGCTAAGTCCGTATGTCCTGCATACAGGAGGCCCCACGGCTGCCCTGGGAAGCATGTCTGGAATGGAGGTGCCTCTCAGAGATTCCGACGCTGGGCCGGGCGGGACCTCTGGCTGAGGGCCAGAGTCGCAGGGCTGGGTGTTTGGATGGACACGGAACAGAGGAGTGGTGTCCGGAGCTGGCCAGGAACAACACAGGGAAGTGAGAAAACACAGCTGGGTCCCTGCCCTCAGCCCCTGCCCTCCGGATGTTGGTCGGGCTCTGGGCAGCTGACCCTGCAGGCGGAAGGAGAAGCTGGGACCCACCTTGGAGCCCTGCCCCAGGTTCCTGCTGGCCTGGGCTCAGATCCCGGCTCAGCTGCTTCCTGGCTGTGCGACACAGGGCAAGCGAACGAAGCCTCAGTCTCCCCCCGCCTATAAACGGGTTGACCTACAAATTAGTAGCACAAGTGGCAAGAAGCACTGATTGAGCACTTACTGTGTACATGAATTCACGAGGGTTTCAGAGGTGGGAACCAGCACTATGCTACTTCACAAGAGGCAAGCTGAGGCCCAGAGAGGTGGTATTCCTCACCCAGGTCACACAGCAGGAAGTGAAATTCGAACTCAGGTCATCTGGCTGCACGGAAGACCCCTCCTTGGGTGAAACACTTAGCACAGCACTTAGCACCCCTTGGCGGGTGCTCAATAAAGAGCAGCTGTCATCAGTATGAATCATTCTGGTTGCTTCTCCCAGGGCCTCCGGGCAGCGGCTGGGCAGCGGCCGCTCTGCACGCCCAGCACCCGCTTTCCTGGCATGAGGACTCAGCCCTTCTCCTGGGGCACCCCTTTCCTCTCTTAAAGGCCACAGAGCTTGGGTGGGGCTTCTCTTCCTTCAGGGTCCAGGACTGGGTGATGAAGGGTGCAGTGACTGGCTCAGTCAATGATGGCTACCCCGGGACTTCTCCTGGTACCACTTAAGACTAAGGGGCTCCCTTTTCACTGAGCTGGAAGGTCAGATTCCTGGAGTGATGGGGCCCCCTTCCTCTGCTCATCTGAGAGACAAGCCTCCAGGGTAGACAGGAGAATGACAATAACTCACAGATTCCTGATGGCACCTGAGCACTTGAATCCAGCTATACCTGATGCTGCCGGTTACATGAACAACACGTTTCCCGTACCAGAGGCTGACTCCGGCCACTTACTAATAAACGAGGAGGGTCTCTGCCTAGCTAACCGACAGACTTACACAGAACCTCCTCCAGATAACTCCTGTTCTGAAGTTTACAATGTGCCCCGCAGAAGGAACCACGCTAGACACCCAATTTCTCCTTATGCTCTCTACAGCCCTTAGGTCAGTGGCTCAATTCTTCTTTTGTGGATGAAAAGACAGAGGCTCTGAGAGCTGGAATGATGTGGCTGGTGAAAGGCTGGGGCAGGGGCTGGACCCTGCCATTCCCAGAGTGCAGGGTGAGCAATGGAGGGAAAGACGATCCACCGATTCTCCCCTCCCCCTGCGCGCAAGGGCGCACATGCGCACTCACCTGCTGCCCCGTCGCAGCTTCGCTCTGTGATGCTGATCTTCTTGACCACGTGGACGTTGCTAGTGGACGCAGCGGGCACTGGGCACATTGTCTCCACCACCTCGTGGCTGCGGAATACCGGGGGGTTCTCCGTCCCACCCGATGTCGCCAGGGCCCTCAGCCCCGCTCCATAAGGCTCCAGGCTCTGGGCTCGCTGTGCAGGGGCCCCAGCAGCTGTGCTGGCCGCCACCTCTACCTCCCGCAGCCCCTCCACCACCCGGACAGTGTCCACTCGGACGGGGCTGTCGGGCGGGGGCCAGGCTTGGGGCTGGGGTTCGGCCTGCCTGGCCTGTGCCGCCTGCAGCTCCTGCAAGGCCTTTTTCAGCTGGGTCTCCAGCACGGCGATCTTGGCATTCAGTGCCGCCTCCCCGTCGGGCACGCCCAAGTCCCGCTCGCGGACCCAGGTGCCCACACTCCGGGTCTCAAGCAGCGCCGGGTCCTCGGGCGGCTCCGGGAGGTCCAGGCAGAGCTCGCTGCGGCCGCGGCTCCCCGTGGGGTGGCCCAGGAACTTCTGGCTTTTGAGCTGCACCGTGAGCTGCCGCTTCTCCTCCTGCAGCACCGACAGCTTCACCTGCAGCACGGGGATCAGCTTCACCTGCTCCTCCAGCTGCCTCAGCTTCCGCAGGGCGCCGGCCATCTGCTCCCGCACGTGCGCCAGGTGCCCGGCGCTGGGCGGCACCGGCGTGGACAGTCCCGAGCTGCGAGGCGTGGGCGGCGGCAGCCCCACGCCCACCAGGGAGCCCGTGGAGCCCGCCGCGCTGGGCGTCAGGGAGCCCAGGCCGGGGGGCGCGGCCGCCTGGTCCTCGAGGCGCCGCCGCGCGTCCAGCAGCGTGCGCTCCACGCGCGGGTTGAAGCCCGAGCGCGTCTCCAGGGCGCCGTACTGCGGGTAGAAGCCCCGGCCGCAGTAGGAGTAGGCCGAGTGGCGGCTGTCCCCGCTGGCGTTGGAGCACAGCGACTCGGTGGACGTCCACCAGGAGCCAGGGCCTCGCGGCAGTGAGCCCAGGCGGGGGCGGCGCTGCACGGCCACCCGCCGCCGCAGCGTGTGGCCCTTCTCGATGTCGTCCACGTACTTGAGAAAGTCCAGGTCCAGGCGGTAACCGTAAGGCGTCTCCACCGAGTAGGGGGGATCGGGCTCCTTGGCAGGGAAGGCGGGCGGGGAGGCCGGGCCGGGGGTCCCTGGGGTGGAGAGAGATGCCAGCACCTCTAAGCACCGCTGTCCCCCTGCTTGGGCACAGGCTGATGCCCAGGAGGGCCAGGTTTCATGTGCCCAAAGGCTGGAGCCCACCTGGCATTCCGCTAGACTCCAGGCCCAGAGGCCACACGGGGCACCCCTCAGGCCTCCGGGGGCAGGGCTGAGCTCCCCGGAGACTCAAGTCGTCCTGCCTGCTCTGGGACACCGAGGGCCGGGACAGGTCTCCCTCTCAGGTCCCCACAGCAGGGCTGCCTCTCCCCCAAACTCTCCCAGGACAGAGCGGAGCCCGCCCCCACAAAGAAAGGGCTCCCTACTCTGACCCTCTGTGCTGGGCCCCGTCCCTCCCAAGTCCCCCAGCACAGCGATTTCCGGCCCCTTCACACTAAACCCCTTCCCAGCAAGACAGCTCCTTCCTTCAGACCCCTGCCACGGCAGGGCTGCACCTCTCCTGCCCAGGCCCCCAGTCCTGGACCATGTCCCCCCACAAGCCTCCCAGGACAGGTCCCTATCCCCCCCTCAGATTACCCCTTCGTCCCAGCAAGATTCTGTGTCCTCCTTCAAATCTTCCCAGGGCTGGGCTGTGGCCTCCCCCTCGGGCCCTCCAGGGCAAAGCCTGGCTTTCCTGGCCAGAACTCTCAGGGCAGGCCCCCCTCTCCCCCCAGATCCCTGACCTGGGAAAGGGGCTGGCACGTGCAGGACTTGGGCCATCCTCTTGTCTGCAGCTGCTCCTCAGGAGTCACTTGGGGGACAGTGAGTCAGACTGCCTGCAGCACTGGCTGAACGTTACCTGGGGAGAGGGGGTGATGGGACAGGGTCAGGAGGAGTCTGCAGCGGGAGGGGAATGTGGCCACCCAGGGGCCCCACCCAGGTCTGGGACCCTCTTATAGGCACACCCTGCCTAGCCAAAGAAAGGTCTGGAACAAAGAAACCAAACCTAAAGCCTGCGTGCACATCTGTCCAGCCCATGGACAGGCTCCAGCTGCTCCCACAGCCCTGCCTCCACACGGCCCCCCGGCCGGGGGCCCCAAGCCTGACGCCCCACCCTTCCTGTACCCCCTCTCCTCAGCCCAGGCCTGGAGCTGGCCACAGAAAAAGATGGGGGCCAAGAGGCTGGGGTGCTAACGGGGGACAGTCTTCCTGCAAGGATCTAAGGAGGCAGAGACACAGGGGTAGGGGACCCCTAGGCGACCCCAAAGCAGAGAGACCTGATGGGGGGTAGGGAAAGTGGGAGGCACGAAGCCCTTCCCCTTTATGGAAACAATTTTCTCTAAAAATAAACAGTTTCGCTGCCGGGCTGCACAGAACTTCCTGCCCCCCCAGGATGTGTCCGGGCTTGGGGGCGCAGCAGGGATAGAGGGCTGGGACGGAGGCCCGGGAAGCCATGGGGTGGAGGGGAGGAAGTAAGAGGGGGTGCCTGGAGGCTGCAAAAGGGAGGGACAATCAGGGCTTCTCACTAACCACCCCCTCAGACCTGGAGACCAGCCAGGGCCCTTTTGTCCCCCAAGCCCTGCTTGAACTTGGACAGTCCTTTCTGCTATCTGACTTCTAGCCACCTTGCTGCAGAATCCTCAACCCATCCCACCAACAAAGTGGACCCTTTCTGGCATGAGGGTACCTGGGAAGATGGACCAAGTGGGGCACCTGTCGGGCATGAAGGCGGGGTTGGGGTTCCAGGGACAGCTGAGTATGTCCTCTCGTCCTGTCTTGCTTAGTCTCTCTCCACGTCTCTCTCCACTCTTCTCTGTCTCTCCACGTCTCTGTCTCTCTGAGTCTCTCCACTTCTCTTTGCCTGTCTCTCCACGTCTCTGTCCTCGCTTTGCTGGCTTTCCACACCTGGAATGCATGGTAACCAGTTGTAGGAAATTTGGTTTTCCATCTGCCTGCAGCGTCACCCCCATGAGCAACAGGAAGTTGATCTGAAATATTTTCTGGGGACCTAAGAGAGACCCAGAGGCAGGGAGCAGGACTGGTATAGCCTGGGGCAGGGGGAGCAGGTATAACCTGTAGGTGGAGCAAATAACATCAACCACCCTAATAATAGTAAAGGTGGGTAGTTATCACCCTGGTTTACAGATGGAGAATCTAAGGGAGCAAAGTGCAGTGACCTGTTTGGGTCACTTGGGCAGTGGGGAAGAGGCTAAACTGGAACCTGCCAAGCCACTCCTCGCAGCCTCCACGCCCCTCTCTACCCATTTCCCAGACATGGCGGTCTGCAGGTCTGCAGTTATCTGACCACCTTCCATGGCCAGAGAAAGAGACGTTGGAGTGTGGGATGGTGGCATGTTGGTGGAAGGATTCCTGGGGGAACTGGAGAGAAAGCATGGCACTCCAAGAAGGGTCAGCCGGGGGAGCTCAGGGAGGGGGCACAGGGGCCTCCAAGAAGGGTCAGGTTGGGGAGCTCAGGGAAGTGGTACAGGGGTCTCCCAAAGCGCCTCCCTGCCAGCCAGGACATCTCCGGGGGTTTTTCTGTCCCTCTCTCCGCCCCAAAGTTGGGGGCGAGGATACCCCGCCCCATGCAGGGAGGGGCGGGGCCTGCGGGGTCCCAGGCTAATGGCAAACAGCTGCCGCTCCCCACGCCGGCCCAGCCGCCAGGCCGAGGCCCAGCCCGGCCGGACGCCGGGCCGCCTTCCCGCCGCCAGGGGCCTGGCCCCGCCGCAGAGGGCGGGAGGAGGGACAGAACTGCGGGAGGGCAGCACAGGGGCAGAGAGGGGTGAGAAGCCGAGGAGGAGAGGAGCAGGGGGGAGGCAGGGGTGGGGGAGAGCCCCAGGGCACCGTGGAGGAACGGAGGTAGGTGCGGGAAGAGGGAAGTAGGGCTAGGGTCAAAGATGGGGAGGGGACGGGCGCGCGACGGAGATGCTCTAAGTCGGGAAAGTTTGGGACAGACGAAGTTGGAGGCAGCGGCTCCCAGAGAACCACGAGGTTGCGCCCGGAGTTGGAGGTGGGGAAGGGATCACACACCAACTCCGAACCCGGCTCGACCCCCGACCCTACCCGGGGTCCTACTCGCCTCGCGCGCTCCGGCCGCCGCCGTCCCTGCGTCCCGCCGCCCGTGCGTCCTCCGCGCCGCCGCCCGGCCGCCCGGCCGCCCGGCCCTCGGGGAGGCCCCGCCCCTGGGCCCGCCCCCAGCAGGCCCCGCCCCTCGGGCGCCCCAGGCCACTGGGGTCGGGGAGAGGCAGAGTGGTGGGGCGGACGGCAGGTGTGCGTGCACGTCGGGGGCGCCGGACTCGCCCCCTTAGCCCCCGCCGGCCGCCCCAAGGGCTGGATCCCCCACCGCTGGCCTCCCCCGCCCTCCGCATCTGGGCGGCCGCGGGGGGGCGGGACGACGGGGCGGCGGGAGGGGGGGAGGCTGGCCGGGGCCCAGCTCGGGGCGGGCGCTCCGGGCGGCGCGGCGGCGGGAGGTCACCCCTCCCCCCGCGCAGGGCTGGAAGCGGCCCGGCGCAGGCCTGGTACACGGTGGCGTGACCATCGCGGGCTGGGAGGGGGGCTGCTCTAGCGAGAGGCTGCATAGGCGGCGGCTAAGGCCGGGGCGCCAGAGTCAGCCAGATCTGGACTCCAATCCCAAGCTCATCCATCTTTTTTTGCATTGAACCCAAATTCTCCCATCTGCAAAATGGGCTAATCTTGTCGTCAACCTGACAGGAGTGTGGAGAAGATTCCTTAACCACTAGGCAGGAGCCCAGTAGAGGTCCCTCAGTAAAAAGGCCCATAAATGCGGTGGCCACATTTTGTTTTTTTAGACTTTAAAAAATGTTTCACCTTGCTGGGACAGAACCCAGGGCCCCCTGCATGCTAGGCAAATGCTCTGCCACTGAGCCACACCCCCATCCCCGGGTGGCCTGCTTTTCTGGAAGCACTCCGTGAGGACTTGAGAAGTGTGGTCATTATTCCCAGTGGACTTGTGGATTATTTGTGTCGCTTTCCCCACTAGAGTGTCAGCTTCCCCCGGGGCAATCACCACTGTCCCCAGCACCCAGGAGGTTTTCAGTGTCTCAGTAGATGTCACAGGACAAATGGCTGTGAGGGGATGGACTGTACACACATGACCCATCCCCCAGTGACCACATCATACAGGCTGCATATAAAAACCATTTTAAATTAAAAAAGATAGGAAGCATCAGTGCACACAGACAGGAGCAGACAGAGAGGGGCAGAGGGCTCAACCCCAAGTACAGTGCAGGCACCCCGAGGCTGAGAGGGCAGCAGGGGTGACTCCCAGCAAGGCACAGACACCTGAGGCCTGGGTGCTGGTCCTCTGGGCTCAGAGGTCTGCCCTCCGAAAACTTGCTCTGTTCAGAGAGTTCCTGGGGGAAGAATAGGGTTAGTCAGCATGGGTCCCCAGCAGGGCCTCCAACTCCACAGTGCTTCCCCCGCCCCCCACCTCCTCTTCCAAAGATCTTTTTTTTTTTTTTTTTTTGGTACCGGGGATTGAACTCAGGGGCACTCGACCACTGGGTCACATCCCCAGCCCTTTTTGGTATTTTTATTAGAGACAGGTCTCACTGAGTTACTAAGTGCCTCGCCATGGCTGAGGCTGGCTTTGAACTCGTGATCCTCCTGCCTCAGCCTCCCAAAGTGCTGGGATTACAGGTGTGCGCCACCGCGCCCGGCTCCAAAGATCTTTTTAAGATCTCTCCTGCCCCTTTTATCTTGCCCTGATCTGGCTGTGGGGTTTGCAGATTCCTGGAATCCACAATGGGAGGTATGAATCGTGCCCGATTCACAGATGTGGAAACTGAGGGTCAGATAGCTGAAGATATGTGACAGGGACATGGCTGCCCAGAGCCTGCCCTGCATTTGTATGTATGGAAGAGTGTGCAAAACCGTGAGTGCAGGTGTTGCTCTGCAAATGTGTCTGTCCTGGCCAGCCTCCACTTGCCCTCAGTAGGGTGGGGGCCCAGGTCGGGCACCTGAGGCTGGCTGGGGCCGGGGCCAGCAGGTGGGGCAGGCGCTGGGTGAGCAGGGGCTGCAGCGCTTCCCGCAGGCGGCAGTAGTGGCGCTCCAGTTCGCGGTGGTACTCCTTCTGGTCGGGCCCAATCAGGGCTTTGTTCTTCCGCAGAGCGTCCTCACACCTGAGGGCCAGAGGGCAGAGGGTGCTCAGCAGAGAAGGCAAGTCCCTGAAGGTGCCGACTGCAGAGAGGCCCACCAGGGGTCAGGCAAGCTGAGGAGGAGCTATGGACGGGGGTTACAGTGGGGGCCAGTTAAGCAAAGAGCCAGAATGGGGGCCGCAGGAGCCTATGGGGGCGTCAGACCTACTTCTTGCAGAAGTCCTTGAAGCAAAGCCGCAGTTTGTTATGATGCCGAAGAGCTTGGGGTCTTCTGGGATCTCTGCCAAAAATACCTGAGCCACCTCTAAGGGACCCTATAGGGTGAGAGGGACCCATGAGGGTGCCTGCATGATGCCTAGAGTCCCCCTGGCAGCCTGCACGCCCCATACCAGCCGTGCCTGGTTCACGGTGGGCCCCACAGAGCCCTGCAGCACCATCTGTAGCATCTTGGCATCTGGAGGGTCCTGTTCAGTGGCAAAGGCCAGCTCTCGTGTCTTCTTCTGCATGTCCTCGATGGCCACCTCCACTGGCGTAAGCACTGTCTGCGGGGTGAGGGAGGGTGTGTACGCTTGCTGGGGCCTGATAGTGTCCTGACCCAAGTCACCTTCCAAAAGAAGCTGGGATCCCACTGGAGGCAGGGGGCCCAAGAGGCTGGCAATAAATCAGCCCTGGGGACTTCTGTCTGCTGGGCTCTGCCATGTGGGGGTACTGGCACAGCTGCCTTTGACTCTGTGGTTGGCACGGTTGGGGTCCAGCCTTAGTGGTTAGGTCTGGTGTCTTTTTATTTTTGGTACTGGGGATCGAACTCGGGGGCACTCGATCACTGGGTCACATCCCCAGCCCGTTTTTGTATTTTATTAGGGACAGGGTCTCAGTGAGTTGCTAAGTGCCTCAGCCAGCCTCATGATCCTCCTGCCTCAGCCTCGCAAGTGCCAGGATGACAGGCAAGCGCCACCATGCCCAGCTCAGGTCTGGTGTCTTTGAGTCCTGTGTCCCAATGTCTAGGGTCTCCAGGCCTCCGTGGGTCTGGAGGTAGAGGTTTGAGTCTGGAGGTCAGAGTTTGAGGTGACTCCACCTCTCCAACCCAGTACTGGGGTACTTGAACCTCTGCAGGTCACACCACCTCTCCTTTCTGGGTCTTTCTTGGTCTGGGATCCCCATGCTACCCCTTTCTAGGTCTGGGGTTGCTGAGCCAACCTGGGTCTAGGGTCCCTACACCTTCCATTCCCGGAGCCCCCTAATCTAATGCCCGCCCCCCCCCCCGCGCATGCGCCTGGTATCCCCCGCCCACCTCCTCGCGGTGGCACACACGGATGCGCGTCTTGATGTAGGGGAAGGCGTGCTCGGTGCTGAGCAGGGTCTTCCGCTTGTGCTGCTCCGGCAGCTCCCCATGCGCGCGCCCGTCGGGCGTGAAGGGCGTGCAGAACAGGAAGGCTCGGAGCCCATAGTTGCGGTCAAAGTAGGTCACGCGGTCCTTGAGCTCGTAAGTGTCGAAGTGCGGCTCCACGTAAGTGATCTGGATGTAGGCCTGGGGTGCAGGGTGGGGGTGAGGGTGCCACAGCCCCAGCACGGGCACCTGGGGCCCCGGGCCTGGTGAAAGAGGCCCTGGCTGCCCTGAGTCTGGGGGCTTTGGTTCTAGGGTTCCCAGGTCTTCCCACATCTGGAGGACCAGGACTTCCCTAAGGAATAGGCTTTAGGCTCCCCCAGGAAAATAAGTTTTGGAGTTGTGCAAGAGAAATAGGATTTTAGCGTCTCTGGGAAATAGTATTCAGAATCTCCTTTTATATAGGATTTTGGGGGGATGGTCGTGAGACCCACCTTCTGTGGATCCAGCTTGGACTTGTCCACGGGGTTAGAATCTTTGATGATCTCCACCACATCGTCCCCAAACCTCTCTGTGTAGAACTCCTGGGGACATGGGGCTGACTCGGATCTGCGCGGTCACAGCCCCCGCTCCGGTGCCCAAGCAGCCTGGTGTCCGGTCCCCGCCATCCCCCCATGCCCCTAGAGCCTGGACTTGCCTCCAACCGGTGGGAGATCTCAGCCAACTTGGTGATGGAGGGCTCCTTGTACACAAACTCCTGCTCATCCAGGTCCCCAAAACGTGCGCCATAGAAGCCCACTCGGAAATACGTCCCGAACACACGCTGGGGCTGGGAGAATGGGGTTTTGTTGCCCGGGAGGCACCTCTGGAGGAATCCCTAATCCAGAGGTGGGTGTCCTTGTGCCCCACGAGGCAGAATGCAGAGGGCAGCAAGACAGGGCTGGGGAAGAAGTTGGCCTGGACAAGGGGGACCCCCGAGAACATCAGGAGGGGGTTATGAGGACCTCAAGGACATCCAGTCATGAGCACGAGCAGGGGACCTGAGAATTTGAGGGCACAGGCCTGGACCACAGCCAAGTGCCCGCACTCCCCCAGCCTGCCTACTCCTCGAGGTGTCCATCTCACGTAACACACACCCACACTTGCTTTTCCTGCCTGCCCTATGCTGCTGTTCATCATCTGGATCCCAATACCAAATCAGGACCGGGCTGTATTGCTCACATCTGGGTCCCGATGCCCCTGGGGCTGGTATGTAGCAGGTGCTACATAAATGCTTGAGTGGCTGACGGGTGATCTGGTTGTCTTTTGCTTTGGGACAGAGGCTCTGGCTGCATTGCTCTAGGGCATCCCCTCCTGCCCGAGCCTGACGTTTAGGAGGAAGAATCCCTCTTCACCCCAAGAATGCCACCTCCCCCAGGAAAGGAAGTGGGGTGCTCTGATCACTCACCAAGGCAGATCCGGGCAGGGCAGAGCAGACACGGTGGGGCCGGAGGGGGGGGTGCACAGAGAGAGACAGTCATGGCAGAGGTCAGAGGTCACCCCCCTCCCCTGGGGTCCTGGTTATGGCGCCCTATGAGAACCACTCCATGGGCAGAAGATCAGGGCTTGGGGGAGGGAGGGGCCCCCACCCAGCATGCCTGCCAGGACTCTGGGTTCCTGCCATCTTTGGCCAGAAAATTCTCCCTAAACTAGGAGATGCCTAAAAATAGAAGGGAAGAGGCGGGATTGGGGGGGGGGGGCATTAACCAGAGATGAGGAGCGGAGATTCTGTGGGAAGCTGGGACTTGTGGAGGCAGGACAGAGACTGGACACTTAGGAAGGGAGAGCCAGAGTGACAGGCCAGAGACAGCTGGGAGAGACAGAGGGAGAGACACAGGCAGAGGCTGAGGGAGGGTGGGAGGGAGACCCGTACCCTCTCCCCACGCCCCGCCTGCAGCAGCGACAGCTAGCCCTGCCTGCCGGGGTGTCTCTGGAGAGCTACCAGTTGGGTGACTCACATGCTGCCCTGGAGATCTGGGGAAAGGGGGGATGTGGAGGGGGTGCGTCATCACCCACAAAGCCTCAAGCCCCCCTTGGCCAGTGGTCATGCTCTTCTTGCGCCCCCTAGTGGTCCCTGACCGCAGCTGACCAGGCATCACCAAGGTCCCCTGAGGCAGGTGGCCTTGGAGGCCAAGTGGACTCACCTCCCAGCCGGAGCTCTGTGGGAGAAAGTCAAGGTCAGCTGGGCCTGGGGTGGGGATGGGGGTGGGGGCCCCAAAGGCAGACCTGGGGAGGGGGTGTCCTGGGCCCACCTGGTGCATGATCTTTGTGAAGGCTTCCTGCAGCTTCCCGTGCACTGCGGCCAGCTTCTTGTAATCGCGGTGGGCTTCCAGGATGGGGATGAGGTTCTTGTAGACTTCATTCACCGCCTCATAGAGCCCACCCTGGGGGGGGGGTGGCGGAAGGCGCGGGGTCAGCCTTCCCCAGACCCTCTGTGCTGCCTAGAACACCCTGCTGGCTTTGCTCCTCCCCTGCAGCTCTCCATCACCTCTTACAGGAAGTCCACCCTGACCACTCTCACCCAGATGGGGCACTAGCCTTTCTGCTGGGCCCCCACAGAGCCCTCTGTGGTCTCTACAATTTGTAACAAGCTCCCGATGTCAAACAGGTGCTGGGTACATCTGTATTTTGTTCCTTTATTGCTGAGAGGAGTTGTGTAATCATTCTTTCTTTTTTCTTCTCAGCGCTGGGGATGGAGCCCAGGGCCTCGCACATGCTAGCAGGGTGCTCTACCACTGAGCTCCCCTCCAGCCCGAGAACTCCTTCTCAGTGGTGGCGGGGTTTTCCTATGTCTCCTGGGGAAACTGAGCCTCAGAGACATAAAGGGGTTCCTGAGGCCAGGATCTAAACACCAGCCCATCTGGCCTGGTGCCCCTGACTTCCATGGCCAGCTATTTCCTGGTAGGTGACAATGGCCATTTGCAGGTGCCCCTTGCCCCCAGCTGGGGCCAGCATCCAGCCTGGCACACAGCACGTACCCTTCAATGGCTGTTGACTGACTGTCAGAAGGTGTGTGTCCATTCTCTGGCTTCTACCCGAGGACTTTGTCTTTGAAGACGCCAACAAAGTGACAATAATTAAATAATTAAAACAGGGCTAGGGCTGGGGCTCAGTGGTAGAGTGCTCACCTAGCACATGTGAGGCCCTGGGTTCGATCCTCAGCACCATGTAAAAAATAAAATTTTAAAAAATAATTAAAGGGGCTGGGATCGTGGCTCAGCGGTAGAGTGCCTACCTGGCACGTGGGCGACCCAGTTCGATCCTCCATACCACATACAAATAAAATGCATTGAATAAAACGCATTGTGTACAACTAAAGCAAATAAATAAAAATATTTTAAAAAAATAATTAAAATATCACTAGAGGGGTTGGCATACTGAAGAAAAAAATCTTGCTGGAAGGGGTGCGGGTGTAGCCTAGTGGCAGAGTGCCCACCTGGCACATGGGAGCCCTGGGTTCCAACCTCAGCATAAAAAAAAAAAAAAAAAAAAAAAGGCATAAAACCCTTATTTCATAAAACACAGGGAACGGACTAAAAACTGATTCCCCAGTTTCTGTCTTTTTAGACTAAAAGACTTCGGAGTCAGAGCAGTGAAATTACTCTGTGTGATAGTATGATGGTGAATGGATGTCATTATACATGTATCAAAACAGCCCTGCTGTGAACTATGAACTCTGGGTGACCCAAGCTGTCAATGTACATTCACTGATGACAGCAAATATGTCACTCTCGGAGGGATGTTGATAGTGCAGAGATCTGTGTATTGGGGAAGGGAGGATATGGAAAATCTCTGTATTTGCTGGTCAATTTTGCTGTAAACTGAAAACTCCTCAAAAAAAAAAGTTTATTTAATTTAACTAATTAATTTATTTATTTGGTACCAGGGATTGAACTCAGGGGAACTTGACCACTGGGCCACATCCCCAGCCTTTTTTTTTTTTTTTTTTGTGGTACCGGGGATTGAACTCAGGGGCACTTGACCACTGGGTCACATCCCCAGCCCTTTTTTGTATTTTATTAGAGACAGGGTCTCACTGAGTTGCTAAGTGCCTCGCCATTGCTGAGGCTGGCTTTGAACTCTCGATCCTCCTGCCTCAGCCTCCCAAAGTGCTGGGATTACAGGCGTGCGCCACCGCGCCCAGCTCCCCAGCCCTTTTTTGTATTTTATTTAGAGACAGAGTCTCATTGAGTTGCTAAGTGCCTCACCACTGCTGAGGCTGGCTTTGAACTCATGATCCTCCTGCCTCAGCCTCCCAACGCCACCGTGCCCGGCTAAAAGTTTATTTTAAAAAAGTATTTTAAGTCAGGTGCAGTGGTGGGTACCTATAATCCCAGAGACTTGGGAGGCTGAGGCAAGAGGATCACAGGTTTAAGGCCAGCCCCAGCCATTTAATGAGACCCTAAACAACTTGGTGAGATCCTGTCTCAAAATAAAATAAAATAAAATAAAATAAATCAAAAAAGGGCTGGGGATTTAGATCAGTGGTAAAGAGCCCCTTGGTTCAATCCCTAGTGCAAAAAAAAAAGTATTTTGAAAAGAAAACTAAGCCAGGCACGGTGCCCCTGAGTTCAATTCCTGGTACCAAAAAAATAAATAAATAAATAAAAAGAACTAAATGACTTAATATGCAGAACTGTTAGCACGATGACTGTAGCTAACTATAAAGTATCATACATTGCCAAATAGCTGGAAGAGGGATGGGGTGTATGCAGCTCAGTGGCAGAGTGTTTGCTCAGCTTGTGTGAGGCTCTGGGTTCCATCCCAGCACCATCCATCCATCCATCAATCAATCAATCAATCAATGGAAAGACAGAGGACTTTGAATTTCTTATCTCAAGAAGTAATAAAGGGCTGGGGTTGTGGCTCAGCGGCAGAGCGCTCGCCTCGCACGTGCGCGCGGCCCGGGTTTTGATCCTCAGCACCACATAAACATAAATCATTGCATTGTGTACAACTAAAGTAAATAAATAAATATTAAAAAAAAAAAAGAAGTAATAAATACTTAAGGTGATGGATAAACTAGTTACCCTAATTTGTTTGTTCCATCCTGGCAGCTGATTCACACAGTACAGACATTGTATCTATGCTTATATCATTGCATACTTGTATCAAAACACCAGGCAGGAGGATCAAAGTTCAAAGCCAGCCTCAGCAACTTAGCGAGGCCCTAAGCAACTTAGCGAGACCCTGTCTCTAAATAAAATATTAAAAAAGGGCTGTGGATGTGGTTCAGTGGTTAAGCAGCCCTGGGTTTCATTCCCAGTTAAAAAAAAAAAAAAAAAGAAGAAGAAAAAGAAAAGAAAAAGAAATCACATTGTATCCCATAAATACAATAAATAAATATCAATTTAAAAATTTTAAAGAGGGACTGGGGCTGTAGCTGCATCTTAGTGGTATAGCACTTGCCTACCATGTGAGAGGCCCTGGGTTCAACCCCCAGAACCCTCCCCCCCAACACACACACACAGAAGGGCCCCCATCAGCCAGTCATGGGGACCTTTATGGACCTTGATTCAAGATAGGCAATCATTAAAAAAAAAAAAAAGTGCATGCGCGAGCGCACACACACACACACACACACACACACACAGTGTTGGCGACTGAACCCCGGCCCTGTGCACGCTAAGCATGTGCTCCACCACGGAGCTGTACCCCCAGTCTCCAAAAGGATAACTATGAGGTAATCGGGGACATCTAACCGTGGACGGGGATGAGGTGATATTAAAACATTCCTATGGGGCTGGGATTGTGGCTCAGCAGTAGAGCGCTTGCCTAGCACGTGCGCGGCCCGGGTTCGATCCTCAGCACCACATACAAATGAACGCATTGTGTACAACTAGAGCAAATAAATAAATATTAAAAAAAAAAAAAAAAAAAAAAACATTCCTATGAACTTGGTCCCGAGGGAGGAGTTTTGTAAAGGGGTTTCTGGTCAGTGAGGGCCACACATGGAGGGCGACAGCTGGGGTTTGTTTCAAGCTGGAGCTTCTCAGGTGCGCACAGGCACAGGAGTCTCCAAAGTCTCCTTTAAGTTCAGGGCCTGGTTTGGAGGGCTCCGGAGAGGCCGAGGACTCTGCAATTTTTTTTTTTTTTTTAATGTTTTTAGTTGTAGTTGGAGACAGTACCTTTATTTACTTACTTATTTATTTATTTTTAAATATTTATTTTATTTACTTTAGTTGTACACAATGCAATGCATTTATGTTTACGTGGTGCTGAGGATCGAACCCGGGCCGCGCACGTGCGAGGCGAGCGCTCTGTCGCTGAGCCACAACCCCAGCCCTACTTATTTATTTTTATGTGGTGCTGAGGATGGAACCCACCGCCTCGAATGTGCTAGGCAAGCACTCTACTGCTAAGCCCCAGCCCCGGACTCTGCATTCTTTTTTTTTTTTGGTACCGGGGATTGAACTCAGGGGCATTCGACCACTGGGCCACATCCCCAGCCCTTTTTTGTATTTTAGTAGAGACAGGGTCTCACTGAGTTGCTAAGTGCCTCGCCATGGCTGAGGCTGGCTTTGAACTCGCGATCCTCCTGCCTCAGCCTCCTGAGTAGCTGGGATTGCAAGTGTGAGCCACCACACCTGGCTAAGAGGTTGGCTTTATGGGCAGAAAAGGGCAGAAGCAGTATGCTTCGGTCTTCCTTTCTGTGTGCTGGAAAAGTTCTATTGAAACAAATTTCACGTTGTAGCTGTGTGTGGAAGGAAGGGTGGCCACAGCCAGGCCTATATGATTGTCCTTGCTAAGTCCCTGGCAGGGAAACGCCTCCCGGCCTGAGCCCCGTGCTGCAGCCCCGGGCCTCACCATGGTGAAGTAGGCGGCCGCCTGCTCCAGCAGCCCCACCAGCCCCAGCTCCGTGAAGTGCTTCCCGGAGCAGAAGCCCTCCTCGTCAGGCGACAGGATGTCGTCGGAGATGGCGGACTCCTCCAGCACGTTGGACGAGATGTTCTGGGGTGGGAGGCAGCGTCAGACCCTGGTCTGGCCCACCCTGCCCTTCCCCTCCCTGCTCGCCCCCCCCTCACCTGGAAGGACACGCAGCCCACAGGCAGGTGGCGGCTGTCCTCGAGCAGGGCCAGGTACTCGGCCACCAGGGCGGCGGCGTGCACCATGCACTGGGCGGCTTCCGCGTGGTTGCCCAGCTCCGCGTGCTTCCCCGCCATGTTCTGCAGCCACGTCAGCCGCAGGTCCGGGGAGCCCTGGTAGCCCCGGGCGATCCTGGTGTCCACGTGGGAGGGACGTGAGCTGGGGACTCGCCGGGGCCCTCCCACACGCTCATTCACCCACTACGCTCCCCACCCCACCTTCTGCCGTGGGCGCCCACCTGCTCACCTGTGTCCCATGTACCTGGCCACCCCCACCTGGCCACCCCTCATCCGTTCCCACACCTGCCTTCCCGCTCACTGGCCCTCCTGGCCCGCCTCACGTCTTCCCCTCTGCTCAGGAGCTCACCTGTGCAACCTTGACCCACCTGAACTCACCCTTGTGCACTACGTCACCTGACCCCCTTCGGCACCTCCGAGGGGCCCCACCATCCCTGTTTTCAACAGCTGTGTCCGCCTGCCCGCCTCCAAACTCCACGTCTTCTCTTTCTTTCCTTCCCTCCTGGCCCTCCCTCACACCCTCCATCCTTGCACTGGGGATTAGGCCACTGAGCTACCTCCCCAGCCCTTTTTTTTTTTTTTTTTTTTTTTTTGGTACTGGGGATTGAACTCAGGGGCACTCAACCACTGGGCCACATCCCCAGCCCTTTTTTGTCTTTTATTAGAGACAGGGTCTCACTGAGTTGCTAAGTGCCTCGCCATTGCTGAGGCTGGCTTTGAACTCGCAATCCTCCTGCCTCAGCCTCCCAAAGTGCTGGGATTACAGGCGTGCGCCACGAATTTTACTTTGACATGGCCTCTTGCTAGGCCGCCCAGGCTGGCTGTGAGCCTGTGACCCTCCTGCCTCAGCCTCCTGAGCAGCTGGCTCTACAGCCTGACTCCCCAGCTTCTGGCTCCCCTCTCCTCTCCTCCAACCCCATTTCCCTCATCGATCACCCCCCCATACCCCTCACCCGTCCCCTTCCCTTCCCCTGTCCGGGTTCTCATCTGTCATTCTGATATCATCTGGACTTTTTCCCACGGTTGGGGATGGAACCCAGGGCTTCATGGGTGCCACCCAGTCACCACCAGCCAAATACAGCTTGAATCTCAGTGTCCCCAGAGCCCGGGAAGTAAAGGTCTGACCCCCAGAGGCACACCTGGGAGGTGGGGGATCCCAGAACAGGTGGGGCCTCAAGGGGTGTCATCAGGTCACTGAGAGCCCTGAGGGGGATCTGGGGCCCCCACCGCTTCCTCCTCCTCTCTAGCGTTCTGGCCACAGGGAGGGGCTCTGCTCTGCCACACGGTCCTGCCAGGTGTCTCTCTCCATAGGCCCAAAAGGAATGAGGCCACCCATCACAGACTAGAACCTCCAAAGCCATGAACCTGCAGGACCCTCTCTCTCTCTCTCTCTCTCTCTCTCTCTCTCTCTCATTTTTAAGTACTGGGGATTGAACTCAGGGGCACTCGACCACTGGGCCACATCCCCAGCCCTTTTTTGTATTTTCTTAGAGACAGGGTCTCACTGAGTTGCTAAGTGCCTCGCCATTGCTGAGGCTGGCTTTGAACTCGCGATCCTCCTGCCTCAGCCTCCCAAGTGCTGGGATTGCAGGCGTGCGCCACCGCGCGCCCGGCTAGGGCCCTTCTCTCTTTAGGAGCTGATCAGCCCGGGTCCTTGTCACAGTGCCGGGAGCTGACAGCACACACGCTCCGCAGTGCGTTCTGTCTCGCTGTCCCCTCGTGGGTCTGCTCGCTGGCCAGCTGCACCTGCCCACTTTCCTGCCCCTCGTTCCTCGTCCCTCCTGTCGGCTGCACGCTGGCCCCTGTCCCCCTCGCCCCTTCTCTCCTCTGGCCAGGCGGCCGCGGGGCTCACCGGTACATGAGGTCGATGAGCATCTCGGGGTCCTCCTGGTGCTCCTTCATCTTCACCGTGTCGGTCAGGATCATGTGCAGGTTGAACATCAGGTCCTGCACCTGGAACCAGGGGATGTCCGCGGCCAGCGAGGCCGGGGTCAGGGCGAGGAAGGGGAGGGCGGCCCTCCGCTGGCCCAGGGTGGGACACAGGCGTCACCTGCTCTGCGAAGGTGCTATCCCGCAGCCCCACGTCCTCCTCGGCGTAGGTGAGGATGGTCTTGAGGGACCGTCGCAGGTGCTCTTCACTGAAGTTCTGCGTTGTCCCCACGAGGGACGACAGCGACATGGTCACCTGCATCTTCACACGGGCAAAGTTCTGTGGGGGCAGGGGAGGCAGAGTGTCCCCGGGAGCCTCGGACCCTAGGCCCCGCCCAGCACCTGCTCAGGCTGCCGACTGCCACCCGCCATCTGCACGGAGCTGCCCTGACCCCAGCCCGGCGTGGGCAGCCCCTGCCCCACTCACGTGCCCAATCTCGTAGTTCTGGCGCATGAGGAGGTAGAGCGAGGCGCTGGCGTGCGTGCGGATGGCGCTGACGCGGCTGCCGCAGTGTCGCAGGAGCCGCAAGCAGAGGTCGGCACACAGCTCCGTGTCCTCCTCGAACAGCAGCTCTGGGAACTGCCCCGGGGACCCAGAGGACACTGTTGAGCCCTTCCCCATTCTGGCTCAGGAGCTGCCAGGTGGGATGGGAGAGGGCCCCCCTGTGTTCTGCCCCTGAAGTCAGAGCTGGCTTCGCGCCCTTGCTGTGTGACCCCGGGGGAGTGGCATGGCCACGCTGAGCTTCAGTGCCTTCCTCTGTGAACTGCAGCTAAGGAGACTGTTTCAGGAAATCGTCAAGTAAATGCCCAACGAATGGGCTGCTATTGTGACTCTATGACGTCGAGGGGTGCTCACCTTGGACACCAGTGCCCGCTGGGTGGCCAGGCCGTGCTGCAAAAAGAGGGCACTCTGGGCGCTGCCCAGACTGTACAGCACAACCTTCAGTACCGCGCCCAACACGCTTTCTCGCGCCTCTGAGAGCATCACCGTCTTTGGGGAAAGGTGCCGGAAATCCAGGTATTAGAGACTGGGGTGGTTATGGGGGCCGGGAAGGAAAGGGAGTGTGCAGTTGGAGGTCACAAGGCACCGTGTGGGGCCTGAGGTCAGGGCACACGCTGGATCAAGCCCTACCTGCACGATGATTTCCAGTGTGTCCAGAACCACCAGGCTGGCTTCTGTGGCCAGGTTCCCCTCCACCAAGGCCTCATGCTCCACTTCATCCTTGGTCCTGGAAGGGAGACGATGTCTTGTGAAGCCACTCAGGGCCAGATCCCATGTCACAACTGAGCCCCCTTCCTCCTTTGGTGGCCCAGGGTGGTAGCAACTTTCTAGAAACTGGTCTGAGCCCAGAGAATCCCTCCCTGCCTGCTGCGGTTCGGATATGGTTTGCACGTCCCTCAAGGGCTCACGTGTTGACGGCTTGGTCCTTAGTGTGGTGATGTGGGGACAAGGGCAATGTCCTCTGAAAAGATCAAGGTAATTCTTGTGGACTCCTTAGTTCTCAAGAGTGGGTTGGTAAAAAAGCCGGGTTCCACCCACACAGGCTTCCACCACCGTGATGCCATCTGCCAGTGCTGCCTCACCAGAGGCAGAAAGTGTTGGGGTCACCCAATCGTGGACTTTCAGTCTCTAAAACCACGAGCCAATAAACCTTTTTTCTTTTCTTCTTCTTCTTTCTTTTTTTTTTTTTTTTTTGGTGGTGCTGGGAATGAACCCAGGGCCTCACGCATGTTAAATAAGTGTTATACAACTGAGAAACCTCCTTTCTTTATAAAGAGCCTTCCTGGAGTAGCCCATTACAGTATCACGCACCGGACTTCTCCACTCCCCACACCTACTTGTCCACGCGGTCGGACGTCTGTTTCCAGTGTGTAACGCTCTTGCGCCAGCGAACATTCTCCTGGTTCCCAAATGGGCTCCTCTCTGCAATGTGAGTGCGTGTTCATAGATGTATAAAAACAGGAGGACACAGGTGAGCATGGGAAGAAACACAGGTATGAAGACACTCATGCAGGAGCCTGCACACGCCTGTGATCCCAGCACTTGGGAGGCTGAGGTAGGAAGATCACGAGTTCAAAGCCAGCCTCAGCAATGGCGAGGCACTGAGCAACTCAGGGAGACCCTGTCTCTAATAAAATACAAAAAAGGGCTGGGGATGTGGCCCAGGGGATGTGGCCCAGGGGTCGAGTGCCCCTGAGTTCAATCCCTGGTACCAAAAAAAAAAAAAAAAAAAAAAAGACACCTGCACGGGAAAATCCTGAGGGACGCTGGGTAAAGCTAAACCTTGCTGAGCACACAGGCACCCCCAAACCCAAGTAGCGTGAGCT
Organism: Tamias sibiricus; assembly: GCA_025594165.1. Taxonomy (NCBI): domain Eukaryota; kingdom Metazoa; phylum Chordata; class Mammalia; order Rodentia; family Sciuridae; genus Tamias; species Tamias sibiricus. Next base: position 10,912,600 of record CM046673.1, read on the forward strand.
CAGATGGGGACCACGGGTACTAATGAACACGGGTACTAGCAACACGTGGAGGACTTCCTTTTCTGTGTGTGTGTGTGTGTGGCACTGGGGGTGGAACCCAGGGCCTGAGCCACACCCCCGAGGACACAGACTTCCTCGGGGAAAGCGAGCTGATGGAGGGCTGAGGTGGCCGACTGGTGGGGACGGGGTCCTCCTCTCACCGCGACTCCTCCGCACCATCTCTTGCCGCGCCCCGATGGTGCCCAGGATGGCCTCCTCTAGCCGGGCCTTCATGTCCAGCGACTTCTTGAATGTGAGGCTGTTGATGCGCTCAAAGGCTTTTTTCCCCTGGGGACACAGAGGACGGGGCGTCACAGTGACCTCTGCTGTTTCTGGGCAGCCCAGTCTCTCTGCTCTGGGCCCCGCGCTAGAAGACGCAGCTCACTTCTTTCTGCCCGCATCTCACCACCTTCCAAATTCCAGGAACAACCCCCTGGGTCCTCAGCCTGGCAGGAGCCTGTGCGCACGCTGGGCCCCCGCCTGCCCCCGCCCCACGGCCGGCCCATTCCCTCGGACCTTGTACTCGAAGGCCGCCAGACACAGGTTCAGCAGGTCCAGGAGCCGCCCCAGCTGAGGCAGGGCCAGGTCGGCAGCCCAGCGCTGCAGGAGGGCCGGCTCGGCGTTCTTCAGGACCCACAGCACGCAGGCCAGCAAGGTCCGGCTCGACTCCGCAGACAGGGGACAGCCGGAGCGAGATGCCTGGGCCAGAGAGGGCGGAGCCAGCTTCGTTTTCTCCACTCGAGATGAATACCGGCCGTCTCGTGATGGGACGGCGCTCACCCAGTTGGATGGTATCCCTGGGCACAAGCCTCATACTTACGGTTGGTGGCCCCTGTGAGATGCTGGTCCGGGAGCCGGGGGCCAGAGGGCCGCCCGCAATGGCCATGGCCACCGAGGGGTTGATGGTACCTCCGATGTCCCCTTCGCCTTCTGTGTCTGAGTCGAGCATGGAGGCCAGTCTTGACCGCTGGCCTGGGCCCTCTGTAGAGAAGGTGGGGTGGGGGAGAAGAAGGAGTCCTTGGCAAGTACCGAACCTCTGTCCCAAGTCTCAGAAGTCTCATGTCACCACCCCTCTCCAGGTAAGGCTGGGATCTGACTATCTACACCCAGAACATACTCTCTGTGCTTTTAATTAGATATTCTAATTATGCTACTGCTCCTAAGATCCACAGAGGCCTGGCTCTGTCTACTCTGGGCACTGCTAGGTGTTCGATGCCTAGGCCACAACCCAGCCCACAGGACTCTTAAGAGCAAAGAGGGCTGGGCGTGGGGCTGCGCACCTACAATGCCAGCCACCTGGGAGGCTGAAGCAGGAGGATCCCAAGTTTAAGGCCAGCCTGGGCAACTTGTAAGACCCTGTCTCAAAGTAAAAAGGGCAGGGATGCACCTCAGTGGTAAAGAGCCCTAGGGTTCAATTCCTGGGACCACACACGCACACAAAGAGCAAAGAGGCTGAAGACGATGATAATAATAATAACAGCAGCAGGGGCTGGGGCTATGGCTCAGCAGTAGAGCGCTCGTCTCGCATGTGTGAGGCCCTGGGTTCAATCCTCAGCACATTAAAAAAAAAAAAAAAAAAAAAAAAAGCCAGGGGCTGGGGTTGTGGCTCAGCGGTAGAGCGCTTGCCTAGCACGTGCGCGGCCCGGGTTCGATCCTCAGCACCACGTACAAATAAACGCATTGTATACAACTAAAGCAAATAAATAAATATTAAAAAAAAAAAGCTATTACGTCCTCCTACAACTAAAAAACTTAGAACATAAAATAAAAAACAGCAACACTGTGGCTGTTAGTATAGCATCCATTTGTGTTTGCGTAGCCTCCTGTTCTAATCAGTTGACAAGGCTCGCCGGGGTTCAATCCCCAGCACTGCAAAACAAATTTTTTTTTTTTAAATTAACTCTTCTGGGGCTGGGGTTGTGGCTCAGCGGCAGAGCGCTCGCCTCGCACGTGCGCGGCCCGGGTTCGATCCTCAGCACCACGTACAACATAAATGCATTGCATTGTGTACAACTAAAGTAAATAAATAAATATTTTTTTTTTAAAAAAATTAAATCTTCATTTTCACAATAACCCTGAGGCAGGTACTTTTATTATTCCTACCTTAAGGGTGAGGAAACTGAGGTACAGAAAGGTTAAGTTACTTGTGCAGGATCACAAAGCAGGTAAATAGAAGAGCTAAGATTTTAACCTCAACAGTCTGATCCCCAAATCTATTCTCTTAAAAAATAGCCCTGGCCGGGCGCGGTGGCGCACGCCTGTAATCCCAGCACTTTGGGAGGCTGAGGCAGGAGGATCGTGAGTTCAAAGCCAGCCTCAGCAATGGCGAGGCACTTAGCAACTCAGTGAGACCCTGTCTCTAAATAAAATACAAAAAAGGGCTGGGGATGTGGCCCAGTGGTCGAGTGCCCCTGAGTTCAATCCCTGGTACCACAAAAAAAAAAAAAAAAAAAAAAAAAAAAAAAAAAAAGCCCTGGCCCGAAAGAACTGTCACCAGAGGGAGGAGCTGCAAACAGATGTACTGCAGATTTTGCCCTACAGTCTCTCTCTCTTAAAGAAAGAATGGGCCTAACTATGCTGCCCAGGCTGGGCTTGAACTCCTGGGCTCAAGTGATCTTCCTGCCTCAGCCTCTTGAGTAGGGGGACTACAGATGCCCCCACGTCTGCCTTGTGCTGGAGACTTCTGCACTCTAGCCCAGCTCCGCGCAGCTCAACTCCCGACTGGACCCAGGGATCCGCCCCTCACTGCCGCTGCCTGACAGTGAAAGGAGAAAGCTCACTGGGGAAGATGGCGTGGCTTCAGCCCTGTGGTTCCTTTGTACAGCGTCCAAAACACAATAAAAAATCACAAGACACGTGACGAGATGGGAAAATGTAACGGAGAAAAGGAAAAGAGGCGGCAGACACAGACTCGTGAATACGACATGCTGACATACACAGATCAGCCAGGTGTTGGGTGTGACCTTCAGTCCCAGCTACTCTGGAGGCTAAGACGGGGGAATGACTTGAGCCCAGAGATTTGAGACCAGCCTGGGCAACGAAGCAAGACCCCATCTCAAAAATAAGTAAATAAGGGGCTGGGGCTATGGCTCAGCCGTAGAGCGCTTGCCTAGCGTGTGCAAAGCCCTGGGTTCGATCCTCAGCACCACATAAGAATAAATAAATGTATTATGTCCAACTACAACTAAATAAATAAATAAATACTTTAAAAAAAAATAAAACTGTTGTCGCCTGAAGCGCTTGGAGCAACGGAGCCGCGGGAAGAACTTCAGAGGCAAACTGGAGACAAACAGCTTTTTATTCTGATAACTTTTCTCTCTGGTTCTAACAACGACTAACACACGCCACACACACCAAAAAATGGCGCTGACCCAATCAGCAATTTCGGCCAAGTCACTCGAGATCCCGCAACAAGTCCCGTGAGACTACGGGAGGCGACAATGCCCAAATCTCCACGGCTCATAGTCAACCGCAATTCAAGCCAATCCCCAAACAGGGCTCCTGCATAAAACAAAGCCGGGCGTGGTGGCGCACGCCTGTAATCCCAGCACTTGGGAGGCTGAGGCAGGAGGATTGTGAGTTCAAAGCCAGCCTCGGCAAGAGTGAGGCACTTAGCAACTCAGTGAGACCCTGTCTCTAAGAAAATACAAAAAAGGGCTAGGGATGTGGCCCAGTGGTCGAGTGCCCCTGAGTTCAATCCCTGGTACCATACATAAATAAATAAATAAAACAAAATAAAGATATTGTGTCCACCTACAACAAAAAAGTATTTAAAAAAATAAAGTAAATAAATTAATAATGTAGTTAAAAATCAGAGGAAAAGACGGGCAAAAGTGGGCCGAAAAGATGGAGAAAACATAAAGATGAAGTCTATGAAAAAAAAAAAAGAAACTGGACATTTTTTAACTGAAGAAATATAATATCTGAAATTAAGAATTCAATGGACAGGGGCTGGGGTTGTGGCTTAGCGGCAGAGCGCTCGCCTCGCACGTGCGTGGCCCGGGTTCGATCCTCAGCACCACGTAAACATAAATGCATTGCATTGTGTACAACTAAAGCAAATAAATAAATATTAAAAAAAAAAAAAAGAATTCAATGGACAGGGTGGGCAGAGGCCACAATTAGTGACCTCAAAGACAGGTGGACACAACACTTCCACAGAATCAAAAGGAACAGACACACAGAACAGCCGCGCGACACTACGTGGACATACGTGGAATCGGAGTCCCAGGAGCGCAGAGAGAAAGCCAAGCAGGAAAAAGTTCGAGAGAAAACCGCTGAGAATTTCCCGAGAGAGATGGACAGCCCTGACCCACAAGCCCCAATCGGTGCTGCCAACCGCTGTCCTGCGTGGTCCCTCTGTGGCCCAGGGACGTCAGCGGAATGCACCGGCGCACGGCCCCACCTTCCTCTCACCCAGGCACTTCCCACCGTCCCCCCACGTCCCCTCAGGAGGTGTCATGGCTGTGGGCTGACAGAAGGTCAGAACTACAGCACCTCAACTGCTCTGCGAAGTCACTGGTGCCACTACTGTCCCCACTTTCTGGGTGAGGCTGCTGGCTCCTTGGAGCCTCGGGCAGAACTTGAACCTCCTCTGCTGGCCTCACCCCTGTTCTGGCTGGTGGTCTCCAGTCCTTCCCACCCAACCCCTGGACCACGTGACCCACCCCTCCCCGGCCTGCTGACCAGCAAAGTCGTGCAGCCGTGGTAGAGTGTCCCGTGCAAGTGACAGCAGCGGCAGGTACAGCTCGGCCACACGGGCCTTCACGGTGGCTTCCCCATAGCGGGGGTCCGTGTCGTGGCTGCAGAGCAGGGTGTGCACGGTGCTGATGGCCTTCTTGTGCAAGAGGGATGCCCTGCGGGTGACAGGGTGCTCAGGATGGAGCAGACGTGCTACTGGGGCAGCGCTAGCCCCGGGGTCCCGCGGAATCTGGGCTCACCCTTCGGCCTCAGGGTCCAGGGCCAGAGCCAGCTCCGTCAGCAGGAGCCCAGCCAGGAAGTGCTGCTGCCGGAACGGCCCGCTCAGCTCGAACATGCTGGCCACCTTGGGGTCCGGGGCCTGGCTGGAGAAGGTGGAGCTCTGCAGAGGGTGGGGCGAGAACCGGGGGGTGGCAGAGCGCCTGCAGTCAAGGGTCGGAGGTGAGAGGTCACCTAAAGCTACCTTGGAGTGACTGAAGTTATGATACCATGAGATGAGAGACCGGGGTTAATTCATCTGGAGGTGATAGCCAGCAGTGGGAGGCTGGGGTTACCTATATGTAAGTGACAGGTCATGGGGTCAAAAGTCAGAAGATTGAGAAACAGCAGATGAAATGTCACTCTCAGAGTTAGATTCAGGGGTAAAAAAACACAAGCTTTTCTTCCAGGGAAACTGCCGAGACTGATGGGCCAGGGGTGAAGGTTCAGAGGTGAAAAGTCAAAGGTAAAGGGTTGGCCCACCCTGGCAGCAGCCCTCTGTCTCAGTGGTCCAAACAGGCAGAAAGGAGGGAACCACAGAAGATGGGCCAAAGGTGCCAGTTCTAGGCCAAGAGGAGGAGGCAGAAGTGGAGGCCCACCTACCTGGGAGGTTGTAGAAGACACAGATGGGGAGGGCGAGGCCGGGGGCGACAGGGGGCAGCAGGGGAGGTTGAGGGTCACATAGTGCTCGTGGCTGCACAGGATGCGGGTGAAATCCATGCGGAGGGTCAGCAGCGCTGTGGGGTTGGGGGTGGACTGCAGCCGCGTGGCCACCTGCAGGGGAGGAGCAGTCACTGGGGATGCCAACGTTGCCCTGCGCATCATGCCATGCGTCCTCCGCCACCTCACTGGCCACGCCGACCCCTACCTGCTTGTAGTGAGCGCGCACCAGGTTGAAGACGAAGCCGCGATCTGCCAGGGACAGGAGGTCACTGAGGAAGAAGGCCAGGCTGGCGTTGAGGCGCTCGGCCAGCTCTGCATCCTGGGGACACAGGAGCTCTCAGTCCACATCCATACTGCCTTGCCTGGCTGCCACCAAGGCCACAAGGCCACCTCCGAGAGCTGTACCCTTGCCCCAAAGCCCTGCGTCATCTTGACACCTCCATCTCTGGGCTCGAGGGACCCGGCACCTTCCTGGTTGTCCTCCCTGATGTCCCCCCTTCCCCACGCTCCATTCAGGATGCTCTTTTCCTTCCACTCTCGCCCAGATTTGAACAGCATGCCAGCTGCAGAGCTTCACTCCACGCCAAGATACTGCTAGCTCTGCCCCGGAGTTCAGAACCAGGCAGAGACTACATTTCCCAGCCTCCCTTGCAGCTGAGCCTAGCCATGTGACCACAATCGGACCAGTGGGATTTAAAGAGGAAGTGAGGTGTCCACTTAAGTGGAAAGGTGGGTTTTCCCCTTTCTACAGCTTGCAATATCTGATGTGGGCACCATGTTGAGCCCCCAGGGCCAGAGCCAGAGCCAGAGCCAGGCCACACTCTGGAGCCGGTTATAGCCTACACATGCTCAGAAATAAACTCTGTGATTAAAGCATTTAAAATTTGTGATTTTTTTAAGCCTTTGTGATTGTGTTCAAGCAAATTAATCTCTGCCCTGATACACACCTAGCAATCATTTAACAAGCATCAATTGAGCACCTGCTGGGTGCCTAGCCCTGTGAATGAGACAAGACACTGTCCCCACACAGTCTCGTGTGGGGAAGACAGACAATACACAAAGGAACTCCAGGTAGTAGTATGTGCTTCAAAGACAATAGAACAGGGGAAATTTCAAGATTTCCAAAGGATGAGAAAGAGCCCAGGGGAGAAAGGCATTCTACGTAAAGGGAACAGTCAGTGCAAAGGCACAGAGGCAGGATGTGCCTGGAAAGTGTGAGGAACAGAAAAGAGACCAGCAGGACCCTGAGGCCTGGTGGGGGGCCTTGTTCTGCCCTCATGCTCTCGTCAGCCACTTGGTGGCCTCTCAAGTTGGCCTCAGCGGCCTTCAGTTCCCTGCAACCCTAAAGGAACTGGACTCTGAGTCTGCAGGAGGACAAAGACCAAGTCAGCCCGGTGTACGGAGGCTGACAGTCAGTACTTGGCAAATGTCAAGTGAATGAATGAAACATGGCGGCTACAGCTGACGTCCCCTGGGGGCGGCCACACAGCGGCTTCTCAGGAGCACTGCTCTTCCCTGCAGCCCCCTCTAGGGCTGGTTTCCTCACAGTCCAGGTCAGCCCTTGGGAAGGCTCCAGAGAAGCCAGCTCGAGACCTTCAAGACCAGCCAGAGGTCACACAGGATTGTGCAAGGGCTGGCTTAGGCCAGAATGTGTTTCAAAAATTGGAAAGTTCCTTTCGAATCCCAAAGTACCATTTCTCTTTAAAGCTCAGACGCTGGGTCTCAGCAGACACACTCCTGACAGGGTTTTGTCGGGCGGGAGGTGAGCATGGTGCCTCTGTCTGACGCATTCTCTCGTCACCATAAGCCCCCCTCTCTTCACCGAAGCTGGCAGTGAGGACACAGGCTCTGCAGCGGGTGTATGGCTTCAAGTCCTCATTCTACCCCTTTCCAGTTGTGTGGCACCCGGTTAAGCCATTCAGTCATGCTCTGCCCCAACACCCTTGTTAGTAAAATGGAGACAATAAAACTAACTTCATAGTTTTCGTTGTGGCATACTCAGAAATCACATCTGTAAAATGCTTACGAACTGAAATTAGATCATTTTGTTTTGATCTTAAAAATTAAAAAGAAGGATTTTGAGGAAAGAAAAAACTAACTTCATGTGCAATTAGGAGAATTTAATAGTATGATCTATTGAATGTACCTAGGATACACAGTAAGTGTTCAATAAATGCTCCATATAATTATTATCATCATTATTACTATCTGCCCAATCCTCATAGGCATTAGAATTAGTGATCCTAGGCCTGGATCATCAGGGTCTCACAATAGCAATATCCACTTATTATGCACCTACTGTATAATGGCCCTGTGCTAAGGACTAATGGATCTACCCTGCTCTCACCAACTCTAATTTTCTGCCTTTCTCACTCTGCTCCAGCTATACTCGCCTACTCAGTGCCAGGCACAATCCTGCCTCAGGGCCTTTGCATCTGCTGTTTCTCTGGCCTGGACTGCTGTTTCCCAAAACAATCCCCAGAAATTGTTCCCTCACCACCTTCAGACCGCCTAAAACTCAGCTGCAAGAGGGCAAAGATTTTGTGGTTTTGTTCACTGATGTGTCTTTACAGCCAAAACAGGGCAGTGCACACCACAGGTACTCGAGAAACACGAACAGACCCACCCAACAGAGCGGACTCTTGGTTTGGCAGCCACAAGGCCTGGAGCAGGACTGGCGCCTTCGCCTGCCTCAGGCCCCTCCCCTCACTGAGTTCACGAATCTCTCACCTTGTGGACGCGGGTAATGACCTCCATGCCCACAGAGCCCACCAAGGCAGTGATGTCATCCAGGAAGCGCCCAGGGAAGCGCAGCTTGCGGGGCGTGTCCAGCCGCTGGCCCAGAAGCAGGTGCAGGGCCATGCTCTTCACCTGGGGGCGGGGCGAATGGGCGAGGGGCGGGGAGGAGTCAGCGGGCCTGAGCCCTGCAGAGGCAGGCTGAGGGAGGAGCCTGAGGGCTGTGGGTGGGCCTTGTGGCATGGGCGGGGCCTAGGGAAGCCCTGGGCAGAGCCTCCGCCGGTCCTCAGTCCAGTGTTCAGGAGTGGGAAGCTTGGGGTGTGGGAAGGGCTTGGGCATTCTGGGTGGGGCAGATTGGGGCCAGTGCCCCGAGTTTGAGGGAGCCTTGGGTTAGATTTTGTGGGCTCATTAGGGGTCTGGTGGAGATGTGGCCACACGCTCTGGGGAGAGGACCTCTTAAATTTTTGGAGGTGGTCTCTGCGTGAGGACACCTCTTGAAGGAGGGACATCCCCTCTCTGAGTGGAGGTGGCTCAGTGACCTCTCCCCCAGTCGCCCAGGGAAGGGGGGTCCTCTCTAGAGAGGGTTCCAGGTACACACCGGGGAGTCCCCTCCTTAAGGGCCCCCATCCCTCTCTGTGAGCATCTCTGGAGGCGTTCTCAGGGGCCTACGGTGTAACCTCAGGGTTGTTTTCAAGGGTCTCGCCTGGGGGTCTCTTTCCTCGGGCCGTTTCTCAGGGGTCTCACCATGAGCTGGAAGAAGAACCAGGCCTGCTGCAGGACGGCCTCCCGCACGGCGCTGCTGCTCACCACCCACTGCAGGGCCAGCTCCTCGTGAAGCAGCTGCAGGCAGGGCCAGTCACCGAGAGCAAGGGGCCACCCCTCCCGCACCCCCAACCCCGGAGAGCATGGCAAGGGAGGTTGAGGCCAGAGGGCTGGGGTCAGCAGCAGAGGCCATGCGGAAGGACAGGGGCAAAGCAGCTGAGGCGCCGGCGCCCTGGCTCCCCAGACCCTGCTGGGCTCTGGGTCGTGGGAGCAGCTCTGGATCCCTTTGCTGGGGGCCAGGAACAAAAATCATGGAACCCACCCGCCCCCCCCTCACTACCTTCTGCACAGTGGGTCTCGGCTGGGGGGCCGGCAGGGCCGAGGAGGAGGCCTCGAGGTAGGAGGAGGCTCGGCTAGAGTTGCGGTCGATGGCCTAGGATGGGATGGATGGAGAGGATGGGATGGCAAGGAGAGCCAGTGACAGGGAGGTGGCAGGGACACGGTGGGAGAGACAGAGGTCCACATGGACTTATCCGAATAGAGGAAAGATGTGTCCCCATGGACATGGGGGGGGGGGGAAGAAGAGGAAAAAGAGCTTCCATGTGGTATGTGCTGTGGCCTGAGTGTGTCCCCAAAATGTGTCATGATTTGGAAAATTAAAACCCAAAGTCACATGTTGATGGTGCTTGGAGATGGGGCCTTAGGGAGGTGATTAGGACTCGGTGAGGTCAGAGGGTCAGCCCTCCCGATGGCACTGGTGGCTTTATAAAAAGAGACCTGGACAAGTACTTTTGTGTCTTGCTGTGATACCCTCTGCCAAGTTAGGATACAGTGATCACAAAAGTCCCCAGCCGATGCCAGGACCATTCTCTGGGACTCCCCAGCCACCAGAACTGGAGCCACATAAATTAGTCTCAGGGTTTTTTTGTTTGTTTGTTTGTTTTTGTGGCACCGGGAATTGAACTCAGGGGCACTCAACCACTGGGCCACATCCCCAGCCCTTTTTTGTATTTTATTTAGAGACAGGGTCTCACTGAGTTGCTAAGTGCCTCGCCATTGCTGAGGCTGGCTTTGAACTCACGATCCTCCTGCTTCAGCCTCCCAAAGTGCTGGGATTACAGGCGTGCACGCCCGGCCTCAGGTATTTTGTTATAGCAACAGAGAACGGGTTGAGACAGTGTGGGGGGCTGTGGGTGGATGGTGAGCACAGCGGGGAGGAGAGATGCTCTGTGTGCACTGGCCAGGGAGGGGTCAAGGTGTTGTAGGCCTGGCCAGGGCGGTGGAGGTGAGGCTAGAGAAGGAGTAGCTGGAGTCAAGTCGATGAAGTTAAAAGTGAAGAGGCAGTGAGGAGGTGACAAAGCAGTGTCCAGAACGGGCAAGAATGCGGACAGGAACTGGCGACAAGGGGAGGTGGGTAGACTGGGTCCCGGCTCGGATGGAGGTTGGCCGACTCAAGTGGCGGACGGCAGGGGCGGAGGAGATGAAACAGGGGGGCTGTGAAGGGTCTGCAACCACAGGAGGCGACCCTGAGTGTGGATGGGGCACAGAGTGTGAGGAAGGGGTGAGATGGGCCGCATGGATGGCAGAGGCGAGTACGAGCGGAGGAGAAAGCAGACAAGGACAGGAGGTGAGCTGCTAAGGAGAGCCCCAGGTCCCAGGCCTGGCCCTGCTCCAGCCTCGCATGGGGCCTCAACCGCCTTGGCATTTGCTGCCTGAGGAACAGGCACGGAGGCCCAAGCTCCACCTTCCCCTCTTCCGGTGCCGGTCAGGAGGTGAGGCGCTGGCTGGGGGAGCAGATCGGGCGCTGGAGACCTGCCTGGCCCCTGGGGGCCTGGGGCTCTGTGTTCCAGCCGTGTCCCGGCTCACCCCGCACAAGGCCAGCCTCCACGCCACTCCACAGCCCCATCACCTCCACCTGCTCTGCAAGGCCTAGCTGACCCTTCGGGGAACTGACGATGTTGACGACAGCCTGTGAAAAATGCTGGGGCAGGGGCAGGGGCAGGGAGGGGGCGGCTGGGTGGCAGGCACGAGGCTCCGGGTTCAATCTTCAGCATCCCCCAAAAAAACTGCTGGGGTGGGGACAGGCAAGGCCCACGAACCCAGACTTTGAGATTGCCAGTGATCTGGGAGAGGACTGGCCTAAGTCCCCTGCCTGACCTGCTGAGAGTTCCCCAGGGGTGGCACAGGAGGCAGGTGGCAGGCTGTGGGGTCAAGCGAGCAGGGCAGCAAGGCTCTGTGACCTCCTCTTGCTGTCCGGTGTCATCTGAGCTGGGGACCATCTGTGTGTGCCTTTCCCTCTGCCTGGAACACCCACCCACCCTGCCCTGGCTCTTCAGGTCCTAGCCAAAATGTCCCTTTCCTGGAGAAGTCCCCCAGTCCTCCGGTGGAGAGCCGGTGCTCTGTTCCACCCCATTTCACGTCCCCCGGGCAGCTCCGCACCAGCAGTTCCACACCTGCGCGTCTGTCTCCTGGACTAGCGGGTGGCTCCGGGTGGGCGGGGCCACGGAGCAGTCCTCACAACAGAAACGCCAGGCCTCGGCCTAACTAGTGCCCAGGCTTGGGACTGTGGTGCTGGGCTCCTTACTGAGAGCCTTTGCCTTATGTGAACATTCAGAGACCGCTTCGCTCTACCAGTGGGGACTCAGAGAGATGCCCCCATCGCCTGGGGCACCGGGCGGGGCCACGGCAGAGCTGGGACTTGAACCAAAGCCCCTCCCAGGCCAGGTGCGTGGTAGAGGGAAGCCTTTGTCTGAAAGGGATGAGGGATTCCAGGGGTCTAGTGCTTCACCCTTGACACCATTCAGCTGCCTATGCCAAGGGGACAGTTGAGAGTCCCCCGAACAGAGGTGGATCAAAGGGAGGGGAACAGGCCATGCAGGGCAGTGAGGTTATAGGTGGCTATATTTGCATATAATTTACATGCAATTTGCATGTCACCCCGGTGCTCTGACTCTGCTGAGGCTGTGGCCTATGTGACAGCAAAAGGCAGGTTGAAACAACCCAGCGATGCTTGCAGCACAGACTCCACAGCCCCAGACAAAGGCAGGAGGGGCTGCTGCTTCCTCCAGGCAGCCCCCCTAGGTTAGTTGGTCACAGCCAAGAAGGTGGGAGGAGCTCATGCTGAGACAGTGTCACGCGCATGCAGGGCAGGTAAGAAGGGCACCTGTCTGGGGTCGGCCCCGCAATAAGGGGGCACCCGCCGCAGCACAGCCTTGGTGCCTCCTGGAGCATAAGCAGAATTCACCCAGGAGTGTGAGCGGTCGACGCCCTGGAGATACACGGGTAAGTGGCAGCCTCCCGAGAGAAGGGCGAAGAGAGCGGCAGCAAACAGCCCGTGTGGACGCGGCCCGGAACCAGGTGTGTGCCACACGTGTGTGCACACCCGTGCGTGGAATGCATGCATATACGCAGCCACGCACGTGAGCACGGGCATACATGTATATGCGCCGCGTGTATACGTGCACGGGGTACAGGCGCATGTGCACTGCATGAGCGTGGGGTGCACGTGTATACACACCTGTGTACGTTTGGGCCTGGGGCACGTGCATGTATGCGCCTGCCACGCTGGGTACACACGACTCTTTGGTCGACCGGCCAAGTTTCCGCCACCCATCCTTGGTCACACAAAGTCTGACCCGCAGCCCCCATCCACGACAGCAGCACTCTGGCCCACGGGCAGGACACGTGTCCTCTTCGAGTCCTGCTCCCGCATCGGCAGTGGGGTTCTTCCCCCACCCACTCGGCGGCCACGGCCACATCGCCCTACCTTGCTGGCCAGGATGCGGGAGACCTCATCGTCCACGGAGCCAGGAGCCGCGGCCAGGGTCGGGGTTCTGCTGCTGACGCTCTTGGAACGGGCCAGGTAGAGGCTTGCGGGGCGGCCGGAACCACGGGCCAGTGTGGCAGCCTGCACAGTCACTGGAGGGGCCCCTGGGGATGGAGGGAATAGGGTCAGCCTCTCCCAATCCACCACCCTTGACACAGTCATTTTCCTTCTCTGCACTTCCAGGTTGTAAAATGGGTATAAAAAACAGCAACTGCTTCACAGCAATTTGCACAGATCAAAGAACACTGGAAATGGTGCCCTGCACATGATTTAACTATTCCACAACAAGGATTCTAATTTCTGCTGGGCTCAGAGGTGCCACCTGTAATCCCAGCGGCTTGAGAGGCTGAGGCAGGAGGATCGCAAGTTCAAAGCCAGCCTCAGCAATAGCGAGGCACTTAGTAACTCAGTGAGACCCTGTCTCTAAATAAAATACAAAATAGGGCTGGGGATGTGGGTCAGTGGGCAAGTGCCCCCGCGTTCAATCCCTGGTACCAAAAAAAAGAAAGAAAAAAAAGAATTCTAATCTTCTCTCTGGTTCAGGGAATTGAAGCCTGGGCCTTGCGCATGCTAGCCCTACCACTGAGCTACACCCCCAGTCCAAATCCGGTTTTTATTGGATGTTCAATCTGTACCAAGCATTTTGCATGGATTTCGGTTAGTCACTCTTACCAGCACCCCCTAAGGTGGGTACAGTTATTATCACTGTTTTACAAGTGGGAAAACGGCTCAGAGAGGTCAAATTCCTTGCCCAGGATCACAGAGCTTGCAGGCAGTAGAACAAGGATTCAAATGCAGGCACCCTAGCTGGAGTCCCTGCCGCAGCCTAATGAAGATGTTTGCTGAATGGTCGAATCAGCTGCCAGTCCAGGAGACCCCAGTGGGCCCAGGATTAAACTGGGCTAATCACAGCCTGTGGCTGGGGCAAGAGTGGGTGAAATGTTCTCTCTCTTGCAAGTTGCCCAGATCGGTCCAGACCCTGGGGCCTTTACACACACTCTTTTCTCTGCCTGAGTTGCTCTTCTCAGCTTTTTCCTGTCTCCCAGGGTTTTCCACCAACACTTACCGCCTGGAAGGCTGGGCTCAGCACCAGGAAGGCGAAAGGCGTAGTAGATATAGGCAGCCAGCAGCGGGCAGTGACCACGGCCATCCTGGACGGCCTCCAGGCTCCGGTGGACAAGGCTGACTACATGGGCCATTGCTTCAAAGGCTCCACGGCCGAGGTTCACTGCCGGGCAGAACAGAGGTCAAGTTCCAGGGCCCAAGGCCTCTTCGCTGCCCACTGACCTTCCAGAGGAAGAGGCATTAGGGTCGAAGGATTTAAGTGGCTATCAAGGAATTTCAGAGGACCTGCTCTGGGTGCCAGAGACTGGGGCCAATTTTCAGATAGGAAAACTGAGGCCAGAGGAAACTAGTGAGCTACAGGAGGAACTCAGGATCAGGGCACTGAGGGGGTCGCTCTCTGGATGGGGAAACTGAGGCCCTGGGCCGCCCTCGCTCACCCATCTGGCCACTGATGACTGGGGGCCGCACCACGAGGCGCACGAGCTTGTCCAGCACGTGGTGGGAGAAGGCCACGAGGGGTTCGGGGCTGGCAAGGCGCAATGCCGAGAGGCTGGCCCGCAGCTCCTGCTCCACGGTGCCCTCACTCAGCACGGCGTCCTTGAGTCGGAAGGGAAAGGCCCCCTCCTCCAGGACGTGCACCAGGGTGAAGAACTTGTCCAGGTGCGGGTCCTGGGTGGGGGACGCAGAGTGAGCCCCAAGGGATCGAGGCCACCTCCATCTGAGTCAGCAGCTTCCCTGAGAGCCCAGCCAGCTGATCAAAGTCACGTCCATGGCCCGAGGCCAGGCCTCGCTGGCCAGCGACAGCTGTTACCCAACTACCTGGCAACCGGGAGGGAGCAGGGCAGGACTCCTGGGTTCCCACCCCACCCCATACCTGGGGGTGGACAGAGGATGCGGCCATGAGCTCCACGCTGAACACACCCTTGTGGCCGTCCACCCAGCGCATGCCCGGCAGCGCCACCTGCGGGAGGGAGGTGCCTGGTGGGTACTGGCGGACCCTCCCCCACAGATCAGGCCACCAGGCGGCTCCAGCCATTGCGACACCATGGCCTGAGCGTGGCCTGGCCTGAGGGAGCAGGCGGGCACCCTGCCCCCAGCCCAGTGGACTAAGGGGGTCCACCAGGCAGGGAGACGCCACGCACGTGAGAACTGAGAGACGTGAAGGTTATCGGAGGAAATGAGGAGTCAGGAACACCGTGGGGCGGGGCCTGAGACCCCGGGCGTTGACGGACAGCTGGACGGGCAGAGGGAGGGCCACGCACACGAGCGGGGGCGGGGGGCAGAGGCGGCTCTGGACGCACCCTGGGGGGGCAGCAATCAGTGCAGTGAGGCTGCCGTGGAGTCAGTGAGTGCAGAGGCGAGGGCCAGTTAGGGGACAGGAAGGGACACACATGGGAGGCGGGGAGGACACACATGGTGTCCTCCATAGAGGACGAGGCTCCCAGGGGACTGATGGAAGTTAGGTGGGGATCCGGGAGCGCTCGCTCCTGGGGACACACGCGTTGACAGAGGTGGCCAGCGGGCACTCCTGGGGACAGCGTCAGGAGGCGGGCGGCCCAGGCACGTACGTCGGGAGTGAGCACGGAGTAGCTGGGCGGCGGCTGGTCCACGGACACGGGGAGGCAGAGGGGGCCGGTCCTCAGGCGGCCGTGCTGCAGCAGCGGGACCCACTGGGGAGAGGGCAGGGCTCAGGCCTGTGGCCCAGCATCAGGAGGGGACGGGCCGGGCTCTGAGGGCGGCTGCGCTCACAGTAAAGCCCACGGGCGTCTCCAGGGCGGTGCCCGGCCGGGGCTGGCAGCTGACGTGGTAGAAGGTGAAGAGCAGGTGGTGGTTCTCGGTCACGCAGGCCGGAAGGCACAGCTTGAACTCCTCGTAGAACTCGGGGGACCTGGCCGGGCAGGCTGGGGGTCGGCTGGAGGCTGGGGCCCAGGTCCATCCCCCCATGCTGCCGCAGTGCGGGGTCCTCCCCCTGGCCTCGGCTTCCGCAGAGGGCTCTGGGCGCTGCATCTCCTTTCCTCCTGCTCCCTGCCTGTGTCTCCCTGACCCCAGTCGTGTCCCCAGGTCCTCCCTCGTCCCTTCTCCCCGCCACCCTGATCCCCACCTACTTGTTATGGTAGACCACAGGCGTGAAGGCCTCACGAGTGAATTCGCTGCAGCTGGACTTGCCAAAAATGACCTGGGGGAGCGGGGGCATGAGGGACCTGCTGGGATGACCCGTCCCTGCTGCCTCCAGGGGCGCAGGCACTGACCGGCAGGGCCTGGCTGGGGTCCTCGCCAGCCATGTACTGGAGGCGCACGGTGAGGTTGCGCACGGAGCCCTGGCGGCTGCTGAAGTTGAGGCTGTGCGGGTACACGAACAGCAGGTTCCTGGGGAGAGAGGCAGGGCTCAGAGGGACGGGGGCCTACGGAGCCCGGGAACCACTGGGCTGCTGGACCAAGGACACAGAGAGTCACTGGGGAAAGTGGGTCACAACACTGGGGCACTGAGCAGACTGTTCCAGCGCCAGGCGTGAGATGTGAATGGCAGAGGAGGGGGAAAGATGGGCACCCTCGGAGCACAGGCGGGGGTTTAGGAAGGCAGAGGGCAGGGGACAGATGGACACTCAGGGCCAGAGTCCCAAAAAGGGAGCCAGGTGGCCAGCAGTGCAGCCTGATCCCTGCCAGGCCCCGGAGGCCCAACTGACTGGGTTCTTCAGGCCCAGCTGTTCTTCCCCCAGCGGAGACCTGTAGAGTTACGTGGCCTGTCCCACAGGGGGGAAAACTGAGACCACAGTTGGAGGCTGGGGCTGGGGTCAGGGTGCTGCCACCACCCTGCAACTCTGCATAAGCCCCAACCTACCCGTGGGCCTCAGGTTCCCTATCTGTATAATGGGGCATCGCGTCATTCAACCGAATCTTTACACCAGTACTGATGGTGGTAGGTAACTGCAACAACAATCACCGCACCAAACACTTATGTGGCACCCATTGTATGCCAGGGTTAATTCTATACACTCAAAATGAAATAATTTGTTTACTTCTTACAAGCAGCCAGCAAGGTGGGACACACAGCAACCCCATTTTACAGGCAAGGAAACTGAGGCACTTGTCCCTAGGCATCCAGGGAGTAAGACAGCATTCATACTGGTCCGGGGCATACGTGGGCCCTGGAGTGAATCCATGTAGCCTCAGGAAGGACTCTGCCATTGGTTCTAGCTCCCCAGCCACCAACCAGGTCAACAAGGACCCCTGCGTTGGGGTGAGAGTGTAAGCCTGGGTTCCCTCCCTAAGCTGCGAAACCAAAGACCCCGCGCCGCAGGCTGGGAAGCTCATGAGGAGAGCTGGTGCCTTTGCGGCCCCTGGAACAGCTCTAGGAGACCCCGTGTTCACAGAGTCACCATTGTCATGCCTGTCCATCAGGGGGAAAGCGGAAGCTCAGTGTGGAGAGCCCCAGGGTCCCTCCGTGGATGCCTGGGCCAATGCCTCCCGGCGCCCCCCACCCACAACTGGCCCTGAGCCCCAGCCGGCGTGATCTCAGCGTGGCCCGGCCGGACATTCGCCTGATGCAACCACGGTGCCCCCGCCAGGCCCTTGCACAACACAGGGCAGCTGGTGGCCAGTTAACGATTGACTGGGGATTAATGGCAGCGTGGAGACATAAAAGGCGGCGGCGGCGGCACAGTGCTCACAGCCCCGTCCTTCAGCCATGCCTGCCCTCACTCTGTGCCTCCTGTGGGCCCTGGCAGCAGCGGTCCAGCCTGCCCCAGTGGCCCCCATGGGTGGCCTGGAGCCGGCACAGCATGAGGAACTGACCCTGCTCTTCCACGGGCCCTGCAGCTGGGCCAGGCCCTCAATGGCGTGTACAGGGCCACAGAGGCCCGACTGACGGAGGCCGGGCAGAGCCTGGGCCTCTATGGCCAAGCCCTGGGGCTTTTGGGACTACAAGTCAGCCAGGGCCGGGACGCAGCTCAGGAACTTCGCACAAGCTTGCTGGAGATGCAGGTGGGTAGGGCAGCCGGGGCATTGTGGGTGGGTAGGCGTTCGACGAAGAATTAACATGTAGGGTGTCCAGTGGCCCCAGTTTTGCCCAGAACAGAAGAGGGTCCCAGGATGCAAGACTCTCAGTGACAAAACCAAGCAAGTCCTGGGCAAACAAAGAGGAGCTGCCATTCTAACACCCCACTATCTGCCGAACAGCTGGAGGAGGAGGATCTGCAGCTGCAGGCAGAGGCCACGGCCCAGGCGCTAACGGAGGTGGCCCAGGCACAGCAGGTACTTCGGGACAGCGTGCAGCGACTGGAAGCCCAGCTGCAGGGTGCCCAGTTAGGCCATGCCCGGCAAGAATTTGAGGCCTTAAAGGTAAGGGGCACTTGGCCCTGGAGGATTGAGACTCTGATTTCTGGCTAGAACTGTCTTCTGAACCTTGAGACCTGGATACCTCCTAGCTCTATGACCTCCACTCTGTGACGGCTGAGCAAAACCCACATCCCTTTCCATGCCTTGGTTTCCCCATTTGCAAATAGGGCACAGCTGATATCTCAGAGCAACTAGGGCCTCAATTCAAGGGCAGGGTACACAGTAGGTGCTCGATAAATGTTTGTTACTAGAGTATCTGGTAAGTCATGAGTGCCCACTAAGTACCTAGGACTGTTCAGTGCCCTTTAATAGACCACGTGATACTCATAACTTCACAAAGCAAGTCCTGTCTTAAACCCATCTTACAAATGGGGAAACTAAGGCCGGAGAGCATCAGTGACTTGCCCAGTCACATAAATGTAACAGGGAGGCCTGGGCAGGGTCAGCGGATGAGAGGTGCGGGGGCCACCACTGACGTTTCCTCTCTACCACACAGGCTCACGCTGACAAGCAGAGCCACTTCCTGTGGGCTCTCACGGGCCACGTGCAGCGACAGAGGCAGGAGATGGCAGCTCAGCAGCACTGGCTGCGACAGATCCAGGAGAGGTGAGCCTGGTGGGGGCCTGGCACCGGGGCAGCTGGCTGGGGATGTGCAGGGAGCCAGAAGGAGCCCCCCACCTGGGCTGAGTCAAACTCCCCGTCTCCCTCCCCAGACTCCACACAGCCGCGCTTCCAGCCTGAGCCTGCCGGGGCAGGACAGAGGACCAGTCACGAAGCAAGGGACACTTCCGTGCTCCATGCGGCCCCCAAGCAGAGAGGAGCTGCCTGTCCAATGGGGTCAGCCAGGGCACGCCGCTTCCAGCCACGGAGCAGAGACAGAAGCCGGCGGGCGGAGGCGGAGGACACGGCGCCCCTGGGAGGGTGGAGGAAGGACGTGCGTCCCTTTGTGCCCACACATCCTGCACTAAAGCAGAGCAGCGGCATGTCACCCTGGGTGTCTGTGTGTGTCTGTGGGAAACGGGACCTCGCCGAACAGGATCCCTGAACGTCCCCCATGCCAGTGCCCAGCCACTCCCGGGACTGTACCTGTAGCAGGTGTGGGGCGCGTAGACCTCGCGGGCAGGGAACTCCAGGATCTCCTTGGTGGGCCGGCCCCGGGGGTCTGGGTAGGGCTTGATGTGAAGCAGCTCAGGGGAGAGGCAGAAATGGGGGTTCTCAGGGGCCGGGGAAATGTCGATCTTGAGCTGGGCTGGGGAGGAGGAAGCAGCTTGCACCTGCCTGGGAGCCTCTGGCCAGGGCCCCCCTCTGGGCTCCGCAGGTGAGGCTCTGTCTCCCCCTGATGCCCTCTGGTGGCTCTGACCTTCAGGTGTAAAAGCCCCAAGTCACCCTCAACTCCTCTCTCACCCTCAGGGATGATATGCCCTCGCCCCATGACCCCTACTTGACCCTTCTTTTATCTGTGGCCCTCATTGAAAGGTCCAGCCCCTGAGTTTGGGAATGTGTCAGTCATGGTAAGGGCTGACCATGGCACCTGACACAGTAGGTACTTAGCGTGAGAACAGCCCCTCATTGATCGGGGTGCCACGCACCCGTCACAGGGCGCAGGCGCCGCAGCAGGGAGGACGGACGCCGCATGTCCGCCAGGAATTTAAAGAGGTCCTCATCGCTGAGCCGTTCCGCCTCCTGCGAGGGACAGGTCCCCATGAGCCAGGGATAAAAGACCGGGGTCCCCAAGATCCATGCAACCACAAGGGCGGGGAGAGTCCCCTGCCTCCCAGACACCTGCTTAAAAAAGTTGGTGACAGTAAGTGTGGCCGGGCGGAAGCCAGAGAAGCTACACGCATCATCCCCGCTACTCCCTCTGTCCTGGGGCGCCCGTCGGCGGCGGTCAGTCCAGGCCGGTCGGCGCTCTAGGAGACAGTGAAGATGAGCGACAGAGAGACGAGGAGACCCAGGTGTGGTGCCGCGCTCGGCCGGCAGAGGGCGCGCCCCTGCCTGTCGCCCCGCCCCGGCCCCGCCCCGGCCCCGCCTCCTCACCGCCCTCTGAGTCCGAGTCGCGGTCCGGCTGCCCCGCGCTGCTCACGATGTTGGCCAAGTGCACCGCCGTCCAGGCGAAGGGCATGCGGTACCGGCCCAGGCGGGTGCAGAACTGCTCGGCTGCCAGGCGCAGCTTCTCCAGCTTCTCTTTGTTCTGCGGAAGACCCCCGCCCCCACCAGCTCAGTGTCCCCGGGCCGGCCAAGCGTGGCATCCGCCCTCCGCCAGGTCCAACTTCCTTCCACACGCGTACCTTGGCTGTGTCCACCTCCTTCATCACCATGTAGGGCTCACAGCATTCACTGATGTCCCCTTGCTGCAGCACCTTCTCCAACTGTGGGGCAGGAAGGCCCCATGAAGAGTCCCCTCAGCCCTCTCCAGACTCCTGGACCCTCAAACTCTCCATCCCACTGCTGGGGATCAACCCAGGGACGTGCCTTACCACTGACCTACACCCCCAGTTCACTCTGGGGCTTGTGTTCCAACATCTCCCGTGTCTCCTGCTGTCCCTGGTACCAAGTCCAGCACTCTGCCCACCCAGTGGCCACTTCCTCACCACCCTTCAGACCCCCACCCCCGCAAACTGCAAGCCCCAGCCCCCACTTAGCTACTGATATTTTCCTGACATAAAATGTGTTAGCGTCAAAAGGCCGCCGCTCTGAGCCACGAGGCCCGGAATCCTCCGGTCCTGACCACTCAGGGGTTGTGGGACCCTGGGCAGGTCCGTGCGGTAAGTTTCCCCCATCTGTAAAATGGGGGCATAGCAACTCTCATCCTGGGGGCTACCGTGAGGACTGCACCCCTGTGACTCCAGGCCATGAGCAGGGTCTGCTTGTGGGCACTCAACCCATTTCATTACTATAACCTAACTGAAGGTTTGGAGAAGAAACCGACCCCACCTGTAAAGAAAATCCCAGATCAACGTGCGATCACGGCTTTCCTGCCCCGATTAACTGAGCAAGTCTCAGCTTAAAAAATACTGTCATCATCATCCACAAACCGCCTAACACTTCACTTGCCTACCCACTGGGGACCACCCCCACCCCGGGCTGTTGCATGTGCCTGGGATGTCCTTTGTCCTCAGGCCTATCTGTTCGTGGGTCTCAGCTCAGTTGCCACCTCTTCAGGAAGCCCTCCATGATTTTTCCCCATTCAGGTGCGGTCAGGGACTGAACCTGTGGTGTTCACCATTATCACCCCCTTGCCCTGCCCCACCAGGCACCTTGATGACCAGGAAAATGTCGGGTGAGGGGTAGGTCACGGAGAAGATGGCGGAGCGGGCCAGGGTGGAGATGGCGGGGTGGGTGCCATGGGCACGAAGCAGCCCCTTCATGGAATCTGAGTTCAGGTCAAAGTAGAAGTTTTCTGAAATCTGGGGACACGAAAGGCCGCTTAGCCACTGTTTCCCAGGAAGCCTGCAGCCCCCAAAGCAAAGGGGAAGAGGAGGAGCAAGAAGAAAAGAGGGCTCCTACCTTCCTCTTCTCCCGCACGTCGTACAGGGCCAAGATCCCAAAGATGGGCTCAATTTCTATCTCGAACCTGTGGGTCAATGGGGACCAAGGCTCCCTGACACCCACTCTGCTCAGGCCCAAGGAGGGTGTGGTAGAGGGGCACCTGACTCCCTGGGGCCTTTGTGGCTTGCAGGACAAGTGTGTCCCATTTTGCAAAAGGGGAAACAGGCACTAGAGGGTTGTTCTCTCCCCCACCCACAGCCTCAGCCACAGCCCCTCCCTGCAACCGCGGCTGGCACCCAGTCCACACGGAGGAGGCTCTTGGTCCTATTAACCCAATTGTAATGCCCTCTGTCCCCATCTCTGGAATGACTGCTGCCACCTCTGCCACCCAGGGTGGAGCCCAGTCCTTGCACACCAAAGCCCTGTCCCTGCTACTCCACTTGGGAAAGAAGCATCTTGGAACCTGAGGCTCCTCCTCGTTGTCCTGAGAACAAACCCCACAGTGCCCCGCCCTGCCCACCTCCCGGCCTGTCTTCCTGCTCCAGGAGAGGAGCCCCCCGCACTCCTTGACCCCTCCTCACGGGCTCTGCCCTACATCCTCCCCCCACTCCCATTTGGCCAGTTCCTTCTCGTTGCTGGGCCTTGGCTTAGAGGACCCCTCCCCAGGGAGCAGGGCAGCCCCAGCTGGGCTCCTCCTCCCTCGTGTGGTGCCTGTTTGCTGAATGACTGCGTGAGCCCACAGAGCCTGTTCCCAGGCCTGGGACTGAGGTGGGAGGCCCACCCAGGCCTCGGGCCAGAATGGAACCTCCTTTTCCTGTCCCATCCAGGCAGGAACTGGGGGCGGGGAAGGGCAGGGCCTGGCCAGGGCCCAAGTCCACATCCTGTTCAGCTCTGTTCCCACGCACTCGTCTGCTGCGCTGCTCCCTGGGGTCCCTCGTGGAGGGGGCCTCGTGCGGCTGGGAGCCAGGCCCAGGATCGTTAGCACCCGGTCACCCTGTCCCAGCGGCAGGGCAGGCAAGCGCCAGACTTGGGCCTCACGCGTCGTGCGACCTTGGGCCCAACTCTGTCAGCGTGTGCCTCAGTCTCCCCACCTGCACCCACTCCACAAGGTTGGGGTGAAACTGATACAGGCGAAGGGCTGAGAAGACAGCCTGGCATCCAAGGGCTGGCAGCCTGCTGCCCGGCCGCCCAGGGCCAGCAAGGGACCCCGGGCCTTGCACATGCAGGGCCAGTGCTGGGTGGGGCCACACGCCCAGCCCAGAGTAGCAGCTCCAAATAATGCAAAAGGGAATCCCATTTCCCCTACGAAAGCTCCCGGTGGCTTTGCAGGCGGCAGGGTGCGTGCAGTGATGGCACCACCTGTGTGGCAGGTTGTAACCAGAGGCTGAGGGGAGGGGCGGGCCAGCATACTCACTTGAGTGACAGACACTTGACCAGGATCCTCTGTCCAAAGTGCTCTCGGGGTGGCTCCGGGTGGCTACAGCGTTCTACAGCCTCATCCTGCCAAGAGCCATGTGGGACCCTGGGATAGTCCTCCAGGAAGGCCCTCGCACGCCTGGCCCAGGACCAGCACCACCCTGACAAGACTTCCCTCAGAGCCTTGCTTCTGGGCCCCCGCACATGCTGTTCCCTCCCTGGAATGCCCTTCCCTCCCTCCTCCTCATCTGGCTAAGTTCGGCTTGTAGCTCAGGGCCAGGCTCGCTGGTACTTCTCCAGGAAGCCTTCCCTGACCCTTGACCCTAGGCAGGTACCTCTTCCAGGTGCTCCCAACGCCCTGCCGCCACAGGCCCTGGCTGGGCAGCGTGAGGAACAATGATGGGCACTCCAGCCTGGCACCACCGTGTTCACGCTGTAATTTTCTAGTGAGGGTCTTTCTTCCACTAGTCTGAACTCTGAGGACGGGGACTAGGTTTATCTTATTTGTGGCAATGTCCCTACCATATAGTGGACATCCAAACATGTAGGTCCAACAAATACAAAGATATACAACAGGTACAACTAAAAACTAAAAGTTGGTTGGATAAACATAGGCATATGTAGAAAACATTTAATAAAGGCTGATTGAATATATATAATTGCACATAGTCCCTGATTTATAAGTTTGACTTATAATTTTGTTTTACACTACTGGGGATTAAAACCAGGGGTGCTCTACCCCTGAGCCCCGTCCTTAGCCCTTTTTATTTTTTATTTTGAGACAGAGTCTTGCTAAGTTGCTGAGGCTGGCCTTGAACTTGTGATCCTACTGCCTCAACCTCTTGAGTCACTGGGATTACAGGCGCAAGCCACCAATTCATAATTTTTGACTTGAAGATGATGCAAAAGCACACCTGAATTAATCATTCTGCTTTTCACTTTTGGTACAAGCTCAATACCTTCCATGAGATGTTCAGCACTTTATTATAAAATTGGCTCTGTGTCAGATGGTTTTGCCCCATCGTAGGCTGATATAAGTATTCCCAGCACGTGGAAAGGAGACGAGAGGCTAAGCGAGGGTGTTCCACAGGGGAAGTTATTAAATACATTTTCTACTTGCTATATTTTTAACTTACAACAGGTTTATTGGGCTGTCACCCCATAGTAAGTAGATGAGCATCTGTATACTTTAAGAACCTGATAAATACTGATTAATACAGGAGTATACAGTAAGCACTCAATAGCTAAATATGGGTATATGCAGTAGGTGCCAAACAAATGTTGGTTGGTTAAAAATAGGCATGCATGCTAGGTGCTCAATACATATTGGGATTATATAGAGAAGTATACAGTAGGCATACAATAAACATTGGTTGAATAAATGCATACTGGATAAATACAGGATGTCTAGTAGGTGTGCAGTAAATGCTATTGACTAAAGATAGTGCATACAGTAGGCACCCAGTAAGTGCTGGCTGGATAGTACACAGGGATGCATGTGGGCTGGATGAGCCTGGCCTCAGGTGCACAGTGAGGCCGCGGGCACCCACCTCGTCAGGGGCCGGGTAGAGGGTGAGCAGGGCGCGGGGCCGGTTCTGCCGCCGCTGGGCTTCGTTGCGCAGGTCCACGTCCTCGGGGGCCGCCCGCTCCAGCAGCGAGGGCAGCAGGGAGTCAGCTGCCAGGTTCCTCAGGTCGAAGATGCCAGAGGCACCGCTGCTCCGGGGGGTGTCGTCTGGGGAGCCAGAGCAGCGCCGGGAGTCATCCTGCCAGGAGAACGCACAGCACTGAGCACCAGCTGGATGCACCTGCTCTAGTGCAAACTGTCCTGGGCATGCCTATTCTATGTGCGGGGAAGCTGGGGAACGGCAGCCGCTACAAGGCTCACCCGGGCTGTGCCCGCCCCTCCTCTAGAGGCTTCGGTGAAGACTCCTATCCAGGGACCCCCTCCCTTTTACCACTGTTGGGAAGGCTGCTCCTCGCTCACATTCTGGCTTCAGTGAACTCTGGCCAATCAGGACACAGCCCCCAGCCCCCAGGATTGGCTCCAAAGTAAGGCCATGCCTGGGCTGGACCAATGAGAGCCTTCCCTGGGACTCTGCTCACCATTTCCTCTGCTCACTCTTCCAGCTGGGGCTGTCACCTGCCCTGGACCCTACTCACACTCTGCCTGACCACTGGGGCGCCAGCTCAGCTCTATGACAGTGAGTGTCCCACCATCACTAAAGGCCTCAGTTTCCCCATCTACATCTACAAATAATAATACCACTAATGCTTGGAATAACTACCAGCAGTGTGCCAATAGTGTGCTGGTATAAAGTAGGTGCTCGGGATCCTCTAGTAACTTTATCATGCTTTAGTCTCTTCACCTGCAAAATGGGTGCAACAATTTCCCTGATCCGTTAGATAAAAGACAACAAGTGCCTTTAAGTATACACTAAGCACTCAATAAACATTTATAATTATCACCCACAACTCTTCACTCATGGGGCAGGGACTCGTGGGGCCCATCTGGGGTTGAACATTAACAGGGTCATCCCCTGTCACACATGCCCCTGCAGTGACCCAGGCAGGGGTGCTCTCACCAAGTCCTCCGGACCCGACCTCTCGTCCCCAGAGGTGTCCTGCTCGAAGACTTGGCGGGCGAGGCCTTTCTGCCGCTCCCGCTGCATCTCGGTGGTGATGGGGCTGTACGCGACACTCAGGTGCTGGTACCTAGCAGGAGGTGGGGCTGGGCAGGTGGCAGGGCTCAGGGCTCCCAGGACACTGATATGCCTGCGCAAGGGCCACATGGGCCTGCAAGGCCAGCACCCTCCAGGGGCTCTACCTTAGAAGTCCCATTGCCCTTGCGAGAGAGTGGGCAGATAAACAGGAGCACTGGCCACAGACAATGGCTCAGTTCTTCTGGGCTCAGACCCAGACTCTCGATCCTCCACCCGGTACTGAACTGCCCCCAAGTCAGACTGACCTCCTGCGCACGATGACCCAGTCCTCCGTGTACATCTCCACAGCAGCCCTCGCCTGCGCGTCCAGCTTTCTACAGCAAAATAAAACCAGGGTAAGCAGAGACAGGGCCAGTGTGAATCCCTCCAGTGGCCTGGGAGGCTAGGATTGTCTTTCTGCCCATTTCAGAGATGAGGAGATGGAGGCCCAGAGAGGGAGGATGACTGGTCCAAGGTCACCCAGCAGAGCCAGGAGTTGGACTTGGGGCCGCTGGAATCTGGAGCCTGCCAGGAGAAGGGTGTGGAGGGGTGGCAGGGGTGGAGTGGCAGGCAGGGAGGCTGAGGGGCAGGACACACCCATCCTCCGGGATCCCGGGCTCCGTGGTCCGGCATTCCCGGGGCTGCCGCTGCAGCTCCAAGTCATCACATGGAAATTCTACCAGGTCCCTCAGGGGCCCAGGCTCAGCGTCTGGTGGCCGGCTCAGGAGCACATCCTCGAAGTCCAGGGGCTCAACAACCTCCGTCAGAGGGACCTGGGTCAGCACAAAGTGGCCATGACCTTGGTCAGGGCAAAGTAGCCACTTCCCCGTAGGCTGGATATGGCCGTGGGCTCCGCGGGCCTGGGACTTGACTAAAGGAGGGTGGTGGGAGCCATGGAGGGCATTGGAGCTACAGAGGGTCCACGAAAACAATGACCTCAGACTTTCCATCCCAGCATGGCTGGCCCCACCCTTCCCTTCAGGGGCTCCAGGAAGGAAATCACAGGCTGGAGTCTGGGGGGAAGGAATCCGGCGGTGGAAGGAACGGAAGACAATTCCTCAGGCCCCAGCACAGGGCGGCACCCCCCTTCCCCACCGCAGCGGCAGCAAGCCACGCCCACCGTGTGGGAGGTCCAGGGGGCAGGGGGGACCTCCCGGGACCACCCGCCTTCCGGGAGCTGCCACTGCAGGGAGCCTCCGTTTCCCTCAGGGACAGGACTGGTGGCGCAGCCCCTCGAGGGCAGGGGCTGCCTCTACTCACCCCCAGGCTGCCGCTGCGCCGGCGGGAGTGCGGGGAGCCGCTGCGCTCCCGGGACACCTGCTTCCGCACCTCGGAGGCCACCGTCCTGGGGGATAGGAAGGGAGCCTCTGGGGAACAGGGAAACCCAGGCTCCGGGCCAGCCTCATCCTACGCGAGGAGAACCCAGGCCAGGAAGGCAGCGCCCAGGCTGCGGGCAAGGCAAGGGGCACTCGGCACCCCGCACCCCAAAGCTGGAGCTCGCGCTCCCCCTCGCCGCCCACCAGGGTGAGGGCCATCAACCAGCCTGAAGGAAGCCCCACTGGTCCTGCCTCTGCTCCCTCATCCGGGAGCTTCCGCCCTCCCTGGTGCGCCCCAAACGCCCAGCCCAGCTCCCTGCGCCCCATCTAGGGCTGCACCTTGTCCCACCCGAGCTACAAGGCCTTGGTCCAATCACTGCTGCCCAAGCCGAGCCGAACCAAGCCAAGTTCACCCACTCTGAGCTCACACGGCTGCGAGGCCTGGCATTCAGAGACCGCGCCATCCCCAGGTCAGGGCCAGCACGACCCCCAGGCCAGAGCAGGGGAAAAGGCGGTGTTGTTTTTCCAGTACTGGGAATTGCCCCCAGGAGCACTCTACCACCCAGGTACATCCCAGCCCTTTTTCTTTATTATTTTGAGACAGGGTCTCACTATGTTGCCCAGGCTGGCCTTGCTTGAATTTGCGATTCTCCTGCCTGGGCCTCCCAAGTCGCTGGGATTACAGCATGTGCCAGGGCAGCCTCCTGGAGAACTTTTACACACACCCAGCCTCCAGGTCAGGTCAGCACGTGGCCTGCCTGCATCCAAGCTGGTCTCTGAAGTCAGGTATGAGTGACTGGGGAAAGACTCCCAGGGAAGACCAGTGCAGGAATTTGGGGCAGATCCCGTGGGCAAAGACCACCCAGGGCCTCCATGCCTTCAGCTGAGCTCGGAAGGACAGCAGAGGGAGAGAGAGAGCCGCGTGGTTACCTGGGGGAAAAGTGTGTAAGACAGAGGGAACGGCAAGTACAAAGGCCCTGTGGCAGCACTCCGCACTCTGAGCATGGTGACCCCTGTTCCCAGGGCTCTCAGTGAAGGCAGGAGCTCAGGCTATTCATTTCTCATAGAGGGGACAGCTCCAGGGCCCACACATATTAGGAACTCAATAAAGCCTTTTAGACGAAATGAGCAAAACCCTCTCAGTCTTCTTCCTGGTCCCACTTGCCCAAATCTGCTGATTTAGGAAAAACAATAGACTCTCTTAACTATGTGACTTCGGGCAGGTGGGTCACCTCCTCTGGACCTCTCTTTCTCACTCACTTTTTTGTGTGTGTGTGTACATGTGTGGCTCATGATGGAACTGAGTCCTCCCACACGTGAGCCACACCCCCAGCCTCAGTCCCTCTTAAAATCAAGAAGCCAAAACAAAGAGTGTTCAGATCCTATTCCTTTCACTTCCTACTTTTTTGTGATACTTGGAAATCCCTGTGCTGGGTGTGGTCGCAGACACCTGCAATCCCAGCAACTCGGGAGGCTGAGGCAGGAGGATCACAAGTTTGAGGTTAGCCCTGCAACTTAGTGAGACTCTAAGCAACTTAGACCCTAAGCAACGTAGCAAGACCCTACCTCAAAATAAAAAACAAGAAGGATGTGGCTCAGTGGTTGAATGCCCCTGGGTTCCATATCCCCCCCACCAAAAACCTGTGCCCCCAAGAGCGTGATCGTGACAACCACACCCATGACGCACAGCCTATCAAGGAGATGACAGTGTGTGGTGGACCTGGTAAGTCCCTCAAGGGGAGGGGGGGTGACGCGGGAGATTGAAGCCAACTGGGCCCTTGGCCCTATGTGGTGGTGGATTCTGAATTCAAATCTGTGTGGATGAAACAGAACTTGGCCATGACCTTGGAAGGGGAGGGGCTCCAGCCAGAGAGCCCAGCTTCAATCTTCAGTCTCCACGTTCTGTCTACTGTTTCTATCTTTTAAAAAAAATATTTATTTGGGGCTGGGTTGTGGCTCAGCGGCAGAGCTCTCGCCTAGTACGACCCTCAGCACCACATAAGAATAAAACACAAGCCGGGCGCGGTGGCGCACGCCTGTAATCCCAGCACTTTGGGAGGCTGAGGCAGGAGGATCGCGAGTTCAAAGCCAACCTCAGCAATGGCCAGGCACTTAGTAACTCAGTGAGACCCTGCTTCTAATAAAATACAAAAAAGGGCTGGGGATGTGGCCCAGTGGTCAAGTGCCCATGAGTTCAATCCCCAGTACCAAAAAAAAAAAAAAAAAAAAAAAAGAATAAAACACATTGTCGGGCTGGGGTTGTGGCTCAGCGGTAGAGCGTTCGCCTAGCACGTGCTCAACCCGGGTTCGATCCTCAGCACCACGTAAAAACAAAGACATTGTATTGTGTACAATGTCTTATTTATTTGCTTTAGTTGTACACAGTGCAATGCATTTATGTTTATGTGGTGCTGAGGATCGAACCCGGGCCGCGCACGTGCTAGGCGAGTGCTCTGCCGCTGAGCCACAACCCCACCCCAGTTCTGTCTACTGTTTCTGCCAACAGCCCCAGAATTCTGCTTCTGGGGCTGCAGGGTGAAGGAGCTTCTCAGAAATGCAAAGTGTTAAAAATCAGGGCTGGGCTGGGGTTGTGGCTCAGCGGCAGAGCGCTCACCTCACACATGCATGGCCCGGGTTCGATCCTCAGCACCACGTAAACATAAATGCATTGCACTGTGTACAACTAAAGCAAATAAATAAATATTAAAAAAAAAAAAAAAGAGCCGGGCGCGGTGGCGCACGCCTGTAATCCCAGCACTTTGGGAGGCTGAGGCAGGAGGATCACGAGTTCAAAGCCAGCCTCAGCAATGGTGAGGCACTTAGCAACTCAGTGAGACCCTGTCTCTAATAAAAACACAAAAAAGGGCTGGGGATGTGGTTCAGTGGTCGAGTGCCCCTGAGTTAAATCCCCGGTACCACAAAAAAAAAAAAAAAAAAAAAAAAAAAAAAATCAGGGCTGCATGCAGCTTGGCCGGCATGTGTGAGGCCCTGAGTTCCATCCGTGGTACGGCAAGAAAAATAAAAAAAATTTTAAAAAAACAGAGCTTTGTGCTCACAGTCAGGCAGCCTCCTCTGAACCCTGGGCATGCAGGGCCTGGGGTGATTTACTAAAGATGCCAGGCCAGGGCACGGGGCTGTGCTCAAGTCCCAGCTGTTCTGCAGCTGTTACCCCAGAGGGAGGACCATCTCCAGCCTCACTTCCCGCTGGCCTTGGGGAGAGGGCCTGGGTCTCGGGCACGGGCTCAGCTGACTCCACCACTGTGGTGCGTGTGGCGCTGGTCAAGCATGGAGGAGCGCTGAGGTCTGGATGTGGGGTGAGTGTGTCCCCCAGGGCTCACATGTTGGAATCTAATCCCCACTGTGAGGCACTGGGAGAGCAGAAAGACCGTTCAGCATGGTGAGCACCCCTGTGATCCCAGTGACTTGGGAGGCTGGGGCAGGAGGATCGCGAGTTCAAAGCCAGCCTCAGCCATGGCGAGGCACTTAGCAACTCAGTGAGACCCTGTCTCTAATAAAATACAAAAAAGGGCTGGGGGTGTGGTCCAGTGCCCCTGAGTTCAATCCCTGGTACCAAAAAAAAAAAAAAAAAAAAGAAAAGAAAGAAAGAAAAAGGGCTTGGGATTGAGCTCAGAGGTAAAACAATCCCTGGGTTCAATCCCCATTACTAAATAAATAAATAGGTAGAAAATTAATCAAACTATGGTGTTTAGAGGTTGGGCCTTTGGGTGGTGATTAGGATTAGGTGAGGTCAACATGTCAAAGTTGGTGTGAGTTAAATAAACCTCTTTTCTTTATAAAGGTACCTGACCTCAGGCACTTTGTTAAGGTACATGAAATGGACTAATATAACGAGTAACTTCCTCTCCTGGCCTCTGGGTTCAGCACATGCCTAACTTATTTTTTTTTTTAAATATTTATTTATTTGCTTTAGTTGTACACAGTGCAATGCATTTATGTTTACATGGTGCTGAGGATCGAACCCGGGCCGCGCACGTGTGAGGCAAGCGCTCTGCCGCTGAGCCACAACCCCAACCCCACATGCCTAACTTATTGAGCTGTTCTACGTATAGGGCATGGCACACAGTAAGTGCTCAATTAAGGCTTGCGATCACCATGTGGTGCTCAAACAAAATCCTGTGAAAATGTGTTTTCCGGAACCCTAACCCTCCATCCATGCCCTCCAGGATTCAACAGCATCTAAATGAGCGGCGGATCCTTGGGTCTGTCCCTCGTGACCACACGTCCCCTTTGAAGCACACTGCATGTGGTGCAGCCACACCACACCCTCCCACTAATGACAGCCTGACCTCGCCCAGGAGCCACACCTAAGCAATGTCCCTAATTCCTCCTTTCCTCACCCCCACATCAGGCCTGCTTCAGATACCCCTGACAAGGCACATTTCAAAATAGGAAGCAAAGTATTAAGCGGAATCTAGTGGGTATTCCCAGGAGATGACCCGGTGAAACTGAAGTGGAAGGAAGGGTAACAACCATGGACCTCATCCCTGGGCAGGCCAGACCAACCAAGGTCTACCCTCACAGGGAAGGAGGATACTAAAGCCAGAAACAAGAACAACAGAAGCCTCAGGCACTGAGTGTTTCCACTAGTGCAAAAAGCAAGGAAGAAAACAAATCCACATAAAATCATCTAAACCCTCCACTGACAGAAACTCTTGAAGACAACAGGAGCATCAGTGAGGAGAGGAACAAACAGAACTCCCGTCCACTCCGATGCACAGAGAGGTACAACACCACATCTGAAATGATCATCTGTAATGATTAAAACGCTGTCACTGGGGTTGTGGCTCAGCGGTAGAGCGCTCACCTAGCATGTGTGTGGCCCGGGTTTGATCCTCAGCACTACGTAAAAATAAACGCAAACGCGTTGTGTCCAACTAAAGCAAATAAATAAATATTAAAAAATATATGTAACGCTGTCATCATCAAGCAAGACTGAAGATTCCCCAGTCCAGTTGGGTGCGGTAGCACACGCCTGTAATCCACCGACTTAGAAGGCTGAGGCATGAGGATGGCAAGTTTGAGGTCAGCCTGGGGAACTCAGCAAGACCCTGTTTCAGAATAAAATAAAAAGGACAGGGGGGCTGGGGATATAGTTCAGTTGGTAGAGTGCTTGCCTCACACGCACAAGGCCCTGGGTTCGATCCCCAGCACCACAAAGAAAAAAAAAAAAAAGGGCAGGAGATATAGCTCAGTGGTAGAGTTCCCCTCCATTCAATCCCCAGTACTACAAAACATAAAAGTTAAAAAAAAAAAAAAAAAAAAAAAAAGATGTCTGAATCCTCCAGCAATTTCATTCCAAGGCAGAAATACTCAGGAGAAAACACATGGCCAGGAGTGTTCATGGTAGCCCTGATCTTGAGAGTCCCAGAGGGAAACAACCCACATGTTCACTGACCAGAGACAGGGAGAACACAAAACAGCCAACAGTACAGACCGGGGAATAGTATGCAGCAATGAAAAGGAACAGCAGTGAGCCTTCTAAAATGAGTACACTGCGTGAAAGCTGTGCCCAGATTCAACACCCCACTGTTTGTTCGCATGACGACATTCTCAAACAGGCAAAACTAAGCCATGGCCAACAGGGCGCCAACTTGGACAGAGAAACCATAATGCCAGTGGCAGGAGCCATCAGCATAAGGGTTGCTGTGGGGCTGTTGGGCACATGTCAGGAGGGGCTGCTAGAGTTGGCGCGTCCCCATCTTTGACCCATGTAGCCTTTCCCCTGATGTTTGCTTTACTCTTAAAACTTTGCCCTTTTCTGTATGGATGTCACTGTTTTTAAAAGGGTAAAATAATAACAGTAATAATACAGTCATGTGCCACATAATGACATTTGAATGACAGATTGCATGTACGAGGGTGGTCCCATAAGATTATAATATGGCTGAATTGCTTAGCACCTGCCATTGCTGAGGCTGCCTTTGAACTCGAGATCCTCCTGCCTCAGCCTCCCTAGCCACTGGGATTACAGGTGTGCACCGCCGCGCCCTGTCTGGTGTTTTTATTATACCTTCTCTATGTTCAGATACACAGACACCCTGGTCCTGCAGTTCTCAGGACAGTTACATGCAACACAGGTTTGGAGCCTTCCAGCAGCAGGTGATGCTAGGCAGCCCAGGTGGGTAGCAGGCTGCACCACTTAGACCAGCGTAAAAGCCCTCTACGATGTTGGCATGACAGAATCGCCTGCCCATGAATTTTTCAGTGGTATGTGATATAAGTCTTTTTATTATTTTTCCTTCTTTCTTTTTTATTTCCTCCCTGTGGTACTGGGGATTGAACCGAGGGTCTTATATATGTGAGACAAGTGCTCTATCATCAGGTTACATCCCCAGCCTCCTATTTAAAATTTTTTTTAATAAAATTTTTAAAATATTTATTTTATTTGTTTTAGTTGTACACAATTCCTTTATTTTTTTTTTTTTTTTTTTTTTTTTTTTTTTTTTTTTTTTTTTTTTTTTTTTTTGGTACTGGGGATTGAACTCAGGGGCACTCGACCACTGGGTCACATCCCCAGCCCTTTTTTGTATTTTATTTAGAGACAGGGTCTCACTGAGTTGCTAAGTGCCTCGCCATTGCTGAGGCTGGCTTTGAACTCGTGATCCTCCTGCCTCAGCCTCCCAAAGTGCTGGGATTACAGGCGTGCGCCACCGCGCCCGTCTCCTTTATTTTTACATGGTGCTGAGGATCGAACCCAGGCCGCACACGTGCTAGGCGAGCGCTCTACCGCTGAGCCACAACCGCAGCCCTTGAAAAAATTTTTGAGGGGCTGGGGTTGTGGCTCAGCGGTAGAGCACTCGCCTAGCATGTACGCAACCCGGGTTCGATCCTCAGCACCACGTAAAGACAAATGCATTGTGTACAACTAAAGCAAATAAATAAATATTTTTTTAAAAAAATTTTTTTGAGACAGAGTCTTGCTAAATTGTCCAGGCTGGCCTCAAATTTGCGATCCTCCTGCCTCAGCCCCCCAGTAGCTGGGATTAAAGGCGTGTGCCACCGAATCATTACTTCTTTAAACAAGAAATGTAAACTGTCCATATAAGACAACAGAAGCTAAGGATGAATGTGCTACAGTCAGACTCCCAAAGAGTTCAGCAAGCAAGCCCTAGGGCATATGGAGACAGGAAGGGGTGTGGCTTCCAAGATTCTTCTGGGCTTCAGGGCCACACAGTCCAGGGACCTTTCATTTTGAGCTTTGGTTTCAACAGTCACACCTGAGCTCACAGGCTATAGTGGCAATTTAACAAGCGATATCCCAAAAGGGGACCAAGTGCATAATAAGCATGAACAGTTATCAGCATTGTATACTATATTTGACTTAAAGAGGTAGAAGTTTGGGCTGGGGTTGTGGCTCAGCGGTAGAGCGCTCTCCGAGCACATGTGCGGCCCAGGTTCAATCCTCAGCACCACATAAACATAAATGCGTTGCATTGTGTACAACTAAAGCAAATAAATAAATATTAAAAAAAAAAAAAAAGAGAGAGAGAGAGATAGAAGTTTTAAAAAGAACCAATTAGGCCGCAATAGTGCAGGCCTGTAATCCCAGCACTTGGGAGGCTGAGGCAGGAGGATCCTGAGTTCAAAGCCAGCCTCAGCAACGGCAAGGCACTTAGCAACTCAGTGAGACTCTGATATACAAAAAAGGGCTGGGGGATGTGGCCCAGTGGTCAAGTGCCCCTGAGTTCAATCCCCAGTAGCAAAAAATAAAATAAAAATAAAAAAGAACCAATTATACCACACGCAGCAACCTCTGCCCACCTTAACTACATTCACAAAAGTGTGTTGATTTTAGTTTCCTCCCCGCAAAACACTTTTTCTTTTCTTTCCTCTTCTTTTTTTTTATGCATGCGTATCTGTGTGCTTGCAATTGAACCCAGAGCCTCACGCATGGTAAGTACACCCTTTACCACTGCGCTACACCCCCAGACTGCAAAACCTTTCTTGGAGAAGTATCTGTTCATGCACACCTGTAATCCCAGCTAATAGGGAGGCAGAGGCAGAAAGAACACAAGTTCGAGGCCAACCTGGGCAATTTAGCAAGACCCTGTCTCAAAATAAAATTTTTAAAAGGGCTGGAGGTGTAGCTCAGTGGTAGAGCACTTGTCTGGCATGCAGAAGTCCCTGAGTTCAATCCACAGGATGGGAAAATTAAAAAAAAAAAAAAAAAAAGAAAGAAAAAAAATAAAGAATCTGTTCATTAGGAAACTGGAGAACTACCTAATATTTGGGTTAATCTGGTATTTGCAAACAATTGAATGAGTGGATGAACGCAGGTCCAGGTCTAGCATAAAGACACCTGAGTGCCCACCAGCCTGCTCTAGCAGCTGTGTGCCACTGGCTCACAGTTCAGAAAGCCTCAGGATCTTTCTCTGTCCTTACCCTGGGTTCTACAGCATCATTCCCCAGGACAAGACCCGAGACCCCTCTTTCTCACTCAACTAAAGCTATGACTCAAGGATATAGAGACAGAGATGTAAGGAAACAGATAATAAATATTAGCTCCATGGGGCTGAGGTTGTGGCTCAGTGGTAGAGCGCTCGCCTAGTATGTGCGCAGTCCGGGTTTGATCCTCAGCACTACGTAAAAATAAAGGCATTGTATACAACTAAAAAACAAATACATAAATATTAAAAAAAAAAAAAATATATATATATATATATATATATATATATATATATATATATAAAAATCTCCAGGCTTGGAGAAATCAAGAGTCCAAACAGAAACAAATATTGGCAGATCATAAAAATTGCCCAACCATTATGCCCCAGATACCAGGTTACATCCCTCCTCGGTTCAATTCTCTGCCTAGCTTCTATATCGCTGGAGGTAAAAGTCAAAGTCCTCTCCACAGAAAGGTTCTGAAAGATCTACTGCTACTGCCCCCTTAGCCTGGGGCCTTTGCACTTGCTCACTTCTCCAGTCCTACACCTGGGCCTGGACCTCCCTAGCCTCTAGGCCTTTGTTGAAACGCACCTGCTCACGCAGGCTTTCTCAACACACCTCAGGTAACTAAACAGCCCCCACCCTCCCCAGCCCCTTCCCTGTCAAGTACATCCTTATAGCACCGAGGCACTCACAGAGCCACCTCTTCATGCTTTTTATCTGTCTCCCCCACTATATCTACACCCCAAGAGCGGGGTCTTTCCTCATGTTTCCCTTGGGGCAGGGCCTTCAGGATAGCTCTTTGACCCCAGGGAGAGTATACTCGAGCAGATTCTGAACGCACCCTAGCAGCAAAGACCCC
This sequence comes from Tamias sibiricus, assembly GCA_025594165.1. NCBI lineage: Eukaryota > Metazoa > Chordata > Mammalia > Rodentia > Sciuridae > Tamias > Tamias sibiricus. Next base: position 10,949,173 of record CM046673.1, read on the forward strand.
AGTTGTCAGCCCCAGAGAGTCTGACATCCCCCACCCAGGCTGAGTCTCTCACAATCCCGGGTGGCCACGGAAATGGATCCCCCAGCGCCTGGCGCCTGTCCCCTCCCCCGTCTGCCCACCAGCTGGTTCTGTCCCCAGCCCCCACTCTGTCCATTCAATCACCCATCATCCATCCCCAGCGCGTCCAGCCCGTGCTGGGAGAGCCCGAAGCAGGAGGTGGGGGGCTGTCCACAGCTGTCCCCTGCTCCCCTCCTCCTCCCCAGACAGCTGGGCACTGGACCCTAGGGCGGGGGAAGGGCTCGGGAAACTTCCCGAGGGGTTCCAAAGGCCGCCAGAGCACCATCCCTGTTCCGTGCCCCAAACCAGGCACCAAGCATGAGACAAAAAGTCCCTCCACCCCAACCCGGCGGGCGCGGGGACAACGAGGGGCCAGCAGACCCAGAGCCCGCGCCGAGCGCGCAGGACAGGCGCAGCACGCGCGCCGCCGCCTCCAGGGAGCCCCCCGGACACGCCCCCGCGCGTACTCCGGCTCGGAGGAGCGAGACCTCCGCCGCCACCGCGCTGCCCGCGGCGGCACCACCCCCGGCCGGGACCCCGCCGCGCTCCGCGCCTCCTGGGGTCCCCGGCGGTGGGAGGAAGTGCTACGGGGTCCCCGGGCGCGCGGAAGCGGCTGCGCGCGGCGCGCCGGCGGGGGAGGGGCGGGCCGCCGGGGCGGGGCCAGCAGGGCCACGGGGTCCCCGCCGCGCTACCTGTTGATCTTGTGCGCGAAGGCGCGGCGCTCCGCGGCCGCCATGGCGCCCGGTCCTCCGCCGCCGCCGCGCGCTCGGCCCCGCGCTCCGCTGCAGCCGCAGGTTCTGAGCGGCCGGGCGGAGCCGGCGTAGGGACGGGGCGTGGTCAAGAGCTGGGGCGTGGTCGGGAACGGGGCGTGGTCGTTGGTGGGCGTGGTCTTGGGGCGGGGCGGGGCGGGGCGGGGCGGGGCCTTCCGGGCGGCTCGCCGTGAGTGCTTTCCCGGCCGGCCAGGGGCGCCCCGGGGCCGCGGGGAAACTGAGGCGCGGACCGCGGCCCGGGAGTGAGGCGCGAGGGCCGAGGCCCGGCGGGTCCCGACGCCCCGGGACGTCCTCTCCGCGCTCTGACTGTCGCCCGAAAACAGTGTGAACGTTCACCCGTCTAACGGCCCGGCCCGAAGTGTACTCGCGGACACGCGTTGCGCGTGGCTCTGGGCGCACTCCCCTGGAACCATGGACTTCCCTCCAACAGATGCGTAAATCAACTGAGGCGCCTTTGTTCGGGCTCTTGCTCTGAAGGACGCACAGCTGTCTCCAGGGGTGTCCTTGGGGTGTGCCCCGCCCGCAGGTGGGAGTTGGGGTGAAGAGGTGGAGGGGTCTTGCTGGGCTCTGGGGTACCCGGAGATGTGACTCCAGGATCTGGCGGTGAGATCTGAGGAGCCAGTCCGGAAACCTCGGTTCACCGGAAGGAAGCTGTGGGGATGTCTTGGTTAACTTGTGGTCCCAAAACTCTCCCCAACAGCCCCTCTCCTAGCCGCCCCACTGCAGTTTAGAAGATTCTCCAGCTCTTGCTCATCTTCGGGTGTGCCAAACCTTTCCCACCTCGTGGCTTTGCATGGGCAGGTCGTCCAGTCCTCCTGAACAGCCCTTCTAGCCGTGGTTGCAGAACGGTCCAGGGAGGAGTGTGTGTGTGTGTGTGTGTGTGTGTGTGTGTTGTATCTTTTTTTTTTTTTTTTTTTTTTGGGTACTAGCGATTGAACTTAGGGGCACTCGACTACTGAGCCACATCCCCAGCCCCGCCTTTATTTTTATTTTTATTTTTTTTTTGTATTTTATTAGAGACAGGGTCTCACTGAGTTGCTAAGTGCCTCGCCATTGCTGAGGCTGGCTTTGAACTCGCGATCCTCCTGCCTCAGCCTCCCAAGTGCTGGGATTACAGGAGTGCGCCCTGCATGATGTATCGATGGATCATATATATATAACATTTATGTATTTTTGTGCTTGGGTGGGAGGTGCTAGGAATTGAACCCAGGGTCTCCCACTTGTTATGCAAGTGCTCTTCCACTGAGTTATACCCCCCGACCTCCTAGGGAGAATTTAAAATTGAATAATAACAGGAAATGTTCTGCCTCAGGGCCTTTGCATGTATTATTCTCTTTCCCATGTATGAGTGCTGGCATTATCCCCCACCTACAGATGAGGAAATGGAGACCCAGAGAGACAGATGGACTTGTTCCAATTGCCCAGTGAATCGGTATCACTATCTGAGGAGCCAGTCCCACAGGAAGAGGCATGAATGGTGGTGGATCCACTTAACCCTGCCACTTAGGCCCAGGATGCTGTCCTGGCAGGTGAGGCCACATCAGGGCTGCTCCTAGGTTGGCACCTGACGTGTGCACACAGGTGGCAGCAGCCCACGCACCTGCCCTGAGTGGTCCAGCCACTTTGGCCTGGGAGGTGTGACTCCACCCACAACTCCCAGCTGGGCCCCACCCAATGTCACCTACAGTCTACCAAGCCACAGCCCCTGCCTCACCTCTCAGGCTGCTGGAGCCAGGCTGGGTAGGAAACATGGAGGTGGGCAGAGGTTTACAGCTTTCTCTTCTCCCCTCTGCCTAGTTCCAGTTGCCCCTTGTATCTGGTCTCCCCCTCTTCCCCCGTGCCTCCCCCCAGTTTGTTCCCCCTTCCCTGGTCAGAAAGAGCCTGGGGACACATAGGTCCCGTCATGTCCCTCTTCTGTGCAGAACCCTCCATAGCTCTCACCTCACTGAGCTAGAATCCCAAGTCCTCCCACAGCTTCAAGGTCCTGCATGATGTCCCTGTCACCTCCTAATCTCCTCCTTTTCCTCCTTCAATCACTCCACTCCAGCTGCCCCTCTCCTCGCTATTCCTCTGAACCCCAGGACACAGCTCCAGGGCCTTTCCACATGCCGACCCCTTTCCTGTGTGCAAGTGCCACAGGATCTGTGACGCCATCCAGTGAGGAAGCCCCAGAGGAGGGACCCGCCCTATCTGCCTAGTGAATCCATGTCAGATCCATGATTTGGACCAGGAAGCCTTACCCCAGTTTTTTTTTTTTTTTTTTTTTTGTTGTTGTTTTTTGTTGTTTTTTGTGGTACCGGGGATTGAACTCAGGGCACTCGACCACTGGGCCACACCCCCAGCCCTTTTTTGTATTTTTATTAGAGACAGGGTCTCACTGAGTTGCTAAGTGCCTCGCCATTGCTGAGGCTGGCTTTGAACTCGCGATCCTCCTGCCTCAGTTGTTTTTAAGGACTAGTTAAGTCCCAGACCTGGCTGTGTGACCTAGGGTAAAATTTCCAACCTCTCTGAGCTTCAGATTTCTCACCTGCTCCAGGAAGCCTCCAGGTAGGTCACAGCGTGAGGCACAGTCAGCAGGAGGTGGATTGGGCCCTGGAGCGTCATTCCCTGTGAAAGGCAGTGGGGGCGGTGAGCCTGGGACTCCAAAGGACGGCCTTGGTGGACAAGTGGCTTCACGATGCCGCTAAGCAGAGCACCTGAGCTGCCTGGAGCCTGGCGCCTGCCCAGGTTGGCACCTGCTGGACCTGATTGGTGAGGCTGCTGTTCTCCAGGGCACAGCCAGGCCTGACTCAGACAGGCGGGGCTGGGGATGACCCCAGCAGCTGCTCAAACAGGGGATTTTGGCCTCTTCTGGCTGCGGTTGCAGAAGACACTTTGTGGGGTGCGAGGCGGGAGCTGGCAGGAGGCGGCTGCGCTGGTCCAGGTCAGGGTAGCTGGGCTGGGGAGGACTGGGGACGAGGGGGTGGCAGAGGCTTGGACCTGCTGGCACACCCTGTCTGCGAGAGTGAGGAGAGCTGAAGACCATCCCCTGCAGCCTCGCCACCCCCCACTGCTGTTCCCTCTGCCTGGAACACTGTTCCACCCACTCCTCATTTGCTCGGGGCCTCCAGCACCTGGCATGTAGCTGGTGTCCTGTTAATATCTATTTCTGGAATCTCTTTTATTTTCCTGATCTGCTGCTCAGTGCTGGCTCCAGAGCTTGCAATTTGAAGCATTGTAGCATTAGAACGGGCTTTTGCATCTTTCTGTCCTGCAGTTTCCTCTGGACCTTTGCACAGGCTGTATACCTTGAAATGCTGTGTCCCTTTTTTTTTTTTTTTTTTTTTCCTTTTTTGGTACTGGGGATTGAACTCAGGGTCACTCGACCACTGGGCCACATCCCCAGTCCTTTTTTGTATTTTAATAGAGACAGGGTCTCACTGAGTTGCTAAGTGCCTCGCCATTGCTGAGGCTGGCTTTGAACTCGCGATCCTCCTGCCTCAGCCTCCCAAGTGCTGGGATGACAGGCGTGCGCCACCATGCCTGGCTTTTTTTTTTTTTTTTTTTTTTTTTATACTGGAGGTTGAGCCCAGGACACCAAAGGACTGCCTTGGTGGAAAAGTGGCTTCATGATGCCTCTAAGCATCATGTTTACGTGGTGCTAAGGATCGAACCCGGGCCGCGCACATGCTAGGCGAGTGCTCTACCGCTGAGCCACAACCCCAGCCCCCCCAGTCCATTTTTATTTTTATTTTGAGGCAAGTTCTCAACAAATGGCTGAGGCTGGCCTCAAACTTGTGATCCTCCTTCCTTGGCCTCCAGAGTTGCTGGGATAACAGGTGTGTGCCGCTGGGTCCGGCTTCCCTGACTCTTTATATTTCTGAACATCTCCTCATTCCTCAGGTCTTTGCCTTTTGGAAGCCTTCCTTGACCACCTCCATCCACCGTCAAAACCCTCCAGCCTCTGGGGTTCTCCCCTCATAGTCCTCATCACACTCGGCTGTAACTGCCTGTAACTGCCTGGCCCCGTTACATCTGTCCTGCACTTGAACGTGCGCTCCATGAGGGCGAGGATTTCTCTCTGCCTTATTCCCTGTGTGTCCCCAGCACCCAGCACAGGCCTGTGTATACTGTAGGTGCTCAATAAGAGAATGAATAAGGCAGAATGCCCTCCTGTCCCCTGGTGCCAATCATTGTTACCATTAGTTGGGGGAAGACACCCCCATGGAGGGGGGATCAATTTCTCCGGGAGATGGAGGCTCCTGGGCCTCCCAAACCGAGGGGTGCTGGGGGCTACATGTAGATGCCCGCTGCCCCCTGGTGCCCTTGGCAGGATACTTGCCCTGTCAGGTTCATAGGCAGGGAACTCTGGTGCCACCACATGCCAAAAGAAGGTAGTAAGCAGGTGAGCCTGGGTCAGGGGTGGCACGCTGGGGACGTCCACCCAGCAAGCCCTCAGTGAACGCCTGCCACTCACAGGGTCCCACTGACCCCAAGAGGTCATCTTCCTAAAGGTGCAGGGAACTGGGGCCTAGAGAGCAGTCACGGGCCTCAAATCACACACTGGAAGGATGGTTGGATGAGTGTCTTTTGGAGTAGGAACAATCGTAAGTAGGATTTTAGAGTCCAGAGATTCTCGGATTGGAGTCCTGCCTTAAGTCACAGCCAGACTGCATGAGCAGGGGGCCTCCCTGGGCCTCAGTCTCCTCATCTGTGAAGTGGGCATGGCAATCTCCGTGCTGAGCCTCCATGGCTGTGACTGCTGTGGGTGAGGTATGGTTAGGACAGCCCCAAATGCTGGGGACGCTGCCCTGCTGCTCTGTGGGATTGTTTTTCCTGCTGCTTCCGGAGCTGGGAAAGGAAGCCGCAAGCCGTCTCAGGGTGCCCAGGCCTGACTTTGGGAGTTGGAGTCACAAAGAGAGGCCAGCAGGGCAGGTCACAGGCTTCCTGTTTCGCTTTGAACAGATGGCCCAGTCGCCTACCACTTGTCTGTCTGGATGCTTGTGCATTCATTGTCCCTGGAACTCATTTCTTTTGAAAACTATATATTTTTTTTTTTTCCTTTTTCTTTTTTTGGTACCGGGGATTGAACTCAGGGGCACTCGACCACTGGGCCACATCCCCAGCCCTTTTTTGTATTTTTATTAGAGACAGGGTCTCACTGAGTTACTAAGTGCCTCGCCATTGCTGAGGCTGGCTTTGAACTCGCGATCCTCCTGCCTCAGCCTCCCAAGTGCTGGGATTACAGGCGTGCGCCACCGCGCCCGGCTTATTTTTTAAAATAAGTCAACACATCATGATTATGTATGTCTGTGTGATATGCATGAGGCTTCCATGCCCTCCAGACTCCTCCCTCCTAGTTCTTTTTTTTTTTTTTTTTTTTTTTTCTTTTTTGTGGTGCTGGGGGTGCAAGCACTCTACCAACTGAGCTATATCCCCAGCCCCCTCCCAGTTCTTTAGAAGTTGTAAACTCGAGTCGGGCTCCTGTGCTGGGGACCATGAGGCCTTATCGCTGCTGTCTAGCTGCAGTTGGTGTCTGTCATCCCAGCTCCTGTCTCCCTCCTCTCCCCTCCCAGCCTCCAGCACACCCTGTTTGGCTCTCCACTGCTGAGAGGTCAGCTTTTCAGTCCCCACACTTAAGCGAGAAGACGCAGAATTTCTCCTTCTGTGCCTTGCTTATGCTCCTTGACGTAGTGTCCTCCTGTTCCATCCGTGTGGCCACAAGGGCCAGGATTTCCTTCTCTTTTATGGCTGAATAATGTTGCATTGTGCTCGCAGACCCCGCTCACACTTCCGTTGAGCCTGCTCATTTTCCAGGTATTCTCATCCATCCTGATGTCCAGGGACCCCTGACACCCGAAGATTTTGCAAACAGAATTGGGAGGAGGAGGCCCATGGACTAGGAAGAGACACACTTGCATCTTTATTTTTACCAACCTCCTTTCTTTTTTTTTTTTTTTTTTTTTAAACTTTCACACCTCTTACAGTCTTTTTTTTTTAATTTATTTATTTGCTTTTAGTTGTACACAATGTGTTTATTTGTACGTGGTGCTGAGGATCGAACCCGGGCCGCGCATGTGCTAGGCGAGCGCTCCACCGCTGAGCCACAACCCCAGCCCGTAACCTCCTTTCTTTAAACATGTGAGCAATGCTTGGGAGGCGGAGGCAGGAGGAGCAAGTTCAAGGTCAACCTGAGCAATTAGCGAGACTCCTTCTCAAAATAAAAAGGGCTGGGATGCAGCTCAGTGGCGGAGCATGTGGGAGGCCCTGGTTCCATCCCCTCGACTGCAAAAGAAACCATTCTGCAGAGATACAGAGGTGGCCCTGCATAGCGGTTAGACACCTGGATGCCTGGGTTCAAGTCCTGCCGGGCATCCGCTTGCCCACCTTCACGACCTTTGCTTTACAGCTATTCAAGTGGCTAATGACAAACTCCAACAGTACTGAGGGCCATGGTGGATACAGGGAAACTGGAAAACTCGAGGCTGCTGGTGGACATGCACACTGGGCAGTGGCTCTGGAGAACAGTTTGGTGATCCCCCTCCATCCCCCACCCCGGCCCTGGACAGTTTTTTTTTTTTTTTTTTTTTGGTACCGGGGATTGAACTCAGGGGCACTCGACCCCTGGGCCACATCCCCAGCCCTTTTTTGTGTTTTATTAGAGACAGGGTCTCACTGAGTTGCTAAGTGCCTCGCCATTGCTGAGGCTGGCTTTGAACTCGCGATCCTCCTGCCTCAGCCTCCCAAGTGCTGGGATTACAGGCGAGCGCCACCGCGCCAGGCTCCCAGCCCTTTTTCATATTTTATTTAGAGACAGGTCTCGATAAGTTGCTTAGGGCCTCGCTAGAGGCTGGCTTTGAACTCTTCATCCTCCTGCTTCAGCCTCCCAAGCCACTGGAATTACAGGTATGCACCACCGCGTCCGGCTCATTGACAGGTTCTTGCTAGTTGCCCAGGTGATTCTCCTGCATCAGCCTCCCAGGTAGCTAGGTCCACTGGAGCAAGCCACCATGCCTGGCTTTCTGTTTTTTTGTCTTTGTTTTTGTTTTTGTTTTTTGGTACCAGGGATTGAATTCAGGGTCAACCCCTGGGCCACATCCCCAGCACTTTTTTGTATTTTATTAGAGACAGGGTCTCACTGAGTTGCTCACCATTGCTGAGGTTGGCTTTGAACTTGCGGATCCTCCTGCCTCAGCCTTCCAAGTGCTGGGATTACAGGCGTGCGCCACCGCGCCCGGCCCTTTTTTTCGTTGTTGCTGTGATGGATCTCACTATGTTGCCCGTGCTGACCCTGAACTCCAGGGCTCACGTGATCCTCCTGCCTCAGCTTTCCTTACTACTCGCAGGTCGGGTGACTCTGAACCCACCTGGGCCTCCGTTTCCTTACCTGTGAGCTGGAGATACCTAGGTCAGAGGTTTGGCCACCTCAGCACATTGACGTCTGGGGGTGCACAGTTACTAGTGTTGGAGGGTGCTGAGCTGTGTCCCGACTTGAACCCAGTGGATGCCAGTAGCGTCCCTACTCCAAGATGTGACCACTGAAACGTCTCCAGACATTGTCCAATGTCTCGGGTGGGGGTCACGATGCCCCTGGGCGGGTGAGAGCCACTGGTAGAGGTGGGGGGCTAACTGAACCCATGTGCAGACAGCCCTGCCCAGGGCTGGTTCACCGTGGGCACTTAGTAGATGTTAGCTGGGTTTTGTTTTGTTCTGTTGGGGTGCTGGGAATGGAACCCAGGGCGTCAGGCACGCTAGACGAACCCTCCACCACTCAGCTGCCCCCAGCCCCAACATTAGCTGTTAAAGAGAGAGAGCTAAGAGGCTGGGGGTGGGGCTCAATGGCAGAGCACTTGCCCAGCATGGGTGAAGGCCTGGGCTCCTCCCCAGCTCTGGCTTAGGTTAGAGAAGGCCCGAGTCTGCGAGACTTACAGTTCCTTCCTGGTGAGGGCTCTCTTGTGGCCTTTGGTCAGCACAGGGAGAGACAGAGCTCTGGTCTCTCTTTAGCTCTTTTTTTTTTTTTTTTTTTTTTTTTTTCAGGGAGGAGGGGCACCAGGGATTGAACTCTGGCACTCGACCACTGGGCCACATCCCCAGCCCCATTTTGTGTTTTATTAGAGACAGGGTCTCACCGAGTTGCTTAGCGCCTCACTTTTGCTGAGTCTGGCTTTGAACTCAGGGTCCTCCTGCCTCCCGAGCCACCAGGATTCCAGGCGTGCGCTGCCGCGCCCAGCTTCCTTCAGCTCTTATGAGTGCACCAACCCCACCGCCAAGGCCCACCCTCGAAACCTCCTCTAGCCCTGCTGGTGTTCCGAAGACTCCACCCCCTCACCGGGAGTGAGCACTTCCATGTGAATTTGGGGCAGACACAAACATTCAGTCCATAACAGAGAGTGAGCAGGGGCCATCTCTGCCCTGGACCTCTTAGGACCAAGGACATAACTTCCTGTCTTTGGTTTCTTCCTTCCTTCCTTCCTTCCTTCCTTCCTTCCTTCCTTCCTTCCTTCCTTTCTTTCTTTCTTTCTTTGGTATGGGGACTGAACTCAGGGGCACTCGCCCACTGGGCCACATCCCCAGCCCTTTTTTGTATTTTATTAGAGACAGGGTCTCACTGAGTTGCCAAGTGCCTTGCCATTGCTGAGGCTGGCTTTGAATCGTGATCCTCCTGCCTCAGCCTCCCAAGTGCTGGGATTACAGGTGTACACCACCGTGCCCGACTCTCCTGTCTTTGGTTTTTTTGGGGACATGGCCATACTGAGATAGTCACCCCTGAGCACCAGAAGGGCCCGGAAGAAGGCCTTGGGCCATCAGCCCCACCCCCGTCTGGGTACTCATGCCTCTTCCGTCCTGAAAGAAAGAACCTCCTTCCCTGACTCCAGTCCTGCTGACCAGGAGGACAATCTTCTACTCAGGAGCCTCTCCCTAGGGGCTGCCTGCTGGGACAGTGACAGCGTGTCTGCCAACGATGACTGTCAATGACTGCTGTCAGGTACCCAGTGGTTCCACCATTTGCTCTGTAGCAATTGCAGGAGGTGAGAGCTTTTATTTTTTTCTCATTTTGTGGGTGAGGAACCTGAGGCCCAGAAAGGGCTAGAAACCTGCCTGAGGTCACACAGCAGCTCAGCTGAGACTCAAACCTGTATCTGGCTGATGCCCAAGCCCGCCCATGCCATGATGTGGCATTCCCCACCTCCAGTTGTAAGCAGGTGGGATAGCCATGGGCATTTTGACTTGGGCTGGGATGTGGTTCCGGGCAGCTCGTGTGACCTGTCTGTAGGGGAGTATGGAGCTGTGGGAGGGGACAGAGGCACCTGGGGTGGGGCAGAGAGGAGCAGAGCCCTGAGGACAGAGCAGCTTCAGGTCTCTCCTGGGAACCAGACTTGGAGCTGAGGACCAAGAATGATGGCAGGGCTGGGCGAGAGTCAGAGGGGTGCACATTTTGCCAACAAGAGGTCCAAGACCAAGCCCGGCGCGGTGGCACACGCCTGTCCTCCCAACACTTGGGAGGCTGAGGCAGGAGGATGGCAAGTTCAAAGCCAGCCTCAGCAATGGCGAGGCACTTAGCAACTCAGTGAGACCCTGTCTCTAATAAAATACAAAAAAGGGCTGGGGATGTGGCCCAGTGGTCGAGTGCCCCTGAGGTTCAATCCCCAGTTCCAAAAAAAAAAAAAAAAAAAGAGGTCCGGAACCAGTCGTGGAGATGCTTATTGTGAGTGTCCCTCAGCCACAGCAAGGAGGCCGCGTGCTGGGTCTGGCTTCATGACAACACTGCTAATCACGATGATCATCAGGGCTGCACCGAGCTCTAGACGCACATCGCCTCAGGCCAGTGCCTCAGGGAAGGTGCCAGTAGGGCCCTGTGATGACGCTGGGGAAACAGTACAGGGAGGTGAGGTCACAGCCTCTATGGCACAGCTAGCAAATGTCTGGGTCCAAGTTTGGGCCCAGGCTTTTCTCCCTCCCCAGGTTCAGCAATTTTTTTTTTTTTTTTTTTTTTTTTTTTTTTTTTTTTTTTTGTACAGGGGGATTAAACTCAGGGACACTTAACCGCGAAGCCACATCTCCAGCCCTTTTTTGTATTTTATTTAGAGACAGAGTCTCATTGAATTGCTTAGACCCTCGCTAAGTTACTGAGGCTGGCTTTAAACTCCCAATCCTTGGAGCTGGGTGCGGTGGCGCACGCCTGTAATCCCAGCACTTGGGAGGCTGAGGCAGGAGGATCATGAGTTCAAAGCCAGCCTCAGCAATGGCGAGGCTCTTAGCAACTCAGTGAGACCCTGTCTCTAATAAAATACAAAAAAGGGCTGGGGATGTGGCCCAGTGGTCGAGTGCCCCTGAGTTCAATCCCCAGTACCAAAAAAAACAACAACAACAACAACTCCCAATCCTCCTGCCTCAGCCTCCTGAGCTGCTGGGATTACAGGCGTGTGCCGCTGCGCCCCGCTCAGCCTTACTCATTATTCCTGGTGCTGTGCCATCTGCCCTACCAGGCGCCTGGGCGCGAGCTCGGAGGCGGTGGCCCTGCAGCCAGGCCGTTACCAAAGCACGTCTGAGGATCTGCGGTGCACCCCGAGCCTCCTGGAGAAGGAGGCTTCCCCACATCCCCACTTCCTTGGGCCACTGGATTTCCTTTTCCTAGGTTGATCCCTTATTCTGGGACTGAGTTCAGAAGCTGAACTCCAAGTGGAACCCAGAAGTTCAAGTTCACCTGCAGTGTCGTCCCCACCTCCTACTGGACAGAATATATATGTATACATACCCCTGCGGAGAGATGTAAGAATATATATACAAGAATGTATACATCTGCATGTATATAAATATCACAGACATTTATATGCATATCACACACATGTTTGCGTATTTGCATATCTTTACATGTATTTACATGCCATATATACGTATTTATACATCTATACATAGCCCTAAATTATGCACACGAGATGACTTCATATCTTTTCATATCCACGTATGCCGCATCCACAGATTCGACCAACTGCTATATTTAATCTTAGCCAAAAGGCCGAGAAGCGATCAACCAACTGCTGATTGAAAATATTTGAAAAAGACGTGCATCTGGGCCGAACACGTGCAGATATTTTTTTGTCATCATTCCCTACATGATACAATGTGACAACTCTCTCCATAGCATTTACAAGGCACTAGGTATTATAAGTCATCTAGGGATGATTTGAAATCTGCAGAAAGATGTGCGTAGGTTATATGTGAATACTGCATCATTTTATATAAGGCACTTGAACGTCTGTGCTAATTGTATCCCAGGAAGGGCAGGTCCTGAAATCAGTCTCCAGAGGACACTGAAGGATGACTGTGTATTTATGTGTGTACACACACACACACACACACACACACACACACACACGTACACACTAGATATAAAATGGGATTAATTAATTCACTTATGTATTTATTTATTTTCATGGTGCTGGGGCTGGAACCCAGGGCCTTGCACATGCTAGGCACGCGCTCACCCCTGAGCACACCCAGGCCTGGGATATTGCCATTTTGAGGATGTCCTTGCAACACTCTTCCAGGCATATGTGCTCCAACGGCTCCTTCTTTATGGCCTCCTGGCTCCACTGTTAGGTTTTGACATAAATAACTCCATTTTTTTTTTTTGGCGGGGTGGGGGTACCGGGGATTGAACTCAGGGGCACTCGACCACTGAGACACATCCCCAGCCCTAGTTTATATTTTATTTAGAGACAGGGTCTCACTAAGCTGCTTTGCACCTCGGCGTTGCTGAGGCTGGCTTTGAGCTCAGGATCCTTCTGTCTCAGCCTCCCAAACCGCTGGGATCACAGGCCTGAGCCAGGGCGCCCGCCTGGGGCAGTGACTCCGTTTTTATCCTAGTAACTTTCACATTTCAGCCCCGGCCAGGAGTCAGGCCCCCCCCCCCCCCCCCCACATTCATATGCTGATCTTTCCCAGAGCTTCTCAAAAAGAACTGCAGCAAACAGTTTGAAGACAGCCTGCCAGGAAAATTCCTGCAGAGGGCGGGATTGTTTTTCCTGACCCCTGAGGATTTGGCTAAATTTCAGGTCAGAGCTGTCTTTCTGTTTCCCCAAATCCTCTCTCACTTGCCCAGTCCAAGATGTGGTCCTGCTTCCCATCACCTCCCGCCAGGCTCAGCAAGAAGCAGGCTGAGAGGACCAGCGAACCCTCCCAAGAAGCAGAGGCTGGGTCCGCCCGGGTCACCTTTCAAACAACAATATGCCGCCATTTCCTCTGTTTCTTTGGGAGGGGGGACTCAGGAAGATCAAATTAGATTCCTTTTGTTTCCTGCCCACTGGAAGCTGAACCTAGGGTACTGCACAGTGAGCCACATCCCCACCCTCTTTTATTTTCTTCTGGTAGAGGGTCTTGCCAAATTGCTGAGGCTGGCCTCACACTTGCAATCCCCACCCCCACCCCCAATTCAGCCTCTGAGTTGCTGGGATTACAGGTGTGCACTACCATGCCCGGCTGAAATTTTATTCTTTATCCCAAAGTCGTCCAGCAAGTAGGTAATCTAAGATGGAAGCTTTGCTCTTCAAGGTGACTCAGTAATTTTTTTTTTTTTTTTTTTTTTTTAACTCAGGGGCACTCAACCACTGGGCCACCTCCCCAGCCCTTTTTGTATTTTATTAGAGACAGGGTCTCACTGAGTTGCTAAATGCCTCGCCATTGCTGAGGCTGGCTTTGAACTTGCGATCCTCCTGCCTCAGCCTCCCAAGTGCTGGGATCATAGGCATGCGCCACCACGCCCGGCTCAGTAATTTTTTTTTTTTTTTTTTTTTTTTTTTTTTTTTTTTTTTTTTTTTTTTGTGGTACCGGGATTGAACTCAGGGGCACTTGACCACTGGGCCACATCCCCAGCCCTTTTTTTTGTATTTTATTAGAGACAGGGTCTCACTGAGTTGCTAAGTGCCTCGCCATTGCTGAGGCTGGCTTTGAACTGCAATCCTCCTGCCTCAGCCTCCCAAAGTGCTGGGATTACAGGCATGCGCCACCGTGCCCGGCTCCGGCTCAGTAATTTTTAATTAAAAAAAATTTTAATTGATAGATTAATTGTACGTGCTTAGGGGTAACATGTGACATTTCAACACATGTCTATAATGTGTAATGCCCAGATCAAGGTTGTTTTCGTATCTGACATATCAAACATGTATCATTTCTTTGGTGTTGGGAACATCCAAAAATACTTTCTACTAGCTATTTTGAAATATTCAGTTAATTGTTGTCAACCATAGTTACTCTACTATGTTATAGAATGTTAGATGTTGTCTCCCCTAGCCATCTCTGGGAATCGATACTATTTTCTTTTCTTTCTTCTTCTTTTTTTTTTTTTTTTTGGTTGTGGATAAACACAGTACCTTGATATATTTTTATGTGGTGCTGAGGATCGAACCCAGTGCCTCACATGTGCTAGGCAAGCGCTCCACCGCTGAGCCACATCCCCAGCCTTGTTTTGTATTTTATTTAGAGACAGGGTCCAACTGAGTTGCTTAGTGCCTCGCTTTTGCTGAGGCTGGCTTTGAACTCCTGCCTTAGCCTCCAGAGCTGCTGGGATCATAGGCATGAGCCACTGTGCCCGGCTCGGATTCTATTCTTGATTTCTTTAATAAGTTTTTTTTTTTTTTTTTTTTTTTTTTTGCCTTTTACATACAAGTGGGAACATGCGGAATTTTTCCTTTCTGTGCCCGACTTACTTCACGTAACATCATGTCCACCAGTCCCAAGCACATTGCCACAAATGATAAGCTTTCACTTTATCGTGGCTGCATAGTGCTCCACTGTGTGTGTGTGCCTCATTTTCACCCATGGAAGGACACTTACATGGTTTCACATCGTGGCTGTTGTGCATAGTGCCGCAATGAACCTGGACTGCAGATGGGCCTTTGCCATTCTGATTTCATCTCTTTGGACATATGTGGTGTTAGCACAAAGGACGCACACACGAGAAACAAACCTCAGGCCGCCTTGTCATTATTCAGTATTCAGCAGCAGGGTCAATCTCGGTCAAGCACGTGGCAGAAAATGGCAGGGGGCTTAAGCAAGGGCCTGGGTTATATAGGCTCCATTTAGGGTGGGACAGGAGGAGATCCTGGGGTTCACTGCATTGCCCATTCATTAGGGTGAGACAGGAATGTGAACAGGGAATTTCTTGGGGCTTACTGTACTGGGGTCAGCTGACTCATTAGGCGTGGGGGTCAGGGAAGAGTCAGGTAGGAGTTTCTTTTGTGTTTCTTCCCTGTGACTGAAGTCTGGGATTTTATTTTTTTAAATATTTATTTATTTGCTTTAGTTGTACACAATACAATGCATTTATTTTTACGTGGTGCTGAGGATGGAACCCAGGCTGCGCGTGCTAGGCGAGTGTCTCCCGCTGAGCCACAACCCCAGCCCATGAAGTCTGGGATTTTAAATGACCAAAGCTTTAATTTTACACCCAACAAGGCAGATTGGGGAAGAGCTGCAGATAGGGAAAGTGTCCTTGGACTTATACTCCATATCCTTCATTTTCAGTAGTGGGTTGCTGGATCATATGGTAGGCCTATTTCTAGTTTTTCCAACATATTTCTCCATACTGTTTCCATAATGGCTATACAACTTATATTTCCACCAGTGGTGTAGAAGATCTTCCCTTTCTCCACATCCTCACCAGACAGAAGTAGGGTTCAGTCTTTTTTGTTTTTGTTTTTGATTTTTAATCCAAGGGCACATCCCCAACCCAATTTTGGACAGGGTCTCACTGAGTTGCTTAGTCTCACTAAGTTGCTGAGGCTGGCTTTGAATTTATGATCCTTCAGCCTCAGCCTCCCAAACCACTGGGATTACAGGTGTGCACCACAGGCCCCAGCCAGAAGTCGGTTTAACAGCTGTGTCAATTCCAGCTCAGAAGGTTCTTAGCACAACCTTTCAGAGCACATAGCAAAAACTCAGACCAAGCTCTATTTTTTTGGAGGGACCAAGTTTTCTGAGCCCAGTTCCTTCCTTCATCACTAGAAAAACATTCTGCAGGGCTGGGGATGTAGCACAGTAGTATAGAGCTTGCCTAGCATGTGCAAGGCCCTGGGTTCCATCAATCCCTAGCAATACAACACACACACACACACACACACACACACACAGAGAGAAAGTGTTGAAGATAATGCCAGGCGCACGCCTGTAATCCCAGCACTTGGGAGGCTGAGGCAGGAGGATCGAGAGTTCAAAGCCAGCCTCAGCAATGGCGAGGCACTTAGCAACTCAGTGAGACCCTGTCTCTAATAAAATACAAAAAAGGGCTGGAGATGTGGCCCAGAGGTCGAGTGCCCCTGAGTTCAATCCCCAGGACCAAAAAAGAAAAAAGAAAGAAAGA
Organism: Tamias sibiricus; assembly: GCA_025594165.1. Taxonomy (NCBI): domain Eukaryota; kingdom Metazoa; phylum Chordata; class Mammalia; order Rodentia; family Sciuridae; genus Tamias; species Tamias sibiricus. Next base: position 10,965,337 of record CM046673.1, read on the forward strand.
AATGTGTTGAAGATAATGCTGACCCACATTCCTGCAATGAGAGGAAACAGTGTTTGGAGGAAGGCCTTACGTGGACCAAGGGAACAGTTAGGTCTCCCTAAGGTGGGGACTGTGGACCTGGGAAGCACCAACAGGCGCCATTTATATTGTTTTCTGTGGGAATAGCGCCCCCTAGAGTTCTTAAGGGGGACAACTCCAGAATTGACCCTAACAGCTACTGAGTCAAACCAGTGTAATTTGGCAGCTCAAGTTCACAAAGAAGTTTTCCTTATTTTTATTCAAAATACTGTGGATTCAATGGCTCTGCTGATTGCAGTGGCTCAGGATTTTTTTTTTTATAGAAGTTAAAAATACTTTTTGCAACCAACTGAAAGCCTGAGACAGGGTACTACAAGTTTTCAGAGGTTGATAAAAAGAAGGTGGAGGAGTGAACTGTGTCCTTGTCTAACCTTCATGCCTAGCTGGTGAATGGCCCTGGATCTTGGATCTCAGAACTCTGGGCCTCCAAGTGACTGGCCTGCCGGAACCAAGGGTATAGTGGCAGTTGGATTACACCTAGCAGGCAACAAAGAGACACAGGCATGTGAGTGAGCCATGGTCTGGGATCCTGCCAGCAAATCTACTTGGGAAATTCACATTGTAACAGGAGTAAAATGATGACTCCACACTTGGTTCAAATCTCAGCTCTGCCACTTGTTTACTCAACGACCTGAAGCAGGTGATGCCTCCCCTCTGGCCTCAGTTTTTCCTTCTATAAAATGGGCATAAAAAATCCAGTAGTACCACCTTTATCCATGCTTTCCCCCCCATGGTTTCAGTTACCTAAAGCCGACAACAATCCAAAAATATTAAACATAAAATTTCCAAAACAATGAAGAGATTTTAAATTGCATGTCATTCTGAGTAGAATGATGCAATCTCACACAGTCCTATCCTGAATGTGAGTCATCCCTTTGTCCAGTGTATACACACTGTATATGCTACCCTCCTGAGAGTCACTTAGTAGTCATCTGGATTATCAGGCCAAATGTTGCAGTACAGCAGTGCTTGTGTTCAAGTAACACTCATTTTACTTAATAATGGCCCCAAAGTGCAAGAGTGGTGATGTTGGTGTTTCAATATGCCAAAGAGAAGCCTAAAAGTACTGCCTGTAAGTAAAATGGTGAAGGTTTATCATAGGTACATAGATAAAGGGGAAAAAAATAGTATATGTAGGTTTCAGTACTATCTGCAGCTTCAGGAAGTCAGTTTATCTTGGAACTTATCCCTGTGGATAAGAGAGGCTGCTGTGGTCCCAACCTCACAGATTAAATGCTCAAAGCTTGATGGGCAATGACTTCTCATCATGAGGCAGAAGGTTTCAATAATAATCAGAAGATGCAGAAGGCCAGTCATCGAATTAATTTGTTCATTGGTCAAGCATTTATTGAGCACTTACTGTATGCTAGTAGGCACTGTTGAGGGCACTGAGGACATAGCAGGGGGCAAGACAGACAAACTTCCCTGCCTTCTGGAAGCTGATTGTCTAGTAGGGGCGATGAGCAAGACATTTACTTACATGAAATGTCAGGTGCTATAAATAAAATTAGAGCAAAAGAAAAAGAAAATAATTAAGAATAAAAGTAGAGCAGCCGGGTGCAGTGGCGCACGCCTATAATTCCAGCGGGTTGGGAGGCTGAGGCAGGAGGATTGCGAGTTCAAAGCCAGCCTCAGCAACGGTGAGGCACTAAGCAACTCAGTGAGACCCTGTCTCTAATAAAATAGAAAGCAGGGCTGGCATGTGGCTCAGTCGCCCAGTGCCCCTGAGTTCAGTCCCTGCTAACAAAAACAAAAAGTAACAAAAAGAAAAGTAGAGCAGAGAAGGGAGAAGTGAGGGACACTTTTTATTTTATTTTATGTTTTGCAGTGCTCAGGATGGAATCCAGGGCCTTGTGCATGCTAGATGGGCGTTCTACCACTGAGCACATCCCCATCCCTATAAATTGAATTACATAATATCTGGTTTCTTGCATCTGGCTTTTTTCACTCAGCATCAGGTTTTGGAAATTAATCTATGTTGTAGTGGGGATCAGTGCTTTTATTCCTTTTTGGGGGCTGAGTAATATTCCATTGTGTAGATGGACCACAATTTGTGTATCCATTCCTTCATTGGTAAACATTCAGTTGTTTAAACATTTTGGCTACTGCTATGCTGCTATAAACAAGGGGTATAAGGTGTATAGGTATTTGTTTCAGTACCTGTTGACAATTATTTTAGTTAAGAATTCTGCATGCATTTTTCTCAGATTCTGGGTATTCCTCCCTTTAAATGGATCATTCCGTACTTAACCAGTTCCTTTCAAAAGACATTGATATACTGTTATCAATCATTCAACAACTCAAACTAGTCTTAAGGGCTGGTGTTGGCAAAACAACATGCTGCCTGGTTTTTTTTGTTGTTGTTGTTGTTTTGTTTTGTTGTTTTTTTTTGCGGGGAGGGAGGGACGGGTAACCAGGGATTGAATTCTGGGCACTCCACCTCTGAGCCACATCCCCAGCCTCATTTGTATTTTATTTAGAGACAGGGTGTCACTGAGTTGCATAGCACCTCACTTTTGCGGAGGCTGGTGTTCCTCCTGACTCAGCCTCCATAGCCACTGGGATTACAGGCGTGTGCCACTGCACCCAGCTTAAAGCAGGAAATTCTATACAGAGACCTTCATGCTAACAAGAGCAGAAGCCCCCTCAAGAAGCTTCACCCAAGCCGGGCGCGGTGGCGCACGCCTGTAATCCCAGCACTTGGGAGGCTGAGGCAGGAGGATGGCGAGTTCAAAGCCAGCCTCAGCAGTGGCGAGGCACTTAGCAACTCAGTGAGACCCTGTCTCTACTAAAATACAAAAAAGGGCTGGGGATGTGGCCCAGTGGTCGAGTGCCCCAGAGTTCAATCCCTGGAACCAAAAAAAAAAAAAAAAGAAGCGTCACCCACATCCATTGGACTGGCAGCCACTTGCTGCTGCCGGGACCCTCATCAGGACGCCCTTCCTCCTGACTGCCAGTCCCCACCTCTGCAGGGCCAACACCCTGAGGCCCTCTGTTCTGGGTGGCTCATGGCTGCCTGGGCATACCTCATGGAGGAGTTTGTTTGTTTGTTTGTTTGTTTGATTTTTGTGGTACTAGGAATTGAACTCATGGGTGATTAACCACTGAGCCACATCCCCAACCCTTTTTATGTTTTTACTTAGAGACTGGGTCTCACTGAGTTGCTAAGTGCCTCTCTAAGTTGCTGAGGCCGGCTTTGAACTCATGATCCTCCTACCTCAGCCTCCCAAGTCATTGGAATTATAGGCATGCACCACCATTTCCATGGAGGAGGTGACCCATCGGCCCAAGCCTCTCTATCAGCCATCACTGAGGTTGGCTTTGAACTCTAGATCCTCCTGTCTCAGCCTCCTGAGCCGCTGGAATTACAGGCATGCACCACCACGCCCAGCAATACATGAATTTAAGGAGTCTGCAGACCAACATGGGTTACTGACATAAACACCCTGTATATATATGTGTATTTTCTTTATATATATATATATATATATATGTATATATATATATATATATATTTTATTTATTTATTTTTTAGTTGTAGTTGGGCACAATACCTTTATTTTATTTATTTATTTATTTATTATTTATTTATGTATGTATGTATTTATTTGGTACCAGGGATTGAACTCAGGGGCACTCGTCCCACTGGGCCACATCCTCAGCCCTTTTTTGTATTTTATTAGAGACAGGGTCTCACTGAGTTGCTAAGTGCCTCGCCATTGCTGAGGCTGGTTTTGAACTTGTGATCCTCCTGCCTCAGCCTCCCAAGTGCTGGGATTACAGGCGTGCGCCACTGCGCCCAGCTATTTCTTATTTTTATGTGGTGCTGAGGATCAAACCCAGGGCCTCACACAAGTTAGGCAAGTGTTCTACCGCTGAGCCACAACCCCAGACCGATATATGTGTCTTTTCATTTGAGACATTCCATTTTCTTGGAAATCATGTTTTTTTAAAAAAGTTCTAAAGGGGCTGGGGTTGTGGCTTGTTAGTAGAGCGCTCACCTAGCACGTGCATGGCCCAGGTTCCATAATCAGCACCATGTAAAAATAAAGGCAGCCAGGCACGGTGGCGCACGCCTGTAATCCCAGCACTTTGGGAGGCTGAGGCAGGAGGATCACGAGTTCAAAGCCAGCCTCAGCAATGGCGAGGCACTTAGCACCTCAGTGAGACCCTGTCTCTAAATAAAATACAGAAAAGGGGCTGGGGATGTGACCCAGTGGTCGAGTGCCCCTGAGTTCAATCCCCGGTACCACTAAATAAATAAATAAATAAATAAAGGCATTGTGTACAACTAAAACAAATAAATAAATATTAAAAAAAAAAAAGACCTAAAATGTAAAGGAGCCAGGCCCCATGTTGCAGACTTGTAATCCCAGTGACTGGGGAGGCTGTCAGGAGAATCACAAGCTCAATGCCAGTCTCAGTGACTTAGCAAAAGCAAACAGACATCACTTTCATAATTAAGGAGTTTTTTTTATTAGATATTTAAAAAAATTCCATGTGCTTTTCCATGTTCACCTAAGTAGCTCAGTGATACCCTATCTCAAAATAAAAAGGGCTGTGGTGTATTTCAGTGGTAAAACACCAGAGGTTCCATTTCCAGTATATAAAAAAAGAAGATGACCAAACATGTGGAGAAATAAATATCTCAACACATCTTAACTTCTGTTAGTAAAGATATATTGGGCAGCCAGGCGCGGTGGCTCATGCCTGTAATCCCAGCACTTGGGAGGCTGAGGCTAGAGGATCAAGAGTTCAAAGCCAACCTCAGCAATGGCGAGGCACTTAGCAACTCAGTGAGACCCTGTCTAATAAAACACACACACACACACATACACACACACACACACACACACACACACACACAAAAAAAAAAAAAAAAAAAAAAAGGCTGGGGATGTGGCCCAGTGGTCGAGTGCCCCTGAGTTCAATTCCCGGTACCAAAAAAAAAAAAAAAAAAAAAAAAAATAGAACGATATATTGGAGGCTGAGGCTGTAGCTCAGTGGTAGAGTGCTTGCCTAGCGTGTGTTGGAGGCCTTGGGTTCAATCTCCAGCACAAGGAAAGAATGATACATTGGAGTGGCTCTTCTATTATTTCTACAATGGCATTTAAAGGTTCTCCTAATACTTTTGTAGTGACACTCCAAGAATACTGTTTTCTACAATCTGAACTGCTACAAACAAATTGTTCTGGTTTCCTCCACGCTTTTTGCCAAATGTCTTGCATTTGTAATTTGCCAGATGCCTGCACAGTCTCTCTGTAGTCATCAATTCAGTGGATGTACATTGGGATTTGAAGCCGGGTGCCGGAGAGGTGCGGGAGAGTTTTCTCGGCGTGGTTTCTTTAGGCTGACCAACCAAGTGGTAGCTCTGGATGGCCAGGGCATAGCTGCATATGTTTGGCGGGGACAGAGTCTGGGCTCTGCGCTGCCTGGCCAGGGCCCCCTAAAGAGGCTTCCAGAAGCGCCCCAGCAGCCGCACTTTGCTGCCGCGCTCCCGCTGATTGCCGCCAGGGGACGCGCGAGGCCGGGATCTGAGCTATGGCTTTGCAGCAATGCCGGGGCGGGGCCTCACGGGGGCGGGGCCTGGGAGGGAAGGGGCAGACAAGGGGCGGGGCCTGAGGGGCGGGGCCACTCGCGGCGCGCTCAGTCCTCCTTTCCCACCGGTTCCCTCCCCTCGCTGCTCCGACGTCGGGTCGGGTCCTTGGCGCCCTCTGCCTCCCCCACACCCCGCCCTCTTGTGTCGGCGTCTTGTTTTTCTGTCATCCTTTGCACCCCCACTTTACCCACGCTCCTTTGCATCCCCCTCCTTTCCAGTCTCCTTTGCGCCTGCCTCACCGTTCCCCGCCTCGAGCTCACTCTTGGCCAGCTTTAAACCCACTTTCTCAGCCCTCCTTTGCACCCTACATGTTCGCATGTTCCTTGGCACCCCGCATTTTCCTGCCCTCTGCCCCTAGTTAAGGCGCATTTCGAATGGTATTTTAGAGAATGGCCTAGGCCAGGGAGGAGACAGTGACTCCTCCTGGAACATCTTGTCTAGTTCAGTTCAAGAATCTGAAGAAGGGCTGGGGTTGTGGCTCAGCGGTAGAGCGCGCTCGCCTAGCACGCGCGCGGCCCGGGTTCGATCCTCAGCACCACGTAAACATAAATGCATTGCATTGTGTACAAATAAAGCAAATAAATATATTTAAAAAAAAAAAAAAGAATCTGAAGAAGCCGGGCGGCGGTGGCGCATGCCTATAATCCCAGCACTTGGGAGGCTGAGGCAGGAGGATCGCGAGTTCAAAACCAGCCTCAGCAATGGTGAGGCACTTTAGCAACTCAGTGAGACCCTGTCCCTAATAAAATACAAAAAAGGGCCCAGTGGTTGAGTGCCCCTGAGTTCAATCCCTAGTACCATGAAGAAAAAGAAAAAAAAAAAAAAAAAAAAAAAAAAGAATTGGAAGACTTGACAAACAAACATGGAAGTAGTTAAAATGTAAGCTGTTTCTGCCCTTTTGAGCCACACCCTTCCCCCAAACCCAGCCACCCAGGACCTGGACACAGACACACCCCAGTCCAGAGCAGGACAGAAAGGGACTAGCCAGGGGCAGGACGTGCCTGGAGTAGGTGAGGGTGGGGAAGCCAGGTGGACTCGGTGCTGCAGGAGCTGCCTTCTGTGCACATGCAGGTTGTTTGGCCCTGAAATGCCACTACATCTCTGTCATGATCAAGAAGAGGCAGTGACCTGTAGCACATAGCTCAAGGGCAATTGAGCAGAGCAGACCTCAAGGGGGCTCTCTGCTTTACAGGTCCCTGCCTTCAGGTCACCCTTGAGACTCCAAAGCTCAGCCCTCATCCTGCTTCCTGGGAAGCCTCAGGCAGGATCCTTGGCCTCCCAGTCCTTGGAGATGGATGGGTCAGGCATGGGCAGGGCCTCAGAGGCCCAAGGGGCTTGCACCTAGATCCCCACACTGTGTGGCCTCTTGGTTCATTCATTCCACACTGGTTTCTTGAGTACCTACTGAGCCATTGGGGACACAGTTGTGAATAGGACATCCAGCTGGGCGCGGTGGTGCATGCCTGTAATCCCAGCACTTGGGAGGCTGAGGCAGGAGGATCAAAGCCAGCCTCAGCAATGGCGAGGCACTCAGCAACTCAGTGAGACCCTGTCTCTAATAAAATACAAAAAAAGGGCTGGGGATGTGGCCCAGTGGTCGAGTGCCCCTGAGTTCAAACCCTGGTACCAAAAACAAATAAATAAATAAATGAATAAAAGGACATCCAGATGCCTGGTCTTTTGGAGACCCCAGTCTGTAGCGGGTGTCAATCACACAATGGTCCATGTTGAGCACTTTGCCCAGAGAACCCTGTTGACATCCGGGTGGGGGGTACCAAAGAGGAAAGCATGTCCAATCCCAGTGTGGCCTGTTTGGAGAATGAGAAGCCAACAGGGGACAGTATGGGGAACCTGTTTCCCACGTACTGTGAGCCTTGCTCCAGCTTCTGATTGTGATGCGATAAAGGCTTATGACTGAGCGGGGTCAGCTGCCAGGCAGAGTGAACTTTGTGCCCCTAACCGGGTCCTCTGACATCTTGGGAAACAGTGGCCCAGAGGTGTAGGAAGATGCTCACTTAAATGTCCCCGGCATCCCAGGCTGGCCAACATGGCTGAAATACACACTCCATATTCTTCCTTGAAGAAAATGTTATCTTTACTGAATGGCTTCGTGACTGTAAGTATGTCACAACTCGGGCCCTGGGACTTTTCAGCCCTTCCTCCACGTCCAGGTCCCTGAAAGACAGAAATAAGTTGATCCAAATTGGCATTCGGATCTGTGATCCCCAGGGAAGCAGGAGAGATGTAGGGCAGGCTGAGGGGGAGTTGGCACATTGGAAACAGGTGGAGGCTTGGATCGACCCAGAGCTGGTGAAATTAGCACAAATGCATGTGATCTTGGGGAACCCAGATCTGTGATGAAGGGCTCAGCTCTGAATTGAATCCTGCAGAAAATCAAATTGGGGTGGGGCGGAGACCAGGAGGGAGTGATTATTTTTTTTTCATTCTTTCCTTTTTTTGGTGCTGGGGATTGAAGCCAGGACCTCATGTATGCTAAGCACACGCTACGGCTGAGCTACACCCCGAGCCCCTGATTTTTTTTCTTTCAATTTTTCTGAAACATTTTTTCTTACTGTAAAATAAACCCAAAGTGTGCATTGTTAAAAAAAAGTAATTGTGTTCATTGTAAAATAGTGTAAAGAAAAGTTGCCAGGAAGGAGAAGCAAATTAGATATCACTTCTCATCTTGACACTGGTATTGTAATATTTTGATGGGAATTCAATGCATCAATGCATTTGAAGGGCTTAGGCTGTCACGGAGTTGTCATTCTATAAATATCATCATCATCTTTAAATCCTTCCAGACTTTCCTATATACCTTTATAAAATAGTAGACAAACATGTAATATTGCTTTACAATCCACCTTAAAAAAAAGCATATTAGAGGGTTGGAGATGTAGCTCATTGGTACAGCACCTTCCTAGAATGAGCAAGGCAGACAAAAGAAAACACATTAAGGCATTAAAAGCAGCTTTCTGAAGTCAGGCATGGTGTCACATGCCCATATTCCCAGTGACTGGGGAGGCTATCAGGAGGATTGCAAGTTCAAAGCCAGCCTCAGCAACTTAGTGAGGCCCTGTCTGCAAGTAAGATATTGAATAGGGCTGGGGATGTGGCTCAGTGGTTAAGTACCCCCCGGGGTTCAATCCCTGGTACAAATATATAAAATTAGCTTTCTGTGTCCATCAACATGCTCATACAACAGGGATCAACAAGCCACAGCCTGGCCTGCTATAAAGTGCTTTTGGGACACAGCCACACCAGCTTGCTTGCAGATTGTGTGTGTGCTGCTTTCAAATGACGGGAGCAGAACTGAGTAGTTGTAAAAGACATATTAAGACCACAAAAAAAAAAAAAAAAAAAAAAAAGAAAGAAAGAAAGAAAGAAAGAAAATCTACATCATCGCCAGCTCTGAGTATTGTCATTTTTTTTTTTCTTTTTTTGGTACTGGGGATTGAACTCAGGGGCTCTCGACCACTGGGCCACATCCCCAGCCCTTTTTTGTATTTTATTAGAGACAGGGTCTCACTGAGTTGCTAAGTGCCTCGCCATTGCTGAGGCTGGCTTTGAACTTGCGATCCTCCTGCCTCAGCCTCCCAAGTGCTGGGATTACAGGCGTGTGTCACCACGCCTGGCAAGTATTGTCATTTTTAAAAACATGTTTGTTGCTTTTATTGGCCTGTGTTTCCCTCTACCCCCTCTCAGGAAAAGTTTTTTTTTTTTTTTTTTTTTTTTTTTTTTTTGCCGGGGGGGGTACCGGGGATTGAACTCAGGGGCACCTGACCACTGGACCACATTCCCAGCCCTTTTTTGTATTTTATTAGAGACAGGGTCTCACTGAGTGCTAAGTGCCTTACCATTGCTGAGGCTGGCTTTGAATCGTGATCTTCCTGCCTCAGCCTCCCAAGTGCTGGGATTACAGGCGTGTGCCACTGAGCCCAGCTCAGGAAAAGTTTTATCTGAATACACCTCAAGGACCACTCCCCCCACATTTCTTATTTCTGTTCTAAAGGTATCTGGCATAATCCTCATCGGCGTGGGCCTCAGTGTCAAGTATGGAGAGGCCACCCTGACGAGGGTCCTTGGATTGTCTTCTGCATACCTCTTTCACGTTGGCTACCTGGTCCTGGTCATAGGCTGCATTACAGTACTGCTTGGCCTCGCGGGGTGGTATGGAGCTACAAAAGAAAGCAGAAACACTCTCTTTTTTGTAAGTTGGATCTGCACATAGACCCCCAAATGGCCCACACCACGTACAAATCCTTCATTGCATGTCTTGCAAACATGCTCAGTGTCCCCTATTTCAACTGTGTTTGGGGCATCTTGCTTCGTGGCAACAGATGCACCCATCTTTCTCTTTAGGATGTGTCTTGTCCTGAATTCCTCCTATCCCCAAGATTGTAAATTCTATTTGCCTAGTTTTTCTTCAAAAAAATGTTAACTCTTGCTTTCTCAGTTTTAGTTATTCAGAGTTTAACTGTATGTGCGGTGTGAGGTAGGGATCTGATGTCTCACATACACACACCCCAGTGAGAGACTGTCCCATGCATTGAGTGGCACAGGCAGTCTTCCTTTTCACACTTGAGTCAGTTCTGCTGTGTTCCATGGGTCCATGTGTCTGTCCTTTGCTGACCGCACGCTGTTGTAATCCCCATACATGTACAAGTTTATGGTGTAGGAACACTTCATCTCTGATGCGCCCTCTAGAATTTTTTCTGAACGAATTGTCCGACCTAGGTTTAATCTGTCTCTAGCGTATTGTTTTCCTTCTTCCACTGCGTGACTGCAAAACACTGGTTATTTTATTTTGGGAATTTTCAGGGAGATGCTTAGTCTAGTGGCTTCTCCGAGCACAGATTGTTAGAAGCACCCCTCCACCTTGCTGAAGGTGGTCTTTCATTTCCTTCCTTCCTTCTTTTCTTGTCTTCTCCCCTTCCTCCTTCCCTTCTCTCTCCTTCCCTCCTTCCTTCTTTCAGTGCTGAACCCAGGTCCTCGCTGCATGCTAGCTCTACCACTGAGCCACACTCCCTGCTCCCTCATTTTCTCCCAATAACCTCATTCCACAATTCCCATTCAACAAGCAAAATTTCGTTTTCGCTTCCATAGTGAAGAAGTGGACACTGTTTTATCCTTTGACTTGAAAGAATTCAAGACTCCTCTGTCTTCCACCCCACTAACCTATCAGTAAATTCCATTAGCTTTACCCTCAGGATATGTCCCTGTCCTTGGAAAGCCTCAGGAGACTTCACTCAGGAAACAAAGATCTTTAAGGTGGCGTTGGATGGCCTCAACTCGAAGGCTTCAAGGCGCCCTCTGGTGGCTGAGGGCGGAACAGCGTTGGGGGCGAGGAGGCTAGACCGGGTCGCCTGGGCAGATTAAGGGTGGGTTCCAAAGGGGGAGCCCGGAGGATTTGCTGACTTCCAAGTGTCTGTTGTCTGGACGCCTCAGCCACTCAGAGGCAGGGACATATTATTAGTTGTTACCAACTGTTACACGTGTCATTTAGCTGAGCTCCTGCAGCTGCTAAGCCCTGCGCCCGCGCATGCTCCGGTGGACTGTGGGAACCAGGATGCTTATCTGCCTCTCCTTGTCAAGGCCGGATAATCCCTGCTGGTGACCAGTCTGGGCACTCAAAGCCTGGGTTATCGAGTAGATGTGTATTAACAGCAGCAATTATAACAATGGGTAGAAATGGGAATAGATGAACGGGAAGCCAGGAGCTGAGCTTACTTGACCCCCCCCCCCCGCTGTGTCCTGGAGGTGGGGGGTTACAGACCCCAGGGAAGCCCCTGAGCTGGTCTCACTGCCCCATCATACAGAGAGGGAAACAAAAGCGCGAAGACAGAGATTGCTCAGAGATGCGTGACCGCAGTATTTCCTCTTGCTCTCTACCAGGCTTGTGAATTTTTTCAGAAAATTAATTCAGAAATGTTACTTCCCTGGGGCACCACCTGACATGTCATCAGCAAGTTCCCTGAGCCCCTGTCTAAAATTTGTCACCCTTTCTCCTCCCTCCAGTGCTGGGGATGGAGCCCAGGGCTCGCATGTGCTGGGCAAGCAGCTCTACTGAATGAACCACACCGACGGCCCTCTTCAAATTCTATTTATTTATTTATTTTATTTGGTACCAGGGATTGAACTCAGGGGCACTCGACCCCTGAGCCACATCCTCAGCCCTTTTTTATATTTTATTAGAGACAGGGTCTCATTGAGTTGCTAAGTGCCTCGCCATTTCTGAGGCTGGCTTTGAACTCGCGATCCTCCTGCCTCAGCCTCCCAAAGTGCTGGGATTACAGGCGTGCGCCACCGCGCCCGGCAAGCAGATCCTTTTCATTCATTGTCCCTTCTGCCTCTCCACCTAGCTTGCTCTCTGCACACCTCACTTTAAGGTCTCCTCTTAAGCCTTCTCAAATGGGGGTCCAGCTAGCAGCTCCCCCAAGTACCCACTGCTAGCATCCTGACCCCCCTCCCCAACATGCAGAAAAGTGACTGGGGGGGGGGGATAAATCCCACCAGCCTCCCAGCCCCCACCCAGGAGTGAATTCTTTCAAACTGGAGCAGGAGAGGGGTCTGGGATTGGAGGTGGGGTGGGGGGTACAGAGTTCCCGGATGTGGCGGAGTCGGCTCCCAGCCCGGTGTTGTCCATCTGTCTTCCAGTGTTTCCTGCTCATGGTTATCATTCTCATCCTGGAAATCACGGCAGCTGCCGTGGTCCTCGCCTTCTTCCGTATGGTGAGTTCCGAGCTGCTTCTCTTGCTTCATTTCTGAAAGAAACAGAAAGGGACAGAAGCCCCACCCCCTGGGGCACCCGCCCTGGGTACCGGTCCCTAAATGGCAGAGGTCCGCTGGTGGAAAGATCTGTGGGTTCCTTGGATGGGACGCGCCTCCAGAGATGAGGCGAAAAGAAACGTGACAAGTTCATTTCACACCAGGTCTTCTGTGTTCCCAGGTTCAGGGAAAGAAAGGGTCGGAAGAAAGCACTCCCTGTTGGGGTTTTGAAAAAACGTTCAGAACAGAAGGTTATTTTGCAAAACTCATCCCAATAACAAAAGCTTGGGCACACGCACACAACAGTCTCATTTCTGGGAATCGCCCAGGGATTTACTTGCTTGGGCGCGGAGTGACATATGTCATATTTGGGGTGCAAAAGATTGCGGACAGCTAGGCGCAGTGGTGCAGGCCTGTAATCCCAGCTACTCGAGGCTGATGCAGAAGCGCTGCAAACTCGAGACCAGTCTGGACAATTTAGCCAGTACCACACCGGGGTTTGTGAGCTGGGGATTGAACACACAGGGAGATTGCGAACAGCCTGGGGGCTTAGGTGAGTTAAAAGACATGCGCATACTAAGCCGGTGCGGTGGCCCACGCCTGTAATCCCAGCACTTTGGGAGGCTGAGGCAGGAGGATCGCAAGTTCAAAGCCAGCCTCAGCAATGGCGAGGCACTTAGCAACTCAGTGAGACGCTGTCCCTAAATAAAATACAAAACAGGGCTGGGGATGTGACCCAGTGGTCGAGTGCCCCTGAGTTCAATCCCCGGTACCACAAAAAAAAAAAAAAAAAAAAAAAAAAAAGACATGGGCATACTGAAGTCCCCCAAGAATATCCAAAGGCATTTGGTGTTTTGGAAGGTGATACCAGGAAGCACTTATTTTATTTTATTTTGGTACCGAGGATTGAACTCGACCCCTGAGCCACATCCCCAGCCCTTTTTTTTTTTTTTTTTGTATTTTATTAGAGACAGGGTCTCACTGAGTTGCTAAGCGCCTCGCCATTGCTGAGGCTGGCTTTGAACTCGTGATTTCTCCTGCCTCGGCCTCCCAAGTGCTGGGATGACAGGCGTGCACCTCTGTGCCTGGCTACCAGAAAGCACTTATAAGAGCCAGAAGACGTAAAGTGGGAAAGGAAGAACAGCCCACAAAGGTGACACTGTGGGCCCCTGGGCTTGGTCCTACTAGGGATGTCTGGGACACAAGGTAGAACATGCATCTAAGTTATTTCACTCCAGGGCGAGGGAGCTGGGGTATTGATCCACCAGCTCCCATCAGCCACTGGTGGAGGGCAGGCAGCTCACAGGTCGCTTAGGCACAGAGGCCCCAAGGCAGTTGGAGGCCAGACCAGTGTGCATGGAAACGACAGGGCGCCAAGAACACCTGCTGCTCTTGTTGACAACAGCCAGATGCAGAACAGCCACAGCAGTTTCAAACCCGGAGGAAAATAATGAATATATCCTTTGCTTTGACACACATCCAATATCTCTTTGGGGACACAGGAAACAGGAATAGTCATCGACGCGAAGTGGGAGGAACTCTGGCTGGGAGAAAGAGGTGGGAGGCAGACACTTTTCATGATCTACCCTTCTGGGCTTTGTCAGTTTTGAAGACGGGGCTGCATTGCCTCTTTTGAAGCCGGTGCGGTGGCCCACGCCTGTAATCCCAGCACTTTGGGAGGCTGAGGCAGGAGGATCGCAAGTTCAAAGCCAGCCTCAGCAATGGCGAGGCACTTAGCAACTCAGTGAGACGCTGTCCCTAAATAAAATACAAAACAGGGCTGGGGATGTGACCCAGTGGTCGAGTGCCCCTGAGTTCAATCCCCCGGTACCACAAAAAAAAAAAAAAAAAAAAAAAAAAAAGACATGGGCATACTGAAGTCCCCCAAGAATATCCAAAGGCATTTGGTGTTTTGGAAGGTGATACCAGGAAGCACTTATTTTATTTTATTTTGGTACCGAGGATTGAACTCGACCCCTGAGCCACATCCCCAGCCCTTTTTTTTTTTTTTTTTTTGTATTTTATTAGAGACAGGGTCTCACTGAGTTGCTAAGCGCCTCGCCATTGCTGAGGCTGGCTTTGAACTCGTGATTCTCCTGCCTCGGCCTCCCAAGTGCTGGGATGACAGGCGTGCACCTCTGTGCCTGGCTACCAGAAAGCACTTATAAGAGCCAGAAGACGTAAAGTGGGAAAGGAAGAACAGCCCACAAAGGTGACACTGTGGGCCCCTGGGCTTGGTCCTACTAGGGATGTCTGGGACACAAGGTAGAACATGCATCTAAGTTATTTCACTCCAGGGCGAGGGAGCTGGGGTATTGATCCACCAGCTCCCATCAGCCACTGGTGGAGGGCAGGCAGCTCACAGGTCGCTTAGGCACAGAGGCCCCCAAGGCAGTTGGAGGCCAGACCAGTGTGCATGGAAACGACAGGGCGCCAAGAACACCTGCTGCTCTTGTTGACAACAGCCAGATGCAGAACAGCCACAGCAGTTTCAAACCCGGAGGAAAATAATGAATATATCCTTTGCTTTGACACACATCCAATATCTCTTTGGGGACACAGGAAACAGGAATAGTCATCGACGCGAAGTGGGAGGAACTCTGGCTGGGAGAAAGAGGTGGGAGGCAGACACTTTTCATGATCTACCCTTCTGGGCTTTGTCAGTTTTGAAGACGGGGCTGCATTGCCTCTTTTGGGGAAAAGAAGGAAAAAAATAAAAAAAAAAAGTAAACCTTTAAATAATCAAAAAAATGAAGTTTCTCCCCTTATGTGTGCCGAGAGGGATTTGGTTGGTGAGGATGAGACTGAGTTCTTGAGTCGAGTTACAGCCAAGCCGTGGGCGTAGCAGCTTGTGGGCGACTGGAAAGAGAGCAGATGATTCAAGTTCATTAGTGATGGGTACGACCAGATGCGCGTGGCTGCAGACCCACGCTCTTCCGGGTGTCCCCCTCCCCGACAGGCACCGCGGCAGCCTGAATGTGTCCCCCTCTAGCGCAGACCCATGAACCGAGGGTAAGAAAAGAGGAGAGCCCCTCCCCTCTCTAGCCACAAGAAACGAACCTGGCCCCTGGGCCGCCCTTGCTGTTTTGTGTGTGCTGATTGTCTTGGGTCTCACGTGCAAGGTTCGAGAAGTGGCCTTGGAGCACACCTTCCTGACTCTGAGGAAGAATTACAGAGGTTACAATGAGCCAGATGACTACTCTGAACAGTGGAACTTGGTCATGGAGAAGGTGAGGTTCTCTTTAAAAAAAAAAAAAAAAAAAAAATTGTGGTAAAATATACGCGACAGGAAATTTACTATTTTTGAGCATATAGGTCAGTGGCATTAAAGTCCATTCACAGCCGGGCGCGGTGGCGCACGCCTGTAATCCCAGCACTTTGGGAGGCTGAGTCAGGAGGATCACAAGTTCAAAGCCAGCCTCAGCAATGGCGAGGCACTTAGCAACTCAGTGAGACCCTGTCTCTAATAAAATACAAAAAAGGGCTGGGGATGTGGCCCAGTGGTCAAGTGCCCCTGAGTTCAATCCCCGGTACCAAAAAAAAAAAAAAAAAGTCCATTCACCACAGTCCATCTCCAGAACTTCCCGTCTTCCCAAACTGAAAGTCTGTCCTCATTAAACACAAACTCTCAGCCGGGCTCGGTGGCACACACCCGTAATCCTAGCACTTGGGAGGCTGAGGCAGGAGGATTTCTTGAGCCCAGTAGTTTGAGACCAGCCTGAACAACATAGCAAGACCCTGCTTCAAACAAAAAACATGACATTTGACTGCCTGGTGGTTAAGGGGTAGACTTGTTACATTGTTTCCTCTGGTTGGGAATATGTTTTAAATTGTCCATGATCAAAGGTTTTAAAAAGTAATTTACAGAGCCTGGCTTGTAATCCCAGCACTTGGGAGGCTGAGGCAGGAGGATGGCAAATTCAAAACCAGCCTCAACAATGGTGAGGCACTTAGCAACTCAGTGAGACCCTATCTCTAATAAAATACAAAAAATACTGGGGATGCGGCCCAGTAGTCAGGTGCCCCTGAGTTCAATCCCCTGTACCAAAATAAATAAATAAATAAATAAATAGAAAGAAAAAGAAAAAGAAAGAAAGGGTATCAAGGGTGATAAGTTACATTTAAAAAGGCAAGAAAGGAACTGGGGTTGTGGCTCAGGGGTAGAGCGCCTGCCTACAGTGTGTGAGGCACTGGGTGTGATCCTCAGCACCACATATAAATAAATTTAAAAAGGTCCATCAACAACTAAAAAAAATATATATATATATTTTAAAAAGGCAGGGGAGAGGCATAG
The DNA here is from genome assembly GCA_025594165.1 of Tamias sibiricus. Lineage (NCBI taxonomy): Eukaryota > Metazoa > Chordata > Mammalia > Rodentia > Sciuridae > Tamias > Tamias sibiricus. The sequence goes on from CM046673.1 coordinate 10,982,076, forward strand.
AGAATGAGGGTTTTATTTACCCATTAGTGCTACTTTTCAACTGTTATTAGCACCCAGAAGCATGGGCTTTCATTGTCCCCTTGTGGGCACTAGCAGGTCATGTGACAAGTTCTGACCGATGAACTGCGAGCAGAAGCCACGTGCCTTGCCCATGGACTGGATCATCGGGTTGTCTTGTACAGGGCCTCCAGAGCTCACTTTCCTTTCTCCACAACCATGGAACATTCCAGATGGTGGCTGTTCCATCAGCCTAATTCCCTGAGTGCCTTGTTTTTCTTTTGTTAGTACTAGGAACAGGACACAGGGTCACTGTACCACTACATCCCCAGCCCTGTTTTTTATTTTGAGACAGTCTTGCTAAATTTCTGAGGCTGGCCTCAAACTTGCAATCCTCCTGCCACAGCCTTCTGAGTAGCTGGGACTACAGGTGTGCACCACTATGCCTGGTGTCCTGAATGCCTTTGATAAGAAGAGTTCCCCTGCCAAGTTGTGATGGGCATGAGTGTGAAGGAGAAGTGAACTGTGGTCACCCTCTGTATGTGTGGGTTCTGCATCCTTGGATTCACCAGCCATGGATTGAAAAAAAAAATTAAATTGCATCTGAGGGCTGGGGGTGTAGCTCAGTGGTAGAACACTTGCTTAGCATGCAAGAGGCCCTGGGTTTGATCCCTGGTATCACCAAAAAAGTTTGGTGTAGTCTTTGAACTGTGCAATAGCATTATATATTCTATCTTAAAAAGACCAATGTCCGAGCCAGGCGCGGTGGCGCACGCCTGTAATCCCAGCACTTGGGAGGCTGAGGCAGGAGGATCGCGAGTTCAAAACCAGCCTCAGCAATGGCGAGGCCCTTAGCAACTCAATGAGACCCTGTCTCTAATAAAATACAAAAAAGGGCTGGGGATGTGGCCCAGTGGTGGAGTGCCCCTGAGTTCAATCCCCGCTACCACAGAAAAACAAAAAAAAAAAAACAAAAACCAATGATGTACATGCCTTAATTTTTAAAATACTTTATAGCCCAGCTTCTTGGTGCACATCTGTAATCCCAGCTGCTTGGGAGACTGAGAAAGGAGAATCACAAGTTCAAAGTCAGCCTCAGCAACTTAGCAAGACCCTGTCTTAAAATAAAAAATTTTAAAGAGGGACTGTTTGGTGCACATCAATACTCCCAGTGACTCAGGAGGCTGAGGCAGGAGGATTGCAAATTTGAGGTCAGCCTTGGCAACTTAATGAGACCCTATTTTAAAATTTAAAAAATAATTTAAAAGACAGGGAGTGTTAGCTCAGTGGTATTGCCCTTGCCTAGCATGTATGAAGCCTTGAATTCTATTCCTAGCACAGGGTTGGGGGATAAAAAGCAAAAACAAATACATACAAACAAACAAAACCTTATTACTAAAAAGTGCTAACATTCCTCTGAGGTTTGGATCAATGGCACCAACAGATTTGCTTGATGCAAGGTTGCTGTAAACCTTCAATTTGTTTAAAACAAGCAAATAAACAATGCCTGTGAAGCACAATAACGTGAGACACAATACATTTAGTTATTCTTGTTTTCTGGAGATGATTTAAAGAATGCAGGAGGATGTGTGTAGGTTCTATGTAAACTACCCTATTGTATATAAGGTACTTGAGCATCTATGGATTTTAGTATCCATGGGTGGGGTGGGGTGGCTGGAACCCATCTCCTACAGATACCAAGGGACAACTATACTGAGATGGAGGGGCTCTTTGTTACAGCCACATAACTGAGCCCAGCCTGACTGATCCAGGGGTTGTGGCTAATTTCGAAAGGGTGTTCAGGACATGCCCACTTGAGAAGGGGCCTTTGAACAGAGACCTGAATGAAGTTAGGGAAGAAACCAGCAGATATTTGAAGGAAGAGCATTCCAAAAAGAGGGAGCAGCTTATGCAACTCCCTGAGGCTGGGGGTTGCTAGGTGTGTTTGAGGAACAGCAAAGAAATCCGCATGGCTGTAGCTGAGTGAGTAAAGGGGAGGCGGGGGAAGAGGCAGGTTGTGCAGGGCCTCAGCCTTTGTGCAGAGTGAGCCTGGAGGCAGGGAAGGTTCTGAGCTGCAGTCGGGTGGTGTCAGGGCATTTAGCAGATTGCTCTGGACCATGATTTGCCGTCGTGACTGTGATTTCTATTGTTATTATTTTATTATTTGAAAGGGAGTCTTCAGTATTTCTTCTTCTGCTCTCTGTGCAGTTAAAGTGCTGTGGGGTGAATAACTACACGGATTTTTCTGGCTCTTCCTTTGAAATGACAACTGGTCACACCTACCCGAGGGGCTGTTGCAAATCCATAGGAACTGCAGCCTGTGACGGGCACACAGTGTCCAAAGATGTCATCCACCAGAAGGTAACTCAAGTCTCTATTGTGTGTGGCTTCCACAGGCCCAAAGGGCTGGTGACTTTTCTCTTTTGTGGTACGGGGAATGGAACCTGAGGGATCTCTACCACTGAAACACGTCCCCAGTCCTTCTGATTGTATTTTGAGACAGGGTCTCACTAAGTTGTTTCGGGCCTTACTAAGTTGCTGAGGCTGGCTTTAAACTTGCGATCCTCCTGCCTTAGCCTCCTGAGCTACTGGGATCATAGGCATGCACCACCGTGTCTGGCTCAGTTCCTTTTAATAGTGTAATCTTGAGGACGTATTACTCAGCTTTCCTTGCTGTAACAAAACATCTGAGATAATCAACTTAAAAAGAGGAGAGGTTTATCCTGGCTCACACTTTCAGAGGTTTCCGTCTTAGTCAACTGGCCCCATTATTTTTTGGCCTGTAGCAAGGCAGCACACCATGGCGAGAGAGTGTGGCAGAGAAATCCTATTCACCTCATGGTCATGGATGAAAAAGAGAGAGGAAGAGACCAGGGTCTCAAGGGCACCCTCCCATGACCTAAACACCTCCCATTAGGCCCCACCTCCTATTGGCTCCACCATCTTCCAATCGTGCCACATGGGAACAAGACCTTAACACATGGGTTTTGGAGAATGTTCTAGATCCACACTATAGCAGGAAGCTAAAGTTACCTTTTCCACTTCACAGATGGGAAACTGAGGTGGGGGGGGTGGAAAGTGACTAGTTCAAGGTCACATTGACAAAGTTGGAATCTGAATCCAAATCGTCTTGAGTCTGGGGCTTTTTGCCTGCTCTACAGAAAGCTGAAGCTGCATCAATAATGATAAAACTATGATAATCCAAATGATAGTAATGCCCAGCCATGTGACCAAGCCCTCACTGAGGCTGGTTTTTTTTTTTTTTTTTTTTTTTAATTTGGCACTGTTAGTTATTTCGGAGTGCACTTTACTTAGGAATGGAAGGGCTTTGTTACATATTTAGTCAGCACCTTCTCAGCCCTTCACAGGGATTTTCTGACTCATCTCTCACAATAACCCCATGATGTGGGTGTGATAGTTTTTCCAGTTTATAAGTGAGGAAACTGAGGCCCAGAGAGGTTAAGAGACCAGACAAGTGGGGGGCCTCGCACCTGCAGGTGAGCGCTCCGTCACTGGGCCACACCCCAGCCTCAGCTGAGTTTCATCACATCACCTCTGAGTTGGAGACCCCTCCCTTTCTTGTTGTATGGATGAAGGAAACTGAGGCACGGGCGTCCCAATGGGCAGGGGGTGGTGCACCTGGATTTCACACCCCCTCTTCAGATCCCCCCTGTCTTCTGCCCTAAGGGGACGGACATAGGGCTCTTCTGTAAGGGGAGAAATAAGCTGGGCTGACTGCCAGGCTGGGGCCTCAGAGGGGGACTTGGGGACACACGCTGGCCACTGGGCTCTGAACAACCTGCGTGTCACCTCCTCTCCTCCCATTTTCTTCCCCCCTCACCCCACCGCAGCCACAGAGGTCTTCTCACACCTGCTCAAAAGACATCAGGCACTGTCCTGCCTCAGGGCCTTTGTACATGCTGTTCCTTCTGCCTGGAATGCTTCCCCCCAGATATCTTGCTATCTCATCTCTTTCCGCTCTGTGTTCAAATGTCCCTTCTAGGTGAGGCTGTTCCTGACCTCTGTCTGTAAAAGGATCCCCTCCCAAGCATCACATTGTCCCCATACCCTACTTCAGTGGCCGCCCAGTATTGGTAGCCACTGGGCAGCATCCTCACCGCTTGCTTGTCACTCCCGTTCAACATCAGCCCCATGAAGGCAGGAATTTTGTCTGTTTTGTACACTGATGTGTTGCCAGTGTCCAGGTCAGTTCCTGGCACACAGTAGGCACTTAATAAATGCCTCCTATGTGAAAGCATGGGGTATTGAACAGTGACAACTGCAAGCTCAAGGAAGCTCAGTCCTCCAAAGGCAAGACACTCCAGGGGCCTTGAAAGGGGAGCAGCTCAGTGACAGTAGAAAGGGAAGAGTAACACCTCCTCTACCTTGAGGTGACTTACCCTGCCCCCCACTTTGTTCTCCTAACCTCTCTGAGCCTCATAAAACTATAGCACCCATCTCATGAGGTTATATTGAGAGATGAATGAGAAGATACATATAAAGGGCTGAGAGGGTGCTGAATACATGTGTAATAAAGCCCTTGCATTCATATGTAAAGAGCACTCAGAAATAACTAACAGGAACTGGAGGTATAGCTCAATAGGAAGGAAAGAAGTTAGGAAGGAAGGTTGGCTCCTTGCTATGTGTCAGGCCATTACCATTACTTCATATAGTTTGTTTTTACTCCCTACAAAAAAATCTTGCAAGGCATATTCTGTTGGTCCCATTTATTGATGGGATGGCAGAGGCACAAAGAGGTGGAATGACCTCTCCAAGGTCACACAGCTCTATTCCAGGACATGTGGCCATAGGTAATCATGGCAGTTGAACACGGCACAGGTGTAGGGGAGGGAGTGACCGGTGTGGCCTGTCCGTGCAGGGTGGTGTGATGAGGAGGCCAGGGGAGGTGCTGGGCTAGAAGGAGACATCCAAACGGGAGGGAGCCAAGGCACTAAGGATCTGCCCCGCCTCCTCTGGAGACGCAGGTGAGCCACCCAAGGAGTGGTGAGATGGAGGCTCAGAGCCCTGGTCCCTAACCAGCTCCTCTCCGCTTTGCTATTTGCACCCCCAGGGCTGTTTCTTCAAGCTCATGAAGATAAGCCAGACCCAGAGCTCCGCCCTGAGTGGGGTCTCCCTGGGAGCAGCAGTGATGCAGGTAAGGCCCGACCTCTCTGGAGGATTTTCTTTCTTTCTTCTTCCTTTTTCTTTTTTTTTTTTTCTTTTTTTTTTTTTTTTTTTTTTTGGTACTGGGGGTTGAACCCAGGGGTGCTTTACCACAAAGCCACATCCCCAGCCCTTTTTATTTTTTATTTTGAGAAAGAGTCTCACTAAATTGCTCAGGGCCTTGTTAAGTTGCTGAGGTTGACTTTGAACTAGTGAGCCTCCTGCCTCAGCCTCCCAAATTGCTGAGATCACAGGCATGTGCTACCACTTGCGACCACATCAAGTACCTAAGGTGTGCTGAACACTTTCTCATCAAGGGTGGGAGGGGACATAGTAGTGAACCAAGGACAAAAATCTCTCCCAGGTGGAGCTGACGTTCAAATGACTATTTCTGTTACAGATACTTGCTGCAGGCTGGGACGTAGCTCAGTGGTGGGGTACATGTCCAGAAGGGTGTTCCATCCCCAGCACTGCAGAAACAAAACAAAAAGCAAGAAAGAAAAAGAAAATTCAGGGCTGGGGTTGCAAATATATATATATATATATATATATATTATATTATATATATATATATATATACACACATTTTTTTTTTTAAATTTTTTGGTATGGGGGATTGAACTCAGGGGCACTCGACCACTGGGCCACATCCCCAACCCTTTTTTTTTTTTGTATTTTATTAGAGACAGGGTCTCACTGAGTTGCTAAGTGCCTCGCCACTGCTGAGGCTGGCTTTGAACTCGCAATCCTCCTGCCTCAGCCTCCCAAGTGCTGGGATTACAGGCGTGCGCCACCGCGCCCAGCTTTAAATATTAAAAAAGAAAAAGAAAACAAACAAAAAAATTCACTAGAGAGGGGATGGCAGGGCTCCACCAGGAAGTGGGAGGGAAGAACACTGGCTCATTCTGGGCACGTATCTTCTTGACCTCTTTCCTGGCAGGGGTCCCATGTGGGCAAGAGCCGAGGCCTGGACCTGGCCCTAGTCGTATCACTCACGAGCTGTCTGAGGGCCATGGCCGTGGCCTCCTCCTGCTGCTGGGGAGGCACTGATGAGGTGGAATTCAAAGGCTTTGCATGATGCCCTGCATGAACTGATGCTGGAAGGTTCTCCTCAGTTCTAGAGAGGCCTTGTCTAGTGTGGGGTCACAGGGCGGTGGCTGGAAGGTGATGTGTACTCCATTCTTCACTAGAGAGGCCTGCAGGCCACCCACCGTGGACACGATGTACAAGGGCTGTTCTTACTCCTGAGCCCGTCTGAAGAGCTCTTTGATGTGGACAGTTGTCCTAGTCTGTTTCCGGTTGCTATCTGAAGAATCCCTGAGGCCAGATGTTAGGGTTTGGACCTGGAATGTCCCCCAAAGGCCCTCCTGGCAAAGGCTTGGTCACCATCTGGGCTGCTATTGCGAGATGGTGAGACCCTCAATGTGTGGGGCCTCGCCTGGCGCAGTGGCACAAACTTAATGAGACCCTGTCTCAAAACAAATAATGAGAAGAGCTGGGGGTGCTGGGATTGTGGCTCAGCGGTAGAGTGCTTGCGCTGGGTTCAAAATAAATAAATAAAATAAAAATTAAAAAAAAAAGAAAGCCGGGTGTGGTGGCGCACTCCTGTAATCCCAGCACTTGGGTGGCTGAGGCAGGAGGATCGCGAGTTCAAAGCCAGCCTCAGCAATGGTGAGGCACTTAGCAACTCAGTGAGACCCTGTCTCCAAATAAAATACAAGAAAATACAAGAAAGGGCTGGGGATGTGGCCCAGTGGTCGAGTGCCCCTGAGTTTAATCCCCGGTACCAAAAAAAAAAAAAAAAAAAAAAAAAAAAAAATTGAAAAAATTAAATAAAAAAAGCTGGGGATGTGGATCAGTGGTTAAGACCCCTGGATTCAATCCCCAATACCCCCCACCAAAAAAAAAAAAATATCAACCCTCAGAGGAAGTAGAAATCTGATTTCCAGAGTTGCCAAATTATTGCCAAGTTGTGTGTGTGTGTATGGGGGGGTATTTGTTATTGGGGATCAAACCCAAAGCCATACACATTCTGAGCGTATGCTGTAATCCTGAGGGACACCCCAGGCCAGGTATGATTTTTTTTTTTTTTTTTTTGTGGTGCTGGGGATTGAACCCAGGTCCTTGTGCATGCAAGGCAAGCACGCTACCAACTGAGCTATATTGCCAGCCCAAGTAAATTTCTTTTTTTTTTTTTTTTTTTTTTTTTTTTTTTTTTTTTGTGGTACCGGGATTGAACTCAGGGGCACTCGACCACTGGGTCACATCCCCAGCCCTTTTTTGTATTTTTTATTTAGAGACAGGGTCTCGCTGAGTTGCTAAGTGCCTCACCATTGCTGAGGCTGGTTTTGAACTTGCGATCCTCCTGCCTCAGCCTCCCAAAGTGCTGGGATGACAGGCGTGCGCCACTGCGCCTGGCTGTAAATTTCTATTTACTTCTTCTTTTTTTTTTTTTTAAAGAAGTAAATAGAAATTTTGGAATCAACATGTACAATTAAAATGAAAATTTCACTGTAAGGATTCAGTAACAAATTTAAGCTGGCAGAAGAAAGAATCAGTGAACTTGAAGCTGAATCAACTGAGATTATTTAGTCTGAGGGACAGAAAGAAAAATTACCAGTGCCTCAGGGCCTACGTGACACCATCAAAAAGACCAACATATGTGCACCAGGCATCCAAGAAGGGGAGAAGAAAAAGGCAGTAAGCAGACAGTCCCCACATTAAGAACTACAATCCAAGAAGCTGGATGAATTCCCAGTGGAACAGACTCAAAGAGACCCCCCCCACACTGCCTGAGAAGACAGGAGGGGGGTGCATCGCAGTGGTGGCGCGGGTGCTTAGCATGGGTGAAGCCCTGGGTTCAACCTAGAGCGTCCAAAACAGAACACAAACCAAAGAAAGCAAGAGGGTAAAAACTCATTTGTCATGAGAAACTATGGAGGATAATAAATAGTGGATGGCATATTTAAATGCTAGAAGAACAAATTCTGTCAACTAAGAATTCTACAACCAGCCAAATTACCCTTCACAAATGATGGAGAACGTAAGACATTCCCACGTAAACCAAAACCAAGGAAAGGAGTCATTCGCAGACCTGCCCCACAAAAAATCCTAACGGGTATCCCCAAGTCCCAAGTTTGTAATTCTGTGACTATTTCAAAGACATCGACACAAGTTCATTAACAGAAGGGAAATAATAACCTGGTGCTTGTGTATATTATTATTATGTCAAGTATATCATTACATTTATATTATTATATAATTATATTCCATAATGACATGCTATACTTAAATTTTTATAGGTGTTTCATATCTTGGACAATGGGACCAAATAGGTTAATATGAATCCTCCCCCAAAATAAAAATTAGAAAAACAGTATAAATGTATTTCTTACTCAAAGTTGTCTACTTGTACTTAATTTTTTTTTTTTTTCAGTGGTGGAGATTGAACCCAGGGCCTTGATGCATGCAAGGCAAGCACTCTACCAACTGAGCTATATCCCCAGTACTTAATTTAAAAGACAACTGCAGCTGACCAAGGTGGTGTGCGCCTGTAGTCTATTTACTCAGGAGGCCAAAGTAGGAGGATCGATTGCGCCCAGGAATTCAAGGACAGACTTGGCAACATAACAAGACCCTATGTCAAAAATTTAATTAAGCCGGGCGCGGTGGCGCACGCCTGTCATCCCAGCACTTTGGGAGGCTGAGGCAGGAGGATCTCGAGTTCAAAGCCAGCCTCAGCAATGGCGAGGCACTTAGCAACTCAGTGAGACCCTGTCTCTAAATAAAAATACAAAAAAGGTCTGGGGATGTGACCCAGTGGTCGAGTGCCCCTGAGTTCAATCCCCGGTACCACAAAAAATAAATAAATAAATAAAATTTAATTAATCAACTAATTAAAAAGACAACTGTGTAAATATATAATTATAAAATGTGCTAATAAACTTGTATATTAAAATTTCATTTGTATAGAGCCAGGCACAGTGGCGCACACCTTTAATCCCAGCACTTGGGAGGCTGAGACAGGAGGATAGCGAATTCAAAGCCAGCCTCAGCAACGGCAAGGTGCTAAGTAACTCAGTGAGACCCTGTCTCTAATAAAATACAAAATTGGACTGGGGATGTGGCTCAGTGGTTGAGCACCCCTGAGTTCAATCCCTGGTACCCCCCCCAAAAAAAGATTCCATTTGTATAAAAATAACACTATAAAAGAAGATAGAATAAGGCTATGAAGGACCATGTATTTTGTATGTTATTAGCTTGGCACAAATCCAAACTACATTGCAAAAATTAGGATTTTTAACTGTAATCCCTAAGGCAGCCACTAAGAAATAATATCAAAAATTGTAAGCCGGGCGCGGTGGCGCACGCCTGTAATCCCAGCACTTTGGGAGGCTGAGGCAGGAGGATCGCGAGTTCAAAGCCAGCCTCAGCAATGGCGAGGCACTTAGCAACTCAGTGAGACCCTGTCTCTAATAAAATACAAAAAAGGGCTGGGGATGTGGCCCAGTGGTCGAGTGCCCCTGAGTTCAATCCCCGGTACCACCAAAAAAAAAAAAAAAAAAAAAAAAAAAAAAAAAAAAAATTGTAAAATAAGTGAGGAAATTAAAATGGTACATTAAAATATATCTAATACAAAAGAAGTTCATGATGAAAGAATAGAGGGTCACACCGTAGGGCTAATGAAAACAAATTACAAAGTGGCAGACAGATGTCCTACTTTATCAGCAATTACATTAAATGTAAAAGGACTGGGGCTGGGATGTGGCTCAGCGGTAGGGCGCTCGCTTAGCACGTGTGCGACCCGGGTTCAATCCTCAGCACCACGTAAACATAAAACGCGTTGTGTACAACTAAAGCAAATAAATAAATATTTTTAAAAAAATGTAAAAGGACTAAACATTCTGATCAAAGACAGAGATTGGAAGGATAGATTTAAAAACCTGACAAAGGGCTGGGGTTGTGGCTCAGCGGTAGAGTGCTTGCCTAGCACGGGCGCGGCCCAGGTTCGATCCTCAGCACCACGTAAAAATAAAGGCATTGTGTACAACTAAAATCAATCAATAAATATGTAAAAAAAAAAAAACCTGATCAATCTATGTTCAGTGTACAAGAAACACTTTAGATTCAAAGTCACAAATGTTTTGAAAGTAAAAGTGTGGGAAAAGATGTGCCATGTCAACAGTACCCTGTAACAGAGAGCCGATGGCTATACTAACATCAGACCAAAAAAAGTTATTAGAGACCAAGAAGGACATTTCGTAATGATAAAAAGGGTCAGTGGATATGGAAGTTGTTATAATTACAAACATTATATATACATATAAGTGTAAAACAAACAAAAAATAACATTAATATAAATGGACATGCACTTCAAAACAGAACTCCAAAACTGATGGAATGGATGGGGGAGGATAGACAAGTCAACACTTTTTTTTTTGTTTTTTTGGTACTGGGGATTGAACTCAGGGGCACTCGACCACTGGGCCACATCCCCAGACCTTTTTTTTTTTTTTTTTTTTTTTTTTTATTAGAGACAGGGTCTCACTGAGTTGCTCAGTGCCTCACCATTGCTGAGGCTGGTTTTGAACTGGCGATCCTCCTGCCTCAGCCTCCCAAGTGCTGGGATGACAGGCCTGTGCCACCGCGCCCAGCTAATACCACAGTTTTAATAATGGGTAGAATAACTAGGGAGAAAGAGCCACAAGAAACCAGGAGGGACTGCCTGCCTGCCCACAGTGTGCATGTGGAGAGCTCAGGGTGGGCAGAAGAGAGGGGGTCAAAGAAACACCCAAGGGCTGGGGTTGTGGCTCAGCGGTAGAGCGCTCGCCTGGCACGTGCGCGGCCCGGGTTCGATCCTCAGCACCATGTACAAATAAACCCACTGTGTACAGCTAAAGCAAATTAATAAATATTAAAAAAAAAAAAAAAAAAAGAAAGAAAAGAAAAGAAACACCCAAACCCCTCTTCTGCTGCCCGCCCCTATCTCCTGCCTGTGCTTCCCACTGGCCAAACCTTACAGGCGGTCAGAGGCAGGAGAGCCTGGGAAATGTAGTCCTCAGGAATCAGAAGAGTAAAGAGTACACAGAAGATCTAGGGACGGTGACTCATACGCACCGTGACAAGGCCCATGCCCTCTATGCACTGCTGGGCTCATTGTGTTAACAGGACCAAAGCAGCTTTGACTTGGCCCAAACAGACCTTCAGCCATCTGTAAAACACCTGCTGCTCAGGATGTTCCCCTTATCCCGTGACTCCAGTTCGGTCTGGTTTCGGGGTCTCTAGCAAGGCCTCAGTGTTTCTTTCTTCTTCCATTTCAGTTGCCAGGAGTCCTTGCCACCCTGCTGCTGTTCATCAAGCTGGGCTGACACACAGCCGTGGAGAAGGCAGGACACACGAGCCTGCCTGGATTCTGGAAATTGGGCCTCATTTTTATTTCTCTCTGGCACTCACTGCTTTCGGAAGCAAGATTGATAATAAAGAATTCAGAAAACCCCCATCCATCCTGACTCCTTTCTCCTTTCTGCCATTTCTCATGCAAGCAAACAATGACTTCAGCTTGAAATACCTGAAAGGGATGGTGTATAAGTCCTTTTTTTTTTTTTTTAATATTTATTTATTTACTTTAGTTGTACACAATGTAATGCATTTATGTTTATGTGGTGCTGAGGATCGAACCCGGGCCGCGCACGTGCAAAGCGAGCGCTCTGCCGCTGAGCCACAACCCCAGCCCCTGTATAAGTCCTTTTATTGTTACAATAATGAAAAACTATTTAGCTTAGTTGGGAGCCAGAAAGTCCAAACAGCATAGTGCCAGCTCTGGCAAGGGCTTCCTTGGCTTTATTATCTCATGACAGATGGAACCACAATGGTAGGAGCTGAATGCAGGAGGGAGAGATTACAAAGACAGACAGGAAGCAAGGCTAAAGGGGTGGGGCCAGGCTTGAGATCTCCCACTAGGACCCACCTCTTAAAGGTCCCATCACACTGCTCAAACCACCACACTGCTGACACAGCTCCCAGCACATGAGCCGTTGGAGCACAAACCACGTTCAAACTAGAGCAGATGTCACATCTTTCTTTATCACTCAATTTTCCTGTTTTGTAAATTACCCTGTGAAAAAATCTGGAACACTCACAGAAGTCAAGAGACTCAGTCCAAAGAAACCCCCAAAGACTTACCATCACCCAGAATCAATGACATAAAGGTTTTAACATATTTGTTCTATTTATCCTGTTTTTATTTATTTTTATGTTTATTATTTTTTTCTGTGGTACTAGGGATTGAACCCAGGGACAATCTACCACTGCGCTACATCCTCAGCCCTTTTTATTTTTTTATTTTGAAACAGAGTCTTGCTATGTTGCCCAGAGTGTCCTCTAACTTGCAATATTCCTGCCTCAGCCTTCTGAGTTACTGGGGTCACAGGCAAGTGCCACTGTACCTGGCTTATTTATTTATTTATTTTTTGTGGTGCTGAGGATTGAACCCAAGGGCCTCCTACAAGTGTTCTGCCACTGACCTGCATACGCACTCCTTTTTTTCTATCATGAGGCAGAGTCTCACTAAATAGCTCAAGTTGGCTTCAAACTTGCAATCCTCCTGTCTTAGCCTCCTGAGTTGTATCATCGTCATTATTATTATTTTTTTATTTTTTATTTATTTATTTATTTATTTTTTTTGTGGTACCGGGGATTGAACTCAGGGGCACTCGACCACTGGGCCACATCCCCAGTCCTCTTTTGTATTTTATTAGAGAGACTGGGTCTCGCTGAGTTGCTCAGTGCCTTGCCATTGCTGAGGCTGGCTTTGAACTTGCGATCCTCCTGCCTCAGCCTCCCAAGTGCTGGGATGACAGGCTGGGATTACAGTGCGCCACTGCGCCTGGCTTCTTTCCTTTTTAATTGACAAATCATAATTTATGTATTTATGGGGGACGATATAATATTTTAAAAATATATTTATTTATTTGTTTTAGTTGTACACAATGCCTTTATTCTTATATGGTGCTGAGGATTGAACCTGGGCTGCGCACATTCTAGGCAAGTGTTTTACAACTGGGCCCCAGCCCCCAGCCCTTGATATGTATATCTTATTGAGGAAAAACTAAATAAATTTTCTAGGTTTTTTTTGGAGGGGGGTTACCAGGGATTGAACTCAGGGGCACTCGACCACTGAGCTACATTCCCAGCCCTATTTTATATTTTGTTTAGAGACAGGGTCTCAGTTGCTTAGTGCCTCGCCATTGCTGAGGCTGGCTTTGAACTTGTGATCCTTCTGCCTCAGCCTCCTATGCCACTGAGATTATAGGCATGCCCTTAATTTAGAAATCACTAATTTTAGCTGGGTGTGGTGGCGCATGCCTGTAATCCCCACCTGCTCCAGACACTGAGGCCAGAGGATCAAAAGTTCAAGACCAGCCTCCGCAAATTTGCACAACCCTTACCCACTTAGTGAGACCCTGTCTTGAATTTTAAAAAACAAAAAGGGCTGGGGATGTGACTCAGTGATAAAGCCCCTCTGGGTTCCATCCCTGGTACCAAAAACAAAACAAAAAGCCCCACTAATTTTGGAGGTCACCCAGCTAGGCAATACATGATTAGTCCCGCACTAACTCTGCTGTAGATGATTGATGTGTGCGCAATGATGATGAAGGTTGCCTAGGTTTCTCTTGAGGGACCTGAACGTCACTTGGGCTTGCAGGTATCCCATGGGTGACTGGAATAAGATGAAAAGCCTTGGCATCTCTGCCGGGATGTGGCGTATTCTTTGTGCCTTAATATTTTCCCCCCTACTTCTTTTAACTTTTTTTTTTTTTTTGTGGTACCGGGGATTGAACTCAGGGGCACTCGACCACTGGGCCACATCCCCAGCCCTTTTTGGTATTTTATTTAGAGACAGGGTTTCACTGAGTTGCTAAGTGCCTCGCCACTGCTGAGGCTGGCTTTGAACTCGCGATCCTCCTGCCTCAGCCTCCCAAAGTGCTGGGATTACAGGTGTGCGCCACCGCGCCCAGCTTCTTTTAACTTTTGAGTTAGATTTACTCCACTCTGAGGCTGGGGACAGAGCTCAGTTGGTAGAGTGCTTGCCTTGCATGCACAAAGCCGTGGGTTCAATCCCTAGCACCACATACACACAAAAGAGATTTACTCCACTCTGCATGTAGACGTGTTGAACCTTTTTTTTTTTTTTTTTTTGTACCAGGGATTGAACTCAGGGGCACTCGACCACTGGGCCACATCCCCAGCCCTTTTGTGTATTTTATTAGAGATAGGGTCTCACTGAGTTACTAAGTGCCTTGCCATTGCTGAGGCTGGCTTTGAACTCGCGATCCTCCTGTCTCAGCCTCCCAAAGTGCTGGGATGACAGGCGTGCGCCAAATGCTTCATCCATAACCACAGCACAGGGTTAACTTGACCAAGACTTGCCCGTCTCTCTCCCCGCCCCAACCCTGGAGGCTAAAGGCATCAATCAGGCTCAACCGCCACTTCCCGAAATACCAGACCATGAAAGGCGTGAAAAGAGGTGGCACCCAAATTCCTGGAAGATCTCTGCCTATTCCCAGAAGAGACATGAATATTCCTCCCCCTCATTAGCCTGTCCCTCTCCATCCTTACTCCTTTCCCTATCTGGAACCCTTCAGTGTTGAGAGGTGGGTGTGTGAGCAGAGCTCCCCCTTCTCCATTGTGTGGCCACCAAATAAGGCCTTTCTTTCTCCCCAGCCCTCATCTCCTGGACGCTGGTTTTTCTTGGGAGGAGCCTCGGAACCTGGGCTTGGTAACGAGTATATGATGCGGAATGATTAAGTCGTATCCCGTCACCTCGCTTCCAAACTCTATTTTTGTGGTGAGACATTGTGATGAATTATTTTAAAACAAATCCCAGGCAATGTCATTTCCCCCTTCATACTTCAGTTGACATCTCTAAAAATATATTCATTTGTGTTCACAAGCAGAATGCCATTATCACACCTACGACAATTCCCTAGAATCACTTAATACCTGGGCCATCATCAAATTTTCCTGATTAGCTTAAAAATGTCTTTTTATACTTAGTGTCTTTGAATCAAGATCCAAACAAGCTCTGCACATCAGATTGATTGTCATGTCTCTGGAGTCCCTTTTGTTCTAGCCCAGCAGACCTCAAATTGGAGCATGCATTAGACTCTTCTGGATGGCTCATTAAAAGCAGGGTACTTTCTGACCTTCTGACTCAGGGGATTTTTTTTTTTTTTTTTTGGCACTGGGGATTGAACTCAGGGGCACTCGACCACTGGGCCACATCCCCAGCCCTTTCTTTTTCTTTTCTTTTTTTAATATTTATTTATTTGCTTTTAGTTGTACACAATGGGTTTTTTATTTGTACTGAGGCGCTGAGGATCGAACCCGGGCCGCGCACGTGCTAGGCGAGCGCTCTACTGCTGAGCCACATCCCCAGCCCTTTCTTGTATTTTATTAGAGACAGGGTCTCACCGAGTTGCTAAGTGCCTCGCCATTGCTGAGGCTGGCTTCGAACTCGCGATCCTCCTGCCTCAGCCTCCCAAGTGCTGGGATTACAGGCGTGCGCCATCGCGCCTGGCTTTCTAGAAAGTTCTTCACAAGACACTACTGGTCTGGGGAACACAGGAGAACCTCTGCTCTAGGTTCCTCCTCTTCCCTCTCCACCTCTTCTTCCTCACTCTCCTCTCTTTTTGCCCTACTGGGGATGGAACCCAGGGCTTTGCACATGCTAGGCAGGTAGGTGCTGTACCACTGAGCCCCACCCCCAGCCTCTTCTCATATAATTGGAAAGGGATGTGGCCTGGACATGGGGGTTACCCAGCGGATGTTAAGGCCTCCATGGTCACTGCTGAGAATCATTGAACCACAGGTGTCATCCAGTGACCACAGGAGGCTGAATTATTCATTAGGGATTGCAAAATGGAAGCTTAGCAAATTCTCCAGGGATTAAACCCAAGGGCATTCAACCACTGAGCCATATTCCCAGCCCCTTTTTATATTTTATTTAGAGTCATGGTCTGGTCTCGCTGAGTTGCTTAGAGCCTTCCTAAATTGCTGACATTGGTTTTGAACTTGCAACTCTTCCGCCTCTCCCGCCTCTGCCTCCTGAGCTGCTGGGATTACAGGCATGTGCCACATCGCCAGGCTCTATTCTTTATTTTGGAAGGATCAGAGGAAGATAAGAATGGGCACAGATCATATTTGCTACTGTGGCAATCAACCTCCCACTTTGGGCAAGTACACATCTATTTTTCTTTCTTTCTTTTCTTTTCTTTTTTTTTTTTGGTATTGGGGATTGAACTCAGGGGTACTCGACCACTGCCACATCCCAGCCCTTTCTTGTATTTTATTAGAGACAGGGTCTCACCGAGTTGCTAAGTGCTCGCCATTGCTGAGGCTGGCTTCGAACTCGCGATCCTCCTGCCTCAGCCTCCCAAGTGCTGGGATTACAGGCGTGCGCCATCGCGCCTGGCTTTCTAGAAAGTTCTTCACAAGACACTACTGGTCTGGGGAACACAGGAGAACCTCTGCTCTAGGTTCCTCCTCTTCCCTCTCCACCTCTTCTTCCTCACTCTCCTCTCTTTTTGCCCTACTGGGGATGGAACCCAGGGCTTTGCACATGCTAGGCAGGTAGGTGCTGTACCACTGAGCCCCACCCCCAGCCTCTTCTCATATAATTGGAAAGGGATGTGGCCTGGACATGGGGGTTACCCAGCGGATGTTAAGGCCTCCATGGTCACTGCTGAGAATCATTGAACCACAGGTGTCATCCAGTGACCACAGGAGGCTGAATTATTCATTAGGGATTGCAAAATGGAAGCTTAGCAAATTCTCCAGGGATTAAACCCAAGGGCATTCAACCACTGAGCCATATTCCCAGCCCCTTTTTATATTTTATTTAGAGTCATGGTCTGGTCTCGCTGAGTTGCTTAGAGCCTTCCTAAATTGCTGACATTGGTTTTGAACTTGCAACTCTTCCGCCTCTCCCGCCTCTGCCTCCTGAGCTGCTGGGATTACAGGCATGTGCCACATCGCCAGGCTCTATTCTTTATTTTGGAAGGATCAGAGGAAGATAAGAATGGGCACAGATCATATTTGCTACTGTGGCAATCAACCTCCCACTTTGGGCAAGTACACATCTATTTTTCTTTCTTTCTTTTCTTTTCTTTTTTTTTTTTGGTATTGGGGATTGAACTCAGGGGTACTCGACCACTGCACATCTCCAGCCCTTTTTTTGTATTTTATTAGAGACAGGGTCTCACTGAGTTGCTAAGTGTCTCGCCATTGCTGAGGCTGGCTTTGAACTCGAGATCCTCCTGCCTCAGCCTCCCTAGTGCTGGGATTACAGGCGTGCACCACTGAGCCCTGCTAACACTTCTTCTTTAAATATATGTTATGAGGAGCCACTTCAGGAAACACTCCAAGTTCTAATTTAAAACAAATTAGAGAGCTTTATTACCTGGCCAGGTGCAGCCACCCGCAGAGACTGAAGCTCTATGGGAGAATGGGAACCTTCCCTGGCTTTCCTTGGGAATTTAAGAACGAAAACCACAACTTTCTCAGTGTCATGCAAGCAAGCCAATCACAGAAGCTAAAACAGCATTTGGTGGGTCCAGTTAACAAGCAAGCAGATTACAGAAGCTAAAAAAAAAAACAACGTAGGGCAACTCAGACAACCACCTCTTGGGTCAGAGCAGGTGTTAGACAACCATATCCTGGGCTTGGGCAGGTGGTTAGCAGGGGCAACAATCTACTTCAAAGTCATATAGGTCACCAAGACCACCATCTCCTGGACCGCGTACAATTTGTAGCGTACAAAGTATAGAAAACAATATATTATTAGAAAACAGCTTTCATTTCAGTTTCTCAGAAACAGCTCTTGTAACAGTTTTTTTTTTTTTTAATAGAAGGCAGCAAAATGGAGTCTTAGACCTGTCTATGACAGTTCTTGCTTTATAATTGTCTTATCTCACTTATATCTATAATCTATAACTTACACTCTCATTTTATTGATTAATTCACACCACAATGTACATATATATAATTTATATTTATTTATCTTCATATATATATATTTAGTTGTAGATGGACACAATACCTTTACTTTGTTTATTTACTTTTATGTGGTGCTGAGGCTTGAACCCGGGGCCTCCCAAGTGCTTGGCAAGTGCTCTACCACTGAGCCACAACCCAGCCCCCTCACAACAGTTCTCAGACCACACATGGGGGTTTTCCACACAGAGCAATTCTCCAACTCTCCATGGACTCCATCCGGGTGTCCTACAATTCCATTCGATTCTGACCCACATTACCTGGAGTTAGTGTGAGACTCTACAGTTTTGTGCTTGGGGCCTTTGCCTCCTGTCACACTCCACAGAAACTCCAGAGCCAGGCTGATGAGGAAAATAGGTTTATTCAAAGTCGGAGTTGAAGAAGAAAGAGATCTTTCTGTCTCAAATCTCCATCTTTGGGGACTCAGGAGGGCAGAAAGCTTTTTTATAAGGGAAGAGGAGGCACCAATGGGAGAAAAAGGCAGGAGGTGCGCATGCGTAGATTTAGCTAGGCTGCGCTTAGCTGGAGAACACGTCAGTCTTCATTTCCTTGGAGTCTGCTCTCAGCTCAAGAAATAAAAGTATTTATCAGGAAGTTGCTTTTAATTTCAAAAGGGGTCCTTTCACTTTAAGGGCTCAGTTCCACAAAACTTCCCTCGCTTGAATTCCCAGGTATCCTTGTCCATTTTTGTTGTTATTGTTGTAACCATATCACAGACTGAGTAATATATACAAAACAAAAGTTTATTGAGAGCCAGGCCCAGTGGCACATGCCTGTAAACCCAGCCACTCAGGAGGATGAGGCAGGAGGATCAAGACCAGCCTCAGCAACTTCGCCAGACCCTCAGCAACTCAGTGAGACCCTACTTCAAAATTTAAAAAATAAATAAATAGGTCAAGCGCTGTGGTGCATGCCTGTATAATCCCAACAGCTCAGGAGGCTGAGGCAGGAGGATCACAAGTTCAAAGCCAGCCTCAGCAACTTAGCGAGGCCCTAAGCAACTCAGTGAGAACTTGTCTGTAAATAAAATATAAGAGGGCTGGGGAAGGGCTGGGGCTGGGGCTCAGTGGTAGAGAGCTTGTCTAGCACATAGGAGGCACCTATGTGTAGACAAGCTCTCTAGACCCTCAGCACCACATAAAAATAAATAAAGAAAGAAAGATAAGGTGTTCATCTACAACTGAAAAAATTAAAAAGGGGTTGGGGGGCAGCTGGGGATGTGGCTTGGTGGTTAAGTGGCCCTGGGTTCAATTCCCAGTAGCAAAAAAAAAAAAAAAAAAAAAAAAAATTCAACACATGATTCCAAATGCTGGGAAGTTTTTTTTTGTTTTTTTTGGTTTTTTTTGGTACCGGGGATTGAACTCAGCAGCACTCGACCACTGGGCCCCATCCCCAGCCCTTTTTTGTACTTTATTAGAGACAGGGTCTCACTGAGTTGCTAAGTGCCTTGCCATTGCTGAGGCTGGCTTTGAACTCGCGATCCTCCTGCCTCAGCCTCCCAAAGTGCTGGGATTACAGGCGTGCGCCACCGCGCCAGGCTCTGGGAAGTTTTTGATCCAGTGGCCACATCTAGTGAGGTCCTTCCTGCAGGCAGGGACTGTGTTGCAGAGTTCTAAGGTGATGCCGGGCATCACAAGTTGAAACAGAGCACTCATGCTCGTTCAGTCCTTCTTCCTCTTCTTATAAAGCCACAATGTCATTATGGGGGTCTCTACTCTCAGGGGACCTCATCTAATCCTCAGGGCCACCCCAAATCCTCCCAGTACCACTAACATATGACTTTGGGGATTAAGTTTCTAACACACACCCAACCCTGGTTACCCACAAGGCTGTCAGACCTGGCTACAAAGGCTGGGGGTTCTTGCAATCTTCCTTCTTTGGAGTTCAATAATTTGCTACAATGACTCACTGCTCCCAGAAGTAAGTGATTAGGAGTTTTACCTGCCTCTGCTGGCCGGGGGTGGAGGAGCAGACCTAGGAACCGCCAAACAGAGGGGGGGGATGCAATGGGTGGTGTGCCACGCTTCCCTAACTCAGCCTCTCAGTGTGGTCAGCGACCCAAGAGCCCTCGGAACTCCATCATTTAGGGGGGTTTGTTGGAGGTCTCATTACCTGGGCGTGATTGACTGACTCCTTGGCCATCGGTGATCAACTCAACTTCCGGCTTCTATGCCCTCCCCCAAAGTGAGAGGGGAGTTGAGGGGTGGGACCACAAGTCACCCCTTAATTCTGCCTTGGTTTTTCCAACCCCACCCAGCAGCTTCCTGGGGGCCCCTGGTCACCAGTCACTTTATTGGTGTGCAAAAGAGACTCTTCCCTCTCCAGAGAGTCTAAGGTTTTAGAAGTGTTTGCTAGGAATCCGTGGTGACAAAGACCAAATATTTATTTTTTTTATTTTATCACAGCCAGAAACAGAGCTAAACGTGCAGGGGAAAAGGACAACAATCCCTGTAGTTGAGCTGTGAGGGAGACACTTAAGCTAGTCAATTATATAGTAGTTTAGGCTTTAGGGGTTCTGGAGGAATATCAAGTACGGGGAAGGGATATCACAAACACTGGGGAGGGACTGAGGATGGCGCTCAGTGGAAGAGCATGGACTTAGCATGATCAAGGTGTTCAGTTCAAGGAGAAAGTGGGGGGAGACACTGGAGAGAGGTTGTAGGACTAAACAGGGGTGTCAATGATAAGGTGGGGCTTGTAGAAAGACGTAAAAGAGAAGAGGAGGGGAGTCATGGAAGACTGTCTAGGATGAGAGTGGACCGGAAAGATGGAAGAGCCAGTGCAAAGGCCCTGAGGTATGGGCCCCATATATTTGAATAAAAACAAATATGCCAACACAGTGCTATGGGAGCAACTACAGGGAGGTAAGTGGGGTCCTGATGAGTCAGATCATGCAGGGCCTTGTGAATCACAGGGAGAGGGCTTTGGAATTTTCCCAAAATAAGGTAGGAGCCATGGATGGTTCTGAGCAGAGGACGGACACACTCTGACTCAAATGTTCAGAGTCACCTGTGGCTGCCGTGGGAAGAACAGACTTAGGATTAGTTGGAGAATTATCACCCTTCCTGCCTTCCACAAGGTGGAACTTTCTAGAACCAAAGTGTTAGTCATAGGGCATCACAAGAGGCAGCCCCAGGCCTGAGGAGGTCTCTGCTGGATCACAAATGACCTTCAACTGACTGTCCACCCCTCTCCTGGACTTTGCATTTCACTAATGAAAACAAAAGCACAAATGCATTCAGGCATAACTACTTTATTTTTTTCATGTCGAGAAAAGTGCATCTCTTTCCAAGTTGGACACCAAGGAATCGCTTACAAAGAACCACACTTAGGATATAAATGACCGGCCAAGAGTTCGCTCAGTAGTGTGTTTCAAGATTGTCAGGGAGGAGCCAGTAGCAGAATTATCGCTGTAATACTGAGATCAGATTTCACCCTGTATGAGTCTAAGTGGAGGATTTAAAGAATATGCAAGGACGTGATCCCTGGAGAAGCAAAAAGAAAAGAAAAATAGAACCTCAAACTGACACTGCCCATAGAAAACCAAATGACTAGTAGGAAATACTAAGGCACTGGTGGGTAGCTGTTCCTGACCTCAATCCTCTGGAGCTGAGAAGTGGTTTTCCTATGGCCTTTGGTTTAACTTCTGTTTATAAACTCAACAAACATCTTCCCCACTCAGTGACCAGGAGAACACTGGTTTCAGTTACCTTGTGATCATTTTTAGCTAAGCCCCCCTGCTCTAATAAAAACTTACAATCTGTCCCATTTTAGAAGAAACAACAACAACAAATAAATGTTTCCCACATTATTCCCAGATCTTGAGAAAATCCCGAGGCAGCCCTCTCTTGCTACTTGAAGCTGAGCTGTTGAAAGATTAAATGTAAACAGAAAACTTACATCAGGTCAAGTTCAAAACGTGGCCAAAGCTTTTTTTTTTTTTTTTTTTTAATCATGTGGGTGATGAGAAACTTGGTCCTCAACTAATGGCACACTGATCCATTATTTTTGGGCAGCAGTTTAGGAACAACAGATTAGCCAACGAAATCCCGACGGGCCCGTAGCATCTCAGGAAAGCTTTCTAAGACGCTTTGACTTTGGTATTTAAGCAAGGAGAAAAATTTGACTCCCACCTCAAATATTCAGATACCCTCCTTTGTGTGTTTGTAAGATTCGTCCATTTCCGTTCGGTCATTTAACTTGAACTTGAACCAGGCTTTCCCACACATATACCCAGGGAGGAGGTAGAGCTTATTAAAACTGCGGGAAATCATTCTGGCTGCATGGGCTGGGGCAGTGGGTCTAGCCTTGACATGGAGACGGGGTAGCGGGACCCCGACAGCACACTCAGGCTTCCTCACAGTGTCGGTCCTGGGCGGGGATTAGCAGTCAGCGGGGGTTCAGAGCAGTGACAGGTGCCATGCCAGGCAAGCTCAGACTCCAGTGGGCAGGAAAAGCCTCTGAGCTCCAGGGTCAAGACATAGATCCTCAGCCGGGCGCGGTGGCGCACGCCTGTCATCCCAGCACTTTGGGAGGCTGAGGCAGGAGGATCTCGAGTTCAAAGCCAGCCTCAGCAATGGCGAGGCACTTAGCAACTCAGTGAGACCCTGTCTCTAATAAAATACATAAAAAGGACTGGGGATGTGACCCAGTGGTCGAGTGCCCCTGGGTTCAATCCCCAGTACCAAAAAAAAAAAAAAAAAAAAAAAAGATATAGATCCTTGATTGGCATCCACCTCCAAGTAGGGGTCCTAACTTTGTGGGCTCCCTGACACTGATCACAGCACATCCCCCCACCAACATGAGGACCTGCCAGTCCCCAGCTGTGTCCACAAGTGCAGGCAATGACAGAAGCTGGTGCAACCCACATTCCCACTTCTCCTTCCTGACCCCAAAGCATCCTTTAGACGGGACTCCTCCACCGGCACAAACGTCACGGCCCTGGGTCCCTGACAACACGGCTCGGGAACAAGACACCGGGTCTTCCAAAATTGGAGAAGCCCAAACCTGACATCAGGAAGTCACCGGCAAGCGCAGGCTGTGGGATCATTGCTCAATTTCCCTTTCTAGCAGGATGTAAGATTTGGAAAGATCTTGCTGAAGAGACAAGCAGCCGGACAGGGCCCCAGAGGGAGGGCCCAGTCTTCTGGCTCTGAGGTTCATTCTTGGCAGAAAGCCCCAAGCAGGAATGTTAAAGGTTGGGCAATTCTTGGCCCTACCCAAGGTAGCTAGAATGTTCTAGAATTCAATTCAGGTTCAGAGATGAAGTGGATCGACCAAGACAGTGATTAGGTCAAGAGTGACATGGATCCCAGGAAAGCTCAGAAAGTGCTTTTGGAGTCCCTGATGGGGGTGCGGTCTGACCCACTGTCTGTCCTGTGGGCCTTCGCACTGTTTGTCACAAGGAGACGGTCTGCAAGCCAGAGGGAGAAGTCCACAGGGGCCAACGTCACTGCCCCATCTTGGAACCGTGGCATCTACAAGATTCAAGGGATGGGCTCAAAGCCAAGTTGGGAGACCTGAGAAAGAGGGTCTCCCCCAACACCTCCCAGGATTAACTTGGATCACCCACCCTGTAAGACATCTTCCCCCAGCCTGTACACACCAGGCCGGGCTCGGCACAAGGTGGGGCTGGAGGATGGTCCTAAGGTTGAAGGCACGTGGACGCCCCTCCCCCAGGCACGTGGGACATGCTGCCCACAGCCCGCCGTTAAAATGTCTGGGAAAGCAGCAAGCGAGTGCATGGCCATGTCCCCAAGCCCCTGCCTGAAATGTGGAACTGAGCCCCTGGGGCTGCCTAACCATGGCGACATGGAAAGGACTTGAGCCATGCAGGGAAGGGGGCGCCCTGAGCCTGGGGACAGCCCTTGTGGCTCAAGCCTCAGTCCCAGTCCCAGCAGAGGCAGGAGGAGACAGGTGGGGGCCAAGTGCCATCCTTAACAGCTGCAGCTGCTGGGCTGGGGAGCCGGGGTGTCCCCGAGGGCCGGGCCTTTGCCATTGCTGCCGGGGTTGGAGCTGGGTTCCAGGGACTCGTTCATCTTCTCACAGATGACATCCACCAGGCGCTCGAAGACCTGCTTCACGTTGATGTTCTCCTTGGCACTGGCCTCAAAGAACTCGAAACCTGGAGGGATAGAGGGTGGGGAGGCCCATGAGACTCCCCAGGAGCAGGACTGGGTTGTGGCATTCCTCATGCCTGTGCTCCAGGCCCAGGTTTCCTTTTATTCTGCTGTGGGACCTTGGCTGAGTGTCTCAGCCTCTCTGAGCCTAAGTTTGATCATTTGTAAAATGGGAAAAACAATGTTGCTACTGTTGCTGCTGCTGCTGGTAATGATAATAGAACTCTGCAGCAGCAGCCCTGGGCTGGACAATCCTAAGAATCTCTTTGTCACAAGGCAGTGGCTACAGTAGTCCATCAGGCATGGGGTGCCCAGTAGGCATGGGGTGTCCACAGGTGGCTACAGTTCAGCTTCAACCCAATTTCTGCTGTCCAAAGAGGCCTGCGAAGGCAGATATTTATTTGAAAATGGAGCCAAGAGCTGGCTGCAATGGTGCATGCCTGTAATCCCAGCCACTTGGGAGGCTAAAGCAGGATTTCAAGTTCAAGGCCACACTGGGCAACTTAGCACCCCTCTGTCTCAAAATAAAATAAAAAGGGCTGGGGATGTAGCTCAGTGATGGAGAACTTGCCTAGCATGGGTGAGGCCCTGGGTTCAATTCCCACTACCAAAAAAAAAAGAAAAAGAAAGAAAACTTTGCCCTCCCACAGGGGCATGGTAGCACACATGCTCTGGGGACATGCCCAGCTGCAAAAAGTAGCTCACCAACACTGAGCGCAGGTGTGCATGCAGTTCCAGCTACTTGGAGGTTGAGGTGGGAGGATTTTTTGTGCCTAGGAATTCAAGATCAGCCTGGGCAACACAGTGCGACCCAACCTCAAAAAACAACCAACCAAACAAAAGCCAGGTGTGGCGACCCAGCAGCTCAGGAGACTGAGGCAGGAGGATCGCGAGTTCAAAGCCAGCCTCAGCAATGGCGAGGCGCTTAGCAACTCAGTGAGACCCTGTCTCTAATAAAATACAAAAAAGGGCTGGGAATGTGACCCAGTGGTCGAGTGCCCCTGAGTTCAATCCCCTGTACCAAAAAAAAAAAAAAAAAAGTAAGCAGAAGGGTCTGGGGCCGTAGTTCAATGATAAAGCACGAGCTCATCGTGTATAAATCCCTATGTCTAACCCACAGCATACACACTATTTTTCTTTTCTCTGGTGGTACTGGGGATTGAACCAGGGGAGCTCTACCACTGAGCCACATCCCCAGCCCTATTTTGTATTTTGTTAGAGGCAGGGTCTCACTGAGTTGCTTAGTGCCTCACCCTTGCTGAGGCTGGCTTTGAACTCGCGATCCTCCTTTCTCAGCCTCCCGAGCCACTGGGATTACAGGTGTGTGCCACTGCGCTGGCTCATCTCAGCCCTTTTTAACTTTTTTGAGCCAGGGTCATGCTAAGTTGCTGGGGCTGTCCTCAAACTGGCAACCCTCCTGCCTCAGCCTCCAACATATTTGGGACTACAGACATATGGCACTGAGCCCAGCTCATAATTTTTTAAAAAAATTAGCCAGGCTGATGCAGAAGGATCACAAGTTTGGTGCCAGACTAGGCAACTTAGCCAAGACCCTGTATCAAAATAAAATGAAAAAGGGTGGAGTATAGCTCAGTGGTAAAGCACGTGCCTCGCATGTACAAGACCCTGGGTTCTATTCTCAGTAAACACACACACACACACTAAAATTTAATTGTAATTATTAGATATATGATATCAGTTTAATTATCAGTTTAGTATCCATATCCACTATTAGAACACATCACCTCCAAGAGGTAGGATTTGCATCCACAGCCGAAGACCTGGTACCTGACAGGTGCTTAGAGGAATTTGTTTTTATTTATTTATTGGGTACTGGGGATTGGACCCAGGGGCACTCAACCAGTGAGCCACATCCCCAGCTCTATTTTGTATTTTATTTAGAGACAGGGTCTCACTGAGTTGCTTAGCACCTCATTTTTTGGCTGAGGCTGGCTTTGAACTCGCGATCCTCCTGCCTCAGCCTCCAGAGCCACTGGGATTACAGGTGTGCACCACTGCACCCAGCTTTCCTTTCATTTTGTACATTGATTTGTCAGAAAAGCTCTCTTTGTTTTGTGGGGCAGGGCCTTGGAGCCCCCACTTGCCTGGGAGTGGTGACATTGGGTATGACCCACCCCGAAGTGGAGCACTGGCAGGCATTATCCACACCTGCTTGCAGAGAACACCTGGAGCCTGGGGCTGAGGGGACATGCCCACGCCCTGTCAGTAGGTTTAAAATATTAGAATACAAAGTAGTAGACAGAATTTGATCCCAGTTTTGTGGGATAAAACACACACACACACACACACACACACACACACATCTGCTCCCCACGAACTCAATCCCAAACTTTGTGTGTTTCTATAGCAAAAAGACCACAAAGCTATGGGGCTGGGGTTGTGGCTCAGCGGTAGAGCGCTCGCCTAGCATGTGCGCGGCCCGGGTTCGATCCTCAGCACCACGTAGAAATAAATAAAGGCATTGTGTACAACTAAAATAAATAAATAAATAAATAAATAAAAAAAAAAAAAAAAAAGACCACAAAGCTAAAGAGCAGAAACGCTATTAGTAATGGTTTTCAAGCGACGTGATTGCAAAAGAGTTTTAGATCTGTTTTGATACTTTCTTGTAGTGTCTAGTATCTCTAGTGAATTTCTGTAGTGAATATACTCAGATATGTAAAAAATGCAGATTGTGGGGCTGGGGTTGCGGCTCAGAGGTACAGCGCTTGCCTACCATGCGTGAGGCACTGGGTTTGAGCCTCAGCACCACATAAAAATAAAATACAGATATTGTGTCCACTTATAACTAAAATATTTAAAAAATATATTTAAAAAATGCAGATTGTATGAGGCACAGGCACACATCAACAAGAAAATATCACATTTGCCCAGGACGGTGTGGTGGCATGTCTGTCACTAGGCACAGAGTGGGAGATCTGAATTCATGCCCTCCTTCCACCATTTATTCCTTTGTCATTCAGCAAACTGTTCCTGAGCACTGCTTCAGGGTTCAGGGGTAGCTCAGTGGTAGGGCCCTGGTGTCATGCACATGCAATCCTGGGTTTGCTCTCCAGAAACTAAACACAGATCCCACCAGGCGTGGTGACAAATGCCTATGATCCCAGCATCTCACGAAGCTAAGGCAGGAGGACTGCAAGTTCAAAGCCAACCTCAGCAAAAGCGAGGCGCTAAGCAATTCAGTGAGACCCTGTCTCTAAATAAAACACAAAATAGGGCTGGGGATGTGGCTCAGTGCCCCTGAGTTCAATCCCTGGTACCAAAAAAAAAAAAAAAAAAAAAAAAAAAAAAAAAAAAAAAAAAAAAAAAAAAAAAGGACTATTATGGTTCAGAGATAAAGGGCTAGAGAGTAAAGATTCCAGGCAGACTGGGCCAT
This sequence comes from Tamias sibiricus, assembly GCA_025594165.1. Lineage (NCBI taxonomy): Eukaryota > Metazoa > Chordata > Mammalia > Rodentia > Sciuridae > Tamias > Tamias sibiricus. The sequence goes on from CM046673.1 coordinate 11,009,805, forward strand.
ACACTCTGTTTCAATTACACAGCTCTGTCATTGTAGAAGACAAGCTGCCACCCAAATACATAAATGAATGAGTATGGCTATGTCCTGGGGAAGCTTCAGGTATAAACAGCAAGTTTTTTTTTTTTTTTTTTTTTTGTGGTACCGGGGATTGAACTCAGGGGCACTCGACCACTGGGCCACATCCCCAGCCCTTTTTTTGTATTTTATGAGAGACAGGGTCTCACTGAGTTGCTAAGTGCCTCGCCATTGCTGAGGCTGGCTTTGAACTCGAGATCCTCCTGCCTCAGCCTCCCAAAGTGCTGGGATTACAGGCGTGCGCCACCGCGCCCGGCAGCAAGTTTTTTTTTTAATCTTTCCCTTTGTGTGTGTGCGTAGTGCTGGGCATCAAACCCTGGGCCTTGCCACATCTCCAACCCCTATAAACACTGCAATTTGAATTTCATATATATTTCACAGTATGTATTTTATGATGACTGGTGTTCAAAAGCTCCAAACCCTAAAAAAATAATAAATGTGTAAGAGTTGGAATCACTAATTATTCTGATTTAACCATTACACTCTATATACACGTACCTTGTTCTCACACTGTACCCAATAACGTGTTACAATTATTATGTATAATTATTGTGTCAATTAAAAGGTTTAAACAAAATCTTACAGATATCTAAAAATACTGTTTCCCATATCAAGAAATATTATTGAGCCCTCTCCCTCCCTCTCTCTCTCTTTGTTACAACCATTTAAAAATATAAAACCAGCCGGGCGCGGTGGCGCACGCCTGTAATCCCAGCACTTTGGGAGGCTGAGGCAGGAGGATCGCGAGTTCAAAGCCAGCCTCAGCCATGGCGAGGCACTTAGTAACTCAGTGAGACCCTGTCTCTAATAAAATACAAAAAAGGGCTGGGGATGTGGCCCAGTGGTCGGTCGAGTGCCCCTGAGTTCAATCCCCGGTACCAAAAAAAAAAAAAAAAAAAAAAAAAAAATTAATATATATATATATATATATATATATATATATATATATATATATATATATAAAAAACCTGGGGCTGGGAATGTAGTTCAGTAATAGAGTTCTTGCCTAGCATGCACAAGGCCCTAGGATCCATCTCCAGCAGAAATAACAAAAAGAGTTAAAAACTATTCACAGATTACAGATGGCACAAAAGCAGGTAGCACACTGTGGTTTTTGATGCCTGATATAACTCAAAAGAGACTGAAAAGCCAGCTGCCTTTTTAGAATCCCAGTCTCCATTAACTAGCTTCCCAGGGCAAGGAAGTTCCTACGGATGGATCCCCAGATATCAAATTAAATGGAGATGGTGGCACACCCATGGGTATTTTTCTGGGCAGTTCCTCGAAGGGCTGGTGATTGATTTTGGACCTGGGACCTGAGGGTGGGAATGAAGGTCTGGTTCTGGGAGGCCCAGGGCCGGAGGCCCAGGCTGAGCACTAACCAAGGTCATCCGCGAGTCTCTGGCCGTCCTCAGCAGGCACAACGCGCTCGTCCTCCAGGTCACACTTGTTCCCTACGAGGATGACCTGGGCATTGTCCCAGGAGTAGGTCTTGATCTGCGTGGCCCTGTGGAGGCAGGCCATGAGCTGGGTTTAGGGATTGGAGGGCAAGGACAAAGGTCAAGGGTCAGGGTCGGCAGGCACTCACCAGTCCTGCACGGCAGCAAAGGACTCCTGGTTGGAAATGTCATACATGAGCAGGAAGCCCATGGCGCCGCGGTAGTAGGCAGTGGTAATGGTGCGGTAGCGCTCCTGGCCTGCTGTGTCCTGGGCAAACAGCAGTGTCAGATGGCAGAAGCCACCCTGTCCCCACCCAAATGTTGCAGGACCCTGTCGGAGGGGGACACTGCACAGTGCTCCTCACAGGCCCAGTCGTCGGGGAGACATGAACTCATTCTCAAAGAAGCCCATGGTCTCATGGGAGAGCCACACCCGGCCCTGCCCTGCAGGGGTTCCCAGTTTGAGGGGTCATTCACCTCTCATAGACTTATGCACACCTTTGACCTCATTTTCAAGAGCCACCCAGGTCACAGGGTATCATCTTTTTTTTTTTTTTTTGGTACTAGGGATTGAACTCAGGGGCACTCTACCTCTGGGCCACATCCCCAGCCCTTTTTTGTATTTTATTTAGAGACAGGGTCTCACTGAGTTGCTAAGTGCCTCGCCATTGCTGAGGCTGGCTTTGAACTCGCGATCCTCCTGTCTCAGCCTCCCAAGTGCTGGGATTACAGGCGTGCACCACCACACCCAGCTAGAGGGTGTCATCTTGACAGGACACCTTGGTGCATTTGAAACCATAATGATCAGGACCAGCAGCTGGGTCGGGGAACAAGGATGTGGCTCTGAAGACAGGCATTGGGGGTTCCCTGGCCTTGTTCCTCAGAGGGTTCCCAACCACTTCCTCACAGTCGCTAGCACTTCAAATGTGCCCAGGGTTAGTACCATCTCCCCTCTCGGGCCACCCAGGCCAGCCATGTCTCCTGACCCTGACAACGTCACCCCACAGGTAATACCTCCCTCCCCCGGGGGAACCCTCTCCGTCACCCAAGCCCTCTAATGAACAATGCTGAGGGGCTGTCACCCTTGCCACAGACCCACAGAGCCGCCTGGCCCACCCAAATCTGCAGCTTGATCCTCTTGTCATGGCGGTAGACAGTCTTGACCTTGAAGTCGATGCCCACGGTGCTGACGAAGGCGGGCGTGAAGGAGTCATCGGCGTAGCGGAAGAGGAAGGAGGTCTTGCCCACGCTGCTGTTGCCGATGAGCAGCAGCTTGAACATGTAGTCGAAGTTCTGGTCCGCAGCGTCCCGGGGGCCCGCGGGGGGGTCTCCTGCTGACGCCATCTTGGCAGGAGCCTCCTGGGGGACAAGGCCTGGAGTCCTCGGCTGGGAAAGGCGGGTCCTAGAGGGGGATCAGACACCAGTTACAGCTCCAGTGTATCCACCTGGCTTGGGATGGAATCCCAGCTCCGGCAGTCGGAGGCCAAGAGCCCTGGAGGCGTCACCTCTGACTGTACCTCCTCATCCTTTTCTGAAAAATGGGATTTTGTTATAATCCCGAGCTGAAGGGTGGTTAGTCAGGAGCCTAAAACGAGTTTCTTTAGCCCTTCAGCACTGAGTCTGCCTCGGCCCAGCCTGGGAGGAGAACTGGGCCTGGGATCCAGGACACAGCTGTGAATAAGAGAAAGAAGCTGGCCCTTGAGGCTGCCGCGGATAGCGGGAGGCTATTAACACACCTGATGGTTATAAGACAGTGCCTGGCATATAGTTGGTGCTCAATAAATGCCACTGCTGTTGAATCTTCACACAAAGGAAAAATTGAGCCTTTGTTACGGTGGGTTTGGGGGCTCCTGTCTTGAGGCCGATAGGCCTGGCTAAGGGTTCAGACACAGGGCAGAGCATGTGGGGGTGCACACAGGGTGCCTCCTCAGGCCACTGAGGAAGTCTGCAGAGGCTGCAGGTGTGGACTTTGCCCCAGGGTGAGCAGCTGGGAGGCCCAGGTGTTAGCTGCGAGGGGGGAGCCTGCCAGCAAGACAGACACCCCCACACTGCAGGGCCTGGGTGTTGACTTTGGCAGGTGTCCACCACCAGGGTGCCTGTTCTACTCACCATCCAAACCCAATTCAACTGTCTCCCTGACTCCCAGGGTGAGGGGGTTTCTGTGGACATATTGGGGACTTAATGCCCCAGCTCCATTCCCAAGTGGGTACCTGCCATTTTCTGTTTGTCAAAGGGGCCAGGCCTGTCTGCCTCTGGCCAAGGCTGACTCACCCCAGCCTCAGCCTCAGTCCACGGAGGTAGGCGTGAGAGTCCACAAATCCAAGTTATGCCAGCCACGTAATTATAACAAACCCCACCTCTAGGACCACCACCTGCACCCTGCTCCTTCCTCTCCAGGCACTGAACCCCAGGAGCTTGCATCTGCCCACAATCTGCCATGCTGGTCCTCCGGGTCCTGGATGCACCTGCAACCCTCCTTCCCTTCCCACGCCTCAGTTTCCCCAGCACGAGACGGCTGCAGAAGGCCTGCATGAGTGGAAGGCAGCAGGCACCGGAGCCTGGGTAAAGCTATTTCTCAACCACCTTTGAGGTTTCTGTCCTTTTTAAATGAGGACCAAGCCGGGCCCCACCCCGTGTTCCGGGAGAACGAGTTTGAGGAGGGGCAGAGAAGCACGCTGGGCAGGGCGGCCAGCCTAGGGCCCCCGCCCCACTCCACCTCTGTCGGGCACCGGTCGCGGGTCCCACCTCTTCCTGACCATCTGCCGACCCTCCCTCACGCCTGACACTACCGGAGGGCTTGGATCTGTCCCCTTAACTGTATTTCGGGCACCCCAGCCGGTGCAGAGGAGCGCAGTTTCTTCCCCCATCACCATATGGTCCCATCGCATGTCCCCAGCTGGGCTCTGTGCCCCGCCCGCGCCCCATTACCGCTGCCGGAGGAGCCCAGCTGAGTGCGGGAGAAGAAGAGGCGTCCCCGGCAGCCCCGCCTTTGTTCCCCAGCCCCCTGCCCGCCTCCCAGCCCCGGCTCCCGGACCTGCCCGACGCGCGGGAGAGGAGCAGGGTGCGCTCCCTGGGGAGGGGTCACCTCGCGCCAGGGGCTCTGCCCGCGGGCTTCCGCCTCCGAACTCGCTGCGGCCTGGCCTCGACCGCGACCCGGGCCCCCCGCAGTCGCCGCCACCGCCGCCGCCGCCCGCAGCCACCCGGATCCCGCGCGGACTCCGCCCGGGAGGCAGGGGCGGGGCCGCTCCGGGGCGGGGCTCGCAGGCACCGGGTGGGAGGGGCGGGAGGCTGCGCCGCGGGCGGGAGCGAAGCCCGCAGCTAGCGGCAAACGTCGCCTTCTTCCTAAGTCTAGGTAGACGTCCCTGTGCTCTGCCCAGCGGTGAAGAGCGCGGACGCCTTCTGGTCTTGTGACTTTGGACACGTTTCTTAACCTCTCTGGGCCTCAGTTTCTCCATCCTTCAAGTGGCCCATAGCAAAAGCTCCCATTTCGCAGGGTTGTGTGAGGATTCTAAAGGGCATTGGGTGGTCCTAAAGTGGGCTCTTGGAGTTAAAACTACCTTTTATGCATAAGGAAACCAAGGCGCAGAGAGGGGCAGCTCTTTGCCCTGAGGCCACACAGTAAGATTTTTAGATTTTTTTTTTTTTTTTTTTTTTTTTGTACCAAGGATTGAACTCAGGGGCTCTCGACCACTGGGCCACATCCCCAGCCCTTTTTTTTTTTTTTTTTTTTTTTTTTTTTTTTTTTGTATTTTATTAGAGACAGGGTCTCACTGAGTTGCTAAGCGCCTCGCCATTGCTGAGGCTGGCTTTGAACTCGCGATCCTCCTGCCTCAGCCTCCCAAGTGCTAGGATTACAGGCGTGCGCCACCACGCCCAGCTCACAGTAAGACTTGACATAAAATAACAATAATAAAATTGGCATTTAGGTCTAAATGAGGTACCACCTTTTCTTCAAGCCAGTAGGAGAGTAGTTACAACAGTTCAGGATTTGTTGGTGTTCAAGCAACTGGCTAAATTCTGCACATCCGTGTCTCAAGGAAACAGTAGCTTCCTCTTAAGTCTGCCACATGGGTGAACTGAGATGCAGTGCATTAGTTAGGAAGGGCTTGAATATGCTCAGTAACAAACGGCACCAAAGTCTCCATAGCACACAATAGCCAATGACTGGTTCTCATGATGGCTGCAGTGGTAAAGGGGAAATGTAGCATGTTACATCCTGAAACACCTCTCCTTGGAAGAGACCCATGCCACATCTGCTCACATTTCATTAGTCAAAGCAAGTCACACAGTCACTCCCAATTTTAGTGGGATAGGAAACTGTCCCTTAGGGATCAGAACCAGCTATTGTTGCAATAATACATGGTATGTGCATGCAATGGTTAGCACCATGCCTGCCATACAGCTGGTGCTCAATAAATGGGCATCATTCGTGGAAAGACTTAGGGGCTATAATAACTAACATTCGGAATCATGCCATGTGAATAGGGAAACAGGCCCAGGGCGACCCTTGTTTACCCATGCAAACACACGTCTCTGCTTCTCATGGGGCAAAAAAATGACAGAAGTCATTTCCAAAGGAGAATTTATTGACATACAGGGTCCATATTAGAGGCTCCTGAGGCCCAGTGCAAGGCCAGCGAGGCAGAACCCATTGCTCAGGAGACAGCCCAGATTGCAAAGAGAGGACAGGCCATGATAGTGGAAGAAGTTCTGGCGGAGAGCACTGTACTTGGGGTTCTTCTCCCGCAGCTGGCGGTAGGGGTCGGGGCCCCGGAGACTGCCAGGCACCTCCCCACCCAGGCCCTGCTCCTTCTCCACAAGCTGCAGCGCCCACATGGCAGCCGTAGTGCGTGGCTCCAGCCAATGGGCATTGATGGTAGCTAGGGTGAGGCTTAGGAGCTGCAGGCAGAGCTGGAAAGGACAACAGGAAGAGAAGTTAAGCTGTGTCTGGGGGATAGAAGGGGCTCTGGGGAGGGCCCTTCTGCATCCTCACAGTCCAGAATGGTACCAAGGCAGCACTGAACCAAAGCCAGCCGCCCCTCCTTCTCTGAACCCAGAATGAGGACCAGAAGGGGTGGCTGCATCTCCCCTGTTCCCCCTGAGCCTTCTCTCCTCTGACACTCAGACTGGAAGTCCACAGGGCAGGGTCTTGTCTCCCCATCTCCTGTGTTCCCCCAAACTAAAGCTATATAAGAGCAGGATCTCTCTTCCCAAAATTAGGAGAACTGACTGACTCCTTGTTACCCCAAAACATGGAGCCCATCTCTCCTCTGTGGCCTCAGCCCAGACTCCACAAGCTTGGGTCCACAGGGAGTGAATAAAACATCTGTGAAATTCTAGTTACCCATAATCCTCTTCTGTCTCTAGATTATTCTTTTTTAAAAAAAATATTTATTTATTTACTTTAGTTGTACACAATGTAATGCATTATGTAATGCATTTATGTTTACGTGGTGCTGAGGATCGAACCCGGGCCGCACACGTGCAAGGTGAGCGCTCTGCCGCTGAGCCACAACCCCAGCCCTCTAGATTATTCTTGACACACCTGTCAGGCCTCACCTGCCCACATCTGAGAAACACAGGGGGCAGAAAGAGAGCAAGGTAGAGAAATCTGAGATGCAGAGATGGTCCCTTGCCTCATGGCTGGGGGCATGTTTGGATGGGGTAGGGAACCCTAAATCCCCAGTTGGGCTGGTTTTTAAACAATGAGCTGGGGTCAGAGCCCCAGCACAGCTGAGTCACCTCAGCTTGGCATCAGGCCCAGCCATGGGGAACAGAGGGAGCAGTGGCCAAGACAGAGGTACTGGATGATAGACAGGGCTGCTGGGGACAGTTGTGTAGGCTGTGCACTGCTCAAGGATATCCAGTGCCCAACTCTGTCTCTACCAGGAAGAAGGGGCATGCTTTCTTTTTTCCTCAAAGGGATGATCATAGGTGGTCATTGGGGTCTTGGAAACAAGTCTCCAGAAGATAGTGGCACTCAAGACCGCGTACCTGGCTGGCCTCCCAGAATGTAAGCTGAGCCCAGGCACGCTGTGGAGCCAAGATGCAGAGGTTGATAAAGGCACAGCCCATGGAGATGTAAAAGTAGAAAGGGAAGAGTTTGCTCTGCACGAGGCCGAAGGTATGTCGGGGAAGGCTTCGGAAAAGCAGGAAGCCTGTGAGGTAGGGGACCACATGCCTATTAGGACACTTCCAGGTTCCCCTCCCATTTTGATCCCCACCCTGGGTATCCATGATGGCCAAGCAGAGGGTCCCTACCTGAGGCGAAGGTCACCCACATTTGCATGCCCCAGGCACCTGACAAGACCAGTAGATGGACCACCTTAATCAGTCCTCCTGGGTTCCCGCCTTCCTCCATCTTGCTGCCCTGGGAACAGGCACCAAGTGATTCAGAGTTTTACCTTTGCCCTGTGGCCTTAAACTCTGGGAGTCTATTCAGGGTGACGGTCACAGTCGATCCAACAGCTATCCAGAGAAAGCAGCCCAGGAGTGGGGGTGGGAAGACACAAAGCAGTCCTTTGGCAGCCCTCACCAAATGTCAGCCCTCAAGATCTCAGGCTCCCTAGCCTACCCCAACACTCGTGAAACCTCTGAGACCCTCAAATTTCGGCCCCAACATCTCAAGCCCGCAGCCCTAGGTCTTCAGAGATCACCCTAATGACTCCTAAATATCCCTCCAGGGATCCAGTTCTAACATCCAAGACCCCTCCTCTCCAACAGGACCCGACGTATCCTATGAAGACCCTCTCCCATATTCTCCCGAAGGCCCCTTCTATCCTGGGAAAACCCAAACCTCATCCCGAGGACACCGACTCCACTGTTGGGAACCCAGGCCGCTGCCCGGAGCGCCGGAGTCGGAGCTCGGAGGCGCTGGGGCCAGAGCTCAAGGACCGTACCGTCTGAACTCCGAACCTCTCTCCCGCGTTCCGGGGTGGGCCGCGGACCGCCGGGGCAGCCTCCAGCCTCGGGTCGGGTCCCGCCCCTACTAAGAACTCGTCCCGCCTCCAGCTGACCCATAAACCAATTAGATCGTAGCTCTGCGCCCCCTGGCCCGCCCTCTAGGTATTGAAAAATCGGCTAGCAAGAAGCAGCCTGGAATCCCGCCCCCTCGCCAGGCTTTTATCCAATGACATCGCGGCTACTAAGGCACCAAATAGGCCTGCGGATCCCTCGGCGGGGGCGGAGCTAAAACCCTAGCCACACCCCTCTCTGTGACTCTTCCCTCGCCCTCCGCGCGTTTTTATACGATGGTGTCCCCATAGGATCAAATTTCAGCGTCACAGCCGGGGACTGGCTTCGCGGTCCCTGATGGGAGAGCATGAACAGGTAGGTGGTATGTGGTAGGTGGCGATGGAAGGAGGTCCGGAGCTTGTGTGGCGCAGGATTCACGACTCGGGGGCGGGGCCCAGGCTACTGGCCCCGCCCCCTTCCCCAAAGAATTCTCCCGGTAGGACCGCGGAAGAATCAATCAACTTAGGCGGGCGGGGAAGGGCAGGCACGACTTCCAACAGCTGAGGCTCAGATATGGCTTTCCTTTCCCCCTCCGAATCTCTCAGAACCTCCGTGGTCTTCAGGTCCTCAGCGTGACATTCAAGAACAAACATTGAGCTTCCCACTACTGTGATGCCTGCATTGACATGGATCAATATACTTAATCATGCCAACCCCGTAAAATGGATACAATGATATCCTGTTTTCGTGGTTGGGGACACTCTGAGGCATAGAGAAGCCCTATAACTCTCCAACACCACACAGTTGGGAAGGGGCAGAGCTGGGATTTGAACCTAGACCGTCCAGCTGGAGGGTGTCGTTGCTTATCCGTGATGCTCTCCTGCCTCAGGAGATGAGAATCACCCTAAATTAGTGGCTCTTGCAGGGGTAGCCTAGAAAATTTCAGGCAGAAAAATAACTTGTACATTATAGGGTGGGTGTGAAGGCTTAGTGAACACTCAGAAAATTTGAGCCTAGGGCTGGCGTTGTGGCTCAGTGGTGGAGTGCTCGCCTAGCATGCATGAAGCACTGGGTTTGATCCTCGGCACCACATAAAACATAAAGTGAAGATGTTGTGTCCACCTAAAACTAGAAAATAAATATTAAAAGAAAAAGAAAATATGGCCGGGTGCAGTGGCGCACGCCCGTAATCCCAGCACTTGGGAGGCTGAGGCAGGAGGATCGCGAGTTCAAAGCCAGCTTCAGCAATGGCAAGGCACTTAGCAACTCAGTGAGACCCTGTCTCTAAATAAAATACAAAAAAAGGGGGGGGGGGCTGGGGATGTGGCCCAGTGGTCGAGTGCCCTTGAGTTCAATCCCTGGTACAAAGAAAAGAAAAAAGAAAAAAAAGAAAGAAAATATGATCCAAAAAACAAACGATTAAGAGAGGTTTTCTGATGAAGTGCCCAGTAGGGTTTTGTAGGAGCCTCCAGGTAGACTGGGCCAGGGGAAGGACACCGGGCAGAGGGTTCATCAAAGGCAACAGAAGAGAAAGGTATAGAGAGTTTGGAGAACTGGCTGAGTGTAATCCAGGGCAAGGTGCCCTTCACCTGGAAGTCTTTCCAAACAGGTCTGCCCCAGGTTTTTCCATCTGTGTCAGCTCTGACTCTACAGGAGGGGCCATGTGAGATCCAGAGCTGAGTTATTTCCTGTTCCCAGCCTTATCTGGCACAGGCCTGGGCTCAAATTTAGCTAACATTTATTGAATAGATAGGCCCTGCCTGAGGCGCACCCTCTATGGATCTTATTTACCTGTAGGGCCAGGCCCAAACTCCTGTGCTTGGCTTTAGTGCTTTAGTTGAGCTGCTCTGCTGACTTCTTGCTTCTTCCTCTTGGACGCTGCCTTCAGCCATCCTGAATTTACCAACACAGAACATGAGGTTCCACACCTCCAAGCCTTTGCACGTGCTATTTCCTTCCAGGAATTCCCTCCCCTTAAGGCCCAATATTAAGGTCCTTTTCATCTCTGGGCTCTTCCAAGGCCTTATTTCTTTCTTTAGAATCTTCTAGGTGCTCTTTGTTGCCCCACCTAACCTCTGGGACTGGGATCATCTTTCATCCAGCTTCAGCTCCTACCATAACTGAGAGGCTGGGTATTGAGGGCTGAGGCCTCCTCGGGGAGGGTCTGGGTGTTGGGATACAAGAGCTGGTCTCAAAGAAACTCTTGTCCTCCTATTCACAGTGACCCTCTTTTGGCTGGCCTACCCCGGGACCAGGACTACTCTGTACCCTCTTGCTGCCCTTCTCACTCACCCTCCAGCGTGTGTTTGCCTGCTTATGGAAAGTGTGACAAGTACTGGGGTTTGTTGAGGGGCTGCCTTAGGGCTGGATGGGGGAGGGGCTGGGGATGCAAGGCATGCTCTGGCCTGTCCCTCAAGGAAGCCCTCCCCACTAGGGTCTTCTTCAGACAAAGCTGTGGACTGTAGGAGTTATTGGACCAGGACCACAGAACCAGAGACCTTGGGACCCGCTGCTATTGAGGACACAGTGAGAAATATAGACTGGAAAGCAGGGTGGGGTTCAGGACCTCAGCCACATGGGGTTCCCTCCTTTTCCAATCCAGACCAGCAGGAGCACTGTAATGACCAGGACCTTCTGAAGAGGCATCCAAGCACAGCCAAGGTCACCCCAGCCAGGAAACCCCTTCAGTCCAGGAAAACACTGCATTATACTTCTGTGGGACTTAGGGAAGGGGCTATGGGACAGGGGGACCTTCAGGGGTACTCCAGCTATGCATCTTCAGCACCTAGAGCAACGCCCTCCTCTCATCAGGATCTCCATAATGTAAGGAGTGGATGGAAGGGATGTGCAGCTGTGGGTATTGGCGGGTTGTTTGTTTTTGTTTTTGTTTTGCTGTGAATGTCTCTGGCTGTGACTTGGCTTGTGTGTCAAGATGCGAGTGAGGGGTTGTCCTGGGTCTTACAACTTAGCATGCATGGCTGTGCCTGAGGTTGGATGCCTGTGTGTCTGTATTTTGGCAACTGTGTGGAGTGCTGTTGATGCCCACTCCAGACATGGTCAAGGCCGTTTGCCCCTGCGGAGGAGGGCCATCACCTGAGCCCCAGCCAGGGACAGGGCTGGCATCTGCTGTCAGGAGCAACCCACGGGTCTACACACATGTGGGACGTGCCACACGAGTGCACTTCTGAGCATGTGCCAGCCAGAAGTGCCTGGAGGCAGCTTTGCTTGCGCTCGTGGTTTGGGACACCTAGATCTCAGGAGACCCAACTCTTGTCCACCCTTCCAAATTGGGCCAAGCTGGGCGCGGTGGCGCACGCCTATAATCCCAGCACTTGGGAGGCTGAGGCAGGAGGATCGCGAGTTCAAAGCCAGCCTCAGCAATGGCAAGGTGCTTAGCAACTCAATGAGACCCTGTCTCTAATAAAATACAAAAAAAGGGCTGGGGATGTGGCCCAGTGGTCGAGTGCCCCTGAGTTCAATCCCCGGTTCCAAACAAACAAACAAAAGAACCAAATTGGGCCAAATGTCCACTCCCTTCTTGTCCCCCTTCCCTAGAAGCCCTTGGAGACCAGCTCTTCCAAAGTCAAAGGTGAGAACTCTCCTTCCCAGTGTAACTGTCAGAAAGACCTGGCTGGTTCCTCCTTCCACCCTCTGTCCCCCAGATGACCACCATTATCACTACCCATTCACCCCTGCTCCAGCTGACCCCCAATCTGTACTTTACCCAACCTTCTATTCCTACTCTGAGCTTCTGCTGACTCTGTACTGCCCGTGTCCCCGCCCCAGCTCATCCTTACTTCTGCTCACAGTTAAGACCACTATGATTCCTGACCCCCAGAAGCTCCTGAGATGTGAACTAGAGTCACTCAAGAGCCAGCTACAGGCTCAGACCAAGGTAAACCACCGGGCCCCATCCTCAGCAACCTCCGTCTCCACTTCCCCCTTTGCCCTCCTTCCTACCCCAGGCCTGAATGCCCCTTCCCCCTCCCAGGCTTTTGAGTTCCTGAACCACTCTGTGACCATGTTGGAGAAGGAGAGCTGCTTACAACAAATCAAAATCCAGCAGCTTGAAGGTAAGGACTGGATGGCAGTCAAGGTCAGGCTGGTGGGTGGTCCCTGTCAGGGTCAGGCTCAGATGAGAGGAGTTGGGGGGAGTATGGGTTCAGGGTCAGGATCAGGCTAGAGGATTGTGCTGTCAAGGTCAGCCAGTCTGAGTTCCAGGTCACTGTCAGGCCAAGATTAGGGAAAGCTGGGCTTAACACTGACCCCAGGGCTCAGTCAAGGTCCCAACCTCTCTGCAGAGGTGCTGAGCCCCGTGGGCCGCCAGGGAGAAAAGGAGGGGCAGAAGTGGGACACAGAACAGGGCCGGCAGGAGCTCTATGGGGCTCTGGCCCAAGGCCTTCGGGGGCTGCAGAAGACCCTGCGTGACAGTGAGGAAGTACAGAGGGTCCGCACCACCCGCTGCCTACAGCTGCTGGCCCAGGAAATCAGGGACAGGTGGGTGTGGGGGACGAGGGCTCAGTGAACGGCTTGGGGGACAAGAGGAAGGGATGAGTGGCTCAGGGGAGATCAGTGGCTGGGGAGAGGGTATTGGGGAGACTGGGAGACCAGAAGGCAGGGGAGACAGGAAGCTGGAGGTGGAATGGGGAAGGAGGCTAGGGGTGGTATGGGAGGCTGGGGGTGGTATGGGAGGCTGAGGGGGACAGGAGGTAGGAAGAAGGAGGCCAATGGAGTGGAGAGGCTGAGGGAGTGGTCAGGAGGAGAGGGTGGGGCTAGTGGAAGGTAGAGGGGCAGTAGTAAGAGGAAGGCAGGCAGGGGTGGGGGGACAGAGCCTGGGGTGGTGGGGGGTTGGACAGATGGGGATCTGGGAGGCAAGGGAGACCAATGGGTCTCGTCTGCCCTGTCCCCTCAGCAAGAAGTTCCTGTGGGAGGAGCTGGAGCTGGTGCGGGAGGAGGTGACCTTCATCTATCAGAAGCTCCGTGAGTGCCTGGAGCCTACAGCCCAGGGAGGCAGGGAGGCGGGGGGCCTGTTGCTGTGCTTGTCGCCCTGAGCCCCCTCCCCCCACAGAGGCACAGGAGGAGGAGATCGCGCAGAACCTGGTGAACATCCAGAGAATGCAGAAGACACAGGTGAAGTGCCGCAAGGTGAGAGGAGCAGATGGGGGACCCTGGGCAAGGTGGGGGCTGGGGGGTCTCTACCAGCCTCTGCCATCAGACTGGAGGCTGGGTTCAAATCCCAGCTCTGTCACCACTGTGCGACCATGGGTAAGTCATTTTGCATTTCTGGGCCTCAATTTGTTCCTCTGTATAATGGGTATAATAACGCCACATCCCTCCCTGATCCCGTAGCTGTGTTAACTGAAGGTCAAGTGCTTTGAATGAATCCTGGCATATAGTAAGTGCTCACAATGGTCCCCTTTCACCCTCATCACTATTATTATTGTGTCTCGTCTCTCATCCCTGCGGATCCCAGGTCCTGACCAAGATGAAGCAGCAGGGGTATGATACATCTGCCTGGCCAGAGACTGAGGAGATGCCACTGGGAGGCAATGGCTGCTGGAAGGATGACCTCCAGAAGGAACTGAGTGACATATGGTGATGCCCAGCCCTCACTCTGACCTCTAACTGATCCTCATCTGACCAGCTCCCTCCGATTTCATTTGGCAGTGACCACTGGAACCCAGAAACCCCTGAGACCAGACCTCCCTCTCCCCACAGGACTCACCTCCCCTAGCTTCCCCCTGCACTAGCCCTGCTGCGGTCCCCACCCTGAGCAGCCCAGTGTCTTTGGGGATCCACATCTCTCCATCTCCTCATAGGTCTGCTGTGCATGGGCTGCAGAACTCCATTGATGGCCTTACTATGTCTTCCGGGGTCCACCCCCGGGCCTCGAGCCTCAGGGGTGAGGAGACGGAGCATCACTCAGAAGTGGGGGGTGGTGGAGTCATTAGCCAGCTTTGCTTAGTAGGGTCATGTTCAGAGGTTCTATTTGAGGGTCACATCTTTGGGAATTTAGTTTTTGTTTTTGTTTTTGTTTTTGCAGTATTGGGGATTGAACCCAGGGGTGCTTAACCACTGAGCCACATCACCAGCCCTTTTATCTTTTATTTTGAGACAGGGACTCCCTTAGTTGCTGAGGCTGACCTCCAACTTGTGATCCTCCAGCCTCAGCCTCCTAAGTCATTGAGATTACAGGCATGTGCCATCATGCCCAGCTGTTGGGTCTTATTTTGTTAGTTAGGGTTAGGGTTAGGGTTACATTAAGTGATGTTCTGAAGTCACATTAAGGCGTTACTGGAGGTTTCATCCAGGGGTCATTCAGGGTCACATTCAGAGCTCGTGTGTGAAGGGCCACAATGTCTCTTCCACAGGCCACAATGGGCACCGGTGCCTGAGCCCTCCACTCCCCTCCTGGGACTCAGACTCAGACTCTGATAGGCCACGTTTCGGCAAAAATCGGTTTTTCCCACCCGGTGAGGATCATCCCTGACCCTACCCCACCCAATTCCCCTCCTGGCCTGCCCTTGATTCCAAAAGCATAGACCCTCAGGCCCACCCAACTCCCTCCTTGGGCATATGGCCCCTGACCTGAAGCCCTGGGGTCCCCTGGGCCAGGCCAGGCCCTGACCCTCCCTCTTTCTCCACAGATTGAGCAGCCGGGACTGCTCTTCCTGAAGACCCCTCCAGACAGAAAATAAACTAGCTGAGATCCTCCTCCGCCCCTGGGGCTTGCTCCTGTCCTTCCTGTCCCCTCCCTCCATTTACTCCCCCCATTTAATTCTCAGTGTTAGGAAAGGTGCAGAGACCCCAGGAACTGTTCCAAATGTGTGGGCCTAGAATCAGGGGATAGTGTAAGACCAGACTTCATATAAGACAAGGTCAGGGGTCAGTAGGTCCAGACACGAGTGACCAGACAATGTCTTCCACACTGGCCACACAGCCTTTTTTTCTGGGGAGTCCTAAGGATATGGCCCTCTGCTGCCAACGCCCAAATGGGGAAACTGAGGTCCAGAGAGGTGCGAGGGGTTCCGCGTCACGCTGGGAAGCCCCGCCCTCCTGTTCTCAAAGCCTCCCACCCCAGGGTCCTCCTCCTCCACCCCCGTTCTTCCGTTCTTCCGTTCCCACCCTCTTCTTTGCTAACACGCCCGGCTCCCGGCAGCAACTGAGGCCCCGCCCCGACTCTCTCCAGAGGCGCCTCAAGGCCCCGCCCATTGGGCGATGCAAATGAGGCGCCCGGAGGCCCCGCCCCTCCCGCGGCCGCGGAGCCTGCGCCGCACCGCCCCGCCGGCCCGACCGTGTCTGTCTCCATCTCTGCGTCCGCCAGCGCGGCCAGACGTCCGTCTGCCTGCCCCGCCGTGCCGGGGCGTCTGGGCGGAGCGGGGGCTCAGGCGGCCGCCCGCACCGGGTGAGGGGAGGGGCCTGGGGCGACCTCGCTCCCCCTCGTCCCCTCCGGTGGGCTTCCCGTCTTCCATCAGCTGGTCGAGGCCGGGACACCGGTTTCTGAGGTCGGGTCCCTTCGGGTCCAGCACCGGGAGGGGGAAGGGAGGCGGCGAGCTGGGGCTTCAGACCGGGCTGGGGGAGGGGAGCATGGGGAGAGGACTCCCAGCCTGAGGAGCCAAACCACCGGTGGTGAGGGTGGCTGAGGGTGACTGATTGTGTGGTTGTCATTGTGTGTCAGTGTCAGTGTGTGGTTGTGTGATTGTGACTTCGGGTGTGTCCGTGTGTGTGTGTGTGTGTGTGTGTGTGTGTCTGCTCTGGCTGTCGTGTAGCTGCTGTCAGTGTCACTCAGATTGTGTGTGTGTGTGTGTGTGTGTGGGCTTCTATTTGGCGGCACTGTGATTGCTTTTACTGTGTGTGGCCGTCTTGGTGTCAGCACGGTTGTGTGCGTTTGACTGTCATTGTGCGGCTGCTGTTGTTGGTCTCTCTGATGATGTGAGTGTGTGGCTGTTTTAGTGTTCTGACATGGGTCTGTGATTGTATGCCTTATGTGGCCATGTGGCTCAGTGTGTGAGTCTATGTCATGGTTCATGTATATGCCCTTGTTTGACCATGTGGCTGTGGGTGTGGATGGCATGGTGTCTCTCCTGTGACTATCAGAATAGATGAGAGACTGTTAATGTGTGTGGCTGTCACTGAAAGCCTGGTAACTGGGGGTGTGACTCTGTGACCCGGTCTGTGACTCCCATTGTGTACGGTGGTTCTCTATACTGTGACTCTTAAGTGTGTTGGCAGCCTGAGTCTACTTCCATGACTGTGACAGGATGAGGACTTGTGTGGGGCTGTGCTTGTAGCTGTGACATGTGTAGGGTCTCCTGGTCTCCCTGAATATGTGATTGTGTGTGGGGGGACATGTTTGATCTGTGTGGGTGTCCGTGACGGGCTGTGTGCATGCTGTGCCTGTGTGTGTGTGAATGCTGTTAGAAATGTCGTGGGCGTTGGGTACCTGTGTGAATGAGCGCCCTGTCTTGTTCACCATGAGGCAGGCACCCAGCATTGTGCTCTTGGTCCTCACTGGGATGGATGAATGCATGTCATGGGGGGTGCGGTATTTGGGATTGGAGGCTGTGATTTGGTTGTACACTGTGGGGGTGCTGATGTGGGTGACTCTGGGGGCAGCTGGGGCCTCTGGTGACCCTTATCCTTCATATCACATGGCAGAACGAGCCTCGTGGATGGAGCTTTGGACCCAGAGTGCCTACCCTTGCCTGCCTGGGCGTTAGTTTCCACATCTTCACAATGGGGATGACTATCCCTGTCCTGCCAGCCACCAGGAGTGGCTGCGAGTCGCTGGTTGTGGCGGCAGCCTGTCAAAAGCCCTAGGGCATTTTCATAGGTGAGTTCAGGTGGGAGAATGGGTGTGAGCTGGTGTGACTGTCGGCCCCTGAAGTGGTGGGGACTGAGGTTAGAGGGTTGGGGAGAAGGGGAGAGGCAGCTGGCTGGGAGGTGGGGGAGGAGGGAAGGCAGCTGGGAGAGAAGGAGAGCCTGGCTATCAGCCCGCACCAGACACCACGGCCCATGGGGACTGAGGAGGGGACCCCCAAGGAGCCCATGGGAAAAGGGACTCAAGGGAGAGACCCAGCAGGGTTTGGGGGCACAGAGCATAGAGTTCCCTAGGGAAAGAGCAAGGAATCCTCTGAAAACTGGTGGGTGTGGGTGTCATGGAGGAGCCCTTCTAAAGGCCAAGTGGGGAGGGTCCTCCCAAAAGGCCTCTGGTTACCAGCTCCAAAGGCTGTAGAAGGGGACCACTATAGAATCTTTGGGGTCCCTGACAGGCTAAGCAGGTGGTGTTGGAGGTGGGGTATCCAATGGGCAGAGTCAGGGGCCAATGAGGTGGGACCTAGCTTGTACAAAGCTATCCAGAAAGCTCAAGGGGCAGAACCAGAGGTCCCTGTGGCCACAAGGTTCAGGGATGAGGCCAGGGTCCCCGTGGTTGTGCTGGAGGTCCCACTCCCTGTCCCCACTCTGCAGGCCCAGCCTTCACTATGGCGGGAGGGAGACCTCACCCGAAGAGGAGTTTCTCCATCATCCCCTGCTTTGTCTTTGTGGAGGTGAGGCCCCCAGAACCTCTCCCAGAGGTGGCACCCCTGGCTTCCTGTCTCTTCTTCTATCCCTGCCCAACCTCAGTCTCCCTTCTTTTGCCAGCTCCCCACCTGGACACATTGTTCCATCTCTCTCCCTAATCTCTCCCTGTTGCCCTAGGATCTCCATTGCTGTCCCCCATCTCTTGAGAAGTGGTCACAAGCTTGGGCTCAGAAAGTGTCCTTCTCTGAGTTCTAATCCCACTCTGCCTTGTCCATCTATACTTCAGGACTCTTAAGTGTATTGGCACATGAGCCTCAGTTTCCTCATCCTTAAAATGGGTGTACTAGGGTCCCTCCCTCCAAGGGCTCTTACAAATGTAAAATATATAATTTCACAGAAAAGCGGGGTGCGGTGGCGCACGCCTGTAATCCCAGCACTTGGGAGGCTGAAGCAGGAGGATCGCGAGTTCAAAGCCAGCCTCAGCAATGGCAAAGCACTTAGCAACTCAGTGAGACCCTGTCTCTAATAAAATACAAAAAAGGGCTGGGGATGTGGCCCAGTGGTTGAGTGCCCCTGAGTTCAATCCCTGGTACCAAAATAAATAAATAAATAAATTCACAGAAAAGGCTTATTAGGTTGCTCCTCCAAATATACCTGCCGTGACTGTGGTATTTCAGGTATAATTCCAATGGGTGTATCTGTCTCTTTGTGTTCTGAACCTGGTCCCTGTTCTCACTTTTACTTCATAATCTCTACTCTCCCTACTCTCCCTCTCTCTCTCTTAATCCCTCTTCCTTTTTTTTTTTTTGGTACTGGGGATTGAACTCAGGGTCACTTGACCACTGGGCCACAACGCCAGCCCTTTTTTTTTTTTATTAGAGACAGGGTCTCACTGAGTTGCTAAGTGCCTGGCCATTGCTGAGGCTGGCTTTGAACTTGCGATCCTCCTGCCTCAGCCTCCCAAGTGCTGGGATTACAGGCGTGCGCCACTGTGCCCGGCTTCTTCCCTTTTTTCTTCCTATCTTCTCTTTCCTCTTCTCTCCCCTTCTCCTGTCTTCTCTCAGTTTCTGTCCTCATCCCTCTGTTCTTCCCAAGCCCCTCTCTCTCTTCCCCTCCTTTTTCTCTGTTCTCTCCTCCCTCCTTGTCTTGGTCTCTCTCCATCTTCCAGTGTCTGTCTGTTTCCTTCCTTTCTCCTTATCCCTGTCTCCATGGCCTCAGAGCCTCTGACCTTCTCTTCTCTCTCTCTGCCTCTCTCCCTGCCCTGGCTGGGTGCAGTCAGTGCTGCTGGGCATTGTGATTCTGCTTGCTTATCGCCTGGAGTTCACAGACACCTTCCCCGTGCACACACCCAGGGGTTCTTCTGCTATGACAGTACCTACGCCAAGCCCTACCCGGGGCCTGAGGCTGCCAGCCGAGCACCCCCCGCCCTCATCTATGCCTTGGTCACTGCTGGGCCCACCCTTACGGTGAGATGGTGTGGGTTGCCTCGGTCAGACCCTGGGGAGGACCTCCCAGGAGGCTGAAAGGCCACACGGGGGCCGGTGGAGATCTGGGCCTGAAGGCCAGGAAGACCCCACCTTGGTCTTGTCCACAGATCCTGCTGGGGGAGCTGGCACGTGCCTTCTTCCCTGCACCACCCTCGGCCAGTCCCATCATCGGGGAGAGCACCATTGTGTCAGGGGCCTGCTGCCGCTTCAGCCCCCCGCTGCGGAGGCTGGTCCGCTTCCTGGGTGAGAGTCTCAACCCATGGTCAGCCCTGTAGTAATGGGAAAGGGGGAGGCAGTTGCAGAGGCAAGGGGAGAAGGACTCGTTCCGCCATAATAAGAATTCTAGGAATGGAGGAGAATGTCTTTGAATTGGCATGATGGGGACTACAGGGGGCAGAGGACTTGGGTTCAGTCAGAAATAAAATGGAGCCTCTGGGGGACTTGGAGGGGACTAACTCAAGTGTAATGGCAGCTGGAGGAAGAGGGCCCAAAATTGGAACAAGGGGAGTCTTGGGTATAAGAGGGGCCATGCCTGTGGCCAAACACAGTGGGGCCCCAGAGCAGGCAGATGAGACTCCCAGTCACATTACAGGGCACCCCAATCACAACTGGTGGTCATGGGGCAGGAAGTAGAGCAGAAACCCCAACCCAACTTCAGTGGCAGAGGGCTGGGGATCTGGCTCTGGCTAATTAGGGCCCCAGGGGAAGAGGGATCAACTCAGCAAGAGTGGGGTGCAGGGGCAGGTACGAGGAGGCCCAGCCATCCTTAGGGTTTTCTTAAGCAGTCCCAGGCCTGGGCCTAGTCCTGGTGTGATACTGGTGGCAGGGTCCAACCTCAGCTATAATGGGATTCCAAGGCAAGGCCACTCTTGACATAGGATAATCCCAGAGGGACAGAGGCCACATGTTCTTATAGTCAAAGTTCCAGGGGTAGGAGGCCTTGAGGTCCATCATGGTGGTCCCCAAAAAAGGGGGGGGGACCTTGGCCCTGGTATAATATGGTCCCACGTGTGCTTTAACGGTGCTCCTAGGAACAGGGAGACAGGCGACCAGTGGAGCCATGGGGGCTTTCAGGAGGGGGGCCAGTGGGGCATCAGGGCTGGGGGCATGAACCTTTCCTCCCCCCACCAGGGGTGTACTCCTTCGGCCTCTTCACCACGACCATCTTCGCCAACGCCGGGCAGGTGGTGACTGGCAACCCTACGCCACACTTCCTGTCAGTGTGCCGCCCCAACTACACCGCCCTGGGCTGCTCACCGCCCTCACCTGACCGTCCAGGGCCTGACCGCTTTGTCACTGACCAGGGCGCCTGTGCAGGTAGCCCCAGCCTCGTGGCCGCTGCGCGCCGCGCCTTTCCCTGCAAGGATGCAGCCCTCTGCGCCTACGCGGTCACCTACACGGCGGTGAGCACCTGGAGGAGCTGCGGCAGGGCTGGGAACAAGCGCAAGAGCCGGGCGACCTGACTGGAGGCTCCCAGGCCTGGAGCCTTAGATTCCCCACCACTTCCATGGGGCCACGCCCAGGTGCTATGATCCCGCCCCCGGGGCGGAGTCTACCCTGTAGGGCCTCTGACTCCTCCCCTGGGTCCTGGCCACACCCTTGCACCTGAGTCTATTGACTCTGCACCTTGGTGTCTAACCATGTCTCCTGTCGTGGTAATGCCATGCCCAAAGGAGGTTCTTGCCGCCACACTTTGGGATCAGGACACTGTCCTGGGAGTGTTGAACTCTGCTCCTTAGGGTTTCCACAAGGCAACAGGCCCTGAATAGTAGGCTGGAGGCTAGATGGTGGGTTTCAGCCCTTCCCACAAGGCCTTGGCCCGCCTTTGTTGCCCTGGATTTCTAATTTTGCTTTTCCTTGGTTGCAACCTCTGTTGCTTTGATTGCTTTTTCTGGTCTCTGGGATGGTGTTCGCACCCTGTCAGTGGCCTCCCGGGGCTGGGCATGCTGCCCGCGGAAGCTCCTGGAGCTGCCCCTTTGGCCCTGACTCCACTCTAGTTCTGTGGCCACGCCCTAATCCCCAGCCCCACCCTGTAAGCATCTGTGACTTTGTCCAAGTAATACAAGGGCCCCAGATCCTGACCTGTGCTATTTGGAGCTCTGGTCACATTCCCCTAGCCCTGCAGACCGTGTGCATGGGACTCCATGACCCCAACTCCTGATCCCTCTAGTTGCCATTTCAGTTATACCCCGATTTCTGCAAGAGCTCCCTGGAACCCGGGAGTCCATTACTCTGTCCCTGTAGCCCTTGATGGCACCCTCCAGCCCTAAAGTCTGATTGTGTTCCCTAACCTGAAAGACAGTGTCCCCTTGAGTTTGACGACTTCACTTCAGTGTGTCCCCTGATCAATCTGGTTCCCACAGATGTATGTTACCCTCGTGTTCCGCGTGAAGGGTTCCCGCCTGGTTAAACCCTCCCTCTGCCTGGCCCTGCTGTGCCCCGCTTTCCTGGTGGGCGTGGTCCGTGTGGCGGAGTACCGCAATCACTGGTCCGACGTGCTGGCAGGCTTCCTGACTGGGGCAGCCATCGCCACCTTTCTGGTAAGCCCCAAACCCACCCAGCTCCGAATGGGAGACCTCTCATCAGCCCCCTGGCGAGAGAGGCAGGACTGCATGATGATAAACGGTGTGGACTCCACATTACTTTGGGCAGGTCCTTTAACCTGACATAGGCCTGTATGTTCTCATCTGTGAAATGGAATAACAGGACCAGGATCAGGGCAATGCACTGTCTTGGATGCAGAATTGAAGACAAACACTCAGCAATCAAGATAAAATTTTTTAAAAAATATTTATTTATTTGCTTTAGTTGTACACAATGCATTTATTTTTACGTGGTGCTGAGAATTGAACCCGGGCCGCACACGTGCTAGGCGAGCGCTCTACCGCTGAGCCACAACCCCAGACCCCAAGATAAACTTTTTAAGATATTTATTTAGTTAGTTATTTTTTAAATGTTTCACATATTTATTGGCAAACCAACCAAAACCAGTATTCCAGCTTCTGTGATACTAAAGAAAGCACATATCCCCAGTTAAGTTTTCCCAACTGTCTCTTCTTGGAATTGTACCTGATTTTATTACTAGTTTTCATTCGAATCCACTGGGGAATGGGATGATTTTGCTTTTGTTTTGTGGCCAAAAATCACTTGTTCCTGAAAGTCTTGTGAGAAGACATGATGAAGAACCAAATTCGGTGCTCACACCACAATGGCCGAAAAAAGGCCATTAAATATATATATTTTTTTTGGTACCAGGGATTGAACTCAGCGGCACTCGACCACTGGGCCACATCCCCAGCCCTTTTTTGTATTTTATTAGAGACAGGGTCTCACTGAGTTACTAAGTGCCTCGCCATTGCTGAGGCTGGCTTTGAACTCACAATCCTCCTGCCTCAGCCTCCCAAAGTGCTGGGATTACAGGCGTGCGCCACTGCGCCCGGCTCCATTGAATATTTTTAAAAATATTTTTTAGTTATAGGTGGACACAATACCTTTATTTTATTTATGTGGTGCTGAGGATCAAACCCGGGGCCTCACACATGCAAGACAAGTGAGTGTTCTACCGCTGAGCCATAGCCCCAGCCCCAAGATAAATATTTTAATGAAATCTTTTTTTTTTTTTTTTTGGTACCAGAAATTGAATTCAGGGTCACTCAACCATTGAGCCATATCTCCAGCCCTATTTTCTATTTTATTTGGAGACAGTTCTCACTGAGTTGCTTAGCCCCCAGCTGGCTTTGAACTCATGATCCTCCTGTCTCAGCCTCCTGAGCCCCTGGGATTACAGGCATGCACCACCACACCTGGCTTAATGAAATCTTTTTAAAAATCAAAATTCATGCCATGTAATCACAATATACAAAACATCGAAATTTTAAATAGGGCTGGGGGTGGTGGTGCAGTTCAGTGGTAGAGCGCTTGCTTAGAATGCATGAGGCCCTGGCTTCCATCCCCAGCACTTCAGAAACAAAAAGCAAAAACCACAAACCAAACAACCAAAACCAAAAAAGCTGTAATGAAAACAGGGAGAATCCTGGCCTTGCACAATCAGCCTTGCTTGCTTCTCCCCAGTCCCAGCCCTGTGGGCACCTACCTCTTAGTAAAGTGGAAGAGCAGTTCTTGGCACATAGTAAGTACCATAAAAGTGTTAGCTATTTGTTAAATCTGAGGCTCAGTTTCTTGATCTGAAAAATGAAGATAATATTTACATAACTCCTATGCCACTGGCCTCAGGCCTCAACAGGCCCCTCTCCCTCTGTCACAGGTCACCTGTGTTGTGCACAATTTCCAGAGCCGGCCTCCCTCTGGCCGAAGGCTCTCCCCCTGGGAGGACCTGGGCCAGGTCCCCACCATGGACAGCCCCCTCGAAAAGTTAAGTGTGGCCCAGGTAAGGGGGGCCGGGGCTGTACCCGGCTGGAGAGGGTGGTGGGTGGAGAAGGCCCAAGGAAGCAGGAAGCGGGGATGGCCAGGCCCTGGTGAGGTAGAGAGGCCAGCCACACTTGTGGACTAGGTCACAGGGAAGGAGCAGCCCTGAAGAATGGGAGTGCATGCCTTTTCTCCCCCGAGGGGACACCATTAATCCAGAGATTTCTGGTTGTCTATTCCACGGGGCTCTTTGCCCAAAGAGCCTTTCTTGGCTGTGGACGGTGGGCTCCAGGGATCCTCTAGCCCCTTCCCTCTGCCTCTTTGTCTCAGGAACCCGAGGCCTGCAGGCCGCATTCGACACCGGCACGGCTCACCCCATCCAGTGAGTGTGGGAAAAGTTGGGGGAAAAACAAGGGAGGATTTCCCGGTGGGCAGCCACTGGGGTCTCCCCTAGACTTTCTTGGCCCCCTACCAAGATTTCTAATCCTCTGTTCTCTGGCGCCTGCCCTCCAGAGCCGCAGAACTGCGCCCGCCGTGGCCACCTGATCCCCAGCTGCGTGGCCTCCAGGGCCCCAGCCATGTGTTCCTCGCCTCGTGTGCCCCGCCCTCGACTGAGGTCTGAGCCAACGCCCCTCCCAATGCCCTTGCCCCTTCCAGCGCCAACTCCCAGCCAGGGCCCCTCGCCTTCCTCTCCAGGACCTGGGGGGCCAGGCGGGGGTGGTGGGCGTGGCCGGAAGCTGCTGCTGCCCACTCCCCTGCTGCGGGACCTGTATACCCTTAGTGGACTCTACCCTTCCCCCTTCCACCGGGACAACTTCAGCCCTTACCTGTTTGCCAGTCGCGACCACCTGCTGTGAGGCCCACCTGTCCACCCAGAATCTGTCCATGTCCCCCTTTTTCCCCTGCCACACGTGTATGTGCGTGTGCCATGTGAGTGCCAAAGCCCCCTGCCCACAAACCAGCCAGGCCCTGACATTAGAAGCTGGCTGGAAGGATATGGGGGGGGGACCCCTGCCTCTGGGACGTCCCAGTGGGCACATCTGCAGGTTGGGCCCAGGTACCTAGGATTGTCCTTTTAAGGGCTAAAGTTTGACTCAATTGGCCATGGCCCAGCCAATGAGAACCCCCGGTTCTCAGAATTCTACCCAAAAGGCGGTTACTCCAGCCAATAGGAGCCTCCCTCTCACTTCTTAGACTCTTCAGGCAAGAGGGCAACTCCAGCCTGCATTCAGTGTCTGAACAGCCAATAGGAGCCCTGGGCTTTCAGAAATTTAGAGTGGGTGGGTATGATTCCAGTCAATGGGGGACCGCCTGTGTTTAACTATGTGCAGAGGAGGTAGGGGAGAGGGGTTCATCCTTTGTTACCAGATCCTTTCTCCTCAGAATCACAGGGCCCAGCTGGAAGGTGGGGGGCAGGCTCCCCCATGGCAGGGTCCTTGGGGTACCTCTTCCCCTTCAGCCCCTCCCCCTCATGCACCCTCTCACCCAGTACAGTCCCACCTGACTCCCTATTTAAGCAGGGCTTACCCCAGTTCAGATGTTTTGGGGTTCAGGGTGCTGTGTCTCCCCTTGCCTGTGCCCATGGCACCACCCAACCCTTCTGTTATTTATTAGGGCTGTGGGAAAGAACTTTTTTTCTTGGAACCCACCCCTGTTCTTCACACTTCCCCCATGCCTCAGCCTCATGCAGATGTGCCATCTTGGGGGACATGGGTGGAGCAGAGGGGGCTCCCCTACCCTGAGCAGCCAAATGCAGTGGGCAGAGGAGACATTGTCCCCGTTCCCTGCACCCTTCTCATCTTTAATAAAGATCTGGCTTCTCATCTTTAATAAAAACCTGTTTATAACAGAAGTTTGGCCACTTGCCTGCCTCCCCCGGGCAGTGGGGTGTGAAGGACTGTAATTGTGGGTCTAGATGGCTGTGAATCTGGCTGTGGGTGTACTGTCACAGTGTATCTGAGGACAATTGTGGAGAGGCACTTGTGTGGCCATGGAGCCAGCAATTTGGGTCAAAATATGGCTTGTCATGTCTTTGTTGTGTGGCCTCAGGAAAGTTAATTAATCTCTCTGTGCTCTTGTTTTCTTCATCTGTCCAGTGCAGATAACCCTCACAAGCCACTAGGGCAAACAAATACATGACTGGGGCCTCACATGATGGCGTTCCTCAGGTAGCTAGCTGGCCTGTTTCTGACAAGAGCCAGAGGGGCAGAGTGAGGGTGGGAGAGGGAAGGAGGATGCTAAGAGGCACTAGGAACCTCCAAGCCAACTACCTGGCAGCAGGGGACTGGTTGGGAGCTTGTGCCAAATGCCAAACCCCCAAGAACTCAGAAGAGAATGGGGAAGGTAGAAGGGCAGGGAGCTCCAGACTGTGGCTCTGTGGGGCCTCAGACAGGCCATTTGGATCCCAGAGATATCTAGGAACCAGGAAAGGGGAATGTGCTTCCCTTCTTGCCACATTCATTCATTCATTCATTCATTCAACAAACTATGGGACACCTACCATGTGTCAGGTTGTGTTAGGCTGCTATAACAAAATACCATAGGCTAGGGGGCTGATAAGCAACAGAAATTTACTTCTCAAAGATCTGGAGACCCAGGCTGGGGTTGTGGCTCAGCAGTAGAGCGCTCGCCTAGCACGTGTGCGGCCTGGGTTCGATTCTCAGCACCACGTAAAACTAAAACCACGTTGTATACAACTAAAGCAAAGTTGTGATCCTCCTACCTCAGTCTCCTGAGTAGCTGGTATTAAAGGCATGCCCCACCAAGCCCATTTTTTAAAAGATTTTTTAAATATTTATTTATTTGCTTTAGTTGTACACAATGCAATGCATTTATGTTTACGTGGTGCTAAGGATCGCACCCGGGCTGCACACATGCGAGGCGAGTGCTCTACCACTGAGCCACAACCCCAGCCTCCATTTTATTTTTCTTTCTTTCTTTTTATTTGTTCTAATTAGTTATACGTGACAGTAGAATGCATTTTGACACATCATACATAAATGGAGTATAACTTCTCATTCTACTGATTGTATGAAGCCCATTTTGAAAAGAAAAATATTTTCCATAAATCTCTTATGTCAAAACCTGATCTGAACTGATGTGAGGTTAAGTATAGCTTTTAATTATTTCACTTGATGCAAATATTTTTGTTTTGCTGTAGATACGGTGTTTGGTCTTGGGATATTATATGTAACCCCAGGCCCCACTAGGGGTATTATGCAAGACAGCATTTACACCACATAACCTTTCAAAAATTGGAAACATTCTGAATTCCAAACTCTAAGATTAGGTAAGGGATTTGGACTGCTGATATATTAGATATTGATATGTGATAAGGAGAAAACTCAAGCTAGGAAAAATGTGAGAATTGTGGAATGGGACTTAGCTTACAATTTAGAGAGCGTGGCCAGGGAATTTCCCCCTAAGGAGGTGACACTGGAGGTGAGATGTGAAGGAGTAAAGGAAAGGAACCATGTAAATATCCAGTGATGGGAATAGCAAGTGCAAAATTCCTGAGCTGGCGACCATGCCTGATGTGTTCGGGGAACAGCAAGAAGGTCTGTGGGGCTGGAGTAGAGTGGGAGAGGTAGAGATAGAGGAAGAAGAGGTTGGGGAGATGGTGGGACGGATCGTTGGCCACAGGGAATAAAATGGAAGCACTAGCGGGATGAAGGTGGAGGACAGACAGCATCGAACAACCTGCTTTGCCAACCAAGGCTCTATTTACATCTCCGTCACTTGAAATCCGTGGTTCATCCTGAACTTGAAGCTGCCTCTCCTTGGGCGAAGAAGGAAATAAAACCTCAGCACCACGGACAGCACCTCCGCCCACCGCTGCTACGCTGTCCATGGTGCTGATGCGGAGTGAAGGGAGTAAGAGTAACTTGGGTCTGGTTCCTCTGAGAAGTTGGTGACAGCAACCCTGGTCTTGACCTCATCCTCAACCCTAAGATGGATGAACTTCAGTAGAGAACACCTCCATGGGTCACAGCATTTCAAACTCAACTCCAAAACAGCTGTGTTTTAAATCGTACAGAAGAACACGATCATCCTTTACCCAAAACCTTCATGGCCAGGTGCTCTGGCGCACATTGGTAATCTCAGCTACTTGGGAGGCTGAGGCAGGAGGATCGCAAGTTGAAGGACAGTCTATTTTAGTCAGCTTTTTGCTGCAGTGACCAAAAGACCCTACAAGAACAATTTTTTAAAAATATTTATTTATGTTAGTTGTACACAATGGAATGCATTTATGTTTATGTGGTGCTGAGGATCGAACCCGGGCCGCTCACGTGTAAGGCCAGCGCTCTGCCACTGAGCCACAACCCCATCCCCCTACAAGAACAATTTTAAGAAGATAAATTTAAGCCAGGTGCGGTGGCGCATGCCTGTAATCCCAGCACTTTGGGAGGCTGAGGCAGGAGGATTGCGAGTTCAAAGCCAGCCTCAGCAATGGCGAGGCATTTAGCAACTCAGTGAGACCCTGTCTCTAAATAAAAATACAAAAAAAGGGCTGGGGATGTGACCCAGTGGTTGTGTGCCCCTGAGTTCAATCCCCGGTACCAAAAAAAAAAAAAAAAAAAAAAAAAAAAGTTTATTCGGGGGCTCACAGTTTCAGGGGTCTTAGTCCACAGATGGCTGACTCCATTCCTCGCAGCTCGAGCTAAGACAGAACCATGGTGAAAGAGTGCAGTGAAGGAAATCAGCTCAGGGCATGGCAATCGGGAAGCAGAGAGCTCAGCTCACAAAATATATACCAAAGGCACACCCCCAGTGATCCACCTCGTCCAGCCACAACTTACCTGCCTGTAGTCACCACTCAGTGAATCTCCCTATCAAGAGACTAATTCACTGATTGGGTTGTGAGATCCTCAACCCAATTGCTCACCTCTAAACTTCCTTGCATGCTTTTGGGGGACAACTCATATCTAAACCATAACACAGCCTCAGCAACTTAGCAAAGCCTTCAGTGACTTAGTGAAACCCTCTCTCAAAATAAAAAGGACTGGGGATGTAGCTCAGTGGTAGAGCACACATGGACTCAATCCCCAGTACCAACAAATAAATAGAGAGAAGGCACACAGGAGAACACACTGGGGATGCAGCTCAGTAGTAGAGCACTTGCCTAATGCGTGAGGCCCTTGTCAATCCCGAGTACCACATACACACACAAAATCTCTCAAGCTGGGAGCAGTGCCCCACATCTGTAATCCCAACAGCTCACGAGGTTGAGGCAGGAGGATGGCGAGTTCAAAGCCAGCCTCAGCAAAAGTGAGGCTCTAAGCAACTCAGCGAGACCCTGTCTCCAAATAAAATACAAAATAGGGCTGGGGAGGTGGCTCAGTGGTTGAGTGTCCTAGAGTTCAATCCCCAGTACCCACCGAAAAATAGCACTCTAAGCAAAAGCCAACCTCCTAGTGCCTTGGATCCTTGCACTTCCATGTGTGTCCACCCAGAAGGCTCTTCCCCCCTCCCCCCATGTGTGCTTCATTCACTCCCTCACCTCCTTCTGACCTTTTCTCAGCTGTCACCTCCCCAGTGAAGCCTACCCTGACCATCCTATTTGAAACTGAAAAAACAATCGGTCTTCCAACTTCTCTTCCCTGTGAAAACATTTTTTTTAATCATCTCCTCATACACCTTCAAGCTCCTCTTTATGTTTAGGGGCTCTTTTTTTCTTCCTAGAACATCAGTTCCATTAGGACAGAGACTTTGTCTATTGTTTTCTCACTATTGCATCCCCTATCACAGCACCTGGCACTTAGTATGTGCCTAGAACAGGCCCTGGAATACAAGAGATTCTCAAAAGAAAAAAAAAAAAGTTTGTTGGAGAATGAACTAATCACTTGAACATGGAGAAGCACAGACTGACACTGAACCAGCCACGTCCCCACCCCTCGCCCCTCTGTGCAGCCCCACCTCCGGGCTGCTGTACCCTCCCATGGAGTATGTCTGTTTTAAGTACCTTTCTGGGAAGACAGGAAGATGGAATTCTGAGAAGTGACAGAAAGAACTGTGTTCTGGAGAGATTTGACAAATGTCTGCATCACTGCTGAATGTCCTCACCCAGCCTACAATTATGAGCACCTACTGGGTGCCTGGTGCTGTGCTTGGAGCAGAGGACCTGGTGGTGAACAAAACAAAGACTTTATCTTTGTGAATCTGACACTGCAGAGAGGAGAGATGTCATCAGGTAAATGCATAATGTTGGAAGTGATGGTGTTTGAAGCAGTTGAAGAGCGAAGCTGGTGCAAGCTGCCTGTCGTGGCTAGCCACAACGCCGCGGGAGGAAAACTCTCGGAGGCAGAGTAAAGCTATTACTACTTTTACTTCTACTTTCTTAGAGAGAGCTTAGAGAGAGAAAGAAAGATTTTTCTTCTTCTTAGAAAGAGCTTAGAGAGAAAGATTAGAGATAGCTTTTTCTTCTTCTTCTTAGAGCTTAGAGAGAAAGAGAGAGAGCTTGAAAGAGAGAGATTTCTTCTTTAGAGAGAGAGAGAGCTTAGCTTTTAGAGCTTCTTTCTTCTGTCTTCTTTCTTCCTCGGGAGCCTCTGCCTGACTCTGACCAGGAATTACTTCTTCTATCTGGTTTCTCTTCTGTAACCGCTCTGCCTACGTTCTGGCCGCTCTGATTCTTTTCTTCTTCTCCGACCCGAACTCTTCTTCCGACCGAGCGACTGCATGACTGACTGAATGAATTCATTCTTCTCCTGACTCCGACCGCTTTCACCCGGTTATATACCTTTAGCTTTGCAGGTGCCTCACGTGCATTTACAGGTGCGTCACATACATACTTATTATCAGGCGGAACTTATGGCTTCCAGCTGACCGCAATAGCCATCTCCCTAATTGGGGCTCCTTCAAGCTGGTGTATGCATCTTTAGTCCTAGCACTCAGGAGGCTTAGTCAGAGGGATCACTTGAGTCCAGGAGTTCAGGGTCAGCCTGAGCAACATGATGAGACTCTGTCTCTTTGGGGGGGGGGGAGGGGACAAGAGAAGGCTGTGCAATTTTTCACACGCTGTCAGAGAAAGCCTCTCCAAGTAGATGATATTTGGCCAGAGACCTAAATGGATTTGTTTGTTTTTTAAATAAATCCACTGGGTGTGATGGTGCTTACCTATAACCCCAGTGACTCAAGAGGCCAAGGCAAGAGAACTGCAATTTGAGGTCAGCCTCAGCAATTTAGCAAGATGCTTAACAACTTAGTGAGACTCTGTCTCAAAACTAAAAAAAAAAAAAAAAAAAAAAAAAAAAAAAAGACTGGATGTGGCTTGGTGGTAAAGTGCCCTTGGGTTCAATCCCCAGTACCAAAATATGAACCAAAAAGATGTCTGTGAACGACTGCTCTAGGTAAAGGAAGGGGTCTGAGGTGCAGTCTCAGCATGCTCCTGGGTATGTAATTGTGTGATGTTAGTGTTACTACTCCATATAACTGGTATGTTGCAGTGTGATGAATCTGGCGTGGGGGCAGTGCTGAGGCAGTGTTTTTGACAATGCAGTGTAACTGTGTGCCTCAGAGTTTGTATGTGTGCATGCACATGCATGCATGCAAGTAGTGGCTATGGCACAGTTGTATCAGAGTGTGTTCTTGTGTGTGTGCAAGCGAAAGGATGTGTGTGAACACAAGGCAGAGTGCATATGGAATCCTTTGTGTTTAGATGGATATAGCTGTGAGCATGTGAAAGATGGAGATTCTGGAAATGAAATACATGCAGAGATGTCATGGTGTGTGTGTGTGTGTGTGTGTGTAAAGGGTGTGGGGTGCCCAGCTGTTTGAGTGGGTGTATTGGGGGATGTTGTGGAGCTGTTTTCTGGTCCCAGAGAGAGAGAGAAAGCCCAGGAAATCACAGTTCCGCCCTGCCCCTGGGTCTCCAGGCAACAGCACACTTTGAAGTTACCAGGAGACCAGGTTGCCAGGGCAACACAGATATGCGTGGCAGCTCTGGGGCAAAGTCTGGGTGAGGAGACCCAGTCAGTGATCATGCTCACTCACTTCGTTTCTTCCTCTCTCCCAGTTTCTCAAAATTCTTATCTTCCTTCCTCGCTGATGTAACAAGAACATATTTGAGACTTACAATGTGCTAAGCACTGTTCTGAGCCCTGGGCAGGCAGAGGTGATAAGGCAAACCAGACCTCTTCTGCATTTCAGTATCCCAGCCCCTTTCTTTCCTGCCTCCTTTGTCTTATATTCCCCCTTCATTCCTTCCCTCAGCACAAGACGCCCCCAGGCCAATGAGAAAGTAAGGTGAGAAGCCTCTTCTCACAGACCCTCTTAGATGGCTGCTGCTGTTTTTTGTGTTGTTGTTTGCACAGAGTGTGCCTGAACCTGTGGCCCCAAACACTTGTGACCATACTCAGGTGTGTAGAAACACAAGCACAGAATTCATCCCTCTACACTTCTCAGTTGTCATTAGGTGACATCATCAAAACCACACACAGACACATGCCCATCAATATTGCTCTGAGATACCATGAGACCCATTTTACAGGTGAGCAAAGTTAGGCTAGCAGACTTGAAGTCATGTCAATGATTTGGGCCTGTTTCCTCCAACACTCAACGCGTATATTGGTCTGACTAGCTGATCAGCTCTCAGTAATAGTACTGATGCTGCTTCCCCCAACAGACTCCCTCAGAGGAAGTTCTTTTCTCCCTTAAATTCCTCCATTTCTCCAAACTCAGACTAGGTTATCTGCTCATTCTCCAGGGGAGCAGCTAGCAAATAGGATTTACTCTTGATGGACAGCTCCAGGGACCAATAGAGAAGCTAAGTTTACTGTAACCAATGAGAACTCAGTTTGGGAGGGATCAAGGTTGAGAATACGCCCCCGATTGGACAGAGACACGCTGCGAATGGCGGAGACGCTGAGGCGGGTGCTAAGCTCGGGCAGCGCTGTGGGGCCCGGGAGAACACGGTTGAGGCGGGGCCGCCTTTGCTGTTACTCGGCGCTCCAGGCTCTGGAAAAACAGCGCTGCTATTTGCGGCGGCCTTGGAGGCGGCAGGAGAGGGACGAGGCCCTGTTCTCTTCCTGACGCGTAGGCCTCTTCAAAGCCTGCCCCGCGGCAGCGGTGCGGCGCTAGACCCTTTGCGGCTCCAGGTAACGGTGGGGCGGGACCAGAAGCATACCAGCCAATAGCGGGGTGGATCGAGGATTGAGTGATAGGTAGGTTCCTGGCGGGAATGGCGGGAGGGCTAACCCGAGCAGCCCTGACGGATGGAGTCAGGAGTGCGTGAGGGATGGCACCAGCTGAACTAAATTGAGTGAAAAATCATCCAAGGACCTGCAGTGTTAGAGGCGGCGCCCAGGGGCGGAGTCAAGGTTAAGTGAGGGGTGGAGCTAATGGAGCTAAATTTTCAAGGCTTGGATCAGCCTGAGAATGATGCTGGGGCAGGTTTTCTCTGGCCATATTTGGACTTAACTAGTACATGGCAAACCACGTTGTCATTCTGGAACCTGCTATCTAGGGAGTGAGAGCCTTGTCTGGGACAGCGGGGCTGCCATTGCTGGGAGTCTGACTTCCTGTGCTGAATCTGGCCTTTTCTTTCTTTTGTGAATCTTCTAGAAGATTCGCTTCCAGTATCCACCCTCAACCCGAGAGCTTCTCCGGCTCCTGTGCTCTGCCCATGAGGCCCGGGGGCCTGCCCCTTCCCTACTGCTGCTTGATGGCCTGGAGGAGTACCTAGCAGAAGACCTTGGGTCCCAGGAAGCCGCCTATCTAGCTGCCTTGCTTCTGGATACAGTTGCCTACTTCAGCCACCGAGGTGGACCCAACCGGGACTGTGGGCTCATGGTGGCCCTCCAGACTCAGGAGGAAGGAGACAGTGGGGATGCCCTGCAGCTGGCACTGCTCCAGCGGTATTTCCCTGCCCAGTGCTGGCTGCAGCCAGATGCACCAGGCCCGGGAGAATGCCGAATCCGAGCCAGCCTTGAGCCAGGTGGGCTGGGCACCAGGACAGAGTGGTGTGTGACTTTCCAACCAAATGGAGAGATGAAGATCACCAGGTGGCCCAGCCAGGCTTGTGACCCCAGCTCAGACAAGAGTTCAAGCTCTGGAGGCCAGCCCTGAGCCTCAGTTTCCAGTGGCTGGAATACTTACCTCAGGGACATGTGCAGATTCAAGACCTAAAGAATATAAGTGCTTTTTCTCTTTAAAAATTAGCATTATAGGGCTGGTTTTGTGGCTCAGTGGCGGAGCGCTCGCCTCGCACGTGCGCGGCCCGGGTTCGATCCTCAGCACCACGTAAACATAAATGCATTGCATTGTGTACAACTAAAGTAAATAAATAAATATTTTTAAAAAATTAGCATTATAGGGGCTGGGGTTGTGGCTCAGTGGTAGAGCACTTGCCTAGCACGTGGGCAGCCCGGGTTCGATCCTCAGCACCACGTAAAAATAAAGGCATTGTGTACAACTAAAACAAATAAATCTTTTTTTTAAAAAATTAGCATTATAGGGGTTCGGGGTAAGCTCAGTTGTAGAGAGCTTGCATAGCATGTGTGAGGCCCTGGGTTCAATCCCCAATGCCATAAACAAACAAAAACACCCTAGTATTATCATGTATATATTATGCCCAATCAATTGATTTTTTTTTTTTTACTGTTTTGAACTATATAAAGAATTTCATTATAAATGTAATCTGAGGCTTCCTTCTTTACCCAGTCAACATTGTAACTAAGACTCAGCCACATCTTCTAGTTCATTCCTTTTTCAATGTTGCATATTAGTCCACAGGCAACTATACCCTAATTTATTGATCAGATTGACTTATTTACTCCTTGAACATTCTAGTATACATGTCCTGGTACATAGGTATACCAGGATATACACTTAGGGTATATACTTAGAAGTGGAATTTCTGTAGCATCAGGTATGCATGTTTTCATTTTCTCTGGTTAAGCCAAACTTTTAAAAAGGGGTCAAATGAAAATTGCTGCTAAATGCCATAATGATATTTGGTATCATCACAGTACTTTATTTTTCTTTTCTTTTTTTTTTTTTTTTTTTTTTGTCCCCAGTACTCGGGATGGAACCCAGGGATGCTCTACCACTGAGCTACTTCCTCAGTCCTTTTTTAAATTTTTGAGACAGGGTCTCTTTTTAAGTTGTTGAGGCTGGCCTAGAACTTGCAATCTTCCTGCTTCAACCTCCTGAGTAGCTGCGATTATAGGAGCCAGTGTTTTCTTTGAAACATGGCCTGACTGGGTGTAGCACATAAGCTTGTAATTTCAGCAACTCAGGAGGGTAAGACAGGGGGCTGGGGTTGTGGCTCAGCGGCAGAGCACTCGCCTTGCACGTGTGCGGCCCGTGTTCGATCCTCAGCACCATGTAAACATAAATGATTGCATTGTGTACAACTAAAGTAAATAAATAAATATTTTAAAAAAGAAAGGAAAAAAGGAGGGTAAGACAGGAGGATTGTAAGTTCAAGGCTAGCCTCAACAACTTAGGGAAGCCCTAAGCAACTTAGTGAGACCCTGTCTCAAAATAAAAAGGATTGGAGATGTAGCTCAGTGACAGAGTAACCCTGGGTTCAATTCCCAGTACCAAAAAAAAAAAAAAAAAAAAAAAAAAAAAAAGCCTGATTCAGAATAAAGCCCTGTGAGTTATTATTTTATTGTTATTAGTGGTAGAGACTAGATAGAGGGTTACTAAAAAGTTTTCTTCTCCTCGGGTATAAAACCAAATTACGTTTCCCAGCATCTCATGGTTCTAGTTGGGTCACATGACTTTCTGACCAGTAGAATGTGAGAAGAGACTATTTTCAAAAGAGATCCCTGAAATGAACCATGGAATCTTCTGCTTTCTGCTTTATCCCTTTGTTTATTAGCTGGCAGGATGTAGATGATCCATCTAAGGACCCTATGGTCATCCTGAGAGAAGATTAAGCTACAGACCAAAAGAGTTTGGGCCTCTGACTCATCCCAAAATGGCTTCCCACCTGTCTGAATTACGATATGAGAGAGAAGCCACGTAATGGGTTAAGCCACTAAGATTTAGGAGCTGCTCGTTATAGCAGCTAGTATAACTTGCATTACTAATTTATTTCATTATGATTAGTCTTCAAATTGCCAGGTCCAAAATTTCAGAGTGAGATCAAGGACTTTATCTGCTGCCCCTATAGCTACAGCCCAGGGAAATATGGGGCTTACAGAGAGTTTGCAGAAGTCATAGTAGAAAAAAACAACATATATATTTATACATATATACACAAAATACATATTATAAAATACTGCACAGTTGGGACTTTCTGAGCAGAATGTGTTGGGCAGATAGTCAAAGTTAGCAGTGCTCCTAACCTTGAGGGCAGCCTCTCTGTTCCTGTTCAATAAGTCTTGGACCTGAAATGGCATTGGGGTCATGTTGGATCTCCAAGCATCTGTAGGCTAGAGTCCTAAGAGCAGGTCACATAGCTGGGGGACAGAGGCTCAGGGGCTGGGACAAGGCTGTTCTCATACAGGTTGGAGTAGGGACTATCGGATAAGCCCCCTTGGGCTCCCTGGGAGTCCCCTGAGCTGTAATCAGTTGAGATGCCTGAATCAGAAACCACGAGATACAGGTACTTCAGGTGGGGTGGGGTGGGGGGCAGCTCAGGAGGTAGTGCTCGTGGACACAAGAGCTGGGAGCTGGGATCCAGGATGGTGTACTCAAAGCTGGCAGCTGAGGCCCCCTCTGGTCTGGGCTTCAAGACCAAGGCAGATGAGCATGAGGATGCTTCTGAGCCTTCATCCACAGCCACTGTGTCCACACTGCCATCAGGCCCTGGGAGGTCCTCACTGCATGGGCTCTGGGGCAGTAACCACTTGTCAAGCACCAGATAGGAGTCCTGAGCATGCTCACTGCCCACTGGCTCCAGCAGAGGCCCCTCGTCTTCTGCTCCTGGTTCCACTGCCTGGGTAACCCCCCAGCAGCGCTCTGAAAGGACTTCCAGGCGGGCTGGTGGGTCCTCTGTGAAGGGGGTGCAGGGGCTCCACCATAGACAGCTGTCATGCTGGGACATCCACAGCTGGAGAAACAAAACTGGCTTGCTTAGGGGCTTCCACGTTCAGGAGCAGGACAGCCCCAGGCCCTGAGGGGACAACCAGGTCACCTACCTGGAAGTTACCCTTGTGGGTGGTGAAGAGACCCTCAAACTCACTCTCTGGGCTTGGAATGCCAGGCCAGATCTTCTGCTTCAGGGCCCTGTTGAAATTGGTAGAAATGTGTTGGTGGACATGAGTCACTGAACACTCACCACTGCTCGTAGCCTCCAGTCACATGCGCACAAATATTCCTGGTCGCTGTGATCGTGATGGGGACAGAGGGGTACATCAGGACTGGGGAACAGGGGCTTTGGCTGAAGCATCAGTGAGGTCCTTCAGAAGGCTAATTAGAATAGATTTGTGAGGATGACTAGAAGTTCAATATATACTGACTCATGCTCCTACTCCTGGCCCAGGTTTTGCCTGGAAGCCCATTATTGTCAGTAGTCTTTATCACTCCTTTTTGTGGTTTCTCAATGCATTCAGAATAAAATCCAGGGCTGGGTGTGTAGCTCAGGTAGAAGGTATGCTTTTTTTTTTTTTTTTTATTTATTTGTTTTAGTTGTACACAATGCCTTTATTTTTACGTGGTGCTGAGGATCAAACCCAGGCCGCACACGTGCTAGGCAAGCGCTCTACCACAGAGCCACAACCCCAGCCCTAGAAGGCATGCTTGAGGCCCTGGGTCCCATCCCCAGCACACACACAAACACACACACAAAATAAAATCCAAACTCCTTCCCCCATCCCCACAGAAGGTCCTGTGTGATCAGACTCCTGTCATTTCCCTTGCTTCATTTACCATTCCCCCCTCACACAATGCTCCAGCCATAAAATTGTTGATTTGATAAACTTCATTACACTAGCACATTTTGGTACCCGATATGCACTTTCCAACAAATGCATGAACAGGGCCATGAAAGACAACTAGTGAATTACTTAGTGGACAAGGCAGGAATGACATCCCAGGCAGAAGGAACTGCACGTGCAAAGACTTAGGGTGTGAAAAGGCATGGTGTGTGCTTGGAATTAGAAATACCTCAGAATGGCTAGTCAGATCATTAAGCATCTAAGGAATTTGACAAGAGTCAAGGGCCATTCAGGAGTTTAAATCTTTCCATTAAGACTATCTGGGGGCTGGGGTTGTGGCTCAGCGGTAGGGCACTCGCCTAGCACGTGCGCGGCCCAGGTTCGATCCTCAGCACCACGTACAAATAAACGCATTGTGTACAACTAAAGCAAATACATAAAAAATTTTTTTAAAAAAGACTTATCTGGTTGATTTGATAAAATTCATTATACTAGGAAAAGGAACTAGCAAAGGAATCCAAGAAGGGGCAGACACTGAGGTACAAGGAAAACCAGGTGCACGTTCCTAGGGGCAGAAAAATTCAACCAAGAATCTGGGTCTGATCACTGTGTGACTCTGGGCGAGTGTTTGCCCCTGAGTCTAGCTCTCCCTAGTGAAGGAGGGATGTTCCTGGAAGGAACATCCACGTGCCCAGATTTGGTGGGGTGGGGGGCCTCACCGACGGTGGGACAGCAAGGCAAGCACGGCCAGCAGCAGCAGGATGAGCACCAGGATAAGGGAGAGCGTCAGGATGAGGGGGTCCAGGTCTAGGAGGCAGGGAGGCGGTCAGGGCGTAGGTTTGCCCAGCATTTCGCCCCAGCTTCTCCTGCACCCCCACCTGGGTCTCACCACTAGCAGTCAGCAGCGACGCAGGCTCAGACCAGGCGCTCCAAAAACCACTGAAGCTCGGCTCGGCCATACGCGCACGAACTGCGAAGGTGTAGCGCGTGGCTCCACGCAGATTGCTCAGCAAGCACTCGGTGCGACCCTCCAAAATCTCCACCTGGGGGAGGGGCACAAGGTGGGGGAGACAGGGAAGGGCGCATGGGGCGGGCCCTGCAGGGATCCATCCAGTCGGAGAGAGAGGCAATGCCTGAGTCTGGGCCAATGAGAGTAGGGGGCATATCCCAGGAAAGCTCAAGGCCAATCAGAGTGAGGATCCCATAGCAAAGGGCGGGACCCGCGCCACATAAAGGCGGGGCCCGACAGTGTAGGGTGAACTGGGTCCTGGAGCGTGCGGTTAAGGATTTAAGAGTAACAGAGGTTGGGTTTGAAGCGGATCAGAGGGGCCTTGTCAAAGGGGTCGTGTAAATGGGCGTGGAGCTTTCTTAGGCATCAAGGCAGTGGGATGTGGGCAGTCAGGGATGGGACTGAGGGACAGGGCCTCGAGGGCGGGACCGTGGGGCCCTTCTGGGTAGGGACTTAGGGAGGCCAGGCAGTCAGCTGCGGAGCTGCTGGGGCTGGGCGGTCCCGGCAGGCCTCACCCTCTGCGATCCCCCTGCACCGTTGCCTGCCGAGACGTCCACCTCGTAGCGGATGTGGGCCGTCATGGGTGCCCCAGGAGGCGGGAGCCACCGTAGCACCACGTGGCCACCCTCCTCGGCCTGCCGTGCCAACAGCCCGGCTGGGGCGTCCAGGAGCACTGCAGAGTGGGGTTGATCAGATAGGCGGAGACCGAGACCCCCTCCCTTGACCCCTCCTCCATTCCCCGCGCACTTACCCACTTCGTTGATGTGGATGATACGGCGATAGCGCGGAGTGCTCGAGGAAGCCGCTTTGACTAGCAACTCCAAGGGCACGAAGCTCGACGTGTCGGCCGTAGGCAGCGAGCACCAGAAGCGCACCGCGCCACGGGCAATGGGCTCCTGGTGCAGGTGACACGGCTTCCGTGGCTCCCCCCTATGCGCCCCGGAACCCGGGAGAGAATGAAGAAAATTGGGATGGGGAGCTGGGAAGTTTGTCTGTGTTGTCCAGACTGTGGTGGCATTTTGGTTACTACCACTGGGGGGCGCCCCAGCCCCAGGGTAGTGACGCCTTAGTCCAGTGTTGAAGTTGTATTGCCCCAGTCCTGATGTTTGGGGTCGCGTGAAAGCAGCGATCACCGGAGTATTTCAGCACCTGCCACTAGGGGGAGCGTTAGCCCTGGGCTGGTAGATTTCCCACCAGTGACCACGACGGGAGGCGCCGTCCAACTCCAGGCTCCAGAGGACACCTCTCTCAGGCTATGACCTCGGGGAAATTCTACCCTGTCCGCACTGCACCCCGCGACACTCACACACACACACACACACACACACACACACACACACACACACACCGGTTGACACCTGCCCTGACTCACTCGAGCTGGTAAAAGAAGCTGTAGTTGTGGGAGCCCATCCTAGAGCTCGCCGCTTCCTCCCAGAAGCACACCAAGTCCTCCAACCTCTCGGTGAAGCACAGAAGCTCTTCGGACCCGCGGGCTGCCAGCAAAGCCGCTGGGGAAGTGGCAATGGGAGGGGGTCAGGGAAGCCGAGCCCTGTTCCTGGCCACAGCCCCCTTCCCCTCCCTCCGCCGCCTGTGCGGACGCGATAAGAAAAGCACCGCCCCACCCTCTCCCGGAGCTGGGCCCTCGAGGGGTCTGCAGAGGGGGTGCCCTTGGAACTCCCAAGCGCAGGTTGCTTGCCTACTGTCCCCCACCCCATACACACACCCGCCCACCCCGTGGCCAGCTGAGCACTGCACAACCTTCAAGACCTCGGCCC
Source organism: Tamias sibiricus (assembly GCA_025594165.1). NCBI lineage: Eukaryota > Metazoa > Chordata > Mammalia > Rodentia > Sciuridae > Tamias > Tamias sibiricus. The sequence continues at coordinate 11,050,257 of CM046673.1, forward strand.
CCAGCTGCCCGCGCTGCTCCAGCCCTGGATATGCGCACTGCAGGGTGTGTATGGAGGAGGCGGTCCCCTATCTGTCCCAGCAGGCTCCCGATAGCGCCAACCGTGTCCCCTGCTCCCTTCTTCGACCGACGGGGTTAGGGATCTGGCGCCCGCTCGCAAACCGTGTTTACAGTCGCCTGCAGCCTGGCCCCTCTGACTCGACCCGGGCTTTAACCTCCTTTCCCAACTGGAGGGTCCGCTTGGTCCCCTCCCCCCCAAGGACTCAGACTGCAGGAGGCCTGGACCCATCACACCCTTGTTCCATTAGGCTTTAGCATGTCCTAGACTCCCTGAAAAAAATAAGAATCTTTTTTTTTTTTAATATTTTTTTAGTTGTAGATGGACACACAGTATTTTTATTTATTTTTATGTGGTGCTAAGGATGCAACCCAGTGCCTCACACATGCCAGGCAAGTGCTTTACCACTGAGCTACAGCCCCAGCCCTAAAATAAGAATCTTATGCCCGTCTCTTAACTTCTTCCCCAAGACCCGTTCTGGGGACTTAGAGCCCAGCATGCCTCACTGGGACCAGGTTGGTCCCCAGGATCCAGTCTGAAGGTGTAGAACCTGGCATGGCCCCCAGGACCCACGGTGGGAATTCAGGCCCCAGCATTGCCCTCCAGGACTCAGGGTGGGGCTCCACGCAGAGTCCATTCTTACCTTTGCTCTCAAACTTGGGGTTAGGCAGGTTGAGTGGGGGCGCCAAAACTGCTCCAGCAAGCAGGAGACAGAGGGGACCGACCCGGGGCCAAATGGGTGCCCCGAGGTGGTCCATGATTCGACCCCCGCCTGGGGGAGCCCAGGGCTCCTGCCCCTTGGACCCAGTCCCTGGCACAGTCCACAGCTGGGTTCCGCAGCTGCCTCCACCGGACACAGCTGACCAGGCAGGCCCTTCCCGGCCAGAAGCCTCCAAGAGGCAGCTCCCCCAAAGGGGCGGGACCAGCGCGCAGCCTGGGCAGAGATAAGCACCAGCCGGGAGGGGGCAGGGGCCCTCCTGGGACCAGTGGCCCCTTGGAGGTCAGGAACAGCTCCAAATGCAACACCGGACATACTGTGTGTGACTATGTGACTGTAGACAAGTAACTCACCTTATATGATCTTCATTCTTCTCCTCTTCAAAACCTAGACTGATGCACAGCAAGCATTCAAAAAACATAAGCTACTGATATTATCCCGCTAATCAGCACTTCTGCCCAGATTGGGAATGACAATAATCATAATAACAACTAGCAATTGAGTATATGAGCAGTGCGAGGCTCTGCGGCTGGACAGAATGTGCAATGTGGTCCTCCATTTGTAAAGTTACACATATTCTGGAGTGAGATTTCATTTATGACTTTAGGGGGGAAATGCTTACATTTTTATACACTTGGTATTTTATTTTACAAGGAGTGTGCAGTTCTTTTTTTTTTTTTTTTGAAATAACTTGACTAAATAATTTACCTTGTTTCCATTTTTTTTGACTTTTTATATAATTTTATTTTTATAATTTTTAATATGTACAACTCATAGTGCATATATTTAGTATCTTTTTACATACAACTGTTTGTATACAAAGTATATTTGTACAGTTCAGGTCTTCAATCATGCATTAAGGAAAATGATATCTGTCTCATTCAACCACCTTTTTTTTTTTCTCCCCCTCCCTCCCCTCTTGCTCCCTCCCTTCCCTTCCCTTCCCTTGACCATTCTAGTGTTCCTCTTATCCTCCTATGTACCCCCCATCCAACAATACTTTGAAATAGCCTCCTTATATAAGAGAGAACATTTGGTACTTGGATTTTTGAGACTGACTAACTTCACTTAGCATTATGTCTTCCAACTTCATCCATTTACCTGCAAATGCCATTAATTTGTGCAGTTCTTTTAATAATCTGGAAAGTAATTATAAAACAGATCATCAAATCTATTCGCTAGGACTGAATTTCTCAAACTGAGGTTCACACTTGCACAGAGGTGCGCATCTACAGAAGGGGGTGGGTAACCATTGCTCTTTTCTACCCCAGACTAGCCAATCAGAGCACACCACTCCCTGACACTCAGTGATTGGTTCTCGGTAGGCATGTTACCCAAGAGAATGAATGAGCTTCCATCCTAAGATTTTAGCTGGATTTGCTGGGAAAAGAGGCTCCATTTGCCAGACGCGGTGGCACACGCCTGTAATCCCAGCACTTGGGAGGCTGAGGCAGGAGGATCACAAGTACAAAGCCAGCCTCAGCAATGGCGAGGCACTTAGCAACTCAGTGAGACCCTGTCTCTAATAAAATACAAAAAAGGGGCTGGGGATGTGGCCCAGTGGTTGAGTGCCCTGAGTTCAATCCCTGGTACAAAAAAAAAAAAAAAAAGAGGCTCCCTTTTTTTTGCAGATTGTTGGAGTGGGCGGTGGGCAGATGGAGTAAGCAGAGAGGCAAATTTGCCGGTAGGAGGGAAGAAATAACCAGATGATGAAGGTAACACGAGCTTGTGGCTGTTCCTTCCCTCTCCCTGGAAGGTTTTTCCTCTAGGTATCAACTGAGCTCACTCCCTCACCTTATTCAGGCCTCTCCCCACACCTGCCTCCTCAGTAAAGCCCTCCCTGATCACCCTCCCTCCACAGACCTCCTGTCACCTTTAAACAACTTTTGTTTTCCTTTCTGGCTACTACTGTGCTTATTACCTGACATATATTAATGTTTTGTTATTGATTGGCTGTACTCACTAGTCCATGGGGGCAGGGACATTTGACCCTTTTCTTGATTACTGTAGTCCCATCACCGAGAGCAGAGGCTGGCATACAGTAAAAGTAGTTGTGGTAGCTGGGCGCAGTGGCGCACGCCTGTTATCCCAGCATTTGGGAGGCTGAGGCAGGAGGATCACGAGTTCAAAGCCAGCCTCAGCAATGGTGAGGCACTTAGCAACTAAGTGAGACCCTGTCTCTAATAAAATACAAAAAAAGGGCTGGGGATGTGGCCCAGAGGTCGAGTGCCCCTGAGTTCAATTCCCAGAGCCAAAAAAAAAAAAAAAAAAGTAGTTGTGGTGTAAAAGATTAGGGGTGTGGCTAGGGATATAGCTCAGTTGGTAGAGTGCTTGCCTAGCATGCACAAGGCCCTGGGTTCAATCCCTAGCACCACAAAAACAAACAAACAAACAAACAAAAAGATTAAGGGAGAGCCCACCAGATGCCTGTAACCCCAGCAGCTTGGGAGGCTGAGGCAGGAGGGTTGCGAGTTCAAGGCCGGACTCAGAAGTTTAGCAAGGCCCTAAGCAAATTAGCCGACCCTGAACAGACCCTGAAATAAAAAAGGGCAGGAGATGTAGCTCAGTGGTAGAGTGACCTTGGGTTCACTTTAGCGCCCCCCCCCCAAAAAAAAAGGGAGAACCAAGTTAAGAGATGTCGACAAACAGTGGATCTTGTGTAGCCACTGATTACAACTGTACCTGAGTACCCTGGCACCAAAGAGAATCAAACAAACAAAAAAGAAGAAGAAAGAAAGAAAACCACAGAAGTTGGGGCTGGGGGTGTAACTCAGTGACAGAGCATTTGCATATCCTGTACCAGGCCTGGGTTCCATCCCTAGTAAATAGACAAATCAGTGAGCAAGGTTTTCCTTAGGAAACTGGCACTTGGAGGAAGATGGAGACAGAGAGACACTCAGCTGTAAACAGAAGCGGCCTGGCCCATGGTTAAGCACGTCTCTTCTGGTGTTGTAGTATTCTGGTTTGAACACCAGCCACTTACCCTGGCGTGACCTAGATATAATCCTCGCTAGTCTCAGCCCTCCATGTATAAAATGGAAATAATACAGTGCTCAGTCCTTAGGGGTATGGTGAGAATTAAATGAAATAGATTATTTTTTCTTTTCTGTTTTTGTTTTGTTTTGTTTTGTTTTTTTGTTACCAGAGATTGAACCTAGAGGTGCTTTACCACTAAGCCACACCCCAGGACATTTTATTTTATTTTATTTTTTGTGGTACCGGCTCAGGGGCACTCGACCACTGGGCCACATCCCCAGCCCTTTTTTGTATTTTATTAGAGACGGGTCTCACTGAGTTGCTAAGTGCCTCGCCATTGCTGAGGCTGGCTTTGAACCCCGCGATCCTCCTGCCTCAGCAAAGTGCTTTATTACAGGCGTTTATTATTTTTTTATTTTGAGACAGGGTCTCACTGAATTACTTAGGGCCTCGTTGGGAGCGGTGGCGCACACCTGTAATCCCAGCACTTGGGAGGCTGAGGCAGGAGGATCACGAGTTCAAAGCCAGCCTCAAAAAAGGGCTGGGGAGGGCTGGGGTTGTGGCTCAGCGGCAGAGCGCTCGCCTTGCACGTGTGCGGCCTGGGTTTGATCCTCACCACCACGTAAACATAAATGCATTGCATTGTGTACAACTAAAGTAAATAAATAAATATTTTTTTTTTTTTAAAAAAGGGCTGGGGATGTGGCCCAGTGGTCGAGAGCCCCTGAGTTCAATCCTCAGTACCAAAATAAATAAATAAATAAATTACTTAGGGCCTCAATAAATTGCTGAGGCTGATTTTGTACTTGCAATCCTCCTGCCTTAGCCTCCTGAGCCACTGGGGTTACAGGTGCGCACCACCACGCCTGGCTAAGTGAAATTCTTAAGACAAAACTTGGCACACAAGGAGCACACAGTGAGGCTGGCAATTATTAGTTGCCTGGGCTAATTCAAATACGATGCTGTTATGGCCAAATGGTCTTCAGGTCTTTTTACTTACAGAAGAAAAACAACTCTGAAAAGTAGCATGATGTGTACTGTAAACAGTGTTTCATCAGACCTTACATGAAGTTTAGATTCTTCTGTCTCCTTTCTTACTCCGGATGGTGCCTGGGCATTCCTTGCTATTTCTCCAGGGTCAAGGTTAGAATCATAGGGACTGGAGCTGGGATGCAGCTCTGTGGGAGAGCACTTGCCTAGCGTGTGAGAGGCCCCAGGTTCAATCCCTAGCACTGAAACGAAAGAAAGAACCATAGGAACTGTTTTATGCCCCTTCACCAGAATCTCTCCTCCTCCTCCTAGTACAGCTCTCAAATTTAACAAATTTAACCTCCATGTGTGTGCCCGCCCAGACACCACCCCTGTGATTTGAACTTTCTCTGCCAGCTAAAGGGTGAGCACGGGACCCTGACCTGGCCAATCAGCATTTAGTTCAGGGATAAACACATGACCCAAGATGGTCCAATGGGAACCTGCTCTGGGATTTTTGCTGTGGTCCCCATGGGAAGGAGGAGCTCTGTTGGCAGGGGAGGGTACTGAAACTAGGGCAAAAGAACAGTCAGTTAGGTAATGAATGATTGAGTCAGGAAGATGGGGGCTGATTCAGAAGGAAATAAAATGCTAATACCTCCAGATCACTTTCCCCTCCTCCAACCTGTTGCCAAGGTCACCTGCCTCCAGGGAATATTGTTCTTCTCAAAAGGAGTTGTTAATGAGCACCCCCTGGGTGACTCCCTTCCTGCCTGTACCTCTGAATGGCTCCTTCCCTGCTCTTGGTTACTGCACCTTTTGTTCTCCTGGGCGAGAGGAGGAGGGGCAGGAGAAGAAAGGAAACCTGAAATCTATAAAAGGGCAGGACACCCCCACTCCCTTGGTCACCAGCCTTGGATCCCCTCCTCTATAGAGGAATCTCCCTTCTCTTCTCTCCTCCTTCCTCCTCCTCTCTCCCCCCCTCCCCCCCCCCCTCCCCCCCTCCCCCCTCCCCTTTAAATAAAACTTTCTGCTCTTGCCTTGGCATTTCTCAGGTGTTCAATCTTCAACACTAGGGGAATGGAACCAGATCCTAATTTCCAAGACCCCTTATCAGTAGCACTGTGGGAATGTGAGCCTGCCTTGGAGTAGGGCTATACTAATTGTTCTTTTGGTGACTGTAACAGAGAACCAAATAATAAAGGCTTATAAGACAGACATTTATTCTTTCTCATCTGTGACTCTCCAGTAGCAGCATTCTAAAGTGGCAGCTCAAGGTTGCAGCGGCCCAGGCTCCTTCCAGGTTGTTGCTCATTCATTCAGAAGATATGGGCCACTCGATTCAAGATGATCCACTCCACATCTTCATTCCAACCAGCAGAAAAAGGAGTGGGTGGGAGGTACACACCCCTTCCCTTTAAGGGGAACATCCTTTCCTTTTATATCTCATATGGCCACACCTTGCTGCAGGGAGTTAGGAAAATGCAGCTTTAACTAGAATGGCGAGCTAAAAATCAGTGGCTCTATTACCATAGAAAAGGGTAATGGATTTGGGGGGGATAACAGACAGGTCTCATTCTCAGAGAAAACCAGAGACAAGACACAGCAACAAAATTCTGATATCTTTTGAGTCCCTGGATCCAACTGTGCCTGAAGCCAGACCCAATGGCCTTCTCAATTATATAAGCTATCAATTTTCTTTTTGGTACATACCTGTTTGAATAGGATTTTTTTTTTTTTTTTTTTTTTTTTTTTTTTTTAGTTTTACGTGGTGGTGAGAATCGAACCCGGGCCGCACGCGTGCTAGGTGAGCGTTCTACCACTGAGCCACAATCCCAGCCTGGATTTATTTATTTTTTTAAATATTTATTTATTTGTTTTAGTTGTACACAATGCCTTTATTTTTACGTGGTGCTGAGGATGGAACCCGGGCCGCGCACGTGCCAGGCGAGCGCTCTACCGCTGAGCCACAACCCCAGCCTCACAAACAGGATTTCAATCACTTAAAGCAGAAAGAACTCTGATTAATACAGTGAGATATAAAGCCCCTAGTGGACGCCCAGCTCAGACTAGAAGCCCATGGTGGGGCTAATATTGTTAACTATTATTACTACATTGCAGTAGCCATCCAGCTCCTTGTCTGCTGTCTTCGCTGGTTTCTTCACCTGACGCAGCAGTGACAGCTCACCTGCTCTTTCCATCTTCAAGGCCCTTACTGAAAATTGCAAGTGACAAGGCAATTTGTTTCTGTTTCTGATGGAACTTCCAATCTTCACTCTCCTCTAGACACACCAGGAAAGAGGCACGTTACCCTCCAGCAGTCGGGGAGGCCGCCCTATACCCTCCATGTGTGACAAGTCCACTGTGGGACCCACAGCAGTGCACTCACTGCCTTCCTTAGGGACCTCAGTGTTCTCTGCCTTTTGTGATCCTCGCGGCCACCCTGCATGCTAACGTCCTGGCAATAAGGATCTAGGACTCAGAGGGTCAGAAGGGCAGGGGCCGCTGGGCTAAAGTTGAGGAGGGGTTACCAGGAAATACAGAACCCCACTAAGGGACAGAGGATTTCCAGGAGAGGGGTTCCCAGCCCCCATGGGAATAGTCGCCAGGTCCCAAGATGCCCATGGGGCCTGTGACCTGAAGGGAGGAGAGAGCCACCTCAGCTTTCGGAGACAGAGGGTGTGTGCCGGGTCCCCTCCTTCTGCCGTAGCACGAAGTCCCCAGGGGCAGCTGGACTCATTGCATAGAAGACGTTGGCATTGGCAGGAATCAGGAGCTCTGGCCAGGCATGGAGATGGTGGTGCGTTCACAAAGGACCTGGGCAACCTTCTGCCATTTGTTCTAGAGCCTGAACAGCCGTGGGTCCCTCCAGCTAGTGCTGATCCAACCTCATTCTCTTCTCATTGGGGACAGTGACAAATTCCCAGTCTAAGCCAACACGACATCATGAGCTCCTCCCCCAGCACCCGGGTCACCTCCTACCATTCCTGCCACGGGGTCTAAAGGGCTCACACCACAACTTCCTGCACACCTCCTCCTCCCCCTATCACTTCCCAGCCAAGTTCAGGCTTCGGTCACTCTGAACTTGGATGACCTGCTCCTTCCAGCCTGCTTGAGTTCATGGCCTTTGCAGTTTCATACATTCTTTCCCGATGTCCAGCCAACCTTCCACCAAGACTCTTGCCTCTCCTTGTCCAAGACTGGACAGCCTCCGACCTGCCTCCGCACCGAACAACCTCATGCTCCCCTGCCCTGGGTTCAAGACCATGCAGCTGTCTCCTACTCCAAGTTCAGGTGTCTCCAGGGTCCCCGTGGTGAGCCTAAACAACCTCCTTTCCTCATATGTCTAAGCTCAGACACCCCGTCATCTTCTCCCCCACCAGGCTGAGCCCGAAAAACCTCATGATCCTATGAATTTAAGGTTGGACAAACTTCTAGTCCCTCTTTGCATTTGACCAGGACAATCTCATTGGCCCATAAATCCTAGGAAGCCAAACTTCAGTGTCCCCTCCATCACACTGAGCCAGGTCAACCTCCTACCTGGCTCACCGTGAGGACGTGAAATAGTCAAATGTTACGTGAACCCGTGTGATACGCTCCCCCTCCTCCCCCCCCCTCCTCCCCGCCCTGCCCCATCGTACCCTAACTGTGCCTAAACCACCTCGTGGCCCTGTGAGCCCAGGTAACACTGGGCTCCATCCTTGGCCCTGGCCAGACACCGCTTTCCCACTGCCTCCCAGCCTGCTGCTCCCAGCTGTCCCGGCTTACCCCTGTCCCCAGGAAGGACTTGGAAGAGCTGGTAGTCGCGGACCCAGGGCTGGGACACATTGTGTTTCTGTAGGGCTCGCTGCACGACACTGGGGGTTTTGTCCTGACTGGTGAGCTGGAAGAGGGGGGCAGGAGGTGAGGTGGGAGGGCCCCAGTCCCAAAGGGCAGGCTGTCCCCAGCAAGCCTCCAGCCCAGCCCTCACCAGGATGCTCCGATAGAGGTTCCCATGGTCATTGTCAATGCTGACGCGAATCACGCGGGCCTCCGAGCTCTGCTGCCCCGGGAGGGGGACGCGAGGACTGCTCAGGGGCAGGTCCGGGCCCGGGGGCAGCTGTGGGCAGTGGGGGGGCTACAGCTTGCCCATCTGCAGGTGCTGATGGGGGGGAGACACAGGGCCCCTCCCCCAGTGGTCTATCCAATAGACCCATGTTCACATTGCCCAGCACACACAATCAAACGTGCCCCCACACCCCGCGAGTCAGGGACACACAATTAGGGGGCACACGCAGGCCCACACATGCACCATCCCACCATACAGAGACCTCGTTTCCCTGTTACAGAAGCAAGTGTAGACATGACCCAGATACACGCAAACACGCCTCCACATGCACGTCCCGTGTACATGGAAAGCGGTGCGTGTACACACACGCTCACGCCTGTTGCACACCCCGTGAGCCCGTGCTAGTGAACACGACACACACGGTGTTCAGAACCACTGTTCCCTGCAGGCATGCAGGTTCCTAGGGACACTTGAGCGAGAGGGTGAGTGTCCCAGAGAACGCCCTGGGGGGGGCGGAAGTGGCGTCCAGACCTGAGCCGCCGCCAGGAGGTGGGCGCCCGTCCAACAGGGCTATGGAGACATGCACGGTCTCGTGGACGGACCCCCCAGAGAACTCAGCTGGCCCCACACTCCTGTGCATACGTGCGCGCGCCCGCGCGCACACACACACACACACACGCAACCCTCCCTGCAAACACAGGCAGGCTTGGTACCTTAGTACTGGGGCCCTGGGGCCCTGGAGAAGCTGGGGGTCCAAGATGAGGGTCCTTAGATCTAGGACTGGATGGGGGGGACCCTGGAGACAGACTGGGGGGGACACAGAGCATGAGGTGGTGGCTGCCCTGACCCCTGGCTCTGCTGTCTCTAGTCCGTCTTCTAACTGGGATACCCACCTGGAGGTGGGCGATGACGGGTCTCCAGGGCTACTACCAGGGGACGAATTTCTCTCTCGGGACAGCTTCCTGAGGATGGAGACAGGGGATGAGGCTGAGGCCAGACTCGGCCCTGGAGCAGCCCCCAGTATCTGCCCATGTCCCCCAGCAGCCCCCAAGACTCACGCACTAAGACGTTTGGTGAGGCTGATGCGTCTCCGGATGCGCGGGGAACTGGGACAGGACGCTGCTGGTGGCTCGATGACCCGGGACACTCGGTAGCTGAGGGGTCAGTGTGTTGATGGGGGTTGGGTCCAGGCATCAGAGAGGGACGCAGAGATAGGAGTTAGCGTCCGCTGGGGGTCAGGGTTAGGTGTGTGTGGGGGAAGCTAGGGGTTAGTGGGGGTCAGGGTAGAAACCAGGTCACTGAGAGATTAGGGCTTTTTAGGGGTAGGGTGGGATGGCTTCCGGGGCAGGTCATACAAGGATTTACAGAGTGAGAATAAAATGAATTGGGTCAAGGCTAAAGTTCAGGACCAGGTCATTACTGGGGTCAACAGTGAAGGTCATGGATTTGAGAGAATGGAAGGAAACAATTGGGACAGTTGAGTCGAGTGGTCAGGTAGACATCCAGGCTGGGTCCACTGCTCAGAGCCAGGGGTCAGTTATTAGGGTCAGACACTCAGATGGCAGAGGTCATGAAGGGACTCCTGAGTCAGCCCAGATCAGGCAGGGAAGAGAACAGATGGACAGTTGCTACAGGTGGAAGTTGGAATGGCAGGTGCGGTCAAGTGTGGGATTACAGGTCAGTCGTGTCCCTTGAACTAGGCTGGAGGTCACAGGTTGGGATTCAGGCTCAGGTGGGGTCTTGGGAGGAGCCAGGGAGGTGCTTTGGGCGAGCAGGACCTTGCGCGTGGGGCTGGGCTAGGCCGCAGGGTAGTCACCTCTGCTCCTCGCTGAGCTGGCGCTGGGCACGCAGGGCAGCCAGGACGGGCGGGTGGGGGCTCAGGCTGTAGCTGCGACAGCGCCTCTGCAGCTGCTGGATGCGGGCCAGGATCTCCCACTCCTGAGGGGGCAGTCGCTGAGACCCTGCCCCCTGCCCGCACCTCAGGCCACCTCCTTATAGCCACCCCAGGGCCACTCACCTTCCTCCTCTTCTCAAAGTTGATGAGATCCCCCTGAGGGCAAAGTTTATTTGAACTAGAGTCACCAGAGTCAAGGTTAAAGGGTCAAGGTCAAGAGCTAAGATGTCAGGAGCTCCACTGTGCTAAGGGGGCTGGGGTCAGGAGTACAAGGCAGGATCAAGGGTGGGTGGTATGAGGTCTACTGTGCCGGGTAAGTGCAGCTGGGGTCAAGAGTCAAGGGTCAGGGGTCAGACCTCCAACATGTCCGGCAGGGCTGTGTCCAGCATAACCAGGTCCGTGAGAAAGGTGCCGAGGTAAGGAACAGGACCTGGGGGCAGTTTCTGTGGCCCCCAAAGCTCTAGTCACTAGCAGTCGTCAATGACCCCATCACCTCAAATCCCTCCCCAGGGTCCCCCACGGCCCCCATCCCAAACTAGAACACTCACTGAAGGTAGACTTCCTGGAGGATTGTCCTCTTGTTGGGGTCCCTCAGTGGCCTCCTCCTGGGGGGGGAGGGAAGGACTGAGTGGCCCTGGGATCTCCTTAGACCCTTCCTCAGAGAGGTCACCTCAAGACCCACCTATACGCCCTTCTTGCTTTCAAGGATCACAAGCGAGTTCTTCAAGCCAACCCAAGGAGGGGGGCTACCCTGGGCAAAGTGCACGCAGAGAGACAGGGGGAGCAGGGATGATGGGGGGCACAGAAGCAAATCCTTGTCCCCAGCCTGGATGAGACAGGCCCACTGGGAATCTGCTTCATCATGTTGCTCTGCCTGGTAGTCACTTGGTCACTGGAGTAGATACTACTGCATTCTGCATTTCCCCATCTAGGGCTGGAGTCCCCCTGCTCCTGGGACAATGAGCATGTCTGGTTGGTGGCACAGCAGGAGTAGCACCTGGTACACAGTAGGTGCTTAGGCAGGGCTTGTCCCTTGAACCCTCATTATTTGAGATGTACCTTCACTAACGAGGCATTTATTGAGCACCTACTGAGTGCCATTCACTGTCTGGGTGCCGAGTAAGCAGCAGTGAATGAAAGAGACAGAATTCCTGTCTTGATGCAGACTGTTAGGGAGATAGCAGCAACCAGGATAAACCCACGACACCCAGCCGGGCAGGGACAAGGGCGATAATGCAGGCAGGGGCATGCGGAGATAGATGAGGGTGTACAACAGGGCCTCTGTGAGGAAGCTGAGACCTGCAGGAGTGAACAAGTCACACACGTCTAGAGGGTTCCAGGCCCAGGGCACAAGCCTTACACTCCATCTATGTGGATTCTAAGCACCAGCTCCTGTTGTAATTAGAACCTAACTCTTGCCTAAAATGAATCCGACTTGTTGGCCCACATTTGAAATCTTGCTTATCAGCCGGGGCGCGGTGGCGCACGCCTATAGTCCCAGCACTTGGGAGGCTGAGGCAGGAGGATCACAAGTTCAAAGCCAGCCTCAGCAATGGCGAGGCACTTAGCAACTCAGTGAGACCCTGTCTCTAATAAAATACAAAAAAGGGCTGGGGATGTGGCCCAGTGGCCCAGTGGTCGAGTTCCCCTGACTTCAATCCCTGGTACCAAAAAAATAAAAAATAAAAAATAAATTGCTTATCAAGGTAAATCCCCAGAACAATTATTTTTCACATTTGGATATGCCTTTGACCTTAAGTAACCTTTCCTCATGACTTCTTGTATATTGTCGAATGACTAATAAGGTTGTGACTGAGTGTGAACTCTCATGGAAACAGCAGAGAAAATTAAAATGAGGGGCTGAGAATGGACAGGGGAAACCGTCGCTGATGAAATGCAGGGAAAAGCCATTGAATGTTGTTACAAGGACAAGACAATGCCTCCCGTCTGGCCCCAAGTCCCCTTGCTGGACCTGGGAGTCACTGGGTTCCAATCTGTCTGTACCTGGGAAAGAATCTCTCTGCTACTGAGGTGGTTGTTTTCATCTGAGAAAATCTGTGAAAGTTTCCTGAAAGTGGATAACGGCTCCCTGGAGGGACAGAGAGGGGTGGTCAGGGGTCAGCAGCTGAGAAAGTCAGAGCTGGGATGGGGTGTCCCCTGCTCAACCCAGGCTCACCGGCTCACGGCCCCCCAGCTGCGCTTGAGCCTATAGATGGGGTTAGACTGCAGGGCGGACAGGATGGCTCGCAAGGAAGAGAAGTTCCGCAGCTCTCGGCAGCACTGACGGGGTGGGGGTGCTGGTCACATCCCAAGTCTGATTCCCAGGCTCCAGGCACCTTAGATCTTGTGACTTCTGACCTCAGGTCAGACCCCTAAGTCCTGCCTCACACGTGACAAGCTAAGCCTCTTTCTCTTCCTCTCGGAGACCCCTCCCTCTCCCTACTCGGCCCCTCCCTCTGAACGTGGCTTCTCCTGGTCCCTGGGTTCTAGACACAGCCCCTCTCCTGGACCTAGAACCCTCCTCCCTGAACCCAAGTCACCGCAGGTATCAACTTACTTCCCCTGCCATCGCCTTGACACATCCATCCCCCTCTCTGTCCCGACCCCCCATTTCTTCTTATTTTCCAGGCTCTGGGCTCCTGCCTCACCTCTACCCAGGCTCCTTCAGGACCTGACCCCAATCTTTTTTTTTTTTTTTTTTTTTGGTGGTACTGGGAATTGAACTCAGGGGCACTCGACCTCTGGGCCACATCCCCAGCCCTTTTTTTTTTATTATTTATTTATTAGAGACAGGGTCTCACTGAGTTGCTAAGTGAGGCTGGCTTTGAACTCGCGAGCCTCCTGCCTCAGCCTCCCAAGTGCTGGGATTACAGGCTAGACCCCAATCTTCTTCTCTCCCCATCACCCCCACCCTCAGCCTCCCATCCCCAGCCCTACCCAGCTGTCGCAAGCTCCTCCCATCTCTAACCCCAACTCTCCCCTCCTTCCGCAGCAGGTGCCTTGGCCCCGCCCTGTGCCCCTGACCCAGCTCCGCCTCACCGCGCCCCTCCACCCACCTGGGCTATGCGGATCCACTTCTCGATCCGCTGCGCTCTCTGCGCGGCGGCCAGTCCCGGCGCCCCGAGTACGGAGCCCAGCACGCAGCCCGTCACTGTGTTGAACTGGGCCACAGTGGCGCGCACAGTGGGGGCGACGCCCGACGCCCCTGGGCGGTCCCGCTGCGACCACACCGAGCCCAGGCACTCGCAGGGACGCACGCGGGAAAAGAGCTCCTGGGCAGGGGAGGCGGGTAGGGTAGGGGCTCAGCGACCCGTCTCCCGCTCTATGTCCCCACCCTGCCACGGTCTGCGGTCCTCACCACGTCCATAAGGGTCAGCTGCTCGGCCACCTCGTCCACACTGAAGTCCAGGAGCTCGGGACCTTCCCGCCTAGGCCCTTCCTCCTCTTCCACGCTGCTGCCCTCCGGAGAGTCTGGTCTGGGGGACTGGGTCCTGGGAGGTCCTGAGAATTACATGGGGTTTTATTTATTTTTTAAAAATATTTATTTAGGGGCTGGGGATGTGGCTCAGCGGTTTAGCGCTCGTCTAGCACGTGCGCAACCCGGGTTCGATCCTCAGCACCACGTAAGAATAAAGGCATTGTGTACAACTAAAACCAATAAATAAATATTTAATATTTTTAAAAATATGGGGTTTTAAATGCTCAAATGGGGCCAGGCGCGGTGGGCACGCCTGTAATCCCAGCAGTTTGGGAGGCTGAGGGAGGAGGATCCCGAGTTCAAAGCCAGCCTCAGCAATTTAGCAAACATTAAGCAACTCAGTGAGACCCTGTCTCTAAATAAAATACAACAAAAGGGCTGGGGATGTGGCCCTGGGTTCAATGGGAGGGTATCAACACCCTCAAATTTGACTCCAGGGCTACCTGTGTGATCTTGGGCAAATCCCTTTATGTTGCTAAACCTCACCTTCCACATCTATAGAGTGGATTCCCTGAGTATTTTAAAAGATGTAGTAGTGGGCTGGGGTTGTGGCTCAGCGGTAGAGCGCTCGCCTAGCACGTGCGTGGCCCAGGTTCGATCCTCAGCACCATGTAAACATAAATGCATTGCATTGTGTACAACTAAAGTAAATAAATAAATATTTAAAATAAAAGATGTAAGCCGGGCGCGGTGGCGCACGCCTGTAATCCCAGCACTTTGGGAGGCTGAGGCAGGAGGATCGAGAGTTCAAAGCCAGCCTCAGCAATGGCGAGGCACTTAGCAACTCAGTGAGACCCTGTCTCTAATAAAATCCCAAAAAAGGGCTGGGGATGTGGCCCAGTGGCTGAGTGCCCCTGAGTTCAATCCCTGGTACCAAAAAAAAAAAAAAAAAAAAAAAAAGTCAGACTCTTCTGTCCTCTTTTGGAGAAAGGGAAGGTTGTTGTCAGAAAGTGGCAAATTTAGGGATGGGGTGTAGCTCAGTGGTAGAGTGCTGGTCTAGCATGTGCAGAGTCCTGGGACCCATCGCCAGCACCACAAAGAAAAACATTCAAAACCAGGCTTGCTACAGGAACCAAGATAAAACATGCCTTTAAATCTCTTTGTGCCTTAACTTCTTCTTTATCTGGATTCTTTTAAAAGAACAAATGAGATATGCATACCAGACTGCTAAAAAGTATTCATAAACCCGAATGATTTTTCTGTGGTGGGTTTCATTGGTGGCGCCCCCTAGGGGACATTTTGGGGAAAAGATCTTGCTTCCTGGAAGGATGACTGCCTAGCAGATTTAGCCACCCAAACTCCTCCAGAGATTTGTGTTATGGGAAAGTCTATGTACTATAATTTGCACCTAGAATCTGATTGTTTTGCTCATAAGCAAATTATTTTGGTTTCAAGAATGCAAGGGGGGCTGGGATTGTGGCTCAGCGGTAGAGCGCTCGCCTAGCATGTGCGCGGCCCGGGTTCGATCCTCAGCACCATGTATAAATAAACGCATTGTGTACAACTAAAGCAAATAAATAAAATATTTAAAAAAAAAAAAGAATGCAAGGATCTTGAGACTCTGGACTTTCTTTTTTGTTTGGAAATTGCAAGTATTATTCACCATTTTGGAAAGCAATGTCACCAACATCTATGTTGCTGTCTTTGCATTGTCAGTGAACTTTCTGGAACTAGTTGGTGTTTGTGGCTATCACCTTCACTGTGATGCTAGTACAGGTAAAGTCACTGGACACCCTCATCATGTGTCTAAGTGAGGCATGCCAAGGCATTAGCACGTCAAAAACATCTGTTATGCCAGGCCCAGTTGTGCACACCTGTAATCCAAGAGGCTCAGCTCAGGAGGCTGAGGCAGGAGGATCGCAAGTTCAAGGCTAGTCTCAGAGCCGGGCGCGGTGGCGCACGCCTGTAATCCCAGCACTTTGGAAGGCTGAGGCAGGAGGATCGCGAGTTCAAAGCCAGCCTCAGCAATGGCGAGGCACTTAGCAACGCGGTGAGACCCTGTCTCTAATAAAATACAAAAAAGGGCTGGGGATGTGGCCCAGTGGTCCTAGTGCCCCTGAGTTCAATCCCTGGTACCAAAAAAAAAAGGCTAGCCTCAGCAATTTATTGAGGCCCTAAGCAACTCAGCAAGACTCTGTCTTTCAATAAAATACAAAAAAAGAGCTGGGATGTGGCTCAGTGGTTAAGCACCCTTGGTTCAATTCTTGGCGCGCGCGCACACACACACACACACACACACACACTGTTATTATATAAGTGACTTTCATTTTTCCTCCTTCATATGATACTATCATATTGTTCTAAAATTATCTTTGCTTAATTATCTCTCCTTCACTTCAAATTAGACATGTGGCATTACAAAATATTAATTTTTGTGAGTGTTGGGGAAAAATATTGCACCTAAACCTAATCTAATGTTTAGATTTTAGAGCAATGAGGGGGGCAAGAGGAACACCTTCACGACAGCACAGGGAAGCCTGCAGGTGAGCTGAGAAGAATGTGAGACATGCCTTACCACAAAGGACCCCCCATGGCATCAAAGAAAAGGCAAGAGAAGGGAAGAACTGTGATAGAACAGTGGAGACCTAGGAAAGAAATGGTTGAATTCCTTGAGTGGAATTTCTTTGCATTCCAATTTGAAGAGACATAAAACAGACAATTTAGGGAGAACGGGGTTATCTGAATATGGAATTAAAATATATTAAGTATTGGGGCTGGGGCTCAGCGGTAGTGCACTTGCCTGGCATACGTGAGGCACTGGGTTTGACTCTCAGCACCGTATATAAATAAATAAAACAAAGGCCTATCGACAACTAAAAAACATATTATATACATATATATATAATATTTATAATATATATATTCCAAAAATAGGCCGGGCGTGGTGGCGCACGCTGTAATCCCAGCACTTGGGAGGCTGAGGCAGGAGGATCGTGAGTTCAAAGCCAGCCTCAGCAATGGCAAGGCACGTAGCAACTCGGTGAGGCCCTGTCTCTAATAAAATACAAAAAAGGGCTGGGGATGTGGCCCAGAGGTCGAGTGTCCCTGAGTTCAATCCCCAGCACCAAAAAAAAAAAAAAAAAAAAAAAAAAAAAAAAAATATATATATATATATATATATATATATACACACACACTAAAATATATTATATACCATATATAATATATATATTAAGTATTTCTGAATTTTTTGAAATGTTTATGGGCATGAAGGTTATGTTTTATTTTTTTTTTATTTTTTTTTTTTTTTGGTACCGGGGGTTGAACTCAGCGGCACTCGACCACTGGGTCACATCCCTAGCCCTTTTTTGTATTTTATTAGAGACAGGGACTCACTGAGTTGCTAAGTGCCTCGCCATTGCTGAGGCTGGCTTTGAACTCGCGATCCTCCTGCCTCAGCCTCCCAAAGTGCTGGGATTACAGGCGTGCGCCACCGCGCCCGGCTGAAGGTTATGTTTTAAAAGCCCTCATCAGTTACAAGTGCATACCCAAACTAATTAAGTGTGGGGTGACATAAATCTGAGACTTCCTTTTTTTTTTTGTCTAATTGAAAATTATTGAAGATAGGTTCTAGTTCTTTATACTAGCCTCTCTACTTTTGTATATGTCTGAAGTTTTCCATAGCAAAAAGGAAACTCAAAATAAGGATGTTAGGGCTGGGGTTGTAGCTCAGTGGCAGGGCACTTGCCTAGCACATGTGAGGCCCTGGATTCCATCCTCAGTACCACATAAAAATAAATAAATAAAATAAGGTATTGTGTTCATCTATAACTAAAAAAATTATTAAAAAAAAAAATAAGGTAGGCGGGCGTGGTGGCGTGCGCCTGTAATCCCAGCACTTGGGAGGCTGAGGCAGGAGGATTTCGAGTTCAAAGCCAGCCTCAGCAATGAGGAGGCACTTAGCAGCTCAGTGAGACCCTGTCTCTAATAAAATACACAAAAGGGCTGGGGATGTGGCCCAGTGGTCGAGTGCCCCTGAGTTAAATCCCCAGTACCAAAAATAAGGTGAGTTCCAGACCCTAGCACATGGTAGGTATTCAATAAATGTTCGTTTTTTTCCCTCTGACCTCAAGGGGCCTTCAGCCATGCTTTTTAAAAATGTGTATTTATTTTGTGTTTACTTGCAGTAATGGGAATGGAACACAGGGTTTTACCCATGTTAGGCAATTGCTCTACCACTCAGCTATACCACAGGCCCTTTTTAAATTTTTTGAGATGGATTCTCATTAAGTTTCTGAGGCTGGCCTCAAATTTGCAATCCTCCTGCCTCAGCCCCTCCAGTAGCTGGGACTGCAGGTGTGTACCATGCCCCACTACAGCAACACTTTTTTTTTTTTTTTTTTTTTTTTTTGTTACTGGGGATTGAACTCAGGGGCACTCGACCACTGGGCCACATCCCCAGCCCTTTTTTGTATTTTATTAGAGACAGGGTCTCAGTGAGTTGCTAAGTGCCTCGCCATTGCTGAGGCTGGCTTTGAACTCTTTATCCTCCTGCCTCAACCTCCCAAGTGCTGGGATTACAGGCGTGCGCCACCACGCCCGGCTACAGCAACACTTTTGATAGAATTTTCTGCCATGGTCAATACGTGCTCTACCTGAACATTTCAGTGTGGCTACTGAACTTTAGAAATATGACCAGCATAATGGCAAAAGTGAATTTGTATTTTTTTAAAAATAATAAATTTAATTTTGATTCACTTAAATAGCCACAAAGGCCAGTGGCTATCATATTGGACTGTGTGGTTCTAAAGACTTGGGATTCACTGATTAAACCTTGAAAGCAAGGGAGGTAAGAAGGGGGGGGGGTGCAAATATATAAACAACTGAGACTTTGTCATCAGGGATAGAGAAGTGGCTGCCACTTTGGAAAGCAGAGAGGAATGTGGCTACTTTAATCTGAGGATTAAAGGATAAGGATTAGGGAGATAGAGGCTTTGTGATAAGGATCAGATCAAACACAGATGGGTGAAAGCTGATACCCTGTAAGCAGGATACAATTATTCCATCCACTAATCCATGTGATTCCTGCTCATGGGGACAGAGTCAGGACAAGACTAACATGATCTTCCTCTCCTGGGCTCACAGGCTACAGAGATGACCCAAAGCCAGAATCCAGGGAGGGATGTCAAGAGCATTGAACAGAAAAATATGACAGACTACGTGGACACACAGGGTGGGACAGGTTGTCTGTTAGGAGACGGCCAAAGAAAGCCACTGCAAGTGAGGAGGTGACATGTCAACAAAGACCTGAGTGAGGTTTATAGATATTTTCCCCTACTCCAAAAATGTTCTACATCAGGCCGGGCGCAGTGGCGCACGCCTGTAATCCCAGCACTTTGGCAGGCTGAGGCAGGAGGATCACGAGTTCAAAGCCAGCCTCAGCAATGGCGAGGCACTTAGCAACTCACTGAGACCCTGTCTCTAATAAAATACGAAAAAGGGCCGGGGATGTGGCCCAGTGCCCCTGAGTTCAATCCCTGGTACCAAAAAAAAAAAAAAAAAAAAAAAAAAGTTCTACATCAGTGGTCAACAACTTTTTTTTCTATAAAGAACCAGACAGCTTGCTGGCACCTAGTCTGTGATAAAATATCAATGGTTGACATTTTATTATAAGTGGTAGATATCTAATAATGAAGGATCAGTGAAATAATACTATTGGCCAAGTCCTCATTTTTTATTTGTTTTCTTGCTTACTAAATATCTTTCCTAAGGAATTGGGAATCCTGTCCACAGTTTCATGACCAGAATCAGTGGCTGAATATTTATTGAATGAATAAAAAGCCTAATGAAGCCCGGCATGGTGGTGCATGCCTGTAATCCCAGCACTTGGGAGGCTGAGGCAGGAGGATCCTGAGTTCAAAGCCAGCCTCAGCAATGGTGAGGCACTTAGCAACGCGGTGAGACCCTGTCTCTAATAAAAATACAAAAAAGGGCTGGGGATGTGGCCCAGTGGTCAAGTGCCCCTGAGTTCAATTCCTGGTACCAAAAAAAAAAAAAAAAAAAAAAAAAAAAAAAAAGCCAAATGAAATAAGCACTGTTATCACCCCCCTCTTCAGTTCAGAGAGGTGAAGTGATTTATCCATGGTCACACAGTCGGCAAATAACAAAACTGGTATTTGAACCCAGGTCCCTAGCCCAAGGGCAGAGTATCTTTGGATGGAGGGGGAGCACCAGACAAATGCTAATTCTTTGGACAAAGAGTTATGATCTTCATTTTACAGAGGGGAGAACTGAGACTCAAGACAGTTTGGAAACCTTGCCCAAGATCTGTGAGTCTGAGTGGAGAGGAAGTCCAAGGGACAGACAGCATGCTGGGACTGCTTTCTCAGAACACAACCAGTACCCCAGACCGCTCACCTGCCCAAGTCGCGGGCAGCTCCTCTTCTTGCTTTCCCTCAGGCTCCTTTAAGAAATCCTCCAGAAGCTTCTCTGCTTCCTGGGCTTCAATACCTCCTGGGGCTGCCCAGCCCAGAAATATTCGGACACTGCCCAGGTCTGGGTGGGCAGGAGGGTCACAGAAATCCTGAGGGTGGTCCCGTAGCCAGGAGCCCAGCACAGACACCACAGCCCTGGCCAGAGGAGCAGGCTCAGAGCTGGGCCCAGAGACCATGACCTTCCAGCCTTCCGGGTTAGCCAACCCTCCAGCCCTCAGACCTCAAAGCTGACCATTGACCTTAGAAATACTTTCCTCCCTCCACCCGACTCATGCCCGACTCATGCCCGCCGTGCCAGGGCGGCCAACCTCAGGTTCTTATTGAAGCTCAGATCTTGTGCTTCCATCTTCTTGTTCCCTAGCCTGGGAAGAAGCCATCATCAGATGAAAGGGGGCCGCCAGGGGGTGCTTAGAAGGAGGGCTCTGGGGTAGGCAGTGTTTCCAGGTTCCAAACCCGGGGAGGTGGGAGATGGAGCCCAGGTGGGAATCTGGGGATGGGAACCTGCAGGTTCCTGAGGGCTACTGACCTGGAAGGTGGCGGTGGGGGCGGCGGCGGGGGCGGCGGCAACAGATAGCCCAACACTCGGGCGGTGGGCACGAAGGCCCTGTGGGTGGCCAGGAAAGCAGGCACAAAGCCCGGGTCCTGCTCACGGTCTCCGGACACCAACTCGCTCACCAGCCTTTCCAGCCGTGCAGCCCTCAGCGCCCGCACCTTGCTGGTGCGGTAGTGGAGGAAGGTATGGGCAGCGGGGGTGGGGGTCTGCGGGGGGCAGGAAGGGGCGGCGGTGAGACGTCCGGAGAAGCCCCCACGCCCCTTTTCATTCAGGGCCATCGCTAGTCATGGCATCTGATCTTGTCTATTCCTTTTAATCTGAATATTTCTGGATTTATTATTTTGCTCTGTACACAAATGACTCTCCAGCAACCGGTGCTAGACATCTTTGTCCTCCTGAGCCCTGGTCTCGGTCCCTCACTTTGCCAACCCTACCCAGGCTTCTCTCGGCCCTCCAGTCACGCTTCGCTGGCTGCGCTGAGGCCCCGCCCACCCTCACCTGGCTGCTTCCAATCCTCACCCCTCTTTCCTGCTCTGACCCGCTAAACCCGACTTCCCTAGACCCTTCTGTCCAGTTCTGCCCTTACCTGGTTACCCAGGTCCCGCTCGGGAAGGCGCCATCACCCGGCCTCACTATTTCCTGGACTTACCCCTCTCACCTAGCCTCCCCCAGGCACCTTTCTACCCTCACCTGGTCACTTTTAAGCTCCGCCTTTCCTTTGAGCCCCACTGCACCTGGCGGCCCCAGCTTTGCTCTCCAGCTTCTCCTGCACTTGGTCACTCCCAGGTCTCTGCTCAGCCCGCCCTCGCCTGGTCTCCTCCGGCCCCCGACCTCCCCAGCCCCTTCCTCACCTGGCTGCCCCCAGGACCCTGCCCCGGGCTCCAGCGCTGACTGCGCTGCCTGCGCAGGGAGACGCTGTACACCGCGCCGTCCTCGGTCTCCTCACCCCAGTCCTGCAACGGCGCCTGGACGCGGAGGCGGACTCAGGGCGGTCCCGGGCCTCAGCTCCAGTTAGCGGGAGGAACTCAAGCCGGCCTTCCAGGCGGCTTCCCGCTTCCCCGCCGGAGTCCACAAGACTCGGCAGGGCGGGTCCCAGGTGGTTCCCTCCCGCCGCGGTACCCTCCTCCCGGGTTCTGAAGGGGTGGGTGGCATTTGTGGAGTCCTAGGGTTCAGGCTCATGGGATGTTTCAGATCCCTCCTTCAGATGCACCCAAAGACCCCCACCCCCATTCCTAAGATGACCCCACCACGTCGCTGGGTCAAGAGCCCTGAGTCCCGAAGCGGGGACCCGGAGGCAGATCCGATCTGAGGGGAAATCGGGTCCCAGGGGTGGGAACCTGAAGTTTTTGGACCGGGGGCGGGTGTCACCGGGGATGTGAGGTTCGGAGGTCCCCAACCCCCTTACCAGGGCGAGCTCCTTGCCCGCCGGCCGCTCCATGGCCCGCACCCGTCCTGCTCTGCGGCGCCGCTGAGTGAGGCGGAAGGGACGGCGGGCAGTGGCTGGGCTCTGGGGCAGGCGGGGCGGGTGGGGCGGGGCGGCCGGGTCTCGCTTGGGCGGGCTGACCCAGGACTCTCGGAGGCCCCCAGCCCGACCGCAATGCCCAGATCCCAGTTCTACCAGAAGGTGTCTATCAATCTGTCTCAGGAGAAAGGGCACGTCTGTCCCCAAGGGAGGGCTTGTGTGTTTGTTTCTCTATCCACAGGTGTGGGAGAGCTGGAGTTGTGTATAGCTAAGGGAGGGCAAGTCTGTGTCCCCAGGAAGAGTCCTCTGTCCTCAGGTGGTAGGGCTGCTGGGCCCCAGGTGTGGGGGTATCTCATGTGACTCAGTCAGCAGCTGATAGGAGTCACCACGCCCCAGGTTGGAAGGGGCTGTCTGTGGCTCTGCGTTTTATGGGACCGATGTCTTTTCAGTCGTGCAGGGTCAAGTAGAGGTGAATACCCAGGAGGCTGGTCAGTGACCTTTATTGCGCGATTCTGAGGCCAGCACTGACCCGCCTGGGGAGATTTACTGTGGGAACATCTGGCCCCTTCCTCTCCTCCCGGCTGCCACTGGCCTGCCAAGCTCCCCGTCCGGGCCTCATCCAGCCCTTGAAGGGGCCCCATGAGCCTGTGACTGGACCCAGAGGAGTCAGGGGCTCCGAAGGGGAATGGAGACTCCAGATGAGCACGACTGCGAGTCTAGGACCTCCGCGAGCGAGAGCGCTTCTTGCTGCGGGTTTCGATTAATTTCTGGGAACGGATCTTGAGAGAGGCGCGGCTCACCACTACGCTGTCCTCCTCCTCACTCTCCTCTTCGTCTGCGAGGGGCACAGGGTGATGCGGCCATGCGGGATCCGGTTCCCCAAGCCCAAATCAGACTTTCCTCCCCAGGCATCACCACCCCACCCACCTCCGCCTCGGACCTGAGCCCAGCCTCAGACCACCTCTTGCCGCTCCAAACCCCACCCTCTTTCCCCGCCAGCACTGACCGAAGAACTTGTCCTTGGAACTGGCCAGGTGCAGGGGGATGCGGGTGTTGTACTGGGGTAGCTTTCCTTCTAAGCTGGCATAGAACTAAGTGGAGGGGGTAGGAGAGGGAGATGTGGGCGACGCAGGGGCCACAGTGAAGCTCCTCTCCCCCCCTCCATTCCGATTGCAGAGACCACTACCCACTCCTACTGAGTTTTTCTCCAGCCCGTGGACATCCCTCATTCTCACCAGACACTCTGATGCCCAGCTGTACCCCCGTGTCACTCAGGCCCATCGCGGGTCTTTGGGGCCCTGCCCCTAAGTCTCTGGGTGCCCACCCCCGAGTCCCCCCAGTCCCGCCTTCTGGCCTCCCAAGACCCACTGCAGCTCTTCCGGCTACTCTCCCTCGTGTATAAATAAGGCTTCACTCTTCAAACCAGAACCGTTGTCCCTAAGACCCCTTTCCAGCTCCTCAGCTTCCCCACCTTGGCCTCCTAAAGGCTGCCCCCACCCCCTCAGCCCCGCGCCCTGTCTCTCGAGCCCTGCCCTGTGGCTTCAGGGGCACCTCGCGGTCGGCGATGTGGCGCAGCATCTCGGGCACGTCGTGGCTCTCGAGCTGTGCCTGCAGTTTCAGCAACTTTTCCTTCACGAGGCCCAGCAGGTTCGGCAGATAGTCCCCAGCGTTGGGATCCAATTCCTTTCCCGCAAAGCGGCTGTTCTCCTGCGGCCAGCGAGAGCCAGGTCAGTCGCAAGGGGCGGGGCTTCCGGGGCCGGGTCCACCCTCCGTGGGTTTCCCTCAGGGACAAGGCAGCGGAGGTGAGGGGCCACCCGCTGGGCTGGTGCTTACCTAAGGGGCGGGGACTCTGAAATCAAAGGCCACGCCTTGGGGGCGGGCCTCTGAACTGCAGATGCATAAAAAGGGTGCGGGGAGGCCTCTAGGTGAAGGGTAGTGAGGCGAGGAAGGCCGAGGTGCTGACGACCTTTGAAAAAATGGACTTGTGCAACGGACAGGATGGGGCTTCTCCTGTCTCAGGCCGCTCCAGGATTGGAGAAAGGTCGCTGAGGTTTTGGGTGGAGGAAGAGTAGGCCTTTCCCGTGGGGGGCGGAGCTTGAGGCAGGTCAAGGTTAAAATCCTAGGCTTCTGGTGGGTAGAGAGGGCTTTACCAGGGATGTGGGGCGGGGTTTTCTGATGAGCCGGGAGGGGCTTTCTTGTAAGCGGAGCTTTAGACATCTTGGGTTCTCTGCGGCCTAAGTGGGGGTAACCTTTAGCTTAACTGACCCTCTAAGGTCCTAGGAGACTTTGGGAGGGGCCCGCTCGAGGGCGGGGCCTACCACTTTGACGTGATTCAGCTTGTTCGCCAGGTGCTGAAGGTTTTCCTTAGTCGTTTGCATAGCCCTCAAGGTGCGCTCCAGCTGGTCCTGGGCGTCAGCGTGTCGCTGCCCCTCGATCTTGAGGTTCTCCTGCAGCTCAGTTTGCATCTTCTGCTGTCTGCAGGGAGCGGAGAAGTCGCCTCCGGAGCACTGCCGACCTCGCCCTCCCTCGGGGCTCCCTCGAGCCCCCGGGCCTCACCTCACCATCATGGCCTCCCCGGAGTACTTGAGGTCTTCGAGCTCCCTCTGTAGCCGCTGCTTCTCTTCCCTTAGCCTCACCAGCATCTGTTCGTTCTCACTCTTAAGTGCCTCCAACTGAGCGAAGGTGTCGCCCTGGGCCACAAACCGCCGCACCACGGACTGCGGACCACCCAGCCCCAGTCAGAGCCTAAGGAGGCCCGGGCGTGCTCCATCTCTCCCTTCCTCCCCACAACGCAGGATAGAAGTGGTCTAAGCTGGTGGCTTCAGCAAACTGATGGTATGGGGCAGTGTGGGTCGGACTCCGGGTTGCCTCAAGGGTGTGTACCCGAGACAAGTCATCTTTCCTGTGCCCCTGTCTACATTTGAGCTGGCCAAAATCGGTATAGGGTGGGGACAGAGCAGCGGTGAGCATAGCTGCTTTCCAAAATTAACGTGCCAGCGACTTCTGCAGCGAATCCCCTCCATTCTCACAGGTAATACCGACGTCTGGGGAGCGATCCGCTTACGGGAAACACTTCTTCTGGAAAGGGGTTTGCCTTGGTGCTCCAGATGATCCCATATTTGGAAGTCCAGGACCTCCTGGGGATCAACTCCTTGGGAGGAGCAGCAAGGTCAAAGAGAACCCAGGCTGGGGGGGGGGTGTCGGTGTTCCTCAGTGGAAACCCGGCACCTTAAGGGGACACAGGAGTCTTGAAATTTTTTTCAAAGAAAGGCGGGTGCGATGGCACACGCCTGTAATGCCAGCGGTTTGGCAGGCTGAGGCAGAAGGATCTCGAGTTCAAAGCCAGCCTCAGCAACTTAGTGAGATCCTGTCTCTAAAATATCTATATCTATATCTATCTATTATCTATATATCTATATATATATATACACATATATATTTTAAAAGGAATGGGGATGTGGCTCAGTGATTAAGTGTCCCTGGGTTCAGTTCCTGGGATGGGGGGAGGAAGAAGAAGAAATTTTTCAAAAACGAAAACTGCAAAATGTGGGACCCAGGACGCACTGGAGACAGGACAAGACAAAGCTTCCAGCTGTCGCAGAGCCGGCAGGCTAAAGAAGTTAGCACAGGTGTAAAACAGGAGGGGAAATGGTGTAGGCAGCTCCTGTGGGCTTTGCTGTAAAGGGCAGCAGTTTCTCTGGTGGGGTGGTGGCTGGAGGGGAAAGGGGTGTCTTTCAAGATGAGAGCAAGCGCGCGCGCTGAAGCCTTGGCCCGCGGAGAGGGGAGGCGGAGTGTGTTGGCCTCCCTCCCCTGCACGCGTCTGGGGTTCGTGTGGGCGAGGGAGAGGGCTACCACAGCACTCACGTGCGTTTCCGCTACGCCTGTGGCATCCTTGACCTTGCAGAAGATTGCCTCCATTTGGTACATGTTCCAGCGCCGCCGCAGCTCCTCGTCCTTGGCGCGCAGGTGGTCCTGGAGTGTGTCGTCGGACTGCAGAAGTATGTGCTCCCGCTGAGTCTGCTCTTGGGGTGAGGTCAAAGCCTGGGTCAGTTTGCGGATAAAGGTTTGGGGCCAAGGCTGGGAGAGGGGACAGGGATCAAACTGGGGTGTGGGGGCCGTGCAAAGACTTAGAGCCAGGTAAGGACACCCGGGCAGGGATCTGGAGGACTCCGCAGGAGGTGGCTTCGAGAGCCAGAACGAGGGGAGGAGTCAAGAAGGAGCGGACTATAAGCAGGGTCAGATTTAGGTCAGGGAGGCCTAGTCAGATAGGGGAAGAGTGAGTGGAGACCAGGGAGTAAGGGGCGGCCCTGGCAGCGCCGACATGGGGCACTTAGGTGGGAGGGAAGGAGAGAGAGGAGGGGACTGTGGGCCTGGTGGATGTGGGAGGAGCGCTCGCCTCAAGTGGAGGTGGAGTCAGGCGGGGGCGGGGTTAGAAGAACCGTCAAGAGTCGGAGAGGGTCGAAGCCAGGTCTAACCGGGGCGTGACTGCGCCTGTTGGGTTTGGGCGGGTCGCCAAGCCCTGCCCCCCTGGGCGCGCCCACCTTGCGCTCCATGCGCTCGTTCTGCAGTTTCTTCTCCTCAGCGCGCTTCTTGCACTCACTTATGAAGCGCTCGCGACTCTTGCGTTCCCGTAACACAGTCTCCTCCAGATACTGCAGCTGGTTCTGGAGGGCGAGCAGGGGGGGCAGCTGGTACCTATGTTGGCTGGAGGCAGAGGGTGCGGGCGCAGGTAGGCACTGCCGGGGCAGGCAGGCAGGGTGCTGGGGACAGACAAGAGGGGCTCAGGCGAGGCTGGGTTCAGATTTGGGGGCCTGGAAACCTTGACAGGTGGGCTGGCACCTTGGCAGTGTCCCTCGCGTTGAGGGCCTCTTGATTCACCACGTGCAGTTCCTCCACCTCCTGTTTGGTTCTCACCACCTCAGCCTCCATGGAGTCCAGCCGGTTGTCCAAGTTGAGGGTCTCCTCCTGGGCGTGGGGACGGGGCAGGCCTGTGACTGTGGTTCGGGGCAGACCTGCCCTCCCCCTCCCAAGCAGGCCTGGTCCCTACCTGGAGATAGGCCTTGAGCTGCAGGTACACGTTGGTAATGTGTTCTGCCTCTTCCGCCTTCATCCGGGCCTTCTCTAGGCGGTTCTCCAGGTTCCTCACGGTCTAGTGGGCAGCGGGGCTGAGCTGAGTCCCCTCCCTCCTCCCTTCCCTCCCCTCCCCGCCAGCTCCGCAGGCCTCCCCGCGCCTCCTCACGGGAGGAGGGCCCTACCTTGGCCTCCTCCGTGTTGCAATTTGCGCCTCGGCCATCTCTAGCTGGTGCAGACTGTATTGCAGCCGGAGCTCTTCCAGTCGCTTCTGCCTCAACACCACCTGGTGTCGCAGGGCGTTTAGGTGCTTCACCTTCTCGCTCAGCTGGTGGTCCAGGTGCTCCAGGGCCTCCTGCAGGAGGCCAGGGCGAGAGCAGGGGCCTGAGGCTTCCCTCCCCAATGCTTCAGTTCCTGCCTTCTCCCACAGGGTGGCCTTCATCTCCCTTCTTATCAGCATCCCTGCAGATGTTCTTTGTTGGCTCCCAGGACTCCATCTCCAAATTTCCAGCCACCTCCCTGGCCATCCCTCTCCACCTTCTCTGGTCTCCGCCTCCTTTGTTTTTGGAGAGAGGTAGTCCCAGGCTGTCCTCCTGGTTCATACTCTCCCCACTGGCGATCTTACACCGTCTCAGGGGCTTAGAAGCCATCTCTGCACTGAGGACACCTAAACTAAGCCTCCCCTCATGCCACACGCAGACTCTCAAATTCATCCCTTCAAAAGCGCCTGATTATCTCACACACACCCCCTTCTCCCATTTTTCCCATCTGGGCTCATGGCGGCTCCATTCACACTCAAACCCCAAATCTTGCTCGGGATGCGGCTGAGCCATAAAATGTCTGCTTAACTGGTTCAATACCCAGCACCAAAAACAGACAAAAAAGCCCCAAACTTTGATGCCATTGACGTTTTTCCTCTTGTCCCACATATATCTCATTTGTTAGCCGATTCTCTCTGATCTATGTCACAGGTGTCCCTAGAGGTAGCTCTTTCCTTCAACCTCTACCCTTTCTGTAGTAGTGCAGGCCAAAGTATCTTTCATCTGGGTGGCCTCTCTCCTGGCCTCCCCTCCTGGCCTCCCCTCCTGTCTCTTTGAAGTCCATTTTGCACTTCACGGATTCTTAGTATAAAATTCACACTTTGCGTCGTGGTTGAGGCCAGGATGGGTCTCCCTACCTTGCCTCACTCTTCCCCAGCTATACTGGTAGTCACCTGGTCTCGACACTTCCCGTCGCTGCTTCTTCTTACCTTAGGGACCTTACACTTACTGTTCCCTCTGCCAGGAGCTATTTCCCCAGATTTTTTCTTTTTTCTTTGGTACTGGGGATTGAACTCAGGGCACTCGACCACTGGGCCACATCCCCAGCCCTTTTTTGTATTTTATTAGAGACAGGGTCTCACTGAGTTGCTAAGTGCCTTGCCATTGCTGAGGCTGGCTTTGAACTCACGATCCTCCTGCCTCAGCCTCCCAAGTGCTGGGGTTACAGGCGTGCGCCACCGCGCCCGGCTCCAGATTTTTTCTAATGTTCCATTCTCAGCTCAAATATCACCTCCTTTGGAAAGAGATCTTTGCTGACTTACTCCCAATCTGAAGTACCAGTTCTTGCCCTTCTCTAGTAAACCACGCTGCTTTATTTATTTCTCTTATCATTGCTGGAAATTCCTTTGTTTTTACCTTTGTTGTTATGTTTTTCTCCCCCTAAGAGATGGGGGCCCTAGGTTGCTCAGGTTGCCCTCAAACCTCTGGGCTCAAGAGATCCTTCTGCCTAGACTCCCAGATAGCTGGGACTATAGGTGTGGACCACCATGCCCAACTTTTTTTTTAAAAAAATATTTATTTATTTGCTTTAGTTGTACACAATGCATTTATTTGTACGTGGTGCTGAGGATTGAACCCGGGCCGCACACGTGCTAGGCGAGCGCTCCACCGCTGAGCCACAACCCCAGCCCTATGCCCAACTTTTGGGGGAGGTTTTTGTTTTGGGTCTTGTTGGTCAGCTTCTCTACTAGAATATGAGCTTCTTGGAAAGGAGACTCGCTCTGTTTTGTCATGGCATGGTCCCCAACACCTAACACCATGCCAAACACAGGGTCAGTGTGTAATAGCGATTTCTTTGAGGGAGTAAATGATTGGCAGCCAGTGTACAGAAGGGTCTGGGGAGGCTGAAAGTGGCAGCAGGGAGTCCAGTGAGGAGGGCACCCGGGTTGGGGGTGAAGGGAGCTGGTCAGTGGGGCGAGGCAAACCTGGCCCGTCCTGTTCTTCAGGTATGGCTTCTCTGATTTCCATTCTTGAATGACCGCCTGGACCACCTTCTCATCTCCCTGTAAGGAGAGGAGCCCGGTCACCCCTCACTCAGGCCCCCCGCATGCCCCCAGCACCCAGCCATCCGCCTCTGCACCCTCACCTCAAGCAGGTCCGTCAGCTGCAGCTGGAGAACCTTGGTCTCCTCTCGGAGCTGGCTGATGGTGTCCTGGTTCTTCTTGATGTTCCACTGGGAGCTCTCATAAAAGGCTTTCCGGTCACCCTCTGGGGGCAGGTGAGGTGGGCAGACACAAGTTCAGTGTCATTGGGTAGGTGGATGGGACTTCCCAGAGGGAAGACCTTCTTGCAATCAATCTTCAACTTAATATTATAAGGATACTTGAAGATGGAGAGAAGGTGGTTAACGGGCACAGGGAAATACTTCCAATGTGCTCCAGTACTGTAGGATAACTATAGATGACAACAGATGATTGTACATATCAGAGTGGTACAGAGGATTCTGGGTGTTTTCCACACAGAGAAATGACAAATGTCTGAGGATACAGCAATTACCTTGATAGTTACACATTGTGTACATGTCTTGAAATGTCTTACCTTCCCCTCAAATTATGCACATTATTATTATTATTATTATTATTATTGGTACTGGGGATTGAACTCAGGGCACTCGACCACTGGGCCACATCCCCAGCCCTTTTTTGTATTTTATTAGAGACAGGGTCTCACTGAGTTGCTAAGTGCCTTGCCATTGCTGAGGCTGGCTTTGAACTCACGATCCTCCTGCCTCAGCCTCCCAAGTGCTGGGGTTACAGGCGTGCGCCACCGCGCCCGGCTCCAGATTTTTTCTAATGTTCCATTCTCAGCTCAAATATCACCTCCTTTGGAAAGAGATCTTTGCTGACTTACTCCCAATCTGAAGTACCAGTTCTTGCCCTTCTCTAGTAAACCACGCTGCTTTATTTATTTCTCTTATCATTGCTGGAAATTCCTTTGTTTTTACCTTTGTTGTTATGTTTTTCTCCCCCTAAGAGATGGGGGGCCCTAGGTTGCTCAGGTTGCCCTCAAACCTCTGGGCTCAAGAGATCCTTCTGCCTAGACTCCCAGATAGCTGGGACTATAGGTGTGGACCACCATGCCCAACTTTTTTTTTAAAAAATATTTATTTATTTGCTTTAGTTGTACACAATGCATTTATTTGTACGTGGTGCTGAGGATTGAACCCGGGCCGCACACGTGCTAGGCGAGCGCTCCACCGCTGAGCCACAACCCCAGCCCTATGCCCAACTTTTGGGGAGGTTTTGTTTTGGGTCTTGTTGGTCAGCTTCTCTACTAGAATATGAGCTTCTTGGAAAGGAGACTCGCTCTGTTTTGTCATGGCATGGTCCCCAACACCTAACACCATGCCAAACACAGGGTCAGTGTGTAATAGCGATTTCTTTGAGGGAGTAAATGATTGGCAGCCAGTGTACAGAAGGGTCTGGGGAGGCTGAAAGTGGCAGCAGGGAGTCCAGTGAGGAGGGCACCCGGGTTGGGGGTGAAGGGAGCTGGTCAGTGGGGCGAGGCAAACCTGGCCCGTCCTGTTCTTCAGGTATGGCTTCTCTGATTTCCATTCTTGAATGACCGCCTGGACCACCTTCTCATCTCCCTGTAAGGAGAGGAGCCCGGTCACCCCTCACTCAGGCCCCCCGCATGCCCCCAGCACCCAGCCATCCGCCTCTGCACCCTCACCTCAAGCAGGTCCGTCAGCTGCAGCTGGAGAACCTTGGTCTCCTCTCGGAGCTGGCTGATGGTGTCCTGGTTCTTCTTGATGTTCCACTGGGAGCTCTCATAAAAGGCTTTCCGGTCACCCTCTGGGGGCAGGTGAGGTGGGCAGACACAAGTTCAGTGTCATTGGGTAGGTGGATGGGACTTCCCAGAGGGAAGACCTTCTTGCAATCAATCTTCAACTTAATATTATAAGGATACTTGAAGATGGAGAGAAGGTGGTTAACGGGCACAGGGAAATACTTCCAATGTGCTCCAGTACTGTAGGATAACTATAGATGACAACAGATCGATTGTACATATCAGAGTGGTACAGAGGATTCTGGGTGTTTTCCACACAGAGAAATGACAAATGTCTGAGGATACAGCAGTTACCTTGATAGTTACACATTGTGTACATGTCTTGAAATGTCTTACCTTCCCCTCAAATTATGCACATTATTATTATTATTATTATTATTGGTACTGGGGATTGAACTCAGGGGCACTCGACCACTGGGCCACATCCCCAGCCCTTTTTTGTATTTTATTAGAGACAGGGTCTCACTGAGTTGCTAAGAGCCTCGCCATTGCTGAGGCTGGCTTTGAACTCGCGATCCTCCTGCCTTAGCCTCCCAAGCACTGGGATTACAGGTGTGCACCACTGCACCCGGCTCCTCAAATTATGCACATCATTATGTCAGACAAAATACAGATTAAAGTAGTTTGCTTTCAGCACTTATTACGTGTTGGATGCTGGACTCAGATCTTTCCAGGAACTCAATATCACATGCCAGTAGGTGCACATCATGCCCGTTTCACAGATGAAAAAACTGAGGCTCAGATTGGTTTAAATTGCTCAAAGTCACAAGCAATCTTGCTCCTGCATCCACACCTTCAACAGCTATTCAAGATTACCTCCTTCACCTCCTCCTTCCCCCCCCCCCATTCCAGACTGGGGGTTGAATCTAGAAGTGCTGTACTACTGAGCTACATCCAGCACTTAAAAAAAAAAATTTTTTTTTGAGACAGGGTCTTGCTAAATTTCCCAGGCTGGCCTCAAACTTTTCATCTTCCTGCCTCAGCCTCCTAAGTACTTGGGATTCCAGGTGTGGGCCATGCCCCCTAGAAAGGTGACTTCTTAGTAAAAACAATAATGATTTACACACTAGGATTTCCCAGATATCTGTCCAACTGATGTTTTGGCTGAATAATTTTGCTGTGGGAAGCTGCTGTGTGCCTTGTAGGATGTTAAACTGTGTTAAATTGTATCCTGGCCTCTGCACAATAGATGCCAGGAGCAGCCCCCCTCCCCAGCAGTGTAACAACCAAAAATGTCTCCAGACATTGTCAGATGGCCCCTAGGAAGGACAAGGTTGCTCTATCCATGAGAACTATTAATTCTCACTTTATAATACTTTATCACATACCAGGCACCTTTCTAATCAATTTATACATTTCGAGTACCGGCCTTGCACTGTTACTATTTCCATTTTACAGATGGAAAAACAGCAAGTAGGTTAATGTTAAATTGCCAGAGGTCAAACAACTAGTATGCTGAGTCAGGATTTGAACTCAGAAATTCTGGCTCTAGAATCTGTTTTTTTTTTTTTTTTTCCCCCACCACATGTATGATATGGAAGAACCGAAATTACAGTAAATATGAGATACAATCTAGTCAGTTCACTCTCTTATTTTCTGGCAGTGCTGGGGATTGAATTCAGGGACTCACACATGCTCCGTAAGCTCTCTTACCACTGAGCTACATCCCCAGCCCCGATTCCAGTCAGTTCTGAGCTCAGAAGTTTGAAAAGAAAGATGAGGAAAACCATGAACAAGGATGAATGTTTTGTTTTATTCTGTTTTTGTTTTGGGTACTGGAAATTGAATCAAGGGGCGCTTTGCCACTAAGCTTCAGCCCCAGCCCTTTATATTTTTTATTTTGATATAGGGCCTCCTTAAGTTTCTGAGGCTGGCCTCAGACTTGGGATCCTCCTGCCTCAGCCTCCCGAGTCGCTGGGATTGCACACTTGCGCCACCAAGCCCGACGCAAGCGTGAGTTTTTGCCTCCAGAAACTGTCCACCTAGATTCATACTGGTAAAACTCCTTTGTCACACCACGCCTAGTCAAACTGGGTGGTCACTGTTGACCCCTGATCCTTCTGGGTCCTCTGGAGCCATCTTACCTAGTAGTTGAATCTTCCTTTGCAACTCAATCACCTGTGCGTGCACAGAAGTCTTCACCGCACTCAAGTGGCGGGCTTCCGCCTTGGAATTGCGGGCGGGCCAGGCCTGTGCCCGCGTAGCGTACTTGCCCCGGGGGGATAGCCGTACTTGGCCTGAGCCTTACTGCCCTTGGCTTTGGAAGAGGGCGTAGAAACCTGGTCCTGAGCAGTCAGGGCGCTGGCAGAGGCCGCCCAGCACAGAGGAGACGTCATGATTGGGTTGGGGCCAAGGATTGCTAGGAGCTAGAGGAACAACTAGGAGTCCGCTGCCCCTGTTCGGGACCCGTCAGCTCTGGTTCCTTGGGCGCTGGGAAAGCACTTTCCGACGGCTTGGTCGGCCCTCTCAGCATCTGCGGTTGCTAGGTAACCCCCTCCCTCTCCTCCCTCCGAAGTTCCCATAGAGATCACCCGCGTTCCACGCTACGACTCTCATTGGCTGACGCGGCGCAGAAGGACGGTCTCATAAGGGGACGCGGCCTAGCTGCGATGCAATCACGTGTTCATCGCAATTTTTTTTTTTTTTTTTTTTTTTTTTCCTTCTCCCACTGGGGATTCACCGGCATTTTTCAGGAACTCTCTGTTCCGGTTGCAGGAGCCGCCACTCCCAAGATGGAGGCACTCTGCGCCGCCATTAAGCGCGAGTCTTCCGATCTATCCTTTCTTAAGACTTCACAGTCCTGCCCAAGATGGCCGTCTCAGTTCCGGCACCCGCACCTTAGCCACACCCAACATGGCTTCCCTGAGCTGTCGTCTCCGAGGAGCACGGTGGGACCGGAAGTGATGCTTCCTAGAGTTTTCCGCTTTCTTTTTACAGCACGATCCCTGGCCGCTGGGCAAGGGGGGTGCGGGTGTTACTGACCTTTGCTTCGGCCTCGTGTAGGTGATGAACTAGTGGGTGGGAAGGCAGCCTAATTTCGTACAAGGGGCAACTAAAAGGTGTTTGCGCAGTGGGTGGGGGAGAGCGTTAGCCCTTTGGGCCTATTGGCGGGAATCGGATTGCCCACTTGGCTCCGGCACAGGGAGCGGAGGTTTTCAGTTGCCCACCCCTGACTTGAGCCAAGTGAGACTCTCTTCGACTAGCCAGGACTGGGGAGACCCCTGTTCCCCGCTCCCGAGCCGGAGCTCGTATTGCCCGGAGGCGGTGGAGGACTCCAACGGACTGGAAGTGGCCCTCTCCTGCTGGCCGGTTGTCCCGTTCTTGCCGCAGCGTGGGCACGCTCTCCGTCTCCCCGCAGCCTCCTTCCTCCCACAGAACCCGTTTCCGGCCTCACAGCCCCTGCGGAATGTTGCTGCTGCTGCTGCTGGTTCTGCTGCCTCTCTGCCGTGCAGTGGAGGTCAAGAGGCCCCGGGGCGTCTCCCTCACCAGTGAGTCTGCTGGAGGTGGCGGTCGGGCGTGGGAGGAGCCCACCCGTGGCTTCTGGGATGGGCCTTGCAACCTTTTACCTCTCTGGACCCGGGACGCTCACCTGGTGGGTGGGTGTGGCGGAGGTGGCATTCTGTTGAGAAGGCTTCTTTCCTTCTGTCCTCTCTAGACCATCACTTCTATGATGAGTCCAAGCCTTTCACCTGCCTGGACGGCTCGGCCACCATTCCTTTCGATCAGGTCAACGACGACTACTGTGACTGCAAGGATGGCTCAGACGAGCCTGGTGAGCTCCCCAAATCCCTCCCCTCTTTTTTTTTCATTGTACATTTAGTGAGCACCTGCTGAGCGCCAAGGCCCTGTAAGATGATGGAGAGAAACCCAGTCCTGCCTTCCCATGGCTCCCTGGAAGCAGGCACAGAAATCTGGCCAACGTTGGGCTGGGGGAGTTGCTCAGTGGTAGAGAGTGTTTACCATACTGGGGCCCTGGGTTCCATCCCCAGCACTACACCCCACCCCCAAGCAGAAAAAAAACAGAAGTCAGGTCGATGTTTGGACCAGGGCAGTAGATGGTGCTGTAGGAGCCCAGAGAGCCCTGTCCTTCCAGGACATGGAGATCAGGAAACGCTTCTTAGCTGTAAACGGAGCGCCTACATTCTGCAAACCCCCAGAGATGGGACTCAGGCAGTGTGGCTGGGACCGGGTGAAGACAGAAGAGGAGCCGGCAGGGCCCTGTTTTGAAGGGCCTCAGTGAGGAGAGGCAGCAGGGAGCACTGGAGAGTGTTGTTTCAGGCCTCTAGTGTGCAGCTCTGGCCTTCCCTTGGTTGTTCCCACCTTTCTGGTGCTTTCTGTGTCCCAGGGGTCAAGGGCTGTGGGTGTGGATGGCAATCAGGCCCCTGGCTGGGTGAACTCAGCAGACCCTCTCTGCCTCCGCCATAGGCACAGCCGCCTGTCCTAACGGCAGCTTCCACTGCACCAACACTGGCTACAAGCCCCTGTACATCCCCTCGAACCGGGTCAACGATGCGATATGTGGTGAGCTAGGATGCCCCAGCATGGGGAGGGAGGCCGGGGCGGCAGTGGGAGGAGGCATTGCCCGCTCTGATCTCGGCCCCCACCTCCACTTCAGACTGCTGTGACGGGACAGATGAGTACAACAGTGGCGTCGTCTGTGAAAACACCTGCAAGTACGTGATGGCAGTACCCTCCCCTTTGCCAACCTTACCACCTTGCATGGCCGTACCCCTGGGGTTGGGCTGGCTCCCTTTTCTTCTGCTCATTCTATGCCAGGCAGACGTTTTCTGAACCCTACATCCCTGGCTCTCCCTGTAGCCCATAAACCAGGTGCGATTGTTTTCTTGTCTAACAGGTGAGGAAACTCGAGGGTAGGAAGGGAAATGACTTTTCCAGGGTCACCTGGTAGCAGGTAGCAGAACTGGAACTTGATAGCTCCAGGAACTCCTGCTCCATGTTTTAATTGCCACACGCTAATGTGGGGCCTGAAATTCAAATGTGGGTGATGCGAACGACAGAAGTGCGCCAAGTCCGAGGCAGCGGGGAGTAGGGAGGACCGGGGAGTAGGGAGGACCGGGGAGTAGGGAGGACCGGGGAGTAGGGAGGACCGTGGCGTCTGTCAGAATAGCCGCTCTCAACGCCTGTCTTTGATTGGTGGGTGGAAGGGCTGGGTCAGCGTTTGGTTTGGTTTGAATTATTTATTTTTTTATTGAGCTGGGTTAGTTTTGCAAAGAAGCTAGAACTCCCAACACTTATGTAAGTCCTTCTAAGTGGAGGGTAGGTTGAGCAAAGTTCACTTACTGGTCGGTTCCCTGTCAGCCTGGGAGTCTGTGATTTCTGTCCTTTCTCTCCTTTGTCTCTTCAGAACCGCTCCCCAGCCCCGATCCTCAGCACTCCCTAGTACCTCCCCTTGGCCCCAAGGTTGTGCACTGTCCCTTTTCACAAGGACAAGGGATGAGGGGCACCAGAGTTGGGAGCCTGGGGGTGGAGGAGCGTTTGCTGGCTTATCCTCAGCGTGGCGCAGGAGCGCGTGGGCCTGCAGGTGCATTCAGCCTTTCTGGAGGAGGGCCCTGTGTGCTCCCTGGTGACGCCCATGTGTCCCCTCGGCCCCAGGGAGAAGGGCCGCAAGGAGAGAGAGTCCCTACAGCAGATGGCAGAGGTCACCCGGGAAGGGTTCCGCCTGAAGAAGATCCTTATTGAGGACTGGAAGAAGGCCCGGGAGGAGAAGCAGGTGAGGCACCCTTGGAGGCTGACTTGGGGCATTCTGGGCCTTGAGGCCTAGAAGGGTGGGCAGCCAGTGCTCGTGGGGTTTGTACCTGCCCCTAAACAGGGTCCTGGGGCAAGGTGCCACCTGCCTGCCCCTGGCTCTGCTCAGGTGAGCAGCACTGAGCACTCAGTCCTGGGCGGGGCAGTCAGCTTAGGGGTCTGCCAAGGCAGGACACCGGACTGACGTGAGCTTCGAGGGTCCCTGCTGTCCCTTAGGGACAGGAGGGCCCGCCTCTCTGCATCCCTGGTCTGTGGTGCCACTGCCTGTAGAAGGAGTTGACGGTCGGTGACTTCCCAGTTCTGGGGCTGGGCCAAGGTGGTGTCAGTCAGCAGCACCTGCCAACCCCTGAACCACTATCCATGAGCTCGTGCTAGGGCAGGGTCGGCAGGGAGGTGAGGATTCTGCCTGCCTCCCTGTGGGGATGTGGGTGCTTCCCCGACCTGTGCCCTGTGTCTCCCTCTTTTTGTGCGTGTGTGTGTGGTGCTGGGGACGGAGCCCAGGACCTCGCGCGTTCTAGGCAAGTGCTCTGCCACTGAGCGGCCTCCTCAGCCCTTGTTGCCTCTTAAGACGCAGGAGTACAGGTGTGTGAGGCACTGGACAGGAGGCTAGGGCGGGCCTGGACCCGCCGAAGGGAGAGACAGACAGTGAAGGGGAGTCTGGGGGCTTTGCGGCACAGAGGTGGGTGTCGCCGCGGTCTCCCTCCTGGAGAAGGAGGTCTCTGTCTAAACCAGAAGCTGTAGGATAATTTGGACCTGCATGGAGACTGCTCCAGGCTAAAGGAACAGCTTGTGTGAAGATTGGAGGCAAAAAAGTGTGTGGGGGTCTGAGAGTTGTCAGGGCAGGTGAGGCCTTGGGTTTAAGGTGAGGACAGCGGAGAGGGGCGGAGAGCGGAAGGGCCTCGTCACTCAGGGCCTCGTGGGCTCCATCAGGTGTTCAGGCTCCTCTCCAGAGGCTGTGGGGACACATCAGGGGAGACCCAGCGAGGTGTCTGGAAAGATCTCTTTTTTCCCCAGGAAACCAGGAAGTAGGAGACTGTGGCGGGGGGTGGGGGAAGCAGGTGGATTGTGATGTCCCTTGAAGGCACACTAGGGTTGTCCTCCCCAGCCCGGGGGCCGTGGCCTTCTCCAGTGGAGCAGAGGCAGGGAGGTTGCCTTAAGAAGGAGGCCGACCTGAAGGAGAGCTGGCCTTTTTGCCTTCTGCCTCCCAGAAAAAGCTCGTTGAGCTGCAGGCTGGGAAGAAGTCTCTGGAAGACCAGGTGGAGATGCTTCGGACGTTGAAGGAGGAAGCCGAGAAGCCAGAGAAGGAGGCCAAAGAAGAGCACCGGAGGCGGTGGGAAGGTGTGTCCGGGCTGGCCAGGGGCTCGCTCCTGTGTCTGTGTAGGCTGACCTCTGACGGTGGCCTCTCCTTGCCTGGGTGCCTCGTTATCTGTGTGTTGGTCATCGTGCTTGGAAGTTGTTTTTAGGAATAGTTTTTAGCCTTGGGTTCTTACCTCTAGAGAGCTCGGGCTTTCCTTTCTTTTTTTTTATGCGTTTTTTATTCAATGCATTTTTTTTTATTTGTACGTGGTGCTGAGGATCGAACCCGGGCCGCCCACGTGCTAGGCGAGCGCTCCACCGCTGAGCCACAACCCCAGCCCCTGGGCTTTCCTTTCTGTCCGATGCTTGGGACGCTGCCATTCAGAGACCCCCGAATCCAAGTTCAGGGTTTGAGGCTGTTGTGATCCCCGGCAGCGTGTGGACTGAGACATGTGCACGTGTTAGGTCACGTCGCCCCACCCCTCGTTCTGTTGGCTCTTTACAGTGCTGGGGATTGAACCCAAGGCCCCCACATGCCAGGCAAGCCCCCCCCCCCCCCAGCCTCAGCCAGCCTTGGCGGAGTTACCCGATGCAGCTCCTGACTGACCATAGCCCTGCTGAGGCTGTGGCCCTGTTCCTCTCCTGACCTTGGACTTTGACTCCAGTCCCCTTTGCTCCAGACGTCTGAATTTGCCAGGCCTGGCTAAGTCCCTTAGGGCAAAAGAGATTTCTGCATTCTGGGACCTCGTTGCCCTGCCATCCCCGTTGCCTTTGTCCACTTTTGGGGGTGACTGTTTAGGGTGCAGCTCTCGCCCTGGGCTTGTGCTGCTGTGGCTGGAGGTGCAAAGCCGCGGCCCAGGGTCTCAGTCTCGCTCCTTGACACCCCGTGGAGGCAGGCTAGGAGGGGCAGGGGTGGAAACCCGCTCCGAGCTAGCCGAGGGGCCGAGCCTTGCTGGACGGCGTTGGAGCCGTGGTCCTAGCTGCTCATACTGGAGCTGGGGTGTGGGTGGCCCACAGGAACCAGGACAGCCTCTCTCTAAGCCTTGCTGTGGGCCTCCAGGTCTCTGGGCCTCTGCTGCCCTTTCTTCCCTCCGTCTGCTGACAGGCTCTTCCCGCTCTCTCCTAACTGGCAGCTCATCCAGTCAGCGTGTCGGGCACCTGTGAGCGCCAGGCCCGCCCCAGATGCTAGAAACACAGCACGGGACGGGCCACACGGCTGCAGGAGTGCCCGCCCTCAGGGGTAGCGGGCCAGGCAGGGCGCAGGCTCCGTGGGGCGGCAGCTCTGCTTCCTAAGAGCAGCAAGAAGGCCGCGAGGCTCGGGGAGGAAGTGAGGAGGTGGGGCAGGCGCTGCGGGGCAGGCTCGGCCCTGCCACCTGGGGAGGACTTGGGCTTTTGCTGCAGGGGAAGCGGGCACCACGGAGGTTCTGAGCAGAGGGATGTGACCTGGCTCCCAAGTCCCGTCTCCATGGGGGAGGGTGGGACTGAGTAGGAGCCAGGAAACCAAACGGAGGCGACTGGTCCTGGCCGGTGAGGGTGGGGCTGGGGCCCGGTGGGGCTGGGGGCAGCAGCGGGGGATTCTGGGTGTCACTTGAGGCACGCTGGGGTGGGTCGTCTGCTCCAGCAGTGGAGCCCAGAGGCTCTCTGGGCAGGAAGCCTGCGCCCTCTCCCTCCCCCAGGCCCTGGCCTCCGTCCCTCCTGCTGCCACTTCTCCTCTCCCCGCCCTGTCCCCCAGCCGGGCTTCACCTGTCCACGTCACTTCTTACCTCTCCTTCCCCCGCAGAGGGCGCGGGCCTTTCTTCTTCTTGTCCCCGGCACGCTGGACACAGCGGGTGCTCAGTGGCGGACAAGGGCCAGTTTGGGGCAGTGGGAATGAGTGGGTGGGGCACGGGGTGACGAGAGCCCACCCTCCACAGAGCAGCAGGCCGCGTCCAGGGCCCAGCGGGAGCAGGAGCTGGCGGCCAACGCCTTCCAGGAGCTGGATGACGACATGGACGGGGTGTGAGTGTGGCCCTGCCGCCTGCCGGCTGGGGTCCCCTTGCCCATCTGCCTGTGGAAGCCAGCCAGAGCCTGCGCTGGGTCACCCTGGGGGTCTGGGCCCAGAGAACACCCTGTGGGGAGGGATCGCTTTCCTGGGCCCGGTTTGTCCTGGTACAAGTGGCGAGAGCCAGGCCTGCATGAACCCTGCGCCTCTGAGCTTGCTGAGGGCCCGCAGATGGCGAAGGGTGGGCTTCTGGGAGCCAAGGGGAACTCGGAGCCCGGGAGGGTGAGGAGCGGGGGCACGGGGGCTGCTGGTCATAGGAGTGCGGGGTGTGGCGTCCAGGCCAGCGTGGGTACTGGCCTGGTGTGGAGGTGCTGGGCAAGGGGCAGTTTTGATGCATTGAGTTGTGAGGGTGGAAGGAGGCAGAAGCTGGTGAGGTTAGGAAAGGAGCCTGTGGGATGTGAGTGTCCCCATGTTGTCCCCGTGTCTCCTAGCCCCGTCCCTCCTGCACCTCTGCTTTGAGCCCTGGGCAGGGGGAAGGGGGCCTGGGCTTGGAGGGCTGGCTCCTCCTGGACGGGGGCCAGCTCCAGCCCTCGCCTTCTCTCAGCCTCCTGCGCCCCCCACGCTGCAGGCCCGCAGGGAGGCTGTGGGAACAGCACTGGCAGGCAGGAGCGGCAGGCCACCAGGCTCAGCACCGGAGCCTCACCCTCCCTGTCTTTGTCCCCACAGGGTCTCGGTGGCTGAGCTGCAGACCCACCCAGAGCTGGACACGGATGGGGATGGGGTGCTGTCTGAAGGCGAGGCCCAGGTACCCCAACATGCCCCCAGACCTGGTGGCATCAGGACAAAGGAGGGGGCAGGCCAACGGGCAGCTCTGTTGGGGCACCCGACCCTAGCTGCTGCCTGGGCAGGCCAAGATGCTGGCTGCCCAGGGTCGCTTCTCCCCATCGGGTGGGGTCCAAGAAAGAGCCAGGGTGGGCTAGAGCTGGCTCCCACGTCTGTCCCTACCAGGGCACCCGCTGGCCGGATACGCAGCTTGCCCTGCCCCCAGGCCTTTGGCCCCGTCTTCCCCTCCACTCTCCACTCCTGCCCACTCCTGCCCGCTCCTGGTCCTTCCCTGTTGCACCCTGGCCTTGGCCTCAGAGGCCCTGGCACATTCTGGTGCTGGAGCTGTCTCCTGGTCTGCTCCCTCTGGCTCCTCTGTCCTCTCCCGGGCTCCCCAGGCCCAGCCCCGCCTTGCTCCTCAACAGGCCTGTGCTGCCCCCTTCCGGCCACTGCATTGTGCTTGCTGGGGTCTGGTCCCCAGGGCTCAGGCCCAGCAAGCCGGTGCCTGGCACCACTGCCCGAAGCCCCAGTGCTGACCCCACCCTGCCACACAGGCCCTCCTTGGTGGGGACGCGCACACGGACGCCAGCTCCTTCTACGACCGTGTCTGGGCTGCCATTAGAGACAAGTATCGGTCTGAGGTCAGTATGGGGGGGAGGCCGTCCTGCCCCTGCCCTGCCCTGCCCTGCCCCCACTGCTCACAAAGGCATGGCCTCCAGCCCTGGCCCCCAGCCACCTGGCCAGCTGGATAGTCCCGAGTCCTCCAGGGGCGCCCTGTCAGCTGTCCTGCCCTTCCTCTAGAAAGGTGGGGCCACTGGCCCTGGTGATGTGGGCAGGTGCCCATGTCCTCAGCACCCGCCTCCTGCCTCCCTGCCAGGTGCTGCCCACGGAGCTGCCGGAACCTCCATCCCCTGATGTGACGCAGCCCAAGGAGGAGCCGCAGCCACCAGTGAACCTGCTGCCCACAGAGGAGGAGGAGGAGGAGGAGGAGGAGGAGGACCGGAAGAGGAGGAGGAGCAGGAGGAGGAGGAGGTGCAGGGGGAGCAGCCCAAGGCTGGGGGGCAGAGGGGGTGGGGCCGGGCTGCCTGCTGACCCTGCCCTTGCCCAGGAGGCCCCGCCCCCGCTCGAGTCCCCGAAGCCGGCCAGCCCCACGGAAGAGGACGCGATGCCGGCCTACGACGAGCAGACGCAGGCCTTCATCGACGGTGAGGCCCCGGCCTTGTCCCTGCGGTCACCTCCAGCAGTCTGGTCCTGCCCCTTGGGAGTGGAGCCACAGCTGAGCCCCACTGTCTGTCTCCAGCAAGGCCAAGGCACAGACTGCACCTGCCGCCCGCCATAGGAAGGACGAGCTCCCAGCAAGCTGGCAGTGCCGAAGGCGCCCGCGGGAGGCCAGCCCCAGGGCGCTGCCTGCCTCCCCGGGGCGCGGCTTGTTTGTGCCACCCTGCAGGCTGGCAGCCAGCGGGAGCCCCGCCAGGGTCCCTCAGGAGCCAGGCGTGTTAGCAGCTGGGAGAGGCCTTCCCTGGGGCCACCTGTGTCCCATCCTGCCATCTGTTCCACCCTTGACCAAGTTAGGCCCGGGGAGCAGGGGGTGCGGTCTCGTCTGTGGCACCCATTTTCCATCTTCCTGGGTCGGGGCTCACCACCTCTGACCTCTGCTCCCTCCCCCAGCTGCCCAGGAGGCCCGCAACAAGTTCGAGGAGGCTGAGCGGTCCTTGAAGGACATGGAGGAGTCCATAAGGTAGCCAGGCCTGTGTCCAGGGGACGCAAAGCCACACCACCTGGCTCCCTGAGGCAGATCCAGCGGCCAGGAGGCAGCCGGGCACCGGCTTCTGCAGGGAGTGACTGGTGGCGGGAGGGGGCCTCCCATGTTGGTCTCCTGTGTCCTGGGCTGCCCTTCACCTTACTTCCCCTTCCAGCAACCTGGAGCAGGAGATTTCCTTTGACTTTGGCCCCCACGGGGAGTTCGCCTACCTTTACAGCCAGTGCTACGAGCTGACCACCAACGAGTGAGTCCCGGGGCAGGTGGGCCTGCGCAGGGGGCGGCGGCTGAGTGCAGGGGCCAGCGAGCCCGTGGCAGGGCTTGGGCTGCCCTCCTCATCGGTGGGGACATGGAGGCCAGGGTCAGTGTAATTTGAGGTGTCTGTGAGCCCCTTGCGTGCAGGGGTCCCATGTCCCCCGACCATCCGCCCTGCCCGTCCACAGGTACGTCTACCGGCTGTGTCCCTTCAAACTCGTCTCGCAGAAACCCAAACACGGAGGCTCCCCCACCAACCTTGGGTGAGTGGGCCCAGCCGGGGCCTCCTTCCGGCCCTCCCCGGCTGCAGGCCCTCAGCACCCCGCTCTCCCACAGCACCTGGGGATCGTGGGCCGGTCCTGACCACGACAAGTTCAGCGCCATGAAGTATGAACAGGGCACGGGCTGCTGGCAGGGCCCCAACCGCTCCACCACCGTGAGTGCCTGGTGG
Source organism: Tamias sibiricus (assembly GCA_025594165.1). Classification (NCBI taxonomy): domain Eukaryota; kingdom Metazoa; phylum Chordata; class Mammalia; order Rodentia; family Sciuridae; genus Tamias; species Tamias sibiricus. The sequence goes on from CM046673.1 coordinate 11,094,355, forward strand.
AGGGGCTGCGGGAACCCAGGCCTGGCCACGCCCGCCTGAGCCCCCGCCTGCCTTGTTTCCAGGTGCGCCTCCTGTGCGGCAAGGAGACGGTGGTGACCAGCACCACGGAGCCCAGTCGCTGCGAGTACCTCATGGAGCTGATGACACCTGCAGCCTGCCCAGAGCCACCCCCAGAGCCACCCTCCGAGGGCGACCACGATGAGCTCTAGCTGGGACAGAGGTGGGCAGGGATTAGGTCTCTGCCTGCCCCAGTGTGGGGACATCACGCCCTCCTGGCCTGCCTCCGGCTTGTCTTTCTCTTGTGGTGCTGGGTGGAACCTGGGGCCTTGCGGGAGCTGGGCAGGTGCTCACCAACCCCTCCTCATTCTAATTTGTTTTTTCTCCATCTAGAACCTCAAGGCGAGGAACCAGCCCCGGCAGTGCTGCCCCTGCCCTTCACTCTGTGGACCAAGGCCTGGCCCTGGGTTCCTTGTCCTCCCACCCGGCAGGAACCTGATGGGCTCTGCCCTGCCCCAGGGCCCAGGTGGGGCCACACCCCCGGCCCAAGTGCCCTCCAAAGATGGGGTAAAGGAACTGGCCCTCATGGTCCCCCACCCTGGTGGTGTGCCCCTCCATCCCATCCCATCCCATCCTGTCCCCACCCTTCCTCCCCTGGTGGGGAGAGTGAATGACTTGACCTGTGTGACCTTGAAACAATAAATGTGACTCCTCTCCAAGCTTGGTGATGTCCGCCTCGCTCTACCAGGGTGGGAATGGGGGGGTGAGGACAGGGTGAGTGAAGGGGGCGCAGCCACCGTAGGTCATGCCTGGCCTCCCTCATCATTGGGGGACACTGCAGCCCAAGTGATCCATGAAGATGGCCTTCAGGTAGTACAGTCCAGCACGAGGGGCGGGTAGACCTGGGCCACCGTGGCCTGGCTTCCATCTGTGCCACTCTTACCCTCTCTGAACTGGTCTGTGCCATGGGTAGGGCAAGTTTCCCTCCCAGGGCAATGAGACCCGGGCCCAGAGAGGGACAGCGGCCTGTGCTGCACCACCCAGCACAGATAGCAGCACAGAGAACCTCACCCGCCCCTGGACACCACCAGTGCACTGACCACCCGAGACGTTAAGATTCTGAACTTTTATTTTCTGGCATGAAAAGTACAAATAATTAAACAATTCCATGTAAAAGTCTGTTACCGCGGCCAGGCCTGGAATCCCGGTAATAAATAGTCTAAACGCAACGCAAAGTGTTCTTGTTGGTTTTTTTTTTTTTTTTTTTTGTCTTTTTTTTTTTTTTTTTTTTTTTTTAACAGTTCTTTATCACCTCCAACATGGACTCTGTCATGATTTGAAACCTTCCGAATAAATAACAGGATGAAGGGAGGGTTGGAGGGGCTGAGCCTCCTCCCCGCTGGCCCTGCCCCTGACCCCCTGGGACTTGGAAGACCGAGGCCCCCCTCTCCTGGGAGCCCTTGGCCTGGCCCCCTGGGGGGAGGGGCTGGCCTCCAGGGAGGGGGCCTGGCTGGGCTGAGCTTTGTGTTTTAGAAAAAGAAGTCCCCTCCCAGTCTTGGGGGTGGCAGGGCCCTGCCTAGGCCTCGGTGGGGGGTGTGGGGAGGTGCCCCCTCTCCAGAGCCTGGCCCCCCCAGGGTGGGGGACAAACCCAGCCCTTATTGCTCGGATGCCTCCAGCATGTGCGGAGGGCAGAGGGGAGAAAGCCCCAGAGACAGCAGGGAAAGGGGGGTGGACCCGCTCAGGGGTCCCTGCCCTGCTGGAAGGGAGGAGGAAAGGAAGGAGGACTTAAAACCACAAGAATAAATAGGTTTGTGTATCATGAACAAGCTAGGGGTTTCACCAGCTAAATAGGACTGAAAAAATTCTCAAGACAAGAGCAAAAATAATCCCATTGAGACCCCCGGACGTCGCTGGCCACGGGGTCTGACCCACAGAAGCCCACGCCCCCCGGGTGCCACTCGGCTACCATTACTGTTATTAATAATTATTATTACTTTAATGATTCCACTTCCCCTTTTATAAATAAATTAGGCATAACCACATCTCGGCAAAACTTAAAGAAACAAAGAGAACATCATCTGTTCCTTTAACTTGCAAACTGGATGAAGTAACAGAAATATACACAAATCTCCTTACAGGGCAACAGGAATAATAAATAGTTAACATAGCAATAAGTTAAAACTACAAGAAGCTAAATTCAGCAAAAAAGTACAAGAAAGTTAACTGGTGCCAGTTTATGTCTTTTTTTTTTTTTTCCTTTTTTTTTTTTTTTTTTTAGATCTCTTCTGTGTGTGGTTTCTTTTTTTTTTATTTTTTCTTCTTTTTTGTTGCTTTTCTTTTTTTCTCTCTTGTTTGGTTGTTTTTTTTTTTTTTTAATTTTGTTGCTTTTTTGATGTTTTTTTTTTTTCTTTTTCTTTTTTTTCTTTTTGTTCCTTGCAGCAGAAGCTCCACAGACGTTTAAGAACAACACCGGGAGGGGTGGGGAGAGAGAGTTGGACGTCCAGATGGGGCCATGGCCAGACACCAAACGCAGAGGACACCGGGAGAAGGCAACTAGAACTAGTCGGGGGGCTTCGCAATTTTCAGTTCTGACTGGGCCCACTGAGGGGTGGGTGGGGGCTTTGAGGGCTCCCAGGGGGCTCCAGCCTTTGGCTTCTGTTGGAATTTTTTAAAAAGAATGAAAAGGGAGACAGGAGCAAAGTCCAGACAGAAGCCAGGGCTGGAGCGCCAGATGGGGCTGTGTCCACTGCCCTCCCCAACCTGGAAAGACACAAAACCCAACAAACCAAAAGGGGTAACGAGTGGAAGGGACGTGGGGCTGGGCTGCGGGGCCCATCCACCCTGGGCCTGGCGGGGTTGCTGGGTGCTTGCTGCTGGAGAGGCCCAGCCCTGGTTGGGGGGAGGCTCAGGGCTGGGCCTCTCCCTCAGCCCAGGGAGGCTGAGCCCCAGGGACAGGGGGTCCTTTGGCCTCAAGTGTTGTGGGGGGTGGGGACTGCCTCCAGCCCACCATGATGCCAAAGCGGAACGAGGTATTGTGTGTCTGGATGCGTGGACGCTGCGTGAGCACGCCTGTCGGTGGGCAGCAGGGAGACCCCCTGATGGTCCAGGAGAGAGCTGTGCGAGAACCTGGGGTTGGGGCACGTTGGAGCCAAGGGGACTCTGGGAGGGGGACCGGGCCAGCCTGGAGGAAGTGACAGGGTCAGGGGCTGGGGTGGGATCTCTTGCTGGGCCTGTGGGGTGCTGTGCATGTGTTCCTGGGTGTTTGTGTCTCTGTGACCAGGTGTGGAGATCCGCACACCTACGCGTACTACGGCCACCTTTGTCTGTGTACAGCCATGTAGCCCCAAACCCCTGTCTCCTCCTGTGTCGAGGTTCAACCCTGTCCACGTGTCTGGGTTTGGCCAGCGAGTTCCTGAATGGACCTCTGAGTGTGTCCGTGTCTCCGCCCTGTGGTGTAAGCATGTGCCCCTGCGTGTGGCCCTGTGGACTCCCAGCCCCTCAGCCTGCTCCCCGCACCCCCTCCCCAGTTGGTAAACATAACCTGCCAAAATAGTTTCTTTTTTTTTTTTTTGTCTTTTTTTGTGATTTTTTTTTTCAAGTTCAAGAATCCCCAGTAAAAATTCTCCACGAGGTCTTTTTCCCTTTTTACAAAAATAGAGTTTTTCTTCCCCTCCCACCCTCCCCTGTTTTTCATTTTGTTTCTGCTTCCAGCCCCGCCCCCTGCTCCCCGCATTCCACCCAGGGGCTCTGGGGGGCTGGGAATGCCCACACCCCTCTTTATGTTTCACTTTTTTGGGGATTTTTAAACCTGTTCCCTCCCCTCTCTCTCCAGGCCCACCTACGTGTTGGGGAAGCCTGGGCAAGGGGGCCTGAGAGGACACCCCGTGTCCCCCAAGCCATCCCATGGAGGGGAGACTGGGGGGCTCGTCTCTGCTTTCTTTTTGACCGAGAAAAGAAAAAATAACCCTCACCATGAACCAAACCAAGACGAGAGAGTGAACAGCCCAGCCTGGGATGGGGGAGGCAGGGAGGGCGGAGTGGGGGACCCCCGGGCACCCCCTCCCCTGCAGACCCTCCTGCTCCCCGAGTGCTCACCCTGTGGCTTCGTAGGGCTGTGGGTCTGCCTGGGCTCTCTCTCTCGGGCCCCTCCTCTCTCTCTCTTTCTCTCTCTCTCTGCTGCCCGGGGCGGGGGCTGCGGGGGCAGCTCAGGCCTTGTGCTGTTTGCTGGTCTTGAAGGACACCTGCAGCACGCGCTCGCCCAGGCGGTAGCCGTTGAGGCTGGCGATGGCCATGGCTGCCTCGTCGTAGTTGGTCATGGTGACGAAGCCGAAACCCTTGCACTTGTTGGTGGTGAAATCGCGAATGACCTTGACATTGGTGACCGCCCCGAAGGGCCCAAACAGCTGCCACAGCACGCTCTCATCGGCCTCCGGAGACAGGTTGTACACGAAGATGCACCAGCCGGCACCGGCCGCGCCCCCCGACAGGCCCACGCCGGCCAGGCCACTCATGCCGTCGATGGCGATCGGCGAGAACCTGGCGATGAGCGACAGGGGACTACTTTGGGGGTCACGCGGGCTCTGCCCTGATCCCCAGCATGCCTCCGACCCCGCGGGGACCATGGGCTCCCCTGATGCCACCAGGACTCTTCACTGGGCCTGCTGTGTGTTTGACCCTGTGCTGTCCTGACCTTGTGGTGACCCTATGGCCTCTGACTCTGACCTGGAGACACCAGTCCTGATCTGCAACTTGTCTGGGCCTCAGACCCTCCCTGAACATTAGGCTGCAACCAAACCATGGTCCACTCCCTCTATAACCTGACCCCACGACCTCTGACCCTAACTGGTCCTGGGCCCCGTTGATCTCAACTCTTAACGCACCCTGGCTGCCACCCTTCCCTCAGTACATCCTCCCACCCAACTTCTTCCCTCACCCTAACTCTGACTCCATTCCGACACTACCCTGACCTTACCCTGGGCAACTCTGCTCCCATTCCCCCAGGGGGACCTGGAACCTTCACCTGGCTGAAGGCCCACTTTGGAAGAACAAGGCTGAGTGCCAGCCATGAGTACAGGGGGTTCAGAGCCTCGCCTCCCGTCTCAGCATAGATAGCACCCCTTCAAGGCAGCCTCCTTTGCCTCCCTAAAGTGGCCTACCTCCTCATCCTTCTGCCCCTTTCTGGCATTTTCCTACTCAAGTCATATACAGTGGCCCCCCTTATCCAAAGTTCTACCTCCTGCAGTTTCAGTTACCTGTAGCCAACCTTATTTTGAAAATATTAAGCAGGAAGTTCCAGAAATAAACAACTCAGAAATTTTAAATTGCACACTGTTTTGAGTAGCAAGATGAAATCTCATCCTGTCTTGCCCAAGAGATGATTTATCTCTGCCCAGTGTATCCACACTGTATATACTACCCACCCATTAGTCACTTAGTAACCATATCCAGTATCAGATCAGTCTTAACATGGCAGTGCTTGTGTTCAAGTAACACTTCTTTTACTTAATTAATGACCCCAAAGTGTAAGAGAAGTGATAAAAAGTTTCCTTTAAGCAAAAAAAAAAAAAAAAAAAAAAAAAAAAAAAAAAAAAAGTGAAAGTTCTCAACTTAAGGAAAAGAGAAAAAAACACTACTGAGGTTACTAAGACCTATGCTAAAAACAAATCTATCCACAAAATTGTGATAATTTTTCTGTAGCATCTCACACTGCAAAAGGTACAACCTCAGTGTGTAAGTGAAAAAGATATTCAATTGTATACATATGTATGAGAAAACCAAAGGATATATATGGGGTTCGGTATGATTCATGGTTCCAGGCTTCCAGTGGGGACTTGCAATGTATTCCCAGTGGATAAGGGGGATCGCTGTATTTATTATCAACTCCACATTCTTCTGCAAGAATTTACTCCCTGGCACACTGCAGTTCTAGAATAGCACCCAGTAGAAGTTCAGGAGGTGTTTGAGTGAATTAATGAAACACTCTAGAGGTGCTTGTTGAATGAATTATTGAAAGGACAAAGTGCTCCCCCTGGCATTCCTCCTGTGTTCCCTGACCTTCAGAATTAAATCACTCAACTTTTGGTGGCAAGGGGCAGGAGGGACCCTAACAGCTGGACCATTTACCCTTGACTGCCCGGGACGGACTGCTTGATCCCTTCCCTGCTGCCAGGGACTCCCCTACCAGGCCTCAGTACTAAGGTCGCCTCAGATGGTTGGGGTCTCTGCTGGGCCCATAGCCCCTCATGCCGCCCCATGCACAGTCTGCTCTCTATCTGCGTCAGTCCTGCTCTCTTACCAATCTCTTCCCCCACTAGACTAAGGCCATGAACAACAGTAACAGTAGTCATCAGACGGCCACCTTTTATTGAGTGCTTACTACGTGCTGAGCACCAGCTCAGTGTCACTTCATCTCCAGGAGGGACGAGGTCTGACCTGGCCATACTAGTCTCCCACCTCTCAGCACGCTCTCTGCGGCTTGTCCAGCCATGACCACGGGAACTTCCACAAAGATCTGTGGTGCGGGGCCACAAGGTCTACCCCAACTTTGGAGCAGAAGGGGGTCATTCTGTGACCCTTGACACATATGATCAACAGTGGCCGGTGGACCTCAGAGACTTCATGTGGAACCAGGGGGTGAGGGGCAGCCCCAGGCAAAACTGCTTGCACGCCTGTAATCCCAGCACTTGGGAGGCTGAGGCAGGAGGATCGCGAGTTCAAAGCCAGCCTCAGCAATGGCGAGGCACTTAGCAACTCAGTGAGACCCTGTCTCTAATAAAATACAAAAAAGGGCTGGGGATGTGGCCCAGTGGTCTAGTGCCGCTGAGTTCAATCCCCGGTACCAAAAAAAAAAAAAAAAAAAAAAAAAAAAAAAAAAACTGCTTGCCTTTCATTGGAACGGGAAGAAGAAAACGGGAGGGGCGTGCACGGCCCCCTGGCCCCACACTTCAGAGCAGCTCTGTGTGGACCTTGCTATGCTCACAGCCCCCTAAGAGGCAGGGAGGTCCTGAGGGTTAGAACCTGGGTCTGCCTGATGTCAAACCTCTTAGTGGCCACGCTGTTCCTAAGCACAAGCAGATGAGACTACGCTGGTGGTCCTGGGGCAAAGTGCAGGTGGGGTAGGGGTACATTGGGGCAAGGGTCCAAGGAGGGGAGGGGAGGGGATGGGGACAGCAGGGCGGGGGCACTGTTACCTCTTGACTCCGTAGGCCATGTTGAGCAAATTGTCCAGCCTGTGGAGGCAGAAAGTTGTGGTCAGAGGTGGCCTCTGAACACACCCCGGTGTAGTGACGCCATTGGCTGGCCTGTCCTCCCCACCCCCCACCCGGCCAGCCTGCAGCAGGGCCCTGCCCCCGCCGGCTGCCAGCTCCCCGCCCGGCTGGACACCGCCTGGCACGGAGCGGCGGTCACTCGGGCACCGCCTCTCGCCTGCCCTGCTGCTGCCCGCCTGCCCCGGCAACCTCATCCTCCCCCTCCCTGCTGGCTGGCGGGTGCTGTCTGGGCCCAGGACTTGGTCTCTCTGGGGGGGATGAATCCTCACAGAGGCAACAGTCAGCAATAGTTAGCTCTGCTAGGGCACTGGGAGGGTGGGTAACTTGCCAGGCCACCCAGGGTCCATGAGGAGCCTCCACTGTCTCCCTCTGCCGCCTGTCTGAACCTCAGGGTCCTCTTCCGTAAAATGGGGGAAATATAAGTTCCGTCCTCTTGAGGCTGCTGCGCCTCTGGCAACTCAGAAGGCTGAGGCAGGAAGATCGCAAGTTCAAGGCCAGCCTCAGCAACTTCGGGAGGCCCTACACAACTCAGCTAGACCCTATCTCAAAATAAAAAATAAAAAGGGCTGGGGATGTGGCTGAGTGGTTAAGCACCCCTGGGTTCAATCCCCAGTACGAGAGAGAGAGAGAGAAAAGGAGGAGGAGGAGGAGGAGGAGGAGGAGGAGGAGGAGGAGGAGGAGGCTGGGAAGCGCTCCTGGGTTCAACTTCCAGTACCTAAGAATGATCATGCCAATCACAGTGACCGCGCACGCGCACCGCTGTCTGTGAAGCCTGCCCCGCGCCCGACAGACCCGGACGCGGCCCTTTCTGCCCTGGCAGCCTGGCGTGGGGGAGGGGTTCGCGCCAGCACGAGCCGCCCGCCGAGGCTCACCGGAAGCGCTGCGTCTGGTGGTGCAGGGGGCCTGCGTAGCGCCGCGCCGAGGACTGGTAGAGGTGCGTGAGCAGGGCCTGCCCCGTCTTCTGACTCGGATTGTTGGCGAACTTGACCGTGATGGGCTCCGCCGCACCCAGCGGCTTCTGCCCGTTCAGTCCTTTGATGGCCTCCTCGGCCTCGATCCTCTTGTCGAAGCGGATGAATCCCACACCCCGAGAGACACCTGCCGGGCGCGAGGGCATGCGTCCCGAGTGCTGTCCCTCCCCGGGTGGCTCCGTCCCCACCTGCCCGCCTCTCGCAGCCACCCCAGGGCCTCGGTCCGCTCCCCTGACCTGTGACCTGGTCCACCAGGATGCGAGAGGTGATGATGCGGCCGTACTGGGAGAAGAGCTGCTCCATCTCCTTCTGGCTCATGGTCTTGGGGAGCCCGCTGACGTACAGGTTCGCATCCCGGATGGACGCCGAGCTGGGCCTGGCGTAGGACACCTGGGCGGGGGCATCAGACGGGCAGGTGAGGAGAGCCCGGTTCACAGAGCTGCGGGGCCCCTCTCCACGCATTCCACGAACGCCTCTCCAGGGTCACTGTGGGGCCGGGTGGCGCAGGAGAGGGGCGTGGCTGTGGCTGGGACAACGTGGTTTTAGGGAGAGTGGGGAACAGGAAACCGGCACCTGAGGAAGTCAAGATGGCCCCGCGGCTGGGATCACGAGTCTCGCTGGGGCCCTGCAATGCATACCCAATACCCTATCAACAAACTTCGATTTTTCCCTCTCCCTTGGAGAGTAGGCCCCGGATGGCTGGCCCCTTCTCTTCGTGACTATGCTGGGCTCCCCGGGGTCACTCAGGTCTTTGGCTACCAGCTCCATGCTGCCGACTCCCGAATGTTCCCCAACAAAGTCTTTGCCCCTGATCTGTAGACTCGCAGGGCACCTGGAGGCTGGTGCCACAGGTGCATGGCTGCATCTGGCTTGGGAATGCCCCCAACCTTGTGTGACTCAAGTAATGGCAGCTCTGTCCTCCTGATGCTCAAGTCCCCAGCCTTGGGTGTCCTCAACACTTCTCTGTCCTTCACTCTGAATCCACCAAGAACCCTGTCGGCTGCACCTTCCTTATTATCTAGAATCTGCACAATCTCCCCACTTCCACCCTAGCCCAGCTTCCACCACGGACCACAGGGGCTCCTGTGTTCAACCTTCAGTATGTTCCCCCAACAGCAGCCAGAGGGCGTCTGTGAATACTTGAGCCGGGTCAAGTCCCTCCTCCACACAGAACCCTCCATGGCTCCCACCTTCCTCAGCATCAAAGCTAAGTTTCTTCCTGGAGCCCACAAGGCCTTGCACACTCGGCCCTATCACTACTCTGCCTTCATCTTCACCTCTCTTCCCCTTGTTTGCTCTGATCTAACTACACAGGTGTCCTCCACTTTTTCTCAAATACACAAAAAACTCTCTTCCCTCTCTTTCTTTTCCAGGTTTCAGTTGCAACATGCTCCCTGTCCTCTGCCACCTGAATGTGGTTCCCCACTCCCACTTCTATTACTCTTTCTCAAAGTACTTTTCTCAGTTGTGAATTATACATGTTTAGTCCTGTCATTCAATTCATGGCATTAATTAGGATCCAGCTCAACACTGAAACTCTCTGCAGCTGTTTTAAAAACGATGGACGTGTACATTATTTTCCTGAAACAGTGGTGAGTATTGTGAAGTGGGGGAAAGAAAAGTCCATTTACAAAGCAGCAGCACTGTGTGACCCCATCTCACTGTGTTTATCCATGGCCCCGCCCCCAAAGGCTCACTGGATGACCTGCCACTGGGGGGGGGGGGCACGGGTCATGGCTCGCCTCCCCCTTATTTCTGCTGACATCTATTTTCTGTTTCTTCTAAATCAACATCTGCCTAGGGGGTCATCGTCAAGGATCTGGGCAGTAAATTGTGAAGGTGTTATTACTTTATTGGAAATAACGAATTTAAAAAACGAGGGCTGAGGCTATAGCTCAGTTGGTAGAGTGCTTGCCTCGCATGCACAAGGCCCTGGGTTCCATCCCCAGCACTGAAAAACAAACAAGAAACAAATGAAATAAATACAGCAGGCTGGGGGTGGATTGGAGGTGAGGGTGCTGGTGGGCTGAAGGGCTGGATCCTCATTACTACGACTGCATGCACCTGGGATCCTCCAGCAAGAACCAGACACATGGGCCACTGTTATTTCTACAACAGTAACTTTTAAAGTCACAGTCATGGAACTGGGGCTGTGGCTTGCGGCAGGGCGCTAGCCTAGCTTGTGAGAGGCCCTGGGTTCCACCTCCAGCACTGCAAATAAATAGACAAATAATAAATAAAAATTTAAAAATCACAATCATGAATTTGAAGGTTTTCTTTCTCTCCCGCAGGGCTGGGAGTGTTGAAGGGTAGGGGTCAGTTCGTGGATCAGATCTGGGGGGAGAAGGGGGGCCTGAGCTTCGGGGTAGGTGCTGGGGTCTGGGATTCTCTGAGGCACAAAAGAAGTCTAACGGGCCTTCCTGTCTCTATGACCTGGGCTCCCCAAGGGCAGGCAGAGGCGGGAGAAAGTCCTCCCAGGACGGGGCCTGGCACACGAGGCACTCAAAATACTTTAATCCCAGTCTGCCAGGGTGACCAGTCAGGCCCAAGTTCACAAGGTCATCACGCAGGCAGACACACACAGGGACCCACATGAGGGCAGGAGGGTGCTTCATGGTACAGGGACAAGCCAGCAGGAGGCTGTCACAAGGCCATCACCACATTTACGATGACACAGGGGGCTTCAAGAACTACAGTAAGGGTTGACAAATGACATGCCTGTCACCCACTGTACAAGCACACGATGTCGCACGCGTTCCACCCCAACACAGGGCACAGGTAGACACGCCCACACAATGTCACTGTGACACACAGACACACCCGTGGTGCCCTACCAGGTCACAGTGGGAGCTGCAGCATGTCACTAAGCACCGGTCACAATAACACCAGATCTACAGACCCACGGGGACCACTGCAGGTCTTCACCACCCAGACCCACGATGGCAGCCACTTGACTGACACTGTGTCACAACCACCACATCACTAACCTGTTTCATGGCTCCGGATGACACGCACAGACGTGTACAAACACAGTTGATCGCTAGGGTCCACCTCCTGCCCCTGGGACTTCTAAGCCAGTTGGCCATGGAGAGGCCCTTTGGGTCATGACCTCATCTCCCCAGCCCCCCAGTGAGGGAGGGCAAGAGATTCCTGTACCTCTGTTCCCATGGCAAACTGGGGGCCAGATGGGCAGCCCCCACCCGCCTCCCCCAGGGTCCAGGAGCAGATTTGCAGGGCGGAGCCCACACACCCCCAGGCGGACTTAGAGAAGTGGTTTCCATGGTGATCCCCCCAAGGGAACCTGGGCTTGTAGGGTCCCAGCTGCAGCTGCTGAGAGTGGAGGCCATGGGGGAGGGGCGCTGCACAAAGGTGGGGGAAGGGCCTTCCTAATCCCACCCTCCCAGACCCTAATTAGGCCCCAGATGGCAGATGGGCCCCCACCCCCATTTCCAGGACAAAGACAGGGAGGGGCTGCCTAGAGGACCCTGGTTACCCTGTCCCACCTCCGGGCCTGGCTCTCTTCCTGAGAAGGTAGGGCTTATATCCTCCCCATCAACAGGTCCAGAAACTGAGGCTCAGAGCCCCAAAGCCATTGCCGGGTGAGCCAACCAGGAGGAAGAGACTCGGGCCCCGGCCCCTTGGGGACGGAGGGTGGGTAACAGGCAGGCTGGAGGACCTGGGAGGGGGCGGTGACTGACCGCTGGTGGGAATAGACACTGACCTTGATGGTCTTCGTCTGCAATTTGAGGCCGTTGAGGGTGTTGATGGCTTTGTCTGCATCGTTGGGGTCAGAATAGTTCACAAACCCGTAGCCGAGGCTCTGCCCTGTGGCAGGACCAGGGTAATGACCTTCCTGTCCAATGCTGGGGTTTGCCAGTGTCCCCTCAAGCTTAGGCCTGAGAGGCTGACCCTCCCCACCCAAACACCCCCCCACACACACACACCTTCGACCCCAGAGTCCCACGGGCCCCCACTGCTCCTAGGGCCCCCACTGCTCCTAGGGCGACGCCTGTCCCACCCATCACGCCCACATTCCTGGGGCTGCCACCTCTCTCCTCCTGCCCCCGCCCCCAACCTGCCAGGAGCCACACCTGTGATCTTGTCCCGAACCAACTTGCAGGACTCGATGTCACCAATGCTGCCGAAGAGACTCTTGAACTCATCCTGGGTCATGTTCTGGGGCAAGTAGTTGACGATGAGGTTGGTCTTGCTGTCATCAGTGGCTCCGTTTGTACCAAGGAGTGGCCCGTTGGGCAGGGCCGGGCCGGCCGGGCCCCCCCCCCACCTGAGACTCCATGGCCCCCAGTATCTGCTGGAGACAACAGGTCACACCGGCTCACCGCCCTGTCCCCACACTAGGGACCAGCAGGGGCATGGAGGGGCCCAGTGGTCACGGGTCAGCCCTGTCTGAGGGCACCTGATCACAGCCAGGGGACAATGTATTATTTGCGTGTGTGTGTGTGTGTGTGTGTGTGTGTGCAAGCGCACGCGTGAATGGGCATGGTACTCAGGACTGAGCCCACAAGCAAGGCAAGTGCTCTATAACTGAGCTGCACCCCCAGCCCTTTTTAAACTTTAAGCTTGAACCTCACGAAGTTGCTGAGCCTGGCTCCAAACTTGTGACCCCTCTGCCTCAGCCTTCCAAGCAGCTGGGGTTACAGGCGTGCACTACCATGCCCAGCTCCAGCTCACAACACATTCTTCTTTTCTTTTTTTAGTTGTGTATGGACACAATACCTTTATTTTATTTATTTATTTTTACGTGGTGTTGAGGACGGAACCCAGTGCCTCACATGTGCTAGGCAAGCACTCTACCAGTGAGCCACGACCCCAGCCTGACAGCACATTATTCTTAATAATTCCTTCCATTTATTGGAAAAAGCACTCAGTAAACCCCCACCCCCCCAAAGAAAAACCTCCTGATGTGATTTTACTATGAAAAATTTCATAGATACTCTAATGTGCCCTGGGGATGCAGCTCGGGGTAGAGCACTTGCCGAGCATGCACGAGGCCCTGGGTTCCATCTCCAGCATCACTGAATAAATAAATGTCATATACTATGGCTTGGATAAGGTCAGAGTGGGTCCCCCAAAGGTTCATATGCTGGAGGCTTGGTTCTTGGTGTGGCAGTGTTTCGGGGGGGGGGGGGGGGTGGGGGAGGACCTTTAAGGGGTGGGGCTTAGTGGGAAGTAATTAAGTCATTGGGGGCATCACCTTTGGAAAGGATTAGTGCTATTCTCAAGGGCCCCTAGTTAGTTCTCTCAAGAGTGGGTTGTTTGTTTTAGGGTCCAGTGCTGGAGACTGAACCCTCCAACATGTTGAAGCATGAGGGGTTTGCTGGAAAGAAATGCTAAAAACCCATGCACTCAGCCTCTTCTACACACAGCTGTTTCCCTTTCTGCTTCTCTGTCATGTTGTGACCCAGCCAAGAGGGTCCTCACCAGAGGCTGAACAGATGGGCCCATCCATTCTTGGACTTTCAGCCTCCAAAACTGTGAGATTCTTTTCTTTATAAGTATCCAGCCTCAGGTATTTTGCTATAGCAAAAGAAAACAGGCAAATACACTATATATGCAAACAGATTCCTAAAATCAATCTGTGCATTTTCAGAATTAAATGAATACTTTTTTTTTTTTTTTTTTTTTGGTACCGGGGATTGAACTCAGGGGCACTCGACCACTGGGCCACCTCCCCAGCCCTTTTTTGTATTTTATTAGAGACAGGGTCTCACTGAGTTGCTAAGTGCCTCACCATGGCTGAGGCTGGCTTTGAACTCGCGATCCTCCTGCCTCAGCCTCCCAAGTACTGGGATTACAGGCATGCGCCACCGTGCCCGGCTAAATGAATACTTTTCAGAATAAGAAATTTAACATTTTTAGGAGCATTGAAGGCCTCATGAGCCCCTCCATGATCATGTTTATTTTTCTCCTCCTATCAAACGTAAGTTTGATTCCAAATGTGTTAATATTTCCTTTGCTTCATGCAGAATTGTTGTATTAGGTATTTATTCCCATAGTTCTTTCACTGAGCTGTTTTGGTTTTGGGGGTTTTGTTGTCATTTGTTTCTGGTATAACATAAAGCACATGCAAATAATGACAGTTTTATTTCTTCATCTCCAGTCTATACCTGTTATTTTTCTTTTCTTATTGCAGGGACTACAGTATGATAGTGGCTCCCTTATAACTGATGTAAAATGAAATGCTTTAAAAAAAGAAAGAAAAAAGAACAACAACAAAAACACAAACAAACAAACAAAAAATAAATGGAACAAATAAAGAATACCAAAAAAGAAGGAGGAGAAAGAGGAGGAAAGAGAAATACTTTAAACATTTTATGGCTAAACATGATCTTTGCTATGGATTTTTAAAAAATGTTTATTTATTTGCTTTAGTTGTACACAATGCAATGCATTTATGTTTACATGGTGCTGCGGATCGAACCCGGGCCGCGCACGTGCTAGGCGAGCGCTCTGCTGCTGAGCCACAACCCCAGCCCTGCTATAGATTTGTTTCTAGATGGCCTTTGTCTGGTTTACACACACACACACACACACACACACACACACACACACATATTTTTTTTGGTGCTGGGGATTGAACCCAGGGCCTTGTGCATGGGAGGGAAACACTCTACCAACTGAGCTATATCCCCAGCCTGAATTTTGAAGACCATTCTACTGTTCTCTGACTATGGCATATGCCAATCTACTGAGTTAGTATTGGCTCTGACAACTCACTGCCTGTCCTTGAATATGTCCCTTATCCTCTTGAGACTCTATTTTACCTTGCAGTAAACTGGGGATTTAGCCCACAGATGCTTAACTACTGAGCCACATCCACAGCCCTTTTTTACTAGTTTTGAGATAGGGTCTTGCTAACTTGTTGAGGCTGGTCTCCAGCTTGCAATCTTCCCGTCTCAGGCTTCTGAGTCACTGAGATTACAAGTGTGCACCACCACTCCCAGCTTGGTTAAGAATATTTTCTTTGGGGTTGCAGGTGTAGCTCAGTGGTAAAGCACTTGCCTAGCTTGGGCAAGGCCCATTCCCAGCATTGCACACATGTAAGGAGAGTTTTTTCTTTTGTTCTAGTATCCTAACAAGATTGTTTTGAAGGAATTTGAATTTTATTGAATTTTTCTATATTGAAATGTGACTTTTTAGCTTTAAAGTATTAATGCCTCAAATTATGTCAATTGATTTTTCAATATTAAACCAACCACCCTAGGATAAATGGAATTTGCTTGATTTGGTTTTCTTTTCTTCTTTTTGGTGGTGCTGGGATTAAACCCAGCGTTATCATGCATGCTACTCAAGCATTCTACCACTGAGCTATACCCCCAGTTTGTTGAAGTTCTGCAGAGTTCTTTTTTTTAGCATTTTTTAACTAAAAATACTCAAATGCTATTTTATATGTAATGCATACAAAGACTCTAAAATGTAGATATTGATTTTTTTTTTTTTTGGATAGATGAGGAAGCTGAGACTCAGAGATGGTAAAGAAATTGCTGAAGTCACACAGCATCTCAGCATTTTAGTGGCACTGTAACTCATATGCAGACCTCTCTAGACTTGAAGACCATTCTACCACTCTCTGACTATGGCTTATGCCAATCAACTGAGTTAGTATTGGCTCTGACAACTCACTGTACATCTTTGAATATGTACCTTATCCTCTTGAGACTCTGTTTTACCTTGCAGCAAACAAAATAATTGGTAATGACTCTCAGAAGGGCCACATGGAGAATTTTAAAGTGGCATCTGTAGGAAATAGGGCTGGGAGTGATTGAACTGTCTATCATGTACCCAGGAAGGTAAAGTAGCCAATATTTACTTACATCTCCTATGGCACAGTTGGCAAATAGTTTGCCGTCACTTGAAAACTCAAATTCGTTCAATCTCCAGCGCCAAAACAAAATAAAATCAAACTGATTGGTCAGGCCTTCTTAGAGGAATTAATTTTAAAAGATCCAGAAGCCATATACAATTTCAGCAGAAAAGGCCAATGTGATCTCTTAGCAATGTCTGCTGTTGCCACAGAAATAGAAACAACCAGCAGGAACACATCATCTCAGCCATCCCTGGCCCAAGATGCAATACCATAATTGTCCCCAAATACTGGGCACTTCTTTGTGGCAAGCACTGTGCAAAGCACTCTACCTGCAAAAATTTTCTTTTCTTTTCCATAATCCTGAGGAGATTCCCTTTCTATGCTACTACAGGAGGAAACTGAGGTTAACAGATAGTTTAAAAATTCCAAAGATCAAGCTGCGTATAAATGGTGGACAAGGGGTTTTCATAAAAGTTTTCCTGATCTGGAGTCTATATTTCCAGCTTCCACTGATAACCAAGACTAGTGTCAGCTCTAACATTTCCCAGCTGTGAATTCTCAGATATGCCACTTAATATTTCTAGATCTCAGCTTCAGTCTGCTCCAGTTACATGTGGGGACAGCTGGAAAGCATTCTGAAATTGGCTAATAATGTCTGCCATGGGCACAATCATTGAAAATGTAAGCAGGTTTGTAATGTCCACCATCTCTGCCTCCTTCTACTGTTATTGGTTATCATTCCACTCCAGTGAGTGTCTATCATGTGCCAGGCACCAGGGAAAGGACTTCGAGGTATCATTTCATTTCTTGAAAGACAGGAGACTCAGTTGCCATTTTACAGATAAGGAAACTGATAGGAATGGGGAACTCAATTTCAAACCTGGACCTGTTCAACTCCAGAGCTGTTTTACAACACTATGGCCATGCCTTGGGGGTAGCTCTTAAACTCGCGGGCTCAAGCGATTCTCCTGACTCAGCCTCCAGAGTAGCTGAAACTATAGGCACATACCACAGTATCTGGCTTCCATTTACTCTCTCTCTCTCTCTCTTTTTTTTTTTTTTTTTGGTAGGGGGGGTCATACTGGGGATTGAACCCAGGGGCACTTGACCACTGAGCTAAGTCCCCAGCTATTTCTATTTTTAGAGACAGGGTCTCACTGAATTGCTGAGATTGGCCTCAAAATTGTGATTTTCCTGCCTCAGCCTCCTGAGTCACTGGGATTACAGGTGTGTGCCACAGCACCTAGCCCATTCTTCTTCTTCTTCTTCTTTTTTTTTTTTTTTTTTTTTTTGGTACCAGGGCTTGAAGCCCAGGGGTGTTAGCCATTGAGCCACATCCCAAGCCTGGTTTATTCTTTATTTTGAGACACACTCTTGCTAAGTTGCTGATGCTGGCTTTGAATCTGAAATCATCTTGCCTCACCCTCCCAAGTCTCTGGGATTATAGGCATGGGCTATTACACCTGGCTCATTCACTCTTATGAAAAGGATGCCATAGGGCTGGGGAGGTAGCTTACTGGTAGAGTGCCTGCTTAGCCTGTGTGACAGCCTGGGTTCCATCCCCAGCACAAAAGAAAAAAACAGGGGCTGGGATTGTGGCTCAGTGGTAGAGCGCTCGCCTAGCACCACGTAAAAATAAAGGCATTGTGTACAACTAAAACAAATAAATACAAAAAAAAAAAAAAAAAGAAGGAAAAGAAAAAAAAGGATAACACATATGGTCAACTTCCCTATATCTCCAGTCAACTTAGGGGAACTGCCTGGAAGAGTACTATGAAGGCATATCTAGGCTCAAAGAGAAGGCACATTGGTTGATTAGTGATGTCTGCTGTGGGCTCAGCCTGGGAAGCAGCACACTGCGCAGCCTCCTAGCTTAATGCTCTACTAGAGCATAGTCATAGATTAAGAGCCTGTCGGACAAATTTTTTTTTCATGCAAAACTTCCTAGTAATTCTCCCCAAACTGAACATTCTGAGGCTCTTTTCCCCCACTCAACACAAGAGAAAACCCAAACTCAGCGAATTTCAGGAGCTTGCACAAGGATGCACGTGGTGGACCATAAATTCAGATCCAGGTTTTGGACCCCAGAGCTCACTCTGAACACAAAGGCTAATAATAAAAATAACAGTGACACAAAGCTGAGCACCTACTATATGCTATGCCCTGAGCATTATCTTTTATTTTATTTTATTTTGTG
Organism: Tamias sibiricus; assembly: GCA_025594165.1. Lineage (NCBI taxonomy): Eukaryota > Metazoa > Chordata > Mammalia > Rodentia > Sciuridae > Tamias > Tamias sibiricus. The sequence continues at coordinate 11,112,616 of CM046673.1, forward strand.
CAGTGCTGGGGATTGAACCCAGGACTTTTCTGAATGCTAAACCTGTACTCCACCACTGAGCTGCCTTGCCAGCTCCTGGGCACTGCTATGAAACAAAAACACTCTGTTGATGGAATCTACTCATTCGATAAATATTTGCTGAGGGCTACTGTGTGCCAGCTGCTAGATCCACTCTCTTTACTGTTGCCCTTGTAGTCACTTTTCTGGGCCTCTGTCCCTTCAAGGAAGGTGGAGAAGCATTCTGAAGTCCCAGCCAGACTCAGCAAGGTGAAGTTCTCTGATAGTTGACGGTATTTGCTATGGGGGTCTAGTGAGCAATCTGTAGTATATAAGCTGCTGCTTCCATCTTCTGGCACCCCAGATCCCAGGTTTTGAAGTCCTCCTGTGTGCCAGGCACTGCCCACACATAGTTTTCACAGACTTCCCACAACCACACTGGAAGGTGGAGACTGTCTGGTCCATTTCTCAGATGGAGAAACAGAGGGTCAGTTACAGGGACCTGTGACTCACCAAGGGTGACAGGAAGAGATGGAGGTGATGGAGTCAGCATTTGACTCCTGATCTGATGATTGCAGAGCCTACAGGGTTACAGGAGGCTGTCACCACCACTGCTGTCCCTGACTTGGATGACTTAGGAATTGGCAGGGAGGGTCAGACCCAGGGCCTTGAGCCCCAGCCCACTAAGCTCACCACCACCCCTGCTCTCTGCCAGCTGTGACAGCTTAGCAGGGCCAGTGTCGCATTTCCTCCTCAGCAGCTGAGCCAGCTGAGCTGATAATGGGGATCAGATAGGTGGAGGCCACACCCGCCCTCACACACCCCCCTTCCGTGGTGAATCTGTGGCCTGGGATGACAGTAGCATGTCATCAAAAGTACCTCCAGGATTGGTCCACATCAGAAAGTGGGGGTGAGGTTAGAAGGGAGAAGGGCAGGTCAAAAATGGAGAGGCAGAGGCCAACACGGAGTAGGGAACCTTCCTTCCCACCCTCTCCTGCTCTTCCTCTGCCTCTGAGTTTCTCCTTCCTTCGGCTTTTCTCTCCTTTTCCTCTCCATTTCTCTCTCTTCTCCACTGCCCCCATGGCAAACCCTTCTTTGCCCCCTCCCCTCTATGTGTCACTCTTTCCAACTCTTTTCCACTACTGCACCGTCCATGTGACTTAAGGATTCCCCACGAGCACACCTGAGACCACTTGCTTTAGAGACCCTCCTGCTTCCAACCCCATTGGCCCCCAGCTGTGTCCTGGGGCCCCAGTCAAGTGACAGATGCCAGGATACTGACGACAATAGGGCATTGAGTGGCCACACACGGTAAGGCTGGGCCACCACGTGGTGCCAACTGAGCCTCCTACTTCTAGGCCCTTCTCCTTCATGCTGGGCGCTCACTGCCTCAGTTCATTCTCACTTCCCCCCAGAGGGTCCCTAGGATATCTCTGCCTGAGTGTATCCCCATTGGTGTGTCCAGGCCTCCAAGAGCCTCCAGGCCCTTGGGTGACCTCTGACCACACCCTCTTCTCCTTTGTGCATTAGTTTCTCTTTTTCTAATGGGGGAACAGTCTAAGGCCCAGAAAGGGGAAGGAGCCAGCCTGAGGACACACAGCAGGCCAGCCAGGCTTGAGTTTCTCAGACAGGTGGGCGGGTACCAGGGTCCAGGAGCAGAGAGGCCCAGGCGTGGAGGGAGTGCTGAACATCCCCACATCCACTGTGTTGGCCATGACTCGGAAAAGGTGCCCAGAAACAGACATAGGGTTCAGAGACACACACGCAGTGATCGAGAGATAGGAAGAGCCTAAAAGGGAGGCCCGGCGCCGGGACCAGACAAAGGACGCGCGGCGGCGCGGGGAGCGGAGTCGCGCGGCAGGGGCGGGGGTGGAGCTGGGGTGGGGTATTACTGGCCAGCTCCGCCCCCGGGATACGCCCGGGCTGCCGAGTGGAAATCCGAGGGCTAGGGCGAGGCCGTGCCCCCCCACCGGGGCCCTAGGGGGCGGGACCTAGATGGGCGTGGCAGGGCGTGGCCAGGCAGGGCGTGGCCGGACGGGCGGGGCTGCGCGCTCATCCCGAGGCCCAGAGTCCAGGCGTGGGTGGGGCGTTTGGACGTGGACTAGAGGTTGTCTCACTCCCTATCCCATCTCCCGGGAGGCAGGGGTACCAGGAGCCGGAAGCGTCCCTCTCCGAACACACCGCGGTCCCTCCTCTCGCCCCTCCCCCCCCCCCTCCCCGCAGCCCGAGGCGGCCCGCGCGAGGCTCACGGCCGCGAAGGAACGCCGAGTAAACAAAGGTCGCGGCCGCGGCGGCGGGCGGGCCCGCGGGGCCTCCGTGGCGGCGCCCTCTCCTCCCTCTTTCTCAACTCCTTCCCCTGTCTCCTGCCGAGTCCCGCCCTAACTCCTTTCCGCTCGCCCCTCATCCCTCCCACTCCTTTCCCTCCCTCCTTACGCTCCATCCCTCAACTCTCGGGAGCTGACCAGCTCGGTGGCTGCTGAAAGCACCAGGCGCGGAACGAGTGGCGCGGGCGGGCGGGCGCGCTCAAGGTCACCCCGAGGCCCAGAGTCCTGGCGGGGTGGGGCGTTTGGACGTGGCCTAGGAGGTTGTCTCAGCTCCCTATCCCATCTCCCGGGAGGCAGGGGTCCAGGAGCCGGGAAGCGTCCTCCCAACACACCGCGGTCCCTCCTCTCCCCTCCCCCTCCCCGCAGCCCGAGGCGCCCGCGCGAGGCTACGGCCCGCGAAGAAGCGCCGAGAAACAAAGGGACGCGGCCGCGGCGGCGGCGGGCCCGCGGGGCCTCCGGGCGCGCCCCCTCCTCTCCCCTCCCCGCTTGCCGCAAGGTCGACGGGCTCGAGGACGAGACGCCCGCCTCCCGGGCGCGGCCAAGGCCCAGAACGCGCGATCCGACGCCACCCGCTTCTCCAAGGCTCTTGGGGATGCTCTGCCGCCTTGGCCTGGCCCAGCACTAGGGATGGAGCCCTGCGTTTGCCTGGGCGGCCTGCGGGGTCTTGAGCCTGAATGGAGGAAGCATCCTCTGCCGCCGCGGCCCCTCCCCCATCAGGCCTTATAAGGAGGGTGCAATCTTGCCTCCAGGGTGTCGTAGGACGCCCCCTGATTCGCAGCCTGGCTCCCCAACGTCTCTCAGGCCAGACTCCGAGCACCCCCAACACTCTGGGCGCGGCTCTGCCCACTCTCAGGCCCGAGGCGCGGTCCTACCCCCCCCACCCGGGCCTAACTAGGCCTGGTCCTACCCCCCCACCCCCCGCCATCTCCTTGGTGCCTGGACCCAACCCCTTCCCATCCCAGTTCTCTCTTGGCGACAGGAGAATACCTACAGTGACCATTCTTGTGTGCCCGGCGGGCGCGGTCCGTGTTGAGGGCGGCTCCGAGGGTCGTGCACTCCTAAGGGGGCGCCCGATGCTCACGCCGGGTTCCCGCCTGGGCGGCCTCTGGTGTGGCCGCTGCAGAGGCAGCGATGAAGGCGGCGGCTCCCTCGAGGGCCAGGGACGGGCCCGGGCCCGAGGATGCGCGCGCGGATGACCGGGCCCCGGGGTGGCCTGCGGGCGGCAGAAGATGTAAAGAGGGAGCGGGCGAGGGCTTGAGCACGCCCCCTGTGCGGCCCCGCGGGGCCCGGGGAGGTTGCGCTTTCCGACAGAGATCGCGGCGCTCTGCTTTTTGCCGCTACCTCTCAGTCCGGCCTGCCGGGTCCCGGGTGCTCAGTCCTCTCCCCTCGCCCGCCCTCCCTCCCTCCCTCTGGCCCGCGCTGCGCGCTCCGCGCTTTGGGCCGCGCCGCCGCCGCCCCCAGCCCTTTATAGCAGCAGCTGCCAGCGCCGGCGTCGCTTATTGGACAGGGCCACCGAGCCCCGCCTCCTCACGGCGCCCGACGGCGCGGCAGGTGGAAACGAGCGCGCGCTGGCCTGGACTCAGCACTAGCAAAAAGCGCATCCTGAAGATTCGGGTTGCCAGAATCTTGTCCTCCTGCCCCCCCGCGGACCTGCTTCCTGCGTTGGCACCCTTTCTTAAGCAGTCTTTCTACCCGGGAGACAGTGTGGTCTCCCCCTTTTCGTCCAGCACCTAGATCTGGAGGGGTAAAGAGAGAGCGGAGGTATTGTGACTCGAATGTAAGTCCTTCGGAGTCACTGTACACCGAGGGGTTTGAACGGGTTCAGGAACCAAGATTTCAACAGAGGCTTGGGTCCCCCGATTTGCGGGGACCAACTAGCCTCCTCAGGACAGTGGTGGTGTTGGTTGACTAGGGTAACTTTAATCTGTCTGCGGAAGGAAGTTAAGACTCTGTGGATTTTGAGTGGGGTTTCGTGCCCCTGGGGTTCAAAAGGTGGGCATTGACACACTCCAATTCGGGGGAATTCCTCTCTGCTCTAAAGAGGATGAAGAGATTTGGGCCCCTGGAAAGCACAGATCCTCCTTCTCCTTCTTACCCGTCTTTTTGGTGCTGGGGGGGGGGATGCGATTGAACCCAAGTCCTCGAGCCTGCCAAATACGCGCTACCACTGAGCTACAACTCCAATTCTACAGATCCTTTGTGGATCTCACAAAACTCGAGTGGGTGGTTCTGCCAGGTAAATGCCCTGGCTTTCTGGGATTGTGATTGGTCCTCCTATGGAGTTATGCTCCCTCAGCTAGGCGGGACCTGTCGTCTCTCTAAGGCAATGGGTGTAGCGCCGCTTCCTTTGGTGCGTGGGCACACTTGCGTGTTTACGTCGGGGCGGCAGCAAGGTGCAGAAGCAAGCATTTATTAGGGTGGGGCAGGGAGCCTCCAAGCGAGGCTTCAGCACCACAGACAGCGGTCCCACGGCTGTTTCAAGGGTGCTGCGGGCAGGTAGCAGAGACCCCAGTACCGGAGATTCGCAGCCCCCACCTTTTCCTCGTTCGTTTGTGCCCCTTTAGGTTCCAGACTGTCAGAATGCCATCGGTAAGCAGAGCCTAACTTGACCAATCAGGAATGGCCCTCGAGAGAACCAATTGTTGGAAGATGCCCTAGAGATTGAGCCAATGAGAGAGCGCGCACCAGAGGGTGCTGCCACGCTGATGCAGAGGGCAGGCCAATCACAGTGGCCCGCGCAATCCGGGTGGTGGCAGAGCGGGTCCCCGGGTGGCCCCTGTTGGTCTTGCTGGAAAGACTTGCTGCCAATGCTGGGGACGCCAAGCGATGGCTGCTTTCCCACCCAGTGTTCCTCTCGGCTCCTGTCGGATCAGAAACGGTGCAGGCGATGGGGCTACTCCGGGGCATGTAGACCCGGTTGCGGTTCCCATGGAAACTGCTGGCTCCCGCTGTACAGGGAGAAAAAAGGGGGGTGAGAGGATTCGCGGGGGCAGCCTCAGCAGCCGGACTTGCTCATCCTCGCCGCTTCCTCCGTGCCCAGATAAAGTAGACCTGCGTCCAACGCTGAAACTGAGGCACAGCTGCGGCCCAGCCTGGGCCAATCTGCGCGTGGCGCCACTGGGCTCCCTGGGGCACGTGCCCGGGTTCGCGGCAGCCGTCCCCTGGGTCACGTGGTGGTAGCCACCGGGGCCTACGCAGCTCGCGCGCCACCTGGCGGCCGCACCTCATTCCCCACTGCTCCAGGAGGTGGATTCAGCTTCGTCCTCAGGGAAATGGGGCCAAGGCAGGCATCCAATTGCTGCCAACTCCCTTTTCCCTGTGGCTACTTTATCTGGGAACATGCGGAGCTAGTTCTTCCCCGGAGCTTTGCATTGGCCGTTCCTTCGGCTTGATATTTACCTCTCCTAGCTTTCTTCCTGGCGATGGATCCTGTCATTTCTGGTCTATGTGCAAATACCACCTTCTCAGGGAGGCCCTCCCTGTCCATAACCTAAATAGCACGCCCCAGAAACCAACACATCACTCCATTTTCTGCACGGCGCTTGTCACTAGCCGTACATGTTTCATTTGAGGGGGTTTACTAAGCAGTTCCCAGCTCCTCCTGAGGGTGGATGGGAATGAGTGTTCCATAACACATTAGTAGGAGGCACCAGGATTCTGAGTCCTGGGAAATGCCTGGTGACCTCCCAGGTCCTCCAGGCCCAGGAAATGAGTAGGAGCTGAGGTTCACAGGAAAGGGTCCTGTGGATGTGTAGGGACATCTCCCTACCCAGCCTTGCTTAGGAACAGACTAGGTAGGTTGGAGACAGAGGGGCCCCCTCAATCATCCAGGCCTAGGGGAAGGGCATCTCCTTTCTCACACTTTAATCTTGCTCTGCTCTCTTGACACACAGTTCGGGCAGCGCAGCCCCAGGCACCAGCTCTAGAGGTGGGGCGGGGCGGGTGGGGACCTGCCCAGGGGGCCCAGCCCTGGGAGGGGGCGGGGGGCGCCTCCTTCCGGCCTGCGGTCAGGGCGTCCCCCCGCGGCTGTCCAGGCCCAGGCAGGCCCGGGAGCGGGGTCCCAGTGGACGAATAAATAGGGGCGGTCAGTGGTCGAGTATATCAGGTAGGCTTGTGGTCTGGGTGGCTTTTGAGTGTGTGGAACTTGACGCTGTCAAGCTTCTCAAAACGCTTCCCGCAGCGCTCGCACGTGAAGTTGTACTGCACCTCAGCCGTGTGCTTCTTCATGTGCCAGTTGAGCGAGGCGCGCTGCCTGCACTGGTAGCCGCAGATCTCACACCTGCCGAAAAGTAGCCGAAGGGTCAGAGGGTGGAGGGGCGGGGCTGGGAGCCTACAGAAAGGGGAGGTGCCATTGCGGTGCCACCTGCAAGGAGGAAAGCTTGTGGATGCCACCAGGTAGGCTCCCCAACCTCCCAGACCCTTTGGGGGACAGCCTGTCACTCACTGCAGGGGCGTTTCGCCAGTGTGTGTCCGCCGGTGCACCTCCAGGTGGTTCTTCCTCTTGAAGGACTTGCCACAGGTCTCGCAGGTGAACTCCCGTATGCCTGGGGGCAGCAGAGATGTCACTGAGGATGCTGCCGCTAGGAAGGGGGTGGTGGGGTCGCTCTGCTGCACAAGCCGGTTCCCCGCCACCGGCCCTGTCTCCCAGTGCTGACCGGCCCAACCCCACATTTTCCCAGGGCTTATGTCAACTATAATAATGACAGCAAATAATATGAAGTGGCAGCTCATCACCCAGTCACAGGCCCAAGCACAGCTGGGGTTCAAACTTGGGTCCCCGAGGGGCACAGGACGCAACATGCCAAGACAGGTCTGAATTTGTCCTTAGTGTTTGAACTTTGGGTGATTTCACATAAAAACCCAAAGTTGTGGCTTCTCAAAATATTGGGAGCTCTGAACCTCAGGGTTGTGCCCTCCAGCTTCCCCCGCCATACACAAGTCTCACATCTGGCCTTGAGGTAAATCCAGAAGTCCAGTCCTAGACCCTGCTTGACCCTGCCCAACTCTCCTCCCTCCTGTGGCCTGGGTGGCCCCACTGGCTCCCATCTATGACCTGGGGTGCTGTTATAGGACACACCTGAAGGAGAGATGGTATCAAAGGTATCACCTTTGGTGTTTAGTATTTCTGAAATATTGGCTTTTATTTTTTTAAGCAACTTTTTTTTTGGGGGGGGGGGCAGTGATTAAAAAAAAAAAAAAAAGCCAATGTGGTATGGCAGGCGTTCTAAGGGCTCATCAGAAGATGGTTCACTTCCCTGCTCCACCCCTAAGTCCTGCATGAAATTGTGTCAAGGGCCCAGGCAGAAGAGTCAGGCCCTGCCTAGCCCACCTGTGTCACTGTGGTTCAGCTTAATGAGCGCATGGAGGCTCCCAGAGGGGCAGTCCTGTGTCTGAGGTGCCAGTTCTGGGGTTTAACCTTGGCTGCTCCAGCCCTGGCTCCCAGGTCCCTGCCTGTGTCCCCAGCTGGTCCTGCCAGCTGGCCCAGGGCCTGACCTGAATGGATGATCATGTGTCGCCGCAGGTGATTGGATAAATAGAACTTCTTGCCACAGCCAGGGTGAGGGCATACTTTCGTCTTCCCTTTCCGGTGCACAAGGTTGACATGGTTCTGGGGGCAAGAGGGACAGGAATGGGTGCTGAGCCCACCTGAGGGGCTCCTGAAGGTAGCGGGGAAGAGGGCTGCTTGGAGTAGGCAGGGGTCAGCCGGGCAGGTAAGCGGGACGGGTGGTCTTGCCCAGCTGCCAGGCTGCTAGGGGTACACATGGGATCACAGAGCAGGTTTACCAAGCACCTGCTGTGCCAGGCTCTGGGAGTGGAATAACTGTTAACCCTGGGAAGGGCCTGGTGACCATCAGCTCAGTTATAGACAGGGACACTGAGGCTGCAGAGGCTCAGTGGTTGGACAGATGTTTCAGAGGTGGGGAGTGGTGGGATGAAGATGGAGTCCAGGGCTGTCATGATGCTATGCTGTCCCTTGGACACTTAATTCATTCATTCCTTTGTTCTTTCATTTTTTTAACTCACTAGAATGGTCTTGCACACAGTAGGTGCTCAATTCATGCTTAATCAGAACACGGCTTGACAAATTCAAAGGCCTACTAATGCTGCCTCTATGCCAGGTGTGGGGATATGACAAAACCCCATCTCTGCCATCAGGGCTCCATATTCAGTCTTCAGAAGGCAAACTACAGATCCCACCTCCTGGTGGTACCGTGACCCAAGTCTTCTGGGCCAGACTGGCCCCGGGGCTGGGCTGGGCTTGCTGATGGAGAGCCAACAGGAGGAAGCACGCGGAGCTAAGAGCATGGCCAGGGCAAGATGGAAGGAGTCCAGGAGGTCAGGAGAGGAGTGTGGGAGCTGCCGGGTCGGGAACAGGCAGTCATGCCTGATCTCTGTGAAGAGATGGCTGAGGAGGCGAGATGTCGGCAAGGTACCAGGATGCACAGAGGATCTGCAGGAAGCTCCTGAGACCAGCCAGGGCCAGATGGGCTCATGGAGATGAATCCCAGGCCAGTGGCACACAGCGGGGCCCTCCATGAACCTCTCTGCCCAGACCAGCACACAGGTAGCCAGACCCAGGAGCAGGCCCACCAGCCTGCCCTGGGTGGTGGCCTCACCTGGAAGCTGCCGAGGGCCACGTAGACCTGGCTGCAGCCCTCATATGGACAGTGGAACATCTCAAGCAGGCCGTCGGCGTCCATCACCCGGGACCGCTTGCTCCGCCGCCTCCTGGGGGGGAAGGGGCCCGTGGTGTCAGAATGCCAAGCCCAGGCAGGTTGTGGGCCACTCCTTGCCCTCGTGCCCACCCGCCCAACTGAGCACCCACTTCTCAGGCTCCTTGGGGATCTCGTAGATGATGGCCGACATGTCACTGCCGTCCAGCTCCTCCCCATCAGCTTCTGCCTCAGGCTCTGCACTCTCGGGCACGGTGGCCACCAGCTCTGCCAGCTCTGTGGCCACAGGCTCCTCCTTCTCCTCCTTTTTGAGCATGTATAGATCCTCCTTCTCTACGGGGTGGACACAGGGCGGTGTCCATGGGGGACTAAGGCTGTCTAGAAGCCCCTTTCCAGGGCCGCTCCTTCCCCTCCCCCTCCAGGTCCCACCCGATCCCTGCCAGAGGCCACAGCGGGCCCCCCAGACCTTTCTTGGTCTCGATGCCGGCTATGGAGGCGGTGTCCATGGTGCTGGGCTGGCTGCCCTCAGGCTCTGTCTGGGTGTAGGCTGCCACACCCTCCATCATGGCGCAGGGCACCTCCTCGCCCAGGCCACTGCTTGGGGCGCTGCTGCCCGAAGCCACGTTGAGGTGGATGCCGTCGGCCGTGAGGGTGTTGTATCCAGGGCCTGCGATGATGATCACCTGGGAGCCGGGCACCATGCCTGGCACAGGGCAGCTGGCTACGACCTCGCCCAGTGCCTCCTGGGACACGTTCTCAAAGAGGGCGCCAGGGCCAGCACCCACTTGCACAGGTACTGGCACGCACACCACTGTCTCCAGGGCTTCAGACCCGCTGCCTGCAGGGTTGGGGCACAGCGGGGTGCCCTGCTCAGCCAGGCTTTCCACGTGGTGGACATCGAAGGGGATGTGCACTCCTTCCTGAGTGATAAGCCCACTGCTGCCCACTGGGCTGGTGGGGGTGACTGCTGCCGCAGCTGCTGAAGCCTTGGCTGGCTGGCTCTCTGGGGGTTCCTCAGAGTCGGAGCCCGAGCCAGAGCTGGGGGAGTCAGAGCTGCCCGCCACCTGGCCATTGCCCGCTGTGATGGGAGAAGAAAGGAGGCAGTTACAATGGTGGTGGCAGCAGCAGCAGCTAGTATTTGTTGAAGGGCCACCAGGGTCAGGGCACTGTGACCCTCTCTCACTAGCAAACAACAGTGGTCATTTATCAATTGCCACTGTCCCTGGCTGTACCAAGGCACCTGACCCAACCGACCACCCCAGCTTCTCTGATACGCTGCCCTCCCTGGGCCTCCAGCTCTACACCCTTATTTTCTGGGCCCACCCTGGCAGCTCCTTCCTAGTCACTTTGGCTCTTTTATGTTTTGAAGGCCCAAGCCAGGGCCTCACCTCAGCCCTCAGCTCATCCCCAGGCCTCACCCAGGCTGGTGGTATTAAATGCCACTCTACTCTCCACACTAACTGGTTCAATTCAGTTATTTTCCTCCCAACACTTCAATACAGTTTGGACACTATCTACCTGGAGACAGCCTCAAGTCACACAATTTAAGGGCCCTGTCCCGCAAGACTGCCCCAACTTCCAAGGCCAGTTGCAAGTCCTGGGCCACTCTGCGTGTCTGAACAACCAGCTGTGATCAAGGGTTCCTGTGACCTCCTCCTCAGGATCGATAATTTGCTAGAATGACTCAAAGAACTCAGAAAAGTGCTCTACTTATCACTACAAGCTTCTTATAAAGGATACAACTCAACCATAGCCAAATGGAAGAAAGGCACTGGGGAGGGGCACGGAGCTCCACGCCCTGTCTGAGGTCACCCCTCAGAGCTCAGTGATGTGTGCATCAAGCTGGGAGCTCCCAGAACCTCACTCTTCAGGGGTTTTTAATGACCTGACCTCCAGCCCCTACAGGTTGGAGAGTGGGGCTGAGAGTTCCCACTTCTGATCCTATGTTTGGTCTTTTGGGTAACCCCATCCAGAAGATATGTAGGGGCCTACCCTGAATCACTTCATTAACATAGATTCGGGGGTGTTCCAAAGGGGCTCCTTGTGAATAACAAAAACCACTATTACTCAGGAAATTCAAAGGGTTTTGGAAGCTCTATTAAAAGGGCTGGGGAGATGGACATTGTTACCCTAATTGCATGTATGAAGACACAAATGGTGTGAATATACTTTGTATACAACCAGAAATATGTAAATTTGTGCTCCATGTATGTAATATGAATTGTAATGCATGCTGCTGTCATGACAACTTAGAATTAAAAAAAAAAAAAAAAAGGTTGGGAACCTAGCTTAGTGGTAGAGCATTTGCCTGGCATACCAAAGGCCCTGGGTTCCATCCTAGGACAAAAAAAAAAAAAAGAAAGAAAGAGAGAAAGAGAGAGAGAGAGAGAGAGAGAGAGAGAGAGAGAGAGAGGGAAAGAAAGAAAGAAAGAAAATAACCAGGGAACCAAACACAGTTATCCCTCTGTATCCTTGGAGAATTAGTTCAGGACACCTCTGTAGATACCACTGAAATATCAGAACTTTGCACAGAACCTAATCACATCCTCCCATAGACACAATCATCTCTAGATGACATGTGACCCTGGCTGGTTGAACCCATGGATAAGGAACCTGCTGATATGGAGGGCTGACCATCAACATTCCCATACTACAACACGCAGGGCCTGATGACTCCACGTGCACCCAGGAGCCTGGACCTCCCTCTCACCGCACAGCTCCCCGGGGAGGCCTCGCAGGCACCTCAGACTCAGCTCAGCAACACTGGGCTCTTCGTCACTGAATCTTCCCTCCAAAAGGGCCTGTACTGCTCATGTGTGTCCCCCTCAAAGGGTGACAGCTCTGCCCTTCCTGGTACTCAGCCAAAGTCCCGGGCTAACCTTGACTTCTCTCTCACACCCACTTCCAATCTGTCAGCAAAACCTGTTGGCACTGCATCCAAAAGTCGTCCGTCCACAGCCCAAATGCTTCTCCTCCCTCCTCTGCAAATGCTGGTTATGGCTCCAATCATCCCTGGGACAGGATAAGAGTAGTCCCTTCTCCTTGGTCCCCTGGTTCCAGAGAACCCACTCATCACTTCTTGGGGACAAGCCAGCTATTCCAAAACCCAGCTCTTTTTCTTAGAACATGGGTGGACTATATCTCCCAGCATCCCTTGCAGCACATCGATGTAGCCCAATGGCTGGTTCCAGCCAAGGGAACAGAAGTAGATGTGATCTCTCAGGACCCATCCTCTACCTTTCTGTCCCTATCCGCCAACCAGGACCCAGAAGGAGGCTAAAGACACAAGATGGGAAGAACCTGGGTCCCCAAGTGCTGGGCATGGTGGCACATGCCTGTAATCCCAATGGCTCAGAAGACTGAGGCAGGAGGATCTTGAGTTTGAAGCCAGCCTCAGCAACTTAGGGAGGTCCTAAGCAACATAAAGAGGCTGAGTACGTGGCTCAGAGGTTGAGCATCCCTGAGTTCACTTCCTGGTATCAAAAAAAAAAAAAAAAAAAGAATCTGGGTCCCCATGTGGAAGGCAGAGCCTATGGGTTGGGGGCACAGGGCTTTGTGTGAGGCAACCAATGTGTGCCTGTTTCAGCAGCTGGCATTTGTCAGTCAAAATCCTGACTCACTTGATGGAGCAGTCAAAGCCCTTACTACACACCTTGCACTACTGTATACCCCTACCCCATCACCTCCTCTCCAGATGCCACCTAGCTCCTCAGAGACACTAGCTAAGTTCCTGCCTCAGGGCCTTTGCACTTGTCATTTCTTCTGCCTGAATTCCCTTCCCTCACATCCATCAGACCCTTCATCCAGTGATGTTTTAGGGAGGGTCCTAGACTACCCTGTCTCAAAGAGCCCCTTTTTGTTCCTTTCTTTTTTCCCAAAACACCTACCACCTTCAAGTGTATTCTATATTTTACTTACTTATCTTGTTTGTGGCCTGCTACTCCTCTGGAACGTAAACACCTCAAAGGAGGAGGTCTCTTGGCAGAACACATTTGAATCGAAGAACTACTTTTAGACCAGCACTGTATGAAGGCCAAGCGGGGCAACATCTTGGACAGGGAAACCAGGAATGAGAAAAAAAATGACTGCCGCCTCGGTTACACATCTTTTTTTTTTTTTTTTTTTTTTTTTTCTCCTTTATGGTACTAGGGATCTAACCCAGATTTTTTAAATTTTGAGACAGGGCCTCACTAAGTTGCTGAAGCTGGCCTCAGACTTGCAGTTCTGTCTCAGCCTCCCATGTCACTGGGATTACAGGCATGTGTGCATGGCACCTCCGTTAGTCTTGTGACACAGTTGGGGCATGCTGTTTGGAGACCATGGGTCCTACAGTCCTAGGGTCACGTGGAGAGTACAGATTTCCAGGTTAGAGCAGTGCCTGCCTCTGGCTAGGTGGGCATGGCAGCTCATGGAACCTCTCTGGCCTGGGGATCGCTGTGGCACCTGCTTTGATAGAGTATTTGGGGTATCAAATGAGAAGACATACGTACAGGGTTTCAACAGGAGAGGGCTCAGAGTGGGCACCCGAGTGTTTTTTGTCTGTCTGGTTTTTGCAGTGCTGGGATGGACCCCAGGGCGTGAGCATGCTGGCAAGTGCTCTACCACTGAGCTACACTCCTCAGCCCTTTTCATTTTGGGAACAGGGTGTTGCTAAATTGCCCAGGCTGGTCTTGAACTTGAGATCTTCCTGCCTCAGTTTCCCAAGTGACCTAGGATTACAGGCATGTGCCTCTGCACCTGGCTAGAGATGGCGGAAACTTCTAAGAGGCGCGGCCTACTGGGAGGTCTTCCAGTTACTGGGGGTGTGCCCTGGAAGGGACTGAGGGACGCTGGTACCCTCCTCACTCTCTTGCTCCCTGCCCGTGAGGTGAGTGATCTTGTTCTGCCACACACTCCTGCCACTGCCATTCAGACCCCCGCAGAGGTCTGGAAGTAAGGGTCAGCCTGGTCAGGAACAAGAACCTCTCAAGCTGTAAGCCGTGATGACCCTCGCCTCTCTCTCCTCTTCACGAGAAGATCACCTCAGGTGCTGGCTACACATGGGCACTGAGACACCCAACCCGAACCCAGGCCACTCCTGAAGGCCCAGGCCTGGCAGCAAGCTGGGGAGAGGGGTTCAGCCTCTCCTGCTGAAGTAACTTCTTGCTGTCCTCACATCTGCAGCACCCCTGAAGGAGGGGACAGACACCAAGAAAGTTGGGGGCAGGGCCAGGCCACGCATCTAGTATATCTAACTCTGGAGGCCAGCTGTTAAGTCCAACACCGAACCTCTCTCCAGGTAATAAAAACACTAGGGACAGAAATAGCCCCGACTTCCCACAGCCCTGGCGGGAGGTCTCCTGACGACTCATGGGTGGCAGGGACACCAAGCAGAGCAGGTAGCGGGTACTGCTGGGGGAACAGGGTTGGGATGGGACAGGGTCACTGCCCTCACCACTGCCCCCAGCAGACGTGGCTAAGGGATCACAGTGCTCATTCCTGGAGCCCAGGTCTGCAGTTACAATAGGTCTGGGGAAGGAGAGGCTGCTCTGGGCACCCCCCAACCCAGCCTGACCCATCACCAGATGGGCCAGTCACATCACTCCTGGGGCCCAGGGTTCATCGACCATGTCGCAGGGTTGTGACAGGGCTGTAGGGAGGATTCAGGGTGGCAGAGGGCAGGGCTGGAAGGGGGCAAAGTGAGGGGCTCTGACAAGCAGAGGAGGGCAGGGTGCTGGTCACGAGCACAGGCACCTGCAAGGTGGGAGCCTGGCCGCTGCACCGCGGGTGGCCGTGGGTGGGCGCCCACCAACAGCACCTCTCACCCCAGCTTCCTCCCAGCCAGCTGGGAGGCCACCTGCTCTGTGATGCCTGCCAGCACGACTCAGCCCTGGTGACTGGCCCCACCCTCAGCCCTAGCAGGGAGCCTGGCAGTGGGCCCTGCGCTCCTTCCCACAGCCCTACCCGGCCTGGAGGCAGCAGGCAGCCCCCCCTGCTCATGGGGTCTCCTCTGCTCCCCACACGGCCAGCTGGGCCTTCCACACTGAGTCCCTCCTGGCCCAGTGTGACCAATGTGGGACAGAAAAGGAGGGGAGGGAGGAGGCAGGGACTAAGAGCTGGGGAGGGAGGTGGCAGGAGACTGGAGAGAGCGGAGGGAGGAAGGGGAAAGACCCAGCTCAGGAGGGAAGAGGGACGCAACGAGCGTGAGGAGAGAGAGGACAGCTTGGCGAGACGCGGAGAGGATGCGCCAGAGTGACAACCTGAGAGCCACACAAAGTAGACAGGCACTTGAGGCCGGGGGGTGGCATCCACCTTGCCAAGCTGAGCCTGCACCCAGCACCCGGCCTCCACTGAAGCTGCCCAGCCAGGGAAAGTGGGGACCGTCTCTTCTACTGGGGCTCTGCAAGGACTCAGAGGCCACAAATCTGTGAAGGGCTCAGCCAAGCCACTGTCCCTGAAGCCAGTGCCACTGCAGTTGCTGTGACATCTGTGACACTGGCATGAGGCTGGGGGTCAGCCTAGGTCCATACCCAGGAGGGACCGCAGAGCCCCCAGACGCCACAGTCATCATGCGCCCTCGCCCTGAGGACCCACCTTTGTCACTTTCAGGGTCCGAGTCACTGAGGGGCTTCAACGGGGAGTGCAGGTCCTGGAAGTAGCGGTGGCCGGCTTCACACTGCCACACTGCCGTGGTGTACAGGCCAAAGGTGGGGTCCAGCTCGGCGAGGTGTGGCTCATACGGGCAGCGGTGCTTGTGGTCCTCGTACCAGATCACCACGTTCTTCAGGCAGTTCACGTTGCGTCGCCGCCCTGCAGAGACCGGGCCCAGGACAGGCGCGATCAGCCATGCCCGCTGTCCACAGGGACATGATGCCTTCACGGGCTGAAACACCCGCATGAGCCCTGCACCCAGTTTACAGGGAAGGAAACTGAGGCTCCGAGGCAAGCCACCCTAGAGAGAACAGGGACTGGCCAGAGACTCTTCACTGGCTGAGTGAAGCCATGTGCACAATGCAGCCCGGCATGCAGTAGGTACATAATAATTGCTAGCTGCCTGCTGTTATAACCATTTTCATTAATACTTGGGCCTAGAACCCAGCAGTCCCTGGCGGTGGTCTCCTTGGCTCGTGCCCACACCTCCTCCACAGCCACCAGAGGGAGCCTAAGAGCACCTGATTAGAGCACACCTATGCTCAGAATCCACTGGGGCTCCCCTCACTCAGGGTAAAGCAAACGTCCACCCTGTGACCCACAGGCCCAGTGCCAGCTGCTCAGTCACATAATTCCCTCAGTTCCTCCCGCTCATATCACTCCCCTCCATCCACTAGGCCTCCTAGCTGGTCCTCAAATGAGCCTGGTGTGGCCCTGGCCCAGGGCCTTTGCACAGACTGTGCCCTCTTTTTCCAGAGACCTGCCTTGCTCCCTTTCCCTCCACTCAGGTTTCTCACCAAATGCGCCCTCCTCTGAGAGGCCACCCCACACCCAGGTCACTGAAGCCAATTCCTCCCTCCTCCCCCAGTGCTGGGGCTGGAACCTAGGGCTTTGCAAATCCTAGCCTGGCCAAATTTATTTGTTTCTCTTTCTCTCCTGATAGCACCTAGATACTGTCTAGGGCTATTTGTTTGAAGGTCTCTGGTCTGACTCCCTCACTAGACTGTCAGTTTCTCAAAAGCAGAGACACTGATCTGTTTTGTTCCCCCAGGTCTCCACAGGGCCGGGCGCTCTGTAGGTGCTCTGCAAATATTTGCTGGATCAGAGGATGCTGTGAGGGGGTGATCATGTGGGGCCAGAAGGCCTGGGTTCAAATCCCAGCTTGCCATTTCCTAGCTGGGTGGCTTCGGCCAAATGACTTGACTTCTCTAAACCCTCGTTGTCTCCTCTGGGCCAGGGGAATATAAGAATTCCAGCCAGGTATGATGGCACACACCTATAATCCCAGTGACTTGGGAGGCTGACACAGGAGGATCACAGTTGGAGACCAATCTCAGCAATTTACCAAGACCCTCAGCAACTCGGTGAGACCTTGTCTCAAAATAAAAAATAAAAAGGCTGGGGTTATGGCTTGGTGGTAGAGTGACCCTGGATTTAATGCCCCATGCTAACAAAAAAAGAAAGAAAGAAAATAAATAAAGAATCCACCTCCAAGGGCTCCCAGGGAGGACAGAGGAAGCAAAGACATCTACAGGGCACCGAACAGGGCTTGGTGCACAGAGTGTGCCCAAGAGATGAGACCTGCAACTAAGGTGAAGGTCCTGGACTCCTGGGCAGTGGAATGGAGGTGTGACCCTAACTATGGGATCAAGAGATGAGGAGGAGGCCCAGAAGAGATCCTTAGGCCTAGGGATTACACCCAGGGTCTCCAAGTCAGTGGCAATCCCTCTCCCTTTAGGATTTCAAGGTCCTACCTCCAGAGAATGGTGGGGGGGGGGGCTCACTGCCACCAGGTAGGTTCGACCTTGGACCTCTGGCCTTTACCCTGCTGGATATG
The DNA here is from genome assembly GCA_025594165.1 of Tamias sibiricus. Classification (NCBI taxonomy): domain Eukaryota; kingdom Metazoa; phylum Chordata; class Mammalia; order Rodentia; family Sciuridae; genus Tamias; species Tamias sibiricus. The sequence goes on from CM046673.1 coordinate 11,130,078, forward strand.
ACCTGGGGCCCACAGTCCCAGGGTTTGGAGGTCATCCTAGGTTCAGACTCTTACCAACTTGTGGCCAGCAGGCAGAAGAAGGGCTAGGCTCCAGGTCTGTCCTGCCTCACCCCCACCGTGGGCTGGCACACAATGCCCCCCTGAGGTTTTTAGACAAGCTGTCCCCTCGGCTTGGCTCTCCCCTGGCCCGTGTCCCTCTCCTCCCCACCCTGGCTACAGCTCCACTTACTTTTTTTTCCGCTTTGGCTTTTTGGGGACTTGCTCCCAAGGCTTCCTGCAACAGAGAGAGGCAATGAGGGTAAATCAAGGCTGGGCCGTGTCCTGACAGCTGCTGAGTAATGACAGCAACTTGTGTGGCTCTGGGTAGAACGTGAGCTTCTGTTCACCTGCCCGACTCCAGCCGCACTTCAGCAGGTGCTGGCTTGGGCTCCCTCCTCCACTGACACCTGCCTTAGAGGGAGGTCTGATATCATCACTTATCTCACACACAGGGAAACTGAGGCTCAGAGGGGTGAGGCCATCAGTCCTGAGTCCCACAGTCAGGAAGTGGGAAGGGGAAAGAGAAAGTTGGTGTGGCAGGCAGAATTCCAAGAGACCTCTCGGGATTCCTACCTTGGGGAGCACATGCCCTACGCAGCAGGCCCTCAGTATCTGTGGGTTCTGCATCTTTGGATTCAACCAAGGATGGAAAATATTTGGAAAAATATTGCCTCTATACCAAACAGGTACAGACTTTATTCCCTAATACGGTACAAATATACATGGCATTTATACTGTACTAGGTGTTCTAAGTCATCTAGAGATGATTTAAAATCTATGGGAAGATATGCCCAAGTTCTATGCAGATACTACACCATTTCATTTTTATTTATATACTGGGGACACTCGACCACTGGGTCACATCCCCAGCCCTTTTTTGTATTTTATTAGAGACAGGGTCTCACTGAGTTGCTAAGTGCTTCACCATTGCTGAGGCTGGCTTTGAACTTGCAATCCTCCTGCCTCGGCCTCCCAAGTGCTGGGATTACAGGCGCATGCCACCTCGCCCGGCCTACACCATTTTATTTAAGGGACTTGAGTATCTAAGGATTTTGGTGCCTACTTCGGGTCCTGGGAATAATCTCTGTGGATACCAAGAAAGGAACCTCTCATCCTCTCCCCTTGAGGTGGGCAGGTCTGTGGGTATGATGGGATGCCTTTCACGGGTAGGTAACTTGGAATTAAAAGAGGAAGTATGGTTAATCAGGGGAGGCCTTCAAAGGGACTAAGCCCTGCTGCAGTCAACAATGGAAAGACAGGGATAGGAAAGGACCCACGGAGGTACCATATGGGGCAAGGACCCAAGAGTGGCTTCTAGGACTGAGTAATTGCAGCTGACAGCCGGCAAGACTACAGGGATCTCAGTCCTACGATCACAAAGACATGATTTTTTCCAGCAACAGGAGGCAGTCTGGAGGGAGCCCTTTCCCTAGGGTACTTCCAGGTGAGGCCACAGCTGATACCTTGATCTCAGCTTTGTGAGACCCTGAACAGAGGAGCCAGTGCCTGGCTCCTGATCCTCAGAAAGTCCAGATGATAGATTTGTGTGATTTTAACAGCTAAATTTGAGGCACTTGTTTTGCAGCAACAGGACTCAGAGCTGCTCAGGACCGGTGCTGCCCGTGGAGTCCTGGAGGAAGAGTGTCAGACCCAGCTGGACGACTGCTTCAGACCTTCCTGGCCTGCTCTGTAAGGGCCCCAGGCTGCCCTGCGCAGTCAGTCCTGCTCCTGCAGACAGCCTGGGCCCACCTGCCTCCTGAGCTTCATACTTAGGTTGTAGCCCAATGCCCTGAATGAGCTCTAAAACCTCGGGGATCCAAGGCAAGGCTTGGGGGACCCCATAGTTTCCTGTATAAGAATGGCTGCCAGATCTTCCAGGCAGGTTCCTGACCCCATATAGGTCATCCTACTGTCACACAGCACCTGGTTTGCAGATTGAGGGCCAGTACTTTGCAGCCAGTCTATCTGAGTTGCTGGGGGCCACCATCTCCCTTCTTGCCACTCCATCTGCCTCCTTATTCTACCTCTTCTATATCACAGCAGCAGGCTCCATGACCTTGGGCAAGTGACATCCCCTTCCTGTGCTCACCTGCAGCATATGATCCTAACAGCACCTTTCTCTTGGGGTGGGCTGCTTCCCTGGTCTTCTAGTTCCCATGCCCACCCCCACAGCCTTGGTGTAAGAGTTTGTATGATTCTTTTTTATTTTCCTGTTAAATATGTTGGGCTGGAGGGTGTAGCTCAGTCTTGAACTGTCAACTCTTGGCCAACTTTGTTTCGACTCATACTTCACCGTTCTTTCTGCCACATACCCCGAACAGAGCTTCTTCTGGAATATAAGCCACACCATGTCACTTCTCTATTCAAATTCCCATGCTTAAGGTACAGCACCACTGGTCACATCATCTCTCTGTCTTTGACTTCTCCTCCACAGGACCTTTGCACTTGCTATTCCGTCTGCTCAACACTCTTCCTTGGGATTTGTGCATGACTCCTCTGTCAGGTCTTTACTCAAAGCTCTCTTTTCAGAGTGGCCCACCCTGAGGCCCTACTTAAACTTCCAACTCCGGGGCTAGGAGGATGGCTCAGTGGTAGAACACTTGCCTAGTATGTGTGAGACCCTCAGTTCGATTCCCAGCACAGCATAAATAAATAAATAAATAAATAAACAAACTTCTAACTCACACTCATGATTCCTTTTTTTCCATACCTCTTTCAATCTCTTACATACTGTGCAATTTATTTATGTTCTTTTTTGTGGTACTGGGGACTGAACACTAGGGTTCTCTATCACTGAGCCACACCCCCAGCCCTTTTTATTTTTTATTTTGAGACAGAGTCTAAGTTGCTTAGGGCCTCACTAAATTGCCTGGAACTTATAATCCTCCTGCCCCAGCCTCCTGGGTCACTGGGGTTACAGGCATATGCCATTGCACCCAGCCTTGTTTCTTATCTGTAGTAGACAAGCCATTGCATAAGCCATGACCTCTGTCCACTAGAATATCAGCTTTATGAAGCATGTATTTTTGTTAGTGCTCCTAGCATTTCTGAACGTGCTCTTGGACATAAAAACTGTCTTGCCACCCTAGGGAGGGGGGCGAGTACAATTCAGCAGGATCTGTTGGATTCTCAACCCTCAGGTACATTCCCTAGAGAAATATGCATATGGGTGGAAGTGACAACCAGAGCAGAACAAAGATTTCATTGCTTGCAATTAGGAATAAACATCTTCATCATAACAGCTAATACTACTGACAGGCGCTGTTCTGAGTTCTTTGCACATTTTAACTCACTTAATTGTCACATCAGCCTATAAGGAAAGGAAAGGGAAAAACTCCATTCATACCGCTCTTTCTCAAGTTTGAGATTTTGCAAATCCTTCCCCTCCACTTCACCAGCTATTTCAGGATTTCCCCTTTACTTGAGTCTCTGTGCTGAACGGTGTAGTTGTCCCTGGATATGTGGGGGGTCTAGGGTTGTGGTGATGGGGCCATATTTAATCCCATTTGAGACACCAGGATCTCATGAGGGGGAAAGCAGGGTGTTCCAGGATGTCCAGAACCCAGGCCGGGGTGTGGGGTTTCGCAAGACGTGACCACAGATCCCAAGGCTCAGCGGGAACCTGGAGCCCGAGCGAGGCCTCCAGGGGAGGGGCCACCTGGAGGTGCGGCCCATCTAGGATTGGGCAGCCAGAGCTCGAGAGGGCGGGACCGAGAGCCCAGAAGGCGGGTAGAGAGGCAGTGCGCATCTTAGGATTGGGCAGTGGAGCCAAGGGAGGCGGAGTCGCGAGCCCAGCGGGTCGCGGTACCAGCAGTCCCAGACCCAGACTAGCAGTTTGGCCCCTGGGCGGAGCTCGCAGGTGCTGGGGGCGGGGCCTTGACCGGAGCAGGCGGGGCCAAGCTCCGCGGGGGATGGGGGCGTCTCCTCCCTCGCTCGCTCCCTCCCCCTCCCTCCGGCTGGGCCCCCTCACCCGTGGCGGCCGCTGCGCTGGCCGCGCTCCAGCGAGATGAGGTAGGCGGCGAGCTTGGCGTCGCTCCAGCCGCTGCGGCGCCGCAGGTCCACCCAGGGCCCGTGCGCCTCGCCCAGGTACACGCGCCGCACGTCGTACTTCTTCCGGGACTCCAGCCGCCGCCGGGCTCGGTCCGACTCCGTAAGCCGCGGTCGACCCCGCGCCTTGCGGCCTGCCGCTCCCTCCTCGGCCGCCGCCTCCCCGCCTGCACCCGCCTCAGCCTCCGCCTCCGCCTCGGGCTCCGGCGCCCGCTCCGCCATCCCCCCCACCCTAGTTACCAACCTCCCCCGTTGTTAGGAGCCCGACCGGAAGTGGCGCACACCTTCCGCGCCACGGGGAAATTTCTCGCGGACCCTCACTGCCCGGCAGCGTCAAAAGGAGACCAAGAGCAAAATATGCGCATGCGCTCCCTCTACCCGCCTCTTTCGTTACTTTCAAATTTCGCTTAGAGGCCATGAAGTTCCTGGCCAGCCCTAGGACGGTAGAGCAGTAGAACTTGTAGGCCTGCCGAGTGGGAGGGACCCACCACAGACTCCCCAACATCTGGGATCTTGAAGAGGGGTTGCTGCACAGCCAAGGAGGGAAGACTGCCCCAAGTTGGAAAACTTTTATTTGCTGTACACTCAAAGGTCATCTTGTGCTTTCGCACCAGTCCTCTGCCCTTCTGCGCGCTCACACTCAACTCTGTCCCTGCTGCTGTTGCTGCAGGTGATCATCTTCCTCCTGGCCCTCGCGAAGGGGCGGGGGTGGCTCCTCCAGCCCTGAAGATGTCAGGAGCTCCCGGTGGATCCTCCCAGGCGGAAGATCACTGGGATCTGGGCCAGGGCTGGATTGGTCTCCTGCAGGCCCTGTATCCACTTGGCTAGTGTCGCCTGGTCATGGGCACCTGCCATGCACATGGCGAAGATGGGTCCTTCTTCCACTGTTGGGAGAGAGAGCCCTCAGAGTTCGTGCAGTGGGATGTAGCGGCCCCCCTACCCATACCCCTTTGAGGTACTTTGTGCTTCCAGACCTTTGCACAAGTAGTCCCTTGGCCTGGACTCATTACGTGGCCATGCCTCCTGCTTCTTCCAGATTCTGCCAGGAAGCCCTCCTGAATGCCCCCACTTGAGGATGGGTAGCATGTTTCTCCCTTGAACTTCTCAAAATGTAACTTGCCTGTCTCCTCACTGACTCGAGGACTGGGTCTGTCCTCAGTACTAGCACAGAAATGCTCCTTAAATTTGTGATGGAGGGAGGGAAGGACCAGGGGATGACGGGCCTGAGTAGCCTCAGTTCTAGAGCCCTAGGGGCACATTACATGTATGAGGGGGTGGGGTATGTGGGCTGTGTCTCAGCCTGGGACTCCAGAGGTCACACCTCATCCTGTGTGATGTTGGGTCCTGTGTTTTCAGGTGTGTATGTGTATGTGTGTGTGGTGTTGGCCATTGAACAGGCCCTTGTGCATGCTAGGCAAGCACTCTACCTATGTTCAAGATTTTACCTTCATCAATGTCAAACTCATAGTCATCCCAGCCGCTTCTTGCATAGTCCAGGTCCAGTTGCATTGGGTAGTAGAGGTTCCATTCCTCTGGAATCTCTTCCACTTCCTACCTCGAGAAGCAGGGTAGAGGCAGGGTCAGAGGCCCAGGATCTAGTAAAGGAGGCCCAGCCTCCCTTACTACCAGCCCACCAACCCATGCCCTATACATGCTTTAGGCTCTTACCCTTTCTTCAGGGGCAGCAAGTCAGCTCTGAGGATGTGGTAATAGACACACTTGTTGCGGAGCCACAGGGAGAAGGGACCCTCAACGAAGATAGGCCGTGCTGGGTTGTGGTGGGCCAGAGCTGCCTGCTGATCAGGACTCTGGATACCTGGTGTGGACACACATGTACCCTACTGTCCTGAGAGGCTCTGCCCACCCAGCAGGCCTGGTAGAAGCCAGAAGTGACTGGGACAGGTCATTGGCCTGGCTTCCCCATGCTTGGGTCCTTACCTACAATGTGTGGCTGGACGGGATCTTCTGTACCTGTCAAGTCATTGGACAAAGGCATCTGCAAGAGGGATCAGGGGTAGAAGCTTGTGACCTTCAGCCTCTACAGAGGAGGTTGGGAGAAAGAAAGGGAGGGGGATGCCAGCAAATCCAGGACTCCTCTATAGGGTCTCTTACACATAACTAAAAACCCATCCTTGGGACTGGGGTTGTAGCGCTGGTAGAGCACTTGCCGAGCACATTTGAGCCACTGGGTTCAATCCTCAACATCACATAAAAACAAATAAAGGTACTGTGTCTAAAAAAAAAAAAAAACAAAAACAAAAAACCTCTCCTCCTTTTTATCTAATTCAGCCAGAGCCACCAACATTAAAGACGTTCACAGCAAGGGAACCCTGGAGCCAGCCCACTTATGTTAAAAATCCTGGCTCTGTCACAAGCCGCATAACCTCAGCCTCTCTTCTCCCAGGTGCAAAACAAGGACAATAATGGCTCTTCAGATGGTACTAAAAACACCAAGTGCCTGGCATGGAACAAGTGCTTAGTGCTGGTGAATTAAAGAAAAATAGCCAGGCATAAGATCAAGGCCAGCCTCTGCAACTTAGTGAAACCCTGTCTCAAAAAAAGGGAAAAAAAAAAAAAAAAAAAAAAAAAATAATTTCACATTCAGATATCTCAGGAAGACATGAAAAGCAAAGGATAGTGCTCCAAAGTGAGAAGGAATTCCCTTTTGTATCTTTTTAAAGTTTATACCCCGAACATTTTTGTTGTTGTTGTTGGTACTGGGGATTGAACTCAGGGGCACTCGACACTGGGCCACATCCCCAGCCCTTTTTTGTATTTTATTTAGAGACAGGGTCTCACTGAGTTGCTAAGTGCCTCGCCATTGCTGAGGCTGGCTTTGAACTCGTGATCCTCCTGCCTCCGCCTCCCAAAGTGCTGGGATTACAGGTGTGCGCCACCGCGCCCAGCCCCTGAACATAATTTTAAAAACAAAATAAAACTGAATGTTTTACAAAATGCACAATTCTTTGACTAAAGTACCAGACAGTAGACAATGTTTGGGATGCATATTGTGTGTCCTTTCAAGTTATAAAGAACTGAGATGGATCAATGTTTCTAATCATGATTTTCCCCGATTTGTGGTGCTGTGAATGGAAGGGAGGCCCTGTGCATGCGAGGCAGTCTCTCTACCAAGGAGCTGTATCCCCCAGCCCAGTTATACCATTATGTGAGGTACAGAACATGTATATAAATGCTCTCCCAACCAGGCATGGTAGCACACACCTGAAATCCCAGCTACTCCAGAGGCTGAAAAGTTCAAGGCCAGCTGGGCAACTTTGCGATTACCCTGTCTCAAAATAAAATTAAAAGGGATGTAACTCAGGGGTAGAGTAATTGCCTAGCTTTTGCAAAGCCCTAGATTTGGTCACCAGTACTGCTAAAAACAACCCAACAAAACCAGGTGGGGCCTTGCGGGAGGTCATGGGGTCACTGGAGGCATCACCCTTTGAAAAAGATCAAATGTAGCTCTCGAAGGATTGATATCCCAGATTGGTTTCCACCCAGTCCTGGGTTGGTGCTCTTTAATGGGGGTTGTTAAATAAGTGAGGCTGGCCCCTGAATTTCTCTGCCTTTCTGTCTTGTCGTATGATTTCTTCTGCGTGTGCTTCCACCATAAGCCAAACAGATGGGAGCTGTCTGATCTTGGATTTTCAGCTTCCAAAACTGCAAGCTAAATAAACCTCTTTTTCTTTTTTATTTTTGGTATAGGGAATTGAACCCAGGGGTGCTCTGCTACAGAACTACATCCTTAGCCCTTTTTATTTCTTGAGAGAGAATCTAGCAAAGTCGCTGAAGTTGACCTCAAACTTGCAACCCTCCTGTCTTGGCCTCCTGAGTTGCTAGGTTTACAGGCGTGCACCTTAAGCCCAGCACCTTTTTTCTTTATAAAGCACCCATGCTCAGGTATTTTGTTATAGCAACAGGAAAATGAACTGATGCACCCAATCTGTAATATTTTGTTATAGCAGCCAAATGGATTCTAAGAGGTCAAGCTGTGGTAAGGAGTAAGGTCCCCGGGAATCTATAGGAGGGCTCAGCCAAGGAATCAGTCACTTAGGTGGGTGAGGGGAGTCCCAGGAGCAGCAATGTGACCCAACCAGGGGCAGGAGTTGCTAAAGTGGACAGGAGTAGATACCTGGTATACTGTGATCCTGGCACTGAGGTCAGGTTCTATGTGCCGCAGGCCCAGCTTGGCCAGGTCCACAGGGTCCTGGGGCAGGTCACGGGGTACAGGGAAGGGATTGATATTCTTGAAGCGGGTGAGCCACAGCCGCATCCGCAGGTACTTGAGCATGGGGTAGCTTTTGCGTCCAAATATCTGGATCAGCAGAAACTCTGTCTCTTTGTTGGGCATCACTCCTGTGCCAGGCAGAAGCAGACATTGCCTCAGGGAGGGAGGGAGAGGAGTGAAAGAGAAGAGGTAAATGGAAGTCAGGGGATGGATAACAGAATAGAATCAAAGGGAAAAGACAGAAGGAGGCAGGAAAAAGATGAGAAGTGGAGCCAGGGAGTGATGGAGGGGCCCAAGAACTGGGAGCAGGTGGCGGCCTGCTGTGAGAGTCATGCCTGCCCCACCCTGAGCTCACGCAGGCCTCACCGTGACTCTCCATCTGCTCCAGGACAGCAACCCCACACTCCTGCTGCCGAGGGTAGTGGATGAAGATGCGCTGGATGACGTTGCGAGGCCGGAAGACCTCCTTGGGGAAGATGTCCAGGAGCAGGTTGTAGACGGTCAGATCCCGTTCAACGCCATACTCCCGCATCTTGCGCAGGGCCAGGTAGATGAAGTCAACATGGCCGCGCTTGCGCACGTTGTGCTGCCCAAATTTCTGCACAGCCCGCACGAAGCTTGCTTTGTCTCGCTCCCACCCGGTCCCTGCCTAAACAGCTCCTCATGGGGCGCCGGGGCCTTGATGGGCTTCTGTGGGGGCTCAGGTGGACGAGGAACCAGCGACATTTCAGAGTTGTGGGTGGCCGCACAGTGGAGGCCCCGCAAGGCCTGGGGGAGCACCTGGGGACAGAAGACAACTGCTGCAATCTCTTTCCTGAGAGGGACCCTTGGCATCCTTGAGGGCCTCTGAGGAATATGGTAGTGGGTTACAAACCCAAGATTAGACACCAGTATAGAGTGACAAAACACAATGCAAACACAATAGTGACAGTCTTCCATGCCAGGAACTGTTGAGCACTTTATGAACTTTTATTTTTCCCTTTTCGCAGTGCTGAGGATCAAACCCAGGGCCACACACGTTAAGCAAGGTTATAAATGTGAGGCTCATTTAATCTTTACAACTGTCCATAGGAGGAAGAACTCTCATGTTCATTTTATAGATGAGGAAACTGAGGAACGGGGAGATGAAGTGGGAGGCCTGGGATCACAAGATTGCAAAGCAACAGAGTGGAGACTGGAGTTGGTGTTCTCTAGCCCTCTATTCTGCTGGTGCCAGCCCATGTCCTGATTAAGTCAGATGTAAAATAGGGGCTGGAGCCAGGCACATGCCTGTAATCCCAGAAACTCAGGAGGCTGAGACAGGAGGATCATGAGTTCAAAGCCAGCCTCAGCAATGGCAAGGCACTAAGTAACTCAATGAGATCCTGTCTCTAAATAAAATACAAACTAGGCTGGGGAGGTGGCTCAGTGGTCCAGCACCCCTGAGTTCAATTCCTGATACCATAAATAAATAAATAAATAAATAAATAAAATAGGGGCGGGAGCGTGGCTCAGTGATAGAGTGCTCGTTTGCCTAACATGTGAGGCTCTGGTCACATCTCAAGCACTGCAAAAAGAAAAAAAGAAAAAAAAACTAAAAAAGCACTCATTTAAAGTAGAATTTCTGGGCTGGGGTTGTGGCTCAGCAGTAGAGTGCTCACCTGGCACGTGCACGGCCTGGGTTCAATCCTTAGCACCACATAAAAATAAAACGCACTGTGTACAACTAAAGCAAATAAATAAATGTAAAATAAATAAATAAATAAAATAAAAAATAAAGTAAAATTTCAGCCAATTAATACTACAGGTGGTATGGGCATAGGGCACAAATCAGAAAGGCAACACCAGAATGCCCAATGAAGGGGAAACCCCACAAATGGGACTGTAAACGAAGTGGGCAGCACAGGACCAGGCTGAGTAACTGCTCAACAAGGCAGCTCTTAGCCTTCCATCGTCACTGCTATTGTGACCTATGGCTCTTGATGTGCTTCCACCATCAGGTCACTTTGGGTACAGGAAGTAAGTTCAATTTTCTGCGTCCATCTGTATAACTGGCTGTAGGAGCTGCCCACAGTTATCACCCAAATCTATTTAGCTCATATGTCCTTACTTTCAAAGTCAGTGGCTTGGCCCACATGGGTACTAGCACCCCTTAAAATAAGTTAGGAGGCTGGGGACAGAGCTCAGTGGTAGAGCACTTGTCTGGCATGTGCAAGGCCCTGGATTCTGTTCCCAGCACCACAAAAGTAAGTACATACATAAAGTAGGGCATTTCTATGGGCCTTCAGCACAGATGGGCCAGCTCAGACCAACCAGAGCTGGCTTCTTTGAGTAGATTTAGAAGAGTTAAAAGTAAGTCCCAGGGCTGGGGTTGTGGCTCAGTGGTAGACCATTCGCCTAGCACGTGCACGGCCCGGGTTCGATCCTCAGCACCACATAAACATAAATGCATTGCATTGCGTACAACTAAAGCAAATAGATAAATATTAAAAAAAGAAAAAAGAAAAAAAAAAAGCTTTAAAAAAACAAAATAAAATAAATAAAATAAAAAATAAAGTAAAATTTCAGCCAATTAATACTACAGGTGGTATGGGCATAGGCACAAATCAGAAAGGCAACACCAGAATGCCCAATGAAGGGGAAACCCCACAAATGGGACTGTAAACGAAGTGGGCAGCACAGGACCAGGCTGAGTAACTGCTCAACAAGGCAGCTCTTAGCCTTCCATCGTCACTGCTATTGTGACCTATGGCTCTTGATGTGCTTCCACCATCAGGTCACTTTGGGTACAGGAAGTAAGTTCAATTTTCTGCGTCCATCTGTATAACTGGCTGTAGGAGCTGCCCACAGTTATCACCCAAATCTATTTAGCTCATATGTCCTTACTTTCAAAGTCAGTGGCTTGGCCCACATGGGTACTAGCACCCCTTAAAATAAGTTAGGAGGCTGGGGACAGAGCTCAGTGGTAGAGCACTTGTCTGGCATGTGCAAGGCCCTGGATTCTGTTCCCAGCACCACAAAAGTAAGTACATACATAAAGTAGGGCATTTCTATGGGCCTTCAGCACAGATGGGCCAGCTCAGACCAACCAGAGCTGGCTTCTTTGAGTAGATTTAGAAGAGTTAAAAGTAAGTCCCAGGGCTGGGGTTGTGGCTCAGTGGTAGACCATTCGCCTAGCACGTGCACGGCCCGGGTTCGATCCTCAGCACCACGTAAACATAAATGCATTGCATTGCGTACAACTAAAGCAAATAGATAAATATTAAAAAAAGAAAAAAGAAAAAAAAAGCTTTAAAAAACAAAAGTAAGTCCCAGGCCTTCCTCCCTCCATCCTGATGCAATGCCCACCTGCTGGTTACCTGAGAGAAGGGGGCTCCAGTGAGGGCAGCCCCACAGATGCCTCCCCAGCCCCTTGAGAGGCCTCGGGCCAGCAGGATGGCTTGCACCCAGCGCATTCCTCTACCGTTGGACAGCCACCTGGCCAAGACAGAAAAGATGCATCAGCCTGGCAGCCTAGCTACTAACAGAGACAAGATGTCCTCCTGGCACAGGGCACATTCCAAACTGTATGGCTAGCTCACCAGCCCTGCCATGACCCTGTTGTGACTTGCCCAGTTCAAATGGTTTTCTGATCCACAAGATGGGCTTGGGTGGGGCTGGGGTTGTGGCTCAGTGGTAGAGCACTTGCGTAGCATGTGTAAAGCACTGGGTTTGATTCTCAGCACCACATATAAATAAATAAAATAACAGTCCATCAAAACCTACAAAAAAAAAAAAGTACATTAAAAAAAAATGGGCTTGGGTGACTATTATAATCAGGGGTTCAGGTTCTGCTGGGCCAAACCTTTTCACTATTGTCACAAATTTGCTAGTGTAACAGTTCCCTCACTACTGGAACATTTTTTAAAAATATTTATTGATTTGCTTTAGTTGTACACAATGAATTTATTTTTATGTGGTGCTGAGGATCGAACCGGGCCGTGCACATGCTGGGCGAGCGCTCTACGGCTGAACCACAATCCCAGCCCCTCTTTTTTTTTTTTCTCCTTTTTTTTTTTTTTTTTAAATATTTATTTATTTACTTTAGTTGTACACAATGCAATGCATTTATGTTTACGTGGTGCTGAGGCTCGAACCCGGGCCGCGCACGTGCAAGGCGAGCGCTCTGCCGCTGAGCCACAACCCCAGCCCATCTATAGTTTTATTGCCTATTACATAAAGAGGTCTATGAAGTGTGGCTTCTCCTCCATCCCCCCCAATATTGGGGATTGAACCCAGTGCCATGGTGTTTGGCAGGTGCTCTACCACTGAGCTATATCCCAGGCCCTTTAATTTTTTTTTTTTTTTTTTTTTTTTTTTTTTGAGATAGGGTCTTGTCAAGTTGAGGAGGCTCGCCTTGACATTGCAATCCTCCTGCCCCAACCTTCCAAGTGGCTGGAATTGCAGGTGTGTGCATGGCACCCAGCTGAGAGAACACTGTATATGCGTGTTCTGTACCTTGCCTTTTGCTGTTTTCATTGGGCTGGGGCTGTAGCTCAGTGGTAGAGCAACTGCTTAGCATGAATTACACCTGGCTCTATCATTTTGTTTTTCAAATATTTGCTTGTTTGTGTTTATTTTTGAGATAGGGCATCATTATGTTGCCCAGGCCAGTCTGAAACTTGTAGACTCAAGTGATTGCCCCTATCTCAGCTTCACAAGTAGCCGGGACTACAAGGATATGCCACCACACCTGGCTCACATATCCCCTTTAAAAAAATGTAAATAAAGGGGCTGGGGCTATGGTTCAGCAGTAGAGCACTTGCCTAGCATGTGTGAGGCCCTGGGTTCAATCCTCAGCACCACATAAAGAAAAATAAACGTATTGTGTCCACCTACAACTAAAAATATTTTTTTTTTTTTTTTTTTTTTTTTTTTGTACCGGGGATTGAAAGGGGCACTCGACCACTGGGCCACATCCCCAGCCCTTTTTTGTATTTTTTATTAGCAGACAGGGTCTCACTGAGTTGCTAAGTGCCTCACCATTGCTGAGGCTGAACTCGTGATCCTCCTGCCTCAGCCTCCCAAGTGCTAGATTACAGGCGTCGCCACCACGCCCGGCTAATTTTTTTTTAATGTAAATAAAATACTGGGCAAAGTAGACCATTGGAAATTGAGGCTGATATAGTAGATCAAAAATTCCAGACCAGAGATTCCTGGTTTCTCCCTCTGGGGGAAGTCTTTTGAGCTGTCCTTTCAATAAAGCCTTCCATTTCCTGCTCTTAAAAAAAAAAAAAAAAAAAAAAAAAAATTCCAGACCAGCCTAGGAAACTTAGCAAACCTGGACTCAGAATAAAATCAAAAGACTACTTAGCAACTCAGTGAGACCCTGTCTCTCATAAAATACAAAAAAAAAAAAAAAGGACTGGGGATGTGGCCCAGTGGTCGAGTGCCCCTGAGTTCAATCCCCGGTACCACACACACAAAAAAAGAATAAGCCGGTGCGGCGGCGCACGCCTGTAATCCCAGCACTTGAGAGGCTGAAGCAGGAGAATCGCGAGTTCAAAGCCAGCCTCAGCAATGGTGAGGCACTTAGAACTCAGTTGAGACCCTGTCTCTAACAAAATACAAAAAGGGCTGGGGATGTGGCCCAGTGGTCGAGTGCCCCTGAGTTCAATCCCGGAACAAAAAAAAAAGAATAAATAAAAGGTGGATAGGCATTTGGTACTGCAAAAGAAAAACAACAACAAAAAAGGCAAATAAATGTCTATTTTTGGGGGGGGATCCAATCAGGGGTCTTGTGCATGCTAAGCACATATTCTAAAACCCTAGCCCTAAAAGTATAAATAAATGTCTTTTGATTTTTGTGGGGGGTGCAGTGTACTGGGACTTGAAGCCAGGAATGTTTAACCACTGAGCCACATCCCCAGACCTTCTTCTTCTTCTTCTTCTTTTTTTTTTTTTTTGTACCAGGGATTGAACTCAGGGGCACTCACCCACTGGGCCATATCCCCAGCCCTTTTTTGTATTTTATTTGGAGACAGGGTCTCACTGAGTTGCTAAGTGCCTCACCATTGCTGAGGCTGGCTTTGAACTCGCGATCCTCCTGCCTCAGCCTCCCAAAGTGCTGGGATTACAGGCGTGCGCCACCACGCACCGGCCCTTATTCCTTTTTATTTTGAGACAAGATCTCACTCACTAAGTTGCTTAGGGCCTCACTAAATTGCTGAGACTGGCCTTGAACTTTTAATCCTCCTGCCTCAGGCTCCAGAGTAATTGGGATTACAGGTGTGCACCACAGTGCCCAGCTCAAAGGCACATTTCCATATATATTTTAGATGTTGATAGACCTTTATTTTTTTTATTTACACGCGGTGCTGAGATTTGAACCCAGTGCCTCACTCATGCCAGGCAGGTGCACTACCACTGAGCCACAGCCACAGCCCCCAATAACACATTTCGTAATGGTTGCCTTAAACTGCTCTAAAAGTAAACTTGAATGTAAATATTTCAGACATAAGTAACATCAGTGGAAGTGACACAAGCATACAGTGGAAAAAGCATGAAAAAGGGCTTTAGAGGGTACACGTCCTAAAGGCATACTTTTCTTTGTTTTTTGCAGTACTGGGGATCGAACCCAGGATTTTGCATGCTAAGCTTATGTTCTACCACTGAGCTACACCCCATACCCTGAAAGCATTCATTGTATACAGCGGTGATTGAAATCTAGTCTTACTTGGTAAGGGGCAGAGCTCTGACTATGTTTTGTTTGTTCAAAAACACTTTTATTCACATACCATACAGCTAACCCCTTCAAAGTGTCTAAAATTCATCTGAGCATGATAGTATACCACACCTGGTTTTATGTTAAATTTATTCTCCAGAATTTTATTCTGCTGGTTGTAGTGGCACCTGTAATCCCAGCTACTTGGGGCTGAGGCAGGAAAATCGCCAAGTTTGAGGTCAGCTGGGCACCTTGGCAAGACCCTGCCTCAAAATAGGGAGCTGGGCACAGAGGCACATGTAGTCCCAGTGACTGTGGAGGCTAAGGCAGGAGGATCACAAATTCAAAGCCAGCCTGAGCAACTCAGCAAGGCCCTAAGCAATTTAACAAGACCGTGTATCAAAATAAAAAATAAAAAAGGAGGCTGGGATTATTTGTGGCTCAGTGGTGGAGTGCTTGCCTAGCATGTGTGAGGCAATGGGTTCGATCCTCAGCACCACATAAAAAATTTAAGTCGGCCTGGGATTGTGGCTCAGCGGTAAAGCGCTCGCCTAGCATGTGGGCGGCCCGAGCGCAGCCCGGGTTCGATCCTCAGCACCACGTACAAATAAACGCATTGTGTACAACTAAAGCAAATAAATAAATTTTTAAAAAAAATCTAAGTCATTGTGTCCATCTACAAGTAAAAGTATTTTTTAAATAGTAATAATACAAAAATTTTTAAAAAATAAAAATAAAAAAGGGCTAGGGATGTCACTCAGTGGTTAAGTGCCCCTGGGTTCAATCCCTGGTACCAAAAAAATTAAATAGATAAATAAATAAATAAAAATAAGAAGAAGAAGAAAAAGAAAGGACTGGGATATAGCTCAGTGGTAGAGCACTACTGTATAGGAAGAATTTTTCTTAATTTCCTTTTTGCATTGTAATTTGTTTTTATCTTTTTTTTTCTTAATATTTATTTATTTGCTTTAGTTGTACACAATGCGTTCATCTGTACATGGTGCTAAGGATTGAACCCGGGCTGTGCACGTGCTAGGCGAGTGCTCCACCGCTGAGCCACAATCCCAGCCCCTGTTTTTATCTTATATCGTGCAATCTTGCTGAACTTGCATATTAGTTCTAAAGTTTCATCATTGAATTCCTTGGAGTTTTCTATATATAAGATCAAGTCAGGGGCTGGGGTTGTGGCTCAGTGGTAGAGCGCTCGCCTAGCACGTGTGCGGCCGGGGTTTGATCCTTAGCACCACATACAAATAAACACATTGTGTACAACTAAAGCAAATAAATAAATATTAAAAAAAAAAAAAAAGATCAAGTCATCTGCAAATAGAGATAGTTTTTACCTCTTCCTTTCCAATCTGGATGCTTTTTATTTCTTTCCTTGCCCATACTCCTGCTGGAACCACTTGTACAATATTGTACAGAAGTGGTGAAAACACATTCTTGTCTTTATTTCTGATCTTTGAAGGAACATAGCCAATCTTTCAACATGATGTATGATGTTAGCTACTTGTTTTCCATAGATGCCCTTTATTGTATTGTGGAATTTCCCTTCTATTCCTAGCCTGCTGAGTGTTTTTTTCAGAAAGGGTATTGAATTTTGTTAGACTTTTCCTGCATCTATTGAGCTAATCGAGTGGTTTTTGTCTTTTACTGTTTTTTTTTTTTTTAATATTTATTTTTTTTGTAGTTGGTCACAAAACCTTTATCTTGTTTATTTATTTTTATGTGGTGCTGAGGATCAAACCCCGGGCCTCGCATGTGCTAGGCAAGCGCTCCACCGCTGAGCCACAACCCCAGCCCTTATTGTTTTCTATAGTGTGTTACATTAGTTAATTTTCAGATGTTAAACTAACCCTCCATTTCTGAGATAAATTTTACTCAGAGCCGGGCACGGTGGCGCATGCCTGTAATCCCAGCACTTTGGGAGGCTGAGGCAGGAGGATCGCAAGTTCAAAGCCAGCCTCAGCAATGGCAAGGCACTTAGCAACTCAGTGAGACCCTGTCTCTAAATAAAATACAAAAAAAAGGGCTGGGGATGTGACCCAGTGGACGATTGCCCCTGAGTTCAATCCCCGGTACCACAAAAAAAAAAAAAAAAAAAAAAAAAATTTTTTACTCAGTAATGATGTGTAATTCTTTCTCTATGTTTGCTAGTGCTTGTTGAGAAATTTAACATCTATATTCATAAGAGATATTGGTTCATAATGTTGTTATGGCGTCCAGTTTTTCTATCAGAGTAACATAACTTCAAAGAATTAATTGGGATCATTCTTATCACCATCTCCCATCTTGACCAAAAGTCTCCCTCTAGCCTCTTACTCCTCTTATACCAAAGTTTCTCCCAAGAGGTGTCTGCATACTGTGTCTCTCCTGCCTTACTCACCAACTTGGCTACTGCCCCAATCACTCCAATGGTACCAGTCTTGTAAAGGCCCCTGTGCACTCAACATCTTACCAGCACTCTGTGGCTACTTCTCAGGTCTCATCTTGCTCTATTTCTCAAAAGTGTCTGACACAGTTAAGTCCCCTCCCCTACCATCCTCTTTTAATATTTTTGGTTGTCTTCCGGACACTCAGGCCTCTGTTTTTCTGCCGATCAGCAAGACCTGCTTCCTTCTCTGAAGTCTGCAGTGTTTGCAAACTTGAAGGTGCAGAAAGATCCTCTGGGAACTTGTTAAAATGCAAGTTCTGATTCAGCAGGCTGAAGTAGAAACATAGTCTGAACATCTGATAAGCTTTTGACTGATGACGCTGCTGGTGGTCTGGAGACCATTTTGAAAAATAAGGCTGCAGAGTCTCACATTCTGGAATTGCCTATCTGCTACCCAGAGGTATCATTCAATTTGTTCTTCTCTCTATATATTTCCTGTATGTAACTCCAGTGGTCCCTAAACTTGGTTAATATTAGAATAATCTAGGGGGCTTTATAAATCCCATCATGGGGTTGGGGTTGTGGCTCAGTGGTAGAGCACTTGCCTAGCATGTAGGAGGCACTGGGTTTGATTCTCAGCACCACATATAAACAAATTAAATAATAAAGGTCCATTGACAACTAAAAGAATATTTAAAAAAAAAAAATACCATCACGCCCAGGTCACATCCCAGGTACATTAAGTCAGAATATCTGCAAGTAGAGCCCAAGCATCAGCATTTTAAGGCACCCCAATGACTCTATCATGCAACCAAGATTAATAATCTAAACTTTTGTTTCTCAAAGTGTGTTCCAGAGACTGGCAGCATTGGCATCATCTGGGAGCTTATTAGAAATGCAAAATCCTGACCCTAACTCAGACCTACTGAATCAGTATCTGCACTTTAAAAAAATTTTTTTAGCTGTAGATGGACACAATACCTTTATTTTATTAATTTATTTTTATGTAGTGCTGAGGATCAAACCCAGTGCCTCACACTTGCCAGGCAGGTGCTCTACCACTGAGCCACAACCCCAGCCCCAGTATCTGCATTTTAACAACATTCACAGGTGGGTCTCCCATGTGTGTTAAAGTCTGAGAAATGATGTTGTATGTGCTTATGGCTCCCAAATGTCCATTTCCAGCCTCCATACCTATCACTCTGGCACATACCCAGCCATCCCAGTGTGTTCCATACTGATATCCCTGCTTAAACTTGTTCCTCTGAATGCTCATCAATGGGACCACCATTCCTAGTCACTCAGGCAAAAAACCTAAGAGTCATTTCCAAGTCTACTATGTCCCTCACTCCACCAATTAAGCCATCAACTAGTCCTGCTATTTCTAAATCCACACCAAATACACCCATTTCTTTCCATCTACAGGCCAATGTCCCAATAGATGTGATCTCTTTACTGGTTACCTACCCAGCCTCCCATTTCTACCCTCCAGTCAGTTCTCCCTCGATGGCCAGAGAGCTTTTAAAAATATCAACTAAATTCAGGGCTCTAAGCCTAAAATTTTTAATGGTATCTCACACTTAAAATCAGACAGAGTCTTCCCTTCTAAACAAAATTCGTACTACTCTCAGTTCCTGTGATGTTGTTTCTGAAACAAGCCAAGTTTACTGCAGTCACAGAGTCTTTGCACTTGCTTTTCCCTCTGCCTAGAACTTTCTTTCTCCAGACCTCCCCGTGATATCTCTGGTCATTCAGGTCTCTATTCAAATGAGAGGTTTTCTCAGTTCACCTCCTCATTCTCCCATTCTAAAATCCCTCATCATTCTGATTAGTGCATTTTCAGCAACTATCAATATCTTAAATCACCTATTTCGTTTCTTCTAATTTGTTCAATGTTTGGCTCCCCCAAGAAATGGGGATTATTTGTCTGTCCTTCTCACTGTTGTGTCTCTGGCATCCAGGGCAGTACCTGGCATATAGTAAGTGCCCAACAAATACCAATTAAAGGGGATAAGCGGGAAGTTTTTACAGACCTGAACTCTGAGGCTGGCTGCCAGGATTCTACGTTCCTTGAAGAAACAGCCAGACGCAGATTCCAATTCCCGCCTCAATGCCAACTTGCTGTGTGACCTCGAGCGAGAGCCTTAACTTCAGAGTCAACTAGCCCATCTGCAAGAGATTAGGGAGTGAGGCAGCGAGCACAGGATGGCAACCTTTCCCGGCACGTACCCGCCCCGCACCCCAAAAGGTCATAGCGTCCTGGCCTTGCAGCCGGGTCTCTTTGATGAGGCCCTTCCGCGCTGCCAAGCCCGGAACCGAACGCCCGGCATCCCGGCGGCTCGTGTTCGCCTTCCCATGCGAGACCTACCCGCTCACGCAGCCAGCCGAGTACCCTCGGCAGGCTCCGTCTCGCTGCTGGGCGCCGCCATGTTGGCCCAAAAGGCTTCCGGGTCACGGTCCTCCGGGAAGACAGCAAATCAAGAGAGCCGGTTAAGCTGGTCCCCGCCCACAAAGGGAGAATCACCAATAGGAAGGAGGAAAGGCGCTGGTCCCGCCTCATAACAAGCCAGACCACGCCCCTGGCCTTTAAGTGGGCGCTCGAGCTGGGAACTTTGCAGTTGGGAAGGAAGAGGGTGTTGTTGCTCCCGAGAGGTCAGTGAGGCCAGCCAGGAAGCCCCAGTTTTCCCTCCTGAAACGCGGAGATGAATTATGAAAGGTGGAAGGGATGCGGATTCCTTCATTCACTCAACAAACATTGAACGCTTATTGTGTGCCAGGTGCGTTCTGGGATCTGCGGATTCGGTGATGACATTAGTGAAGAAGACAGACTGATAACGTAGCTCCGTGACTGTGGGCTAGTGCTTAACCCATCTGTGCCTCGATTTTCTCACCCATGAAATGGGAAATTACAAAATACTTGACAGGGTTTTTTAAAAAACGAACTTTTTTTTTTTTTTTTTTTTTTTTTTTTTTGAGACAGCATATCACTCTGTTGGGCTAGAATTCCTGGACATAAGTGATCCTCCCGCCTCAGCCTCCCCGAGTACCTGGGAGGCCACCACGCCCTGCTTTAGTAGGATTTCCTTTTTTTCTTTTTCTTTTCCTGTACTGCTAAAGGAACCCAGGGCCTTCCACGTGCTAGGCAAGCCCTCTATAATTTAGCCATATCCCCAACCCTTGTGACTGTTTTGAGTGCCCCATGTATATCTCTATGTGTGTTGTGTGTCCATCCCCATGGTCTACACAGGGCTGACTGTACCCTCAAACGTATGTGAGAGATACAGTCTTGAGTCTCCCGATCTGCACCTCTCTGCTCCTGTGTGCTGCAGGCCCCAGCTACCCAGCTAATCTCACTTCAGGGTATGGTGATACTGAGGTGGTACAGCTGGCATCTGCTTCATTGGCTGTAGAAGCCAGGCAGTAGGGCAGAGGAGAACACTGGGTGTGGGGCGTGGCGACAGGAGGATGACCATCCCCTGTTTCTCCCTGTGGTGCCTCCTGCTGTAGTTCTGGGTCCTGGTTTCACCTTGCACCAAATAAGCTCCTGCAAGTACCCTGGAACCAGGCAAACTCCAGGAGCTAGAGTCCAGGTAATAGGAGGATGCGTGGCTGGAGGGCAGGGTCATGCCATAAGGGTCCTGGCAGACACACTCCACGACCCTGCTCTGTGCTCCTGTGGTGGTGGAAGCCAGCAACATGGGGTGGGCACTGTTGAGGATGTCCAGCTGAAAAAGGAACCCTTTGTGGAAGTTTCTCACCATAAGATTAGCCCGACTCAGGAGTCTCATGGGCAAGCCCATTGCCTCTTTCTCTCTCTTTTTTTCTTCTTGGTACCAGGGATTGAACTCAGGGGCACTCGACCACTGGGCCACATCCCCAGCCCTTTTTTGTATTTTATTAGAGACAGGGTCTCACTGAGTTCCTAAGTGCCTCGCCATTGCTGAGGCTGGCTTTGAACTCACGATCCTCCTGCCTCAGCCTCCCAAGTGCTGGGATTACAGGCATGCGCCACCACGCCCCGGCCTGTGGTAAAGTTCTTGCATAACATTTGGGAGGCCATGGGTTCCATCCTGAGTGCTCCCCCACCCCCCACCCCCGCCATCAGCTTTTTTTTTTTTTGCCTTGTAGAAAAGGGGGGTTTATTAAGGGAAGGGGTGAAGGGGAGAAAGGGGGAAGGGGGAAAGGGAGAAAGGGAAAGGGGAACAGGAAAGGGGAGAGCTGGTGAGAAGATGACGGCTAAAAGAGCCGCCATCAGCTTTTTAAAATGATAAGTAATTTAGAGAAAAATGAAGCAGAGAAAAGGAGGTGGTGTGTGTGGCGGTGGGCAACTGTTGGGAACCAGGTAGTTTAAGGAAAGCCTCAGGAGCTCGCCTTTGAGTAAAGACCTGGAGACAATGAAGACTTGAGGTGAGATTGAGAGTCTCCGGAGCTCTCCCAGAGACACCCAGCTCTAGGCTGTTAATAACCCAGATGAATTAGCACACAACACAGGGTCTTGGCAGTAGCCATGGCCCTGGGCAAGCAGGGTTATCAGTTCTCACTAACCCATTTCTGAGGCAAGCACGGTGGTGCGCGCCTGTAAACCCAGCGACTGGGGAGGCTGAGACAGGAGAATCTCAAATTTGAGGCCAGCCTCAGCCTCAGGCCTGTCTCAAAATGAAAAATAAAAATGGCTGGGTGGTGTAGCTCCGTGGTAAAGCGCCCCTGAGTTCAATCCTCAGTATCAAAAGTAAATGAAACACCCATTTCTGCAGTTTTTCAGTCATCCCGGTCAGAGAGATGACCGGAAGTCGAGGATACCCGTAAAGCTGCCTCTACAACTTTGCGCAGACGCAGCACATCCGCTTCATCAGGGCTCTGGTGATTGGCCAATCTGAGAGAAACTGTAGCCAATCAGCTGCAGGTCTAGAAGGCCTACGCGCCCCTCCCGGGACAAGATGACAGCTCTCTCGGGCAGCGGCTGGGGTCACTTTTGCCGTCTATTCTGCGAGTCCAGCTGCGTGTAGGCGCAGTTCATTCTACCGAGCTGGAACGTAGGCAGTGATGAGGTCACTGACCTGGCTGCGGGCTTCAGAGTTCCCAATGTCCTGCCTCACGAGGCAGTCTTGGTTCTCGTTTTCTCCTTTTCCTTTTTTTTTTTTTTTTTTTTTTTTTGGTACCGCGGATTGACTTCAGGGGCACTCGACCACTGGGCCACATCTCCAGCCCCCCTTGTTTTGTATTTTATTAGAGACAGGGTCTCACTGAGTTGCTCAGTGCCTCGCCATGGCTGAGGCTGGCTTTGAACTTGCGATCCTCCTGCCTCAGTCCTCCCAAGTGCTGGGATCACAGGCGTGCGCCACAGCGCCCCGTTTTGGCTCTTGTTTTCTTATTTATGTTTCCAGAGGTAGTCGATTCAATATAGACATTTGCTTTTTTGTGTGTGTGTGTGTGTGTGTGGTACTGGGGATTGAACTCAGGGGCACTCGACCACTGGGCCACATCCCCAGCCCTTTTGTGTATTTTATTTGGAGACAGGGTCTCACTGAGTTGCTAAGTGCCTCACCATTGCTGAGGCGGGCTTTGAACTCGCAATCCTCCTGCCTCAGCCTCCCAAAGTGCTGGGATTACAGGCGTGCGCCACCTCGCCATTGCTGAGGCTGGCTTTGAACTCGCAATCCTCCTGCCTCAGCCTCCCAAAGTGCTGGGATTACAGGCGTGCGCCACCTCGCCCAGCGACATTTGCTTATTTTATATATGTATTGGCACAGAACACAACACTACATGTGAGACCCAAGCACACTTCAGCATACCGTCCTCCAAAGCATCCTAGAGAAGCGCGGGTGCGGCAGTGCACGCCCGTAATCTCAGCTACTTGAAAGGCTGTGGCAGGAAGATCTCACATTTGAGGCCAGTCTGGGCAATTTAGCGAGCCCTGCCTCAAAAAATAAAAAGGACTGAGGGTTTAGCTCAATGATAAAGCGTCCCTGGGTTCAATTCCCAGCGCGCGCGCGCGCGCGCACACACACACACACACACACACACACACACACACACACACTAAAAAAGTGGAGGGTCCTGGTAGACATCATCTTTTTTTTTTTTTTTTTTTTTTTTTTTTTTTTTTGGTGGTACCGGGGATTGAACTCAGGGGCACTCGACCACTGGGCCACATCCCCAACCCTTTTTTGTGTTTTTATTAGAGACAGGGTCTCACTGAGTTGCTCAGTGCCTCACCATTGCTGAGGCTGGCTTTGAACTCGTGTTTCTCCTGCCTCAGCCTCCCAAGTGCTGGGATTACAGGCGTGCGCCACTACGCCCGGCTCTGGTAGACATCATCTTAACCAATTGACCATGGTTAATATCACCAGCAGTGAGTCACCTTGACATCACGAAGCCCTTGGTATGATGCACTAAGGGCATGTCCTCATCTTTCTGGCATCCTTCCCAGCAACGCAAAAACTTCAATCTAATCGACATAAACCAAACAAAGAGAGGGTCGACAAAATAACCAACCAGTACTTTCCACAAGTGTCAAGGTCGTGAAAAACTGAACTGTCACATACTAGAGGAATCTAAAGAGACATGACAATTAAATGCAAGGAGGGATCTTGGCTTGAATCTTGAGACATAAGTGGAAAAGGAAAACTGAAGAAATCCGAATCACATATGTAGCCAAGTAATAGAATTGTAGCAAAGTTAATTTCTTAGTTTTGATAAATTTATGATGATTATGTAAGATGTTAACATTAGGAGCAGCTGGGTGAAGTGTAAATGAGAAGTCTTTATCCTGGTTTTTTTTTTTTTTTCAGCTTTTCTGTAAGTCTAAAATTATCTCAGAAAGTCTTTTTTTAAAAAAAAAGAAAGAGAGAGAGAGAGAGAAAGAAAGAAAACCTAGGGAGCAGGCACCAGTGACATACCCATTTTCCAGAGGAGGGAATTGATGTGCAGAAAAGTTAAGACATCTGTCCAAGGTCACACAGCCAGGAAGCACCAGGGCATGCTTCAAACTTGTAAACCATGGATCTAGAGTCTACCCCGCCTCCCCACGCCGCCAGAACCCACTGAGCTACCACTGAGCTACCCCTGCCTGTTTTATTTTGAGACAAGGTCTCACTACGTCAGCCAAGCTGGCCTCTAACTTGCAATCCTACAGGGTAGCTTGGATTACAGGTATATGCCACCACACCTGGCTGGGAGGCCCTGCATTTAAACACAGAGCCACTGTGCCTTCATTTAGTTGAAACAAACTAGTGTATATTTTGGCTCTGTCTTTGTCTATCTCCTTTGTCCCCTGTTGATGGACCCACAGGGTGACAAGTCCACTGTGATAAATATTCTTGCATATATTCTCATTCTTCACATTGACATTTTTACTTCTTCAAAATATTCTTTTTTTTTTTTTTTTTTGTACCGGGGATTGAACTCAGGGGCACTCGACCACTGGGCCACATCCCCAGCCCTTTTTTGTATTTTATTAGAGACAGGGTCTCACTGAGTTGCTAAGTGCCTCACCACTGCTGAGGCTGGCTTTGAACTCACAATCCTCCTGCCTCAGCCTCCCAAGTGCTGGGATCACAGGCGTGCGCCACTGTGCCCGGCTTCATAATATTCTTTAAAAGAGGATATGCTGGTTCAGAAGTTAAGGACATTTGTCATTTTGAAAACTCTCAATAAGTTGCCCACATCCCTACATTGCCTAGTGTTACATATTCTGATTTTGCCAGTCTGACAGTGACCAATAAGAGTTTTTTTAAGTTCTCTTTATTCAACCGGATGTTTTTTCTGCAAAAAAATTTCCTTCAAAAGCTCAAGGCAGGAGCGGGGACTGTGGCTCAGCGGTAGAGCGCTCGCCTAGCACGTGGGTGGCCCAGGTTCGATCCTCAGCACCACGTAAAAATAAACGCATTGTGTACAACTAAAAGAAAATAAATAAATATTAAAAAAAAAAAAAAGCTCAAGACAGCCGGGCATGGTGGCCTATGCCTGTAATCCCAGCACTTGGGAGGCTGAGAAAGGAGGATCGCGAGTTCAAAGCCAGCCTCAGCAATGGCGAGGCACTTAGCAACTCAGTGAGACCCTGTCTCTAATAAAATACAAAAAAAAAAAAAAAAAAAGGCTGGGGATGTGGCCCAGTGGTCGAGTGCCCCTGAGTTCAATCGCTGGTGCCAAAAATAAAAAATAAAAAAAAGCTCAAGGCTTGCGGCTGAGTTTGTGGCTCAGCAGTAGAGTGCTCGCCTCGCACGTGCGTGGCCCTGGGTTCGATCCTCAGCACCATGTAAAAATAAATAAATAAAGTAAAGGTATTGTGTCCAACTATAACTAAAAAATAAATATTTTTAATATTTATTTATTTATTTATTTTTAGTTGCATACAATGGCTTTATTTTTACGTGGTGCTGAGAATCAAACCCGGGCCGTGCACGTGCTAGGCAAGCGCTCTACTGCTGAGCCACAACCCCAGCCCCAATAAATTTTTTTTTTTTTTTTTTAAAAAGCTCAAGGCTGGACAAGGGACTGTCCAGGCTGGACAAGTTGTAGTGTGGTTTGTATGGCCCCTGTCACAGCCTGCGACACACACACCCCCCCACTCTCCTAATTGCTCTTCTAGGGAGAGGAATAGTGAAAATGTAGAGGGGACCCATCCCCATACCTCTACTGACCTCAGCCCAGAGGATGCTGGGAAGTCACACCCTTTCCTTGTGTATGGTTAGGCATCCACATGTCAGACAGACGTGAGCTCCAGACCTGCCCACCCACTTTAGTCACATAGTCAATGAGCAAGATTTTTTCTCCTTTTTTCCCCCTGAAGTACTGGGGTTTGAACTTAGGGATGTTCTATCACAGAGCTACACTCCCAGTCCTTTTTATTATTTAGGGTTTTTTTTTGTATGTGTGTGTGTGGGGGGGTGGTACAGGGAATTGAATCCAGGGGCGCTCTACCACTGAGCTACATTCCCAGCCCTTCTTCAATTTTTTTTTTTTTTTTTTTAATTTTGAGACAGGGTCTTGCCAAGTTGCTGAGGTTGGCCTGGAATTTCATTTTCCTCCTGCCTCTCAGCCTTCCAAGTTGCTGGGATTACAGGTGTGTGCCACCATGCTTGCTGGCGGGCACTTCTCCTCCTCCTCCTCCTCCTCCTCCTTCTTTTCTTTTGCTTTTATGGTACTGGGATTGAACCCAGGGTCTTGTGCATGCTAAACACATGCTCTACTATGAGCTATATCCCCTGCCCCCAGTGAATGGTTTTTGAGTGTCTGCTGTTTGTATGTACTGTTCTGGGCGCTGAGGAATAGAACAATAAACAAAATAAGCAAATCCAAGCCGGATGCGGTGGCACACGCCTGTGATCGCAGCACTTGGGAGGCTGAGGCAGGAGGCTTGTGAGTTCAAAGCCAGCCTCAGCAATGGCGAGGCACTTAGCAACTCAGTGAGACCCTGTCTCTAATAAAATACAAAAAAGGGCTGAGGGTGTGGCCCAGTGGTTGAGTGCCCCTGAGTTCAATCCCCGGTACCAAAAAAAAAAAAAAAAAAAAGCAAATCCCTGTCCTGATGGGGTTTCCATTCTCATGGGATGAGATAGATAATAAGCAAATATATGTGTAAGATATCAGGAGAAGGCAAGGAAAAACAGGACAGGAACAGAAGAGAGTGGGGTGGCTATTTTTATAAATCAATTTTTTAAAATTAAAAATTTGTTATCAGTGCTGGGGATTGAATTTAGGGCTTTGCACATGTTAGGCAAGTGCTCTACCACTAAGCTTCACTCCCAGCCCCAAATTAAAGTTTTATGAAGGTAAAAAACACCCACTTCCAGTAACAACTCCCTCCTGCCTGCCCCCTCTTAGGCAGTCTGGGATTTGGGGGATGCTATTGCTTTACAGCAGGTGGTCAAGGAGGACCTCTTTGAAGAAGTGACATCTGAGCAGAGACTGAATGAAGGGAGGAAGGGGCTACACAGGCGTCTTGCAGAGATGTGTTCGAGGCAGCAGGAACTGCCAGTGCAAAGGCCCTGAGGTGGGAACATACTTGGGGACTCTAGAAACATATCTGGAAGGATCTGAAAGGAAGGACATAAGCAGTGTGACCCTGGGAGAGTGGCTTGACTTCTCTGAACCTTGAGTTTCCCTACTCATGGAATAGGTCTGAGTTTCCATTCTGAATGGGTTGTTGTGAGGACTGAATGAAATTGTGCCTGGTACAGTGTCTGGTACCAAGTGAGCACCCCCAAACAGAAGCCATTGGAAACAATGACCTCTACCTGTTTTGTGGAAGGAAAAGCTAAGCCAGGAGGGAGCTGGCAAAGAGGGGCTGCCACCAGAAGCAGACGCAGCACAGGACTTCATCCTCTCCCCAGGATACACAGGGACAGAGATGCGCTGTGTTCAAGGTTTAGGGCGTTCACTCAAGCAGAGGGGAAGCACCAATTTTTCTTTCAGGACTGACCTGGGCTCTTCAGGAAACACTGTATCTTCCAAGGTCCCACACTTCTCATTTAGATGAGAAACTGAGGCACAGAAGGGTTGAAGCCTGGGAAATGCCAGACGGGAGGTGAGCTGGGGCACCAGCTGCACGTGGGCACCCGGGGATGAGCTGTCTCCGGGGTTGGGGCCTCCGGATGGGATCAGCCCCTTCTCTCCCTCTCCGCCTCCACCGCGATCTTCCAGCAGAGACAGAGCGAGACAGAGACAATACGGCGACCTCAAGAGAGAGACACAGAATGCGACAGAGCCCTGGAACTGAAACGGGGATGGAGAGATGGAGGGAGAATGGAGGGCGCGAGGAGACACGAGGGCAGATTCAGAGCGCCATCAGAGAGGGAGAAAGAGAGGGAGACAGAGAGGCAAAGGCAGAGACGGGGGGGAAAAAAAAAAAGCTTGGCGACACAGAGGGACCGACAAACAGCAACCCAGAGGCGGAGATGAATCAGACGGGGCCAGAAGTACAGCGTCACCGGCCGAGAATCAGAAAATCAGGACAGACTCAGGGAGGGCTGCCCTTTCGGGAGACCCCGGGCTGCCCCGTCGGGGCGCGAGCCAAGAGCGCCCCCACCCCGCCCCCGTCGTGCCTGGACCGTGACTTCAGAGGCAGCGCAGATTCTATAAATGGCCAAGCGGCCGCGGGCCGGGGAGCGCGGCCCGGTGAGTCAGCGCGTGACGTCACCGCCGCCCGGACCCCCACCAGGCCCCGCCCCTCCCGGGCCGCCAGGGGGCGCCGACTGCGAGCTGGGCCGCGGCGCCGGTCCTCACATGCGCAGCAGTGACCTGCGGTCCGCTCAGCGGGGGCAGCTCGCCGGGATTTGCACGGTCGATTCCCAGCTGTGCCGTCATCGAGCCGTGTGATCCGCACTGCCGGCTCCGCTTCTCTGTGCCTCATACGGAACCCACCGCACAGGCTGCGGTGAGGAACGAGTTAACTGAGCCAAAGCACTTAGTACATACCAGGTGCGAGCTGCCAACTCGTTTGGTGTATTTTATTGCGCCTTCAGTGTATCGTGACATGCCGTCAATTCTTTCTTAGCATGTTGCCTTAGCCCAGTGATTCTTCAATGGGGGCGATCTTCTCCACCCAGCCCCCAGCCCCAGAGCACATTTGGCAATGTTTGTCTACATTTTTGACAAGCTAAGAGGGTGCTACTGGCATCTAATCAGTTATGGTCAGGGATGCTTCTTAAGAGTCCTACAATGCCCAGGATAGCCTCCCACCAGGAAGAATGGTCCAGCCCCAACTGGATGCCAAGGCTGAGAAACCCTGCCTTTAGACCATAGCATTAGGGGCAGGGGCCTGCATTCAAATTCTTCTTTTTTCTTTCTTCTGGCCTGCATTCAAATTCTGCTCTGCAGGGTCTGGGGATGTAGCTCAGTGGTACAGCACTTGCCTAGTATGTACGAGGCCCTGGGCTTGATTTCCAGATAAAAATTAAAAATAAAAATTCTGAGCTGGGTGCAGTGGTGTATGTCTATAATCCCAGCAACTCTGGAGGCTGAGGCAGGAGAATCACAAGTTTGAGGCCAGCCTCAGCAACTTAGCAAGACCCAAAACCCTGTCTCAAAAACATATAAAAGTCTGTGGACGTAACTCAGTGGTAAAGTACCCCTGGGTTCAATGCCTAGTACCACCAGGAAAAAAAAAAAAGTAAAAGCATAATATATCATCAGCATGTGGCAGGTTGCTGGCAGGTCGTCCAAGTGTCTCTGTCATGTCCTTGACATATGTTGCATGATGTAGATATGACACATACCCCTGTGGTCCAGGGGTGAGAGCTGGCCAGGCAGAGCAAGTATCTAACTAGTCCAGCCAGGCTGGGACAGGGACACAGGTGGTTGTTCAAGGCCCAGGACTCACTAACAGTCACCCCATGGTTCAGGTGACCCACAGGTGGATGGGAAGGGTAGAGCCAAGATCTCTGCTCTCCCAGAGCCTTATGAGGGGCTGAAGGGGACAGAACTGGGGTATCAGATCCTCAGCAGAAATATTACTACTGCTTGAGTTTTTCTCCTGGGCTTGGCGCTGTACTGGGCATGTTGGAGACAGTATCTCTTCTGATTTTCATAACACTACACTAGGCAGGAGCTGTCATTAGCCTATTTTACAGATGTGGCAATAGAGGACCAGAGAGGAGAAGGGACTTGCCTAAGGCTATATGGTGTTTGGACTAAGCCCAGGGTGGTGCTTATTAAACTACCAGGGTCGACAGTCCTGGTTCAAGATTGGAGAGGGACAAAGGGTGATGTCCTCAGAAATAAAGAGCCTCAGAGACTCAGCCAGGGACTCAGTGGACAGTGCCGGGCTGGGGTCAGGGAGAAAGTTGGTCTCTGTCTGATCAAGCCCCCTTCTCAGAATAATGCGGGCTGCCCCTCTAGGTGGAAACAATGACACAATCAGCTCCCAATACCAAGGCCCTGACATCACGAGGGAGGGGGTGGCCAAGGTGGGGGGGCGCCCCGCCCCTTGGCAGGCCCCTGCAGCCAATGGGAAGGCCTTGGACTAGACCCGGGCCACCTCCGGAGCTTCAAAAACGTGTGAGGAGGGAAGAGGGTGCAGACGGAGTCTCAGCTGCTGCCACCCTGGTCCTCAGCGTCCCCACTGTCCCCACCAGAGCCCTCTGGTCAGCATGTCCTCTGCTCACTTCAACCGAGGCCCCGCCTACGGGCTGTCAGCTGAGGTCAAGAACAAGGTAAGACTGGAGGGGCTGCCTGTTATGACCCACACACTCTGCCAGGCCAGAAGCCCCTCTCTTAGGGTTCCCTAAACCCCCTCCTGCCTCTCCCATGTGACCGGGAACCTGAGAAGGGAAGAGGGAGAGGTACAGGCTAGGTCTGACTTTCTGCCTCTTGTGAACACCCCAGAGCCCTCAGCTACTTTTGGGGGTGGGATGGGGGCACCCAGACACCCATAAACAAAGGTGGTCAGTGCATTGCAAAGATCGCCACC
Source organism: Tamias sibiricus (assembly GCA_025594165.1). NCBI lineage: Eukaryota > Metazoa > Chordata > Mammalia > Rodentia > Sciuridae > Tamias > Tamias sibiricus. Next base: position 11,160,862 of record CM046673.1, read on the forward strand.
TGATCAAAGTCCTCTGTCAACCTTTGGTGTTCCTGGCAGGGACACAGAGGGAGGACTTGTTGATTTTTCTCACAGCCCCCAGCCTGACAAAGAAATTGAGAACCCTTGACAGCTGGTTTCCTGGGAGGTGAAGAAAGCGTGGGCGATGGTTGGGGTTGGGGGAGTGGGCATCAGCGCCGCCCCTCCCCCAAGGGGTTTCCTAATTGCAGTGCTAGGCAGGCACCAGGACACCATCTTCATGCTCTGGCTGGTTAACTGAGGTCCAAGCTAGGGCAGGCACAGAACTGGGACTCTGAACTCACCTCCACCACATGCACGCCAGAATGGAGTCAGCTCCTCCAAGATGGGGCATTTGAAGCCCCGTCCCACGGAACGCTCCCAGGGCGTAGCTAGGGCAGAAGTCCCAGCCCCATTTGACAGAGGGGACCACTGAGGCTCAGGATGGCTTTTCCCAGGTCCCACAGCAAGGAAGCGGGAAGGGATTAGAACCTGGGTTGGGGGACGCTCGGGCTGGAGGAAGGGGCGGCGGGGGGCGGGTGCTCTGGTGGGAGGCCGATCCCAGCGCCGCCCCCTTCCCCCCAGCGCCGGCCCCGGAGTCGCACGGAGCCGCCGCGCCATATAAGGCGGCCTCAGGGAGCCCGGGCCGCGCTATATAAGGGCGGGTTTGCTTTATAAAGCAGAGCTGGTGGGGAGGGGGGCGCAGGGCCGGGGCCAGGTGAGGGGCCGCCCCCTCCCACCTCCCTGCTCTCCACCCTGGGGAAGGGGCAGCCCGATCCCCCGGGGAGCTGGGAGCCTGGCTGGGCTGGAGGATTCTAGAGACGTGGGAGGGGGGCAAGTGGAGAGGGAGGGAGGGGGGAGTAGACGGAGCTCCTGGGAGACCGCCGGGGAGGGCTTGCCAGGAGCGAGATAAGAGCCAGGCGGAGAGGGGAGACTGAGGAGCCCCAGCCCCCACCAGAGCCAGCAAACCTGAAGTCAGAGCCGGAGAAATTGACCTGCAGGGCCAGAGATGCGAAAGCCCTGAGACCCACGGCTGGCTGGACAGGAACCAGCTGCCCAGAGATGGGCACTGGAGACGTGGCCAGAGGAGGGCACACAGAGCTGGGGTTGTGGAGCTGGAGACTGAGCAGAGGGGGGTTGGAGAAAGAGCCAGAAATACAGGGGCCCAAAGATCAGAAGTGACACAGAGGCAAGCCCCCCACTCTAGCCTGGCAGAGAGCCTGGGGGCAGGAGACCTAGGGAGCCACAGACCTGTTAGAGTAGTCTCCCTGCAAGTCAGCACCCGGGGGCTCTTCTTTAGCTTTCCTCCTCCCCTGCCTGTGGCACCCCCTGTTCCCAAATGGGGGTGGAGGGGGCAGGGCCAAGGGAAGCTAAGCCCCAAGTTTGGCCTGGAGGGGGAACCAGGAGGCCAGGCACCACCCCCCCAGCTTGAGGATCCAGCTCTCCACCGCCTCCTTGTCTACATTCTCTGGTGCCAAACCTCAGAATGCCAGGAATGGCCCCCTGGGCAGGTGCCACCTCAGCCCTGGCCCTCAGCCCCTTTTTAGCCCCCGCCCCCATGGACACTGGGACAGAATTGCCTTAGTTGGGATGGGGCGAGGAAGGCGATCAGGCCTAGGGAGGCTGGAATCGGACTCAGGGAGCCAAAGCTGTCCTCCATTGCCTGTGTCCTCACCACCCTCTCTGTACCCCCAATCCCAGCTGGCCCAGAAGTATGACCACCAGCGGGAGCAGGAGCTGAGAGAGTGGATCGAGGGGGTGACGGGACGTCGCATCGGCAACAACTTCATGGATGGCCTCAAAGATGGTATCATCCTTTGCGAGTGAGTGGCGCTCTTGTGGCCCAGACCTTACCTTCAGCTACTCTGCAGCCCCGGCACCCATGTCCTTGTAGCCCCTCGATTCCCTCAAAGGGTATCTCCAAATAGTCCTCTGAGCTGGCAGAGAATCACTGTGCCCACTTAACAGGCAAATAAAACTGAGGCTCAAGTGAGATACATTGTCCCAAGTCCCATGGTGTCACAAGGGAAATGATTCCAGAATCTTAACCAGCAGCTATACTGAGTATGTCAAGTTATGGTCTCAAGCATCCCAAGAAAGAGAGGTCACCGTTAAAAGGCAGGGCCAACCATGACTGTTCATCATGGGCTTGGTGATGGGCATATGCCATGGTAATTTTTTACTGCCCTCAGAACCTCATTGCCAAGGGAAATGACGACCATCAGCTCCGAAGCTCCCATTCCACCAAATCCCTAATATGGGTTGAGGCCTGAGCCCAGCTGGGGTCTTACCTGCATCTCTGAGTCTGACCCGGGGCAGGTGACCATGAGAGCCAGAGCTTGCCCTTGAGCTTTCCAAAGGTGCAGACTCAGGAGTCCTAGGTGCTGAGAAGAAGTAAGGGTGCTTATCTTGTTCCATCTCCCTCCATGGGGGACAAGGAATGGGGAACATGCTGGTGTCCCACCTCATGAGCACTGCTTGAATCTCAAGCGTACAGATCCAGGGCCGGGGTGCAGCTCGGTGGTAGCGCGCCTCCCCGGCACGAAAGAGGCCCTGGGTTCCATCCCTAGCACGGCGGAAAAAGAAGAAAAGAATCCAGAGCTAACCAACCCATCGGTAATCCACCCGTGCCATAAGCATTTGTAGCTTCTGCTGTGTACCAGGCCCTGGTCTAGGCACAGGGATCGTGAACCAGATCCACTTGGACGGAGTCTGATAGGAAGCTTTAATCCTCTGGGGGAGATCAAAGAATTGATCAAACAATCACAGAGTTGTGGATAAGAGGCAAGGAGAAAAATGGAGTGGGGAAGGAGGGTGAGGGCCCCAGGCAGAGTGGACGTCCTCTCCAAGAGGGGTCTGGAGGGCCTTTCTGAGGAGGTGACACTGAGGGGGAGTTCTGGATGAAGTGAGGGAGGGACAAAGGAGACCTGGGAGAAGAGCAATGGAAGCAGAGCAGAACAGAGCAAAGCCCCTGGGGTAGCAGGCTGGCACCTGCTCGACGTGGGGAAGTGGAGGGAGGCGAAGTCATCAGGTTAACTGGAGGCCAGATGGACAGGTCATGTAGAGGAATTCAGACTTTATTCTGAAGGCAATGGGAATTCAGTATGGGATTTTGAACTGGAGGGTAACTTAATGTGTGTGTGTGTGTGTGTGTGTGTGTGTGTGTGTGTGTGTGTGTGTGGCGCGCTGGGGATCAAACCCAGAGCATCTTGAATGCTAGACAAGCACTCTACCTCTGAGCCACACCCCCTAGTCCTTGAATTGCTTTTAAAAGGCCAGTTTTGAGTTGGGGATGTAGCTCAGTGGTAGAGTACAAGCTTAGTGCTTGCTTAGCATGGGCTAGGTTTGATCTCCAGCACAGCAAAAATGAGTAAATAAAATAAAAGGTCAGCCGGGCGCGATGGCGCACGCCTGTCATCCCAGCACTTGGGAGGCTGAGGCAGGAGGATCACGAGTTCAAAGCCAGCCTCAGCCATGGCGAGGCACTTAGCAACTCAGTGAGACCCTGTCTCTAATAAAATACAAAAAAAGGGCTGGGGATGTGGCCCAGAGGTCGAGTGCCCGAGCTCAATCCCTGGTACCAACAAATAAATAAATAAATAAATAAATAAATAAATAAATAAATAAAAATTAAAAAAAATAAAAGGTCATTCCTGTCTGGCAAAGTGTCCTGCCAGTAATCTCAGCTACTCGGGAGGCTGAGGCAGGATGGCAAGTTTGAGGCCAGCCTCAGCAACTAAGTGTTAGGACAACTTACCCTGTCTCAAAAATACGTAAATAACTACTTAAAGGGCTGGGGTACGGCTCAGTGGCAGAGCACTTGTCTAATACACACAAGACCCTGGGTTCCATCCCCAGCTTAACAAGGAAAAACTAAAAGGCCCAAAGTTTGTTCTGGCTGCTAGGTGAGGGAGGGGGTGGAAGCTGGGAGCCCATGGACAGGAGGCCACTGCAAGGGTCCAGCAGAGGTAGTAGGGACTCAGAGCACCCGGGGGTGGTGAGGGGCAGCGGGCAAGTGGGTGGGCTTCCTGGTGTATTTAGAAGGCAGAGCCTAAGGACTTGCTGAGGAAGAGAAAGGGAAAATCTAGTCCAGGGAATTTGGCTGAGCACAGGGAAAGCTGGGAATTGCTGCTTGCTGAGCTAAGACACAGGGAGGAGGGACAGGTGAGCAGACACAGGGAGGAGGGACAGGTGAGCAGACAGAGGCCTCTTCCAGAGCCCGGGTGGCGGGTGCTTGACTTGAGCCGATGGGGCGCTCGTGGAGGGAGGGCTGGAGAGCAAGCAGCCTGGGCCGCCGGCCTTGCCCCCGGGGGACTCACTGGCACGTGGAGGGCACTGAAAGTGAGGATACTGGGGAGATCACCAAGGGGGTGAGTGTGGTCACAGAAGAGGTCCATGTGGGTTCCCCGCTGTGTCCACAAGAGCAAAAGAAACCTGAGGCACAGGCAGCCATCGATGAAGCCTCAGGAAAACCAGGAGATCCTGACATGGGGACCTCCGGGCTGGCGGCCCGAGTCCACCTTGCCTGTGGCTGGTTTCCCACTGGCCTTGAGCGTGCTCCGCGCACTGGCCTGGCCTGCTGGGAGCAGCAGGGGCTCACCCAGGCCCCCCTTTCCTCTTTGTAGGTTCATCAATAAGCTCCAGCCAGGTTCTGTGAAGAAGGTAAATGAATCAACCCAAAATTGGCACCAGGTAAGCCCAGAGGCAACTTCTTTCAGTCCATTGTCCACAAGCCCCTCAGCCCCCCACCCTCTCACCCCTGATGTCACCTGCCCCCCCTCCAGCTGGAGAACATTGGCAATTTCATCAAGGCCATTACCAAGTACGGGGTGAAGCCCCATGACATCTTTGAAGCCAACGACTTGTTTGAGAACACCAACCACACCCAGGTGCAGTCCACCCTCCTGGCCCTGGCCAGCATGGTGAGTGTGGGGGCAGCGTGGGCACAGGATGGGGCTGGGCTAGGCCGGGCTGCAAGTAGGGCCACTTGTGCCACTGAGCCCAGGGCGCTGCCAAGTCTCCTAGGGGACAATGCAGCCTGCTAGAGGCTCCCTTGTCTGTCCCTGTCCTCCTGGTCCCCTCCAGGCCAAGACGAAAGGAAACAAGGTGAATGTGGGGGTGAAGTATGCGGAGAAGCAAGAGCGGAAATTTGAGCCGGAGAAGCTAAGAGAAGGACGGAACATCATTGGGCTGCAGGTACTGCCGCTTCCCCCTCTGGCTCTGGCTGCTGTGCCAAGCGGGAGGTGAAGTGCAGCCCTCCTAACGGGAGGGCATCTGGTGCCTGGAGGTCTTTCGGGGCAGGACATCTGGCATTAACTAACCCTAGGCCAGGGCCCTGCTTAGCCCTTTCCACCCATGTGTTCACTCCCTCTGCCAATAGCCCTGGGGGGGGGCAGCACTCTTCACCCCCCGCCCCCAGGCCTGGAGAAGCTAGCCTACTTTTGCCAGGATGGCCCAGTTGATGAGAATGTGAACCCAAGATGCTGGTCCCGTGATATGCCCACTCTGAGCCTCATATTCTAGTTTGTAAACCAAGGGAGGAAGCAGGGCCTCGTGATCTGACATCAATGTCTCACGGACCATGGGGAGACTTTGTAGTCCTTGGTGTGACTCTTTCTGGTCTCCTAGATGGGCACCAACAAGTTTGCCAGCCAGCAGGGCATGACAGCCTACGGTACCCGGCGCCACCTCTATGACCCCAAGTTGGGCACAGACCAGCCCCTGGACCAGGCCACCATCAGCCTGCAGATGGGCACCAACAAGGGAGCCAGTCAGGTGAGTAGGGGGCTGTTGGTCACACCGGCCAGGTCCTCGCTGTAAGCAAGGCCTGACCACTGTGCCCTCTGTAGGCTGGTATGACTGCGCCCGGGACCAAGAGACAGATCTTCGAGCCAGGGCTGGGCATGGAGCACTGTGACATGCAGAACGTCAGCCTGCAGATGGGCAGCAACAAGGGGGCCTCACAGAGGGGCATGACGGTGTATGGGCTGCCACGCCAGGTCTACGACCCCAAGTACTGCCTGACGCCGGAGTACCCGGAGCTGGGCGAGCCCACCCAGAACCACCACCCACATAACTACTACAACTCTGCCTAGGCCCCCAGGGAGGCTGGCTGCTGCTCTTGGCTGGACCCAACTGGCTCCAGCCAACCCTGTCCCCCTGCATGGCGTCCTCCAGCCCCCTGGCACCCGCCGATAGGGTTAGAGTTTGGGGAGAGCAGACTGGGGGACCTGTGAGGGAAAGGGGGCCGTCCTCCCTGTAGCACTGCAGGGTCCAACCTCCAGCGGGGTGTCCTTGAAAGCACCCAGACGATGCACTGAGCAAAGCTATTCCAGCTGTCCCCCACTCCCTCACAAGTGGGTACCCCCAGGACCAGAAGCCCCCAAACCAAGCCCCCAGAGCCCAGGCTCCGCCTGCCCCCAGCCCATTCCCACAGTGGGAGCAAACTGCATGCCCAGAGACGCAGCGGACACACGCGGTTTGGTTTGCAGCGACTGGCGTAGCGGATGTGACAGCAGCGTTTGTAACGCGAGCACTTTTTTTTTTTTCTATTTCACTGGAGCACAATAAATGGCTGTAAAATCACCTGAGACTCTGAGCTGCTCTGTCCCAGAGCCTATGTGGCTCTCGCACAAGTGCAGACAGGCTTGCTCAGATACGCCCCATCTCCTGCACACACACACCTGCCCCAAGGTAAGCACACGGACTTCAGGCCACTAGACATGGGACAGGCACCGTGTCTCACTCACATGCAACACCCGCACACATACACTCCTAACCTTGCACACAGATGTGCCCCCAAATGCAGCCCATGCTCCCCACCGGTGACATGTGAAATGGCAAACACTGCGTTGGGGTGGAGCTTAGTGGTAGAGCCCTTGCCCAGCATGTGTGAGGCCCTAGGTTCCATGCCCAGCACCACAAAGAAAAAATACTGAAAATACTGAAAAAATACACGCACAGCCTCACACACCACAATATCCACGCGTGCACCCTCCCGTGGGCAGGTGGGTTGTAGTGAGGAAGACCGAGTGCTGAGACTAGTGGGATGGGATGTGAATCAGGGCTCTGCTGCTTGCTGGCTCAGTGACCTTGGGCAAGTCATGTCCCCTTCCTCATCCCGTCTTCTGATAAGAAAAATAGGAACAGTGAATCTTGTAGGGTCCGGGGAAGCTTAAATGCAATGACATGCAAGGGTCCTGGCGTGCTTCTGGGCAGGGGCAACCCTTCAGCTTGACTGTGGGGAAGTGAAGATTGGCCATGGGGACAAGGCGTGTGTCCTACTGACTGGCAATGGAGTCTCTAAGTGGCTTGCCGCCGGGTACAGCTGACTCTCTGCCTCACTTGCTCCTAGCTCTTCTTAAGGCTGAGTCCCAACTCTGGCCTGTCAGCCCAGGACCCTAAGTTTGTGGACAGGGCTCCAACCACCTCATGCTTCAGAGGGCACCTTGTTCTGGTGAGGAGGGTCCAGCCCTCCTGCCTGGAAGACACCAGTCACAGGGAGCAAAGGGGAGAATGCAGAGAACGGGAGGGGGACCCAGAGCAGTCTTCTTCCCTCCCTCCTTCACTCCCCCATAAGGACAGGGGTTGAGGCTGGAATGTGGGGACCTGCAGAGACAGACACCAGAAGTCCCTCATGGAGATGCACACAGTCCCTGGGGCCTCGTAAACCAGATTCCAGGCACTCTTGGCCTGGTGACCACAAGATCTGCTCCCCCAGGGCGGCGCAGGGAAGCTATGCTGAGGAGGATCCGGGCCTGGCCCAGGGCCCTGCCTCCTTAGGAAAACAGCACCATATTAGCACTTGTCTGTCACACTAGGGTGGGCGGGTGACAGGGAGGGTTCTGGGAGACAAAGGGACAGGACCCCCTTTCAACTGGATCTTGGAAGGCTGAACTCAGAGGCCTGTCTACCATGCTGCCTGGGTCCCCTAGCTCCTTCCAGGTCTAGGGGACCTTACCTGGGACGCTAGAGAAGGTAGAAGTGCCAGGGAGGGGTTCATCACTGTATAGTGGGTGGCCAGGACTTCCAGACCAGCTGAACCTTCCTTGGCTGTTCACTTGTCCCTGCCCTGGGTGGCACTGGAGCTGTCTGAAAAGCACCAAGCACTTTCCCTGCCCATTCCATCCTCTGCATGGCCCCAGAAATTCCCTACATTCTTCCCTCTGCACCACCGAGGACTCTGAAGGCAGGTCACCTGCTGCCCAGGATCCACGAGGTCAAGTTCAGGTGCTGGATCTGCCCAGGTTGCCAGGGTCAGGGCTCCTGCCACCCTTAAGACCTTCTGAGGGCAGGTGTGCATCATCAGCAAAGCATGTCTGTCTGCAGTCTTCTGAAACTCCCCTGCCACCCTTGGAAACAGGTCCTCCCCATGGACCAGTGTGTTTCTCCAGTGTGGTCCCCCACGCCCACAGCCCCTAAAACATCCCATGAACTGCTGTTCCCTGGACTTATAAGGAAGATCACGGGCCGTGGAGCCAGCCTGAGTTCAAGGCACAGCTATGCCTGCCTTTCTGGCTGTGGGAGCTCGGTGGCCTCCTAGTTCTCGGGCCTGTTTCCCCATCTGTGAACCTATCTGTGAACCTGTTTGGGGAGATGGCTTAAATTGCGGTGGACCTTGCACCCATCTCACAGGACTTGAGCCGTTTTGGGACATGGAAAGTAACAAGGGAGAAAAGTTGCCTGAGAGCAGTGTCAGTTCGTCTCAAAACTTCTTCCCGTTCTTTGTGGGGTTCAGGCGCCTTGAACACTGCCTCCTCTAGAAAAGCCTTCCCTGACCACCTCCCTCTGTACCCCAGGGTTTTCACTGTGAGTCCTATAAACACCTGGCCAGATATGTCTGCTCAATAAGTGGCCTATGCACCCAGCATTCCCCGTTTCACCCTGAATGCTGCGTGAATGAATGAAACATTGAACAGTTTGAAGGACTGACAGAACTGCACATCCAACGGGTGACCAGGCTACCTCTTAAGGGCCTCATCCTAAATCCCACCTCCTCTTCCGGCGCTGGGGCAGACACAGAAGCCAAGAAATCACAGCCAGCCAGGATCTGCATTGGCTGCTTTATTGAAGGGCTAGTTGATTGACAGCTATCCCCACACCATCCCCTGCCTCCTCTACAAAAACAACTCACATGACAGAGCTTCCTGGTTAGCACAGGGGATCTGGCCTCCTACCAAGGCCCAGGCAAGGGACCTGGGGAACGTGGCTTTGACACCCAGGTACAGGCACTGGGAGGAAGGGAAGGAGGGCGGGAAGTCCTGTTCACACAGGTGAGGTGGGTGAGGAGCCCAGGGAGGGCTCACTTCAGACTCTGGTGGCTTCCTTTGCCCAGGATGTCAGGAAACTACCCTGAGGGAGCCAGGGCTCCAAAGCCACATATGGCTGGGGGCTGGAGAATGGAGCAGCTCAGAGGAGTCTGGAGCTAAGTAAGGCCAGTTTAGGCCTCTCAGGCCCAGGAGACCCTCAATTCCACCCCAAGTCTATGGACACACAGCCACAGCCACACCACGCTCGCAGCCACACCAGCTCACACTCACGCTCACACCCATTCCCTGGACCCACACCCTGGACCCCTGGAATGTCTCTGGATTGGGACCCAGCAGGTGGGTCAGTGGCAGGCAGGGCTGCCAAGGGGTGGGTCCTCTGTGTTGCTACTGATTGGCTGCTTCACAGGCATCTATCCAATCGCTGTACACGTCCACTGGTTCTGACAAATCTGAATTGCTGAGGTCAAGGACAATTAGTGTCACTGGACTCCCACCCCAACACCTCTGTTCACATTAGTGCCAGTCAGACCCCTGCCCTTCACCTTGTCACCACATGTAAGTCAGTGGCACCCACTCTTCTGGGTGGCAGTGGGGCTAGAGGAGTAAGGATGGACTCCAGCCCCTTCACCCTTGGCCAGCTGCCCCTAAGTAGCCCACCCTGGGCAGGGCAGCTGTGACTACCCCTGCCCCTCCCCATCAAAAGCTGAATTTTTCAAGGATACATGTGATGGGCGTCTGGAATTCCTCTAGGCACACGGTACAAGAGATGACTCCGGTATTGCGGGCACGGTCCCTGATATGGGATGGAGTGAGGTGGAGAGAATGATGAGCAACAAGCCCTTGGTGATCCCCCAAAGCAAGAGGACTGGGGAAGGGGGAGAGAGACCCAGGTACCCCGTGGGGCAGGAGGCCTCGCCCAGCCCCCCACTCACATTTTCACGTCACAAGACTTCTCGTGGTTGCAGAAGGGACAGGTGAATTGGGTCTCCAGGGTGCCTGTCATCTTCTTCTTGGGGGGTGGTTTCCGTTTTGACTTCCTGCGTCCCATGGCTATAGGTGGGCAAACCTGTGGAGAGGGAGGGCAGAAGCCAGAGGCTCATGGTCGCTGGCAGTCCTCTCATTTGATATTGAGAAGCAGGTTGGGAAGGGGCCTTGGCAGTGGCCCATGGAAAAGGGAGGACTTGTACAATGGTGCCCAAGCTTCTACTGCAGGGGGCTGAGGTTCCCAATCCCAGGGCAGAAAGACAGTTCCCCCACTGTGCGCTCTGGATGGCCTCTAACCCTGGAGATCCCCAACTTACTGTGTGACCCCAGGCAGGTTACTTAAGTTTTCTGTGCCCTGGATTCATTGTCTATAAAACAGAGGTAAGGATACTACCTCAGTCTATTGAATCACTAACACACCACCTTTCTGATCTCTTAAATAAAAGTTAGAGAACTACCTCTTCATCCTTTTCTAGCACCTATTTCTCTGCAGGTTTTTCTCTGCTGCCTGCATCCCCTTCCATTCTTTACACTTCTTGTCACCCAACCAAGGTCATCAAAGCCAACACCAACAGTCAGTGTCCTCTTCTCAGGGCACCGACACACTAATCCCTCGCATCTCTCCCCTCTAGTTCTCAAGACCCCAGCCTCTCCCTGCCTGCTCCCCCACTATTGGTTCCTTCTAGTCCTCCAGTCCTCTGCTGCTTCTTCAACCTCCCCAATAAGAAAGTCCACGAACTCCATCTTTTGGGGCTCTGCCTGCTCCCTCCACACTCACCTCCTCGGAGGTCCCTGGGCTTCATGCCCACCTCTTCAGTCTCCCACAGACCCGATGGCCTCCCTGTCTTAGACACACCTCCATCTGATATCAAATGTTTCAAAGTAACATGTCCAAAACTGAGCTCCGGCACCTCAATCTGTTCTCTTGAAGCTTTCTCCATCTCAGCGGACAGCACCTCCATCTTTCCAAGGTTCAGGCCAAATCCCTGAACTCATCATCCTTGTTTTCTTTCTTCCTCACACACCTTATACCAGACCCTGCCCCTCCCCCTCTGAAATACATGAAGAACCTTACCACTTCTCATCACCTCTAGGGTGATCCCGAAGGTCTGAGATGCAATAATCTCAGCCTCCTCATTCTAATCTCAGTCTCCCTGATCTCCAATTCTGCCTACCACCTTCTAAGTACAGATTTCACAAGGGCAGAGAATTTTGTCTTTTCTTTGTATCCTCAGAATCTGGACTTGCTCATGGCCATAGAGTTGCCCTCTCCTTCCAACACCTATTTACTCAATGAGTGAGCAGCTCTCAGGAACTCTGTTCAATCACACTAATGCTACAACCAACAAGGCAGGTAGGGTGTCTGTTCCTGAAGTTCCAATGGAAGATGATAGGCTTTTATGAAGTAAGCACATAAGCAAGAGAATTGTGTGTATTAGTAAGTGCTATGAAGGTTATTAAACAGAGCTAAGTTTCTGAGGTGAGGCTGCTCCAGATAATGGGATTGGGAAGGACCCTTTCTAAGCTGAGGCCTCAATGACAGGAGGCAGTCATGATGCAAAGATGTGCAGGCAGAAACAAAGGCCAACTGTAAGTGCCCTGGGGCAAACTGTTTTTTTCCAGAGTGTGGCTGCAGCCCAGTGAGCAATGGAGAGAAGGGTGTAAGATGCAAGAGATCAGCTAAATCCCACAAGACCTTGAAGGTTTAAATAAGGTGCATCCTGATCTGTAGCCCATGTTGTCATCTGCCAGGGCAGTATTTTTATTGTTTTCCTGAAGGCCGGCTCTGGCTACAACAAAAATCAGCTCAGGGTGCTCAAACAAGGCAGTACTCTGACTCTAACCCCCAGACCTACCCCCATGAGAATGTCAGTTCTGCAGGGACATGTTTTGTTCACTGCTGAATCCCTAGCACGCAGTGCCTGGTACACATTAAGTACTTAACAACTACTTGTTGAATGAATAAATAAGTCTCAATGAGAGCCAACGGAGGGAGCCCAGAATCTCATTTCACCCGGTGATCACAGCACCCGCACCGCAGGAACGGATTCTCCCTTGCACAAAGAACCAGAGGTCTCCGTGTATCCTATGGCAACCAAAGTCCAAGAGCGTCAAGGGGGAGCTGGAAGGTTGGTCCCCGTCCCCAAAAATGCCGCGACACAAGAGGCTAGGGGCGGGCTGTTCCTCCACGCTCACCAAGGCCTGGACGTCGCCTCCCGACGGCCACCCGAAGCCGGGCCCAGAGCTGCCCAACTTGCAGGGCTGGGGTCCGGGGGGGGGGGGGTGGTCAGTTTCCCCGACCAGCGGACCCCCAGGTTAAGGTCCTGGACGGCTGTTCCAGGACCTCGTGAGTGTCCCAGAGCAGAAGAGCGACTAGTCTGGCCCAGCCCCAACGCCCGCCCGCGCGCGCGGTCACCTGCACCCGCCTTCCTTCGCTGCAAAGGCCCGGTTCTGCCGGGAGACAGTGACTTCCGGCTCTCGGAGGAAGCGGAAATCTCCTTCCCTCTCAGCCCGCCCATCCCCGGCCAAAACGGCCCGGCAAACAGGCCCCTCCTCCTCCAGCTGCTTCTCTGTGCGCACGCGTACTCAAATTTTCGAGCAGCGAGGATGCAGTGCACCTGCGCTACGGCCAGAGCGCTTGTAATTGTTGCATCCTCGTGTTGCTACTCTTACTTTCAGATCAAGTTCCCGGGAATGACTTTTCTGAGCTTCAGGAGCCAAATCAGTGCTGGGAAGGTGGCCTCGCCATGGGCCACACCACTTGCATGATCTTTTCTCCCAGTTCTAGCCTCAGCCCCTTTCCTTCACTGCCCGCCTGCATCTCCACCTGGTTCCTTCCAATAGCCCAGCCTTGAGGAGTAGCAAATACCCTTCAGGCTGAATGAGGAGTGAGGGGGAGATTATAAGAAGCTCTACTCAAACCCTAAGAACATCTGCAGATGTTTTAAAAATTCAAGTTCAGATTCAGCAAGTCAAGAGTAAAACCTTAGAATCTCTATCCCAACTGGCTTCTCAGCTGATCCAAGGACTACACTTTAGCAGGGCGCAGTGGCGCATGCCTGTAATCCAGTACTTGGGAGGCTGAGGCAGGAGGATCACGAGTTCAAAGCCAGCCTCAGCAATAGTGAGGCACTTAGCAACTCAGTGAGACCCTGTCCCTAATAAAATACAAAAGGGGGGGTGGGGCTGGGAATGTGGCCTAGTGGTCGAGTGCGCCTGAGTTCAATCCCCGTACCAAAAAAAAAAATAAAAAAATAAAAGGACTACACTTTGAGTGCAGAGGTTGGATATGGAATAGACCATGTGAGGCCTTGTGGGCCATGTTAAGGCCGTTATTGGATTTTGCGCTGAGGGACGCTATGTTTGGTTTGTGGGTATCGGTTGATTGGTTCTTGTTTTTGCTTTCTGGTCTGTGTTCTAAGAAGCCCACTCTAGCTGCTGGCTGCTGCGTGAAGAATAAGATGGTAGAGTAGAGCTAAGAGAACATTTTGAAAGCCCTAGCTGTGGTTGGACGAAAGATGGTGTTACAGAGCTCTGGTGTCTTCCATGAAACTGAGGCAACACAAAGGGCCCCCTTCAAACCCGATTTTTGCAATCATGTCAGAAAGATTTTCAGACATACTGCTCAGAGTAACAGGCCTGAGTTAATTGAAGGGCTAGAAAAAGGGAAAGGGCACACTCTAGGGAGACAGTGGATCCTCTCAGAGAGGAGAGGGACATTTCAGTTCCTCCCCTCCTGCCCTCCAGTTTTATTAGGCATCCCAGGGAAATTTCCGGAGAGTCCCACCCAGGAGTCACCTCTTAACTTTTGACTGAGCAGGATGACACCAAACTTAAGTTCCTACTGCCATGACAACTCTAGATCACTTTGATCCATGCTGACCAGTCTAATTGGAACCTACCCTTACAGATTTTATGGTTAGAGGAACTCCTTGAGTTCTGGGATCTGGTCTTTGTAAGGGTCTCAAAAGTCCCCCTGTATTAGCCAGGGTTCTCTAGAGGAACAGAATGGACAGGAAATATAAAAAGGGGACTTATTACCTTGGCTGATGGGACCAGAAGCTGGATAGTCCACAACGGCGGTCCCCAGGTTTGGTGCTGCACAGTCCAAGAGGCTGCAGCCCCAGAACAAGAAGGCTCAATGGCGTTACCCTAGTAGGAGGCTGAAGGCTTCTGGAGAATCACTGGCAGAATCTGCTTTGGAAGAGTGAAGAAGCAGGATCTGATTTCCTCAGACGACCACAGCAGCAATCGAGAACCAGCTCAAGAAGAATGGACCGTGTATCTGCTCCGCTTCCTCGTTCTTTCAACTTTTATTCCATCCAAGCCACCATCCTATTGGATGGAACCGCCCGCACGGGAGGGTCTCCGTTTCAGTTGGCTGTCCCACATGTCAATCATTCCTAGACACACCTTCATCGACACACCTATCATCCTTTTATGCTTGGTTATCTCTTAATCCAATCAAGTTAATAATTCAAACTGGGCGTGGTGGTGCATGCCTGTAATTCCAGAGGCTCTGGAGGCTGAGGCAGGAGGATCACAAGTTGAAAGTCAGCGTCAGCAAAGGCTAAGCACTCAGCAACTCAGTGAGAGTCTGTCTCTAAATTCAAAATAGGGCTGGGGATGTGGCTCAGTGGTTAAGTGCCCCTGGGTTCAATCTACAGTACCAAAAAAAAAAAAAAAAAAAAAAAAAGGATGACAATTCAAATTAACCATTACACCCCCCCCTTCAGAATAACTTGGTTTTTTTTTTTTTTTTTTTTTTTTTTTTTTTTTTTTTTTTTGGTACCGGGGATTGAACTCAGGGGCACTCGACCACTGAGCCATATCCCCAACCCTTTTTTGTATCTAAAGACAAGGTCTCACTGAGTTGCTAAGTGCCTCAGCATTGCTGAGGCTGGCTTTGAACTCATGATCCTCCTGCCTCAGCCTCCCAAGTGCTGGGATTACAGGCGTGTGCCACCGCGCCTGGCAATAACTTGGGTTCTTATTGGCATTTCAGAGTCTGTGTTTCTCCTGCAGACAATAGGTAATTCGCTGAGGAATGAAACATTCTGTTGACTTAAGCCAGACAGGGCTACAGGTAAATTGCTTTTCAAAAGAGAAAGCATATGGGGGTCAGCACAGTGGGACTATCTTATAGAATTATTCCCTTAACCTCCTGTTCCTATTGATCATGTCTCTGGATTCCCTATCAGTGGCCTGGGCTAGGGTAGAATTAGTGCAGGTGGATGGAAGTTTCCACATCTAGAAATCTAATATGAAGCCCAACTTTGTTTTTTGGACCTAGAATGGAAGGAGAAAGGCCCCAGAATTCCCCCAATTTAGTGAGGAGTCTGGACATAAAGGATCAATTCAATGCTTCAGTGAGGCAGAGAAGGGGGCATGGGTCTCAGAGCATATGATGGTGGAAGGGGTTGGCAACTCCTCTGAGAGGTTAGAGGAGGTTTCTGTGGGAGTCTGATGCTCAGGTGGAAACCAGAAGTCTGACTAGGAGTTAAACAGGCAGGGGCACACCTACCGAATTTATGATGGAGTGAAGCAGAGAGGAGAGTCAAGGAGGACTTCTGTTGTACAGAGCACCTCAGTGCTGCCTCTTACTCAGAGGAGGAAGGCTGAGGGGAAATGATTGAAGGGAAGTGAACCATTGTCTTGGCCAAGGTAAATGTGAGACAGTGGGAGGCATAGAGCAGGCCATTGGAAATGGGAGTCTGGAGCTTGGGAGAAAGGCCTAGATGGAATTTTAAGAGTCATTGCACTGGGCACTGGGCGCGGTGGTGCACGCACGTAATCCCAGCACTTGGGGGGCTGAGGCAGGAGGATCACAAGTTCAAAGCCAGCCTCAGCAATGGCGAGGCACTTAGCAACTCAGTGAGGCCCTGTCTCTAATAAAATACAAAAAAGGGCTGGGGATGTGGCCCAGTGGTCGCAAGTGCACCTGAGTTCAATCCCTAGTACCAAAACAAACAAACAAATAACTAAATAAATAAAAGAGTCATTAATATGAGGCTGGGCTTGTAGCTCAGTGGTAGAGCTCTTGCCTTGAATGTGTGAGGCACTGGGTTTGATCCTCAACACCACATGAAAATAAATATAGATATTGTATCCAAAAAAAAAAGCATTATGGCAACTAGAACTCTATGAACTTAATTTCTTCCTATCTACAAAACTGGTAATCTTAAAAAAAAAAAAAAAGAGTCATTAACACGTGGAGGTTATTAGAAGCCCTGGTGATAGAGGAGGTCACTTGGTGTCAGGGATGAGGGGCAAAAGACAGCGAAGAGGGCTCAGGAGGAGACCAGGAGTATCCACCTCAGACCTTAGCAGGAGAAAACCAGTGAGGTAGGAAGAGAAAGTTGTGTGCCTTTTCCTGGAAGTCTCCAGAAGAAGGTGTTTCAAGATGGGGAGAGTGGTCAGATGTGTCACTGAGAGTTTGAGGAAGATGAGGAAAGGAAATTGACCGTTGACTTTGGCAAGGGTTTTATTACTGGGGATCTTGATAAGAGCTGTTTCTTTTTTTTTAATATTTATTTTTATTTACTTTAGTTGTACACAATGCAATGCATTTATGTTTACGTGGTGCTGAGGATCGAACCCGGGCCGCGCACGTGCGAGGCCAGCGCTCTGCCGCTGAGCCACAACCCTAGTCCCAACTGTTTCTTTTTTTTTTTTTTTGTTGTTTTTTTGTTTTTTTGTTTGTTGGAGGGGATATCAGGGATTGAACTCAGGTGCACTCGACCACTGAGCCACATCCTCAGCCCTATTTTGTATTTTATTTAGAGACAGGGTCTCACTGAATTGCTTAGCGCCTCCGCGTTGCTGAGACTGGCTTTGAACTTGCAATCCTCCTGCCTCAGCCTCCCAAGCTGCTGGGATTACAGGCATGGGCCACCCTGCCTGGCTGAGCTGTTTCATTTTAGTGTTCCAGAAAATAATTTGTAATGCAATTTATTTTAAATGAATGGATCTCCAAGATGTCCCCTAGGGGGCAGTGTTATTCTTGGAACTGCCCTTCTGGAAGACCCTGTTCTCAGTGCAGGCAGAAACCCGAATACACACAGGATGGAAGCATACCATACAGGCAGCCCTGAAACTTGGCTATTTCCACTTACTGGTTCATACATATTCACAGAACTCTTGTTTTTAGTAGCTACCCAGTTCATAGTGCAATTCATAGTGCAATTCTCATAGTCTATCCAAATATATCCTGCTAATGAGATCTCAGGAGCTTTTCAAGTTTTTTCCCCTTGTGATGATGCAGTAAAAGTCCTTGGATCAACATCCTTAAGACTGGCTGTTTTATTGTGTAAGATAGATTACCAAAGGTGACATTGCTTAGTCTTCAGTTTGCTTGAGATCAACAGGTTAATGTTCTTTCTTTCTTTCTTTCTTTTTCTCCTTTACTTCTTTCCTTTTTATGTTGGTTAATCCATCCATTTTTCTTCCTGCCTTTGAGATATAATTTACAGTCAGGAAACAGCTCGTTTTTACACAAGGACATCTCGTGGTGTAACATGCACATCACTATGAAACCATCACCACAAACCAGATAGTGCAAATCTCCAAGAAATTTCCTCACCCCCTTTGTTTTCTTTCCCTCAACCCTTGCACCTAGCACCATCTGCTCCATAGTTTTCATAAAGTCACATAAACAAAATAAAATGACATGTAGGTTTTAAGTTTGGTCTCTTTCACTGAGTGTATTACATATTACATATGAGATACATTCATGTTGGTATATATATCAGTAGTACGTTCCTTTTTATTATTGAGCTGTGTTCTATTAAATACATGTTCCATAGTTTGTGTATCCTTTCATCTGCTAATAACCTATTGTTGGGTTATTTCTAGTTTGGGGTAATTGTGTGTGTGTGTGTGTGTGTGTGTGTGTGTGTGTCTGTGTTGCTGGGGATTGAACCCAGGGCATTGTGCATGTGAGGCAAACACTCTACCAACTGAGCTGTACCCCCAGCCCCTAATTTGGGATAATTATGAATAGTGCTCTTATGATTTATCTCTTTCAAGGGGAAGGGTGGCAAAATGTGCCACCTCCAAATATGCCACTTTGTCATACAGATTATTCTGAACTAGAGTGTTGCTGCCTGAAGCGCTTGGAGCAACGGAGCCGCGGGAAAAACTTCAGAAGCAAACTGGAGACAAACAGCTTTTTATTCTGATAACTTTTCTCTCTGGTTCTAATAACGACTAACACACGCCAAAAACACACCCTAAAAATGGCGCTGACCTGATCAACAATTTCGGCCAAGTCACTCGAGATCCCGCAACAATCCCGTGAGACTACGGGTGGCGACAAAGGCCAAATCTCCACGGCTCATAGTCAACCGCAATTCAAGCCAATCCCCAAACAGGGCTCCTGCACTAGAGGCTCTTGAAAGTCAGTAGGTATAAAAAGGCCCTCTGACCTCCTTTACTTTTTTTTTTTTCCCCCCAGTGCTGGGACTGGAACTCAGGGCCTTGAATATGCTAGGTAAGTGCTTTACCACTGAGTTTAACCCAGCCCTCTCTGCTTCTTTTCTTTTTTTTTAAATTTTTTTTGTTTTGTTTGCTTTTTGGTACCGGGATTGAACTCAGGGGCACTCGACCACTGGGCCATATCCCCAGCCCTTTTTTGTATTTTTATTAGAGACAGGGTCTCACTGAGTTGCTAAGCACCTCACCATTGCTGAGGCTGGCATTGAACTTGCAATTCTCCTGCCTCAGTCTCCAAAGGCACTGGGATTGCAGGCGTTGGCCACTGCTCCTGGCCCAAATTTATCTTTGTATATGGTCTAAAGTAGAGTTCATGATTTGCCTTCTTATGATCAGGCAAACCCCACCTCCCTTCCCATGAAGCTGCCTATCCTTCAACCTACATCATGTTCATCTGTGTTCCTGAATTTGTTCCTGGATGGCCTCTTGGTGTTTTCAGAGCTGATATCATACTGCTTTGATGACAGTGTGCTTTGCTGGTTGGTAAAGCAGATGTCTCACTTTCCTACCCATAGTTCTTGGCCTGGAATGGTGACTAGGAAGTGGCATGGTCTCCTCAGTGACATTGTCTGCTGGTGATATGAAGATGCCTTTCCCTTTCCCAGCACCTGGTATGCAGGGTGGAATGAGGAGTTGAAAATATCCAGATATCCATGGTGGCTGAAGCCGGTAGTGGTTATTTGGGAAGATTAAGAAAAGGTGAGAGCCGGGCGCGGCGGCGCACGCCTGTAATCCCAGCACTTGGGAGGCTGAGGCAGGAGGATCGCAAGTTCAAAGCCAGCCTCAGCAATAGCGAGGCACTTAGCAACTCAGTGAGACCCTGTCTCTAATAAAATACAAAAAAGGGCCAGGGATGTGGCCCAGTGGTCGATTGCCCCTGAGTTCAATCCCTGGTACAAAAAAAAAAAAAAAAAAAAAGGTGAGAACTTGTGACTAGGATGGGGAACTTTGCCATCTTGGTCCTTGCAGTTGGAAGTCTTTCTTTCCCTCCCTCCCTCCCTTTCTTCCTTTATTTTTTGGTACTGGGGATTGAATTCAAGAGCACTCTATCCCTGAGCCACATTCCCAGCCCTTTTTAAATTAAAAAAAATATATATTTTATTTATTTGTTTCAGTTGTACACAATGCCTTCATTTTAAAATGGTGCTGAGGATCAAACCCCAGGCCGTGCACGTGCTAGGCGAGCACTCTACCACTGAGACACAACCCAGTCCCCCTTTCTAAAATTTTTGAGAGAGGTCAGGTGCAGTGGTGCACACCTGTAGTCCCAGCAGTTCAGGAGGCTGAGGCAGGAGGATGGCAAGTTCAAAGCCAGCCTCAGCAACTTCAAGGCACCAAGCAACTCAGTGAGACTCTGTCTCTAAATAAAATACAAAATAGGGCTGGGGATGTGGCTAAGTAGTCGAGTGCCCCTGAGTTCAATCCCTGGTACCAAAAAAAAAAAAAAAAAAAAATTGAGACAGGATCTCACACTAAAATGCCCAGGCTGGCCTAAACTTGCAATCCTCCTGCCTCACCCTTCAGAGTAACTGGAATTCCAAGCATGCACCGCCATGCTGGGCTCCAAAAGGCATTTTTTTTTCTTTCTTTTCTTTTTTTAAAATATTTATTTATTTGCTTCAGTTGTACACAATGCGTTTTTTTCCTTTTTTTATTTTCAAAAAATATTTATTTATTTGCTTTAGTTGTACACAATGCAACGCATTTTATGTTTACGTGGTGCTGAGGATCGAACCCGTGCCGTGCACGTGCTAGGCAAGTGCTCTACTGCTGAGCCACAACCCCAGCCCACACAATGTGTTTTTGTTTTCAGGTGGTGCTGAGGATCGAACCTACGTGCTAGGCGAGTGCTCTACCACTGAGGCACACCCCCAGCCCCATGGCATCTATCTTTCTAATAATGGTCAAGGGCTTGCTGGTACTGTGTCCTCAGTTGGACAGAAGACCTTAAGGGCCATTGTCCACCGTGCTTGTTCCTCAGTGTCCTCGGGTCACCAGCTGCT
This sequence comes from Tamias sibiricus, assembly GCA_025594165.1. NCBI lineage: Eukaryota > Metazoa > Chordata > Mammalia > Rodentia > Sciuridae > Tamias > Tamias sibiricus. The sequence goes on from CM046673.1 coordinate 11,181,608, forward strand.
TGTCTCAGAGCTTTGTTATTTGGTGCTCATGGGAATTGGTGCAGAGGAGGGGGCCTGGTTTACAATCTCTTCTCCTAGCCACTTGTTTCCCATGTGACATTGAATGTGTCACTTCTCCTTTCTGAGCTCTGAGCCCTGGGAACAAGGACATTGGGCTAAAGTGATCTCTGATTCAGACCCCTGCCTGCCCTGAGTCAGTGGGACAAGCCAGGGTGGCTGTGAACTGCCCAGACTGTTGGAGTTGAGTGAGGGTCTCAGCCAGGTGCCGTGGTGCACATGTGTAGCCTTGACTACTCCAGAGACTTGGCAGGAGGATCATTAAGCCCAGGAGGTCGAGGCCAGCTTGGGCAATATAATGAGACCCTATCTCAAAAAAGAAAAAAAAAAAAAAAAACGAGGGTCTGCCACTTCCTGTGCATAAACTTGGACTTCATATATAAGATACTTAATCTGTCCCAGCCTCTTTAATGTCCTGATAAACAAGGATGATTCTGGCACTTGTCTCATGAACCAGGATCAGAAGTGAGGGCGTTTTTCTGGTTTTGCCTTTTTTTATTTTTTGGTACCAGGGATTGAGCCCAGGGTGGTTAATCACTGAGCTACATCCCCAGCCCTTTTTATTTTTTATTTTGAGACAGGGTCTTTCTTAGGCCTACTGAGTTGCTGAGGCTGGCTTCCAACTTGCAATCCTCCTGCCTCAGCCTCCTGAGTTGCTGGGATTATAGGAGTGTGCCACCGTGACTGGTTTGTCTTTTTTTTTTTTTTTCTTTAAAGAGATAGGGTCTTAGTACGTAGTCCAGACTGGCCCCAAACTCCTGGGCTTAACTGACCTTCCTTCAGCATTCTGAGGTGCTACAGTTGCTCTCCACTGCATAGGCATGGAGTGGTGGTGTTTTTTAGGCAAGAGGCTTGGCTCATAGTTATGCCAGCCAGGTAAGTGTCAGCTAGAACCAACTCAGGGTTACATGTTGGTAAGATAGCTTTATTTAATTATAGCTATAACATATGTGCCTTGTTCCTAATCAACAGTATCAACATCTATAAAGTAGCAAATTAAAAAGGTCACTTCCACCAAGTAATATTCTGTCCAGGTTGCTATTTTGCTTAACTCAGCTAGACTGGCAGGAGGAGCCAAACAATTAGGTCCCTAGCCCATGGCCACTGGAGTGGTGGTTGAAGGCGTGCCAAGGGAGCGGTTACTGTGGCCCAGGCTGTGTGGGGGTGAATGTTACTCAACCCTCCCTCAGAGGGGAACTGCACTCCCCTGAAGCTGATAGCTCAGCATAAGCACTCTGCATCCTGTGTTGATTCTAAGTGGGGCTTGGGGGTGTGGGGCTGGGGTGTGACTCAGTGGTAGAGCACTTGCCTCGCATGCATAAGGCTCTGGATTCCATCCACAGCACCCAACAGAAAAAAGAAGAAATCTGTATTCACCCCAAGAAACAGGGCCTGAAATAATTGTTCTAGAAGTTTTCCTTCATGCATATTTTCACGGATGTATAAAGGCATTGGTCCAGGGATATCTCTGGCAGCTTTGTTGGTAAGAAGGGAAGACTGAGGGCTGGGGTTGTGGCGGTGGCTCAGTGGTAGAGCGCTTGCCTAGCATGTGTGAGGCACTTGGTTTGATCCTCTATACCACATAAATAAATACGTTATTAAAATAAAAAAAAAGAAGAAGGGAAGATTGAAAAAGACCTCAAGGGTCACTAGCAAGGAGCCAGCGACATGAGGTGGAGGCTCTGTGGCTGTCAAAACAAAAGCAGTGTGGGTGGCTGTGTGGCTCTAAGCTAGCACACTTGCCAATATGCACCACCAAAAGAAGGTTACAAAAAAAAAAAAAAAAAAGAAGAAGAAGAAGCCATTCCACCCTAGGAGCAAATCCTGTTTATCCAGAAACATGCCTGTACTTGTAGGAAAGGAATGTGCAAGATCACTCCTTGCAGCACTGTTTGAGGGTTGCAAAATTATTGGAAATAATTCAGATGACCCTCAGCACATAAGAAAAACAACGGTATACAAAGGGGACCTTTGGGACAGGTGGAAATGCTGTGTGTGGGTTTGTGCCTTTGTCAAAACTTATCAGGGCTGGGGTTGTGGCTCAGAGGTAGAGCACTCGCCTACCATGCGTGAGACACTGGGTTCGATCCTCAGCACCACATAAAAATAAAATAAAGACATTGTGTCCACCTATAATTAAAAAAATAAATACATAAAAAATAATCTGGTTTAAAAAAAAAAAACAACTTATCAAACCAGGGTTAGGGGTGTAGCTCAGTGGTAGAGTGTGCGTGCTCAGCATGCATGAGACCATAGGTTCTATCCCCAGCAATGCGCACACACACACACACACACACACACACACACACACACAAACTTAGCAACCCATACACTTAAAATGTGTAAATTATGTTTCAGTAAAATTGGTTAAAAAAAAAAAAAAAAAGCAAAGTGCAGATCAGTGGAAAGAAAGAAAAAAGCCCATTACCCTTGGTTTTGATTTGCACCAAGAAATATAAGCGGGGTAGGTATTTCCTTAGGAGGGGAGGGAATGGGGAGATGGGACAGATTGTGAATGGTGTGAACATATCACCAGATCCATATACAAATCAACAAAAATGAATGTCCTCAGACAAACCATGGAAGAACCATGGTTAAGTAGAAGGACCATGTGTAGAATTGTATGTATCGCTTTGGGGTAGAAAAGAGATGTTGGCTGGGGGGTGTGCCTCAGTGGCAAAACTCATGCTTAGCATGCCCAAGGCCCTCAGTTCAACCCCCAGCACCTCCCAAAATAAGAAAAAACAAAAGAGGATTTTTTTATTATGGAAAAATCAACTATTTCTATAAAAAGAAAATAATAATGGCAGCTGCTTCTGGGAAGAAGGAAGGTACTGTTTAGTTTTTTTTTGGTACTGGGTATTGCCCTCAGGGGCACTCTACCACTGAGCCACATCCCCAGCTCTATTTTGTATTTTATTTAGAGACAGAGTCTCACTGAGTTGCTTGATGCCTCAAAGTTGCTGAGGCTGGATTTGAACTCTTGATCCTGCTGCCTAAGCCTCCTGAGCTGCTGGGATTACAGGCATTTGCCACTGTGCCCGGCCCCCAGCACTTTCTGAGACAGGGTATCTCTCAATTGCCCAGGCTGGCCTTGAACTTGCAATCCTCCAACTTCAACCTCCCAAGTCCCTGGATTACAGATCTGCATCACCATACCCAGCTAGAAGAAAGGCATGGTTTGGGGAGAAGGCCTGCAGATTTGGCCTAGAAGACTTGCTTTATTTTGTATCTTTCTTCCTGCTTGTTTTGTTTTTGTTGTTTGTTTTGTTTTTTGAGACCCAGTCTCACTATTTTGCTCCAGGTTGACCCTGAACTCCTGGACTCAAGTGATCCTCTTGCATCAGCCTCCCAAATACCTGGGACTACACTGCACCTGGCTCTTGATTTTTTTTTTTTTTTTTTTTTTTTTGTACCGGGATTGAACTCAGGGGCACTTGACCACTGGGCCACATCCCCAGCCTTTTTTTTTTTTTTGTATTTTATTAGAGACGGGTCTCACTGAGTTGCTAAGTGCCTCGCCATTGCTGAGGCTGGCTTTGAACTCATGATCCTCCTGCCTCGGCCTCCCAGGTGCTGGGATTACAGGTGTGTGCCACCACTCCCAGCTTGGCTCTTGATTTTTACTTAAAATTATATGCATGCATGAGGACAGTTGGTTATGGGTAGGGTTAGGAGGTGGAGGCAGGGAGCAGAGGCTCAGGGAAGCCCAGGCACTCTAACCCTGAAGATACAACACATCTAGGCACACATGCAGCCTTGACAATTATGCTTTTATTAAATGGCAGTAACAGAAAGATGCTTGCTTCAGGAAAAAGTTTTCCCTCTTTTTCTCCTGGCTCCCCAAAACTCAGCCTAGGTGAGTTTGGCCATGGGGTGTGACATGCCGGCCGGGACACATGTCCATGCTTCTTTCACATGGTGGGCATCCGTGCCACCATGGCTATGTGGTGCTGTGGCTCTCTTTCCTGCTCTGCCAGAGCACCAGGGGCCTGAGAGACAACCTACCTGTGGCTGCGGTCTCCACAGGGCCACGCACCACCCTTGCAGAAGCCCCACTGCCTCAGGCCTCAACGTGGGCAGGGCAGGGTCTTCCTGGGTGTTCAGGGTTTGGCTCGCTTGGGCAGGCTGGTCTTGAACAGGGATTTTCCCGAGGCTTCGATATATGTGATGGTCATTTCTTTAGAGCTTATCTCCACATAGGCAAAGCCACCCAGCGAGTCCTCGGACCCATAGTGGAAGCGCAGGTAGCCGTTGGGGACTTTGCGTTGGTGCCGCACTGAGGGGTCCATGAAATTCCCTGCCCCACTCAGCACATAGCCCACTCCGTTCTCATCCTGAAGATACTGAGGACAGAGGAGGATGTAAGGTCAGTGGAGTCCCCGGCCCTGACGAGGGGTTGACCAGGGCCTCCACCCACACTTGCCTTGGGTACAGGGCTGAAGGAGCCCCAATTAGGGAGATGGCTATTGCGGTCAGCTGGAAGCCATAAGTTCCACCTGATAATAAGTATGTATGTGACGCACCTGTAAATGCACGTGAGGCACCCGCAAAGCTAAAGGTATATAACTGGGTGAAAGCGGTCGGAGTCAGGAGAAGAATGAATTCAGTCAGTCAGTCATGCAGTCGGTCGGTCGGTCGGAAGAAGAGGTCGGGTCGGAGAAGAAGAAAAGAATCAGAGCGGCCAGAACGTAGGCAGAGCGGTTACAGAAGAGAAACCAGATAGAAGAAGTAATGGCTGGTCAGAGTTAGACCGAGGCTCCCGAGGAAGAAAGAAGAAAGAAGAAAGAAGCTCTAAAAGCTAAGCTCTCTCTCTCTCTCTAAAGAAGAAATCTCTCTCTTTCAAGCTCTCTCTCTTTCTCTCTAAGCTCTAAGAAGATGAAGAAGAAAAAGCTCTATCTTTCTCTCTAAGCTCTAAGAAGAAAAAGCTATCTCTAATCTTTCTCTCTAAGCTCTTTCTAAGAAGAAGAAAAATCTTTCTTTCTCTCTCTAAGCTCTCTCTAAGAAAGTAGAAGTAAAAGTAGTAATAGCTTTACTCTGCCTCCGAGTTTTCCTCCTGGGTTACGGTACCAGGTAGCTTACACAGGGCCAGGTCTGTCCCTGACCAAATGATCACTTTCAGCAAAATACCCAACCCTCCTGGCCTCAGATTCCCCTACAGGGGTGTATTAATGTCACTCACAGGGAGAGCACTAGTTAGCAACTATTATTATGACTGTCACGGAACTTTGTGGTGTTTTCCTGGATGGAGAGCAAATTCAAATGAGGGTATTGACCTTCAGAAGGCCACAGGAGGCCCCCCAAAGAGCAGGAGGACACGAGAGCTAAGAACCTGGCTCCCCTCCCCACCCACAGGGTCCTCACCTGCAGGTTGTGGTCATGGCCACACAGGTAGGCAGTGACCCCATATTTGACCAGCAGCGGCTGCAGGTGCTTGACCAGGCAGCGGGTGGGTCCGTGCTCAGCGATTGACCACACAGGATAGTGGCCGGCCACTAGCACGTAGTCCTCTTTGGCTGCCGCCAGCTGCTTCTTGAGCCAGGACATCTGGGCTCGGGCCAGTGTCAGGTCTTTGGGCCTCTCAGGCTGCTGGCTGAGGAAATCATCTGAGTTGCCACACAGCGTCACGGTGTCCAGCATGAAAATGGCCACGGATGTGTTGGTCCGTGGGATCTTGAAGTGCAGGCGGTAGAAGGGGCTGGGGAAGTTCCTGTGGGGGAAACAGAGGTCACGGGTGAACCATTTCGGCAGAGGAGCACCAGAGCTGTCGCAGGCCCCTCTGTCTCTGGGCATGAGAGGCGGTCAGGCTCACCAGCGCTTGGAGACCTTGGAGTAGGCAATCTGGGCCGAGACGTTGCCCAGGTGGTCATGGTTCCCGGCCAGCACGTACCACGGCACATTGCGCAGGGAGCGGTCAGAGAACACATCCTCAAAGGTCTCCTGCAGCCGACAGAAAGGACGCCCCCCACCCAACAGGGGTCAACAGCTACCCCAATGCTGCCACAAAATCAAGGACCAGGGACAAAGGAGTTATTGCGTGTTCCAGGCACTGGCGGGTTCCCAGTCAGCTTCCCTTTGCCCTCCCTAGAAGAAGGTCCCTGGATTGGGTGGCTTCTTCCCACTGCCATCCCCCTACTTTGTCAGTCACACACCTGGAACCTCTTGTCGTTGACATCATGCACGCCACTGAAGTAGAAGTTGTCCCCCAGGGACAGGATCAAGTCTGCACCCATGGTCTGCACAGTTCTGGCCATCTCCTTAGCATTGGCAATCTCCCGAGCTGTGTGGAACGGGGCATTGGGGACTCCTCCCCAGTCACCCACAGCCACAAAGCGCAGGGTGGGGGTGGGGGCAGTACAGTCAGCCAGAGGGAGCAGCAGCGACGCTTCCAAGACCAGCAGCACCGTCCATGTGTCCATCTGGAGGGGAGAGGACATGTCTGGGGCCCTGGCAGAGGCTGGGGAGCAAACCCTCGAGACCCCGGCCTGCCCTGCTCTGAGAGGAGACCCCTCCCTGCAGGGCAGGTGCATTAGGAAACCCTTGGGTGTCTAGTTCCCAGGACACCGTGGCATGAACTGGCTGGGAGGACCCCTCTGAGGGGCCAGGAAGAGTGGCTCTGCAGGACCCTTCCACCCTCCCTCATTCCGCTGTGCCCAGCACTCACCCTGGGGGAGACACAAGTCAGGCTGTGGGGGCTGAAAGAGGCAGGTGGGCTCCAGGGCAGAAGTGGTGGTCACAGAGCCTTTATTCCCTGGGGCGGAAGCGGATCACTAGAGAGGATGATGCATTTTCTCCGAGGACAGTCCCAGAAGCCCTCCCCTTGGGTCATGTGAGCCCTGGACTTCCCCAGAACTGGACGTGGGATTCGGGCAGGGCGTCTGGACTCCCGTGGGAAGCAGTGCTGCCTGCACAGCCTCTGGGGCTACCTGCAGGGGTGGGCTCGTTTGTGTCGTGGGCAGAGGTGTCCTGTGTATCTGCGTGTGTCTGTGCATCTGTGTGTGTGTTTGTGTGCGCGCGTGCACGCAGCTGTGGGTTGTATATGTGTCTGAGAACATCTTGCACATCTGTGTTCTCTGAAGACATGCTTGTTGGACCGTGTCTGGGTGGGACTGTTTCCTGTGTGTGGCTGATGAGGCCTGCCTGGGTCTCTGCTCTCTGCACTGGAGGCCTGGGCTGTGGAGACATGTCTGCTGAGCCAGCAAGTCCTGTGTTAACTCCCCGGAGTTCTCCCGTGGAGCACTGCGGAGACGTGTGTGGGGACCGGAATCTGCACGTCCATCTTACATGCGGAGTCGTGCTGTGTCTCCCACGTGAATCGTGCGTCTCAGTGATGTGTTTGGCAACACCTGAGAGTGGGACCCTCCTGTGTCCCAGGGCTCTCCCACCTCTCCATCCCCCACATAGGCCTCCCATTTCCAGGAAGTCAGGCCCACACCCTTCCCTAGCCTCCCACCCCCTTTTCCTGCAGGAGGAACCCAGGCAGAGGCCTCTGGGGACACATCATGTGACTGCAGCCTTCTGACCCTCACACCCTCAGCAGCTGCCTGCCGGCGGTCCACGGAACCCCAGCCTCTGAGGGAGGGGAACAGGGCTGGGTAGTGCAGGGGTGAGGCCTGCTCCTCACCTCCTGGCCTCCCTCCTTTGCCTTGAACACCGCCCAGACGTCTTTCTTGAACACCGCCCAGACGTCTTTCCTGAACACTCACCACCAGTCCCTCCAATCCCTGCGAGCGCCGACGGGAAACCCTCATTCAATGCCAAGGACACAGGCTCAGAGAGGGTTCATAGTCACCCAGCTAGGGCTTGCTGTTGGTCCCCTCCTCCTACCCCCCCAACCTCGCAGCTGAGACAAACAGGAAGGAAGTGGGGAAGGAGGGCAGGCTGAGACCCCTCCCCCGGGGACGCTGTGCCGAGAGCCCGGGCGGGCGGATCTCACCTGCAGTCGCGGGGTTCGGGGTCAAGCCCGAGTGCTACCACCGAGCTGAGCTGCAGATCCACAGGTGCTCGCTCTGGGGCTGCCGGGGTTTGAAGACGGTAGCAGCCGGCCGGCCCTGCCCGCGGGCCCCAGGCCAGCCCAGGTGAGCCCCGGAGGAGAGGGCGGGTGTCTCCGCCTCCCCACCCCAACCTTGAGCCGCCACCAAGCGCCGCCACGCCTCTCAGACGCAGGCTTGGCGTCTGTGAAATGGGCTAAAGACTCCAGAAGCTGTCCAAACCCGTGCGTTGCGGCGGTGGCTTGGCCGAGAAGGCAGCTCCGGGGCGCGATTTCCTCCTCCCGCTCCCGCACCTGCGGCCCCCGACGCCAGCTGGCAGTTGCCCCCTGCCCGCAGCAATCGGGGCGCCCACGGACCCACCGCCCCGGGTGGTAGCGCTGGAGGAGTCTCAACCCTGGGCTGAGCCAAGATCTAGGAAGGAGGCTGACATTTTCAGCCTCGGCTCCTGGGCTTTAAAATGTGTGGGAAAGGCTGGGGGTGTCGCGCAGTGGTAGGGCGCTTGCCTAGCATGCTCGAGGCCCTGGGTTCCATCCCCAGTACCAAAAAAATTCGAGGGGAGAGAGTCAAATTTTCCTTAGAATTCCAAAACGCATGAGTAACCCCACCGCCTAGAACAGGAGTTTAACTCCTTTCCCATCCCCCGCCCTCCCCTTTTTTTTTTTTTTTTTTTTTTTTTTGGTACCGGGGATTGAGCCCAGGGGCACTCAACCACTGGGCCACATCCCCAGCCCTTTTTTGTATTTTATTAGAGACAGGGTCTCACTGAGTTGCTAAGTGCCTCACCATTGCTGAGGCTGGCTTTGAACTCGTGATCCTCCTGCCTCAGCCTCCCAAGTGCTGGGATTACAAGCGTGCGCCACCGCGCCCGGCCCCCCCCCTCCACCTTTTGAGTGCGAACCGAACCGGACTCGGTGACTCTCATCCAGGGGATAATGTATGGATAGGTGAAAAACAGTGACTTTACCATGGCGACACCTGGCAGATGCCACCTTAAGGAAATGATCCAGGTGAATGTTATAGTTATTTCTTATTGGTATCTTGTGGCTTTCTGCTAAAGTCTGAGGACACCTCCCTTCTGTGGTTTCTTCCAGAAACCCATAATCACAGGCTATTGATGAGAAAAATAACAGTCAAGCCCACATCAAAGGACAATCCACAAAATACCTGACCAGTGCTCTACAGACGCGTCCAGAGTTGCAGACTGGAGGAGACCGGGGAAGCATGAGGACTGGATGAATGTGGGATCCTGGATGCAATTCTGGATCAGAAAAGAGGACGTGTGGAAAACTGGTGAAGTCTGGAGAAAGCCTTGAGTTTTGTAAATAGCAACACAGCTAAGAAATGCATTTCTGGGCCTGGTGGTCCCAGTGGTTCAGGAAGCTGAGGCTGGAGGATCGCGAGTTCAAAGCCAGCCTCAGCAACTTGGCTAGGTGCCAAGCAACTCAGTGAGACCCTGTCTCTAAATAAAATACAAAATAGGACTGGGGATGTGGCTCAGTGGTTGAGTGCCCCCGAGTTCAATCCCTGGTACCCTCCCTCTGAAAAAAAAAATGCATTTATTTGTCTTCTTTTCCTTTTCTTTCTTCTTTTCCTCCCTCCCTCCCCTTTTTTAAAAAATATTTATTAAATTTAGTTGTACACAATGGAATGCATTTATGTTTTACGTGGTGCTGAGGATCGAACCCGGGCCGCGCACGTGCGAGGCCAGCGCTCTGCCGCTGAGCCACAATCCCAGCCCTCTTTTTTTTTTTTGTAAGAAATGAGGTCTCTTACAAATGTTGCCCAGGCTGGCCTTCAACTCCTGGTGATCCCTGCTCCTCACCCCAGCCTCCTGAGTAGCTGGAACTACAGGTGGGCTATAACCTGGCTGAATATCTATTATTTTTCTATGTCTGCATTTTCTTTAGAAAAATAGGCTACTCTTGGTACCATTTGATAACTTAAAAAAATTTTTTTAATGATCTTCATTGGCTTTTGTTGTTGTTGTTGTTGCTTTAGTTGTACACAATGCATTTATTTTTACGTGGTGCTGAGAATTGAACCTGGGCTGCGCACGTGCTAGGCAAGCGCTCTACCGCTGAGCCACAACCCCAGCCCTGATCTTCATTGGCTTTACTTTCAATTCTAGAATTGGGCAATGCTTCTGTCCATTAAATAGTGGAAGTGTTTTCTTATAACTTTTTTCAGGTAAGTGTTAGCACTTTATTTTTTAAATTTATAAAAACATAACAACAACAAAAAACAAAAACAATTGGGGTGCAGTGGCGCATGCCTGTAATCCCAGCACTTGGGAGGCTAGGATAGGAGGATCATGAGTTCAAAGCCAGCCTCAACAATGGTGAGGCATTTAGCAACTCAGTGAGACCCTGTCTCTAAATAAAAAAAAAAAAAAAAAAAAAGGGGGGGGCGGGTTGGGGATGTGGCCCAGTGGTCATGTGCCTCTGAGTTCAATCCCTGGTACCAAAAGAAACCAAAACCCAAAACAAACAAACAAACAAATCCCAACATGTGTGCATGATTAAAATTAAGTATATCTAGGACTGGGAGTGTAGCTCAATTGTAGAACATATACTTAGTACATGCAAGGCCCTAGGTTCAATCCCTGGCATCCCCCTCACCCTGCATAAATAAATTAAAGTAACCATAATTTCTTCAGGGGAGGCATGTGATAAAACCTGTAGATCCTTGGCTATATTTCTCTGGTCCCCTCCAGTGTTCAGAAGAGGATCTTCTCTCTGCATTCACCTAGGAGAGACCCCTTCTGCAGATTTTCCGGGGGGGGTGGATTAGGATTTGGTTCAAAGTCTCCCTCCCCCTCCACCGGTGTCCTTTTTCCCAGCACTGACCTCAACCCAGAGGTCAATCCCACGCTTGAGTTCCTCCTTGGGCTATGTTGTCCTGTCCTCCTCCTATCCTGTCCTTCCCTCCCTCCCCAACCCTTCCCTAACTTCCAGCCTCCTCCCTTTCTTCTGCTTCTCTGACCTCCACACCCTCCCAGAATACCCCAGAGTCCTCTGACCTCAAGGTCTTCTCACTAGCTGCTCTCCGGGACTGCAGGATCCTTCCTTACTGAGATACCTAGTGGCTTCCTGGCCCACTGTATTTCCCTCCCTTTAGCTTATCTTTTGGTGTGCTGCGGGTGGAATCCAGGGCCTCCTGCCCGCTAGGCAAGTGCTCTGCCTCGGACCTACACCCCCAGCCCATCCCCTCTGCCCACAAGCTTATCATCTTGCTACAGTTTTCTATGAAGCGCTTTTTCACTGCAGACAAACTGGTTTATCTTGTTTTCTATCTCTCTCCCCACGGGTGTGAACTCTAAACGGACAAGAATGCTCTGTTTTTCTGGCATCTACAATTGGAATCCTGCACAGGTGGTTGCTCAGTAATCATTTGGGAAACGCTGGAATGAGGGGATGCTCTTTCAGGACAACCTGTTCTGTCCATCTTCCATCTAGCCTGAAAAGGCAGGCTTTCCCCACCCTCTGGCTCCATCCCTGGATTGGTGCCTTTTTTTTTTTTTGGTAGTTACTTTTGTTCTTATTTTGGTGCTGGAGCCTCACCCATGCTAAGCTCCACCACCCAGCTGCACTCACAGCCCTTAAGTGTTGACCTTAGTAATCAGCTGGGACAGAACTCTTGGAGGCGCTCCCAAGAGTCCTGGTTAGTTAGAGTCTCCATATCTATATCTGTACCACTGTATCTTGGTACCAAACTTCAAGTACTTTAGTCAATACACACCAAGAACTGCTGGTACAATAGAAACCAAAGTAAAATGTAGTATTTGGGGCTGTATCTTTGGGTAGATTGCATGTTTAGCATGGATAAGGACCTGGACTCAATGCTTAGTTCCAAAATGAATGAATGAGTGAATAAAGGTAGGTAAGCTTGGAGACTTTTTTTTTTTTTTTTTTTTTTTTTTTTGGTACCGGGGATTGCACTCAGGGAGTCTCGACCACTGGGCCACTTCCCCAGCCCTTTTTTGTATTTTATTAGAGACAGGGTCTCACTGAGTTGCTAAGTGCCTCACCATTGCTGAGACTGGCTTTGAACTCGCGATCCTCCTGCCTCAGCCTCCCAAGTGCTGGGATTACAGGCATGCGCCATCGTGCCTGGCTCGCTTGGGGACTCTTTAATGCACTTTCTGGTTAAGATTCTAGCTCCTCTGCTGTTATTTAGCTGTGTAACTTTTTCCTCTCTGTGCCATACTTCATCTCTAACATGGGAGATGTTAAAATTGCTCAGTCAGGGTATGTGGATCAGATGATCAACTACAGAGGAAGGCTGCAGAACTCTACTTTGCACATGGCCAGCACCACTCTAAGCCAGCTGTCACTGTTCATTATTACTTCTGCTATTATGTGTGTGAGTATTAGGTCAGGTGGTGGTAATTTGGATAAACTGAACATGTTTAATAGACAGAAATGCAAGCTGAGGGTGGGGTTCAGTGGTAGAACACTTGTCTAGAATGTGCAAAACAAAACCTTTGGTTTGACCCCCAGCACTGCAAAAAAAAATATATATATATATACTGGTTTTTTTTTTTTGTTGTTGTTTTTTGGTACCGGGGATTGAACTCAGGGGCACTCGACCACTGGGTCACATCCCCAGACCTTTTTTTGTATTTTTATTTAGAGACAGGGTCTCACTGAGTTGCTAAGTGCCTCGCCATTGCTGAGGCTGGCTTTGAACTTGCGATCCTCCTGCCTCAGCCTCCCAAAGTGCTGGGATTACAGGCGTGCGCCACCGCGCCCGGCTTATATATTGTTTTTATTAAGAAAGAGGCAGAGGCTGGGGTTGTGGCTCAGCGGTGGAGCACTGGCCTTAGCATGTGCGTGGTCCAGGTTTGATCCTCAGCACCATGTAAAAAGTAAAGGCATTGTGTACAACTAAAACAAATAAATAAATATTAAAAAAAAAAAAGAAAGAAAGAGGCAGGGCTGGGTGTGGTGGCACACGCCTGTAATCCCAGCACTTGGGAGGCTGAGGCAGGAGGATCGTGAGTTCAAAGCCAGCCTCAGCAATGGCAAGGCACTTAGCAACTCAGTGAGATCCTGTCTCTAATAAAATACAAAAAAAAAAAAAAAGGGTTGGGGATGTGGCCCAGTGGTCGAGTGCCCCTGAGTTCAATCCCTGGTACCAAAAAAAAAAAAAAAAAAAAAAAAAAAAAAAAAAAGGCAGAAATGATAGGTTGGGGACCAACTCATTCCAGCTTTTCTTGAACTGTCTTGGTTTTAGCACTGAAAGTCCACTGCAGGAGCCCTGTTTGGGGAGATGGCTAAGATTGCGGTTGACTACGGGCTTTGGACATGTTTGGGCATTGGCGCCTTCCGTAGTCTCACGGGACTTGGCCTGGGATCTTGCGAGACTTGGCCGGAGATCTCGAGGGACTTGAGCGAGATTGCGGATGAGGTCTGCGCCATTTTTTTGGAGGTTAGAGAAGCGTGGACAGCGTGTCGGGGTGTAGTTAGAGCCAGAGAGAAAAGTTATCAGAATAAAGAGCTGTTTGTTTCCAGTTCGTCTCTAAACTTCTTCCCGCGGCTTCTTTGCTCCAAGCGGCCATCGCTTCAGGTGACTACAGTCCACGTTCTAGGAAACCCTTCAGTCCCAGATAAATTGGAGCAGTTGGTCACTTCAAGATAGTGAGACATGAGGGCTGGGGTTGTGGCTCAGTGGTAGAGCACTTGCCTGGCACCGTTGAGGCACTGGGTATGCTCCCTAGCACCACATTAAAAAAAAAAAATTAAATGACAAAATAAAGGTATTAAAAAAAAAGATAGTGAAACACAGCCATTGGTGAGAACTATAGCAGGATCCCAGCATTTTATTATGAATAATTTCAAACATTCAGCAAAATTGAAATATTACACAGTGAACACCCCTAAATATCCATCCCTAGATAATGCAATTAATGTCTGACTGTATTTTGCTTTGGTATCACCCAACAGTCTCAGCTTGGTGAACTGGAATCCACCCCTGAGGAGGAGGTACAGGGAGAGGAGCTGCCTTGGGGGAAGTGAACCAACCCCAGTGTGGATGCTCTGGGCGTGAGGGCGTCTTCCCGTCCAGCGGGGAAGACGGGTTTTCTTGTGGGAAGCTCAGGACAGAGGTCTGTGTTAGCCGATTTTCCAGCACTATCATGTGTACCTAAAATAATCAACTTACAGAGAGGAAAGCCTTATTTTGGTTCACAGTTTTGGAGGTGCCCATCCCAGATGGGTTGGCCCTGTTGCTTTGGCTCTGTGGTAAGGAGCATGTGGGAGCATGTGGTGGATCCACGAGGTGACGGAAAGAGAATGGGGCCCACAGTCATCTGTGACAGAACTCCACGAATGAAGGACCCACGGACCCCCCTCTTAATGTCCCACTAGGGCCCACCTCTTAAAGTTTCTACCACCTCCAAGTAGTGCCAAGCTTGGGCCCAAAGTTTTAACACTGGGGCTTTGGAGGACATTTCAGATCCTCACTATAGCCAGTCTCCAGCATTTTATTTTACTTATTTATATTTTGGCCTTGGGGATAGAACACAGGGCTTCACACATACTAGAAAAGTGCTCTCTCCATGACTTACATCCCTAGCCTTTTTTGTAAACTTTAAGATAAGATCTCACTAAGTTGCCCAGGCTGGCCTCAAACTTGTGATCCTTCTGCCTCAGCATCCCAATTAGCTAGGTCCTGGCATTTTACTAGAAAAGATTTTCAAACACAGCAAAGTTGGGAAAGTTGGCCGGGCGCGGTGGCGCACGCCTGTAATCCCAGCACTTTGGGAGGCTGAGGCAGGAGGATCTCGAGTTCAAAGCCAGCCTCAGCAATGGCGAGGCACTTAGTAACTCAGTGAGACCCTGCTTCTAATAAAATACAAAAAAAAGGGCTGGGGATGTGGCCCAGTGGTCAAGTGCCCCTGAGTTCAATCCCCGGTACCAAAAAAAAAAAAAAAAAAAAAAAAAAAAAAGTTGGGAAAGTTATACAGTGAACACCCCTCCATACTGACTCCTGGATGATGCAATTAATGTTTGGAATATGTTTGCTTTTATATCTATTTATCTATCTCTATGTATCTATTCACTCACCCATCTTAATTTTTGTCTTTTTTTTTTTTTCTTTCCTTTTTTTGCAGTGCTGGGATCCCAGTAACTCAGGGCCTCACAAATACTTGGTAATTCCATGCAATTTCTATGCACTTTAATATAAGTGGCATACATTTGTACATTTCCTTTCTAACACTTCAGTGCTGTCATTACCAGCTAGAGTTCACTATTTGTTTATAGTCCCTCTCTCCAACCATGTGAAATTTACATACAATGATTCACAGAAATCTAAGGGTACACTGAGTTCTGATAAATATCAGTTGTCACCATTGAATAAATAAGTTGTTCACTCCCCGATTACATTTTTTAATACGTTTTTCACTCCCCGATTACATTTTTTAATACGTTTTATTTTATTTACTTATTTTTATGTGGTGTGAGGATCTAACCCAGAACCTCCATGGGCTAGGCGAGTGCTCTACCACTGAGCCACAACCCCAGTGCTCCCATTACATTTAAAACAACAACAATAATATAATATAGTATAACATAATAGTAACAGGTAATTTAAGGGCTTTAAAAATAACTTTTTCAGTCGGGCACGGTGGCGCATGCCTGTAATCCCAGCACTTTGGGAGGCTGAGGCAGGAGGATCGCGAGTTCAAAGCCAGCCTCAGCAATGGTGAGGCACTTAGCAACTCAGTGAGACCCTGTCTCTAATAAAATACAAAAAAGGGCTGGGGATGTGGCCCAGTGGTTGAGTGCCCCTGAGTTCAATCCCAGGTACCACAAAAACAAAACAAAAAACAAAAAAACCTTTTTCCTCAACTGTCCTAAGTTCTTAGCTGGAATGGATCCCTGTCACAAAAAGCAGGTTAACAAAAGAAAACTAAAGAGTTTATTTATTTTATTTTTTTTTGGTGGGGGGTACTGGGGATTGAACTCAGAGGCACTCAACCACTGAGCCACATCCCCAGCCCTGTTTTGTATTTTATTTAGAGACAGGGTCTCACTGAGTTGCTTAGTGCCTTGCTGTTGCTGAGGCTGGCTTTGAACTCTCCATCCTCCTGCTTCATCCTCCCAAGCCGCTGGGATTACAGGCATGTGCTACTGCACCTTTCTAAACAGTTTATTAACATGTATATTTCATATACACCTGGGACATATTCAATGACTAATCCCAAAGAAGTGGCTTTGAATTCCAGCTTATACTGCATGTTCAACAGAAACAGTATGTTTTTAGAGAACCAACAGGACCAAAGAAAACAAATTTCTGGGGATGGCAACATTTGGGAAGACGAATAAATAGCAGATAAAGGCTAGTTACTAAAAACTCACATTCCTGTGGTACCATGTCGAGACCCATAGTGTCTAATGTCATCTTCAATGTCTCAAAATGTAACCCATAGGTGTGACATAGGATGGGCCAACTGGCATCTACAATCATGCCACTGGTTGCTGGAGGGCCTCCTGAGATTATAGGGGGTATCAGAATGGAGTCCCCACCCCCACTTTTTAAAAAATATTTATTTATTTTCTTTAGTTATACACAATATGTTTTATTTTTACGTGGTGCTGAGGATCGAACCAGGGCTGTGCACGTACTAGGCGAGCGCTCTATCACTGAGCCACAACCCCAGCCCCCTCCCACCCCCACTTTTTTTCCCACAAGAGTCCACAGGAGGAAAGAAGTTTAGGGACATTTGAAATAAATCTTTGATGTCCCAGAGTCTTCATTCCATCAGAATAGGAAAGTAATAAGTTCAATGAATTCTACTTTCTTTTCTTTTTCCTCCCTTCCTTTCTCTTCCTTCCTTTTTTCCTTTCTTCCTTCCTACCTTTCTTCCTTCCTTCCTTCCTTCCTTCCTTCCTTCCTCCTACCTTCCTTCCTTCCTTCCTTCCTTCCTTTCTTTCTTTCTTTCTTCCTTTCAAGTTTGAACCAGGGACAGTTTACCACTGAGATATACCTCCAGTCCTTTTTAACCACCGTAGCTCAGTGGTTAAGTACCTCTGGGTTCAATCCCCAGTACCACCCCTCTCCAAACTGGGAGTGCCTACCATCTAGTACCTTAGAAAGGTTCACTTTAAAATTTTTTTTTTCTATGTTGGCGATGGATCTCAGGGTCTAAGGCATGCTAAATACATACTTTACCACTGAGTTACACCCTCAGCCCCTCCACATTTACTATTACCTGGTTATAATCATCAAAGGAATTGTAGTTGTTGGGAGAAGAAATAAAGAGGTACTATGGCTTGGATAAGTGTCTTCCCCAGGCCCGTGGGTTAAAGACTGGGTCCCTAGCCCATAGTGCCACTGGGAGGCGGTGGAGACTTTGAGAGCAGGAGACTAGTTGGAGATTACTAATCACTGGGGACACGCCCTGGAAGGGGATATTGGGACCACACCCTTTCCTCTTTCTCTTCCTACTATGACATGGGCAGTTTGCTCTAGCCTGATCTCCCTGCCATGATGTGCCAGAAGCAACAGGGCCAACCACCTAACCATAACCTGAAACCTCCAAGTCCACAAGCCAAAATAACCTTTCCTCTTTTTAAGTTGTCTTAGGTATCTGTTACAGTAACAGAAAACTGACTAACACAGGGACAAGAGTACAAATGTTAAGGTGGCCAACAGAGCAACTTAAATGCTAAGACTACATAGGAGGCAGGGAGGGGTGGAGGAAGAAGATGGCTGAGAATAAACTCTTTTTTTTTTAAATATTTATTTATTTGCTTTTAGTTGTACACAATGCAATGCATTTATGTTTACGTGGTGCTGAGGATTGAACCCGGGCCGCGCACGTGCTAGGCGAGCGCTCTACCTCTGAGCCACAACCCCAGCCCCCAAACTCTTTTTTTAAATATTTATTTTTTAGTTTTTGGTGGACACAATATCTTTATTTTTATTTATTTATTATTATTATTTTTTTTTTGTGGTACCGGGGATTGAACTCAGGGGCACTCGACCACTGGGCCACATCCCCAGCCCTTTTTTGTATTTTATTTAGAGACAGGGTCTCACTGAGCTGCTAAGTGCCTCGCCATTGCTGAGGCTGGCTTTGAACTCGCGATCCTCCTGCCTCAGCCTCCCAAAGTGTTGGGATTACAGGCATGCACCACCGTGCCCGGCTACAATATCTTTATTTTATATTTATGTGGTGCTGAGATCAAACCCAGTGCCTCATGCATACTAAGCGAGCACTCTACCACTGAGCCACACCCCCAGCCCCTGAGAACGAAGTCTTAATACATCTGCACAGAAGATCAGCAAATGAGAGTTCCGTTCACGGGTGGGTGAATCAAGGAAGAAGAGCTATTCAGAACCCTGGAGAGTCGTAAAGGGAGAAAACCAAAGAATCCACAGATGCTTACCTTTTTTTTTTTTTTTTTTTTTTTTTTTTTTTTTTTTTGTGGTACCGGGGATTGAACTCCACTCGGGAGCCCTTTTTTGTATTTTATTTAGAGACGGGTAAAGTTGCTAAGTGCCTCGCCAATCCTCCTGCCTCACCTCCCAAAG
Organism: Tamias sibiricus; assembly: GCA_025594165.1. Lineage (NCBI taxonomy): Eukaryota > Metazoa > Chordata > Mammalia > Rodentia > Sciuridae > Tamias > Tamias sibiricus. The sequence continues at coordinate 11,200,198 of CM046673.1, forward strand.
TGCTGGGATTACAGGCACAGATGCTTACCTTTTTTTTTAGTTGTTGACAGACCTTTATTTTATTTATTTATACGTGGTGCTGAGAATCGAATCCAGTGCCTCACACATGCCAGGCAAGTGATCTACCATCGAGCCACAACCCCAGCCCCAGATGCTCACCTTTCATGACACATTTTATCAGTCTTTTCTCTGCTGCAAACACCTGAGGCTACATGGTTTACAAAGAAAAGAGTTTGTTTGGGTGCAGTGGCACACACCTGTACTCCCAGTGCCTTGGGATGTTGAGGCAGGAGAATTGCAAGTTTGAGGCCAGCCTGAGCCATTTAGTGAGACCCTGTCTCAACATTAAAAAAAAAAAAAAAAAAAAAAAGCTGGGGGGGGACTGGGGTTATAGCTCAGTGGTAGAGTGCTTGTCTCGCTTGTGTGAGGCCCTGGGATCAATCCTTAGCACCACATATAAATAAACAAATAAACAAATAAAATGAAGGTATTTGTGTCCATCTACAACTAACACACACACACACACACACACACACACACACACACACACACACACAGGATTGGGGTGTAGCTCAGTAGAACACCCCCGGGTTTAATCCCAGTACTAGCGGGGGTGTGCTTATTTAGCTTGTACTTTTGGACATTTGGATGCTGAAAGTCCAAGATCTGGTGGCCCCATTTGTTCAGCCTCTGGTGAGGGCCTTGGTGGCTCAGCACATGGTGGGGAAGCCAGAAGGGAAACATCTGCGTGGAGAAGAAAACACCTGCGCAGGTGGCCCCACTTGATAACAACTCATTCTTGCGAGAACTAGATCACTCTGAGACCAGCATCCATCCTTCAAGGGCAAGGCCACCAGGACCCAACCACCTCCCACGAGGTCCCATGGTTTAGGTTCCGCCATCTAAACTTTCCCACACTGGGGACCACACTTCCAGCAGAGGGGACTTTCGGGGACACTTTCAATCTGTATTCATAACCGTAGCACACACCCTGCACAAGATCTGGCTTTAAGATCATGTGCAAGTGCATTTGCACTTGAAAACTTTTAAAGAATTTTATTTGAAGTTAATTTTAAAAACATGGAAAAGATTCTGACAATGATAACACTTGGTTGAACCTTAAGGGCATTATGCTCAGCAAAATAAGGCAGACGTAAAAGAACAAATAGTGTATGATTCCACTTATTTGAGATCCCTAAAGTAGTCAAATTCATAGAAAATAGAATAGAAGGTATCCAGGGTTGGAGGAGGGAGAGGAAGCATTTAATGGGGACAGAACATCCGTCTGGGATGATGAAAAAGCTCCAGAGCTGGATGGTGGTGATATTTGCACAACAGTGTGAACGTGCTTCATGCTACTGAACTGTGTGCTTCAAAATGATCAAGATGGCAATGTTGGGGCTGGGTTGTGGCTCAGCGGTAGAGCGCTCACCTAGCATGTGCGCAGCCCGGGTCGGTCCTCAGTCCTCAGTACCACGTAAATATCTTTGTGTACATTGTGTACAACTAAAATAAATAAATAAATAAATAAATAAATAAATAAATAAATATTTTCAAAAAGATGGCAATGTTCTTGTGATGTATTTTTATCACAATTAAAAATTTAAAATAGAGGAAAGCAGAGACAATAAACCCTAAAACACACCACTGTACCCACCATATGAAAAATAAATCGTACATTTGGTCATAATTGTCTCACATACACCCCTCCATCTTCCCTTCACTCCCTCTCCCCTGCTCTCCCTCTCCTCCTTTTCCTCTCCTCCCTCCTTCCCCTTTCCCCTGCCCCTCCTCCTCATAGTACTGGGTATTGAACCCAGGGCCCCACACTGCTAGGCAAGCCCTCTACCACTGAACCACACCCCTCAGCCCTTTTTATTTTTTTATTTTGAGACAGGGTCTCCCTAAGTTGCCCCGGCTGGCCTCAGACTTGGGATCCTCCTGCCTCAGCCCCCTGAGTTGCTGGGATTACAGGTGTGTGCCACCATGCCCAGTTACATTTTCTTTTTCTCTTTTTGGAGGTACTAGGGAATCAAACCCAGGGCCTGACACATGCTAGGTGAGCACTCTCCTACCATTGAGCTATATTCCCAGCTGCCCACATTTTTTTTTTGGGGTACTGGAAATTGAACACAGGGGTGCTTAACCACTAAGCCACATCCCCAGCCCTTTTTATTTATTTATTTATTTTTTGTGTGGTACCAGGGGATTGAAGTCAGGGGCACTTGACCACTGGACCACATCCCCAGCCCTTTTTGTATTTTATTTAGAGACAGGGTCTCACTAAGTTGCTAAGTGCCTCGCCATTGCTGAAGCTGGCTTTGAACTCATGATCCTCCTGCCTCAGCCTCCCAAAGTGCTGGGATTACAGGCGTGCGCCACCGCGCCCGGCTCCCTTTTTACTTTTAATTTTTTTTTTTTTTTTTTTTTGTACCGGGGATTGAACTCAGGGGCACTCGACCACTGGGCCACATCCCCAGCCCCTTTTTGTATTTTATTAGAGACAGGGTCTCACTGAGTTGCTAAGTGCCTCACCATTGCTGAGGCTGGCTTTGAACTCACAATCCTCCTGCCTCAGCCTCCCAAGTGCTGGGATTACAGGCGTGCGCCACCACGCCCGGCTTTTACTTTTAATTTTGAGACAGGGTCTCACTAAGTTGCTTAGGGCCTTGCTAAGTTGCTGAGGCTGGCCTTGAACTTGTTTGTGATCTTCCTTCCTCAGCCTCCAAGCTGCTGGAATTACAGGTCTGCATCACCCCGCATGGCCCCCTACATTTCTTTTAATGAAACAAAGAAAATCAGGAGAAGTAAAGTTGAAGCCCCATCCCCAGCCCATGATTTCAGCTCAAAAAAACCCCAAATGGTGTTCTGAATCCTATTCCTGTCTCCCAACTGCTTCTCCCTCATTGGAGGGAACAAATGTTACCAGATTTGTGTGTGTGTGTGTGTGTGTGTGTGTGTGTGTGTGTGTGTGGGTGCTGGGGTTTGAACCCAGGGCTTTGTGCATGCAAGACAAGTACTCTACCAACTGAGCTACATCCCCAGCCCCATGTTACCAGATTTTTATGTCTACAAAAAACTGACAACTTTAAATACAAAAGCAGCTGATAATTAGGTTGAGCTTGGAAGCAGCAGCAGAATGTTTAAGAGAACTCCAGTTCCTGCTCATTGAAATCTAACCCTCATGCTGAGGTATTAAGAGGTGGGGCAGGTGGGAGTACTAAGAGGTGATGGTGTTCCTCTAATCCTCCTATGCTCCCCGATCCAACCCCACTGTAAGTCAGCCTCCTTATATCAGAGAAAACATTCGGCATTTGGATTTTTGAGATTGGCTAACTTCACTTAGCATTATATTCTCCAACTTCATTCATTTACCTGCGAATGCCATTATTTTATTCTCTTTTACTGCTGAGTAATATTCCACCATGAGAAGGGAGGGGAAGGAAGGGGGCAAAGGGATGTGAAGGGGGAAAAAAACCCCAAAAACAAAAAACAAAAAAAAAAAGATGGTGGAATGAGATGGATATCATGACCCTAAGTGCTTGTTTGAAGACATGAATAGTATGAATATACTTTGTATACAAACAGTGATATGTAAAAAGCTGTTCTATATGTGTATCATGAATTGTAATGCATGCTACTGTTATATATACAACAACTTCAAATTAAAAAAAAAAAAAAAGAAGGGGCTGGGGTTGTGGCTCAGCGGTAGAGCACTTGCCTAGCACGTGCAAGGCACTGGGTTTGATCCTCAGCACCGCATAAAAATAAATAAATAAATAAATAAATAAATAAATAAAAGAGGTGTTGGTCATCTGGGCTCTGACCTCACCAATGGATGAATCCACTAGTTAATGGATCAGTGGGTTCATTTTTTTTTTTTTAATATTTATTTACTTTAGTTGTACACAATGCAATGCACTTATGTTTTTATGTGATGCTGAAGATCGAACCCGGGCCACGCACGTGCTAGGCGAGCGCTCTGCTGCTGAGCCACAACCCCAGCCCCGCTTTTTTGTATTTTATTAGAGACAGAGTCTCACTGAATGGCTAAGTGCCTCCCCATTGCTGAGGCTGGCTTTGAACTCGCGATCCTCCTGTCTCAGCCTCCCAAAGTGCTGGGATTACAGGCGTGCGCCACTGCGCCCGGCTGCCTGCAGGATATTTGATGAATGAAGCTTTTACTCTCAGTGAGGTGGGAGCCTGGAGGGTTCTAAGCCGCAGCCTGAAGTGTAGCAATGTCCTGCGGACCTGCTATTTTGTTGGAATGAACAACTGAGCTCCTTCCAGCCCCCTTGGTGCTAGGCCTGAGCAGGGTGTAGAGGATCCTGTGATGGATCAGTGACTGCGCCAGAGAAACTCCCGGAGATGGACCCTGAGAGAGAGTGCCCAGGCAGGAGGATGGCAAGTGTGAGGCTAGTCCAGGCAACCTAACCAGACCCTGTCTCAAAATAAAACGAGCGTGGAATGCAACTCAGTGGTGGAATGCTTGCCTAGCACACACAAGATCCTGGGCTCAGTCTCCAGGACTATGACTAAGTAAACAAATAGCAATGCTGTACTTTGGATCTTAAATGTCTCTTAAAGGCCTATGTATTGAGGGCTTGTAACCCTGTGGTTCTATTGGGAGGTGGTGGAACCTTTAAGAGGTGGGGCCTAGTGGAAGGAAGTTAGGTCATTGGAGGTGTGCCCTTGAAGGGATATTGGGACCCCAGCCAGCACACCCCACTACCACCTTTTTTCGAATCCCAGCAGGCATGAGGCAGTAGCTTCCTCCATCATGCACACCTGCCGTGATGTGCTGCCTTGCCACAGGTCCAAAAGCAACCAACAAACAGACTATGGCTAGGCGCGGTGGTGCACGCCTGTAATCTCAGCGGCTTGGGAGGCTGAGACAGGAGGATGGAGGGTTCAAAGCCAGCCTCAGTACAGGTGAGGGGCTAAGCAACTCAGTGAGACCCTGTCTCTAAATAAAATACAAAACAGGGCTGGGATGTGGCCCAGTGGTTCAGTGGTTGAGTGCCCCTGAGTTTAATCCCCAGTACCACAAAACAACAAAATAAAACAAAACAAACAACAACAACAAAAAACAGACTATGGACAGAAACCTCTGAAGCTGTGAGACAAAATAAACCTTTCCTCTTAATAAATTGATTATCTTAGGTATTTTGTCACAGTGACAGAAAGTTGACTTACCCAGGCACTAATCCCATCATAAGGGTCCCACCAGCTGACATCATCTAACCCTAGGGCTTTTTTTTTTTTTTTTTTTTGTGGTACCGGGGATTGAACTCAGGGGCACTCGACCACTGGGCCACATCCCCAGCCCTTTTTTTTTGTATTTTATTTAGAGACAGGGTCTCACTGAGTTGCTAAGTGCCTCGCCACTGCTGAGGCTGGCTTTGAACTCGCGATCCTCCTGCCTCAGCCTCCCAAAGTGCTGGGATTACAGGCGTGCGCCACCGCGCCCGGCTAACCCTAGGGCTTTGAGATATGAATATTCAGGGGAAGTAAACATTCAGTTTATCAGTCTCCCTTCTGACTTTTTTTTTTTTTTTTTTTTTTTTTTTAAACTCAGGGGCACTGGACCACTGGGCCACATCCCCAGCCCTTTTTGGTATTTTATTTAGAGACAGGGTCTCACTGAGTTGCTAAGTGCCTCGCCATTGCTGCGGCCTGCTTTGAACTCGCGATCCTCCTGCCTCAGCCTCCCAAGTGCTGGGATTACAGGTGTGCACCACCGTGCCCAGCTCCTTCTGACCTTGTTCAGATTTCGCCAGGTTTACATGCACTCATTTGTGTGTGTGTGTGTGTGTGTGTGTGTGTGTGTGTGTGTGTGCATTCATGTGTGTGCATGTATGTTAGGGGGTTCTTTGGCTCTCTGCAGTTTGATCATCTGACTAGGTTCGGGTGGGCACTACCCCAATGAAGATACACAGCAATTTAATTGTCAGAATCCCTCATACTGTCCTTCCATAGCGGTAGTCATTTCCCCACCCAACTCCTGACAACAACTCATTTGTTTTCCATGTCTATAATTTTGTCATTTTAAAGAAGATTTATTGTGGTGCTGGGGATAAAACCCAGAGCCTCATGCATGCTGCTAAAGCACTCTCCCACTGAGCTACTTCCCCTGCCCCTCAAAGATCTTAGTCTATTCATATAATGAAAGATTATTCAATAATAAAGAGAAATCAAGTCCTGATACATGCTACAACATGGATGAACATTGTTAATATTATGTGAAAACATACAAAAAGAAAGAAAAAAGGAAAACAAAACAAACAAGAGAACACATGAAAGGAGTCATTTGCAAAGGATTACAGATTGTATAATTCCATGTATATGAAATATCAGAAGAGACAAAGAGTACACCAGTGGTTGCCTAGGGTTGATGGAGAGTTGAGAAGGGTAATAGGAGCTGGTAGGCAAGGGGTATGGATTTTTTGGGGAAGAACAATGAAAATGTACCAAAATTTATCATGATGATGGGTGCATAATTTTATAAATGTGATAAAAGCCATTGAATTGTGTACTTTAAATTGGTGAATTGTATGGCATATGAATCATATCTCAATAAACCAGTCTTTTAAAAAGAATCCTGGAGCTGGGCGCGGTGGCGCTCGCCTGTAATCCCAGCCCTTGGGAGGCTGAGGCAGGAGGATCGTGAGTTCAAAGCCAGCCTCAGCAATGGCAAGGCACTTAGCAACTCAGTGAGACCCTGTCTCTAATAAAATACAAAAAAAGAGCTCAGGCTGTGGCCCAGTGGTCGAGTGCCCCTGAGTTCAATCCCCAGTAGCAAAAAAAAAAAAAAAAAAAAAAAGAATCCTGGCCAGGCTGGGTGCAGTGGCATATACCTATAATCCCAGTGACTCAGGAGGCTGAGGTGGGAGGATTACACATTTGAGGCCAGCCTCAGCCATTTAAGGAGGCCCTAAGCAACATAGCAAGATCCTGTCTCAAAATAAAAAATAAAAGGGCTGGGGGTGTGGCTTAGTTGTTAAGCACCCTTGGGTTCAATCACTGGTACCAAAAATAAATAAATAAATAAATAAATAAATAAATAAACAGATAAATAAATAAATAAAATCTAAAAATAATTCTATGTTACTGGAATTCATGGGGTATATAATTGTTGAGATTGGCTTTTTCTTCTTTCATCTAATTCCTTGAGATACATGCAGATTGTTGCAGTTATCAATAGTTGGTTCCTTCGAAATACTAGCTAAGAGCTAATGGCCATTTTCTATCTTTTTGTATGTTTGTTTTCAACATGGGGGCTTGTTATGTTGCCCAGGCTGCCTCAAATTCGTGGACTCAAGAGCTTCACCTGCCTTAGCCTCCTGAGTGGCCGGGACTTCAGGTGAGTCACTGAGCCCAGCTCATATTTCATATTCATATTTGCTATAGATAAATATTCTCTGGTGAAGTATTAATTGCATTGCTTTGGGGTTATTAATTTTTGACAATTCTTGATATATTCTGGATATAAATGCTCCATTGGATTATGATTTATAATTGTTTTTTCTCTATATATGAAAACATAATAAACTTACTTAGTAATCTCTTTAACAGAGTGAAGTTCTTAATTTTTTTCATATATTTTAATGCTGAGGATTGAACCCAAGGCCTATGCATGCTACGCTTGTGCTCTACCACTGACCAACTGATCTACACCCTGGCCCAAAGTTCTTTTTTTTGGTACTGGGGATTGAACCCAGTGACACTTAACCACTGAGCCCCATCCCCAGCCCTTTTTTGTATTTTTTATTTAGAGATAGGGCCTCGCTGAGTTGTTGAGGGCCCAAGTTGCTGAGGCAGGCCTTGGCTTTTCTATCCTCCTGCCTCAGCCTCCTGATCTGCTGGAATTACAAGCATGTGCAACAGTAACCAGCTTTTTCATCATTCTAAAGAGAAACTCTGGCCCCATTAAATAATAACTCCTAGCTGGTCATGATGGTGCACACCTGTACTCCCAGCTACTAGGGAAACTGAAGCAGGAGAGTTACTTGAGCCCAGGGGTTTGAGACAGCCTGGGCAACATAGCAAGATCCCATCCCAAATGACAATAACAAAAATAAACAAATAACTCCATGCCACTAAGCTTCATTCTACTTTTTTTCTTTTTCTTTTCTTTTCTTTTTTTTTTTTTTCAGTTCTGGAGATGGAACCTAGGGCCCCTGCTCTACCACTGAGGTATACCCTTGGCCCCTCTACTTTTTCTAATTGTGAGCTTTCTAAAATTTTTTTTTTTTTTTTTGTTCCGGGGATTGAACTCAGGGGCGCTCAACCACTGGGCCACATCCCCAGCCCTTTTTTGTATTTTATTAGAGACAGGGTCTCACTGAGTTGCTAAGTGCCTCTCCATTGCTGAGGGTGGCTTTGAACTCGTGATCCTCCTGCCTCAGCCTCCCAAGTGCTGGGATTATAGGTGTGTCTAAATACTGCATGTAAGCGGAAGCATATCATATCTGTCCTGTGTTTGGCTTATTACACCTGGCATAATGTTTTCAAAGCTTATCTGCATTGTAACTTTGATTGTTACTTCCTTCTTTTTAGGGCTGGTTAATATTTTATTGTGTGGATGTTCCATAGTTTGGTCATAAGTTGATGGACGCTTGGGTGGTTTCCACAACAATCTTTTGGCTATGGAGAACACTGCAGGTAGGAAAACTTGTGTATATGTATCTGTTTAAGTTCCTGATTTTAGTATGGTTTGATACATATTGTATCATTTGTATGCATATGTGTATGTATACACATACACATGCTGTGTAGGAGTGGAGAGTCTATGTCTGGGTAATTCTATGTTCATGCTTACCAGCAATGCCCAAGGGCTCCAATTTCTACAAATCCTCACCATCACTGGTTATTTTATTAAAAACAAAAACAAAAACAGGACTGGGGTTGTGGCTCATTGGTAGAGCGTTTGCCTAGTATGTGTGAAGCACTGGATTCGATTCTCAGCACCTCATATAAATAAATAAAAATAAAGGTCCATTGACAACAAAAAAAATTTAAGAAAAAGAAAAGAAAAGAAAAAAGAGGGGCTGGGGATGTGGCTCAGCAGTAGAGCGCTCGCCTAGCACGTGTGCGGCCCTCAGCACCACATAAAAATAAAGGCATTGTGTACAACTAAAACAAATAAACAAATATTAAAAAAGTAAAAAGAGATAAGTTTAACCTTTTTTTTTTTAACCCCAGTATGGATGCTTCTTATACTATTTTCCCTCTTAATTTCTCTAGCTAAAATCTCCAGTGCTCTGTTTAACTGAAGTAATGAAAATTGGCAGCCATCATCAGTAATCCCCAAACTTTGTATCTCTCCAAACAGAAACTGTACCCATTAAGTAATACCTCTCCATTGTTCCTTCCCCCAGTTCCTAGTAATCTTCAATCTACTTTCTGTTTTCATGAATTTGCCAATTGTAAATATTTCATATAAGTGGAATCATATACTTTGTGTCTATGTTGTAGCATGTATGAGAACTTCAGTCCTTTTTTTAAAAAAATATTTTTATTTATTTACTTTTAGTTGTACACAATGCATTTTATTCAATGTGTTTTATTTGTACATGGTGCAGAGGATCGAACCTGGGTCGCCCATGTGCTAGGTGGGTGCTCCACCGCTGAGCCACAATCCCAGCCCACTTCAGTCCTTTTTATGGCTAAATAATATTCCATTTTGTGCATATACTATATTTTATTTATCCATTCATCTGTTGATAAATATTTGTGTTATTTCTAAAGTGTTTTAATGGTTTATGAATTTACATAAAATAATACTTTTTGGCTTTCTGAAAAAAAATGGGTACTGTTGTCTTGTCCCTGATGTTAACAGAAGAGCTTCCAGTTTTTCATCATTATATCAACTGTGGGTTGTTTTAATTTTTTTTTTTTTTTGTTTTGGTTTTGGTACTGGGGTTGAACCCAGGAGTGCTTAACCACTGAGCCACATCCCCAGCCCTTTTTTTATATTTTATTTAGAGACAGGGTCTCTCTGAGTTGCTTAGGGCCTCACTAAGTTGCTGAGGCTGGCTTTGAACTGGTATTCCTCCTGCCTTAGCCTCCTGAGCTGCTGGGATTATAGTCATGCACCACCGCCCCTGGCAATTGTGGGTTTTTCATTTGTGACTTTATCATGTAGAGAACGTTCCTTTCATTCCTAATTGATTATCTTCTTTTCAATCAAGCTTCTGAAGCTTATATGATGGTGCATACCTATTTCCCAGCTACTTGGGAGGCTGAGGCAGGAAGACCTCCTGAGGCTAGGAATTTGAGGCCAGCCTGGGCAACCCAGAAACCCATCTCTTAACAAGGAAGAAAGGATTCTGTCAGTGCAGTTGTTGTCCTGATGGGGGAGAGTTTCATCTAGGATCCTATCCTGCCAGTCTTCCCAGAACTCTGCAGAGCTGTTTGTTTGTTTGTTTTTGTCTGTTTATTTTCAGTACTGAGAATTGAATCCAGGGGTATTTGACCATTGAGCTACATCCCCAGGCCTTTTTTTTTTTTAATTTTTTTTTTTGAGACAGTCTGGCTAAGTTGCTGAGGCTGACCTAGAACTTGTGATGCTTCTGCTTTTAGTACCCTGAGTCACTGTGATCACAGGTGCATGTCACCCTGTCTGCTTGTTTTTTCTTTTTCTTTTCTTTCTTTCTTTTTTACCCAATACCATCTATTTATTTATTTGCTTATTTATTTATTTTTATGTGGTGCTGAGGATCAAACCCAGTGCCTCAAGCATGCTAGGCAAGCGCTCTACCGCTGAGCTACGACCCCAGCCCTTCTTTTTGTGAGACAGGGTCTTGCTGGGCTGCCCAGGTGACTTTATTCCTTTTATTTATGTGTTGGTTTTTTTCAGTTACTTTTCAGAATTAGGGATATACAATGAAAATTCATAAGAAATTTGTTTTCTCAACTACCTATATTTTTTAAAAATATATACTGAGGATTAAACCAAGGGACACTTTACCCCTGAGCCAAATCCCCATTCTTTTTTATTTTGAGACAGGGTCTTACTAAGTTGCTTAGGGCCTAGGCTAAATTGCTGAGGCTGGCCTCAAACTGGAGATCTTCCTGCCTCAGCCTCCTGAGTTGCTGGGATTAGAGGTGTGAGCCACCATACCCAGCTAACAACCTATGAAAAATTAAATAATATAAATGGAATTAAATTGAGCAGTGGTGTTACCTTTACTTCTACCATTTTTTCCCCCCTTAATAAAAAAAGTCCTCCAGAAAACTGCTTTGAGCCATTTTCTAGAAAGGGAAAGTCAGTTAGCTCCCTCTTGTGGTGAGGACAGCATTAGCAGCCATACCTCCTTAAGGAGGTGGATTTCTCAGGGTTCTTTCTGCTGAGGACGACCTCCACCCCCACCCCCCACCCCCGCCGCAGCAGGTAAAGGTCAGTGTAGAATATTCTCTGTGTGTCCTCAATGAGCAGGTGCTGCGCCAAAGAGAACAGAATCAAATAAAAAAGATGTGGCCCTCATCCAAGATACCACAGCTTTATCCTAGATGACAGTTTCAAATGAAAAATTTAAATTGGGACACAGGAGGGCGCCTCAGATGGGTTCAACCAGAGTGCAGGAAAGGAAAAATTCTTCATACACAGTCTACATTCAGTTACAAAATTGGATGGGTCAATAGTGGTGGAGGTGGGATGGAGGGAGGGTTTCAACTGATAAACTGGAGGCTGGGGACGTAGTTCTGTGGTAGAGGGCTTGCTTGGCATGCATGAGCCCTGGAGTTGATCTCCAGCCACACACACACACACACACACACACACACACACACACACACACACGGACATGTAAATCCTCAGACAGAGACCCCATATGGCAGCCATCTACTGTGAAGTTCAGGGAGGAGAAAAGAGACAGTTCACATTTTATTTTTAGCTCTTTCCCACAATAATTTCTTAATGTGGAAATAATAGTTTGCTGGCATCTCTGTTTTTTTCTCTCAAAGGAATAATTTTATTTGCCAGGTTTTTTTTTTTTTTTTTTTTTTTTTTTTGGTACCAGGGATTGAACTCAGCAGCACTAGACCACTGGGCCACATCCCCAGCCCTTTTTTGTATATTATTAGAGACAGGGTCTCACTGAGTTGCTAAGTGCCTCACCATTGCTGAGGCTGGCTTTGAACTCGCGATCCTCCTGCCTCAGCCTCCCAAAGTGCTGGGATTACAGGCGTGCGCCACCGCGCCCGGCTTTATTTGCCAGTTTTTTTAATCCACATAAAATGTGTTAGAAATTTCCTTTTCTGTACATTAGCGGAAGGAAAGCAGGGATTCTGCAGACTTCTTATTCAATATAATTGAAGGTCTTTGTCTCATTTAACTAATTGGATCTTGGAATTGGAGCAGGTAAATAACTTATAGAGGGGGGAGCAGAAGCTCACAGTCAGTGACTCCAAACAGAGGCCAATCTTAAGCCTGCAGACAGAGGGCAATGAAGTTTCTCTTGGTGCTTCCTGGGCTGGCATCCTTCCCTGGATGTGGTCTCCAGCTGCTCAGAATAGCTACAGAAGCAGAGTTGATGCTGGAAAACTTAAGAGCTCCGGGAGGCAGGGGCCCACACGCAGATGTAGTTAGGGGGGTGTGCTTGTCCTTTCTGAGCCTTTGGCTCTGGTTGCATGGGACTGTTTTCTGATAAGTATTTTGGTTTTGGCATACAGAGTTATTAGAGTTGCCTTCACAATTATATCTGTGAAGGTCAGATTTAGAGGTGCCCTTAGTCTCCTGGAAAAAGTTTGTGAATTTGACAATTTCTTTAGGTCAGAACCCCAATGTGATTCCAAATGAGTGTCCCTCTGGAGAATATTAAGGTATGGAGAAAGGGAGAGTTTCCACGCTATAAGGAGGGGGACAGCATGGCAAGCTCCCAAAGTTAAATCGTTAGGTGTCCTGCTTCAGGACCAGGGAGTGATCCACAATGGGCTCCATTTCAGCAGAATCTGTTCCCAAGATGGCATTATGATAACTTCCGAATGTGGGGTTTCCTTGTGAACTGTGGGTGAAACAGGATGCTTATCTGAACTTTTATCCCTTTTCAATTGCTTTATAGAATATTTGCTGCCATATAATTCCAGTTTTTCCATGTCTTTCATGTTTTTGTTCTCTTGTTTTTATTTTCCTGGATGAAAATGAGTAGTTTGCAAGACAAAGTTTCAGAAAGCTTTTTTTTTTTTTTCTCCTTTTGGTACCAGGGATTGAACTCAGGGGCACTCGACCACTGGGCCACATCCCCAGCCCTTTTTTGTATTTTATTAGAGACAGGGTCTCACTGAGTTGCTAAGTGCCTCGCCATTGCTGAGGCTGGCTTTGAACTAGCCATCCTCCTGCCTCAGCCTCCCAAGTGCTGGGATTACAGGCGTGCGCCACCACGCCCGGCTTGGTTACGCTATAGGTTGTTGGTTCTAGGCAGAAGGCCACACCTCCCCAGGTGCCTTGTGAAGAACTACAGCTCCCGGGATCCTCAGCGTGACCAAAAAACCTGACCAGCAAGTCCCTTGTCCACTACCACTACCTCCCCCCATGACCTCTGCTGGCCTATAGGGCAAGGACTCACTCCAAGGGGGTTTTATGACCCCTACTCTATTTAAGCCAGCCCCGGACTGAAATCTTCCCTTTTGTTCCTGCTCTCCCCTTGTTCCTGCCGCTCTCTGCTCCTGTTCTCCGCTCCCGCGTGCTCCAGCTCCCGTCCGTTCCCCGCGGTTTGTCCCCATCCCCTCCACGTGTTTCTTTAGTAGCTCAATAAACCCTTTTCCTTTTCCTATAGGACAGTTCGAGCCTGGTCCCTTCCTGCAAATTTCGCTAACATAGGTGACATCAACCTCATGCCAAATTCCTGACCTTTGCAGGACATCAAGCTATCCCTCCTGTTCCAGTCTGGCTTGACCTGGCCTGAGATCCTCTCCTCCTGCGAGGCCAGGGGATTGGAATTCCCCGATCCCACCGTGACCCCGAGTCTAGTAGGAAAAGGGGAGAAACTTCATGAGTACAGGTAAGATGCCAGTGTCTTCTCTGGAAAGGCGAGTTAAGTTATCCCGAAATGCAAATATCCACCTACTTCGCCTCCCTTTTTCCGGGAGGAGAGAAAACCCATTCTGAGGAAGGATGGGGCCTGGGACCTGTCATTCCCGCTCGCTCGCTTCTTCTGTCATTCAATATTCGGAGGGCGGGGCCTGTACTGTATCCAATCAGGAGCGTAGGGGTGGGCTGCGGGCTGTCCAATCCGGCGGCCGGACCCCGCTGCGCCCGACGTGGTTCAACATTCTCGCGGGATCTTATTTCTCGCACCCCGCAGCCCCACTGCGGTTTGGCTTCTCCGCTACCGGAGAGCGGGGGCGCTCGGCCGCTGGCGAGCCGAGCTCTATCTGCCCCAGCTGCGGGAGCCGTGGCGAGAACCCTGGAGACCTCGGAAGCCGGGAAACGGTGAGTGGGGGGCCGGGCGTTCTGAGATGGGGCTGAGGCTGTTGGGACCGGCCCTAGGGGGACCCCGGCCTCCCTGCCTCAGTTCCGCAGTCTGTGACCCAGTCAGCTGCTGGCGCCTCTCCGTCCTCCTGCACCTCGTCCTCGCGGGGCGGGGCCGGGCCAGAGGCCGGGACCCCCGCTGTCCTTTCCCTTCCCTGCACGGCGACTTGGGCGGGGCCAGGACCCCTCTCTGGACAGCTCCGCTTCGCCACCGACTGTGTTGTGGCGGCGGGGAGGGTCGTGGGGACATTTTGAATCGCGTGAGGGGTTCGTGCACTGGAGGAGTTGTGGTCCGTGGGGTCCTCCGTTCCTCCTTTTCCCTCTCCAGGGTCACCGCTTTCCCCTTGAGTTTCACAGATGTATGGGAAACAGTGTCACACATCCACATCCCTGCCCCCATGCCTATATGCCAACTCTCCCGCTCCAGTTCACAACACCAGCATCAACTACTCATCTTTCATTCTGCATTTCAAATGGACATCGGATTTTAATTGCTTAGTTTCCCACAAAGCAATGAATGACATTTTTTTTTTTTTTTTTTTTTTTTTTTTTTTTTTTTTTTTTTTGGTACCGGGGATTGAACTCAGCGGCACTAGACCGCTGGGCCACATCCCCAGCCCATTTTTTGTATTTTATTAGTGAGTTGCTAAGTGCCTCGCCATTGCTGAGGCTGGCTTTGAACTCGCGATCCTCCTGACTCAGCCTCCCAAAGTGCTGGGATTACAGGCGTGCGCCACCGCGCCCGAATGACATTTTTTAAAAGATGTATTTTGTTTGGAATCCTTTCAACCGAGAGAAAAGCAGAGAATAACTTCCTGACACTCCACTGTAAGAAATATTCCAGCCTCTCCTTTTATCTTCTCTAGACACAGACACCTTTTAAGAATGTCTTTGGGTAGAGGGTTCCCTTTAGAAACTTTATAGGTACTAGGTGTTGTGGAGTTCTCCAGTAATCCAAGCAACTCAGGAGGCTGAGGCAGGAGGATAAAAACTCGAGGCTAACCTTAGTAACTTAACCAGACACTGTGTCAAGATTAAAAATTGAAAAAAGGGCTGAGGATGAAGCTCAGTGGTAGAATGAATGAATGAATGTAAGTGCGTAACCTTGCTGAGATCAAAATTCCATAAGGCCAATGTTGAGCCTGCAAAGAGAGGTCATTGAAAGCCTGATTGGTTCTTCCTGGGGAGCCTTCTCTGTGGGTATCCTGCTTGTCCACACCAACTATGGCAGGCACCCTTTATACTGAGAAGATGTACTGGACAGTTGGGGATGCATATGCTGATGGGTTGGGTAGAAGAGGGGGTCTTGATATCCTCTTTTCTTTCCTTCCTTTCTTTTTAGTGCTGCTAGGGATAGAACCTGGGGCCTTGTGCATGCTAGGCCAGCATTCTGTCACTGAATCACACACCCTGTCCTTAATACCTTTTCTGAAAGTATTATTGTTTTGCACTGGGGCTGTTTCTGGACACTTGTCATTCAAACAAAATCCTGATTGAGGTCTGAAGTGATTTTATTTGAAAGGAGTATTGTAATAGGGAGAAAGCCCCAACTATAAATCTGCTAGCATCTCAACAGTTAGTGAGGAGCAAGCAGGAGCAAGCGAGTAGAAAGAAGGTGGAGCCCTGCGTCCTGCATGGTGGTGCACACCTGTAATCCCTGAGGCTCGCAAATGCCAGGCCAGCCTGGGTAACTTAGTGAGACCCTATCTCAAAATAAAAATAAAAAGGGCTGAATATATCTCAGTGGTAAAGTGCTCTTTTGTCCCCAATACCAGGGGGAGGGAGGAAGATGGAGATGAGGAGATGATATAACGGGGCGAAAATCAAGTCTAGGCCAGAGAATGTTTTCCCCTGAGGTCAGCCTGTTCTTAGAGAACAGTAAGGGAGGGGCTGTGTGCTGGCTTAGGTTGAGAGGGCGCGCTCCTAAGCAGTGATTCAGGAAATTTTAATTCTGGGACCTCCACATCCTACTGTCTTCTTCCTCTTTCAGGGTCTCAATTCTCACCTGCACAGGAAGGTGGCCTTCGGGCTTGGGAGTGTGGGTCCCCTTGTGAACTGTGGGTGAAGCAGGCTGCTTCCCTGAGCTGCTTCCCCTTTGTTCCCTTTGTGGGAGCTTGCTGCCACTGAATAGCACTGTGTCCATGTACTTAGGCATGGGATTCCATGGCGCAGGTGTAAGAGTTTTTCTTGTTTGGAACCCGAATGGGTTGAGTAATAATAAGATCTGAAGTGGCAAAGAGATTCTTGAAATAAATTATTTATTTTATGCTAAGTTTATAGAATATAAACATGCATGGACTCACCACCCAGGTGAATAAATTGACTATGGTCAGTTCTGCTATGACTCCCTGATGTCACCGCCTATCTGCACTCAGAGGTCACCACTGCCCCAATTGTTTTCATTATTCAATTATTAATTTCAATTATTTTCATTATTAGAACTTACCATCTAGTTATCATGAAGCAGAATTTTGCCTCTTTTTAGAGTTTAGTAAGTTAATATTACCATCAACATCCCATTGATATTGTGCCAGAGGGCTTTTCTTGTGCTTTCTTTGCCTTGGTCTGTTGCACACATGCTGCTGAGGCACACGGCTCACACAGGTCACTCACCATCCACTGCTATAAGACTTGGGTTGTTTCAAGTTTGTTCTTTAATTAATTAGTTATTTTGTGGTGCTGAGGACTGAGCCCAGGAACTTGCATTTGCACATGCTAGGCAAGTGCTTTGCCACTGGGCTAGATCCCCAGCTCTCAAGTTTATTTAGTTTGTGTGTGTGTGTGTGTTATTGGGGATTAAACCCAGGGGAGCTTTACCATGAGCTATGCCCCTGGACTTTCTAATTTATTTTTTGAGACAGGGTCTTGCTAAGTTGCCCAGACTGGCCTGGAACCACACCCAACCCAAGTTTATTATTTATTATTATTGTTGTTGTCATTGTTATTTTCAGTCCTGAGGAATTGAACCTAGGTGTGTTCTACCACCAAATTACATTCCCAGTCCTGCCTCCCCGCCGTTTTATTTTTATTTTTATTTTTTTTTTTTTGGTGCCGGGGATTGAACCCAGGGGCACTCAACCACTAGGCCACATCCCCAGCCCTTTTTTGTATTTTATTAGAGACAGGGTCTCACTGAGTTGCTAAGTGCCTCACCATTGCTGAGGCTGGCTTTGAACTCGCCATCCTCCTGCCTCAGCCTCCCAAGTGCTGGGATTAAAGGCGTCTCCCCGCCGTTTTTGCACTGTGGATTTAACCCAGGGTTACTTTACCTCTGAGCTACATTACTATGTTTCTAATCCTTTAAAATTTTTTTTTTAGATCTTGCTAAGTTCCCAGGCTGGTTTTGAACTCGTGATCCTCTTGCCTGTGCCTCCTGAGTAGCTAGGATTATAGGCGTGTACCACTGTGCCTGGCTGAAGTTTGTTTCTTGATGTTGTTGACAGTGTCATTCTTGTTTTTGTCCTTACTTATTTTATTTATTTATTTATTTGCTTTAGTTGTACACAATGCATTTATTTTTACATGATGCTGAGGATCAAACCCTGGCAGCGCACGTGCTAGGCGAGCGCTCTACTGCTGAGCCACAACCCCAGCCCTGTCCTTACTTTTTTTTTTTTTTTTTTTTTTTTTGTGGTACCGGGGATTGAACTCAGGGGCACTCACCACTGGGTCACATCCCCAGCCCTTTTTTGTATCTTATTAGAGACAGGGTCTCACTGAGTTGCTAAGTGCCTCGCCATTGCTGAGGCTGGCTTTGAACTCGCGATCCTCCTGCCTCAGCCTCCCAAAGTGCTGGGATTACAGGCGTGCACCACCACGCCCGGCTCTGTCCTTACTTATTAATGCATTGAAAAATTGCTGGGTTGTAGGTTATGGATAATTCAGATTTAATAGGAAATGTTGCTGGAGCATATGGTATAACTGACCTTTCCTGTGTATTTATTCTTGCAGTTTGTCAATGCTTGGAATTATCTAATTCATTTTTTCATCTATTGTCATACAGAATCTCCAGTGGTGTCATATATTACTTTACATAGTCATGTTCTGCATAATGACATTTCAGCCAACGATGGACCTCATGTAGGACAGTGGTCGCCAGCAGCCTTATACAGCTTGTGGTTTACTGCATCTTTCAATTATTCTCTTGTACTCAATTTAATCTCATGTTATTTTGTTCATCATGGCTTCTACTCACACAAAATCCACTGCTAAAGTTGCCAGTAAGAGGCCACATCGAGTGATTGACCTAGAAACTAAATTAAAATTGATTAAGGACTATGAAGGTGGAAAATCAGAGATGGTTATTGCTCGCCAATCAGGGATGTCCCATTCCACCATAGCTACAATCTTGAAGAACAAGAACAAAGTGACAGAAGCTCTTAAAGGATCTGCCTCATTAAAGGCCACCAGACTAACAAAAATTTGAGAAGGGCCCATATCAGATATGGAGAAACTTCTAATGACCTGGATTGAAGACCAGACACGAAAGCAGATCCCTGTCAGTACTATGATGATTACAGCTAAAGCCAAAAGTTTGTTTGCAATGTTGAAGGAAAAGGCTGGACCTGACTATAATGTTGAATTCACAGCCGGGCGCGGTGGCGCACGCCTGTAATCCCAGCACTTGGGAGGCTGAGGCAGGAGGATCACGAGTTCAAAGCCAGCCTCAGCAATGGCGAGGCACTTAACAACTCAGCAAGACCCTGTCTCTAATAAAATACAAAAAAAGGGCTGGGGATGTGGCCCAGGGTCAAGTGCCCCTGAGTTTAATCCCTGGTACCAAAAAAAAAAAAAAAAAAAAAGTTGAATTCACTGCCAGCTCTGGGTGGTTCAAACGACTCAAGAATCGCTATTCATTACATAATGTGAAAGTGAGTGCTGACGTCACCAAGGAGTGTATGAATGGCATCTGGAAGAAGACACTCAAGAGGTTCGTCCATGACTTCAAAGGATTTGCTCAGGAAGAGGAAGTCACAAACATGGACGAGGCTGTGGTTGAGATGGCCAACCGCTTTACCGTGGGTGTGGAGGAGGATGACATGGAGGAGCTCCTTGAGGTGGTTCCCGAGGAACTGACCAGTGAGGAGTCGTTGGACCAGGAGCGCAGAGCCCAAGAAGAGGCAAGAGAAAAGGAAACTGCAGGAGAAGAGAAAGAACTCCCAAGAAAATTCACAGTGACAGGTCTAGCAGAAGCTTTTACAGACCTCAACAAACTCCTTAAAAAGTTTGAAAGCATGGGCCCCAATCCTGAAAGGTTTTCATTAATAGAGAGGAACGTTCATGGTGCATTGTCTGTGTACAGATCTATGAGGCAAAAAGGAAGCAAACCACCACAGACATATTTCTGCAAAGAGTGACAACTCAAAAGCCTCAGGCAGGTCCCTCAGGAGGCATTATCATCATAGGAGATGATGGCACTATGCACATCATTGCCCCTGAAGACCTTCCGGTAGACAGTATCAGAGAGGCGAAAGACAGTGATATTAATGATCCTGGTCTTGTGTAGGCCTAGGCTCATTCATTTGTTCATGTTATAGTTTTTAACAAAAAAAAGCTAAGAAGTTTAAGAAAAATTGAAAATAAAAAAAGCATCTAGAATAAAGATATAAAGAAAGAAAATATTTTTACACAGCTGGATAATGTATCTGTGTTTTAAGCTGTTATTACAAAAAAGCCAAAGGTTTAAAATCTTAAAAAGTTGATAAAGTCAAGTCTGGTAAGCTAAGGTTAATTTATTATGGAAGAATGCAAAAAATATATTTTAACAAACTGGCATAGCCTAAGTGTACAGTGTTGATAAAGTTTATAGCAGTGTACAGGAATGTCTCCCAGCCTCTACATTTACCCCTCACTCGCTCATACCCAGAGAAACTTTCAGTCCTGCAAGCTCTGTTCACAGTAAGTGCCCTCTACCTGTGTACCATTGATTATTTTTTATCTTGTTTTTGATGTACCTTAGATTTGCTTAGACACACAAATACTTAACATTGCATTATAGCCAGGCACAGTAGTACACACCTATAATCCCAGCGGCTTGGGAGGCTGAGGCAGGAGGATCACGAGTTCAGAACCAGCCTCAGCAATGGCAAGGTGCGTGGCAACTCAGTCAGACCCTGTCTTTAAATAAAATACAAAATAGGGCTGGGGATGTGGCCCAGTGGTCCAGTGCCCCTGAGTTCAATCCCCAGTAGCAAAAAAAAAAAAAAAAAAAAAAAAAAGAAAGAAAGAAAACACACACACACACACCACACACACACAAAACCAAAAACCCATTGCATTAGAGCTGTCATTGTGCAATATTGTATTTTATACTCTAAAAAAAAAAAAAAATTTTTTTGTAGACCAGCTGCAGTGGTGCACACCTGTAATCCCAGCTCTTGGGAGGCTGAGGCAGGAGGATCGCGAGTTCAAAGCCAGCCTCAGCAATGGCTGAAACTGGGTACCAACTACATATATGTTTTTATGTCATATATATATATATATATATATATTTATATTATTTTTTTTTTTTTTTTTTCTGGTACTGGGATTGGACTCAGGGCACTCCACCACTGGGCCACATCCCCAGCCCTTTTGTGTATTTTATTAGACACAGGGTGTCTCACTGAGTTGCTAAGTGCCTCGCCATTGCTGAGGCTGGCTTTGAACTCTCAATCCTCCTGCCTCAGCCTCCCAAGTGCTGGGATTACAGGTGTGTGCCATCATGTGTGGCTCTATGTCATAGTTTAAAAAAAAAAAAAGTTTAAGAAGTTAAAAAAAGCATCTAGAATAAAGATATAAAGAAAGAAAATATTTTTACAGCAGCTGGATAATGTATCTGTGTTTTAAGCTGTTATTACAAAAAAGCCAAAGGTTTAAAATCTTAAAAAGTTGATAAAGTCAAGTCTGGTAAGCTAAGGTTAATTTATTATGGAAGAATGCAAAAAAATATATTTTAACAAACTGGCATAGCCTAAGTGTACAGTGTTGATAAAGTTTATAGCAGTGTACAGGAATGTCTCCAGCCTCTACATTTACCCCTCACTCGCTCATACCCAGAGAAACTTTCAGTCCTGCAAGCTCTGTTCACAGTAAGTGCCCTCTACCTGTGTACCATTGATTATTTTTTATCTTGTTTTTGATGTACCTTAGATTTGCTTAGACACACAAATACTTAACATTGCATTATAGCCAGGCACAGTAGTACACACCTATAATCCCAGCGGCTTGGGAGGCTGAGGCAGGAGGATCACGAGTTCAGAACCAGCCTCAATGCAATGGGCAACTCAGTCAGACCCTGTCTTTAAATAAAATACAAAATAGGGCTGGGGATGTGGCCCAGTGGTCCAGTGCCCCTGAGTTCAATCCCCAGTAGCAAAAAAAAAAAAAAAAAAAAAAAAAAAAGAAAAAGAAAACACACACACACACACACACACACACACACACACACACACACAAAACCACCCATTGCATTAGAGCTGTCATTGTGCAATATTGTATTTTATACTCTAAAAAAATTTTTTTGTAGACCAGCTGCAGTGGTGCACACCTGTAATCCCAGCTCTTGGGAGGCTGAGGCAGGAGGATCGCGAGTTCAAAGCCAGCCTCAGCAATGGCTGAAACTGGGTACCAACTACATATATGTTTATGTCATATATATATATATATATATATATATATATATTTTTTTTTTTTTTTTTTTTGGTACTGGGGATTGGACTCAGGGGCACTCCACCACTGGGCCACATCCCCAGCCCTTTTGTGTATTTTATTAGACACAGGGTGTCTCACTGAGTTGCTAAGTGCCTCGCCATTGCTGAGGCTGGCTTTGAACTCTCAATCCTCCTGCCTCAGCCTCCCAAGTGCTGGGATTACAGGTGTGTGCCATCATGTGTGGCTCTATGTCATAGTTTAAAAAAAAAAAAAGTTTAAGAAGTTAAAAAAAGCTTATAGAATAAGAATATTAAGAAAGAAAATATTTTGTACAGCTGTGCAATGTGTTTGTGTTTTAAGCTAAGGGTCCAGTGTTTAGTAACAAGCTGTCCAGGTTTGTTGCCTGGGAACAGTCAGCTATGGCATATGGTCTAGGTGTGTAGGAGCTATCCCGCCCGAGTTATACATTCTGATATACACACAACAATGAAAACACCTAATTAAACATCTCAGAACGTGTCCCCCTTTTAAGTGATATGTGATTCTAATAAAAAGAAAAAGAAATGACACGTTTCTACTGGTCACCCCCTGGTGTTAGCATTTTCCTTCATGTCTCTAAACTTCTGTGAAATGGTTTTCAGTCATTTCTTATGATTAACTCATTTGCTTTTTTTTTTTTTAATTATTATTTTAAAATGTTTCATTTGTAGGGATTTTTGGGAAGAGCTTGAGGAGGAGGATGACAATTCTTCCTTACTTGTCTGGGTGATTTCAAGAGTGAAACCTTTTGGTCCCAGACTTTCATTGGTTGGGGAGGTTTTGATTACTGTATCAAGCTCTGTGTTGTAGGTCTGCTCACTTTTCTATTTTTTCATGACTGCCTCTGCACATTATGTTTCGAGACAGACATTGATGTCATCATTGTTACCCAATTTGTTGGCATGTCCCTGGAGATTTCCAAGGGGGCTCTGAGGCTCTGTTCTCAGTTGCCTTCTGCAGGTAGTGCAGGATGTACTGGCAGGAAGAAGTGCTCCACTGCCCCATGATCAGGCCTTGTTTGAGGACGCCTGTGTTCCTGGTTGGTGACTTGTCATCTTCACCCCTCCACTGGTCGAGGCAGACATGTTAGAGGGACATGGACTTGGGTGTTTTCCTTCCTCCCAGAGGCTGGGCTCTGGGAACATTCCCATTTTGGTTATGCTTTTGGCTAACAGTTTTCTTTTGAAGGAGACTTGAGGAGGCCAGAATTCTCTGGGGATATTCCAAAACAGCTGCTTTTTTCCTCTCCCTACCAGAAGCAGGAAGCCATTTTTCTCTAATCCACTGGGTTTCTGACTGAGGTTTACAAATTTGTGCAGCTCCCTAAGATTGGGCCTCTTCAAGTATTTAAGTCTCAGGCCTGTCCTTGCTTGTCCCCAGCAATTCATTAATTATACTTTAGGTTGACTTCCTTCTGCTCTGCTGCCTGAAGTTCCTGCTTATAGATCTCTGTTCTAGGAAGTGATGATTCTCTATTTCTGCCTTTTGTCTCTGCAACTTAGGGACAGGGGATTGCCCTGTGACCTCCTGTTCTCCTGTGGATCTAGGAGTTGCTGCTCCAACATCTTTGTTTTTTCCTTGTGGAGCAGGACTGTTGCCCTCTGTGTCCTCCTTTGCTGATTTGGAAAGTGGAAGTCTGTGGCTTCATTTTTGGATGCTTGCTGACAGTTTCCCCCCATATATTTAGTTGTAGATGGACATTCTAACTTTGTTTTATTTATTTTTGTATGTGGTGTTGAGGATCAAACCCAGTACCTCATGCATGTTAGGCTCTACCACTGAACCACAACCCCAGCCCTTGCTGACAGTTTTTAAGCCTCTACTCTCCTCCTTCCTTTTATTGCACACTTAGAGAAGGGTGACTGGAAAGCCTGGGGGCTTCTGTAGAACTGTGAGGAGACTCAACCTTGCAAATCCTGCCCATGGGAGTGGATTCTCCCCTAGCTTCCCATCCAACCTCAAGGGAGTTACCAGGCCATGTTGCTTTCCTTGTTCTCTCAGAACACATCATAACCTGTTGACAGACCTGCCCTGCTCTTCCAAGGCCTCTGTTGTGTGAGTAATAAGCCTTTTCATATTCTCTAAGTGTGCATGCCACATACCCATCAGTGTCAACATTAGGTGACAACTGCCACCTAAAGCAGGCTGTCTAGACTTTGAACCCCTCCACTGCTCTGACTCCCTAACCTGTGCTGCTGCCTATTGTGCTCTGGCCTCCCCTTGCTGGGAAAAACTCCTGCTGTGACCAGCACTACTGTGTTTTTTTACTGTCAGATCTGTGGATTACTGCTCAGATTGCCACATTACAGGACAGACGAACACATACAAACTGGCAGAATCTTTTCCAAACTTAATTCTTTCTTTAAAATATTTTTCATGGGGCTGGGGTTGTGGCTCAGCGGTAGAGTGCTCGCCTAACACGTGTGCAGCCTGGGTTTGATCCTCAGCACCATGTAAAAATAAACACATTATGTACAACTAAAGCAAATAAATTTTTTAAAAATATCTATTTATTTGCTTTATTTGTACACATGCCTGGCATGTGTGAGGCACTGGGTTTGATTCTCAGCACCATATATAAATAAATAAAATAAAAGTCTATCAATTACTAAAAAATATATAAAAAATATTTTTCATGATATGTGAGGCTTTGAGTTCAATCTCCAGCAGCAAAAGTGGGAGAAGAACGGCATGCATTCTCTTCACAAAATAATGAATGGAAAATTTGTGTAAGACTTAGTAATAATAGCAATATAGATATCCTTGGAATCCTCATCAAGATTCCTAACTGGCTGGGCATGGTGGCACATGCCTATAATCCCACTGACTTAGGAGGCTGAGGCAGGAGGATCGCAAGTTCAAGGCCAGTCTCAGCAACTTAGCAAAGCTCTAAGCCACTTAGTGAGACCCTATCTCAAAATAAAAAAGGACTTGGGATGTGGCTTAGTTGGTAAGTGCCCCTGGGTTCAATCTCTGGTCCAAAAAAAAAAAGTTTCCCAACTGGGCCTTAAGCAGTCATTAGAGTCTCCTGATGGTCCCCTCCGTGACTCATCCCCCTCTTGCCCTGTAGGTAACCACTTTCCTGATTCTTTGGTTATTTTTTATCTTGATCATCTGTAATTTTTCACTGGGCATGCTCTTTATGTTTTGCTTCCTTTAAAATTTGAATAAGTGAGTTTTTGTTATAATAAAAAGGCTTAGTGATAGTCTCTATGCCTCAGTATGTTTCCCACATGCTAGTGTCTGAGGCTTTTAGCTACCCAATTACTCATCCATTCCAGGGGTTAATGGTGTTTGGGCTTTTTTCAAATATATTTTTTACACTTGTATAAAAATATTGCTATTGTTTTATATTGCCTGTCAATGCACAATAAATTCTCTGGAAATTAATGAAATCAAACGTGGTGATCAAGTTCAAATTACACAGAATAGCAATGGAGTGTATTAGTTGATCTCTCCTCCATTTTAATATTTATTTATTTATTTATTTATTTATTTATTTATTTATTTAGTGGTGCTGGGGATGGAAGCCAGGTCCTCAAGCATGGCAGGCAAGTGCACTGCCACTGAGCCACAATCCCTTGCTCGACCCTTCCTCCACTCCTGCATAGCTGTTTGTTTTCTTTCTTTCTTCTTCTTCTTCTTTTTTTTTTAAAAAAATATTTATTTGCTTTAGTTGTACACGATGTGTTTATTTGTACGTGGTGCTGAGGATCGAACCCGGGCCGCACACGTGCTAGGCGAGGGCTCTACCGCTGAGCCACAACCCCAGCCCCAGCTGTTTGTTTTCTGTGGTCATCAACAGTTGGAAAAATTGACTAAATTTTGTCCTTCTTATCAGTATTAAATGGGATCTATTTGACATTTGTCTGTGCATTTGCTCATTACCAAAGAGCTACATCTTTCTTCCTACACGGTCTTTTATCTCCTGTTTTAGTCTGTTTTGTGTTATAACAAAATACAAAGAGGCCAGATCCTTTATAAAGAAATTTAGGTTACAGTTCATTCACTAGCATTGTGCCAGTGTCCTGGCTGTGTTATAACAGGGTGGGGAAGTGGAAAGGGAGCATGGAGTAGCTTCACTTTGTAACAGCCTGCTCTCATGGGATCTAACTCATTCCATGAGACTAACACTGGTTTCTTCTAAGGCGAGGGTCCGTATGAGCTTCTGCTAGTCCCTACCTCAACACTGCCACACTGGGGACCAAGCTTCTAGCACATGAACCCTTGGGGGACACACAA
The DNA here is from genome assembly GCA_025594165.1 of Tamias sibiricus. Taxonomy (NCBI): domain Eukaryota; kingdom Metazoa; phylum Chordata; class Mammalia; order Rodentia; family Sciuridae; genus Tamias; species Tamias sibiricus. The sequence goes on from CM046673.1 coordinate 11,226,584, forward strand.
AAACCATAGTTTCTTCTGTTAAATATGTTTTGGCCATTTCCCCATGGTTTAATGATGTGATCATTCATTTATTTTCATTCTGCACACTAATCCTTTCATTATTTTTAAATTTTCTAGTTGTAGGTGAACCCAATACCTTTATTTTATTTATTTTTATGTAGTGCTGAGGATCAAACCCAGTGCCTCGTATGTGCTAGGCAAGTGCTCTACCACTGAGCCACAACTCCAGCCCCACACTAATCCTCTTATATTGCATTTATGGCTGATATTTTCTCCCACTTTGTCTTCTACCTCTTGTCAGTACATTTCTTCATGGCTTGCTCTGTTTCTTATATGAGAAAATTCTCTGTCCTGGCATCAAAAAGACATTTGTGATTTCTCAAAGTGGGCTAGGTTTATCATTCACATTTGCAGGTAGAATAAGTTGATTATCAACTTTGAATTGGAAAGGAATATGATGCCTGTTTCTAGTGTGATACAAGTTTGTTCTTGCCTTATGTACTAAAGTGATCATGATTTATGCTACTATTCTACAATGCCTGCTCCATCAGTAGACAGCCTACCAAATATATGGTGGCCCGTAGAAGGCTCTTTTCCTTCTTTTGGTCTATCTTCTATGTATGTTAGTCAAGCTTTCACTTTCTTCTTCAGAAGGCTATGAGTATGGTCAGCCACTTGTTAATCCTATTAGATTTGGTAAAGTATTTCTGTTGACTACTAAAAGCTCTTTTTTGGAAACTTATAGGTATTTTGAGAGGTGACATTGTGGTGACTTTCTAAGAATATGTTCCATCTTTTATTTTATTCTTTTTTTGGGGGGTGGGTGGGTACCAGGGATTGAACTCAGGGGCACTCAACCACTGAGCCATATCCCCAGCCCTATTTTGTATTTTATTTAGAGACAGGGTATTACTGTGTTACTTAGCGCCTTGCTGTTGCTGAGGCTGACTTTGAACTTGCAGTCCTCCTGCTTCAGCCTCCCAAGCCGCTGGGCTTATAAGCGTGCACCACCGCACCTGGCTATTTCATTCTTTTTTAACATATCAAATAAAAAATTTTAAATTCTTCATCTGGGCACAGTGGTGCACGCTCATAATCACAGCTAGTCGGGAGACTGAGGCAGGAGGATCCCAAGTTCAAGGGCAGCTTGGGCAACTTAGTGAGACCCTGTTCTCAAAAGAAATCAAAAGAGCCAGTGGTGTAGCTCAGTGGTAGAACGCTTGCCTAGTATGTGTGAGGCCCTGGATTCAAATCTCAGTACTACAGAATAAATAAATTAATTAATTAATGTAAAAATAAAAAAAAATTTTCCATTAGGGTAGTGAAATGGCTTTCATTAGTATTTTATCCCACTTAATTAAATTGGTCTATAGTACAAGTTTCCAAGTATTATCTTGTTATAATTACACAAGATAAGCTGAATTCATATAGTAACACTTTGGGTCAAAAAAGAGAGAAGTCCATTGAGACTTGGGCTCAGAGTTATTTGGGGGCTGATCAAGTAGGCTAGGCTAACTCTGCCAAACATGGAACAAAATTCCAAACTCCCAGAGGGAAAACAGGAGTTAAGTAAATACCATATTGTTCACATAAACAGTTCAGGCTCACTGAGCCCTGGGTGCCTTCCAAAATCCAGTTCCCAAATGCTGGCAAAGGTTGAAAACTTTGAACAAGCACTTGTAAGGTTATTCAGTTTCAGGACTGCTATTCTTAACTCTTTTCCACCCATAGTTAGTAGGACACGGGTATGAGAAGTACTGTAGACCTAGGGTACAAAGAAAAAGAGGGGTGATTCAAGCAGCACGTTTTAAATCACTGAGTTCACTAACAGGAGGTGTGTTTCCAGTCCACTGTTGCTTTACTCACTCCTTTAATTCTAACATCAAAATAGCTGTGTAGGAAGAAGTTAGTGAAGATGGAGAGTAAGCATCTGATGAACAAGTCATGAAATAAATAAATGAAGACCACAGAGTCACGTGAACTGATGAATTGAGTACACACCCCGGTGCTGTCAGCACCACCCTTCCTCCTGTGCACATTGCAGATCTTTCAGGACTCACTGGGCTTTGAAGACTGCACTTCAGCTGGAAAGAGAGGACTTTGCTGGATTCTTCCCAGAGCACTGTCTACAAAGGTGCAGTGCTGGCAGCCATCAGGAACTTGGCCTTTTTTTTTTTTTTTAATATTTTTTAGTTGTACATGGACACAATATCTTTATTTTGTTTATTCATTTTTATGTGGTGCTAGGGATTGAACCAAGTGCTTCACATGTGTGAGGCAAGCACTCTGCCACGGAGCCACAACCCCAGCCCCAGGACCTAGCCTTTGAAGGTAAGGATGAGATCATGCCTTCACGTAGCTGGAGGTCAAGAGTTTCTGGCTCATCAATGCTGCTCAGTGATTTAGAAAATGGAAAGGGAGTACTTTTTAATGAATAAATCAAGATGGTCTCAGTGTACCATAAGCCTAGAATCTGATAATTTTTTTATAATGGTGTGATAATTCATAACGATTTTCTAGGTCTACATTTTAGAAATAAAATTGGAAGACTAGAACATTGAAGACTAGTGCAGAAATCCCAGGAGGAATCAAAGGTAATTTGTAAGAGAAAACTCTGTTCCTTGATAGGATCTTAGAATCTTAAAAATAAACAAACAAAACATAATGCCATTTTCAAATTTTTTATTATTAGAACATTTTTTTCTAAAAATATATACACCCTTGTAAGCTGCCTGTCGTGGCCAGCCACAAACGCCGCGGGAGGAAAACTCTCGGAGGCAGAGTAAAGATACTACTACTTTTACTTCTACTTTCTTAGAGAGAGCTTAGAGAGAGAAAGAAAGATTTTTCTTCTTCTTAGAAAGAGCTTAGAAAGATTAGAGATAGCTTTTTCTTCTTCTTCTTAGAGCTTAGAGAGAAAGAGAGAGTTTGAAAGAGGGAGATTTCTTCTTTAGAGAGAGAGAGAGAGAGCTTAGCTTTTAGAGCTTCTTTCTTCTTTCTTCTTTCTTCCTCGGGAGCCTCTGCCTGACTCTGACCAGCAATTACTTCTTCTATCTGGTTTCTCTTCTGTAACCGCTCTGCCTACGTTCTGGCCGCTCTGATTCTTTTCTTCTTCTCCGACCCGAACTCTTCTTCCGACCGAGCGACTGCATGACTGACCGAATGAATTCATTCTTCTCCTCACTCCGACCGCTTTCACCCGGTTATATACCTTTAGCTTTGCGGGTGCCTCACGTGCATTTACAGGTGCGTCACATACATACTTATTATCAGGTGGAACTTATGGCTTCCAGCTGACCGCAATAGCCATCTCCCTAATTGGGGCTCCTTCACACCCTGTCTCTAATAACAAGTATTTTGAAAAGGGCTGGGGATGTGGCTTGTGATTAAGCACTCTGGGTTCAATCCCTGGTACCAAAACCAAACCAAACCAAAACAAAAACCCATAATGTTACTGGGCATGGTGGCACAAATCTGTAATCTCAGTCATTCAGGAGGCTGAGGGAAGAGGATAGCAAGTTTTAGGACAGCCTGGGCAACTTAGCGAGACCATGTCTCAAAATGAAAAGGGCTGAGGATATAGCTTAGCAGTAGTGCACTTGCCTAGGATGTGTGAGGCCCTGGGTTCAATCTCCAGTGACACACACACACATGAAAGAAAAAGAAAAAAAACTGGTTAGTGTGTATTGCTGTTTTGATGACAGCTGTGGTACAGTCCTTTTACAGAACATTCAGTCCATGCAGATTCAGACACTCCAGACAGGGCACAGAGTCTATACTTTGATGAAAATGTTAAAATGTAAGTCCAAGGGACTAGGGATAGAGCTCAGTGGGAGAGCAATTGCCTAGTGTTCTTAAGACCCTCGGTATCATCCCCAACACCATAAAAAATATATATTTATTTTTAAATTTAAGTTCAATACCTTTTAAGAAATGCAAAATCATTGATAACAAACCCTTAGTCGTGTGCTTCTCATTTCTTACAGAGGGAATTGATGGAGAGACAACGTGAAGAAGGTAGTCAATGTGAAGAAACTTCTAGCCAGATTCCAAGTCATAATCTAAAAATGAAAACTCCTCCTAGAATAAAACCTGTGAAAGCCATGTGTTTGGATAAGTCTTCCTTGGCCAGTCATCCCTACATAGGCACATCAGGGCTCAGCCTGGTCAGAGTATCGGGACTATGGAAAGGAGCCATGTACACTCAAGGAATGTGGTAAAGCTTTCAGTCATGGCCAGTGCTTTCAAATGAATGAAAGGACTCACGCTGGAGAGAAACTCTGGAAATGTTAAGAATGGAAAACATTTCTCTGGAAAGTATTCAGAGACACATGACATAAAACACCGTGGACTTTTTAAACATAAGGTGTGTGGGAAAGCCTTTGATATCCCAATTTACTTCATACATGAGAAAGGTCCCACTGCAGAGGAATCTTGTGATTTTACGAATGTGGGAAAGCCTTCAATTATAACATAAATCTTCAAAAAAGTGAAAGGACTCATACAAGAGAGAAGCCCTAAATAAATGGGACAGCTTTTTATTATCAACAAAGCCTTCGAGCCACATGTGGGGAGAGTGCATTGTTGACAGAGGCCTATAAACATAAAGCTTGTGGGAAAGTCTTTCATCATCCCAGTTCAATCCAGAGTCATAAAGGAACAGAGTGGAGAGAAGCCTCTTGAATGGAAGTGATGTGCAAAAGTCTTAAATTGGCCCACATGTAAGAATGCACTCCAGCCAGGCATGGTGGTACCCACCTGCAGTCCCAGCCACTGTGGCTGGACAGGGAGTGCTGCTTGAGCCCAAGGAGCTCAGGACCAGCCAGGCAACAGGGTGAAACCCCTTCTCAAAAGAAAAAAAAAATGTACATTGGATTAAAACCCCATAAATGTGCAAAATACAAGAAAGTTTTCAGTTTTAACAAATACATTAAAAGTAATCTGAGCTGGGTGTAATGGCGAACACCTGTAATCCCAGCAGCTCAGGAGGCTGAGGCAGGAGGATCACGAGTTCAAAGCCAGCCTCAGCAACTTAGCAAGGTGCTAAGCAACCCAGTGAGACAGTGTCTGTAAATAAAATACAAAAAAAAAAAAAAAAAAAAAAAAAAAAAAGGCAGGGCACTGGGGATGTGGCTTTGTGTTTGAGTGCCCAGAGTTCAATTTCTAGTACCCCCCCCCCAAAAAAAAGTAATCTGAGAATTCCCAGTGTAATTTATAATTTGTGTTTAATGCTCCAGAAAATATACAACCCAAAGGATATGTTAAAAAATTATAAATATAGGGGCTGGGGTTGTGGCTCAGTGGCAGAGCGCTCGTCTCGCACGTGCGCGGCCCCGGGTTCGATCCTCAGCACCACGTAAACATAAATGCATTGCATTGTGTACAACTAAAGCAAATAAATAAATATATTTTTTAAAAAATTATAAATATATTGTTTCTACTAGTGGCTCATTCCTAAAGGCAAGGCCCCTGGACTATGGATTTCTAATACTCTTAAAATATTGAGGTGTCAGAATTCAGTAAAGTACCATTTAAGCAATATTTAATGCATTTAAGAGGCACCATTTCCCCTTAGGTTAGTTAATACAGTTATTCTAATTTGGGGAGAGGGGCTGGGGATCAAACCCAGGATTTTGTGCAGGCTGAACAAGTACTCTACCACTGAACTATACCCCAAACCCCTCTTTCCACTTCAAAACCTGTTGGGTCCATGGGTGAAATGAAATATATTTTGATTTTTTTTTTTTTTTTTTTTTTTTGGTACCAGGGATTGAACTCAGGGGCACTGGACCACTGGGCCACATCCCCAGCCATTTTTTTGTATTTTATTTAGAGACAGGGTCTCACTGAGTTGCTAAGTGCCTCGCCATTGCTGAGGCTGGCTTTGAACTCACAATCCTCCTGCCTCAGCCTCCCAAGTGCTGGGATTACAGGCGTGCGCCACCGCGCCCGGCTTCGAATTTTTAAAAAAAATATTTATTTATTTACTTTAGTTGTACACAATGCAATGCATTTATGTTTACGTGGTGCTGAGGATCGAACCCGGGCCGCGCACATGCAAGGCGAGCGCTCTGCCTCTGAGCCACAATCCCAGCCCCTATATTTCGAATTTATAGGTAGGTTTAATTCTTACAGAGTTTAAAAATATTCCCGTGATTGACAGGACACTGCAAAATGAGTTTTTGTTAATCACTGGATTTACCCACTGGTGCCTCTTGGCAGGTTCTGGATGTCCCTGACTCACTACAGACTTATGACCTAAGTCCCTGGCTTATGATTTTTCCCCTTTGTGATGATCTGAAAGCCATACATGTTTAGTAGAAACATTGCTTTGAATTTCGATCTTTTCCCAGGCTAGCAATATGTAGTATAATAATCTGTCATGATGTTGAGCAATGGCAGCAACTCCCTAGCAACCTCATGATCCTGAGGGGAAACAGCCCACTCTATTCAGTACTGAGCACATTTAAGGTAGGCTAGGCTCAACTGTGATGTATGTAATACGTTTTAAATACATTTTCAACTTGTGTTAGGTTTCATGACCTAACTCCATTACAAATTGAGGAGCATCTGTGTATACATTCCATCTTTCTTTCTTTCTTTCTTTCTTTCTTTCCTTCCTTCCTCCCCTCCCTCCCTCCTTCCTTCCTTCCTTTCTTTCTTTCTTTTTTAAATACTTATTTGTTTTAGTTGTATACAATGCCTTTATTTTTACATGGTGCTGAGGATCAAACCCAGGCCGCGCATGTGCTAGGCGAGTGCTCTACCGCTGAGCTACAACCCCAGCCCCCACCTTTGTTTCTTATGGAGGGGGGACTTTATTTTTGGTAGTAAGAAGTTTATTCCATTTCTTTTCTCAATGAATAATTCAAATCCATTTGTAAGCATGTAACATTTATTAAATAGGGCAGTCTGATATCAATTATTTTTATCTCGTGCTCTGCATTTTTTTTAGCTGTTATTTGGATAAGTGATTTTTAATTAAGAAAAAAGTTGGGTGATTTGACAATAAAATCTAAAGTTGGAATTAGGTCTCTGAATTGTGTTATGTCAATGATGGTAATGATGGGAACCAGAATCCATTCCCCTTACAGTTCCACCAGTACCCTAACTTGCATGAGATTTGGAAAGCAGGAGTGTAAAAGGCATCAGTCAGGTTTTGGAGGCACCATGCATGGAGACAGCCAACTGCACACCAGTTGTGCAGACTCTTGCTTCCTGCCCATTTTCCGGAAACTTTGCTTTGCCATCAAGAACATCCTCTAAACTATTGCCAACTAGATTTCCAGTTCTCAGAGGTGTAGGTTTCTGTAGTTGTCTCCAAAGATCCACATAAAAAATCCATCTGCAGGGGCTGGGGCTGTAGCTCAGTGGCAGAGCACTTGCCTAGCACGTGTGAGGCACTGGGTTCGATCCTTAGCACCACAAAAATAAACAAAGGCATGCTGTCTTATCTACAACTACAATTTTTCTCTTTTTTTGGTACCAGGGATTGAACTCAGGGGCACTCGACCACTGGGCCACATCCCCAGCCCTTTTTTGTATTTTATTAGAGACAGGGTCTCACTGAGTTGCTGAAGTGCCTCGCCATTGCTGAGGCTGGCTTTGAACTTAAGAGCCTCCTGCTTCAGCCTTCCAAGTGCTGGGATTACAGGTGTGCGCCACTGCACCTGGCTTACAATTTAGTGTTTTTAAAAAATCCACCTGCAGTTTGGATTTTCTCTCAAGTTCTAAGCCTAGACTCTAGGAAGATCTAATTTGTATGTCATGGGGATAGTGACTGTGTTCTTATTGAGCATGATTGCTACAAGGATGCTGGCAAGACCCACTGGATAAGAGTATTCCCTGAAAGCTCATGTGGGACAACGCAGGAATGTTCAGAGGTGAAATGATTCTTGGTTTTTTTTTTTTTTTTTTTTTTTTTTTTTTTTTTTTTTTTTTTTTGTGGTGCTGGGGATTGAAGCCAGGGCCTTGTGCATGAGAGGCAAGCACTCTACCAACTGAGCTATATCCCCAGCCCCAGAGGTGAAATGATTAGATTTTAAGAGCTGTGACCTAATTGGTGGATTATCCATTTGGATTAGTAATTTGAATGCACTGGTAACTATAGGTAGGAAGGGCATGATTAGATGAAGCAGGTCACTGGGGGCCTGCCCTGGGGATTATAATATTCCTGGCTCCTTGCATTCAAGTTATTTCTGCTTCCTGGCTCTTATGAACTGAGCAGCTTCCCTCCCCCACACCCTTCTGCCTTGATGTTCTGCCTCACCTCAGGCCCAGAGCTATGAAGTTGGCCAACCATGGACTGAACCTCTGAAATGGTGAGCTAAAATCAACTTTTCCTCCTGAGTCGTTCTTGTTGGGTATATTGGTCACAGCAATGCAAAGCTGACTCTAACAGAGCTTGTTCCTCTGCTGCACTGATTGTGCAGTGACTGCTCTCTCCCAGTCCTTTCATGGGAGAATAAGCACCTTCTTCCTGTCTGGAAGATCATGGGTGTTTCTTCTGTTGCAGCTGAATGCAATACCTCAGTTCCAGTTTAATTAGCTTTCATTATATGTGATTAAAAACAAAATATAGTTTTTCTCAGACAAGATTTATATTCATGTTTCTTAAAAATAGTTTATTAACTAACTTCAAACAACTTGTACACTAACAAATGTTATTGTTCATTTACTGAGAAGCTATATTAAAATATTCCATTGATTTCATGGATAAAATCAAATTTAGAATTTGCCAAGGTGTTTATTTTACATTGTGAGCCAATGTGAGCATTTATACTGCACATACAATATCAGACACCTTTTCTTATGTAAAATTTACTTCTCATGCTCTTTTTTTTTTTTTTTTTTTTTTTTTGGTATGGGGGAATTGAACTCAGGGGCACTCAACCACTGGGCCACATCCCCGACCCTTTTTTGTATTTTATTAGAGACAGGGTCTCACTGAGTTGCTAAGTGCCTCGCCATTGCTGAGGCTGGCTTTGAACTTGTGATCCTCCTGCCTCAGCCTCCCAAGTGCCGGGATTACAGGTGTGGGCCACCACTCCCCACAACTTCTCATGCTTACACAGTTAACAAAGTTTATCTTTTTTTCCCTTATAGTGCTGGGAATGAAACCTAGGGCCTTGCCCATTAGGCCAGTACTCTACCACAGAGCTACACCCCCAATTCTCACCTGTTATTTGTTCTTTCTTTTTTTTTTTTTTTTTTTTAATCTTTATTTGTTTTAGTTGTACACAATGCCTTTATTTTTATGTGGTGCTGAGGATCTAACCCAGGCCACTCACGTGCTAGGCGAGCGCTCTACCGCTGAGCCACAACCCCAGCCCTGTTATTTGTTCTTTGATAAATTTATTCTAAAACTGAGCGTTGTTTATCCTCATTTTGTGAATTTTCAAGTTTCCTTCAGTTATTTATTCCTAAATTCATCTCATTGTGTTTAGAGGATATCTACTTTTATTTTTTGTTTTATCATTAACTACTTTTATATTCTATTTTGATATTCTGTCGTTTTAGTACTTTAACAACATAAATTTACATTACTTATGATAAATGTATGTTATAAAGTCATATCTTATTTTTCATTATTCATCTATTTTTTTAAACAGACTTGGGGCTGGGGGTTATGTAGTTCAGTGGTAGAGTGCTTGTTTAGCATGTGTGAGGAGACCCTGGGTTCAATCCCCAGCGCCATTAAAAAAAAAAAAAAAAAACTCCAGTTTGGCCTTTCTGGCCTTTCTTAAACCTGTAAAGGATGAATGATGCCTCACCATACATTATAGAGAGTCATTGAAGCAGAGGAAAAAGGAAGATTCACAATTAGTTGCTTTCCATAAGAATTTGTTAATATGAAAATAATTGTTTGCTAACATCTTTGTTTTTCTCAAAGGAATACTTATTTGCTGGTATCTTAGAGTTTTCCTCCTTTATTATACACAAAAGCACAGAAGGAAAGCAGGATCTCTGCTGTTTTCTTATTCAAACAATGTGATGAACGTCTCTGTGTCACTGAACTCTTTCAGTGTTGGTGAGAAGCAGGTGAATGACCTGCAGTGGGGGGCACAGGCCTGAGACAAGTGGCTCAGAGCTGAGGCCAAACTTGAACCTGCAAAGGAAGGACAATAGAGTTCCCCTTGGTGCCTCCTGGGCAGGTGCTCTCCTCTGTAGGTGACCTCCCACTGCTCAGAACAGCTACAGAACAGCTGACCTAAGCTGCAGAGCACTGAAAAGTGGGAGACCCACAGCAGAGTTGGGAGGGTCTGTCCTTTCTGAGACTGTGACTCTGGTTGTCATGGGGCTGTTTTCTGGACAGTTTGGTTTTGGCACTATAGAGTTGCTGGTGTAAGACTGTCATCCATATAAGTGAAAAAAATCTGTGAAGGTCAGACTTAGAGAAAGACTCATTTTGGGCATCTCCTGGAGAAAGATTCATAATTTTGTTGGTTTACATAGATCAGAATCTGAAACTGATTCCTGGTTAGTTTCCTGCTGGTGAAAATGAAGATCTCGAAGAAGGGAGCATTTCTACACAGTTTGGAGGCGACAGAGGGCAAGATGAACTCTTGAGTTCAATCCTTAGGTGTCCTTGCCTCATTGCCAGGGAATAAGCCACCTGGGCCTTTCACTTTAGCAGTTAGTCTGGCTCCCAGCTTGAAATATGTTCAACCCAAATGCTGGTTTCCTTGTGAACTGGGTGAGGCAGTCTGCTTGTCTGAATTCAAATATTTGTTATTCTTCTCTTTATTGTTATAGAATATTACTGATTATAAGTCTGCACATTTAATAATTTTTCCACACATTTAATAATTTATCACAGTGGCACATGCCTGTGGCCTTTTCACAAGGCTGAAGAAGGATTGCTTGAGCCAGTAGTTCAGGGCCAGCCTGGGCAATATAGAGAGACCCTATCTCAAAATAAATAATAAAAAAATAAAAATTCCTGACTCCTGCCCAACACCGAGCCCTCTCTCCTATTCTAGTCTGCCTGGCCTGGCCTGGTCTCTCCTGCTCTGAGGCCAGGGATCTCTCCACTGGACACTTAGGTCTGGAATTCTCTGAGTACACTGTGACCCGGTTTCATATGCTGTGACTTGTATGGGTCACAGTATCCTGTGGGCAGATGCCAGGAGACCCCAAAAGGAAGGAAATGGTGAATGAGGAGCCAGCATCCTGAGCTAGATAGTGAGGGCTGGCTGGAAAAGGCCATTTGGGACCCTGGCCTCCTGAGACCCCAGCATCCTGTTCCATCCTTACTTGGAGACTTGGCAAGGCACTGAGCCCCTCTCTGGGCAGCGCTGCCCACAGCCAAGAGACCATGGTGTGTGAGGTCCCTGGACCTAAGTCTCAAATCCACCTCCCCAAGGATAAGGCTTAGGGGTATTTATGGGAAAAAGAAGCAGGTGGCAGGGCATGGTGGTACACGTCTGTAATCTCAGCCTTGGGAGGCTGAGGCAGCAGGATCACAAGTTCAAAGCCAGCCTCAGCAACTTGAGGCCCTAGGTAACATACTGAGACCCTCTCTCAAAATGAAAAATAAAAGGAGCTAGTGATGTGGCTCAGTGGTTAAATGCTCCTGACTTCAATTCCTGGTGCCAAAAACAAACAAATAAATAAAAAACAACCAAAACATGGTGGTCTGAAGTATGTGGGAAAGGTGATTAGAGGCAGGGAAAACTGAAGAAATCAGCAGTACTGGAATAAGGACTGAGAGGCTACTTTTACTAAAAGTACTTCACTTAGCCCTGCAGATACCTGCAGATGCCTGATGGGTAGCTAAAAACAATTAAAAATGTGGCATCTCTGCCTCTGTTTTGCATCTGTTTCCTTTGCTCAGTGTCATTTTCTCTTGTGATCACATTGAATTCTAGGTAGGTCTGATGAATAAATCTCCTATGAGAAGACTTGAAACTACTCCCCAGCAAGAGCAACTTTCTTATCCCAGACAAGGCCCCCCTGACCAATCCTGAAATAATGATCAACCAGGCTGTAGCTTGACCAAGACTACACTTGGCCATGCACACTTCTGGCCTCCTTAATCTGTATAATCTGGGAGCTCATGACAGTGCCCCTCAAGACAGGGTTGAGGATGCAAGTCCCCTTGTCTTCCTGGTATAGCTACACTGATTAAAGTTCCTTTCCTGCCTTCACCACTGCTTATCTCTGACTAGAATCTTGGGATGGGTGTCAGAACCAATAGTCCACTGGGACCCCTAGCTCTGGGGCCTTTGCCTTAGAGCTCTGGTAATAGTCATATATGCATAACCAAATTTTATGGCTTTTCATAGGATACGTGTTCTGGAAACGTTGGCAATAGTATGCTCTGAGGTTCAAGTTTTGGGCCTTGGACCTCAAAAAGTCATGTATCAGGTTGACAGGCCCAAGTGAAAGGTCATTGGTTTCAATAGGTTTGAAAGGGACAAAAGTAGCCTGAAAAACAATACAACTACCTTCATGACCAATATGATAGAGATGTTATTTAAAGCAAAGTTAATGCTTCTTAGGTAGCCCATTTTTTTTTTTTTTTTTTTTTTTTTTTGGGTACCGGGGATTGAACTCAGGGGCACTCGACCACTGGCCCACATCCCCAGCCCTATTTTGTATTTTATTAGAGACAGGGTCTCACTGAGTCCATAAGTTCTTCGACATTGCTGAGGCTGGCTTTGAACTCGAGATCCTCCTACCTCAGCCTCCCAAGTGCTGGGATTACAGGCCTGCACCACCGCGCTAAAAGGGAGTGAAGCTTGAGGATTTAACCATGTTCCCCCTTGGTTTCATCCTTTGTTCTTGAAGCTGACATTCTATTTGTGTGGTGGGGGGGCAGTACTGGCAATTGAACTCAGGGGTACTTTACCACTCAGCTGCATCTCTAGCCCTTTTTATGTTTTGAGACAGGGAAGTTGCCAAGAGTGGTCCTAAACTTGTGATCCTCCTGTCTCAGTCTCCTGAATCACTGGGGTTTTAGTTTTGATCCTATGTGTTATTAATTTTTCAGATTCATTCTGTATTCTATATCCTGTTATTGTTTTCCTAGTATCTATCAAAGAGAGTAGGAATTCAATGACCCTAGAGGTATCCCAGCTTTTTACAAAGTTTTATAGGGGCATATGGAAAGAATGATCTAAAATATCCTTCTGGAGTAAACACACCTGACAATTTTAATGAACATACCTTATAGGTGGCAGTTGGTTGAGAAGAGTTTCTGATCCCAGACTTGGGCAGCAAAGTTCACACTTCTGCCAGAATCAAAGTGCCAGATGTGCAGGGTGAGGAAGGGATGGTTTAGGCCTCAGCGCTGGCAAAGGTCAAGATCAAACTGGAGGCTGACGCTTTATTATATATTCTGACGTCACTTTTAGTGTCTGTGATTCTAAGTGATCCTAAAAGAGGCTCACAGTTCCATAAGTGGCCTTCATGCTTTAATGCCAAGCCCCTGACCCCGTGGAGAAAATCTGGCTCTCCTTTCCGTTCTGGCCTTGCTCTCCTCTTGCTTTCTACAAGAGGGTCGCTCTAAGTGAAAACAGCCTGGAACTACTTGCCCACGCGGTGCCAGTCTTCTTTCTGGGGTAGGAACAAATTCTTAAACGCCAATATGTTAGGGCTGAGGTGTGGCTCAGTGTTGGAGCGCCTGCTTAACGCGCTGAAGTTCAGGGTTCCTTCCTCGCCTCACGGGAGTGGGGAGGGTCTGTCGCTGACCGCTCGGAAGGAAGGCAGGCAGGCTGGGTTACTGGAGGTTCGCCTACTGCGTCACTTAGGCCGGGGGGCGTGGCCTCGGTGATTGTCCAATCAGACGCGCCTCTGGGAGGGGCGGGGAGTCACTACGCAACGTCGCCTGGGTTTTGGTCCTTATTCTGTCCGCGCTTGGGAAGGGTCTTTTCGGCCAGTATCCTGCTCAGGTCCGTCTGCCAGCAGCCTCCGCCCGTTACAACCTGGTGACCTGGGGCTCCGGGAGCCGTGGGAAGACGCCGGGCAGACGCCCCGGAAGCCGGAAATGGTGAGTGTGGGGGCCGGGCGTCCGGAGTCCGGCTGGCGCTGTCAGAACCCGGAGGAAATGGCGGGCCTCCGGGCGCCAGCTCCGAGTTTGCTACCAGGTCCGCCGCTGGCCCCGCTCGGCTGTCGGTCCCCTGTGGCCCAAGGGTGGGGCTGGACCGGCATCTGGGAGCCCAGCGTGCTGTCCTGTCCCTGCGCGGCCCCTTAGCTCGGCCGGGAGCCTTCTCTGGGCAGCTCCTCGCCTCCCCAGACTGGGGTAAAGGCGAGAGTGGCACGGAGACTCCAACTCGTGTGTGAGGTTCTTGCCGTGGAGGAGATGGGGTGTGCGGGGCCCCAGTCCCCCCGTTCCCCGCAAAAGGGCACCACCTTTTGCCCCCGAGTTTTCCAAGTGTAGGGGAAATCTCAAATTAAGGACCCTAATCCACCCCAAGTCTTCCTAGGGCTAGCAGTTACTTCCTAAATTTCCAGGACCCTTTCCGTATTCCCAAATAGTAACTTCCCTCTCTCATTCACAGCATCGAGTTCAACTATTTGTCCTTTCTATGTTTTAAACACACACGGTGTTTTAGTTATAATTTTTCCATAGTACTATGGATGCCTGTATATGAAGACATTTTTTACTTTTTTTTTTTAAATTTGCTTTTAGTTGTACACAATGCGTTTATTTTTACGTGGTGCTGAGGATCAAACCTGGGCCGCACACATGCTAGGTGAGCGCTCTACCACGGAGCCACAACCCCAGCCCAACTTTTTGTTTGTTTTTTCTTTTTTAGTTTGTAAGTATTTTACCTGAGAGGAAAGCAAGAGAATAACCACTTGGATCTGTTGTCTTTCAAATGCATTCACCTCTGCTTTATGATCTTTTTTTTTTTAATATTTATTTATTTACTTTAGTTGTACACAATGCAATGCATTTATGTTTACGTGGTGCTGAGGCTCGAACCCCGGCCGCGCATGTGCTAGGCGAGCGCTCTACCGCTGAGCCACAAACCCAGCCCCTGCTTTATGATCTTTACTGGGCACGAACATTCGAGGGAAATCCTTTGGATTGAGGTGTCTCTTTGGAAATCTTCCAGGCTGATCTGCCTTTAAGTTCGGCGGCGTCAGGTCAACCCTGCCCCTTCTTGGCTGTGTCACCTTGAAAGGATGTATCCAGTTTTCTGTAAGTGTCAGTAGTAGTTAGTAGTTACAGTCAGTAATTACTGTAAATGTCAGTAGTAGTTTTTGATATTAGGGATTGAACCCAGTGGTGTTTTACCACTGAACAACATTCGCAGCCCCTTAATTTTTTTATTTTTTATTTTTTTAAATTTTGAAACAGGGTCTCACTAAGTTGCTGAGGCTGGCTTTGAACTTGTGATCCTTCTGCTTCAGCCTCCTCAGCCGCTGGAATTACAGGTGTGCACTACCACACCTTGGTCCATCTTTATTTTATTTTTATTTTTCTTGTAGTGCTGGGGATCTAATCAAAGTCCTGTATGTGCAAGAGCTCTACCACTGAGTACATGCCCAGACCTTTTTATTTATTTATTTTTTTGAGACAGTATTGCTAAGTTGCCCAGCCTGACCTCAAAACTTGTGTTCAACTATCATTAACTGTTTACAAAATAAATTGCCTGCTGTGAATGTTTTAGTGAACTGAAGCCTTCATTTTCTGAAAAACAGCAACAACAAAAACTCAGATACTTGTAGGTTTTCTTGCTGAGTTGGCAAATGTACATTACAGTTTTCTTCCCATGAATACTAGGTTTGAGTGATTTTGCTGGATTCTTCAAACACTGGCTTTGTGTCATTTAAAATATCAGTGGAGGAAGAGAGGTGTAGCTCAGTGGCAGAGTGTGTACCTTGCATGGGCAAGGCCCTGGGTTCCATCCCCAGCATCACACACATGAAAAAAATCAATGGTGACCTCCAGAACTATGAGTTAAATAAACCTCTTTTCTTTATATAGTTAATTAGATTATCAATGGTAATTCAAAGCCCTTGACTCAGGGGCAGGAGCCCAACGCCAGTGACACTGAGCTTAAGGCTACCTTTAAGCCTGCAGAGGGAAGCAATGGAAGATCAAGCTGGTTCTTCCTGGGGATCGTCCCCTGGCAGGTGTCCTGCCTGCTCACACCCACCAAGAAAGAGCCCTTTGTACTGAGCCCTTTGTGCAGAGCACTGAAAAACTGGGGGTCCACATGCGTGATGGGTGACAGAGGCTGACTCTTGGGTCTCTATGTAGACCCTTTTGAATTTTTTTTTTTTTTTTTTTTTTTTTTTTTTTACCAGGTACCGGGGATTGAACTCAGGGCCACTTGACCACTGGGCCACATCCCCAGCCCTTTTTTGTATTTTATTAGAAGCAGGGTCTCACTGAGTTACTAAGTGCCTCGCCATTGCTGAGGCTGGCTTTGAACTCGCGATCCTCCTGCCTCAGCCTCCCAAAGTGCTGGGATTACAGGCGTGCGCCACCGCGCCCGGCTCCCTTTTGAATTTTGTATCCAGAGATTTGTTGCACCTAGAGTGTTAATTGTGCATATTGGGAAAATCACTAAAGATCGGGGTTTGTATGTCTTGGAAAACTGTTAATAAATTTGGGGATTTATTTGATTCAAACCTTAAACTGAATCCAACTGAGAGTTTCCTCATTTATGAGAACAGGCTTATGCGGGGTGGGAGGCATTTCCTTGCCATCTAGAAAGAGGACTCCATTCCTGTGGCTGCCTAGGTACCCTGCCCTCCATTTCCAGGGATTGACCTATGCTAGGAGTTATATTTAAATATGAAAGCCTCACCCCCAGCCTTAGGAATGTTTTAACCCTCAGTATGTGGTTTTTCCTCATGAATGGTGGGGAAACAATTTGCTTATCTGAACAGATTCAGTGTTGCATTTATTTGTTTACTTTGATTCTTTCATGGGATATTGCTTTCTTTTAATATAGTTTCCATAAACTTTGTAATTTTATTCCTTCTGTTACGTGTAAATTTTAGTTTCTTGTTTGAATCTGTAGATTGAGAGACATGTTAGTCAAGAAAATTCTGGAACAACACAATTTTTGTTAGTTTTAGGCATGAGAAACTCAGTGATGGGATAGGTGTATTTTAAGTTCTCAGGTGAATTTTTCTTTCTTTAGATCAATTTTTGGGGCTGAGGATATGGCTCAATGGTAGAGCACTTGCCTAGCATACTCAGGCCCTGGATCTGATCTCCAGCAGCACACATACACACACAAAATCTAATTTAATGAAGGCCAAACCACTAATAAATTGTAATATGGCATTCATTCCTAAGCTGTACCCCACAGTGTCATATCAAGTGGAGCAACAGGTGTGATCCCACTTGCCATCTATTAGAGATTCCAAAGGTTCACTTCTTTTTTTTTTTTTTTTTTTTGTGGTGCCGGGGATTGAACTTGGGTCTTATGAATTTTATTTGGTTTCACCCACATTTTCACCATGATATGTAAGAAATGAGATCTTATAATGGTTACCTATGTGGAAACATCCAAATTAATTAAATGTAAGTTTTAGAAGCCAAAGTAAATAGAGTATTGAATTGGAGGTATAGCTCAGTGGCAGAGAGCTTGCCTAGCACGTGGAAAGTCCTGTTTTCTACCCCCAGCACTGCAAAAGAAAAAAAAAAAAAAAAAAAAAAAGGAGAGGGTGTCAAACAGTAACATAAAGCATTATGTACATAAATTTACCTTAGTTTACAATAAATAATGCAGGGAGAGTTATAAAACCCCCAGAAGGGATTTGAGAAGACTCACTACCACACATCCTGTGCTCCTTCTCCAACCTTTCCAACAAAAGCCCTTTGTTAATTCCTTGTGCATTTTCTCAGTGTTTTTTAATGTAAAAATAAGCAGTTGAGAATGCATATTTTCCCCGTCTGTGTTCTTCATTATATGAGTAGTCAGGGTGTGTGTGTGTGTGTGTGTGTGTGTGTGTGTGTGTGTTGCTGGGAGATCGAACCCAAGGCTTTGTGTATGCAAGGCAAGCACTCTACCAACTAAGCTATATCCCCGGTCCTTGTTGTTGTTTTTTGGTTTGCTTGTTTTGCAGTATTGGGGATCCATCCCTTGGCCTTGCACACTAAGCTGCATCCCCAGCCCTTTTTATTTTGTGACAGGGTATTACCAAGTTTCCCAGGCTAGCCTTGAACTTATGATCCTCTGGACCCAGCTTCTGGTCTCAGCTTCTGGAGTAGCTATGGTTACAGGCTTATGCCATTGCATTTGGCCAGATTCCAGTTTCTTTTTTTGTGTGTGTGTGCTGGGGATTGAACTCAGGGGCACTCAGGGGCACTCAACCACTGGGCCACATCCCCAGCCCTTTGTTATTTTATTTAGATACAGGATCTCACTGAGGTGCTAAGTGCCTTGCCATTGCTGAGGCTGGCTTTGAACTCGCGATCCTCCTGCCTCAACACCACCGTGCCCGACTAGACTCCAGTTTCCGATGTGTGATTGCTGAGACTGAAGCCTCTGTTTACCCCTCTTCCCTTGCATCCATACCTGGACCAACTTCCCAGAAAGCTTGGGGCTCCCTTCTTTGGCTCAGCCCCTGGAACTCCCACCCAGCCCCAACCACAATTAAACTGCTGGCCAGGCTGCTCTTTTCCTCTCAAGCCGTTACATACCCTGCTCATCCCCAGAGACCTGAATTACTGCCTTACTGCAATATACGGCTTGTGGGGGAGCTCACTGTGAGCTTTGCTGCTCTGGGTGGAATAGCTGAGCCCTCTGAAACCTGGGTTCTAGCTGAAGCTGACTAAGAAGGTAGAATTTTGTGGTTTTTATTTGGGGTTTTTGTTTTGTGGTTTTTTTTGTTTGTTTGTTTTGTTTTGTTCTGGGGATGAAACTCAGGGCTTCATACATGCTAGGCAAACCACTGAGCCACACCCCTGGCCTGATTTTGACAGTTTTGATAAGACATTAGCATTTGGAAGCAGGAATATTGGATTTGGGCCCCCTAAGTCTATCTTGTTTTGGCCAGGTTTTGACTGTGTCTTCAGGATGAGAGCTAGGGTGGCCTTGGTATGGGGTGGGAATAGTGAGAGTGGAAATATTTCCTGTGCAAAAGGTGGGACCATCGGGCTGGGGTTGTGGCTCAGTGGTAGAACGCTTGCCTAGCACGCGTGAGGCACTGGATTCAATTCTCAGCACCACATTTAAATGAATAAATAAAATAACGGCCTGTGGACAACTAAAAAACATTAAAAAAAAAAAAAAAAGGTGGGCCCTTCTGATGACCCCCCACTCCAGTTAGAGCCTTTATTTAGAGAAAGAGAAGGAGTGGGGAAGCTATTAGGTAGCAGGCCAAATTCAGTGTCCTAACAGCAGAAGGTTCACCAGGCCTTTTAAGTACTTTTGCTGCTGTAGCTCCCTCTGCTGCTATCATAGCAAATATCCCAATTCTTATTTTTATAGGGGACAACATTCAGACACCCTTGTGGCACAGCAGGTTCAGCACGAAGCCCTTAATCTTATAACCATCATAACCATTGCCATGAGGAAATCTAAAACCCTGGTGATGCCAGTGGGAGGCTCTGTGTGGGAAGAAACCCATGAATCTTAGGGAAGAGGACAGTCCCTTTCCCCTCTCCACAGTGTATCTAGAGACTCAAACCAGGAGCTGGGGTGAGTGCTTAGTGGCAGAGCATGTGCTTAGCATGCATGAGGCCCAGAGTTGACACCCAGCATAGAAATACAGCCAGCCAGTGAAGGAAGAGAGAGAGGGAACAAGAGAAAAACATATGGAAACAGTGGTCCACACTGTGACTTAATTGGAAATCCAAAATATACTCCTAAGTATTTTTTTTATAAAATATTTTATTTATTTGCTTTTAGTTGTACACAATGCGTTTATTTGTATATGGTGCTGAGGATCGAACCCGGGGTGAGCGCATGCTAGGCAAGCACTCTACCGCTGAGCCACAACCCCAGCCCACTCCTAAGTATTTATGCAACTAAATAGATAAAATAGCACCGATTAGTTTTTTCCTCTGCAAGATAAGTTCTGAATTCATATCTGCTGTATGCACTAATTGGCAATCCTCTATGTGACTCATCAACACAGGACTCTAATTAAAGTTTTATCTGGGATCCCACTAAATGTAAGCAAGGTTTACTCTATAATCTTAGAAGAATCATGGATGTAAAATAGAGGAGCAACAGTTATTCCTCCCCTTAAGAACTATGGTCTTGTCTAAATCCCCATGGTCATAGCAGCCATTGTTCTAAAATATCCCATGGTGAGTGGAAACTCTAAATCAATGAGAAATAAAATAAAATTAGATCTTTGGCACTTACAAAGAACCTTACCAAAATCAGATCCCCCAGACCTTCATTCACTGGTTAATTTACTTAGCATGGTCCAGTGTAAGTTGTGTACATCTCTGAAGGATTGAAGAGCATTATTCAAAATCTGTTTTGGCTTTAAACCTGGAATGGATGAATGGCATCTCACAGTGGACAACCACAGCCTTGATATTGTGGTTCCACCATTAAGCCCTATACCCAGTAGTCAACACCATGTAAATTCCTGACTCTGTGCAGCCAACCTGTAAATATTCTGCTGTCACAGAGCTGGGTAGGTCTGACCATTCAGTGCCCATTGCAGCAGCCTCTTAGCTGCAATTTGCCTTTGTCTTTGGAGCAGTGTGGTCCACCTTTACCTGGTTGCCCTCAGGAATCTCAGCAACCTTGTCATCACACAGTCTTTTCAGGAAAGGTGTGAACTACAGTGACTTTTCTCTAGGAACACAGGCTGACATTATGTTGAAGTCATGAAGTCATCCTCTTCTGGGAACATCTATTTGGCATTCATTGAGAAGGTTCAAATATTGGGGAAAAAAAAAAAAAAGAGGTCAGAAGAAGTGAGCTATTGCCTCACACATAATACCAGGGTCCCAGATACCCGGGTTAAATTCCTGAAAACAGGGCTACTCCTTCCCTGAAAGTATGAATAGCCATTGACCCTGTCAGCACCCACAGTATATTCTGGGTTTGGGATGTTCTGGAGGTAATGTGTTTCCTTGTTTACACATTTTACTTACTTACTCCAGTTTACCTCTGAGTTGCAAATTAGTCACCCCTACCACAAGGGCTCCAGCCTGTCAGAACTGCCAAACAACAGGCACTCCTATTAATGCCTAAGAGACAGACCCTGTCACTACAGAGACTTCAGCAAACTCCACGCATTCCCTGTAGAATCTCTGGACCGCTCATGGCCATAAGTTGTCCATTGTCTTTATTTATTTGGCACTGGGAATTGAATCAGGGGTGCTTTACCATTGAGCTACACTCCCAGCTCTTTTTTATTTTGAGACAGGATCTCACTAAGTTGTTGAGGGTCTTGTTAAATTGCTGAAGCTGTCCTTGAACTTGAGATCCTCCTGTCTGAGCTTCCTGAGACACTGGGATTACAGGCATGTGCCACTGTGCCAGCTGTCCATTGTCTTCTAATGCAAAATAGGCCCCTCATCCCCACACTGTGTACCGTGACAACTACAGTGGCTGGCCCTGAAAATAGAAGCTTTCACAGGCTTTGAGCAGGTGACAGTATTCAGCTGCCTGTGATGTCTTGAGTCTTGAAAAAAGCACCCCCTAAGTTCAGCACAGCTACCTACCTGTCCTTGCTATAGGGTTGAGCCAAACCTTTGCCATCCAATATCCTGTCTGTAGGAGGAGGGGACCTCCCCCTTCCCCAGTCTTTTGCCAGATGCCACCAATGTTGAAGGAGGTTCACCCCAATCTCACACCCTTTGGTTCCCCAGAGAATTCCTTGACATTAACTGAGTAGATACTGGTGGAGAGTTTTTAGGCTTTACAGATGATACTGCCAAATTTATATAGGATGACATTCAGGGAAGTGCTGCTGCTTTTCATCCCTGTACTGAAATGTCCCTGATGAAGGACTGAACCTAAGGGTCAGTGAAATGACCAAACATCTGTAGTCATCTGATCATTGGGTAGAAATTGGTCCCATCTGTACTTGTTTTTAGGTGAGATTCGTGGTTAAAAAAACAAAACAAAAAACTCTGGGGATCTCCTGCCTCACAGGTACCCAAAATATAAATCAAGGTGACATAAGTTTGTACTTGTGCTGTGTTCACAGTACAAGACAAGTATAGGCCTGGATGGTTGAAGAAGGCGTTCTGTGAGGCTCGCTCCTCTGTCCCCACTCTCAGGCAGCAGACTTCTTAGAGTACTAGAGTGACCTGGTGAAACGACTTCAGAGAAATTGAGTGACAGATGGCATGGTTCAGTGTTCAAGTGTTGCCGCCTGAAGCGCTTGGAGCAACGGAGCCGCGGGAAGAAGTTCAGAGGCAAACTGGAGACAAACAGCTTTTTATTCTGATAACTTTTCTCTCTGGTTCTAACAACGACTAACACGCCACACACACCACCAAAATGGCGCTGACCCGATCAGCAATTTCGGCCAAGTCACTCGAGATCCCGGGACAAGTCCCGTGAGACTACGGAAGACGACAATGCCCAAATCTCCACAGCTCATAGTCAACCACAATTCAAGCCATCTCCCCAAACAGGGCTCCTGCATTTCCCCCTTTTTGTTTTAAAAGAGGTAATGCTCTAGGACGTCCATGTGCAACCAACATTCTTACCCGTCATCGGATAATCAAGGCTGTGCCCTTGACTCCTGTCTTAGGTTGATATGTCGGCCACATGAGACTGTCCCGTGCGACTGTGCCTGTCTTAGGTTGTCCCCCTCTGGGGATCTTACCCGTCATTGGCTAACCAGCCATCCACTGGAGCCCTTTAGGATCGACTGTGTATGATGACTAACAGCCGTCCAATTGTGAGGAGATGTTGCGGCTTTAAGGCGACAAGCCTTTTGGTGATGAGCCAAATTGCATAGCATATCAAATTGTTTAAACAAATCAGCTGCCCTAAGTTCCATCAAGTAACACACTGAATTCTCTAGACAAATACCCGCAAGGCATTGTCCCATAAAGTCCCAAACAATGAAAGATCAAAATGGCCATTTGTTATAACATGTTGATGTAGGAGGCCCCATGCATGTAGAGCAGAGGCCACACTGTTGGTGAGGTTGTTTGATGCTTGAGCAGCAGGGATGCTTGCGGCGGCCGCGATCCCTGCAGCTGTAGCAGCAGACATCTTTTTTATGTTTAGACAATGCCACCGGCAAATCTTCAGGGCCCGCTACCTAGAAACTCAAGCATCAATTATTAAAGGAAAGGCAGTGCTATTGCAGCACTGAGTCAAGAGGCGAGTTGTCAAACTACAAAATAGAATAATTAGATTACAAAATTAAAGTTGATTTTTGTTCACACACATCGCTAGTTGAGCTTCTACAAACATAAGTTGGAAAAATATCATATTTAGAACAAAACAAAGAAAGACTGAGCGTAATTACTGCATTAAAGATAGATTAAAGAAAAGGTAAAGGCACTTTAGAGAATTAATTTGTTAGCTGGAACCCTTGAGTCTCTGTATACAGAGCAATCTTTTTTTTTTGGTACCAGGAATTGAACTCAGGGGCACTCGACCACTGGGCCACATCCCCAGCCCTTTTTTGTATTTTATTTAGAGACAGGGTCTCACAGAGTTGCTAAGTGCCTCGCCATTGCTGAGGCTGGCTTTGAACTCGCGATCCTCCTGCCTCAGCCTCCCAAAGTGCTAGGATTACAGGCGTGCGCCACCGCGCCCGGCTCAGAGCAATCTTTTACCTGTTGAGATAATTGAAATTAATGAGCTATTAAACAAATGAAGTTAATAACAAATAAACAATCTTATGTCAAAACACCAAAATATCAGGTTATATAGCACTAGTCATATTGTTTGCTAAAGAGAAGTCCCAGGGACACCTATAAATCAAAATTGAAAATACCTTCATTTATAAAATTATTTACTCTTAATTGAATGCTCTTAACCTAGAATGAATTAAAGTTATTTGGATCCATATGTGTATATATATATATATTTTTTTTTTTTCATAAGCACTTGTTATTTGTGACGTCACACTGGACAGATGCACAAACATACAAACATATATTTGTGACGTCACATTAACATGAAATGTAGACAAATATGCAGACATAAAGACATGTATAAAAAGAAAAAAAAATACAATTTTGTGCACACTAAAGAGAGATCTCCTCGTCCCGGCCCGGCCGGAGGAATGACACTTAAGTTGTGAAATATTTTGAAGGACTCTTTTGAGGGAATCATTCTATACCTTCATCTTGGTCCTCTTGATTTTGTACCTTTTTTATTAATCTTGATTCTTCAATAACTTCATCTTGATCATTTTGATGTGGTACCTGTTTTATTAATCTAGATGGTATCCATATTGGAGAGGATTCGTGTTTTGGAAAAACACAAACAGATCCTCTTCCCCAAATTAATACTGGATCTGGACCCTTCCATGTACCTGAAAGAACATCCTTCCAGTAAACCAAAGGTTTATGTTGTTGGTGTGGATTCCAATGTCTGTCTCCAGCAGAATAACCATTAGAGTCTAAAGTTAAAAAATTTAAGGTAAACAGGGCAACTGCCAATCTGTCCTTAGGACTTTTCCAATTTCCTTCTTTTTGTTTTAATAACATAATTTTCAGTGTTCGGTTTGCTCTTTCAATAATGCCCTGACCCTGAGGATTGTATGGGATGCCTGTTTTATGGGATATATTGAATTTTGCGCAAAACTGTTTGAAAGATAAGGACGTATATGCGGGGCCATTATCTGTTTTAAGCATTTTGGGGATGCCCAATGCAGCAAAAGCTTGCAAACAATGAGATGTAACATCTTTAACTTTTTCTCCAGAATGTAAGGAAGCAAAAATCATGCCTGAGCATGTATCTATGGTCACATGAATAAATCGCAATTTTCCAAAACTTGGCTCATGAGTAACATCCATCTGCCACAAATGATTGGGCATTAATCCTCTAGGGTTAACTCCGAAATGAGGATTGGGCAAATGTGTCATACAAGATTTACAATCTTTTACAATTGTTCTGGCTTGCTCCTTTGTGATTTTAAACCTACGTTGCAAGGTGGTGCTGTTGACATGAAACTGGGAGTGGAATAAAGTAGCTTGTTGTAGCACTGAAAGTATAAATATTGTTTTTGTAAGTTCATCAGCCTTTTGATTACCTTCATGGAGGGGACCAGGCAAATTAGTATGTGCTCTAATATGGCCTACGAATAGAGGTTCTTTTCTTGCCCACAAAAGTTTTTGTATTTGATAAAACAATTTAAAGGCTGGAGTATGAGGTGCTATTGGTCCTGCTAACTCTAATTTTGGGACGGCTTGTACAATATAGTGGCTATCTGAAAAAATGTTTACGGGCTGGTCCCTAAAATTTTCCAGAGCTCTTACCACAGCTTCCAATTCCACTAGTTGAGCTGATTTGTGTGCAGTTATGTAAGTCATATTTTCTTTTGTAGTGACTACTGTAGCAGTACCATTTGAGGACCCATCTGTAAATACATTAAATGCCTTAGGAATAGGTTGATTTTTTATTACCTGTGGAAATATAATAGGATGATTAATACAAAAAGATAATATAGGGTACTTAGGAAGATGATTATCAAAATTTGCAGAAGTAGAGCATTTAGCTATAGCCCAATCATTATCATTGAAGCATAAGTATTCAATCTGTGATGATGAATAGGGAGTAATAATAGTAGCAGGGTGAATGCCAAATATTTTAGTAGAAGTCTTAAGTCCTTGAAGAATAAGTTTAGCCACCATGGAGGTATAAGATTCAATTATACTTTTAGGAGAGACGGGCAAATGTATCCATAATAAAGGCCCTTGTTGCCAAAATACTCCTGTGGGTGTATATTGTGAAGAAATAATAATCAACATCAGCGGTTGAGTTAAATCAAATCTATCACAATGAGCTCATTCGATGGCTTTTTCTACTAACTTTAAAGCTTTCCTAGCATCAGGAGTCAATGTTCGTGGTGAAGATGGATCAGGATCTCCACGAAGGATGTCAAATAAAGGTTTTAGTTGGCCAGTAGTGAGATTTAGTGTAGGGCGAAGCCAATTAATGTCTCCCAGTAGTTTTTGGAAATCATTGAGGGTGGTCAAATGTTCTTTATTTATTAAAATTTTTTGGGGTCTCACAAAAGTATCCATGATTTTAAATCCTAAATATAATATGGGAGATCTGGTTTGAACTTTTTCTTCTACTATATATAATCCATATTTTTTTAAATTTTCTACCACATCACTGAATATATTAAATAAGATTTTTTGATTAGGGTGGGCCAATAAAATATCATCCATGTAATGTAGACACATGAGGTTTGGATATTTATTTTTAATGGGTTGGATAGCCTTGTCCACATATATTTGGCATATGGTGGGGCTATTAGCCATTCCCTGCGGCAAAACCTTCCATTGATATCTCTGATCAGGGCCATTATTGTTCATAGAAGGAATGGAAAAAGCAAACCTGGGGGCATCCAGAGGATGTGGGGGAATAGAAAAGAAGCAATCCTTTATATCAAGAGTAATAAGATGGAAATTTTTTGGAATAGCTACGGGACTAGGAAGTCCAGGTTGAGTAGGGCCCATAACTTGCATGGTTTTATTGATTTGTCTAAGATCATGTAACAATCGCCATTTTCCTGACTTTTTCTTGATCACAAATATGGGGGAATTCCAGGGAGAGGTGGAAGGTTCTATATGACCTGCTTCTAATTGTTCCTGAACTAGTAGGTGGGTCGCTTGTAATTTCTCTTTAGATAGGGGCCACTGAGGGACCCACACTGGCTTATCAGAACGCCATGGTATTTTCAAAATTATTTTCTCAGTGGCCCCGAAAAAAAATATCTTTTTCCTTTATGATAATGATTACTTTTAGGGTTAAGATTACTCTGTACTTTTTGATAATGAGTTCTTTTATGGTTAAGATTACCCTGTAGGTTTTCACATTTAACATCTGCAGGCTTGGTTGCAAGGTGTACTCCCATTTGTTGCAAAATATCTCTTCCCCATAAAATAACCGGTAGATTAGGTAAAACATAAGGCTGAAATGTTCCTTTATGGCCTTCATCATCCTCCCATTTTAAAATTACCGCACTTTTATCTGGGAGGTTATTATATCCCAAGCCTCTTAAACTGGTTGAAGCTTTTTGCAGAGGCCAGTGCTTGGGCCATTGGCGTAAATTAATAATGGAAGAGTCAGCTCCAGTATCTATTAATCCCTCCATTTCTATTCCTTGGATTTTTATTTTACACATAGGCCTCCTTGAACAGTCTCGAACCCAGCAAGCCATGGGTCTTGAGTCAGTGGAACAAAATCCTCTATTGTTCCCTTCTTGAGGCATACCCATTTTAAATGAATTATGTAAATTGGGAAGGAGAAGCAACTGAGCAATTCTATCTCCTTGATTAACAGAACTTATACTTTGGGGTGAGCTAAGCATTATTTTTATTTCCCCTTTGTAGTTTATTACACCTGGGGACACTTGCAAACCTAATAAGCTTTTAGGACTACGCCCGATAATAAGTCCTACAGTCCCTGAGGGAAGAGGTCCCCTGACTCCTGTGGAAATCAGTTGAACCCCCATTTCAGGTGTTAACACTATTCGGGCGGTGGAACAGAGGTCTAATCCTGCATTTCCTCTTGTTCCTCTGGCGAGGGAGTGGATGGGTAGTAGGGATTGTGTCGGGGAAGCATCTGAGTGGATGGTTGAGGATACTCCTCCTGCAATGCCCCGTACATTTGTGGGCCCCGGGGTATTGGGCCCCGTGCCCCGTTTTTTGAATTCCTGAACAAAGGATTTCCATGGATGTCAAATTTTGAATGGCATTTATTGGCCCAATGATTTCCCTTTTTACACCTGGGGCAGCGGCCTGGGGCACGGTATGAGCTTGGTCTTATTTCTCTTTGGGGATTTTGCCTAGAATAGCCTGATTGATTATGATAATTTTGCCTGGAATATCCTGATTGATTATAATGTCTACGTTTAGCCTTTGTGAAATTTCGAGGGGAAGCACCTCTCATTGAGGCTGCAATCACATTTCCTGTGACAAAGGCGTCATTTATATCTTTACATAGTTGTATATATATGGAAAGATCCTTTTTAGTTCTCCATGGCCTGATGGCTGCTTGGCACCATTTATTTGCATTTTCATAAGCTAATTGAACAACTAATGGCATAGCTTGGTCAACATCTGCAAACACACTACCTGCAGTTCTCAAAAGTCGATCAGCAAAGTCAGCATACGGCTCATTAGGTCCTTGAATCACTTTTGACAAGCTACCTTGTAGATCCCCAGGTCCTTGTACAGTTTTCCATGCCTCTAAGGCAGCTGTGTTTATCTGAGCATATACATCTGTGTCATAATCTGTTTGAGCCTGTAAGTGTGCGTATTGCCCTTCTCCTGTGAGCATGTCTATATTATAGTTTTCAAACCCTGCAGCCGCGTTTCTTTTAGCCGTTTCTATACAAAGTTCTTGGAATTGCGATCACCAAACCAAGAATTGCCCTCCGCTTAATGTTGCTTTACATAGACTTTTCCAGTCTGAGGGGGTTAAGCTAAAGGTGTTAAGGGACTCCAGCATACTCAACGTGAAAGGAGCTTGGGGCCCATAAGTCATTACTGCCTCTTTGAGATTTTTTATTGTTTTGAAATCTACTGACTGATGGACCCTCTGTCCATTTTTCTTTTCAAATGCTGGCGGTTCCCAATGTATCTGTGAGTTGTCCTCGAGAACGCATAAGCGATCAGAAAGACTTTTTATTTCTGTTTCTAGGGTATGCAAATGCCTAGTAATACCCTTCGTATTTTCTGTAATGGATTCCACCCATGGGGGAGTAGAGGACACAAGTGGTTCCTCTACCTGACGGTCCTTTTTCTCGGTCTTTTTTAGTTTCTTTTTCCTCATTTTCTCAGGATCACTTTTACTAGATTCCTCACCACTGCTAATTTCACTGACAGCAATATCCTGAGGCCCAGGTTCCATTAAGAGCAAGTATCCTTCAGCTATCACCAATAACTCCCGAATAGCTTTAATAGCTTGGATTTTTGTCATTCTGGGGACTCTTCTAATACTCTCTTTACTGGTCTTAGTTGGCCCAGTGGAAGCTACGCTTTTTTGATCACTTTCACTTTTTTCTATACACTCCTCATTGAGAACAGAGTCAGGTATATCAAGGAGTCTTTGCATAGCCTCTATCACTTGGGATTCAGTTATATTCGAACCCATCTTTAGAGACCTTTCAGTTCTTACCTGTCCGCTCCGAAGTTCCCCGTACGGGCCGCCACCTGTTGCCGCCTGAAGCGCTTGGAGCAACGGAGCCGCAGAAAGAAGTTCAGAGGCAAACTGGAGACAAACAGCTTTTTATTCTGATAACTTTTCTCTCTGGTTCTAACAACGACTAACAGACGCCACACACACCACCAAAATGGCGCTGACCCGATCAGCAATTTCGGCCAAGTCACTCGAGATCCCGGGACAAGTCCCGTGAGACTACGGAAGGCGACAATGCCCAAATCTCCACGGCTCATAGTCAACCGCAATTCAAGCCATCTCCCCAAACAGGGCTCCTGCATTCAAGGGCGAATTGTCACATGTCTACCTCCTTTTCTTTTTTTCCTGTTTGTTTATTTATTGTGGTCCAGAGGATTGAACCCATGGCTACTCTCCCACCAAGATATATTCCCACCCCTTTTTGAATCTGTGTGTGTGTGTGTGTGTGTGTGTGTGTGTGTGTGTGTTACTAGGGATTGAACCCAGGGCTTTGTGCATGCAAGGCAAGCACTCTACCAACAGAGCCCCCCGACCCCCTTTTCTTTTTGTACCAGGGATTGAACTCAGGGGCACTCCACCACTGGGTCTCATCCCCAGCCCTCTTTTTTTTTTTTTTTTCTTTTGTATTTTATTTAGAGACAGGGTCTCACTGAGTTGCTAAGAGCCTCGCCTTTGCTGAGGCTGGCTTTGAACTCGTGATCCTCTTGCCTCAGCCTCCCAAGTGCTGGGATTACAGGCGTGCGCCACTGTGCCCGGCTCCCACCCCCCTTTTTTTTTTTTTTTTTTTTTTTTTTTTTTTGGTACTGGGGATTGAACTCAGGGGCACTCGACCACTGGGTCACATCCCCAGCCCTTTTCTGTATTTTATTTAGAGACAGGGTCTCACTGAGTTACTAAGTGCCTCGCCATTGCTGAGGCTGGCTTTGAACTCGCGATCCTCCTGCCTCAGCCTCCCGAAGTGCTGGGATTACAGGCGTGCGCCACCGCGCCCGGCTCCCACCCCCTTTTTAAGTCTATTTGAGACAGGGTCTAAGTTGCCCACCCGACTCTTCAGAGCTTTTCTTATCAATACATACTCCCCATCTAACATGCCTGCTCTGTCGTTAATCTGCTTCCCCTATTAATGTAGTTCATTGGAGACTTTTCCCTTTTATTGGTCTGTTTATCTTTCTGTTGATATTATGCTGTCTGCAGTGTTATATTTTAAGAATCCTTGGTACATGTTAGCCAACCATCACCTTGAATATCAGAAGACTCTTGCTGTTGTCCAAGAATCATTACTCCTACTAGGTTCAGAGATGTACTTTTTGTTGACTCTCCACCCACCTTTGGTAGTAGGGATTGAACCCAGGGGTGCTTTACCAAGATACGTCTCCAGTTCCTTTTTTAAGTTTTAATTTTGAGACAGGGTCTCATTAAGTTGCTGATGCTGGCTTCAAACTTGCAATCCTCCTGCCTCAGCCTCCCAAGCCCCTGGGATTACAGGTGTGCACCACTGAGCCTGGTTGGAGGAATATTTTTATTGAGCTAGCTGCATTTGACTGTCTGATGGTCTAGAGTCCTTCAAGGAAGTATGTTCAGCTAGACCTGGCTATAAGTTTGATTTCAATAGACTTTTTGGCCTCTCATGTTTGGTGATAGGAATAGAAGAGAAAACTTCCACTTCAGTGTGTATTTATTAAAGGCAGAGACATCACCCTGGGTGTGACAGGAGTGCTCGGTAGTATGGTAGGTAATAAGGAAGGAAGTAGAAGAATTTTTCTCATAAGGAAAATTATGATCCTAAAATTTGTTTTTTGTTTTTTTTTTTGTGGTACCAGGGATTGAACTCAGGGGACTCGACCACTGGACCACATCCCCAGCCCTTTTTTGTATTTTAGTAGAGACAGGGTCTCACTGAGTTGCTAAGTGCCTCGCCATTGCTGAGACTGGCTTTGAACTCGCGATCCTCCTGACTCAGCCTCCCAAAGTGCTGGGATTACAGGCGTGCGCCACTGCGCCCGGCTCTAAAATTTGTTTTTCTGTATAGCATCTCTCTTGTTTCTCCAAGATTCTGGATTCTGCCATTAGAGAGCAATAAAACTTATACTCTGACCACAATATAAATATAGAGATCAGTTCTATGTGTTCTTGGAGCTGGGATTAGAATTCTGATGCCCACATTCACTTACCATAAATGTTTGGAGACCACAGAATTATACGTGAACTTTTTTTTTTTTTTTTTTTGGTACTGGGGATTGAACCCAAAGGTGCTTAACCACTGAACCACATTCCCAGCCCTTTTTAATTTTTTTTTAATTGTAGATGGACACACAATAAGTTAATATCTTTGTTTATTAATTTATTTTTTATGTGGTGCTGAGGCTTGAACCAAGTGCCTCACATGTGCGAGGCAAGTGTTCTACCACTGAACTACAGCCCCAGCCACCTTTTTAATTTTTTTTTTTTTTTTTTTTTTTTTTTTTTGTACCAGGGATTGAATTTAGGGGCACTCGACCACTGGGCCACATCCCCAGCCCTTTTTTGTATTTTATTAGAGACAGTGTCTCACTGAGTTGCTAAGTGCCTCGCCATTGCTGAGGCTGGCTTTGAACTCACGATCCTCCTGTCTCAGCCTCCCAAGTGCTGGGATTATAGGCGTGCGCCACCACGCCCAGCTCACCTTTTTAATTTTTATTTGGAGATAGGGTCTTGCTAAGTTTGCTGAGGCTGACTTTGAATTTGCAATCCTCCTGCCTCAGCCTCCTGAGCTGCTGGGAATACAGGTGTACACCACTGCACACGATTTATATGTGAACTTCTTATGAATAAATGCAGACCTTCTTTACTATATTTCACCTTTCCTCTGTAAATGTGTCTGGGATGTTTCAGGACTCAGTGACCTTTGAGGATGTGGTCGTAAACTTCACTGTGGAGGAATGGGATATGCTCGATCATGGCCAGCGGGAACTCTACAGAGATGTTGTCGGGGAAGTCTTTATGAACTTGGCCTCTATAGGTAAGGAAGACAACTTTTCTTTACTTACTCAATTAAAGAACAAGTGTTTCTTGCCCATCAGTGATGTTCCATGATTTGAAACATGGAAAGGAAATACTGTGGTAAATAAACTGGTATGGTTGCAACTTATCAGAAACTTGGAGTCTAATATAATATATTTCATTTTAAGTTGAACAATTCATGATGCTAACATTTTCTCTAAGTTATAACAATTCATAATGATTTTTCTGGCTCTACTTTCTAGGGGAAAAATGGGACCAGAACATTGAAGATTGGTACAGAAATCAGGGGAGAAATTTAAGGTAATTTACAATGAAAAGAGAAAACAATCTTGCCAAAGCATCTTAGTATGTCATAGAGTTTTTATGTAAGTAAATAAATAAGCCTCCCTCCAAATTTATTTAATCAGAAAAATTTCACGTATATTTGGTATATTTGTATTCAAATGTGATTGTTTGATGTTTGAAAAATAGGAAACATTTATTAGAGTCTACAAATATCTCTAAGTATCACTGTTTTACTTAATAGATGAGGTTAAGCCCTCTTGCATAGCATTCAATGTATTCAGTTTCAAACAATTCAGACAGGGAAGAAAACCTACACTTTCTCTGATAACAATAAAAATATTAGTTTATGTGATTCCAGTGGCTCAGGGGGCTAAGGCAAGAGGATCACAAGTTCAAAGCCAGCCTCAGCAACTTATCAAGGCCCTAAGTAACTTAATGAGACCCTGTCTCAATATTAAAAAAGGTCTGGGCATGGGGACAGGAAAGATGGTAGAATGAGGGCTGGGGTTGTGGCTCAGCGGTAGAGCGCTCGCCTAGCACGTGCGCAGCCCTGGTTCGATCCTCAGCACCACATAAACATAAATGCATTTCATTGTGTACAACTAAAGCAAATAAATAAATATTTAAAAAAAAAAAGATGGTAGAATGAAATGGACATCATACCCTAGGTACATGTATGAGTGTGCATATGGTGCGATGCTACGTCATGTACAACCAGAGAAATGAAAAGTTGTGCTGTAATTGTGTATAATAAATCAAAATCATTCTATTGTTATGTGCCTAATTAAAATAAATAAATAAATAAATAAATAAATTTTTAAAAAAGTTCTGGGGTTGTGGCTCAGTGCTTAAGTGCCTCTGGGTTCAATTCCTGGTACAAAAAAAAGTAAGTTGGGGCTGGGGTTGTAGCTCAGTGATAGAGCGCTTGCCTGCCGTGTGTAAGGCACTGGATTCCATTCTCAGCACCACATATAAATAATTTTTTAAAAAAGGTAAGTTTAATACATATCAAAGATGTGTAAAGGTAAATTGTTAGTAGTTAATATGTTCTTTTTTTTTTCTTAACAGCAATCATATTATAGAGAGACTTGGTGAAAGTGAAGAAAGTAGTCAATGTGGAGAAATCTTCACCCATAATCCAGATCATAATCTGAACAAAAAAATCCCACCTGGAGTAAAATCATATGAATGTAGTGTGTGTGGAATAGTCTTCATGCCTCATGCGACCCTTAATAGTCCCATCAGTTCTCACACTGGACAGGAATTATATGAGTCTCAGGAATCTGAAGGAAAGCCATATAAATGTAAGCAATGTGAGAAAGCCTCAAGTTACTACTACTCCTTCCAAATTGATGACAGCGGTCATACTGGAGAGAAACCTCATGAATGTCAAGAGAGTGAGAAAACCTTCATTTCCTTCACTAGCCTCGGAGGCTATGCGGTAACACATGCTGGAGGTGGGCCACATAAGTGCAACATGTGTGGAAAAGGCTTCCAGTATCCCAGTTCACTTAGAGTACACGAACGGACTCACACTGGAGAGAAGCCATATCAGTGTAAACAGTGTGGGAAAGCCTTCAGCTGTTTAGCTTCAGTTCGAAGACATCAAAGAACTCACACTGGAGAGAAACCCTATCAATGTAAGGAGTGTGGGAAAGCTTTTAGTTCACTCTCGGGCCTTCAGGGACACATGATAAGGCACACTGGAGGTGGACCTTACAAATGTAAGGAATGTGGAAAAGCCTTTAACTCTCCCAGTGCACTCAGAAAACATGAAAGAACTCACACGGGAGAGAAACCTTTTCCATGTAAACATTGTGGCAAGGCCTTCATTTGTTCAACTTCAGTTCGAAAACATGAAAGGAGTCACACCGGAGAGAAACCCTATGAATGTAAGCAGTGTGGGAAAGCCTACATTTCTCTCTCAGGCCTTCAAGGACACATGATAAGGCACACTGGAGTTGGACCTTATAAATGTAAATTTTGTGGGAAAGCCTTTGGCTTCCCCAGTGCAGTTCTAAGGCATGAAAGTGCTCACGTTGTGTAGAATTCTGTGACTAAAGAGTGTGGGAAAGCCTTCATTTCTTCTTCAGGCTTTTCAGGACAAATAATCACACACACTGGACTGATACTATAAAAGTAAGGTGTCCAAGAAAATCTTTTACTGTCCTAGTTCGTTTCAAGTACAGAAAGGAATTTGCATTGAAGAGAAACCCTATGAATGCAATGAATGTGGGATAGCCTTTGACCTTCAAAAGCTTATTTGGAATGCATGAAAGGGCTGGAAAGAAATTCTGTGAATAAAAAGCCAAGTAAAACCTTCAGTTTTGGGGCTGGGATTGTGGCTCAGCGGTAGAGCGCTCGCCTAGCATGTGCGCAGCCCGGGTTCGATCCTCAGCACCACGTAAAAATAAACGCATTGTGTACAACTAAAGCAAATAAATAAATATTTAAAAAAAAAAAAAAAAAACCTTCAGTTTTCCCACTTCCTTTGGAAACATGGCAAAAAGCCCTAGGAAGGTAAAATATATGGTGAAGTCTTTAGTTTTACTTTTTGATACATGTAAGAGCTCATACTGGAGAGCAACTTTATGAAGGTAATAAATGTAGGAAAGCATTCATATTTCTCACTTTCACATTTATGGAAGAGAGAAACCTATGTGGAAAAACTTTTCATTCATCACACACAAACTTGAGCATATGAGAGAATAATGGTGAGATACCTTGTGAATGTCAGGATGTTAGAATCCCTCCATCCTTCCAGTTCAATTCAAAGGCATATATAAGTGTTCCAGAAAAGCCTCCAGTTGTCCCACATTTTGACCAAAATATATAAGAATACAGAGTGAATTCAAAACTGTTCAGAGGTAGTATTTTCAGTGTGAATCCAAAGCTTGTCTGATTCTTTGAAAACAAAATCCCCTTTAGGTTCTTTACACTGAGATAATATTATATTTAAAGAGAATATTTCAATGTAATATTAAAGAAATGTTCAAAAATATACACAGTTTAAATCCTGGTTATTTTAAAAAATAACAAAAAATTTCAATTTAACAATTATTTTGGGAACACAGTAGGGAAATCCTACAAACATAATATGGAAAGCTTAAGTGAAAGTTTTGTGTGTAACACAGAAGAAAATTCTCAGCAATAGAAGAAATATAAAAATGGTAAATGAATTTATCATTTTATCACTTTCCCACGTTTATCATTAAGTGGATCTGTAGACTATGGACCTTTACTCTTTTGTAAATTAGCACAGGAGTGTAAGTACCTATAAATAATGAGTGTAAGTACCTATAAATAATGAGTTTAACAGGTAGTGTTTTTATTTTTAAGTCAGCTAATAAATGTTTTCTTTTTCCATTTGGAAGCATGTTGGTTCTGTGTGTGAATCTGATGTATATTTCTTATTTGCAGTTTTTTTTCATTATTATACAGTTTAATTGTTCTGTGATTAACGGGCCACTGGAAAAATGATTTAATTCTTGAAATTTTTCTACTGGTTTCTCTTACCTATTTTATATATTCCAGCTTTCTTATGGGAAATGCTAATTTTTAAACTATTTTGGGCAAAAACAGCTTAATTTAGTTTTTCTTCTTAATAAATAGTTGTTATCAATCTGTAAGTATGTAATATTTTATCATATTCTCATGTGACTTTTCATTTTTTTTCCCTACTGTGTTGGATGTTGTTTTCTGTTGGCCTTGTACATGCTAAACACATGCTCTACAACCGAGCTACACTCCCAGCTTACTCAAGCAGTCTTGACCTTGGTATTTATTTTTTTTTTAAATATTTATTTATTTGCTTTAGTTGAACACAATGTGTTTTTTTTGTACGTGGTGCTGAGGATCGAACCCGGGCCGCGCACGTGCTAGGCGAGCGCTCTACCGCTGAGCCACAACCCCAGCCCTTGACCTTGGTATTTAAAGCACATTACACTCAAGGGTGAGCCTCTATGAATCGAGTGCAGGCTTGTTGGAAGAAGGGAGCTCTCACCTCTCAATCTGTCTCCCAGATTTAAGGCACAGTCCTAGGTAGCTGGGAATGGATGAGAAACTGAAGTTCGTACCTCTCAGAAGGAATGCTCTCTCTGTGCAAGCTTAAGGCGGAAGGAGTCTTGTGTTTGGGGCTGTAGTGTCTCCAACCTCACTGAGCTGAGCCTAGGGAAGTTTGTGAGTAGCCTTATTTCAAATGCCATGAACTTTCTCCCTTTTACCAAATTTACATAGATTTTCCTCAATGTTTCTCCAGTTCTCTGTACCCTCAGGGCTTTCCTGGAGGCTTTGCATTTTTTACACTTATCACTTTGACTGGGGACTAATCTAAAGGGTTCCTCAAGTCCTACCAGATGTTAAGCCCCAGGGTTCTTTCTTTGTATAAGTTTATGCATTTGTTTATTTAGAGAAACTGGAGATAAGTCTTTATTTCTGCAGTGCTAGGGATGGAACCTAAGGCCTTATGCATGCCCAGCAAATGTTTTACCATGGAACCTCATCTTCATCCTGGTTTTGTTGTTGTTTTGTTTTACTTTTTTAAAGAAAACCAGTAGGGGGGCTGGAGTTGTGGCTCAGTAGTAAGAGCACTTGCCTAGCATGTGTGAGGCCCTGGGTTCAATTCTCAGCACCACAAGGTCCATCAACATCTAAAACAATATTTAGAAAAAAAGAAAACCAGTAGGAATGGGCTGGGGTTGTGGCTCAGCAGTAGAGTGCTTGCCTAGCACATGTGAGGTCCTGGGTTAGATCCTCAATACCACATAAAACATAAGTAAAATAAAGGTATTGTGTCCAACTACAACTAAAAAATAAGTATTCAAAAAAAAAAAAAAACCAGAAGGAAATGCCCCCGCCTTCTTCTTAAATTGGAAACATCTTTTTTTTTTTTTTTTTTAATATTATTTATTTGCTTTAGTTGTACACAATGCCTTTATTTTTACATGGTGCTGAGGATCGAACCCGGGCCGCGCACGTGCTAGGCGAGCGCTCTACTGCTGAGCCACAACCCCAGCCCCAGGAAACATCTTAATATGAAAACTTACTGTGCTGGTGTAGAACTGACTATGACAAACCTAACGCAGTGTTCTCTCTCTCTCTCTCTCTCTCTTTTTTTTTTAACCTTTATTTGTTTAAATATTTTTTGAGTTGTAGTTGGAAACAATGCCTTTATTTTATTTATTTGTCTTTATTTGGTGCTGAGGATCAAACCCAGTGCCTCGCACGTGCTAGGAGGGCTCTCTACTGCTGAGCCACAATCCCAGCCCCTATTTATTTATTTATTTATTTATTTTTGGTACTGGGGATTGAACTCAGGGGCACTCGACCACTGGGCCACATCCCCAGCCCTTTTTTGTATTTTATTAGAGACAGGGTCTCACTGAGTTGCTAAGTGCCTCGCCATGGCTGAGGCTGGCTTTGAACTCGTGATCCTCCTGCCTCAGCCTCCCAAGTGCTGGGATTACAGGCTTTCGCCATCATGCCCAGCTCACTTTTTTAAATATTTATTTTTTAGTTGTAGTTGGACACAACACCTTCATTTTTGTTTGTTTATTTTTATGTGGTGCTGAGAATTGAACCCAGGGCCTCATACGTGCTAGACAAGTGCTCTACCCCTGAGCCACAACCCCAGCCCTAACCCAGTGTTCTCTATGTTGTGCTTAAACTTTTACAGATTTTGATGCATGTGTGCTTTCTGGGGCTCAGCTTCTTTACCAAAATGTGTTCTTCGGCCAAACTTCCAGCCATTTACCTAAAGATTTCCTAGGATTTCTCTTCCACTTTCTCACAAGAATCATCATACTGTTTTGTTTTGTTTTTTTCCTCACTGTGGCAATGTAAATATTTATCTTTCTCTGAAAGTTTCCACAAGTATTTAGGTAAGCACAGTAATAAATTACTTAATTGTTGCAATCTGTAAAAATATACACTCTATAAATAAATACCCGGCCCCTCTTAGTTTGACATGCTGCTCTCTCCCTCCACACCTCTTTGGGTACAGATAAACATTATTCCTGGGTAGTGAATAAGAGGAATGAGGTACAGATCATTTACAGAGTAGCATTTTGTTTTTCTGGTACAGTGTCCTCTGATTAGACTGTTTGCATGGGTTCTTATGTTCATTGGTTTTCTAAAAAAAAAAAAAAATCGTTTATTACTCAGTCTTTTGTGTGTGTGTGTGTGTGTGTGTGTGTGTGTGGCATTGGGTATTGAACCCAGGGCCTTGCACATGCTAGGCAAGTACTCTACCAACGACTATAACCCCCAACCCTTTTAAAATATTTTTAAAATATATATATTTTTAGTTATAGATGGACCCAATATCTTTTTTTTTTTTTTTGGTACTGGGATTGAACTCAGGGACACTCGACCACTGGGCCATATCCCCAGCCCTTTTTTGTATTTTATTAGAAACAGGGTCTCACTGAGTTGTTAAGTGCCTCACCATTGCTGAGGTTGGCTTTGAACTCGCGATCCTCCTGCCTCAGCCTCCCAAGTGCTGGGATTACAGGCGTGCGCCATCGCGCCTGGTGGACCCAATATCTTTATTTATTTCTTTATGTGGTGCCAAGGATCAAACCTAGTGCTTCATGCATGCAAGGCAAGTGCTCTACCACTGAGCTACAACCCCAGCCCTTCTAATATTATTTTGAAATGGCCTTGTTAAGTGGCTCAGGGTGGCCTCAAATTTGCAGTCCTCCTGCCTTAGCCTCCTGTAGCTGGGATGACAGCCACTGCACTGGGCCTCAGTCATCTTTTTTGTCATATTTTCCAAACATACCCATTTGCCCTTACAAAAAATAATGTGGGGCTGGAGTTGTGGCTCAGCGGCAGAGTGCTCGCCTCGCACGTGCGCGGCCCGGGTTCGATCCTCAGCACCACGTAAACATCAATGCATTGCATTGTGTACAACTAAAGTAAATAAATAAATATATTTAAAAAAAATAATGTAGGTCTTACAAGTTGAATAAAGATGTTATTTTAGGCTGGGGTTGTAGCTCAGTACTAGAGCGCTTGCCTAGCACATGTGAGGCACTGGGTTCAATCCTCAGCACCACATAAAAATAAAAGTATTGTGTCTATCTACAACTAAAATTTTTTTTTTCAAATATTTATTTATTTGTTTTAGTTGCATACAATGCCTTTATTTTTACGTGGTGCTGAGGATCAAATCCAGGCCCCGCACGTGCTAGGCGAGTGCTCTAGTACTGAGCCACAACCCCAGCCCTAAAAATTTTTTTAAAAGATGTAATTTCAGGGCTGGGGATATAGCTCAGTTGGTAGAGAGCTTGCCTAGCATGTGTGAGGCACTGGGTTCAATTCTCAGTACCACATATAAATAAAGGTCCATGAACAACTAATAAAAATTTTTTTTTAAAGAAAAAAATGTTATTTCAATTCTTTTTTTGTTTTCTTGGTGCTGGTCATTGAATCTAGGACTTTGCACATGTTAATAAGCACATGCTTTTTCACTGAGCTACATCTCTGGCCCCTGGATTCTCTTTTTTAAGTCATGGGTGCCAATTTTCAGTTAAGATATTATGTCTGGTACTTTTGCTTAATAAAAAAGTATGAAGGAGTTGAGAGCATAACTCAGTGGCAGAGCCTGTGCTTAGCTGCATATAAGCTCCTTGGTTCAGTCCCCAGCATGTCAAACATAAATAAAAACATGGGAATTGCTAATTTTTTTTTTTTTTTTTGTACTGGTGCTTTAACCCAGGGGTGCTTTACCATTGACCTACATCCCCAGCCTTTTTTAAGTTTTGAGACAGGGTCTCACCAAGTTGGTTAGGGTCTTGCTTAGTTGCAAAGGCTGGTCTTGTGAGTCTCCTGTCTCGGCCTCCCAAGCCACTGGGATTACAGGTGTGTGCCACCACACCTGGCAATTTTTTTTTTTTTTTTTTTTTTTTTGTGGTACCGGGGATTGAACTCAGGGGCACTCGACCACTGGGTCACATCCCCAGCCCTTTTTTGTATTTTATTAGAGACAGGGTCTCACTGAGTTACTAAGTGCCTCACCATTGCTGAGGCTGGCTTTGAACTCACGATCCTCCTGCCTCAGCCTCCCAAAGTGCTGGGATTACAGGCGTGCGCCACCGCGCCCGGCTCACACCTGGCAATATTTTCAAAGTCTAATCTGTTGTTCTTTGATGGGAGATTTTTGTTTATTTGTTTTTGGGTACTGGGGATTGAACTCAGGGACACTCAACCACTGAGCCACATTCCCAAGCCCTATTTTGTATTTTATTTAGAGACAGGGTCTCACTGAGTTGTTTAGTGCCTGGCTTTTTGCTGAGACTGGCTTTGAACTCTCAATCCTCCTGTCTCAGCCTCCAGAGCCACTGGCATATGCCACCGCACCTGGCTGATGGAAGATTTTAATCCACTTATGTTTAAAGTAAATGTATGTCATTATCCTAGTTTTCTGTTTTATAGCCCCCATTTCCTGCAGTATTGTCTTTTGTGTTTGATTTCTTGCAATGAAACAAGTTCCTTTTTCATGACATTTGTTTATATTAATAAAATCTGTGTGGGCTAGTGTTGTGGCTCGGCGGTGGAGCGCTGGCCTAGCACATGCGCGGCCCTGGTTCGATTCTCAGCACCACGTAGAAATAAACGCATTGTGTACAACTAGGAGCAAATAAATAAATATTTTTTAAAAATCTGTGAAGGTCAGGCTTGCAGAAAGACTCATTTAGGTACTCTCTTGGAGAAAGAGTTAATGAATTTGACAGTTTATTTAGTAAAGAATCTTCAACCTAATCTGGATGAGTTTCCTGCTAACGAAAATGATGGTGTTGAAAGACGGCATTTGTTTTAGTCAGCTTTTTTGCCACTGTGGCCAAAAGACCTGATGAGAACAATTTTAGAGGAGGGAATGTTTATTTGGTGCTTATAGTTTCAGAGGTCTCAATCCATAGGTGACTGACTGTGTTACTCTGGGACTCAGATGAGACAGAACTCCATGGCAGAAGGGTGTGAGGAAAACAGCAGCTCAGAATATGGCAACCAGGAAGCGGAAATCTCTGCTCACGAAGAACAAAATATACCCTTAGAGGTAGTCCACATTGACCTACCTCCTCCAGCCACACCCTACCTGCCTACAGTTGCCACCCAGTTGATCCATTCAATCTGATGCCCTGATGAGGTTAAGACGCAAACCCAATCATCTTACATATAAACTTTCTTGCATTGTCTCGCTCATGTGCCATAACAGCATTTCCCCTTTGTGAGGAGAGGACGGCAGGGTATTGTGACCTCCTAGAGTAAGATTCTACCTTCCTCCTCATCAGAGACGGATCCACTCTGGATCATACATTGCAGCAGAGTGTGGCTCCTAAGCTTGGGAATATATTTCACTTTTGAATACAGGTTTGTTTGTTAACTGGATGTGAAATAGGCTGCTTGCCTATGTGTTCCTTTTCTTTTCGGTTGCCTTACTGCTTCCATAGTTCTGATTTTTTTGTTGTTTTATTTATTTACTTTAGTTGTACACAATGCAATGTAACCCAGGCCGCGAACGTGCTAGGCGAGCGCTCTACCGCTGAGCCACCACCCCAGCCCCAGTTCTGATTTTTAAAAGTTCTAGTTTTCCCATGCACTTACTCATTTCATCCCCTGTTGGTGTATTTTATTTTATTGGTTGAAAATGAATGGATTGAAGCCGGGCACGGTGGTGCACACCTGTAATCCCAGCACTTGGGAGGTTGAGGCAGGAGGATCGCGAGTTCAAAGCCAGCCTCAGCAATGGTGAGGCACTTAGCAACTCAGACCCTGTCTCTAATACAAAAAAAAAAGGGGGGGGGGGCTGGGGATAGGGATGTGGCCCAGTGGTCTACTGCCCCTGAGTTCAATCCTCAGTACCAAGAAAAAAAGAATGGATTGAGAGGAAAGGTGTGAGGAAACCTTGGACATCCTTCCTACGGGCTCATCCCCACTTGCTGCCCTCCGTAGGACATCAGATCTGAGGTCCCTCTTGTTCCAGTATGACCTCTTCTTCCAGAAGCTAGAAGAGCCCACTGAGTGCTGGAAGACGCCCGGTGCCTGCTGCCAAAATAAAAACTGTGTTAAATGCAAACGCCCCCCACCCCCCGCAGGGAGGAAGCTGGCCAGAAAAGGGCCGTGGTCAAACACCTGTTGTTCCAACTATACTCGGGACTATCTGGTGCCTCGCGTTTCTCCTGCCACTCAGGACCCCGTGGGCGGGGCCCGGCGCACTGTCCTCTCAGACCGAGGAGGCTGGGCGGTGTCAACCGTCCAATCTCGCGCGGGTCCGGGTGGAGGAAGCGGCGCCAGGTGGGCGCTTTCCTTCGCTGCGTGGCTGGCCGCAGGCGTCCTTTACTCCGGGGACCCCCAGGTGACTCCGGGGCAGCCTCCGTCGCGCTGTGACCTTTACTGACGGTGGGCTCCGTAGGGATGACAACGGGTGACCCCCAAAGCCGGGAAATGGTGAGTCTGGGGCCCGGCGTGGGGACGCCGGGTGACACTGGCTAGCCAGAGCCGGCGTGGCGGGCCGGGCCTCCCCTCCGCGGTCTCCCGCCTCGCTTCTCCGTCTCTGGTCCGCGGCGTGGGGCGGGGCCGGCCGTCCTGCGCGGTGACTCGCCCCGGCGCGGAGCCCTCTGCGGGCAGCTCCCCGCCCGCGGCCCCCTACACCCGGCGGGAGCGTCGCGGGGACCCCGACTCCCGCGTGGGGTGCGCGCCGGGTAGCTGCGGCTGTGGGGCCCGTCCCTCCATTCTCCCTAGCGAGGAGTCGCCCTTCGTTTTCCAGGTTCGTGGAAAGTAGAGTCTCAGATCAGCACTCCCCCAACTCCGGCCTGTCTTGTAGGGCCCGACATAACTCCCTAAATTTCCCTCGGCAGTTCCCGGTTTCACCAACTCTTTGTCTTTCATTCTACTTTTTAGGCAAATGCAATATTCTAATTCTTTTCCTTTTCTAAATTTTTAAATATTTTTTGAACCGGGGATTGTGATAGATGGGCTCCCCCCCCCCCCCCCCCCCCCCCCCAGTTTTCCACATCCTGAGAGAAGCAATCGTGTTTCATTTTGGGCAGGATGTTTCTTCCCCGGGCAGGAGCCAATAGAGCCAATAAAAGGTCGCCCCGTTCTATGGGCAAAGAGCCAATGGCGTTGGGGTTGCTCTGGTGCACCTCCCACCAGAAATCCCTATATAGGGCCCTGTTCCGAATACACAGACAGACACAGGGACGCACACATCAGCTCGTTGCTGCTGAGAGGAAGAAGCCACTCAGACACATCAGCTCAACCCTGCGGAGAGGAGGAAGCCACTGCGACAGCTCCAGACCCGTCGCCTGCAGCGCGCCGCCGCTCCCAGCTGACAGCTCCAGCCTCCAGCCAGACAGCAGCTGCTTTAGCTGATAGCTCCAGAGATCCCAGCCGGTGCGGCCAAGCACCCACCTTCTGTCCAGAGCTTGCACACTCCCTTCTCCCTGACTCCCCTCTCCCAGCACCTCTTCTCCGGTTTTGCTACCAGCCACGAAGGCTGTTGAATATCAATCTCTTGGCTGCACGGCTGTCCCTGGTGTGATGTTTTGCCCTTCAGATTGAATCCCCAGCCCTTTTTTGTATTTTTATTTAGAGACAGGGTCTCACTGAGTTGCTAAGTGCCTTGCTATTGGTGAGGCTGGCTTGAACTCACGATCCTCCTGCCTCAGCCTCCCAAGTGCTGG
Organism: Tamias sibiricus; assembly: GCA_025594165.1. Classification (NCBI taxonomy): domain Eukaryota; kingdom Metazoa; phylum Chordata; class Mammalia; order Rodentia; family Sciuridae; genus Tamias; species Tamias sibiricus. Next base: position 11,270,790 of record CM046673.1, read on the forward strand.
GATTACAGGCGTGCGCCACCGCGCCTGACTGACTTGATTTCCATTTATCTACAGGCAAAAATAAATGATTTACTTATTTGTTTTAGTTGTACACAATGCCTTTGTTTGTACGTAGTGCTGAGGATGAACCTGGCCGTGCATATGCTAGGTGAGCGCTCTACCGCTGAGCCACAACCCCACCCCCAAATAAATGATTTTTTAAAAAATATTTTTCTGTTTGTACATGTTTTACCTGACGGGGGTAAAAAAAAGCAAAGAACAATGGCCTGACAACCCTTTGTAAAAAATTCTTGTGCCTCTCTTTTATTTTCCTTAGCGTAGTCTCCTTATCGGAATGATTTGGGGTTGGTCCCATTGGGAGACTACAGGCTGATGTGTCTGTCCTCACCCACCCTCCTGCTTTTCCTGAGTCTGGGTGTCAGAACTGCTTGGGACTGACCCACGATGTCCATAGCTGCCATTTATCTGTAAGTGTCTAGTGAATGTCAATGCCCAAGTCGTTTCTTCCCAGAGAACTGTCTGAGGTAGGGGATGGGTCTCAGGGAAGCAGCTGGAGGCCCTGGGGTTGGGGGTCTTCCTCCTAGTAATGCTCTTCTAAATAGCTAGCCCCTTGAGACACACACCTTTTCTTCCCTAACCCCAGGTTCCATTTCTTAGGTTGGTGGTCAGCCAGTCAGACACTGGTATGGAGGGGACTGGACAGACAGAAATGATTCCTGTTCTCTGGGATCTCTCAGAGTGAAGGTGTTTTGACCCCTAAAGTTTTTGACCCCTAAAGGCTGAGTCATTTTTCCCTCTCCAAATTGTGGAACCCAAACAACACTGAGTACCCATTGAGCAGTGAGGGAGATTTTTATTTTTGGCCAAGAGTGGAAATGGGAGCTACACTAGCAGTTTCAGCAGCCCGCCTGAAGAGGAACTTATGGAGTCAGGCATCCTGTCCTCAAAGACAAGCAAGATTTGGGCAGAGTTAAGAAATTCAACTAAGCCAGGTGCGCGGTGCGCACGCCTGTAATCCCAGCACTTTGGGAGTCTGGAGGCAGGAGGATCAAGAGTTCAAAGCCAGGGCTGGGATTGTGGCTCAGCGGTAGAGCACTCGCCTAGCACGCGTGCTGCCCGGGTTCGATCCTCAGCACCACGTAGAAATAAACGCATTGTGTACAACTAAAGCAAATAGATAAATATTAAAAAAAAAAAAAAAAGAGTTCAAAGCCAGCCTCAGCAACGGCAAGGCACTTAGCAACTTAGTGAAACCCTGTCTCTAAATAAAATACAAAAAAGGGCTGGGGATGTGACCCAGCGGTGGAGTGCCCCTGAGTTTTAATCCCTGGTACCACAAACATAAAAGAAATTCAGCTAGGCCAGCCAGGCAGTACAAGGACAGGGGGGTGTGCTCTGGGGGCAGCATCCCATGTGTCTTGGGTGGACATTGAGCCCCTTGATGAGCAGGTGGCGGTGGAGGCATGTCCTACGAGGTAGAAGTACCTGACTTGACATCCGAGTCAGACAGACCTGTGTTCCAGGTCAGCATGCCCCTTCCTGGGTTTGTCACCTTGAAAAGACTTTGTTCACTTGAGTGCCAGTTTTTATTAAGAGTATTTCATCAGTAGAGCTTAAAAGATAAAATATTTTCATTCAGGAAATAAGAAAGATTTCAGGTAAGAAAATCAAAATCGAATTTTCCATTCCATTTGTTAAAAATTCTTAACTTCCAGGCTGGGGCTATAGTTCAGTGGCAGAGCTTGCCTAGCATGGGTGAGGCATTGGATTCCATCCTCAGCACCACATAAAAATTATTTTAAATAAAGTTATAAAAATAAAAAAATCTTACTTCCTTTCTTTCTTCCCCAGGTCATGTGTATTACAGTTCTTTGATCTGTGCTTTCATTTTAAGTAATTTCAAATGGAATTCCAGAATGTAAACGGGGTGGGGGCAGTATATTAAAGTGTCTCTTCCCTGATGGCTGCAGAAAAACAAAAACATTTCCCAAGAATGTCTGACAAATTTCACAAATTAAAAAGATTCATTAAGCCGGGTGTGGTGGCGCACGCCTGTAATCCCAGCACTCGGGAGGCTGAGGCAGGAGGATCCCAAGTTCAAAGCCAGCCCCAGCAATGGCAAGGCACTTAGCAACTCAGTGAGAGCCTGTTTCTAAATAAAATACAAAAACAGGGCTGGGGATGTGGCCCGGTGGTCGAGTGCCCCTGAGTTCAATCCCTGGTACCACAAAAAAAAAAAAAAAAAAAAAAAAAAAGATTCACCAAGACATTAACCAGTTCCTCTCCTCTGAAGGGTGGATAATTTGTAGTGGCAAATGACTGTTCTGTTCCCTGAGTAATAGGAGTATCTAGCATTATTCATAAAAAGCTCTTGTAAGACCATACCTTAAGTTTATGCAACTGAAGTACTTAGGATAGTAACCCTGTTGGGTTTCCTTATGGAGACAAGCGACCAGGAAGACCAAAAACATGGAGGATTGGAACTTTCATCTCCATCCCCCTACTTCTGGAAGCAGGAGGTGCTTGTGAGTTGGTGAACACATTGTTGGGGGTTGAGGTCACATGTCTGAGAGGTCCTGAAAGATTTGCTCCTCTCCCTCCCTTGGCTACTTCCCTTGCCCTGGAAGTCACTTCTCTTTGTCTATTCCTGAGTTGCAACCTTTATAATAAATTGGTAAAAATAAGTAAACTGTTCTGCTCAGTTCTCTGACTAGTTGTAGCAAATTACTGAATTTGAGAAGGTGGTTGTGGGAACACCAAAATTATTGGCAATTGCTGAGTATTAGGGGTGGCCACCAGGGTTTGGGATTGAGCTCTGAACTTGTAGGGCCTCTGCTAACTAGATGGTGTCAGATTTGAAATATCAAGACACCTAGTTGGTGTTGGACAATTGGAAAATTGGTTCAGCAAACACTGCATTTTTTTTTTTTTTTAGTTGTGGATGAACACAATACCTTAATTTTGTTTGTTTATTTTTATGTGGTCCTGGGGATCGAACCCAGTGCCTCACGCATGCTAGGCAAGCGCTCTACCACTGAGCCACAATCCTGACCAACACTGCATTTTTTTTATTTCAGAATTGTGGTAAAAAAAAGACATCCCATTGGGGGCTGGGATTGTGGCTCAGCGGTGGAGCGCCCGCCTAGCACGTGGGCGACCCGGGTTCGATCCTCAGCACCACATACAAATAAAACGAATTGAATAAAACACATTGTGCACAACTAAAGCAAATTAAAAAAAAAAAAAAAAAAAAGACATCCCATTGCTGGGAGTGTAGCTTGATGGCCACACACATGCTTAGCAAACACACAGACCCTGGACTCTCCCAGCACACCCTTCCCCACCAGGCAAAAAAAAGTTAAGGTGTGGAAGTCCCAGAATTAAATTCCTGAATTATTACCTAGGAGTGAGCCCCCTGACTCTACCTGGGCTTCACCTGCACAGGAGGGTGGTCTTCAGGCTTAGGAGTATGTTTCACCTTCTGAGTGTGGGTGTCCTTGTGAACTGTGAGTGAAGCAGCCTGTCCCTGAGCTGCTTCTCCTTTGTTTGTGGGATCTTGCTGCTGCTGAACAGCACTGTGGCTGTGTACTTAGGACTGGGATTCCATCGTGTGCGTGTAAAAGTTTTTTTTATTTCCTTGGTTGACAATATGAGTGAGTGAGGAGGTCTGAAGAAGCAAAGATAATTTTGAACAGAAATGTTTGTTCTAGCCGGGCGCAGTGGCGCACGCCTGTAATCCCAGCACTTTGGGAGGCTGAGGCAGGAGGATCGCGAGTTCAAAGCCAGCCTCAGCAATGGTGAGGCACTTAGCAACTTAGTGAGACCCTGTCTCTAAATAAAATACAAAAAAGGGCTGGGGATGTGGCCCAGTGGTCAAGGGCTACTGAGTTCAATCCCCAGTACCAAAAAAAAAAAAAAAAAAAAGAAATGTTTGTTCTATCCTGAATTTATATAATATGAATATAAACATGCACGGATTTACCACCAGGGTGAATCAGTTGACCATGGTCAGTTTGGCTGTGACTCCCTGATGTCACCACTGCCCTGATTCTTTTCGTTATTCTGTAGAGCTTACCCTCTATTTCTTGAAAGGCAGAATTTTACCTCTTAGTTTTCAGTAAGTTAATATTACCATCAGCATACCATTTATATTGTGCCAAAGGGCTTCTCTTGTGCTTTCTTTGCCTCAGTCTGTTGCACACGTGCTGTGAGGTGTGTGTAGCTGCCTGACATACAGCCACAATACCGCGGGAGGAGATTCGGTGGCAGGAATCTATTATTCTTAGTCTCTGGCTTTCTCTTTATCTCTTCTTCTCTTCTTAGCTAAACTCTTTTCTCATTTCTTTCTTAGTCTCTGTCTTTCTTAGTTTCTTAGTCTCTGTCTCATTTCTTTCTTAGTCTCTGTAGCTCTCATTTCTTTATACTCTGACTCTTTTTTTTTTTAATATTTATTTATTTGCTTTAGTTGTACACAATGCGTTTATTTGTATGTGGTGCTGAGGATCGAACCCGGGCCGCGCACATGCTAGGCGAGTGCTCTACCACTGAGCCACAATCCCAGCCCTATACTCTGACTCTTATTTCTTCTTCTGACTACGTTCTGGCCGCTCTGACTCTTTTCTTCTCCGACCCGAACTCTTCTTCCGACCGACTGAGCGACTGAACGACTGACTGAATGAATGCCGCTTCTGACCGCTTTCACCTGGTTATATACCTTTAGCTTTGTGGGTGCGTCACGTGCATTTACAGGTGCATCACGTGCATACTTAATGTATGATTATTATCAGGTGGAACTTATGGCTTCCAGCTAACCGCAATAGCCATCTCCCTGATTGGGGCTCCTTCAGGTGTGACCCACGCAGTTCACTCACCATCACTGCTGCAGGATTTGGTGGTTCTGGTACAGCGTGCTCGAGAATTACAGACCACCACACTTATTGAGCCAAATTGAGAGGAAAAAGGTCCTTTAATGAGCAAGATAGGCAAGGGACTGGGAGCAGGCTAGTGACTCAAAGAACTCCCAGCACTTGAATTTTGGAAGCACAGAGTTTATAAAGACAAAAGCAACAAGGACAGTTAAGCCAGATGTAGGTCAGAAAGACCTTGTTGATACAGTTTTTTTTTTTTTTTTTTTTTTTTTTTTTGTGTGTGTGTGTGGTACCAGGGATTGAACTCAGGGGCACTCGACCACTGAGCCAAATCCCCTGCCCTTTTTGTATTTTATTTAGAGACAGGGTCTCACTGAGTTGCTAAGTGCCTCGCCATTGCTGAGGCTGGCTTTGAACTCTTGATCCTCCTGCCTCAGCCTCCCAAGTGCTGGGATTACAGGCGTGCGCCACCGCGCCCGCCTGTTGATACAGATGTTTTGATTATACATTTCAGAGTTATTTTTGTTATACATCAGGGCCATAGTCAGTGCTGCAGGAAGGTCCTACTGTACTGTCATCATAGATACAGCTGTCAGGAGGCTGAAAAGAAAACATTTTAAGCAAGCATTAAATGGAATCAGGCCAAAACAAAATGGCATTGCTTTATTTCCATTTCATTTCCAAGGTTTTTTCTTTAACTCCTTAATACTGGGAATTGAACCTAGAGGTGCTCTGCCCCTGAGCTCTATCCCCAACCCTTTAAAAAAATTTTAAATTTTGAGACAAGAGTCTTAATAAATTTTCTAGGCTTCCCTCAAATTTGTGATTCTCCTGCCTCAGCCTCCTGAGTTGCTCATACTTGACTTCTCTGCATTATTTAATGTTGACAACTCTTTATATGTTTTTGTTAAACCAATAATTTTGTGTGTGTGTGTGTGGTGCTGGGGATTGAACTCAGGGCCTTGTGCATGCAAAGCAAGCACTCTACCAACTGAGCTATATCCCCAGCCCACAAAGAATATTAATCTAATCTTTCCTACCAAAGATTTACATGAGTTTCATGAACTTAAAAAGCATTTGGAGCCGGGCGCGGTGGCGCACGCCTGTAATCCCAGCACTTTGGGAGGCTGAGGCAGGAGGATCGCGAGTTCAAAGCCAGCCTCAGCAATGGTGAGGCACTTAGCAACTCAGTGAGACCCTGTCTCCAAATAAAATACAAAAAAGGGCTGGGGATGTGGCCCAGTGGTCAAGTGCCCCTGAGTTCAATCCCTGGTACCAAAAAAAAAAAAAAAAAAGCATTTGGGTTAGTTTCTATACCTCCAAGAGCTTTGGAAATGCTTAAATTTTCTTAGTGCTTAGTTTTTAAGGCAATTAAATAGAGATTTTTGTTTTTCACAAGTTACTTTTGAATAGTACTATCTGGAGATAGAGGAATATAACATACATATGTATACACATACATAGATTTACATAAACATACAGACACAGATTATATAGCTTTCATTTTAAAATTTTGGCCATGGTAGGTACAAAGTATACAACTCATCAGTTTATATTTTTAAAAATTGGTTCTACATTGTGTATCTGGCAGATAAAATAATTCATGGCTACCTGTTAATATAGTTAAAGCTATTTTACCACTATTTTTGGAAAAGGCTTTTAAAATTTTTCATTTGCCATTTTTTTTCCTTCTCAGTGCTAGAGATTGAGCCCAGGATCTGGCACATGCTAGGCAAGTGCTCTACCATTTCAGTGCCTTTTCAAATTTTTGTTTTTGAGAGGGTCTTACTGAGAGGGTCTTACTGAATTTCCCAGGTTGGCTTTGAACTTGGGATCCTTCTGCCTCAGCCTTGAGTAGCTGGGATTACAGGTATGCATTACTGTGCCTAGTTCGTTCACCCTTCACAGGTAATCTTTTTTTTTTTTTTTTCAGTTGTTGATGGACCTTTATTTTATTTATTTATCTTTTATGTGGTACTGAGACTCGAGCCCAGTGCCTCACACATGCTAGTTAATCGCTCCACCACTGAGCACAACCCTAGCCCTTGACAGGTAATCTTATGGAGGCTGTTGATTAAATTCTAGTTTTTTTTTTTTTTAAAGGCATCTATCCCCCATTTTTTTCAGGTGTCATTTTTTCTTAACTTCTTGCCTATTTCAGACATAAAGATTTATATCTGCCAGGGATTGAGAAAGGAAGTTTTGAGGATGTTTGTCCATTATAAGAGAGATAAAAGGTAATTTAAGTTATTCTTTTCCTTAAGCATAGAACAGTCTAATTTTTTTGTCCTTTGGGGGGCAGGCAAAATATGGGAAGGTCTGGAGCTGATGGAGTTTGATTCTAGAGCCCCAGCAAGTGGGAGGGGTTGTAAATACTGCAAATCCTGTGTTGGCTTTAGGTTCCCTGAACCTGTAGCATATCTGTCACAAGCCACCCGTGGGCTGTGTGTGGACTGTGTTGCACATAGTAGCCTCCTGAGGGGATAAGTGTGGCACCCCCTCCTCCAACAGGGATTGACTGCCTGATGCAGGTGAACTTCCCCCTCAAGCTCTGCCAAAGATCCTACACTGCACCTGAGATGGGCGTGACCTGCCAAGATGTCAGTCAACCTGCTGACTACAAGACATCAAAAGCAAGACTCCACCCTTGAAACCTTATTTATCCCTGCTTTTGAGGTACCCCATTAAATAAACCACCGGAGCCATCTTTTCTTTGCCTAGTTCCAGAACCCATGTGGACTAGATCTATCAGGGGCTTCGCATTCTGCAAATATATTTCTGAGTATTTGTGTTTTGTTACTTACTAATTATCTAAGATTTTTTTTTTTTTTTTTTTTTTTTTGAGTACCGGGGATTGAACTCAGGGGCACTCGTCCTCTGGGTCACATCCCCAGCCCTTTTTTGTATTTTATTAGAGACAGGGTCTCACTGATTAAGTCTAAGCTGAGGCTTTTGAACTCGCGATCCTCCTGCCTCAAAAATTACAGGCGTGCGCCACCGCGCCCGGCTTATCTAAGATTTTTTAAAAAATTTTATTTATTTGCTTTAGTTGTACACAATGCGTTTATTTTTATGTGGTGCTGAGGATCGAACCCGGGCCGCGCACGTGCTAGGCGAGCACTCTACCGCTGAGCCACAATCCCAGCCCTAATTATCTAAGATTTTAAGTTTTAGAGTAGCTTGGATTCCCCTGGACAGAAAGAACCCTGCAAAGAGACACTGGCTGTTACCCCTGCCCCCATACATATCTATGTTTTGATTGTCAGGGTTTAAACCAGTAACTTGTGTATTCCAGGCCTGGAGATGAGGCCAAAGTGCTTTCTGTAAATCTTGCAGGCAAAGGGAAGTCTGAAAGTAAGCGTTTGGTGTTTATAGGATTTCCTCAGGAAGTTGGGAGTGGGGCTTTAACCAAGACTTCAGGGGTCCAAAAGATCTTTTGGAGGGTCAGGGACAAGGAATTGGGGGTAAAGTATAAGTGGATGAAGAAGAATTTATAGCACATGTAGATTTTCTTTTTAATAGGGAAATGAACACAAAATTTATTATATACCCAAGATATGGAAGTATTAGACTCTACAAGTGTGGATTTTAGTTTTTAAGACTGCTTCTGTTGATATTATTTTTTTATTCTTATCAAGGGGAGATCTTTACTTCTATCCTTGACATTATCTCCATAGGTACGAATAGGACGATTGTTAGAAAGGAAAACTCTCTTTAAAAAGCCCTTTTAGATATAGCCAAAATTTTAAAGAGATACCCATTTGAACATGACCCTAGACCAGTGTGCCTTGTTATGGCTTAAAGTAAATGAACTTTTTTTAGCTTAACTGTGGGTGCAGGAGGCATTTTTCAAAAGGCTGCAAAAGATGCAAAACTAGCCTACGAAAGAAAGGACCTTCACTGTTACATGCAGGGTGTGGTATCTCAGAGCAAGATTTTAGTTAGTTTCTATACTTCTAAGAGTTCTATGGGGCTGGGGTTGTAGCTCAGCGGCAGAGCGCTTGCCTCGCACGTGCGCGGCCCAGGTTCGATCCTCAGCACCACGTAAACATAAATGCATTGTGTACAACTAAAGTAAATAAATAAATATTCTTTAAAAAAAAAAAAGAGTTCTGCAAACACTTAAATGTGTGTTTATTTTGTAAAGCCGATTAAGTAGAGTTTTCTACAAGTTGCTTTTGATACTACCACCTGGCGATAGAAAAATATCACATGTTTATATAATATTCATTAGCATATATAATGTATCTATATTCATATCTACATATAGATATGGAACACACCCAGAGGTGTATACAGATCCACTAATCTGTGGATCAGATAGGCAATAGTGGAAAAATTTCCAGCATAAACAAGACAGTAAAGCTTGTGGTAACAAGGGCTCCTTATGGCTTCCTTATGACAACACAAAATACAAAGGGAAGGAAAAACAATGCCTATTTCTGGGAGGTTTTAGGATTCATAACCAATGGATACCTGAAAACTAGAAACCAAGAAATCATAAACGACTTCCAAATAAAAGCAAAGACAGTTCTCTTCGGGCACAGAGCAGATGTGCCACTCAGGACATGCAGATCCGATGGGCACCGGCACTCTGCCGAAAGAAGGTGGTCTTGGACATCTGTAACAAGAAGTGGGTATTGTAGGTTAGCATTCTTTGGGGGACATGAGCAGGATTGAGGCAAGTTTGGCAGTTGGAAATTGTTGGAAATCAAGGGAGCTATAAATTTTGTTTTGTTTTGTTTTGGTACTGGGATTGAATCCACGGGTGCTCAACTACTGAGCCACATCCCCAACCCTTAAATTTTATTTTTTTTATTTTGAGACAGGGTCTCACGGTTGCTGAGGCTGGCTTGGAACTTGTGATCCTCCTGCCTCAGCCTCCTGAGTTGCTGGGATTACAGATGTACAGCACCACACCAGGATTAGATTTTGTAAGCCTGTTGGAATGTTTAGGTCAGGAGGCAAACTAGCCAACTTGGTATTTCTCAGACCTTGCAAAGTAGTGCTAAATTTGGGTAAATTGTTCCCTCTGATGAATTCAATTCCTGATATGATGTCTGCACGACAGCTTACCCTGTCAGCAAATCCCCAAGGCTCAGAAAAGGAATTTTGCTCCTTTTTTTTTTTTTTTTTTTTTTTGTGGTACCAGGGATTGAACTCAGGGGCACTCGACCACTGGGCCACATCCCCAGCCCTTTTTTTTTTTTTGTATTTTATTTAGAGACAGGGTCTCACTGAGTTGCTAAGTACCTCGCCATTGCTGAGGCTGGCTTTGAACTCACGATCCTCCTGCCTCAGCCTCCCAAGTGCTGGGATTACAGGCGTGCGCCACCACGCCCGGCAGAATTTTGCTCTTTTTTATGTTTATTTGAAGCTGTTTTGACTTTGTTTTTGTGGTGCTGGGAATGGAACTCAGGGCCTACCCCATGATAGAAAAGTGAGCTACAGCCCTAGCCCATCTTTACTTTTATTTTATCAGAACCAAGAGTCAGAATCCAAAGAATTCATTCTTCCAAATGTTTTCTACTGCCAACCTGAATTTGGAAATTTCTTCTCTCTCCCTATTTTTTTTTTTTTTTTTTTTTGTGTGGGGGGTGGGGCTATGCTGGGGGTTGAACCCAGTAGTGTTCTACCACTGAGAAATATCCCTAGTCCTTTTTATTTTTTTATTTTGACACAGAGTCCTGCTAAGTTGCTGAGACTAGCCTTGAACTTTAATCCTCCTACTTCAGCCTCCAGAGTAGCTGGAGTTAAGGTGTGTGCTGTTGCACCTGGATTTAGCTCCTTTCTTAATGGCTTAGTCTTTTTCTTATGAGAAAGCTCAGTCTGTTCTTTCATCAACAAACATTTGTCTCTATTTCTCTTTTAGCAGGGTCACATGGACTTCCTTGAATATGTATTTCTCCGTTTGATGTTTATTCTCGGTACCATTTCCAGAAGTTTTACATGGTTCATTTTCTTATAGTTTTGGCCATTTTTACTCAAGTGTAGGTCCACAGAGCTCCTCACACTGTCCTGTTGGAAATTAGGCCCCAGGGCGATGTATTTTTGTAAGTTTTTGGATCTTTTCACAGGGTGCTGGGGATGGAACCCAGGGCCTCATATGAGCTGAGCCATTCTCCTGGGGCCTGCCCTGCCTTTAATGAGGCAAATGCATATTAATTTCAGAAGCTGTGTGCTTCCTTCCTCATTGCTGGGTATTACTATATCTCCTTATAAGAATAATATATCATTTGCAGGCAAAGATGCAGCCAAGCAGCACAGCTGTGGGGGGCAAGGGAAAGATCACATTGCCACAGCCACCGTGGCCTTCCCTTAGATGTCAGACACTGCAGGACATGGGACATAAAAGAGCTTACCCTTGCTGTAATCCCATTCACACAGGAGGCTGAGGCAGTGGGTCACAAGTTCAAGGTCAGCCTAGACCACTTAGCAAGACCCTGTCTAAAAAACAAGAGAAGAAGGGCTGGTGATAGAGCACCCCTGGGTTCAGTCCCCAGTACCAGGGTGGAGGCAGGGAAGAGCTTGCCCTCATTGAAGGTGTCAGGCAGACTTTTGGACTGAAAAGGAACTCTGAAGCTCCCCAGACTGGAAAGCCCAGCGGTCACAGGACAGGAGCAGCTGCGGGCCAACTCCAGCTGTGCGTGAGGATGTCACATTCAGTCCCAGATGAGGTGGCTGTGTGAGTGAAGGGGGTGGAGTCTTTGTCAGATTCTAGAGTCACTTGGATCAGGGAACAGATGAAAAATGCACTTTTCGGGGCTGGGATTGTGGCTCAGCGGTAGAGCGCTCGCCTAGCACGTGGGCTACCCGGGTTCAATCCTTAGCACCATGTACAAATAAAACGCATTGAATAAACGCATTGTGTACAACTAAAGCAAATAAACTAAAAAAAAAAAAAAAAAAAAAAAAAAAAAAAAAAAACAGGGGAAAATGCACTTTTCATTCCCACCCTTGTTCTTTTAACAAGCAGTCGGATTATTTTTGAGGGTGTTGCCGCCTGCAGCAACGAGACCGCGGGAAAGAAATCGGAGGCAGACTGGGAATGAGTGGTTCCTTTATTGTTCCTTTTTCTTCCTTCTCCTTTCTCTATCTTCTCTCTGATTCTGCCCCCCCAGTTCCTCTCTACCGTCTGGTTAAATACTCTTTACCCATCACAGATGCATTAGTTCTCTTAATAAGCATACACGTGTCTCACAAGCTCGACTTACAGGTGCAGCACGCAGTACCCACGAGCACAGAAAAATTCTTAGTCAATTACTATAAAGGTCAGGTGTAAGTTGTAGTAAACAAAGCCTTGCTTCTGACAAACAAGTAAGCGCCACCTCTTGGCTCTCAGCCAGCCGCCATCTTAGAGCTACTTCCTCATCAAAGGCTCTTACATGAGGGTACTGGGGATTTAAACTCAGTGGTACTCTACCACTGAGCTATATACCTAGCCCTTATTTATTTATTTAGACAAGGTCTAAGTGCTGAAGCTGGCCTCCAACTTGTGATCCTCCCGCCTTAGCCTCCCAAGTAGCTGGGATTGTAGGCATATGCCCTGCACCTGGCCAGATTCCAGTTTTGGATGTTTGGTGACAGTTGAAGCCTCAGCCTTCCATTTTTCTCTTGTGCCCACACCTACACAAACTGCAGAGAAAGCTTGAGGCTTCTGTAGCTGGCTCTGGCCAGAGATTCAAACCACATAAGACTCTACTTGTTTGGCATGAGCTCTTGCCCTGTCCTACTTCCCAGTACCAGTGCACCCGTTGCTTGTTCCCTCAAGCCTTTCCACCTGTTTGACAGGCCTGCTCTGTTCTCCCCAAAACCTAAAATTAAGAAAGTAATCATTTTATCCTTTCTTGAAATATATATGTTCATCTATTTCAATATCTGAACCAAACTATGCATGGCCCAGCTGCTTTTACAGGTGACCAAAAAACAAAAGAAAATTGAAGATGATACATATATCATGGTACACAACAGTAACAATATTGTTCTATTGGTAAACTCTGCAGATCTTTTCACATCAAACTCTGCCCTCTGTATTTATGAAGATGAGTGTGATGGTGTTTTTTTTTTTTTTCATATTACACATATAGAGCACTTTTTTACAAATCTCTGGTTGTATGCAAAGTATATTCACAACATTCGTGATTTCATACATGCACTTAGGGTAATGATATCCATCTCATTCTACCATCTTTTTTTTTTCTTCACCCTTTTGCCCCCTCCCTCCCCATTGGCCATTCTAATATTCCTCTGATCCTCCTATGCTCCCCATCCCAACCCGACTGTGAGTTGGCCTCCTTATATCAGAGAAAACATTTGGCATTTGGCTTTTTGGGATTGGCTAACTTCACTTAGCATTATATTCTCTAACTCCATCCATTTTCCTGCAAATGCCATGATTTTATTCTGTCTTATTGCTGAGTAATATTCCATTGTGTGTATATACCACATTTTCTTTATCCATTCATCTACTGAAGGGCATCTAGGTTGGTTCCACAGTTTAGCTATTGTGAATTGTGCTGCTATAAACATTGATGTGGCTGTGTCCCTATAGTATGCTGTTTTCATGTCTTTTGGGTAAAGACCAAGGAGTGGGATAGCTGGGTCATAAGGTGGTTCCATTCCAAGTTTTCCAAGGTATCTCCATACTGCTTTCCATATTGGCTGCACCATTTTGCAGTCCCACCAACAATGTATGAGTGTGCCTTTTTCTCCACATCCTCTCCAACATTTATTGTTTTTTGTGTTCTTAATAGCTGCCATTCTGACTGGTGTGAGATGAAATCTTAGAGTGGTTTGATGGTGTTTTTATATAGCCAGTTCTTTCTAAATATCACTTGCAACTAAGGTTTGCTTAGGTCAGGAAATATCCTCCATTAGTGTCGGTACTTATACCAGGTCTGGAGGGATCCAGATGTAAGCTTCCCGATGTTCTCTCAGTATAATCATCTTAATGGGCTCCATCCCCTAAGCAGCAGATTGTGACAGTATATATAAAAAGCCTTCTACTGGGCAAGCATGTTAGACACTCAGTGGCTACAGTGTTTTCTGAAGGTTGATGATGTAGATACGCTCTGCTTGACCTGTAGTAAAAGTCTCCAGACCCTTGCGGCTGAGAGTGTAGCTCAGTGGCACTCACATAGCATGTGCTAGGCCCTGGGTTCAATTTCCCAGTACTAGAGAAAACAGTGTGGCTCTCAGAAGGAAAACAGGAATACAGTATGTCCCATATTGTTTGCATGAACAATTTGGGCACAGTGAGCCACTCTCACCAGTAATTTGACAAGGTCCTTGCCAGAATCTCAGTATCCAGATACCTGTGCATGAAAGGCATTTCTAAGCATAAGCATCTCCTCCACAGTAGTCACTCAGACTTCTTTAAGAGCAAGCAGTAAATCCAGGCTCAGTAGTGCACACCTGTAACCCCACCAACTCAGGAAGCTGAGGCAGGAGGATTGCAAGTTCCAAGCCAGTCTCAGCAATTTGCAAGACCCTGTCTCAAAAAAAAAAAAAAAAAAAAAAAAAAAGAAGTGTTTGCAATGTAGCTCAGTGGTTGAGCCCCAGGCTGGCAAGCGGTACAGCTCGACAGTGCAGGTGAATCAAGACCAGAGCTGTTGGGACTATGTCTGCCAAGGGACAAAGATTTGACTGCTTACCACGCCCTAAAGGACCGGGCTAAACCAAGGGGTGTGGCTATGACGTAGCGTGAGAGACTGAACCGCCTTGCTTGCTGATTGGTTAGTTCTAGGCCTATTTAAGTCAATGCTTGTTCAATAAAAGAGAGTTCTTCGGACATCTCGCGTGCTATATACAAGACTCCCTAGATGTGGCGTGTGTTCTGTTCAAACAAACAGAGGTAAGGCATCTAGCGATTTCTGTCCTTCAGCTCGCCCCGCTGGGTGAGTTGCAATCTTTCCTGCTGGCAGGAAAAATTCCCTTCTAGGGCCCAGAAAGGGAAGCGCAACTCAGAGCCCGGCTCCATTCATAACTCGGCGACCCCGGCACAGAGCAGCTTATTTTACTCCTTAGATCCACCAGGAAGACTGGTCTTCTGTCATCCTCGTGCTTTGCTAAATTCTAGCATCCTGCTGATGCTAGAATTGCTGTATGGGAACCTTTTCTCTGACCCCTGCACACAGACAATTATATGTTAATGATGTTTAATAGAGACCAGTGTTTTAGGGAATTGTGTGGCTGAGGATTCGTGTGCTCAAGGGCTAGGCTGTCATGATAGTGCCTATGGGAGCTCAGCAAGGAGATAATTGGGGGGCTATCTTGTAGCATGGATGGTAGGGAATTCAGCTTCCTGAAATTGTGTGCAGAAAAGCACATGTTTGATCATCAGGGGAAAATTCACCACCAGATCATTATGGATGTCCAGGCTTTGCAAAATGCAATTGTTAACTTCTTCAAGGTCAGCCAGGCCCAGGGTTCTTAACTAGGGTTCTGCAGGAAAGCATTCCTCTGGTGTCTTATCTCAGGATGTGTGTGTGTGTGTGAGAGCGCTGAAAGTCTGTGGGAAATAACCTGAGGCTTGGGGGAAAACAGGGGTTTTGTGGCGATCTAAATTTAGTCTTGCCTTTTCCCTCATATCTTAGTTCTCACTTCTTAACCCCATAAACTGACACAGAGGGGTGTGGTATAGCTCAGCAGGGAGTGTATACTTAGCATGCATGAGACCCTGGGTTCAGTCCCTAGCACCTTAAAAAAATAGCACTGAAGGAAGAAGAAAAGTAGCATCTGTGACATATATTACACAAACAAGTTAAAATCACTTCTCTACAAGACTATTTTCATTCAGCTAGCTGGATCCGGAGTACTTTAGGACAGTGGCCTGCTGGACTATGTCACATGTTACGTTTCCACATGCTTAGCTGGCCTCTCCTGCTTGGTGATGGGAATAAAAGAAAGGGCTTCCACTTCTTTTGTGTGCTTTTATGCATGAAAATCTCATGCAGTTCTGACCTTGCTTAATGGAGTAGTTATATGATGGGTAATAAAGAAGAAGATCAAAGTATTTTTCTCAACAGGAACTGATGGCCTTAGAATGGAAATATTTATCTCAATTATAGAGCGTTTTCCTCATTTCCCCAAGGTGAACACAGACTCCTGTGGGAACTTCTGAATTGAATATAGGCTTTGAGAGCTGTTGCTCTCACGCTCCTATACACACGTGTGTGACATTTCAGGACACAGTGACCCTTGAGGATGTGGTTTTGAACTTCACCCAGGAGGAGTGGACCTTGCTAGGTCCTTCTCAGAAGAAATTCTACAGAGAGGTAATGTGCGAAACCTTCAGGCATCTGACCTCTGTAGGTAAGTGTGACATCAATTCTTCAATTATGTAAAGAAAATGTGTTTCTTTCCGGGTGCTGTGGCACATGACGATAATCTCAGCAGCTTGACTGGGGCAGAAGGATCGTGAGTTCAAAGTCAGACTCAACAACTTAGCGAGACTAAGCAACTCAGTGAGACTGTGCCTCTAAATAAAATACAAAATAGGGCTGGAGATGGGGCTCAGTGGTCGAGTGCCCCTGAGTTTAATCCCCAGTACCCAAAAAAACCAAAACGAAATGTGTTTCTTACTTCTTAGTGGTATTTCAATATCTCGAATATGGAGAGGGTATAGTTTGGTGAGCAAACCAGACATGGTAACCACTAGTTAATTTAGGATCCAGAGTCTAATAATTTTTCTATAATTATTAATAATTTATTGTTTTCCTGGGTTCACACTTCAGGGAAAAAATCAGAAGACCAGATAATTGACAGTCAGTACGAAAACCATGAAAGAAATATCAGGTGAGTGGTACTCAAAAGAGGAAGTAATGCTAGAAAATCTGTATGTCCTAAATTTCTTTAAAGAAAGAAACAACAACGACAACAAAAGCCTCGCTTCAAATTTCTTTATTCTTAGAAACTTTCCACCAAATATCTTTCCTTAAAAGTGACATTGAGCCAGGCTTGGTGGCACATACCTGTAATCCCAGCACTTGGGAGGCTGAGGCAGGGGGATCACAAGTTCAAAGCCAGCCTCAGCAATGGCAAGGCACTTAGCAACTCAGTGAGACCCTGTTTCTAATAAAATACAAAAAAGGGCTGGGGATGTGGCCCAGTGGTCAAGTGCCCCTGAGTTCAATCCCTAGTACAAAAAAAAAAAAAAAAAAAAAAAAGTGACATTGAGGTGCTAGGGTTGTAGCTCAGTGGTAGAGCACTTGCCTAGCATATGTGAGGCACTGGGTTCAATTCTCAGCACCACATATAAACAAATAGAGTAAAGATCCAATTATATTAAAAAAAATTTTTTTAAGTGACATTGAGGGCTGGGGTTGTGGCTCAGTGGTAGGGTGCTCGCCTAGCATGTGGGAGGCTCTGGGTTTGATCCTCAGCACCACATAGAAATAAACAAATAAAATAAAGGTATTATGTCCAACTACAACGAAAAAATAAATATATATATTTTAAAAAGTGACATTGAGGGCTGGGGTTGTGGCTCAGCGGTAGAGAATACACCTAGCACGTGCGTGGCCCAGGTTCAATCCTCAGCACCATATAAAAATAAAGGCTTTGTGTACAACTAAAGCAAATAAGTAAATTTTTTTTTTTTAAGTGACATTGAGGGGTTGGGGATATATTTCAGTGGTAAAGAATATGCTTTGCATGCATAAGGCCCTGGATTCAATCCCCAGGACCACAAAACAAAACAGTGACACTGATCTTCAGAGTCTGAAAAATAATTCACTTAATAACTGTGTAAGGAAACTTGACTTATGAATACCAGTTTTTTAATGTTTATTTATTTACTTTAGTTGTACACAATACAATGCATTTACGTTTACGTGTGCTGAGGATCAAACCCGGGCCGTGCACGTGCGAGACGAGCGCTCTGCTGCTGAGCCACAACCCCAGCCCTATGAATACCAGTTTTGATAACAGCTGTGGTTAAACTCTCTTCCTGGGCATTCAGTCTAGCTGTTCCCAAGCAAGTCCAAGCAAAAAATTTTTAACTTTCTCTGAAAATAGTAAAAATGTAATTTTAATATCTAAGAGTAAGCATAAAATCATAAAGTTAAAAAAGCTATTAATAATATCCTCATTTGTTATGACAGTGATATGGTGGAGAAAAAATGTGAAGGTAATCCTGGTGGAGAAATCAGCAACATGCCACATCTTTTTTTTGTTTTTTTGGTACCGGGGATTGAACTCAGGGGCACTCGACCACTGGGCCACATCCCCAGCCCTTTTTTGTATTTTAGTAGAGACAGGGTCTCACTGAGCTGCTAAGTGCCTCGCCATTGCTGAGGCTGGCTTTGAACTCACGATCCTCCTGCCTCAGCCTCCCAAGTGCTGGGATTACAGGCGTGCGCCCCCACGCCCGGCCATGCCACATCTTAATCTGAAAAAAAAAAAAAAAAAAAAAAAAACCTCCTAGAATAAAACTATATGAATCTCATGTGCGTGGAACAGTCTTCACGCATCATTCATTTTTGAGTAAGGGTACAATGTCTCATACTGGACACAAACCAGAGGAGTGGAGAGAGCCTGTGGAGAAGCCCTGTGAATGTAAGGACTGTGGGAAAGCCTTCAGGTCTTGCTGCTATCTTAGAATACATGAAAGGACCACACTGGAGTGAGACGCTTCCAGTGTAAGCAGTGTGGACAGACCTTCACACTTCACCAGACCTTGCAGGCACATGAAAGGACTCACACTGCAGAGAAACCCTATGAATGTAAGCAGTGTGGGAAAGGCTTCATTTCTCTCTCAAACGTTCAAACACACGATTGTTCACACTAGAGATGGACCTTATAAGTGTAAGAAATGTGGGAAAGCCTTTCACTATCCCAGTTCCTTTCAACGATGTGAAAGAACTCACACTGGAGAGAAACCTTATCATTGTAAACAGTGTGGGAGAGCCTTCAGTTACTCCAATTCTTTTAGAAGACATGAAAGAACCCATGCTACAGAAACCCCTGTGAATGTTAAAAATTGAAGGGAAAAAAACCTTCAGTTACCATATGAGTTTGCAAGCCAGGCATTGTGGCACATGCCTGTAATTCCAGGGACTTCAGAGGCTAAGGCAAGAGGATCTTGTCTCAAAAAAAAAAAAAAAAAAAAAAAAGAGAGAACTTGCATCTGAGTTTTCTAATACATGAAATAAATCACTCTGGAGAGGAAGCTTTTGAAAGAAAGGAGTATAGGAAAGCTCTCATTTATGTCACAAGTAAATACAAACATGACAACACATGGGGGACTTTATAAATGAAAGGAATATGAGAAAGTATTCAATTGTCCTAGTTTGTTTCAAATCCATGAAAGTATCTGCATAAGAGAGAAGCCCCAGGGATGTGAATTAAGTGATTAACAATTAGAATAGTTGTTCCTGTCTATTCTGAATACATGGAAGAATTCAGTCTGGAGCCAGACAACACACCTACTGTTCTCCTAGTTACTCAGGAGGCTGAGGCAGAAGGATCAAAAGTTTGAGGTAAGGGCTGGGGATGTGGCTCAGCGGTAGAGCGCTCGCCTCGCATGTGTGCGGCCTGGGTTCGATCCTCAGCACCACATAAAAATAAATGCATTGTGTACGACTAAAAGCAAATAAATAAATATTTTTTAAAAAAAAGTTTGAGGTAAGGGCTGGGGTTGTGGCTCAGTGGCAGAGCGCTCGCCTCGCACGTGTGCGGCCTGGGTTCGATCCTCAGCACCACGTAAACATAAATGCATTGCATTGT
Organism: Tamias sibiricus; assembly: GCA_025594165.1. Classification (NCBI taxonomy): domain Eukaryota; kingdom Metazoa; phylum Chordata; class Mammalia; order Rodentia; family Sciuridae; genus Tamias; species Tamias sibiricus. The sequence continues at coordinate 11,290,385 of CM046673.1, forward strand.
GTACAACTAAAGTAAATAAATAAATATTAAAAAAAAAAAAAAGTTTGAGGCAAGCCTGGGCAAAGTAGCAAGATCCTGTCCCAAAATTTAAAAACAAGACTAGGAATGGAGCTCAGTGGTAAGAGCACTTGCCTACATGCTTACCATGAGGTGTTTTTTTTTAATATTTTTTAGTTGTAGATAGACACAATGCCTTTATTTTATTTATTTATTTTTATGGGGTACTGAGGATCGAACCCAGTGCTTCACACGTGCTAAATGAGTGCTCTACCACTGAGCCACAGTCCCAACCCAAGACCATGAGTTTCATATCGCATAAACAAAAATGCCAAACAGTGTTCACGAATTGGAATGAAACCACGTAAACCTAAGGAATGTGGTCAAGCCTTCAGTAGTCTCACTTTATTCTTGAAACCAGGGAGCAGTCACATGAGAGGAAACCTACTGACTGTGAACCACGTGGGAAAGTACTCATTGCACACTTAGAAAAACGTGAGAATGTGTGCTGGGTGGAAACTCCAGCGGTGTCAAAAATTCTGGAAGCTCTTTAATTTTAACAAGGTAATTTGTAAACTCCCATTGCAGAGAATACTGGAAATGTAAGTAATGTGAGAAAGTCTGATGCAAATTAGTAAGAATAATATGTTTTCAGTGTTCATACTGAACGTGAGCATCTTGACTGGATTTCTTCTACTTTTGCAAAAACATTGAGTAAGTCGTCTTTAAATAGGGTCCGGAAGTTTACTAGTGTTTGGTTTTTGTGGTGCTGGGGATGGAACCCAGGGCCTCATGATGCTAGTAGGCAAGCACTTTGCAATCCCCAGGCCCCATTTTGAAGTTGTTGGATCTGTGTGGAAACTGAAAAGGCAGGTAGATTTAATTTTCTTTTTTTTTTTTTTTTGTGGTACCGGGGATTGAACTCAGGGGCACTCGTCCACTGGGTCACATCCCCAGCCCTTTTTTGTATCTTATTAGAGACAGGGTCTCACTGAGTTGCTCAGTGCCTCGCCATTGCTGAGGCTGGCTTTGAACTCACGATCCTCCTGCCTCAACCTCCCAAAGTGCTGGGATTACAGGCGTGCGCCACCACGCCCGACTAGGTTTAATTTTCATACAATTTTAAAATTGCTTTGTCAGATGCCTTTGAAAAATGACCCTGTTTATATTTATGGGCTGTAGCTGCTATCTTCATGTGGCATACTCTGGATATATCTTATTGATTTTTTTTTTTTTTTTTTGGTACCGGGGATTGAACTCAGTGGTACTAGACCACTGGGCCACATCCCCAGCCCTTTTTTTGTATTTTATTAGAGACAGGGTCTCACTGAGTTGCTAAGTGCCTCGCCATTGCTGAGGCTGGCTTTGAACTCGCGATCCTCCTGCCTCAGCCTCCCAAAATGCTGGGATTACAGGCATGCGCCACCGCACCCGGCTCTTACTGATTTTTATATTGTACTTCCGAGAAAAGCTTCCTTTGTTTTATTTTGATTGAAAAGGTCTTAATCTATTTTTCTTGCAAATAAACAGTTGTCATAAATCTGTAAGTTTGTTAGGTTTATCCAGTACAGACTCAGGTGAATTATTTTCACCATTGCTATTTAAGAGGATGCTGGAAACTACCACCAAATGCTGGACTTACATTTTCTAAAAGGTACAGGATTCACTGACATCTTCACAAGTCCCATATCAAAGGATCCGTCACAACTTGGGTTTCCCTGCAAGGCCTTCTAGTAGACATTGTAGTGAACAAAGCCATAGAAATATCCTCATCCCCTTGAAGTGGCCATTCTAGGAGGTAATAAGACGAGCAAAAATATACAGTGGGTCACGTGGTGGTTATTCTTAAGGAGGGAGAGAAAGTGGAGGAGGAATGCCTAGGCCTGGGTTATGAGTGTGTCTGGGGCATCTGTTCATCTCTGGGTCACTTCTGAGGATTTGTGAGTTTGTGTGTCTGTGTTGGTGTATGTGCAGTGACCAAATCTGTCATTTTTGTATTTCTGCTATGGTTATATGCCATTTGAAATCTGCCTAATTTTGCTGGTAGCATCTCCCCTCATTGAATAAAAGCAGCAAGAGCAAGCTGGACATGGTGACACATACCTATTATCCCAGCTACTTGGGAGGCTGAGGCAGGAGGATTGCAAATTTGAGGCCAGCTGGACAACTTGGCCAGACTCTGTCTCAAAAATAGTTGGGGATGTAGCTTAGTGGGAGAGCACTTGTCTAGCATGTGCTAAGCCCTGGGTTCCATCCTCAGTACTGCGAGGGAGGATGGGAGGAGGAAAGAGCAGACATCCTTGTTTTGTTTGATCTGAGAGAGGAAGTGTCTTTGTTATGACTTGGGTCTGGAATATCCCCCAAGGCCTTTGCTAAAGGCTTTGTCCCCAGCTGGTGGCCCTGTTGGGAGGTGGTAGAGTCTTTAAGAGATGAGGAGTACATCTTTCTCTTTTTAAATGACTGCTCTTTCAGGATGAGCTCATCTTTTATATAGGACAAAGTCCCCTGCACATCTCATGTGGTTGATGAGGCCAATCCAGCAATGATCACAACTTCTCTCTAAACAGACAGAGAGGTTCTGGCCAAGACATCCCCTCAAGACCACCTCAAGGAAAGGCTGCAACCCCACTCCTGCTTCCAAACAGCCAGGTATCATCAAAACTTCTAACTCAAGCCAGGCATGGTGGCTCACGCCTGCAATCCCAGCACTTGGGAGGCTGAGGCAGGAGGATTGCAAGTTCAAAGCCAGCCTCAGCAATGGCGAGGCACTTAGCAATTCAGTGAGACCCTGTCTCTAATAAAATACAAAAAAGGGCTAGGAATGTGGCCCAGTGGTCGAGTGCCCCTGAGTTCAATTCCCGTATCAAAAAAAAAAAAAAACAACACTGCTGACTCAGGTTGGCTGAAGCTGGGACCCTGGTGGGAGGGCTCAGCATGAAACCCAGAGCAGCACAGCAAGCAAATGTTAGAGTGCATGCCAGCCACCAGGCAGCAGGGCAGGTCAGTGAATCAGAGCAAGAGAAGACAGACCAGGGAGTGGTGCTCAGTGCCTGGACATCTGCACATGGCAACAACTGTGTGGTCACCTGCAGTGACAACAGTGCAGTTACAGATGGCATGACCCTAGCAGGTATGCATAGACTTATTCCTCACATGACTGAGTTCTCTGGGGAGAGCAGGGCAGGCCTCTCATGAAGGCTTTAAATGATTTGAGAGAGTCAGAAATGCAGCCTGGCCTGGGATTTGTGGTTGGGGCTGGTGGCAGGGGAGTGATTCCCCTCAAGGGCAGGGGTTCCTGAAGTTTGACACTCAGCATGGCCCAAGAGGGATTCCCAGGCTTTCCCAGATGGTCCTGGTGGGAAAGGCTCACACTGAAATTGTAGCTGAGCAGTAGAGCTCCTGCTTAGCATGTACAAGGCTCTGAATTTTGATCCCTAACACTGGATAAAGGTGGGTGGGTGGGGGACTAACCACAGTAGGAAAAGTGTGGACTCTTACTCATTATAAGAACAAACATGGTTAGAAATTTTTAAAAAATATTTATTTATTTACTCTAGTTGTACACAATGCAATGCATTTATGTTTACATGGTGCTGAGGATCGAACCCGGGCCGTGCAAGTGCGAGGTGAGCGCTCTGCCGCTGAGCCACAACCCCAGCCTGGTTAGAAATTTTTGTAATTGTTTTTATAAGAAAACACTTATAGAGGGCTGGGGTTGTGGCTCAGCGGTAGAGCGCTTGCCTAGCACGTGTGCAGCCTGGGTTTGATCCTCAGCACCACATAAAAACAAAGGCATTGTGTACAACTAAAACAAATAAATAAATATTAAAAAAAAGAAAGAAAACACTAATAGAATGCACAAGAAATTATCAAAAGTGGTTAATAGACAGTAGCTGGAGCAAGAGTCCTCAAGAGGACCAGAATATGCTCGCAGTCTCAAGGGTGACTTTCCAGTTTTACAAATTGTTTTTTTAAACCTTCACACATCTGTCAGTCAGTTTCTCTGTAACCAATACACCTGTCCAGAACAACTTAGGGAAGGAAAAGTTTATTTTGAGCTCATGATTTCAGAGGTTCAGTCCCTGGCCAGCCAGCCCCATTCCTTTGGACCCAAGGTGAGGCAGAGCGCCATAGGGGAAGGCCCTAGTGGAGGAAGATTGCTCAGCAGAGAGTGGAACTAGGGACATGAGATGCAATCCCAAAGGGCACGCCCCCAATGACCTAGTTCCTCCAGCCAGGCCCATCCACCTACGGTTACCACCCAGTACAGTAGTCCTTTCAAATTATTAGTCCATCTAATGGATTAATGGATTAATTAATCAAATGGATTAGTCCACTGATTAGGTGACAGTTCTCAAAATCTAACCATTTCACCTCTGAACATTCCTGCATTAACACAGGAGCTTTGGGGGATGCCTCATATCCAAATCATTATAATATGTATTATTTCTTTAAAATGAACAGGGATTTTGCATATATCATATTTTTATTATTTATAAATCTTTAAATAAGTTACTTTTACTTTTTTTAATATTTATTTATTTGCTTTAGTTGTACACAATGCAATGCATTTATGTTTATGTGGTGCTGAGGATCGAACCTGGGCCGCGCACACGCTAGGCGAGCGCTCTACTGCTGAGCCACAACCCCAGCCCTACTTTTACTTTTTTAATTTAATATTAACTCTTCATTTGTACAGTACTGGGGATTGAACCCAGGGTGCTTTGTTGAGCTACAACCCCACCCTTTTTATTTTTTATTTTGAAACAGGGTCTAAATTGCCCAGACTGGACTTGAACTTTCCATCCTCTTGCCTCAGTCTCCAAAGTAGCTGGGATTATAGTTGTGTGCCATTATGTCTGGCTAATTTTAGATTTTCTTCATAAGACATCATCCTAAATTGTAATCCTTTACACATTACCTGTCATAAAAGTGTAAGCTGTCTGAGGCCACCCTAGGTAACTTTTTTTTTTTTTGGTACCAGGGATTGAACCCAGGGCACTCAACCACCAAGACATATCCCAAGCCCTTTTTAATATTTTATTTAGACACAGGGCTCATTATGTTGCTCAGGGCCTCACCAAATTGAAGAGGCTGACTTTGAACTCATAATCCTCCAGCCTCAGCCTCTTGAGCTGCTTGAATTATAGGCATGTGCCACTGTCTTGGGTAACATTGAGATCAGGTCTCAAAACAAAACAACCCCCCACAAAAACAAATACTCATTTCCAGTGTGGCTCAGTAATTGAGCACTTGCCTAGCACATACCGCCCTGGGTTCCATCCCCAGCAACACACACACACACACACACACACACACACACACACACACAAAAGCTACCATACCCCAGCATGTATCTCATCCTGAGGGTATTTTCAGGAATAAGCATAATGTACCATGGGGGTGCTAGGGTTGTGGCTCAGTGGTAGAGTGCTTGCCTAGCATGTGTGAGGCACTGAGTTCGATCCTCAGCACCACATAAAGAAATTGTGTCCATTTACAACTAACATATATAATGCACTACGGGTTTGAATCTAATCCATTAAATGTAATAGAATATAAAAATTTCAAAAAGAGTTTTGAGGAATAGTTTTTCTCATTGTTTAAAAACAAATTCATTTGCCTTAGGAACAGTAGAGTCTCTTCAACTTAAAGTTCTCTAGCAACATGCATATACAATAACTGACTCCAAATGAGACATGCACCTGAGCACTTAACTGTAACCATCTCACATCTTGAGATCCTTCTGCCTAAAAGGAACAAATAATTCTGCTTGGTACCAGAATTTTCTTCTCTTACATTGTATTTCTCGATTTAAAATTTCAAAAAATAGCAGCTGGGGGGCTGGGGTTGTGGCTCAGTGGTAGAGCACTCGCCTAGCACGTGCGCGGCCCGGGTTCGAACCTCAGCACCACGTAAAAACGCCTTGTGTACAACTAAAAGCAAATAAATAAATATTTAAATGAAAAAAAAATTAAAAAAAAAAAAATAGCAGCTGGGCGCAGTGGCACACACCTGTAATCCCAGTACTTGGGAGGCTGAGGCAGGAGGATCCTGAGTTCAAAGCCAGCCTCAGCAATGGCGAGGCACTTAGCAACTCAGTGAGACCCTGTCTCTAAATAAAATACAAAAAAGGGCTGGGGATGTGGCCCAGTGGTTGAGTGCCCCTGAGTTCAATCCCTGGTACCAAAAATAATTTTTCAAAAAATAAGCAAACAAACAAAAAACCAAAAATCTTACACTGAACACAGGGAATAGAATTACAAAGTGTTAAGAGAAATGGGAGTTAAATGCTACAATATTTCTCAGATTAAAGAATCAAAGGAAAAAAATACCCACCTTCAAATCTGCTCAGGAAGGCAACCTGCTTCCCACAATCCAGGTGGAGAATTTACAGCCAGAAAGTTAATCACACACACAAGCTTGGGCTCTTCCTGTTGGGATGTAACACCCCTACAATGTGTCAGTCCCTGGAGGGCAGGGACACCTGAGCAGCCACAGGGATGGACTATGGGATTCCATACCCCCTCCTCTCACCTGGAAGCTAAGAAATGCGCCAGGCTTCAGTTCTCAGGAATCGTGAAAATCTCAGCTGGATTCAGATCAAAACTGTGACCCAAGTGAACCACCAAATGAATTAGCCTGGGTCCAGGAGCTAGAACTGCTGGCCTTCACAGACTTTCTCAACGTGAAAAAATTACACTGCACTCACCTTACTGTGGATGCAAAACTCAAACTTCATGTCAAAAAGTAGGCCCAAGAAAACAACAATTTCAGCCTTGGAAAAAGCATATACTTCCTGTATCCACATGCCACGTGAGCACCTGGATCCCCAGCTTTCCAGTGCTCTGCAGATTCTCCCAGTGCCCGAACACCTCCTTCCTGAGTGGGTGTGTGTAGCTGCCTGAAGTGGAAACTGCTTGGAGCAACGAATGCCGCAGGAAAATTCGGAGGCAGGATGAAAATGAAAAAAGGTCTTTTATTCTTCTTCTCTCTCCGGCTCCAGCAATCACTCCAAACGCTCTAACTCCAACCACCACCTTCTTCTTCCCACACACACTAACTAAACTCACCCGGTTATATACATATAGCTTTAACAAGGACACGTGCTTACAGCTCGAGCTTACAGGTGCGTCACGCAGTGTTCACGGGCATACAAAGATTCTTTGAATAATGTATTACTATCAGGTGGAAACTAGAACATCTTTTATGGCTCTCAGCTAACCGCAATCTTTAGCTATCTCCTTGATTATAGGCTCCTTCATTTCCCCCTTTTAGTTTTAAAAGAGGGGATGTTCTAGGACGTCCATGTGCAACTGACATTCTTACCCGTCATGGGAGTCTAGGCTGTCCTGACTCCTGGCTTAGGTTGACATGCCGGCCACATTAGACTGTCCCGTGCGACTGTGCCGTGTCTTAGGTTGTCCCCTTCTGGGGATCTTACCCGTCATAGGCTAACCAGCCATCCAATAGAGCCCTTCAGGATCGACTGTGTGTTGACTAACAGCCGTCCAATTTTTAGGAGATGCTGCGGCTTTAAGGCGGTAAGCCTACTGCTGACGAGCCAAGTTTCCATAGCGCATCAAGTTCTTTAAGCCAATCAGCTGCCCTTAGTTTCATCAAGTAACACACTGAGTTCTCTTAGACAAATATCCGCAAGGCATTGTCCTGTAATGTCCCAAAATAATGGAAAATCAAAATGTCCATAAGTTATAACACATAGATTCAGGAGGCCCCATGCATGCAGAGCAGAGGCCACACTGCTGGTTAGGTTTGTAGGAGCCCTGTTTGGGGATTGGCTTGAATTGCAGTTGACTATGAGCCGTGGAGATTTGGGCATTGTCTCCTCCCGTAGTCTCACGAGACTTGTTGCGGGATCTCGAGTGACTTGGCCGAAATTGCTGATCGGGTCAGCGCCATTTTAGTGGTGTGTTTGGCGTGAGTTAGTCGTTGTTAGAACCAGAGAAAAAAGTTATCAGAATAAAAAGCTGTTTGTCTCCAGTTTGCTTCTGAAGTTCTTCCCGCGGCTCCGTTGCTCCAAGCGCTTCAGGCAACAACATAGGTTGTTTGATGCTTGAGTAACAGGGATGCTTGCAGTGACCGCGGTCCCTGCAGTTGTAGCAGCAGCCGTCTTTTTTATGTCTAGACATTTCCACCGGCAAATCTTCAGGGCCCGCTACCTAAAAACTCAAGCATCCATTATTAAGGGAAAGGCAGTGCTATTCCAGCACTGAGATCAAAAGGTGAGCTGTCAAACTAAAAAAAGAATTATTAGAGTAGAAAATAAAAGTTGATCTCTGCTCACACACATTGCTGCTTAAGCTCCCACAAACATAAGCTGGCAAAATATCACATTCAGAAATAATCAAAGAGAAACTGAGGGTGTTTACTGCATTAAAGATAAAGAAAAGCTAAAGGCACTTTGGAAAAATAATTTGTTAGCTGGAATCCTCGAGTCTCTATATACACAGCAATCCTATACCTGTTAAAATAATTCAAATTAATCAGCTATTAAACAAATGAAGTTAATAACAAATAAACGATCCTATGTCGGAACACCAAAATATCAGGTTATACAACATTAAACATATTCATAGCTGAAGAGAAGTCCCAGAGACAACTATAAATCAAAATTGATTATCATTATAATTGATTATCTAATTAGAGTATTCTGAACTTATATGAATATCTATCTATCTATCTATCTATATATTGATTATCTAATTAGAATATTCTAAGCTTAAATGAATTAACGTTATTTGGATCTATATCTATCTACCTATTTTTTTCATAAGCACTTAATTATTTGTGACGTCACACTAGACAGATGCACATATAAACATATATTTGTGACATCACATTAACATGAAATTTAGACAAATGCACAGACATAAAGACATATATATAAAAAAAAAAAAATACAATTGTGTATACACTAAAGAGAGATCTTTTTGTCCCGGCCGGGAAGATGAAATTTAAGTTGTAAATTTAATGGAGGACTCTTAAGGGAATCACTCCATACCTTCATTTTGGTCCTCTTGATTTTGTACTTGTTTATTCAATCTAGACTCCTCAATAACTTCGTCTTGATCCTTTTGACTTTGTACCTGCTTTATCAATCTAGATGGTATCCATATTGGAGAGGAGTCATGCTTTGGAAAAACACAAACAGATCCTCTCCCCCAAATTAATAATGGGTCTGGACCCTTCCATGTACCTGAGAGAACATCCTTCCAGTAAACCAAAGGTTTATGTTGTTGGTGTGGGTTCCAGTGTCTATCTCCAGCCGAATGTCCATTAGAATCTAAAGTTAAGAAATTTAGGGTAAACAGGGCAACTGCCAATCTGTCCTTAGGATTTTTCCAGTTTCCATCTTTTTGCTTTAGTAACATATTTGTAAGTGTCCGATTTGCTCTTTCAATTATTCCTTGTCCCTGAGGATTATAAGCGATACCTGTTTTGTGAATAATATTGAACTTTGTACAAAATTGTTTGAAGGATGTGGATGTATATGCAGGGCCATTATCTGTTTTAAGCATTTTGGGGATGCCCAATGCAGCAAAAGCTTCAGACAATGAGATATAGTATCTTTAACTTTTTCTCCGGAATGTAAAGAAGCAAAAATCATGCCTGAGCATGTATCTATGGTGACATGAATAAATCGTAATTTTCCAAAACTTGGCTCATGTGTGACATCCATCTGCCACAAATGATTGGGCATCAAACCTCGTGGGTTAACCCCATAATGTGGATTGGGCAAAAGTGTTACACAAGATGGACATTCTTTTACAATTCTACAAGCTTGTTCTTTTGTGATTTTAAATTTTTGTCTTAAGGTAGTGCTATTAACGTGGAACTGGGAATGAAATAAAGTAGCTTGTTGTACTGTAGTAAATATAAATATTGTTTTAGTGAGGGCATCAGCTTTTTGATTACCTTCATGGAGAGGACCAGGCAGATTAGTGTGAGCTCTTTTTTTTTTTTTAATATTTATTTATTTGCTTTTAGTTGTACACAATGCGTTTATTTGTATGTGGCGCTGAGGATCGAACCCGGGCCGCGCACGTGCTAAGCGAGCACTCTACCGCTGAGCCACAGCCCCAGCCCCTAGTGTGAGTTCTTATGTGACCTATAAATAAAGGTTCTTTTCGTTGCCATAGGAGATTTTGGATTTGAGAAAACAATTTAAAAGCTGGAGTATGTGGTGCTATTGGACCTGCTAGCTCCAATTTAGGGACAGCATGTACAATATAGTGGCTGTCTGAAAAAATATTCATAGAGCCGGGCGCGGTGGCGCACGCCTGTAATCCCAGCACTTTGGGAGGCTGAGGCAGGAGGATCGCGAGTTCAAAGCCAGCCTCAGCAATGGCGAGGCACTTAGCAACTCAGTGAGACCCTGTCTCTAAATAAAAAATACAAAAAAAGGTCTGGGGATGTGACCCAGTGGTCGAGTGCCCCTGAGTTCAATCCCCGGTACCAAAAAAAAAAAAAAAAAAAAAAAAATATTCATAGGCTGTTCTTTAAAAATTTCCAGAGCTATTATTATAGCTTCGAGTTCCACTAATTGAGCTGATTTTTGATTAGTGATATGAATCATTTTTTCATTTTGAGTGACTACTGCAGTAGTACCATTAGAGGATCCATCTGTAAATACATTTAATGCTTTAGGAATGGGTTGATTTTTTATTACCTGTGGGAATATGATAGGATGATTGATACAAAAGGACAGTATAGGAGATGTAGGAATATGATTGTCAAAATTTGCAGAAGTAGAGCATCTAGCTATAGCCCAATCATTATCATTGAAACACAAATATTCAACCTGTGACGATGAATAAGGAGTAATAATAGTAGCGGGATGAATTCCAAATATTTTAGTAGAGGTTTTAAGTCCTTGAAGAATAAGTTTAGCCACCATGGAGGTATAAGACTCAATTGTACTTTTAGGAGAGACAGGCAAATGTATCCATAATATAGGTCCCTGTTGCCAAAATACTCCTGTTGGAGTATATTGTGAAGGAATAATAATCAATATTAGTGGTTGTGCAAAATCAAATCTATTGCAATGGGATCTTTCAATGGCCTGTTCTACTAATTTTAGAGCTCTCCTGGCCTCAGGAGTTAATGTTCGTGGTGAGGATGGATCAGCGTTCCCGCGAAGGATGTCAAATAAAGGTTTTAATTGTCCAGTAGTGAGGCTTAGTGTAGGGCGAAGCCAATTAATGTCTCCCAGTAATTTTTGGAAATCATTGAGGGTGGTCAAATGTTCTTTACTTATTAGAATTTTTTGGGGTTTAACAAAAGTATCCATGATTTTAAAGCCTAAATATAGTATAGGTGATCTGCTTTGAACTTTTTCTTCTGCTATATATAATCCATATTTTTTTAAATTTTTTGTTATTTCACTAAATATATTAAATAAGATTTGTTGATTAGGGTGAGCTAATAAAACATCATCCATGTAGTGTAGACACATGAGGTCTTGATATTTGTTTTTAATGGGCTGTATAGCTCTGTCCACATATAGTTGGCACATTGTAGGGCTATTTGCCATTCCCTGTGGCAATACTTTCCATTGATATCTTTTATCAGGGCCATTATTATTGATAGAAGGAATTGAAAAAGCAAACCTGGGGGCATCCAGAGGATGTAGGGGAATGGAAAAGAAACAGTCCTTTATATCAAGAGTTATAAGGTAATAGTTTTTTTGAATAGCTACAGGATTAGGAAGTCCAGGTTGGGTAGGTCCCATAATTTGCATTGTTTTATTAATTTGTCTTAGGTTTTGTAATAGTCTCCATTTTCCCGATTTTTTCTTAATTACAAATATGGGAGAATTCCAGGGAGAGGTGGAAGGCTCTATGTGTCCTGCTTCTAATTGTTCTTTAATTAATTGATGGGCCGCTTGCAATTTTTCTTTGGATAGGGGCCACTGAGGGACCCAAACTGGCTTATTAGAGAGCCATGGTATTTTTAAAATTGTTTTCTCAGTGGCCCCTAGAAAAAAATGTCCTTTGCCTTTTTTATTATGATTAGGATTTTTATTCTTAACACCTGCAGGCTTGGTTGCTAGGTGTAGCCCCATTTGATGTAAGATATCTCTTCCCCATAGGGTAACTGGCAAGCTGTTTAAAACATAAGGTTGGAATGTTCCTGTATGGCCTTCATTGTCTTGCCAATTTAAGATTACAGCACTTTGTGCTGGGGTATTACTATATCCCAAGCCTCTTAAACTGGTTGAGGCTTTCTGTAGAGGCCAGTGCTTAGGCCATTGTTGTAGATTTATGATGGAAGAGTCAGCTCCTGTATCAATCAGCCCTTCCATCTCTATACCTTGAATTTTTAAATTGCACATCGGCCTCCGTGAACAATCCTGAACCCAGAAAGCCATAGGTCCTGTACCAGTGGAACCGAATGCTCTGCTATTTCTATTTTGTGACATGCTTTTAAAAGAACTATGGAGACTGGGAATGAGGAGCAGCTGTGCGATTCTGTCTCCTTGATTTACGGAGATGATGCCCCTGTGTGTACTTAGCATTATTTTAATCTCTCCATTATAATCTGAATCAATAACCCCTGGTGCCGGGCGCGGTGGCTCACGCCTGTAATCCCAGCACTTTGGGAGGCTGAGGCAGGAGGATCGTGAGTTCAAAGCCAGCCTCAGCAATGGCGAGGCACTTAGCAACTCAGTGAGACCCTGTCTCTAAATAAAATACAAAACGGGCCAGGGATGTGGCCCAGTGGTCGAGTGCCCCTGAGTTCAATCCCTGGTACCACAAAAAAAAAAAAAAAAAATAACCCCTGGTATAACATTAAAGCCTAATAAACTCTTGGAACTATGCCCAAGGATTAGTCCCACAGTTCCTGAAGGGAGAGGTCCCCTGATTCCTGTAGGAATCAGCTGAACCCCCATTTCAGGTGTCAGGACCATCCGGGCAGTAGAACAGAGATCTAATCCTGCACTTCCTCTTGTCCCTCTGATAAGGGAGTTAATGGGTAGGAGGGATTGTGACGAGGAATCATTTGGATCTGAGGGCATTCCTCCTCTAGTGCCTCAAACATTTGTGGGCCCCGGGGCATTGGGCCCCGTGCCCCGTTTTTTGAAATCCTTGATAAATCATTTCCATATATATCATATCTGGAATGGCATTGATTGGCCCAATGTATACCCTTTTTGCACCTGGGGCATCGGCCTGGAGCGCGGTATGAATTTGATCTTATTACCCTTGGGGGATATTGCTTAGCATATCTTGGTTGATTATAATACTTTTGTCTGGAATATCCTGTTCTAGGTTGAATCCTTTGGGAATTTTGAGAGGAGGAATTTTTCATCACTGCAGCAATTACATTGCCTGTGATAACAGCCTCGTTAATGTCTTTGCACAGTCTAATATAAATTGATAAGTCTTTTTTACTTCTCCACGGCCTTATTGCATCCTGGCAATATTTATTAGCGTTCTCGTATGCTAATTGGATAACTAGAGGCATAGCTTGCTCGCCTTCGCCAAAAACTCTAGATTTTTTTTTTTTTTTTTTTTTTTTTTTTTTTGTGGTACCGGGGATTGAACTCAGGGGCACTCGACCACTGGGTCACATCCCCAGCCCTTTTTTTGTATTTTATTCAGAGACAGGGTCTCAGTGAGTTGCTAAGTGCCTCGTCATTGCTGAGGCTGGCTTTGAACTTGCGATCCTCCTGCCCCAACCTCCCAAAGTGCTGGGATTACAGGCGTGTGCCACCGCGCCCGGCTTCTAGATGTTGTTTTTAAGAGTCTATCTACAAAATCAGCGTAAGGTTCGTTAGGCCCTTGTATAACTTTTGATAGGCTGCCTTGCAGATCCCCTGTGCCTGATATTGTCTTCCAGGCTTTCACAGCTGCAGTGTGTATCTGGGCATACACACCTGGATCGTATTGTAGCTGATTTTGTAGTTCGGCGAACTGACCTTCCCCTGTGAGCATATCTATATTGCGTTGAGGGAAACCTGCTGCAGCATTTCTCTTTGCTATTTCTGAACAAAGTTCCTGGAATTAAGTTTTCCAGATTAGGTATTGTCCCCCACTTAGTACCGCTCTGCATAGACTTTTCCAATCTGAGGGGGCTAAGATTAGGGTGTTAAGTGACTCTATCATACTTAATGTGAATGGAGCTTGAGGCCCATACTGCCTGTCATTACTGCCTCTTTAAAATTCTTTATTGTTTTAAAGTCTAGGGACTCGTGATATCTTTGTCCCTCTTCATTTTGAAATACTGGCAGTTCTAGGTGCTCCTGCGGTCTATGTTGTTCGAGAGCATATAAGCGCTCAGAAAGGCCGCCAATTTCTACCTCAAGGGCACGTACATTCTGATCAATCCTCCTTATTGTTTCTGTTAGGTATTCTATCCATGAAGGAGCAGAGGGCACTAGTGGTTTTTCTCTATTTGACGGTCTTTTCTCTTTTTTAATTTCTTTTTGTTCTTTTTATTGGAGACTGTGCTCCCTGAATCGCTTTTTGATTCCTCCTCACTACTAGCTTCATAATTCCTAACTGGCTCAGTGGAGGAGACCGTACTCTCATGGTTTGGCTCCTTGTTACTATTATCACTTTCACTAGTATCCTGAGTTTCAGCTTCTAAGGAGAGTACATACTCCTCAGCTAATTTTATTAAGCTTCTGATGGCTTTTGCAGTTCTTACTTTTGAATTTATATTACTGCTCTCCTTGCTGGTCTCAACTGAGTCAGAGGATATGCTTTCTTGTTCACTTTTCTCACTATCCTCTGAGTTCTCGATATCAAAAATTTAATTCGTGGATTTTATAAACCAACTTTTTGTTATATTCGCTCCCATATTTTTAAATTTTCTTTTTCTTTCCTTGCCGCCGAATTCCCCGTACAGGCCACCACTTGTTGCTGCCTGAAGCGGAAACCGCTTGGAGCAACGAACGCCGCAGGAAAATTCAGAGGCAGGATGAAAATGAAAAAAGGTCTTTTATTCTTCTTCTCTCTCTCCGGCTCCAGCAATCACTCCAAACGCTCTAACTCTAACCACCACCTTCTTCTTCTTCCCACACGCACTAACTAAACTCATCCAGTTATATACATATAGCTTTAACAAGGACACGTGCTTACAGCTCGAGCTTACAGGTGCGTCACGCAGTGTTCACGGGCATACAAAGATTCTTTGGATAATGTATTACTATCAGGTGGAAACTAGAACATCTTTTATGGCTCTCAGCTATCCACAATCTTTAGCTATCTCCTTGATTATAGGCTCCTTCAGGTGTGACCAGGCAGTACACCCCCAGGGGCTAACCCGCAGGGGAAGTAGCCCCAGGAAGAACTATCCGGACCTCCGTTACTCCCTTTTACAGGCTCCAGGGTGATCTTAATTTGGAGTCACTGGCCTCAGGTCTCTGCTCCCCAGGAATGTAGCTTTGGATCATCCGTAATATCTTAAATGAAACAAACTCAGTGTGTGAAGACTCCAGCAAAATCACTCAATCCAATTTTTATGTATAAAAAGGAGGAAAGAAAACTATAAGGAATATGTACTAATTCCACAAGAGTACCCAAATGTATCTGTTCTTTTGAGAAAATGAAGTAGTGGGAGAGTGCTTGCCTAGCAGGCAAGAGGCCCTGAGTTTGATCCTCAGCATCCCACACAAAACACGCATAACAACAAGTAAATGCTGTCAGTTGATTGATATTTCCAAAGCAAGAAATTGTTTTATAAACTCATATTTGAACATTTCTAGGTGTTGAAAGCTTATGCCCTGGAATTCTTTTTGAAATCATCAAAACAGAAAAACAGACCCGAGAAACTTATTGTACATGCTCAGGAGAAGAAACAGGAAACAAGAATTAAATAAAATGTAACACTGAAAAATTTTCCCCCTGAAATTCATGTCTTTCTTGCCTTTTTGGAAATATGTTGTATCACTCTTTATTGATTATAAATATTTGACATTTACTGGGAAAAAAAATGAGATCCAAATGAGTACATAAATCTTTTTAAGCTGACAAATGCAGAGAGGGACAGTGCTCAGCTGGAACAATGCTGAAAGGCTAGAGCACCCAACAAAGTTTGCAAAGAGGAACCTCAACCCTAAGGAGTTACCACAGGATGTCTGTACCCAGGAAAGCTACTGCTCAAGGGGAATCACAGCTTGCGGTCACTGGAGGAGAGGCACAAAGATTTTGTGCAACCAGTTCCAAGTGTTATTCTTTCTTCTCTTGTAAAAATTATCAAACAAAACGCAAATCTTTTTAAAAATATATATATTTATTTGTTTTAGTTGTACACAATGTGTTTTTATTTTTACATAGTGGTGAGGATCGAACCCGGACGCTCTACCGCTGAGCCACAACCCCAGCCCCAAAAAGCAAATCTTAAAAAGAACCATCCACTGCTCCGTGGAAAGAAATGATATTAGAATAGTGCATTTGACCAAGCATGGTGGCACAGGCTTGTAATCCCAGCTACTCAGGAGGCTGAGGCAGAAGGATGGCAAGTTCCACGCCAGCCTGGCAATTAGTTCCATGCTTGCCTAGCCATGCATGCCCTGGGTTCAATCTCCAGTACTCAAGGGGAAAAACAATGCCATGGGGGCTGGGGTTGGGGCTTAGTGGTGGAGCGCTTGCCTAGCATGGGTGAGGCCCTGGGTTGGAGTCTCAGCACCACATATAAATACATAAAATAAAGGTCCATCTACAACTGAAGGAAAAAAAAAAAAAAAAAAAAGGCAGTGCCATAGTTTGAAAATCTTCATAGGGGACTGTCGAATGACAAAATCAAACCAAAATATCCGGTTGGCTTTTATTTGCGGTTCTCGAATAGGTAATACCTCATTCCATATATCTGAACGTGTGCTTCCATGAGCTGGGCGGGAGTTTGGGCTTTACAGGGAGAAAAGGGCTGAGAGTACAAAATGTGCATTGTTCTGTTTAAAGTTACTCTCCACGTAAAGGTTAAAGCAAACGGGACTTTTTATCACAAAGCCTAACACTGGCCCGTTGGGGGATCTGGCCATTGTCTGTCTCCTGATTTTCTTGGCAGGTTGGACTTGCTGACATGGAATTTCCATGAGTAATTCCATTTGGTGTGGTCAGCTGGACCTAGTGCAGGAGCTCAGAACAAACCAGTGGTCTTCTACAAACCCTATTTAATAGGACAAGTAATAATAATGTCTACTGGAGAGAAGTTGGGGCTTGGAATGTGGGTCGGAAACTGGAGATTTGGGATCTGTAGCCAGCACTGGAGAGAGCGAGGCAGGGCTGAGGATTTGAGACCCTGCTTCCCATCCATTTAGAAAACTCAGGTCTGTGTTGGGGAGCGAGGCAGTTCCTCCCGCGCAGGCATCCCTTGCTCAGTCGGGGTCCCCGTGACCCTCCCGCGGCCACCGCACAGTTGGGAGACGCGGGGCTGCAGGCGGAGCTGCCCAGCGAGGGCTCCGCACCGGGCCGAGTCGCGGCGCAGGGACCGGA
Source organism: Tamias sibiricus (assembly GCA_025594165.1). Classification (NCBI taxonomy): domain Eukaryota; kingdom Metazoa; phylum Chordata; class Mammalia; order Rodentia; family Sciuridae; genus Tamias; species Tamias sibiricus. The sequence goes on from CM046673.1 coordinate 11,307,844, forward strand.
GGGGGCTTCAGGGTCCCATGCCGGGGCTGGAGGGACGGAGAGCCAAATAGAGCCAGCAGGGGACACGGCCGCAGACCGGGTCCCCCACCCCCACCCCGGTTCCAACAGCCCCCAGGGGATCCTGGTCTCCCGACACTCGGCCTCTCACCATTTTCTGGCTTCGGGGTCTCCAGACTTTCTCCTCACGGCTCCCGCGGCCCGCGCAGGTGACAGCTTGACCACGGCCGCTGCGAAGCCACTTGAGCTTGTGACAAGCAGGACAGACCACAGACAAGCGGCGTAGTAGGTCTCATCGTCCCACCGACTCAGGACTGCGCGGCCCCGCCCGCCGGTCCTCCCCAACCTCTGATTGGACAATTTACACGACTCCACCCACTTTTGTCTGAGTGGCAGCTGGCCTGGTGGTCGTCTAAGGCGGCCCACCTGTCTGGTGCCTGTGTGCCCTAACCAGGCTTTGCTAGAGACGTTTTTACCAAAAATTTTCCAGATCCTCATGCTGGACAGAGGCATTGGTCTGCAGAATCTACTGAAGGAGGACACAGGTATTCTCAAGGAATCCCAGATTTAATTTCTAGATGAGGGAAACCCCTTAATGAGCTACCCTGGGAAGAACAAATGTTATTCTGTCTGGCTCTGAGTTGTTTTTTTTTTTTTTTTTTTTTTTTTTAATATTTATTTATTTGCTTTAGTTGTACACAATGCCTTTATTTTTATGTGGTGCTGAGGATTGAACCCGGGCCTCGCACGTGCTAGACGAGTGCTCTACCGCTGAGCCACAACCCCAGCCCTGGCTCTGAGTTTTTTAGCATAAAAAATATAAGCCTACAAGCCGGGCGCGGTGGCGCACGCCTGTAATCCCAGCACTTTGGGAGGCTGAGGCAGGAGGATTGCGAGTTCAAAGCCAGCCTCAGCAATGGCGAGGCACTTAGTAACTCAGTGAGACCCTGTCTCTAATAAAAATACAAAAAAGGGCTGGGGATGTGGCCCAGTGGTCGAGTGCCCCTGAGTTCAATCCCCGGTACCAAAAAAAAAAAAAAAAAAAAAAAAAAAATATATATATATATATATATATATATATAAAATATATGTATATATATAATATATATATAAGCCTACATACATTTGGAATATATATGGAAGCACTTAATAATATTAACAAAGAATGAGCTTAACAAATTGTATCAAATCTCCTAATACATTTATTTATGTATTTTGAGGTAAAATATATTTTCTCATATTACACAATACATCCCTTTAAAGTGTATCATTTGGTTTTCATTATATACATAATATAAACATTGCATACATAATTTAGTTATATACACAGACACATAATTATTACTGTAATCAATTCTAGGAGTTTTATCACCTTATAAAGAAACTCTTGTACTCTTTTTTTTTTTTTTTTTTTCTTGTGGTACCGGGGATTGAACTCAGGGGCACTCGACCACTGGGCCACATCCCCAGCCCTTTTTTTGTATTTTTTTATTTAGAGACAGGGTCTCACTGAGTTGCTAAGTGCCTCGCCATTGCTGAGGCTGGCTTTGAACTCGTGATCTTCCTGTCTCAGCCTCCCAAAGTGCTGGGATTACAGGCGTGTGCCACCGCGCCCGGCGAAACTCTTGTACTCTTTACCTTCGTCTGTCTTTGCCTCTTCCTCCTTCAATTTCCTGCCTTTGGCATTATCTAATTTGCTTTTGTCATATAGATTTTCCTATTTTCTTCTTTCCTCCGAATGGAACTACATAATATGAGGTAAAGTTTATTTTGGCTCATGATTCTGGAGGTCAAAGTTCAAGGTTGGGCAGCCCCATTTGTGTGGGCTTCTGGTGAGCACAGCACATAATGGCAGCAGTTCATGTGGGAATAAAAGCATCGCATCTCCCACCAGGAAAGAGAATCTGAAGTCCTACAGTCCCCTTCAAGGGCATACCCCAATGACCTACGGACTCTTACTAACCCTACCTCTAAAGGTACACAGCACCTCCCAATAGGGACACCCTAGGGACCATGCTTTTACATATGGACTTTGGGGGACACCTATTCAAATCATAGGTAAGCTGGGATGTACCCAAAATAATTTAAAGCAGTGACTCAAACAGATATTTGTACATGTGTTCACAGGAGAAAATTATTCTCAATAGTCAAAAAATGGAAACAACCCAATTGTCCACCAGGAAATGATTGATTAGATCAACCAAATATCCAATTAAATATTATTCATTTTTAAAAAAGGAAAGAAATGGGGGGGGCTGGTTATGTTAGTTCAGTTGGGAGAGTGGTTGCCTCACAGTCACAAGACCCTGGGTTCAATTCACACCACCGCCAAAAAAAAAAAAGGAAAGAAATTCTGACATATGCTACAACATGAATGAGCCATGAGGCCATTTTGCTAAGAAAAGTAAAAAAGTAAATAAGATGAAACCAGGGTGGTGCAACCCTGTAATCCCAGCAGCTCCAGAGGCTGAGGCAGGAGGATCACAAGTTCAAAGTCAGCTTCAGCAACTTTGTGAGGTCCTAAAGCAACTCAGTGGATTCTGTCTTTAAATAAAATATAAAAAGGCTGGGGATGTGACTCAGTGGTTAAGTGCCCCTGGCTTCAATTCCCAGAACCAAAAGGAAAAAAAAAAAAAGAAGAAGAAAGAAAGGAAGAAAGAAAAAGAAAGTATACTTATAGTTTCCAGGGTTTGGGAAAAAGGAGTAACAGACAGTTGTTGTTTAATGGGTATTTTATTTTTTCCAAGACAAAAATGGTTCTAGAGATTGGTTTCATAATGTCAATGTACTTAATACTATCTATCCATACCTTTGAAAATGGCTGGGGCTGGGGTTTTAGTTCAGTGGTAGTAGTTTTTGCCTCACATGCTCAAGGCTATGGGTTTAATCCCCAGTACTGCAAATAACAAAAAAAGCAACAACAAAGTACTAGTGGTGTCAAATAATCCAATTTAAAAATGGGAAAAGTTGGGCTGGGGATATAGCTCAGTTGGTAGAGTGCTTGCCTTGCAATCACAAGGCCATGGGTTAAATCCCCAGCAGCCCCCATGCGCGCGCGAGCACACACACACACACACACACACACACAAAGTAAAAATGGGAAAGAATCTGAATAGACAGTTTTCCAAGAGCAAATGAAAAATGCTGAACATCTTCCAACACAAAGAAATTATGTCTGAAGTAATAGATATGCCAGTTACCTGATCATAATGTATTGTATGCATTTACTGAAATGTCACACTGTACCCTATAAATATGCACAATTACTATGTGTCAGTTAAAAATTAAAAGATATTTTTTTTAAAAGAAAGATGTTGGAGCCGGGCGTGGTGGCGCACGCCTGTAATCCCAGCACTTTGGGAGGCTGAGGCAGGAGGATCGCGAGTTCAAAGCCAGCCTCAGCGATGGCAAGGCACTTAGCAACTCAGTGAGACCCTGCGTCTAAATAAAATACACAAAAATAAAAATACATAAAAGGGCTGGGGATGTGACCCAGTGGTCGAGTGCCCCTGAGCTCAATCCCCGGTACCACCAAAAAAACAAAAAAGATGTTGGGACCAGGCATGGTGGTGCATGCCTATAATCCCAGCAGCTTAGGAAGCTGAAACAGAAGGATTGCAAGTCCAAAGCCAGCCTAAGCAATGATGAAGTGCTAAGCAACTCAGTGAGTTGCTTAGTTTTATTAGAGACAGGAGTCTCTAGTAAAATACAAAATTGGGCTGGGGATGTGGCTCAGTGGTAAATGCCCCTGAGTTCAATCCCTAGTACCCCCCCCCAAAAAAAAAAAAGAAAGATGTTGGGCTAGGGGGTGTGGTTCAGTAGTAAAGTGATTGCCTAGCATGCTCCAGTCCTTGGTTTAAACCCCCACACAGAAAAATAGAGGTTGAACTTTATTATCCATCAAGGAAATGGAAATTAAAACCACAATGAAGGCCCAGCATGGTGGTACAGTTCTACAAACCCTGCTACTTGGGAGGCTGAGGCAGGAGTACCTCAAGTTTGAGGCCAGACTGAGTAATTTAGTAAACCCTGATTCAAAATTAAAAAAAAAAAAAAAAAAGGCTGAGGATGTACTGGGTTCAGTTTCCAGTACTGTCAAAAAAAGAAAAGAAAAAACTCCATAATGAAGCCAGGTGTGGTAGCACACACTTGTAGTCCAGCTACTCTGGAGGCTAAGATAGGAGGACCACTTGAGTTCAAGATCAGCCTGGGACTACTCTCCCTCCCTGTCTCAAAAAACAAAACAAAAGCTGCCACTTCATAGTCACTAGGATGACTGGAATAAAAAAAGATACTGGGCTGGGGGCGTAGCTCAGAGGTACAGTGCAGGAGCCCTGTTTGGGGATTGACTTGAATTGCGGTTGACTATGAGCCGTGGAGATTTGGGCATTGTCGCCTCCCGTAGTCTCACGGGACTTGTTGCGGGATCTCGAGTGACTTGGCCGAAATTGCTGATCGGGTCAGCGCCATTTTTAGGGTGTGTTTGGCATGTGTTAGTCGTTGTTAGAACCAGAGAGAAAAGTTATCAGAATAAAAAGCTGTTTGTCTCCAGTTTGCTTCTGAAGTTCTTCCCGCGGCTCCGTTGCTCCAAGCGCTTCAGGCGGCAACAGGTGGCGGCCCGTACGGGGAACTTCGGAGCGGACAGGTAAGAACTGAAAGGTCTCTAAAGATGGGTTCGAATATAACTGAATCCCAAGTGATAGAGGCTATGCAAAGACTCCTTGATATACCTGACTCTGTTCTCAGTGAGGAGTATATAGACAAAAGTGAAAGTGATCAAAAAAGTGTAGATTCCACTGGGCCAACTAAGACCAGTAAAGAGAGTATTAGAAGAGACCCAAAAATGACAAAAATCCAAGCTATTAAAGCTATTCGGGAGTTATTGGTGATAGCTGAAGGATACTTGCTCTCACTGGAACCTGGGCCTCAGGATATTGCTGTCAGTGAAATTAGCAGTGGTGAGGAATCTAGTAAAAGTGATCCTGAGAAAATGAGGAAAAAGAAACTAAAAAAGACCGAGAAAAAGGACGGTCAGGTAGAGGAGCCACTTGTGTCCTCTACTCCCCCATGGGTGGAATCCATTACAGAAAATATGAAGGGTATTACTAGGCATTTGCATGCCCTAGAAACAGAAATAAAAAGTCTTTCTGATCGCTTATGCGCTCTCGAGGACAACTCACAGATACATTGGGAACCGCCAGCATTTGAAAAGAAAAATGGACAGAGTATCCATCAGTCAGTAGATTTCAAAACAATAAAAAATCTCAAAGAGGCAGTAATGACTTATGGGCCCCAAGCTCCTTTCACGTTGAGTATGCTGGAGTCTCTTAACACCTTTAGCTGAGAACTAAAAAGGATCTTTCTGTATATATACAACTATGTAAAGATATAAATGACGCCTTTGTCACAGGAAATGTGATTGCAGCCTCAATGAGAGGTGCTTCCTCTCGAAATTTCACAAAGGCTAAACGTAGATATTATAATCAATCAGGATATTCCAGGCAAAATTATCATAATCAATCAGGCAATTCTAGGCAAAATCCCAAAAGAGAAATAAGACCAAGCTCATATCGTGCCCCAGGCCGCTGCCCCAGGTGTAAAAAGGGAAATCATTGGGCCAATAAATGCCATTCAAAATTTGACATCCATGGAAATCCTTTGTTCAGGAATTCAAAAAACGGGGCACGGGGCCCAATACCCCGGGGCCCACAAATGTACGGGGCATTGCAGAAGGAGTATCCTCAAGCATCCACTCAGATGCTTCCCCGACACAATCCCTACTACCCATCCACTCCCTCGCCAGAGGAACAAGAGGAAATGCAGGATTAGACCTCTGTTCCACCGCCCGAATAGTGTTAACACCTGAAATGGGGGTTCAACTGATTCCCACAGGAGTCAGGGGACCTCTTCCCTCAGGGACTGTAGGACTTATTATCGGGCGTAGTCCTAAAAGCTTATTAGGTTTGCAAGTGACCCCAGGTGTAATAAACTCAGACTACAAAGGGGAAATAAAAATAATGCTTAGCTCACCCCAAAGTATAACTTCTGTTAATCAAGGAGATAGAATTGCTCAGTTGCTTCTCCTTCCCAATTTACATAATTCATTTAAAATGGGTATGCCTCAAGAAGGGAACAATAGAGGATTTTGTTCCACTGACTCAAGTCCCATGGCTTGCTGGGTTCGAGACTGTTCAAGGAGGCCTATGTGTAAAATAAAAATCCAAGGAATAGAAATGGAGGGATTAATAGATACTGGAGCTGACTCTTCCATTATTAATTTACGCCAATGGCCCAAGCACTGGCCTCTGCAAAAAGCTTCAACCAGTTTAAGAGGCTTGGGATATAATAACCTCCCAGATAAAAGTGCCGTAATTTTAAAATGGGAGGATGATGAAGGCCATAAAGGAACATTTCAGCCTTATGTTTTACCTAATCTACCGGTTATTTTATGGGGAAGAGATATTTTGCAACAAATGGGAGTACACCTTGCAACCAAGCCTGCAGATGTTAAATGTGAAAACCTACAGGGTAATCTTAACCCTAAAAGAACACATTATCAAAAAGTACAGAGTAATCTTAACCCTAAAAGTAATCATTATCATAAAGGAAAAAGATATTTTTTTTCGGGGCCACTGAGAAAATAATTTTGAAAATACCATGGCGTTCTGATAAGCCAGTGTGGGTCCCTCAGTGGCCCCTATCTAAAGAGAAATTACAAGCGACCCACCTACTAGTTCAGGAACAATTAGAAGCAGGTCATATAGAACCTTCCACCTCTCCCTGGAATTCCCCCATATTTGTGATCAAGAAAAAGTCAGGAAAATGGCGATTGTTACATGATCTTAGACAAATCAATAAAACCATGCAAGTTATGGGCCCTACTCAACCTGGACTTCCTAGTCCCGTAGCTATTCCAAAAAATTTCCATCTTATTACTCTTGATATAAAGGATTGCTTCTTTTCTATTCCCCTACATCCTCTGGATGCCCCCAGGTTTGCTTTTTCCATTCCTTCTATGAACAATAATGGCCCTGATCAGAGATATCAATGGAAGGTTTTGCCGCAGGGAATGGCTAATAGCCCCACCATATGCCAAATATATGTGGACAAGGCTATCCAACCCATTAAAAATAAATATCCAAACCTCATGTGTCTACATTACATGGATGATATTTTATTGGCCCACCCTAATCAAAAAATCTTATTTAATATATTCAGTGATGTGGTAGAAAATTTAAAAAAATATGGATTATATATAGTAGTAGAAGAAAAAGTTCAAACCAGATCTCCCATATTATATTTAGGATTTAAAATCATGGATACTTTTGTGAGACCCCAAAAAATTTTAATAAATAAAGAACATTTGACCACCCTCAATGATTTCCAAAAACTACTGGGAGACATTAATTGGCTTCGCCCTACACTAAATCTCACTACTGGCCAACTAAAACCTTTATTTGACATCCTTCGTGGAGATCCTGATCCATCTTCACCACGAACATTGACTCCTGATGCTAGGAAAGCTTTAAAGTTAGTAGAAAAAGCCATCGAATGAGCTCATTGTGATAGATTTGATTTAACTCAACCGCTGATGTTGATTATTATTTCTTCACAATATACACCCACAGGAGTATTTTGGCAACAAGGGCCTTTATTATGGATACATTTGCCCGTCTCTCCTAAAAGTATAATTGAATCTTATACCTCCATGGTGGCTAAACTTATTCTTCAAGGACTTAAGACTTCTACTAAAATATTTGGCATTCACCCTGCTACTATTATTACTCCCTATTCATCATCACAGATTGAATACTTATGCTTCAATGATAATGATTGGGCTATAGCTAAATGCTCTACTTCTGCAAATTTTGATAATCATCTTCCTAAGTCCCCTATATTATCTTTTTGTATTAATCATCCTATTATATTTCCACAGGTAATAAAAAATCAACCTATTCCTAAGGCATTTAATGTATTTACAGATGGGTCCTCAAATGGTACTGCTACAGTAGTCACTACAAAAGAAAATATGACTTACATAACTGCACACAAATCAGCTCAACTAGTGGAATTGGAAGCTGTGGTAAGAGCTCTGGAAAATTTTAGGGACCAGCCCGTAAACATTTTTTCAGATAGCCACTATATTGTACAAGCCGTCCCAAAATTAGAGTTAGCAGGACCAATAGCACCTCATACTCCAGCCTTTAAATTGTTTTATCAAATACAAAAACTTTTGTGGGCAAGAAAAGAACCTCTATTCGTAGGCCATATTAGAGCACATACTAATTTGCCTGGTCCCCTCCATGAAGGTAATCAAAAGGCTGATGAACTTACAAAAACAATATTTATACTTTCAGTGCTACAACAAGCTACTTTATTCCACTCCCAGTTTCATGTCAACAGCACCACCTTGCAACGTAGGTTTAAAATCACAAAGGAGCAAGCCAGAACAATTGTAAAAGATTGTAAATCTTGTATGACACATTTGCCCAATCCTCATTTCGGAGTTAACCCTAGAGGATTAATGCCCAATCATTTGTGGCAGATGGATGTTACTCATGAGCCAAGTTTTGGAAAATTGCGATTTATTCATGTGACCATAGATACATGCTCAGGCATGATTTTTGCTTCCTTACATTCTGGAGAAAAAGTTAAAGATGTTACATCTCATTGTTTGCAAGCTTTTGCTGCATTGGGCATCCCCAAAATGCTTAAAACAGATAATGGCCCCGCATATACGTCCTTATCTTTCAAACAGTTTTGCGCAAAATTCAATATATCCCATAAAACAGGCATCCCATACAATCCTCAGGGTCAGGGCATTATTGAAAGAGCAAACCGAACACTGAAAATTATGTTATTAAAACAAAAAGAAGGAAATTGGAAAAGTCCTAAGGACAGATTGGCAGTTGCCCTGTTTACCTTAAATTTTTTAACTTTAGACTCTAATGGTTATTCTGCTGGAGACAGACATTGGAATCCACACCAACAACATAAACCTTTGGTTTACTGGAAGGATGTTCTTTCAGGTACATGGAAGGGTCCAGATCCAGTATTAATTTGGGGAAGAGGATCTGTTTGTGTTTTTCCAAAACACGAATCCTCTCCAATATGGATACCATCTAGATTAATAAAACAGGTACCACATCAAAATGATCAAGATGAAGTTATTGAAGAATCAAGATTAATAAAAAAGGTACAAAATCAAGAGGACCAAGATGAAGGTACAGAATGATTCCCTCAAAAGAGTCCTTCAAAATATTTCACAACTTAAGTGTCATTCCTCCAGGCCGGGACAAGGAGATCTCTCTTTAGTGTGCACACAATTGTATTTTTTTTTCCTTTTTATACATGTCTTTATGTCTGTACATTTGTCTACATTTCATGTTAATGTGACGTCACAAATATATGTTTGTATGTTTGTTCGTCTGTCCAGTGTGACATCACAAAGAACAAAGCGCTTATGAAAAAGAAAAAATATATATATATGGATCCAAATAACTTTAATTCATTTTAGGTTAAGAGTATTCAATTTAGGTAAATAATTTTATAAATGAAGGTACTTTCAATTTTGATTTATAGGTGTCCCTGGGACTTCTCTTTAGCAAACAATATGACTAGTGCTATATAACCTGATATTTTGGTGTTTTGACTTAAGATTGTTTATTTGTTATTAACTTAATTTGTTTAATAGCTCATTAATTTCAATTATCTCAACAGGTAAAAGATTGCTCTGTATACAGAGACTCAAGGGTTCCAGCTAACAAATTATTTCTCTCAAGTGCCTTTACCTTTTCTTTAATCTATCTTTTTTTTTAATTTTTTTTAAAAATATTTATTTATTTGCTTTAGTTTTACACATGTGTTTATTTGTACGTGGTGCTGAGGATCGAACCCGGGCCGCGCACGTTTGAGGCGAGCGCTTTTGCCGCTGAGCCACAACCCCAGCCCTCTTTAATCTATCTTTAATGCAGTAATTACCCTCAGTCTTTCTTTGTTTTTTTCTAAATATTACATTTTTCCAACTTATGTTTGTAGAAGCTCAACCAGCGATGTATGTGAACAAAAAAATCAACTTTAATTTTCTAATCTAATTATTCTATTTTGTAGTTTGACAACTCGCCTCTTGACTCAGTGCTGCAATAGCACTGCCTTTCCTTTAATAATTGATGCTTGAGTTTCTAGGTAGCGGGCCCTGAAGATTTGCCGGTGGCATTGTCTAAACATAAAAAAGACGTCTGCTGCTACAGCTGCAGGGATCGCGGCCGCCGCAAGCATCCCTGCTGCTCAAACATCAAACAACCTCACCAACAGTGTGGCCTCTGCTCTACATGCATGGGGCCTCCTACATCAACATGTTATAACAAATGGACATTTTGATCTTTCATTGTTTGGGACTTTACGGGACAATGCCTTGCGCGTATTTGTCTAGAGAATTCAGTGTGTTACTTGATGGAACTTAGGGCAGCTGATTTGTTTAAACAATTTGATATGCTATGCAATTTGGCTCATCACCAAAAGGCTTGTCGCCTTAAAGCCGCAACATCTCCTCACAATTGGACGGCTGTTAGTCATCATACACAGTCGATCCTAAAGGGCTCCATTGGATGGCTGGTTAGCCAATGACGGGTAAGATCCCCAGAGGGGGACAACCTAAGACAGGCACAGTCGCACGGGACAGTCTCATGTGGCCGACATATCAACCTAAGACAGGAGTCAAGGGCACAGCCTTGATTATCCGATGACGGGTAAGAATGTTGGTTGCACATAGACGTCCTAGAGCATTACCTCTTTTAAAACAAAAGGGGGGAAATGCAGGAGCCCTGTTTGGGGATTGACTTGAATTGCGGTTGACTATGAGCCGTGGAGATTTGGGCATTGTCGCCTCCCGTCGCCTCCCGTAGTCTCACGGGACTTGTTGCGGGATCTCGAGTGACTTGGCCGAAATTGCTGATCGGGTCAGCGCCATTTTTAGGGTGTGTTTGGCGTGTGTTAGTCGTTGTTAGAACCAGAGAGAAAAGTTATCAGAATAAAAAGCTGTTTGTCTCCAGTTTGCTTCTGAAGTTTTTCCCGCGGCTCCGTTGCTCCAAGCACTTCAGGCGGCAACAGTACAGTACTTGTCTAACAGTACAGTACTTGTCTACTTGTGCAAGACCTTGGGTTCCATCTCTAGCACTGCCCCCTTCAAAAAGAGGGGGATATACTAACAAGTGATGCTGAAGATATGAAAAAATTAGAACCCTCCTGCATTGCTGTGGGAATCTAAAATAGTACAGTAGCCATCTTAGAAAACTGTCTGTTAGTTCTTTGGAGACTAAACATAGAATACCAGGAGCTCCATCATTCCACTCTAAAACAAATGAAATTAAATCTCTATTGAAAAACTATACATAAATGTTTATTGCAAGCTTATTAATAGTAGTTAAAAAGAATGGAAATAACCAAATGCTATAAACAGACATGAGTGGACAAACTAAATGTATTATTTGGATACTATAAAATACCCTGAGGCTAACAAAATGAATAAATTTGAGGCCAGAATGACAGAGCATATAATCCCAGTTACTCAGAGGCTGAGGCAGGAGGATCAACAGTTCCAGGCAACATGGGGAAACTTAATAGAGTGCAAATATTGATACATACGCCAACACAAATGTCACTAGAAATAATTATAAGTAAATTAAGTTAACCAGAAAGAACACATATATGATTCCATTCTGAAATCTATAGAAAGCTATAGCAACAAAGTAAATTAGTGTTCATCTAGAGGCTTAGAGAAAGAAGTCAAAAGATAGAAGAGGGGGAGCTAAAGAGCATAGAGTTTCTTCTTTCTTTCTTGTAGTTTTTGTGGGGATGGAACCCAGGGCCTTCAGTATTCTAGGCAAGCATGCTACTACTGACCTACACCCCCCAGCCCTTAATTTTTAATTGATATCTAATGATACATATTTATGGGTTACAATATGAAGGGATTTCTTCATGAGGTGTTGAAAACGTTCTAAAATGTCAGTATTAACAGAGCGAGGTGGCCTATGCCTGTAGTATCAGCTACTGTGGAGGATGAGGTGGGGAACCTAGGAGTTTGCTTGAGCCTAGGAGTTTGAGGTCAACTTGGCCAACCCAGCAAATCTGTTTCAAAAAACAGAAGAGCCACTGGGTGGTGCATGAAACAGGAATATTGCAAGTTCCAGGCCACCTCGGGCAATTTAGAGAGACCCTGTCACCAAAAAAAAAAAAAAAAAAAAAAAAAAAGTAAAAAGGAACTTTAGCTCAATGGTAGGGCTCCCAGGATTAAATACCCAGTCTAAAAAAAAAAATTGACTGCAGTAACGATTGTACATATATGTGAACATATTGAAAGCCACTGAATTCTACTCTATAATTAGCTGTATTGTGTAAGTGTGCATATATAAGACTGTTCAAATAAATAAGTAAACGCCTTAGGAGTTTCAATCCAACTTAAGTTTACTTATTGTTTTTTCTAATGGCAGAGAAAACAGGAATTAATCGCCTTATGAATATCATAGCTATTTCCATTTCAAAGTTCTCTAGGGGCACAGACAAACTGATGGATATCCATCCAGTGCAAATGTACAGTTCATAGTTTAATGAACATATTTCATAGCTTGTGACTTATATGAGAAAAGTTTCTCCTCCCAGGCTAGGGCTTGGGGTTTTACCACTTAGTTCCAGTGCCAAGTGTTTGGGGGTGAGGAAGGCTTAACCCTTTCAATTGCCAAAGATCAAATAGAGCCAGATTCTTTGTTAGATACGGCGAGGTTACTTTTAAGTGTTTGTATTTGTAAACAAGGGTTATAGGTCCACAAGAGCCTCAAACTCTTAGGTCAAGCTAATACAGATGACCCTTCAGTTTCTATCTTGCAAGACCTGGACAAAAGGCCTCGCTTTCTTTAGAAACTAAATCTGTGATTCGCTGCACACGCTTCTGTCTCCGCATTCAGAAGGCGCTGCAGGCAGACACCAATACCAAACCCAAGGAGCAGTACGAGTTGTGCTTAAAGGCAAAAAGCCCTAACAGGTAAGGGTTCTCGCCCCGGCTAACACCCGAGCGGCTCGGTGAGCGTCTTTCCGCTCCGCTGTCACAAAGGGGGCGTGTCCGTGAGAGCCGTCCAATCAGGAACGCCGCCGGAAAGGTGTGGGCGGGAACCACGGCGCGCAGGACCCGAGGACGCTGAGCGCTCGGGCCGCTCTCCACCTCGGGTCTCACCGCCGCTGGAGGGCCTCAGGTGGCAGTGGCACCTGCACGGGTCGCCGCAGCCTTCGGGAGGACGCCGAGACACCCGGAAGCCAGGAAATGGTGAGCATGGGCCAGGCATCCGAGGACGGGGGAGGGGCTGAAGGAGCCGGCCGGAAGCGGCCGGGGCGGGACCCAGGCCTCCTAGCCTGACGCTGGAGTCTGCGTTCAAGACAGCCAACGCCGCTCGGTCCAGGGTCCCTTCCCTCCCGCGGGAACTCCGAAAGGCAGCTGGGACCCCGGCCTCCTGTCTCTGCGCGGCGACTTGGGCCTGGCCCAGAGCCTGTCCAGGCAGCTCCGCCGCACGTCTCCCCAGACTGTGCGGCGACAGCAGGTCACTGGAAGACCCTCACTCGCGCGTTGGCTCCGTGCGCGGGGGAGCTGTGGTCTACCCAGGCCGGGGTTTCTCCTTCCTCCCCAAGGGGGACCCATTTACCCTAGTTTTCTAAATATATGGGAAACAGGGTTTCAAATCCACAACTCTGTGCCCCGGTCTGGCCCTTCCTAGAGCTGGCAATAAATTCCTAATTTCTAGATACAATTTCGCATTCCCAAATGCCACTTTCCCTTCTCCAATTGACAGCATCATTTATGAAATGCATCCTCGTGGTGCATTTGAATCAAACACAGTATTTCAATTGCGATTTTTCCACATATGAATTAATAGTTCTTTTTTTTTTTTTTTTTTTTTTCTTTTGTGGTACCGGGGATTGAACTCAGGGGCACTCGTCCACTGGGTCACATCCCCACCCCTTTTTTGTATTTTATTTAGAGACAGGGTCTCACTGAGTTGCTAAGTGCCTCGCCACTGCTGAGGCTGGCTTTGAACTCGCGATCCTCCTGCCTCAGCCTCCCAAAGTGCTGGGATTACAGGCGTGAGCCACCGCGCCCGGCTAATAGTTCTTTTTTTTTTTCAAAAAATTAAATTGTTTGTTGATATTCTTATGTGGGGGAAGCTCAGAATAGTCACCTGGAGCTGGGTTGTATGACATCCTTGTGTCTTTCCTCTTAGTCACTTTCCCAGGGACATACATGCTAGGGAACTCTTTTAGATTGAAGTTTCTATTTGCAAAATTTCCTGGGAAGTCTGATCTTTTAGCACAGGTCCAGGTCAGCACTGTCCCTTCCTCAGTTTGTCACCCTGAAGAAAAGTACATATTTGATTTTCATTTTTTCAGTAATATAAAATGTGTGTCATCAAGAGATCTTGGGGGAAAGTGTGAAATATTTCCTAAAGTTGATGATTCGCCTTTATCTGGTTACCTTTGAGGAACCTTAACTGCTTTGCAGGCACAGTCCTTGCAGGCAAAACCCAGACTGCATCCACCTTTCCTGTCCATTTGGTTAATGACGTCTTCCTGTGAGGACATTCATTCTGGACACACAAATACTGAAAGAAAATAAATAAATAAATAAAAGAGCTTACAAACACAAATGGGTGGGAGACCCTCATGTCTGTTCCATCTCCGACACCTTGGCTACTATCCCTCTCAGTACCCAGAACATCTTTTGATATTCTGCAAGCAGCATGAATAATGATAAGTAAAATTTGTAAATAGAAAACTTACCATTATTTATGCTGCTGCTTGCAAACTGGCCCACTTTAAATGGACAGCCCAACCACAAAAGACTTTAGAGTTTTTATTTTCTAAACACAGAATTTTCATAGAGCAGGGGTTTTTTTCTTTCTTTTTTTCTTTTTTCTTTGTTTTTGTTTTTGTTTTTCTTTTTTTTTTTTTTTTTTTTTTTTTTGGTACCAGGGATTGAACTCAGGGGCACTCAACCACTGGGCCACATCCCCAGCCCTTTTTTGTATTTTATTAGAGACAGGGTCTCACTGAGTTGCTAAGTGCCTCGCCATTGCTGAGGCTGGCTTTGAACTCCTGATCCTCTTGCCTCAGCCTCCCAAGTGCTGGGATTATAGGCATGCGCCACTGTGCCCAGCTGGGTCTTTTTCTTTTTAATTAAGTCAAAATTCTTTCAAGTCTATTACTTGTATCTAAAAATTCATCACCAAGTTGGGTGCAGTGGCACCTGTGGAAGGCGCTGGGTTTATTTTTTATTTTGAAAAGGGTCTTGTTAAATTGCTAGGGCCTTGCTAAATTGCTGGCTTTGCACTTGTGATCTTCCTGCCTCAGACTCCGGAGTTGTGGGGATTGCAGGCATGTGCCACCATGCCCAGCCCTATTTATTTATTTATTTTAATGTTATTGTATTTTTAAAAATATATTTTGTAGTTGTGGATGGACAAGATGACTTTATTTTATTTGTTTATTTTTACGTGGTGCTGAGGGTCGAACCTGGGCCATGCACGTGCTAGGCGAGTGCTCTACTGCTGAGCCACAACCCCAGCCCTTATTTGTTTACGTGGTTCTAAGGATCAAACCCAGTGCTTCACACATACTAGGCAAGTGCTCTACCACTGAGCTCTACCACCTTAGGCCCCCTTTTTATTTATTTTGAGACAGGGTTTCACTAAGTTGCACAGGCTTGTCTCAAACTTGCCATTCTCCTGCCTCAGCCTCCCAAATGGCTGGGATTATAGGCACGAGCTACCATGCCTGGTGACTTTGGTCCTTTGTCAAATCAGTTTACTATATGAGTGTGAATCTGTAAAAGAGCAATTGACTTCTGTATATTAACATTGTATCCTTCAACCTTGCTGGACTTTTACCTTCTCTAGTTCTAGAAGTTTATTGTCTATTCTTTGAGATTTTCTGTACTACACAGTCAGTCATATACAACAGTTTTATTTTCTCCCTTCCCTATCTGTATGCCTTTTATTTCCTTTTCTTGTCTTATTTCATTAGTTACACTTCCAAGTATAATGTTAAATAGGAGTAATGAGAGGTGGCCCATGCCTATAATGCCAGCCACCTGGGAGGTCAAGGTAGGAGGATTGCAAGTTTGAAACCAGCCTGGGCAACTTAGTGAAACCCTGTCTCAAAATAAAATATAAGAAGGGTTGGGGATGCAGCTCAGTGGTAGAGTGCTTGACTAGAATGTGTGAGGCATGGGTTCAATCCCTAGTGCTGAAAAAGTAATTACAACAACAAAAGGTAGTCACTTCAACAAATAGTGCTAGAAAAACTGGACATCAAAACAAACACACAAATCTAGACAGACTTTACACCTTCTACCAAAATTAAAACATAAAAACATACCTTCGCCATTTTAGCGAGAAAACATCTAGTTTTCTTCATTAATTATTATTTTAGCTGTGGGTTTCTTATAGATGTTGTTTCTCAAAAAGAGAAAGATCTTTTTATTCCTAGTTTCTTATCATAAATGGTAAGTCTTGTCAGTAACTCTTTTGTTTTAACTTTTTCCTACTTTCATTTGTGATACCTTCTTTGACAGCATCACCATACACTTATCAAATATAATTTTTCAAAGAACCAGTTTCTGAAGCTGTCATCTAACTTTCAATCCTCCTGCCTCAACCTCCCAAGTTGCTGGAGTTATAGGTGTGTGCCACAATTAAGTGAGTCTTTTATAGACAGCAAATAGTTGGATTTTATAAATCCATTTAGCCACTCATTGTATCTTGATTGAAAAATTCAATCCAATTAACATTTAAAGTAATTTTTGATAATTCATATTGCTGTATCATTTTGTTACTGTTTTGTAGTTATTTTGTTCCTTTTATTTCTTTTGCTATCTTTTTTTTAATGATTTGGTGGTTTTTGTTTTTGTTTTTAGTGCTATGCTTTGATTCTTTTCTCTTTCTTTGTTGTGTATACACTACAGTTTCTTGCTTTGTGATTTCCATGAGGCTTAGATAAATCATAACAATTTATTTTAAGGTGATAATAATTTATACACACACACACATACACACACACACACATATAATATACTACCACTGAGCTACAACCTTAGGCCCCCTTTTTATTTATTTTGAGACAGGGTTTATATATATATATATATTAGTTATAAATGGGCCTTTATTTTATTTATATGTGGTGCTGAGACTCGAACCCAGGGCCTCACACATGCTAGGCAAGCGCTCTACCATTGAGCCACAACTTCAGCCCTGGTGATACTATTATTCCAAACAAAAAGGCCTACATTTTAATTTCTTCCTTCCCTCACATTTTATGATATCAGGATTTATATATTATATTGTGTGTCCATTAACAAGTTATGATAGCTATGTTTGTTTTTTACACCTTGGTCTTTTAACTTACGCTAAAATTAAAAGTATACATACCACCATTATAGTGTTAGAATATTTTGGATATGACCACAGTAGACCCTCTACCCACAGCTTTGCTCTTCATGGTTTCAGTTACAGGTGGTTAACTATGGTCTGCTTAAATGGAAATTTTCAGTAATATAAACAACTTACAATTTAAAATTTGCACCTTTCTGAATAGTGTGCTAATACCTTACGCTGTCTTGTTGTGTCTTACCTGAGATGTGACTCACCCTTTTGTCCTGCATATCCCTGTTCTATTTTGTTTGCTAGTCACTTAATAACCATCTCACATCACCTCAAGAAGGGTGAGTACAATACAGTAAGGTATTTTGAGAGAGAGAAAGAGAAATTCGTATGACATATATTATAGTATTGTTATATTTTGCAGTACTGGGGGTTGAACCCAGGACTTGGGAGTGCTAGGCAAGTGCTTTACCCCTGAGTTCTATGCCTAACCCTTTTAATTTTTTATTTTTAAGCCAGCGTCTCACTAAGTTACCCAGGCTGACCTTGAATTTGCAATCCTCCTACCTTAGCCTTCTGAGCATCTAGAATTACAGGCATGTACCACCATGTCCTGCTTATGACAGCATTGTTATGATTATCCTACTTTATTATTGTTGTTATTGTTTGTTTGTGGTACTTGGGATGGAATGCAAGGCCTTGTGAACTTCAAGCAAGTGCTCTACCACTGAGCCACATCCCTGGCCCGAATGTTGCTGTTAATCTTTTTTAAAAATACTTTATTTATTTGCTTTAGTTGTACACAATGCATTTTATTTTTACGTGGAGCTGAGGATCGAACCCGGGCCGCGCACATGCTAGGTGAGCACTCTACCACTGAGCCACAACCCCAGCCCCTGCTGTTAATCTTTTACTGTGCCTATTGTGATCTCTTACTGTTCCTTTATCATAGGTATGTGTGTATAAGGAAAAATAGCACTTATGTTACTGCCAGCCAGCCCAGGGAACCCATCTGAATCACCCAGTCACTTGCGTGCATAAGAAACAAGCAAATGATGTAAATAGAAAAAATGAATTTAAACAAACTTGGAAGCTGCTAGATTGTTTTTCTGCCAGTCCTACTGAAGGGCAAAAATCACACCGGGGACAACCGTGCAGCCAAGAGATTTATTCACCAGCCTTTGTGGCTGGTCAGAGGTCGAAGAGGTGCTGGGAGAGAGGAGTCAGGGAGAGGGGAGTGTGCAAGCTCTGAATGGAAGGTGGGTGCCTGGTCGTGCTGGCTGTGGTCTCTGGAGCTGTCTGCTGGGCAGCTGCCATGGGGCTGGAGGCGGTGGGTCTGGAGCTGTCAGCTGGGCAGCTGCCATCAGGCTGGAGATGGTGGGGCTGTCACCGTGGCTGCCTCCTCTCAGCAGGGAGGAGCTATTGTATGTGTTTAGCTCTGAATGGATTGGAGCTTAAATAGGGATTTCTGGTGGGGGGGTGTACCAGAGCGACTCTTAACACTATTGTCTCTTTGCCCATGGAACAGGGTGACCTTTAAGCCTATTGGCTCCTGTCCAGAAAATGAAACAAGGTTGCTTTGCTCAGGATGCAGAAACTTCCCTTGGTGTGTGTGTGTGGGGGGGGGCGGGTAGCCCATCTATCACCTACAGAAGTAGAACAATTTAGAGAAACAAAAAACCAGGCATCTGAGCCGGGTGCAGTGGCCCATGCCTGTGATCCCAGCACTTGGGAGGCTGAGGCAGGAGGATTGTGAGTTCAAAGCCAGCCTCAGTGATGGAGGCACTTAGCAACTCAGTGAGACCCTGTCTCTAATAAAATACAAAAAAGGGCTGGGGATGTGGCCCAGTGGTTGAGTGCCCCTGAATTCAATCCCCCTTACAAAAAAAAAAAAAAAAAAAAAAAAAAAGCCAGCCATCTGATATATGTAGATTTAGTCAGGCTCTGCTAGCCAGGGAACATGTCAGTTCTAACTTCCTTGGTGCCCATCTGGGCTAAGGGGTGATTTTTCAGCATGAGGAAGTTTGAGAGCTAAAACAGTTTGGAGCTTTTAATTTCCCAGGATCTCTGTTTCATGTATAGAGTTCAGTACCATTTGAGGTTTCAGGAATCCACTGAGGTTCTTAGAATGTATTCCCCACAGATGAGTGGGGACTATTATCCATATTATGCATCCTTTTTTAAAATATTTATTTATTTGCTTTAGTTGTACACAATGTGTTTTTATTTGTACGTGGTGCTGAGGATCGAACCCAGGGCGCGCACGTGCTAGGCAAGTGCAATACCGCTGAGCCACAATCCCAGCCCCGCATCCTTTTTTTTTTTTAACCACTAATTTTATACCTTCAGGTTTTTATGTTGCCAGTGAGCATTGATTTGTTTAAACTTGAAGTCCTGTTAGCACTTCTCCCAGAGGCAAGTCTAGTGGTCAAGGGCTCCCTCAGCTTGTTTGTCTGGGAGCTTTAGCTCTTAGATTTCTAAAGGATGGCCTTGGTGGAGTAATGTCTTCTTGAGCAGTTATTTTCTTCCAACACTCTGAATATATTGTCCTGTTGTCTCTTGGCCTGCAAGGCTCTGCAAAGAAATCTGCCCATAGTCGCATAGAAGTCAGTGATGATTTTGAGGAAAGGGAACCCTGGTACATTGTTGGTAGGAATGTAAATGGGTACAGCTGTTATGGGTAACAGTATAGAGGATTATAAAAAAATTAAAAACAGAATTACCATATGCCCCAGTTGTCCAACTTGTACATGTTTATCTAAAGGAATTACAATCAGGATCTCAAAGAGATGCTCGCACTTCCATGTGTATTTTACCTTTATTCACAATAGCCAAGATATGTAAACAATCTAAATATCCATCAATGAATGAATGGGTAGAGTAAGTGTGGTATTTACATGCAGTGGAATATTAAAATAGAGCCATTTGGCCATTTGCCACACTAAGAATGGACTTGGGGATGTTACGCTCAGAAAAACAAATACTGTGAGATCTCATGTATGTGTAACAATCTAAAATATTTGAATTATTGGAAGCAGAGAGTAGAATGATCATTTGCAGGGGAGTGGGGAAATGAGCAGGTGATGTTCAGGGGTACAACATTTAAGTTATGCAGATAAATTGTGGAGATCTGTACAACATGGCCTATCACTAGCAATACTTATTTTACAGTTAAAACTATTCAAAGTTTTATTTCAAAGTTTTTTATTCCAAACAAAAATGGCTACACTTTAATTTCTTCCCTTCCTCACTTTTTTTTTTTTTTTTTTTTGTGGTACTGGGGATTGAACTCAGGGGCACTCGACCACTGGGTCACATCCCCAGCCCTTTTTTGTATTTTATTTAGAGACAGGGTCTCACTGAGTTGCTAAGTGCCTCGCCATTGCTGAGGCTGGCTTTGAACTCGCGATCCTCCTGCCTCAGCCTCCCAAAGTGCTGGGATTACAGGCGTGCGCCACCGCGCCCGGCCCTTCCTCACATTTTATGATATCAGAATTTATATCTTATATTGTGTGTCCATTAACAAGTTATGATAGCTATGTTTATTTTTTACACCTTGGTCTTTTAACTTATGCTAAACTACCACCATTGTAGTGTTAGAATATTTTGGATATGACCACAGTAGGACCCCCTACCCACAGCTTTGCTTTTCATGGTTTCAGTTACATGTGGTTAACTATGGTCTGCTTAAATGGAAATTTTTAGTAATATAAACAACTCACAATTTAAAATTTGTACTTTTCTGAATAGTGTGCTAATATCTCAGAATTTCCATATGCCCAGTTGTCCAACTTGTACATATTTATCTTTACATTAGATCTTATATTGTGTTCTTTTTTTCTTATTTATTAATTTATTATTTATTTTTGGTATTGTGTTCTTAACACAAACAGGAATATATACACGAACCAATAGTAGTAATAATGAGAGTGGGGTTAGTAATAAGATTGTTGATGGCTATGCCTGTGGCCTTATGGGAGTGATGGTTGCACTGGTGTATACTCATCCCCAAACTCATTGGATTGTATACATTAAATATGTCTAGCTTATCAATCAAACCTCAGTAAAGTGCTTTTTAAAATATGTATTCATAAATGGACCCTGGACAGGCATTAGTCTCTTGATGTTCACTGGCTCATCCTGATTCTTTGATTAGTCTTTATACCTTCATCATCTCTTCTTATTTGTTACACACTGTTCTTTTACTTTATAGCCTCATCTGAAATTTCTGCAAATGAGCATTAATAAAGTTATAGTGAACAGTTTTTGAGTGGTTTCTTTGCCTCTGCATGTTTCACACATAATATAACATGTGTTGTGTTCTATCCAATGATTATGGTGTTTGGGCTTTCTGAGGTTGATTTTTTGCTCTTATTAAAAATACTGATCCTGGCCAGGCACAGTGGCGCATGCCTGTAATCCCAGCACTTGGGAGGATGAGGCAGGAGGATCACGAGTTCAAAGCCAGCCTCAGCAACAGAGGCCCTTAGCAACTCAGTAAGACCCTGTCTCTAATAAAATGCAAAAAAGGCAGGGGATGTGGCCCAGTGGTTGTGTGCCCCTCAGTTCAATCCCCGGTACCAAAAAAAAAAAAAAAAAAAAAAAAAAAAAAAAACTGATCCCGGGCTGGGGTTGTGGCTTAGCAGTAGAGTGCTCACCTAGCATGTGTGAGGCCCTAGGTTCAATCCTCAGCACCACATAAAAATAAATAAATGAAACAAAGGTATTGTGTCCAACTACAACTAAACAAATTAAATATTTTTTTAAAAAATACTGATCCTGGGCTGGGGTTGTGGCTCAGTGGTAGTGGTAGAGTGTTTTGCCTAGCATGTGTGAGGCACTGGGTTAGATTGTCAGCACCACATATAAGTAAATAAAATAATGGTCCATTGACAACTAAAAAATATTTTAAAAAATACTTATCCTATCATTTTGCTATCCATCACTAAATACACAATAAATCCCTTGCACATTGGAGAAAAATCATTGGGCTGTAGGTCATGCTCAGTATAAATTTACAGGAAAGCAATAGGGTGTATCACTTGACTTTTCTGCCATTTATTCATAATCTAAATTATAAGAAATGAGATCTTCCTGCCATTTCATTTGGTTATTTCCTCATCATCAAAACCTTATGTGAGCCTGTGGTGTGTGTGTAGGATGAAAGCCAGCCTCAGCAATGGTGGCACACACACCTATAATCCCAGCTACTTGAGAGACTTAGGAAGGAGGATTGCAAATTTGAGACAAACCTGGGAAACTTAGACCCTGTCTCAAAATTTAAAAAGGGCTGTGCATGTACCTCAGTGGTAGAGTATTGCCTAGCATGCTCAAGCCCCTGGGTTCTATCCCCAGAACTCATGAGGCAGAGGGGGTAGGAGTTCTACCTTGGGACTACAGGTGTGTGCTACCACACCTGGCTTTATGTGTTTATTTTTATTCTGCACACTAATGTTATATTGTATAAGAGATAATTGTATTCTACTTTGTGGTTTGTCTTTTAACTTTCTTCATTTTAATATATTTGAATGCCTTGGTCTCTTCCTTTATAGCTTACTACTATATGAGAAAATTCTCCCTTTTCTTGCATCAAAAGAAATTAGGGGGGCTGAGGTTGTGGCTCAGCGGTAGAGCGCTCGCCTAGCATGTGTGTGGCCTGGGTTAGATCCTCAGCAGCACCACATAATAATAAAGGCATTGTGTACAACTAAAAACAAATAAATAAATATTAAAAAAAAAAAAAAAAAGAAATTAGGGTCCTTGGGTTGTAGCTCAGTGGCAGAACATGTACTTAGCGTTCAGGAAGTCCTGGGTTTCATCTTCAGCACTTTCCGAAAGTGTTTTTATGTTTTTCATATTTAAACCTACATTAAATTGGTTATTGTCTGTGAAATAGAGGTGATACAATGTATTTTTCCAATTAGGTAACAGTTGTTCACTCCCCACATATTCAAGTATCAGTGAGTTCTTGAATTTCTCTACAGTGTTTGCTTCTGTCATTAACCAACTTTCCATGTAAATACCAGCCCTTTGAAGACTTTTTTCCATTCCCTGATCTATTTTGAACCCAGGACTGTGTGCATGCTTGGCAAGTGTTCCACCATTGGTACTCCCCAAACCCTTTTTTTTTTTAATATTTATTTTTTAGTTGTAGTTGGACACAATACTTTTATTTTGTTTATTTATTTTTACGTGGTGCTGAGGATTGAACCCAGGGAGGTGCACATGCTGGGTGAGCGCTCTACCACTGAGCCACAACCCCAGCTCTCCAAACCCTTTTTTTAAATTTTATTTTGAGACAGAGGCTTGCTAAGTTGCCCAGGCAGGCTTCAAACCTGTGATCCTCCTGCCTCAGGCTACTGAGTATCAGGGATCATAGGTGTGCACGACTGTGCCATGAGAAGTGACATCTGATTATTCTAGTAATGGTGCCGTCTTTATACTGGGTTCATTCTGCATAGACATTAACTGATATAGTATATGTCAAATTGGGTCCCTCTCAAATGATCACTTTGCAGATATGAGTAAAGGGCAAACTTCTTAAGCAGGCATTGCTAACAATAAGCATCTCAGGCCTATTAGTGTTAAAACCCTTCTGATCACTAATTAGTAGGACTTTCTTTGAGAAAGTCATATAGATTCTTTCTATAAGGAGTAATTAGGGCAGACCCAAGCAGCTCATTTTCCCCTAAACCAATCAACAAG
The DNA here is from genome assembly GCA_025594165.1 of Tamias sibiricus. NCBI lineage: Eukaryota > Metazoa > Chordata > Mammalia > Rodentia > Sciuridae > Tamias > Tamias sibiricus. The sequence goes on from CM046673.1 coordinate 11,331,966, forward strand.
AAGGATGTTGATTTCTGCTGTAAACTCCCATATCAGGGTTTCTGTTTGGGAGTGTTTTCCTCTGTCCCCTGCATGTATATATCAATAGATTAGTGCTCTGTCTTAGAGATCATCTAGAAACTGATGGTTAGCAGTCCTGAGGCTCATTATATGACTGAGAGCTTCCTGTGCTCACTTGGGTTCTCAGGTATGCCTCATGGGAACTAAAATGAGTGATATGGCAGCCAGCCTCTAGAGTGACATAGGGAATCACTTCCTCCTGAGGTTGGAGAAAGGGGAGTTAATTTCTTCTGGAGGACAGCACTGCTGAATCTTTTATATATTTTGTATTTATGGGCAAATTTATCCTGTTAGTCAGCTTTCTGTCTCTATTAAAAAAATACCTGAGACGTTATAATAAAGATTTGTGTATTTTGCTTCAGTTTCAGCCAGCCCATGTTTGCTTGGCCCTGTTACTTCGGGCCTGCGGTGGCATAGCACATCATGGCAGGCGTGTGTGGCAGAAAGGCCTGTTCACTGGGGAAGTAAAAGTCAAACAGCAGGATCCAGGGTCCCAATATCCATTTTAAGGACATGTCCCCAGTGATCTAACTTCCTTCCAGTAGGCCCCATCTCCTGAAGGTTCCACCACCTCCCAGTAGTGCCACAGGCTGGGGACCAGGTCTTCAACACATGGGCCTTTGGAGGACACTGAAGAACCAAACCATCATTCACTATCAAACCATGTTGGACGTCAGTGGACTTCCTTCAAATTGCAAATCTTAACCCAACTCTGATCCTGAAGGTCAGCATTGCTCAGGGTACACTGTTTTAAGGTTCTTAGGGGAAGAATTGCTCTGGTACCTTATCACCTTTGTCTTGTGTGTGCCAGAAACAGATGAGCAGCAGCCCTGAGGTTCATGAGCACAGGAATTCTGTGGAGGTTTAAGTTGCCATGCCTTCCTCCTTGTGCCTGTCATCTTCCTTCCCTGCATCAAATGGGACTTGGAAAAAAGTACAACTGAGTCTGGATACATATCAACATAATGAATTCTTCTCTGAAGGAATATTTTCATTCAGCCAATTGGATTTGACTACTTCTAAGAAACCGCAGAACTTCAGGACAACATGACCAGCTGGGTGTTGTTACAAATTGCACTGCTACAGGCCTCTTGTTATATATACAATCATGGGTTTAGAAGAAAAAGTATACCATACTTAAGTATGTGTTTATGTATTAAAACCTCATACAGCTGAGTGTGATGGCACATGCCTGTAATCCCAGCTACTCAGGAGACTAAAGCAGGAGGATCGCAAGTTCAAGGCCAGTCTTAGCAACTTAATGATAGCCTGTCTCAAAATAAAATCAAAAGGATTGGGAGAATAGCTCAGTGATAGAGTATTTTCCTAGCATGCACAAAGTGAGCAATTGCTAGTCTTATAATGGAAATATTTGGTTAATTTGTTTAGAATTTTTCCAAGATGTTGGGTATTGTTTTGTTGGAGAGCAATAAAACTTAAAGTGACCACAGTAAAATATAGAAATAATTTCCATATATTTGTAGTGCTATTAAATTTACGAGCAAGTGATTGTTGACAGATTTGGAGTTCTGATGACCAAGTTATAGAATGAATGTTTGGAGACCACTCATGTGAACTTTTAGTAAATTGAGTGTAGGTCCCCTATGCTGTGAATCTCATCCATCCTTCTTTACACATACATATGTGGAATGTTTTAGGACTCAGTGGCCTTTGAGGATGTGGCTGTGAACTTCACCCAGGAGGAGTGGGCTTTGCTGGATCCTTCTCAGAAGAAACTCTACAGAGATGTGATGCAGGAAACCTTCATTAACTTGGCATCTATAGGTAAGAACAAAATTATTCCCACACTTGGTCAATTAGAGAACAAGTATTTCTTGTTCCTCAATCAGGTTCTAAGATTTGAGTTTGTAAAGGGAATACTTTGGTGAGTAAATATGGCAAGGTATGAGCTCATCATGGACCTAGAATCTAATAATTTTTGTATAATTTCTATAATTTCTAATAATTTACAGTGATTTTTCTGGGTTTGCATTGTAGGGGAAAATTGGGAAGACCAGAACACTGAAGATAAATACAAAAACCAAGGGAGAAATCTTAGGTGAGTTGTACATAGAAAAAAAGTAAAATCCCACGAGAAAATATTAACATGTGATGAAATTTTAAGAAACAAACAAAATAAACTCTATTTTATATTTATTGACTCTTAGAAAAATTTCACTGAGATTTTTTAAAATGGCATAAATATTCAGTATTTGTTTACCTAAAAACAATATTAATAAATTCAACATTATGAATATCACTGGTTTCTTCTTCTTCTTTTTTTTTTTTTTTTTTTTTTTTGGTCCTGGTGGTTTGAATGCATGTCCTTGCACACAGTAGGCAAGCACTCTACCTTTCAGTAGCCCTTTATTGTATTTAATTTTATTTTAAGAAAGTGTCTTGCTAAGTTGCTCAGATTAGTCTTGAACTTGTGATCATCCTGCATTAGCCTCCCAAAAAGCAGGATTACAGGTGTGCCCACTGGGCCTATTTAACCTATTTAACCTATTTTGGTAATAGTTGTAGTCACTCTTCCAGAGCATTCATTACGTACTCTGAAAATACCAAAAGTGCAATTCTGCTACCTATTGTGAAATCTTTAATCATCATTAATAAAAAGGCCACTGATCATGATGTCTTGTTTTTTACAGAGGTCGCACTGTAGAGAGACTCTGTGAAAGAAAAGAAGGTCAGTTTGGGGAAACTGCCAGTCAGATTCCAAATCTTAAACGGAACAAGAAAACTGTTCCTGGAGTTAAACCACATGAGTGCAGTGTGTGTGGAAAAGTCTACATGTGTCATTCATCTCTTAACAGGCACATGAAATGTCACACAGAACGCAAACCATATGAGAACCACAAATATGGAGAGAAGTCCTATGAATGTAAAGAATGTGGGAAAACATTCAACTTTCGAAGTTCATTTCGAATACATGAAAGGACTCACACTGGAGAGAAACCCTATAAATGTAAGCAGTGTGGGAAAGCTTTCTGTTGGCCCAGTTCCTTTCAGATACATGAAAGGACTCACACTGGAGAGAAACCCTATGAATGTAAGGAGTGTGGCAAAGCCTTCATCTACCACACAACCTATCGAGGACACATGAGAATGCACACAGGAGAGAAACCTTATCAGTGTAAAGAATGTGGGAAAACATTCAGTCATCCCAGTTCATTTCGAAACCATGAAAGAACTCACTCTGGGGAGAAACCTTACGTATGTGAACAATGTGGAAAAGCCTTCAGGTATTACCAAACTTTTCAAATACATGAAAGGACCCACACTGGAGAAAAGCCCTATCAGTGTAAGCAATGTGGGAAAGCTCTCAGTTGTCCCACATCGTTTCGAAGTCATGAAAGGATTCACACTGGAGAAAAACCCTACAAATGTAGAAAATGTGGCAAAGCCTTCAGTTTTCCTAGTTCCTTTCGAAAACATGAAAGAATTCATACTGGAGAGAAACCTTATGATTGTAAGCAGTGTGGGAAAGCATTCATTTCTCTTCCAAGCTTTCGAAGACATATGATAATGCACACTGGGAATGGGCCTTATAAATGTAAGGAATGTGGGAAAGCCTTTGATTGTCCCAGTTCGTTTCAAATTCATGAAAGAACTCACACTGGAGAGAAACCCTATGAGTGTAAACAGTGTGGGAAAGCCTTCAGTTGTTCCAGTTCCTTTCGAATGCATGAAAGGACTCACACGGGGGAAAAACCGCATGAATGTAAACAGTGTGGTAAGGCCTTCAGTTGTTCCAGTTCTGTTCGAATTCATGAAAGGACTCACACTGGAGAGAAGCCCTATGAGTGTAAACAGTGTGGAAAGGCCTTTAGTTGTTCCAGTTCGTTTCGAATGCATGAAAGAATTCACACTGGAGAGAAGCCCTATGAGTGTAAACAGTGTGGTAAGGCCTTCAGTTTTTCCAGTTCATTTCGAATGCATGAAAGGACACACACTGGAGAGAAGCCTTATGAATGTAAGCAGTGTGGGAAAGCCTTCAGTTGTTCCAGTTCCTTTCGAATGCATGAAAGGACTCACACTGGGGAGAAACCCTATGAATGTAAGCATTGTGGGAAAGCTTTCAGTTGTTCAAGTTCCATTCGAATACATGAAAGGACTCACACTGGGGAAAAACCCTACGAATGTAAACAATGTGGCAAAGCCTTCAGTTGCTCTAGTTCTGTTCGAATGCATGAAAGAACTCACACTGGAAAGAAACCCTATGAATGTCAGCAGTGTCATAAGGCCTTCAGTTGTTCCCGTTCCTTTCGGATCCATGAAAGAACACACACTGGAGAGAAACCCTATGAATGTCAACAGTGTGGTAAAGCATTTAAGTGTTCCCGTTCCTTTCGAATACATGGAAGAACTCACAATGGACAGTAACTAATTGTACATAATGCGGTAAAGCTTTCAGTTGTCCCATTTGTCTTTGAAGATATGAAAGGACTCTTGCTGTAGAGAAACCCTGTGAATATAAAATGCAAGAAAACTTTCAGTTCTCTGGGTGTGAATACCAGAAGGAGCTCTTACTAGAGAGAAACCCTATGACCACAAGCAATATGGGAAAGCCTCCAGTGATCACACAGCTTTCCGAGGACACACAAGAATGCATTCTGGAGGAATACCCTGTAAATGTAAAGAATGTGTAAAGCCTACGGTTGTCCCAGTTTATTTGGAAACCATACACAGACACACTGGAGAGCAGTTTATCGAATATAAACAATGTGGGAAAGACTTCAGTTGGCCGCGCTCTGACATATCTGTGAGAAGGTACCCTGGAGAGGAATTGTATGAAAGTGAAAAGCAATGGAAAGTTTTCAATGTTGTCAAATATTCATGTAATATTCCCTCTCATGTGAATCTTCAAACTCATGTAAAGACTCCTACTGGAGAGAGGTCCTATAAATGTACATAATACAAATTGATTCATATATGTCATTCCAGAACATTCACAACATGAAAGAAATTTATAAAACATGCAAGCTTATTTTCAAGTTGTTTATTAAAATATCCCTGGACTATGGATTTCTATTATTTTCATGGATGAACACGAGGTGAGATAATTCTGTAAGCCCTTGTTAAGCGGTGGTACACAAGTGTAATAGGTAATGTCTTTTCATTGAATCAGTTACTATAATTTTCTCTCCTTTTTGAAGTCTGCTGAATTCATGGGTGAACCAAAGTGTATTTCCAATATGAAAGTTTTTAATATATCTTTTTGGTTCTGTGAATGATAGGCCATTGAAAAATGGCAATTTGGAAATCACTGGGATTTTCCTACTGGCCTTGGGTAGCAGAGACTAGATGTCTCTTACTCATATGCTTTTAATTATTCTTTCTGATTTAAATAGGCTTGTTTGAAGGGAGAGCAGAGGAGACTTACTTACTTTATTTTCTATGCTAGTAGTTGCCAAAATTTATGAATATGCAAAGTTTATCTTACAGTATAATCTCATGTAAATTATTTTCATCTTTTGCTCTGTTAGTCATTCCTTCTGGCTGTGATTTAGATGATAGACTTTGCATTAAGAAGAGACTTGTGGTAGCACAACATAATCTTAGTTGGAAATGGCTTTCCTGAATTGTGTTAACACAGATAACTGTGTGGCCTATTTTCTACAATCCGTCTTGTCCACTTCCATGCTAGAATTCATAAATAATATATTTGAGATACAGAGAGCAGAAGTGATGAAGGGTGTTAGGTTTTGTAGCCATCATATATGGAACTAGATGGATGAATAGGGCTTCAGGGACCCCTGCGTCTACCTCATTTTCCTGATGCTTTGCCCTGCTGATCGTGAGTACAGTCGTGTGCTGTATAAGTGTTTCAGTCAATAACAGGCTGTGTATGTATGTGGTGGTCTCTTAAGATTGTAATAGACCTGAACACTTCATATTGCTCAGCGACATCATATCCATTTGATGTCATAGTGCAAAGTACTATGTGTTTGTGGTAATGCTGGCACAAACAACCCTGCTCTACCAGTAGTATAAAAATATAGCACTTACAATTAGATTTAGACATAATCCTTATAGTAATAATAGACAACTCTGTTACTAGTTTATGTATGTTCTATACTGTAGTTTTTATCATTTTAGGTTGCATTCCTATTTTATTCTTTTTAAGTATACTGTAAAACAGCCTCAGGTCCCTCAGGAGGCATTCCAGAAGGTGTCGTTATCCTCCACGGGCAGCTCCATGTGTGGTGTTGCCCCGAAGACGTTCCAGGGGGACAGAGGTGGAAGTGGAAGACTTCAGAAGTCTTCCCAGGATCACTGATGGTCCTGGGCTGTGTAGGCCTAGGCTAATGAGTGTGTTTTTATGTCCTAGTTTTTTTAAAAAAGGTTAAAAAAGTTAAAAACCAGAAAAATTTAAAATAAAATAGAAAGAAATCTCATAGGGTAAGAACATAAAGAAAATATTTTTATACAGCTGTGCAATGTGTTTATGTTTTCCTTTTTTTCACTTTTTCCCATTTTCAGATGGGTAATATGCTGATGTTGTAACAAGGTTGGAGGGAGGCACCTCTCACACATCTGTGTGAAAACCCAAGCATGTGCTTGTAAACCATAAAAAGGATCTTGTGTTTTAAGCTAAGTGTTATTACAAAAGAGTCAAAAAGTGCAAAAAAAAAAAGATTGTAGTGGGCTGTGGGTATAGCTAGAGTACTTGCCTAAGCAAGCATGAGGCCCTGGGTTTGATCCACAGCACTGAAAAACGTTATTCTTAAGTTTATAAAGTAAAAATGGTGCAGTAAACTAAGGATAATTTATTATTGAAGAAAGGGTTTTTCTAAGAAAAATTAGTGGGGCTGGGGTTGTGGCTCAGCAGTAGAGCATTCGCCTAGCATGCGAATAAATAAATAAATAAATAAATATTTTTAAAAAATATTTATTTATTTGCTTTTAGTTGTACACAATGCAATGCATTTATGTTTACGTGGTGCTGAGGGTCGAACCCGGGCCGCGCACGTGCGAGGCAGCGCTCTGCCACTGAGCCACAATCCCAACCCCATAAATAAATATTTTTAAAAAAGAAAAATTAGTGTAGCCTAAGTGTGCACACTGTGTTTATAAAAATCTACAGTAGTGTACAGGAACGTCCTAGGCCCTCACGTTCACCTACCACTCAATGACTCACCCACAGCAACTTCCAGTCCTTCAACTCCATTTATAAGTGCCCTATATAGGTATACCACTTTTTATCTTTTATACAGTATTTTTACTGTACCTTTTCTATGTTTAGATATGCAAATGCCATGTGTTATAATTGCCTATAATATTGAATACAGTTACTTGCTGTATAGGTTTATAGCTTAGGAGCAATAGGCTGTGCCATACAGTCTAGATGTACAGTAGGCTACACCATCAAGGTCTGTGGAGTAAGTATATTTTATGTCTGCACAAAGACAAAACTGCCTGATAATGCATTTTTAGAATATCTCCTTAAGCATTCTATACCTGTATTCTCAAAGTTACCACCAATTGCTTGACTGTCATCTTTACGGAGGTGTAGTGCACAGATGCCTCCCAAGTTCCACTCAACATCCATTGCAGTTTAGATTTTCCTGCAAACTTTAACGAGTGCATAATTTGGACGTTCAAGATCAGGAATGTTCCCTGATGTTTTGACTTACCTCATCTCTAGATTGAATTCATCTAGGGTCTTACATTATGTAGTAAACACCTTGTTGTGTTAATGTTGCCAGTGACTACATGTTTCTGAATCACCATGATAGTTAAGAGTGGTGCATTCAGAAAAGGACTCTTTTGGACTTGGGCTTTTGTTAGTCAATGAAGTGAGACTTGTCTCTATATTGGATGCTGTGCATTGAATTTAGTTATATCACTGGTTATCATAATAGTTCTTATCTAGAAAGAAGGAAGAATGGAGTTGAGCTAACCTACATGGGTCAAGTATGGTGGTGTATATCTGTAATCCCAGAGACTGGAGAGGCTGAGGCAGGAGGATCCCAAGTTTGAGGCCAGCCTCAGCAACTTAGTGAGACCCTATCTCAATTAAAAAGCGGAGGGGAGGGGCTGGGGTTGTGGCTCAGTGGTAGAGCGCTCGCCTGGCACGTGCGCGGCCCGGGTTCGATCCTCAGCACCACGTACAAATAAACCCATTGTGTACAGCTAAAGCAAATGGATAAATATTTTTAAAAAAAAGTTAGTGATTAAAAAATAAATAAATAAAGCAGAGGGGACTGGGGAGGCAGTTCACTGGTAAAGCATCCCTGGAGTCAATTCCCAGCATTGCAAGAGCAACAAAAGAACTACATGGGTAGTTTTTTCCTCTATTGCGTTGGGCAGCAAATGCATTGACCAGTCCTTAGTTTTAAGAATGAGCATCTTCCTCAAAGCAAGTGGTTTGTCTGTTTCCTGTCACTGTTGAACATAATCTCTCAGTAGGTTTTCAATTACGTTTCACTGTATGTGATAAAGTGTGCATGTTTTTGTCAAATAGACTCTTCTGTAGATGTTTTCTAGAATATTTTATTAACTTTTCAAATAATTTGTATACTCTCAATTGTCTTTTTCATTTCCTGTAAGGATATATTAAAATCTCCATTACAGTTATGGCTTTCAGATTGTTTGTAATTTTATCAAGTTGACCATTGGCTATTCTGAGTTAATATTAACATGTACATACGAGATTGGTTACTGTTAGGGAATTTTTATTTTTCTTAAGATAGTTCATTTTTTAATAAAACAGATTTCTCCATTCATTCAGAATAAGCTAAAACTCAAATCACCATTTTGTCAATGCCTTCTTGCCAGAGACCTCCAGGATCGCTGGTGCTTAGTGTTTAGAGTGCGCTTGGGGTCAATCCCCAGAGCTACTGAAAAGAAAACTACATGGAACAGGCACCGTGGCATGCGAGTATGAATTATGTGTCTATATTTTGAACTCAAGGTTAGGATTATTCCCTGATGTTCTGACTTCCCTTAATCTTGATTGAATTCATTGAGGGTCTTTGTAGTCAAAGAGAGGGGTATTATGATTTGTAATAAGAATGATCACACAGGGCTTGGGTTGTGGCTCAGCGGCAGAGCGCTCGCCTCACACGTGTGCGGCCCAGGTTCTATCCTCAGCACTACGTAAACATAAATGCATTGCATTGTGTACAACTAAAGTAAATAAATAAATATTTTTTAAAAAAAGAATGATCACACAAATTAGAATAAATAAATAATTTAATAAAGAAAAAAAAAAAAAAAGAATGACCACAAACCACAAGCCACTAGGGAGAATCAGTAAAAAGGTACTGAAAAGGACTCTTGGACTTGGGCTTTGTTAGTCAATGAAGTGAGCCTTTTCTCTACATTGGATGCTGTGCATTGAATTTAATTATATCACTGATTATCATAATAGTTATTACCTAGAAAGAATAGAGTTAAGCTAGTTTCATTTGCAAGAAACTCCAGTTCTTTTGGTCAGTAGAGGGCAATTTTGGTCACTTTTGTGGCTTTGGTGCTGCTGTACCCTCCTCCCCTTTTTAAAGAGTTAAAAATTTTTTCAGTGCTGGGGAATCAAACCCAGGGCCTGGTGTTTGCTAGGCAAGTGATCTGCCACAGAGCTACATCCGCAGCCCTAACATTCCCCTCTCCATTTTAAAAAGAACTTCTCACCATGTCACCCAGTTTAGTCTTGAACTCCTTGGCTCAGGAGAAATGTAAACATATGTCCACCAAAAACCATGTACATGAATGGTGTTGGCAACTTTATTCTTAATATCTAAAAGGTAGAAACAAAGCAAATGTCCATTAATGGATGAATGAGTAAACACAATGTGCTACATCTATACAGTGGAAGAGTAGTCATCATAGAAACAAATGAGAAAGTGTTGATACCTGCTACAATGTAGATGTCCCTTGAAAAAAACTGTCAATCATAAAGATCCTAGATTATGGGGCTGGGGTTGTGGCTCAGCGGTAGAGCGCTCGTCTAGCCTGTCATCGGCCCGGGTTCGATCCTCAGCACCACGTAAAAATAAAGGCATTGTGTACAACTAAAACAAATAAATATACTTTTTAAAAAAAGATCCAGATTATCTAATCCCTTTCATGTTAAAGTCCAGAATAGGAACTATATCCAGATAGAATAGATGAGTGGTTATCTAGGGTTTGAAGGAAAGCGAAGGGAGAGCTAATGACTACGGGGTTTTGTTTTGTTGTTATGGGTGATGGAAATGTTCTAAACTTGAGAGATTGCAAGTATAAGTGAACATACTGAAAAAACTGAATTGTGAACGTTAAAGGAGTGTATTTATGTATAATATCTCAAAAAACAGGTTCTAATGAAAGATATATTAGGAGTTTTGACCCAATTTTTAAGCACATTGAGTTTCAATATACAACCAAAGTTTACATAGCGAAATAGGAATTCAGTTTGCCTTAGGGATAGCATAGCCATTTACATTTCAAAGTTCACTAGGAGTACCTTCGAAAATTATCAATAAGAAATTGCCTTCCAGGGTTGGAACTACAGCTTAGTGGTAGAGCTCTTGCTTAACATGTGTGAGACCCTGGGTTCAAAAAAAAATATTCCAGTTTGTAGTGTAAATTGCATGCCTCGTACTTTATAATAAGAGCACATAGCTTGTTGTTGATAAAAAAAGAATCACTGCACCCAGTCTCCCCCGCCCCTCTATTTTATTTTGAGACAAGGTCTTCTTAATTTGTCCAGGGTGGCTTCAAACTTGCAATCCTCCTGCACCAACCTCCGGGGCAGCTGGGAGTACAGGGTTGTGCCATCGCACCTATTTGGCTTGATAAATTCACTTTTAAATGTCTGTGTTCATTTAAACAGAAGAGTTCTAAGAGGCCTCAGGGACTTATGCCAAGCCTCAGACCCTCGGAGGATATTGGAACCCGCTATCCCAGTTTGGCCTGATCTGGGCGCCTCTCTTAACTTTGGACAGGGCGTCATCCCATGTGAAAAGGAGTCGAAATCTCCGCGCACACTGGATCCCACTCAGCAGGAGCTGTGGGAAGACGCCAGCTCGGGTCCTAGGGCAGGGAACGCTTTGTGACAGAGCCAAACGCTGGGGGCAGGGTCCAGCCCCGGCCCACTGTGGGAAGCCTAATCCGCCAGTCTACGTGGCATCCTTCGTCTCTGTCATTCATTCAGAGGGGGGCGGGTCTTGTGAACTGTCCAATCAGGTACGTCGCAGGAGAGGCCCGCGAAGGACGCCAGGGGAACGTATGTCGACGTCACAACACCTTCCGGTTGCCCTTGAGGACCCGCGGAGCTGTGCTGCGTGGTCAGTTGGGCTGTGGCCTGCGCCGGAGCTGTGAGGAGGACGTCGGGACACCTAGAAGCCAAGAATGGTGAGTGCGGGGCCGGGCGTCCTGAGGCGCGCGGGGAGCGGCTGTGGGCCCTCGGGACCCGGTCGGGGCGGCCCGGCCTCCCGCGGCAACTCCGGTGTCTGTGGCCGAGGCCGCCGCTGACCGCTCCGCCCTCCGTCCCCTCGGGCCCGCGGGGTGGGGCCGGGCCGGGCCGGGCGGGCAGCCGCGACCCTCCACGGCTAACCGGCCCTGCGCGGAGCTCCTCGGCCTGTGCAGTGCCGGCGGGAGGGTCGCGGGGACCCCGACTGCGCGTGGGGCGCGAGCGAGAAGGTCGCTGTTCCCGAGGCCCGAGGTCCTCCCTTCTCGGCGGAAATGGACGCACCGTCCTGCTGGCCGCCTCGCTCTTCCTAGGCTGAGGTCCCTAAATTTCGCCATCCTTCCCGGTGTTCCCAAACCCCAGCCCGGTTCACACCGTTATTAACTCTAAGATGATCTTTCTCAGTCAAGTGCGCGCGGTTTTTTTTTTTTTTTTTTTTTTTTTTTTTTTTTTGCAGTGCTGGGGATGGAGCCCAGGGCCTCGCGCATGCCACGCAAGCGCTCCACCTCTGAGCTGTTATAACCCCAGCTTTGTTTGCGGACTTTTCACTTGAAAGTTAAACGGAGGATAACCGCCCGACCCTATGGTGGGAAAAAAAGTCTTATGCCTCTCCTTTTCCCCCCTAAGCAGGATGTCTTTTTTTTTTTTTTTTCCCCTTTTCCATATTTTTTTACTGGTGCATTATGGTTATACGTAATGACGGGATTTGTTGTTAGATATTATACATGCACACAATGTAATTTGAAGCAGGCTGTCTTTGAGTTGCGGGTCACCCTAGGAAACGTTACAGGTGATGTGTCCTCAGCTCACCCTCCTGTCTTTCCCGGATCCTGGGTTTTTTGAACTGTCTCGGATTGACCCAGGATCCCCACAGCCATGTCTCTTGGGATATCTAGTGAATGCTAGCTCCTTCCACAGGCAGTGTGAGGTGCGGGGTGTGGGGCCTCTCAGAGGAGCTGCTGGAGGTCCTGAGGCCTGGAGTAGTCTTCCTCATCTAAATATCTAACTGCTTTGGACAGTCAACTTTTCATTCTTTCCCAGTCCTAGGTTCCATTCCTTAGAAACCAGTGGTGATCAGTATTGAGGCGACAGGACAGAAATTATTACAGCCCTTTGGGATATCTTAGGATAGTGAAGGGAGAAAAACTGTCTCAAGAGGACAAAGAAAGCCCACCCCAGGGAGGTGGTGCAAGAACCTGAAAAGAAATGCACTTTGGGGACACCAGGGGCAGATCTCTTGGGAGGGTGAACATTGAGTATTTCAGTAGTATTCCCCATTTTCTTGGGGGTTGTTATTTTCCATATCCTTCACATAGACATTTGTGCTTTATTGCTATAAGATATAAATTATTTATATGCATCCATCTCTCCTGTACATTGAAATGCTCAGTTGGGGTGATTTTGCTGGATTCTTCAAACATGTTCTCCCCCCCCTTTTTATTTATTTATTTTTTAATGTAAAATATCTTATTTGTAGTTGTAAATCGACAGAATACCTTTATTTTGTTTATTCATTTGTTTATTTTTAAAATATTGATTTATTTATTAGTTGTACACAATGCCTTTATTTATACGTGGTGCTGAGAATAGATCCCCGGCTGCTCATGTGCTAGGCGAACGCTCTACCACTGAGCCACAACCCCAGCCCTTGTTTATTTATTTATTTATTTTTTGTGGTGCTGAGGATTGAGCCCAGTGCCTCACACATGCTAGCCAAGCGTTCTGCTGCTGAGCTACAGCCCCAGCCCTTCCCTCTTTCTAAAGTGAGTGAGTAGCCTTGGCTGGGAATCAGAGTTCCAGGGACAAGCCAAGGCCAATCGTGAACTTATAATGTGAAGTCATTGGTTCTTTTTTTTTTTTTTTTTTTTTTTTTTTTTTTTTTTGGTACCGGGGATTGAACTCAGGGGCACTTGACCACTGGGCCACATCCCCAGCCCTTTTTTGTATTTTATTAGAGACAGGGTCTCACTGAGTTGCTAAGTGCCTCGCCATTGCTGAGGCTGGCTTTGAACTCGCGATCCTCCTGCCTCAGCCTCCCAAAGTGCTGGGATTACAGGCGTGCGCCACCGCGCTCGGCTAAGTCATTGGTTTTTATTGGGGAGTCCCCTCTGCAGGTGTTTCAGACTGCCCATACCCGCCACTAGGATTTATTTTTTCTGGGAGCTTACTAAAAATATTAAATATGAATCTATATATAAAACAATTACAGGGGCTAGGGCTGTATCTCAGTGGCAGAGCACTTGCCTAGCATGTGTGAGGCACTGGGGTTGATCCTTAGCACTGCATAAAAGCGTAAATAAAGGCATGCTGTCCATCTACAACTACAAAAAAAAAAATTAAAAATAAAACAATTACATAGTCAATAGAAACATCAAAAGAGAACATCTGTGGGGCACTGTGGTGCATGCCTGTAATTCCAGTGATTCAGTGATTGCAGGTTCAAAGCCAGCCTCAGCAACCTAGCGAGACCCTGTCTCAAATTTTTAAAAATTAGAATAAAATGGGCCAGGGATGTATCTCAGTGGTAGCGTATCCCTGGGTTCAATCTCCAGTTACCCCTACCACCACCACCAAAAAGGGAACATCTGTGTAATAGCAGTGGGACTGAAACTTTGAAATGCCTTCACACCACATACCCACTTGAAATGATTCCTGAAGGCTGCATCATCTCATCACTGTCTATTTGGAGCCAATCTTATAAATTCTTAGATAATCTCCTCGTTTATCTTGCTGGTTTTATAACCTGTGTATGCATTTCTTTTTTAATATCTTATTTTTGCATATTTTATGCAAATTATGACATCCTCTGTATAATAGTGTCAGGTTTCTTTTTTGCACAGTTAGGCTTTTCATGGGATGATAGTTTAGTTTAGTTATTAGATTTTATTTTTCAGAGCTTTCTAAAATTCACAAAAAAATTGAGCAGATAAGCCTTTCTTCATAGCTTATTGTTTCCTCTGGTCTTTTTTTTTTTTTTTTTGGTACCGGGGATTGAACTCAGCTGCACTAGACCACTGGGCCACATCCCCAGCCCTTTTTTGTATTTTATTAGAGACAGGGTCCACTGAGTTGCTAAGTGCCTCGCCATTGCTGAGGCTGGCTTTGAACTCGTGATCCTCCTGACTCAGTCTCCCAAAGTACTGGGATTACAGGCGTGCGCCACCGTGCCCAGCTTTTTTTTTTTAATTGTATTAAAATTTTTTTTAGTTGTCATTTTAATATCTTTTTAAAAAATAATTATTTATTTGTTTTAGTTGTACACAATGCAAGGCATTTATGTTTACGTGGTGCTGAGGATCGAATCCAGCCCACGTACGTGCCAGGCGAACGCTCTACCGCTGAGCCCCAGCCCCAGCCCTTTAATATCTTTTTAGTGATTATGTGGTGCTGAGCATGAACCCAGTGCTTTACACAGTCTAGGCAGGCGCTCTACCACTGAGCCACAACCCCGGCCCCAGTTTCCCCTGTTTTTAACATCTTGTATATGTGTAGTGTATTTGTTAGTTATGAATTAATATTTATGTTTGATGATGTTGAGAATTAACAAATACATCATTATTCACTCAAATCCATACTTTACATTAGGATTGACTCCTTGCTTTGTTTAGTTCTGTAAGTTTTGAAAAATGTGTGTGTGGGCTGGGTTTGTGGCTCAGTGGTAGAGCACTCACCTAGCCCGTGCGCGGCCCAGGTTTGATCCTCAGCACCATGTAAAAAAACAAAGGCATTGTGTACAACTAAAAAAAATAAATATTTTAAAAAGAAAGAAAGAAGTGTCATGTATCTACCATCAGTATTATATAACTTTACTGTCCTAAAAATGAATTCCCTATGCTTCACCTATTTATCACCTTTCCCTTCCTCCTTTACACCTCCCTCCTCCCCCAGTAAATACCCTGACAACCACTGATTTTGTGTGTGTGGTGGTGGGGGAGGGTGCTGGGGATTGAACCCAGGGCCTTGTGCGTGCAAGGTAAACACTCTTATCAACCGAGCTATATCCCAAGCAATACCCCACCTCCTTTTTTTTAATGTCTCTCTGGTTCTATGCTTGGAATTGTGCTGTAAGGCAAGCATTTTGGATTGTCTTCTTTCAGTTAGTAATAAGCATTTAAGGTCCCTCTGACTTTGTAGCTTGATACTCATCTTTTTTTTTTTTTTTTTTTTTTTTATGTTTTTAGTTGTAGATGGACACAATACCTTTATTTTTCTATTTAGTTTTTTTTAATGTGGTGCTGGGGATCAATCCCAGTGCCACACGTGTGTTAGGCGAGTGCTCCACCACTGAGCCACAACCCCCGCCCGATACTCAGCTTTTTAATCCCTGAATAATATTCTTCCAGCCAGGCGCGGTGGCACACGCCTGTAATCCCAGCACTTGGGAGGCTGAGGCAGGAGGATCGCAAGTTCAAAGCCATCCTCAGCAATGGCTAGTCACTTAGCAACTCAGTGAGACCCTGTCTCTAATAAAATACAAAAAAGGGCTGGGGATGTGGCCCAGTGGTCGAGTGCCCCTGAGTTCAATCCCTGGTACCAAAAAAAGAAGAAGAAAAAAATTCTTCCTATAGATGCACTACTGTTTATCCATTAACCTATTGAAAGGCATGTATTGGTTGCTTCTAGAATTAAGAAGGTTGCTATTAATGTTGTGCGAAGAGGTGTGTGTGAACCTATGTTTTTAGTTCATTTGGGTAAGTAGGTGTGTGATTGCTGAATAGTATAGTTAAACCATATTTATGTTTGTAAGAGCATGCCACACTGTCTTCCAAAATAGCTGCATTATTTTCCATTCACACCAACAGTAAGAGTCTGTGCTGTATGTTTTTGTCAGCACTTCCTTGTTGTCAGTGTTTTGGATTTAGCCACCTCACTAGGTATATGATAGTACATTATTGGTTTAGATTTGCATTTATCTAATAGCATATAATGTTGAGTACCCTTTATATACTTATTTGCTAAATTGCTGAGGCTGGCCTTAAACTATTGAACTAAAGTGATTCTCTTGCATTAGAAACCCCAGTTAGCTGGGACTGTGTCTGAGTGGTTTTGTTTGTTTGTTTTGTTTTGGTGTTTGTTTGTTTAGAGATGGGGTCTCCCTTCTATGTTACCCCAGGCTGGTGTTGAATTCCTAGGCTCAAGTGAACCTTCCACTTCAGCTGGGTCTGCAGGCATTTACCCACCTTATCCAGCTCTGGTTGGTTGTTTTCTTACACAGGTTTTGTTTTGCAAATATTTCGTCCTAACCTGTGACTTTTCTTTTCATTCTTTTGACAGTGCCTCTGGAAACACAGAAAATTTTACTTTAATGAGGTCCAATTTAAGAATTTACTTATTCATGGTTAATACTTTTGGTGTTGTATCTGAAACCTCATTGTCAAATTCATGGTCATCTACATTTTCCTCTTTTGTATTCTATAAGTTCTCAGTTTTGCATTTTACATTTAGGTTTATGAAATCCAGTTAATTTCATTGAAGTTATAAGGTTATAAGATCTGTGTCTAATTCATTTTTATGGATATGGATGTACCAGTTTTTCCACATCATTTTTGAAATCAGCGTCTGTTTTTTTATTTCCGTTGAATCACTTTGGCCCATTTGTCATGTATCAGTTGGCTGCATATTGTGGTTTTATTTCTGGGTTCTCTTTCTGTCCTAGTCTGTTGATCTATAGATCTCTTCTTTTACAAATACTATACTGTCCTGATTACTACACCTTTGTGGTAATTTTTTTTTCTGCTTTATTATATTATTTTATTTACGTGGTGGTGAGGGTGGAACCCAGTGCCTCATGTGGTAGGCAAGTGCTCTGCCGCTGAGCCACAACCCCAGCCCCCCAAGTTTGCAAATTTTTAGACAAGGACTTATTCATAGTATTCCCCCACCTTTTCTTTTTCTTTTTTCTACTTCCCCCCCCCCCCCCCCAGTACTGGGGTCTGAATCTAAGGGCACTTTACTGCTGAGCCACATTCCCAGCCCCTCTTTAAAATTTTGAGACAGGGTCTTGCTGTTGCTGAGGTTGGATTTGAACTTGCGATTCTCTTGCCTTAGCCTCCCGAAATGCTGGGATTGTAGGCGTGCACTACCACACCCAGCCATAGTATTCCTTTTATGGTCTTTTTAATGTCTATGGGATTAGTGGCAACGGTCCTTCTTTTTTCTTTGTTAGTCTGGCTATGGGTTCATCAGCTTTATTGATTTTGGGGGGGCCGCAGGGGTACTGGGCCTTTGATCCATTTGATTTCACTTTGTACTTGGTATAGTTTCATTCTTTTACATGTGGATGTCTAGTTTTCTCAGCACCTTATTTTTGAAAAGACTGTCCTTTTCCTATCAAATGATCTTGGTCCCTCAAAGTCTATTTTTCTGGATATGTAAGGGTATCTGCTGAGCTTTCTTTTACTTTGGTCCATACTCTGTTTTTATGCCACTGCACTGTTTTGATTATCACATCTTTGAGTATTTGAAGTTATCTGTGCCAGTATTCTCCGCATTTTTCTTTCTTTCTTTTTTTAATATTTATTTACTTTAGTTGTACACAATGCAATGCATTTATGTTTATGTGGTGCTGAGGATCGAACCCGGGCCCGCACAGGTGCGAGGCAAGCGCTCTGCCGCTGAGCCACAACCCCAGCCCCTGCACTTTTCTTTCTTGTAAAGTCTTTGTCTTTGTTATCTGGGGCAGATTTTTTTTTTAATATTTTTATTAGTGTATTATAGGTATGTACAATAGTGGAGTCCATTTTGACATACTCATACATACATGGAATTTAATTGGCTCCATTTCATTCCCCAGTGCTGCCTCTTTCCTTTCCCTCCTCCCTCCCCGCTGTTCCCCTTGCTCTACTCTACTGGAAACTGGGTAATTTATAAATAACAGAAATTGCAGGGCACAGTGGAGCTTACCTGTCATCCCATGGCTTAGGAGGCTGAGGCAGGGAGATCATGAGTTCAAAGCCAGCCTCAGCAAAAGTGAGGTGCTAAGCAACTAATTAAAACACAAAATAGGGATGGGGATATGGCTCAGTGGTGAAGTGCCCCTGAGTTCAATCCCTGGCACCAAAAAAATAAATAAATAGCAGAAATTTATTTTTGAAAGTTCTGGAGGCTGGGAAGTCCAAGATCAGAAGGTAGTCGGTGGGTGGTGAGGTGTTTATTGAAAGCCTTGTCTCTGCTCCCAAGATGGTACCTTGTTGCTGTGTCTTCATGGTGAAAGGCAAAAGGGCAAAGGACCTGCTTGGCTCTTTCCAGCCATCTCGTAAGGGACTAATCCCTCCAGGAAGTCACAGTCCTTGTGGTGTAATTGCTTGCTAAAGGTCCCACCTCTTCATTACTGTTGTTTTGGGGGATGTTTCACCATAAATTATGGAAGGGAACACAAACATTTGAATCGTAGCGTGGGATTTTGAGTACTGCTGCACAGTCCTTCTCAGATGTAGGTAGTTTCAGATTTTTTCTGTTTCTAGAAATTAGTCTACTTCACCAGTGTAATCTAATTTGTTATTGTACCCCAAGAGGCTTTGCATATAAGCTGTGAGGTGTGCATTTCTTTCATTTGGGTTTTCTTGCTGTATAGGAGCTTGTTGCTGTGGTGGTATGATGTGGAAGGGAGGCAGAGCAATCCATTGACCTATGATTTGGCCTCATTTTTAGGAAGCCTGTGTTCCTGGGTTGTGACTTTAAGTTGTTGTTGTTGTTCTTCTTCTTCTTCTTCTTCTTTCTTAAATTGTCATTGTTGTTGTTCTTCCTCCCCCTCCTCCTCCTCCTCCTCCTCCTCCTCCTCCTCCTCCTTCTTCTTCTTCTTCTACTTCTTCTTTTTTGGTACTGGGGATTGAACTCAGGGACACTTGACCACTGGGCCACATCCCCAGCCCTTTTTTTTGTATTTTATTAGAGACAGAGTCTCACTGAGTTGCTAGGTGCCTCAGCCTCCCAGGTGCTGGGATTACAGGCATATGCCACTGTGCCCGGCTTTTCTTAAGTTCTTCTAAGTCTTCCATGCTCCTTTGTTGCTGCAGGAAAGTTAGAGGGAATTGGGTAATTCCCTTTTCCCAGAAGGTTTGGCCCTGGTCACATCTCTGTTAGGCTTTTGGGACATACAGTCAGCCCTCAGTATCTGTAAGTTTTGTGCTTGCAGATTCAAACAATGGAGAGTAGAAAATATTTGGGAAAACCTGTCTGTACTGATTATGTTTGCTTGCTTGTCATTGTTTTGTAAACATCTTGGTAGGGTTTCTGGAGGTAAACTACAGTAGAGCAACTATGTATATATAATATACATTGTAGTGGGTGTTGCAAGTCATCTGGAGATGATTTAAAGCCTATTAAAGGATGTGCATAGGTTCTATACAAACACTATGCCATTTCATATAAGGGATATTTTAGCATTGGGAGGGTGGTCCTGGAAGTGATCCACAGTGGATACTGAAGGGTGGCTATAGTTTTTCCTCTGTTTCTTTGTTTTTGCTGTTTGCTCTACTGTTGAACTATATTCCCAGCCCTGTAGTTTCTCTTGAAGGAAGGGCTTATGAAAACAGACACAGTTCCTTGGACGTCTTTCAGAATGGCTACATTTCCCTGCCCTACTGAAGCAAGCAGTGATTTTTCCCTGCTCTTCACTGGGGACACCTGGTAGGGTTTCTGGAGGTAAAAATAAATGGGAGAGTCCATCCCAAGATTGTTCCCCACTGGGCTGGGGTTGTGGCTCAGCAGTAGAGCGCTCGCCTAGCACGTGTGCGGCCCAGGTTTGATCCTCAGCATCACGTAAAGATAAATGCATTGTATACAACTAAAACAGATAAATAAATTTTTTTTAAAAAAAGATTGGTCCCCATTATTATTATTTTTTTTTTAACCTCTAAATCTTGTCCTCCTCAGCTTTTAGTAGTTCACCAGTAACTTTAGTTTTACCTACCCTGGTAATTGCTCTTCACAGAGATTTCTGCTCTAGTAAATTGTATTTTATGGGCCTTTGTCTTTGGCTCTCCATTTGGGGACAGCAGTTTTCCTGTAAACACATTTCTCTGAAAGATGTAAGAAGAGTTGCTGATTTTTGGTTCATTTGCTTTCTTATTCGCTGGATGTGAGTGTTGCCTTCTGTGCCCTTACATGCCACAGTGGAGCTGAGAACTGCCTGACTTCACTTTTTAATGTTAGTTGACACGTTTTTGTTTTTTGTGTTTTGTATTTTTCTTTTTCATTTTATTGCAGTGCTGGGGTGGAGCCCAGGACCTTGGGTTTGCTAAGCAAGCATTCTACCACCCAGCTACACCACCAGACCTACAGACAACTTGTAAACCTCAAATCTCCTTCATGCTCTTGTGCCCCACATCTAGAAAAGGTGATAGGAAAGCATGTTTTGCTCCTTCTCTAAGAGATAGGAGAAGGGCTCCTATCTACCAGCTCAGTTGGTAGAGTGCTTGCTCTGCATACACAAGGCTCTGGGTCCAATCCCCAGCACCACACCAAAAAAAAAAAAAAAAAAAAAAGACCCCATCTAAGAGATAGGAGAGTCAGTCCTTGTAAGCGTAACCTCTCACACTAGCTCACCCCTTAACCTCAATGAAAATCCCACCCAGAATCCCTTCCTCGCTCTCTCAAGGCCTTTCATGCCTGCTTGAGCCCTGCTAACCTGCTCTGCTGCCTGGTAGCTGGCATGCACTTTGACCTGCACTTGCTGGGGAGCTCCTGCTGTGACTGATGTAGTTCCGTATTTGTTGCCCAGTTAGTTAAAATCAGATTGCCACAAAGAAAATAAAATACACAAATTATGTTCTTTTATTTAAAACATTTGTGTGCTTTAGTTGTACACAACGCATTTATTTTTACGTGGTGCTGAGGGTCGAACCCAGGCCACGCTCGTTCTACCGCTGAGCCATAACCCCAGCCCCCAAAATTATGTTCTTTTACAAACTTAATTCATTACTTAATTTTTTTGTGTGTACTTAGGATGAAACCCATGGCCTCTTGCATACTAAATACATGCTACGTGCTCTACCACCTAACTTTTTTTTGAGACAGGATCTTCCTTGATTGCCCAGGCTGGCCTCCAACCCCAGGGCTAAAGCAGTCCTCTCAACCTCTCAACATGCTGAGACCAGAGGCACATGCCGCTATACTTTGCCCATTACTTTCTTGATTTATGACTTTGGCAATTTTTAGACATTCCCTACCTTTTTTGGGTGGTGAGTATTTAACCAGGGCCTCATGCATGCTAGGCAGGCACTCTACCTGCCACTGAACTATAACCCCAGCCCAACATTCATTACTTCTATTGATTTTGAAAAGTAGTTTTGTTGACTGCTAAAGTCTGTTTGAGGATTTATTAAATTTTATAGGTACTTATTTTCTTTATTTATTCTAATTAGGTACATATGACAGTTGGTACTTCTAATAGGTGACATTGAGTTCTAAGAACATGTACCCATCCTTTACCTTTTTCATTCTCATCTGACATTGCCCAATTAAAAATTTTCAAAATATCTTTTAGCTTGGTGAAATATTTTTTATTAGCATTATTTAGTGTTTAATTAAATTTGGGCTAGAGGAATACCAGGTACCAATTTCCAGTGTCCTCTCAGTGTAATCACTTAGGTTGGGGCCAATTCCCCATGTAATTCATTGGGACAACATGCATAACATATTTTCAACCAGGGAAGTGCTTAACGCACTTACCAGAGTGGTTTTGGAGGACTCATGTGTGCACCAGCATGTGACAAAATTCAAAAATCTGAAGGAAAATGGAGTATAGCAAGCTCTATATTGTTTTTATAAACCTTTTAGGCATAGTGAGCTACTCTTTATCATTTAGGCTGGTGGGATCCCTTCCAGTGTGTACATTTCCTGATATCAGCGAAGGTTGAATGCCATGAGCAGGAATTTCAAAGGAAATACAGTCTCAGTACTGTAATACTCTTTTCTGTATTCCTGGTAGTAGTTTTTGTTATGACTGGTACTAGACAGCTCTACAAAGAGAAATTAGAGGTGGCTGAACAGCAGCACATCCTACTATAGAACCCACCATCCACAGGGGTAGCGTTCCCATTCTGCTATTGCCCTATGGATAATTCATTTCTCATCTCAATTGCATGTGGAAGAATATGAATATAGGCAGAGAGCAAGAGTCTGATGACCAAGTTATAGAATAAATGTTTGGAGACCAGAATCGTGAACTTATGAATCCCAATGCTCTCTGTCTCACCCTTCCTCCTTTACATATATGTGGAATGTTTTAGGACCCAGTGACCTTTGAGGATGTGGCTGTGAACTTCACACAGGAGGAGTGGGCTTTGTTGGATCTTTCCCAGAAGAATCTATACAGAGATGTGATGTGGGAAACCTTTAGGAACCTGGCCTTCATAGGTAAGGGTAACAACGTTCCTGCCCTTAATAATTTCAAGAACAAGTGTTTCTTTTATCATCAGTGCTGTTCAGTGTTTTAGAATATGGAAAGGGAATGCTTTGGTGAATAAAATAAATCAGCAGGGTCTCCATGTGCCATAAATTTTCTAAATATTTTATTAAATTCATAATAATTTTCTGGGTCTACATTTTAGGAATAAAATGGAATGACCAACATATTGAAGATCAATGCAAAAATTCAAGTTCTTCTAAATGCTTGAAAGAATTCATACTGGAGAACAACCCTACAAATGAGAGAAACCTAAGGTACTTTGAGCTCATAAGGGAAAGCAGTGTCCTTGGGAAGAATTATAGCATGTTTTAAAATTTTATTTTTAGTTTTTATTAAAACTTTGTTGTTGAGATAGGGTTTCACCAGGTTGCCCAGACTGTTTTTGAACTTGTGGGTTCAAGCAACCCTCCTGCTTCAACCTTCAGATTAGCTGAGACTACAGGCATAAACCAGTATGCCCAGGTTCATGAAAATATAAAAACAAAGGAACAGAACAAATAAGCCCACTTTTAAGTTTCTTTATCCTTCAAAAATTTTGTCCAAAATCTACATACGTGTATGTTACATAGTTCACCATGTATCATCATATATTAAACTCCCATCTGTGAATATTACTGTTTTTTTTTTTAATTTTATTTATTTGCTTTAGTTGTACACAATGCACTTATTTTTATGTGGCGCTGAGGATCGAACCCAGACCACTCACGTGCTAGGCGAGCACTCTACCACTGAGCCACAACCCCAGCCCCAATATTACTGTTTTGATAATAGCTATGATCAAGCCCCCTTGCAGAGTTTTTTTTTGTTTTTTTTGTTTTTTGGTACTGGGAATTGACTTCAGGGTCACTCAACCACAGGGCCACATCTCTAGCCCTTTTTTGTATTTTTATTAGAGATGGGGTCTCACTGAGTTTCTAAGTGTATCGCCATTGCTGAGGCTGGCTTTGAACTCGTGATCCTCCTGCCTCAGCCTCCCAAGTGCTGGGATTACAGGTGTGCGCAACTGTGCCTGGCTTTTTTTTTTTTTTTTTTTTTTTTTTAAACCAGGGATTGAACCCAGGAGCGCTTAACCACTGAGCCACATCCCCACCCCTTTTTGTATTTTATTTAGAGACAGAGTCTCACTGGGTTGCTTAGGGCCTCAGCCTCCCAAGCTACTGGGATTTCAGGCGTGTGCCACCATGCCTGGCCCTTGCAGAGCATTTGATCAATTCATGCTCAAGCAATTTTGAGAGTGAATAAAGCCCTCATTTCCCTGATAATATACTATTAATAAATATAAAATTATTTTTTAAAAAAACAGTCAATACTGCTTTTCCTTTTTTGCAGAAGTCATCGGGTAGAGAGACTCCATGAAAATGAAGAAGGTAGTCAATATGAAGAAACCGACGGCCAGATTCTAGATCTTAATCTTACTAAGAAAACAAGTGGAGTTAAACCCCATGGCAGCACCACCTCTGGAGAGGAGACGTCAAGTCCTTCATCCCTTAGTAAGCACCCGAGAGCTCACAGCGGACAAAAACCACATGGCTATCATGGTGGAAAGAAGGTACATCAAGATAAGCAGCGCACAGAAGCCCACGGTCATCATCACACTGGAGAGAAGCACTATGAATGTAAGGAATGTGGAAAATCCTTTATTTCTCTTGTGAGCTTTCAGAGACACAGGATAACACACACTGAAGATGAACCTCATAAATGTAAATGTAAAGTATGTGGGAAAGCCTTTTATTCTACTAATTTATGTCAAATACATGAAAAAACTCACCCTGAAAAGAAACCTTATCAATGTAAGCAGTGTGGTAAAGGCCTAAGTACTGCCAAGTCCTTCCAAATACATAAAAGGATTCATACCGGAGAGAAACCCTATGAATGTAAAGACTGTGGGAAAGCCTTCAGGTGTCCCAGTGATTTTCGAAGACATAAAAGAACTCACACTGGAGAGAAACCCTTTGAGTGTAAACAGTGTGGGAAAGCTTTTGCTCGTTCCAGTTCCCTCCGAGTACATGAAAAAACTCATACTAAAACAAATACATGCTGTGAATGTAAGGAATGTGGGAAAACCTTTGTTTCTCTCTCAACCTTTCAGAGGCATATGATAAGGCATACTGGAGATGGGCCTTATAAATGTAAGGACTGTGGAAAAGCATTCATTAGTCTTGTTTCATTTCAAATACATGAAAAGCTACACACTGGAGAGAAACTCTATGAGTGTAAACAATGTGGGAAAACCTTAAGTAATCCCAGTTCCTTTCGAATCCATGAAAGAACTCACACTGGAGAGAGACCCTATGAATGTAAGGAGTGTGGGAAATCCTTCAATTGTCCAAGTTCCTTTCAAAGACATGAAAAAACTCATACTGGAGAGAAACCCTTTGAGTGTAAAAAGTGTGGGAAAGCCTTCAGTCGTTCGTGTTACCTGCAAATGTCGTTCGTGTTACCTGCAAATGCATGAACGGATTCACACAGGCGAGAAGCCCTATGAATGTAAACAATGTGGCAAAGCATTTAGCAGTTCCAGTTCCTTTGGAATACATAAAAGAACTCACACTGGAGAGAAACCCTATGAATGTAAAGAATGTGGGAAAGCCTTCAGCTGCCACAGTTCTTTTCAAAGACATCAAAGGATTCACACTGGAGAAAAAACCCTATGAATGTACAAAGTGTGGTAAAGCCTTCAGCCGCTCCAGTGTCTTTCAAATACATGCAAGAACTCACACCAAAGAGAAACCCTATGAATGTCAAGAATGTGGGAAAGTCTTTGGTTGCTCCAGTTCCTTTCAAATACATAGAAGAACTCACACTGGAGAGAAGCCCTATGTATGTCAAGAATGTGGGAAAGCATTTAGTTGTTCTAGTACCTTTCAAAAACACAAAAGGACTCACACTGGAGAAAGACCCTATGAGTGTCAAAAGTGTGGTAAAGCCTTTAGTCGCTCCAGTACACTTCAGATACATAACAGGATTCATGAAAGAACTGATTCTGAAAGAAAAACTGCCCAAATACCATGAGTATAGGAAAGCCTTCATTTGTTACAGTCCCTTTCAAAACATGAATATTGGAGAGAAACCCTACGTAAGGAATGTGGGAAAGCTTTTGTTGAGTGGGAAACCACATTGAGAACACACACTGGTGAGAAAACCTGTCGTATGCTGAGGGTTATAGTGCCTTTTGTTGTCCCACTTTAGTTCAAAGCCATGAAAGAATACATGGAAGAGAGAATACAAGCAGTGGAATTTAAGCAGTGTGCCCTCAGCTGGCTTCTCTCTTTACAGGAACGTGTAAGATGCACACTGGGGGTTGAATGCAGCTTGGCGTGTTAGAATGCCTGCTGACCAGCCCCCGACCCCTGGTCCAGTACTCGATGAGGCAAAGGTGGAGAGAAGTAACAAATGCCTCATTGAAGACTTGAAAATGTGAAAAACAGAAGAATGTTTTCAATTTTGACAGTTACCTCGAAAGTCTTATAAAAGCTCCCATTTTAGAGAAATCATATATTGAAAGAATATGCAAAGCCTGATACAAATTAATATATATGTAATGCTCCAGAAAATACACATCCTGAAGGAAATGTTATTAAAGGTGTAAATTGATTTTCTCACCTGCCTTCCCCTCTTTTTCCTCATTTTTTCTTTCCCCTTTTGTTTAATACATAAATGGGGGCTGAACCCAGGGGTGCTCACCACTGAGCTTCATTCCCAGCCCCCTATTTATTTTTATTTTTTTTGGCACCAGGGATTGAACTCAGGAGCACTCGACCATTGGGCCACATCCCCAGCCTTTTTTTGTATTTTATTAGAGGCAGGGTCTCACTGAGTTGCTAAGTGCCTCGCCATTGCTGAGGCTGGCTTTGGACTCGCGATCCTCCTGCCTCAGCCTCCCAAGTGCTGGGATCACAGGCGTGCGCCACCATGCCCAACTCATTCCCAGCCCTTTTTAAGATTTATTAAGACAGGGTCTTGCTAAGTTACCAAGGCTGGTGTTGAACTTGTGGTTCTCCTGCCTCAGCCTTCTGAATTGCTAGGATTAATAGGCATGGGCCACTGCACCCAGCTTAAATTGATTTTCTTTTATTAATAGCTCATTTTCATTCTTTTTTTGGAGAGGGGTACTGGGGATTGAACTCAGGGGACCTCGACCACTGAACCACATCCCCAGCCCTATTTTGTATTTTATTTAGAGATAGGGTCTCTCTGAGTTGCTTAGCACCTCGCTGTTGTTGAGGCTGGCTTTGAACTCATGATCCTCCTGCCTCAGCCTCCCAAGCTGCTGGGATTATAGGTGTGCACCACACCCAGCTAATAGCCTCTCTCTTTTTTTTTTTTTTTTTTTTTTTTTTTTGGTACTGGGGATTGAACTCAGGGACACTTAACCACTGGGCCACATCTCCAGCCCTTTTTTTGTATTTTATTAGAGACAGGGTCTCACTGAGTTGCTAAGTGCCTCACCATTGCTGAGGCTGGCTTTGAACTCGTGATCCTCCTGCCTCAGCCTCCCAAGTGCTGGGATTACAGGCGTGCGCCACCACACCTGACTAATAGCTCATTTTTAATGTAGATCTCTAGACTTTGAATTTTTACTAATTTCCACAAAGAATCATTGAGGTTTGATAATTTCCTAAGTATTTTTAAAGCAACAGTACAAGAGTTTTTAATAGATAGTATTTTTAAGTTACTTAATTTTTATCTATTTTTAATTGCATGGGGTCCATGGGTAAATTTAACTGTTTCTAATATACACAGAAGTTTGATTTTTATGTACTTTTTTATTTTGTGTTTAGTAGGTCACTCAAAAACTAACATTAATTATTGGAATTTCTTACTGATCATGTGGTGGGTTATAGCTCTCTCTCGTCCATCTCTATATACCACCATTTCTTATGGGGAAAACTGCTTTGTAAAAAACGTTCATAGAAGTTAATTTCATTTTCTTGGGTAATAAGGAGTTGCCATCAATTTTTAAGAATGTAAGGTCTTTATCATAGTCTCACATCAATTCTTATTTTCGTCTTTTGCCTTTTACTCTTTTTTGCTATTTCTGGCTGTTATTTGGATAGTTTACTTTGAATGACAGAGACCTGTGATGGAACAGTAAAAGTGTGGGAAAGCCTTCAGTCGGTCCTGTTACCTGCAAAAGCATGAAAGGATTCACACAGGAAAGAAGCCCTATGAATATAAACAGTGTGGCAAAGCACTTAGTAGTTCCAGTGTTGGACTGTGATATGCCTTTGTTGGTAATGGTTGGAAGTAAGTTTCCCAGAATCTAGACCCCTTATGGTGCCTTGCTGGAAGTTGCAGTAGTCTAAACTTGGATGAGAATTGCAAAGAAGAAGTGAAGAGGCATTTATCAGATTTTGAAGTCACCCTGTACAGAGACAGAAGCAATATGGGCCACGTGGACACCTGCTACCAGCCCATTGTCCTGCTTGGTAGTTTTGCCAGTCAAAACTATCCTCAAAACCAATTGGTTTTGGGCTGAGATTGTCACTCAGTGGAAGAGCGCTTGCCTGGTACGCTTGAGGCACTGGGTTCGATCCTCAGCACCACATAAAAATAAATAAAGGTATTGTGTCATCTACAACTGAAAAAAAAAAGTTGGGTTCCCTGTTCTCAGAGGTGACGTTTCCTATAAATTTTTGTGCCAGTTCCACATGAAATATCCCTCAGTTGGAATTTTCCCACAAACCTAATGCGTCTATCAGGCAGCCACTTTAGACAGTCACTTTAGACTCCCCTCTGTAGGTTGAATCGATACAAGGTCTGATTGGTGTAGTGAATGTGTTTTCAGTGCCAGTTACTCTGCTCCTGATTGCATGGCAGCTACAGTGATGCCAACAAGAAGAACTAGATGAGGGGCTGGGGGTGTAGCTCAGTAGAGCACTGCCTAGCATGCTAAGGCCTTGAGTTAAAATCCCCAGCCACCCCCACAAAAAAAAAAAAAAAAAAAAAAAAAAAAAAAAAAAAAGCTTTATTGCATTGTGCAAGTGACTGCAACTACTTCCATCTGAGGAGACTAGAGGGAAGATTCTGGGTGTTTTCCTATTCCTCACAGCTGAATATAGCCATTCTGTTCATTTTTAGTTATGTTTTATTCTCTGATTAAGAATATTGAAAATTTTTTTCCTCAAGCAGAATTTCTGTATGTTTCTTAGTAACATGTTATTGAATATGTTCAAGCAACTTGTATGCTAACAAATGGTGTGTTTTGTATTTACTAAGATATATTAAAATATCCCGTTGCTGTTGTGGATCAGGCCAAGTTTATAATTTTGCCAAGTTATTCATTAAAGTTGCATTATGCATGTGTCACCATGTATATATAGCCTCAAACACTTTTTTTCTCACATAAATTTAACTTTTATTGCATATATTGTTGGAGTTTTTATTATGTCAAATTAACTCATGGTTTTGTAGGTGCTCTCTTAACTGACAACCACAAGTATCACCTGTTTCAACTAGGAGTGTAATAAACTATGGTAGTCAGCATGATCACTGGCCAAGATGACCATGGGATTTTTTTTTTCTTTTTCTTTTAGTAAGAGGGTGCTCAACATTTCTCACAGGATTTGTACTTTTGTTCTGTGAGAAGTAAGACATTTATTTTGGATGTTTTGAGAAAATAAAATTTTGTCCTTGGTAATTTTCTTTTTCTTTTTTTTTTTTTTGGTACCAGGGATTGAACTCAGGGGCACTTGACCACTGGGCCACATCCCCAGTCCTTTTTTGTATTTTATTTAGAGACGGTCTCACTGAGTTGCTAAGTGCCTCGCCATTGCTGAGGCTGGCTTTGAACTCGCCATCCTCCTGCCTCAGCCTCCCAAAGTGCTGGGATTACAGGCGTGCGCGCCCGGCTAATTTTCATTTTTTGATGTTTGGGTGTTTTCTTGGTTTTACTTTTTTGTAGTTCTGGGCATCGAAGCTATGATTTCACACATTAGACAAGCGCTGTACCACTGAGCCACACCCCACAGCCCATGACATATTTTTTTAATATTCATTTATTTTGTTCTAGTTGTAGACAATGCGAACCCGGGCCGCACACGTGCTAGGCAAGCGCTCTACCGCTGAGCCACATCCCCAGCCCAACATATTCTTTTCATTTTAATTGATTTCTATCTTCTTGATTTCTCTTGAGTTATGATTTGGATCCTGAATGTCCCCACAGGCTCATGTGCTATTGGAGGCCCTTGAAGGGTTACTGGGACCCTGGCTCCTCTTTGCATCCTGACCACGAGGTGACGGTGTCTCCCACCATGATGTGCTGCTTCGCCACAGGCCTAAAGGGACAAACCAAGGCTATGGTTGAAAGTTCTTAAACTGAGCCACAATAAACCTTTTCTCTTGTTTGGAAGGTTGACAGGTGCACATGAGCCCTTTATGTGACAGGCTGAGAGTAGTAAATTGAAAAATGCTGCCCTCATGGAGCTCAGGAGTCAAGTGACTCCCAGAGGTAGCTAGTGAGTGAACAAGAATAGGTTTCCAAAATTTTAGATTTGGGGGAGGGGGGTGGCAGTACTGGGATGGAACCCGGGGCTTCAAGCACGCCAGGCAAGTGCCCTACCACTGAGCTACATCCCCAGTCCCCAACAATGAGATTGGAGGGAAAAAAATAAAGGCCAGGCATTATGGTGCACATCGGTGATCCCAGTCCCAGCTACTTCAAAGCCAGCCTGGTTTAGTGAGACCCTGTTTCAAAATTAAAAAGGCTGAGAATGTAGCTCAGTGGTGGAGCATTTGCCTAACATGTGTGATACCCTGGGTTCAATCCCCAAAAACCAAACCTAAAAAGTAAGACAAAACTGACATTATGGTCCGAGGGTGTAGCTCTGGTAGAGCACTCGACTAGTCCGCATCCCCAGATCTATTTCTTCTTATATGTATTTGCAGTGCCGGGGATGGAGCCCAGGGTCTGGAGCATGATAGGCAAATGCTCTACCACTGGGTGTGTGTATGTGTATTTTGATTTTGCTCTTAAGTGTCAGATTAATATTCTTTATTTGCTAGTTTTTTTCCCAGCTTTGTTGGTATATAACTGACAGCCAATACATTGCTCATATTTAAGCTGAAATGTTACGACGTACAGTCTATCCATGAAAACATCACCACAGTACAAATAATGAACATATCCAAGAAAATTCACCAACTGCTGCTTCAGGTTCCTATAACTTTGTGGTTTTCAGACTTCATATAAATAGAATCATATAATATGCAGGCTTTTAATTTGGCTTCTTTCACTTCCTCTGTGTCTCAATTATAGTGTCTCTTTAGGGCCTGGACAGAGGCCTTGACCTCCAAATCCTCCCTGACTCCTCAAATGGTAGTAAGTACCTCAAATTCTTTCAGGATCCGGTCCCTGGTCCCTCAAGTCCAACCTTGTGGCATTTGGACACCGTCCCCAGATCCACAGACGATTTCCTGGCACTCTGACCGTTGCCCATACACCTGTTAGTCCCCACCTTCGAGCCCCTTTTCCGTGTCAGAGGGCTGCCCGCACGTGGCCCTGCTTTGGAACTTGGATTCTTTGCTGCATTCTCGGGCTCCAACCTAGATGCTTAGAACTCCATCTCCAGCCGCTCCAATCCCACCATGAAAAATCATCGACACTGCCTGGGGCCCTTTCCACCGTCCAGCGGCTGCTGTTCATCAGTGGAGTTTGGAGGTGAGGCCGCTGATGGGGAAGGCGAGCAGGTCTCGCGGTTGGTGAGCCCCGCTGAGCCGGGGCGGGTTGATAACTCCATCCCCCGCGCCCCGCTCTCTCCCTCTCCCCCGCCCCCTCCCTCCCGTTTCCTTTTCACTTTTTCACTCTCCAGTTCAACGTCACGGGCGCTCTCGTGATGGCCGCGTTGTCCCCACGACAGAACTAGTGCGGCAAGCACAGCAGCAGCGTCGGCAGGCCGGGCAGGCCGCTGTGAGTGAGAGCGCCGAGGACGGCCGCTCCGGGAACCCCGGCGAGATCGGGGCAGGGGCGTGTCCCGAGGCGCCCAGGGGAGGGCGGGGCGGGGCGGGGCGGGGCGGGGCTGAGCGCAGAATGCTGGGCGGGGCTGAGCTGAGGGGCGGGGCTGAGCGCAGAATGCTGGGCGGGGCTGAGCTGAGGGGCGGGGCTGAGCTGAGGGGCGGGAGGGATGGGCTGACAATGCTGGGTGGGGCCGAGGCCGGGGTGGGGCTTAGTGGGGGGCTGAGCCCAGAGGGGATGGAGGTTCAGGGGACCCGCTGAGCAGGCGCCGGGCAGTGAAGGGAGAGGGTACGGTGGAGACCCGGGAGGAGGGGTAAGCTGTCGGAGAGGCTGTGGGGGACTCTGGAGAGGGGAAGTGAGGGGGCTCAAGGCAGTGCTAACGCGGGAGGAATGGGCCTGGGTGGAGGGGGCAGGGCAGGGCTGGCGTCCCTCGCTCCCGCCACCCCAGCGCCGCCGGAGCAGTTTATCTGGATAATCGCGTGCCGCTGCTCTCGGTGCACCCGGAGGAAGACTGGCGGAATGAAGGACGAGAGCCTGGGAACGGACGTGGCTAGGGAGAGGGAGGTCTGGCGGCTGGAGATCGTGGGGGGTTCAAGAGGGTCTTGGGGGAGAATAGGAGGCGAGTTTCAGTCCTCAGGTGCTCCCGGGTAAAGGTCTGGCAGGGGAACCAGGAAGGAATAGGAGACAGATGCAGAGAAGGATAAGGACAGGCTGGGGACCTGGGTCCAACCTCAGAGCTTGGACTGGGCACGTGTTCAAATGACGGGCAGCACTTCTGAGAATTTGACAGCTTAGGTGAGACTCCTAAACTGACTCCAGGTGAGAGTTTCCTCCTGGTGAGAAGGTGCTGACCTCTAACTGAGGGAGGTTCCTGCACAGGAGCTGCAGTGTGTGGGGACCCCAGCCCCTCGCTTCTCCCCAGGGAGGATGTTTTCCCCGAGGTTTCAAAATTAATTGAAAGCAGGATCTCAAATCCACAAACCTCTCCCCCCAGCCTAGCTTTTCCTAGAACTGCAGGAAATTCCTAAATCTGCAGATTCCTCCTGGCATTCCCAAATGCCATCTGCTCCTCTCCAATTTATATCATTATGTGTAACTATTTGTCCTTTATTGCACATTTCAGAGGGAGTGTTTTAATTTTTTTTTTTTTTTTTTTTTTTTTTTTTTTGGTACCAGAGATTGAACTCAGAAGCACTCCACCACTGAGCCACACCCCCAGCCCGATTTTGTATTTTATTTAGAGACAGGGTCTCACTGAGTTGCTTAGCGCCTTGCTAAGTTGGTGAGGCTGGCTTTGAACTCATGATCCTCCGGCCTCAGCCTCCAGAGCTGCTGGGGTTACAGGTGTGTGCCAGCGCCCACCTTGATTCTTAATCGTCTTCTTACAGAGACAGGGAAAACTCTTTAAAATATTTATTTTGGGGCTAGGGTGGATTTCTGTGTTCAATTCTGAGCACCAAATAGATAAATAATTTTTTTATTATGATTATTTTATATGTCAGGAAAGCAGGGGCACAGCACATGGAGCTATATGGTTAAAAAAATTTATTTCCTTTCCTCTCAGTGTATTTCCTGGGCACAGATGTCCTAGAGAACTCCCTTGGATTGAGGTTTCTCTTTGGAAAGTTTCCTGGCTGATCTGGCCTCTGACAAAAAGCCAGGACTGTCCCTCCCTGAGCTTGTCAGCTTAATTTATTTATTTGTCAGCTTATATTTATTTACTTGCATAATAGTATCTCAATAAATGGAAAATGTATTTAATTAGTAGAATCTGAAAGACAATATGAAATATTTCCAAAAGGAAATGTGAATCTTTAAAAATATAAAATTTTACAGTATTTATATTCCACTTGTTATGTATTTTTTTAAGTTATAGATGGACACAGTATCTTTATTATATTTTTATGTGGTGCTGAGGATTAAAGCCAGTGCCTCAAGCATGGTAGGCGAGCACTCTACCTCTGAGCCACAACCCCAGCCCTTGTGATGTATTCTTTTTATTTATTTTTTTTAACTCCCCTAGTATGTGCAGTAAGTTCAGGAGTTATGTTTTTTCCTCTTGGATGATTTCAAAGAGAATTCTGAGGCATGAACTTGCAACTCCTAGATGTGTTAAAATATGATCAGTTATTTGGAAACCCATTTCTTGCCCTGGAAACAATGAACTGACATCTTCCTTTTCTGAAAAGAATAGTAATTTGGGGGTTTTGTATTTTACATGTCGATACATGCTTCCAGGAATTTTGCTTGATATTTCACTAGATTTGTCTCATTTAACATATCATTGGTGCCAGGCACTGCGGTGCATGCCTGTAATCCCAGCACTTGGGAGGCTGAGGCAGGAGGATCGCGAGTTCAAAGCCAGCCTCAGCAATGGCGAGGCACCCTGTCTCTAATAAAATACAAAAAAAGGGCTTCGTGGTCCAGTGGTCAAGTGCCCCTGAGTTCAATCCCTGGTACAGCTCAGTGAGACCCTGTCTCTAATAAAATACAAAAAAAGGTGACTCACATATATTCTCTTTCAAGTAACTTAGGCTGGGGATGTGGCCCAGTGGGGTCGAGTGCCGCTGAGTTCAATCCCCGGCAAATAAATAAATATTTTGGGGAAAAAAAAAACAACCAAAAAAGAAAAAAAAAAAAAAAAAAATATTCTAGCCAGATTCCAAACCAATTTGAATATGGAGAGCAGCCACATAAATGTAAGAAATGTGGGGGAAAGGCTTCAGGTATCACCAGTCTGCTCAAAAACTTAAAAAGAATATTTTGCACAAAAATACTATGAATGTAAATAATGTGGGAAAACCCACATTTCTGCTCTAGGTTTTCAAATGCATAAATGAAATCATACTGGAGAGAAACACTGAATATAAAAAGTGTGGAAAAGCATTCAGATATCAAAATTCCATTCAAAAATATGAAAACAATCCTACTGGAGAGAAACCCTATGAATGTAAAGAATGTGGGAAAGCCTTCAGGTATTGTCAATGTGGTCAAATGCATGGCAGGACTTACAGTGCAGAGAAATGTTATGAATGCCAGCAACGTGGAAAAACCTACATGTCAGCTTTAGGTTTCCAAAAACATGAATTAATTCACATGGGAAAGAAACCCCATGAATGTAAGGAATTTAGGAAACCATTAAGATATTTCAGTTCTGGCCGGGCTCTGTGGCACACGCCTGTGATCCCAGCACTTGGGAGGCTGAGGCAGGAGGATCTCGAGTTCAAGCCAGCCTCAGCAATGGCAAGGCACTTAGCAACTCAGTGAGACCCTGTCTCTAACACAACACAAATAAGGGCTGGGGATGTGGCCCAGAAATTGAGTACTCCTGAGTTTAATCCTCGGTACCAAAAAAAAAAAAAAAAGATATTTCAATTCTGCTCAAAGACATGAAAATACTCACATTGGAGAGAAATGTAATAAAATGTAATTTTACTACAAATGTAATTACTACAAATGTAATAAATGTGGGAAAGCCTTCAGTTATGGCCAGTGCATTCAGAGTCATACTGTCGGGAAGCACTATGAATATAAGCAACATGGGAAACCTACATGTCTGTTCTGCGTTTCCAAGCACATGAATTAAGGCACACTGCAAAGAGACCCTATGAAGGTAAGGGATGTGGGAAGGCCTTCAGATATCACTACCCTGTTCAAATACATATCAAGATGTGAAGAACAGCTGGGCACAATGGCGCATGCCTGTAATCCCCACGGCTCAGGAGGCTGAGGCAGGAGGATCACAAGTTCAAAGCCAGCCTCAGCAAAAGCAAGGCACTAAGCAACTCAGTGAGACCCTGTCTCTTTTTTTTTTTTTTTTTTTTTGTGGTACCGGGGATTGAACTCAGGGGCACTCGACCACTGGGCCACATCCCCAGCCCTTTTTTGTGTGTGTTTTTATTAGAGACAGGGTCTCACTGAGTTGCTAAGTGCCTCGCCATTGCTGAGGCTGGCTTTGAACTCGCGATCCTCCTGCCTCAGCCTCCCAAAGTGCTGGGATTACAGGCGTGCGCCACCGCGCCCGGCTGAGACCCTGTCTCTAAGTAAAATATAAAATAGGGCTGGGGATGTACTTTAAAAAAAAAAATAGGGCTGGGGATGTGGCTCAGTGGTAGAGGGCCCCTGAAATCCCTGGTACCAAAAAAAAAAAAAAAAAAAAAAAAAGATTTGAAGAACAACTTTGTTTTGTATTAAATAACAAGTGAATCCAATGTTTTTCCATTTTTTCATTGCTAACTTATATTTTCTTAATGTAGATATTATGTGATTTCATAATTATTAGGGTCTCATATGATTCACCATACCAATCAATCCTTCCATCTCACAAGTATAAAAAGATAAGAACAAGTACACAGTTAAAACAACCTCACATAGTTCATAAAAACAGCATCTCTGTGGGGTTCATTCTACTCCTGTTTCTTAGATAGGGCCTTGCTGTCTTGCACAGGACAGTCTCAAGCTCAGAATTCAAAAAGCAACATAATGTTGCATCCATGTAACTTTCTAGTAAAGTGAAGGTAAGGAGACCTGCAAGGATCATCTTTTGGGGTTATGTCCTATTTTCCATCTTCATGGTGGTGGTACGACTATATACATGTGAAAACTTATAAGAACACTTTAAGTGATATTATGTATCTTAAAAATAATTATTAGCTGGGTGCGGTGGTACATGCCTGTATTCCCAGTGGCTCAGGAGGCTGAGGCAGGAGGATCGTGAGTGCACATCCAGCCTCAACAATTAAGCAAGGCCCTACGTAATTCAGCAAGACCCTGTATCTAAATAAAATATTAAAATGGGCTGGGGAGGTGGCTCCGTGGTTAAGCACCCCTGGGTTCAATCCCTGGTATAAAGAATAAATAATTATTGCAAAACAACAATTTCACACTTGAACTATGTTTAACTCTCTGCAACCTTCCATTTTTACTTCTACAACACTTCTCTCTACCACCATGGGATCAAAGAATTAAAGGATGGAGAAGTAATCAGGCCCCACGATTGATGCATGCAACCCCATCTTCAGGAAATTTCTTGCATCTGGCCAGGTCCTCCTTGCAGCATTATCCATGGCTGAAGTACACAGGAAGGGTGAAAGAGAGTCACTAAGGTGGCTGAACTTGACCTTTGTTAGGAAATCATTCCCACAATAATGGCACTGATGCATTCATGAGGGCAGAGCCCTGTGATCTAACTGCTGACTACTGGAACACCTGCAGGAGTTTATGTAACTAAACGTCAGCATCAGTTTGGGAAGCAACATTCAAACAATAGCAGATGCTTTTTCAGCCTCTAGGAGCCCCCAAATCACATATTATCCCAAAATTGTCCAGGGACTCCTTATCCACCTTATTTCACTCCTATTTTGCCTTCCTGGTGAGAGATACTAACCCTATCCCTGTCCTAAAACAATTAGAGCAAACATCTCAAGATACAAACAGGCAGGGCGCAGTGGCGCACGCCTGTAATCCCAGCACTTGGGAGGCTGAGGCAGGAGCATCACGAGTTCAAAGCCAGCCTCAGCAATGGCGAGGCACTTAGCAACTCAGTGAGACCCTGTCTCTAATAAAATACAAAAAAGGGCTGGGGATATGGCCCAGTGGTCGAGTGCCCCTGAGTTCAATCCCTGGTGCCAAAAAAAAAAAAAAAAAAAAAAAAAAGAAATGAAAAGATACAAACAGGATCCTTTGGAGACAGAACCTCTTACAGGCAGGAGCCCACCGCCCTTGCAGCTGGCTGACCATTTCGCCTTAGACCAGGTCGGTAACCACCACTCATCCCCAGCCCTTTTTTGTGTTTTATTTAGAGACAGGGTCTCACTGAGTTGCTAAGTGCCTCACCATTGCTGAGGCTGGCTTTGAACTCGCGATCCTCCTGCCTCAGCCTCCCAAGTGCTGGGATTACAGGTGTGCGCCACCACGCCCAGCTCCCTTTTCCTTCTTTCTTATTCATGTATTTGGTCTTGGTCGGGTACCAGGCACTTCGTTCATAAAGGGGTTTAAGTTCTTTAGGGGTAACCATTGCTGGACAGGTACTGCTCGAGGGTGGCCCCCCTGGGCCAGGTTGTATAATACTTCCAGGTG
This sequence comes from Tamias sibiricus, assembly GCA_025594165.1. Classification (NCBI taxonomy): domain Eukaryota; kingdom Metazoa; phylum Chordata; class Mammalia; order Rodentia; family Sciuridae; genus Tamias; species Tamias sibiricus. The sequence goes on from CM046673.1 coordinate 11,369,859, forward strand.
ACACATGCTGTTGGCCCTGCAAGGTGCTTGTGAATTGTCTTGTAGAACTAGTATTAAAAGCACAGCCACACGCCCCTTTCAGCACACTGTGTGGCCATGAGCCATCAGGCCCGCCCACAGACGGCACCTGGAAATGGAAAAGAGGTGTGAGAGGGAAGCCTTGTGGTTCAAATGTCGTCCCCATGGGAGAATGTGGCTGAGCTGCTTGAACGATTTTTTAAAAAACATTTATTTATTTGCTTTAGCTGTACACAATGGGTTTATTTGTACGTGGATGCTGAGGATCGAACCCGGGCCACGCATGTGCCAGGCAAGCGCTGTACCACTGAGCCACAACCCCAGCCCCTGCTTGAAAGATTTTAAAGGCTGGCAGGGATTGGTAGACTCATAATACAATTGTTGATCCAAGACACAAAGAAAAGACCACCAACTCCAATTTTAGATTAAAGCAAGCTTATATTGTATACACACAAAGAGAGCTGGCCAGGGCTGCCCCTCCCAAACACTGGGCTTGGGGTCAGCCCCGCTCTCCGGGAAGACAATATTTTTATAGTTCAAAGAGTTACAAAAAAAATCTTGGGAACTTACAGCTAACAAGGTCAGACGTGTAATTCAAAGCAAGTAGCAAACTAATATCTACATGGCATTGCATTCCAAGGAAAAGGGGAGTAATAGTCAAACCCCACATCAAAAGTTTATGAGGGGCCGGGCGCGGTGGCGCACGCCTGTAATCCCAGCACTTTGGGAGGCTGAGGCAGGAGGATCGCGAGTTCAAAGCTAGTCTCAGCAATGGCGAGGCACTTAGCAACTCAGTGAGACGCTATCTCTAAATAAAATACAAAAAAGGGCTGGGGATGTGACCCAGTGGTCGAGTGCCCCTGAGTTCAATCCGCGGTACCACCAAAAAAAAAAAAAAAGAAAGAAAAAGAAAAAAAAGTTTATGAGGCACCATTAGTTTGAGAGAGAGTCGTTATCTGGTCAAGGAAAGCCAGGCCTGAGTGAGCTCAAGGCCTGGGCATGAATGCCAGACAATAAGCTCACGCCAAATAAGAATCCTAGCATTTCATAGAAAACTGAATTGGGCTTTTCATAACTTTTTGACAGGATGGCTCCTAGTCTTAAGATGGAATTAGGCTGGTTTATCATTCCCCCCTCTTTTTTTTTTCTTTTCAAATCTTTGAAAGGGAGTAATCACATAGGCTAATTTTATCGATGGTACATAATAGAATTAAATTGCAGCCCAATAAACCGGAGCATATAGTTAATAACACATGGGACAATAACTAGTAAGAGAAGGATACAAATTATAGGACCTAAGAGAGAAGTTAACCATGGAAACCAATCTCCCAAGCCTAACCAAGAATTACTCGTTTTAATTTTGTTAATCTCCTGTCTTATCTCATCTACCTGTTGTTGGATAACGTTAGAATAATCTGTAATATTAAAACAGCACATGCCTGGGAATTGTTGGCAACCCAAGTGATGTTTCAATAAAAGAAAATCAATAGCCGCTCTATTTTGTAACATTGAGGTTCGAAGTTCTTTCATCTCTTGATTAATTTCTGCCAAAACTTGTGCAGTAAGGTTAGCTGTTTTGCTAAAACTACAGGCTAATTTTGTGATTTCTCTTTGTATTCCTACAACTAGACCCGGAAGTGGCAAAAGAAAGGCTGCTGCGATTGCAGTGTCTAGTGGGTCTAGGAGGATTAAATTGTCATCGCAGTTGGAGGGCAGACTTCGGGCCATTCGGTGGGGAGCTGTCAGAGATGGCAGTAAAGGAAAGATCTGTCCAATAGAACAGATCCCAGAAAAGTTTGTAGGCAAAGCCTGGAAGGTTGCTTTATTACAGAGAAAAACCCATCCTGTTGGCAGTCGTTTGCCATTGGGTAGGGAGATATTTTGCTCAATAGAACAATTGGGGGGGGATTGGGGAAGGATGCAATCTATGCATAAACAATGCTTTTGAATAACCAGTGAAGCTGGCAAAGCTGGCTCTGCATGGTATGCTGGCCAGTCTTGCTGCGTTGCTCTATCACCAGTGACTTTAACATAGTCAGTATATTTTACAGATAGACCCATAAGATTGTTAGCTAGCAATTGATGGATGGAGTTTCCTTCTTGTACACAGAAGGAACTTTTGTCCATAGTGTCAACAGCCAATTGTAACCAAAAGTTTTGAGTAGTTACAGAATTTAGGGGACTCACAGAAACATCCACCTTTAAAGTAGCTTTTGAATAAACAGTATCTATTGGGGCCCCTTTTTTTAGCTTAGTACAAGAATACTGTCCTGAATCTTGAGGGTGAGCAGAGTATTTATAGATTCCAAAATTTATATTATCCCCTCGAGATTGGTCTGTAAGATTTTTCCATGGTCCCTCTCTGAATACCTGACTAAAAATTTCTTGGTTATCTTTATATCATTTGATAGGGCCAATTACTGGATCTTGACAAGAGTAAGTACAATTTAGTATTAGTGGAGACCTGCAATAGCAGGTCCTTCTTGGGCTACAGATGGGGTACAAGGTCTGTTGGGGCCAGCATACCTAAAACCCAAGGATACATGTATACTCCAACAGGCAAAAATTATTAGCATAATGCTTATAATAACAGGGAAAGCAATAAGAATCTAGTGACAAAATATTAAACCTTAGTAATTTTAACTTTAAAAGGCCCACGCTCAGTCACTTTCCACCTCTGGCTGCTGGATTCTCTTCCAGTGGGTTGTTCCTCCGTGGTTTCTGTAGGTGCCTTCTTTAGCTGTGAGTGATGGATCCAGGCAGGAATACCAGCCACTTTGACAGCAGTAGGAGTGCGGAGAATCACGATGTAAGGGCCCTTCCACCTGGGCTCAAGGCTGTTAGTTCTCAAACGTCGTATCAGCACTGTATCGCCTGGTTGGAATGAATGATTGGGCAGTCTGTGTCCAACGGGCTGAGCAGCCTGGACCTGGGGAAAGATCTTATCTATGATTAGTTGTAGCCCTTTGAGTGTTTCTGAGATTGGAATGTCTCCCACCAGATCTTGGTGTACTCTGGGAACCAAAGGCGGTGGCCGCCCATAAATTATTTCATAAGGGATAAATTTTTCCCGGTAAGGAGTGCAACGGGCCCTTAAGAGAGCAAAAGGCAGGAGATCAACCCAGTTACCACCAGTCTTGAGTATTAATTTAGTCAAAGTTTCCTTTAATGTTCTATTCATCCTTTCTACCTTTCCTGAACTTTGAGGATGGTACATACAATGTAATTTCCAGTTTATATTAAGGGCTCTTGAAATTAATTGAGATAATTTGGCCATGAAGGCCGGGCCATTGTCAGACCCCAAAGTTAGAGGAAGGCCAAATCTAGGAAAAATCTCAGTTATTAGTTTTTTAACTACTATTTGTGCTGTCTCTGTTCGAGATGGAAAGGCTTCTACCCAGCCTGAGACAGTTTCAACAAAGACTAACAAGTATTTATATCCATATAGTCCTGGTTTAATTTCAGTAAAGTCCAATTCCCAAAATTCACCAGGTACAGTACCTTGACTTCTGTTTCCCTGTGGAAGATGGTTCTTTTTAGCATTTACCTGTGCACATGTCATGCAGCGATTTGAGATGTTCTGGAGTATCCCTCGGTGTCCCGGGAACCAAATGTGGGGTGAAATTAGTTCTGAAGTCTTCTTGGGGGACAAATGCATCACCTGATGAAGATCAGTTAACCATTTTCTTCCTAAAAGCTTAGGCATGCAAATTTTCCCATCTGGGAGAGTCCACCAGCCGTGACAGTTTTGTTGGGCTCCCATAGAGGAGTATAAGTTTATCTCTTCAGTAGTGTATGAAGGAGTTTCTTCCTCAATTTTAACTGGGAGTTTGGGGCAATTTGAGAGTTCAAGAATAGTTTGGCATTTTGACTCCCCAAGGGCTATTTCCCTGGCTGGTTTTTTTTTTTTTTTTTTTTTTTTTTTGGTACCAGGGATTGAACTCAGGGGCACTCGACCACTGGGCCACATCCCCAGCCCTTTTTTGTATTTTATGAGAGACAGGGTCTCACTGAGTTGCTAAGTGCCTCGCCATTGCTGAGGCTGGCTTTGAACTCACGATCCTCCTGCCTCAGCCTCCCAAGTGCTGGGATTACAGGCATGCGCCACCACGCCCGGCTCCCTGGCTGTTTGATTGGCCAAGTTATTACCTTGGGTCTGGGGGCTATTGTCTTTACGGTGTCCAGGCCAGTGGATAATAGCCAGTTTGTCTGGCAACCAGATAGCCTCCAGTAATTGAAGGATTTCTTGTTTATTTTTGATAGTCTTTCCATCTGAAGTTAAAAATCCCCTTTGTTTGTATATCTGTCCATGCACATGTACTGTAGCAAAAGCATAACGGCTGTCCGTGTAAATGTTTACCCGTTTTCCTTCTGCCCATCTCAATGCCTGTGTTACTGCAATGATTTCTGCTTTTTGGGCTGATGAGCCTCTGGGCAAAGCCTGTGCCCAGATAATTTCTTTTTGGCCCGTAACTACTGCCGCTCCCGCATACCTTATTCCATCCTGGACATAACTGCTACCATCGGTGTAAAGGTCTGCGTCTCTGTTGGTGAGAGGAATGTCAGTCAGGTCTGGTCGGGTACCTTGGATGACATCCAGCATCTCTGAGCAGTCATGAATTGGCTCCTCTGGGTTATCATCAGGCAGCAGGGTTGCAGGATTGATTGCCAGGGATTTACTGAAGGTCAATCTGTCCTTGTCTAGGAGGAGAGCCTGGTACTGAGTGAGACGGGCATTTGACATCTATCGACTGGTGGCATCTCTCAATAGGGTTTCCACTGTGTGAGGGGCAGTCACAGTGAGAGTCTGCCCCAGAGAAAGTTTGTCTGCTTCCTTTACCAGTATCGCAGTAGCCGCTATGGCTCGTAAACAAGGGGGCCATCCTGATGCTACAGGATCCAGCCTTTTTGAAATGTAGGCAATTGGTCTTTTCTATGGCCCTAAATTTTGGGTAAGAACTCCTTTAGCAATACCCTTTCTCTCATGAACATAAAGATGGAAAGGCTTAGATATATCAGGGAGGGTTAAGGCCGGGGCCTGAACCAAAGCCTCCTTTAAATTTTTGAAGGCCAATTCATTTTCCTAAGTCCAAATTAAAGGTGACTTGCCTCCTGCAGTTGCAGTATATAACGGCTTGGCAATTTCAGCAAATCCAGGTATCCAAAGGCGGCAGTATCCAACTGCCCCTAGAAATTCCCTAACCTGCTTTTTAGTGGTTGGGGTTGGGATCTTCATTATGGCTTCTATGCGGGATTGGGATAACAGTCTTTTCCCTTTCCTCAGCTCATATCTCAAATAAGTAACCCAAGAGGAACAGATTTTTGTCTTTTTCTTGGAGACTCGGTACCCCAATTGAGCCAAGGTTCCTAGCAAACCCCAAGTGGCCCTTAAACAGTCCTCTTTGTCTTTTGCTGCTAACAGGAGATCATCCACATATTGGAGCAAGGTTACCTCAGGGTACTTACTGCGAAACAGTCTCAGATCTTGATTGAGAGTTTCATCAAAGATAGTGGGGGAATTTTTAAATCCCTGAGGTAGTCGAGTCCAGGTCAGTTGTCCTGATATCCCCATCTCTAAATCCGTCCATTCGAAAGCGAAGATCGGCTGACTCAGTTTTGACAAAGGGATGGAGAAAAATGCATCTTTCAAATCTAATACAGTATAAACTGTATGTTCTGGTGGCAACAAACTGAGCAAAGTGTAGGAGTTAGGGACAGTTGGGTGTATAGTTTTTACCCGTTTGTTCACTTCCCTTAAGTCCTGTACTGGTCTGTAATCTTGAGTCCCAGGCTTTTGGACAGGCAACAAGGTGGTGTTCCAAGGCGATTGACATCTAATTAGTATCCCCACTTCTAGGAGATGCCTGATGTGGGTTTTAATTTTTTTTTTTTTTTTGGCTTCAAAACTGATGGGGTATTGTTTAACTCAGATGGGCATAGCCCCAGATGTTAGTTGTATTACAACTGGTGGCACATGCTCAGCTAGCCCTGGAGGGTTATCCTCAGCCCAAACTGTAGGAATTTTTTTTTTTTTTTTTTTTTTTTTTTTTGTGGTACCGGGGATTGAACTCAGGGGCACTCAACCACTGGGCCACATCCCCAGCCCTTTTTTTGTATTTTTTTATTAGAGACAGGGTCTCACTGAGTTGCTAAGTGCCTCACCATTGCTGAGGCTGGCTTTGAACTCACAATCCTCCTGCCTCAGCCTCCCAAAGTGCTGGTATTACAGGCATGCGCCACCGTGCCCGGCTTTCATGGACCTTTATTATATTTATTTATATGCGGTGCTGAGAATTGAACCAAGTACCTCACACATGCTAGGCAAGTGCTCTGCCACTGAGCCACAACCGCAGCCCTCACTCTGCTTTTGATCCCACACAACACCTGAGATGGGTGTGGCCTGCCAAGATGTCAGTCAATCTGCTGACCACAAGATATCAGAAGCTAGAAACCGGACCCCTTGCCTTATTTGGAAAGAACAATCCATTGAATTTCCCTTTGTGAGCCCCCTGTAAAAATAAAGAATCCAGGTACAAGCTCTCTATTTCCAATGGAACTCTAAGGTTGAGAGCTGTCACCAGACCCCAAGAAAAAGGTATTTTCTCTGTCTCTGTGTGATTATTTTCATGCCAACCCAAACTCACCTGCAGTGACCCTGAATGATTTAGTTGCGTGTCGCAACATGTAAGTGTATTAATATAATTACATATATATAATATGCATTAAGTATGTAGTGTACATTTTTAGTATATGTAGTTTATCATATGTGTTATATAGTACAGTATAGCATTTAATAGACTGTATTATCCTATGTAGTGTATGTAATCTATTGTATATGATTCTTTTTTTTTTTTTTTTGGTACCGGGGATTGAACTCAGGGGCACTCGACCACTGGCCACATCCCCAGCCCCCCTTTTTTTTCTTTGTATTTTTTTAAAATATTCATTTATTTGCTTTAGTTGTACACAATGCCTTTATTTGTATGTGATGCTGAGGATCGAACCCGGGCCGCGCACGTGCTAGGCGAGCGCTCCACCGCTGAGCCACAACCCCAGCCCCCTCTTTGTATTTTATTAGAGACAGGGTCTCACTGAGTTGCTAAGTGCCTTGCCATTGCTGAGGTTGGCTTTGAACTCGCGATCCTCCTGCTTCAGCCTCCCAAGTGCTGGGATTACAGGCGTGTGCCTCTGCACCTGGCTATTGTTGATAAACCAGCCTAATTCCATCTTAAGACTGGGAGCCATCCTGTCAAAAAGTTGTGAAAAGCCCACTTCAGTTTTCTATGCAATGCTAGGATTCTTATTTGGCTTGAGCTTATTGTCTGGCATTCATTCCCAGGCCTTGAGCTCGCTCAGGCCTGGCTGTCCTTGACCAGATAACAACTCTCTCTCTCTCAAACTAACAGTGCCTCATAAACTTTTGATGTGGGGTTTGACTATTACTCCCCTTTTCCTCGGCATGCAATGCCATGTAGATATTAGTTTGCTACTTGCTTTGAATTATACATGTCTGACCTTGTTAGCTGTAAGTTCCCAAGATTTTCTGTAACTCTTTGAACTATAAAAACCTTGTCTTCCCGGAGAGCGGGGCTGACCCCAAGCCCAGTGTTTGGGAGGGACAGCCCTGGCCAGCTCTCTTTATGTGTATACAATATAAGCTTGCTTTAATTTAAAATTGGAGTTGGTGGTCTTTTCTTTGCATCTTGGATCAACATTTTTGGAGGCCCCAGCGAGATTCAGACCACTACAAATTCTGAAGCTGGACCTTCGCTCTGGGACTCCGGGGCGGAGTGCTACCCTAGGGGGTGCGCACCTTGAGACGTTCCAAGGCCCCAGGGTGTGCCTTCAGTCCTTCGGACTACTGGAGTGAACTGCCGCATCAAAAATTAGCAAGCATCCAGTGGAAAAAAAAAAAAAAAAACCTCCACAGGTAAGTGGCGCCCTAGTAACATCTGATATCTGGTTTTGAGATCTCTTCTGGGGACAGTGAGGTGCCTGGCGAGGCACATACACTCCTGTCCAGGGCAGTAGCGAAAGGTCGCACTGCTTTCTGAGGTCGGGAATTAGCAAGGCACGTTGCACTCCTGTCCGGAGCATGCAAGTTGCACTGCTCCCTGGTTGGTGCCCTGGTTCTTGTTCTTTTGTGTATTGTCCTGTGTTCTGTTTTTTGTTTTGTTTTGTTTTGTTGTTTTTGTTTTCTGCTTTCTCATTGTGTGTCTTCTCTGTTGTAAATGTAAAAATTGAACAACATGGGTAATAAGACAAGTAAGCCTGATACTCCTTTGAACTGTGTTTTAAGGAATTCTGACAAACTTTATCCCCATTTTGTTAAGCAAGATTATGATTATCCCATCACCAAGAAACGCCTCCGAACATTCTGTGAGATAGAATGGCCCACCTTCGGAGTCGGCTGGCCCCCTGAGGGCACCTTTGATCCCCAAGTGGCATGGGCTATATCTAACATCACTCTTGGTGATCCTGGCCACCCAGATCAAATAGGATATATTCTACCCTGGGCGGAAGCAACAACCAATTCCCCCGCCTGGATGAAGGTTTGGATGGTCCGGAATGGACAGGGAGGGCAAGCCCTGGTTATGGCTGGGAGAACTCCCCAGGGTCCCTCAAAAACAAACCATAAATCCACTAAGAGCCCTGTCCTACAGGACTCTCCGGAGGATTCCCTCCTTCCCCCAGATGCTTCGGCTCCTCTTTATCCTCCTGCCGCGGATGCAGTCGCAGCTGTTCCACTAACTACTCCACCATCTCCCTCTCCCTCCCCTCAACCGCTTCCTCAATTGCCCCACTCATCCACTCCTCCAACTCTAGTCTTCCCAAAGGAGCCAGCCCCTGTTCTTTCTCCTCCCCATACCCGACAGGGCCACCCTTTTGGAAGGCCTGACTCAGTTGCTTCCCCTGGCCGACCTGCCGGCTCCATTTCTATTAATATCCCTGAAGTGGAGCCGACTCCGGCCCCTGTTCTTCCTCTCCGCCAGATTCCAGAAGGTCGCTACGTGTATGTTCCATTTTCCACAACAGACCTTTATAACTGGAAAAACCAGAATCCCCCTTTTAGCACGGATCCTAGTTCCTTGATTTCTCTGGTTGATTCCGTTTTCTTTAATCACCTCCCCACCTGGGATGACTGTCAACAGATTCTCCATACTCTCTTCACCACGGAGGAAAGGGAGCGAATCCTGGCAGAAGCGGCTAAAGCGCTGCCTGGGATAAGTGCTCTTACAAGCGACGAAAAAAAGAAGTGATTGAACGAGCTTTACCTAGGAGAAGACCAAGCTGGGACTATGGGACAACTGAAGGTAGGAGAGCACTCGGTGAGTACCACCAGACTCTGTTAGAGGGCCTTAAGAGGGCAGCTCAAAAACCCACAAATCTTTCTAAGGTAGCAGGTGTGAAACAGGGCCAGAGGAGTCGCCTTCAGCGTTTCTCGAGCGCCTCCTGGAGGCATACCGTCTATGTACTCCTATAGACCCTGAGGACCCGACAAGCCTCAAGGCGATTAATCTGGCTTTTGTGACTCAGTCAGCCCCAGACATCCGTAAAAAGATTCAAAAGATAGATGGTTTTGCAGGAAAAACCAGGTCAGAATTATTGGAAATAGCCCAAAAGGTGTTTGAAAGTAGAGATAGCCGAGATGATCTACGGATAAGGAAAGTAAACAGGGCCACAGTGGCCGCATTACAGGCTTCTGAAACCTCGAATCCTAGACAAAGGCAGACCACATACAACAGAGACAAAAAGCGGTCTTCCCTGCTACAAAACCAGTGTGCTTATTGCAAAGAAATTGGACATTGGAAAAATGAATGCCCCCAACGTAATCCGAAGAGCTTGCCACGATCACAGGCCAGAGCTCCTCAGCCAAAACCAGTTTTAACTTTAGAAGAATAGGGGGGCCATGGCTCTTTCAAACTAGGCTCCCGAGAGCCCATGGTAACTTTCTCAATTGGGGGCCAACCTGTAAATTTCCTAGTGGATACAGGAGCTTCACATTCGATGTTACAGAAGCCCATAGGACCCCTCACTAATGAAACCATGGAAGTGCAAGGGGCAACAGGAAAAATTAAAAAGTATAAATGGACTACAGACCGACTGTTAACATGGGACAAGGAACTGTAACTCACTCTTTCATTGTTATCCCTGAATGCCCTTTCCCGTTGCTGGGACGGGACCTTTTGAGCAAACTTCAGGCAACTATTTCATTTTCTGGAGATATGCCTACATTAAAATTGGGGAATCCTGCAAAGGCCCTAACTATAACCTGCCCATTAAGTGAGGAGTATCTGCTTTTTCAAAATCCTATCCAAACTTCAGAAGAAAAATGAGAGAAATTATTAATTCAAGAAATTCCCAGCCAGGCGTGGTGGCGCATGCCTGTAATCCCAGCACTTTGGGAGGCTGAGGCATGAGGATTGTGAGTTCAAAGCCAGCCTCAGCAATGGCGAGGCACTTAGCAACTCAGTGAGACCCTGTCTCTAATAAAAAAATACAAAAAAGGGATGGGGATGTGGCCCAGTGGTCGAGTGCCCCTGAGTTCAATCCCCGGTACCACAAAAAATAAATAAATAAATAAATAAAGGTCCATGAACAACTAAAAAAAAAAAAAAAAAAAAGAGCGCGAGGAAAGTGCCCACATATTTTGCACGGCCCACAGAGCACACCACATGGGCCAGTCCTCCCATCCGCTCAAATGCTCACAGCTCACACACACAGCCCATGGCTGGCTCATGACACTTACTTACATTATAGTATAATATATACTACTTATATTACAGTATATTTTATACTATTATATATGGCATATAATATTATGCTTAATACTATATGATATAATAGGGAACATGCATATTTCTTCTGAATACAGATGCAAACAGACTCAAAAATTGCACATCAAATCTAGTTGAATGCACCCATGCTGCACAGCTAGCTGGGATTCTGCACAGGAAGGCAGTGAGCACTCCTCACCCCTGACATTCAGTTCATGGGGTTTCAGCGCTGGCCTAGCATGCTGCAGGCCCTGGGCTCAACCTCCAGCAGCATGAAAAATGATTTCCACCTTGCATACCTATTGCCCTTTTTAAATTTTTTATTTTAATTTTTATTTTTTAAATTTTTTTTTTTATTTTTTGGCACCAGGGATTGAACTCAGGGGCATTCAACCATTGGGCCACATCCCCAGCCCTTTTTTGTATTTTATTAGAGACAGGGTCTCACTGAGTTGCTAAGTGCCTCGCCATTGCTGAGGCTGGCTTTGAACTCGTAATCCTCCTGCCTCAGCTCCTAAGTGCTGGAATTACAGGCTTATGCCACTGCACCCAGCCCCTATTGCCTATTTTTTTAAAAAATATTTATTTATTTACTTTAGTTGTACACAATGCAATGTATTTATGTTTACATGGTGCTGAGGATCGAACCCGGGCAGCACACGTGTGAGGCAAGCGCTCTGCTGCTGAGCCACAATCCCAGCCCTATTGCCTATTTTTCAAAAATGTTTATTTGTTTGTTTTAGTTGTACACAATGCCTTTATTTTTACGTGGTGCTGAGGATTGAACCCAGGCCGTGCACTTGCTAGGTGAGTGCTCTACCGCTGAGCCACAACCCCAGCCCCCTATTGCCTATTTTTAAATCAGGCTATTCGGCTTTTTGCTTTTGAGCTTCTGAAATATTCTGGATGTTGGTTCCTTGTCATCTATACAGTTGGCTTTGGTTCTAACAAACCAAAGTTTGTGCAATCAAGTGATTGCTCTGCACCTCTACAGAAGCTTTTTAGTCTGATGTAATTCCATCCGTCTGTGTGATTCCTGTGATTTGCAGGTGAGAGGGCCTGTCCAAGGTACCCTTGCCCCTTCTGATGTCTGAAAAGCTATCCCCTTGGGCTGGGGTTGTGGCTCAGCGGTAGAGCGCCCACCTAGCACGTGCGTGGCCTGGGTTCGAGCCCCAGCACCACGTAAACATAAACATAAACATTGCATTGTGTACAACTAAAGCAAATAAGTAAATAAATATTTTTTTTAAAAAAAGAAAAGCTATCCCCTGCTTTTTTTTTTCCTGGTATTTTTAGTTTCAGATCTTATATTTAGGTCATTAACTGATGTAATGTTGATTTTTTTGTGTGTGTGTGTGGTAACGGGGCACTTGACCACTGGGTCACATCCCCAGCCCCCCCCCTTTTTTTTGTATTTTATTTTAGAGACAGGGTCTCACTGAGTTGCTAAGAGCCTCGCCATTGCTGAGGCTGGCTTTGAACTCGCAATCCTCCTGCCTCAGCCTCCCAAAGTGCTGGGATTACAGGAGTAATGTTGATTTTTGTGATTAATAAGAGATGGGGGTCCAGTTTCATTCTTCTGCAAGTGGATATCTTATTTCCTTCCTCCCTCCCTCCCTCCCTCCCTCCCTCCCTCCCTTCCTTCCTTCCTTCCTGACCAGAGGTGCTTTGCCACTGAGCTACATTCCCAGTGCCCCTTTTTTTAAGACAGGGTTTTGCTAAATTGCTGAGGTTGGCCTAATACTTGCAATCCTCCTGCCTCAGCCACCCGAATCACTGGGATTATAGATGTGCACACACCTATAACCCTAATGACTGGGGAGGCTGAGGCAGGAGGACCATAAGTTCCAGCCATCCTCAGTATCTTAGTGAGACACTGTCTCAAAATGATAAGTAAAAAGGATTGGCGAGGTGGCTCAGTGGCAATGTGCCTCTAAGTTCCATCCAGTACCATAAATAAATAGGTGTCCTTTCTCCACTGTGTGTTCTTAGCAACTTCATTGAAAATCACCTGGTTGTAGACATGTGAGTTTATTTCTGATTCCTCAGTTCTGTTCCACTGGTTTGTGTGGAGTTTTTATTTTTTATTTTTCTGGTGGGGAATGGGTATGGTATTGGGGATTGAACCCGAGGGTGCTGTACCACTGACCCACATCCCCAATCCTTTTTATTTTAAATTTTTAGACAGGATCTCTCTAAGTTGCTGAGGCTGATCTCAGATTTGTGCTCCTTCTTCCTTCTGCCTCAGCCTCCCTAGTAGCTGGGATCATAGGTTTGAACTATATCAAGCTGGATGATACCATGATATTTTGATCTGGAGCATTATAATATCTATTTAAGCCAGGTACCGTGAAGCCTCTTGCTTTTTTTTTTTTTTTTTTTTTTTTTTTTTTTTTTTTTTTTTTGCACAAGATTGCTTTGGTCATTCAGAATTTTTTTGGTTCCATACAAATTATAGTATTGTTTTCTCTAATTATTTATTCTACGTTCTGTGTGGAACGTAGATTGTCCTTAGTATTTCAAGAGGGATTTATTGATCCTGGGATTGCTTCTGGTAGTTTGAATATTTTATTCATACTGAGTCTTCCAATCCATAAACACAGATTGTCTTTTTTTTTTTTTTTTTTTTTTTTTTTTTGTCTCCATGTCATACATTTCATTATAGAGATATATTTTGTGTCTGATTGAATTTAGTCCTGGGCATTTCATTGTCATCACTGTGAGTGGGATTACTTTCTTGATTTCCATTTCAAAAACTGGCTACAGGTGTGCTGTTGTTTGGATCTTGAAAGTCCCTCAAAGGCCGGTATGTTGAGTGATTGGTCCCAGCCCCCTGTGCTACAGGGAGGCCCTGCAAATGTGAGGGGTGGAGCCTAGCGGAAAGACCGCTGCTGGGGGCGTGGCTTTCATGGATCGGTCTCTTCAACAAATGATGCTGGAAAAGCTGTTTCCACATGAAAAAAAATGAATCCTTACCCTCCACCCTAGACATAAATTGAATCAAAAGAGACAAAGTTCCTAAATACAACAAGCTAAAATTTAGTCTTTAAAGAAATGAGAAAAGGTTCCTGAACTTGGATTTGGCCTTTGTTTCTTGGCTGTAACGGCAGCAGTGTAGTGAACAGGGGAAAAGTGACAAATTGGCATCACCCAAACTTTAAAACTGAAAAGTAAGTGAAAATGAAAATTCATACTAACAAAATAACAAAAGGGTCAGTGTAAAACAAAAGCAGTGCTAGAGGCAATGTATAATCTGGGGTCTTTGCCAGCTCTGAGCCACTTTCAGGTGGAGCTGGTGGGCATTGAGCTCATCACTATGAGGAACAGCTGTTGCACTGGGCGAGGTTGTGAGCTGTAGGACACTGGCTCTGTCACTGATTTCTCTGCCAGCTCATCTCATAGCCACCCCGGATTACTGTAGAGAAATTTTCCACACTGGGTCAAGTGGTGATTCCCAAAACATTTCCCAACAAGAAGGGGCGTGGTGGTGCACGCCTGTTATCCCAGCACTTGGGAGGCTGAGGCAGGAGGATCGTGAGTTCAAAGCCAGCCTCAGCAATGGCGAGGCACTTAGCAACTCAGTGAGACCCTGTCTCTAATAAAATACAAAAAAAAGGGGGGAGGGCTGGGGATGTGGCCCAGTGGGTCAAGTGCCCCTGAGTTCGATCCCCGGTACAAAAAAAAAAAAAAAAAAAGACTACACTTTGGCTGGGTGCGGTGGTGCACACCTGTGATCCCAGCAGCACGGGTGGCTGAGGTAAGAGGATCACGAGTTCAAAGCCTCAGCAATTTAGCAAGGCTCTAAGCAACTCAGCAAGACCCTGTCTCTAAATAAAATACACAAAAGGGCTGGAGATGTGGCTCAATGGTTAAGTGCCCCAGGTTCAATCCCTAGTACAAAAAAAAAAAAAAAAAAAAAAAAAAAAACCACTTCTTAGGCAATAAAGGCTTGGTATGAAAAGTGATCTAGTCTTCCCTGATGCAGGAGCCCTGTTTGGGGAGATGGCTATTGATTGCGGTTGACTTCGGGCCATGGAGTTTTGGACATTGTGGCCTTCTATAGTCTCACGAGACTTGGCCTGGGATCTCGAGATACTTGGGCCCAGCGGGGAGCCGGTGGGGGCCATTTTGGTTGTTGGTTGTTTGCTGGTGTGTGGTACGTGTTAGAGTTGTTAGAGCCAGAGAGAGAAACTGACAGAATAAAGATCCTGTTTGTTTCCAGTCTACCTCTGAACTTATTCCCACGGCTTTGCTGCTCCAAGCGGCCATCGCTTCAGGCGGCAACACCCTGACTCTTGTTGGCTTGAATTCTGACAATTTATTTAAATTTACTTACCTCATGCAACCCCAATGGTAGATTTTTTAAAATATATATTTTTTTGTTTTAGTTGTACACATGCTTTTTTTTTAAATATTTGTTTTTTTTAGTTGCACACAATGCCTGTATTCTTTTTTAAATTTTTTTTAATATTTCTTTTTTTTTTTAAATATCCATTTATTTGCTTTAGTTGTACACAATGCAATGCATCTATGTTTACGTGGTGCTGAGGATCGAACCCGGGCGGCGTACGTGCTAGGCGAGTGCTCTACGGCTGAGCCACAACCCCAGCCCAATTTTGTATTTTATTTAGAGACAGGTTCTCACTGAGTTGCTCAGCACCTCGCTTTTGCTGAGGCTGGCTTTGAACTCATGATCCTCCTGCCTCACCTTTCCGAGCTGCTGGGATTACAGGCCTGCGCCACTGTGCCCAGCATTATATAGTTTTTTTTTTTTTTTTAATGGAGTAACGGAGTCTATATATTTCAATGAACATAATTCATGGAAAACAATGTATGCTGTAATAGAAAAAAGGATGAAAATAACAAGTATCATGAGACTACATGATGCATATTAGAGTTTGAAAAGGAAGACAACAATTTATTAGCAAGGAAAATGAAATAAACCTTTTTCTCCACTGACTCTGTTAACTACAGCTTTTCCCAAGAGGAGGAATGTGATATCCAGGCTCCTGCCACACAGACCAGTAAGAAAATCACAGCAATGGACAAAACATCCTTTTTCAATAGCTCATTAATGACATGCCAATTAAATAGTGTAAAATTGAATCTATCATACTACAAATACGATTCACCCTTGGCTGGGGTTGTGGCTCAGTGGTAGAGCGCTCGCCTCGCACGCGTGAAGCACTGGGTTCATTCCTCGGCACCACATAAAAATCAAGGTTAAAAAAAGATTCCTCTTTACAAAAGCGGTTCACCCACCCACGTCTCAGCATGCAGAGACGAGTTCCGGCAGAGAGCGTGCGGAGAAGCGGGGCGCGGCCTGCTCTCCCCAGGCCGGCGGGCGAGGGGGGCCCGGGGCAGGGCGCGGCCTACCCGTAGGTCCCGGAGCGTCTGCGGCCACTGCCCCCCGGGCTGGCCCTGGCTGGGAAGGACGGGGGGGGGGGGGGTCTACCACCAGGCTGGATGACCAGATGGCGGCGGCGACTGTCGGACCCGGACCTCGCGGACTGCCGGGTCTCCTGGCCCAATCCTGTCCGTCGCAGGTGAAGCCGCCGCCCAGGACGTGGCGCCTTTGGTGGCAGCGGGCGTGGCATGGCGAGAATGGCGGCCGCCCGAACGCCGCGCTGGACCGCGGAGCCGGCGGACCGGGGCCTCCGCGCCGCTCAGGGCCGCTCCGAGACCGCGCCCGGTCCCGGCCGGACAAAGACCGGAGCGTCCTGGGAGGGGAGCGGAGCCCCGACGACGGCGACGACGGGACGGTTGGGCCCCGGCGGGCGGCGAGCCTCCTCCAGAGAGAAAGGGTCGCGCCACGGGCCTGACGGACGGACCGCCCCCCGCCCGGAGGGAGGACTCTGGCCCCTCACAGAAGGCCTGTGTCCCTGCTGCGACAAAGCTGCTCAACTTGCCCGGACCTTTCAAAACTTGTGCGACATCTGGACAGTCTAGAGGCAAAGGGGATGCCCGACGAAGGACAGTTAGGAAATTACGTCTTGTAAATGCCCATTTGTTTGAAAAAGATGAGAGATGCCTTCTGGGAGTGACTTTGAACTGGATCTGTCAGACCACCTCTAGGAGGGCCCTTGTCCACGTGTGTTCACTGGGTTATGGGACATGGAGGAGACCGGCCGTGAGAAGGAGGCCCTGTGCCAGACTGTTTTACCTAAGACATTTTCGCATAATAACCATTGTTTTGTGTGTGCATTTTATTCCTCATTAGTGTATATGTAGATGAAAATACTAAGTACTTTTTAAATGTTTAAATATCTAGGCTTTTCTGTTCTAAAGTGCCTGATGTACGTTAAAAGTAGAGTTGTAAAATATATAACACATTTTGTAAATTTCTCTTTGTTAAAATTCTTATAAAAATTTTTTTGGGGGTGGTGCAATAGCCAAACCCCTGTTTAGTACAGTTGTGTGCTGGTCCTCGGGAGCACCCTGCCAGTGTGCTTACCGTGAGCTAAGAGTTGTACCTTATGTCCATGGGTTTTGTTTTACTTTGCTGTGTATAGTGTATATAAAGGACAAATGAGTCCTACTCTATTTCTTTCTAGATGTTAAAGAGGTTGCCAGTGTATGACACAAGTGGAATTAGTAAACCAATTTTGTATGTATTGTGTTAAAATTCCTAGGAAGGATTGTCTTCCAGCGTTATAGCCCACTGGGTCGGTGAAGGGCCAGAATGCTCATATTTTGAAGATATTTTCAAATTAGAACTATTGTTACATGTGTGCAGTGTATTCAAGACTGTCATGTACATAATGGACAAATTGAGTCCTTACTTGAAACATCTAGTCTTGTCTAGATGTTTAGAAGTGCCCAATGTGTGTTAAATGTAGAGGTAGTAAAATATCACTTTGTAAATATCTTTTTGCCAAAATTCATATGAAATAGTCTTTTGGGAATGGAACTATTAAACCACCTCTGTGAGCAGTTAAAAAAAAAAAAAGCAAAGATAATGGAAAGAAAAACACCCTACCAAGCCCATGTAAACTACTTAAATACTTACAGAAACAAAATTTAAGTTCCTATGTAGTTGTTTTGGTACCAGGGAGTGAATCCAGGGTTGCTTAGCCACTTAGTAACATCCCCAGCCCTTTTTTATATTTTATTTAGAGACAGGACCTCACTAAGTTGCTGAGGCTGGCTTTGAAGTTGTGATCCTCCTGCCTCAGACTCTGGAGCCGCAGGGATTACAGGTGTGCGCCACCACACCCAGCTGAAACGTTTCATTTAATGCTTCAAATTACTATATGTCCAAGTTAAAAATGCGACACTGAAGAACACAATATACTTAGAACTTTTGCATTTCCTTCATGTAAATTCTTCATAGAATAAATACTTCAGTATTTATCAGGTTTTCTATATAACTTACATTTACAAAACTTCTCTCCAGTGTGATTTTTTCACATGACTTAAAATACTTGCTAGCCGGGCGCGGTGGCGCACGCCTGTAATCCCAGCACTTTGGGAGGCTGAGGCAGGAGGATCGCGAGTTCAAAGCCAGCCTCAGCAATGGGGAAGCACTTAGCAACTCGGTGAGACCCTGTCTCTAAATAAAATACAAAAAAGGTCTGGGGATGTGACCCAGTGGTCAAGTGCCCCCGAGTTCAATCTCCGGTACCACAAAAAAAAAAAAAAAAAAAAAAAAAAAAAAAAATACTTGCTGACCTAGGAGGCTGAGACAGGAGGATCCCAAGTTCAAGGTCAACCTCAGCATTTAGTGAGACCCTGTCTCAAAAAATAGAGGGGTTGCCAATCTGTAGGCCTGAGTCATGATCAAGAATCTTCGATGGGGAGAGGGGGACATAATGGAATTTGTTCTCCTCACTCTGCTGACTTCCCAGGTTTGGGGTAGAAAGGAGAGAAAGAGCAAGAGATGGAAACACGGCTTCTTTGCTGCTGCTGCTGACGTCTCCCCTATCACTGCCTGCCCCCAACTAGAGGCTTCCACACTCTGGGTCTTTGGGATGGCTGGATGAGTGAATTACTTGGAAGCACTTGCTGGACCTACAGACTGGGCAGCTCTCAACATTAGTGTGAGCAACACAGTGTCCAGCTGATGTACTGCAATCCACCCCCAGCATTTGCAGTTACTCTACTGCCATTTTCTGCTGGGGTAAACTTCATAGAGCTTTAAATACCTGAAACATCCCCTTGGCCCAAGGATCCTTCCATGCTGAGTGGTGGAGCCAGGGTGCACCTCTGCACTCCTTTCCCTTTGCCTTACTCTTGCAAACTGCTCATCTGGCCTCCTACCTCCAGGGAAGGAAGCAGGTGTCAAGTTCCCAAGAACTTGCTCCCTGTACTCTGCTTGAGTAGCTGCACCCCTATAAGCCTGGGGGTGTCTGTGACTCAGCCAGCATTGAGCCAGGAGTGAGGAGCCAGGGTTCCCTTCTTGCAGGCAGCCCTGACTTGTTGGGATGTTTCTCTTAAGAGCTGCTCTCAGGAGTCCCTGGAGTGGAGGCAGTGGGGAGACAGTGCTGGGGACTGAATGGGAAAGGGCTGTGTTCCGTGCTTTTGTGATTATGTCAGGGTGTATACTGGTGTTGTGACTATAAAGAAGAAATTTTTTTTAAAAAATAGAGGGGTTGGGGTTGGGGCTGTGGCTCAGTGGTAGAGCACTTGCCTAGCATGTGTGAGGCACTGGGTTCGAACCTCAGCACCACATAAATAAAATAAAGGTATTGTGTCCATCTACAACTAAAAAATGTATTTAAAAAAAAAAAAAAAAAAAAAAAAAAACAGAAGGAGCGTTGGGCATGGTGGTGCATGCCTGTAATCCCAGCACTTGGGAGGCTGAGGCAGGAGGATCATGAGTTCAGTAATGGCAAGGCACTTAGTAACTCAGTAAGACCCTGTCTCTAATAAAATACAAAAAAAGGACTGGGGATGTGGCCCAGTGGTCAAGTGCTTCTGAGTTCAATCCCCGGTATTTAAAAAAAAAAAAAAAAAAATGAGCAAACTTTTTCCCATGTGGCTTAACATAAATAGGATTTCTCTTTCAGTATGGGTCCTTTTCGTGGATTAGAACTGAACGAGCATTTGAAGCCTTTCCCAAGTCCTTACATACAAGGGTTTCTATCCAGTATGGGTCCTTTCATGGACTATAAAAAGATCCAAGATTTTTTTGAAACCTTTCCCACATGAACTACAACATCTGAAGGCTTTCTCACATTTAGGGTTTCCCTCCAGTGTGAATCCTTTTATGTACATGAAAAGAATAAAAACTAGTGAAGGGTTTTCTGTGCTGCTTACACACAAAGGGTTGCTCTCTAATGTGAATCCTTTTATGTAGTTGAAAAGAACTAAAACAAGTAAAAGTTTTCCACACTGCTTACATTCCTACGGTTTCTCTCCATTGTGAGTCCTTTCATGGATTCGAAAAGAACTAGAACTTCTGAAGGCTTTCCCACACTCCTTACATTGATAAGGTTTCTCTCCAGTATGCATCCTCTCATGCAATCGTAAAGAACTAAAATTGCAAAAGGCTTTCCCACATTGCTTACATTCATACGGTTTCTCTCCAGTGTGAGTTTTTTTGTGGACTTGAAGAGACCAAGAATCCTTGAAGCCTTTTCCACATTCATTACAGTCATAAGGTTTCTCCCCAGTGTGTGTCTTTTCGTGGACATGAAAGGACCAAGAATTGCTGTAAGCTTTCCCACACTGCTTACATTCATAGGGCTTCTCTCCAGTGTGAGTTCTTTCATGTATTCGAAAAGAACTAGAACTTCTGAAGGCTTTCCCACATTCCTTACACTGGTAAGGTTTCTCTCCAGTGTGCATCCTTTCATGCAATCGTAAAGAATTACGTTGCGAAAGGCTTTCCCGCATTGCTTACATTCATATGGTTTTTCTTCAGTGTGAGTCCTTTCATGGACTCGACAAGAAGAAGAAGCTACAAAGCCTTTCCCACACTGCTTACATTTATATGGTTTCTCTCCAGTGTGAGTCCTTTCATGGATACGAAAGGAACTAGACCTTCCGAAGGCTTTCCCACATTCCTTACATTGATAAGGCTTCTCTCCAGTGTGAGTCCTTTTATGCAACTGAAGAGGACTAAAATCGATGAAGGCTTTCCCACATTCCTTACATTCATAGGGTTTCTCTCCAGTGTGAATCCTTTCATGCACTCGAAGATACTTCACATCCTTGAAGTCTTTCCCACAGTGCTTACATTTATATGGTTTCTCTCCAGTGTGAGTCCTTTCATGGACTCGAAAAGATCGAGAACTTCTGAAGGCTTTCCCACATTCCTTACACTGATAAGGCTTTTCTTCAGTATGAGTCCTTTTGTGCAACCGAAGAGAACTACAATTGCTGAAAGTTTTTCCACATTCTTTACATTCACAGGGCTTCTCTCCAGTATGAGTCTTTTCATGGACACGGAAATACCAAGAATTGTTGTAGGCTTTCCCACACTGCTTACATTCATAGGGTTTCTTTCCAGTGTGAGTCCATTCATGGATATGAAAAGAACTAGAAGTTCTGAAGGCTTTTCCACATTCCTTACATTTGTAGGGCTTCTCTCCAGTGTGAATCCTTTCATGTACTCGAACATATCTCAGGTCTCTGAAGGCTTTCCCACATTGTTTACATTTATATGGTTTCTCTCCAGTGTGAGTCCTTTCATGGACTCGAAAAGAACTAGAATTTCTGAAGGCTTTCCCACATTCCTTACACTGATAAGATTTTTCTCTCGTATGAATCCTTTCATGACTCAGAACTGATTTGGAAAATTTAAAAGCTTTCCCACAATATTTGCATTTATAAGGTCCATCTCCAGCATGTTCTAACATGTCTCTTCCCACCTTTCCATGGGAATTGAATGCTTTCCCACAGCAGTCCTCACACTCATAGGGTTTATCTACAGTGTTAGACCTTTCATGACTCAGAACTGACCTATGATAGTAAAAGGCTTTCCCACAAAATTTGCATTTATTAGGTCCATCTCCAGTGTGCAATATCATGTGTCTTCTTTGACCTTCATGAGAAGCAAATGATTTCCCACATTCCTTACAATCATACAGCTTCTCTACAGTTTGAGTCCTTTCATGTCTTTGAAAGGAGTAGTGATCAGTACATGCTTTCTCATATAGCTTATGATGATACTGTTTTTCCCCATATTCCTGAGTCTCACACAGTTTGTATCTGGTGTCATGAACCACGTATCTGTTAAGGGATGAGAGACACATGCAGACTATTCCAGGCACACTACAGTCATATGGCTTTACTCCATTAAAGCTTTTGTTCAGATCAGTATTTAGAATATGGCTAAAGATTTCTCCACAGTGAAGATGCTCTTTACTTTCACAGGCTCTTTCTCCATTATTATTGCTATAAAAGAGGAGAACTACATTATTGTTGGTTTGTAATATTAACAATTCTACCTTCATTATTATAAACTGGATAGATATTTTACTATTATTTGAGGAAGTGTAGGTTTCTGCACTGTCCAAACTCTGTGAAAGTGAATGGACTGAATGCTCTGTAAGAGTTTGACCAAATTATTCGCAATATAGCCTGTAATCCTTTTTTTTTTTTTTTTTTTTTTTTTTTTTTTTTTTTTATTTGCGAGTTCAAAGCCAGCCTCAGCAATGGTGAGGCACTTAGCAACTCAGTGAGACCCTGTCTCTAAATAAAATCGAAAAGGGCTGGGCATGTAGCCCAGTGCGAGTGCCCTGAGTTCAATCCCTGACCCACAAAAAAAAAAAAAAAAAAAAAGAGTTTGACCAAATTATTCAACAATATAGTGTTTTTCTTATAGAGAATTCCTTTAACTGTTTCTCACTTGTAAATACATTTAAATACAAATTTTGATAAATTATCTTTATCAATAAGTTTGAAGATGAACTTTCTTTTGTTTGTTTGCTTATTTTTAAAATTTATTGGCATACTATGCTTCTCTCATATAATATCTCCTGAGACCACAATGGTAAGAAACTAGAAATAAGTCATAGGAAGAATCTTGAAAATTTCACAAATATCTAGCATCTAAATAACATACTCCTAGCCGGGCGTGGTGCTGCATGCCTGTGATCCCAGTGGCTAAGGCAGAAGAATTTCAAGTTCAAAGCCCACATCAGCAACTTAGTGATACCCTGTCTCTAAATAAGATATAAAATGGGCTGGGGATGTAGCTCAGTGATAGCACACCCCTGAGCTCAATCCCCATTATTAAAAAATTAATGATAATAATTTAAAAAAAAGGTTGTGTACTTGAATTTGTATATACTTGAAATACACAAATTAAATTTTAAAAAATATTTATTTGTTTTAGTTGTACACAATGCATTTATTTTTACGTGGTGCTGAGGATTGAACCCAGGCCGTGCACATGCTAGGTGAGCGCCCTACCGTTGAGCCACAACCCCAACCACACAAATTAATTTTTAAGAGTAAGAGTCATATATGTGGTTTTAAAATATGGTTTTCTATTTTGTAAATACTGAACATGTATATCACATTGAAGTATATATTTTTGTTAAAAAATACTCAGTAAATAAATTTGATCTTTTTAATATCGTTTTCTTATTTTTAAAATTTCATGTTATCTAAATACAGTTACAGGTGCATCTACTCCTAGCTACTGGGGAAGCTGAAGTAATTCAAAGCCAGCCTCAGCAATTAGCAAGACCACTGTCTCAAGAAAAAAGCATGAACTAGAATTCTCTTGTGGGACACTGCTTTCACTTATGAGTAAAATTACCTTAACTTTCCCCCCAAGTCTCTGCAGCAATCTTCACAGTTCTTGTCTTGCAACAATTTTCCTAAAATGCAGAGACAGACAATCACTGTGAATTATTAGAATTATAGAAATACGACTGACTAGCTTACAGGTTCAGAAGGGTTAGAACATGCTTGAATTGATCCACCATGGTATTCCTTTTCCTTGTTCCAATTTGTGGAACAAAGTTCATGGGTAAGAAACACACTTTTAGCCCAGCACGGTGGCGCACGCCTGTAATCCCAGCACTTGGAAGGCTGTGGCAGGAGGATCACGAGTTCAAAGCCAGCCTCAGCAATGGTGAGGCTCTTAGCAACTCAGTGAGACCCTGTCTCTAATAAAATACAAAAAAGGGCTGGGGATGTGGCCCAGTGGTCGAGTGCCCCTGAGTTCAATCCCCAGTACAAAAAAAAAAGAAACACACTTTTTCTTGGCTAGCAGTATAATTCAATGGCACAGCCCTTAAGTAGCATGGGCGAGGGCCTTGGGAAGAAAGAAGGGAATGCAGGGAGGGAAGAAAGTAGAAAGGAAGAAGGTAGGAAGAAAAAACAAAGAGTGGAAGTAAGTAAATGAAAATGGAGAGAGAGAGAGAGAGAGGATAAATAAAGACATTTTCCAACTAAGCCAAGGATGTCTGGTCCTTACCTAGAGAGGCCAAGTTGCTAAAGGTTTCCAACATCACATCTCTGTAGAGTTTCTTCTGGAAAGGATCCAGCAGAGCCCACTCCTCCTGGGTGAAGTCTATAACCACATCCTGCAAGGCCACTGAGTCCTGAAACATCCTAGACAAATTTGTAATAGGAGGGAATGATACAGGTGCACAACGCCCAATCGACTCCCTAGTCTCCAAACATTTATCCTATTATCCATGAAGGTGGAACAGTGCACCCTGGGCCTTGTTTACATTGAGAATCAGGTTAAGAGTTGCAGCCGGGCGCGGTGGCGCACGCCTGTAATCCCAGCACTTTGGGAGGCTGAGGCAGGAGGATCACGAGTTCAAAGCCAGCCTCAGCAATGGCGAGGCACTTAGCAACTCAGTGAGACCCTGTCTCTAATAAAAACACAAAAAAGGGCTGGGGATGTGGCCCAGTGGTCAAGTGCCCCTGAGTTCAATCCCCAGTACCACAAAAAAAAAAAAAAAAAAAAAAAAAAAAGAGTTGCAATTTCTGCCCATTTACGATGAAACAAAAGTTGCAATTTCTGGCTGGGTGTGGTGAGGGCATGCCTGTGTCCCAGCTACTTAGGAGGTGGAGCAGGTGGATCACACAGAGAATTTTACTATGTTCACACTCACGTCCTCATAAATTACCAGACCCAAGAACACAAGAAAAGGATCTGTACGATTTTACTGTAGTCACTACAAGTGTCATTGCTCTCTAATGGGAGGGTCCACTTTACCTTGGGAAAATGAGAGAAACACTACACAAATTAAGACTGTCCATTCCGTGTGTGAAAAACCTCCATGCTGTTCCTTATTAACCCACCATGTCTCTCAGCAAAAGCATTCATTTTAACTTATTGGTATAATATTACAGGCTGTTTATTCTTTTTTCCTCTGTCCCTTTTTTATAGCAGAAGGAAATTACTGGGAAGAGAACAGGTAGGAGGGAAAAAGCAGGGCAACACAGTCTTTCTCAAAAATCTCCACATTCAGGAGCCTCAGGGCAACTTCCCCCACAATTTTAGCACACACACATGCTGGGAAAACACCATGCCAAAAGAACTCCTTCTAGAAGACCCAAACAGTATACCGTGGGCTTCTCTTAACATTGAGAATCAGGTTAAGAGATGAAATTTCCAGCCAGGTACAGTGCCACGTGCCTGGAGTCCCAGAGCAACTTGGGAAGCTGAGGCAGGTGCATGGTAATGCCTTGGCAACCTAGTAAGAGCCTATCTCAAAATTAAAAAAATAAGGGCTGGGGTTGTGGCTCAGTGGTAGAGCGCTCACCTAGCACGTGCGCGGCCCGGGTTCGATCCTCAGCACCACGTAAACATAAATGCATTGCATTGTGTACAACTAAAGCAAATAAATAAATATTTTTTTAAAAAAAAAAATTTAAAAAAATAAGCCGGGGCCCAGTAGCGCACGCCTGTAATCTCAGCACTTGGGAGGCTGAGGCAGGAGGATCATGAGTTCAAAGCCAGCCTCAGCAATGGCGAGGCACGTAGCAACTCGGTGAGACCCTGTCTCTAATAAAATACAAAAAAGGGCTGGGGATGTGGCCCAGTGGTCGAGTGCCCCTGAGTTCAATCTCTGGTACCAAAGAGAAGAAAAAGAAAAGAAAAGAAAAATACCTATTCTTTCACATTTTGTAAATTTGTATATTCAATCCAGAACAAACCCTCAGGACATTGGAGAAAAGTTGCTGGGTTGGGATTCAAGGTCAAGATCACAATTTCAGGAAGGAGCAGTGGAGTTTACCATTGGCCCTCCACTCCATTCCTCTGCTTACTTGTTCATGATGGATACCGACAAATGGGATTATCTAATTGATTAACTTTTATCCTTCTAATCCTGTGAATACATCTGATATAGCACCTCTTCTTTGCCTAACAGTTATACCATTTTGCATGTATACTTTTTTGTCTTCTGTTAAATATGTGTAATCATTTTCACTCTTTAAATTCTGTGTTCAGCTGGGCATGGTGGCATATGCCTGTAATCCCAGTGTCTCTAGAGGCTGAGGCAGGAGGATCACAAGTTCAAAGCTAGACTCAGCAATTTAGCAAGACATTTAGCAACTCAGCAAGACCCTGTCTCTAAATAAAATATAAAAAAGGGCTG
Source organism: Tamias sibiricus (assembly GCA_025594165.1). Taxonomy (NCBI): domain Eukaryota; kingdom Metazoa; phylum Chordata; class Mammalia; order Rodentia; family Sciuridae; genus Tamias; species Tamias sibiricus. Next base: position 11,396,170 of record CM046673.1, read on the forward strand.
GGGATGTGGCTCAGAGGTTAAGCACCCCTGAGTTCAATTCCCAGTACCCACTCTCCCCTTACCCCAAAATTCTGTGTTCATTTTTACTGTGGCATTAATTTTTCTTCTTCTTTTTTTTTTTTTAATATTTTTTTAGACATTGATGGGCCTTTATTTTGTTCATTTATTTATATGCGGTGCTGAGAATCGAACCCAGTGCCTCACACATGCTAGGCAAGCGCTCTACCACTGAGCCACAATCCCAGCTCCAAGAATAGGTATTTTTCACAAGACCAAAAATATACTTTAAAAACTGAAACACCATCACCACTGAAAAGAATGAAGAAATCAGATGATCAGAAACCAAAAACAGTAGGATGTTTGAAACACACTGAGGCAAAGAAAGAAGTAAAGGCAAATATTTACACTATAACCCCTGTACTACACATTTATAGAAAGATAAAAGGAGGCAAAAACTAAAAACAGGGCTGGGGATGTAGCACAGTTGGTAGAGTTCTTGCCTTGCATGCACAAGGCCCTAGATTCAATCCCCAGCACCAATAAATAAATAAACAATGAAAAACAGCACTTAGTGGTAAAGAAAACATAGTAATAGTATCAGGGGTAACCAAAAAGTCAGGAATATGTTTATCTATGGGGAATCTGGAAAGAAGTAAAGGAGGGGAACAGGAGGAGATTCTCCTGACTACCAAGTCATGAATCTTTCTTTTCCTTATATTTTTTTTCTTCTCTTCTTTCTCCTCCTCTTTTTTGGATAATGGGGACTGAAACAAGTAGTATTATGCCACTGAACTACCTTCCCACATTCCCCAGCCTCCCCCCTTTTTAAAATTTTGAGATAGGGTCTTTCTAAGCTGCTGAGATTGACCTTAAACATGTGATCGATCCTCCTACCTCAGCCCCTTGGGTCATTGTAATGAGTCACTGGGATTACAGGCTTCCACTGCCACATCTGGCACCAGTTATGAATCTTGATGACTCCAACAATGTTCACATTGAAACTATCTGGAGTTTGTGTCAGACCGCACAGGATAAGGGCTCAGTCTCACAAGTCATCAGACACAACCACAACAGGGTACCAGAGCTGTCCACATAAATGCCTAGTCAACCACAAATGCATGGGTTCCTTTAATGTTCTTTTGATAAATAATTCACTAGAATGACTCTTGGAATTTGGGAGAGGGCTTGACTTAGTATTATCACTCTATTACAGAGGACACTGACATCAACCAAATGGAAACATGCACGGGCAGAGTACACGCGGGAGGAGAGTACACACGGGAGGAGAGCTTCTGTGCCCTTCTGGACGAGCAGCCCTGCAACCTGGATCTTCTGCTAAAGGAGCAATCCTCAGAACTGAAAAGATGAGGAACATACCACTACTGAGGATACCTCCATGAAGTTCAAGAGAAACTCATGTCACTGGGTAGGGTCAGGAAATTAATCCACAGAAGGAACTAACATTATTATTGCTCCCTTATCTTCCAGGAAATTGAGAGAACCATGGAGTATTCATCATATTACTTACATCCACAAGGAAAGGACAGGTGGGCATAAACAGTATGTAGAACTATGGTCATGTGACCATCTGTCAGACAAGGGACACTTGGAATCTGAACTTGATTCCTATTTCTGAAAAGTCATATACATAAGGTTTTAATTTACAAATATGCAAATGGCAGAAGAGAGACACTACTACACTCAGGACTGTACCACTAGCTCTAACACAGGTACCATTCTATCCAAAATTTATGCATTCAACTCACAAAAAAATCCCATGACATTTGTGTTCCCCAGTTGTTTTTTATTAAGCATTAAAATAATGACTCTAAGTTGAAACAATTTTAAGGGCCCAGATCAAGATTCTATAGGTGCAGGAGCCCTGTTTGGGGATTGGCTTGAATTGCGGTTGACTATGAGCCGTGGAGATTTGGCCTTTGTCGCCACCCGTAGTCTCACGGGATTGTTGCGAGATCTCGAGTGACTTGGCCGAAATTGCTGATCGAGTCAGCGCCATTTTAGGGTGTGTTTTTGGCGTGTGTTTAGTCGTTATTAGAACCAGAGAGAAAAGTTATCAGAATAAAAAAGCTGTTTGTCTCCAGTTTGCTTCTGAAGTTTTTCCCGCGGCTCCGTTGCTCCAAGCGCTTCAGGCAGCAACATATAGGTATGCATTATAACTTCAAATTCCATTTTTCCAACTCCCCCTGACATGGTCTGGAAGGGGTAAAGCTACACAACCAAATATCGTTCATTTCAATGTGAAAATTTCAATGAGAAGCTTTACCAGAAGTCTGAACAGGAGGGAAGAGGTGACCATGGCACTTTGGAAAAAAACATGTAACTGTCTTCCAAAAAAGATGGAACTTGGGATGATTCTCTGAAGAAAAGCAGAAACCAATCCACTGCAAAAGGCACCTATTTACCTGGTAAATCCACTCTTTCTCCACCTTGCCCTGTGTACCAAGAATCACTCCTGTCAGGGCCTAAGCAACTTAGCAAAACCCTGTCTCAAAAAAAAAAAAAAAAAAAGGCCAGGCATGGTGATGGTGGCCCATACCTGTAATCCCAGCAACTCCGGAGGCTGAGGCAGGAGGATCATGAGTTCAAAGCCAGCCTCAGCAATTTAGCAAGGTGCTAAGCAACTCAGTGAGACCCTGTCTCTAATAAAATACAAAACAGGGCTGGGGATGTGGCTGTTGGTTAAGTGCTCCTGGGTTCAATCCCTGGTACCAAAGAAAAGAAGAAAAGAAAAGGAATTTACCTGTAGCCCTGCATCGGGTAGGTCAACAGGATATGTTACATTCTTCAGCAAACAACCTGTTATCTGCAGGAGAAATGCAGGCCAGAAATATCAATCCGAACACAAGTCAACCTGGACTTTTATGCAGATCAGATCGCAGAACTCAGAGAAATAAGGATAATTCCCCTAAATAAAAAAATCTGTAAGAACAGGTTCCAATTAGAACAGGTCAACATGGGTCACAGTGACCCAGAGTTGTCATTCACACTGGGGTCTGATGTCATTCTGCTTTCAGTCAAAAGAGTTTGTGAAAGCCGGGTGCGGTGGCGGCCTATAATCCCAGCCCTGGGGAGGCTAAGGCAGGAGAGATCGAAGTTCAAAGCCAGCCTCAGCAATGGCACTCAGCAACTCAGTGAGGCCCTGTCTCTAATAAAATACAAAAAAGGGCTGGGGATGTGGCTCAGTGGTCGAGTGTCCCTGAGTTCAAGCCCTGGTACCACCACACACACACACACACACACACAAAGTCAAGAGGTGGACCTGAGCAGTACTCTGGAAACTTCCCTGGGACCCCCCTCCCAATAAAACTGGACAGTCTAAGGGAAGCGCCCTCCTCTCTGAGAGGACCCACTCTCTCCCTTGCGAGTGTCTCTTTTTCTCATCCCTTCTAATAAACTCGTGCCTGCTACTGTGGGCGACACGTCTGAAGTCGTTCTGGTCCGACTGTAAGAACTGATGGAGAAAGGCCTGCCGTGCTGCCTCAGCTGGGCGGCAGACCCTGCCCTGTAACAGGACTGGAGTCCCAGAGTCTCCTCCCAAGCACAAACCCCACAAGTGAGTTGGGGTCTCCCCACAACGCTCGCGCCACCACAGTCTGGGGAGACGCGGGGATACCGGGCGGAGCAGCCCAGAGGAGGATCCCGGCGGCCCAAGTCGCTGCTCAGGGAAGGGAAGTGACACCAGTCTCCGCGGCCGGCCCAGCCCGTGGGGTCGGGCTGGGGGCGACAGAGGGCCGGGCGGAGCGTGGCCAGCGGCGGTCTAGGCCCCAGACTCCAGAGAGGACGCGGGACACCCGGGTCCCGCCACGGCTGGTTCCGACTGGCCACCGCTCCCCGGCCTCGAAGGCCCGCCAGGACTCACCGCCTCCGGCTTCCCGGTGTCGGGTTCTCGCCACGGCTCCCACTAACACTGCGGATCGTCACTGCCCCCGCAGAGCAGCCCCAGGAACCACGGGGACGCGAGACGCTCTAACAAAGGAGCCGAGACCAGGCGTCCGGGTTTCCAGGGCCGCCAGGCGAGCCCCGCCCACTTCCGGCGGCCCCCTATTGGTCTGGGTCGAGGCCCCGCCCCGCGCCTCGGGTCATGGAGGTTACGCCCGAGTCGTCGTTGTCTTCCTCAGGCGGGTCCGCCCCCTAGGCGCTCGGCACCTGGATGAGGCCGTGGTGGTCCGCACCTCCTCTGAGTGCGGGGGCACCCAGGTGGTTCCGCCGGGGGCGACCCCCTGATGGACAGCGAGAGGGGCACACCGGCCGGACTAGACTGAAGCAGGAGAGTCTGAGTCCTGAAGAAGCCAAGCTGTTCATGGAACTGTCAACATTAAAAGCGGCACCGTAAGCCTAGCGCGGTGGCGCACGCCTGTAATCCCAGCGGCTCGGGAGGCTGAGGCAGGAGGATAGCGAGTTCAAAGCCACCCTCGGCAATAGCGAGGAGCTAAGCAACTCAGTGAGACCCTGTCTCTAAATAAAATACAAAGTAGGGCTGGGGATGTGTCTCAGTGATCGAGTGCCTCTGAATTTAATCCTTGGTAACCCTACCCCCCCCAGCAACAACAACAAAAAAGTGGCACCACCGTATGTGATACAGACTCAGCCCCCGTTTTCTTACTTGACTCGTAACAATCATCGAGGCCTTTACCATGCCTTTCTCAATATTGGAATTCACCTATAGCCTAACTAGCATGAAATTCGGAAGGAAGAAATGGAAAAGGCATTGATCAGGTTTTGGAGTGCATACTGCAGGAGGAAGCTAGATTCCTAGAAGCTGCATGCACTTGCTTCCAGCCCGTGTGTTATGGTTTGGATCTGGAATGTCCCCTGAAAAGTTCATGTTTCGAAAACATAATCCCCAATTCAGCGAGGTTCGGAGATGGGAGTTGCAAGCAATGATTTGTGCTCTGGCTTCATCAGTGGATTGCTTCAGCAAATGGATTACATCTATAGATGGCTATAGGCAGATGGGGCATGGCTGGAGGAAGTTGGTCTCTGGGGACTATAGCGTTAGACTTTTGACCCTGTCCCCATCATCCTTTCTTCCTCCCCCCATTCCTAGCTGTCACGGTTGAGCTTTCCTCTGCCACACTCTTCCACCATGATATTCTGCCTCATCTCGGATCCAGCAATGGAGCTGGCTGTTTTAGTCAGTTTTTTCACTGCTATGACCACAAGACCTGACAATAACAATCTTAAGAGGAAAAGTTTATTTGGGGGGCCTTGAAGTTTCAGAGGTATTAGTCTACAAGTGGCTCAGGACATGATCAGGAAGCAGAAACAGCGTTGCTCAACAAGGAGAAAATATAAGCCTCCCAAAGACATGCCCCCACTGACCCACCTCTCCTCCAGCCACACCCCACCTGCCTAGAGTCACCACCTAGAGTGGGTCCTCTCAGATAATTCTTTTTTGTTTTAATATTTTTTAATTTGCTTTAGTTGCACACAATGCGTTTAGTTTTACGTGGATGCTGAGGATCGAACCCCAGGCCGCGCACGTGCTAGGTGAGCACTCTACTGTTTGAGCCACAACCCCAGCCCTCAGATAATTCTTATAAGGGATTAATAAACTGATTAGGCCAAGGTGCTCATAACTAAATAATTTCACCTCTGAACCTTCTTGCATTGTCTCACACATGAGTTTTGGGGGGACACCTAGTATCTAAACCATAAGGCTGGTCAACCATGGACTGAATCTCTGAAACCATAAATGAAAATAAACTTTTCCTCTTATAAGTTGTTCTTGTCAGGTATTTTGGTCACAGCAATGAAAAGCTAACCAACCCAGCATGAAAATCAAGAATATCCTCAAAATACAATGAACTGCTTCATTTCCATTATCTCAGGGGTGTGGGTTTCCACAGATTTCTGCAGCGCTTGCACACTGAAGATCTATTACAATTTGTATTTTGTTACAGCCCACATGTATCCCCTGGCAACTAGGCAGGAGAGTTTGTACAAACTCATGATTCCATGTACCATGTATGTGCCCTTAAACTTTTAACCATGGTAAAAAAAAAAAAAAACATGTTCACACATTATCTTTATGGGCAATTGTTACTGTTAATTCCAGAAACACTGAACATTATGTATTGCTGTCCATTGTTTATGACCATATCTGATTAGGTCCTGAAAAGTGTTTAACATGGAATTAACAGTAATGATTCTGCATAAAGATAAAGTGTAAACACGGTTCATCTTTGGATTCGCCATGGTTAAAAGTTTAAGGGCATGTAATATGTGATCATGAGTTTGTACATGAACAAGAAATTTTCCACTGATTTAGGCCACAGGTTACTGTGGTGTTAATGTATTTGTTGAATGTCATTTGAAAGCATTTTAATTTTGTATTTGAGCTGGGTGTGTTAGAATGCCTGTATTTGCATTTACTCAGGAGGCCTAGTCAGGAAAATCGCTTCAGTAGGAAGGTCAACCAAGCCTGGACGAGAAAATGAGACTCCACCTTTTTTTTTTTTTTTTTTGTACCAGGGATTGAACTCAGGGGCACTTGACCACTGGGCCACATCCCCAGCCCTTTTTTGTCTTTTATTAAATAAGAGACAGGGTCTCACTGAGTTGCTTAGCACCTCGCAGTTGCTGAGGCTGGCTTTGAACTCGTGATCCTCCTGCCTCAGCCTCCCAAGTGCTGGGATTACAGGCTTATGCCACCGCACCCGACTTGAGACTCCATCTTGTAAAAAAAAAAAAAAAGATAAACTGTCAAAAAAAAAGAAAGGTTGGGGCTGGGGTTGTGGCTCAGTAGTAGAGAGCTCACCAAGCACAAGCGAGACACTGGGTTCGATCCTCAGCACCACATAAAATAAATAAATAAAATAAAGGTATTGTGTCCAACTACAACTAAAAACATGTATTTTTTTTAAAAAGATTTGGAAGTTGCTAGGGTTGTGGCTCAGTGGTAGAGCACTCGTCTAGCACACATAGGGCACTGGGTTCGATCCTCAGCACCACATAAAAATGAAATAAAGATAATGTGTCCACCTACGACTAAAAAATATTTTTTAAAAAAGGTTTGGAAAAATAAATTTTAAAATTCAAATTTACTTGTAAAATAAAAATTTTAATTTGGCATCACCAATTTGTTGTCATATAGACTAAGTGATGTGATACAGACCTCACTAAACTTCCTATTTGTTGGTTAAACTCCTAGGCTTATTTTTGAAGTGCTAGCACATCTTGGGTTGTTCCCATGAGTAGAGTGACATCTATGCATGTCCACTGGGATTGCCACAGGAAACACCATGCAGAGTTATGGACTTTTACAGGGTAATAAACCAAGAATACTGAAATGAGCTGCAGACAAAAAGCACCATTTTGACAAATATCATAATTTAGAGCAAAAGGAGGTGTACTTTCCTCAAGCTGAAAAATTCTTAACCCTTTTTGATAGATAGGCTTGGGCCCACAGGCCACCTCCCCCATGGAAATTTCCATTAGGAGCAACCTGGTTTCATTTTCCCCAGGCAGGAGCCAATCAGCTTAAAGGTCACTCTGTTCCCCAGGCAGGAGCCAATCGCTTAAAGGTCGCCCTCTTTACTGGGAAAAGAGCCAATAGCATTAAAGGTCATTCAGGCACACCCCCCCCACACACACACACCAGAAATCCCTACTTAAGTCCCTTCCTGCCTGGAGCTCACAACACAACAGCCTGTCCCTGCAGAGAGGAAGCAGCTGCTGAAAATAGCTCCATACTCACAGTCTTCAGCCCAAGGCACTGCTCCAGCCGACAGCTCCAAAAACCACAGCCGGCACGACCAGGCACCGACCCTCCAGAGCTCTCACACGTCCCTCTCCCAGACTCTTCTCTCCCTGTACTTCTTCTACCTCTGACCAGCCTTAAAGGCTGGTGAATAAATCTCTTGGCTGCACGGTTGTCTCCTGTGTGATTTTTGCCCTTCACTTTTTCATAAGAGAACCCTGGTACAGTAAAAAAATTTTACTTTTTCTCCTCTCCTTCTCCAAAGTGCTGGGACATGGCTCCCTGGTACAACACTTGCCTAGCCTATAACAAAACCTAGGTTCAACCACAGGAATTTTTTTATATATAATTTTTTAAAATATTTATTTGTTTGCTTTAGTTGTACACAATGCATTTATTTTTACGTGGTGCTGAGGATCAAACCGGGGCCGCGCATGTGCTAGGCGAGCACTCTACCGCTGAGCCACAACCCCAGCACCAACAGGAATGTTTAAAATTAAGTCTCTAGGAATACATAAACAAATTAGATATCATGGAAGTAGAAAGAATTGTGGAAACACACAGCCAAGACTCAGTGATGAGGAAACAGAAAATCTGAACAAAACTTTGGCTAATAAGATTGATAAACTTCTCAACAAAAAAAGAGAGGGACCACTAAGGAATGAACAGCAATGCTCCTCACACTTTAAAATTAAAAATAAAAAAAATCGAACAGGGGGAAACATATGATTTAGATTTGGAATGTTCCTCAAAAGCTCATGTAAAAGTATGGTCCCAACCAGGGATGGTGGCACACACCTGCAATCCCAGTGACTTTGGAGGCTAAGGCAGGAGGACAACAAGTACCAAGCCAATCTCAGCAACTTAATGAGACTCTGTCTCAAACAATAAAAAGGACCAGGGATATATAGCTCAGTGGTAAAGCACCCCTGGGTTCAATTCCCAGTTCCAAAAAGATAAAAATATGGTCCCCAATGTAGCAAGGTTCAGAGGTCAATCATGAAGGTTCTGACCTTATCAATGGATTAATCCATTGATAGCTGAATGGAATTCTGGGAGGCGGGATGTACCTGGAAGAAGTCAGTCACTGGGGTGTGCCCTGGAATGTTTTATCTCCTCCTGGCCCATTTTTTCCTCCCTCTCCCTCTTCCTTCCCAGCTGCCATGAGCTGAGCAGCTCTCCTCCTCCATGCCCTTCCACCATGTTTCTGTGTGGGGGCCAGCTAACCTTAGGTTAAATCCTCTGAAACCATGATCCAAAATAAATATTTTTTCTCCTCTAAGCTGTTTTTGTTGGGTATTTTGGTCACAGAGATGAAAAGCTGATTAACATTCAGATTCATTCTCTGTGAGCAGGCATGGTGGCACATGCCAGTAATACCAGCAACTTGGGAGGCTCAGGCAGGAGGATCACAAATCTGAGGCCAAGCTAGGCAAATTAGCAAGACCCCATCTCTAAATGAAAAGGGAGAGGGGGCTGGGATTATAATAGCTCAGTGGTAGAGCACTTCCCTGGGTTCAATCCCTCATATTGCAAAAGAGAAAAAAAAAAAATCAATCTATGTGGCCAGAGTGACCCTGACACAGGAGGTAGAAAAAGAAACTACAAGGACAACTGGAGACAAATATCTCTTGAATATTATTCAAAATTTCTTACGTAAGCATGAGTACATCATCTCGAGAAGCATATTTTTTTAAAAGATTATACAATATAACACAGTGAGATTTATCCCTGGAATGTAAGGATGGTTCAAGATTTCTGGAGATTTCCAACTGGATGTAGTACAACTTTGATGCAAAAACCTCTTGGGAACAAGACTGATGGAGCCATTCATGTGCACCTCTGAATGTGAAATGATTGTTGTGCCAGAAAGTGAGCTTGTTATCAGTGGCAAGTCACTGGAAAATCTACAGCACAGAACCCACGTCTATGTTTGGCATCTACTTTGATGTGATCAGCACAATATCCCCATGCCCCAGGGTAAGAGATGCCATCCAATTTTGTCATGCAGCATTAACATACCAGCAACAAGAGACATCCACATGACCATAACTGCCCTGAGCTAGGCACTTCAGTCCGTTCAGGTTCAGGCTCTCAAACTGAGACAGAAGCACTTTGACAGCACCACTTGGCACTTTCTTGGCAGGAATCAGAGGAAGGGTCTGAAGTACTTCAGCGGTTGGACTGACATGTGTATCAGGAGTTTTGACAAGGCATGCATGGTAATGTACACCTCAAGTTGCAGCAACTTAAGAAGCTGAGGCAGGAGAATCCCAAGTTTGAGGCCAGCCTGTGCAACTTTCTAAGACCTATCTCTAAATTTACAGGGTTGGGAATGTAGCTCAATGATAGAATGCCCCTGGGTTCTATTCCCAGAATTTAAAAAAAAAAAAAAAAAAAAAAAAAAAAAAAAAAAGATCACCCACTTCTAACTAATCAAATTCCTGTTATCCATATCCTCAGTTCATTTTTTGTCTGTGAAGGCTTACTTCAAGAGTTCAACAGTAGAATGTACAAGTTCTATTATAGAAAGCATTCCACCTGGTAGAATCTGACCCCATCCCCACCCTCTACTCCATTGGCCTCCAAAGTTAGTGCTCTCGGACAGCAGCATTACAGCAGACAGAAAATTGTACCCATTTTGGTAATGGATACAATTCTCCAAATTGTCATTTGTGATGGGGAGGCCACAGCCCAATAAGGTAAAGCTATATACCAGATGTGCCCAAGTATACAAACATGCAGCCCATTCTGTAGGCACACTGGATGATGAATTTTTGCAAGTACCCTTCCAGAGGCTACATTAACATGGGGCAGGTTGGCTGCATTTCTTTCATGCAAACTGGACACATGACAAACTACTACTCTAGGGTACAGGAAATTGGAGCACCTACCCTGATGTTTGTCTACAGATATTCACGACCCACTTAAAGAATCTGCAGGTCTCCAGTGCCATTTAAGCTAAGGATGTGACTAAGAAATTGAAGATAACACTATCAAATTGTGCTTTCAAAGGCTTGATAACATTACTTTCTCTTTCTGACAGATTTTAAAAATTAAACATGGTAAAAAGAATGAGCCCAGGGCTGAGGTTGTGGCTCAGTGGCAGAGCACTTGCCTAGCATGTGTGGGGCACTGATTTGATCCTCAGCACCACATATAAATAAACAAAAAATAAAGGCACATCAACAACTAAAAAATACTTTAAAAAATGAGCCACAAATAAAAACAGTATATTTAAGGGCTGGGACTGTAGCTCAACGGTAGTACACTTGCCTGGCATGTGTGAGGCACTGGGTTTGATTCTCAGCACCACGTATAAATAAATAAAATAAAGATCTATCAACAACCAAGAAAAAATATTTTTAAAAAATAGTATACTTAAAACATTTATGATACTAACCATGCTGGGAACTTTCTGAATGATTTGCATTGGGCTTTCCATAATTCATTTTTTTATATTTATTTATTGCTTTAGTTGTACACAATGCCTTTATTTATACGTGGTGCTGAGGATTGAACCCAGGCCACACACATGCTAGGCAAGCGGTCTACTGCTGAGCCACAACCCCAGCCCCTCCATAATTCATTTACTGCACTCTTGTCTGGCTAGACTTGTCAAATGACTGAAAGCAATTGTTAAAGTTGAAAACTTTTAGCTAGGTGTGACAGTGCATACCTGTAGCTCCAGCTACTCAGGAGGCTGAGGCGAGACAATCAGAAGTTCAAGATCAGCCTGGGCAACATAGTGACACCATGCCAAAATTTTTAATTTTTAAAAAGGCTAGAGTTAGTGGTAGAGCACCCTGGGAGACAATTCCCAGTACTGAGATGAAAAAGAAAAAAGAAAACCATGACGACTGAATTTCCAATTTCTTCACACTTAAAAGGTTCCTCTCTAATACATGCTCAGGGGTCTTCCAAAGGTTGTGTGACAGATTTCCCAGAGTTCTCATATTTCATAGTTTCTTTCCACTATGAACTTGTTTGTGCAACTGAACAAACCAGAAGTTCTTAGCTATTCCATGTTGTTTATATGCATAAGGTTTTCCTGTATTCTTTTATGTTTGGGGTGGGGAATACTGGGGATTAATCTCTAGGCTTTACACATGTTCCATAAGCACTCTACCTATCTGAACCATATTTCCAGTCCATATTTTTTTAAATATTTATTTATTTGCTTTAGTTGTACACAATGCATTTACGTGGTGCTGAGGATCGAACCTGGGCCACACACGTGCCAGGCGAGCACTCTACCGCTGAGCCACAACCCCAGCCTCCAGTCCATATTTTTATTTCATGACAGGGTCTCCCTGAATTGCCCAGGCTGGCCGTGAACATGGAATCCCACTGCCTCAATCTCCCATGGAGCTGAGATTACAGCCATGTGCCATTACCACCAGCTTACATGCACTAGGTTTCTGTCCTGTGATACCTTCTGTGTTCTCCAATGTCACTTGAATAAATGAAGGACTTCCTATGTTTACTTCCACGGGGTTTTTCTCTGGTGTGACTTCTCTTGTGCACTCAAATATAACTGCAACAGCTGAAGTGACCATACCACACAGTTCACATTCAGAGGGCTTCTATACAGCTTGAGTTTTTATGCAGTTTAAGACAGTTGGAATAAGCGAAGGTTTTCCCACATTGCTTACACTCATAAGGTTTCTCTCCAGTATGAGTTCTTTCGTGCACTCGAAGAGTATAGGAGTTGGCAAAAGCCTTGCCACATTGCTTACACTCATGGTGCCTCTCTCTGGTGTGAGTTTTCTCATGGGCTCGAATTCCATTTGAGCTGCTGCAGGCTTTACCACACAGTTGACACTGATAGGGTTTCTCTCCACTATGGATTCTTTCATGTACCCGAAAGGAACTCGAGTACCTGAATGCTTTCCCACAGTGCTTGCACTCGTAGGGTTTCTCTCCAGTATGAATTCTTTCATGCACACGACACTGACTTTTCGTCAGGAAACCCTTTCCACATTCCTTACATTGATAAGGTCGCTCTCCTGTGTGGGTTCTCCTGTGTACTTGAAGGGCTGCAAAGCTAACAAATGATTTCCCACAGTCCTGGCATTTGTGCAGATTCTTTCCAGTATGAGTTTTCTTGTGCAATCGGAAGCTCTGTGGATACTTGTACTCTCTACCGCATTCTGTACATTTGTAGGGTTTTTCTGTAGTGTGACTCTTTTCGTGGCACCTAAAGTCTATGGAAATACTGAAGGATTTACCACACTGCTTACACTGATAGGGCTTCTCTCCAGTGTGACTCCTTTCATGTCTTTTGAACTTTGCGTAATACGGGAAGTGTTTCCCACAGTGCTTACACTGGTGGCGCTTCCCTCCAGTGTGTATATTCCTGTGTCCCCGGTAGGCTCCTATGCTACCGAAGCCTTTCCCACATTCCTTGCATTTAAAAGATGTCCTTCCGGTGTGAACGTACATGTGTCCCTGAAAAGTCTCATAATAAAGGAAGGCTTTCCCACATTCTTTACATTTATAGGGTTTCTCTCCAGTATGAGTTCTTTCATGCGTTCGAAAGAAAGCGAGTAATCTGAAAGTTTTGCCACACTGTTTACATTTATACGGCTTCTCTCCAGTGTGAATACTTTCATGGTTCTGAAGACAATGGCGGTAGCTGTAGGCTTTGCCACACTGTTTACACTCATAGGCTTTCTTTTCACTATGAGTCCTTCCATGTGCCCGATAGTACTTGCGGCAATTGAAAACTTTACCGCACTTCTTACATCTATAGAGCCTCTCTCCATATGGTCTGTGCCCAGCACGAGATCGGATATACCTATTAAAGAATGACAAATGTGTGAACTTTCCCACACACACTACATTTACATGGTGTTACACAAGTCACAGTTTCTTGGTGAGACTGAGATTTGAAATCTGGATGAAATTTTCTCTACCTTGATTACCCTCTTTTCTTTTCACAAGGGCCTCTTTACCATATGACTTTCACAAAAAATTATTATCACATTGTCAAAGGCTTTCTTATTAATAATTATATATATATACATACATATACATATATATACACACACACACACTCTCTTAACACATGTTAAGATCATATGTCAATCACTTTCAGAGAAAGTATCCATTTCCTGCCATGTCTAAAATGTTTGGAAGTGAACTTACAAGGATAGGGTGTAGCTCAATGGTACAGCGCTTGCCTAGCGTCCTGTGTTCAATTTCTAGTACTGAAAAAAGAAATTTACTTACATATGGAATGCTCTGGAAAAGTACTCTACCACCTCTATATCAAAAACAGAATCCTTGCACATGGAGTTTCCTAACACTGTTTTTTTTTTTTTTTTTCTTTTTTTTTTTTTTTTTTTGGTGGAGTTGGGGATTGAACCCAGGGCCTTGTGCATGCAAGGCAAGCACTCTACTAACTGAGCTATATCCCTAGCCCTCCTAACACTGTTTTGAAGTGAACACTTCACATACTGAATATCTATGACATTTTTACAAAGACATTTTAGGTGGAAATTTTCTAACAATAAATTACAACCTGGACTTACTTTTATTTTTTAAATGTTTTTATTAGTTATAGATGGACACAATGCCTTTATTTATTTATTTTTTATGTGGTGCTGAGAATCAAACCCAGTGCCTCACACCTACTAGGCAAGTGTTCTACCACTGAGCTCCAGCCCGAGCCCTAGACTTATGGTTTTTTGTTTTTTTTGTGTTTTTTTAAATATATTTTTTACTTGTAGGTGGACACAATACCTTTATTTTATTTATGTGGTGCTGAGGCTCGAACCCAGGGCCTCAAACATGTGAGAAGAGCGCTCTACCACTGAGCCATACCCCCAGCCCCGGGTGTACACTTTTTGCCTGCTTAGTTTTGAAGGGCTATGGCACTGGAAGACTGTCTTTTCTTAAGGGGGCAACTCACCTTGGGTTTCTTCCCTGCCTTTTGTCATCATCTTCAATGTCGTGGTCTTTCCATTTCTTCCCTAAAATTCATACCCAGAAAAATCATCATAAATTACTGAAAAATCATGAGGTTGTAGGCACATGATTAGCTAGCTGTGACCCAGACTGATATTTTCACCAAAATAATCCCTTTTCCACCCTTCAAATCTTTGAGATATTTCTTGATCAGTTGATGATCAAGAAACTCTCAGCCAGGTGGGGTGGCACACACCCACGATCCCAGGAACTTGGAGGCTAAGGCAGGAGGATTACAAGTTTGAGGCCAGTCTCAGCAACTTAGTGAGGCTATAAGCAACTTAGTAAGACCCTGTCTCAAATAATAATAATAATAATAATAATAATAATAATAATAATAAGTGCTGAGAGGCAGAGTGTGCTTGGATTCAACAACAACAATAAAACCTCTTGCTCTCTTCTTAACTTAATCAAGAAATGATGTGATTCATACCTACAAAGGCCACGTTCCTGAAGGTTTCCCACATCACATCTCGGTAGAGTCTCTTCTGTGAGGAATCCAGTAAAGCCCACTCCTTCTGGGTAAACTTGACAGCCACATCCTCAAAGGCCACTGAGTCCTAAAACATCCCACATGTGTGCAGAAGGATGGGTGAGAATGACAGCACAGTGGCTCTACCCTCAATCCCTGTGACATGCACACATTCACTGCTTAACTGGGTTGTCAGAACACGGAATCTCACTTTCTTATAAAATTTAGCAGAATCGCCAGGCGTGGTGGCACACGCCTATAATCCCAGCACTTGGGGGCTAAGGCAGGAGGATCACGAGTTCAAAGCCAGCCTCAGCAATGGCGAGGAACTTAGCAACTCAGTGAGACCCTGTCTCTAATAAAATAGAAGAAAGGGCTGGGGATGTGGCCCAGTGGTCGAGTGCTCCTGAGTTTAATCCCCGGTACCAATAAATAAATAAATTTAATTTAATTAATCAATTAATTTAGCAGAATCATGAACACACAGACATTACTTCTTCTCTTTCTCTGTGGTCACTGAATGTCTGATTCCCTTCTAATGGTGGCACCCAATTCACCTTGAAGAAATAAGAGGAATACTATTGAAATGAAATAAAATTTAAGGCAAATGATTCCTTGTGAGAGACTGTCATTTCCACATTATGTAGTACATCATCTAGCTGTGTAGGAAACACAGAACTGGTGATAATATGGTTATAATGAATAAATATACCCTAAGAACTATTCTTGGGGCTGGGGTTATAGCTCAGTGGTAGCACACTGGATTTGATCCTCAGCCCCACATAAAAATAAATTAATTAAAATAAATAAAATAAAGGTATTGTGTCCATCTACAACTAAAAATATAAAATTAATATAAAAGCCAATTTGAAAAGAGAAAACTATTCTTGCCAAGAAACATGAGAGACCAGAAGACCAGTGAAAATCCAAGTTGTAAGTAAGGCCTGGGTTGTGTGAGGGACTCCATGCCTCTGTAAGTATTCCCAGCTATTTAATATGCCTTTGGGGTTGGGGGTATAACTCAGTGGTAGAGCACTTGCCTAGCATTCAGGAGGCCCTGGGTTCAAATCCCTGAGCAAGTTTTCACATCTTGCTAGAACGTCATTAGGATTTCCCTTTAATAACAGTGGAATATAATGAAAAAAACATATTGTACCACTTATTTCCCCATTTTTCAGGTTTCAGAACAACTTTACCAAAGTTTAGCAATGACAGGAGAGAGAAAAGTGAAACAAAACCAGGAAATTTTATACTCTGACATTGCCACCAATAGCACCACCAGGCCAGGCACAGTGGTTTCCATATACAATCCCAGCTACTCAGGAAATTGAGGATCACAAGTTCAGGGCCAGCCTGAGCAATTTAGAAAGGCTCTGTCTCAAAATAAAAAACAAAAAGGGCTAGGAATGTAGCTCAGTGGTAGAACACTTGTGGGTTCAATTCCAATGCCACACACAAAAAGGAAAACAATAACAGAGATAAACCTAAAACCTCATATTAAAGGCCTGAGGCTCTTCCATTCTTTTTCTCAAGTACAGCATGTACAGTATTCAACAAAAATGTATGACACATACTAAAAGACTTTCCAAATACAGTTTGAAGAGAGAAGACAAGCACTAGAACCAAGTTCAGATACAGAAGAGATTTGGGGACTATTAGACCAGAAATTTAAAACAAGCCTAACAAGACCAATATGGTGAGGCCTGGGGGGGGGGGCAGTTACTGGGGATTGACCCCAGGGCATCACACATGCTAGGCAAATATCTCCCACCCTTTTTTTCTCCCCCTGTAGTGACAGATTGAACTCTGGGTGCTTCACTGAACTACATCCCCAGGCCTTTTTAGTTTATTTAAAGGTCAGGTCTCAGTAAGTTGCAGAGGCTGCTGGGCCACTTCCTTTATTGTGGAGGAGGGAGTGCATACTGAGGATTGAACCCAGGGGACTTTACCACTGAGCCACATCCCCAGCCCTTTTTGTATTTTATTTTGAGACAGGGCCTCACTAAGTTGCTGAAGCTAGCCTTGAACTTGTCTTGAACCTGTCTCAGTCTCCAGAGTCCCTAGGATCACACACAGGTACTTGCTACTATGCCCACCTGCCCAACCCATTTAAAATTTGGGGACAGTGCCTCACCAAGGTGCCCAGGCTGGCTTCTAACTTGGTATCTACTTGCCTCAGCTTTCCATGTAGCTAGAAAGTGTGTACACTGCACAGGTTGCGCCATTACTCCCGGAAATACGCTGAGGTTTCTATCAGAAACACTAGCGGGGCTCGGTGGCGCACACCTGTAATGCCAACACTTGGGAGGTTGAGGCAGGAGGACCATGAGTTCAAAGCCACCCTCAGCAATGGCAAGGCACTTAGCAACTCAGTGAGACCTGTCTCTAATAAAATACAAAAAAGGGCTGGGGATGTGGCCCAGTAGTCAAGTGCCCCTGAGTTCAATCCCCGGAACCACAAAAAAAAAAAAAAAAAAAAAAAAAAAAGAAAGAAAGAAAGAGAAAAGAAACACTCACTAATTTGCAATACCTGGGTAATTTCAAGGAGACACATGAAAATTCTAAGGATCAAAAGGTAATAGTGGGGCTGGTGTTGTGGCTTAGCAGTAGAGTGCTTGCCTAGCACGTACGTGCGGGGCCTGGGTTTGATCCTCAGCACCATGTAAAAATAAGGACATTGTGTACAACTAAAACAAATAAATAAATATTAAAGAAAAAGGTAATAGTGGGGGGCTAGGGCTCAGTGGTAGCGCATTTGCATGGCATGCGTGAGGCACTTGAGTTCTATTCTCAGCACTGCATATGAATAAATAAAGGTCTAACAACCAAAAAAAAAAAGGTAATAGCGGGGTATAGTGGCTGTAATCCCAGCAACTCAGGAGGCTGAGGCAGGAAGATCACAAGTTCAAAGTTAGCCTCAGCAACTTGGTAAGGCCCTGAGCAACTTAGCAAGACCCCGTCTCAAACTAAAAATAAAAAGAGGGGCTGGGACTGTGGCTCAGCGGTAGAGCGCTCACCTAGCACGTGCACGGCCCGGGTTTGATCCTCAGTACCATGTAAAAATAAAAACGCACTGTGTACAACTAAAGCAAATAAATAAATATTTTTTTTTTTTTTTTTTTTTAAATATTTTTATTTATTTGCTTTAGTTGTAATGCGTTTTATTGAATGCATTTTATCTGTACGTGGTGCTGAGGATCGAACCCGGGTCGCCCACGCGCGCTAGGTGCTCTACCGTGAGCCACAATCCTAAATATTTTTTTAAATAAAAAATAAAAACGCCGGTAGCCGGGCGTTGGTGCACGCCTGTAATCCCAGTACTTTGGGAGGCTGAGGCAGGAGGATCGCGAGTTCAAAGCCAGCCTCAGCAATGGCGAGGCACTCAGTGAGACCCTGTCTCTAAATAAAATACAAAAAAGGGCTGGGGATGTGACCCAGTGGTCGAGTGCCCCTGAGTTCAATCCCCAGTACCACCAAAAAAAAAAAAAAAAAAAAAAAAAAACGCCAGGCGCGGTGGAGCACGCCTGTAATCCCAGCACTTTGGGAGGCTGAGGCAGGAGGATTGCGAGTTCAAAGCCAGCCTCAGCAATGGTGAGGCACTTAGCAACTCAGTGAGACCCTGTCTCTAAATAAAAATACAAAAAAAAAAAAAAAAGGCCTGGGGATGTGGCCCAGTGGTCGAGTGCCCCTGAGTTCAATCCCCAGTACCACAAAAAATAAATAAATAAATAAATAAAATAAAAAGAGCTGGCATGTAGCTCAGTGGTTAAGTGCCCTTGGGTTCAATACCTTATATCAAAAAAAAAAAAAAAAGTAATAAAAGCAATAAAATGCACTCCAACAGAAATGAAAAATACCCTTTTAGGGGCTTGTGAAAACTATGGAAATGTGTAAAGAAACAATGATCTGAAGGAAATGCCAATATGACCTTCCAAAATTGATATGCAAAAAAAAATGCAGATGGGATATCCAAAAACACTGGGGAAATGAAATAATAATTAACATAATTCCTGAAATGCCACAAAAGCAATGCCTAGAGTGAAATTTATGCTGTTGAACACATACAGTAAAGAAACCTATTACCAATAATATCTCTGTCTACCTCAGAAAACTAAAAACAGGAGCAAATTAAACCCAGAGTAAAGCACAAGAACATAAATAAGTTAGAGAAGAAATAATGAACTTGGGAAAAATCAATTTAGACAGCAAACAAAACCAAAAGCTAGTTTGTGAAAATATCAATAAAAAAACAATATCTACTCAAACTAATTTAAAGGGGAAAAAAAGAGTGAGGGCAGGCTTGGAGAGAGCCTATGGTCTAAGCTACTCTGGAGGCTAGGGGAGGGAAATTACTTGCATCCAGGAGTTTATTTTTTTAATATTTATTTATTTGCTTTAGTTGTACACAATGCCTTTATTTTTACGTGGTGCTGAGGATTGAACCCAGGCCACACACGTGCTAGGCAAGCACCCTACTGTTGAGCCATAATCCCAGCCCAAGGAGTTTATTCTTTGAGTTTGGGTCTCACTATGTTGCCAACACTGGCCTAGAAATTTCTATCCTCCTGCCTCAGACTCCCAAATAGATAGGCTCACAAGAGTGCACTATAGCACCTGGCTTGACTGCATTTTAAACCACATTCTGCTTTCAATACTATTTTTGATTAACTTACTTTTCCTGTTCTTTTTTTGTGTGTGTGTGTGTGTGTGGTATTCAGCCTGAACCCAGGGCCTACCCCATGCTAAGCAAGCTCTCTACTACAGAGCTATACCCTCAGCCCTTTTTATTTTTGAGATGAGGGTCTCACTAATTTACACAGACTGCCCTCAAACTTGTAATCTTCCTGCTTCGGTGTCAGGAGTAGCTGGAATTATAGGCATGTACCACCATGACCAGCTCCTTTGGCTTTTGAAGTTTCTTCTTTTTCTTTTTTGGTACCGCGGATTGAACTCAGGGGCACTCAACCACTGGGCCACATCCCCAGCCCTTTTGTGTATTTTATTAGAGACAGGTTCTCACTGAGTTGCTTAGTGCCTCACCATTGCTGAGGCTGGCTTTGAACTCGTGATCCTCCTGCCTCAGCCTCCCAAGTGCTGGGATTATAGGCATGTGCCACCGCGCCTGGCTCCCTTTGGCTTTTGAAAATTCAACTTCTTTACACAGGAAGCAATTCTTTTTTTAACATTTATTTATTTGTTTTAGTTATACGCAATGCCTTTTTTAATATTTATTTATTTGCTTTAGTTGTACACAATGCATTGGTCTTTACGTGGTGCTGAGGATTGAACCTGGGTCACGCACATGCTAGGCGAGTGCTCTACCCCTGAGCCACAACCCCAGCCCCTACACAATGCCTTTATTCTTATGTGATGCTGAGGATCAACGAACCAATGCCATGCACGTGCTAGGTGAGCTCTCTACCACTGAGCCACAACCCCAGTCCCCACAGGAAGCAATTCTAAGATTTAATCTTGCCGGGTGCAGTGGCGCACGCCTGTAATCCCAGCACTTTGGGAGGCTGAGGCAGGAGGATTGCGAGTTCAAAGCCAGCCTCAGCAATGGCGAGGCACTTAGCAACTCAGTAAGACCCGGTCTCTAATAAAATACAAAAAAGGGCTGGGGATGTGGCCCAGTGGTCAAGTGCCCCTGAGTTCAATCCTTGGTACCACACACACACAAAAAAAAGATTTAATCTTTAAAACAGTTATAGGCTGGGTGCAGTGGCACACATCTGTATTCCCAGCAACTCAGGAAGCTGAGGCAGGAGGATTGGAAATTCCAACCCAGTCTCAGTATTTTAGGGAGGCCCTAAGCAACTCAGTCTCAATTTTTTTTTTAAAAAAAAAAGGGCTGGGGATGTGGCTCAATGGTAAAGTGGCTCTGGGTTCAATCTCTAGTACCAAATTAAAAAAAAAGTTATGGAACTGCAAACCTGTCAAGTTTTCCCAAATACACTGGCACACACCTGCAATGCCAGCCACTCAGGAGGCTGAGGCAGAAGGATGGTAAGTTTGAGGCTAAACTGAGCAACTTAGCAAGATCCTGTCTAAAAATAAAATAAAAAAGGACTGGGGATGTAGGTCAGTGGGAGAGCACTTACCTAGCACGTGCAAGATAACTGGGTTATCTTGGTTCAATCCCCAATACCACAAACACACACACACACACACACACACACACAATCAAGTAAGTTTCTTTGTAATGGAAATCACAAAAAGCATTATTGTTTTTCCTTCCTCTGAGTGATATGATCAGGAACAGGTAGCATAGTATACATTAGGACTTGGAAATCAACCCTTTAAATGTACTAGAATTCTTGAAGATATACATTGAGTTTAGTAAATTTCAGTATATCATTTAAAATAGTAGTTCACAGCTAAGGACATAACTCTGTGGTAAAGCAGTTGCCTAGCATGGGCCAACCACCCCCCTACATCAGCAGCACCTAGAAAAATGAATTAATTAAAACAGGAATGCAGCGGGTGTGGTGGCGCACGCCTGTAATCCCAGCACTTGGGAGGCTGAGGCAGGAGGATCGCGAGTTCAAAGCCAGCCTCAGCAATGGCAAGGCACTTAGCAACTCAGTGAGACCCTGTCCCTAAATAAAATACAAAAAAGGGCTGGGGATGTGGCCCAGTGGTCGAGTGCCCCTGAGTTCAATCCCTGGTACCAACAAACAAACAAACAAACAAACCCAGGAATGCAGTATGTCTAAGGTCCTGTATTCGATTTCCAACACTGCAAAAAAAGTTGGGGGGGGATTCAATAGTTGTATGCATAATATACTTTTTAAAATTTAAAAATGCTCTATAGACATTCACATGCAAAAAAAGTGATTTAAGGTTTTTTTGAAGTGTCATGTTCCATCCGCAGCCCCAGAGAGAAAAAAAGTGTAGGAGAGAACTTAAATACCCTGGCACCCTGATCTCACATACGGGTCTAGAGCACCACTAGGCAAGCCATCTACCACTCAACTAGATTCCCAAGCTTGATCTCACATCTTGAGGTTCTCTTTCCTAAAAAGACAAAGTTTCGGCTTCACAATTTTCTCGCTTTTTGGCTTTTTTTTTTTTTTTTTTTTTTTTTTTTTTTTGGTACCGGGGATTGAACTCAGCGGCACTAGACCACTAGGCCACATCCCCAGCCCTTTTTTGTACTTTATTAGAGACAGGGTCTCACTGAGTTGCTAAGTGCCTCGCCATTGCTGAGGCTGGCTTTGAACTCGCGATCCTCCTGACTCAGCCTCCCAAAGTGCTGGGATTACAGGCGTGCGCCACCGCGCCCGGCTGCTTTTTGGCATCTTATCTCGCAATGGGCTCATATCTTCCCACACAAAACTAAAAATTGCACACAATCACACAATTGAATAAAAACTTCCAAGCGCAAAGGAAAACTAGAATTAAGGGGTGGACCCAAGGAGAGATATGCAAAAGTTCTGACCTGCGACAGGGTCCTGGATCCCCACTATTCCAAGTCAGAGGTAAAGGGCACCCCCGAACTTCAGAGAGGGAAGCCCTAGGCTGGGGCATCCCCGGGGATGGAGAAGGTGGGCCCGCGGCAACGACTGTGGGACGTCCCATTTTCTTCCCCGGGCGGCAAGGAACGCCCCCTCCCCGGGCATCCGTCCTCGAGCGAGAAAACGCTCTCCTCGGCTCACTTTAGTTCTGACCCTGATGACTTCGCCTAGACAGGACCCCGGATCCGTCACCGCACAGTCGGGAGCCGCGGGGCCGCGGGCGGAGCTGCCCGGCGAGGGCTCCGGGGCGGCGGTCACCGCGGGTGGAGCGGCGCCGCGGCGGACTCGGCCCCGCTCGGGAGCCGACGCGCGGAGGCTGCGCCGCTCCGAGGCCGGTTCGGGGCGTTCCAACCTCCGTCTTCCCTCGACTTGGGGCCCCCAACTCTGCACTCACCATTTCTATTTTCCCGCCTTTGGGATCTCCCATAGTCTTCCTTAGGGTCTTTCGATAGCTGCGGGTCACAGCGCGACAAAGGGGCAAAGCCCAGAAACCAACTGAAAATTCCGTACGTGGCCAGAGCCCACAGCTAAGTGCGCCGGCGCATGCGCACCCGCCCCGCACCGCTTTCCAGCCCCGGCACTGAGTGGGCGTTCCCCGTGGCCCCGCCCCCCAGGCTGTGACTGAAAGCCGGGAACGAGGTCGTGGAGTAGGCTCACGTGGGGTGTGTGCGGGCGTTCCTGGGCCCGCGTGCTGAGCAGATTCTTTACCGCTGAGCCCCACCCAACTCCTGAGCCCTGGCCTCAGGACATTTTTAAGTGTCTTCTCTGGGGTTAAATACGTTCCTATTGCGAAACCGATTTCCAGAGCTCTTCACCTTCCAAAACTGAAACTCAATACTTGTTTTAAATAACTCCCCACTTCTGGAGTGGGGATTTGGCTCAGTGATAAGGAGAACTTGCTTAGCATGCCAGAGGCCTTGGGTTCAAGCCCTAGGACACCACCACCACCACCCCCCCCAAAAAGAAAATGTCTGGCACTCTGTTCAACCTCTTGAAACCACAGTGTTTCTTTCTGACTCAGAATTAGACCATGGGGCCGGACGCTGTGGCACAGCACGACTGTAACCCCCAGCGGCTAGGGAGGCTGAGGAAAGAGGATCCTGAGTTCAAAACGAGCCTCAGCAACAGAGAGGGGCTAAGTAACCCAGTGAGACCCTGTCTCTAAATAAAATATAAAATAGGGCTGGGGATGTGGCTCAGTGGTCGAGTACACCCCTGAGTTCAATCACAGGTATGGAAGGTAGGTTAAGAATCCAATTAGACCCGCCCGGCACGGTGGCTCACGCTTGTAGTCCCAGCCTTGGGAGGCCGAGGCAGGAGGATGCGAGTTCAAAGCCAGCCTCAGGAATGGCGAGACACTTAGCAACTCAGTGAGACCCTCTCTCTAATAAAATACAAAAACTAAAAAAAAAAAAAAAAAAAAAGCTGGGGATGTGGCCCAGTGATCAAGTGCCACTGAGTTCAATCCCCGGTACCAAAATAATAATAATAAAAAAATAAAAAATCCAGTTAGAACTGATCAGCATGGGCCAAGGTGACCTAGAGTTGTCAAGGCAGTGGGGAAGTTGAATAAGAGTCTGATGTTGAATAAGAATAGTCTGATGTTGAATAAGAATAGTCAAGGCATGGTGGCCCACGCCTGTAAATTAGAACTGATCAGCATGGGCCAAGATGACCTAGAGTTGTCTAGGCAGTGGGGATCTTGAATAAGAATAGTCTGATGTTGAATAAGAATAGTCAAGGCGTGGTTGCGCACGCCTGTAATCCCAGCACTTGGGAGGCTGAGGCAGGAGGATCTCAAGTTCAAAGCCAGCCTCAGCAATGGCGAGGCACTTAGCAACTCAGTGAGACCCTGAGTCTAATAAAATACAAAAAAAAAAAAAAGGGCTGGGGATGTGGCCCAGTGGTTGAGTGCCCCTGAGTTCAATCCCTGGTACAAAAAAAAAAAAAAAAAAAGAAAGAAAGAAAGAAAGAATAGTCAAATCAGAAGTGATGGGCCCTAATGAAGTCTTATTCAAATGCCATACCTGGAGGCTGACCAGTAGAAATATTAATGAGCACCATCAAGGTCTATTTCAGGGTTTGGGGATATAGCTTGTTGGTTGAGTGCTTGCCTCATATGCACAAGGTCCTGGCTTCAATCCCCAGGACCACCACCACCACCACAACAAAAAAAAGGCCTCTTTCAAAGGTAAAAGCCTTGAGGCTCACCTGTGGGAATGCCTGCAGCCAAGTTCATTGTCCCAGAGGTGAGAAAATAGAACCAGCTGGGTTTGTGGTTCAGCAGTAGAGTGGTCGGTGTGCAGCCCAGGTTTGATCCTCAGCACCACCTAAAAACAAAGGCATTGTGTACGACTAAAACAAATAATTTTTTTTAATAGGATGGGAATGTGAACCCAGATGGCAGTTATGGAAAAGTGATAGCCTTCGTGCTGTTTTCAATGCCTGTTTAACATAGATTTTTTTTTTAAGTTTTTTTAGTTGTAGATGGACATGTTTACTTATTTATTTTTTATGTGCTGAGGATTGAACTCAGTGCTCCACATGTGTGAGGCAAGCACTCCACCACTGAGCTACAGCATCAGCCCTTAACATAGATTTTTTTGGGGGGTGGGAGAGAGGGGGGATTCAGGGATTGAACTCAGGGTAACTCAACCACTGAGCCACATCCCCAGCCCTTTTTTTTTTTTTTTTTTTTTTTCTGTATTTTATTTAGAGACAGGGCCTCACCAAGTTGCTTATCTCCTCGCCTTTGCTGAGGCTAGCTCTGATCTCGCAATCCTCATGCCTCAGCCTCCCAAGCCTCTGGGATTACAGGCGTGCGCTGCCATGCCCAGCTCCTTAACACAGCGTTTGAGCAATGATTTTGATCTGTTTTCAGTGCTCTACCCAGAACCATATAGAAGCTCCCAAGCGAGCACACCAAAATGGGCGTTTCTTTTTTTTTTTTTTTTAATTTGCTTTAGTTGTACACAATGCGTTTTATTCAATGTGTTTTATTTGTACGTGGTGCTGAGGATCGAACCCGGTCGCCCACGCTCCAGGCGAGCGCTCTACCGCTGAGCCACAATCCCAGCCCCAAAAATGGGCATTTCTGCTGTCAGGCCCCCTCCCACATGGTGGGGTTTCTCTCTCTTCTCCCTTAAATAAATCCTGCTCAGTTTACTCTTCCCTCTCATTGTTGTCCATGAATTTTATTCTTCAAATGATGAGAGACAAGAACCCAGAAGAAAATTGGCAAAGTAGGGGGCACTAGTTTTCATCTCAAACCTCTTCAATACCACCCTTCTGTCAGTCAAAAGTCAAGAGGTGGACCTGTGTGGACTCTGGAAACTTCTCTGGTATCCCCAATAAATCTGGAGTACAGGAGAAGCACACTGTTTTTCTCCTCTGTGAGAGGACCTACTGTCTCCCTTGAGAGTGTCCCCTTTCCCTTTTCCTATCTCCTCAATAAACTCATGCCTGTTACTCTGGGCAACATGTCTGAAATCCTTCTGGCTTAGTCACAAGAACTGTGTTTGAAGGGGGGGCTTCTTTTTGCTGCTTCAGTTTCCTGGAAGGCCCCAGCCCTGTACCATTTGGTGTTTCTGCCTGTTTAGCATCAGCTACAATTGGCTCTTTGTTATCTTTGGTTACCCCAATTCTTTTCTAGTTGCTTTCTTCATTCAGCCTTTTCTGAAACTCTATCCCCCACCTTGTATTCTTGGTGACTATAGAAGAAAAATCTTGAGATAATTGATGGTTTCTTGGCTAGAACACACTGTTGTAAAGACCAAAAGCTCTCTTAATTGGAACTTGGGTGATGCCACCCTTAGGGACCAACAGAACATTGTGGGGCCTCACTCAAGGTCCTAATCCATATCTAAGGTAAAGGGGTGACATCCATCTCTTTGGGTGAGGATTCCCTATTTAGTGCCCTTTGCCTCTCATGCTGAAAAAGGCAGTTTTCCTTACTCTTTACCTCTCTGCTGGAGAGCTGTCTCTCCAAAACTTGCACCTGGAAGGTAAGTTGCATAAGCAATCGTCCAAAACTGCTTTAAGACCAGAGGAGAAGTGTCACACTTTTAAATCCAAGCAGCAGTGGGATGCAAATGACTGCGTTATCTGTTCTTGTACTCTGGGATTCTGCTCTCTCGGTAAGTTCCTCCCTAAATCCTGAAGGAGAGGAGAGACAGACGAGAGAGCTGGAAAGGCCAGCTGCACCAGGTCCTGAACCTTTTGAGAATGCTTACGAGGTCTGCATTCTGTTTTGGGACTAACACAGGAGATGTTAACCCAAATCGCAGAGACTGGGCTTCAGGAAGCTGGCTGAATAGGCCCAGGAGTGTCAGGGACATCTACTTTTCCATGGGGTTTCCTCTTCTCTCCAGATGGGCACAGGGAAGGAAGAAGGGAAAATTCCACATGAACAAGTCTTCTTTACCTTGAGAACCTTTTCCTGAGGCATGCATGGGCTCCCACATTCTTTTTTTTTTTTTTTTGTGATACCGGGGATTGAACTCAGGGGCACTCGACCACTGAGCCACATCCCCAGCCCTTTTTTGTATTTTATTAGAGACAGGGTCTCACTGAGTTGCTAAGTGCCTCGCCATTGCTGAGGCTGGCTTTGAACTCGCGATCCTCCTGCCTCAGCCTCCCAAAGTTCTGGGATTACAGGCGTGCGCCACTGCGCCCGGCTCGCCCACATTCTTTAAATATCTGTGTTAGGTGGGAATTCAGGGACACCAAGATGGCAGAGGTGAGGTAAAAGAAGAATGCCACGGGAGGACAAAAACAAGTCAGGGAGACAAGTCATGTCCCATTACCATGACAACTCAGGCCAAATAGGACTTATCACCATGACAATTCCTAACACAGGTTTGGTATTTTTAAATGACCAATGGGGTAAAGTGGGCAGTATTCTAATTAGGTTTTCTTAAGTAACCAGTGGGGGGAAATTGGACAATATTCTAATCAGGTATCATCAGGTACCCAACGGGAGCAAATGGAGCAAGGTCTTCAATCAGGTCCATGTAAGGAAGAGAACACCTCACAGATCAGCATGATAAAACACTGATTTCCAGACATGAGGCCTTGGGTCTCTCCCTCTTGCTTGATTCACTCTGCTCTACGTAACGAAGAGCTACTTTCACCTTCACCTTCAATAAATCTTGACTTGCCTGTTACCTGTGTGTGTCTTGCTCAATTCTTTGTTCGGGACACCAAGGACTTGGACCCAAACTGGCAACTTGGACCCTGACAAAAATATCTGCACAGATTCTAATCGGATCCCAAAGTGCTCTCCGGTCTGATAAGGATGTTCCATGTTCACCCTTCCTGGAGTAATTGTGGCTGTGTGTGTGTGTGTGTGTGTGTGTGTGTGAGTGTGTGTGTGGTGCAGAGGATCAAACCCAGGGCCTTGTGCATGCGAGGCAATCACTCTACCAACTGAGCTATATCCCCAGCGCATTTTTTTCCCCCCAGAACTTCTGTCTTGTTTGAGTTCATGGTCTTTGGGGTGAATTCACTTTGGGTCCTGCGTAATTAAATTAATATATTTTGTTCTGGTTAATCTTGTTTTGTCTAACTGGAGTTTTTTTTTTTTTTTTTTTAAGACCTCTCTCTGTTCTTTCTGCTGTCTTTATTCAGAGGTCAATTATTCAAGGAAAAACTCTAAAATCTTTTTTTATAGGTTCTTATGTATTTTTTTTTAAATCCATTCATCTATTGAAAGGCACCTTGTTGCTTCCTGACTTGGAGCAACAACGCCGCGGGAGAAAAACTCGGAGGCAGAATGAAGATGAAAGAAGTTTTTTTTTATTCTTCGGCTTTAGCAATCTCTCAAACTCTAACACTGGCTCTTTCAGCAACCTCTCTGACTCTTTACTTTTTCTGACTACTGACTCTTTACTTTACTTCTTTACTTTACTTTCTTTTACTTTTACTTTCTTAGAGAGAGCTTAGAGAGAGAAAGAGAGAGAGAGCTTTTTCTTTCTTCTTTCGTCTTCAGCAGCCTCGGCCTGACTCCGACCAGGAACTGCTTCTTCTCTATATCTTCCTAGTCTGACTCCTCACCCGGTTATATATCTTTAGCTTTAACAAGGACCACAGGTGCGTCATACAGTTCGCAGGCATACAAAGATTCTTTCAGGTGGAAACCAGAACATCTCTTATGGCCGTCAGCTAACCGCAATTAACCATCTCCTATTAGGGCTCCTTCAGCACCTAGGTTGGTTCCACAGTTCAGCTATTCTGAGTTGAGCTTACACTGGATATTCTTTTTTTTTATTATTTATTTTTTTATTTTGGTACTGGGGATTGAACTCAGGCGCACGCTGTTGCTGGCTGAAGCGCTTGGAGCAACGGAGCCGCGGGAAAAACTTCAGAAGCAAACTGGAGACAAACAGCTTTTTATTCTGATAACTTTTCTCTCTGGTTCTAATAACGACTAACACACGCCAAAAACACACCCTAAAATGGCGCTGACCCGATCAGCAATCTCGGCCAAATCACTCGAGATCCCGCAACAAATCCCGTGAGACTACGGGTGGCGACAATGGCCAAATCTCCACGGCTCATAGTCAACTGCAATTAAAGTCAATCCCCAAACAGGGCTCCTGCAGCACGCAACCACTGGGCCACATCCCCAGCCCCTTTTTGTATTTTATTAGAGACAGGGTCTCACTGAGTTGCTAAGTGCCTCGCCATTGCTGATGATCTTGTGATCCTCCTGCCTCATCCTCCCAAGTGCTGGGATTACAGGCATGAGCCACCACGCTGGCTCTTAGAGTAGTTTTAATTTGCATTTCTCTAATTGCTAGAGATGTTGAACATTTTTTCATATATTTGTCGTCTGATTGCATAGCCTCTTCTGAGAAGTGTCTGTTCAGTTCCTCGGCCCATTTATTGACTGGGTTATTTGTTTTTTTGTTAAGGTTTTTGAGTGTTTTATATATCCTTGAGATTAGTGCTCTATCTGATGTGCTTGTGGTAAAGATTTTTTTAAAATATTTATTTATTTGCTTTAGTTGTACACAATGTGTTTACTTTTTTTTTTTTTTTTAATCTTTTTTTGGTACCAGGGATTGAACTCAGGAGCACTCAACCACTGGGCCACATCCCCAGCGCCTTTTTGTATTTTATTAGAGACAGGGTCTCACTGAGTTGCTAAGGGCCTCACCATTGCTGAGGCTGGCTTTTTTTTTTTTTTTTTTTTTTTTTTTTTTTTGGGTACCGGGGATTGAACTCAAGGGCACTCGACCACTGGGCCACATCCCCAGCCCTTTTTTGTGTTTTTATTAGAGACAGGGTCTCACTGAGTTGCTAAGTACCTCGCCATTGCTGAGGCTGGCTTTGAACTCACGATCCTCCTGCCTCAGCTGGGATTACAGGCGTCCCAAGTGCTGGGATGGCTACTCACGATGCCTCAGCCTCCCAAGTGCCAGGCCGCGCCCGCTCAATGCGTTTATTTTTACGAGGTGCTAAGGATGGAACCCGGGCCACGCACGTGATAGATGAGTGCTCTACTGCTGAACCACAACCCCAGCCCCTTGTGGTAAAGATTTGCTCCCATTCTGTAGGTTCTTTATTCACCTCACTGATTGTTTCTTTTGCTGAGAAGAAACTTTTCAGGTTGAATCCATCCTATTTATTGATTCTTGATTTTAATTCTTGCACTATAGGGGTCTTATTAAGGAAGTTGAGGCCTAACGCAACATGATGGAGATCTGTTGGGCCTACTTTTTCTTCTACTAGGCACAAGGTCTCTGGTTTAATTCCTAAGTCCTTGATCCACTTTGAGTTGAGTTTTTGTGCATGGTAAAAGATAGAGGTTTAATTTCATTTTGTTACATGTGGATTTCCAGTTTTCCCAGCACCATTTGTTGAAGAGGATATATTTTTCCAATGTATGTTTTTGGTGTCTTTGTCTAATATAACTGTAGGTATGTGGGTTAGTCTCTGTGTCCTCTATTCTGTACATTGGTCTACATGTCTGTTTTGGTGTCAATACCATGCTGTTTTTGTTACTATCGCTTTGTAGTATAATTTAAGGTCTGGAATAGTAATGCCATCAGCTTCACTCTTCTTGCTAAGGATTGCTTTGGCTATTCTTGATTGTTTCCTTTGCTACGATGATTTTTAGTTTGATATCATCCCACTAAATATTATATTCTGACAATGGAACACTGGACTTTCGTTTTCTCACTCCTTCTTGCCAGTTTTATTTTTCCTTTCACATGAATATTATGCACCTCAGTTACTCAAGTCCTGTTGACATTGGAATCAACCAAATTGGAGTATAATGGCACCCCCTTTTCCACAGAAAATTTTAAATGGGCTTCTCCAGAAATCTTCACCATGGATGATTTTAGGACTGTCAGCGAAAGAGTCTCTACAAAAGAGTTCAATATAGATAAACTTCCTATTTTCCTGTTGCTCTATTACTTGGCCACTGGCCTGGAAGAAATCAGCACTCCA
Organism: Tamias sibiricus; assembly: GCA_025594165.1. Lineage (NCBI taxonomy): Eukaryota > Metazoa > Chordata > Mammalia > Rodentia > Sciuridae > Tamias > Tamias sibiricus. The sequence continues at coordinate 11,427,311 of CM046673.1, forward strand.
GGTGCTGGATGCACCTTTACTTGTTTTTCATAAACATGTATCCAGTAGAGTAGTTTGTAGAAGTGTGTTTGCAGATGCAAAGTGTGATAATAAAAAGACAAATTCTTTAAAAAGGCTTCTGGCCTTGAGCTGGAGCTTCACAGATATGTCTACATTTCTAAGATAAGAGAAGTTACCAACTGGGCTCCATGGTAACAGCTGGCAGGGGGAGGAAAGAAAAGGGAGAAGAAGCTCTCCCCTTCTCAGGTGTTGTCCTTGAAAGGTTTAACTTTCCCAAAACAGTGAAAGAAAAAAACTGCTTTCATGTGAACTTCTGTAAACTGTGAACTTCTGAGCCCCTCCTCTTACATGCTGTGTATAAAATTCTGAAACTATCTGAACTCAGGATTCAGGGGATTAATTCATTACACCAAGATCTGTACCCTCTGAACCTGGCTGCAGCCAAATAAAACTGTTTCCTGTTATCTTTGGTGCCCTGCCACATCTGTCCCTACAACAGGAGCACAATGGTTTCGCTCTCTGCACCGACAGAGGCCATTCTTACCACCTACCCTTCTTTTGGGGGAGATGAGGAAAAGGAAAAGTTGGTTTTTCAGAGGCTGCCATCCCCCTCAGTTACAAAAGGGGACAGTGCAGACCCTGTCCCTACTCCTCTCCTTCCTCTCTGCTTCTCTCCCCCTCAAGTCCTGACATCCAAAGAGGGGAATGACATCAGTGCAGTTGCTTCTACACACAGCAAATGTCAGGATTATCATTCATATTTAGCAAAATGCTAATAAGGAACTGATTATAATTCCACTTAAAACCATCAGGCCCTGAAATATTACTTGCCACAAATCCTCCCACGTCAGCTGATTTTTTTTTTTTTTTTTTTTTTTTTGTACTGGGGATCGAACTCAGGGGCACTCGACCACTGAGTCACATCCCCAGCCCTTTTTTGTATTTTATTAGAGACAGGGTCTCACTGAGTTGTTAAGTGCCTCGCCATTGCTGAGGCTGGCTTTGAACTCGCGATCCTCCTGCTTCAACTTCCAAGTTGCTGGGATTACAGGCGTGCACCACCAAGCCCCGGAGCTGTTTTTCAAGTGTGGGGAAGACAGGCAGGAACAAGCTTCCTCCCCCAGCTTCAGAGGTTTACACAAAGACTAGGATATCATAAGGGCGAGGCACTCGGGTTTCAAAAGTTCCAGCTAGAAGATACAAACGTGCAAGGGCCAGGAGCCAGCCCGCTGCGGCAGCCTTTGAGTGGAGGTGAGTGGCTCACCCATGCCCAGTGACCTGTGAGTCCTGGCTGTCTTCATGTGTCCTGAGTTCCTTATAACCCCTTTACACAGAGCATTTGGAAGGGAGGTTTGAAAACTCAACCACCTCTTCCTTCTGAACAGGCGCTGCAGATTTTCACCCAGTCTAGAATGTTCTGCAGGGCTCTTCTGTAACAGTGAAGCCAGTGCCCCACTCCCCTGAGGTGAGCGGGGATGGTGGCGAGCTCTTGCTGAGCTAGTGTGTGCTGTGTCACCTCCACAGCTCAGCACCTCTGATGCCAACTGCCAGGTGCCACCCCAGCAGCTATCTGGGGAAGAAGTTTCCATTGCTGATGTCATAAGGGCTTTGTGGGTCCCTGTCAACTGATTGGCTGTGGCTCCAGGTGTTGTCAGATCCAAGGCCCCCCGCTGGGTTCAATCCCCCCCCCACTAAAAAACAAAAACAAACAAAAAACCTAATAGACACAAGGAATTATGTTGACAGAGAGGAACAGATCAATGTTTTTGATAGATAGGTTACCCTCCCCCCTCAGAGTTTTCCACACCCTAAGAGAAGCAACCTTGTTTCATTCTCCAGACAAGATGTTCCAGACAGGATGTTCCTTCCCGGAGCAGAATGTTTCTTTTCCCCAGGCAAGAGCCAATAGGCTCGGGCTGGGGTTGTAGCTCAGCGGTAGAGCGCTCGCCTAGCACGTGCGCGGCCCGGGTTCGATCCTCAGCACCACGTAAACACATTGTGTACAACTAAAGGAAACAAATAAAATATTAAAAAAAAAAAAAAAGAGCCAATAGGCTTTAAGGTCGCTCTGTTCTATGGGCAAAGAGCCAACGGTGTTGGGGTTGCTCTAGTGCACCCCCCACCAGAAATCCCTATATAAGGCCCTGTTTGAGAGACTCAGATCAGACAGACAGAGACACACGGACACTGCAACAGCTCCAGACCCATCGCCTCCAGCTCGACGGCCGCTCCCAGCTGACAGCTCCAGCCTCCAGCCAGACAGCAGCTGCTTTAGCCGACAGCTCCAGAGATCCCAGCCGGTGCAACCAAGCACCCACCTTCTGTCCAGAGCTTGCACACTCCCCTCTCCCTGACTCCCCTCTCCCACCTCTTCGACCTTCGACCAGAGCACCTCTTCTCCGGTTTTCGCTACCAGCTACGAAGGCTGTTAAATAAATCTTTTGGCTGCACGGCTGTCCCCGGTGTGATGCTTTGCCCTTCAGTTTTAGACTTTGTTTCATGTCACTGCTTTAAAATTTGATTTTAGAGAACCCCCTAATTTTAATGACTGGACTAATTATACCCAACTTCACATTGACACAAACTTCTTGAGATTTACCTTCCACAAACCTTCTGCAACTTAGACATATTACACCTGGTTTTTGTTTGTTTGTTTGTTTGTTTGTTTGTTGGTACGAGGGATTGAACTCAGGGGCACTCAACCACTGGGCCACATCCCCAGCCCTTTTGTGTATTTTATTAAAGACAAGGTCTCACTGAGTTGCTAAGTGCTTTGTCATTGCTGAGGCTGGCTTTGAACTCGTGATCCTCCTGCCTCAGCCTCCCAAGTGCTGGGATTACAGGCATGCGCCACCATGCCTGGCTTAACTTGTTTATATCCTTAATTCCTCTTTCACCTTGGACTTTAGCACAAAAATATTACTTTGTCATATAAAATATTTTCTCATCCAGATACATTTCTTTTTCCTTCCAATTTTCTGAGTAAAATATGTCTTCATATCTATAATTTTCTTAATTTTTTTTAGTTTCAGACTCTTTCTTAAATTAATATTCTGAAATAATCCTTATGAAATTTCTGGATTTAGACAAATTACTTCATTTTAAATATATATTTTAGTTGTAGATGGACACAATACCTCTATTTATTTATTGACTTACTTAACATGGTTTTGAGGATTGAACCCCGTGCCTCATGCATACCATGAAAGCACTCTATCACTGAGCCACAACCCCAGCCCAAATTAATCCTTTTTAATAAGATTAGATACTCTACTCTTTTTTTTTTTTTTTTTTTTTTTTTTTTTTTGGTACCAGGGATTGAACTCAGGGACACTCAACCTCTGGGCCACATCCCCAGCCCTTTTTTTTTTGTATTTTATTTAGAGACAGGGTCTCACTGAGTTGCTAAGTGCCTCACTATTGCTGAGGCTGGCTTTGAACTCGTGATCCTCCTGCCTCAGCCTCCCAAAGTGCTGGGATTACAGGCGTGCGCCACCGCGCCCGGCGAGATACTCTACTCTTTTTACAGTACTTTTTTTTTTTTTTCGGTACCGGGCACTGAACTCAGGGGCACTCGACCACTGGGCCACATCCCCAGCCCTATTTTGTATTTTATTTAGAGACGGGGTCTCACTGAGTTGCTAAGTGCCTCGCCATTGCTGAGGCTGGCTTTGAACTCGCGATCCTCCTGCCTCAGCCTCCCAAGTGCTGGGATTACAGGCGTGTGCCACTGCACCCGGCTCCCAACACTCTTTTTACAGTACTTTAATCAAAACTCAGCTCCTTGCATATAGAGTTACACCCATTAGGTTTTTAACTCTTAATAACCTTGCTTTCCATTCTGTTTTATTTCCCCTCTGGCTGTCTTTCTTACATCCTGATTTTACATCTAAGGATAAAACCTGTATTCTGAAAATGGACCACCAAATTTTGAACATTCTCCCTCCCTCCAAGAGGTCAGTAAAATGAGCCTGCAGGGACTTTTTAAAAAAGCCGTGGCTAATGCTGCTTATCTCAGGTGCAAAATCTTGAGGATTCAGCCACAGTAAGCTGGTACTTGTACCCAAGGCCCGTTTGAGAAACTGTGCAGTGATCTGTCCTTTATCTTTAATCTTAATGGTGGTGGCCATGGACCTATTAACATAGAAATGAGTGCAGTCTGCTTATGTCTGGGTTCTTCATTTAATGCCTTCTTGCCTCCAACAGAGGAGCGGTCTGCCCCTGCACAGAGTTATTTTCAGTCTTTAAGGTCATTTATTGTTTCAATTAATCCAGGTCCTGTTGGTTCCCATGGCAGATGGGAAATCCACCACATGTGCTGGTGTTGAGCCCACTGTGTTGTACCAAAAATGTTGTATCCAGCATAATGCCAATTAAAACTCCAAGCCATGTCACACTTGAGCCAATAAAAAGCCTTTATTAAGCTGATCAGCGGCCACCATCCTCACACATCACACAGTGTGACAAGATGGCGCACAGGCAGTGATTTTTCAAGGGTTTATAAAGAGCAAAATCACAGAGGGAGGAATATTCAATTGCAGGGTTTTAGCCAATGCAAGCAAGCCACAGTACAGAAGCTGACTCTAGGCAGTTAGCAAGACAAAGCAATGGGTACAATAATATTTCCCACAGGACTTTCCAGGTTGATATAGCAATGATCAAGTAGAAGGGAATGGGGTCAAGATGACCCTAGTTGGGTACATGTTAGAGAATGGTTACTAACGTCTACACAATCAATCTCTGACAAGGTATTTGCCCAGGAAAAATGGAAACCAAAGAGAGCAATTTTACATTGTGTAGGAATTGCTGTTTTTATGCTGTCAAGCGTATTATGCTAGGTAACGATTAATGGGTACACAGGCAGGACTTTCCGTGTTCTGTTATTTCTGAGAAACAGAACTTTTCTCGGAACTCCTAAGATGGCTGCTAAAGAACAAGATGGAGTCCCTGTAGTTCTCTTATCACAACTGTTGTGCGTCATGACCTGTGAACTGAGTTCCTTGGTCACTCTACCCACCTCCAGTGTGCCGTGCATGGCCCTCAGATCAGACCTTAAAAGTGGCCCTTTGATTGGCTGTTTTTTGCTGGGTTAGACTTGCATCAAGCCTATAATTGTGTCCACACACCTCAAAGCATATTTGGCCCCTTCTGGTAATGGGAAAGGCCCAATGTGGTCTCTCTGCCAGCACTGAAGAGAGGCGTCACCTCATTTGATACACCCTTTGATGGCATCCGGTCTTAAGGGGTAGTGCTGAGCTAAGGCAAGGTGGTTCTGCCATGCAGCAGCAACACCAGACCTCTCTGTGGGCAGCCCCCAGCACGTCACAGCTGCCCATGTGGCCTCTCCACCTGCATGCCCAAATCCACGACGTAACCCATGACGACTTCCTCTGCTGGGGTTCCTCCAGCCATCTTATCTTTGCCAATTGGTCAGCCTGGTCATCAGCTGGAAATCAGAGAGGACAACGGCAGTCACATGGCACATCGTGATGACTTTGGTTTGGACACAGTGCCAAACGTCTTTCCAGAGCTGTTTCCCTATTACCCATCCATGGCCATAGAGGAGGCCACACTGCAGTCCTCTGCTTGTGGCCTCGCTGTCAGTGTAGAGAGTACTCGTCCACCTTCACGAGCAATCACCATCCATACCTCTCACACTCCAGCCCACTGCCAGCTGCGTCCTTGTCCTTCCTCCATCCACAGAGTCTCCGTTGCCGGATGGTCATCTGCAGCTGTCCACTCTGGGGGATTTCCTTTTTTTTTGTTGTTGTTACCGGGGATTGAACTCAGGGGCACTTGACCACTGGGCCACATCCCCAGCCCTTTTTTGTATTTTATTAGAGACAGGGTCTCACTGAGTTAAGTGCCTCGCCATTGCTGAGGCTGGCTTTGAACTCGCGATCCTCCTGCTTCAACTTCCAAGTTGCTGGGATTACAGGCGTGTGCCACCAAGCCCGGGAGCTGTTTTTCAAGTGTGGGGAAGACAGGCAGGAACAAGCTTCCTCCCCCAGCTTCAGAGGTTTACACAAAGCCTAGGAAATCAGAAGGGCGAGGCACTCGGGTTTCAAAAGTTCCAGCTAGAAGATACAAACGTGAAGGGGCCAGGAGCCAGCCCGCTGCGGCAGCCTTTGAATGGAGGTGCATGGCTCACCCATGCCCAGTGACCTGTGAGTCCTGGCTGTCTTCATGTGTCCTGAGTTCCTTATAACCCCTTTACACAGGGCATTTGGAAGGGAGGTTTGAAAACTCAACCACCTCTTCCTTCTGAACAGGTGCTGCAGATTTTCACCCAGTCTAGAATGTTCTGCAGGGCTCTTCTGTAACAGTGAAGCCAGTGCCCCACTCCCCTGAGGTGAGCGGGGATGGTGGCGAGCACTTGCTGAGCTAGTGAGTGCTGTGTCACCTCCACAGCTCAGCACCTCTGATGCCAACTGCCAGGTGCCACCCCAGCAGCTATCTGGGGAAGAAGTTTCCATTGCTGATGTCATAAGGGCTTTGTGGGTCCCTGTCAACTGATTGGCTGTGGCTCCAGGTGTTGTCAGATCCAAGGCCCCCCGCTGGGTTCAATCCCCCCCCCCGAACTAAAAAACAAAAACAAACAAAAAACCTAATAGACACAAGGAATTATGTTGACAGAGAGGAACAGATCAATGTTTTAGACTTTGTTTCATGTCACTGCTTTAAAATTTGATTTTAGAGAACCCCCTAATTTTAATGACTGGACTAATTATACCCAACTTCACATTGACACAAACTTCTTGAGATTTACCTTCCACAAACCTTCTGCAACTTAGACATATTACAACTGGTTTTTGTTTGTTTGTTTGTTTTTTAGTACCAGGGATTGAACTCGGGGGCACTCAACCACTGGGCCACATCCCCAGCCCTTTTCTGTATTTTATTTAGAGACAGGGTCTCGCTGAGTTGCTAAGTGCCTCGCCATTGCTGAGGCTGGCTTTGAACTGGCGATCCTCCTGCCTCAGCCTCCCAAGTGCTGGGATAACAGGCATGCGCCACCGCGCCCGGCTTGGGGGATTTGCTTTTGCTGCTGACTCTGCTGCTGGAGGTTGGCCTTCTCCAGGGGAAGGAAGGAAAGCCACATGTTCTGGCAGTTTCCCCTTTTTTGTTATAAACGTGAACACTCCCAGGAACTGTGGAAGTCTGAGGCTGAGAGGTGATGTGTTGTCTCTGTCTTGCTGTTGGAGGCATCCATCCCATCTCCTAGAGCTTGATGTCTGAGCTACCCAACACCACCGGCCCTGGCCATTTGTTGCAGCCATCTGCTGATGGGGCAGCTGGTCATGACCTTGACTGGTGCTCCCTGGTGGTAGGCTCCGTGGCAAGAAGGGCAGCATAAGTGTGTGCTTAACACATGGACGTAAGCCGGGCGCGGTGGCGCACGCCTGTAATCCCAGCACTTGGGAGGCTGAGGCAGGAGGATCGCGAGTTCAAAGCCAGCCTCAGCAATGGCGAGGCACTTAGCAACTCAGTGAAACCCTGTCTCTAATAAAATACAAAAAACGACTGGGGATGTGGCCCAGGGGTCGAATGCCCCTGAGTTCAATCCCCGGTACCAAAAAATAAAAAAATAAAAAAAAATAAGAACACATGGACGTGTGTCCTACGGGGTATAATATTCCTCTACCCTCTTCCACACTGTGCCCTAAATCCAATTTGGGGGTCTTATTTGATTTGCCCAGATCTATCCAAAGCCATCTGGAGTGGCATGGTGATAATAAGCTCAGCAAGTCTCAATGTGTCTAGTGTCCCAAGAGCTTGGGCTTATTTTACCACACATTTGAAACAAATACCTGCGTGTGCCGGTCGGTACAGCCCCATACTGTGTCCTCCACACATTACATAGGGACCAGATGAGGGATAAGAGCCCTCCAACAACCCAGTAGTCCCCCAAAATTTGTGTATTTGTTTTGCCATGTCAGGAAGTGGAAATGTCTGAGTTTCATCTGTTACAGCCTGAGCTATACAGCCTTTGTCTGACTGGATCAGACAAATCATACAAAACCCAGGATTCCACCAATAAGCAGGACCCTGCACTTTGTTGGGGTTTGTGGTCCATCTTCTCCCTTGCAAATGAGTCAGAAGCACGGGTGCCGCCTCGGTGAGGGCTGGAAAAGATTCAGAAGTCAAAAGTATGTTATCAATAGCCGGGCACGGTGACGCACGCCTGTTATCCCAGCACTTGGGAGGCTGAGGCAGGAGGATCACGAGTTCAAAGCCAGCCTCAGCAATGGCGAGGCACTTAGCAACTCAGTGAGACCCTGTCTCTAATAAAATACAAAAAAGGGCTGGGGATGTGGCCCAGTGGTTGAGTGCCCCTGAGTTCAATCTCCAGTACCAAAAACAACAAAAAAGTATGTCACCAATACAGTGGAATATTTTTACCAGCAAAAGTTGGGACCAGGGGCTGGGGTTGTGGCTCTGCGGTAGAGCGCTCGCTTAGCACATGTGCAGCCCAGGTTCGATCCTCAGCACCACGTAAAAATAAAGGCATTGTAGCCAGGCGCAGTGGTGCACCCCTGTAAATCCCAGCACTTTGGGAGGCTGAGGCAGGAGGATCGAGAGTTCAAAGCCAGCCTCAGCAATGGCGAGGCACTTAGCAACTCAGTGAGACCCTGTCTCTAATAAAATACCAAAAAGGGCTGGGGAGGTGGCCCAGTGGTTGAGTGCCCCTGAGTTCAATCCCTGATACCAAAAAATAAAAAAATAAAATAAAGGCATTGTGTACAACTAAAACAAATAAATATTTTTTTAAAAAAAAGTTGGGACCAGGTTTCTACATCTTGCACTACTGTACCATGACAAATGGGGGCGCTCTGGAGACACCCTTGAGCGGACATAGTAAATCTCTTGCTTTCCTCCTGAAGGCAATGGGTCTGACTCTTCAGGGCTGTATCTATGCTAAAGAAGCCATTATCAAAGTCTAGTACACAATGATACATTCTCAAATGAGAGCCAAGCACTTCTAAAACTGTGGCCCTTCAGGAAATGGCCCCATCAGGTGGAGGAGTCACCTCATTTGATAGCTATAATCCACCCCCATGCTCCAAGTTCATCTTGCTTTCTTACCAGCCACACAGGGGAGTTCAAAGGACCATAGTAAGTTGGGTGAATTAAGTTTTGTTAGGTCCTTAGGCGGAAGTAATTCCATTTTGAAAATCAGCTCCTGCCCACCCAGGCATGATCTTCCCATTAGGCCCACCCCAAAGACTCCCTAACTACCAAAACCCCTGCAAAGGTGCCAAATAACAATCACAAGACCAGAGGGGTTATTTTTAACTACTCCACTGTACTAGATTATAGTTAAGAATTTTTTCCCAGTAGGCTGCTGGGCCTTGCAGAAGGGCAGCCTGGCAGATAGTCTCTGTCAATAAACCTTTGCTTGAACTCAGAGTTTCATGTGTCTCTTGTGGATAGCTGCATCAGCTACCCTGACATGTTTGTTTATTTATTTATTTATTTATTAGTTGTAATTGTACTCAATACCTTTATTTATTTTTGTGTGGTCCTGAGGATTGAACCCAGGGCCCCGAAGGTGCTAAGGTTGTGGTTCAGTGCTCTACCACTGAACCACAAACCCAGCTCCCTGACATGTTTATTTAGCCAGTTCATGCATGGTCGTCTCCCTTATAGCTCTCTTTTTTTAACTTGGGGTTTTAATTTTTCAGTTTATTTTTTGTAAACCCAGGGCCTTGTGCATGCTAGGCAAGCACTGTACCACTGAGCTATGCACACAGCTCCCTTATCTCTAGCTCTTTTATTTTTTGTAGCTGGACACAATACCTTTATTTTATATATTTATTTATATGTGGTGCTGAGGATCAAATCCAGTGCCTTACACATGCCAGGCAAGAGCTCTACCACTGAGTCACATCCCCAGCCCTTCCTCATCTCTCTCTCTCCCTCTCTCTCTCTCCCTCTTTCTTTTGTGTGTGTGTGTGTTGCTAGGGATTGAACCCAGGGCCTTATGCATGCCAGGCAAGGACTCTACCAACTGAGCTGTATCCTCAGCCCCCTCCCTTATCTCTTGATGGACACCAGGGAGTCAATACTGTTTGGTGGTGACTAATTGGAGGGGTTCAGGCAAAACAGCAGGGGTTTTTAGGACGCCCCATTAACAGTGGAATGGAGCTATGAACACAAGGTAGGGAGTGGGTGAGTGGCCTTTGTTCTTCATCATCATGGGGCCCAAGAGTTCAAGGCCAGGCCTCAGAAACATAGAAACACTCTCTTCTTTCTTCTTTCTTTTTTTTTTTTTTTTTTTTTTTTTTTTTTTTGGTACCGAGGATTGAACTCAGGAGCACTCGACCACTGGGCTCTTTTTTTTTTTTTTTTTTTTATTTTTATTTTATTAGAGACAGGGTTTCACTGAGTTGCTAAGTGCCTCACCATTGCTGAGCTGGCTTTGAACTCATGATCCTCCTGCCTCAGCCTCCCAAATGCTGGGATTATAGGCAAGCACCGCCGCGCCCAGCACCGCTGTGGTTTTTTTTTGTTGTTGTTGTTTTTTTGTTTGTTTTGTTTGTTTTTTGTTTTTAGGGGCACTTGGGATGGAACCAGAGGCTCATGCATGTTAGGTAAATGCTCTACCACTGAGCTACATCTCCAGCCCGAGATCCCATCTCTGTCAAGGGCAAAAGTCTGAATGAAGCCAGTCTCTTCACATAAGATGGAGTGCCGTGTGTGTGTGGGGGGGGGGGGGGGGGGGGGGGGGGGGGGGGGGGGGGGGGGGATGGAACCAGGGACTCCCTCTCGCTAGGCAAGTGCCCTGCCACTGAGCTACACGGCCCGCACACTTTCAATTGTCTGTATTTGCAAACAAGGGTCACGAATGGAGGCACAGGATTATGCCAAGCCCCTGATTCCTGGAGGACATCACTTCCTCTTGCTCCAGTGTGGCAGACCTGGGTGACTCTCTAGTTCTGCACTTGCACCCCAGTGGGTGCTCGTCAAGGGGTCCCAGCACCTGGAGCGAGACGAAGGCCTGGGCTTTCCTGCACACGCCTCTGCTCCAGCAGCTGCAGGGAGACCTCAGCGTCCCGCCCTCCGTGCCGAGGTTCTGCTTCAGGCCTAAAAGGGCAGGAGGGGAGAGGTTCCGGCCAACAGACGCCGTGGGGGTCCGCTCAGCTAGGTGACCTCCCCCATTGTCAATCAGGCAAAGAGGGCGCCGCCGGGAAGGAGGGTGTGGCCACGCTACGCAAGGCGCCTCGGTGTCGCCGCGCGCTTCCGCCGCAGTCCGCCGCGCGTGCCTCGCCGCCGCGGAGCGCTCGGGGGGCCGCGCCGTGGCGTGGGCGGCTCCGGCAGGAGGCGAGGGGACGATGCCGGGACCGCCGGGCCGGGAGATGGTGAGTGCGGGGCGGGCGCCCTGGGACCGGCGGGCTCCTCCGGCCGGGTCCCCGAGTCGCCGGCAGAGTCCGCCCTCCGTCCCCACAGCCGCGGGTGGGGCGGGGCGGGCAGCCGCGACCCGGTGTCCCTCCCGCCCCGCCCCGTCCCGCCCCTGCGCGCCCCTACCTGGGCGGCTCCGCGGCTCCGCGGCTGTGCGGCGCCCACAAGGGTCGCGGGGACCCAGGCTCGCTTGTGCGGGGCGCGCGCGCGGGAGGACCAGGGCCGCGGGGCCCGTCCCTCCTTTCTCCCGGGAGCATCAGCTTCCGAAGGTGCGGGCAGCGCTGGCTCAGATTCAGTCTGCTCCTCTAGCCTGGCTCTGTCTAGGGCTGATAATAAATCCCTAAATTTCCAGATCCTTCCCCGCATTTCCAGATGTTATCTTCGAATCCCCAACGCGACGCATCGTCTATCCCTGTTTAGCCTCCGTGGTGCGTTTCCAACCCACGCAGCATTTTAATAACCTTTTTGCCCACAGAGCCGTTGATAGCTCTTCTTCAAAGACTCATTTCTAGTTTGTGGACATTTCACATGAAAGGAAAGCAGAGAATAACCATCTGGAACCACTTGTACAGAATCCATATATCTCTGCTAGTATGTTTCCTAGACACAGCCATCCTAGGGGATTCCTTTGGATTGAGGTGGCTCTTTGCAAACTCTCTTGGTGATGTGTCCCTTCAGGCACTCCCTTGTTTTGCAGCCTTGGACATATTTATTCTCCTAGTTGAGCATCGGGTTTTTTGTTTTGTTTTGTTTTGGTACTGGGGATTGAACTCAGGGGCACTCGACCACTGAATCACATCCCCAGCCCTATTTTGTATGTTATTTAGAGACGGTCTCACTGAGTTGCTTAGCGCCTTGCTTGTTGCTGAGGCTGACTTTGAACTCGCTATCCTCCTGCCTCAGCCTCCCAAGCAGCTGGGATTACAGGCGTGCGCCACTGCTCCTGGCTTGAGTATTTTAAATAGATGCAAAATGTATATAGTCACTAGAGCTTAAGAAATAGTCTACAATAGTTCCAAAGAGACTAGAAAGAGATGAATCTCATGAAAATAAAATATTCCTTGGGCCCAGGATGTAACTCAGTGGTAGAGTACTTGCCTAACATGCAAGGCTAGGGTTTAATGTCCAGCACTGAAAAAAAAAAAAGTCCAATAAAATAAAATATTCCAATATAACTTTGTATTTGCTTAAAAAAAATTCTTGTTTCTGTTTGTTTCGCCTCTTAGCATGTAAGTCCCTGAGATCTGTTATTTTATTTTATTCATCTATTTATAGGGTCCTGGGGAACCTAGGGCCTCCCACATATTAAGCAGTTACTCATTTACACCCCCAGCCCCAACACCTTAGATGTGTTCAGATGTGACTGATAGTTTAGCAAACCATTTCTTGCTGTGGAAATCATTAACTGACATCTTCATTTTCTAAAAGTAATACTTGTGGGTTACAAAAGTGTCTTACAATTTTCTTGCTTTCTTTACATGTGAACACTAGATTTGAGTAATTTTGCCAGATTCTTAAACACTTGTGTGTTTGTCATTTAAAGTTGTTAGTACTGCTGGGGGCCCAATGGTGCATTCCTGTGACCACAGCAACTCCAGAGACTGAGAGGGGAGGATTGCAAATTCAAGGCCAGCCTCAGCAATTTAGTGAGGCCCTAAGCAATTTAGCAAGACCCTATCTCAAAAATGTAAAAAGGGAGGGGCTGGGTGCCGGGGTCCAGCTCCAGCAGGGGAGAAACACACACCACACAGGTCTGGAGGCTTAACTCTTACTTTTACTTTCTTTCCCCAGTTTATATAGCCCAGAAAGCACAGCTTTTTACATTACAGCTTTTGAAGTTACATCGAAGAATTTCAGAGTGATACATTCTGAGGGAAACAGGGTTTTTTCTACGTACATTCTACTGATTAATCTTATCTAGAGACGTAGGAAAAGCATACATTGATCAATCTTAAATGTCAAGAACAATGTATAGCAATACAAAACTTTTTTTTTTTTTTTTTTTTTTTTTTTTTTGGTACTGGGGATTGAACTCAGGGGCACTCGACCACTGGGTCACATCCCCAGCCCTTTTTTTGTATTTTATTTAGAGACAGGGTCTCACTGAGTTACTAAGTGCCTCGCCATTGCTGAGGCTGGCTTTGAACTCGTGATCCTTCTGCCTCAGCCTCCCAAAATGCTGGGATTACAGGCGTGCACCACCGCGCCCGGCTTCAAAACATGTTTTTACCTAAACCTATTTTTGTAGCCCCTTAAGTCCACTCATAATGTCTTACAGCTAGATTGCCCTAATACATCTTACTTAAACTTTTTTTTTTAAATATTTTTATTTATTTGCTTTAGTTGTACACAATGCGTTTTATTCAATGCATTTTAAAAAAAAATTTAATATTTATTTACTTTAGTTGTACACAATGCAATACATTTTATGTTTATGTGGTGCTGAGGATCGAACCTGGGCCGCACACGTGCGAGGCAAGCGCTCTGCCGCTGAGCCACAACCCCAGCCCTCGATGCATTTTATTTGTACGTGGTGCTGAGGATTGAACCCGGGTCACCCACGTGCTAGGCGAGCGCTCTACCGCTGAGCCACAATCCCAGCCCCTCTTACTTAAACTTTAACTGAACTCAACTTATTAGGTTCCTATTGTTTCCTGTAATTACTTTGTTTTGAACTTAGGAAGAAGGAAGTATAGTTATTATTCAGAAGTCAGGCTAACGGGTGTTATTCTCTTGATCAAATGTCAGATCTAAGGGGTCTCTACTATGGAAAACTTATATAGATATATCCTAAAGTAATATCCTGAACTACTTAAAAAATAAAAGGAGTCCTTATCAATCACAAGAAGACACTTAAAGCCTTATTACTATAACAAGGAAAGGTTAAACAGCGGGGCATAGCAAGAGCCACAAGTTTAATTATTACTTACAAGCCTAATGTCTAATTATAAAAACCTGTTATACTAGTATGCTTAAGAATTTGTTATTGAGCTCCTGACTTAGATTCCACAGGGAAATAATTTAGTGTGGTCAGCTTCATGCTTAATGATTAATGCATTAGACCTAGTGGCCACATAGGTGGGAAGCAAAGTAGTAGGAATATAGAGAGACAGAGTTAGCCACTCCAGCGCCATATTTGTGTTACATCTTTTTAAAAAATATTTATTTATTTACTTTAGTTGTACACAATGTGTTTATTTGTACGTGGTGCTGAGGATTGAACCCAGGCCGCGCACGTGCTAGGCGAGCACTGTACCGCTGAGCCACAATCCCAGCCCTGTGTTACATCTTTTTCTTAGAAAAGAGGGAAAAATGCCCTGCTTTTTTCCTTTATAATTGATGAGAATGCCCTGCTCACTCATCATAAGGAAGGTGTCACAGCTGGGGAGATAGAGTGCTTGCCTAGCATGCATAAGGCCCTGGGTACAATCCCCAGCACCGCATAAAAAATTAAAAAAAAAAAAAAAAAAAAGGGCTAGGGATGTGGCTCAGTGGTGAAGTACCTCTGGGTTCAGTCCCCAGTACCAAAAATAAATAAACAGGTAAAACAAATTGTCAGTAGTGGTTCAAAACTATGGGACCAGGGAGCAGAGGCCCCCAGAGGTCAGTTACTCCAAGCTAAAGCCGTATTTCCAGCATGCAAAAGGAAGTAATGGTAATCCCAGTTGTGTCTTTTTGGGAGCCTTTCCAAAAGTCTTAGCCTCTTCACAGCCCATCACACAAAGGAGCCCTTTGTGCTGAGAAAAATGGCTGAACACTGGAAATCTGGGGATCCAAAGGCACGTGTAGTTGGGAAGTATAGGAAGGGTGAGGCCCTCTCTCAGGTTTTGGGGTTTTTTTATTTTGTTTATTTTGAGGTGGGGTCTTGGGCTGGGGATGTAGCTCAGTGGTAGAGCACTTACCTAGCACACATGAGGCTCTGTTCCATCCCCAGTGCCCCTCAAAAAAAAAAAAAAGAAGATGATGATGAAAGAAGAGCCAGGGGTGTCCAGGGTGTCTCTATGTTGCCAAGGCCTGGCCTGTTGGGCTCAAGCAATCCTCCTGCCTTAGCCTCCCAAGTGACTGGGACTATAGGCCTGCACCACAGTTTTGAGGGTCCTTTGTTTGTTTGTGGTACTGGGGATTGAACCCAGGACCCAGGGGCACTCTTACCACTAAGCTACATCCCCAGCCTTTTGTTTTGTTTATTTATTTGTTTTAGTTGTACACAATGCCTTTATTCTTATGTGGTGCTGAAGATCAAACCGGGCTGCAAGCGCTCTACTGCTGAGCCACAACCCCAGTCCCGAAGCCGTTTTCACTTTTTTTTTTTTTTTTTGAGACAGGATCTTTCTAGGTTACCCACACTGGCCTCCAACTTGCAATCCTCCTGCCTCAGCCTCTGGAGTCGCTGGGATCACAGGCATGTGCCCCTGTGCCCAGATGCCTCTGAAGTTTTAATTGTGGTTTCCTTTGACTTACATTTGAGTTTCTGTCCATACTGTAAATGCATTCAAAGCATAATTTGTGCATACTGAGGGGGTTTGGCTTCTGTTTTCCGGATTTAGGGTAAAGGAATTTGGGAGCTTATTTAGATCAGAACCTCAGTCTCAATCTGGTGGCGAGTTTGCTGCCCTGGAGAGATGGAAGCCTGAAAGGGAGCATTTCTCTGCTGTCAGGAGAGGTGTGTGCAGCTCCTGAAGGTGCTGTCCGGAGTCCCTGCCCTCCGTCATGAGAGACTGACCCCTTCCAGGGCTTACGTCTCTCAAACTGGGAGAGTCTGGCTCAGATTTCAGGAATATATTTAACTTCTTCTTTTTTTTTTTTTTTTTAAATGTGCTGAGGATCAAACCCAGTGCCTCACGCGTGCTAGGCAAGCGCTCTACCACTGAGCTTAATTTTAAATTTTTAGTTATGTTTTTCTTTTGTTGTGTTTTTATTTTTTATTATTATTATTATTTTTTTTTTTTTTTTTTTGCAATGCTGGGGATAAAACCTAAGGACGTATTGCTTCGAAGGCAAGTGCTCTCTGCCCCCAGGCTCCTAAAGTCTTTGATACTTAGAAATTGGCTTGACAAAATGGAGTCACTGATGCCTTATGCCCTAGTTAGCTATCATGGCCCCGTATAAGTTAAACAGGACCTTGAAATATTAAGAACTATTATTAGGGCTGGGGTTGTGGCTCAGCGGCAGAGCGTTCGCCTCGCACGTGCGCGGCCCGGGTTCGATCCTCAGCACCACGTAAACATAAATGCGTTGCATTGTGTACAACTAAAGTAAATAAATAAATATTTTAAAAAAAGAACTATTATTAAAAAATATTTCACCCCCACCAGGCACAGCAGCAGCAGCTGCGGAGGCTGAGGCAGGAGGATCGTGAGTTCAAAGCCAGCCTCAGCAAAAGTGAGGCATTAAGCAACTCAGAGAGGCTCTGTCTCTAATAAAACACAAAATAGAGCTGGGCATGTGGCTCCATAGTTGAGTACCCCTGAGTTCAATCCACTGTACCCCCAAAAAAAATTCATGAAGAGGTGACTGTTCCTTCTGTTCCACTGTTTGTTTGTTTGTTTGTTTGTTTCTTTTTTGGTACTGGAAATTGAACCCAGGAGTGCTTTACTATGGAGCTATATTCCTGTAAGTTTTACTTTTTATTTTGAGACAGGGTCTCACTAAGTTGCTTAGGGGCCTTCTAAAATGCTGAGGCTAGCCGGGCGCGGTGGCGCACGCCTGTGATCCCAGCACTTTGGGAGGCTGAGGCAGGAGGATCGAGAGTTCAAAGCCAGCCTCAGCAATGGCGAGGCACTTAGCAACTCAGTGAGACCCTGTCTCTAATAAAATACAAAAAAGGGCTGGGGATGTGACCCAGTGGTCGAGTGCCCCTGAGTTCAATCCCCAGTACCACAAAAAAAAAAAAAAAAAAAAAAAAAAACTAAAATGCTGAGGCTGGCTTTGAACTCACGATCCTCCTGCCTCAACCTCCCAAGTGCTGGGATTACAGGCATACGCCACCATGCCCAGCTATGATTAGTCCATTTTGATAAAATTATACAAACATATGATATATCTTTTTTTTTTTTTTTTTTTTTTTTTTGTTGTGGTACCGGGGATCGAACTCAGGGGCACTCGACCACTGGGCCACATCCCCATCCCTTTTTTTGTATTTTATTTAGAGACAGGGTCTCACTGAGTTGCTAAGTGCCTATCCATTGCTGAGGCTGGCTTTGAACTCGTGATCCTCCTGCCTCAGCCTCCCAAAGTGCTGGGATTACAGGCGGGTGCGCCCGGCCATATGATATATCTTATTCTAATTAGGACCCCTTTCTTCTGGGTGGGCACTATGGTGGGGTTCACGTAAGTAATTTCCTATGTATATACAGGAAAATTATGTTAGTTTTATTTTACCATCTTTCCTATTCCCATACCCGCTCCTTCCTTTTGTTCTTTGTCGAATCTACTGAATTTCCCTCCAGCAACCCTTATTGTGGTTTAGCTTCCACATATCAGTGAAAACATTTGACCTTTGGGTTTTTTTGTGTGTGTGTGATTGGCTTATTTCACTTAGCATGATATCTCCGGGTTCATCCATGCCCAGCATCTTGATTAAATCCCTGAAAATTATCTGGTGCCGGAGGGAGGGCTGCGCACTCCATGACTCCTGTGAAGAAACAGTGGGCCTCTCCGCCCCCACGGCATCTTTTGGGTTCTTTTGATGCTTCCGAGGCAGCATAGCTTTTACAAATGTGGTCTAAGGTCCTTTATGCTGTTGCAAGTGGGCTCTTCTGGAATGAGCAGCTTTCCACAAGAGGCTGTGGGAGTGGCCTTCACACAGGTGCAAAGGTGTGTTCAGACTCCTTCCCCGGAGAAGCCCCAGCACTCTCCTCTCAGGCCTCCTGAAGCTACACGCAGTGGCCATAAGTCGTCCATGGGCTTCTGAGGTGAGAGGCTGCCATGTCGGGATGGAACCCAGGGCCTGGTGAATGCTGGGCAGCCGCTCTACCACGCAGCTACCCCACCCCTGTAGTTATATTTAATGGGGTTTCCGTAGTTTTTGTGCCTCAGTGTGAGGCCACTCATTCACTCATCCATGCCCATGGTCATGCTGTTGGGGCTTTATGTTCATTTTGTGCTTTGTGAAACGTACTACTCTTATTTATTTATTTATTTATTTATTTTTTGTGGTACCGGAGATTGAACTCAGGGGCACTCGACCACTGGGCCACATCCCCAGCCCTTTTTTGTATTTTATTAGAGACAGGGTCTCACTTAGGTGCTAAGTGCCTCGCCATTGCTGAGGCTGGCTTTGAACTCACGATCCTCCTGTCTCAGCCTCCCAAAGTGCTGGGATGACAGGCGTGCGCCACCGCGCCCGGCACTCTTATTTTTATTTTAATCTCGCAGCATAAATTCACAGCAAATTCTCCGGAAATTGTATTTTAAACTGCTGGATTATGGTCAAGTTGAAATCTATAGGAAGAGGGGGGTAGAATGTATCAGTTGACTCTTCCTCTTTTTCTACATAGAGGTCTCTTACAGCCATCAACTCAGCTACTTGGGAGGCTGAGGCAGAAGGATTGCAAGTTCAAAGCCGGTCTCAGCAACTTAGCAAGACCCTGTCTCAAATAATAAATAAAAAGGGCTGGGGCTAGGGTCGTGGCTTAGCAGCAGAGTGCTCGCCTAGCATGTGTGAGGCGCTGGGTTCGATCCTCAGCACTACATAAAAATAAATAAATAAAATAAAGGTATTGTATCCAACTACAACTAAAAAATAAATATTTTTAGAAAATTAATTAATTAATTAAAAGGGCTGGAGATGTTGCTCAGTGGTTAAGTGCCCTTGAGTTCAATTCCTGGCCCTAAAAAAGGAGAAGGAGAAAGAAGAAGGAGAAAAGAAATGAGATGAAAAATTTCACACACACACACACACACACACACACATACACACAAACACAATTGATGAAAAGGGTTTCTCTCATTTTTCCAAGTTTCCCTTCCCTTTTTTGTACTGGGTATTGAACCCATGGGCACTTAACCACTGAGCCACATGCCCAGCCCTTTTTGTCTTTTATTTTGAGACAGGGTCTCCCTAAGTTGCTGAAGCTGGTCTTGAACTTGGAATCTTCCTGCCTAAGCCTTCTCAGTCACTGGGATGACAGGCATGCACCACCACTCTCAGCTTCTTCCAAGTTCAACTAGGCACTACCATTAGATACCAATAGGACTTGCCAGTGACTATAGTAAAAATGTAGCTGTTAAGCCGGGCGCAGTGGCACACACCTGTAATCCCAGCACTTGGGAGGCTGAAGCAGGAGGATCGCAAGTTCAAAGCCAGCCTCAGCAAGGGCGAGGCATTTAGCAACTCAGTGAGACCCTGCCTCTAAATAAAATACAAAAAAAGGGCTGGGGATGTGGCCGAGTGCCCCTGAGTTTAATCCCCAGTACCAAAAAAAAAAAAAAAAAAAAAAAAACTATAAGTCCATTTGTTCCCGGCACTGTTGACTTACAGAAGTGAGTGTGGACAGAGATAAACTGATGACCAAGGCAAAAAATAAGTGTTTGGAATTGTGTGTGAATTTAGGAATTTGAGTACAGGCTTCCAGCCCTGGTAATCTCACTCCTTATCTGTGCATGTATGTGGGATATTGTAGGACTCGGTGGTCTTTGAGGACGTGTCTGTGAACTTCACCCAGGAGGAGTGGGCTCTGCTGGACCCTTCCCAGAAGAAACTCTACAGAGATGTGATGCAGGAAACGTTCAGGAACCTGGCCTCTGTCGGTAAGGGTGACATCATCCCTTCCCTTAGTTAATCAGAGGGCGGGTGTTTCTTGCTCATCATTACAGATCTAAGACAAAGAAGGCGAAAAGTAAATACGTTGGTAAACAAACCAGGCACGATCAGCTCCTTATGGACCTAGGATCTGGAAATGTTGTTGGGGTAGCTGGTGCAGATATCCTTAAGAGGCACAGCTCTGAGTTCAAGCAAAGGTTTATCGACAGAGAATATCTGCCAGACTGCCTGTCTGCAAGGAGTAGCAGTGTGCTGGAAAAAAACTTTTTAATGATATAGTTATTATAATTAAGTAGTTAAAAATAACCCATCTGGTCCTGTGATTATTATTTCGTGCCTTTGCTCTGGTTTCAGTAGTTACGGACTCTTTGGAGGTGGGCCTAATGGGAAGGTCATGCCTGGGTGGGCAAGTGCTGATTTTCAAAATTGGCTCATAAAGAGCTGGTCTACAGTCTGATGAATGAGTGCCTGTACTTGACCTTGTTAAAAAAAAAAAAAAAAATTCAGGCATTTTACCAGATAAGGTCCTGTTAAGAACACTATGATAAGCCGGGTGCGGTGGCGGTGGCGCACGCTGTAATCCCAGCACTTTGGGAGGCTGAGGCAGGAGGATCGTGAGTTCAAAGCCAGCCTCAGCAATGGTGAGGCACTTAGCAACTCAGTGAGACCCAGGAAAGAGGGAAGGGAGGGAGAGTTAGGGAAAAAGAAAAGGGAAGGAGAGAAGGAGAAAGGAAGGAAAGTAGGGCTTAAAACCCCACTGTTAAACCGGGCGCGGTGGCGCACGCCTGTAATCCCAGCACTTGGGAGGCTGAGGCAGGAGGATCGCGAGTTCAAAGCCAGCCTCAGCAATGGCGAGGCACTTAGCAACTCAGTGAGACCCTGTCTCTAATAAAATACAAAAAAAAAGGGCTGGGGATGTGGCCCAGTGATTGAGTGCCCCTGAGTTCAATCCCCGGTACCACAAAAAAAAAAAAAAAAAAAAGAACACTATGATGACCATCCCAGTAGGAGTTTTATGGGGAGCAGGAACTCATTAATTCTTTGCTAAATGTACTAATAAACTAGTGAACTAATGAAATTAGGAAGAAAAAAAAAAAGAATACTATGATGGGCTGGGTTGTGGCTTAGTGGTTGAGCGCTTGCCTCGCGAGGCGCTGGGTTCAATCCTCAGCACCACATAAAAAAAGAAATAAATAAAACAAAGACATTGTGTCTGTCTACAACTAAAAAAAAAAAGAGAGAGAGAGAGAGCACCATGATGAGTGTAAGGAGAGGGCCCATCAGTGGGAGCAGCCAGGGCAAGGTCTGGACCAAAAAGTCCCAGGGAGATGACGGCTGCTGCTCCCGGGGGTGTCCCTCGATGCTCCCCCGGAGCTCAGCTATTTTTCCTTGGACTATTCCAGATTTGTGGGTGAAATAACAGCATTCCCCTCCTAAAAAGACATAAGTGCCTCCCTTCCCCGCCGTTAGTAAGTCATGGTGCTCCTATTTTAGAGAACTACATTGGCTAAAGAGGTGACTTGGATTTGAAGAGACTCTAGGGAGTCTGCCACCCGTTCAAAGTCCTCATTCAATTCTAGGGAGAGTTTATAGTAAGGATGGGTGGCTGTGCCTACTCCTGCTACCGCCGTGCCAGCTGCTGCCAGTGAGGACCAGGGCAAGGGTTGCTCTTTTGCATCTGGGACATCGAAGTGGAGACCAGGAGGGAGGAATGGGCCAGCTCAACCTCCCCTCAGAGTATATGGTTACATCGGGTGTGAGGGGGACAGGGAGGCAGAAAGTGGGAGTGGGGGGTGTCAGGCAGGGAAGAATGGAGCTTCTGCAGAGGAAGAAGGTGCGAGGCTGGCTCTGCAGTGGCTGAGTGACATGGTAAGTTGTGTTGCACAGGGAACCGTCAGGTAGCATGCTGGAATAGAGACACAGGGTGGGGGAGGGTGCCCAGAGTAGGAGACGTTGGAATAAAGTGGTCCCGAGGAGTTACGCGAGGAAGAGGCGAAGAGAGAGGTTAGCTGGGAAGTCCGTGGAGAAGGACAGGGTTTGCTATCCATGAGCCGAGGGTAAGAGGGACCAGAGCCCATACCCACAGTCTGGGGTATAGGGTGGGTTAGAATTGTGGAGTTGTAAGCTTGTGTTGAGAAACGTGAGCAGAGGTGGGGGGGTCGAGGTGTGGGTTACTCAGGGCCAAAGAAAGAAGCAGTGTGGTGTGTCAAGGGCAAACGGGATTGGCAAGAAGAGGAGGGAGAGAGATCTGTAGCAGCCAGGGTGGGTTCCAATGTGGGACCTATGGAAGGGAAATGAAGGCTTGAAATTTTGAGAGGAGGTCTCCTCCCATTAAGGGAGTGGGGCAATGAGGTATAATTAAAAAGGAATGGCCGGGCGCCGTGGCGCACACCTGAAATCCCAGCACTAAGGAGGCTGAGGCAGGAGGATCCTGTGTTCAAAGCAAGGCGCTAAGCAACTCAGTGAGACCCTGACTCTCAATAAAATACAAAATAGGGCTGGGGATGTGGCTCAGTGGTCGAGTGCCTGTGAGTTCAGTCCCCAATACCTCCCACCCCCCAAAAAAAGAGAAAATCGCTAGGTTAGGGAAGGGAAAGGGTTAAGGGAGAGAAAGCAAGGAGGACCTGTGCAGGGAGCAGTATTGACCCGGACAGGGGCGAGAGCAAAGAAAAGAGCAGGCTTGAACATAGGGAATCTCTGCCCATTTGCCGCTGCAGTGACAGAAGTGGTATAAGTCCTGTATAAAGGCGGGATTGAAAGTTCCATTCTTCGGCCAAGAGGAGCCATGATCTAATTTATATTGGGGCCAGGTTGTGTTACAATAGAAAACGAGACTGCGAGGTTTGAGATCTGGAGTCAAATGGAGAGGCCAAAGGTTTGGAGACAGCCAGCCGAGGGGGGCGTTGCAGGGAATCTCGGATTGGGCAGAGCCCATGGCTGAGTTCTCAGGAACCCAGAGCAGGGAAACGGAGGAGGAAGGGGCGTCCCCACAACCTCGCTGCTTTCCCATGTGGAAGCAGACTATTGGTGAGGGTCATCAGGGACCCTGACAGGCCCATGGCAGAAGCCGAGGGAGACCCTGACCCAGTGTTGGGAGGGAGGGAAGGAGAGAGAGGGAGTGCGTGCTAGGGGCACCATAGAGAGGTTCTGAGAACTCAGTGCCAGTAGAGAGGGAAGGCTGTCAAGAGTCCAGTTCTGTGGGGCCAGAAGGTCGGTGACAAGAAACGCCCTATGGTGGGTACTGGCCAGGGAGGAGAGGGCATGGTCAAGGCCGCTCAGATCCCCATGAAGGTAGAGCCAAAAGGCAATGACCGTGGACCCCCTCCTGGGTCTCAGTACTGGAATGTCAGGGTAGCTGGCGCAGATATCCACGAGAGACACAGCTCTGAGTTCAGGCAAAGGTTCGTTGACAGGGAATGTCTGCCAGGCCGCCCTTCCGCAGGACGCAGCAGCCTGCTGGGAAAAACTTCTTAACTATACTCAAGCACAGCGGAGAAGTTAAAAATAACCCGTCTGGTCCTGTGGTTGTTGTTTGGCACCTTTGCAGTGGTTTCCATAGTTAGGGACTCTTTGGGGGTGGGCCTAATGGGAAGGTCATGCCTGGGTGGGCAGGTGTTGATTTTCAAAATGGAGTTACTTTGGCCTAAGGACCTAACATTTGCTGTAATTTCTAATAACTTAGAATGATTTTTCTGGTTGTATGTTTTAGGAAATACATGGGAAGACTGGAAGATCAAAGATGAGTACAAAATCCAGGGGAGAAATCTAAGGTGAGTTGTACATACTAGAGAAAGCACTGTCCTCAAAAGAGCCCCAGTATGTATGATATTTTAGTATGATTTTTTTTAAAGCAAGCAAACAAATTCAGCCTCAAATTTATTTTTTAAGTTTATTTTGTAGTTGTAGTTGTACTCAATACCTTTATTTATTTTTATGTGGTGCTGAGGAATTGAACCCTGGGCCTTGCACATGCTAGGCGAGCGCTCTACCACCGAGCCACAACCCCATCCCTCAAATTCATTTTTGTCTTAGACACTTTCACCAAAACAAAAAACAAATTTTTGTTTTTAGTAGTACTGGGCATTTAAGCCAGGGACTCTCTACCACAAAGCTACATCCCAGCCCTTTTGTTATTGTTGTTGTTTTGTTTTTGTATGGTACTGAGGATTGAACTCAGTACCCTACTACTGAGCTATCTCCCTTACTCCCTAGCTCTTTTTTCTTGAGACAGGATTTTGCTAAGTTGCCCAGGCTGACCTCAAACTTGCCAAGACTAGCCTTAAACTTGTGATCCCTCTGCCTCAGTCTGTGGAGTAGCTGGGATTACAGGCATGTGTGCCATTGTGCCCAGCCCCACTCTTTTTTTATTTTTTTTAAATATTTATTTATTTGCTTTAGTTGTACACAATGCAGTGCATTTATGTCTACATGGTGCTAAGGATCGAACCTGGGCTGCGCACATGCTAGGCGCGAGCGCTCTACCACTGTGCCACAACCCCAGCCCTACTCTTTTTTTTTTTTTTTTTAATAATATTTATTTATTTACTTTAGTTGTACACAATGCAATGCATTTATGTTTACATGGTGCTGAGGATCGAACCCGGGCCGCGCACGTGTGAGGTGAGCGCTCTGCCGCTGAGCCACAACCCCAGCCCAGCCCCACTCTTTTATTTTGAGACAGGGTCTCACTAAGTTGCCTAGGCTGTTCTTCAACTTGAGATCCTCCTACCTCAGCTTCCCATGAAGCTGGGATTACAGGTGTGTACCACTACACCTATCCCAAAAATGTTTTCTTAAATGACATAGATGGTCAATGTTTGAAAAATATCTTGGGGCTGGGGCTATGGCTCAGTGGTAGAGCACTCGCCTCGCATGTGTGAGGCTCTGGGTTCGATCCTCAGCACCACATAAATAAAATAAAGGTATTGTGTCTACCTATAACTAAAATAAATAAATAAATAAATAAATAAATAAAAGAAAAATATCTTACTTGGAAATAGTGTTAAGAAACCATGTATATGAATATTAGTGTTTTGATAATAGCTGTAGAGAAACCTATTGCAGAGAATTAAGTATATTCACTTTGTGTGTGTGTGTGTGTGTGTGTGTGTGTGTGTGTTTCTGAGAATCAATCTCAGAGCCTTACATATTCTAGTGAAGAATTCTATCACTGAGCCACATCCTCAGTCTATTGTATATCGACTTCAAACAGTTCAGACAGGACTGGGGTGTACCTCAGAGACAGTGCTTGTCTAAAATGCACAAGGTCCAAGGTTCAATCTGATCACTTAAAAAGTTCAGACTGCCGGGCACAGTGGCACACACCTGTAATCCCAGCAGTTTGGGAGGCTGAGACAGGAGAATCGCGAGTTCAAAGCCAGCCTCAGCAAAAGCGAGGTACTCAGCAACTCAGTGAGGCCCTGTCTCTAACAAAATACAAAAAAGGGCTGGGGATGTGGCCCAGTGGTTGGTCGAGTGCTCCTGAGTTCAATCCCCAGCATCAAAAAGAAAAAGAAAAAAAAAAAAAAAAAAATGTTCAGTCAGGGTAGAAAACCTGCAGATTTTTCTAGAAATAATAAAAATTCAATTCTAATGTAAGATAATGATGAACAATCATTGTCAATGTGCCTCTAATGTTTCACAGAAGTCGTACGGTGCAGAGACTCTGTGAAAGTAAAGGCAGTCAGTCTGGAGAAACCATCAGCCAGATTCCAAACGTCAGCGCGACCAAGAAAACCTCTGGAGTAAAACCGTATGAATGTAGCGTGTGTGGAAAGGTCTTCATGCTCCATTCATCCCTGACTAGGCACATCAGATCCCACCCTGGACACGAATTCTATGGATGTAAGTATGGAGACAAGCCCTACAAGTGTCAGGAGTGTGGGATCACCTTCAGTTATCTCAAATCCTTTCAAAGACATGGAAGGACCCACACTGGAGAAAACCCCTATAAGTGTAAACAGTGTGGGAAAACCTTTATCTATCACCAACCCTTTCAAACACACGAACGGACACATTTTGGAGAGAAACCCTATCAGTGTAAGCACTGTGGCAAAGCTCTCAGATCTCCTAGTTCTCTTCGGATTCATGAAAGGATCCACACTGGGGAGAAGCCCTACGAATGTAAGAAATGTGGGAAAGCCTTCAGTTGTCCCAGTTCTATTCAAATACATGAAAGAACCCACACTGGAGAGAAACCCTATAAATGTAAGGAATGTGGGAAGGCCTTTATTTCCCGAACAACCGTTCAGACACACATGATAACGCACAATGGCAATAGACCTTACAAGTGTAAGGAGTGTGGGAAGGCATTCATTCGTCCCAGTTTTTTGCGAGTACATGAAAGAATCCACACCGGAGAGAAACCCTACAAATGCAAACAATGTGGGAAAGCCTTCCGATGTTCCACTTCCGTTCAAATTCACGAAAGAACTCACACTGGAGAAAAACCCTACAAGTGTAAGGAATGTGGGAAAGCCTTCAGCGCCCGTCCAGCCTTTCGGGTACACATGAGGGTGCACACCGGTGAGAAACCCTATAAATGCAAAGAATGCGGGAAAGCCTTCAGTCGCCTCAGTTACTGTCGGATCCATGAAAGGACTCACACTGGAGAAAAACCCTACGAATGTAAAACGTGTGGGAAAACCTTCAATTATCCTCTCGATTTGCAGATACACGAACGAAATCACACTGGAGAAAAACCCTACGAATGTAGGGAATGCGCCAAAGCTTTCATTTCCCTCGAGAACTTTCGAAGGCACATGATAACGCACACTGGGGAGGGACCTTACAAGTGCAGAGAATGCGGGAAGGCGTTCATTTTTCTCAGTGCGTTTCGAACGCACGAGAGAACCCACACTGGCGAGAAGCCTTATGAGTGTAAGCAATGCGGGAAAGCCTTCAGTTGTTCCAGCTACATTCAGATTCACGAAAGAACTCACACCGGAGAGAGGCCCTATGAATGCAAGCAGTGTGGGAAAGCCTTCATTTATCCCACAAGCTTTCAAGGACACATGCGAATGCACACTGGAGAGAAACCCTATAAATGTGAAGAATGCGGCAAAGCCTTTAGTCTCCGCAGTTCCTTTCAAAGACACGAAAAAACACACAGCGGAGAGAGAAACTTTTTGCATGTAAGCTGTGTGGGAAAGCGTTCGCCCTGTCCACATCCTTAAACAAACACGTGAGGGTACACAGTAGATAGAAGCCCAAGGACTTGGGGAGATGTCCGCAATGCCAACAGACAGCTCTCAGTCATGAAAATTCCCACTGTGGGGCTGGGGTTGTGGCTCAGCGGTAGAGCGCTCGCCTAGCACGTGCGCGGTCCGGGTTCGATCCTCAGCGCCACGTAAAAACGCATTGTGTACAACTAAAATAAATAAATATTTAAATATAGAAAAGAAAATTCCCACTGTGGCACAGTCCTGTGAATGAAAGTGATCTAGGAAGCTAGATGCAAGGTCATTTGTGGTGATGGGTCAGAAAATTCAAAATGTGATAGGAACAATGAGTCAGAATGTTTTTCAGCCAAGTGTGGTGGCACACATCAGTGTTCGTGGTCTACCTGAGTCAGCGTGACAAGGAAGCCCCTCTGCTCTACCCTTTACAAATAAGTCCTCTGATGCTGATCCATCAGTTGCTGCATGTTTTCCTACTGTTTTTTCCTTGTCTCCATCTTATAAAATGCAGTGGTCTAGGTGGGGCTGAAGCTCACTGGTAAAGTGCTTGTCTAGCATTTGTGAACCACTGGGTTCAATACTCAGCACCACATAAAAATAAACAAATAAAATAAAGGTATTTTTGTGTCCATCTACAACTAAAGTTATTTTTTAAAAATATCCTCTGGCCGGGCGCGGTGGCGCACGCCTGTAATCCCAGCACTTTGGGAGGCTGAGGCAGGAGAATCGCGAGTTCAAAGCCAGCCTCAGCAACAGCAAGGCACTTAGGAACTCAGTGAGACCCTGTCTCCAAATAAAATACAAAAAAGGGCTGGGGATGTGGCCCAGTGGTCGAGTGCCCCTGAGTTCAATCCCCGGTACCACCACAAAAAAAAAAAAAAAAAATCCTCTGGTCGGCCACTGTTGCCTGGCAATGAAAGACAATTCAGTCTATAACGTGTTGTGATTTGCATGTGTATTGGTGCTGCAGATCCAACCCAGGCCCCTGACCATGCTGGGAAAGAGCTGTACCACTGAGCTACAGCAGATCTTGACTTTTTTTTTTTTTTTTTTTTTTTTTTGATACCGGGGATTGAACTCAAGGGCACTCGATCACTTGGCCATATCCCCAGCCCTTTTTGTTTGTTTGTTTGTTTGTTTTTGGTACCGGGGATTGAACTCAGGGGCACTCGACCACTGGGCCACATCCCCAGCCCTTTTTTGTATTTTATTAGAGACAGGGTCTCACTGAGTTGCTAAGTGCCTCGCCATTGCTGAGGCTGGCTTTGAACTCGCGATCCTCCTGCCTCAGCCTCCCAAGTGCTAGGATTATAGGCGTGCGCCACCACGCCTGGTTCCCTTTTTTGTTTTTTATTAGAGACAGGCTCTCACTGAGTTGAGAAATACCTCGCCATTTCTGAGGCTGGCTTTGAACTTGCGAACCTCCTGCCTCAGCCTCCCAAGTGCTGGGATTACAGGTGTGCGCCACCACGCCCAGCCAGGTCAATAGATTTCTATGGCCCCATGTCTCAACCATACAAGGATAGGGATAGTGCCCCTGAGTTCAATTCCTGGTACCGAAAAAAAAAAAAAGAAGAAGAAGAAGAAGAAGCACCTTTGTTATTCATGACAAGCTCTTTTAAACCATACTTGAAGGCTAGGGATATACTTCGGTGGTAAAGCTGCCCCTAGGTTCAATCCCCAGTCAATACCAAAGGAAGCAAAGGGAGCAGCATGGGGACACAGACTGGCACACAAAGAACAGCATGTGACGATGAAGGCAGAGACCAGATTCATGCTGCTACAAGCCAAGGAATACCAAAAAATTGCTAGAAAACCACCATAAGCTAGACTAAAGGTAAGGAAGGGATTCTCCTGACAGGTCCTGGGAGGGAACCAACCCTTCCCATAGCCAGAGCTTGGACTTCTAGGCTCCAGAAAGGTAAGACAATAAATCTCTATTATTTGGAAGCTACTCAGAGCTGGGCACAGTGGTGCACACCTGTAACCTCAGCAACTCAAAAAAGAGGCTGGGGCAGGAGGATCATAAGTTTGAGGCCAGCCTCAGGAACTTGGGAAGGACGTAAGCAACTTAGTAAGATCCTGTCTCTAAATTTAAAAAAAAAAAAAAAAAAAAAAAAAAAGTCTGGGGATGTGGCGCAGTGGTAAATGCCTTTGGGTTCAATCCCCAGTACCAAAGAAAAAGAAAAAAACTGAGAGCTAGGAGCAGTAGCCCAAGACTATAATCCCAGTGCCTGGGAGGCTAAGGCAGGAGGATTGCAAGATTGAAGCCAAGTGAGACCCTTTCTCAAAGTAAAAAGGAAGCCGGGTGTAGTAGAGAACACCTATTATATTCAGCACCTCAGGAGACCATAAGGAGGATCCCAAGTTGGAGGCCAGCCTGGGTAACTTAGTGACACCCTGTCTCACAATAAAAATGTGTGAGGCTCTAAGTCCCATCCTCAGTATTGTCAAAAAAAGAAGAAATATCTCTGGGATGTTCTTAACTAACTTACAGGCCAGAGAATGGAGGGAGGAAAGAGATGATTTTTAACTCACAGCTTCAAGCTAAAGAAAATGGAAGGGGAAAAAACCTCAGCGTACTGGGTACAGTGGCACCCACCTATAATCCCAGTGGCTGGGGTGGCTGAGGCAGGGGATCACAAATTCAAAGCCAGCTTCAGCAATTTAGTGAAGCCCTCAGCAACTTAGTTAGACCCTGTCCCAAAATAAAAAATAAAAGGGCTGCTGATGTGGCTCAGTGGTTAAGCGCTCCTGGGTTTAATCCCTGGTACCAAAAAAAAAAAAAAAAAAAGTTATGAGAGGCACACCTAAAAACCCAGTCCCATGCAGTATGACAACTAGACTAGGGATCCCTCCTTGAGCCTCTTTGGAGGGATGACTGTCTAATCTTTAGAAGGTGACTATCTTAATCCATTCCAGCTGCTATAACAAAATACCTTAGATTTGGTAGTTTATAAGTGATAGGAAGTCATTTCTTACAGTTCTAGAGGTAATGGAAGGCCATGGTTAAGGTGTCAGCAGCTTCAGTGTCTGGTGAAGGTTCCTCTCTGCTTCATAGTTGGTGGCTCCTTGTTTTAGAAAAGAGCAGTATGGCAGAAGTGACCACCAAAGGTGGAAGGTGCTGAGACAATGAAGAAAGGGCAGACTGGCCGGGCTCAGTGCCACGCATCAATGATTCCAGCTACTCATGCAGGAAGATCTCAAGTTCAAAGCAGCCTGGATAACTTAGTGAGACCCTGTCTCAAAATAAAATGTGGGGCTGGGGTTGTGGTTCAGGGGTAGAGCGTTTGCCTAGAACTCGTGAGGCACTGGGTTCGGTCTTCAGCACCTCATAAAAAAATAGTGATAATAAGAATTATTATGTCCATCTACAACTAAAAAATAATTTTAAAAAATTAAATAATATGTAAAAGGGGTTGGGGTACACAGCTCAGTAGTAAGGTGCTTGCCTAGCCTGTGTGAGGCCCTGGATTCAATCCCCAGTATCAGAAAAAAAAAAAAAAAAAAAAAGTTTGGGGGTCTACCTTTGGTACCAGACCTGACATGGGAGTTGAGTACAGGGACTCTCCTTGGACTACACTAGATGGGCTGGCCTGACCTGGCCTTTCCTGAAGAGAGAGACTTAGAAAAAAGATGTATTTGATGACCCGGACCCCATGCAGCTATGGCAGAATGCACCCCACCCTGGCGTCCTGAGCTGGCCTCGGCCAAACAAGCCCAGTGGAGGGATATTGGGAACATTACAAAGCCAAAATGGTCCTGCCCTCCCCTGGCTTCCATGTCCACCTGGGCCAGTCCTGTCATTAAGGAGAACTAAGGAACATTTGCAGCTGGGCTTGCAAAGACTGGCTCCTGTGCAGGACCGTGGCCCAGTGGTCCTTCTAGAGGGAGGCTTAGAAAAGTTTTCCAGGAGATTACTTGCAGCAACTAGGCCCCACTCAGGAACCCCATCCTCCTCCCTCATCTCTGTGGGCCCCAGGAGGGTGCAAGTGCCTGAGAAGCATATCCAAACACTGGTCTTCACACGGCCTGCAGATAGGCCTGGATGATCCCCCCGGCCTTCATGAGCTATCAGTGGACTTGCACAAGGGTGGGGCAACTGGAGGGCAAGTCACTTTGTTTCAATGCAAGGGGTGGGGCTTAATTTGGCTGTCTGCATCCAGCTACCTGTCAGGGCCTTAACCTAGGACCAGCCTCTAGTTCCATCACCTGTTCTAAGACCTCTCAGATTCCTTGCTCTGAAGATCCAGCTCCCCCAAGACCAGTCTGGGGAGGTCCCATGGTGTATCTGCTTTTCTGAGCCCATGTCCAGCACAGGCCTGCCCTCGGTGGCTTCTTGAGACAGCTGTGGCAGGACTTAACTGCACAAAGGATCAGCACAGGAAGTGGGGGTAGGAGCAGGGAGTGAGGGGTGTGAGAACAGTAGAGAGTCAGATGTGGGGTCAAACAGGTAAATGACCTCCACCTCAGTTCAGGGCTGAGCTAGGATTTGCTCATCTTCCTGGGTCATGCATTCTATGCCCCTTCCCCAAAATAAAGCGACACAATCATACGGTGACCCTCTTAAATCTTAGTAATGGCATTTTTAAATTTATTATTTTGTATTAGATTGAACCCAGAGGTGCTTAATCACTGAGCCACATCCCTGGCCCATTTTTTAAAATTTTTATTTTGAAACAGGGTCTCACTAAGCTGTTTAGGGCCTTGCTAAGTTGCTGAGGTTAGATTTGAAATTGCCATCCTCCTGCCTCACACTCTGGAGCTACTGGGATTATAGGCATGCACCACTGCACCTTGCAGTAGTGGCATTTTAATGGCAGTTGTAGGTGGCAGCCACAGAATGAGAAGGGAGTCTACCCCCTCCCCCAGAGCTCAGGTACTGGAGGGGGCCTCCCAGAAGTTGGAGTTGTCCTTCCATTTAACTGAGGCCACAAAGGTGCGGATTTCCATGGGCTGTAGCGTGATGGAGGATGGGTCCAGTTTGAAGGGTGTTGGTTGGGGCTTGGGACCTGTGGAGGGGTCGGGGAGAAGGAATAAGGGGCCCAGATGTCCTCATCTTACCTGTGTTCCCTCCCCTGGGCCTAGACACCCCCAAGTCTATCCCCAGGACCCCATGCCCTGACCCTTGAACCATTTTCCCCTGCTGGAATAGCAGCCTGAGATCCCCAGATCCTCTGCAATGTCTGGCCACTGCCCTCGAATCCTCAGGCTGACCCTTCCAGAACTAGACACTGATGGAGACTCTCAAATCTTGTTCTCAGGACTAAACACCCCCAAACTTCAACACACATTGCTAGCTCGTGGGACCCACTTCCGACCCTTAAGTCCTAGCCTGCCTCTGGTGCTGTCCCAGGCCCTCAAGCTCCGCAGTGGGTCCTGGCCAACAGTCCCCCATCTCCCGCACCACCTCCAGCTGCGGACCCCCGCAGGACCCAGGGCAGGTCCTCACCATCCTTTAGTTTCCACTGGAGCCTGGAGGCGCTGGCACGGGGCTGGTTGGCCGCCAGCGTGGTCTCCTGCAGGTGGGTGATGGTGAAGCTGGTGAACAGATCCTGCAGGGAGTGGGTGGGACCAGCTGAGTGGGGCCGAAGCCAGGTTCTGCCTCTGCCCCTCTCTCTTCTCTCCCGTCTCCTTCCCACCTCTGCCCTCCTCACCCGCAAGTCCAAGGACACAGGGGAGCTCAGGTTGCGGCCTGAATTCTCCCACTTTGTGAACTGGTGCTCCAAGCGCAGCAGCAGCATGTTGGGGCCCCAGCGGGCCAGCGTGAGCAGGTGCACTGAGGGCGGCAGCTCTCGGTGCAGTCCTGAGAACTGTGGCAGCGGGGCGGGGCTGAGTCAGGGAGGAGTCTTGGAACGAGAGGGCCAGGGAGACACACTAGGCTGTAGGGGGCGGGGCCTATCCGGAGGGGCGGGGCTCAACCCAAAGGAAACTGTAGGTTCGTGAAGGCAAGAGCTGAGCCAACAAGGGAATGGGGTGGGCTCAGGTAGGAGGCGGGGGAGGGGGGATGGCCATTCAGGTCGAAGCCCAGAAGAGGCAGAACTGATCAAAGCTGAGACTGGACATCGTTAGGGAGCTGTAGAAGCCACCACAGGGAGTTGAAGAGTTGGGGCTGCCTGAGAGGGACAGAGGCTAGGGGAGGTGAGCAGGCGGGAGGGCGGGGCTCAAGGGAGACCTGGTAGGACCAAGGTGAGGAGGCGGTTGAAGGCAGTACTCTCCCAGGTAGGGGTGGCTGGGCACTGGGCTGAGGGAGGGGAGGCTGAGCCTCCCCAGGGATAATGAGGACCAGGCTTTGCCCAGGAAAACCTGCACTCTACGCCACTCCCCACAGGTTGCATTCCTGTCCTTTTTGCCCTTCCTGCCAACCCTCACCTGCATGCGTGGGGTGACCCGGGGGTGGAAGAAGGAGCCGCCTTCCGGGGCCAACACCATCTGCGAAGCTAGGACCTCTTTCTCTGCCAGCAGCCGGTGCCCAGCGGCCGCCTCACCCACCGTGTCCAGCAGCACGAGGTGGCGCCCTCGTACCACCGCTCCGAATTTATCATTCATAGGCTCGAATAATCCCCGGCCGTCATCTTGTAACGTCCTCCGGTGCACCTGGGGGGAGAGTGGCCAGGAGAGGGTGCGGTCTAGCAGGCGTCTCTGGGCCAGAAATTGGGTAAGGGCTCATAGGAATTTAAAGACAAAAAAAGAAGGGAGGGGGGGAAATGGGTACCAATGGTCAGGGTCTGGTAAGGGGACCAGAATGATAGGGAGGCCTAAATAGGGCAGGTCAGGGTCTGGCCTGGAGTCTCGTTAGGGATTGGAGGAAAAGTCGCACACAGCAATAGAGGTCTCAGGGCTAGGGTTGTGGCTCAGCAGTAGAGCGCTGCTTTCGATCCTCAGCACCACATAAAAATTTAAAAAAAAAGAAAAAAGAGGGGCTGGGATTGTGGCTCAGCGGTAGAGCTCTCGCCTAACACGTGCACGGCCAGGGTTCGATCCTCAGCACCACGTAAAAATAAATGCATTATGTTCAACTAAGGCAAATAAATATATTAAAAAAAGAAATAGAGTTCTCAGCTTAGTGGGGGGCAAGCAGAGACCTGGGACAGAAACGGCCCCACTCCATGGGGGAGTGCCCGGGAGGAGTCAGGGTGGGAGCTGGTGGGAGGAGCCTGGCTGGGATGGGGCTGGGACCCAACTCACCATGAGCTCCAGGGAGCCGTCTCTCAGGCTGCTGCCGCCCTGGGAGCGGTCGGTGAGCACCGTCAGCTGCATGTTCCCATCCTCGGGAGGGAGGGTGAGGATGAGGGGTAGTGCTGTGAACCAGCTCCCTCTCCCCCCAACCCCTGCCAGGTATCTGGGAGACACTGGGAATGAGGGGTCATTCCCACTCTGCCAGCATGGGGGGAGGGGTACCTTGATGTAAATCCGAGTGTTGACAGGATAGTAGTTTCCCGCCACAGGATCCTGCAGGTCCACTTTCCAGGTGGGCCGATAATCCCGCCTGGGGTGGGGTGTGACTTGGTCAAGCTGGGAGTCTGGTTCCCCTGCCCCTCACTCCCCCTTCACTCCCTCCCTCCCACATGCAAATGCCCCCCACTGCCAGTGGCCCCCCCCACCTCAGCCCCCTTACCTTCTCTCCAGTATCTCCCGGCCATTGGCGTCTGTGTAGAAGTACCCATTTGTCTTCAGTGGTGTGTCAAAGCGACTGATGACCTCCTTCCCCATGCCATCACTGTACCCAAAGGGATGGCAGGGTGGGGGGCCTTGCCTAAATTCTACTTTGCTCTTCCTCCCCCACCAGGTCCCAGCCTGTGCCACTTACCCCACAGGTATCGGCCCCACTGTCCACTCCAGCTCCAGGTGACGCTGTCCCTGGTACAGGCGAACCACCTGGGAACACCAGGCTGAAAAATTCTGGTGTAGCTCCTGAACCAAAGCTGTCTGTAGGCACATGGTGTGGAGGAGTGATGTCAGCCCACACCAGAGCAGAGGGGAGCCCTCAAACGTCTGCCTGCCTGGGGCAGGGATTCCCACACACTCTCTCTTCTGCCTAGGTGAGATACCCACACTTTCCTCTCAGTCACTGCCACCTAATTCTGGAGTGTGGCATACATGCTTGATTACCCTGTCTTTCCTCCTTAGAACAGGATTCTAATTTGGCATGGGGCTATCTGAAATAAAGACTATATTGCTGGGTCTTCTCTGAGGCTATCTGTAGCTATATGATCATGGTCTGCCCCCTGGAAAATTAGCAGAGCGGTATGAACAATGTTCCTTGCCCCTTTCCCTTTCCCATGGGCTCAAATGCAGATGCAATGGCTAGATCTTGAGCAGCCGTCTTAGATCTGAGGTGGAAGCTGAATACTGAGAATGTTAGAGCAACAAGATAGGAGGGATGCGGGTCACCCTGGAACCATCCCACCTTCCCTAGATGACCCAGCCAGACT
Organism: Tamias sibiricus; assembly: GCA_025594165.1. Classification (NCBI taxonomy): domain Eukaryota; kingdom Metazoa; phylum Chordata; class Mammalia; order Rodentia; family Sciuridae; genus Tamias; species Tamias sibiricus. The sequence goes on from CM046673.1 coordinate 11,463,091, forward strand.
TTCTGTTAGAAGAAAAGAATCTTCTGCCGGGCGCGGTGGCGCACGCCTGTAATCCCAGCACTTTGGGAGGCTGAGGCAGGAGGATCGCGAGTTCAAAGCCAGCCTCAGCAATGGGCGAGGCACTTAGCAACTCAGTGAGACCCTGTCTCTAAATAAAAATACAAAAAAGGGCTGGGGATGTGACCCAGTGGTCGAGTGCCCCTGAGTTCAATCCCTGGTACCACAAAAAAAAAAAAAAAAAAAAAAAAAAGAAGAAGAAAAAAGAATCTTCTATCTTAAAAAAAAACAAAAAAAAAAATTTGTTTGTTTTAGTTGTATACAATGTCTTCATTTTTACGGGGTGCTGAGGATTGAACCCAGGCCGAGCACATGCTAGGTGAGTGCTGTACCGCTAAGCCACAACCCCAGCCTCAGAATCTTCTATCTTGTAGGTACAGTTAATTTGAGTAACTCTATTGCAACAGTCCAACCTGTACCCTAATACATGACCCACGAATGCAAATTTTTTTTTTTTTTTTTTTTTTTTTTTTTGGTACCAGGGATTGAACTCAGGGGCACTCAACCACTGGGTCACATCCCCAGCCCTTTTTTGTATTTTATTAGAGACAGGGTCTTACTGAGTTGCTATGTGCCTCGCCACTGCTGAGGCTGGCTTTGAACTCTTGATCCTCCTGCCTTAGCCTCCCAAGTGCTGTGATTACAGGCGGGTGCCACCTCGCCTGGCCTTTTTTTTTTTTTTTTTTTTTTTGTTGTGGTACCGGGGATTGAACTCAGGGGCACTTGACCACTGGGTCACATCCCCAGACCTTTTTTGTATTTTATTTAGAGACAGGGTCTCACTGAGTTGCTAAGTGCTTCCCCATTGCTGAGGCTGGCTTTGAACTCGCGATCCTCCTGCCTCAGCCTCCCAAAGTGCTGGGATTACAGGCGTGCGCCACCGCGCCCGGCTGCCTTTTTTTTTTTTTTTTTTTTTTTTTTTTTTGAGACAGGGTTTTTTCTAAATTGCTTAGGGCTTCGCTAAGTTGCTGAGGCTGGCTTTGAAGTTTCAATTTTCCTGCCTCAGCCTCCCAAGTACCTGGGATTACAGGTGTGCAGTACCATGCCCAGCACAAGTGTGAATTCTCAAATATCCACTCCAGATAGAAACTTTGTGTGTGTGGTACTGGGGATTGAACCTAGGTCCTTGTGCATGCTAAGCAAGCATTCTACCACTGAGCTATATCCCCAGCCCCAAGATATAAATTTATACCACAGACCTTGGTGATTCTTGTACCTGCTCTCGACTCTCCCTCTTTACCTCCAATATCCAAAGCTAAGTATAATCCTGACTCCTGCAGTAGATATCAGCCCTACAGGAGGACCCCAGGTCTTAGCCCCTATCTAAAGGAGACGTAAATCTTCCCTCCACCCTCACCCTGCACTTGGCACATCACCCTCTCAGGTTCCATCCCCCACCTCCATCCCCCACTTCCCAACTCATGGCTCCAGACCTTCACCAGGCGGATCTCAGCATAGCGGCTCACAGGTAATGGTTTATTTCCTTCAGGTCTGAAGATGTAGGCCCCAGAGGCCTGCATGTTTTTCATATCACCTAAACTGGAAAGGTACCTGGGACCAGAGCAAGTGAGAGTCACATAAGGGGCCTCTGCTCTACACCCCCACTCTGCCCTGATGATCCTCTCTCACCAGAAGAAGGACTGGTTCACAGGTAACAGGAGTTTCTTGTCCTTGTTCCTGATCTCTGTCAAGAACCCTGAGTCAGGGTTGAATGTGGCCCGAATGTACTAGGCAGTAAAGGGTGGACAGAGGGTGACCATCACTTCAGCCAATAGCAGATCCATCCTTCCCAGGACTCAGGACAAAACCCTAGAGTCACCTTTATTTCCTCCACTTTGGGTCAGCTTTAGCTCAAGCGGTTACTTCCTCATGCTGGACTTTCTATCTGTCTAATCCTCCTGCTTCACACATGACCCTCTTGGCAAATTCTACCAGCTCCTCTCATCAGTCTTACTCTCAATCAAGCCACTCCCCACTCCGCAGCCTTGCAGGACTAATGCAGCTGTCCCTTAGAGGTCCCCTTTCTTCTATGCTCATTCCCCACAATGTGTTCATGCTTGCATAGCTAGAGGGTACCTGGGACACCCTAAGTCTAATAATAGCCCTCATCTGCTCCAGACAAGGGCTCACATGTGCATCTAACACAGAGCCACCATGCCAGGACCCATGAGAAACTTAGGGGCCCACAGAAATGTTTTCATTTCTTTTAGGAGCAGAAGAAAACTTGGATAGAATAATAATAAACATATCATAATGAGACTTGCCTGGATTGTATGAATCTTTTATAGCAACATCATCATAAAATAGTGTTTTTTAAGCATTGAGGATTGTACCCAGGCTTTTGCACATGCTAGGCAACTACTCTGCCACTGAGCCACATCCCAAGTCACTTATTTATTTATTTGGTACCAGGGATTGAAGCCAGGGGTGCTTAAACACTGAGCCATACCCCCGTCCCATTTTTGCATTTTATTTAGAGACAGGGTCTCACTGAATTGCTTAGGGCCTTGCTAAATTGCTGAAGCTGGCTTTGAACTCGTGATCCTCCTGTCTCACCTCCTGGGATTACAGACATGTGCTCCCTGCACGGCCCCAAGTCCTTTCCTGTTTTTTGTTTTGAGATAGGTTCTTGCTAAATTGCTCAGCCTAGACTTGAACTTTTGATCCTTCTGCCTCAGCCTATTGAGCAACTAGGATTACAGGCATCTGCTACCACTCCTGGCTGCTCATGACAGTCTTGTGTTTGTGTGTATGTGGTGCTGGGAATTGAACCCAGGGCCTTGTGCACTCTACCAACTGAGCTATATCCTCAGTCCCTCGTGATAGTCTTAAGGCAGCTTGCCCTGCCCATGGCCCCTTCAGAGTAAGAGCCAAAGTCTTCTTCTTTTGTATCTGCTATGTTCTTCTGCCTGCCTGAATTCCTCTTCCCCCAGATAGCCACATGACTCCCTTCTTCAGGTACTTTACTTATTTCCAGTGCTGGAGACTGAAGCCAGAGTGTGGTTCATGCTAGGCAAGAACTCTACCACTGAGCTACAACTTCAGCCTAGGTCTCAATTTAAATGTCACCTTCTTTGACACTCTTCTTCTAAAATTGCAAGCCCCCATCGACCATCAGTTGTGATATACCTAACAAGTATCACCCACAATCCTACTGGATCCTCACAATAGCTCCACAATAGGATGCTGAGCTCCACAACAGGACACTGAGGCTCAGATGAATGTTATTCACTCACTGAAGGACACAACCAGAGGAGTGGTAATCCTAAACAAAGGATGCTGACCCAGCAGCTCACCATGACATTTCAATTTGTCACAGGGGCAGTGAAAGGAATTCAAATAGTGTCTCACCTCATTTTCAATTACTAAGTCACGGGACTGGGACTGGGACCGGGACCGGGACTTCTGGGACATGGAAGTTGAAAGAGGGGCCCAGGGCCTCCGGTTAGGTATCTTGGTTACTGAGTAGATGCTGAAGCCCAGGGCAGGCACTGAGGCGGAGAACAGCAGCTCTGGGTAGTGCTTCTGAGGGTCAGCACTGGGAACCACAACCACCTGGGTAAGGGAGGAGGGAAGAACTGTAAATACACCTAGAGAGACAATCATAGGGGAGGCATCAAACACAAGGAAAGGAAGGAGTTCTGGGATGGGTGGACAAAATCTAGGTGTTGGTGGAGTGGGGTGTCAGATTCCCAGGAAAAAAAATGCAGAAGTTGGGGTGTGGCTCTGTGTTAGAGCTGTGCTTAGCATGCATACCGCCATCCTGGGGTCCATCCCCAGCATGGAGGTAGGGGGCATAGCATAGAAGATTCCCAAGGAGGAAAAAAGAATCCACAAGGAGGGTGAAGAGACTAGGAGGGTGGGAGTCTTGAAGAAATGAGGGAGGAAGTAGGGGAAGAGATCCTGAAGGTGGGGAGGAGATTCTAGGTGAGAAATAGGCTCGCGAGAGAGAGGGCTTCTGGGAAAAAAGGAAGAATAGGAAGAAAATTTCCTGGGTGGATAGGAAGGGGGAACCCTTAAGGGAGAGAAATGTTTCCAAGGGGTGGGGGACAACATTAAGGGACAGAGGGAAAGGTATGCAGAAGAGGAAGAGAGGCTCCTGGGGAGTATCCATGAGAAGAGAGGAAGTACCGAGTGTGTAATACTCGTTAAATGGGCTCACATTATTGAGCACAGTTTGGCCATTGGGATCCTTCACGAGGAAAGTTTGCTTGGAGACTGGCAGCCGCACCATTTGATCCACCCTCCGCCCCAGCGGGTTATAAAGGATGACCTGAAACTGGGGGAAAGGGTCAGGGAGGAAATGGATCACAGTAGGCTTTCTCCAGATCCACCCACCGGGTGGGGCAGGGTTCCAGTGAGGCCACCCATGGCCTTTCAGGATGAGCCATCCCTCTGCGGTGCAACAGTCCCTGTCCTGTCCTAGCTTCACTGTATTGTTATGCAATCTCACCCAAGGATGATCCTCCAACAGGAAACACACACACACACACAACCAGCCGGGTGTGGTGGCGCACGCCTGTAAACCCAACACTTGGGAGGCTGAGGCAGGAGGATCGCAAGTTCAAAGCCAGCCTCAGCAACGGCGAGGCACTTAGCAACTCAATGAGACCCTGTCTCTAATAAAATACCAAAAAGTGCTGGGGATGTGGCCCAGTGGTCGAGTGCCCCTGAGTTCAATCCCCAGTACCAAACAAAAAACAAAAAAAAAAAAACCCACAACCACACTTTAAGGAGCGCCTCAGCCCAAGACCCGCCTTTTCTTCACCCATCTGTAGGATTTCGCTCGCTAGGGTCCCACCCACGGGACCCGCTTCCCGGCCCGGCCCCTCCTGCCGGCGCTCACACTCGCCGCCTTCTGGCTGAGCGGGCAGACGCTGATGTTGAGGAGGCGGCAGAACGTGAAGGCCTTCTTGCTGCCGCTGAGCCGCGCCAAAGCGTTGCTCAGGAGAACCTAAGGAGCGCGAAGGATTCGGTCAGCTCGGGACCCGCCTCACCTGGATCTCCACCCGGCCCCTGCCTGTCTCCGCCCCTCGCGTCGAAGTCCCGCCTCCCCAAGCTCCGACCAATGAGCTCCTCTCGGCTCCACCCATTCTCCAAGGCCCCGCCCCACGCACCTCGCAGGAATCCCAGCCTTGTGCCAGCTGACGCGCGTAATCTTTCACTACGAGTTGCTTAGCGGTGCCCGAGACTGCGTCGTGGTGCTGGAGCACCGCCATCGCCTCATCTGCGTACAGACGGTAAATTGGTGGGGTCTCCGCGGAATCCGGCCCCTACCTCAAGGGGACGCGATAGGTCTGGTCAGGGCAAGCTTAGGAGGTTGCCCAAGGTGGTTTCTAACTTAAGCCGCGTGCCTCTACCCTCGTCTGCCCGACACCTACTCAGGGGCGACACTTACTCAGGAGCGCACTGTTTCCCGAGCCATAAGGTCCTAAGTTGGCCGCAGGACCCGCCAGCGCCTCCAGCTGGTTGCATACCTGGGGAGAAAGGGCTGTGTTGGGGCCCCTGGGCCTCCCTGAGTTTTGCCCCATCGAGCCCAGCACCCATTCACCTGCAGGAAGTTGTAACTGAGTCGCTCGTAGCGCTTGAGGGCCGGCCTGCTGGTGTAAAAGCCGGTCCAGAACATGTGCACCCCGTCAGAGTAAGGGAAGAAATCGTCCTCTTTCACCGTCCTGCAGCCGAAGAGCAATTGAGTCAGCGTCACAACCCACGGAACATGCCAACAACCCCGCCTCGCCCCGCAAGCGCCTCAGTCCCTCTAAATACCAGTTGAGGTTGGCCTTGTGCAGCTCCCAGAGGTAACAAGTAGGGGTGGAGTAGAGAACATTGACCCGGCTCCTCCGGTATGCCTGCTGCTGGGGGAGGCGTGCGTGAGCCCTCGGGAGTCCGTACCTTCCCGGGGGGGCCCACAGGTGTGCACATTCATGTATCCAGTAGATTTTGTCCTCGGAATACACGTTTTGAGTACAAACCACTGGTCAAGTACGAAAACAAATTTGGGTTGGGGCCAAATGTTGACCTTTCTTGAATTTCAGGGATGTTGCCAAGAATAAACCTGAAATCTTACTAATTTTTTTTTTTTTTTTTTTTTTTTTTTTTTAAGACGGGGATCTTGAACTTCCCACCTCAGCCTCCCAAGCAGCTGGGGCTACAGGTGTGCCATGCCACTTGGGCCTACTGATTTGCTACATTAAAAAAATATATCGAGCAGGGCGCGGTGGCGCACGCCTGTAATCCCTGCACTTTGGGAGGCTGAGGCAGGAGATTCGCGAGTTCAAAGCCAGCCTCAGCAATGGCGAGGCACTTAGCAACTCAGTGAGACCCTGTCTCTAAATAAAATACAAAAAAGGGCTGGGGATGTGGGATGTGGCCCAGAGGTCGAGTGCCCCTGAGTTCAGTGCCTGGTACAAAAAAAAAAAAAAAAAAAAAAAAAATATATATATATATATATATATATATATATATATAACTTTATTCCATTCATTCATTCATTTTTATGTGATGTTGAGGAGCGAACCCAGGGTCCCGCACGTGCTAGATGAAACCTCTGCTGCTGAGCCACAATCCCAGCCCTATGATTTACTAAAATTTTTTAATGATTCCGATCTTATTATGTAAAACATTGGGGAAGCTGGAAGTGGTGGCCTATGCCTGTGATCCCAGCTACTGGGGAGGCTGAGGCAGGTGATCCCAAGTTCCCAAGTTGAGGCCAGCCTGCACAACTTAGCAAGATCCTGTACTAAAATAAAAAAATAAAAAAGGGGATATAGCTCAGTGGTAGAGCACACTGGATTCAATTTACCAGTACCAAAAATAAGTAAATAAAAGGGACTGAGGATGTAGTTCAGTGGTAGAGTGTCCCTGGATCCCATTCCCATTATGGGGCAGGGGCCCATTAGGGAAAAAACTGTGTGTGACATTATAGGAGAGAAATAATCATTTTTCAGCACTGTCATGTTTTACCAAAAGAAAGATTTTTTTTTTTTTTAACTTTTTTGATGGTAACTGAGTATGGAACCCAGGGCCTCAAGCATGCTAGCCATGCACTGTACTACTGATCTACACCAGTGACATAATCTTTATAACGAATGGAGGCTCATTTTCTATTGACCTTCATGAACACAGTGTTCCCAGTATGCACAGTCGGTCAGTCAACATTTGAGTGGATGAAGGGATTTACATGGAACTACATTCCTTTAATCGGGCGCGCGCGCGCGCACACACACACACACACACACACACACACACACACATATATATAGTCCTCTCTTGGTTTCCTCCAAGGATACCAATTCCTTCAATGCTCAAGTCCCTTATATAAGATTGTATAGTATTTGCATATAAACTATGTGCATCCTCACCTATACTTTAAATCCTCTCTAGATTATTTATAATGCATGATACAATGTAAATACTCTGTGTATAGTTGTTATACTGTATTGTTTGGGGGAAGTGACAAAGAAAATGTACAGGTTCAGTACAGATGTAAGTTTTTCTCCAAATATTTTCTATCCAAGGTAGTTGAACCTATGGACGTGGAGCCATGAATTGCACATGCTTACATGGAGAATGTAGACACACCTATGCATACTGGTTTGTTTGTTTGTTGTACCAGGGATTAAACCCAGGGGTGTTTAATGACTGAACCACATTCCCAGCACTTTTTATTTTGAGATAGGTTCTTGCTAAATTGTTTAGGGCCTCACCAAGATGCTGAGGCTGGCTTTGAAATTGCCATCTTCCTGCCACAGCCTCCAAAGCAGCTGGGATTACAGGTGTGTGCCACTGTGCCTGGCACACATACTATATTCACTCAGCAAACAACCACTGAGTTCTTTAATATGCTCAGGACTGCAGGCACAATCTAAAATCAGAAGCCAGGCGTGGTGGCACACACCTGTAATCCCAGCACTTGGAAGACTGAGGCAGGAGGATCGCGAGTTCAAAGCCAGATTTAGCAATGGCGAGGCACTTAGCAACTCAGTGCAACCCTGTTTCTAATAAAATACAAAAAAGAACTGGGGATGTGGCCTAGTGGTCGAGTGCCCCTGAGTTCAATCCCTGGTATGTATAAATAAATATAATAAATATAATAAAATAAAAAATAAAATCAGAGAGGCTAGACTTCACCATTATGGAATTCACAAGTAAAGGAGAGAGATGTTGAATGGAGACGGCCACTTGGCTACAGTCCGCCTGGATGTGGCATCACAGGTGTTAGCAGGAGCTGCTTTAAGCACAAAGAGGAAAGGCTCTACCTGAAGCATGGCGAGGGCTTTCTGGATATTGCAGCTATGTCTTAAAGGAGGAACATAAGGTTTTCAGTTAGAAAAATAATAAACAGCTAGGGATATGGTGTAGCTCAATAGTAGAGCTTGCCTAGCATGTTGGAAGCCCTGGTCCCGTCTCCAGCACTCTGAATCGTCATCATCCACTAAGATGCTTTGTGTGGGGCTGGGGTTGTGGCTCAGCGGCAGGGCGCTCGCCTCGCACGTGCGCGGCCCGGGTTCGATCGTCAGCACCACGTACACATAAATGCATTGCATTGTGTACAACTAAAGTAAATAAATAAATATTTTTTTAAAAAAGATGCTTTGTGTGCCAGGCACTGGTGTACTGATTAGTGCAAATGAACTCATTAAATTCTGGTTAGCAGGCTGATGAAGTGAGGACCACCTTTAGGTCCATTTCATAGGACACAATGAGAAAACCAAGATACTGATTATTAAAGTACATATCTCAGAGTCACAGAACAACAAATGGCAAAGCCAGGATTTGAGCCCAGGAACTTCATCTCCAAAGTTTGTAAAGTGAAGTCAGCAAAGGGGCAGTCGGTGGTAAAAGAGCATGACATGGTGGCAGCCCAGGGACATGGTATTTGCAGGAGGAAGCAGTCAAGGTACTATAGGCTCTCTGGGAACCAAGAGCATGGGGAGGGCTTATAAATGTCTTCTGGAAGAGCCTCAGTGGTTCCTGAGAGCTGTTTTGGTGAAACAGCAGTGCAGGGGTGACCAGGACATAACAATGCAGTGACTGCACAGGCGGTGAGCACAGGATTGATGGGAAGGGGCTTCTCATATAGAAGGAGACAAGAGTCTCTGCTGGTGGGAAAGAATGACTGCTTTGGGGCTGGGGTTGTGGCTCAGCGGTAGAGCGCTTGCCTAGCACGTGCACGGCCCGGGTTCAATCCTCAGCACCACATAAAAAAAAAAAATGTGTTGTGTACAACCAAAGCAAATAAATAAATATTAAAAAAAAAAAGAAGAATGCTTGTGCACAGAGCTTAGGCCACGCCTCCTACAGGGACACATCAACATATCTGTATTAGCCAGAATAATGACAACCCAAAGACGTCTGCGTCCTGATCCCAGAACCTGTGACTGTCATGGGTGATTTAGCAAAGGCTCTCTGGGAACCAAGAGCATGGGGAGGGCTGATAAATGTCTTCTGGAAGACCCTCAATGGTCATTATTCTGGCTAACACAGATATGTTGATGTGTCCCTGTTACAGACAGAATTAAATGTATTAATCAGATGACTTTAACATTAGAGAGCCGGGCTCGGTGGCGCACGCCTGTAATCCCAGCACTTTGGGAGGCTGAGGCAGGAGGATCGCGAGTTCAAAGCCGGCCTCAGCAACGGCGAGGCACTTAGGAACTCAGTGAGACCCTGTCTCCAAATAAAATACAAAAAAAAAGGGCTGGGGATGTGGCCCAGTGGTCGAGTGCCCCTGAGTTCAATCCCCGGTACCACAAAAAAAAAAAAAAAAAAAAAAAATTAGAGATTATCCTGGATTATCTGAGAAGCCCAACATAATCACAAGGATCTTTAGAACTGGAAGAGGAAGGGGCTAGGGTGCAGCTTAGTAGTAGAGCACTTGCCTAGCACGTGTGACGCCCTGGGTTCAATCCTCAACACCACATAAAAATAAATAAAATAAAGGCATTCTGTCCATCTACAGCTAGATACAAATATAATAAATAAATATATAAAATATCTAAATATATATTTTATAAATTATATGTAAATAAATATTTTTAAAATATTTATTTATTTACTTTAGTTGTACACAATGCAGTGCATTTATGTTTTATGTGGTGCTGAGGATCGAACCCGGGCTGCACACGTGCAAGGTGAGCACTCTGCCGCTGAGCCACAACCCCAGCCCTAAATAAATATTTTTTTAAAGGAAAGAGGAAGCCAGGCATGGTGTTTCGGGAGGCTGAGGCAGGAGGATTGGGAGGTCAAAGACAGTCTTGCTACAGGCCCAAAAGCAATGGGGCCAACTGAGTGTGGACTGAAACCTCCAAAACTATAGCAAAATAACCTTTCTCCCAGTTTCATAGGGACTGAGCCCAGGGCCTCATACATGCTAGACAAGCAGTATCCCCAACCCTTTTTATTTCATTTTGAGAGAGTCTCACTAAATTGCCAGACTGGCCTTGAACCGGTGATCCTTTCTGCCTCAACCTCCAGAGTAACTTGGATCACAGGCATGTCCCACCATGCCTGGCTAATCCTTTTCTCTCTATAATTGTATTATTTCAGGCACTTGTTATAGTGATAGCAGATTAATACATGCCTGCCCACAGCTGCCACAGGGTGGGCACACTGACCTGAGCATTGACCAGGCGGATGAGCTTCTCAAGGTTCTTGAACCACAGGTTGGCATTCTCATACTGGAAGTCTGAGCCCATGGTCATGATGGTGTGGTTGGTGCGGTAGTGCTGGCCCTGCAGGGAAGGGGGGGTCCTCAGGCCAGAATGTCCTAGAAACCCCTGTGTCTAGCTGTGTCTTGGTATATATACAGACAAGAATATATGTGGTACAGGGCTGGGGTTGTGGCTCAGTGGTAGAGCGCTTGCCTAGCACACATGAGGCACTGGGTTCAATCCTCACATAAAAAAAAAATAAAGGTAAGCCGGGCGCGGTGGCGCACGCCTGTAATCCCAGCACTTTGGGAGGATGAGGCAGGAGGATCGCGAGTTCAAAGCCAGCCTCAGCAATGGCGAGGCACTTAGCAACTCAGTGAGACCCTGTTTCTAATAAAATACAAAAAAGGGCTGGGGATGTGACCCAGTGGTCAAGTGCCCCTGAGTTCAATCCCCGGTACCACAAAAAAAAAAAAAAAAAAAATAAATAAATAAATAAAAAAAGGTATGTGTCCACCTACAACTAAAAATAAATATTAAAAAAAGAAGCCGGGCGCAGTGGCGCACGCCTGTCATCCCAGCACTTGGGAGGCTGAGGCAGGAGGATCACTAATTCAAAGCCAGCCTCAGCAATGGTGAGGCACTTAGCAACTCAGTGAGACCCTGTCTCTAATAAAATACAACAAAGGGCTGGGGATGTGGCCCAGTGGTTGAGTGCCCCCGAGTTCAATCCCTGGTACCAAAAAAAAAGAATATATGTGGTACAGCTAGGCAGGGTGGTGCGTGCCTGTAATCCCAGCAACTTAAGAAGCTGAGGCAGGAGGATTGTGAGTTCAAAGCCAGCCTCACTAACTTAGCAAGGCCCTAAGCAACTCAGTGAGACCCTGTCTCTAAATAAAATAGGAAAAAGGGCTGGGAGATGTGGCTCAGTGGTAAAGCACCACTGGGTTCAATCCCTGGTGCCAAAAAAAAAAAAAAAAGAATATATATGGTACATGGGAACATAGGGACACATATAAAGAGACACTGATTGTCCAACAGTTCTCTTGGGCCCACTATACAGATGAGGCCCACAGCAGTGTGATGCCATCTCTTGCATACTTCTAACGAAGGGTGCACAGAAATCTGAGAGGAAGGATGTGGTGATGGTGAATGGAATGGTAACATTCAGCACATCTCCTCCTTTCACCACACTGGTCATGTAGGTTCTGGACCTCCGGGTTACCTGGTCAGTGGCCAGCTTCAGGAAGTAATCAACCAGCTTCTCGGCATTGTACTCAGGGCTGCGGGGATCGTCTACCACAGGATCGTCGGTACACAGAGTATCCCAGCACAGATTTTCCGGTGGGTTGTAAATGTTGGGGAGTACACCTGTAGGCCACACCAGGCTCAGGGCATGCCCAGTCCCCCAGCACTGCCCTGGGGTCCAAGCCTGCCGTGTGCCACCCAGAACAGGCTTCAGGATTTGCAAGGTCCATTGCAAAAGGAAAATACAGACACCTTGTTCCCAAATGATTAGGGATTTTAAAACTGTACATCACCAAATCAGGCCCAGGGCCCTTCTGGGCAGGGCCCTGGGTGACTGCCCTGCCCCCACTTCCCCTCCTCACCAGTGAAGAGGTCAGCAGTGGGAGGCTTCAGGCTGTTGCTGCCCCTCCATATCTGCTCCATCTCCTGTTTGTGCATCCGAATCTCTTTATCTGCATGATCAATGCGCCCTAAGAAGAAGCCATCGAAGCCCATCTGGAGGTGGGGCAAGAGGGGACAGCATGAATAAGCAGCCAGAGCCCTCTCACCCACGAGCACTGCTCAGCTGGGGAAGGAGGACAGGACATAAGTACAAAGAAGGGGACAGAAACTAAGGAGGCCCCTGGTTTATCTCCAAGGTTTGGAAGGGTCAGAATACACCACAGGCTTGCCCATCTCAGGCAGAGTCATCTGTCCCTGAGCGCACACCCTCCATAGGATGAAGTCATCCAGACCTCGGGGTGGTTCCAAAAGACCTCAGAAATGACTGTTTCCCAAATTAACAAGTGAATTACAATTCCACCAGAAAACATATGGAATGCAGCCTTTGAATCACCTCTTTAAAACCCTCAGTTCAGAGCCAGGCGAGGTGGCGCACGCCTGTAATCCCAGCACTTGGGAGGCTGAGGCAGGAGGATCACGGGTTCAAAGCCAGCCTGAGCAATGGCGAGGTACTTGGCAACTCAGTGAGACCCTGTTTCTAATAAAATACAAAAAAGGGCTGGGAATGTGGCCCAGGGGTCCAGTGCCCCTGAGTTCAACCCTCAGTACCAAAAAAAAAAAAAAAAAAAAAAAGCCCTCAGTTCACGGGGCATGGTGACACACACCTGTAATCCCAGTGGCTCGGGAGGCTGAGACAAGGCTGAGACAGGAGGATCGTGAGTTCAAAGCCAGCCTCAGCAATGGCAATTGCTAAGCAACTCAGTGAGACTCTGTCTCTAAATAAAATACAATATAGGGTTGGAGATGTCACTTAGTAGTAGAGGCCCCTGAGTTCAATCCCTGGTACCAGTAATTTTTAATTTTTATTTATTTTATTTTTTGGTGGTAGTGGGATTGAACTCAGTGGCACTCGACCACTGGGTCACATCCCCAGCCCTTTTTTGTATTTTGTTAGAGACAGGGTCTCACTGAGTTGCTAAGTGCCTCGCCATTGCTGAGGCTGGCTTTGAACCCGCGATCCTCCTGTCTCAGCCTCCCAAGTGCTAGGATTACAGGCATGCGCCACCACGCCCGGCACCAGTAATTTTTTTTTTAAAAAGCCCCCAGTTCCTGCTGATGGATGGAAACACAGCCTCTTGGACAGGAGTCCTCAGTGTTTCTCCTTTGCTATCAAAGCAATAAAAACTTCTTTTTCCTTTTTTCTCAAAACAAAACCGAAACAACCCACAGGGCAGGAGGGAGGGGACAGGTCTAAGCCAGACTCACTTCTTCCTCTCCAGCTCTGTCAAAGCCAAAAGGAGACCTGCCCCCTCTTGCAGCCTGAGGATGGGTGGGTCAGCACACAGGTAATGAAAATGATTTTAAAGCAAGGCCAGAACCCAAAAGGAACACCAGATTCCAGTTCACCCAAGACAGGGTTAGGGATATAACTCAGTGGTAGAGCACTTGTCTAGCATGTGTGAGGTCCTGGGCTTAATCCCCAGCACCAAAAAAAGAAAAAGTATCAAGTTCACCCAAGGGGCGGGAGTAAGGGGTATCCCAGCAAGCAGGGTCTGGTTCACTTGAGATCACCAGGAAAGAGTGGGGCTGTAGTCACTTCAGGAGGACATGATGTCAGTGAAGAGGGGTCCAAGAGAGGTCTGTATAGCACCTGGGCAAACAAGGAGGCCTGTTCCCGAGAGTGGCCAAAGGGGTCAATGTGCCAGGCTACACGGGGACGCCCGTCATCGCCGAAAGTTTCTTGCAGAAAGCGCAGCCCAAGTGTCATCTGGTCCACGATGGCCCCGTAGTATGTGGCGGCCTCATCATTCATCACCCAGCCACCGTTGACAAACTCCAGACGCCCTGTGCAAGGAGGGTCAAGACTGGAGCTGTTAGGTGTAGGGTTGGGGTAGGTGATGCTGGGAATCGGAAGACCTGCCTGCATGTGCAAGCCTAAAGGGAAAAGAAGGGGCACTCCCTGGCCAGTGGAGCCAGATTTGGTAAAGAGGGCCCTTGCATGCCAGGCTTCCCTCCCCCACCCGGCCCTAGCCCCCCTTTAAAAAAAAATAATTTTGGGGTACAGGTGATGGAACTCCGAGGCACACTGCCACTGAGCCACATCCCCAGCCCTTTTTATTTTTAAGACAGGATCTCACTAAGTTGTTGAGGCTGGCCTCCAATTTACCATCCTTCTGCCTCAGCCTCCCAAGTGGCTGGGATTACAGATGTGTACTACTCCCACCTGGCATGGCAGGCTTTTCAGAGCCACTGGTGGTGGGACCTTACAGGATGCCCAGGAGTTCTCCAATTAGCCTGGCATGGTAGCAGCCCATGATCCCAGCTACTCCCAAGGCTAATTAATGCAGGAAGGTTGAAAGTTGGAAGCCAGTCTGGAGATAGGAAACCCTATCTCAAAATTTTAAAAAAGGGCTGGGGATGTAGCTCAGTAGTAGAATGCCCCTGGGTTTAATTCCCAGTACCACGAAAAGGAAAAAAAAAAAAAAAAAAAAAGAGTTCTCCAAGTTATGGGATCCCAGGCCAGTGAAACCACATGCACCCACAGCTTGCACAGAGCATGATAAAAATCTCAGAAACCAGGTTTGCAAAAACAAATTGGGCTGGGCTTCCTCTTTTCACTTCCTTGAGGCAGGCTTACCCTGGCGCACCAGATTCCTCACAATTTCCTGTGTTGCATTTGTCTGTTGGTACCACCAACGGGAGAAGAAAGCAATTTCCACATATATGAAGCGACGGGTGGGCTCCGCCTGGAGAGCAGCGATCACCGAGTCTAGGATGTACTGCACACCCGCGTGCTGGATGACATTGGAACCTGTGGATACTCAGCCCAGGCAGGGCCAGCAGAGTCAGAGGGACTTTCATTGACACAGGAGCCAAAACTATGACTTGCCCCACCATAAAGTCCAGGTACCAGAGGGAATTAAAGGAGCCATGGGAGTCAGAGGGGCCAAACCCCAATCTGTACTTACTGCCATAGAAATACTGGTCCACGGTCTTGAGCCAGCCCACGTCATTATGTGTGTGGGCCACCAGGTGTACGTTGAGCATGTTTGGCTTCACTCTGGGGCATGTCTGCACAGGGACCCCAAACACACACACACACACACACACACACACACACACACAGCATGTCAGTAACTCCGGAGTTAAGAGACAGGCTGGAAAGTAGGAAAGGGGATGTGGGAAGCACAAGATAAATTCTGATCTCAAGAGTGGCTCAGAAGCCGGGCACGGTGGCGCACGCCTGTAATCCCAGCACTTGGGAGGCTGAGGCAGGAGGATCGCAAGTTCAAAGCCAGCCTCAACAATGGCGAGGCACTTAGCAACTCAGTGAGACCCTGTCTCTAATAAAATACAAAAAAGGGCTGGGGATGTGGCCCAGTGGTCGAGTGCCCCTGAGTTCAATCCCCGGTACAAAAAAAAAAAAAGTGGCTCAGAAAGGTAGAGAGGCTGTTATCTCATCCTGACTATGTGCAGAAGAGGCCTGGCCCTCCAGGGCAGGCCACACAGATACAACTCCCACACTTTGCACAACCCTACAGGGCAGTTCTTATTCACACCCTGAGGAAATATCCACAGTAGTAGCTATGTCTGTACCACTGTAGGAAGTGGAGCAATAAATATCATGCCTAGTTTTCAGGCGAGGGCACTGAAGCATAGAATGGGAAGGGGACTTGTGCAAGGAGGCAGCCAGGAAGTGGGCAGTCCAGACTGGAACTCCAGACAGGCTAACTCCAGAGCCTCACTGTCCACCAGCTGCTGCCCACCCACTCGCCCCTCCACAGTTAAGTGCAAGCACAGCAACCCGGGCAAGCGAGGGAGAGGGTACAAGCCGATGCAGCCCCTTTCTCAGACGGGTGCTGACAGACTCTCGGGCCACAGTGTCCTATCAACAGCTGTTCACTAGGCACCTACAGATCAAAATGACCTACATCTCGGGACAGAACTCGGGGCTTCTCTGGCTACTGTACATTTCTGCCGAGAGCCGGGCTCACCTTGTATCCCGCGGCTCGAGCGCCCGGAGCCGCCAGCAACAGCAAACAGAGAAAGGAGACGGGCAGGAGCGGCGGACGCAGGGCGCGGGAGCTCATCCAGGGCTCCGCGGCGTCCCAGCAGCCGCCAGCGCCGACCCAGGAAGCCTTCACGCGGCGGCCCATAGCTCCCCCACCGCCGCGGTCTCCCGAGGGCTTTCCGGACGCCGCCAATACCAGACGAGCGCTCCGCCCCTGGAACCGACCCGGCCAATCGGCGGGGCCACGTCTAGGGCGGGGCCTTCCGTGTCACAGGATTGAGGTTGCAGCCCTAGGAACCGCTGGAATTGACAAGATCAAGGGAAAGCCCAGGTCGTGTTCCACCCCCTGGGCGCTGTTTTGGCCGGAGGCGCCGTTAACATCTCGCCGTGGGGATCTGGAGTGCCTGAGTGCCCGCGGGAGCAAAGTTATCAGTTTTTCCCACGGACTCCAGGTTTTCCTATCGGGTGGAACGTGTGCATGGGATACTAGGGGCTGCTTTCAGGACTGGAATCCTGGAGGCTGAGTCTTTTATGCCCTTTCCACTTGCTACCAGTCCATCCAGTTTGCAGACATTACTCCAGTCCTCGTCTAAGAAAACCAAAGCAGGGCTGGGGTTGTGGCTCAGCGGTAGAGCGCTCGCCTAGCACGTGCGTGGGCCGGGTTCGATTTTCAGCACCACGTAAAAATAAACACATTGTGTACAACTAAAGCAAATAAAAAAAAAGTTTCAAATTAAAAAGAAAAAGAAAACCAAGGCACAGATTGCACAGGTCAGCAGGGCCATCAGCTGAGTTGCCAGAGGGCAAGGGTCACCTGGCAACTGACTTAAGTCGTGAGGTTTGTGAAAGGAGGACTTGAACCACTGAAAGGCTCCACAAGAGCCCTTGAGTGGAGGAGCTGAAGCCCTTTTCCCAGCTCCGTGAACATAAGAGGCAGGTTACAGAGGACAGCCAGAGTGAGAAACTTTATTAACAATTTCAACAAGAAAATGAGTGAACATACCTAGAAACATCAACAGTATCTCCCCCAGTAGCAGGCAGGGTAGGGGAGACTGGAAGTGCAGGCCTGTTTTTCCCCTCTTAGCCCCAGCAGAAGTGGGACCCCAGGGAAAAGGCCAAGTTTCCTCCTCCAACTGGGGACCCTGAGAGCACCTTACTCAGGGAAGTCCAAGTCAGCAGCTGAGTGCAGGAGGTTGAGTAGCCAAAGGCCAGGCCAGGGAGGTGAATAGAGGGGGTCCAGATTCAACCCCTCTATGCTGACATCACCAGGGGGGTGTCATGGGCTGAGGATTCTGCAGATATGACATCACCACGGCAGAGATGGACAGCCTGAGATAGGCAAGAGGAGTCAGTCCCAGATGACAGGCATGGGTCCCCCTCCCCTAATACAGGAGTTCCACCCTCTCTACGCCAAGCCTCACATGAAGCTACTCATCATCTGCTTAGTGTCCTCAGAGCTCCGGGAGTTGGCAAAGCTGATGAAGGAGCAGTAGACCGCGACCCAAGCACACCACTTCAACTGGGAAAGGTAGATGCGTTGGTGGTTAGGTGGGTGAGAAGCATGCCAACAATCCCTGCACACGTCAGTCATCCTCAGGCACCAGTGATTTTCCCTTACACATCTTGGACCTTGCCTCTCAGGAGTCCCTTGGTCCCACCCCTTCAGAGCCAACTCCAGACTAGGTTTCTGGTGCTACAACCTGGCGTGCATCTCTGAGCCCACCATATCCCCATAGGCTCAAGAAGACTAGCCTTAGACATTACCCACCTGTCATTTTTCCACCATTCCCTTCCAAGTTGCTTCAAAGCCTGACTCCATCCTCAAACCCACCACTCCCCTATTCTACCCCAGGCACGAGCTCTCCCCAACCTGGGCTACGTCACCCCAGCCCCGCCCCCATGGCACCAGTCTGACGCCCCGCTTCATTCCGAACCCGCCCCCAGACCTCATTCTCTGGCGGAGCTACTTCCACGGAAACAGAGCTCCGCCCACCTTAAGCATGAGGCCGCACATGCTGAAGATCATGCCCAGCAGGTTCATGTAGTCCGGCGTCGGGTCGTCCAAGGCTGGATTACATTCGCTTGGCGGGGGCTTGTACCTGCAAGAGACTCAAGAGTCAGGGGCGCTCAAGTCACGTCCCTGTGATGAACAAGCACCTTCTTAGGCCCCGACACACACCCACAACCTAAGCCCCGTTGCCATGACGCTGGGGTCCCCACCTCAGCACTTTGTTAGGCCTCCGTGGGTCCGACATGTTGTTCGTGGACATAGCGAGTCGAAGATCAAGTCTCGCCTCTTCCGCCACGAGAGTTGCAGCTTCCGGCGTGGAAATGGAGGGTGGCTTTTAGAGTAACACGCGCAGCCCTCGCGCTTCGGTTCCTAACGGCGGAGGCCAGGACTACCTGCAATGAGAGGACGGAGAATGAAAGGATGGGGAAAAAAAAAATCCTTGAAAATGATGAGGAGGAAAAAACTAAAAACTGGTTTTAATATTCCCAACAGTCACCAAGATACTACAAATTTGAACCCGGAAGTGAAAGGAATGGGGAACAATAATAAGGTTACACCCAAAGGTTCACAATCCCCGTTGCAGACTGATTGGTACCAAGCGGTGAGGTAGGGGTCCGAAGCTATGGCTTTCCCTGAGCCAAAGCCTCGGGGCCCGGAGCTGCCGCAGAAACGGTTGAAGACGCTGGACTGCGAGCAAGGGGCAGTACGAGCCGTGAGGTTTAACGGTGAGCGCCCTCGTCTTCATTCGGGTCCTCCCGCCTGCTGAGGCCAGCGGCCCAGAACCCCCTCCTCTTGTTCCCCAGTGGATGGCAATTACTGCCTGACGTGCGGCAGCGACAAGACGCTGAAGCTGTGGAACCCGCTGCGGGGGACGCTACTCCGTACCTACAGCGGCCACGGCTACGAGGTGCTGGACGCTGCAGGGTGAGCCAGGGACCGGGGCGGGATGGGAGCGCCGAGGCCGGGATCGGAAGTCAACGTTGACCTTCTCTCCTGCACCCCAGCTCCTTTGACAATAGCAATCTCTGCTCCGGCGGCGGGGACAAAGCGGTGGTGCTATGGGATGTGGCATCCGGGCAGGTCGTGCGCAAATTCCGGGGCCACGCGGGGGTAAGTTCAAGCCTGGAGACCCTCATTAGAGCGTGCATGGTGGATGGGACCGTTAGCACGTGGGTGATGCCAAGAACATCTACCCACTAGAGCCCTTCATCAGATGTCCCTCCCCCAGGGTCAGTCACCAAGCTCTGTCCTTGCCGTTTCCCTAGAACCTTTCACCTCTCCACTCCTACCATGTGCTCTTGCTTTAACCTACACTGAGAATCCTGTCATAATCCCAGCCCTCCTGAGTAGCAATTCCTGTCTCTTAGAAGGTGAACACAGTGCAGTTTAATGAAGAGGCTACAATCATACTGTCCGGTGAGTCTGGGACCTTAGTGGGAAGTGGACAGTGTTTAGAGCTCCAAATCTAACTTCACCTTTATGCTGGCTGGACTCACAGGCTCTATCGATTCCAGTGTCCGATGCTGGGACTGTCGTTCACGGAGGCCTGATCCAGTGCAGATACTGGATGAGGCCAGGGATGGCATATCTAGTGTGAAGGTGTCAGATCATGAGGTCCTTGCAGGGTGAGTAGATCCAAGACCTCACCCCTCTCCCTCACTGAGATCCTAGCTGCCTCTGCACTTAGATTAAAATCTACTTTCAGAACTGGGGGGTGTTGTTCAGTGGGCTCCATCCCCATCACTGCAGAAAAAACAAAAACAAAAAAATGCTCTCTTTACCAGCATGCACAAGGCCCTGCCCAATGTGCCCATTGCTGATCCCTCAACTTTTATACATCCTTGGACTTCATGTCTGTTAAAAATGACAGTCATGTTCCCACCTCAGGACATTTTCACTTGCTCTTCCTGTGCTTGGACTGTCTCCACTACTTGCTCAAGTGTATTTGAGCACTTACTGCATACTAGATACTCTCTTAGTCGGTGGGCATACAGCAGTGAACAAAAAGGAGAAATGGGGGAAAGCCCTACCTGCATAGGGTACCTTTGTTGCAGGACACAATTTTTTTTTTTCAATTCCATGTAGGGCTGCTCCACCCTGAGGGAGAGCCATTGCCACCGCATGAGAAATTTGGGCTGAAACAATCCCATATTTGTACATATATGAATATGTAATAACAAGTCCCGTCATTATGTACAATAACAATGCACCACTAAAAAAAATGTGTGTGGGGGGGAATACAGACACAGAGGCTGTTTGCTTTGTCATAGGACAAAAAAATTACAATTTTAAGGTTTTTTCCTTCCCTTAAAGAGATGGGTTCTCAGCCGGGCGTGGTGGCGCACGCCTGTAATGCCAGCACTTGGGAGGCTGAGGCAGGAGGATCACGAGTTCAAAGCCAGCCTCAGCAATGGCGAGGCACTTAGCAACTCAGTGAGACCCTGTCTCTAATAAAATACAAAAAAGGGCTGGGGATGTGGCCCAGTGGTCGAGTGCCCCTGAGTTCAATCCCCGGTACCAAAAAAAAAAAAAAAAAAAGAGAGAGAGATGGGTTCTCGCCGGGCGTGGTGGCGCACGCCTGTAATCCTAGCAACTCGAGTTCAAGGCCATCCTCAGCAACTTAGGCCCTAAGTGACCCTAAGTGACTTAGTGAGAGCCTCCCTTAAGTAAAAAGGGCTGGGATGTGGCTCAGTGGTAGAGTACCTTTAGGTTCAATCCCCAGTACAAAAAAAAAAAAAAAAAAAAAAATCCAAGGATGCTCAAATCCCTCCTATAGGAGAGCATGGTGTTTGCATAGAGCCTACACACATCCTCCTGTATCATCTCTGATAATACCTGAGGTAAACACTATGTGGACAGTTGATACACTGTATTGTTAGGGAGTAATGACAGGGAAGAAAGACCACAGAGTCCCTTTTGCTTTTTTGCAGTGCTGAGGATTGAACCCAGCGTGTGTGCATGCTCACAAGCATTCTAACACTAAGCTGCCTCCCTAACCCCAAGTCAATGTTTTTGATCTTCAGTTAATTGAATCCATGGGTGTGGGCCCCGTGGATATGGGGGACTACTGGAGGATGATTTGGAGAACATGGGGAAAGGGCGGTCCTGAGGGGTTCTCTGGGCCTGAAAAAGGGGGCTGAGGATCTTGGAAACAGATGGGATGGGACCAGATTGGTCCTGGGCCTGAGTCATAAAGCCATTGCCTCAACAGAGCACAATGGTGCATACTTGTAGTCCCAGCTGAAGGGCAAAAATCACACCAGGGACAACTGTGCAGCCAAGGGATTTATTCACCAGCCTTTATGGCTGGTGGGAGGTAGAAAAGGAACAAGGAGAGAGGAGTCAAGGAGAGGGGAGTGTGCGAGCTCTGAACGGAAGGCGGGTGCCTGGTCACACTGGCTGTGGTCTCTGGAGCTGTCTGCTGGGGCAGCTGCCCTTGGGCTGGAGGCTGTGGGTTTGGACTGCTTCCTCTCAGTAGGAAGGAGCTGTTGTGTCTCTCGGTCTGCCCACCCCCAGCAGAGGGAGCCCTTTTATACCCCCCTGGGCCATTAGGTGGTCTGTTAAAACCGTTGGTGGTGAAGCCTATTGGTTCCTGTCCTTGGAAGAGAGCAACCTTTAATCCTATTGGCTCCTGCCTAGGGAAGGGAAACAAGGTTGCTTTGCTCAGGGCATGGAAACTTCCGGGAGGGGAGGGGTAGCCCATCACCAGCTACAACTCCAGAGGCCAAGGCAGAAGGATCCCAAGTTCAAGGCCAACCTGGGCAACTTAGCAAGCCCCTGTCTCAAAAGATACAGAAAAGGTTGGGGAGGACTAGGGATGTATTTCAGTGGTAAAGAGCCCCTAGGTTCAATGTCCTGTATCACAAAAAAGAAAAAAGGAAAGCCAGTGCCTCAGAATGTCATTTGTGCCCAGGGACTGTAAACCTAGCCTTGCCCGTCAGTGCCTGGACAGCTGGGAAGACACAGGGCCACTGAGGTTGCCACAGACCCCTGGGCCCCAGCCTGTGCTTCAGCTTGCTCCACCCACTTCTGCAGATCTGTGGATGGCCGCGTGAGGCGCTACGACCTGAGGATGGGGCAGCTCTTCTCGGACTATGTGGGCAGTGAGTGTCGCGGCACTGGGCACAGGCAGGGACAACAGTGGGTCAGTCAGGAACATTCCAGCCTCAGCAGCCTGCCCCTCCACTCCCCCAGGCCCCATCACTTGTACCTGCTTCAGCCGGGACGGACAGTGCACACTGGTGTCCAGCCTGGACTCGACACTGCGGCTTCTGGACAAAGACACCGGGGAGCTGCTGGGCGAGTGAGTCTCCAGGGTCATGGGCCTCTCTCCCCGCCCCACCCCTGGTGAGGAGCAAGCCCCTCTGATCCTGCCCACCCCCAGGTACACAGGCCATCAGAACAAGCAGTACAAGCTGGACTGCTGCCTGAGTGAGCGCGACACTCATGTGGTCAGCTGCTCCGAGGACGGGAAGGTGTTTCTTCTGGGACCTGGTGGAGGTGAGCCTCCCTCACCCTACCCCATGCCAGGGCACTGCTCTGCCCCGCCCGGTGCTCCCCTCAGTCACTCCCATGCCTGAAAAAGAACATTAGGCCTTTGAGCTGGGAGGAGTGAGGATGGGGCAAGAGGGGCACCCCAGGCAAAGGGAGCAGCATGTGCTGGGGTTCAGAGGCGGGGCACACCCCCAGGCCAGGAAGGGAGACTCTGGGAATGTGTCAGCAACAGAATCCAGGTCAGAAAGGGCTGCGCATGCCAAGCAGAGCTGCTGGGTCTGGCTCCTGGATGCGGAGCGCCACCAGCACCATCTGACCCTGAATGAGATCAGGCTGTAGTTCAGGAAACTTGAGCTGCCTCCAAGCGTGGTTCTAACTCCAGGGCCTGTCCTGGATGTGTCCCAGCCAGTGGGAAACTCGGGGACAGAGCTCAGTCAGGAGCAGAGAAGCCAGGAGGCCACCAGGCAGGCAAAATCAGTCATCACAACATGGTCTAGAGACAAAGCCAAGACCTGCTAGTGAAGGGACGTGAGGTATGAGAGAAAGGAGGTTTGGCCTGAGCACCTGGAAGGACAGATGACGTTTACAGCATTCGGGAGTCATTAAAGGCCAGTGGCCAAATGTCCATGGATTGGTGACTGAGGGCTTCAGCCTGGATCTTGGGAAGGGGGACAGCCAGGCCCCTGATAACCTGCTCCCCACCGCTCCCTCCACAGGGTTCCCTGGCGCTGGCCCTACCTGTGGGTCCTGGTGTTGTGCAGTCACTGGCCTTCCACCCCACAGAGCCCTGCCTGCTGACTGCCATGGGGGGCAGAATCCAGTGCTGGCGAGAAGAGGCCTATGAGGCAGAGGGTGGGGCAGGCTGAAGCCTGCGACTGCCACCAGATCCAAGGACCAAGACAAACTGCAAAGGACTGCTGAGACCATTTATTCTAGAGATGCTGCAGGCCAAGGAGTGGGAGGGGGCAGAGTCTGCAAATTAATAAATAAAGGAGGGCGAGGCCTTCCAGGGCTGCATCCACTCAGTCCTCGTTCTTCTCAGACGTGAAAGCATCTGCCTTCTTGGCAAAGGTCTCGGCCACAAGCAGGGGGAAGACCAGGGAGGCGTCAGCATAGACCTGCCGAGGGGACCTAGGTGAGCCTCAAACCCACGGCCACAGCCCAGGAGACCCTGCACCTCACCCAGCCAGCCTCTACCTTGACTGGCTGCGCATCCATCCGGATCTTGCCCCAAGAGACGGCCTCATCCGGCCGGGCACCTGAATCGGAGCCGTCAAACTCCTGGGCCGTGTTGATGTAGACAGCATAGTCAGCCCCATTGCGCTGTAGGGAAGGGCAGGGTGGGCCTGGTCAGACAGTCATCAGACAGGCAGACAAAGAAGCAGGACATCAGCCAAAGGAAGCCCTCCAAAGTACTTTGTTCTAGGGAAGCTTCAAGCTTTGTAAACTTTGTGTATGCACAACATCAATGAATCTCATATTTAGACTTGAGTATCTTCCCCAAGATATCTCATGTGGGGCTGGGGATGTGGCTCAGCGGTCGAGCGCTTGCCTAGCACGTGCAAGGCCCGGGTTCAATCCTCAGCACCACGTAAAAATAAACACATTGTGTACAACTAAAGCAAATAAATATTAAAATTAAAAAAAAAAGATATCTCACGTGTATGCAGATATCCCAAAATAGGGGGAAAAAACAAATCCTCAAACTGAAACACTTTGGGGCCTAATTTTTTTTTTTTTTTTTTTTTGGAGGGATATGTTACTACTTCTCTATAGCCACCACATCATTTCATCTGTTATAGTAAATAACAGATTACAGGCAACCATTCAAGAGGGCACCAGAAGCCGGCGCGGTGGCGCACGCCTATAATCCCAGCACTTGGGAGGCTGAGGCAGGAGGATCGCGAGTTCAAAGCCAGCCTCAGCAATGGCGAGGCACTTAGCAACTCAGTGAGACCCTGTCTCTAATAAAATACAAAAAAAGGCTGCGGATGTGGCCCAGTGGTGGTGTGCCCCTGAGTTCAATCCCTGGTACCAAAAAAAAAAAAAAAGGGCACCAGAAAGCTTGTTCATAAAATGACAGAACAGGTGAGCACCTTCACCACCCAAGCCCTAAGTTAATCTTTCCTTCTGATCTCTGCTCTCACCCACCTCACCCTGCTGCTTGCAGAACGGCTCTGCCCTCAGTTGTTAGGCTAGTTAGGATGCCAGTCTATTTAGATGAGGAGCCTGGACAAGTCATCTTTGATTTCACCTTCATCCCAAGGCCCATGGATGTTTTCTTTAAAAAGCAGCAGCAGGTGAGGTAGGAAGGGGCAGAGATGAGAGAAGGAAGCCAGCAGAAGAGCAAAGCCTGTGGCTCCCTCAGCGCTGATGGCCTACCAAGGCCAAAAACGCAAAAGGCAGTGTGGCCCTCACATAGCAGCGGGGAGCACAGGCCTTCAGTTTCTTCTGTAACCCGGCCCCAGTGCAAAAACCTGGATGGCAAATGTCACCATGAAGGCATGCAGGGACCAGGGAAGATGTGAAGCCAGGCAGACAGACGCAAAGAGGGCCACATTCAAAGATAGTGTGCTGGATACAAGGGCAGCTCTGGCCCCATAGTCAAAGATGAGGAGGCCCAACAGCATGAAGAATGACATGGCATAGATGGTGTCAGGACTGATGGACTTGGTCAGGGTCTTCAGCACTGGTGAAAAACCATGAGCACCAGGGCACTCTTCAGGAAGCCCACGGGTTCACCCGCTCTCCTGCCAGCCTTCATCTCCATCAGTGGGGGGGTCGAACAAAACATAACCAATGAAGACGCCAGGCAGTTCCAAAAAGCCAGTGGGGGGCCAGAAGACCCTCATCTACATGCCACCAGATGACCACAAAAACAGATGCTGCCCAGCTGTGTATCACCACAGCCCAGTACTGGCATTTCTGGGCATAGATGTTCTCCAGAGCTCTTCCAGGAACCGACAGTCCACATAATCATCAGGGGAGGGCCACCGCTCACATAACACCTCTGTCACTTGGCCTTCTTGGTGCTAGTTACAGGTCGGCACGCGGTATCTCATCCCTTCCCTGAAACTCAGGCCAGTTCAGGCTCCCTCAAAAAGTCCATGTGGTTTTCATTCTTTGTGAAACCTCGAAGTAAGACTTCTCTAGAAACTCCATGCTGTTCTCTACCGACTGTTCCTTATTTCCAAAGGCAGCAACACATGTTAGGCCCACAATGGATGAGTTGATTCTCTGAGGCAGGCCGACACAGCCAGATTCCGCCTGTGAGTTCCTGGGGCTCTGTGGCTGGACCAGGCAGCTACCCACCGGCTTCCCCTTCTGGGGCCTAACCCAGTCATTTCTGATAAGGTGTACTTGAGCCAGGTGTGGCGATGTACCTATAGTCCCAGCTCTCAGGAGCTCCAAATCTAAACACCTCTCCCCTTTGTAGGCACCAATCCTGGTCCTGCCCCTGCAGGGTTCTGGACCCTTCAGGACTCACAGGCACCATCTGTTCCTCCCAAAGCCATCAGAGGGCACCTGTGAGCGCCTGAATCACCAATCACATCCTCTTACCTCAGAGAAACTGCCAAGGCCCACACCACTCCTCCTCCTTCTCCTTCTCCTCCTCTTCCTCTTCCTTCTCCTCTTCCTCCTTCTCCAGGGCCACCTAGCTGTTCCCTGACTACTTTAGCTACCTCAGGGCCTTTGAAGGGAGCTCGCAATCTTCTCTGCAAGGAACTCTTCCTGGCTTATGGGAGGCACCTCCCAAAACCTCTGATCAGGTCAGTTCCCAGAAACCTTCCTCCAACACCCTCCCACATCCCCCCTCCCTGCCCCATACTGGGGATTAAACCCAGGTCATTCTATCACTGAGCTACATCCCCAGCCCCCCCAGCTCTTTTCATTTTGAAACAGGGTCTTTTTTTTTCCCCAACATGATACTGAGGATCAAACCCAGTGCCTCACACATGCTGGGTAAGCACTCTATCGCTGAGTTATAAACACTAATCCTGACACAGGGTCTTGACTGCCCAGGCTGGTCTTGAACATATAATCCTTCTGCCCTGGCCTCCCTTAGAGATGGGATAACAGATTACAGGAGTGGATCACTGCCCAGCTCCAACACCCTTTACTAAATGGCACCCCTTTCTCTTGTCACGCCATCATGACAAGAAAATGAAGCCACCGGGTACGGTGGCGCACGCCTGTCATCCCAGCACTTTGAGAGGCTGAGGCAGGAAGATCATGAGTCCAAAGCCAGCCTCAGCAATGGCGAGGCACTTAGCAACTCAGGGAGACCCTGTCTCTAATAAAAATACAAAAAAGGGCTAGGGATGTGACCCAGTAGTTGAGTGCCCCTGAGTTCAATCCCCGGGTACCACAAAAAAAAAAAAAACTCAGGCCAGTTCAGGCTCCCCATCAAAAAGTCCATGTGGTTTTCATTCTTTGTGAAACCTCGAAGTAAGACTTCTCTAGGAAACTCCATGCTGTTCTCTACCCTCCGACTGTTCCTTATTTCCAAAGGCAGCAACACATGTTAGGCCCACAATGGATGAGTTGATTCTCTGAGGCAGGCCGACACAGCCAGATTCCGCCTGTGAGTTCCTGGGGCTCTGTGGCTGGACCAGGCAGCTACCCACCGGCTTCCCCTTCTGGGGCCTAACCCAGTCATTTCTGATAAGGTATACTTGAGCCAGGTGTGGCGATGTACCTATAGTCCCAGCTCTCAGGAGCTCCAAATCTAAACACCTCTCCCCTTGTAGGCACCAATCCTGGTCCTGCCCCTGCAGGGTTCTGGACCCTTCAGGACTCACAGGCACCATCTGTTCCTACCCAAAGCCATCAGAGGGCACCTGTGAGCGCCTGAATCACCAATCACATCCTCTTACCTCAGAGAAACTGCCAAGGCCCCCACACCACTCCTCCTCCTTCTCCTTCTCCTCCTCTTCCTCTTCCTTCTCCTCTTCCTCCTTCCTCCAGGGCCACCTAGCTGTTCCCTGACTACTTTAGCTACCTCAGGGCCTTTGAAGGGAGCTCGCAATCTTCTCTGCAAGGAACTCTTCCTGGCTTATGGGAGGCACCTCCCAAAACCTCTGATCAGGTCAGTTTCCCAGAAACCTTCCTCCAACACCCTCCCCACATCCCCCCTCCCTGCCCCATACTGGGGATTAAACCCAGGTCATTCTATCACTGAGCTACATCCCCAGCCCCCCCAGCTCTTTTCATTTTGAAACAGGGTCTTTTTTTTCCCCAACATGATACTGAGGATCAAACCCAGTGCCTCACACATGCTGGGTAAGCACTCTATCGCTGAGTTATAAACACTAATCCTGACACAGGGTCTTGACTGCCCAGGCTGGTCTTGAACATATAATCCTTCTGCCCTGGCCTCCCTTAGAGATGGGGATAACAGATTACAGGAGTGGATCACTGCCCAGCTCCAACACCCTTTACTAAATGGCACCCCTTTCTCTTGTCACGCCATCATGACAAGAAAATGAAGCCACCGGTACGGTGGCGCACGCCTGTCATCCCCCACACTTTGAGAGGCTGAGGCAGGAAGATCATGAGTCCAAAGCCAGCCTCAGCAATGGCGAGGCACTTAGCAACTCAGGGAGACCCTGTCTCTAATAAAAATACAAAAAAGGGCTAGGGATGTGACCCAGTAGTTGAGTGCCCCTGAGTTCAATCCCCGGTACCACAAAAAAAAAAAAAAAGAAAGAAAGAAAGAAAGAAAATGAAGCCTAGGGGCTGGGGTTGTGGCTCAGTGGTAGAGCATTAGCCTAGCATGTGTGAGCCACGGGGTTCAATTCTCAGCAATGTATTTTTGTAAATGAATAAAATAAAGGTCCACCAACATCTAAAAAAGTATTTAAAAAGAAAAAATGGAGCCTGGGTGGTGGCACACACTTGTAGTCCCAGTGATCTGGGAGGCTGAGGCAGGAAAGTTGCAAGTTAAAACTCAAGGGCAACCTCAGCAACTTATTGAGGCTCTATCTCAGAAACAAAAAATTAAAATGGGCTGAGGATGTATTTAAGTGTCCTGAGTTCAATCCCTAGTACCAAAAATAAATAAAAATAGGGTCTTGTTATGTTGCCGAGGCTGATCCTGAGCTCCTGGACTCAAGTGATCCTACCCCATAGCTGGCATCACAGGCGTGCACCATGACACCACGCTAGCCTTATTTTCTTCTTTAGCATTACTGCCACCCTGCTGTGCATGTCACTTGCTCTGGAACATCTGTCCCTGGAGGGCAGGGATCCTGGCCTGTCTAGCCCAGGATGTGTCCAAGGCTTGAATGACACCCCATCAGGGACTATATCCACTCAAAAGGGACCACACCCTCTTACCATGAGGTTGGCATTGGCAATGTGGTGCTTGACCACGCCTCCACCCAGGATGATCATTCCAGAGTGCTTGGCAAAGATGGCCTGCGTGTTGATGAGCCGTAGGTCTGAGGGAAGAGGGCATGGTCAGGCCTTGGACTGGGTACACCCTCTTCCCTCACCTCTAGGGTTCCAGTGCCTCACCCTCAATGATGTCCAGGACTAGGCCAGGATTCTTGTAGGAATGGAAGAAGATCATGTCACCCAGTGAGCCATCTGTCAATGCTGGGCTCAGCACAGGAATGTGGTTCTGAGGGAAAAACAGGGGCAGGTCAGTAACTGTGGCTCAGTGGGGGCAGTCTGATCCCCATCCTAGGTGCATCTCTCTCTCTTTTTTTTTTTTTTTTTTTGGTACCAGGGATTGAACTCAGAGGCATTCAACCACTGGGCCACATCCCCAGCCCTTTTTTGTATTAAAGACAGAGTCTCACTGAGTTGCTGAGTGCCTCGCCATTGCTGAGCCTGGCTTTGAACTCACAATCCTCCTGCCTCAGCCTCCCAAGCACTTAAATTACAGGCATGTGCCACTGTGCCCGGCTCCTAGGTGCATCTTTTCCTGCCTGCCTGACTGGGAACAGTCTGTTTAACTTCTCTGGACCTATTTCCTCAACTATGAAATACGGATAACACCACCATTTGCGCACAGATGAAGAGGAAAATGCGAGAAAACCAACATGTGACACTTAAGGAGACTGGTGCTTAGTGAGTAGTGGCTCTTGTTACTTTTCAGATTCTTGGACTTCATAGCCTCTGGGGAGTGTGGTACCTGAGGCCAGGCCCTAGGGATTTGCTGAGCACTGCCACAAACTGTTCCCAGATGAACTAAGCATAGCAAGAGATCTGAAGCTCCATTCAACAGCTGTGTGACTTCAGACAAATTACCTAACCTATCTGTTCAAGGTTCCTCATCTAAGAATGGGAATCCTGATCATAACAGTAGTGACTCCCCAGGTGTCTGTGAAGTCTGGGGAGTTTGTCCCACCCAGCCCTCACCTTCTGGGCCCAGTAATACACTGACTCTGGGTTGTTGATCTCCTTGCCGAGCCGAGCAATCATCTTGGAAGGTGTCCACTTCACACCCTAGGAGGGAGGGGATGTCAGCATTAACCCCTGATTTCACCTGGCTGGTCCCCCCAAGTTTCTCCAGCCCCACCTCTGTGTTCTGCTCCAGCACCATCTGGTCCAGAATGGGCATCAGCCAATCCTCAAACTTGCAGTAATTGTCATTGGGCACCAGCAGGTTCCCAATCCTGGGAATGGGAGGAATGTAGGCATCAGTACCCAGTCCCCTCAGCCCAGTTCACCTTCCCATCACCAAGCAGGCCCCCACCTGTTGATTCCATTCTCCCGGAGCTCCTTCCCCCTGAGGCTGAACTCGCCCAGATACGTGGGTGCCAGGCATTTGATGAGATCCTCCTCCACACCTCCTGCAGTGGTCACCAATACATCCACCTGCAGCCATAGGACAGCGAGGTTGGCCTTAGTCCCGGCAGGACCCCTAACATCAGCCCTCATTCAATGACCTTTTGTGAGGAGCTCTCTTTTTACTGTGTGTGATACTGAACCCATGGTGCTCTACCTCTAAGCTGCATCCTCAGCCCTTTTTATTTTTTTATTTTGAGACAATAGCTCGCTAAATTGCTGTGGCTGGACTTGAACTTGCCTCAGCCTCCCCCAGTAGCTGGGATTATAGGTGTAAACCACGATGCCCAGAGGGAGCGCTCTTCTTAAAACTAACCCATGCCGGGCGCGGTGGCGCACGCCTGTAATCCCAGCACTTTGGAGGCTGAGGCAGGAGGATCTTGAGTTCAAAGCCAGCCTCAGCAATGGCGAGGCACTTAGCAACTCAGTGAGACCCTGTCTCTAAATAAAATACAAAAAAGGGCTGGGGATGTGGCCCAGTGGTCGAGTGCCCCTGAGTTCAATCCCTGGTACCAAAAAAAAAAAAAAAAAAAAAAACAAAACACTAACCCATATCTCCTCATCTCATTTAACCTGTCAATTTTATTACCCCCCCATGACCCAGACAGATCAAGGTCACAACCCTGTCAGATCCCCACCATGTTATGCTGCACAAGGTAGCGAATGGTCTCACGGATGCCTGAACTGATGAGGTTAGATGTATAGCCCAGGAAAATGGTGCAGCCAGTGAGTGGGCGGCGGCTCTGGGTCAGGTCTGCATGCTGGTCTTCCTCCTGTGATAGCGGCTCCAGCTTCTTCTCGATCTGGGTGTAAGGGCCAGGTCGAGTTAGCCTCTGGCCCCAAACCCCAGCACAAGGACCCCAAGTGGGTTCCCAATCAGATTCTACCTCCTCCTGGCCCTGTCCACTCAGGGGTAAAGGATCATTTCTACTAGAAACCAAGAAATGTCTCCTGTGTTGATTCTGCCCCTTTCCCAGTTCGGATATCTGGGTACACGTTAAGGTTTTGCACCCTTTCAGGAATCAGCATCTTTTCCAGTCCAGTTCCTTTCCCGGCTGGGAAAAGCAATTCCAAGTTCAAGCCCCCGCACCGACTTAGGATCTTCCTCAAATCACATCCTCTAAATGCACTGTATTGCCCCAGACTCTGCCCATTCCAGAACGCTTTAAATTGCCTAGAATCAGGTATCACCGGCTCTTGATACCAGGAATTAGTTACAGCAGTCAATGTAAAGTCCCCTTCCCAGCACAAGAACTCCCGCCCACTGCAAGCCCCGCCCCTCCCCAGCTACTGGGCGGTCCCAACGACGGACGCACGTCCTTTGTCCCACGGGAAGTCCCGCCCCCCAAGTTGTGCATAGGTTCTACTACACGCCACGCGTCTCCCAGCCCAGGAAGTGCCGCCCCGGGCCTCACCATGGCGTTGACTTGCTGCACCGCGCGGCCAAAGTTGGTTGCCTGGAAGCCGGTGGTGCTAAAGGCCTCGAGAAGTGCGTGGTAATCCACGCCGCGGTTGAAGTCGTAGCCCCGGACCTGGGAGCTCTCGGGCGGCAACGCCGAGCTGTGCTTCAGCACCGCGGCCAGCGCCGCAGCGGGCGCCTCCCCCTCCGGGGAACCCTCCATGCTCCTGCGGCCTGGCTTCCAGCTCAGAGTCGCCCCAGGCCGGGGCTACCGCGGCCTCGAAACGCGTTAAGCCCGCGCACGCACGTCTCCGCGAGAGCGCCGGAAGTAAGGCGCAGGGATCGGAAGTTGCTTGTCACGTGACCCTCCGTGGGCTTGCAGGGCCGGGCGCCGCCATATTTACTTGTGTATTCCGTAATAGGGAGCCAGGAGTTAATCTTTTTCGCTTGTTTACAGATTCATAGAATATCTTGGAGCCGGGCGCGGTGGCGCACGCCTGTAATCCCAGCACTTTGGGAGGCTGAGGCAGGAGGATCACGAGTTCAAAGCCAGCTTCAGCAATGGCGAGGCACTTAGCACCTCAGTGAGACCCTGTCTCTAAATAAAATACAGAAAAGGGCTGGGGATGTGACCCAGTGGTCGAGTGCCCCTGAGTTCAATCCCCGGTACTACAAAAAAAAAAGAAAAAAAGAAAAAGAAAAGAAAATCTTGGGGCTGGGGTATAGGTCTGTTGGTAGAGTGCTTGCCTTACATGCACAAGGCAGCACACACTAAAAAAAAGAAAATCTTCACTCCTACCTTAAAGCCTCCTGCTGGAGACCTACCACTTTGCACTGTTCTTGCCCGTGCAGGGGATAGCTTCTAAGACGGAGTCAAAGTTGGAGCCTCTCATGAGATGGAATAGTCATTCATGTTGGTGCTCTTAGAGCCTACATTCCTACTGCGTGATTCCCTGGGTCATGGGCCTACTTTGGGATCCAGGGCAGACATCTCTTCCCTAGAGAGACTGCGAGACCCTTGATAGGTCTGTATCTCCTACATCCTCCTAACCATGCAGAGAGTTCCACGGGGGACCCCTTATTTCCTCACTCTACAGTTTGTGGAGCCTATGCTCTATGTAGGGCGCTGTGCTAGGAGCTAGAGATACGGAGCCTGCCCTCCTGGAGCCCACAGTCTGACTGGGGAGAGGTGGATAGAAAACAAGAGGAGCAAGTGAAGGATATGGAAAATAACAGCCCCCAGGGAGACAGGAGAACAGTGTGACCCAGGATGTGGGGAGAAAGGCAAACAATGGGCCCTGGGCTCTGGACTTTCACCCTTTCCCATCAACAATGAGTTTCCAACTTTCACAACTGTTTTCCTGATTTGGGCTTTGAACTTGCACAACCGTTCCCCCTGACTACCCAGCCGACGCACTCTGCAAATGATTCAAATCTCTCTTGTTATGATCCAAATCTCACTTAAACACTACAAAAATTGGACGCCCCCCATCAACCGCCAGTTTCTCCCCTGAAAATGTGCCATTCTGCTGCTTAATAAAGAATGCTTGCTGATTCTTTGAGGTCTGATCCCTGTTTCAGTTATTTTTGCTTTCAGTAATTGCTGTTGATGAATTTAGCAGCGATTCCAGAGTCTCAGGGTAGGGAATCAATGGAGGGAGTCTCAGGGTAGGGAATCAATGGAGGGGTTGGTATCCTTAGTTGGAGGGACAGATGATTGGAGAAAAATGTCGAAGAGGTGACATGTGAGAAAACCAAGAGAGACCTCATATGAAGAGCTGAATGGAGGCCACCCCCCCCACCACACACACACACACACACACACACACACACACACGGAGAGGAGGGAACAGCCAGTAGGAAGGCGCTGAGGCTGGAAATGAGCATACTTTATTGTAGGAACATAACTTCCTCCTTGACCTATGCACCTGGCTCTCAATTTTCTCTCCAAGTAATCCTGATCCTTCTGAATCTCAAAAAATGATCCCACTCTCCACTCACTTATTAGGCTAAAAACTGGAGAGTTGGCTGGGGGTGTGGCTCAATGGTATGAAGGCCATAAATTCAATCCCAGCACAAAGATATATCTATTTTTTTATTTGCTTTAGTTGTACACAATGTGTTTATTTTTACGTGGTGCTGAGGATCGAACCCAGGCCGTGCATGTGCTAGGCCAGCACTCTACCGCTGAGCTACCACTCCCGCCCAGCACAAAGATATTAAAATTAATTAAATAAAATAAAAAAATAAGAGCTGGGTATGGTGGTTCATGCCTGTAGTCCCAGCTGCTCAGGAGGTTGAGGCAGGAGGGCCACTCGAGCTCAGAGGTTGGGGCCAGCTTATGTAACATAGCAAGATCCCATCTCAGCTGGGCACCATGGCCCATGCCTGTAATCCCAGGGGATCAGGAGGCTGAGGCAGGAGGATTGTGAGTTCAAAGCCAGCCTCAGCAATTTAGCAAGGACCTAAGTAATTTAGCAAGACGCTGTCTCAAAATAAAATACAATAAGGGCTGGAGATATGGCTCAGAGGTTAAGCATCCCTGGGTTTAATCCTCGATGCCAAAAAAAGAAAAATTCCATCTCAAAAAAATTTTTTAAATAATCCAACTGGGAAGTGGATATTTTGTTTTGTTTCTTTGTTGCCTTGCTGAGTATCAGACTCAGGGCCTTTTGGTACTCAGCATGCACTCCACCATTGAGCTACACCCCAGCCTGGGGGTTGAGTTTGATACCTCCCATTCTGTCACCCCACATCCATCAGCATGTCTGCCAACCTCTACCTATGAAATGGGTCTCAAATCCATGATCTCATATTTAGATTGGGTAAAGGAAGAAGCCTCAGATATCCTGTGCCTCCAAGAGACCAAATGTTCAGAGAACAAACTACCAGCTGAACTTCGAGACTATGCCTGGACCTCAGCACTGGTCAGCTCCTTTGGACAAGGAAGGATACAATGGTGTGGCTCTACTTTCCCGCCAGTGCCCTATCAAAGTCTCTTATGGCATTGGTGAAGAGGACCATCAGGAAGGCCAAGTAATTGTGGCTGAATTTGACAAGTTTGTGCTGGTAACAGCCTATGTTCCTAAAGCCAGCCGGCCGGGGTCTGGTAAGACTGGAGTACCAGCCGTGCTGGGATGAAGCCTTTCACAAGTTCCTCAAGGGACTTGGCTTCCTGCAAGCCCCTGTGCTATGTGGGTACCTCACTGTGGCCCCATGAAGAAATTGACTTTCGTAACCCCAGAGGAAACAGACAAAAAACTGCTGGCTTCACTCCACAGAAGTGAAGGCTTTGGGGAATCGTGGCAGGTTGTGCCTGGCTGACAGTTCCCAGCACTTGTACCCCATATTAGATATGGAAAATGACCAACCACAAAAGTTGTGAGACCCGGGGAAAGGGGAGTGAGAAAGAGAGCTATACATGGAGAGCTTGATCCTTTCCCAATACAGTTCTTTCCCAGTAATAGAACAAACCCTGAGGAGGAGGTGTCCATCAAACCTGGAAAGGCAGGCTCTGGGAAGAGGCTGAAGCATGAACCCTTCTGTAAACAAATCCTTCCCAGGTACCAACCACTGACCCCAGGCCCTCCAGTACAGTAAATTCCAGAAACTGACCACTGACCCTAGACTCCCTCCCATTTCGCCCCATAAAACACACCCTTAATTCCTAAGCACTAAAACTGACTCCTTCAACTGATTGACAAACAAACTCCAAATTCGTGGGTGCCCAAAGAAAACTGCTGTGCTCACTAGACCACCTCTCAGAATAACCTACATAAGCCCCGGCCCTTTCTTTGTTCGGGGGCTCATTTTCCACCAGGGAAGTGGGTCCCCACCATGGTGTCATTTCATCCCTGCTTCCCCCGCTCCTGTGTGAAACTTTGTTCCTGAATAAAGCGCTGAGCTGATTGGTGAAGTTTGTGTCCCAGTCTTTTTTTTTTTTTTTTTTTTTTTTTTTTTTTTTTGTGGTACCGGGGATTGAACTCAGGGGCACTCGACCACTGGGTCACATCCCCAGCCCTTTTTTGTATTTTATTTAGAGACAGGGTCTCACTGAGTTGCTAAGTGCCTTGCCATTGCTGAGGCTGGCTTTGAACTTGCGATCCTCCTGCCTCAGCCTCCCAAAGTGCTGGGATTACAGGCGTGCGCCACTGTGCCCGGCTTGTCCCAGTCTTTTTGCACTAACACCCGGCACCGTGCACACCTATACCTTTTGGACTTACATGATGAATGCTCAGTCTAAGAATGTTGGTTGGAGCCTTGATGACCTTTTTTAGTCCCATTCTCTTTTACCTGCAATGTGTGAGAGCAAGATTCTCTCCAAGGCCCTTGGCAGTGGTCCCTGTCCCATCACCCTATACCTAGCACCGTGACACCCTCCCAAAATCATTTTGAGTCTTGGAAATAGCACCCTCACCAAGCATTCTTTCTTCTTCTTCTTCTTTTTATTTAATATTTTTTAAATATTTATTTATTTAGTTGTACACAATGCAATGCATTTATGTTTACGTGGTGCTGAGGATCGAACCTGGGCCGTGCACGTGCAAGGCGAGCCCTCTGCCACTGAGCCACAACCCCAGCCCCCACCAAGCATTCCTTCTTTAAGTCCCAGCCCAAGCATTCCTTCTTTAGTTTCTCTAGAGAAATCTACATTTTATTTCTCTTCTGTAAGAATATTGTCACATCTTCCTTGGGACAAGAGAGCAAGGCTCCTTGTCTGAAATAATAGGGAGAGAAAGCAAGGCATCTCTACCTCTTCCAGGAACGATGTTAGACAAAAATGGCGCAGCGATGGTTAATTCTATCTCCCTATTCTCACTGTGTTTCTGTGTGACCACTAGGGGCTCATAAGTTAGCTATTAAACATAAATCTGATCACACAAATTTACATTGTGAAGTCTGAGTCAGGAGCTCTATAGCAAATTCATTAGTACATGAGTAAAACAGGTTTATAATTAGACATTAGGCTTGTAAGTAATGATTAAACTTGTGGCTCTTGCTGTGCCCCACAGTTCAGATTTTTCTAAGTTATAGTTATAAGGTTTTAAGTTATAGTTATAAGGCTTTCTTGTGATTGATAAGGATTCTTTTATCTTAGGTAAGTTTAAGATATTAGTTTAAGATATATTGATATAAGTTTTCCATGGTAGAGACCCCTTAGATCTAACACCTGATCAAAGGAAAAATACCTGTTAGCTTAACTTCTGAGAAATAGCTGTACTTCCTTCTTTCTAATTCAGAACAAAGTTATTATAGGAAACAATAGTAAGCTGAGTTCAGTCAAGGTTTAGCTATGATGTATTAGGGCAATCAAGGTGTGGGACATTGTGAGTGATCTTAAAGGGCTGTAAAAATAGTTTTAGGTAAAAACAGTTTTTGTTCTTGACATTTAAGATTGATCAATATATGCTTTCTTTATGTTTTTAGATAAGTTTAATCAGTAATATGTACTTAGAACAATATCCTGTTTCCCCCAGAACGTATAACCCTGAAATTCCTTAATGTAACTTGTTTCCTTCATAATGTATAACTCTGAAATTCTTTAATGTAACCTCAAAAGCTGTAATGCAAAAGACTGTGCTGTCTGGGCTATAAAAAAATCGGGAAAAAGGGGCTGGGATTGTGGCTCAGCGGTAGAGCACTCGTCTAGCACGTGCGCAACCCGGGTTCGATCCTCAGCACCACATACAAATAAACGCATTGTGTACAACTAAAAGCAAATAAATAAATATTTAAAAAAAAAAAAAAAAAAAACTCGGAAAAAGAAGTAAAGTTAGAGTTAGCCTCCAGACTTGTGTGCTGCGTGGTCTATCTCTCACCTTTTCGCCGACGTCTTCCCCCACAACCAGAGCTGGTCTCCGGCAGAATATGAGTCTTCAACCAAGCTACTGTTAACAGACTAAGGTTTCTTTTAAGCCCAAAGTTTATGTTGTGTGCACGTCCCCCACTTTTTTCTTCAAAACAATCTGTAGGGGCTAGGGTTGTGGCTCAGCAGTAGAGCGCGCTCGCCTAGCACGTTCAAGGCCCTGGATTCAATCCTCAGCACCACGTAAAAATAAATAAATAAAATAAAGGCATTGTGTCCAATTACAACTAAAAAATAAATATCGAAAAAAAAAAGACTATTTTTAAAAATTAAAGGTTGGGGCTGGGGTTGTGGCTCAGCGGCAGAGCGCTCGCCTTGCACGTGCACGGCCCGGGTTCGATCCTCAGCACCACATAAACATAAATGCATTGCATTGTGTACACCTAAAGCAAATAAATAAATATTTAAAAAAAATAAAAAATAAATAAAAATAAAAGGTCATAGTTTTGTCTTTGCAAAAAAAAAAAAAAAAAAAAAAAAAGGCACTCCCTGAGGCTACTCTACCACCCCTCTCACCTTCCCTTGATTTTATTTCATGTTCTCTTTCAAACGTAGTCTCTTTCACTGAATGTAGTTACTTTGCCATTATCCCCCAGTAACAAAAATGGGAAGGGAGCTTGTGAAGGCTTTGTCTTGTTTCGCTGCTTTTCTTGCTTTATGCCTGGTGCTGGGCATAGCATCTCAGCAAAGGCTGGGGAAGTAGCTGAGTGGTAGAGCGCATGCTTAGCATTCACGAGGCCCTAAGTTCCACCCAGCATCAAAAAAAAAAAAAAAAAAAAAAAAAAGTTAAGGGTTGAAGCTTGTCCCCATAAAATATGTGTAGTTCTAACTCCCAGTATCTCAGAATGTGATGGTATTTGAGGTATGTCTTTTGTTTTTTATTGTAGATTAACATAATGCCTTCAATTGATTGATTGATTAATTATATTAATTTTTTTTTGGACTGGGGATTGAACTCAGGGGCACTTGACTGTTGAGCCACATCCCCAGCCCTTTTCTATATTTTATTTAAACAGAATCTCACTGAATTGCTTAGCACCTTGCTGTTGCTAAAGCTGGCTTTGAACTCGCGATCCTCCTTCCTCAGCCTCCTGAGCCACTGGGATTATTTACTTATTTTTATGTGTTGCTGAGAATGGAACCCAGTTACTCTCATGTGCTATGCAAGTGCTCTACCACTGAGATACAACCACAGCCCCCAGGGAAAATCTTTTTATATATATATATATATATATATTTATTTATTTGCTTTAGTTGTACACAATGCGTTTATTTTTATGTGGTGCTGAGGATCAAACCGTGCCGTGAACATGCTAGGCGAGTGCTCTACCGCTGAGCCACAACCCCAGACCCAGGGAAGGTCTTTAAAGAATAATAAAGTTGGGGCTGGGGCTGGGACTCAGTGGTACAGTGGTGCCTGGCATGTGCGAGGCCCTGAATCCGATCCTTAGCACCACATATAAATAAACAAAGTAAAAAAAAAAAATCCATTGGCAACTAAAAAAAATATTAAAAAAAAAAAAAGAATAATAAAGTTAAAATGAGGTCATTAGGGTTGGTGCTAATGCAATCTAACTGGTGTCTTTATAAGAGGAAGTTTGGACACACAAAAAGACACAAAAGATGTGCATGCAGAGGGAAGACCACGTGAGGACGCAGCAAGAAGGTGACCGTCTATAAACCTAGAAGAGAAGCCTCAGGTGAGACCTGCCAGCACTTTGATCTTTGACATTCAGCCTCCAGGACTATGAGGAAGTAAATTCATGTTGTTTAAGCTGCCTACTCTTGATATTTTGTTATGGCAGTTTGAGCAGACTAATACAAGAGCATCACAGAGATCCCTGAGGGGTAAGGGAATGGGGTTGATGACAATAACCTGGGAGCCAGGCATGGTGGCACCTGCCTGCGTGTCCCATCTATTCAGGAGACAGAGGCAGGAGGATCACTTGAGCCCAGGAGTTTGGAGCCAGCCTGGGCAACATCACAAGATCGTGTCTCAAAAAAAAAAAAAAAAAAAAAAAAAAGAAAGAAAGAAAGAAAGAAGGAAATTGCAGAAGGGCAGGTGGCAGCACCCTGTGGACTGTGGTGAGGAGACTGAGTTTTATTCTAAGGGACTGCGGGACTGTTGGAGAGGCTTTTCGTTTTTGTTCTACACATCACACTGGCTACTTTTAGGAGAACAGCCATGGGAGAGGCCAGGACAGAGGGGAGGCTGGTGACCAGAGCCTAGGTGACTGCTGTGGTCCAGGTGGTATGAAGGGTAGAAGTGACCAGAGTGAGAACCTAATTTGAAGGCTGATCTGATGGCACCTGAGATAGGATTAGATGTGGCAAGATCAGAGAAAGAGGGATGGAGATGTTGGAAATCTGGGCTGAGCAGTTGGGGACGGTAGTGAACTTGACTAGGGGACAGAAGGTCTGGGGGACATGATTCAGGGTCCTGCTTTGCCAAGTGAGACTAGAGGTGAATATGAACAGCGTGTGGTGGCATATATCTGTAATACTAGCTACTGAGGAGGCTGAGGCAGGGGGATCATTAACTTCAAGGCCAGGGCTGGGGCTGTAGCTCACTGGCAGAGCACTTGCCTAGCATGTGTGAGGCACTAGGTTCAATCCTTAGAACTGCCTAAAAATAAATAAAATAAAGGCATGCTGTCCACCTACAACTACAATTTTTTTTAAGTTCAAGGCCAGGCTAGGAAGTTAGTGAGACACTAATTAAAAAAATAAAAAGGCCTGGGGCTGTAGCTCAGTGGTACAGTGTGCCTGGGTTCAAACGTAGGGCAAGCCAGGCATAGTGGCACACGCCTGTAATCCCAGCACTTGGGAGGCTGAGGCAGGAGGATTGCGAGTTCAAAGCCAGCCTCAGCAATGGCGAGGCACTTTAGCAACTCAGTGAGACCCTGTCTCTAATAAAATGCAAAAAAGGGCTGGGGATGTGGCCCAGTGGTCGAGTGCCCTTGAGTTCAATCCCTAGTACCACCCCCCCCCAACCAAAAAACAAAAAAAAAACAACAACAACAAAAAAAACCCTAGGGCAAAAGAAAGAGAAAAAAAAGAGAGAGAAAAAATAAAGAATGAAAGAGATATTCGAAATCTGAGCGACAGAGGGGTAT
This sequence comes from Tamias sibiricus, assembly GCA_025594165.1. Classification (NCBI taxonomy): domain Eukaryota; kingdom Metazoa; phylum Chordata; class Mammalia; order Rodentia; family Sciuridae; genus Tamias; species Tamias sibiricus. Next base: position 11,504,184 of record CM046673.1, read on the forward strand.
GATGAACTGAGGAAGCATGTGGGTCCTTGGGGTCTGGAGCTCAGGGAAGAGGGGCAGGGATGGGGAGAGAGGCACCATCAGCATAAGCGAGTGGAGTCCTATCGGGCTGAGATCAGGCAGGCTGTGTAGACAGGAGGGACGCTGCGTGCCATTTGGGGGAGCTGCGTGCCATCAGAGGCTGTCTGGAGGCCTGGTGGCAACAGCCAGCAGGGAACCCAGCAGCTCAGAGAGGCCTTGGCTCCTCAACCCCTGGGGGGACACCCACTGTGACACATGTGACACCAGGGCAGCAGCTGGGCCTCCCGGGGCAGGAACCCCCTCTGTTAAGGCAGCAGCAGCTGCTGCTGCTGCTGGTGACATTTCACTGAATCCTGGCTTCAAAGTCTCTGCAGGGGTGGGGAGGGCGGAGACAGGGGTGGGGAGGCCGGGCGGCGCGGGGAGGGGAGCCGGCTGGGGTGGCTGCGGAGAGCCAGCAGCCAGGCACCTTCAAGGACCTCAGCAGAGGCACCTGAGCCCACAGGTGGAAGAGCTGTCTCACCATCTCAGGGGCACGGGAGGAGGGGCAGGGTCCGTCAGGTGGCCCTAGGTTTGGGGTCTGGGCTTGGGCCAACTGCTCATACCCTGCTCACCCTCCGCCAGATGTCCAGCAAGGTGGCCATTGGCAGTGACATTGGACAGGCCCGCCGGGCGGTGGAGCAGCTAAGGATGGAGGCGGGCATCGACCGCGTGAAGGTGAGGATCGGGGCAGCTGAGGGAGGCGGGGGGCACCTGGGCGAGGGAGCCGCGGATGCCCGTCTGGCTGACAGGGTTGTCTGCAGGTGTCTAAGGCGGCCGCCGACCTGCTGCAGTTCTGCACGGAGCAGGCCAAGAGTGACCCCTTCCTCGTGGGCATTCCAGCTGCCACCAACCCCTTCAAGGAGAAGAAGCCCTGTGCCATTCTGTGACCCCACAATTCCACCCCAGAGCCTCAATAAACATGAAGTGATTGCTCCTTGGGCACAGCTTGGCTGGGCTGAGATGGGGCCAGGGGACAGTGGCTTGCAGGGCCAGGCGCACACCTACCCCCTCCCTGCCCCACCACCTCTAGAGTCACGGGCACAGCAGCGCACACACCCCGGAGCCCTGGACGGAGGAGCCATGCCTTCACCTCCCAGGCTCCCAGGGATGGCCTCAGCAATGCCTGCTCCCGCCACACAGTCACACATCTGGGTTCAAGTCACCGTCCACACAGCACAGAGGTGCCAGGACCTCGGGATTCCCTCGTACACACACCTGCATGCACGCGCACGCTCAGCAGTGGCCATGTGTGCACCCCAGCCCTGGTGGCCACCTCTCCCATTGTCACATGCAGCCCACAGGACCCCAGCTGAGGCAGGTGGCGCCTCAGCTTCACGGAGCACGCAGCCCAGGCGGAGCGTCGGGACGTCAGGTTTATTCTCCTCTGCTCTTGACGGAGAGCAGGGCGTCCAGATCGTGACCAAACCAGGGCCTGAGGGTGGGGAGCAGCCTCCTCCGCGGGCCAGAACCACAGCGTCACCCCTCCAGGCATGGGCCAGCCCTGGCCGAAGCCGGGGCTCTGTGTACCCAGGCCTGTGGGCAGGGGCAGAGTCAGCACCAGTGGGGGGAAGGTCCCCCAAGAGCAGAGGCTGGGGCGCAGCCTGCAGCGGTAGCACAACACACATGGCGTCCACTTGCTCATGGCTGAAACCTCCAGACCTCCAGCGACAGGCCCCCAGAGGCGGCCACCACCACGTCACCCTCAGCGCAGATCTGGGAGGACAGGGACAGAGGAGTCAGCAGATGGCCCTTCGGGAAGGCCGGACAGGGTGCATGGGGCAGGTCCTTACCCCATTGAGTACATTGTGGTGGCTTCGGGTACAAATGGTCCTTGGTGGGTCTGTGGGCACGTGTACCTGGGAAGGGCAATGGACACAGGTCAAGAGATGCACGTTGGCCAGTGGGGACAGGGGCGAGCCACTCTCCTCACCCGGAAGGTCTTGTCGGTGGACGTGGTGTACAAGGCTCCCAGCGAGTGTTTGATCCCTGTGATCTGAGACCTGTGGCCCACATCGAAGGACTGCAGGGCAGGATGGGACGAGTGACACTCAGGCAAGGCCTCCCCAAGGACCCCCCCCCACGGTGACACTAGGGGCTAGGGTAGGAAGCAGCCCCAGGAGGGGCGGCGGGCAGGGTGCGCCCCTTGCAGACCCGGACCAGCTGGAAGCAGCCGTTGGAGCTGGCAAAGACGTGCAGCAGGCCCTCGTTGTCGCCCGTCCAGAGCTGGGGCTCCTGGTAGGACATGCAGAGCAGGTAGGAGTCCAGCTGCGGGAGGGGCGGGACAGGGCGGCTCAGCTGGGCTGGGCGCAGCCGGTGCCTACCTCTGGGACCCCGGGAGGGCCCGCGCACCTGCAGCCGCTGGAGGACACTGTTGGCCCGCCGGTCGAACACCACGAGGGTGTGGTCCTCGCTGCTGGAGACGATGTGTCTGTCGTCCGCCACGAGCGCCAGGACCGCGCTGGAGTGCAGCCGCCGGCTCTGCAGCTGGGCGGGGCCGGCTTGGGGCGCAGGCCGGGAGGAGGGGACACATCAGAGCGCCTCAGAGACCCCAGACCCACCTGAGCATCCTGGGCCACCATCCCCGGGGCAAAGACCTCAGCTGGCGTGGCCCTCCCCACAGCCGCCCCATCTCTCCCCTCTTTCCTAGCTGAACCCAGGACCCCCAGGCCTCTGCCCCGCCCTGACTCCTATGCCCCTTCCTCCTCCAACCCCACCAGCTCCTCTCAGTTCAGAGCATCTTGTCCTACCCTGGTCCCGGGTTCCAGCTCTGCCTAGACAAAGAGTGCTCACTGGCCCTTCAATTTCACAAAATCAGAATGAATGAATAAATAAACCATAGAAACCATAGAAAAGACCTGCATGGGTTTGTTCTAGGTGCTTTATGTAAACAAACTTATTCACTCCACCAGTGTTCGTGTGTGTGTGTGTGTGTGTGTGTGCGTGTGTGTGTGTGTGTGTTTTCACTGGGCAGTTCTACCACTAAGCTACATGCCCAATCTTTCTTATTTATTTATTTATTTTTGAGATAGGGTCTTACTAAGTTACTGAGGCTGGCCTCCAACTTTCAATCCTCCTGCCCCAGCCTCCTGAGTCACTGGGATTACAGGTGTGTGCCACTGTGCCTGGCTCCACCAATGTTCTTATTCCTTTATCCCCATGGGGCTGGCAGGGTTACGAAGGGGGGGTTGTATGTCTGGTGCCAGGGCCCCTTGCATGCTAAGCACCACTGACCTACACTCACAGCTCATGACTTGGATGTTACAGCAGGGGAAACTGCCTGCAGCCACACAGCTAGGAGGGGGAAGCCAGGATCTGACCCAACTCTGGGGACCGGCCAGCCTTCCTCTGCATCCCCTGGCCCAATTGCCTGTGGGGCCTTCACACAGCCCTGACCACTCTTAGGAGTTAGCACCTTGTTAGGTGACTGTCACCCCAGCTAGGCTGAGGCCAGAGTGTCCCTTCCCCAGTATGACTCTGAAGACCCCAAGTAGCCCTGCTTTCCCCACCTGGGGTCCAGAACACCCAGCCCACCTCTGGGGTCGTAGATGGTCACCTTCTTGTCATAGGTGCCAGCCACCAGGATGTCAGGCCGGTAGGAAAGGCACAGCACAGCTGCTCTGCCCCTGGGGACACAGAGACCACAGGGCTGGGGAGGCAACCTGGCATGGTCCTACCCACCCCAGCCCCCTGCCCAGGCCCCCTCACACTTTATCTCGCCGAACTGCTGCCCATCAGCCGCCATGTCCCACAGCTTCACGGTGCTGTCCCAGGAGCCAGAGCACACACGGTGGTCCTGTGAGGCCAGCGACCACACCCAGCCCTGCGGGACCAGGCGCGCAGTCACCTGTGGCTCCCCACCAGAGCTCAGGGCTTGCTCCTGCCCGCAGCCCAGGGGGGGACTGAGTGGGACCTTTCTGGTTCTGCAGATGAGGCTCAGAGAGATCAACAGATTCACTCAAAGCCACACAGTCTTTCCTCCCTAATGCCCACTTTGACAGATGCTATGGTACAACACACAACTCTACTTCCATGTGATAATCCCCATCTCGCAGATGACAAAGTCAAGATCAGAGGATGGAGAGAGGAGCCAGAGCAAATCCAAACCTGGATGAGATTATGGTTTGGGTGTGGGGGTCTGTTTGACTTTAGAGACAAGGACGTGTACACACCCCGCAAAGTAACATTTCTCTCTCTCTCTCTCTCTCTTTTTTTTTTTTTTTTTTTTTTGTACTGAAGACAGCACCCAGAGGTGCTCTACCACTGAGCTACATCCCTAGGCCCTTTTTATCTTTATTTATTTATTTTGGTACTGGGGATTGAACTCAGGGGCACTCGACCACTGGGCCACATCCCCAGCCCTTTTTTACATTTTATTAGAGACAGGGTATCACTGCGTGGCTAAGTGCCTCGCCATTGCTGAGGCTGGCTTTGAACTCACAATCCTCCTGCCTCAGCCTCCAAAGTGCTGGGATTACCGGCGTGTGCCACTGCGCCTGGCCCTAGGCCCTTTTTAATTTTTTTTTTTTTTCTTTTTTTTGAAACAGGGATTAAACTCAGGGGCACTCGACCACTGGGCCACATCCCCAGCCCTTTTTTGTATTTTATTAGAGACAGGGTCTCACTGAGTTGCTAAGTGCCTTGTCATTGCTGAGGCTGGCTTTGAACTCGCGATCCTCCTGCCTCAGCCTCCCAAGTACTGGGATTACAGGCGTGTGCCACCATGCCCGGCTCTCTTTTTAAAAAAAATTTTTTTTAAATATTTATTTATTTGCTTTAGTTGTACACAATGCGTTTAATTTTACGTGGTGCTGAGGATCGAACCTGGGCTGCACACGTGCTAGGCAAGCGCTCTACCGCTGAGCCACAACCCCAGCCCCTGTTTTTAAAAATTTTGAGACAGGGTCTTGCTAAGTTGCCAAGGCTGGCCTAGAACTTGGGATCATCCTGCCTCAGCCTCCTGAGTTGCTGGGATTACAAGTGTGTACCAGGGTGCCCAGTCCCTCGATACCATTTCTAAGTAAAGTTCTGTAGAAACCTAGCATTGGTGGTGGTTTGAGGTTTCATGACAATGTGATTAAGAGTGCAGTCTCAGCCAGGCATGGTGGCACAGGCCTGTAATCCCAAAAATTTGGGAGGTTAAGGTAGGAGGAATGCAAGTTCAAAGCCAGCCTCAGCAATTTAGTGAGGCCCTAAGTAACTCAGGAAGACCCTGCCTCTAAATAAAACACAAAGAGGGCTGGGGATGTGGCTCAGTGGTTAAGCACCCCTGGGTTGAATCCCTAGTACAAAAAAGCAAACAAACAAGCCAGGTGTGGTGGCACACACCTGTAATCCCAGCACTTGGGAGGCTGAGGCAGGAGGATCGCGAGTTCAAAGCCAGCCTCAGCAATGGTGAGGTGAGGCACTTAGCAACTCAGTGAGACCCTGTCTCTAATAAAATACAAAAATGGGCTGGGGATGTGGCCCTGTGGTCGAGTGCCCCTGAGTTCAATCCCCGGTACAAAAAAAAAAAAAAAAAAAAAAAAAGCAAACAAACAAACAACAACAAACACCCAGAGTGCTGGCAGTTGAACAACTTATTATCACCAAACCCTCTGAGGAAAGCACTGTAATATACCCTGCTTTGTGGTTGGGTGGGTTGGTTTGTTTGTTTTGGCTGTACTGAGGATTGAGCCCAGGGGTGCTCTACCACTGACCTCCATCCCAGCCCTTTTTATTTTTTATTTTGAGTCAGGGTCTCACTTAAGTTGCTGAGGCTGGTCTCAAATTTATGATCCACCTGCCTCAGCTCCCTGAGTCACTGGGAATTCGGGTGTCCACCACCTGAATTCTGCACTTGGCTCACATCCTGTTTTATAAATGGGACACAGAAAAGTTGATTCTCTGACTCAAGGTCACACAGACAGGGTGTAGCAGAATAGGATTCGAACCCAGCACCCCATCTGTCAACTGTGGGCCTGGATGACTGGTAGTGGCCCCACTCCTCAGTCACTTCTCAGGAAAGGACAGTCATGCTGAGGCTGGCGGATCCAAAGGGAAGCCTCCAAATGCCCCACACTTTACCTCTTGAGGTATACCTGACATCTGTTGTTGTTGTTTGTTGCTGGTTTTTGTGCTGGGATTTAACCCAGGGGCACTTTACCACTGAGCTACATCCCAGCCATTTTTATTATTTGAGTAAGGGCCTTGCTAAGTTGCTGAGGCTGGCCTTGAACTTGTGGTTTTCCTGCCTCAGCCTCCCCACTGCTGGGATAACAGGCCTACGCCATCACTCCCAGCATACCTGACTTCTTCTGAGTACCTATTGTGTGTCAAATCCTGAGGCTCATGCATATTCATATTAATGCATAATTCATCTCTATTCATCCTCCTCCTAACCGACCCTTGAACAGAAGTGGAAACTGAGACCCGGAGACTCACACATCTCACCCAGAGTCATACCAACAACAGCAGAATGAGATTCCAGCATCAAAATCCAGGCCCTTAACCACAGCACCCAACCCAGGCCTCAGGTGTCTTCCACCTGTCCCCTCACCTTGTGGGTGCTATTCTGCTCAGTGCCCAGGGCCTTGACCAGAACTTGACTGGGCTCTGCTCCCAGCTGCCGCAGGTCCCACAGGTTGACATTGCGATCTCGGGAACCCGACAGACAGAGTGTCCCACCCTAGGAAGGGAGCAAGTTGATATTGTTGGGGCCATTCTGATCTAGCCCTGCCTGGCCACCCACTGAGCCCACCTCACCTGGAGCAGCAGCACCGTGTCAATGGAAGCAAAGTGCCCGTCAGCCAAGCAGAAGTACTCAGCCCGGCGCCCATCCTCTGCCCAGTGGGTCAGGTGCTGCTCCAGCTCAATGCAGGCTGCCGGCCAGTCAAAGTCCTCCTCTGTGGGGCACCACGAGCAGGTTTCCCCAGTGGGCACCAGCTGGCAGAGCCCACCCTGGCTTCCAGGGATCACAACTTACACCAGACTTGAACAGAACCCCACCTGGACCTCTCACCTTCCCCAAGCAGGCCAAGCCCCAATTCTGGGCCCACCTACATACCCGCCTCCCAGGCAGATCTAGGACCACTTCTCACCTCAGTTTCCAGAACTTGGGGCCTCAAGACTACTCTTCTAAGCCTCACTGTCACAACCCAAGCCTGGGGGACAGCAGCCTCAGGAAGTTAAGTTCCTATCTCACCCCAGGCTGAGGTCTGGCCTCAGCCCCTCAATCCTCAGGCTGGGAACTCATGACAAATTCTCAGCCACCTGAATCAGACCCAGGGAAGTGTTTCTCCAACTACTATTCATAAACCTGGGAGCTTTGTCAAGATGCAGAATCCAATGGGGGTGGGGCTGTGTAGCTCAGTGGTAAAGTGCTTGCTCAGCATGAGTGAGGTCCTTGGTTCCATCCCCAGGAGGAATAACACAGAATCCAGTTACCAAGTGCAGAGATTCAATGGGTCAGATGGCAACGCCTTGAGAATTGCTGATCCAGAAGCCCCTGCCCCTCTGCAAAATCAAAGCTTGCAAGTGAGGGTCATCAACTATCCAGCTTGTTACTCATGTTGGCTCAAGGGCTTGATGATCCAATAATATCAAGATCAACTATATCAATTCAAGGTCCCCAGGCTCTCTTCTTCCTCAAAGACCAATGAACTTAGTGGCAGGAGAAGTGACCATAAGCCCCTGTCTAAGGTGACAGGCTAGACCCAGGACCTGAAGATCTGTGATTGCTGGTATCAAGGATCCCAACCCCTAAGCCCTAGGCCAGTTGCAGGCTCTGGACTGGGAACCCTGCCTCTGTCCTCCAGAGTTAAGTCCTTAGGGGCCAAGGGATTTGGCATCACCAATTGACACCTCAGCCTGAGAATTCCAGACTTAGTCTCAGTCCAAGCACAGCTCAAGCCTTTAAGTCCCAGGGTTACCCCCAACCAGATGTCAGGGCATTAGTGCCAGCATACCCCAACCTGAGAATCCTTGAATCTTGAGTTCAGGGACCCCAGTTCCAGAGGTCTGGGGAACCCACATGTCTACCTCATGGTCCACCCAGAGATCAGGGACTGTGGCACCATCAGAAACTACCTCAGGCTCCAGCCAGGGCCAAAACAGCCCCGGAGCCTGTTCCAAGAGCTGTGTCCACATCACCCCAGATGCCCCTTTCCCCACCCCAACCCTGACCTGGGCGGGTGTCCCTGACCCCCGGGTGCGCGCACCTTCCACCACCGGGTAGGGCGCGCGTACGCGGCGCTGCGCGCGTAGCCTCCAGGTGACCTGGTCACGCACGAGGTCGCGCAGCGTGTGGCACACGCGCGGCAGGACAAAGAGCACCAGGCGCGCATCCAGGTAGGCGCAGATCTCGAGCAGCAGCTCCGGGGGAAGGCTCAGCAGGCCCGGCGCACCCACACTCGGGATCTTGGACGCCGCCTTTGGCTCCAGGGCGCCGGGGGACGCGTTGGGCGTGGACAGCAGCGAGGCGCGCGGGGCAGCAGCCAGCCCGGGTTTCGGCGGGCTGAGTACGCGGGCCACGTAGGCCTCGGCCTGCGCGTCGGGGTCGGGCTCCGGCTCCGGCTCCGAGTCATCGTCCCAAGCGCGGGGATTGTCGAACGGCCCTGGGGGGAGCTCCATGGCGACCGGTGGGCGCGGCCCGCAGAGCCCTGTCGGCGCCTGGCTCCGCGTCCTGTCTCCTAGGCAGCGTGGGGACACTTCCGGCGCTGCCCGATGACGTTGCCAGCCGGAACCGAGCGGCTCGCAGGGAAATCTGCTGATGCCCAAGACCCCGTCTCTGACAGCGTCCGCCTTGAAGTGGAAAATCCGAATTCATGGCACCGCGTTTTTAAATAAGCACCTGCGGTGGCGCCTCCAGAGCCTGGTGTATTCTCCGCGGCCGCAGCTCTTTCTCATTTGCCCCAGTGCCACAGGCCCGGTGCTGAGAGGAGCCGTCTTCAGAAGTTTCTTGCGCAGAGGCTGGGGATCAGCTAGTGGTAGAGCACTTGCCTTGCAAGTGCGAAGCGCTGGGCTCATATCCAGCATCACGAAAAAAACAAAACCAAAGAACTTGGGCTGGGAGCATAGAGAGTACTTGCGTAGCATGTGGGAAGCCCTTTTTTAGTTGTAGATGGACACAATACATTTTTCTTTGTATGCGGTGATTAAGATGTGCAAGGCAAGAGCTTTATCACTGAGCCACAACCCCAACCCTGAAGAATCATTCTAAGGAGCCAGTTAATACTGGGGGGCTCCATGGCGACAGGGTGTGCAGGGCCAGCAAAGCCCTGTTGGGGAATTTTTTTGTTTTGTTTTGAAACAGGGTCCCACTATATTGCCCTGGCTGGCCTTTAACTTGGGATCCTCCCGCCTAAGCCTCCTAATTAACTGGGATTGCAAATGTGCACCGCTGGGACCAGCAATTCTTGTCTACAGAAGTTTCTTCAGTCAGGTGTGGTGGCGCAGGCCTGTAATCCCAGCAACTCCAGAGGCTGAGGCAGGATTGCAAGATCAAGGCCAGCCTCAGGAATTTAGTGAGACTCTAAGCAACTCTCTCCCTTTCCATATTCCTCCTCACATTTTACAAGGAAGAAAACAGGGTTGGGGTTTCAAGTTAATGCTTAAACCAGGGACGGTTGTGCATGCCTGTAATCCAAGCAACTCGGGAGGCTTGTGAGTTCAAAGGCAACCTCAGCAACTTCTTGAAGCACTAAGCAACTTGAGACCCTGTCCCAAAATATTTTTTAAAAAAGTGTGTATGTGTGTGTGTGTGTGTGGGGGGGGGGTGTCCTGGGATGTGACTCAGTGATTAAGCACTCCTGGTACTGAAAACAAAAAACCTTACTTCTTGGGTCCCTCAATTACTTCCTGACTGAAGTTCTGGTTCCATTTCTAAAGCGCCCCAGGCCCTCCTCCACAGCACTCCTTCACTACCACAGCCAAAGACACAGGAAACTAGAGACCAAGGGTTTCACAAGAAACTGATCTTTACTCAACAAAGTTCTACACAAGTGGAATCTCACGCCACCTCGGCGCCAATCCCCAGCACAGCACGGTAACAAATGGACAGACCTGGGAGCCTGCAGGGAAAAGAGGGTGAGGAGGGACTCGGGACAAGGGGAGAGGGACTGTGGATCAAGGCCAATCTGGGTCCACAGCCCTGGACAGGGAATAAAGTTGAGAAGCTGAAACTTCATTGTGCAAAAACCAACCAAAAATAAATTAAAAAATTAAATAGCTTTCCTTAAAAAATAAAAATTAAAAAAAAAAAAAAAGAAAAAGTAGAAGAACCAGGCTCCCCTTCCCTGAAGGTGGTTGGAGCCCCCCATCTTGGATGGAAAGGGGGTTACCAATTCCATCAGACAGCCAATCCATCCATATACCGCAAGAGTCAGTGGAGGATGCTCCAAAGTGTAATTACCAGAAAACTAAATGGTATTAAAAAGTTTCTTTTCTTTTCTTTTTTTTTTTTTTTTTTTTTACAAATGGCTTCCAGAGACCTGCTCAAGTTTTGGTGGGGTAGGGGTGGGGGCAGGAACAGCTGAACTATGGAATGTGCACTAAGTACCCCTTGGAATAGAGGTAGGGCCCGACCCTATCTGAGAAGACACCTGGCCAGAAGAGGGGTGGGGTCCAGGGCCTTGGAGGGATGGATGGAACAGGACACAGGATATAGGACTCCAGTCAAACCCCAAAACACAAGGGGCCCCCAAAGAAGTAGAAAGCAGGAAAGAAAAAAAAAAAGAAAATGATGTGAAGGGGTCTGCAGGGCCAGTTTCCCAGCCAACTCAGAAATAACTGTACCCCATTCTCCAGGGGAGCCCCCTGCCACCTTGACTGCACCCCCAACCAGTCTGAGAAGGTTCTCTATAGAACTACTGTCCCAGTCTGGTGGGGTCTAAGCCCATTGGGCATTGTGATGAGCAGGAAGTCCCAGAGGGACAAAGTGGGGGCCAGGGGCATTCCACCTTCCTTGCTCCATGCCCTGGGGTTACTTCTTGCATAAACCTCTGTCCTCTGTCATCACCAGTTAAACAGCCCCACTCACTTAAGGGGGTTCTCAGGAACGCAGAGAACCAGCCTGCCCTTGAAGTTCCTTCCCACAAGAGACACAGGGCTAGGTACTAGCAGCTCTGTCCCCGCTCCTCAGGGAAAAAAGTCCCAGGCCAGTGCTGGGAGCTCAAATACCACTGGAGCACAGGGAGCAAAAGGGAGTTCAGACCAGCTCCGGCTACTTTGGTGGTCCCCGCTCTGCTGGCTGGGATGGGACTAGGATGGGGACACATTGGCTGAGGCTGCCACCAAGCTGGCAGGGAATTGTGTGGAGCAGGTCCAAAGCGTGCACGTGCTGACAGGGCGGCCTCAAGGTGGCCATCCTCCTCCCCCCCATCCCGGCTGAGGCTCCCCCAACCCCCCCAGCCCTCCCCAATCACCGCCGATTCCGGCAAAACAGCAGAAGCTTCTTATACTCTAGATGCAGGTTACACGGAAGGCCGTACGGCTTAACTCAGGGGTTCACTAATTCTACTGTCTCCATGCAGTCGGGGAAATGGTGGGGCAGCTGGCCCAGCCTGGCTGGCTGCGGTGCCTGCACATGCGTGTGGCCATGTGTGTGTACGCGTCTCTACAAGGACCCCCCTCCCCTCCTGCGATCCCCTCGCCTCATCCAAAGCCGGATTCAGTCGGCTGTGTTGATTCCTCCCTCCCATGTGGCTGGCCCAGGTGGGCTGCCTGAGATGACCCCATTAGAGCCTGGGGGCTCTTGCCTGCCAAGAAGTCCCACCCCCCTCCCTGTTTGTAGGATGAGTGTGGCGGCCCCACCCACCTGCCCAAGCGCCGGCCACACAGGCCTAGTGGGGCAGGTGGACAGTTGGACGACTGGGAAGGCGTCTGGATTTGGGTCCCGCTCACTCCTCCCTAACCCCCCTGGAACAGGGCACAGCGACTTCTGGACGCAGCGTGCTCCCCAGCAATCCCTCCGACGATGAGGCAGACAGAAACCTGCAGGGGAAAGGGAGGGTCAGGGCCTGCGCGGGTTCGGCCAGTCAGCCCAGGTGGCAGACCCGCTCACCTGACAGTCTCCACGCGAGCCTAGACCCCATAGAAGGCTGCCAGCCTCTCCTTGAGCAGTGGCGGGAACTGCTCCGAGAACTGCTGCCAGTTTTCCTCCCCAACTTGGTCTTTGAAGCCATGGAGGATCTGTGGTCAGGGAGGGGTGAGGGATGGGCCAGGGCATAGCCAGAGAACTCGGCCTTTACCCCCTATGGCCAGAGACTGCTCCCACCCCCTCCCAGGAAAGGATCAGGGCTGAGCTGGAGCCTCACCTTATAAAACATGTCCCTAAGGTCATCCTTCGGGCTCACCCAGGAGGCTACAGCGTCGCAGAAGAAAATAAAGTCCTGAAACGTGACGGATCCCATGTGAGGGACCGCCCGAGCCAGCCCCAACCCTGCCCTCAGAGCCCAGCTGCCGGACCTGCACAACACCCCCGGGGTTGACTCCGATCATCATGCAGATGCCCCGGAAGGCAGAGTCCTTCTCCTCGTTGTCCCTGATGTTCCTGAGGGATGTGCACCTGCAGGAAGGTGGGCAGTGGGTCAGAGGGGGGACTGGGGCTGAATGTACAACAGTGGGGGCGGGGGGGGAACAGGGCCTCAGTGGGTAGCTCTGGGTCATGCATCTGTTGGGGTGAGGCTGGGGCGGGGGCACAGCCAAGGGAAGCGGTCAGGCCTGCCTGTCCCACCCACCCCATTGCCCAGGCCCCACCCAGGCGGGCACACACCAAGGCCGGATGAAACTGCTGCAGCATGGGTGCCACCTCCTGTGGGCACACGTAGCCCAGGCGGCCAATGGTGATGGCTGGAATGGCAGAGGGACTCGTCAGGCGACCTGCAACCCCGAGTGGCCCCGGGACGGTACGTGGCGGGGCCTCTGGTACGAGGCACCGAGCCCCGCCCCACGGGCCCCAAGGGAACGGCTCCTGCAGCCAGCCTGGGCCCCTAAGCACGGCCCAGCCTGGGTCTCTTCCCAGGTCTCCCCAAGGCCAGCATTTTTCTTGGGCTTCTCCCAGAACCCCTTTCTCGGTGGTACCAGTCACCCTTCCTGGTTTCTTTCCCAAGGCGTTCAATGGCTCCCTTCCCAGTGCACAGCCCCATCTCCAAGAGGCAGGCAAGGGGCAGTGGCCCAGGCCTGGCACCCACCTGTGTTTTCCAGCAGTGTCTTGGGGGTGTTAGGCCTGTTGATGATCTCCACCAGATTGTTGAGGACCATCTGCACATAGGGTTGCATCTCTGCCCCCTAGGGAAGCAGCCAATCAGAAACCTGCACAGCCTGCTCCACCGCTCTGGGCCAATCAGAGGTATGGCCCCACTACCTCACTGACCCCAGTTCCATCCACAACTGCTGAGGGCACAAAGGACCTTCTCTTACTGCTCCCTAGCCCAGAATCATGGTCAACCAGAGACAGACCCACACCCTCCAAACACTAGAGGCTCCTCTGGAGTCACCACTGGATTCCATGATGACATCACACCACCTGATACTCCCATCAGGAAAAGAGGCCAAAGTCACCCAACCAATCCAATAGGGCTTTCAGCCAACTACACAACACAGTCCAATACAAACAGCCCTCCTGTCCCGCCCCTTTTCCCTTTGGGAAAGCAAATCACAAATGATTTTTCAGCCATTTGGCTCCACCCCCAAGGGAAACCCAGAGCAGATCCATGCAGAGAAACATGGCCGGCCTGCCCAGGGCACTCACCCATCTGCATGCAGATCTCCCCGATGGCCCAGGTGGCATTGTTGCAGACAGAGATGAATTCAGGGTTCAGGTTGGTGCCCAGGATGGGCATGAACTCAGCTGGTGGAGAGAAACAGGAGTGCTGAGCAGGAAGGCCAGCCTCGAGGAGCTCCTGCACCTGGCTGTGCAGGCCCCATCAGACAGTACGAATACATCCCAGTGCGGTCACGGTTCTCCCACAGGGTGTCTCCATTACTTGAGGCCAGGGCTGGTGTCACAGGTTGAGGGCAGTGGCTTACCAATACAGGGCTTGACATGGATGAAGCAGGCTTTGGTGAGGTCTCCCAGGAGGGCAAAGGAGCTCTGCCGGACCTCAGGCATAGAGTCCTGGGGCAGAAGAAGGGACAGTACAGTAAGTACATCCTGGCCCTGAATGCTGAGACTCGAGGCTTTTCCTTATTTTATTTAATACTGGAGATGGAAATGAGGGACAGTTTCCCATTAAGCTATATATACCTCTAGCCCTTTTTATTTTGAGACAGGCTGGCCTCAAATTTATAATCCTAAACCAGGTGTGGTGGTGCACGCCTGCAATCCCAGTAAATAGGGAGACTGAAGCAGGAGGATTGCAAGTTCAAGGGCAGCCTCAGCAATTTCGTTGAGGCCCTAAGCAATTTAGTAAGATCCTCTCAAAATAAAAAAAAAAAGGGCTGGGAATGTGGCTCAGTGGTAAAACATCATGGATCAATCCCCAGGATCCACAAAACAATAAAAACAAAAAAAACCCACTTATAATCCTTCAGCCTCGGCCTCCTGAATAGCTGGGATGACAGGTGTGTGCTACTGCTCAATGCTATCCCTTAACTGCTCTAGCCCCCTGCTCTTTTATTTATTTATTTTTTTTGGTGGTACCAGGGATTGAACTCAGGGGCACTCGTCCACTGGGTCACATCCCCAGCCCTTTTTTGTATTTTTATTTAGAGACAGGGTCTCACTGAGTTGCTAAGTGCCTCGCCATTGCTGAGGCTGGCTTTGAACTCGCGATCCTCCTGCCTCAGCCTCCCAAAGTGCTGGGATTACAGGCGTGCGCCACCGTGCCCGGCCCCCCTGCTCTTTTATTTGGTTGGAGGCTACTGGGGATTGAACTCGACCACTGAGCCACATCCCCAGGCCTATTTCGTATTTTACTTAGAGACAGGGTCTCACTGAGTTGCTCAGTGACTCACTTTTGCTGAGGCTGGCTTTGAATTCGCCATCCTCTTGTCTCAGCCTCCTGAGCTACCGGGATTACAGGCGTGCACCACCGCGCCCAGCATTAGTCCCTTGCTCTTGTCCCCTTTCAGAGTGTGGGTATGGCTCTGGAGTAGAGCACTTGCCTAACATGCTTGAGGCCCTAGGTTCCATCCCAGCACAACAAAAAAATCCAAGTGGACTAAACACATACAGAATGTTTTTCTTGACGTCCTTTCTTAAACAGTACCATCTAACCAACTATTTGCATATCACTGACATCTTTGTAGATGTCACCTAAAAATAGCAAGAATGTTCTCGGGTGGGGGGGGGAGGGGCGGGTTTGTGCTTTTAATTTTCTTTTTTCCTTGGTATTGAGAATTGAACCCAGTGGCAATCTACCAGAGCTATGCCCCCCCACCTGTTTGGTTTTTTTCTTTTTTAGTAGGACTAGGGATTAAATAGTGGATGGTACATTACCTAGCTATATCCTGGCCCTTTTATTATTTTGAGATAGGGTCTTGCTAAGTTACCCAGGTTGGACTGGAACCTGCAATCCTCTTGCCTCAGCTTCCCATGTTACTGGGATTGCAGACGTATACCACCACGCCTGGCTCAGAGCCTTTTTTTTTTTGGCACCAGGGATTGAACTCAGGGGCACTGGGCACTGAGCCACATCCCCAGTCATTTTTTGTATTTTATTAGAGACAGGGCCTCACTGAGTTGCTAAGTGCCTCACCATTGCTGAGGCTGGCTTGGAACTCATGATCCTTTTGCCTCAGCCTCCCAAGTGCTGGGATTGTAGGTGTGAGCCACCGCGTGTGGCTCAGAGCCTTTTTTTTTTTTTTTTTAATATTTATTTATTTGCTTTAGTTGTACACAATGCGTTTTTATCTGTATGTGGTGCTGAGGATCGAACCCGGGCCGCGCACGTGCTAGGCGAGCACTCTACCGCTGAGCCACAATCCCAGCCCCTCAGAGCCTTTTTTAAAAGGTCCTCTTTCTCCAATGTTCTTGGGCACAACTTATGGCCGAGTCCCCCAGGGAAGCCCCCATGGGCTGCTGGGTGTTGTCACTGGCCAGGTTAAGGCCTCCTTCCCTGCCACACCCAGGGATAGCAGGGATGGGGTGTGGCCTGCTTGGGGCATCACCCACCTGCATACATTGGAAGAGCAATGTCATGATGTTGCTTCGGGCCACCAGCTGCTCCACGTGGCCACCCAGGCCCTCGGCCAGTCCACTGAGCAGGTCCAGTGCCACAATCATGAAGTCCTTGTCTGGGGCCTCATATTGCTCAGGGTGCTGGGTGTACATCTGGACACAGATGGGGTTGGGGAGGCGGGTGAGGGAACAGGCTGGGGCCTGGGCAGCAGCTGCAGAGCTGATGGGTGGGTAAGTGGGTCAGAGGAGGCTCACCATGGCCTGGGCCAGTGTCTTCTGCACCAAGGTGACACAGCGTTGGTAGACAGGCTCACAGTAGGGCAAGAAGCCGCTCTGCAGAGCGGTGGCCACGATGACAGGCACTGGTAGGAAGAGGGTAGGTGAGATGAACTCAGGCAGGAGGTGGTGGGGCCGGGGGAGGGGACCCAAGCCACTCACCTCCAAAAGGGGGAAGAGGTCCTTGTCCTCATCCTTGAGCTCGTTCCACTTCTGGATCAGCGGGGGCATCAGTTTCTGGATGTATTCCTGGAGGGGGAGCGGGAAGTTGGGCTCCCTGGGTGGGGTGGGGGTCTGTGACTTAAAGAAGGCTGTCACCTGAATGATGAGACCTGGACTCCTCGCTGTGGCTCATGGGGCCCTGCAAGGCCTCCCCATGCAGCCAGATCTCCAGGCCCTTCTTGTTCTCACCTGTTTGTCCACAGCACTGTCCCCTCAACCCTCGCCCCCACCCAGCAGCCTGGGTTTAGCACCTCCTGGTTCCCACAGGCCCCTGTACTCCCCCAGCACAACACTTACCACGCTATCTCAAAACTGTCTGTCTCCCCCACTAGACTGGGAGCAGGGCGAGGGCGGGGACCAGGTGGGTCTGTCTGCCTGTTGCGGTCATGGCCACATCCCTGGCGTGTGACACAGGGTCGCCGCCAGGTCATCAGATGCCAAAGGGCACCGGGATGGGGAGCAGGGGGCTACTCTGGGGTCTCACCGGCTGGTTGAGATGGTGGCCCACAGAATCAGCCAGAGTGCCGATGGCGTCGTAGAGAATGAGCAGGTTCTTGTGCTGGTACTTGCCAAAGGCAAAGACAAGAGTGTCCAGGATGTAGCTGAGGTAGGGCACCAGCTCCGTGCAGGCCTCCTCCTCCAGGGTAGCGAAGGCACTGGTGGAGGGGATCAGGGTGGAGGGCTTAGTGGACCCTGAGGGGTGGTACTGGGCACGCAGTTGGGAAAGGTGCACGTGGGATCAGCCAGTACGAATACAAGAGAAATCAGGGCCAGGTCAGCAGTCACAGGTGTCATCACTTCCCAGAAAGCAAAGAGACCAAGAGGGGGTCACTGCAAGCTCAGGGGTTAAAGATCACCTGCAGGCCGCCTCCTGCACCCTCTTGTTGCCATCTAGGATGCGCTTGAGCAGCTCCGTCATCAGAGGCTTAAGGTGCATGTCTGGGGGCTGGCTGACCACCCAGTGGGCATAGCGGCTCAGCGTCCAGCAGGCGATGGAGCGGACCAGGGCCTTCTTGTCTGACAGGCACTGGATGAGGTGCGGGATCAGCTCAGGCAGGTAGGGCACCATGCCCTGCATGCAGCCTACAGGGACCAGGGGACAAAAGGGGATGGTTTGGCTGAGCCCAGCTAGGCCCAGGCATACCAACCCTTATGGAAAGAAAGAATGAGCCCCACCTGACAGGTGAGGAAACTAAGGCTATGTAAGGTTCATAAATGGCCCAAAGTCATTTCAGTAGCTTTTTTATTTTTATTTTTTATTTTTGTGGTGCTGGGGACTGAACCCAGGGTCTTGTGCATGTGAGGCAAGTACTCTACCAACTGAGATATATCTTATCCCCAGCCCTGGCCCAGAGTCATTTCCCAAAGGCCAAGAAAGGCAAGGGCAGGATGGGAGACAGAGCAGGCACATGGCATCTGGGGAGGTGTTATCCAGTCACTTTTTTCAATTCAAGACCTGCAGGACTGCTGCGCTCATTGGCTCCATGGGGCAACCCAAATGATCCAGACGGATGGGAAGTACTTCTCACATGAAGGAAACCATTCTTAGATGTTTATGCTGCTTCTTTTCTTCTTCATCTTCCCTAATTTTTTCTGGTACTGGGAATGGAAACCGTACTAGGCAAGTGTGCTAGGAAAGTGCTCCATCACTCAGCTATACCCTCACACCTTCTCTTTTCTTAAAATCACGAGCATCAGCCGGGTGTGGTGGTGCACACCTGTTATTCCAGAGGCTTGGGAGGCTGAGGCAGGAGGATCATGGGTTCAAAGCCAGCCTTAGCAATTCAGCGAGGCCCTAAGCAACTCAGTGAGACCCCTGTCTCTAATAAAATACAAAAAAGGGCTGGGGATGTGGCTCAGTGTTTGAGTGTCCCTGAGTTCAATCCCTGGTACCAAAAAGAAAAAAAAAAAAAAAAAAAAATCACAAGCTTCAGCTGCACACTGTGTCACATGCCTATAATCTCAGCTACTTGAATGAAGCAGGAGGCTCACATGTTCACGGCCAGCCTCAGCAATTTAGGAGACCATGTCTCAAGTAAGAAAGGGCTGGGGGATGTAGCTCAGGGGGAAAGCACCTGGGTTCAATTCCCATTCCACAAAAAAGACAGGAGGATCACTTTTACTGTATGTGTGGCAGTGAGCCCACATACTGCGCTATATTCCCAGCAGTTTTTATCTATCAATATCAATTTATTTACAGTTGTAGATGGACAAAATAACCTCTAATTTACTTATTTTTTTTATGTGATGCTGAGGTTCAAACCCAGTGCCTCACACGTGCTAGGTAAAGTGTTCCACCACTGAGCCACAACCTCAGCCCTATTTATTTTTTTCTTTTATTTTATCTAGTGACTTTGCTTTCAAAATAATCTCACATTCATTAATTGCTTACCTTTTTTTTAAAATTTTTTTTTTTTACTTGTTGGACAGACCTTTTTTTTTTATTTATATGCACTGCAGAGAATAGAACCCAGTGTCTCACACATGCTGGGCAAGTGTGCTACGCTCAGCCCCAGCCCACTTTTTTTTTTTTAATTTAAAACAATTTGTTCTAATTAGTTCTACAAGACAGTAGAATGCATTTTTTGACACACTGTAGACAAATAGAGCACAACTTCTCTCTGCTCTGTTGGTGCACGATGGAGAGTCACACCAGTCGTGCATCATACATACATATAGGGTAATAAAGTCTCCTATTCATTTTTTCGTATTCCATAGGTTCTCACCAAGTTCTATGAGGCTAGCCTTGAACCAGCCTCCCAAGTTGTTGGGATAATAAGGTGTGCCACCATACCCGGTGGAGTACCACTTTCTTACCTCAACAGAACACTAGGAATAACTTATCCCCCCCAATAATCAAATACATGATTTGTTCTTACAAGTTTGGCAACACCTTCTCTAGTTTGTCTTCCCATCAATATGAAATGCCCTAACATACATGTACATTGTGTCATAAATGACAAATCCTATTAACATAGGATGCAGTGCCCCAGAAACCTTTCTTAGGGAAAAAAATATATATATATTTTTTTGGTGCCGGGGTTGGAACCCAGGGCCTCCCATATGCCAGGCAATTGCCCTGTCACTGAGCTCCACTCCTTGCCCTCCTCAGAAAAATCTAAAAGCTCTCCAGCTTGAGAGTTCCTGCTCCCATGTGTGGAAATGTTCAGGACAGCTGTTTGCTGAAGTGGTCACACATGACACCCGTGTCAGACTGCCATGCTTCATGTCTACCACTGAGCACTTCCATTTTTGTCAGGGTAGTCTAGCAGCCAGGATCAGGTGTGACATTCTGATGCACCTGGGTGACAGCAGGGAAATGGTGGTGAGATCACCTCTGTGACCCCCAGTTTCCCCCATCTATGAAACCTGGGGTTCTGGTACCCACTTCAGCAGGTGGTGGTAACTGGGCAAGTTCACTGATGGGAACCTAGCCTGGGGTGGCCCCACTGTGGGAGAGACACCGCAGGGGTACCTGCTGTCACAGCTGCAGCTGCTGCAATTACATTTACAACACAACAGAACTGCCTGCCAGTGACAATGCACCTTAGGGTTTTGGAGGTTCCTTGTGGGCCCACGGGTCAAGGGGATGATTGGGACCCCAGAGCTGTTTGAAGAAGGGTGTGAGCAGGCCTTGTCAGTGCTGTGTCCAGTCCCAGACTCTTGCCAGGGTGCATGAGGTACCGACAAGCCAGGGGGGCACACCCCAGATGGCGGTGGACAGAAGACTCACCCTCAGCAATGGCGCCCAGCACCAAGATGCCCGACTCTTTGACCACCCACTCAGGGTGGAACAGAAGGCCCTTGAGCAGGGGGAGTAGGTGTGGCAGCAGCTCCTCCGGAATACATTGGCGAGGACGTCCAGTGCAGCTGCTGAGCACTTTCCTGAGGGCGGACAATTGGGGGACAGGATGAGGGATACCCGTTGTGCAGGTGGCTGGCCCTCCTTGACTCGGGTGAGTCTGCCCGATGAGAGATCATGGTACGTTCTTCACGATCTGCCTGCACCAGCATCTCATCACCTTCACAAAGGGATCCCTGGGCCTGTCACCACACCCCCAGGGCCCAGCCACGCACTCAGATTCCAGTCGGACAAAGCATCGTCATCATCATCGTCCTCTGCATCCTCAGAACCATCAGGTCGCTCAGCCTCATGGGGCAGCGTCACCGTCCGTGACTTGTGGAAGCGCGGCTTGATGTCTTGCTCGCTGTCGGGGACTGCCTCGTCCTCTTCCACGTCTCCCTGGGGACGAGGCCAGCAGACCACTCAGCACCATGGGGAGAACCCAGCCAATGCCTCTGCCCACAAGCCACACTCAGCAGCCAAGAGACCCAGCCAGACCTTGAGCAGGATGATGTCAATTTCTGAGTACTTCATCCCATTGACCAGGATGGGGATCAACCTGTCAGAAGAGAGGCTATTCGTCACAGTGCAGGGGCCCTCGCTGGGGCACATAGCCTGGGCAGGAGTTGGCAGAGGTGTGGGCAGCAGCATCTAGCAAGGGGCAAACCATGCCATGCACGCAGATACTGTGTGTCCTACATCCATTCATTTCCCTGTGGGGAATTATCCCAACCTAGTTTCAGCCACCATGGTTAGGTGACACCACTCTTAGTTCCACAGGAAAGCTTTTGGCTAGTATCTGGCCACCTACGGCCATTCCAGACCCTGAACACACTGAAAATCTTACAAGAGTACCTGGTCCTTATCATGACATAAGGTATGGCAATGTGACTCAGGCCCTGGGCACCTCCTTAAGATGGCTGAGTCCAGGCCATGCTGAGGAAGTGAAAGGCAGAGTAAATGGTCCCCTCAGCTGGAGCTGAAATTGCAGACTCTCCTAGAACCTTCTCATCCCACTTCCTGAGGGTGTCACATCACTCTCCAGGAGCCATCTGTCTCGGCCCAGCCCCACGCCCTCCCCATATCAACACAGCGATTCAGGGTTAAGCCCATGATGCAAACTATGTAAGACTGGCTCAGCAAGGTGCACTGGCACACACCTGCGACCTGGGGATGAAGCTGAGGCAGAAAGATGGCAAGTTCCAGGCCAACCTGAGCAACACAGTCAGACCCTGTCTCCAATGAAAAAATAAAAAGGGCTGGGGGACGATCCTTCGGTTCATAAGTGTGATGACTGGGTGTTCACGTTATTGTGTGAGACGTGCCTCCCTCTAAACCTTGTTACGACTTCGGCACATTACCCGTCTGATGTGGAAAAAAAAAAAAAAAAGGGGCTGGGGATGTAGAGTGGTAGAGTGCCCCTGGATTCAATCCCTAGAACTGAGAAAACTGAAAATATAAACAAACAAAAAAGCATCAGCTCAGGGCTGGGATTGTGGCTCAGCAGTACAGTGCTCGCCTAGCACTCGCACAGCCCAGGTTCGATCCTCGGCACCATGTAAGAATAAAGGCATTGTGACAACTAAAACAAATAAATAAATATTTTATAAAAGCATCAGCTCTAAGACTTTTGTTAAAGATACTACTTAAAAGAGCTTCCTAAGCTGAAAAGATGTAGAAAACCACAACAATCCCGGGAAGGTCATGCCTGAGAATAAAGCCCAATGCAGAAAAAGCAGATCTGAGACCAGATAGACGCCTTTCACAGTCTTTTCAACACCTGGATCCAGCCATGCCTGGCTCCTCATTTTTTGTCTTATCCATCTAATTTTTAAAGTCCTTAAAGCTAAAGTCTTACAAAATTAAACGTACATAGGATTGAAGGTAAACAGACACAGAGGACATGAACTGGGACAAGCCCAGGAGGTGACCAATCAGAAGGGATGGCACAGGTACAGCGAGGGGTGGAGGCTTGAGTGTGACAGGGCGGGACCAATACTCACTGGACCAGATGGGAGGCCAGGACTTCCTTGCAGATGGGCTGCTCGGCCAGCGTCAGCCAGAACTCACAAGCCTCGAGGGCCACGTTCTCGTCGTGGTCCTGGGTCCTCTGCAGCATGTACTGGGGCAAGGTGGGAGAAGCTGAGGCCTAGCCCAATTGCAGGTGGCTCCCCAGTCCCCTGCCAGCTGCCCACCTGCCCGTCTGCACTGGCCTTGGCCATGCACACCTGGATAATGCTGTGCATGTGGGGGATGAGTCTATCAATCCGCACTTCTAGAAGCATCACCAGGGCACGGCACACATTCTTCCGCACCTCAGGGTCATCATCCACAGCCAGAGCAAACAGGTGCTGCAGGGAAGGCTGAGGTCAGCTGCCTCGAGACCCAGGGCCTCTTCCTACCCACCCCCGCCCAGCAGCGCACCTCAATGAAGGTATCAATGTTGTCCATCAGTGCCTGCGCCCGATCCATGATGAACTGGTTCACACAGGCAATGGCATGGGACCTAGCAGGGTGCAAAGATGTGGGTCACCTGGGTCTGGCCTGCCCACACACTCCAAGACCCTCAGATGCCCCGGGGAGCCATGCCCACCGGATCTTGGGACTGCAGTGCTTAAAGAATTGCAGGAACTTTGGGATCATGATATTCAGAGGCCTGTTGAGAGCATCACTATCCAGGAGCTCAGAGGAGTCTTCGCAGATCTTCTGCAGGGCTCCAAAGGCTCCCTGGTGGAGAGGAGGAGAGATGAGTGTGGGTCCCAGGCCAGGCCTAGGTCTCTGCTTGAGAGGGCCGCAGCTTGTCACTACCTCACAGGTGTTGTAATCCTCCGAGTTGAGCAGGTTGCACAGCTGGGGCAGCAGCTCGGGCCACATCTGCAGCTCCCCTTGGAAGCAATGGTGGTGATGAGGATGCCTGGGACAGCGGGGGGAAGAAGGCGGCCTCAGGCTGGGTGAGGGCCTGCAGGGCCCCCTCCCCTAGCCACCAGGCACTCACTCACTGGCTTTCCCTAAACTATCCCACAGCAGCCCTACATGGCTCCACCCCATGATTTTCCCAATAAAATACTGGGAAGCCACATACCAAGGGCTGAAAGGGAGGGGAACAACTGGGTGGTCAGATCAGGCCTCACTGAGGTGGTTTTTTTCTTTCTTTCTTTTTTTTTTTGCAATACTGAGAATTGAACCCAGGGCACTCTCCATCCCCAGCCCCTTTTAGTTTGAGACAGGGTAAGTTGCCCAGGCTGGCCTCAAACTTGTGATTCTCCTGCCTCAGATTCCCAAGAAGCTGGGATTACAGGTGCATACCACCATGCTCAGCTTCGAAGGTGACATCTTGACATGTGAGCAACAAGCTGAGGGAAGTGAAGTGGGTCAGGAAGGAGGAGGCATCCTGGTACCTGGGGGAAAAGCATCCCAGGCAGAGGGATGGGCAAATGTCCCAGGAGAGGAATGGCCTAATGTGCTCACAGAAGGGATCAGAACAGAGAGTAATGGGGAAATATGGGAAGATGTGAGAACAAAGATGACAATAACAAGTCACACAAGGCCTTGTGGCCACAGGGAAGGCTCTATGGTCTGTCGGAAATCAAAGAGCAAAATGTAGCAGCTATCTGAGCCCTGAGGGCAGTGGAGGGTTCTTGGTGCAAAGCCTAATACGGTGCTGTCAAGGAAAACCATTTAACGCCACAAGATGGCAGTATCTCCTAGGGGTAGAAGGCTCACTGCCTGACTCATGAGTTGAGAAAGGTGGGTACATAGTTAAACTACAAGGACACTGATGCCAGCCCATGATGCAGTCCCAGTCCCCCATCTGGCAGTGTGACCTTGACCACATCACCTAACCTCTCTGTGCCTCCATTCTTTGCCCTCGATGGAAATAAAGAACATCAGCATCAGCCTCAGCCGGGTGCAGTAGAGCACGCCTGTAATTCCAGCTACTCAGGAGGCTGCCGCAGGAGGATCCCAAGTTCAAGGCCAGCCTGGGCAACTCAGCAAGACCCTGTCTCAAAATAAAATAAAAAGGGCTGGGGGTGTACCTCAGGGGTAGAGGGCTTGCCTAAGCATTTTGAGGCCCTGGGTTCAATCCCCAGTACCATTAAAAAACCAAAAACCAGCCACCAGCCTCCTAAGACTATTAGGAATCTTTAGTCGTAGTCATGCTATAGGGAACTGGTTCCAAGACCCTTCAGGGGCACCAAAATCTAGTCCCTTATAGAAAATAGAATAGTATTTGAATATAATACTTTGCACACAGCCAGGCACACACCTATAATCCCAGCTATTTGGGAGGCTGAGGCAGTTGGATCTCAAGTTCAAGGCCAGGCTTGGTAACTCTGCAAGACCCTGTCTTAAAATAAAAAATAAAAAGGACTGGGGATGTAGCTCAGTACTAAAGTGCCCCTGGGTTCAATTACCAGTACCATAAAAAGATACTTAGTACATTCTCCCATACACTTTAAATCATCTCTGCCTAACTTATAATATCTAACACAATACCAATGCTAGGTACATAGTTGCAATACTGTATTGTTTAGAGAATTAATGACAGGGAAAAAATTACTGTTCACATTCAGTACAGGTGCAGTACCCGCCCCCCAACATTTTCGAATCACAGCTGAATATGCAGATATGGAATCTGTGGATGTGGATGGCCAACAGTACTGAGAACAGAACCTAGTACCTAGAATGAGCTTGGGGAGTCCAGATCCTTCTGCTTAACTCCGAGGGGGAGCTAGAGGTAACCTGAGTCACTTCTACAGAGGCAGAAAGCCATGAAATCAGCACTTCAGACAGGCCCACGTAGCTAGCTCAAATTTAATACTACTTTCTTGGTTTTGTTGCATTTATTTCGAAGATTTCCTTCCCTTTAGCTTAAGTAAATCTGTCTTTTCCTTTGAAATAGTCTTATAAAATTTCTTTATATTTCTTTAGCTCTGCAGTGCTTGGGATGGAGCCCAGGGCCTCATGTGAGCTTGCAACTTCTAAGAGGAACAAATGTATTTCTCAGTAGTGAAAAAGGGAAAAGGGCTCCAGTTAGTTCCTACCCAGCCTTCTTTAACATCCTGGGGCAGTCTGCCAGGCATCAGGAAGGGGCCAGTATTAACTAATTCATGTTGCACCTGAACCCAGACTGGTGAAAATCAGCTGATGGCTGTCTCCACAAGGCCAGGGAAGCTAGATCTGAAGTGGTTAGCACAAAATTCTGAATACTAAGTCACTTGTCTCCAAAACAAGAATGGCTGGCCATTTCCAGAGGGAATGGTTCCAGAATATGGACCTGCGCTGCCTGGGCTTGTTTCCCAGTTCTGCTACTTACCAGGCAAATGCCTTATCATCTCAGTGCCTCCACTTCCTCACCTGTCAAATGGCAGTGGTAACAGTACAGCCACACAGGATGGTGGAGCATTCAGTAAACAACACCCTGAACACGCTGAGCAGCTTCTGACCCAGAGCCCCCACTGCCCCTTCTCACCGATGGTAGCTCGGATGAGCGAGGAGGCGTCGCCAATGTTGTTGAGACACTCCTGTTTGATGAAGTCAGCCACAGGGGGCGGGAAGCTCTGATAATGTGCCTTCACGTTGTTCTTAAGGATGAGTCCACTGAGAGAACGGGTGGGCTCATCTGCGGGAAAAAGCCTGAGGTTCAGGGAGCCATGGGGGTAAGGTGGGGTGTGGCTCACTTGGAGGGGCACATACAGCATACCTTCTGATTTGAGTCTGGTCAGGACGAAGATAAGGTAGTTGTTGAAGTCAGGAAACTGATTGAGTTGTTTGAGTTTCTGCCAGGCTGTTAAGGGTCTTGGGAGACAGGGGCCTTGCCTAGGCAGAGCTCCCTCACTTGCCACACAGCTGAGGACACATGTGACTGAGGGGACCAGGCCACCAGCCCCTGGGATCCCACTCATCAACCCCTATTCCCAGAGCAGCTCAGAGCATTTCAGGCTATCAAAGGCACACATGGACCAGGGTGGATACCCAGCCTCCCATCACTCCTGAAGACCATGGCCTAACAGGAGAGGGCTGGAGCATCCCAAACTGAGGAGGGAGGCAGCTGCTGCTCATTAGCAGTCCAATGTTGCCTGCTTTAAAAGGGGTGGGGGACTTTTGGAGGTGTGGCTAAGTGGCAGAACACTCCCTGCACAAGGCCCTGGGTTCAACATCTCCAGCATAGCAAAACAAAACAACAACAACAACAAAAAAAGAATCCAAATTTTCCACGTGAAACTTCTTAATGTTTTAAAGACTGATCTCCCTATTCTGGCAGGACAGGCTGAAATCAAATCTGAAAGGACTGAATTTCTCATCCTGGCTCTCCACAGGTTGTTAGCTGCAACCCTGGGAAGTTCTTTTGCCTCTCTAAGCCTCAAGGTCCCTGTCCGTAAGATGGAGAATAACAGCAACTACTTTAATAGTTAAGTAAGTGCTTGAAAAACATTAGGTATTTTCATCATTTTCCATAACAATCCCTGAGCTCTGGGAATGGAACAGAGGCACTCAATCCTTGCTTCTCTGTCCAGGCCATGTTCTTTTTCCACATCAGAAAATGCAGGGAGCAGGAAAAAGGGTGTCAGGAAGTGGGCCCCTCCTTCTCTGGGCTTCAGAAACTGCAGACATCTGCCGGGTTCCCCCAGCCCCGGAAGGAAGGAAGGATACATCCTGTACGATGCGCTGAGTGGCCGTGTTGGGCGACTGCGAGTCTTTGAGCAGCTGCAGGACCTGCTGCAGGCCCTGCTCGTCTGGCTGCCAGTCCATGGCGCAAGGCGAGCTGCAGGGGTAGGGGCCAGGGTCAGCGCTGGGTCTCTGGGTCTCGATGTGAGACCCGGATTGAGCCCTGAGGCAGTGGCAGACGCGTGACGACGGGAGCGCCCTCGGCGGACTGGCGGAGGCCGCCGATCCACGCCCGCCCAAGTGCGGGGTCCCCGCCAGCTGCGCCATCCTCGGCCGCGCAGTCGCGGGCTTGGGAGTGCGGGTGGGAGAATATGAAAAGCGGGCCATGGAGGCGGCGGCGGGGCCCGGCGGATCCTCATCGGACCCACGGTGGAGCCCTCTTCCCATGGTGACCCATGCCGTTGCCGCCCCCGGCTGCGGGCCCTAAGGCTTCCGCCTCCCTCGCAGCTGCTGGGCGAGGACCCAGACGCTTCCACGTCTAAGGACCCCGCCCCGGAACGTGATAGAGCCCCGGCCCCCGTGGTGTCCCCGGTGCAGGAACAGTCCCTGAAGATTCTCCTCCCGACACCAAGCCCGCAAGCTCTGCCAGATCCCAGCTGCCTCCTGCCCTGGTCTGGTCCCTGAGCTTCCCCAGGTGCACCGTCCAAAGTGCTCTGATCCTGCTGATGAATTCCTGCCGCCTCCTCTAAGCCGGTACTTCAAGCTCAGCAGATGCCAGACGCCCCCTTTTCTGGACTAGCCAGACCCGTTCCAGTGATTTCCCTTAATCAGGCCCGAAGCAATGCTGAGATAGGTCTCCTTTGCCTCCGAAAGAGAGCCAGCCAAGCTCGCCCAACCCACGACAGAAGCCCCCAGGACCCATCCCCGTCGCCAGCCCCAATCAGGTCTGGCCAAGCTTCTCTCCCTCCCACCCTCTGCCCCAGTCAGCAGTAAGTCCTGCTGACGGATCGCTGCTGCCTCCCCCAATCAAGTTTCGCCAAGCCCCCCACCAGTTCAAGTCGGAAAACCCCTGCAGCTTCCCCCAATTAGGCCTGGCCGAACTCCCCCCGGAGCATTCCCCTCAACGGATCCCAGCGACACCTCTCAGTCACACCCAGCAAAGCCCTCTAGGCCTAAGTCTGACGGCCCTCCCTACCAAACTCAACAAGCTCCCCCCCAACTTTCAATGCGGCCTCCCCCAATCAGACCCAACCAAACCCGCCCGAAACAGGCCCCCCCACACACACCCGATCCTCACGACGTCTCCCAATCAGGCCCTAAGCAGTCCCCAGACGCTTCCCCCAATCAGATCCCCTCCAGCCCGACCCCAGCCGCCCCACTGGCCCGCTTCTCGCGGAACCCCAACCTGGCCCGGCTCCGAGGCCCCACCCCCAAAGCCCGACTCGGTTTCCCCCTCCCCCGCCCGGCCCGTTCTCCCTGCCTCGCTGATCGGGCCCAACCGGGTTCCCGGCCTTTCTCGGTCGGGCGCGGCCCCGACGCCCGGGCCACGCGCAGCGCAGGCCCAGAGCCCGGCAGGGCTGGACGCAAGCCGGAGCCAAGCGGGTCCAGCTTTGAGTGAGGCCCACTTACCGGGCCCCGAGCGGCAGCAGCGGCGCCTAGTGCTGCGGCTTCTCCTGAGACTCGCGCGGAAGGAGGGAGCCAAAGAGAAGGAATAAAAAAAAAAAAAAACGCGGCCGTAGATGAACCGTTGCGGCTTCCGTACTCTGTTCAAACTGGTCCAGCT
Organism: Tamias sibiricus; assembly: GCA_025594165.1. Classification (NCBI taxonomy): domain Eukaryota; kingdom Metazoa; phylum Chordata; class Mammalia; order Rodentia; family Sciuridae; genus Tamias; species Tamias sibiricus. The sequence goes on from CM046673.1 coordinate 11,533,071, forward strand.
ACACCAATCGGAAAGCACAGCCATCACACGTGACCGAGCACAAGGGAGACCCTGGCCAGGCCAAGGCGGGGTCACGTGACGGAAGAGTTGCCGCCTCAGGGCTTCTCTGGCCAATTAGTCTTCCGAGCGTCTCGTTTTCTCAGCATCTCACACCCTCCAGACTGCCGCTCTTTGCTGGAGTCAGGAATTGGTAGTGCACGTAGACTTAAGCATGATAAACCCGGAACCCTTAGGTCGGGAGTCAACGGCGCCCTTATCTCCCCTAAAAACGTAATTGTTCCTCTTTCCCTGCCCCTCATCCAGAGGGTACTTCGGAGTACCCTTCATGTGAAGGAAAAAAAAAAAAAAAAAAAAAAGGACTGAATCTGGGGTGAACTTTTTACTCCAGAGACAGAAAGAAGCTGGACCAAAGTAGAGCCTGACGCGTGCTGAGTTCCTACAGAAGCCGCCGCCCCATTTTGCGCCATTTATTTTCCAATACTGTATGACAATTTTTACAAGGAGACGGGAAAAAGAAAAACAGGATATAAAATTTTAAATAAAACGAAATTAATAAAATAAGTCCAACAGAAGGCCTAATTCTTTTCCCTACCTGAAGATGAATGAGATGAATTCCCTTGCCCAGGAAATTTAGGCAAGGGCAGGGTCATGAAGAAGAAATCTTCGTGATCCATTCTCCATCTGAAGACAGTAGGGCACTGTTTTTCCTCCTGAGAGCAAAGCGTTGTAAAGAGCTGGAGACCCTGGAAGCTGTCAGGTTTCCTTCCCCTCCTGGCCCTGCGGATATCAAGGTGGGCAACCTCCTGCCACTCGGGGCTTCAGTTTTCCCCATTTTTCAAATGTGTAAAAGAATAGTTTGCTCCATTAGAGATAGTCCAAGTTAAGCATTACCTGGCCAGCCATAAACTGTTCTTTAAAAGCGTGTTTTTTACCCCTCAAGGCTCAAGGCCATTCTTTGGCTGTATGCTGTATTGACCACTCCCTAAACTAATATTTACCGAATTAACTATGGCTCTAATTTCAAAGGACAACCCAGCCCTGCCCAGAGAGACTTTCTGACTCTCAGGAGAGACACAGGTCAATGTTTGCCCCAACCTTAAGAGTAGTCTACTTCCCGTTGGAAAAGTCACCCCAGCTCCGTTCATTCATGAAAAGCAAGTATTATGGCCTTCCTAGCTAGGGGAGCTCCAGCTTACGCCTAATTCCGCTCCGAGAGCGAATGAAGACTCCCTAAAGGAGAAAAGAGCAGCAAGAATTCACACCGCAGCCAGTTCAGCTGGGAAGAAACTGGTCTGGAGATACGTGCGGAAGTCACGAACAACGCATGCGCAAGATCCAGCCCGTGAGCCCTAGAACTACAAATCCCATGGTGCCGCGCGCCAGAGCAGCCTCGCTTTAATGTGCTACAGAGAATCGAAAGCCCGGCGGTGGGGGGCTTTTGGGGAGGCCTGTAGGGCGGGGTCTGGAGTCCCACTGAGATAGATGTTGAGAATGAGACTTGAGGGCTGGGGATAGATTGGGGTGTTGCAACAAAAGGTGCGAATTATGGGAGCTTTCTGATCAGCTAGGGCGCTGCCCCAGATAAGAGTCAAATGGAAAGCAAGCTTGAGATGCAAGAGACAATTCGTTAATGTTCAATCCTTCATTTTACTATGGCAAGTTTTTAGCGGCCCTGTGCAAATAGGGGAGTATGGGCAGAACAAAGTGGCCCTTGGTGTATATAGGTCCACATGGTTGGCTCCCATGTGGTCCCCAGATTGAAAATTGGAGTGCTGAATCAGGACATATTTTCCCACTTTTTTTTTTTTTTTTTAATTTACTTTTACTGGGAATTAAGCCAAGTCCACTTTTCCCACTGAGCTACAGCCCTTTTTATTTTGAGAGAGTGTCTTTCTAAGCTGCTGAGGGCCTCATTAAATTGCAGAGGCTAGCCTGGAACTCGTGGATCTCCTGCCCCAGCCTCTGGAATGGCTGGAATTACAGGAGTGTACCACAGGCCGGCCCCACCTTCCATTTCCAAGGGTCTCACATGTTGCCCAGGCTGGGTTCAAGGCAAGTGCCACCAACGCCTGGCTCTTCCCCCTACTTCTTAAGCACCTACTACTGACTGTCAAGCATTTTGCAAATTCTCCAGCCCTATGAGCGGTAAACTTTTCAATTCAACCAGAAGCACTCTGTACAAAAAGAAATTCAGGGTGTTGGTTCCCAACCATGAATCTGAGATGGGAGACAAACAGTAGCTCAGCTTTCAACAGACTTCCTGAGCATCTCATCAAACTTACTTCAAGTTAAAAGGTCAGCGGGTTTTTGTTTGTTTTGTTTATGTGTTACTGGGGATGAAACTCAGGAGTATTCTACCACTGAACTACAGTGGTACCAGGGATTGGACCCAGGGGTGCTTAACCACTGAGTCACATCCCCAGCCCTTTTTATTCTATTTGAGACAGGGTCTCGCTAAGTTGCTTAGGGCATTGCTAAATTGCTGAGGCTAGCTTTGAACTTACCATTCTCCTGCTTCAGCCTCTGAGCCTATGAGATTACAGGTGTGCACCATCCCCACCCCACAAAATTGCCCCAGTTGGCCTTGAACTTGTGATCCTTCTGCCTCAACTTCCCAAATCCCTAGGATTACAGGCATGCACCATCACACCCAGCAATGTCAGGTTGTTGTTGTTTTTTCGTGGTATTGGGGATCAAATTCAGGGCCTCATACATGCTACACAAGCACTGTGCCACATCCCCAGCCCAAGGTCAGCATTTTTAAAAACACATCTTTCAAGATGTAGCTCAGCAGCCGGGCACGGTGGTGCACGCCTGTAATCCCAGTACTTGGGAGGCTGAGGCAGGAGGATCGGGAGTTCAAAGCCAGCCTCAGCAATGGCGAGGCACTTAGCAACTCAGTGAGACCCTCTCTCTAAATAAAAATACAAAAAAGGGCTGGGGATGTGGCCCTAGTGGTCCAGTACCCCCCGAGTTCAATCCCCAGTACCAAAAAAAGATGTAGCTCAGCACTAGGCTAGCATGCACCAGGCCATGGGTTCCATCCCTAGCACAAAACAAAAAAACCACAGCCCCCAAACACAGGCCAGCTTCTTCATCAGAGAAGCAATGATAGTAATGATAGCAAACAGTATCAGGGTTAGTTGAGGATGTGAATGTGGCCCTGGGGATTGTGTATGCCAAGCAAGTTCTGTACCACTAAGCTACACCCTCAGCTCAGGTTCTTACTTTACTTTAGAACTTGACTTTAGAGATGCTTCCATATTTTACCCTTTCATCTATAAAAATAGATGATCTGAACCACAGAAAGGCTAAGTGATTTACCCAAAAGCACACAGCCAACAGGCACTAAAATAGATTGAAGGCAGAGCTGTGTGACTCACCAAAACCTGAACTTGATTCTCCTCACCCTTAAACTTTTCCTAGGTTGGGGCTAGTGCTGTGGAGGGAGGTGCTTGGACTTTCAAATCCTCCTGCCTCTTGATGTTCCAGAATAGAGGCTCAGCTGCTGCAGGGGCGACCTACTTCTCCCGTTGTGTTTCTTTTTAAAGATCCAGTGGCTGCTGTTGGCTTCTGGCTTCTGGGGAGGAGATGGTAGGAAAGGCTCCATTAGCTTCCTGTATCTCTGCCTCCCCCCCAGTGCCATTACCCCAAGCCAAAGTCACACCTGGGCCATCTCAGCTTCCCCAGAGGAACTTTGAACCCTCGTGGAAAATAAACCAGACAAGTACTGTTAGCAGGAAGAGAGAAGGGAAAGTGTCCTGCTCCAAAGCCTGCTTGTGGTCTCTTTGACAAGCCAAGTAGTTTCAGCTAAGGGTCTTTGCACCTGCTGTTCCTTCTGCCTAGAACCTTCCAAGGACCATCCTGCCTGTCCTACATTCTTCAGGATTTGGAACAAAATGTCACCTCACAGGGTCATCTGTAACCACACTTAAAATTCCCACTTCTCCCAGTCTCCTTTGGGACCTTCCCAGGTAGAAGACATAACCATTTTATGTGTTCTGTTTACTCATTTCTGGTTTATTCTCTTCCCCAACTAAATGTCAGAGCCACAAGGGCAAGGTATTTTATGTTTGGGAAGCTTTATGTCCATGAAAGCATGTTCGGATTTGTTACATGAATGAACACCCTCTACCCCATACACCACTGGGCAGAATCCGAGAGGTCAGATGGGGCATCACCTCCATGCTGCCTGGCTTTCCTCACGTCCCCAATTCAGGGTCAGCCGTTTTAACGCTGATTGATCCCTCCACCTGGACACCCTTCTTCACCTCCCTCAGGACTCTGATCAAACGTCAGTAAAAACAGACACCTCCCCCAAGCCTCTATTCTACCCTTGTTTGCAGTCACCACCCAAAGGGCTTCCCCTTTTTGTTCTTGTTTCCATCTGCAAGTGCAGAGAGAAGTGGTCTTCTGCTCATTGATATGGGCCTGGGTACCTAAAATTGCCCTGGCATAGAGTAGGTGCTCAGGAATTATCTGCTGAAATGAACAATGTTAACAGCTTCGGCCCAGTCAAAATGGGCGATTTGTGTATGTGTGTGTGCGCGCTGCCAGGGCCTTTGGCACATGCTAGACAAGCTCTCTACCCCTGAACTACACCCACAGTCGCAGTCAAAATAGGACTATAAAGAGACCGGACCTAAGGTGAGAGGGGAGGGCCGATGGGTCTTGAGGTGAGTCTAAGCCAAGAGGAGGGGATGTGCCCCTGTCCTCCAAACCTCCCCACTGCCCTCCTTCATTGAGCCAGACTCTGGCTCTAGCAGGTGTGGCGCTTGCTGATGGGGGCGGGGGCGGGGGCGGGCTTAGTTTCAGGAGTGAGCGCAAAGAAAACAAACCAAGCACAGGGCTCCGGCACTAAGTCAAGTTCTTTACTTCCCAGAAGTGATGGCTAAGGGGAGGGAGAAGAAGGCTAGAAGAGGAAGAGAGAGAGCCAGAGAGAGCAAGGAGGCAGGAAGAAAGGGGACAGTAAACCACTGTTCTATTAAGTCTCAGGAGGCAAGTGCTCAAGGTAAAAAAGAGTCCTGGAGAATCCTCCGCGGCTGCGGGAGCACCTCGATTTCCTTCTGTGTACCAGTCCTCGGGAAGGCTGCCGCCGCTGCCGCTGCATTAAATAGTATGTACATCGCAGAGAGAGTCCCAGGCCGTGGGCACGCGGGGAGGGGGTCATTTCACCAGGGGCCGAGTCTTATCATCATCACCGCACTGGTGGGCTTTGTACTTTTTCACTTCTGCCATGTACTTGGCCCATGCATCACCTTTACTTGTTAATACCTGTGGGGGCAAGGAGGAGGAAGACAAGAGGAGGTTGGGAGGCGATGACCAGCCACCAGGAAACAGGGTCAGGACTGTCCTGAGACAGTTGACCCGCCCCAGCATCACCCAGAAGGCACTCCCCGCTTTAAGGCAAAGATACGGAGTCAGGTTATCAGGGGACTTTGTTAACAAAGCCCTCCTACTCCGCCAGGCACACCCATCCACAGCAGGATGAGGGGGACAGGGATTGACCAACACACATAGTTGGGAAGGTAAAGGCGATGAGGGCAGCCCCCACCACCAGCTCACCTCATCCTCCGTCTTCTGCTTCTTGGCTACTATTCCCGTCTTGAGGGCTAGTTTGTTCCCGCCTCTGCGTTTGCCCACCTGGGTGAAGGGACAGAAGACTGCAAGGGTTACAGGAGCCGGGCCCGCCCTTGGCGGTGCTGAGGCCCACTACACCTTCCTAGCCCGGCCAGGTGGCCTGTCCCGACGCCGCGCCTAGCTCCACCAGCCGGCCGACCTGCGCAGCAATCAGAGAGGAGCACACGCGACTCAGCGCCTGCCCTGGGCCCACCGTGCCCAGGCAGTCCTGGGCCCCGGGCTGCCCTCCCAGGGAGCCCAAGGAGTGCCCACCTCGGTGGGGACCAACTCTGTCCTTACTCTATATGGGAGAGGCCTCACCCTCCTGTGGCAGGGACCACACAGGCAGCAACAGCTCCCCTTTATTGAGCACTTACTGAATGCCAAGCCCTGTGCAGAGTGCTGTGAATGTTTCATCTCCTTCCACATTCACAGTTACCCTAAGATGAAGGTTGCATCTGTCCCCATTTCATAGATGAGGAAAGAGTCCTTGAGGAGAGCTTGTGCTGGTGACAAAACTGTGGAGGTGGATTCAGGGCCAGGTGCATCTAAGCCACTGGGAGAGCAGCATCCTTAACCACCAAGCAACACTGACTCCCCTGTGCCTAATCTTTTGGGGGTGTGGCTACGATGGGCCCTGAAGAAATAACGTCAAAGACAGTGACAACCATTGCTTCTCCCATTCATGGAGGGGTACTCAGCCTCCACACACTGTTGTCACACTAATCCAGGGCCTGACACCTTCCCCTTTCTCAAAGACAAGTCTCACTCTGGACTCACACCTTGGTATCCTGCCTTCTCCTCTTGCCTAAAGGCTTCCTGAGCTCCAGGGTCTGCAACAGGTTTCCGCATCATCATCCAGCCCCACCAACCCTCAACCAGGCATTATTAGGTGCCACTAGGACTATTCTCAAGTCCCTTTTTCTCCCCACCTCCTTTTGGTGCTAGGGATTAAGCCTCCTACATGCTGGGCAAGTGCTTTACCAATAAGCTACATCCCCAGCCCTCAGACTTTTTTTTTTTTTTTTTTGTACCAGGAATTGAACCCAGGGATCTGGATGCTTAACCACTGCACCACATTCCCAACCCTTTTTACATTTTATTTTGACACAGGGTTTAAGTTACTTAGGGTCCTGCTAAATTGCTGAAGGTGGCTTTGAATTCATCCTCCACAGGGATAACAGGCATGTGCCACCACACCCAGCCCTCACACTCATTTTTAACAGATGAAGAAACTGAGGCTTGGACAGATAAGTTCATGTACTAAAGTCACGCAGGTAAATCCACGACCTGACCCCATCCTCCAAGTCTCTTATTCTCAAAGCAATAATTTTTCCTCCACACTACAGGCCTTGATCTCAACACCAGACACAAAGCAAGCTCAGAGTTGACAATCAGTATATGTCCCATTTACTTACCACAGAGTTTCTCAACTTGTCACTATGACATTTTGAGCTGGATCATTCTTTATTGGCGGTGAGGGGGACTGTCCTATGCATTGTAGGATGTCAAGCAGCATCCTTGGCCTCTACCCATAGATGTCACTAGCACCTCCTCCTCAGTTTTAACAACCAAATATGTCTCCAGACTTGCCAAGTGTGGGGGTGGGAGGAATCGTCCCCAACTGAGAACCACTGGTTTAGCCCTTCCTGTAAGACAACCTGTGATACCCACTTTTCCAGGATCACCTCGTGGAACCCTCACCACATCAGAAGATGTGATGATGTCTATTTTCGCACTAGACAAAGAGGGCAGGCCAACCCAGAAGCTCTCTACTGCATCCCCAGCACCTAGCACAATGCCCAACACAAGGTAAGATGCTCAATAAATGGACACTGGTTGAATGAGATTCAGAGAAGTCAAGCAGTCTAATAAGAACGCGGTCAGCAGTGTGAGTCTAATGCACCCAGCTCAGAAGCGGGACTTGAATTTTCCCCCCTTCCCCACAGCAGGGAGTGGTTCCAGTATCCAAAGTCCGGGTACCACTCCAACGGGAATCCCGGTATCCAGGCTTCCCTGTCCCCGGTGTGCGGTTTCCAACTGAATTCGCGGTTCCTGGTTTCCGCGGAATAGGCTCTGGGGGTCCCCAAGCCCGCCCCCAGCCCCTCTCATCGGGAACCCAGGTCCCACGTCCTCGGCGGGTGACCCGGCGGCCCCCTCCTCGGGGCGCGGGGTGGATCTGGATACTGGTTCCCATTCTCGGGCCCCGGTTCCCCTACCAAGGCAGGCCCTGGCGCCCGCCCCCACCCCCGCGGCTCCTTACGAAGCTGAGTGTGGGGCCCGGGCCGCCCTTCCTCTTCGGATCCCCTGGGCCCGCAGCTGCGGTAGCCGGCTGGTCGGGTCGCGGCGGGCCCGGGGGCGGCTCCTCCTGCCGCTGCCGCTGCTCCTCCTCCATCTTCCGCTTGAACAGCTCCAGGAAGCTGCCGTCGTTGGCGAACAAGTTCACGCCGCCCGACACCGGGCTCGAACCGGCGCCCGACACCTCATCGTCCCCGCTCTCGGGTGACGTCCCTGGCCCCGACTCAGCCCATCGGCTCCCGCCACCGCCCGCGGGGCCTGGCGCCTCCCGGCCCGGAGGCTCCGCCCGTCTCCCTCGGGCAGCCATTTTGTCGCCAGGTGCCGCGCAAAGGACTCCGGGAAGGCCGCTTCGGCCCCGCGCTTGGCGCCCGACTTGCCTCGTCCGGAACAATGCATGCCGGGACGAGCGGTCTGGGTCCTCAGGCGTGCGCAGAGGGGGCGGGGCCTGGGGCGGGGCGAAAGAGGAGTATGACCTGACCCCGCGGGCAACCTGCCGGCGCTCGCCCCGGGCGTCTTTATAATCCAGCGATACTTGGTTGGCGTTACGCACACTGAGGCTCTGGGGGAATGGGACCTTCGTCTGAGATTGGGCTGTAACTGGTTTTTCCGAAGTGGGGTTCCCGCTAGGGATGGGGCGGGACGCATTACCTTGTCAAGGCTAGACTTCCCTTTCTGCTACCAGGGATAATCTTTGTGAGTAAAAGGACCCCATTTGGAGGTCCCATTTGAGCACTGCGTGTTCAGCTGACACGTAGGAACTTGGTTCCCTACCGAGATCTAAGTAGCTAACCGAGGAACCTGGACTAGAAATAGGGGTATCTCTGAGTCGGACACTAGTCTCTGGAATGACTCTCATTATCTGGGAATAGAACACAGTTGGCTCCGTGGAGTTGTGGTCCCTGTGTGAGAATAAGGTTATTTTATTTTATTTTATTATTTATTTATTTATTTATTGGGTACCGGGGATTGAACTCAGGGGCACTCGACCACTGGGCCACATCCCCAGCCTTTTTTTGTTTTGTTTTGTTTTATTAGACTCACTGAGTCGCTAAGTGCCTTGCCATTGCTGAGGCTAGCTTTGAACTCGTGATCCTCCTGCCTCAGCCTCCCAAGTGCTGGGATTACAGACGTGCGCCACCTCGCCCGGCGAGAATAAGGTTATTTTTATGGACAGGAGTAATCAAAGGAAACGGAGGATATTTCTAGGTTGGAGTCCCCTTCTAAAGGTAAAAGTGTTCTGGAGTGGGGTCGCCGCCAAGGGCCTGAAGCCCTGCTCGTATTCCTGCCCCAGGGCAGGGGTTCAAAGAGGGAATTTGCTGAATTTAGAGTCTCCCCTCAGAGAGCCAAATGCTGGAAGATTTTTCGGAATTAAAATCCCTTCTACAACAGGGAGCACTGTTGCAGATATGGTTCTTGCCCAGCATGGGGATTCAGGGCATACTAGACACGGATCTGAAGAAACAACTGGGGTCGTTTTCCAGCTAACCCCTTCGGCTCGGGGACCCGCCGAGTCCGTCCACCAATATTCCTCCATTACCGGTCTGAGGTAGACGCCAGGTGGTTCACAGCCAGTTGAATAACAGACACGCCAGAGGGCGGGCCTGAGGGAATGTTGGAACCCAACTTGGAGAATAGGGGGGAAATGATCGACATGAAATTGAGCCTATAGAATGGAACTAGGACGGACCTCAGATCTAACTTCACTGAAAAGGCTTGGACAGGGTGTTTGGGTGGTTGCTAAGGCGAGGTTGGCGGCTACAGCGACGTGAGTGTGACTGGTGGAAGTAAGAAAATATGTAACCAATGAAAGGAGGCTGTAGGACTTAGGGTCCAATCAGTGAAGGGGAGTAGACTGGACCGTACCAATGTGTGTATTAGGCAGGTGGAGGCCTTGGAAAAATAGAGAGAAGAGGCCGCCAAGGTGAACTCTATAAGCGTAAAACAACAAAATAATAGTTTCTATCATCTTGTAAAAGTCGTCCCTTGGGGAAATTAATTTAGACTCCCGAACACTACAGGAATGCGGTAGACAATTTTCCCCTGTAGTCGCTTTGCGTGGTGTGCTTCGATTGATCACGTGAGCCGGTTCCAAGATGGCGGCGGGGGTGGCCGGGTGGGGGGTTGAAGCAGAGGAGTTCGAGGATGCACCTGATGTGGAGCCGCTGGAGCCCACGCTTAGCAACATCATCGAGCAGCGCAGCCTTAAGTGGATCTTCGTCGGGGGCAAGGGTGGGGTAGGCAAGACCACCTGCAGGTAAGGAGGCCACAGTGGGGGCCCGGGAAGGCGGGTGGGATGTACCACTGAGCGAAGGGGAGGCCCGGAACCGGCTTTTCCACCCGAGCCAGGCTAGGGGTCTGGGTCGGGTCTTCTGGGTTGTACTGGCTTGCAGTGAATGGAAGGTGCCACCTGAATGGAGGCCTGGCACTTTGCTAAGTGACGCTATCCTTGTTGGGGCTCAAGTGCCGAACTTCAGTGTACCCAACGCATGGCGGGGCGGAGGACCACTTAGATATTCCAGTCAGCTGCACCGTACCCGAGTGAGCTCAGAATAGAGGGAGGGGCACCAGAGCAAGCTGTCCTGGTCTGCTGAAGAGTGAGGAAAGGGTACAAGATCAAATTGTATTAATCAACTGTGAAAAGGTGATGGGTCCTTGGGGCACATTATCCTGGACAAGTGGACTGAACCATCCATCCTAAACTTACCGGGGAGTGCAATGGATCTTTCACCTTAGAGTTTAGGGAGGAGGCACAGAAGCAAACTATGCCGACTGGACAGCTGGGTCATGCCACTCTCTGCCCAGCAAAGAAACAGGTACCAGGCCATACTCAGTCAGCTGAAACTTACCACTCTAGTTCAGCTAGAGTAGTCAATAGGTGAGGTCTGAGAGAGCACTCCTGCAGGCATTAAGATTTGATCCGGCAGTGATCCTTAAGCTCTCAAGACCCTTCTGATCCAGGTCTCTGCTTCTCAGACCCTACAGCTCCCCTTGCAGGCCCAGGGAGCAGAGCCCCATGCTTCCCTCCTTTTTTTTTTTTTTTTTTTTTTTTTTTTTTTGGTACCAGGGATTGAACTCAGGGGCACTCGACCACTGGGCCACATCCCCAGTCCTTTTTTTTTTTTTTTTTTTTTTTTGTATTTTATTTAGAGACAGGGTCTCACTGAGTTGCTAAGTGCCTCGCCATTGCTGAGGCTGGCTTTGAACTCTCGATCCTCCTGCCTCAGCCTCCCAATGTGCTGGGATTACAGGCGTGCGCCACCTCGCCGGCTCCCTCCTCATTGTTTGACTTTTTCTTTGTGCAGCTGCAGCCTAGCAGTCCAGCTATCCAAGGGGCGAGAGAGTGTTCTGATCATCTCCACAGACCCAGCCCACAACATCTCAGATGCTTTTGACCAGAAGTTCTCCAAGGTGCCTACCAAGGTCAAAGGCTATGACAACCTCTTTGCTATGGTAAGTGAAGCAGGGCTCAGCTTCTAACTTACGGGGAAAAAACCTCCTCAGGCCTTTCTTAGATGCACCCAGTAGCAGACTGAAGCAGGAGGATTGCTATGTTCTGCTCATTCTATATTCTGTATCTCTCCAGTTTCTCCCCTTCCTGAACGTCCCTACAGAGGAAGGAGCAAGAAATGTTTAAGGAGCAGGAAAAAGGCAAGAATGATTGGAGCTAAGTAAGCACAAACAAGGAAGGTGAAGTTTGAAGTTGGCATAGGAGTCTGCAGCCACTATGAGTAGTTTGACTTTGATTCTAAGTTTCTTAGGAAGCTGTTTGTTTCATTTAATTTTTTTTTTTTTTTTTTTTTTTTGTTTTTTTGGTACCAGGGATTGAACTCAGGGGCACTCGACCACTGGGCCACATTCCCAGCCCTTTTTTGTATTTTATTAGAGACAGGGTCTCACTGAGTTGCTAAGTGCCTGGCCATTACTGAGGCTGGCTTTGAACTCTCGATCCTCCTGCCTCAGCCTCCCAAAGTGCTGGGATTACAGGCGTGCGCCACCGCGCCCTGCCTCATTTAATTTATTTATTGGTACTAGTGATTGAACCCTGGGCACTTTGCCCCTGAATTGCATCCATAGTCCTTTTTTTTTTTTTTTTTTTTTTTTTAGACAGGGTCTTGCTAATTTGCTGAGCCTGACCTCAAACTTGCAATCCTCCTGCCTTAGCCTCCCAAGTGACTGAGATTATAGGCATGCGAAGAAGGCATGCACCACGGCACTCTGCAGGAAGCTGTTCATTTTAAGCAGAGCACTGTCATAGGCAAATTTATGTTTTGAAAAGTTCTCTCTGGCTGTCATGTGGAAATTGGATCATAAGTCAAAGGAGGAAGCAGGTAGACTAACAAGAAGAGTGGGGATGTAAGCAGGTAAGTGCTGAGAGAGATAGTGGCTGGGTCTCACAAGGGGAAATAATGTTGGGGTACACGTGTTAGATTTAGGATACCTTTTGGAAGTAAAGCAGAGAAATTGCTTGGTTTTAACTGGGGAGGAGAAAAAATGAATTCAGTATATCATTTATTTTTTCTTCCTGAGCAGCTGAGATAGTAAAAACTTGGAGAAGAACAGATTTAGGAGGGACACTGGGATCTAATTATTTTGATTTTTTTTGCTGAAAGTGGTGGCGCATACCTGTAATCCTAGTGACTGGGGAGACTGAGACAGGGAGATCGCAAGTTCAATGCCAACCTGGGCAATTTAGCAAGACCCAATCTCAAAATAAAAAAATAAAGGGCTAGCGGGCTGGGGTTGTGGCTCAGCAGTGGAGTGCTTGCCTGGCACGTGTGCGGCCCGGGTTCGATCCTCAGCACCACATAAAAATAAAAATAAAAAAACGCCTTGTGTACAACTAAAGCAAATAAATAAATATTAAAAAAAAAAATAAAAATAAATAAAGGGCTAGGATGTAGCTCAGTGATAGAGTGCCCCTGGATTTAATCCCCAGTACTGGGAGAGTGGGGGAGCATTTTGATTTGCCCACAGTGAATCTGAGGTGCCTACTTGAGTGGGGATACCAAGACAGTAGTTTATATGAACCTGGAGCTTGAGGAGGGTTAGCACTGATTCAAAAGTCATTGTCCCCAGAGTAGTTTTTTTGTTTTGTTTTGATTTTGAGACAGGATTTGGCGTGGGGGGCAAATAGGAGTGGAGGGGGCTACTGGTGATTGAACTCAGGGGCACTTGACCTTTGAGCCACTTCCCCAGGCATACTTTGTATTTTATTTAAGAGACAGGGTCTCTCTGAGTTGCTTAGCACCTCGCTGAGGCTGGCTTTGAACTCTCGATCCTTCCTGCTTCTGCCTCCTAAACCACTGGACTCACAGGCATGTGCCACCAAGCCCGGCTTGAGACAGGATCTTGCTATCTTGCCTAGGCTGGCCTTGGAGACCTGGATAAAAGCAGTCCTCCTGCCTCAGCCTCCCCAGTAGCTGGGACTACAAATCCCAGAAGTAGTGCCACCCCACCAGCTAACAAGGCTGTTTTGAGAAAAGCAGTTGTAGAACATGTTTGTTTGCTGCTGGGAATGCGCCCACAGGGAGGAGCAAGCGCTTCTGGGAGACAGTGATCCTCAGGCAGAATGAGTCTCATCCTGCACACCACCCAGAACTTAGGCTCTGCCAGAGTCAGGGACTCAGCGGGGAACACAAGAAACCGATGGTGTTGGCAGCTAGCGACTTCTCTTTCTCACCTCTGAGATGAGGGCCTGAGCCGTGAATAGGACAGAGCAGCTGGAGGAGGGACGAGACGCCACATATACACTTATGAAAGCAGGAGGAATTGGAATTCTGTGATCAGGAATTACTGATCAGGTGTGTACAGGCCCTCAAGTGCAGCCACACCAGACAGCTGAGAAGAAGCAGAGCAAGGGTTTCATCAGCCACAGGGGGAAGCAGCCTCTGGAGCCTGGGCTGGGTAAGAGTCCTGACCAAGAGGGACACTGACAGTGTACAGGGGACAGGAACACAGTGACTCTTAGATGCTTAGAATATCTGATGCTGGAGAAGAGGAGGCTTACGTCCAACAATGGAATGTGGAAGTCAGAGGTAACCCTCTCACTGGAAATAACGCATCAAGAGTGACTTGGAGCCGGGCACAGTGGCGCACGCCTGTCATCCCAGCACTTGGGAGGCTGAGGCAGGAGGATCACAAGTTCAAAGCCAGCCTCAGCAATGGCGAGGCACTTAGCAACTCAGTGAGACCCTGTCTCTAAATAAAATACAAAAAAAGGGCTGGGGATGTGGCCCAGTGGTCCAGTGCCCCTGAGTTGTTCAATCCCCGGTACCAAAAAAAAAAAGAGTTTGACTTGGGAGTGTGCTGGGAGAGCGATGGGTGGGCAAGCTCCCCACAGAGAGATGACCTCTGAGGGCAACTTGGGGGCTTCACCATGAAGCCATCAAGAAGAGGTGACCCAGGAGGAAGATAGGGAGACATGGAGCCCAGGCCTGGTCCTCCCTTCATGCTGAGGACCTATTTGTGCCCAGAACTGTTCTTGTTGCTGGGGACACAGTGCGTGAGCAAGACAGAAAACCCCAGCCCTCTTGGGGCTGATGTTCTGGTTGAGGAGACAGCAAACGTGACTAAAGCCTTGTGGGGTGTAAGGAGGAGCTAGTACCAGTTAAGTAGAGAGAGAAGCTGGGCAGAGAGGGTGCGAGGCTTCCCCGCTAGACAGGGTGTTCAAGACTTGCAGGAGAGCAATGATCTGGAAGAGGCTAGGGCCTGTCGAGGGAGTATCTTGGGGAACCAAGTTCCAGGTGGGAAACAGCCAGGTAAATAATGCCCTGCGGTGGGTCTCGGGGTCCTGTCATGGGGCTGGTCCCAGTTTGCGATTTTCTACTTGTTCATGAAGGTTTGACTGCTGATGCAACAGGGCCAGACCCTAAGTCTCCAAGGGGAGTCTGACTAATGAAGGGCTTGTGGCTGACCCCTGCACTGGCTCCCTGCGGCCTGTGCCCAGGCGGGAGGGCTCCCAGCAGTCACAGCGCCTGAGTCTCATCCCCTTGGCTCCCAGGAGATCGACCCCAGCTTGGGCGTGGCGGAGCTGCCCGACGAGTTCTTCGAGGAGGACAACATGCTGAGCATGGGCAAGAAGATGATGCAGGAGGCCATGAGCGCCTTCCCCGGCATCGACGAGGCCATGAGCTACGCTGAGGTCATGAGGTCAGGTCCAGCTGGCTGGGGTGGGGGCTGCCCTGGGAAGAGAGGCCGCAGCGGGCCTGACCCCTGTCTCCCCTCAGGCTGGTGAAGGGCATGAACTTCTCGGTGGTGGTGTTTGACACGGCACCCACGGGCCACACGCTCAGGCTGCTCAACTTCCCCACCATCGTTGAGCGGGGCCTGGGCCGCCTCATGCAGATCAAGAACCAGATCAGCCCCTTCATCTCACAGGCAGGCGGGGCCCCGGGCACCCAGGCGCCCCAGAGTGGGAGTGGGCCCCCAGCCCCCAGATGCGCCACCACGGACACCTTCTCTCCCCTTCTCTGTTACCACCTCTCACTGGGTGAACTGTCTTCACTGTGGGGGAGGAGGGATCTCCCCAACCCTGCAGGCAGGACTCTCCCTGGCTCCATCACCAAGTGGTGAAAGAGCCGGAAGTCCATCCAGAGCCAGACGGCCCACCCCGCCCCTCTGTGCCCCCTGTGCCGCCCCGCTGGGCTCAGGCAAGTGGTTCACCTGTCTGGGCATTGCCTTCCTTGTCTGACAGGTGGGAATTCGCAGAGTGGCCCCCTGGTCATCACTGTGACCTCTCTGCACACCTCCAGCTCTACCCCGAGGTGTGCACGTGATCCCCTAGCCTCAGGTGGCAACAGTTGCTGAGCACCTACTATGTGCCCAGCACTGTTCTGAGAAAGTGACGTGATGTCCCAGCTCAGCTCACAAGGGCTCTCAGAGGTGAGGGTCACACATGGGGAAACTGAGGCTCCAGGAGGTCCAGGCCTTTGACCATGATTCCCTCCAAAATGGCAGAGCTGAGATTTGACTGACCCTGGAATCTGCTCCAGGGCTCATACCACCAGGGGATACCAGGAGTTCCCCCCCAGGAGTCTAGAGAGCTTCCGGCCCAGGCAGGCAGTGAGCCTGTCCCTCCTCCCCACAGATGTGCAACATGCTCGGCCTGGGCGACATGAACGCCGACCAGCTGGCCTCCAAGCTGGAGGAGACGCTTCCCGTCATTCGCTCCGTCAGTGAACAGTTCAAGGACCCCGTGAGTCCTGGTCCAGCAGGTGGCGAGAGGCTCCGTGGGGGTGGGGACAGGACTGGAACGCCCCCTTCACTGTCTTCTCTGTGTCCCCCAGGAACAGACGACCTTCATCTGCGTGTGCATTGCTGAGTTTCTGTCCCTATATGAGACAGAGCGACTTATCCAGGAGTTGGCCAAGTGCAAGATCGACACCCACAATATCATCGTCAACCAGCTCGTCTTCCCCGACCCCGAGAAGCCCTGCAAGATGTGCGAGGCCCGCCACAAGATCCAGGCCAAGTACCTGGACCAGGTGTGCCTGCCCACCCAGCCCTGGGCCAGCAGAGACCCCGCTGCCCTGCCTCCTCCCTCCAGCCCCACGCAGAGCATACTGTCCCTGGAGGAGTGGCCGACCCGACCCGGGCACTGGTGGCCCTGGGGAGCAGGAGGTCTAGTCCAGTGACCTCGCTGGCACCCTCCCACTCATGACACCGTGACGCCTCTGCCCCCGTTTCTTCCCTTGACCCCGGGAGGCTCCCAGCCAGACCCACTCGCTGTCCTGCCCTCCTGCCCCTGATCTCTGCTCTCTGCCCTCTGCCCTGGCTGCAGATGGAGGACCTGTACGAAGACTTCCACATCGTGAAGCTGCCGCTGTTACCGCATGAGGTGCGGGGGGCAGACAAGGTCAACACCTTCTCTGCCCTCCTTCTGGAGCCCTACAAGCCCCCCAGTGCCCAGTAGCACTGCCACCATCCCCGACTGCTGCCATTTCATACCCACCCTTCACCCTATCTACTCCCCACTGGGGCACAGTTTGCACAAAGTCCCCCAGAGTACAGGAGGAGCCACTTGGGGGGTGGGAGACAGGGAGAGGGTCTATTCCCCCTGGTGGGGCTCGGGGGGCTGTCGTTGCCCCCCACCTCTCCCTGCCTCTCGCTCCCCAATAAAATAATCTTAAACCACTGTGTTTGTTTCATATCAGGAGGTGTGGCTGGGGTTGAGCACCTTTATGGACAGTTGCCCAGTTTGTGCACTGCACAAAAGTGGCACATGTCGAGGGCAGGTTCACAACAGAGACTTAATAGAGATGCATGTTTATCATGGGAATTTTGGAAGAAGGGGGTCTTGGGTAAGGGGTTCCTTGTTCTGATTCTGCATGGCTTAAGGGACCCATGCATGGAATGGAAGAGACAGATGCGCCTTTGCCCACTTCCTTGGAGACTCAAGACGGTGGGAATCTAGCTGGGAGGGGTGGTGCATGCCTGTAATCCCAGTGACATGGGAGGCTGAGGCAGGACAGTCCCTGGTTGGAGGCCAGCTTCAGCAATTTAGTGAGTCCCTAAGCAATGTAGGGAGACCATGTCTCAAAAAATAAAAAAGCTGGGCACGGTGGCGCACGCCTGTAATCCCAGCACTTGGGAGGCTGAGGCAGGAGGATCACAAGTTCAAAGCCAGCCTCAGCAATGGCGAGGCACTTAGCAACTCAGTGAGACCCTGTCTCTAATAAAAGACAAAAAAGGGGGGGGGGGGGGCTGGGGATGTGGCCCAGTGGTTGAGTGTCCCTGAGTTCAATCCCTGGTACCAAATAAATAAGGGGTGGGGATGTATCTCAGTAGCAGGGTGCCCCTGGGTTCAATCCCCAGTACCAAAGGAAAAAAAGTGTGGGAATCCAGAGGTCCTTTGGCCAGCCCCAGGCTGGTGGGGAGCGGATTAAGCAGGCAGCAGGCCCAGGGCTGCCTGCTGTTTGGTTTGGGAATTAGTTGGCGCCCTGGGCAGAGGCTGGGCCTGCCAAACTGGGGATTAAAAATCTCCACCTGCCCGCCCCCAATTCCTGCCTCTGTGGGATGGCATCAGCCCCTCCCAGCAAAGGGCCACAACAGTGGGACTGACAAGAGGGATGGGGGTGGCGGAGCACTCCGGCTGGAGGGGCCCTGAAAGCTTGTCCTGTCTGCGCAGGGGCCTCGGCCTGAGCTCCCTGCTCTTTCAGCTTGGCCTCACCCCCAAAGTGGGGTCCTCAGTGTAGCCACACCTTGAGCCATGGCACAGATCAACCAGACTGCCCAGGGACCTGGAAGACACCTAAAGGACCCCCTTAACCCCTGCCCTCCGTGCTGCTGCTGCTGCCGCCACCGCAGTCACTGTCATCCACGTCTGGAAGCTCAGGAGGGCATGCCCTGGAGTGTTTGCAAGTTACCAACCTGAGCTGGGAGTAAGGATGCAGAAAGAGGGTGCCTGATGACGGACGAGTCAGGAAGCAGTGTCGGCGTGTGCACGCCCAGACCCAGGGTGTGTGTGTAAGAACACAGCCACGAGCCTAGACGTGTCCCCCACTACTCCGCTTCACAGGGTGTGTGCAAGCAGGTGTGGGCACGTTGGGGTGGTGTACATAAACAATAGGGGGTGCAGGGGGAGGCAAAGACCCCCAAGCTTCTGGTCACATTGCCGGGGTTCCCATCCCAGCTCTTCCATGAAAGAGCTGTGGCCTTTGAGCCTCAGTTTCCCTACCTAGACAGTGACAGGCGTGGCAACTGTTTTGTATACCCTGGTGTGTGGATTCAGAGCTGAAATATGCAAGCACTTCCCATCACCAGGCGGGGACCTGCCAAGGACAGCGTGGTGTTATTGGTGTGACCAAGCATGTGAAGCCGCAGGCAGTCTGCTCTCCGCCCCGCGGGGGTCCTGCAGTCAGGGCCGGATGGGGACAATGCTGGGGGAGAGAGGATGAGCAAGGAGGGTCTAGCTGCAGTAAGCTGAAGGACGTGTCCTGGTCAACCTGTCCCCTCCCCAGGTCTGGTGCCGCCCCAGTCACCCCAGCTGCCCCCTGGCTCCTGTTTATAGGCTGCCCAGCAGCTGGACAGCGGAGACGCGGGTCCGAGGGTGGCCAGCCTAAGCCGGTTGGTTCCTAATTACCCCGGGCGGGGCAGACATCTGCCAGTCTGGGAACACCATGTCCTGGCTGGCTGGGCCTCCGGGTGGTGCCCGCACTACTAGAGCACCCGGTGGACTCGAGGGTTTCCTGCCGCCGCCCCCCCCTCAAGTCTCTGCCCCCAGCCAGGACTCTGAGCCTGCGCCCCTCCCTCACTGGTCTGCCTGCAGATGTTCTCCAGGCCGGGGAATGGAGCGGGGGTGCAGTGTGTGCCAGGCCCGGAGGGCCCCCTTTGTAGGGAACATCTGTCCCAAATCCTTGCCAATATGAGGAACAAGGATCTATGTCCCAAGTTTGTGTGTTCATGCCAACGTTGAGAGTGTCTGAGACTGTGTGTGTGTATGGGTGTGTGTGCACACACCACAGCCGGGAAGGCTGGGGAGGGGCCGGCCTTAACACATTAATGTACAAATGCAGGCGAGTGGTTCCTGGGGGGCTTACCGTGGGCGGAACTGCTCTTCCACCAACCTGCCCTGTGTGAGCGCATCTCTGCAACACTGGCAAATCTCAGGGACCTCAGGGACGCCCCTGTGGCCCGGGACTGTGTGCCACTGTATTGGTGGGAGGTATCCCACATTCAGTGTGTGATCTTGGGTGTGTCTTTGTCCAGGGGAGATGGGGACGAAGACCTCCCGTGCCTGTGTGTGGCTGTGGTGTGAAAGCATGGGGGGGGGCAGGGCGGGGTCTGCCCTTGGCTGGTTCCGTGTACTTGTCTGTCTTTATTACCCTGTGCCGGCGGCCCTGGATCCCTTCTTTGGCCGTCCTGTGCAGCTGATTGGAGCACCTTGTGTGTCTGTGAGCTCTGAGCCTGGTGTGTCCAGGGTCCATCTGCCCTGGTGTGGGGGACAGAGCTCCGGGCTCTGGAAGGCTTTCTGGACTGCCATGCTCCCTCTGGGATGTGTCCAGTGGTTGTGTGAGGCTGTGTTAAGGGAAGCTGAATATGTGTTTCTATACCTATGTGACAATGTTACTACAGGTAGCCAGCAGCGTGCATGTGCGTCTGGGATGGACACAATTGCTGCACCCTCCCCAAGCTCCAGCTTCCAGATGCCGTGGACCTGCCTGGGAGCGGGACAGGGAGGAGCGAGGGAGGACGGGACAGATTTCTCCCCTTGCCCTAGGAAACAAACTGGCAGACTTCTGCAAACAAAGTTGGAGACTGCAGCTCCGCAGAGGGGGATGGGCTAGGGAGGGGCTGCCCACGCCCACTCCCCAGCCCCCTCCCTCCAGGGTCTAGCCCCACCCAACACTGAAGCCACCCGCCCATTCAGTCTCTGTCCCCGTGCGTCCCAGCACCCGTCACCCTCAGCACAGGTGAGAAGGGCCCAGGCCTGGGGGAAGAAGGGGCCTAGAGGACAGGTGTGCGTTGGAGCAGGTCACCTGGGAGTGGGAGTCTTGGAGAGCTGCTGGGGAGTACAGGAGGAAAGATCAAGGTGGATCCCGAGGAGAAGGGGGAGGGGACAGGACCAGGGCCATCAAGGGGGAAGTGGACCTGCGGGGCAGCGCGGGCTGGAGAGGGGGGTCAGTGTGAGACTGGGGGCTGGCAGACAGAATATGGGGACCTTGGGGTCTTAGGGAGGAGGATTCAGAGGAAGTGCGGGGGCAGAATGGGCCCGGACAAGAGCTGGGGTGTGCAGGGGGGAGCCAGAGTGGGGGACTAGGGAGGGGAAAGTGGCCAAGCCCCAAGAACCTGGAGACTGAGGCACTGGGGACTCGGGGGAGAGGGAAGGCAGTGGAGGGCGCTCAGGTGAGGGAGGTGGGACTGGGTAGAGGGAGTTCAGGAGCTGGCTGTGCGGACTCAAGGTCTAGGACCTCCGGAGGGGGACCTCGGGAAAGGGCTGGGGAAGCAGGAGTCCAGGGAGGGGTTGGAGAGGTAGACTGGGGCTGGGGTAGGGGAGGAGCAGCGAGCAGGGCACCAGGCAAGGGCCAGCACCCAGCGGGTGGAGGGGTCTTGGGGTCGACAGCTAGTGTGGAGTGGGGACAGTGACTCTTTCTGCGCTAGCACCTCTCTGCCCTGGCTTGAAGCCCCCAGCCTGGCTCCTTCCCAGCCCCTCTTACTCCTCGGACCACAGGACCACATCCAGTTCAGCCTCTTCTTCTTTGACGCAAACGGACGGGCGCCGGGATGACTGTCACCTACACAGCCCGAGTGGCGAACGCCCGCTTCGGTGGCTTCTCGCAGCTGCTGCTGCTGTGGCGCGGGAGCATCTACAAGCTCCTGTGGCGTGAACTGCTGTGTTTCCTCGGGCTCTACATGGCCTTGAGCGCCGCCTACCGGTGAGGTGGCCTGGGGCGGGCGTGCCGGCAGGTGCAGCCCACTGGCCTGGGGCAGGTGTTTAGGGGAGGGGAAGAGGCGTGGCAAGAGAGGTGAGCCCCTGGGGAAGGCGACTCGCCGGTGACTCCATCCCCCCTACCCTGCAGCTTCGTGCTGGCGGAAGAGCAGAAGCGCTACTTTGAGAAGCTTGTCATTTACTGCGACCAGTATGCCAGCCTCATTCCAGTCTCCTTCGTGCTCGGTGCGCTGGCGCCCCTGAATGCCCCATTCCCGTGTCCCTGAGAAACCCATTCCCATTCTTACCCTTTGGAGGGAACCCCAGTCCTGCCCCTGAGGCTCCCCCCTCAAATCCAACCTCCACGGGTCCCCACTCCTGGTTTTACACCATGAAGAATGCCCGAGTGACCTCGCAACCTGAAACCTTGGCTATCTCCCGGTCACTATCCCCTGCGGTGCCCCCCGTGGGAGCTCCGTCTTTCCCACAGGCTTACTGCTTGGCCACCCAAGGACCCTCACCTGTTCTTCATGAGGTTGCTAGTGCGCCCCACAAACCTCCTGAACCCCAGGGGCCCTATCTGACTCCATTCTCTCAAGTCAGTGGGGGTGCATTTCTGACAAGTCTTGGCCCCTAACCCCCAGACACCTCATGTGACCCAGCCTCCCTCTCCCTACATGGATGGGGTACCAGCCTGCTCAAGGTCCCCTAATGCAGACCCTGTGCCAAACTCTTTCACTAGCTCTGGCTCAGGGGCTCCTGTGGCCAGTGTGACAAGCCTGCCCAGGTGTCCTTGACGTGCACTATGTCTCCAAAACCCAGCTTCCCCCCTCCGTGTTGCAGGTTTCCATGGTCCCAGCCCAGTGGCTTCCTGTGACTCGTGGAACAATAACACGGGCCCTTGGTCTCCACCCCCATGTTGGGATCCCAATCCCTAATCCCAGGTGACACTCAAGTAGCCAGGGTGACCCACTTTGCTCTAACCTCTCTGATCTCAGGGCTGAATTCTCAGGTTCTCAGCCCAGATGGCCCCACACGCTCAGGGTGACCAGGGGCTCCAGTGTTCCTGATGCAAACCCCGTCTCCCCTCCTCCACGGCGTAAGCTCCGGGTGTGGTTGCCGAGCCTTCACTCCCCGCTCGCCCGCAGGCTTCTACGTGACGCTAGTGGTGCACCGCTGGTGGAGCCAGTACCTTTGCATGCCGCTGCCTGACGCGCTCATGTGCGTGGTGGCGGGCACAGTGCACGGGCGCGACGATCGAGGCCGCCTCTACCGTCGCACACTCATGCGCTACGCGGGTCTCTCGGCGGTGCTCATCCTGCGCTCGGTCAGCACCGCGGTCTTCAAGCGCTTCCCCACCATAGACCACGTGGTGGAAGCGGGTGAGTCTCAGGCCGTAAACTAGACGGGCGGGGGGGGCGGGGCTAGGACGGAGGGCGGGACCAGTCACCCGGACCTCGCCATCCAGGATTTATGACCCGCGAAGAGCGCAAAAAGTTTGAGAACTTGAACTCGTCGTACAACAAGTACTGGGTGCCCTGCGTGTGGTTTTCCAACTTGGCGGCTCAGGCCCGGCGAGAGGGCCGCATCCGCGACAACAGCGCCCTTAAGCTGCTACTCGAGGTGAGCCTGCTAGGAAGTCATTAATATGCAATATCAGGGATATTGTACCCTCTGCCGTGTCCACCGCGGCCTGCCACGGACCTTCCGCAAAGGCAGATGCCAAAGACTCTTACCTGTCAGGGCCCACCAGGTGCGCACTTATTTCCATAGGGCAAATACCAGCACCTTCGAGGACAGTCCCAGGTGCACCCCAGTTGTACACTCACCACCAAATATTCTCCCTGGAGATCTCAGAAGCGCATTCCCACCTCCTAGCAGGGGACCGCCAGCCTTCCTCTCAGGGACCCAAACTGATTCTCCAGTGTGAGCCCACAGGTCAGCCCCCTTCATGACTGTGTCCACCCCCCCAGGAGCTGAATGTTTTTCGGGGCAAGTGTGGGATGCTCTTTCACTACGACTGGATTAGCATACCCCTCGTCTACACCCAGGTAACCCCACTCTGCCTCAGTTCATACTTGGTGTCGGAGTCCCTGATGTGTTAGTCTTAAGGGGAGAGTAAGAGCCAGCTAAAACTCCATCACAGGGGCACCTGATCTTAGCCTAGTTTTTTTTTTTTTTTTTTTTTTTTTTTTTTTGGGGGGGGAGGGAGGATTGAATCCAGGAGTGCTTTACTACTGAGCCATATCCCCAGTCCTCCCTTTTTGTACTTGTAGATGGACAGCCTGACTTTATTTTATTTGCTTATTTTTGTACGTGGTGCTAAAGATCAAATTCAATGCCTCACAGGAGCTAGGCAAGCGCTCTGCCACTGAGCCACAACCCTAGCCCTCCAGTCTTTTTTATTACTTTATTTATTTTTTGGGGGGGGTACTGGGGATTGAACTCAGGGACATTCAATCACTGACCCATATCCCCAGCACTATTTTGCATTTTATTTAGAGACAGGGTTTCACTGAGTTGCTTAGTGCCTCACTCCCCCACCCCTCCGCCCTAGTACCGAGGATTGACTCAGGGGCACTCGACCACTAGGCCACATCCCCAGCCCATTTTTTTTTTTTTTTTTTTTTGTATTTTATGAGAGACAGGGTCTCACTGAGTTGCTAAATGCCTCGCCATTCCTGAGGCTGGCTTTGAACTCGCAATCCTCCTGCCTCAGGCTCCCAAGTGCTGGGATTACAGGTGTGCACCACCACGCCCGGCAGTGCCTCACTTTTGCTGAGGCTGACTTTGAACTCGTGATCCTCCTGCCTCAGGCTCCCAAGC
This sequence comes from Tamias sibiricus, assembly GCA_025594165.1. Taxonomy (NCBI): domain Eukaryota; kingdom Metazoa; phylum Chordata; class Mammalia; order Rodentia; family Sciuridae; genus Tamias; species Tamias sibiricus. The sequence continues at coordinate 11,557,180 of CM046673.1, forward strand.
TGCTGGAGTTACAGGATTGTGCCAGCACACCTGACCTTATTTATTTATTTTTTTAAAAATATATTTTAGGTGTTGATGGTTCTTTATTCATTTATGTATATGTGGTGCTGAGAATCGAACCCAGGGCCTCGTCCATGCTAGGCGAGTGCTGTGCCACTGAGCCACAACCCCAGCCCTGGCCTTATTTTTTATTTTGAGACAGGGTCTCACTAACTTCCTTAGGGCCTTGCTAAGCTGCTAAAGCTGGCCTCCAACTTTCCATCTTTCTCTCTGTCTCCGGAGTTACTGAGATTACAGGCATGCACCATCATGACCAGTTTAGCCTGGTCTCTCAATGACCCCCTGAGATTGGGGAAACACTGACCTGGGGCATTGCCCCACCCCCTCCCCGGCACACCCGCAGGTGGTGACCATTGCAGTCTACAGCTACTTCCTGGCTTGCCTCATTGGCCGCCAGTTCCTGGACCCAGGGCAGGGCTACAAAGACCACAACCTGGACCTGTGCTTTCCCATCTTCACCTTGCTGCAGTTCTTCTTCTACGTGGGCTGGCTCAAGGTGAGTGGGGCCCTGGTGCTGGCCTGAAGGTGGGGACAAGTTTCTCAAGGTTCAACCTACCTACCTCCTCCCGCTCAGGTAGCAGAGCAGCTCATTAACCCCTTCGGAGAAGATGACGACGACTTTGAGACCAACTTTCTGATTGACCGCAACTTCCAGGTGAGACTCCGCGTGGCCATCATCCATAGCCAGCTCTCGCAGCCGCCCTGGCCCCACCCCCACCCCACCAAGATTTGCTCTGGCCTCCTCCCCCTGACCACCCTGGGGTCTCTGCCCACCATGGTCCTGCTGGCCCTGAGGGCGCCGCCCCACCCCGCCCTCTGTATCCGCACCCTCAGGTGTCCATGCTGGCTGTAGATGAAATGTACGATGACCTGGCCGTGCTGGAGAAGGACCTGTACTGGGATGCCACAGAGGCTCGCGCCCCCTACACAGCGGCCACCGCCTTCCTGCTGCAGCAGCCCTCCTTCCAGGGCTCCACCTTTGACATCACGTGAGCCAGGACTGGACTGGGTGGACCGGACCATTGGGGACAGGACTACTGGGGAGGGAGGACCCTGGGGGGACACTGGGGCGGAGCTTATGGCTCTGTGGATGATTGAAGTGTCTATGGGGGAAAAGGACTGAAGTCTAGAAATTTGGGGCTAAGCTATAAAGTCAACTATAATGAGGACAGAGGTTGAGTTGGGGATGGGGTAAGGTCAAGGTCTGGGACTGGGCCACTGATGGGGCGGATCTAAGGGCTTAGGTCTGTGAGGACTGGACAGGCTACAGGTGGAACCCGAGATAGGACAGAGCCATGGCTGAGGCTTTGAGATCTAACTGTGAGCAGAGCCAGAGGCTCAGGCCAGGCTCTGGAGTGAGGGGCCCAAGGTCTTTGAGGATAAGTGACACAAAGGAGTGGGTGGAGCCAGGGAATTCCTTGGGCCTCAATCTCACTCATCAACCAGAGAGAGGGTGAGGGCTGGGGTTGTCACTCAGTGGCAGAGCTCTTGCCTAGCATGCGGGAGACCCTGGATTCGATCCCCAGCACAGGGTAAAAAGGAAGAATTGGAGGGGCGAGGCTGCAGCGGCACCCACTGTCGGTCCGCAGGTTGGCCAAGGAGGATATGCAGTTCCAGCGGCTGGACGGCGTGGACGGCCCGCTGGGGGAGGCACAGGGAGACTTCCTGCAGCGCCTCCTGCCGGCGGGCGCCGGGGGCGGCTTGCTGGGCCGGCGCCTGTCCCTGCTGCGCCGCAAGAACAGCTGCGTGTCCGAAGCGTCCACTGCGGCCAGCTGTGCGTGCACCGGCGCCCCAGATGGCTCGGCCCCGGAGTGCAGCTGCGGGGATCCGCTGCTTGACCCCGGCTTGCGGGAACCAGAGCCCGAGCCCCCCACGTGTCCTGAGCCACTTGCCCCCATCCCCGGTCCTGCAGCAGAGCCATTCACCACTGTGCCCATCCCTGGGCCTCGGGGACCGGCACCGCCCTGGCTGCCCAGCCCTATTGGTGAAGAGGAAGAGAACCTTGCCTGAGACAGCGGGGCTAGGACCCCAAATGACAGGGAACAAGCACGAAGCACCGTCCAGGTCTGCATAAGCCTCGTGTGCCTCTGTAAAGCAGGCCTGCCCGCTTTTCACCAGGTGGCCAGGCGCTCCACATGGGGGTCTGGCACTATGCTAGCGGCCAGGGATTTTCCCAGCTTCTTTGAACAGAGAGGGTCCCCACCCCAGTTCTACTTCCCAACCCCACTGCCCCAGCAGCCTCTATCAGATAGTGTGTCCTGCCTGAGTTCTTTCCCTCCCATGGAGCTGTGAGTACCTAATTCATGGAGTTGTCCTGAAAATGAAATGATGGTTTAAAAGCATTTGGGGCATAGTAGGTGCTCAATAAACTGTTAGTGGGTTTTTTTTTTTTTTTTAACGCAAACTGTTTGTGTGACTTCTTGTACCAGACATTACACTGAGATTTGAACATTCTTCCAGGTTGTTTGTTTTTTTCAGTACTTCAGGGATGCTCCACTACTGAGGTATCCCAGCTAAGAGTTTAGAGCCTCACTAAGTTGCTCAGACTGGCATTGAACTCACAATCCTGGGAGTACAGGTGTACACAACCGCACCTGGTTCCAGTTTTTCACTTATATCATGCCAGTGACTCCTGAGTTTAGAAGCCTGCCAGGATCCCGTCCCTGACTTCAGATTCAGAGAACCAGCTGCCTCCTTGGCTTCTGCGCGTGAAGATCTCACAGACGCTTTGAAGGTAACATGATCCAAAGCTCCCCACCTGTCCCCCCTTGTGTGTGTCCACTTTGTCTATCCAGGTGATAAGGCCAAAACCCTGAAGTCACTCCGGACCCTCTCTTCTCCCATTTGCCTCCGTCCACACCAACGCCGCAGCACACCTCGTCAGCTCTACCTGCACAGTGTCCACAAGCCAAGCATTTCTCACTCCCAGTGTCCCCACCCTGGCCAGAGTCCCAAGGTCACCCAGACACTCACCAGGACTAGGGACCTCTGGCCTGGTTTTGCAACTCTAGACCTGCCTCCCAGTTTGTTTCTCCCACAAGAGCCGCCAAAGGGCCACATCCTTCCCTTGCTTAGACTCCTCCATGGCTCCTAGCTCACTAGGAGCAAGAGCTGATGGGTCCCCTGGAGCCCACAGACCCCACACTCTCCCTCCCCCCTCACCCCCTCCCACCTTCCTCCCCAATCCCTCCATGAGAGTCACACCAGCCGCCTTACTGTCCCTCTAACCCAGGCAAGGCCTCATCTCAAAGCTTTTAGACACACTTTTCCATCAGCCTGGATAAATCTCCCCCCAGATGCCTACATGACCCGTCCCTCCGGTCTCTACTTCAATCACCTTACTTCCTTAGAGAGGCCTCTTAGCCTACCCTTTTATTCAAAATCACCATCTCAGGGCTGGGATTGTGGCTCAGCGGTAGAGCGCTCGCCTAGCACGTGCGCGGCCTGGGTTCGATCCTCAGCACCACGTACAAATAAACGCATTGTGTACAACTAAAGCAAATAAATAAATTTTTTTTTTTAAAAAAAATCACCAGCCGGGCGCGGTGGCGCACGCCTGTAATCCCAGCACTTTGGGAGGCTGAGGCAGGAGGATCGCGAGTTCAAAGCCAGCCTCAGCAATGGCGAGGCACTTAGCAACTCAGTGAGACCCTGTCTCTAAATAAAATACAAAAAAAAAAAGGGCTGGGGATGTGGCCCAGTGGTCGAGTACCCCTGAGTTCAATCCCCGGTACCACAAAAAAAAAAAAAAAAAAAAAAAAATAAAAAAAATCACCATCTCAGCTGGGCGTGGTGGCGCAGACCTGTCATCCCAGTGACTCAGGAAGCCATCCTCAGCAACTTAGCAAGGCCCTCAGCAATTTAGTCAGATCCTGTCTCAAAATAAAAAAGTAAAGAGGACTGGGGATGTATCCCACTCCTGGGTCTATTCCCAAAGGACTTAAAAACAGCATATTACAGTGACACAGCCACTTCAGTGTTTATAGCAGCACAATTCACAATAGCTAGGTTGTAGAACCAACCTAGATGTCCCTCAGTAGATGAGTGGATAAAGAAAATGTGGTATATATACAAAATGGAATTTTACTCAGCAATAAAAGAGAATAAAATAATGGCATTTGCAGATAAATGGATGAAGTTGGAGAATATAATTCTAAGTGAAATTAGTCAATCTCAAAAATCCAAATACCGAATGTTTTCTCTGATATAAGGAGGCTAGTTCACAATGTTGTTGGATGGGGGTACATAGGAGGATTAGAAGAACACTAGAATGGTCAAAGGAAAGGAGAGGAAGGGAGGGAGCAAGGGGGGAGGGAGGGGGGAAAAATAGTTGGTGGTTGAATGAGATGGATATCATTATCCTAAATGTATGATTGAAGATCTGAATAGTACTTATATACTTTGTATACAAACAGTTGTATGTAAAAAGATGCTATATATGTACATTATGAATTGTAATACATACTACTATTATAAATTTTAAAAAATAAAATAAAATAAAAAGAGAACTGGGGATGTGTCTCACTGGTTGAGCACCCCAGGGTTCAATCCTGGTACCACCAAAAAACAAAGACAAAAAAGGCCAGGTGCGGTGGCGCACGCCTGTAATCCCAACACTTTGGGAGGCTGAGGCAGGAGGATCGCGAGTTCAAAGCCAGCCTCAGCAATGGTGAGGCACTTAGCAACTCAGTGAGACCCTGTCTCTAATAAAATACAAAAAAAGGGCTGGGGATGTGGCCCAGTGGTCAAGTGCCCCTGAGTTCAATCCCTGGTACCAAAAAAAAAAAAAAAAAAAAAAAATAGATCTGCCATCTCTCAATTCATTTCTTATACTCCTGTCATTCTTTTTTTTTTTTTTTTTTTTTTTTTGATACCACAGATTGAACTCAGGGGCTCTAGACCACTGAGCCACATCCCCAGCCCTTTTTTTTTTTTTTTTTTAATATTTATTTAAGCCGGGCGCGGTGGCGCACACCTGTAATCCCAGCACTTTGGGAGGCTGAGGCAGGAGGATCGCGAGTTCAAAGCCAGCCTCAGCCATGGTGAGGCACTTAGCAACTCAGTGAGACCCTGTCTCTAAATAAAATACAGAAAAAGGGCTGGGGATGTGAGCCAGTGGTCGAGTGCCCCTGAGTTCAATCCCCAGTACCACCAAAAAAAAAAAAAAAAAAAATTATTTACCTATTAGTTGTACACAATGCAATGCATTTATGTTTACGTGGTGCTGAGGATCGAACCTGGGCCACGTACATGCGAGGCGAGCGCTCTGCCGCTGAGCCACAATCCCAGCCCCCCAGCCCTTTTTTTTTTTTTTTTTGTGGTACCACAATCCCAGCCACTGGGCCACATCCCCAGCCCTTTTTTTTTGTATTTTTTTTTATTTAGAGACAGGGTCTCACTGGTTGCTAAGTGCACATTGCTGAGGCTGGCTTTGAACTCGCGATCCTCCTGCTCAAAAGTGCTGGGATTACAGGCGCCACCACGCCCGGCTCCCCCAGCCCTTTTTTGTATTTTATTTAGAGACAGGGTGAGTTGCTAAGTGCTCGCCATTGCTGAGGCTGGCTTTGAACTCACGACCCTCCTGTCTCAGCCTACCAAGCCGCTGAGATTACAGGCGTGAGCCACCGCACCTGGCTCCCTGTCATTCTTGTCTGCTTTATTTTTTCTGTAGCAATTTTCAATTTTTTTGTGGGAAGAGAGAGTGGGGTGCTGGGGATTGAACCACTGAGCCACATCCCTAGCATTTTTAATTTTGAGCCAGGTTCTCCCCAAATTGCTTAGGGCCTCACTAAATTGTTGAAGCTGGCTTTAAACTTGTGATCTTCCTGCCTCAACCCCCAGGGTGGCTGGGATTACAGGTGCGCACCACTGTGCCTGGCCCCAACCCTTTTTTTTTTTTTTTTTTTTAATTTGCTTTAGTTGTACACAATGCATTTGTCTTTATGTGGTGCTGAGGATCGAACCTGGGCCGTGCACGTGCTAGGCGAGCGCTCTACCGCTGAGTCACAACCCCAGCCCCTGGCCCCAACCCTTTTAATTTTTTTATTTTAGTCAGGGTCTCGCTAAATTGCCCAGGCAGGCCTCTAATTTTTGATATTCCTGCCTCAGCCTCCAAAGCAGCTGGGATTACAGGTGTCTGCCACTGTGCCTGGCTGGCTCTGTGTAGCTTTTCTTACATCCAACTTTGATTTTATCTATTTTGTTTGTTATCTATCTTCTCTTCATTGGGAATGTTCAATTCATGAGAAAAGGCATTTTTCTTTTTTTTGGTACTGGGGATTGAACTCAGGGGCACTCAACCACTGAGCCACATCCCCAGCCCTATTTTGTATTTTATTTAGAGACAGGGTCTCACTGAATTGCTTAGCGCCTCACTAAGTGGCTGAGATGGCTTTGAACTTGCGATCCTCCTGCCTCAGCCTCCTGAGCTGCTGGGATTACAGGCATGTGCCACCACACCCAGCCAAGAGCAGGCATTTTTGTCTGAAGCTTCTTCAAAATCCACACATCAAACACACACATGGTTCTCACCGATTGTCATTCTCACTTCAGTAAGTACAAGACTGTGATCTTAGCAACTGGGAGACTGAGGCAGGAAGATGGCAAAAGTGACACCAGCCTGGGCAACTTAGAGAGAACCCATCTCAAAATGAAAATTAAGGGCTGGGGTTGTGGCTCAGCGGTAGAGCGCTCGCCTAGCACGTGCATGGCCTGGGTTTGATCCTCAGCACCATGTAAACATAAAATGCATTGCATTGTGTACAACTAAAGCAAATAAATAAATATTTTTAAAAAAAAATGAAAATTAAGGGGGTTGGGGTTGTGGCTCAGCAGTAGAGTGCTCGCCTAGCATGTGCGCGGCCCAGGTTCGATCCTCAGCACCACATACAAATAAATGCATTGTGAGCCAGGCGCGGTGGCACATGCCTGTAATCCCAGCACTTTGGGATGCTGAGGCAGGAAGATCGTGAGTTCAAAGCCAGCCTCAGCAATGGGGAGGCACTTAGCAACTCAGTGAGACCCTGTCTCTAAATAAAATACAAAAAAGGTCTGGGGATGTGACCCAGTGGTCGAGTGCCCCTGAGTTCAATCCCCAGTACCACAAAAAAAAAAAAAAAAAAAAAAGCATAATGTACAACTAAAACCAATAAATAAATATTTTTTAAAAAATGAAAAATTAAAAGGGTAGCCGGGCGCGGTGGCGCACGCCTGTAATCCCAGCACTTTGGGAGGCTGAGGCAGGAGGATCGCGAGTTCAAAGCCAGCCTCAGCAATGGCGAGGCACTAGTAACTCAGTGAGACCTTGTCTCTAAAAAAAAATACAAAAAAAAAAAAAAAAAAGGGCTGGGGATGTGGCCCAAAGTTCAATCCCCGGTACCAAAAAAAAAAAAATTAAAAGGCCTGGGGCTGGGGCTATGGCTCAGCAGTGGAGTGATCATTTCCCATGTGTGAGGACCTGGGTTTGATCCTCAGCACCACTTAAATAAAATAAAGGTATTGTGTCCACCTACAACCAAAAAAATATTAAATAAATAAATAAACAGATAAAAGGCCTGAGTATGGCCAGGCACCATGGTCTGTGCCTGTAATCCCAGCGACTCCGAAGAAGATTGAGGCAGGAAGATCGCAAGTTTGAGGCCAGCATCACCAATTTAGCAACACCCTCAGCAAATCAGCAAGACCCTGCCTGAAAAAATAAAAAGGACTAGGGATGTAGCTCAGTGGCAAAGTGTTAAAGGGTTAAATTCCCAGTACCAAAAACATACATACACACACACACACACACACACACACATATAAAATAATGAAATAAAAGGTCTGGGTACATAGCTCAATGGTAGAGCACTTGCCTAGCATGTACAAGGCCCTGGGTTCCATCCCCAGCACAGAAAAAAAAAAAAAAAAAAAAAAAAAAAAAACCCACAATGGTGTGAGTCACTGGCCTACCTTTGTCCCTCTCAATGATACCCAGAGGCCAGCCACAGCAGATTTAGTGTCTTTATTCTTCTTCTATAAAATCAGGCTCTCCTCAGGCAGCACATTAACTCCAGAGGGAGAATCAAGGCTAAGAACCACACTGATAAAAAGAACAGGCTTGTCTGTACCTGCCACCTGCCCTCCCCCTCCCCCGCAATCTGGGGAGCAGAGGGCAGAGGTCAGGCCTTGAGTCGCTGAGCAGCTGGCTGAGGCCTGCTGCCTGCTTGCAGGTGAGTTGGAGGCATCCTGGGTGGATGAAGCCCCAGCCAGCCAGGCGGGCGGGTGGGGCGCTGAGGTCTGTCAGTGCTTGTCGGTGGGGCGCAAGTTCAGAGATGCCAGGCGTCCCAGGGGTCCACGGCGACCATTGGTGGCCAGCCGCTGCTGTGCCAGGAATGACTGGGCATGGGCAGGCGCCCGTTCCTCCCCAGCTCGCTGCTGCAGGGCCATGCCCTAGAGGAGGAGGGGTGGTGAGCTGGGCTCAGGTACTCAAGGCCCCCGTTCTCCGGCTGCGGAGTCAGCACACTCACCATGTTGTACCAGGCGCTGATGAGCAGCTTCTCTTCCTGTTCCCGCTGACTTCGATTCTTCTCGAAATCCATCTACAAGGGAGGCAAGAGTTAGGGGCCTGGGTGTGCCGGGGGCAGCGCCAAGGCCAAAGACACCCACCTCCAGGTGCCGGATGCGGGCATCCCGCGCTCGGAGCTGCGTCCTCAGGGTGTGGAGTTCTGGGGCTCCTCCCCCAGGTGGCCGCTGCTTGGGTTCCAGGGTCTGTATGACCTAGAAGGTGGGGAAATCGATCAGGTGACCTTGGCTTCACTGGCCCCTTTGACACACTGCAGTACATTAAATGTGACAGCCCGTAGCAGTGGGAAAGCATGCCCGTCTGCGACACGGTGGGGTATGACCCACAGGCTGGCAGAGGGGTGAGTCTGTAGGAGGCATGGGGATGGGAGGCCGGGCCTGAGGACTGAGGGACCTCCTGGCGCCCTCACCGTGCGGGCCTTGTCCACGTAGCGGCGGTACCCGCTCCTCCATGGCCCGCAGGTCCGCATCCTTCTTCTGCAGGCTGTCCTGCAGCTCCTCGATTCGCCGGGCTGCTAGGAGAAGAGCAGCCCCTGAGCGCCACGCTGAGCTCCAGGCGCGCCCGCCCTGGCCGCAGAGCCCGGCTTACTGCTGCTGTCGGCCGGCGGCTCCAGCTCCTCGATGTACTCTCTCTTCCGCTGCAGCTCCAGGTCCGCCTCGTGCAGCTTCTGCCTACGGGCAGGGCAGGGACAGCACTGGGCTCACTTCTGGGCCACCTGCTTTTCCTTTTTTTTTTTTTTTTTTTTTTAAATATTTATTTATTTACTTTAGTTGTACACAATGCAATGCATTTATGTTTAGGTGGTGCTGAGGATCGAACCCGGGCTGCGCACGTGCTAGGCGAGCGCTCTGCCGCTGAGCCACAACCCCAGCCCCTTCCTTTATTATTTTAGTTGTAGGTGGACACAACACCTTCATTTTATTTGTTTGTTTGTCTATTTATTTATTTATTTTTTGGTACCAGGGATTGAACTCAAGGGCACTCGATCACTGAGCCACATCCCCAGAACTATTTTGTATTTTATTTAGAGACAGGGTCTCACTGAGTTGCTTAGCGCCTCACCGTTGCTGAGGCTGTTGTTTGAACTCGCGATCCTCCTGCCTCAGCCTCCCAAGTGCTGGGATTACAGGCGTGCAATACCTTCATTTTATTTATTTGTTTATATGCGGTGCTGAGGCTCAAACCCAGTGCCTCACACGTGAGGCAAGCGCTCCACCACCGAGCTGCACCCACAGCCTTTCTCATCAGCCACAGGAGCAGGCTGCTAAGACCTCCCTGCCTGCTGCCCTGCCACGTTTGGGAACTGCACGCCCTGGTCCCTCCATCTCCTCAGCCATAGGGCCACATCCTTAGTGGTGGCCTCCTCTGTCCACCTCTCCCCATCCTACAGTCCCCAAGCTACTCTGGCCACCATCATCTTTTCCCAACCTCTCTACTCGCAACCCTTCACTTCCATTCTTCACCCAGCAGCCAGGGACCTTATTAAAAGAGATTTTGGGGGGCGAGGTCAGCGGGCACAGAGATTATGGACCACAAGAAGCACTTGTTTCTGGGTTGCAGATAATTTACCTTTCTAATGTGGTTCTTCCAAACAGGGTGATGCAATAAATTAATTTTTTTAAATGGGGGGAAGAAAACACACACTTTTTTCTAGGGGATGGGGCACGGCTCAGCAGTAGAATGTTTGCATGCAAGAGACCCTGAGTTCAATCCCCAGCAGCATTTCCTTACCCCACCAAATTGTTTTTTTTTTTTTTTTTTTTTTTTGTGTGGTACTGGGGATTGAACTCAGGGGCGCTCGACCACTGGGCCACATCCCCAGACCTTTTTTGTATTTTATTTAGAGGCAGGGTCTCACTGAGTTGCTAAGTGCCTCGCCATTGCTGAGGCTGGCTTTGAACTCATGATCCTCCTGCCTCAGCCTCCCAAAGTGCTGGGATTACAGGCGTGCGCCACCGCGCCCAGCTCAAATTGTTTCTTTTATATTAAAAAAAAAAAAAGTAAAAGGCAATTATCACTTTATCACATGACTTGGCTGAAAACCCCTTTGCAGCTGACCACTACGTCCCCAGAACGGTCCATGCTCCTTTGCTGGGTATGTAAGACCATAGTTGACCTGAGACGCGTGCATCTGGTCAGCTAACGCTCCCCTCACAAGCAACTCCCCATCTGACACAGCATGCACCCCCCAACTTTGCCCCTGCCTTTCCAGTCACCAGGAGAGCCTCCCCTCTGCCACTTACAGATGTTCCTCCAGCTTTCTCTTCAGCAGGGTGGGCTAGGGGAGAGAAGAGGCAAGAGGTGAGTGGCAGGTCCCGGAGGTGTGAACCCCTTCCCAGGTTGAGGGTGGGGGTACTCACAATAGCCTACACCAGGCATCGGACAGCAGGAGAGAGAGAGAGAGAGAGGAGGATTACTGGGGGGCACGAGGAAGGACCAGGCAGGGAGGAAGTGGGCACTCACATCCTCGGTCTTGCCCCCCTGCTCCTGGAGGGCCTTCTGCAGGTCCTCCACCTGGGCCCGCAGCTCCGACAGCTGCTGCTGGTTCAGCCTGCAGGGTGGGGGGCCGCTCAGTGCCGGTGCGAGCTCAGTCTTGCTCTGAGCGGGAGCCCTCCTCCCCCTGGCTCTCACCTGTGCTGAGTCTCCAGCCCGTGGCGCGCGCGGTTGGCCTCCTCCAGGTGGCGCTGCAGCTCCTCCTGCCGCTCCCGGTCGGCCGCCTCCTGCTGACACAGCCGCTTGTTCTCCAGCTGAAGCCTTAGGAGTGTCTCCCTGCAGACCCCGGAGGAGAGAACAGGGTTGGGGACCGGAACCGGGATATTCAGGGATCTGCAGGTTGGGGACCTGCTCAGGCTGTGGGTCAGCCCAGGAGGGGAACTGGCGGGTGGAGGCAGAAGCAGGATCCTGCAAGGCTTTGGGGGTGGGGGAACTGAGCGCTGAGGGAGACCCAAGGCACACAGATGTAAACGTGTCCTGAGGGTGAACCAGGCAGGGGCGGGGTTCCAGGGGAGGGTCAGATCTGGCTGCAGGAACCGGAGGAGCTGCTGTGAAAGAGTTAATCCAGTCAAGGTACAGGGGCTGAAGCTAGCAGAGGCTCCAGTGAGGACAGAACTGGGCCCTGGGGACAGAGATCAAAGTCAGCTAGGCTAGGGGGCAGGAGTTTTGCATGTGGAATAGAAGCAGGTGTTTTCGACCTAATTCGTGTACTGAGGATAGATCTTGGGGAAGTAAAGCCATTGAAGAGGGCCAGAGTCCTGGACCAGGTAAGAGCAGAATCAGGAGTGGCCAAGCCTAGGAGGCCGGCTGGGACCTGGAAAACTGGACCAAGCAACCAAGGCTAGTGATGGGTGCAGTTGGGTGCGTGCTGGGGGCGGGGCTGAGAGAGGGCCCTGGCCTACCCGATAAAACCAGAGTTCTGAGTGACCAATGATACCTGAGCTCCGCAGGCAGGATCTCCGCAGCTAAGTTTTCCAGGCCCAGTGGGGTGGGGTCCAACGAGGGGTCTGGAGAATGGGAGAAAAGTGTTGAGGTCTCTGTGCACCCGCAGTCCCTGACTCTGAGGGCCTCTTTTCAAGTATCATCTTTTTTGTGGGGGAGGAAGAAGAACTTTTTTTGGGGGGTGGGGGAGGTACCAGGGATTGAACTCAGGGGGGCTGGACCACTGAACCACACCCCCAGCCCTACTTTGCATTTTATTTAGAGACAGGATCTCACTGAGTTGCTTAGCCCCTCGCTTTTGCTGAGGCTGGTTTTGATCCTCCTGTCTCAGCCTCTCTAAGGGCCTGGGCCACCTTGCCCAGCTTCAAGGATCATATTTGCCAGCTCAGTTCATCCCAGGACACTCCTCCCCCACACCCCCATGGGTCTTCAGCTCACCAGCCTGAGTCAAACCCCGAGGTTGCAGCTGGGCACAGCGCAGCTCCTCGTTGGCCTCCCGCAGGGAGTCCCTCTCTGCCAACAGCCGCTGCAGGGACAGGATGCAAGACGCCACATGAGGCAGGCTTAATCTCCTAGGAACTGGGCTATTCAGGGATCTGCAGGGAGGAACTTGGACCTGGGACCTCAGCCTCACCTCCTTCTCCTTTGTCACCGACTCATACTTTTCCTCCAGGTTGCGACACTCAAATAGCCATTTCTCAGCCTTCATGGCCTCCTCCTGCCGCTGGCTCTGAAGTTCCTGCACCTGAACAGAAAGGAGAGTTGCCTGCTAAGGTGAAAGGGGGGCGGCAACTCAGCACCAGATGAAGGGGCGGGGCCAGAGGGACCCAGCCAAGAACTTGGAGGGGTTGGAGCTTAAGCCTGGGGCTCATAAACCCAGACAGGGCATCTGGTCCACATATAAGACTGTGCGCAGCCGGGCGCGGTGGCGCACGCCTGTAATCCCAGCACTTTGGGAGGCTGAGGCAGGAGGATCGTGAGTTCAAAGCCAGCCTCAGCAATGGCGAGGCACTTAGCAACTCAGTGAGACCCTGTCTCTAATAAAAATACAAAAAAGGGCTGGGGATGTGGCCCAGTGGTCGAGTGCCCCTGAGTTCAATCCCCGGTACCACACACACACACACACAAGACTGTGCGCGTGGGGGCGGGGAGGGGCGGCGGTGGAGGCGCGCTGGTGGAGGGCAGGCAAGCCCACACGCCCAGCTCCCCCAGGCCCAGCACCCCCCCAGGCCTCACCTGCCGCCGCTGCGCCTCGAGCTGCGCGCGCAGGGAGCCAGCCCTGCGCAGCTCCTCTTCCAGCTGCCGCGTGCGCTCAGCATGGCCCGAGTTGCACTCCTCCAGCTGCCGCACCTGCCTCCGCAGCTCCCTCAGCTCACCCAGGCGGCGGCGACAGCTGTTCAGCGTGGCCTCCAGCTGCCCTGCGCGCTCTGAGGACTGACTGTGGGGAGGAGACAGGAGAGGAACAGTCCAGGATCAGTAGGGACTGGGGGCCCCTCAGGGCGGGGGTGTCAGTCTGCAGAACATGGGTCCCAGGTGAAGGGGTCATGGAAGTGGGGCATCAGGGATCAGCTGGGGTAATGATTAGCCCAGGGTCATAATCAGGGGATCCTCGGGTGATCCTGTGGGGTCACAGAAGGGTGGTGGGGTGAGAGAGGGAGGGATGGGGACCTAGAAGGGAATAAGGACCCCAAGGACAACCTGAGGGTCATGGGGAGCTGTGGGGCAAGAGTATTGTGGGGTTCTTGGGAGTGCAGTAGCGGTCTACTAGGTACCCTGGCACTGCAGGAGTGCTGGAGGGTCAGAGAGGGCCCTTTGGGGCTGTGACAGGCGCAGAGACAACAAGGGCTGCAATGGTCGAGTCCTGGGGACTTCAAGGGAGTGTAGAAAGCACTGTGGGGGGCTGTGTTTGCTGACAACTCCATAAGGTCTGTGAAGCATAAGGTGGGACAACCAGCCACTGTGGGGGGACCCAGGGGGCCCACTGAGGTGCTGGCAATGTGGTGGGGTTCAGTGGGGCCTGAGTGGTACTGGGGAATTCAGGAGTCTGGGGTGCATTGTGGGGGTACAGTGTGCATTTGGGGGTTCGGAGGTGCTCTGGCAAGGCTGGAGGTGTGTGGTAGGCACTCCTGGGGACCCACCACTCACCGCAGCTCGTCCATCTCATCCTTCAGCGCCTGCGCCTCCTGGGCCAGGCTGGTCAGGGCCTGGTTCCGCTGCTGGAGCTCAGTGACCTCCCGCTCCAGCTCTGCACAGCGCAGGCGCTCGTCCTCCCTGCCGCTCTCCAGCCTGGGGGCGTCGCGGCGGAGAAGGGAGGGCCGTGTGAGGAGCTGTCCGCACCCCACTGCCCTGGCCCACCTGGCCCTGACCCCGGCTGCTGCACCTGAAGTTCTCTTCCTGCAGCTGTTCCAGCTGGGACTGCAGCAGCAGCAGCTTCTTAGCAGTGACACCGGGAGCGACCTCGGCTGGTGGCCGGCCCACCTGCTCCCGCAGCGTGGCATTCTCCTGCACCAGGCTCTGCTTCACCTCGGACAGGAGCACCAACTGCAAGCAAGCCAGGGTAAGCTGGAGCTGAGGAAGCCATGCAGGCGACCCTGCCCTCCTGGGGCCCCCCGCTCAGCCCACCTGTCGCTCCAGGTCCAGACAGTGCTGCCGGAGCTCATCCCCCTCCGCCACGTCCTCACTCAGGAAATAGTACCTGCGGGACTGATGGCAGCAAAGACTGGGGGTGAGGAACGTGAGGTCCCAGAAGAAGGGTAGGGGGAGAAGGCTGGGACTGGTAGAGCCATAGAGAAGGGGGCCAAAGAGCCCCAAGATATAAGAGTTCCAGCAGATCAGGGAACTAGGAGAAAGTTGATTTGAGAGCCTTGGGGACCTGCCAAAGGAAGAGCCTAGAACCCCAATGGATGGGGATGGTTGATACACTTAGGGACAAGCCCCTCCACCTTAGGCAGCCCTGAGAACCAGTAAAGGGGTCTGGATCTTGATCAAGGTCCCCCATCCTCACCTGCGTATCAAAGTCGCCATATGTCTCCGGTGACAGGGACTCTTGGCTGTCTTTGGTCATGAGCTGGGGAAGGGAGAAGGCACTGTGAGGAGCGAGGCTGTCTGAAAACAGCCTTCAAGGCTTCCACAATCCACCCTAAGACCAGCTCCATTCTCCTGTCCCCACAACCAGTTCTGCCCCGTCACCCCATCCAGAGACTGCCCTCCTGCCTCTGGCACTGAGGGAGGCGAGCTCTTTGGAGCCCACGAGATTGTGACTTAGAGCTGGTAGGTGCTGGCAGAAACCTAAGACAGAGATGTCTGGCCAGCTGACTTCCAGGCGGAGCCTTACCAGGGCAGCGCCTGTGTCCAGTTGCCTCTGCCCTGGAAATGTTCCCTCCCCTGACACTCCTTGGTCATCACGTGGGCCACCCCACCCACCTCCTGGATGGCTTCCATCACTACGTGTTGAACCGATTCCTCCAGCGTCATGATTCTCTGGATGTGCTCTGGGAATCAAGGTGGGGGGGACTGAGACCCGGGGTGGGGTGGGGAGGAAAGAGCATTTCCTCAGGACATCCCCCAGGGATCCCCTAGCTCCCCCTCTAAGTCTCCCCATACCCTGCTTTTTTTCGCAACTGATAGCGCAGCCCAGCACCAACTGAAGCAATTTTCCCAGCTCTGTGGGGTTGGAGAACTCGCCGATGAGGCTCACATCTGGGAGGTGCTGTTCTGACACAGGGTGTCCTAGAACCTGAGGACAAGAGGGAAGGAGGAGTATCAGGGGCTCACAGACCCTCCCCACTCTCCAAACTCCCCTAAATCCCTTTACAGTTACTCACATCCTGGGAGTATTCCACCAGGCTCCGTAAGATCTTCTGCAGATTGCTGACCTGGGGAGGGCCAAGGAGCTATGTACGGGGGCTTAGTAGCCTCCCACCCTGAATCTGTCCCCATTCCCTTTTCTCCACTTCACTACTCATCTCATCCTGTTTGGGCTCATTTACAAATGTCCTCTCCCTTAGAGGTGACTTGTCTGGTCATCTGCCCATTGGGCCCACCTGCCCATCTTTGTCCATGTGTTCCCAGAATCCAGTCACTTCTCACCACCTGTCACTGTCATCTCTCACCTGGATGACTGCACCAGCTCCCTCTCATCTTCCATTTGGGCAAAAGCTCTCCCACTGAGCTCCACCCCCAGCCCCTCCTCTCCCACTCTTGTTGCCTATGCTCCATTCCTCTCCAAGGGGGGGGGGGAAGTGTTTGGGTTTTGTTTGTTTGTTTGTTTTTGTGCCTGAACCAGCCAGGGGCACTCTACCATTGAGCTCCATCCCCACATCTCCAGTCCTTTTTTTTTTTTTTTTTTTTTTTTGGACAGGGTCTTGCTAAGCTGAGGCTGGCCTCAATGTGCGATCCTTGTGCCTCAGCCTGGGGTTACAGGCACAGGTAACAGTAATGCAAAGCCCGAGTGCCACCAGAGCTCTACTTTTATTGTCTTCATGAATCTATTGACCTTGGAAGTTCACTTTTACATGTTGTCTGTCCACATCACTAGATTCAGGGCTGTACTTTCATCTGTTATTCCTTGCTGAATGCCCAACACATGGGTATGCAAGAACAGTTGGCTGATCACCAGACATCTGTCCCTCTTTCTGGACAGGTCTTTCCGTCCATCACCCAGGACATGTGTTTGACTAGCATTTCCCTGACCATCTCTTCACCATTCTGTCCCCTAGTCATGAGTCCACCTGTCACCTTCAGCCTCCAGTTGGGACCTGGGTCCTCTGAGACGTGCTGGAGCCATGTTTCGTTGAACCAGGAGGGGTCTCTGGGGGGGAGGGGAGAAGGTGGGATGAGCTGGCTGGGGAACCCTTTTGGGATCCTCCCCCTCAGCCCCACTCACATCTGGTTCAGCACATGGGCTACAGCGAGGCCACTGCTCAGGTCCTCGGGGCTGGCACAGGGGGGTGGAACTTGGAACGTCTGCAACTGAGGGGAAATGAAAGGGCAACACGGAGATTCAGGGTCTGGGACCACCAAGTCACTCCTCTTTAGCAGACTTTTCCCGGCCAAGAGACATCTCAGATGATTGAGCAGGGGCTGGCCTGTTGCTACACCAAGCCAGCTCTGCGGGGGAGTGGCTTCTGCACACCTGAGACCGAAGGGGGGCGTGGCCTCACTTTACCTCTGCCTAACAAAGCCCAAGCGACCAGGTCAGGGCGGTACTACGAGTCACCTGGTTCTCACAGGCACCACGTGACCAGGCCGGCCCACCAGTACCCCCCTCACCCCACGTGAACTAGGCACATAGGGGCGGGGCCTCACCTGTACTTTCCACGCAGGCCTGCCACGTGACAGGGCCGGGTGCTCAGACTAGAGTCCAACGGCCTGCTAGGCCGGCGACCCCTTCCTCCTTCCAGCCCCAGGACCGAGGGGTGGACCGAGGCAGGGCCAGGGATCCCGGGCTAGAGGAGCGGGCGCACACCTGTCCCCAGCCCCGCCCCTCGACCTACCCAGGTGAGCAGAGACCCGCATAGCTCGGCCTTGTCCACGCTCATGGCTCCGGATCGAAATCCACCCCGGCCACCGAGCCCCGGCGCCACAGCTGCCTCCGGGTCCGCCACCAGCGAGCGCCCGCAGCCCTGACCTCCCGCTCTGCCTAGAGCGCCGCCCCGCCCCGCCCCCTTGGCATAGGCCCCGCCCCGAGCACATGATCGCTTCTAGACGCCAGCTCTTGCCTCCACCTCCGCCATCTTGGATCCGGGCAGCTTTCTGATGCCTATTCTGCCGCTAGGGGTCAGTGTGGCCCAGGAGTGAGCATCGAGTGGGTAGCCACCTCCCCTACTCCCCCATCTTTAGGATTGTAAAGGGCCTCTCTATCCTTCTGAGGTGAAGCTGCCCCACCCTGTTATACAGATGTATTCCCTTCTTTTTTCTTGCAGCTGAGATTTTTTTTTTTTGGTACCAGGGATTGAACCCAGAGGTGCTTAACCACTGGGTCACATCCCTAGCCCCCCCTTTTTTAAAAATATTTATTTATTTACTTTAGTTGTACACAATGCAATGCATTTATGTTTACGTGGTGCTGAGGATCGATCCCGGGCCGCGCACGTGCAAGGCGAGTGCTCTGCCGCTGAGCCACAATCCCAGCCCCCTAGCCCTTTTAAAAATATGTATATATATTTATTTTATTTATTTGCTATAGTTGTACACAATGCAATGCATTTATGTTTAAGTGGTGCTGAGGATTGAACCCAGGAAGCACACGTGCTAGGCGAGCGCTCTACCACTGAGCAACAACCCCAGCCCTCCCTAGCCCTTTTTTATTTCTTATTTTGAGACAGGGTCTTGCTAAATTGTCTAGAGCTTTGGTAAATTGCTGAGGCTGGTTTTGAACTTGCCTTCCTCCTGGCTCAGCCTCCTGAGCCGCTGGGATTACAGGCATGCGCCACTGCGCCCAGCTGAAAGAAATTCTTCCAACCACCTTATGATCAGAGGCTTTATCTGCGCGGGCAGGCGCGAGTCATAACACATCCAATGAACTTGGAGCCGGGGAATCCTAAAAGGGTCTTCCTAGTGGACGTGACTCAGAAGTCCTTCCCCAAGGGTGGACAGGGAGACACGGGAGTGGTTCTATAGGTCGAGAGTAGGAAGGGTCAGCCAGACACAGGTCCAGGGTAGTGCACAGTCACAGCCTGACTCAATCCTACACTGAGATTCCCCAGAGCCTTACCGGCCCTTAGATAATCCCCTGCCTCCGATCCCAGGACCAGGCCGAGGTTGCCTTTCCCCGCCGCCCACCAGGGGGCGCGCAGATCGCAAGAACGCTGCCTAATGGGACGAGGGTGCGCCTTCTCGGAGACCCAGCTGGGGCGATGGAGAGGGCTCAAAGGCATAACAATTATAGTTAACAATAAACTCGCAAATCGCCACTTATGGAGTGCTTACTGTATGTAGTATCTGTGCTGATTTAAATCCACTACCCTATGTGGCAAGTGGTGTTTTAATTCCCGGTTTTGCAGATGAGGAAATAGTGGCTCCAGGTGGACCCAGCCTTGAAGGGAGGGGGTAAAACACCAGCCCGCGCCCTTTGACCCCAGGGTCCCCTAGCAGCCACTCCCCTGCACGGGTGGGGTAATGTGCAGTAATTAGAGGTTATTAGCTGTACCCGGAGGGAGGGGCGGGCTCTGCATTGGGGGCGGGTCCATATCGGAGGGAGGGGCGCCGAGAGTCTGGAACCAGTGACCTTGCCCTAGAGCGGGTGGGCAGGGTGACAACAGGCCCCCGCCCATCACATGAACACAGTCCCTGCAGTCCTAAACACCCGGTAGCAGCCCACTCAGGTGCGCAGCCGCACGCACGCGAGAGTCTTGGAGGCTGCTCCACACCCCCACAGCCCCCTCCCTTGTTTTCCTGACTCCAGCCTCTGGGAGCCGGTGGAGGAGGGTAGAGGGGAAGGGGACTAGGGCTGGCGCTTCCGTAGGGACTGCCTTCCGCAGACGGGCGTGAGAACAGCTGGGGCTGGTTCCCCCATCCTGCACCCAACAGAGGAAAGGGTGCTGCCCAGAGGGAGAAACAAAACCCGCCCTGCCCCCAGGTAGCAAGGGGAGGTGAGCAGGAACCAGAGCTGTTCCTGCTGGCACCTCTAAACATCTGGGGTGGGGGTGGGTCACAGGGATTTTGATGTTCAGGGGAAATATGGGAATCCAAATATTTAGGCGTATTGGCTTAAATTATTCTAATGTTGCGTCTGATGTTATGGGCATCCCAAATGTTTAGGAAGCCAAGATTAAAGGAAAGGTCCCTGCTCTCAATTTGGGGAAGGAGTCACAATCCTCCATTTGGGTCACCAGGGAGTCCCACATTTGGGGGGAAAGAAGGGAGCGCACGTTAGTGGGGAAAAGCCAGTGATCCTTATTTTGCAACAAAGGGAGCCGTGCTGGGAAGGGATTTGGGCATCTTCTACAAAAGGCACAAACCCTTCATTTGGGACAGGTACCCCATAGTAGGGAGAAGGATGCAAAGCTGCTGTTTTAGGGGCAGGGAGCCGCCAAAGTTTGGAGGAGTGGTCTGGAGGCCTTTATTTGGAAGGACTGAGCCCCGGTATGCACGTCTGGGTGGGCAGCCCCCAGCTGGATTGGGGACCCCACCCTCTCCTGTTTCCAGGAACAGCTGGGCCCAGCCTGGGTTGTACTGCTGGGAAGCCAGTGACTCAGCCCCTCCCTGCGGCCACAGCTGGACCCTGGCCCGCCCCCTCCGGCCTGCACATCTGGGCAGGGACCCAGTCATCAGGGCTGGTTTGAGGACCCTGAGTTCCACAACTGGAGGACAGGATCCCACTACTCCTCCCCACTGACTGACCAGAACTACTGGGTGGACCCCATGCACCACTACCCTGGGGGACTCTGTGGCAGGCCCCCCTACACCCCAGATGCTGACATCCTGCCAGCAACTCCTATCCCGCCCTCCCCCATCCCTGTGTGTCTGAATCCATGGGACTTGTGCTTGTTTTCCGAGATGGGAGGTGGTGGACCTGTGCTTGTATGTGCGTGGCCTCTGCGTCCACTTGTGTTTTGAGGCCCTGGGGTTTGTGCAGCTGGGTATCTGTGTGTGATTCGATGGTGGGGGAGGCTGTCAGGGACCGGGGGCGTGACTAACGCCCTTGTGTGTTTGGGGTGATGAGAAGCCTCACTCATGTGCCATGCGTATCTGTACGGCCCATGTCTGGGTGGCTGTCCGCTTCTGTCTTCTGTGTCATGTGTCCCTACTCACTATCTGCTCCTCTAGGGTGTCATTTTGGGTCAGTATCCTTTCTTTATCTCTTTCTTTTATGATACCGGGGATTGAATTCAGGAGCATTAGGCCTCTGAGCTTCATCCCCAATCCTTTTTATTTTATTTTTTCTCTAAAGCAGGGGCACTTTATTGCTAGGCTGAGCTACATCCCTAATAGCTTTATTTTTTGAAACAGGGTCTTGCTAAATTGTCCAGGCTGGGGGTTGGGTGGTGGCTCAGTGGTAAAGCGCTTGCCTAGCACGTGTGAGGCACTGGGTTCGATCCTCAGCACCACATAAAGATAAATAAATAAAATAAAAGTAAATTGTGTGCCGGGCGTGGTGGCGCATGCCTGATCCCAGCACTTGGGAGGCTGAGGCAGGAGGATCGCGAGTTCAAAGCCAGCCTCAGCAATATTGGGGCACTTAGCAACTCAGTGAGACCCTGTCTCTAATAAAATACAAAAAAGGGGCTGGGGATGTGGCCCAGTGGTCGAGTGTCCCTGAGTTCAATCCCCAGTACCAAAAAAAAAAAAATAAATAAATAAATAAATAAATAAATTGTGCAGGCTAGCTTTGAACTTGCATCCTCCTGCCTCAGCCTCCTGAATAGCAGGGATTACAGGAGTGTGCCACAACAGCTGGCTCCCTGTCATTCTTTGTGTGAAAAGTGTGTAACAATTAGTGCCTCAATATGGCCTTAGGTTATGTGTCTGTGACCATGTCCTACTTTATGTTTGTCTTCATCATGTGTCTTTTGTGATAGTGTAACCCGGTCATGTGTCCTGGTTTGTCCACACTGCTTGGACAATCTTGAGTATCTGCGTGTGTGGCCTTGTGGGTTTATCTCTGCCACTGTAACCTACTTTGCGCATCTTGTGATAATGGCATGACGGTCTATGTCTTGTTTCTACCCTGTATCTCTGTTGCCACAATCTTCATACAAGAGGGGTGGTTGTATGACAATCTAAGCCCCGGATGTCCAAGACTTGGTATATGTTTGTGTTCTACTTTGCTTCAATGGTGTGGCATTATCGGTGTCTATAAATGTAAATACCTATGGACGAAGCCTGGCTCTGTGTCCCTATCACAAGCCACATGTGACCGATGTGCCTGTATGAGTCTGCCTCTCCGTGTGGGTCCGTAGGTGACAGTGTTGTGACCATGTCCATGTTTGCCGCAGGGCTGGCGTAATTTAGGAAGGATTTTGCCAGCGTGTGGCAGGTGTATCCTGTGTCCATGTGACACTGTGGGTCAGAGTTGTTTGTGACCTTGTGTGTGTGTGTGGAGGAGGAGAAAGTGGGACATCAGAATCACACCAGACAGTGGCCGCACTGGAGGCGATGATATGCGCAGGGGGCGTTGCGTCCCAAGGCTCCCGGCGGCGAGGGCCCCTCCCCGCGCTGCGGGGGCGCGTGCGTCGTGCGTGACGTGAAACACTACTGGGGTCGCTGCGTGCGTGGAGCCCGACGCGGTCGTGCGTGCAAGAGCGGGGACGGAGGATGGCCTTGCTGCGTGCGTGCGTGCGTGCGTGCGTGCGAGCGCGCGCGGGGGCGGAGGCGGGGGCTGGGCGCGGGGGCGCGCGGGGCACTGCACCGCCCTGCCAGAGACTTTAGCGCGCGGGTGAAACCCGGGAGGGGGCTGCCGTTAACCCCTTCCTGCCCGACCTGAAACTTGCGGCCCCTCGACCGAGCGCACCGGGGCTTCCCCAACACGTGGTGGGGGGCAGTCCCTGCTGGGGGAGAACCCCTCTGTGGAGTTGAGACCCCCCCGGTTGTCATGGAAACCAGAGCTTCCCGCGCAGCCCGGCGCGTGCTTCCTCCTCACTTCCTGTCTTCCTCCAGCTCCCAAGTCCAGTGACAATGAGCTTCCCGTTCCCGATCTCCGGAGAAGGAGGCTGGGGGTCATCGAGGCCCGGGTGTGCGTGACTCAAGCCAGCCCGGGGGTCCCTTGGCCGCAACCGACCTCGCTCCCTCTTCTTAGCCTTGTGACTCACCCTCGCGGCTTTCCCCGTGTGTGACTCAGGCCCCTGGGGAGGGGGCTGCGGACTCTGGGACCCCCTCCAGGCAGTTGGCACTGAGAACTAAGTTCTGGGGACCTTGAGCTCTGGGGGGAGGGGCTCCCCTTCCAGAGAGAAGCCTCGAAGCGAGGCGGCTGCTGAGTCCCTTTAGCTGGCCCTTACCAAGGTCACTAGGGGCGCTTCCCCAACCCCACCCCAGACCTCCGGGAACCCAGCTCCAACACCCCCACCACACACGCGCACACAGCCCACAGGAAGTTTTGGCAGAGCCTGTCGTGGCGATGAAACGGTTAAAGCCGTTTTCTTATTCATTTCATCCAGGGGCCCATTTTGACTCAGAGCAAGCGGTGCCCCCTCGAGCCGGGCCTCCCGGGGGCCGGGGTTTGCACTCCACCCTGCATGTACCATTTTTAGAGAGGAGGGAGAAGGCGGTTGGCGAGCTGGCTGGGGGTCTTGGGTAGCAGCGTGCAGAGCTGGGCTCCAGCCGCGCCTCCGCCCTCATGCCCTCTGAACCTTAGTTTCCCCATCTGAAATGGGAGATAATTGTGTCGAGCTCATTGAGTTGTTGTGGGGATTAGATGAATAATAGATGGGACGCTTTGCATCCAGAACTGGGCACAGGCACAGTGAAGGGGCTCCTCCTGCCTCAACCCTGAATGTCCGGGTGCCCAGCAGAAGCGAGTGCTCCATGCCCCACCCAGGCGCTCTGAGGCCATGGGGTTCATTCATTCCACCCCCTGCCCCAGGCGGGCACCCAGGAAGTGAGAGGCGGAGCAGGAATGAGGCGGAACCTGTTGGGCCCGTCGCTACCCCACCCCCCACCCTCATTCCCGTGCCCTGACAGGGACCCCCCCCACGCGGCAGCCCCACCCCCGCTGCCCTGGACGCTTGGGTCCTGACCCGCGGGTGGCCGGAGGGAGGGGATGTCGGATGGAGACAGCGTCTCGGGAACATCCTGTGGACTGCTGGCTGGACAGACAGGAGGGTCAGCCCCTCCCAGGGCAGGGCAGACATCAGCTGGGGGCAGAGTAAACATGGCCCAGGGTGGCCAGACTGGGGGCGAGGGGCAGGGGGGTGGCGTTGCAGGAATGTACACACACAGTCACCCCAGAGAGCCAGTCCAGATGCACGAATCCCACTGAGAGACTGCCAGCCAGCACACACAGGTCAGATGTACATCTGGGCTAGAGGACCAGGAATGGCTGACACTGACAGCTGACTCAAAAGCAAGACAGAGGGGCTCAGGATGTAGGGATGTAGCTCAGTGGTAGAGTGTGTGTTTAGCATGAGCAGTGTCCTGGTTTCCATTCCTAACACACTGTCCAACATGCAAAGGCACCAACAGGTCAAAAACATGCAGGCAGGGTGTGCATGACATGGATAAATCAGCTCTGCACACGGGCAAGACAAATGCACAGTTAATTGTGCGTCAGACACAAGGGGAAAACACGCATGTTGATAGGCTCAGAGAGAAGGTACCATCGCTCATCACAAGCACCCTGAGAGCCACAGAGATGTGCAGAGACACACATGCACTGTTAGGTCCTGACACTGGAGGACACACACACACACACTCACACACACACTCGATGCACCAACTGGAGCAGATATCCAGAGGCTAGAGAGACAAACACGCACCTGTGGATTGATGGACAGAGCAGTCACCTACATACCATGGCAGAGAGCCCTAGGACCCACCACCACGGCCGTGGCACACACTCTTGAGTGGCGATGAGGCCTTACAGACATGCACCTTGCCAGGAACACTGAATCCACTGGCAAGAGTGGGCAGATGTGGGCAGAAAGATTGACACATTCACAGACAGGATCTGGCCAGACAGTCTTACCCAGCCCAGAGAGGCATGGATGGCCACATTTGGATAGTTATAAACACACAGGCACAGAGACACCCTGTGGGCTAGTGTGCACACACACACCAGCCACAAACCACACACATTCACACAGACACAAACTAGTTACAAACTACATACACACACATTAGTCAAGCATATACTTCTCTCTCCCTCCCTCTCTCTCTCCCCCCAACACACACACACACAAGACCAACCACACAACACACAAAGCAGCCACAGACCTCTTTTTTCTCTCTCTTTCTGTGTCCCTCTCTCTCTCACACACACAGATCAGCCACAGACCACACATACACACACACACAGGCCTCACACACACATGCACAATGGGTGTGAATAGGTTATGAACTCCAAAACAACCTACACAGCCGTGCATACAGGCCAGCCACGAGCAGCCCGTGCCATGGTGCAGGCGTGCGCACACATTCACCCCCTCCACCCGCCCGCCTTCCACACCAGGGCAGAGCAGAGCCCCACACAGACAGGCCCCACATCCCCTGCAGGGCTGGGCCAACCACAGACACAAGCCCATGAAACAGGCCTCACACACTCCCGCACGCCCCAACAGGCCAGCCACAGGCAAACTCCGGAGCCACTCAGACCCTCGCTCCCCCCACTTAGCTGAGGTTCTATGGGCACTAGGCTCTGCCCCCCAGAGATCCTGGCACTTCCTCTCCCCAGACATCACCCCCACTTCCCTCCCTCCCTACTGCGCTCCACTTCCCCCTGGGAGGCCCAGCTCACAGGCTCAGCCCTGGCTGGTGTGTGGGTGTCTTCTCATTACATCTCCCATTAAAGGGGGCACCTGGGATCCAAGTGATGCCCAGGCCCCCCAAGCTTCACCAGCAGCAGTGTGAGACCCCCTCCATGCGCAGCTGAGTCAGTGTGAAGGGAGAGACTACCTCCAAGAAAACCCAGCAGCTTCCTCTCTGGGGGGGGACCCCAAACCACAGGGGTGGGGGACGAGTGGCAGGCAGGCTAGGGGTTCCTGGGGAAGGGCCTTTGGGATTGATTCTCAGCTTCTTCTGGCCCAGCCGCCTGTCCACACCCAGGGGCAGGGACGCGGGAGGCTGGGTGCTGTGACTTGTGGGTTCTCGTTCTGGCCTGCCCACTGGCTGACTCATGGGCAGCCCCCAGCCCAGTTTCCTGGTGAGGGCCCTGCCGGCGGCTGGTCAGTGGAGCCAGGGAGGAGGAGGGTCATCGAACTATTTATAAGAAGGAGAAGTCCCTCTGTGCCAAGTCCAAAAGCCCCGGAGAGACCCGTGGGTGGGGGTGGGTGAACTTCCTCCTTACCCTGTCCCCCAGGCCCCAGGGATATGGGGGAAGCCTGGGCAGGGACTGCTCAGCCAGGTGCTGGTCTGAAGCCTAGAGCCTGGGCAGTACCCAGCTGCCAATCTGGGCACCCAGGCCAGGCGGGGGAGGGGGCTATCCTCACACCCTCCTCACCAGGCAGGCCTGGCGCCAGCGGGGCGGCGTGAGGGGGTGGTGCCCAGGCCACAAGGGTGAGACTGGCAGGGGCCTGGAACCGGCTGTACCAGCTTGGCTGGCCCCCACCCTCCCTTGCTGGCCCTGGCCCCACCCCCTGCTCAAACACCCATACAGGGTGCGTGGCGCGACCCTGCTCCAACGTGCTGGCTTGCCCACAAATGCCAGTGTCCCCTCATTCTGTGTCCAGCTCCATTTCTCCCCTAAGTAAAGAAGACCCTGTGTGAAAGGACCTGCAGAATCTGGCTTGCGCTTGGCACTGCATAGATGCCTAGCTGGTGGTGATTATCCACACTACAGTTGCCAACACTCCAGAGGCAGACAGCACGTCTAGCTATGGAACATCAGATGAGTTCCTTAATTTCCTGCACCTCAGTTTCTCATCTGTGAAATGGAGACACAAAGAGCAAACATTTTGCTGGGCTGTTGGCAGCAGTCAGTGACTTACTTTATGAAAGCCACTTAGAACAGTGTCTGGCCCATGGCAAGAGCCATGTTAAGTGTTAGCTATTAAAATAATAATTACTATTTCTTAGTCTGCCTGTCTTCAGTGTCTCTGAGTCTCACTGCCTGTCTGCATGACACTACCCCTGCCTCCATGTGTCTCTCTGGGCACCTCTCCTTGCCCTGCCCCACCCCCCATATGCTCATTCTTGCTTTTAGGTCCTTGCCCACCTCTCAGTCCTCTTTGGGCCTGCCTGGCCTCTCTCCAGGACTCCCCTCTGGCATGGCCAACCTCAGCTCTGGCCCCGAATGACTCACTGCGGCCTCCTGGCCAGTGGAACCTGCATATTGGCTTCCCAAGGTGCTGCCCTCCAGCCTGCCCTGCCCAGCCCCCCAACGCTGCCCGCGCTTCCCTGCGGGCCAGGCCAGATGTCAGCTGCAGTTATTAGCATGGGCAGGAGACACAGGCCTGGCAGCCTGCCCGCCAGACTCAGCGGCCTCTGGAATCTCCCTTGAGCCTGGGGCGGGGGAGGGGAGCTACTCAAGGGAGGGGAAGCGGGGAGGGGGCACTTAAGGGTCACAGGGACCCTCCCCAGCCTCTTCTGGGATCTTCCTCCCCAGTGCCACTGCTCTACTGGACTTCCCCCTGTCCTCTCATAGCTCAGTTTCTCTTTCACCTCTTTCATTTTCCTTCTCTCCCCCACACTTGGTGAGCTGTGAGCCTGCTCCATAAAGGCAATTTAGCCCTTGTCCCTCAGCCTCTCCCTACCCTAAAAAAGCTTCCATCCTCCCACAAAACAGAGACCCAGGAGGCTGAGAAAGAGGGAGAGATTTGGCCTCTCACCTCTTGTTCTTGTGGGTTACATACTAACTGCTTGGAAGTCCCACCTTAAGTCTAACTAGAAGCCTATTCAAACCTCCACTCTGCCCTGCTGGGTGAAGAGGCTGTGGGTTCTCTCATCTTCTCCCCTTGGACTTTGGTGTACTTGGACTGGTGGGAAGGGAGCCCTGATGAAGCCTTCCTCCTCTAGATATTCAGGATGGTCCAAGGGACCTCCAGACTAAAGTGGGCCCTGGCCCACCTGAAGGAGGGAGGGGTATCCAACTTTTAATAGGTATGAGAAGAAAGGGGCCCCGACCTCCTGGCAAAGGGAAGGGCACCCTGCTCGAGGG